>CM057449.1:339753750-342247500 GCA_016271365.2 Neoceratodus forsteri
GAGATGCAATGTCTCATTTGCAGTGGTATCCTGCTTGTACACATTTTAGATTGTATTTACCCAGGATAGGATGGCTGAGAGGTGATATCTAATTTTCAGTAGGCTCCCACATTTTGAACCCAAATTTCCAACATAGTCTTTTATGACCTGACATTATAATCAAGAAAGGTGGAATTTTTTAAAACCTATCCAATAGGTGATTTTGCAGTGTAACTGTGAAAATGTTTTGGAGGAGATATGAAAAATGACACCTGGCATGGCAAATGGCAAGGCAAATTTTATTTTTATGGCGCCTAATCCCAGGGGCTCTGGGTGCATTACAGAAAATGTTGCACAGACAGTGAAACAGGGAGATGAATACAAAATAAAACATACAGATAAAATCATTTAAAACATTTTAACTTTCAGCATGTTCATGAGGTGGGGTAATGCCAGGGATATGTTGAATATTAGGGGCCAAAATACACAAAAATAAAGATATGAGTAAAACATTGGAACAACTCAATGTTTCTTCATAACATAGTTGTTTTTCATATTTTGACTCCAAATATTCAACATAGTCTTTTTATTATTCCTCCTTCTAACATGAAAGATGCAATTTTTAAAATACTGGCCAAAATATCATTTCATGCCAGAAGTGTGGAAACACATTTTAGCCAGGATTTGAAAAATCAATCAATCAATCTTTATTTTACCAGGAAAAAACACCATTGAGAGCACTCATTTACAAGGTGGTCTGGGTACACAGTTACAAAAGACATCCTAACATTATGAAGCAAACACAATTACTGGGACGTTACATAGCAACACAATTCTTAATAATAGTGTGAATCATCAGGAATTGCAAAAGAGATAAGATAACATTCAGTGATATCAGACTAAAAGAACAGCCAGCATAATAATGACAGCTGTACAAAGACGAGGGCTAGATAAATCTTGACAACAGTATGAATCATCGAGAACTGCATAGGCAATAGACCATACAAACAGCAAGAGAGTTAAGTGCAATGGGACAATATGACACATCAGGAATAGGCTAACAGGTCGATCTAAGTGCACTGTGAGGCAAAAAAAAGGGGAGAGAGAACATAGTAGGAGCTGGGGGAAGAAGATAAAAAGAAACAGAGAGGGACGAGTGGGAGGGGTGAATGCACAGAGGAGTACGAGGGGAGAATGAAGAGTTGGCTATTGAGGGGTTTGGGGCCAAGAATAGTCTGTGAATGGAGGAGGAATTGTAATCGGATATGTGGAGCAAATACAGTAGGGAGGCATTGTTAGGGGAAACAGCTGCAGTTTTCCCTGGAGGAATAATTCAGCAGTGACTTGAAGGTGGACAGCCCTACTAGGTTCAAAAGTTTTAAGGTACCTTGTGTAGTATTCCAGAGGGTAGGGAGAGCATGGCTTATGGAACATGTACCATAACAGGTTCTAACTCTGGGAATGTTGAACAGGAGGTATGAATATCTTCTGAATGAGTAAGTCCCTGTAAGAAATGTAAAGAGATCGGAGACATATTTGGGAGCTTGTTGATAAGGACTCTAAACATCCAGAGGGTGGCATTTTTTAGTCTTCTAGCTTTCAGTAACTGCCACCCAATCTGAGCATAGAGATCATAGTGATGAGTGTTGTAAGGGGCATTGGTAATGAACTGGATAGCCCTGTGGTGCAGGGTATTCAGCTTGGCTAGGGAAGCCAAAGGGCAATGGCCATATAAGAAATCAGTGTAGTCTATCAGGGATAGAAAAGTAGTCTGCACCAGTCTTATTTTGGCATCTCAGTTTAGAAGGTGTTTGATTTGAAAGAAGGTGCGTAGTCTTTGCTTAAGTTTTTTGGACAGCTCAGCTAGGTGAATAAAGAAGGAAAGTTTACAGTCAAGTCAGAAGCCCAAGTATTTGAACTCATCCACTGTTTCAAGTGGCTCCCCCAACAGGGTCCAGATCTGAATCTTATGATCTGCAAGGAGGGTACTCACCGATTGGGAGAGAGGAGAGAGGAGCATCATTTTGGTCTTTTTTGTGTAAAGAAGTAATTTCAGATACAGGAGGTTATGTTGGAGGATGTCGAAGTCATGCTGTAAATCCTAGCATGCAAGTTTGAAGGAAGGACTGGCAACATAAAGCACAGTGTCATCCACAAATAGGTGGACACTGGCTACGTTGAGTTTAGAGTTAATATTGTTGATGTATAAGGTGAATAGTAGGGGCCCCAGGATTGAGCCTTGTGGGACACATCTTAACAAGGTCTTTGGAGAGAAGGTGGCACCCTGAGCTTTTACATGCTGTTGTCTGCCAACAAGGTAACTGTTAAACCATTTTAGGGATATGTCATTGAGCCCAGTGTTGAGTAGTATGGATAGGTTTAAGTCATGATCTATTGTGTCAGATGCCTTACTCAGATCCAGGAATAGGGTACAGACATGTTTTTTAGCATTCAGTTCAACTTGCAAGTCATTCATCAGTTTGGCCAGACAGAAACAGCACTATGGTTAGGCCTGAAGCCAGATTGGAGTGGGCTGAGAATGTCATGGGATTCAAAGAATTCTCTTAGTTGGGCATTTGTTAATTTCTCAAGGAGTTTCGATAGGATTGGAAGCAAGGATATGTGTCGGTAATTATTGAGATCACTCGGGTCACCAGATTTGAAAAGTGGAATAATGTGCACTATTTTCCATTGGTGTGGGGGGACTCCTTGGGAAAGGGACAGGATAAAGAGGTGGGTGATGGGTGTGGCCAATAGGAAGAAGCCCAACTTTAGAAAGAAGGTTCAATTTAATCAGCTCCAGCCCTTTTTTTGGTGCCCAGAGCCAGCAGAAAGTCTTCGACCTGTTTGTAGGAGACTGGGCTGAAGAAAAATTGATCAGCAGGACACCTGGCAGTAGAGGACAGGGAGCAGAATGCTTGTGGGGGAGGTGTTGAAAGCTAACCCAGTGGTCGCAAAGTGATTATTTAGCTGGGCTAAGATATCCTGTTCGTCGGTAAGGATATGGTTGTCATGAACAATTTTAGTAGGTAAGGATGAAGCATGACTATACCCCTCAATATCCTTCAAGATTTATCAGAACTTGGCAGTGTTGTATTTAGTGGAATCTAAAGCTGACTGGATGTAACTTGCTTTCACAATCCTTATGAGCCTGATACAGAGATTCCTTGATGCCCTAAAGGATGCCCAGTCTGCAGGCAGTTTAGATTTGCATGCCTTCTTCCATAGAGCAGCTCTAGTGCGGATCGCTGACTTAAGGGATGAGGTAAACCATGGACAGGTTCTTCTACCAGTTCTAAGTTTGACCTGGGGAGCATGCTTGTTAATCACCATCGAGACAAGGTTCTGAAATAGAGTACAGGCTTTGGATATAGAAGGAGCGAGGTTGAAGTCTTGCTTCTAATTATGGCTAAATCTGCCGAGAAGGCTACGGGATTAAATTTATGGAAAGTCCTTTTAAATGGGAATTTGGGGGAAGGGGTAGCCTTTGGGGCAGACCTCACACAAGCTATAGCTCTATGGTCACTTATATAATTATAGAAGACCCAGTGTATGCAAATTTGTGAGGTTTATTGACTAAGATTATTTATTTATTTAGTTAGTTTTTGTTGACAGGATAAGTGCACTAGACAAATCCTGCCTATTTTCAGGCATGACCAGCGGGAGGGGGATACAGATGAATGGCAACTGATTTTGAACCAAATTAAGCTGTTGGTGGTATTTTTAGTGAATGGGGGAAATTTGGCTAGGACACCGGGGAAATTCCCCTACTCATTGATAGGGGGAGCTGCTGCTTCCATGGCCTCTGCTTCAGGTGGTCAGTCTGCTGGTAGCCCTGTAGGTGAACAGATCTCCTTCCCTACAGGTCCAGCTCAGGAGATCAATCTGGCTACTAATGCTAATAATGCGGAGTCTATGGTAATGGATGTTACAGGAAAAGTGGAACATTTGCCTTCTGGATTGCATATGACAGAAGAAGTATGGCTAAGAGAAATGTTGAGAACAAACAGAGACTCAGTTATTGCTGTAATTTCTGCAGAAGAGCATTCCGTGAGTAAAGAAACAATTATTGTGCCAGAGAACGAGGGCTCTCGAGAGAATACGGAGAAGCCTTTGGGTTAGACTGTGCAGTACCTTCTCTTTCTGAAGCATCCACGGTGATGTCAAAACAGGGAGAGCCTCCTGTCAAGGCCTCTAATGATGCACAATCAGAGGAACCGCGAGCAGCTGTTACTGAACTCCCTGGTATGCCGCCTACAGATAACATGCCCGGAGCAATCCCTACGATTGAACTTGTCACCAATCTTGCAGAAAATAATGTGGTGCAAGTAGAAGAAAACGTCTCAGTAAGTAACACTGGGGTTACTAAATGTTTGAGTCCTGGTAAAGTTGCAAAAAAGGGGGTTAGAACTCTGAAGAGGGTGAGCAACTGAAACAGAGATGCAAAACCTCACAACAAATAGACTTTCCCACTCCTTGGAGCGATCACTGAGAAGCGCAAGGTGGAAGCCAGGAGTTTCTGGACACTGGGTGCCTGATCCATCCCACAGCCTGATTCCAAGGATGCCAGTTAGAGTGGAGGACTTGCAGCAAATTAAGAGTGACAATAGCCAGGCTCAGGAACAAATCAGGGACTTTGCTAATGACTCAGACATGGATCTCCATGCTGACGATGTGCTACCTGATAAAACAAGACAAGCTGATGTAGAAAAAGTCCCGATGGTCTCCAGTTCATCTTCAGGAGATGAAGGCCCAAGCACTCATCCCCCGACTTGGGCCGAATGAATGGAAGCTGAGGCGCCTTTACAAGGTCCACAGGCTAATTCAAGGGAAAAAGCTAAATCCACCTGGGAGGAGTTTAGAAGAAGGGACAATTTTTTGGGACAGCCTCCTCCTATGCAAAGGAGGAATGCAATCGGACTGCAATATCTAGGGGGATTGCCAAATGTCCCTAATCGACAAAAAATCTGATTAAAAGCTCTTCGGGTTTTTCACAAATGAGATATACACATTAATTCATGTATCTGAAGAGAGCCTGTTTGACATTAGTTTTAAAACACCACAGGGCTTAAACAGATTTTGGACTAAATATGAGAAAGTGTGTTATTCTGCTTTATGGCTGCCCTTTAGGGCAATACCACTGACTAAACCTGCTATAAAAAAAATCACAATCTTATTGAGAAATGAGAATGTTGCAGTTCATGACATTTCCCACTGGTTGCAACAGAGATGTGAAACCTGTCCCATCTGCTCAGGGGTTCCCCAGGGCTCTATCCTAGACCCACTACTCTTTAGCCTGTACCTAAACACCCTGCCTAGCACCTGTTCTGGCAATATTCTGCTATATGCTAACGACACCGTGATTTATGCAGCTCACAAAAATCTCACCTCCCTCCAAGACTCCCTCCAGCACCCTTTCAATGATGCTGAGAATTGGTTTAAGAAGAGCAGACTAGTAATTAACCTCAAAAAAACTAAGGCAATGCTTTTGCCCACCCCCCACCCCCCAGAACAAAGCCAGCAAAAGTCCCTCCAAATCTTCCCGGCACTTGTCAGCCACTCAAACAAGTTTACTCGTACAAATACCTTAGAATCACATTTGACTTGGCCCTCACCTTTCATGCCCACGTTACTGCCCTTGCTTCCACCGCAAACGCGCACCTTGGCATCCTTTACCAGCACAAGGACTGCCTCCCACCTGATGCCCTCAGGCTCACCATCACATCCACAGTAATGTCCCTAATTGATTACGGCCTCCCAGTATATAGTGCTGCTGACTCCACTGCCTCAGCAAGATTAGACTCATGCTAAATAAGGCTTGCAGGCTACTGACCAGTGCCCCCAGACTCACCCATACCTGTCAGCTCTATGACATGGCCAAACTCCTAAACCTCAACAAATGCATCCACTACCAAACCGGCCTGCTAACCAAGAAGATCCTACTTGGGCTCTCCCCCCCCCCGGGGTGTCTGCCTCCATCCAATTTACATGCCCCAGAGCCACCACCCGAACTTCGGACAAGGTCACTCTGCTAGTGCCCAGAACTAGGACCTCCCGGGCTCAGAGGTCATTCAGCTACAGAGCCCCTACCTGGTTCAACTCACTCCCCGCAGCCATTTCCAACACCGCCAGAACTGACCCCTTCAAAACTGCCTTATGAGACCTGCTGTTCAACACCCGCTGCTGCACCTGTCACTAAAGGTACTCTGCTGTTTCCTCTGGCACTACTGACATGGCCCACTGGGCTGAACACCCACCCACCCTACCCCCAATCCCCAGGCCCTCTTTCCTCTGCCAGTACCTGCTGGTACTACTTGAAATGTTCATTTATCTACACGTGCTCAAGCAATTGTATGTAATAATATGTATCTCTGTTCATGCAACCTATGTAATACTATATTGACTCTGTATGTCTGTATTCTGTAAACATGTAAAAATCTGTTACTCTGTCTTGACTGTACTCTGTAAACTATGTTAACCATGTGTGTCCTCTCTGTGATGAGGTACCTTTGTAAACGAGCTGCTGACTCAAAGGTTGTAAATCCGATTATACACGAAATAAAAAAATAAATGTGTTGGGTTCACCCCAGCCAATTTTTGATGAGGAGCATTTATGGACGGGGTGGGGGGGGGCAATTCAAAGTGAGATTGCATCACAACAATGCCGGGCCTCTTCACCTACCAAACAGCCTATTTTTGGGGAGGGAGAAGGGCCATTGTTTTTACACAGGACAACCTCGTACTTGTTTTAAGTGTGGGTCTTATATGCATTTATGTTCTGCATATTTTAGGTTAAGATGCAATCTATGTTTATCTTATGGTCATAAAAGCACAGATTGTAAAAACAAACTAAAATGTAATCTTTGTGACAAATCAGGCCATACTTTCAGAGCATGCCCCAGGGCCACTCATAATAGATAGGAACACCCTAGCCAACAGGTCATACTCACTGAGGCCCAAAAAAGAGACATTGCAACTCACAAAAAAAAATCATGATGGTAATAACCCCCCAGCTGCCACTAGCACTCATGAAGAAGCTACCGCACCAGTTCTTCCTTCGGAAGAAACTCCAGATGCCCATATCATCCAAAATGAGAACTCCATGGCCTAGGTCATGGTAGAGGATGATATAGAGGCAATGGAGGAGACGGTGGAACCTGAACCAGACCAAGAAATTTCAGTTATGCCACCACCTGAATCAGGTATAACTACAAAAAAAAAGGGGGGGGGGTTGAGGCAAACCAGGACAAGGTCCAAAATTGCTAAAGCCTCCTCTCCTCATACCATCATCCCCCCTAAGTAACAAATTTGATATTTTATCCAAAAGTTCACAAGATTCTGAACAAGGTGAGGACTCGGAGGCCTCTTCTCAGCCACCCTCTACATCAGACTCAGAGGGAGAAAATGTAATTCGACCTGGTAATAGGAAGAGGCCGAAAAGGTTGGGGGCTAGGCCTAGAAGAAGTGTTGGAACCAGGAAAATCACCTGAATATTTTCTTTTCCCACTTCTTGAAAGATATACCCCACCAACAAAGATGAGCATTACTACTTTAAATACAAATAGTTTAAAAAATGCTCGGCTAAGATCAGTGACATTCAATACTCTAAAAGAATTGAGGTTTAAAATTTGTTTTGTACAAGACACTAGATTAAATACAGTACCACTAGACCACTAAACCAAGCAGCAAAAAGATTCTGGTTCTGGGGACCTGCTTTTTTTCCTTTGAAGTAGAAGCATGTGATGGTGTGGGAATACTATTTAAAGGTGATGGGTTTAAAGTGACAAAACTAGTTGAAATTCACTCAGGAAGGGCAATTCTGCTTGACTTTACATACAAAAATTCTGCTTGCAGATCCATAAATATCTATGTCCCCCCAAAGGAAAAAGGAAAGGGTGGACTTATTCACAACAATCAGGCCTTTCTTATTTATTACTAAACACATCATTTGGGGTGGAAGGATTTTAACTGCGGTTTGGCTGAACAAGACAGAGGAGCACTCACAGTCAAGGACTTTTGTGATACCAATAGTTTAAAACAAATACTATCAAAATGTGGTTTAAAAGATATATACAGAATATGTCATCTGTGGGGGGCATACCTTTTATAAGGGCCATTTGTTCACCAGGATTGACTTCGTTTTTACATGACAGGAAGTCAATGTAATACAAGGTAAAACTATCCCCTTCGAGATGTCTGATCACACTATTTTAGCAACTGTATTGAGCTTAGGAGAACAGGCTACCTATGGGAAGGGGTATTGGAAACTTTACACCACCCTACTGAACAATGAGCAACTTGCTTCCTCTATAGAGGAGCTTCTTAAAGCACATATGTCCTTAGCTGGATTAATGGACGATCTAAGCTATTGGTGGGTAGAAACCAAACAGGAATTCCAATGCTTGGTGAAGCAATATTCCACAGCTAACAATACTAGACAATAGAAAAAATATCTAGCATTAAGATTTCAACTGGAAAAACTATATTCCAGTATTAATGCACAAAAAATTAACTTAACCTCCCAAGTCAATCTGGTAAAAAAAGAGATGGAGGCCATCCAATACTCCAGGGCATCTTCTGTGCTAAATGAACACAGAATATGTTCTCAGGGGAAAAAGGGTTTTGGTGATGCATTTGAACTAAGCAACAAGAGAGTATCAGATAGAATCTTAACAGAAGTAAAAAATCAAGAAGGTAAAGTGGTTACATCGAAAACAGAAATATTGAAAACAGTCTCTGAATATTTTAAAAGAATGTATGCTGATCCTAGGATTGATAGACACACTATTTTTCAGTTTTTAAATTCTGTACAGAGGCCCAACCCCCCTAAAGACAATGTTATGCAATTAATCACACCAGTTAGCATACAGGAAGTGCAATGGGCAATCTCCAAGTTAAAAACAGATACTGCGCCAGGCCTGGATGGCCTGCTAGCTGAATTTTATAAATCTTTTAGTTCTATGCTTGCTGGTATACTCATGGGGGTATATAACTGGATACTCCAAAATCAGAAAATAGACTTTCACCTACAGGTATGCATAGCAGTACAAATCCTGATACACAAAAAAAATGATAGAAGCAACCTTAATAATTGGAGATCTCCGAGTTTGCTCAACACTGACAGTAAGATTTTAATGAAAATTCTTACAGCTAGATTAACACATATAGCCCCATATTTAATTTCTGGGGTGCAAACATGTTCCACACCCAGTAGAACTATCGAAGATAATCTTCTCGTTAGAGAGCTAATAGAGCAGAGGAAAGAAAATAAGATATCAGGTTACATTGGGTCTTAGGACCAGGAAAAGGCATTTGATAAAGTACCACATTGTTTTATATCACATGTTCTTCAAACCTATGGGATCACAGCCCTATTTTGCGATTGGATCAGTTTATTTTACAAAATGGCTACAGCCATACCCTTGGTGAATGGACACCCGGGCACATATATTTCTATAAATGGGGGGGAGTGAGACAGGGGTACCCTACGAGATCCCTGTTGTATGTCTTTTGCTTAAGACCCCCTTCTGAGACTGATAGAACAAGATAGATCCATACTGGGCATTCAGCCCAAAGGGAGTACTTTAACAGTTGCGTTGTCTGCATACGCAGATGATGTCTGTGTTTTCATTTCGGACCGTGACTCAGGGCATAAACTTTTGCAGCAAATTGAGATCTATTCTGCAGTAGCTGGAGCAAGTATAAACAAAAAAAAGTAGTATTTACCCTATTAGTGATGCTACACCAACATTTAAGTCACTACAAGATATTCCTGTATCAGAAAACCCTTTAGAAGTACTAGGTCTACAGTTTAGGAAGGGAGATAATGCCCTCCTAAATTGGACCATAAAGTTACATCAGCAAAACACAAGGTGGCAGTGTGGAAAACATGGCAACAGGTTAAACAAAAAAAGGTTATGATAGTTAAAACTTTCTTACTCCCTATGTTATAAAATATTTTAGTGTCATCTACCCAGTACCACAGGTGTTAGAAACCGCCCTTTTAAATTTATTCTTCCAAATTATTTGGGGTAGTAGACTGAACCCTATTAAAAGAGACATCCTCTATTTACCCATAACACAAGGTGGACTGGATAAGGTCAACCCTGTTTCCTTTCATTACAGTATATATATTTTAATAAAAACCTCCCTGACCTTTCTAGGCCACATAGTAAGTATTGATTAGTATTTGCTGACCATTGGTTAAGGTCTTTCTTTGAAGCCTGGGTCTCCAAAACCAGGATACCAACTAAAACAAAATTGTACCCAACGCATTTCCAGCCTATAATCAAGAAAATAGGGAAATGGAATCTATCACCAGGTCAAATTATAACTAAAACTAGAAAGGTAATTTATGCCACAATTCAGATGCAGGCATACACCACGACACCAGAATTTAAAGGAATACCTGTGAAACATCATGATAAAGTGCTCAAATCCCTGCGAGATAAAAGGATTCCACCCAGAATATGTGACATTACATGGCTGAGTAGTCATGGAAGACTCAATATAAAAGACAATGCTAAGTATAATCCTCTCAGAGAGAATGTGCCCTAGACAGTCTTGTACAGCCCAGGAAGAAACCATGCAGCATTTGTTTATTCAGTGCCCCTATGTACAAGAAGTGTGGAATCTCCTTGCTATACGATGGGAATGGTCAGTCTGGCAGAATGTTACATATGAGGAAGTGGTGGGAGGATTTTTAGTCGCACAAAATAAATGAGATGAAGGGTTTGTAAGAGTGTTTTTTGCCTTCTTTAAATTTGTATTATGGCAAGACGGATGTAGGTTTGCATTGCAACAAGTTTACCAATGCCCTGAAAGGGTACTAGAAAGGACAGAACGTGAACTATATAATCACTGTTCTTCTGAAAATAAATATTTGCCATACAATGAATGGATTGTAAGATGGAAAGAGGTGCCTTTTTTAAAAGATAAGATTGGTTGAAGGAACTGATGCAAATATACAAATATGACAACTGTTTAGTAGAATTTAGTACTGTGCTGATTACCTGACATGTACCAGGAAATGTATTTTTCTCATATCTTATGTTTTATTATCTTTTGTGAAGCTTCATAATAAAACTTTCCCCTACTCTTTTCAAGAAGTGCCCTTGGATCTTTAACATCCACCTGAACAGGCAGATGGGACCTCGATTTAACATCTCATCCAAAAGATGGCACCCCAGGAGTGCAGCACCCCCCCCCCATGCTGCACTACAGTGTCAGTATTGGGATTTAACCCAAGTGCCTGGTGTGGCGATAGAACCCACAGCCCTCTGATATTCTAGCCTCAGAGGCGAGTGTGCTATCTGCTGAGCCAGTGACACTACATTAGAGCTAGATTAGATCTAGGAAGGAGCTGTTAGTTGGATGTTTTGTGTTTGGTCTGGTGGGTTCTTGGACTAGCTGTGAGAGTGGCTATAGGTATCACAGAGGTCCTTGAGAGGTTTGGAGCAAGAAGACAACCAATCAAGGTTAAAGTCATCCAGGATGACCACTTCTGAGATGGAGGCTTCCAACAATTTGCGTAGATGGTATAAAAGTTGGAGTCCCCTGCTGGCGGTCTATAGCAGCCTGTGATAAGAATGGACTCCTCCAAGGGCAGAGACAACTTTTGAACCTTTTTGAGACTGAGAGTCAACGGTAGAGACTGAGAATTTGTCCAACACGTAGATGGTGCCCACCTCCCCACCTGTAGTACATCTATCAGATCTAAAAATATTGTAAGAGGTAATACTAATGGCATTGTCAGGCATTAATCCTTTTAGCCAGGATTCTGTGATCAGTAGGCTATTGGGTTTGATGTGGCAGATCCAGTCCTGGATGAGATCCTGTTTTTTCAATATACTACAGGTGTAAATATGCAGGAAACTCAGCCCTTTCAGTTGCAAGAGGTCGGAGGGCACATCAATCGGCGAGGGTGGGCCACGTTTAATTCAATATTATCAGAGCAATGCAGAAATAGGAGAAGAAACTTCTTCAGGCCACTGAGAATAATTTTGAGGGCAAGGCGCTGCCCCCTTTTGTTTAAGAGGGGTTCAGTAGGTACTGCATGGGAGTTGTGGTAATGGGGGGTGGAAGAGGTGTATAATGCTATTCGTGTGGGGATAACTAAAGGGGGGGAATTTAAAGTGCTGGTTTAGGCTTCTGGTAGTAGTTTGTGCTCCTCAGAGCATTCATGCCAGTTAAGTGATGAGGTGCCGTAGGTGGTGGGGTACTTGATTGAGTGAGATCAACACCATCTAGGGAGGGGTTTGCTGGGAGAGGGAGGATACCTACTAGGAGGACCCAGCATAGCAAGCAACTCAGTACACAGCTGGCAATTTTGAACAAATGTGAAAGATGTTCACTGTTGCAAAAGAGGAAGTCACCACGATGTGGTTTGGGAGAGTGTTGGTAGACAGATAGAACACTGAGGGGAAAGGGAGGAGAGTGAAGTCCTTGAAAGACCAGGCTTTGAGAAGTTCTAGGGGAAGTTAGAAGGTCAAGTAGAGTTGTTGAGGGAGTAGGGAGAGCATGCAGACCCTCTAGTGGTGAGAAGGGAAAAGCTTTTGAGAGCAATAACTGGTGGAGGAGATAGCCAATGGGCTATATGGGGTAGTGAGGTGAGATGGAGCAAAAGGTGTACTTAAAGAGTGTTGGGGTGGGGATGGGAGGGCAGGAGAAAATTCAACTTAAAATACAGGGGGAAAGTCACTGGGGTGTCCGAGCTAAGTCTCAGCACCGGTTATAAGGCAAAGTCAATGGGAAGCTCAAGCTAGAAGAAACAGAGAATAGTGAGCTCTGTCCTGGTGGAAAACAGCCAGTTGGAGTTCTGTTGGAGTCTCCAGGTTTTTGAGCAGAGCCAAGAGCTGCTCCTAGGGCAAACCTTGGGTGTAGGTTGGCAGGCAGGTGGAGAGAGGACAGCAGCCAGCAAGAATCCACCCACTCTGTCATGTTCATGAGGTGATGTGAAAAAATGACTATGTTGAAATTTTGGGGTCAAAATATTAAAAATTACTAAAGTTATGAGTGAGCATTGAAAAATATCAATGTACCTTAATAACTTTGTTGTTTATTAATGTTTTCACTATAAATTCTCAACATAGTCTCCTCCCACCGAGCTTGTACCCAAAGTTTTATTTTAGGATTCTGACCAAAACAGAACTACTTAAATGCATTACAAAATACAACCCCAAATGCCCACTGGTCCCGACGGCCAGGACTACCGTTTTATAAAACTTTGAAGGGAGGTCCTCACAGCACAAATCACGAAGGTCTTTAACTTCTCCCTCAGATTTGGAGTTTTTCCAGACATACAGTGGTAGCCGCAGAGATTGCCAGCTATTTCCAGATATTTAGCAAAATTTCTGAAGAGTTTCTCTCTGCTACCCCTACTGTTTAAATGCAAAAAGCATCAGATATTTCTGGAAATATCACCGAAATTTCGGGAACTAGGAAGCTGGCAATTGTCAGACCTGTCCACAAATCTGGCCCCAAGACACTGCCCTCCAACAACAAACCCATTTCACTCCTTCATCCCCTTTCCAAACTGTTGGAGCACTTAGTCTTCAACCAGTCCCTAGAATACCTCACTGAACATGACCTCATCACCCCCTTACAGCATGGTTTCTGAAAACTAGACAACACCGAAACTGCCCTGGTGAGATTTATGAATTCTGTTAGCAATGCCCTAGACACAGGTAAACCTTGGCTGCATTTTTTTTGACCTCACCAAGGCATTTGATCTTGTTGACCACTTGCTACTACTTGATATAATGGCAAATCTAGGCTTCTCCTATGGTGTGGTTGCCTGGTTCAAGAGCAATCTGTCCAATAGAGTTCAGAGGACAAAAATCAACAGCTTTCTCTCTAAGTCAGTTAAGGTTACATGTGATGTGCCTCAGGGATCCATTCAGAGGCCTCTCCTATTTTCTCTCTCTATAAACTCAGTACCAACTGCCTGCCCCCACACTAGCATGGTCCTCTTTGCTGACAACACAGTTATTTATCGAGAGGGTAAGGACATCGACAGTATTAATAGTATCCTTCAATATGACCTCTCTTCCATGGAGAGCTGGTTTAAACAACACAAAGTGGTGCGCAGCACAAAAAAACAAAGCTATGCTTTTCTCAGGACCATGTAAACCCCACCTCGGCACCCTAATCCTGATGGACCCCATGGGCAAACTAATAGAAGTAGTCAATGAATTCTGTTATTTGTGTATCATCTTTGAGAACTCACTTTCCTTTGAACCCCATATTGTGTACGTTACACAGAAACTTCACTGGTGGCTTGGCATGCTACACAGAATTAAAAACTGACTCACAGCAGACTCCCAGAAAATGTTATCAGTTGGTCTTCCACTGCCACAGATTGAGTATGGTTTGTTGATCTACTCCTTCACTAGTGACTCTGTTCTGTCCAAAGTTATGGTACTCTATAAATATGATCTGTAGCTTCCAAACAAACCTTCCTTCCTGAACCCACCACTGTCACCTTCTCTCCTTTGCAACTTGTCTCCCCCTGGACCTTTGTGTAAAATTCCTTTCACTTGTTTTGTTTTTTTTTCAGAAAGCAGCCCTAGGTCTTGCACCCCTAAGCATCCAGGAAATCTTCCTGGAATCAATAAAAAAACAGAGTCACAAGATCAGCTGTAAGCCATTCTTTCCATACTACTAGAATGAACAGTAACCTGGGTCAGAAATCTCTTACCTACAGGGCCACTTCCTGGTACAACAAAATGTGCTTGTCCTTTACTGAAATTACATCCCTTTCCTGTTTTAAAAAAGCCTGTGTCCAGCTTCCATCATCCGAAGCCATTTGCAACTATTACTGACTCACACTATAACTGTTTTCACCTGCACTTATGTAACTGCTTTAACACTTTGTCTCCTGCTTTCTTCAAATGTCACTAGGCGCATTTGCAACTTGCTGACTGTCTGTTTCACTGGGCACTTCTGAAAACAGGCCTTGCCCATTAAAGTTTCCCAGTATAATAAATAAACAAACATAAACATTTTCTTCTTATGACCCCATCTCATGAACCCAGTAGGTAAAATTGCTCAAATCCTACCCAAAAGGTGATTTCACAGAGCAACTGCAAAATCAACTTTCAGGCCGGATTTGGAGAATTTCTCCTACAGTACCTTGCTAATGAGTTGGAGTTCCAAAAAGGCCATGTTGAAAATTTGGGGGAAAATATTAAAAAATGACCCAAGTTATGAGCGCAAGTTCAAAATGCACTGAAATACATTGACCGCATATCTATTTCCTCAGTTCCCAGTCTGACATTGAATACTTAAGATGTGTCTACTTCAGAGAGTTATGGCATTGGACTGTTTGTGAGCCAGTAAGGAGTAAAATGTGGGTTGGTGGGTGTTGAGTGGGGGCCTGATGGGGAAGGGTAATGGCGATGAGGGGCAGCATGACAGAAATTGATCGACCATTTTCTTTTTTACAGGGATTAAAAAAATAAAAAAGGCTATGAGGGACGGTTTCTTTATTTCAGGTGTAACCCCTAGGCAGCATTATCCCTAGAGTTACTACCCCTGCCTGTACTTCTAACCACAGGTTGAGGGGCCTGGATTCAATATTATGGTGCCTCCACGCAGAGCAACAATAGTGGGGTATCTACCTAACCTGGTATAGCCCTCTGGGAAGCTGTAACTACCCCCAAGCCCTCCTAGTGACCAAATATCATGTAACAAGTAATAACCCTCTGTAGCAGTTAACATACAGTCAGCAATGAACATTAATAATATGACACACCCTTTGCACTTACCACAAGGGTCTGGCCTTGGACAAATTCCCTGGAACCCCCTGTAGAGGCAGTGTTAGCAAGGCAAGCGTACATGTTCAATATTGTAAACCTCCTAATAATGTGCTCATAAGCCAGTTTAAACGTGAAACAACAAATCAGATTTATTAAGGGGAATGTGAACAAGGATGGGGCATGAATCTAGAAGAATGATTACTGATTTGATTCAGGTTACTATGCATGCACTTTAGGACCAAAATAAACAGTCTGACAACCCGAGGTACCCAGAATGTTATGCTGGCTGGCCTGAAACGGTGCCTGGGGGTGGCCAACATTGCAGCTGTTGTTGGGGCCCTTGATGGAAAGAAAAGGCAGTTAACATGCACAAACAGAGATCTGATTATTTGTAATCCTGGCCAGTTTGCCCAGTCTCTTGTAACCCAATAAATCACTGAAGCAATTAGGTGGTACCACAGATAATTAAATGATTTGTTGCAGGGAGCTGCCCAGGATTTGCTGAAGCTTCCAGTTGGCTGTGATGAATCTGGCGACATGAAGACCTCATGTAGATCACCAAAGAGCATGGTGAAGCAGGGCCATCATGACACACCTCCACTTCAGGGTCTTTCCCTACAGGTGGCTGCAACCTGCCAGTTGTCTCTGCACAGGGGCTGGATCCCCAAAGCCGGTCTCTCACCGAAGACAGTCTCTGGTGCAATGCAGTCAGTCTGGGCCAGGTTGGTAGAGGCCCAGGCATGATGATCACTTTGGTAAAGTTCAGTTTGTTTTGCTGGTGAAGCCTCCAGCTGGCAAATTAATCTGGCTGCGGGCAAAACAGGTCTCAACCCACGAATACCATTCAGCACATTTAACACGAACAGGATTAACTTTTC
Source organism: Neoceratodus forsteri (assembly GCA_016271365.2). Lineage (NCBI taxonomy): Eukaryota > Metazoa > Chordata > Ceratodontiformes > Ceratodontidae > Neoceratodus > Neoceratodus forsteri. The sequence goes on from CM057449.1 coordinate 339,770,366, forward strand.
TAACTCTCACTTCAGTATTAGGTCAGTTGCTATTGCAGTAGATTCACTGAGCAAACCTCTTAATTCAATAAAGCAGTCTCTCACACTCGCTTGGGCCAATCACATCAAAGGAGCTTCTCTCGGTCCAATATCTCAAGTAGCACTTATTGGACTCTTGGAGATTTCTGCCACAGTTTAAAAGTTGCTTTTCAGATTCAGTCCGGTTACTACTATAAGGCACTCCCAAATAGAAGAACCACAACAGGAAGACAAGTCAGGCCTCCCCCTGCCGATTCTCCTAGTCTCCTTCCTTAGAGCAGCCTCTCAATAGCTCAAGCTGCTCACTCTTCAAACACTAACTCAAACTGAACTACTGTCCTCTAATAGTTCTGGGATTTCCCAGGGTTTCCTGAGCTCTGGTTGACTGGAGGGAGCTGTCAGTCACAGTTTGGATGTTCCCACTAGTTCAATTTAGGCGCCAACCTTGAAAACTACAAGTACTACAGTTTTCTTCCCATGAGGCATTTGAGCTAAGGACCCTTCAAGGTCTCTTGTGTCCTATTGGTCCAAATTCTGGAAGTTCTGGACCAAACATGGTGACTCCCATTTAGATAAACAAAGCTGCAAGAAGGCAGGTTAAACAAAGCACTCTGTTTAAATATAACAGCAAGTTAAAAGTAAATATTTACAGTACTGATTCAAGCTCCCTCTGCTCTATTATTGACAGCATAGTGGAGCAAATTAAAGCAGTGTCTGGCCAGTCGCAAGACTTAAGGCACTGAGTCCCAGCCCAGACCAATTACTATACACACACTGGATAAGAACTAAAGGGACAGGTGCAGAGGTACATCATGGCATGCTCACATAAATCAACAGGATCAAATAAGCAACCTTGGATTTACCAGTTATGAAGGATGTCTGCCTGGCAGTGGGCATGGGTGGAGCCCAGGAAGACATTAAGGTAAACCCCAAATTGGTGGGGGGGGGAGTTACACAGGTACTGACACTGGGGATTGGGGCACCCCAGTGTTGGTGTCATGCTTGGCGACACTGGGGGTGCATTCCCAGGTGTCGCATAGTGGACACAGGCAGGTGGGGGATAGTAGATAGCACCAGGACTGGGCACCCTGGTGTTGAAAATTTCTGAAGGAGCAGAAAGCAATGGGAGGTGGGAGGGAGTTCATTTCACAGACCAGGCACAGGATGTGACAGGGAGGTGGAAGAGATACTGGGCAGTAGGAGGGAGTTGATTTTGCGGACAAGGCATAGGCAGCAATGGGGAGGTGAGAGGGATACTCTGCAGGAGGAGGAGGGAGTTGATTTCAGACCAGGGCACCAGAAGTGACACGCAGTTGGGAAGGATACGTGGCAGTGGAAGGTTGCATTGAGCAAGCAGATCATGACACTGCACAGCTGGCTGCTGGGCAGCAGGTGAAAGGACAGATCTGCTCTGGATTTCAGCAGCTGTTTCCTTTCAACTGAAAAGTTTTCACCCAGCAAGCCATAAATGGTATTACAACCAGTCTCACTGATAATTGGGTTGTCACTGTCGAGCCCACCGCAGCCTGAGCTGCATTGGACCTGACAGTGACACACCTCTGAAAGCTCTTATTGTAGCAAGGTACTCACTTAGCACAGCACATGCAAGCAAACATGAAAACATCTCTTACATCAAAAAACAGTGCCAAAGGTCAAATTGCAGTTTCCTGTGACAGGAACCAATTAATTAAAGTGAAAGAGCACAGGCAAAAACAGAAAGTGAACGCGCTCTTTATCCTGTATTGTAAATAATGAAAAATGAAACCACTTAAAAAAAGGTAAGTGGTTAATTTCAACAAAAATAGCCAAACAGAAAAAAGAGTGGCCAGTCAGGATGGTCTCTGGTTCCAGGGAATCAAAACAGGAACCAGAAAGACTAATGTAAAAGTAATAATCCTGAACTAACAGAGTAATTTAGGTGTAACCCAGGCACCATGTACCAGCAGGCTACTACCCCTGTCTGGGAGGCCACTGTCAGGAACCCACCCCTTGGGGGTCAGGTCCACTGAGCTCACAGTGCACACCCCTAAGTGCAATCTGTGACAGGGGGAACAGGCATACCCTCCTCGTGTCCTCCCAGAGTGCTATCTGAGTTCACAACTGAACACCCACCACGAGGTCCCAGGGCTTCCTCTCTCTGATCTGGGTAAGGATGCAGTACTGTCTCAAGTCTATAGCCAGGTGAGAACTCTTCTTGATTGCTGTACTGAGGGGGGAAGACCCAGGTGTTATGAGCTCTTTGGGATTTGACCTTATAATCCTGCTTTCATCCTCTCCCACTGGGTGTGCAGCAACTAGTTCCCCCTTACAGACTCCTCCTGAGACCTGTGTATCTCCCCTACATGAAGGTACCAAGACTTCCCTTTTCAGGGTCCTAGTCTTGGTAGCGAATGGTGGCACTTTAGCAACTACAGGTTGGTCTCAGAATTGAATAAACCTTTTTTCACCTCTACACACAAAAAATCACTCATAGGCAGTTTTAAAAGCGAAATTCCTTTTTTAAAATCTAAAGGACTATCATACATACTTTACAAACAAAGATTAAGGAATGTGTTCACAGAATAACAACAAACAAAAAAGTGGAAATATCAAAAAAAAATGTACTGTAAACTTTTAGCTGTCTAGTTTCCACCTGGCTTGTGGATGATCGAAGTCCAGAGAATAAATGGGTTTGCAAAAGTTTCAGTCCTTCTGTAGCATTCACTGGTTCTATAGTCTGGGTTGGTTTGTGACAGGAAGAGTGTTCCATGAAAAAGAGTGCCACATGCCCTGCTCTGAGGGCTTTAAGTACCCTGGGTTCAGGCAGTCTGCAGCCTTATCTTTTTAGATCAGCTGGGGTCTCTCTGGCTATGTCCAAGATTTTTAAGTCAACCATATTATTGATTAGTTAGATTCTCTTATAGTTCCAATATCCTTTGATCTTCCTTCATCCTCCCTGCAACATCATAAAAATGACAGTTCCTGGAAATCTAAAGCACTTTTCCTTTGAAGTGTACATTTATGATAGGGGAAGATGGTTTTCTGCCATCCTAAGATTGTATTGCACCTGGTTCTCTATAATTAGCTAACCAGGGACATTCCATTCCTGTCATTTTACAATACCCTGCCTTTGAGATGTAATTTTCAGCTTCCTGGCATGTAAGCCTTTCTCAGATCACAGATAACCAATTTCCTCAGCATGTAACTCTTTTCTTTTTTATTTACTATGCTTTTTCTGCCCCCAGCCACCCAGTACCTCAGCCTGGTCACAGACCCTTCAGCTTCCACTCTCTCATACTGGCTGTGACTCCCTGATACCCTTGGTTTTCCCCACAGGGTGGAGTAGCAGCACCGGCCCAAGTGCTGCATCCGACAGGAAAGGTCAGGGAGCTGGCCTGAGAGAGCTAATTGAAACCGAATGCAGGCTTCTTCAAGGGAAGACAGCAGCTGTTTTCTAGGCTGCCCCAGGGGTGGGGACATGCAATGATGTCCATCGTCTGCCCCGCCCCTCTTGCATGTTGGCACCAGTCACCTGTGGCTCCCTCAGCCTCTGCCAAGGATCCCTAAGGTGCTGGATACTCTACCCTCCTCCCCGGAGAAGAGGCAATCCATGGACCTCAATCCTTCTCCCTGGCTAGTTCTCTGACTCCCTGGGTCCATTCCCAAACCCAGGTCACTGAAGGGCCAAGTGGAAACCAACTACTGCGCCGCAGACTGCTCTGCATGTAACCCTTTTTAAAAAAAAGTGGGCATCTTTTGGAAAACCTTAATTAATAATTTGGGTGCTTATTTCTATTGCTTGAGGTGGTTAAGAAGGGAGAACGCCTGGAAGAATGGAACGGAAAGCCGGCCCGGCATTGGCAGACTCAGAGTGACTGAGGAAGGATTGTGGTGGCTGTTCTAAACACTGAGGAAGGAATACCTGTGAAGGGACGGTTGTTGAGTGGTGGGGGTAACCGCTGTGGCATGGGGTGAGAGCTCTGCTGCCTCCCGGGAAAACCCCGCCTGTTTCCCACGATCACGGTTATATGGTTAAACCCCATGATTGGGTTTGGTAGAGGTGGACCATCTTTGCTCTGACTCTTCAGGTGCGAGCAATGCTGGCTGGATTTTGATCTTGTCCTGTTTCAGACTTTTCATCTTCCCGACTCCTCCGGATCGCCTACAAGTGGACTACCAGTCCAAACATCATATTGTTGGGTGGGCTTGTCTCTTTTTTAGAGTACCAGATAGAGAACTCGGAACTTGGTGACAGCATTTTCCCTTCTATGTCTGGAGTCTTATCCCTACTTTTTTGGGGGTCAATGCCTATTGCTAGAACTCTTGATTATGGAGGCAGTACTAGTGAAAGTAGTGCTGCATCGGGGCATTTTTTTCATTATTGGATCCTTGAGATTTTGAACCTCTGCTTCAAATTTGCAGCCAAGTTAGTCCTGACTGTGGTGGTGTGAGCACCTCTGTCTGGCTGCATTAAATGTTAAAATGCCAGCCTTGAAAAAATCTTACTGCTGGACTGGGTGGTTGTTTTCTGCCCATTTGATACTTTCACTGCACTAGACTGACTTTCTGTTTTCCAGTTTTAGCATTGAATTGAAACTCTCACTTCAGCACACTTAATTATTTCGATTGCTCCCTTATGTTTATGTATTTTATTATTTTATTGATGTGAATAGGGGAGAAATGGATTGTTTGTGAGAGTTTTGTTTGATTTGGGTGGGGGGTATATGATTGGTGGTGTGTGGATGGTTAATAAGAAAGTTTTTTGTATAACAGAGTGAGTGGTTATGTGAGTGGTGCAGAAGGCTTTTTGAATTTTGATAATTTTGCTGGTTACAAGGTCAAGCATAACTAGGGTGTTCTCTTTGGTCTGGGTGGGCAGGGAAAGAGATGTGTTGGGATTGTGGCCTAGTTTGAATCACCTATGCTGCTTCTCAGCTTTGTGACCTCTGCCTCCCAGTTCCTTCCATTGCAGCCAGGCATTGCAGGGAGGTTGGGATTACAAAGGGGTGGGTGGGTTGATGATGGTGGAGTGCAGCTGGGGTAGGGGAGATGAATGGTATTGAGATTGTCAGGTACAGGAGACACCCTGGGTTTCAACAGAGCCTAGGGAGAGACCAGACGTGTCTGGTCTCCATATCCAGGGGTCCCACCAGACCAAATGGACAGGTAGTCAGAGAGCCGGCTGAGCCCTCTAATCCTCTTCAGACAGTGCTATGCAATGCCAGGTGGATAAGGAACAAGACCACCATTTTTGCAAACTTGATTTCCACCGTCGATCTGGCTTGCATCATGGAGACCTGGCTGGGTGACAATGCCAGCCCAGTTTTAGAGGCAGCCATCCCCACTGAGTACTCCGTAGTGCACTGTCTGAGGAAGCATCACAGGGATGGGGAAGTGGCCATCATTTTTAGATGCAGCCTGGGCTTCACAGTGCATCTGGTTGGAAATGCCAGATCCTTTGAGCGTGTTCCCATGCCTGGGGGTCCAGGTGCAGATTGCAGGATTCTTCTCCTGGGTTGGGGGGAGAATTCCTGCAGGAGGTTACGGACTTTGTCATTGACCAGGTGTTGGAGTCCCCCAGGTGTTTAATCCCTGGGTCAACGATGAATCCTCACAATTTGGTTACGACCTCCTCCAGTTGATGTCATCACTGGGCCTGGCACAAGTAGTTACTTCTGTGACCCACTGGCACAGTTACATACTTGATCTGGTGTTCCAGTTGGGTCTTGAGGTCAATAGCCTCAAGATTGATCAGGTTTCATGGTCTGATCACTGCACCGTGAAGTTCACGCTTGGAGCCCCCCCCGAAAGTCCTTCCCCTGTGGAGATGGTCAGCTACCACCCTTTAAGGGTTTTGTCCCCAGAGAAACTATTGGTGTTAGCTGACCTATCTAGAGTGGATGCAGCTTGTGTGATTGGCGCTGGTGAGGCGATGGTCACCTATAACAGGGTGGTATCCGAAGCACTGGATATCATCACTCCAGTTCATATATGACCCAGATCTTCTCACTTGAGATTCCCCTGGTTTGATGGGGATCTCAAGGTGATGAAGATCAAGGATCAGAAGTTGTAGCGTTGCTGGCAGAAGACCCGGTCAGAGGCCAGCAAACTGGTCCTGCACACGCACTATGGTGAGTACCAGGAGGCAATTTCCCATAAGAAGGCAGAATTTCTGTCCAGAGAAATTGCAGCAGGGAAAAACAGACCTTCTCAGCTTTTTCAGACTGTGGATAGGCTACTCCATCCTGCCTGTCCACAGCTGAGAAAAAGACTTTTCCATCCACTTTATGTGAAGAGTTTGCTCTGTTTTTCTCTGACAGTGTTGTCTATCCAGTCGGGGATCCATCAGTGAGGCAATCACTGCCTTGCAGTAGTCAAGCTGGGAGGAACAGAGTCACTCCACCAATTTGGGAGGCGTTTAAACCAGTGGAGGTGGCAGAGGTCATTGAGGTGATCTTAGAGCTGAAGCACACTTATTGTGAACTGGACACAGCCTCAACGCATTTCTTAATGAGATGCACCAGGACTGTTGGCCTGGTGTTCACCAGGATTGCCAGGTGTTCGATGGTGGAGGGAGGTTCCCAGTGGCTTTGAAAGAAGTGCTGGTGAGACCCCTCCTGAAGAAACAATCTCTCAGCTCAGATGTCCTGGCGAATTACCATCCTATCTTCAACCTGCCATTTTTGAGCAAGGTTGTTGAAAAACTTGTGGCACAACAGCTCGAGGATCACCGTGTGTCCTTTGATATCTATGAGCTATTTCAGTTGGGTTTTCGGGCCAGATATAGCATGGAAACAGCATTAGTTAGGGTGCATAATGATCGGCTCAGGGCTAGAGACAGAGGAGACAGATCATTTCTTGTTCTCCTTGATCTCTCTTCATCCTTTGACACTGTAGATCACTTCATGCTTCTCGATCAGCTCTGTGAGTATGGCGAACTCACTGGTGTTGTCATCAAATGGTTTGAGTCCTATCTCTTTGATACGGTGCAATGGTTAGTGATGGGGAATTTCTCCTCCTCCTCCCCAATGCTCCTGTCATAAGGAGTGCCCCAGGGCTCAATCTTGTCACCAGTGTTGTTCACAGTGTATATGCTGCCCCTGGGTGAAATTATTTGGCAGTTCAGTGTGGAGTTTCAATGCTAAGTAGATGATACCCAGCTGTATCTGTCATCTGCACCTGGAACATCCAGTGCTGTAGATGTGCTTAACATCTATCTGGCTAAAATCAATGACTGAATGTCTTCCAGCTGGTTGAAACTGAACCCATATGACACTGAGGTACTGGTGATTGAACCGGGTTGCAGGCATGATGGGTTGGCACCTGGAACTGACACAGGACTTTTTCTGGGGTCTGCTCTGTTGGTGGCCTTCCGAGGGTGTGCAATCTTGGAGTGATCCTGGACAGCAAATTGACACTTGAAGATCAGGTGTCTTCTGTTGTCAAAACTGGTTTTGAGAAACATTGTCAGGATCAAGCCCCTCATTCCACCTGAAGATCTGCCAACACTAGTGCATGCTTTTGTTACTTCTAGGCTCAATTACTGTAATTCTCTTTACTTCTGGGTCACGGGAGTGACCCTCTCCAGATGACAGCTGATGCAGAATGTGGTGGCATGGTTAATAACAGGCCTTTCTAGGTCCAGTCATGTGACCCCAGTCCTGTGTGCTCAGTACTGGCTGCCTGTCAGGTGGAGGGTCCTTTTCAAGGTTGGCTTGCTCACCTTTAAGGCCCTATATGGACTGGGCCCTGACTACCTGACTGAGCTCCTGACACCTGCAACCTCTGTCCTCTCCCTCGGCTCATCATCAAGGGACCTCCTGGATGTTCCCAGGGTTCAGCTCAAGACATCAGGTGACTGTGCTTTCAGTGTCACTTGGCCGACCCTGTAGAACTCGCTACAATCTGCAGTCCAGAAGGCCCCTTCGATTGGGGTGTTCAAGCTTAAGGCCCACCTCTTTCACCTGGCCTCTCCGGAATAACTCTTCCCTCCCGACCGTTTGAGTAACTTTATTGAGTAACTTTAATATATACGAGGAAGCTGTGAATGTGTATTTTAGTTGTTATTTATTTTAACGTTTTGGTTTGCATTACTTGTATTATTTTATTGTTAGGAACTCAGAGCCTCCGGGAATGGGCGCCATAGAAATAAAACTTGCCTTGCCTTAGTTCTGGCCTGTGTGGAACTTTGAGACATAATCAAGTTCCTCTGCATGTAACCCTTTTTAAAGCATGAGCAGAAAAAATATGCAAAAACAATATTGTCTGCAATATTCCAGCAGCCGACAAACTTGCCACATCCCACCATCCTTAGACTGAATTTATGGGAACCCACCCCTATAATATGGTAGAGTTTCCATAATTCTGTTCACTGTTCTAACTGGTCAGATACACCATCTACGTTTGCATTGCCTGACCCAGCCCGGTGAATGATTGTCATGTCGTAGGCCTGTAGGGCAACACTCCATCGGAGTAGGCGTCCATTTGTTTTACCCATCTGATTTAACCACACCAGGGGGTTGTGATCAATCTGTATCTCAAAGTGTCTCCTGTGGAGGTCTGGCTCTAATTTCATCAGGGCCCATACCAGCACAAGAAATTCCTTTTTGCCTGTGGAATATGCCTGCTCCCGGGGAAGTAACTTCTTACTAACGTATATTATCGGGTGGTCTTTTCCCTGAGTAGATGACTGGCTGAGGACTGCTCCAATCCCCAAATCAGAGGCATTTGTCTGGACTACAAATTGCCTAGTGTAATCTGGACTGGCCAACACAGGGGCACTGCACAGTGTCTCTTTTAGCTATGCAAAGGCTTGTTCACAGGCTGGCTCCCACTTTACCCATTATGGCTGTCTTTTCTTCAGCAAGCTAGACAGGGGGGCTGCCAGGGTACTATAATTGGGTGCAAACTTTCGGTAGTACCCTGCAGTCCCTAGGAAGCTCCTAACCTGCTTCTGAGTTTCCAATGTGGGCCACACCTCTATTGCCTCAATTTTTGCTTGATTAGGGCAAAGCTGCCCCACACCACTACATGGCCTAGGTATGCCACCTACACCATAGCCACCTGGCACTTTTCAGCCTTTACAGTGAGCCCTACCCTCTGTATCCTTCTCAACACTTCCTTCAGGTGGGACAGGTGCTCCTTCCAGCTGGTACTGAAGATGGCAATATCATCCAAATAAGCCACTGAGTACTCTTTAGTGCAATGTAACACCTGGTTGACCAACTTTTGGAATGTGGCAGGGGTCTTCTTCATTCCAAAAAACATTACCCAGAATTTGAATAACCCCATTGGAGTGATGAAGGCTGACTGTTCTCTAGCTCTGGCAGTTAACTCCATCTGCCAGAACCCTTTCATCAAGTCAGTTGTGGTAAGGTATGTCGCCCCTTCCCAACTTGTCCAGTAGTTCATCCGTCCATGGCATTGGGTGGGCGTCAGACTTTGTAACTGTGTTGAGTCCATGGCAGTCCACACAAAAGTGAGTAGAGCCGTTTGGCTTGGGCACGAGGACTACAGGCGAGGCCCAGGGACCTATGGGATTTCTGGATTACCCCTAAATCCATCATTTTCTCCATTTCCCTCCTAATGTCCTTTAGGATGGCCTCCGACACCCTGTAGGCTGTCCACCATGTGGGCACTTGCGTTCCCGTGTCTACATTATGTGTTGCAAAGGGGGTTCATCCAGGCTTGGCTGTAAACAAAGGGGCAAAGTCCTCTAAAACCTCCCTCACTTCCTGGGACTGTTCTGAGTTCAACTGGGGTGACAGTTTGATTGCCTCTACAGATGACTCCTGCTTGCTTTCCTCTAACAAGTCCAGGAGGGGACCTTCTTTGTCTGTCACCTCCCGAGGACTACACACTGCAAATACCATGTCAGCCCTATTTGTATATGGCTTCATCATATTGACATGGTACATCCTATGCGTATGTCTCCTGTCAGGCAATTCCACAATATAATTTACAACTTTGTCCTGTCAGATAACCTTATATGGTCCCGCCCACTCGGCCTGCAGCTTGTCCTTCCAGACCAGAATTAGGACCATGACTTCCTGACCTGCACTGTATGAGTGAGTTCCGACTCTGCAGTCATACCAGACATTTTGTTTCTGTCGGGCTGCTGACAGGTTGCTTTGGGCCACCCCCATAAGCCTCTTCAGCTTCTCCCTTAACTTAAGGACATACTCCACTATGGGAGTTCCCTGGGTGGTGTGCTTGACTTCCCAGTCTTCCCAGATCAAGTCTAGGGGCTCACACACCCTACATCCACATAAGAGTTCAAAGGGGCAGAACTCTGTCAACTCTTGAGGCACCTTCCTGTATGCGAACAACAGGTGGGGAAGGTATTTCTCCCAGTCCCTCCCATGCTGTTCAGCAAACACTTGGAGCATCGATTTTAGGGTACCATTGTACCTTTTCATGAGCCCATTGGCATGTGAGTGATAAGGTGTTGCGTATCTCTGCACCATCCCACACTTCTCCCACAAACTCTTCCATCAGATCTGACATGAAGCTACCCTCTTGATCAGAGATAACCTCCTGCAGAAACCTGACATGGGAGAAAATACCTAGCAAGGCGTCTGCCACTTTGTCTGCCCTAAGTGAGGAGAGTGTGACTGTCTCTGGGTATTGGGTGGCATAATCTACCACCGTCCGGATAAACTTTTTCACAGAGGTGCTTGGGGTATTCAAGGGTCCCACAATGTCCATTTCTTCCCTCTGGAATGGCTTCTCCACAATGGACAATGGAATTAGAGCAGCTTTGGTTTTACTACCCACATTCCTTATCTCTTGGCAACAATAAGAAGACTTGCAATATTCCTTCACCTGCTGGGTAAAGTTAGGCCAATAGAAATTCTGGGCCAATCGCTGCATGGTACAAGCGATGCCCAGATGTCTAGACATTGGGATGTCATGAGCGACCTTGAGCAATCACTCACAATACCCCTGGGGAACAACAAGCTGCCTGCCCATCACCCCTTCCTCTGTCCTCACGTCCTGTGTATACAACAGTCCGTTGTCCCAGAATACCCTATGTCTCATGTCACCTCTCTGTCTCTGGTCAGATTCTGCACAAGCCCTCAGCCTCTCCAAGCTAGGATCAGTTCTCTGAGTGGCTGCAAAATCTTCACATTTTCCCAAAGCATGAGACATGTCCCCCCTCAGTTCCTAAACTGGAGTCCATAGCTCTAGCGTCAGGGCATTCAGAGTCACTGCCATCCCTAACCTTTTGATCGGTTGTTACCCCTCCCTCCTCAGAGTAACCTTCTGTAGCAGTTTTTTGAATGGCTACCTGGGGAAGTCCTAACCTCCCGTTCACTATTCTCCAGGTAAGGAGACACAGACGGGGGAATCAGCCTCCCATTCTTTCCACCAGGGCTTCTGTGGGGTTCAGGGAATCACATGCGGCCTTAGCCGTCTGACTGGGGGTAACCGAACATACCACCTCCTGCTGCAGATTATTCCCTATAATCACATCCAGGGTGAGGTTATCTGCCACTGCCACTTTTTGCACCCTCTCTCCTGTCTCACCACAATCCAGGAGAGCACTAGCTAGTGGCAGAGTTTTCTCCTCCCCAGTGAATACCATCACCATTACAAACTGATTAGGTATAAGCTGTTCAGGCCCAATCAAATCCCCTTTTACCAGGGTAAGAGATACCTTGTATCCCTTAACCCATGGGTGTGCACCCCATTTACAGTAACCGGGTGTATGTGCTCCATAATGTTTACAGGCATGATCTCATGGATACACAATGATCCCCTCTGTTTGAGCACCGCTTTGTCCACTCTGTGCCTTTTTAGGACACTGTCGAGCAAGATGCCCTGGCTGTTTACAAAACCAACAGTCATAATTTCTTTTATCCAAGAAATCCCTTTTTGTTAACTTGGGGCTTCCTCATTTCTGAAAAAGCAGTGAGGGTTTTAACTGCCTTGAAGGCGTGCTTTTCCCTTTCTGCCCTACCACACCTGCCCCACTTCCTTTCATAGCAGGCCTGCTCCTGGCATAGCGATCTGAGAGCTCAGCAGCTTGCTGTGCTGTTTTTGGATCTCGGTCCTCTAGCCAGTGTAACCCCCCCTGCAAATGGGGGTTCCCAAAAGACTTCCAGGAGCTTGCTTGAATGCTCCAAGCCTGAATGGTGTTTGGCGTTTAAGCCATTTATCAGTGAGTGTTTTAGAACCTCTGGTACTGTCTCTTTAAGAGCTGTCTGCTTGCAGACATAATTAGTTGTATGGGGGACTGTGTACTTCTCTGTTTGAGTACCACTCGAGCTGCTGCCAATTCACTCCATTTTTGCAGTCACTAGGAGTGCAAAGGGAACCTATCTGAAAGATGTAACTGTTTGCCAGAAATCATTTACAGTAATAATGAAATTACAGTTTGTCTAACCTGCTTTCTTTGCAGTCAGAACTGTGTCTGCCTAGTTCCCCATTCTGGTTTTGAACTGCTGAACTGGACCAATCAATGTGGGGTAAGCTAGCTCTAAAATGGTGCCTTGGACGAATCAGAACTTGGACTCATAATCTGAGCCAGCCACAAGAGGATTGTATGGGCAGTGACTCTGGGAGATGTAGTTTAGACTTTGGCACCTTTTTGGACCAACAGCAGCAGTCTATTGTGAGTGACAGCCAATCCAGTCAAGAACTGGGAGGAACTCAAAGGAAGTGCCCGGTTTTGTCTGTTGGGAGTTTCAGTTGAGCTTTGGCAGTGAAGAGGAAAGGAACCCTGTGCTCCTTCAGTGCACAGTTTTAGTCAAAAAACATGTAAGGTCCAGAGTTCCGGTCTGCAGCTTGTTAGGACTGAATCCGTCCTGTGAAGAGAATCAAAGGATATCTGAAGAGTAGAAACCAGGCTCACCCTGTAGAAGACTGGAGGAATTGCTGAAAATTGCACTTCGGTCTGTCAGGAACTGAATCTGCTGTGTGTTCTCGGGTATTGTGCAGTAATTGCGATCGGGATACAGATGCAGCCTGCCTGGTATAGTGCTTTCTTTTACCATATAAATGTGTGAAGAGGTTTGTGTACCTCAAGTGAATCCTGCTGCCATTAAGTGACTTTTGCCTGTGACTGTTTACCATATAAATGTGTAGGAGTCTCTTGGAGCTCAAGAGTAGCCCTGCTGACATTGAAGGACCCTATCTTATTTGGAGGTCGTGAGTACTAATTCAGGGTCGCTCCCTGTTGGTGCCACATTAAATCCAAATGGAATTACTGTACTGCTGACTGTTTAATTCTCCTTTCTCTGTGTGAAAGGGCCCTACCAGCTGCCACGGTTTGGACTAGCCACTAGGGCTTGGGTACCCAGGGACAGTAACTGATAGGGATAGGCCTGTGCACAGAGCCATAGGTAGATGAGTAGAGTGATAAGCTAATTAACCTGATTTCCCCCTGTCCTTGTTATATCCCCCTAAATAAATCAGAGCTGCTTGTTTCAGCAAAGTTATACTGCCTGAGGTATTTGTCTATGTTAAAGTACTGTACTGTGATTGTTGCACTGTATCTTATTTCACAGGAGGTCCCAGTGCCGGAACCAGTCCTGGGGGTAAGTGTATACTGTAAAGGTAATTCTGATGTATTGTGTGGGCCACTAGTGGGAAGAAAGGGGGGTTGCAGTGTCCCAGAGGGCTGTGACCAAGTTAGTTTAACTATTGTAAACCCTGACCTCTGGGTGGAGGCACCCGCCATTGGATCCAGGTCCCTCAACCTGTTAGTGGCAAATCAGGCAGGGGTAGTAGCCCCTGGGATAGCACCATCTAGGGGTTACACCAGGTTTTGAACTCTGCTGGGCAAGCCCAAAAGAACTGCTCTAAAAGTACAACTTCCTCAATTTTCACTGCAGAGTTTGCTTCAAACCCCTCCCACCAACGTTTTAAAAACTGACGTTGCTTTATGGCGAGTTCCTCAAAGCTCATGTCAGGGCTTTTACAGAGTTTATGAAACTTAACCCTGTAGGTCTCAGGAGTTAATTCATACTTTTTAAGTAAATCAGCTTTAAATTTTTCATTATCGCTGCTGTCCTGATTGTGCATTTGGCCTAGCACTTCAAGCCATTTACCAGTAAGTAGCGGGGATAGCTGGAAGCTCCAGGACTCCCTGGGTATTTTGGCCTGGATACTGACCTTTTCAAATGAATCTGAAAATGCATCCATACCCCCCTCTTTAAATTCAGCTATTAATTTGGAATTTAACTTATACCCCAGCCCTGGAGTTTCAGGTTCACCCCTGCCACTTACCTCCTCTGGTGCTGGTCATTGGAGTCTTAGCTTCTCCAGTTCAAACTCTCTCAGGTGCTACCTTTCTTTTTCCTTGGCCTCTCTCTGGTGCTGTTTCTCCTGCATCTCCAGTTCAAACCTCTTCTGCTCGAACTTCCTCTGCTGCTGGGCTTTGAACTTTCTCTGCTCCAGCTCCAATTTCTTCAGCTCAGATTGTATCCTGATCCCTTCCAGGTGCAGCTCTGTGGTGACCGTCCCCTGGTGCTGAGACTCTGGGTTCCCTCTGGCCTCACTGTCCTCCTCCCTGGGACAGGACACTGCAATGTTCCTTGGCACCCACACCCAAGGTCTGGTCCCTTTCAGTTACTTGCTGTGACTTGAGGTTCGGGGCAACCGCTTGCTCATTGGCTGCCACGAGAGCCTCAATGAGGTTCTTTTTTGTTTACGCCTTGTACTGAACCACTGTTTCCTGAAACAACTGCCTTAGGTAGTCTGCAGTGTATTCACTGTAGCTGGAAGCCATCTTCACCCCTAACTACTGCTACACTTACACCAAAAAAAAGAAAAAAAAAACAGGGTACAAAACTGTATTCTATAACCACATTTTTTTTTTCAAATCTCTGCCCTGTTTTGTGCGTATATTGTTTTCAGGTTATCAATTTGATACATCAGCCTCAAATCCAGCTTCTATGCCTGTGCCACCAATATCTCTTGGATCACAGCACTATGCCACTAGATCTCTTGGATCCCACCACTGTGCCCAAGATCTGTCACAAACCCACTCCTGGTGGGCCAGCTCCACTGAGCTCACAGTGCCCACCCTTACGTGCAATCCATGATGAGAGAACAGGCATATCCTCCTCATGTCCTCCCAGAGTGTGCTCTGAGTTCACAACTGAAGACCCATTATGAGGTCCCAGGGCTTCCTCTCTCTCTCTAATCTGGGTAATTATAAAATACAGTCTCAAGACTGTAGCCAGGTGAGAACTCTCTTCGGTTGCTGTACTGAGGGGGGGGAATACCCAGGCATTAAGAGCTCTTTGGGATTTTCCCTTGTAACTCTGATTTCATCCTCTCCTATGGGATGTGCAGCAACTAGTTCCCCCTTACAGACTCCGCCTCAGACCTGTGTATCCCCCCTACATAAAGGTACCCAAACTTCCCTTTGTAAGATCCTAGTGTTGGTAGCAAATGGTGGCACTTTAGCAATTACAGGTTGGTCTCAGAATTGAATACACCTTTTTTACCTCTACACACATGAAAGTCACTCACAGGCCATTTTAAAAGCAAAATGTTTTTGCTAAAATCTAACCATACAAACTTTACAAACAAAAGATTTAGGAATGTGGTTACAGAATAACAAAAATAAAGGTGGAAATACACACAAAAAATGCACTGTAAACTTTTAGCTGTCTAGTTTCTATCTGGTTTATGGATGATCAATGTCCAGAGAATAAATGGGTTTGCAAAAGTTGTAGTCCTTCTGCAGCATTCACTGTTTCTTCAGTCTAGGTTGGTGTGTGACAGGAAGAGTGTCCCATAAAAAAGTGTGCCACGTGCCCTACTCTGAGGGCTTTAAATACCATGGGGTCAGGCAGTCTGTAGCCTTATTTTTTTATGTCAGCAGGGGTCTCTCTTTCTCCATCCAAGATTTTGAAGTGAATCATATTTTTGATTAGTTAGATTCTCTTTCAGATTCTCTTACAATTCCAATATCCTTTGATCTTCCCTCATCCTTCCTGCCACCTCATAAAAATGACAGTTCCTGGAAATTAAATGCACTTTTCCTTTGAAGTGTAAGTTTATGATGGGGGAGATGGTTTTCTCCCATCCTGATATTGTATTGCATCTGGTTCCCTATAATTAGCTAACCAGGAACATTCCATTCCTGTCATTTTACGATTTCCTGCCTTTGAGATGTAGCTTTCAGCTTCCTGGCAAGTAAGCATTTCTCAGATCACAGAGTACCAATTTCCTCTGCATGTAACCCTTTTAAAAAAAATTGTCATCGCTTGGCAACCCTTAGTTCTGGCCTGTGTGGAACTTTGAAACAAAACCAAGTTCCTCTGCATGTAACCCTTTTTAAAGCACAAAACACAAAAAATATACAAAAACAATAATGTCTGCAATATTCCAGAAGTTGGCAAACTCGCCACAGCCACAAACCAGGTTGAGGGTCTGGGCTATTGTTCATTTGGAAAAAGGGGTTATTTCCAAAAGATAACATAACATAGCATGGTGCCTCCACCCAGAGTTAAAATATAGTGGGCCAGTTGCTCGTCTGGTACAACCCCCTGGGATGCTGTACCTACCCACCCCACAAATGGATTACAATAAAACAAAACCATATTTCAATATACTTGCAATTATTGCCTTAAATTAATAATATGCTCATGAAACATTTGTAAAAAGGTTAACCAGCAAATTATTTATCTAGTAGCTTGACAGAAGACACCAGGAGGAAGGAGTGCTGTGTGACTGGGCTTCTCTACTGGGACTAAAGAAGTAGAACTCTTGTACTTGGACCTTTAATTTAGGGTAAAAAAACAAACTAACAAACAAAACAAACAAAATAGTGTGTTTGTCTGAGTTAACTGAACTGAATGGTTATCTGAACAGTTAGCTAGGTGTAAATCTCAGGTGATTGAAAAGGCTTGATAGCTGTGCAAATTAAATTACTTGTAGAAAGATCTAGTAAGTAGGGGGAGTGGCTTAGCTAGAAGGAAGCTAAATTTAAAGACTGCCTTAGAAAGATTCTGTTAGTAGCTTGGCAGAAGACACCAGGAGGAAGGAGTGCTGTGTGACTTCCCTTCCCTCTACCCAAAGCTAGTTCTACTTTTATAGGCACAGGATTTGACTGATAACAGAAACTTCCTGTTTGGGAGCAGGAAGTGAGTGATAACAGAGCCACCAAAGACCCACCATCCTAGAAGGGCAAGAGTAACTCTCCAGCCCCCTCTAGCTGCTGGAGGCCTGCCTCTGAGCAAGTAAGGGATCTACTGAGAAATATTGGATATTTTTGTCTCAGAACAGGACAATCAGGAGCTTAAAGGGCACAGAGGCAGAAAGTAAGTAGAGAGAGAAGAGAAAGAAAAAAAAACAGAGGAAAGAGTAAGGATTCCAAACAGTTAAGGGGCCAGAAATAAGACATGATGGGAGTGGTGCAGTGCAGTGACTGTGGAGCAGCAGTCTTCTGGGAGACGTTCTGGAGGATGCGGTGTTGTCCCATCTGCAGGTACCTCTCTGGGCTGAGGGAGGAGGTTGCTCATCTCCAGGCTGAGTTGGCCAGGATTTGTGGGACCTCCTCTTCCATCCAGGGACCACCAGTGCCTCTGCCATTGCCTCAGAGGTTGCCAAGAAAGAGGAGCGGTTGGACCACAGTGGGCTCAGGGAGGGTGAGGGTGGTGGAACAGAGGTGCATCCCTCCACTTGTACCTCTCCACAATTCCTATGCCATTCTGGCAAAGTGTGGTTCCTCTATGGAGGCACCTGCAGTGGAGGCCAAGGAGGATGCTGGAACCTCCACAAGGAGACCCACAGGAGGGTGGCATGGGACCCCACAGGGGAAGGAAACAGCTCCTGGTGGGGACTCCATCGTTAGGGAAGGTAGAACTGGGGAGGAAGGGGAGAGGGAGGTAAAGTGCCTGCCTGGCGCCATGGCTTGGAGGGACAGGGAGCGAATCCTCAGGATTGCCGGAGCAGCTGCACAGGGGAGGGAGCTGGATGTCATTATCCACCTAGGAACTAATGACCTGGCTAAGAAAGGGATTAGAGCAGTGCAGGAAGAGTTTGTGGAATTGGGGAGGGGCCTTAGACAAGTAGCACGCACAGTAACCTTCTCGGAGGTGCTGCCCATCTATGGCGTAGGAGAGGCTAGGGTGTTCCGCACCATGGGATTCAATCAGTAGTTGAAAAACTGGTGCAGAGCTCAGGGATTTGGCTTCACTGGGGACTGGGGGTCCACCTGGAGTGATGTAAGCCTATACTGGCATGATGGGCTGCATCTGTCCAGGAGGGGAACCAGGATCCTAGGTGATAGGTTTAAATGCTTCATTGGCAAGCATTTAAACTAGCCAAGGGGGGAGGCACTGGAAAGGAGCAGGGAAATCCTAGCCCCCAAAACATCACGGTAGTAAGTGCGGTAAACACCAACATAGAGGTGGTGATAGGGAGAAGGGCAGGGGTAAATGGGGAAAGTGACAAAGGCAAAAAGGACAGGGATGCATCAAAAAGGAGTAAGGCCATCAGGAAATGGAGGGTAATGAGTACCAATGCCCGTAGTCTGGGCAACAAGCTCCCTGAGCAGGTGGCCTTGATGGAAGAGGGATGCCTGGATATCGTAGCAGTCACAGAAACATGGTACACAGAGAACCATGACTGGGATGTTAACATACCAGGGTACATAACCTACAGGAGAGACAGGCAGGGGAGAAGAGGGGGAGGAGTAGCTCTCTATGTAAAGGAAGGGATAAAAGCAACTGAACAAAAGAGTAAACAGGGAGGAGAGGAGGCACTGTGGGTCACCTTGGAGACTGGAAAGGGCACCACAATCCACACAGGGGTTGTGTACAGACCCCCATGTCAGGGGGAGGAAATGGACAAGGATATGATAGAAGGCATTCTTAGAATGGCAGAGAAAGGGGAGATACTGTTGATGGGAGACCTGAATATGCCAGATGTTAACTGGAGCACATTTGCTGCAGCCACATCCAAGAGCAGGGCCATTCTTGATGCCCTACAGGTGGCAGGCCTCAGACAGCTAGTTTCGGAACCCACTCATAAGGGAGCAATCTTAGACCTCATACTCTCAAATGGGGGCAGTGAGAGGGGTCTCAGATCTAGACGTGGGTTGCCATCTGGGAACAAGTGACCATCAAACGGTGTGGTTCATGTTAAACTCCGCTACAGAGTCAAGCTATACAAAAGTGAGGATACTGGACTTCAGGAGGGCTGACTTTGGCAAGATGGGAGAGTGCCTCAGAAAAGCACTAGCAAACAGGCTAGAAGGAGGGGTGGAGCAACAATGGGGAATCATCAAAACTGCCATCACTGAGGCAACAAGCCTTTGTGTGAAGCAAATAAACAAATCAAAACGAAAGAAAAAGCCACCATGGTTCTCAAAAGAGGTGGCTGGGAAAGTCAGGAAGAAAACGATAGCATTCAGGAAGTATAAGGAAACACAGAAGGAGCAGGACAGAGAGCTGTACCAGTTAAGGCAGAAGGAAGCAAGGAGGGAAGTCAGAATAGCAAAGGCCCAAACTGAGAAAAAGATAGCCAACTCAGTTAAGAAGGGGGATACAACCTTTTATAGGTACATCAGAGAGCGTAGAAAGACAAAGGAAGGGATAGTAAGGCTGAATAGAATGAATGGTGGGTGGACAGAGGGGAACAGTGAAAAAGCAGGGGTACTGAACGAATATTTCTGCTCAGTATTCACAAAAGAGGAGGGGGAAGTGCCTAATCCAATCAACAGAAGTAATCTTGATAGGGGGGTCGATCCCAGCCCTTTCACAGAAGAAAAGGTTCTGCAGAACTCCTAAAACTGAAGGTGGACAAAGCAATGGGGCCTAATGGAATTCACCCCAGAATTCTAAAAGAATTAAGGGGGGAACTAGTGAAACCACTGACTACTCTTTTTAATAAATCATGGGAGGATGGTGTGGTACCTGAGGACTGGAGGAAGGTGGATGTGATTCCCCTTCACAAAAGTGGGACCAAGACAGAGGCAGAAAACTACAGACCAGTCAGTTTGACCTCTGTGGTAGGGAAAGTGATGGAGTCACTTCTGAAGGAAAGAATTGTTGAGCACCTAGAGGCCAGTGGGGCACTGGACCCAAGGCAGCATGGGTTCACAGCGGGAAGGTCATGTCAGACGAATCTAATAGATTTCTTTGACTGGGTGACCAAAGTAGTAGATCAGGGAGGGGCTGTGGATATGGCCTAACTAGACTTTAGCAAGGCATTTGACACAGTCCCACACAAAGATTAATAGTCAAATTAACCAGCCTGGGAGTGGGTCCCAGGGTGGTAGCCTAAGTAAAACATTGGCTGGACAACAGGACACAGAAGGTGATTGTAAATGGAGTCCACTCTGAAGAAAGAGGGGTTACTAGTGGGTACAGCAGGGTTCAGTACTGGGTCCAGTCCTTTTAATGTCTTTATAAGTGACATTGTAGAGGACTGGAAGGAAAAGTATGCCCCTTTGCAGATGACACAAAGATCTGCAACACGGTTGATACACAAGGAGGCATGGAAATGATGAGAAGGGACTTGGCAAGGTTGGAGGAATGGTCAGAAGCATGGCAGCTAGGATTCAATGCAAAGAAGTGCAAAATAATGCACCTGGGAAACAAGAACCCAGGGGAAGATTACACAATGGGGAGGAGGTAATAACAACAACAAAAAAAGAAAGGGACCTGGGGATAATCATATCAGATGACCTTAAGGTTAGCAAGCAATGTGAGAAGGTAGTAGGGAGGGTGGGGGTATACTGGGATGCATTGGGAGAGGCATCACCAGCAGAAAACAGGAAGTTGTTATCCTTCTGTACAGACATTTGGTGAGACCCCATCTGGAGTACTGCATCCAGTTCTGGAGACCCCATCTCCACAAGGACATAGACAGGATAGAGGCAGTCCAGAGGAGGGCAACTAAAATGATGCAGGGTCTGCAAAAGAAGCCATATGAGGAGAGACTAAAGGAGCTTAATATGTATACCCTTGAGGAAAGAAGGGAGAGGGGGGACATGGTAGAAACTTTTAAGTACCTCAGTGGAATCAACAAAGTCCAAGAAGGTAGCATCTTTCAGAAAAGAGACATGCAAGAACAAGGGGACACAATTTAAAGATGGGGGCGGTTCCAGGGCAATGTGAGGAAGTATTTTTTACAGAGGGTAGTGGATGCATGGAACAGCCTTCCTGAGGAGGTTGTGGGGTCTAAAACTGTGGGAGAATTCAAGAATGCATGGGACAGACATAAGGCAATTCTTGTGGGGGTTAGGAAGAAATAGGCTGTTGGTTAACTAGGATCTGTGGCCTATCCGGTAGGTAGGGAAATGGGCAGACTAGGTGGGCCAAGCGGTCCTTGTCTGCCGTCAAAGTCTATGTTTCTATGTTTCTATTTACAAAGGGGTAGGGCTAGGAAAAGGGTTAAAAGTGAATCTAGAGGTTAGGCAAAATTTGCATTTTTAAGCTTCAATAAATTACTATAATTCCAAAACACTTCCAGTGCCCAGGTGTCCCACCAGCATATGCATTAAACAGATGTTAGCCCACTGGATTTTACATTACCCCAAAAAAAAAAACTGGTACCAGCTTAACCCATAAGAGTCCTGTCTGGGTACCCAGGGTCTAGTTGCAGGCCTGTACAGTGCAGCTGGTTGGCCAGTGCTGGTGCACTTTAACAACAATTTAGATTTAAACCTTTCTTTATTGTCACACTAGCTGGTTGATGAAACCTGAACTTCAATCTGCGCCGTTAAACTCAGAACTTTGGTGGCAACTATTATTTGGCTATTGAAACGTGGCAACAGTTGGTGGCAACTATTTGCTGCTCTCCAGATGCAGGACAAGACCTGAATTACTCATTGTTTGCAGACCATGCAGCTGAATGTGTTCAGACTGTGGATCTCGGGTGGTTGTATTCACTTTGGACACTTGACAAGCTGAGGCAAGCAGCAGACACATTACAGCTTGGGGCATCCTCTCCACTTTTCTTGCAGCTTGGACCTACTCTGCAGCAGGCTCTTGCAGCTTTAGAGACTGGATATCTCTCAGCTTCTCTGGCAGCTTGTCATCTTCTTATTGGTGGTGTCACAATGCTGGAGAGACCAGTACTGGGGACCTGGGCTGGTATGCCTCAACCCCCATGTCCAAGCATGAACTCTCAGGGTGAGACGCATAGGTAATGCCTAGTGGCAACACCACCTGACTGATTCCCCAGGTTCACCTTAGATGGCAGTCATTATCTTTCTAGTAATTAGGAACATCCAGCTGTAAATGGCTTCAGCCTCACTACCAGCTTGCAGCAGTGGCTCTCACACAAATGGAACACAGTCTCTGGGTCTCCCACAGGTTGCTAACGGGAAACAGTCCTTCAGCCTAGCGTTAACTGCTCATGTGGGAATAGGGATGGTTTACACCCTCAGGCTTTAAAGGCTCAGACTTTAAGCAGAAGAAGGGTCACATCTTCTTGCCTTAAAGACTCAGGCTTATACAGAAGAATGGAGCTTCACTTTGCAAGCTCAGACTTAAACCGATGGAGTGGATCTTCCCATTTCACTTTCCATCTACAGAAAACATCAGGCAGTCTTCCTTTGCTCTCTGGCTTAGCAAGCCTCAAGGTGAGCCTCCATACCTCTCAGATATCACAGGTGAGTCTCCTTCCTCTTGAAACTCTGAGACAATTTCTTTAATTCTGGCCAGTGCCAGAAAACAACACTTTCATTCTGTTGACCACCTTCCAGCTCTTGGAAGGCAACACAAAGCAACATAGAGCACCTCTGGGCCAGTGGCTGCAAAGCCTCCAGGAAGGTTTCCTTCCTTGAAGATCTGAGAATGGCTTCCTCTCCTTTGGGAAACTCTCAACAATTTTATCTTGCCTATGGTCAGCAATTCAACACCTTGATTCTGAAGCAAATCCTTTCAGACCTTGAAAGGCAACACAGGCCTCCTGGGTTGGTAGCTTTACAAGCCTCCAGGCAGGTCTTCTTCACACTCTGAAGCACCATCATGGACCCCCCAGGAGTGTGCTCCCATGAACTGGAACCCAACTCAGACTGTCCTTAGCATTTCAGGGATCGGGTAGCATCCTATTGGTCAAAACAGGCTGCCCGTCAGAAAATTAATATTCATTAGGTTGACTCAATGCCCTATTGGCTGACTGTTCTGGCACCAAAGGTTGTCCTTGCCTCCTCCCTAAGTCCCTCTTATAAGTCCTCCAGGGCTCCTGGATTTCAATTGGCTGCCTGCAAGATCAAAGGTAGCAAACATGGCAGCTTCAGTTCATACTGCAGGCACATTGTTATTTTACATTTAACTGCCCCATAGTTTTATAGCTGCCCCACTGTCCTACTCTCCGGTGGCAGAATTAAACCTCCAATACACTATCCCCCCAGGAAGTAGTGAATGTTCATTAATATTCATAGTTATAGCAGCTAGGCTGCTTCTTAAAGGTATAGCACCAACATTTTAATAATAGCACTAAAGAGCACTCTGATTTTAACATTTTATCTTGTTCCCCCAACTGTCTCCGGACCCCTTCTACTACTATTTATACCCACAGGGGCTGAGGCACACACAACTGGATGGCAGGAGCTGCCACAGGGACTTCCACATATTCAGCACCACTGCATTATAACAGAGTGCGAGCCAACAGCAGCAGCTCACAGGATTTGACCTCTGATGGGCGTTTCACTCTTGCTCTAGCTCCTCAGGTCCCCCACTTAGATTTTAACATTTGGGCACCAGCAGGATCAAACAGAGAAATAGAATGGAACCCTGAACTGGAACGAGGGGCTAAGCGGCACGACGGGGAGACAGCAAGGTAAGCCCCCACCCATGGGGGGGGGTTACATAGGAAATAACTTAAATCAATAGGAACACTTAAAATAACTATTCTAAAATTAACCAAACCAGCTGGAGACCCAGCGATACTGAAACCTGACTCGGAGATTGCTTTCTCCAGGTGGAGAAATAAATCTAGGGTGTATTTTGAACCAAGTTTCTAAATTCTTAGAATCAGAATATGTTCTATTTCCAGGGTATCTGTATCCAAGGGCATTGATGCATACAGTATAAACATTAAGTGAGGGATGCCTGAGGTTAGAATAGTACACTCCATATATATCCATACACTGATAGTGTGTCTATTACATGTAACCTAACTCCAAGTTTTCATCCAAGCAAAACTAAGTTTCTAGCTTTAACAATTCAAAAGTTAGTTCTTTTTAAATAAATAATGTTTAGAAGGGCTAACTTTGAAACTACTAGGAGCCAGAAACAGTATTTTAATAAGTTTGGTTGATATGTACAGTATATAGTGTAACATTTCAATATACTTGGGCCAATATTCAGAAGTTTGCATGGGCTCTAATGAGTCTTTGCCCATGCAAACCAGGGTTCTCTAGAACCCATATTCAAAAGGTGCTGTTGCACAGGCATGAGGTTAACACCTGCATGGCACTAATGTGTGGGCGGGCACAAGGGAGGGAGTGGCCATGAATAGCCATGCTACCCCATATTCAGTGTCTTTGCTCTGCACAAAAGGTTTTAGCATGGTCATTTGTGAAGCACAAATACTGCTAACAAAACCTCAAGCTTAATCTGGGCAGCCCTAGCAGCTGCCAGAGGTAGTGTGGTCACCTTACTGGTTGGCCACTGGGGGACCACACCCATCCTCTGTTGTCCCAGGCACTGTGACTCTTATCTCCAGCCCCTGCTGGGCAAATACACTCCCTGGTGCTAGTGGTCCCCCCTCCCTCCGATCACCAGCCCATATGTCCCAAACACAATCCCTGGTACTAGTGATCCCCTATGCCTCCGACTGCCAGCTCGTATATCTCAAAACACAATCCCTGGTGTTAGTGACCCCCCCCCCAACTGCCAGACCATAGTAAAAGTTTTTTTTTCTTTTCAACACTCCCCAGGGTTCAGTGGTTCCCCCTCAGCACCAATCCACAGTACTGCCTGTCATAACTTGCCACTTCCTGCCATCTAGGCCCCACCCTCAACACAGCACCATGCACCCCCTGTCACCTTACCAGTAATTCTTGGTGCAGCGGGTGCATACAGTGACCAGCACAGCCCTCTGCACCCCTCCTCTGCTGGCCGCTGTATGGCCAGGCATGGAGCATGCCTCTTATCCATAGTACAGGGCATATCACCCTGTCCTACAAATAAGGGATGTGCTCCATGCCTGACCATATCGCACCTGCTGAGGAGGTGTGCGGAGGGCTGCACCAATTGCTTTATGCACCTGCAGCACCAAGGATATTGGTAAGGGGAAGGGTGCTTATGCCATGGTGGGGAGTGAAGCCAGGGATTGGAGAGTTGTGACAGGTGGTGGTACCATGGATCAGTGCCCGGGGAACTACTGGACCCCAGAGTGTGATACAATTTTTACTATGGGCTGGTGATTGTGGGGGACCACTAGCACCAGGGACTGTGTTTGGGACATATTGGCTGGTGATTGAAGGAGAGGTGGACCACTAACACCAAGGTTTGTGTTTGGGACATAAGTGCTGGCAATCAGAGGGGGAGGGACCCCTTGCACCATAGATATCTACACCACTGTGGGACCAGGCAACTGGGGGAGTGGGGCTACGCTAACCTGCCTTGCTACCCAATGAAAATGAGCCAATAATGGGAATGCAAATGGTCATTTAGCACCTTGCATGCCCAATGGGCTCATTTACATGGATCCCTTTGAATTCTGCAAATAGCGCTCAGCTGCTATCCACTCTGGGAGTGTATTTCTGGAGCCCTGTTAAGACAGTCCTATGTGACTTAGTGCTGCATTGACATGGCCCTTCATTCAGTTGACTAGCTCTGGTGCACTGTTCAACTAAATATACTGTAGCATCTTGAGCACCTGTGCAATCACAAGGCGCAGCTTAAATTTTGCGCTCTGCTTTGTGTGGATTTGAATATTGGGCTCTTAATGTTTAATATGAAATGTGCTTTACTTGATGTGGAACCTACAAATGAGCATCTGCTCACAGGTGTACTCAAGATACCAATAAATAAAACAATTAAAAAAATAAATTGATATATAATAATGTATTTTCCCCAAGAAGTATTTTCAGTAAACTGATGAAGTGGAAGTACACCACAATCATAACATAATTATATACAGGTACTTACAGAAAACAGAGTGCTGCATCCATAAGTATGCTGAAGACACAACAAAACATAATATTAAATGCATGCTAAAAACAGAAAATAGAGATAGCAGCAACTTTTCAACCATAGATCTTCAGGCATTATCTATAAAGAGAAAACACTCATAACTTTGCTATTTTCATTAAAACTAAATTACACAGCGTGCATTTAACTGTTACCTTTTTGTTTTCTATGACTAAACAACATGTTTCCAAAGTGGTCTAATAATGTAACATAAATTCAATTTTTTATTTATAGTAGTAACCCCAAATCTTTAGAAAATAATAAAGCACAGTGGACCATGATTCGGGTCCACTAGTTGGTCTCTGATATTTTAGGCATTATTAATAACAGGTTATCAGTTCAAAAGGCTTATTGTGGTATAGGGAGTGTTTAAAAAGTTTGGGTATTTTAAAAAAATGTAATTTAAAATTAAATGTTCATCTGTCGACAGCCTGTTAAGGTAGTGGTGGCAAAGGGCCTGTGACCATATTCAGAAACAATCGGTTGTAGTAGTTTCCTGTGTGATCCATAGCTGTCATAGCAGATGGGAGCCTGGTGATGAGACATGCACCCAGCTTGAGCCTGAAGAGGCAGCCCTAAGGGTACCCAACCCCTTGCAGTGAAGGTGGGGCTCAAATGGTAACTTGGACATGCTCCTCAGTGGATGTAGAGTAAGTAAAAAGGAACACTGTAAGACATCATACTAATTATGACAGATAAAATACTTGGGAGGATGGGGAGTTAGGCTGATGGCTGGAGACAATGCTCTCAGGCAGTGGCTTAAGGCTCAGTGGAACAGGGATGAACTGAAACACCGAAGCAGCAAGGGCTGGCAGCTATGAGGTGCTGAGTGATCAACCAAGGGAATCAGCAAACACCAGAAAAGAAATGCCCAAGTGATACAATGAGTGGCCATGTTGCCCCTATATGTACTAAAAATCTATATTCCAAGCTGGGTCATCTAAAAGTGACAAGATCCATAAAGTGCAAATAAAGCCTGGATGAACTCCACTGACGCCAAGTCTCATACACTGAAAGTGTTTTTTTATTCTTGATGCACACAAAAATTCATGGGTGACAGTTTCATTGCTACGCCACTTCCTCAGGCTCTTGCTGTGCTGTCATTAGATTATAAAATATAAACAACCAAGTATCAATGTGTTGTATTAACATCATTTACAATATGCACTTAAAACAAAAATACATTTCCCAGTTATGAGGCATCAATTATTAAGTGTTCACCAGCATGTAAAAACACTGCACCCATTTGAAAACGTTGTGCTACCTGCGGTCACTAGTGAGGCCCTTCACAAATAAAACAGTTTTCCTCTCGTTAATAGTATAGGTTAAGCAATTTATACTCTTGTGATATAGCTATTGTTCTAGTCTGAATCACTCATGTTAAAATTAATCTACTTCTTTATACAGATTCACAATCCTTCCTGTAGTTTATATCCTCCTTAGCAAATCTTAAGGAATCCCTGACCCTTTAAAATATTGGTTTTCTTGTTTGACTGGCTCCACTTTTCATTCTTTTCCTAAAAACAAAGTGTTTTATTTATTATGCTGTTTGAAATTTCAAACATTTTGTCCTATATGTTCTTACAAGAATAAAAACAAGGGTTACTCACAAGATTTGCAATGTAATGTAGTTGCCAGCCGACACCCTCACTAGGAGTGGTGGCTACTCAAGTATTCACAGTTAAATACTGCATTGCAGTGGTGGGGGTAGAGGAGTTATGGAATAACAGATGGACCAGACACCGAACTTCAGGTTCAACACACACTCTGTGTGTGATATTTATTCAAAATACAGGAAATAAGCTTCTGCAATGCCATATTCCTTCTTCAGTACATCAGTTTGTAGCAACAGACTACTTATGTCCTTTCTCTGCACTTGGCCAGTACCTACTGACACTGCTCTCTGATCTAACCACTTTTCAGTGAAAACCCTTCATCCCTATGTGGGCACCATTTGCTTGGGTAGTGGAGCTCAAAAGAAAAACAAAACAAGCTAAAACAAAGAACCTCAGTGCAGAAACACTGAAACACGGGTTACCCCAAAGGGCATTGGCAACAAATCAAGTTTCAAAGAAATACAGCATCATACATATTTCCATAATGCAACGCATCATGGGATATATGCAAATCACCATGACATTTCAGACGTGTTCAGTTTACAGCAATTTACGTGCATTTTAAATAGCACAACTAACTTAATTTCTGTAATAGTCACCTAGTACTTTTTACCATTATCAAAAACACCTAGTGCCATGTTATTTTCAACATTTACAGGTTTCATAAACATAAGGTATATACATCAAGGTCTTTTATGACATAGTGCTATCACATACTAAATCCAACAATGATAAACACAACCTGTTTTACACATGCTTGGAGGTCACCATGATAACCTCCGTGTACGAGGACCTGAGAGGGAAAAGGAAAATTAAAGAGGACACTATAGCATAGTCCATAAAGGGAAGGGGATGCCCATAGGTGGCTAACCTTATGGACTAGAAATTGTGAAGGATAAATTAGGCTAAGAAATTGAAGAACTGTTGCAACAATTTAAGAAAAGGTCACTTCTCAAGCGTGGCAGGAGCTCCCTGTCATGGGGGGGGGGCCGACATCACTAGTGACATCATGGCCTGATCTGCCTCCAGGTCAAGCCTTTCAAGTCTGTGAACCCACAGACTACCAGCAGCTGCTGTTGTGCAGAGGGATAGATTTATTTTTAGTGAGTTATTTTATCTGTTTTTCCACTACTTTTATGTAGGTCTCTATTGTCTCTGTGCCCTTTTGGGGGTTGAAATTAGACATCTTGGCAAATTATCAACCAACCTCTGACTTCCCATTCTTGGGTAAGGTTGTTGAGAAAGGGGTGGCTCTGCAGCTTGTGGCCTTTGACATCTATGATCCATTCCAGTCTGGATTCAAGTCTAGGCATAGCACCAAAACAGCATTAGTCAGAGTGTAAAATGATCTCCCAGGTGAGAGATAGAGGAGACTGGTCAGTTCTAATTCTTCTTGATCTTTCCTCAGCATTTGATACAATGGACCACATAGTGCTACTGGATCACCTTGCGGAGCTTTGTGGGCTCACAGGTACTGCCATCAAATAGTTTGAATTCTTTCTCATGGGCAGGATGCAATGGGTAGTGATGGGGAATTTCTCCTCCTGCCTGAAGCCCCTGCCCTGTGGAGTCCCCAGGTTTCGATCCTGTTGCCTATGCTGTTTGCAGTGTACATGTTTCCCCTGGGTGAGATTACTAGATGTTGCAGCTTGGGTTCCTACTGCTATGCAGATGACACCCAGCTGTATATGTCCTTTGCTCCCAGGACAAATGGTGCCATGGAGGTGCTAAATAAATGACTGGCTGAGATCCAAGACTGGATGTCCTCTAACTGGTTGAGACTTAACCCCAACAAGATGGAGGTTCTAGTGATTAAGCCTAGTCACTGGTGTGATGCAGTGTTGTTCCTGGGCCCCACTCCACTGGCAGCTTCTGCTAAGATAAGAAATCTGGGTGTCATCCTTGACTACGGATTGGCACTTGAGGCTCAGGTGTCATTTATACAGTATGCACTCTTTAACAGTTCAGTCAGCAGCCAGTTGTGGTGGGATAGGAGGACTGTGCTGGTCTCTGACTGGGGATCGGGTTGGGGGAGCGGGGTGGTGGGTCAGTACCTGAAAGGGTTGGTGGGTATGTGGTCTACTAGACCACCAGGGTTATGTTTTTACTATTTCAAGGGACAGGGATTGAGGATGTGAAGGAACCACTAGACTACCAGGGAAGTTTGTAAAAAAACAATACCGGGAGGGGGATCAGGGATCAGGGAGGGAGTGGGACTACTAAACTACCATGGAATTTTTTTTCAATAACGGGATGGTGATCAGACATCAGGGAGGGGTGGGACAACTAGACCACCACAGAATATTTATATAATAAGGGGACGGCAATCAGACAGTGGGGGAGGGGGTGGGAACACTAAACTACCAGGAAATATTTTCTAGTATAAGGGAAGGGTGATCAAACAGTGGGGGAAGGGGAGGAACTATTAGACTACCAGGAAAATAGGTTTTGTTTTAGATGTTAATGGGGATCGATGAACGGGAGAGGGGGGAGGAACCACTAGACTACCAGGAGAGATACATGTTTTTAGAGATGGAAATGGGGTTTCTTGGGGTGTGGAAATTCTTTTCCATGGTTCCTTTTCACAATTTGTGAAAAATACTCCTTATTCATGGCCCAGAATCCTTACTCATGGTTGCTTTTCGAAACTTGAGGCAAACGAACAAGTCTTTTTTCACAAATTGCAAAAAAGGATCCTGTTTCGTGATTCCTTTATCTTAATTTGTGAAAAGGGATTTTGGCTTGTCAAGATAATGCATTCAGGACTCTTTTATGAAAAAACTAAATCCAGAATCAGACTCTACAGGCCCCAAGAACTGTAGGTAAACACAACCACTGATATTTATTTTAGTTATTTATTTGCATTTGGTAAGTGCGCTAGACAGAACTGCTTATTTTCAGGCATGGCCCAGGTAATAACAAATACATATGCAATGCTGTACAATAGGCATCCCAACAGATATACAGAGGTGCAAGTTACATAGCACAGTAGTAGAGGTACATATCACATGTTATAGTAGGAACAAAAATAGGCAATAATGGCCCAGTAAGGGTTAATAAAGTACAAACATGACAGTGCCGTTGGCCAAGTCAGCAAGGAGACGATTCTCAGGCAGAGACAGGGAAACATAAAGTGTGTGCCTGTAGCTCAGGTAGAGTGGGGAAGTGGGGGAATCGGAGAGGCCACAGGTAAATATAAGTGCAGGACAAGAGTTGATTAGCATGACTCGTGAAGCTAGGGAAATTTGTAAGTGTTGAGGAAGGCAAGGTAATTGGAGAGTCCTTTCTTGAAAGTGGCATGGGATTTGGAGAGCCTAAGGTCAAGTGGGAGAGAGTTCCAAAATTTGGGGGCCTAGAAGGAGAAGACAAGTTCACACATCCTGGTAGAGCATTTAGAGACAGACAGCAGAGCTAAAGACATAGACTGGAGGGAACAAGGGCAGTCTGGGGGGGGACCATAGCTGCAAGTGTGGAGGGGATAGAAGAATGAATAATGTTGTTAATCAGACAACCTAAAGAATAAGTACTGTGGGAGGATGGAGATAACCAGTGGTGGTCAGAGTAAAGTGTATAGTGGTGTTTAAGATGAGAAGCTGACAATGCAAATCTATAGACATTGTTGTAAGCAACATCCCACATTTGAAGGATGTTTGCCTGTGCCATAGTGAAGACAAGCAGAGCACAGCAGAATGCAGGGAGGAGAAAGCCTTAGGTGACAGAGATTCTGGCGGCAAGGGTCAGGAACTGCCGGACTCGGTAAGCCAATCCAGTTTTGTCATTGACTGATTTGCAGACAGCTTTGACATGTAGAGAGAAGTTAAGAGGTGGATCCAGCATGCCCTCCAGATATTTGAATGACTGGGTTACTTCCACTGGGGAGCCATCAAGACAAGAAACCTGGAGAGACGGAGTTGAAGCAACGGATTTCCTTTGTGACCAAAAGAGCATAGCCTGGGTCTTGGCAACATTTAGCACCAGCTGGTGGGAAGTAAGCCAGGTTTGGATATGATGAAGATCAGAGAAGAGGCAGGAGTTAATTTCTTGCATAGAGTTGGAAGAGACATAGAGAACCAAGTCATCGGCATAGACTAGGAGAGACAGTGAATGGGCACAGAAGGAAGGTTATTGATGAACAAAGAAAAGAGCAGAGCCCAAGTGTGGAACCTTGTGGGACTCCAGAATGTAGCAGGACAGGGGCAAAGAGAACTTTATGACAGGAGGCAGACTGGGAGCGGCTACACAGATAGCTGGAGAACCAGGCAAGGATGGATTGGGAGGCACCAATACAGCCTAGTTGATGCAGGAGCAGGTTGTGGTTAACTGAGTCAAATGCCTTTGACATACCAATAAAAACAGCCCCAGTAGGCTGGCCTTGGTCCATAACAGATTTGATGTCGCTGGTGAATTGCACTAGGGCCATCGTGGTGCTGTGGTTTGACCTAAAGCCATGCTGAGCAGGAGATTGCAGATTAAAGTTGGCAATGAAGTCAGACACCTAGTGATGAATAAGCTTCTCCAGGAGTTTACTGAGGGATGGCAGGAGTGCAATAGAATGGTAGTTTGTTAGGTTTTTAGATCGCCCTTTTTGAAGACTGGGATAACACTGGCATTTTTCCAGGAGAGGGGTACAGTACCCGAGCTAATGGAGAGATTGAACAAACGCATGACAGGGGTTGTAAGAAGTGAAGCGACTAACTTGAGAATCCCTGGTTACAGACCATCAGGACCTGCACTGCCATGAGGAGACATCATGCTAAGAGCTCGTAGTATGTCTGACCTGGAGACTGCATGGAGAACCAGGGAAGGTGGAACAGGGGGAGGTCGGGGAAGAAGGTGTGGCAGGGAAGGGACAGCCAGCGGCAAGGCTAGAGAGAGCAGTAAAGAGTGAGTTGAAAGCATTAGCTATGGTATTAGTGTTGTTACAGGAGACGTTATCTATTGGAAAGTCATTGGGAGTTTGGGACATGGTGCGTCCCATTATGTGGTTTATTTGAACCCAGTACCTGTTCGGGTTACTAGAGGTGGCATGAAGAAGGCCACTGTAATAGTTGCTTTTGGCAGTATGTATTGCTTTTTACAGGAGTTATAAAGGTGCGATATTCAACAAAGTCTGAGTGAAGGGTGGAGGCTTTCCATCTG
The DNA here is from genome assembly GCA_016271365.2 of Neoceratodus forsteri. Lineage (NCBI taxonomy): Eukaryota > Metazoa > Chordata > Ceratodontiformes > Ceratodontidae > Neoceratodus > Neoceratodus forsteri. The sequence continues at coordinate 339,803,232 of CM057449.1, forward strand.
GTCCAGAGTTTGTCCCATGCTTTAAGCATATGGAGAAGAGGGCTAGCTAACCATTTGGTAGGCAGGCCCTGCACCCTGCACCTAATGGAAGGAATGTACTTGGACTGCAAGGAGTGCAGGGAGTTGATAAAGTAATCCATAGCCAAGTCAATGTTATCCATAGAGAATGTGGGGGACCAGTCGACATGCTGAAGATCTCTTAGAAAGTTAGGATATCGAGGGCAGAGAAGTGAGACATGGTGATGATTTTGGGTGGGTCAGAGTGGGGGCAGGCATCCCAGACACAGATAACTGGAGAATGGTCACTAATGCAGTCCGGTAGCATGGCAATGGAAGAGATTCTGTCTGGCCTGTTGGTGAGGACCCAGTCGAGGAGGGTGTGTCTATTACCATTGCTGGAATGCCTCGTAGGCACCAAAACAAGCTGGGTTAGGTTGGTCTTGCTTATATTAGAGTCAAGGAAAGGGAAGTTTGGTCCGAGCCAATTCTGACTGAAGTCACCTAGCCAAATCACTTCATTGTTTTGGTGGCCAGAGGAAGAAAAGCCAGGAACTCCTCGAGCCCATGTTTGCAGGAAACTGGGGCATGTAGTGCAAACAATGTGCAGCTTTTGGAGTCACCCAACAGAAGTAGTGCATGAAGTACCTCAAGGACACAAATGAGGGGCTATGGTGGTAAGGTTAGGTTTAGGTAAGACTTATAAAATAGAACCAGGCCACCACATCTTTTTGATGAGGGCTGATCAACCTGGAACATTTTGTATTTGGGGAGAGCACATAGAGATTCAGGGTTAGAAGGCTTGAGCCAGGATTCAGTAATTGCAAGGAGATCAGGCCCTTGAGTGGTGGTCCAAGCTACAAGTTCAGCATGATTAGCCACCAAGCTTCTTATATTAAGGTGGCCAGTCTTTAGTCCTCTAGAATGGGGCCCCAGAGGAAGAACCAACCAGACAGTGAGGGAGCCCTGCAACCACTGGGCCAGGGTTAGTTTCTACATCTCCTGCCAGAGACAAGGAGAGGACAATAATCCAGGTAGCAGCAATCAAGAAGGCAAGGATAGTCCTAGCTTTGGAGATGCATTTAGATGTGCTGTAATATCTAGCGAGGAGGAGAACCAGTTTTGGGCAAGAGTAATCAATATGACTATTGTGTCACCATGGGAGAGGCAGCAGATTGAAGAAGGTAAAGTCCCTCATGTCTGCAACAAAGCCTGGAGGAGCAGCAGTGAGAGGGGTGAAGTATTCCAGGGCAATGCTGCAGCACACAGGAGGCAGTAGGACTAGCAGGTAGAGTGGGGACTGCATGATAATGTAAGAGAATCTAATATTTGCCAAAAGGCAGGCCAGTGGCAGCAAACACAGTAGACAGCAGACTCTAGAACTGCCCACAGTGACATGCCCTACCCCTTTATCACCAGAGGCCAGTCAGATAAGGCATAGGATGGAGTAATGGAGTTAATTAATAAATGGAGGGGGGGGGAGTGGGCCAAAAAATCAGCAATGAAAAGAGCAAGGAAGGAGCGCAGCACACACAGGGTAAATCATAGCTGCTCCCTCTGCATTGAATTAAATCTATGCCCCACAAATTTGGCTACGGCACCACAGAAAGACACCAGATTTAAAAGTTCCAGTGCTCACAGAGCACTCAGAGGTTCCTCCATGTCCATACCTGCGGGACAAATTCTGGTGGTGACTGTTCTTGCAGGGCCGGGTAGGGCTACAGAAGCATTTACTAAAGGTCTATATTTTTGCTATTTCATTTTGTTTCCATCACTGACTGAAAACAAGATGGCAGCAGCACAAAAAAGATTTCCCATTTGTGACACAGGATTACTCATTTGCAAAACAGGATTACCCATACGTGACAGAATCCTGATTCAAGGCTCACATCTATTTTTTCCCACTGAAAATAATGGGAAACTTTGAAATTTAATAACTATTGAATGGATTAATATTTTTTCACCAAACCTTCAAAAGATACCACTGTGACTCAAGACCTATATATCATACATTTTCAGACCAAAATTCCACAAAGGTTTTGCACAGCGGCTTAACAAAGATATTGACAAATAACAGTAATTTACACATTTTGTGACACTCTGTATCTCCACATGCACACATCCAACTGGAACATAACTTGCCACATCAAGAGTCCTTCAGTCCCTACTGGTGCATGCAAAATGTCATGCAGATTGCTTTAACGATTGCAAAGTTATTAAAGTGTGTGACAGGGTTGAATAAAGCCCTGCCCCATTTGTTATGCAGAAAGAGTTTAAATGCAAGGTTCTGTTCTATCCTCTCCTTTTCTGTCTCTACTCTGTCCGGTTGTGCAACCAAATTTTCTTATGAGACATAGGAACTGACCACTCAGACGGTTCCGCAATTGTCCGTCTTCCGCTATCTCTCTGCCTTCCCTTGCTATTTCTGTCTTTTCTCCCCCCTTGCATCTCTGCGGGTATAAAAATATATGTGAATCTTTATGTGGAAATGTCACTGATACTGGGATACTTTTGTTTAAAACTGTATATAGTTTTACTGTTGAAATGATTGCTAAAAGCTGTTTGGAATTCAAGAGGTTAAGCTGAAACACAGTTTTTAAGCCTGTTGAAGAGCTATAAATAAGAGGTCAGTTCTGGGTCACTATGTTCTTTTTTTTTTGCACCTGCATTGAAACTGACAAGAACATTCTGTAAACTTACAAGAACATTCTGTGAGAAGCAGAACATCTCTTAACGAGGTTCCAAGGCAGAGACTTATAAAAAGAGAAACAATGCTTTTGCTAGAGACACAAGGAGACTGGGAGGCTGAGATGTGAAATTGAGAAGAAGCATTCAGATGAAGAACTGTTTTCTCTGTTTGTTCTGCCTTTGTAAATAGTTATACTGAACATTTTTAATTTTTATTTTAATGTTATTAGAAAAAAATAAAACACTACTTGTGAATTTTATACCTGCTCCTGGTTTTCCTATGCTTCCTGATCTTTGCCTCGATGACAAAGTGCAAACATGTGAGTTTATTATAGAAGTGAAGAAAGATTTAACTAACTATAGGGTGTGACCACGTACCTATATGCTTTCAATAGATAACCCCTCTTAGGTTGCGGCCATGCTTTGATATGCATGCACCTTGGTGTGCCTCAATCACCCAAGGCATGCATATATCCGAGTGCAACCGTACACAGTAGAGTGGGTTATCTATCTTATAGAATGGCAAAATTGTTTTTTAAGGGGGTAAAAGTGCAGGTGTGCAGTCGTGCTCTGATATACGCATGGTCATGTGATGGGATCCAGCAAATCAGCAGACATTATTTTCCCACCCATTTTATATATCTATATATATATAAGGGATATGCAGCAGTTCAGTGTGTGATAATGCATTTATCTTGTACAGTTTCCCGTGACCTCAAGTAACCTCACGAGTGCCGAAGGCACGAGTGGGGGTTACGAGAGGTCACTGGAAACTGTACAAAATAAATGCATTATCACACACTGAACTGCTGCATATTCCATTTATGCAACAGGTTTAGATGTTGTGTGAACATTTTGATTTTGGTAGGTGTAAATAATTTGTCAAAAAAGGGAAAAGAAAATTGAATTTTATGCTGTTTTTTGCTAATTATAAAAAAACAAAATGGTATCTATAAATGAAACACCACTCATTTTGTAGATATTTTTGAGCTGAACATTTTTCGTGCTCACAGTACCATGCTATCATTTTTTGTTTTAAAGTTATTTATATTTGTTTGTCAAAAAAGTGAACAAAAAATTACATTGTATTCTGTTTTCTTGCTAATCATATACAATATACAGGGTTTATATAAATGAAACAGTATTCATTTTGTAGATAATTTTGTGCTGAACAATTTTCGTGCTCACTGTACCATGTTATCTTTTTTCGTTTTTAAGTTATTGACATTTAAATATGGTTAGTACTGCTTCTGAGGCCGAACATTCTAAATGAATTCTGAAGAGAACTGTGTAGATAAATGAGCTAGTGATGTAGTTACTGTGTGAATAAATGGGTGATGATGTAGTTACTATGTGGATAAATAAATTTATTACCATAGTAGCGAAGATAAATGGTTTTATTCTACAGTTTTTATCCTGACCCCTGTTGCATAAATATATATATTTAGGGAAATTGCAGCAATATTATTGGCTGAACAGCATCACATGACCGTGCGTATATTACAGCATGACCGCACACCTGCACTTTTACCCCCCTCTAAAACAATTTTGACATTTTGTAAGATAGATAAACCACTCTGAGGTGTGTGGTCACGCTCTGATATCACGCACGCCTTGGGTGGTTGATGCACAGACTGCTGAATGCACACCAAGGCGTGCGTATATCAGAGAGCAACCGCACACCTCAGTGGTTTATGTATTATATATATATATATATATATATATATATATATATACACACACACACACACACACACAAAGTGATCAAATTCTATTTAGATTATTTGGGGGCACCACACACTATAAAATATATTGGGCTTGCAACTCTGTGCCAACCAGTGTGTTTGCCATCTCAGGGTTCTGATTCCCATGGACCTCTCAAGCTTCCGCTCTTGAGATCAGAGGAAGTTTTGAGAGAGGTCTAAGGTACTGTGATTTTGCTATCTGCCCTGAGTGCTGTGCCCTTCTCTTAGAGCTGTAAGTTTGTGGGCTGCACCCTTGACCTCTGTGTTCCATTGAGGCTGCTGCAGTGCCCCAAAAACTTGCTTCAGAACCTCCCTGCCTGTTCTTTTTTTTTTTGCTGACTTTTCCATTAGCAGATTATATCCTTTGGCCACTAGAGGGCTCAATTATAAGCACACTTACCCAATCCAACACAATGTAGTTCCTGTCTCATTTCACTTATTGTGTGGTCAGTTTTCACTGTTCATCTGTCTTTGCCCCTCCTCTTCTACTGATTGATGCTGATTTTTCCCATTTGCAGCTTATAGTCTTTTCGCCCACTGAAGGGGTTTTCCCCCAAGCATTCCAACGCTGCTCTACATCCCCTTACTCTCTACTACTCCTGGCACTCTTCCTTTACTGTTCAGCTGCTATGGGTACCTACACTCCATTACTAAATCTGCTTTCCTTCACCCTCTTGGTACAGACCTCACACAGACTGGTGCACCTTTCCTCCACACTAGGCACCTCATCCCCAGACTACCCCACAGTGACTCGGCCCTCCCCCACCCTCAACACATCCGTGACCCCCCAACACCCCCACCCTGCCAACACCCCACTCCTCCACCCTCCAAGGCCTGACCTGGACCCAGCTCCCCTGCCATTCCCACCCTTCGCACTTATCTATCCCATGCACCCTGATTCTAAAGTCCTCAGCTGGGTGTCGCCCAATGGTCTCCATCGCCACTGGCCACCAACCAGAATAATTACACTGCTATTATTATTATCTGGTAATGTACACCCAAACCAGGACCTATTGCTTCCAGCCCTTCTAAACCCTGTACTTCAACTGGCCTCTGCTTTGCATCCTTAAACATTTGCAGTCTCCTAAAGAAATCTGCTGCCCTCCAGTGCTGGGTCATTCAACATCAACCTGACATAACTGCACTGGTAGAGACTTGGCTCTCCAAATCCCTCTGACTCCACTATCACTCTCCCTGGATATAGCATCTACAGGGAAGACCGAGTAGGCAAACACAGTGGTGGTTGTGCACTACTCGTATGGGACTCCCTTATAGGTCAGGCACTCTCAGCTCCTAAACTTGATTATGGAGCCCAAGCCCTCACCTTAAAAATCACACCTGACCCTGCCCGAGGCCCTTTCTTCCTCATGGTCTCCTACGTACCTCAAAGGAATCAAAACCAAGTGGTCCAGTCCCTCATTGACTATATCACATCTCTCCCTCACAAAGTGGAGCAAGTCATCCTAGGTGATCTGAATGTTAACTGGCTTGCCTCCACTGCCTCCCATATAAGGGACTCCTTTGCTGCCCTGGATATGTCCCAGTTAGTCACCCAGCCCACCAGATTCAACCACTCTACTGGCACCAGCACTCTCCTAGATGTTGTTATATCTAACCACCCTAAAAATCTGGGATGTCACTGTCCTCCCCAACTCTCTTAGTGATTACTCCCAGTCCTCTGTCTCTGGTCACCCTCCACTCTGAAGCCAGTGTCCCAGGCCACTCTATGACACCGTTTACATTGGCAGCCTCAGAAAATTAAAACAATACCTAGCCCGCTAGATTGGTCCCATATCCAGCACACACCTGACATTGACTTAGCTCTTGACCACTTCACAAATGCCTTCTGTAAGGCTTGTGACCTTTTCACCCCTCACCAGGATCCGCTCCAAAAAATGCATTGCCCCATGGATCACCCCACCCCTCCTCCAGAGACTCAAAAACAGAGATAATGTCTGGCACATTGCTGTAGAATCTGGAAAGGCATCTGACAGACAGGCCTACAACGCAGAATGCAATAAATGCACTTGGGCCATTAGGCAGGCCGAGGCAGAGCACTATCAGACTACCCTCACTTCCACTTGGGGTTCAGCCCGGACCTTCTGGGATAATATGAAAGAGCTAAATGGGAAGTCCTCCCCCCACCATCTCAGCTCTCCATCAATGGCTCCCCCATCACAGATCTACTCCTCATAGCCGATTGCCTTAACACTGCCTTCTCTGACCTAAGCTCGGTCCTCCCCAACAAGCTTCTTTGACCCAATCCCCACCTCTCTCCCTCTAGTCCTACATCACCCACCATGCTACCTGCACACCCTATCCCCCCAAGAAGCCAGGCTGCACCTGCTAAAAGCCTTAGGCAGCAATAACTCCAGCAGTGACCCCCTTGACTCCAGGATCCTCCGTATGGTCTTGGACAAAGTTCTAGTCCCCCTGACTGACCTTCTAAACTGGTCTCTATGCCTGGGTCAGTTCCCAAGTGCTTGGTAAACTGCTGAAATCACACCCATACATAAGAGTGGGGACCAATCTACCCCCAACAATTACTGGCCCATCTCCATCCTCCCCCCCCCCACTCTCTAAAGCCCTTGAAAAAGTGGTGTTGATCCAGCTCTCTGAATACCTAACCAAGTATGACATTATGTGACCAGAGCAGCACGGTTTCTGCCCAGGACACAGTACAACCACGGCTCTCCTGGAATTCTCCCAACACCTGCATGCTGCTCTTGACTCTGGCAGCCTTGCAGAAGCAAGCAGTGTTCATTGACCTCTCCAAGGCCTTTGACACTGTCTGTCATCCCCTTCTACTCAACTCTCTCCATCAACTTGGCTTCTCTGGTGGTCCCATTTCCTGGTTCTCTAGCTACCTCTCTGCTAGATCCCAGTGTGCCAAGATCAGAGGCTACCTCTCCAGCACTCTTCCTGTTCATTCCGGGGTCCCTCAGGGCTCCATCCTGGGTCCAATACTTTTTAGTCTCTACCTCAACACCCTCCCCATCTCATGTACCAGTAAAATGCTCCTCTATGCCAATGATGTGGTCCTCGTTGCCTCACATCCCAATCCCACCTCCCTCCAATTATCCCTCCAGCAAGCTTACAACCAAGCTGAAAGGTGGTTCAGAGACTGCAGACTGGTCATTAACCTAAAGAAAACTAAATCAATGCTCTTCTCCCACCACCAAAACAAAGCTAAAAATACTCCCTCTTGATTATCCCCAGCACTCTGCACCTGCTAGAACAAATGACCACATACAAGTACTTAGGCATCACGTTCGATACTGCCCTCTCCTTCCACACCCACATTAATGCCTTGTCAGCCACAATTAACTCTCAGATTGGCCTGCTAAACTAGCACAGGGACTGCCTGCCTCAGGTTGCCCTCAGGCTGACCATCATCTCCTCTGTCTTGTCCCTCATGGACTATGACTTGCCCACCTACGCCGCAGCTGACAACACTGCCGTCTCCAAAATCCAACTCTCCATCAATAAGGCCTATAGGCTCCTGACTGGTGCCCCCAGACACACTCACACCTGCCTTCTCTATACTAGCACCAATATTCCAACTTTGAGGAGCGACTGCTCTACCAGACCTGCCTTCTCGCTAAGAAATCTCTGATAGGACTCTCCCCCCCCCCCGGGGGTCTCCACCTTCCTACAGCAGCCATCTACATCCGTCACCACCCATAGCTCTGTAAAGGCCACTTTCCAGGTGCCCAGAACCTAGACCTCTCTTACCCAGAGATCCTTCCTCTACCGAGCCCCCACCTGGTTCAACTCCCTCCCTAGCTGCATCTCCAACTTGCCAAAAATTGGCTCCTTCAAAACAGCCCTTTGGAACCATATCTTTAATACCTGCTGTTGTTGGTGCAACTAACCCCTTGTTGTAACCTGTGGTTCTTGCCCGCCTTAACCCCTGGCTCGACAACACCCACTGGACAGCCTCTCCCTCCCCCAGACCTACCCCTTCCCTACTAGGTCCAAACAGGGATGTAACCCACTGTCTTCTCTGAGGACCTACTATATCCATGAGTGTAACTCACAATTTTGTAACATTATGTAGCCTAAGTAACATACAAACTACTACATTATGTAACCTAAGTGTATCTGTGTTAAATGTTCCTTTTACTGCACTTGTAATGTTATCCCCTATTTTAATCTGCACTCTAATAACTGCCTTGATGTCCCCCATAATGAGGTGCTTTGTAAATGAGTCTCTGACTCAAAGGTTGTAAACCTGATTTGTAATGAATAAATGAATCAACACCCCAAGGTGGCAGAACACAATGGTTGTGCATAGGTGCCCATCTAGTATTCTCTGTATTGTCATCTGATCAGAGTCCCCCAATCGTAGTATAGGATTCTCCTAAGTCAGCTTGAAAAACAAAATGTTTCCTTGTTAAAGCCCAGACTTTTACTGATGAGCATATTATACAATATATTTTTAGTGCACAGTTGATGAGTCAGCACTGAAAATAGATTATATGCAAGGATCTACTTAAGCAATAATCCCAAAACCACTACGGAGTAGGTGTCAATGTCTGGAATTCCACTTGCCTGTGTTAGTGTGAAAACATTATTTTTCCTATTATCTGTGTATCTCTAGTTTCCTCTACTACTTTTGAGTTCCATATATTTTGCTTCCATTTAATTGTAGGCGTACTGTACTAAATCATTGTAGAAAACAGATGATTTAGAAATAATGGATTTTACTATCCTGATTATGGTTCCTGGGTGTGGTTTCATAACAGACTTATCTATGTTAAATAGTCAGAATATATATATGACCTCCAGCTGTTTAAACTATTTTTCATTATGAACTCATTAGTATATTTCTAAATATAGTTATACACCAGAAGATGTACTACAGATTAAAACATAAAGAGTGGTAGCTTTGTATCCAAGCTCAAGATATCATTATTTAATGTTAGGGTTTTCATAATTAACATCTTGAAGCTTCAGTTCATTACGATGGAATAATGAACTGATCAGAGAACAACTTTCACAATCCTGATGACACCGCTATAACACTGCACAGCATTGGGTATTACAGAGAAACAGTTAAATCTCAAGCAGCAGATTTTAAAGTTCTAAATAGTAAGCAGTTGTTGTATAAACTGAATACACAATGGTCTGACTCAAAATATGGGCCCCAGATATTCCAAGCGGGTTGGGCATGGCGCAACAGTGTTTACCATGCACAACCCACTTTAATCTTTAGCCCAGCGATATTCAAAGGAAAAGTGCGCCACACATCCGATGTGCCGGAGTGCATCAATAATGTATGCAGGCACAGGTGAGGGTGTGCCCATGCATAACCTGCTCAGCACGATATTCAGCCCGGGATGTGCAGTCATGCATGCGCAACCCCTACCTGCGCCAGCACAAAGTTACACCCCAAAAAAAGGAACAAGTGATGGCCACCCACAGGTGAGCTGCCGCATTGCAGGGTGCAACACAGCAGCTGCCACCTGTGGGTGGCCACCAGTTCCTGCAGCACCTGGCGCCCCATGCCCATCACGGGAATCATTATAGCTCTCCCCCAAGTCCAATCTCATGGTGGTCAGTGGACAGCACTGGTGTCCTCGGGCATCATTAATAGGAACCCCCAAGTCCAATATCTCTGGTGATCTAGTGTGCCCCACCCTACTGCCCACTGAGCCCACTATCCCTCCCCATCAGCCAGCAGGTAGCAGCACCCACCCACCTGCCGCCCGCTGACTGACAACAGTAGGGTTACCGCCCATTGGTTCACAGCATGGGCCAATGAGGCGTGCAGGACTCATACATCTACTCAATCAGATATGTGAATGATTCATTCACATATCTGGACTAAATAAGTACAATATAAACTCACACCCATTGGCTCATGCTGGAACCAATGGTGTGTAGCCTAAGCTTGTCAGTCGGTGGGCAGCGAAGTGGCAGGTGGTGGGGTGCTGCCGCCTGCCGGTTGATGGGAGGAGCGGAGTGGTGGGGCTCAGAGAGGTGGTGGGGTGGAGGTACTAGATCACCAGGATGACTGAGGGGTTCCTATTAATGATGCCCATGATCAGGCTCAGTGCTGTCCACTGGACCACCAGGGATATTGAGGGGACTATAGTGATGCCCGCGATCGGGCACATAGAGGTCCATTGGACCACCAGGGATATTGGACTTTTTATATTACAGGAATGCCCATGATCGGGCTGCAGGGAGCATCGGTCCCGGCGGCTGCTGCCGCAGGGCGCCAGGGCTGTCATTGGGGATTCATGACCTGCATGCTAATGGCATGCAAATGGGGCAGTACAAGATGCAAAATGGCTCCCTGTGTGCCTTGCATATATTATGGCCCCATTTGCATGTCCCCTTTTGAATATCGCAGGTGCTGTGCATGGCGCAATGGCACTTGCGCCAGCACATCTCCATGCTCCACTCTGGCCACTTGCGCTGACACAGTGCCACTGCGCCATGCACAGTAGGGGTGGCCAGGGTGCGATATTCAAAGCTGCTGCACCATAGCGCAACTCTGTTGAATATCACCCAGGCCACACCCCTGTGCAACAAAGTAGAGCTGCACCCAGGCTTGCACCACAGCCTGGCACAGTTTGAATATCCCGGCCATGCTGTTTAACATGACTTGTGAGTGGGCAGTACTTCCAGCCTGTACTTCCATTCCGACCAACAGAGGATGCTGTGGGCATGCATTGGCCTGCAGCGTCCAGCCTGTACTTCCATTCTGACCAAAAGGGGGAGCTTTGTGCTCCATGCAGTAGCCCTGGGCAAACTGCATGGTAATGTATGCTAAGCAGCAGTTAATGAGATGCAAATTTACCTGTTTGCCCACATATTCCCTAAGTAGGCTAATTTGCATGGGAGCTTTGAATATAGCACCCATTTGACCTAGGCTAACCAGTTTGCCCTGGGCTAATGTGTTAACATTGTGCAATCAGGTTAGCCCGGCCAAACCTCACTTCAACATAGCACAGTTCTGCAGTGTGTGGCTTACATTGTTGTTTGCAGTAGATGTGAGACATCCCTGTGCAATCACACACAAAGTTCTCCACCTGCAACATTGGCTTTCTTCAGGGTCTAATGAGCTGTAGTGGCAGTGTGCACTTCCCTGTTGCTATATTCAGTGCTGTCTTATTCCTGGGCTATTTTTGCCCTGCACTCCTGGCCCTGTTTGCCTGGCTTTTTTGCTTGCTATATTCAGTTGGTTTTGCCCCGGGGCTATTCATTTTGAATATAGCTTGCTTTTTGCTCTGGGCTAAGTTTGCCCAACAGGCAGTGCTAATTTAGCCCCAGGGCAAGGTTTTGAATATCTGGCCCTCTGAGTCTGGCAGTGTATGTCCCCTAAACAATAAACTATATCTCCATCCAAAGCCTAATTTCCTTGTAGGTACATTAGCCTCCCAAGACCTAAATGATGTCTCTGTACTAGCTCCTTTTTTGCAGTTCTAGTGGGCATACATTTATTATTGTTGCTTCAAATGTTGAATTTAATGCTGACCTTGTCCCTTTCCTCCACATTGTACAGCTGTCAGATGCAACTTGACACAAGACCGAGGCCCCTGCATGGCTCTGATACTGATGTGGTACTATGACTCTGGCAAACAGACCTGTGACACTTTCTTCTTTGGGGGGGTGTCAAGGCAATGGCAACCGTTTTGCAAGCTGGAAGGAATGTCATGACACCTGTAAAGGTATGTATAGATACTAGCAGCAGCTATCATATTTGGTTATCTGCTATACTGTAAAATACCTCTTCCAATCATTGTTCTGCATAATAATGTAAAGAAATTTAGTCTAAACTAGCAAAACTTTACAGGTCCTTGAACAATGTACTTCAGTATTAATGTGACATGGCTGAATAAAGGTTAGAAAACTGGCAAATGTTGTGATTTCCATTTAAAGCAGTAGTGCAACAAAAAATGTTTTTCCAAAAAAGCCAGCTTCAGCTACAGTTAAAAAATATTGATATACCTGTCAAATGTACTTGTCTAGTTCCTCTTATAGTGCGCACCATGGCCGGATATTCAAACTCGCCCAGGCTGTGGCGCAAGCCTGGCGCGCTCAACATGGCTGTGCAGGGGTGTGGCCTGGGCAATGCATAGCGGAGCTGCACTATGGCTCCAGCAGCTTTGAATATCGCACCCTGGCCACCCCCACTGTGCATGGTGCAGTGGCACTGCGCCAGCACAAGTGGCCAGAGTGGAGCATGGAGATGCGCTAGTGCAAGTGCAATTGCGCCATGCACAGCACCTGCGATATTCAAAAGAGGACATGCAAATGGGCCATAATTTATGCAAGGTGCACATGGGTCCATTTGCATGTCATTATGGCCCATTTGCATTCCATTAGCATGCAGGTGCACCGATCCTCGATGACTTGCGCCTGGCGCCCTGCCAGGCAACAGCCATCGGGGACCGACGCCCCCTGCAGCCCGATCGTGGGCATTTGTCTAAAAATATACTTCCTCGTCCAATATCCCTGGTGTTCCAGTGGACCACTATGTGCCCGATCGTGGGCATGTGTTACATTAAAAAGGACTTCCACGTCCAATATCCCTGGTGGTCCAGCGGACCGAATACTGCCCGATTATGGGCATCTGTTCCAATGAAAAAAACCCTGGTCCAATATCCTGGTGGTCCAGCGGACCGAATGCTGCCAATCGCGGGCATCCGTTTAACAGAAATCTTCCTATTTCCCTGGTGGTCTAGGGCACCCCTCCCCACCCACCCACTGAGTTCCACCGCCCTGCTCCCCCCCCATCAGCTGGCAGGCAGCACCACCTCACCCCCCGCCTGCTGTCCCGCTGCCCGCTGACTGAAAATGGGCATGCAGCCCTACAGAGGTGTCAGGTACCCTAGACCACCAGGGAAATAGGAAGATTTCTTTTAAACAGATGCCCGCGATCGTCACCAGGGATATTGGACCAGGGTTTTTTTCATTGGAACAGATGCCCGCGATTGGGCAGCATTCGGTCCACTGGACCACCAGGGATATTGGATGGGGGGGTTTATTATAACGATGCCCGCGATCGGGAACATAGCGGTCCACTGGACCACCAGGGATATTGGACGTCGAAGTCTTTTTTACTATGACACATGCCCGCGATCGGGCACATAGAGTCCACTAGACCACCAGGGATATTGATGGGAGTTTATTTTTCAACATATTCGCGATCAGGCATGGGGGTGCGCCAGGTGCAGCGCGGAACTCGGTGGCTACCCACAGGTGGCAGCTGCTGTGTTGTGTGCCTGTAAATGCGGCAACTCACCTGTGGGTGGCCATCAGTTGTTCCTTTTTTTTTGGCTTAACTTTGTGCAGGCGCAAGTAGAGGTTGCGCATGTATGGCTCTGCACATCTCGGGCTGAATATCAGGCTGTGCAGGTTATGCATGGGAACGCCACCCCTACCTGTGCCTGCATACATTACTGATGCGCTCTGGCACATCGGGATTTGTGAGGCACAATTTTTCCTTTTGAATATTTGCGCCGGGGTGCATCAGTGGGTTGCACATGGCACAACACTGTTGTGTCATGCGCAACCCTTTTGAATATCTGGGCCCATGAGTCTTTTTTTTCCTTTTGATCCTATCACTTTCCAGGCTGATAATGTTATTTCTATGCAAAATGTGGCAGCCATTGTTTCTCCTTGAGAACAATTTCAATTAAAACATTTATAAAATATTCATATTTTGATAGAACTAGAAAATGTTACCACCAAATAAAACTGGAAGATGCCTGGAATCTTTTAGAGTGAAAAAAATGGAGTCCATTTTTTGCCCAATTCCATTGCACTGCTGCTTTAAATAGAGCCACTAGTATAGTATGTTCCAATCGCTCCAATCTCTAATCATGTTTATGATATCATAAAGGACAGGCAGAATGGTAGAAGAGGATTTTCTTCTTGGATCCACCTGGGCCACTCAAAGGCAGTCAAAAGCACTGCTAGATCATCAATACAGTATATGGCAAGAACTAGCTCTGCAGTACTCACTGGCATGTTAGCCTGGCTCAGCATCAGTGTGAACTGGGAAATGTGTATGAGTTCAACTTTCAACAAGTTTATTTGTTTAAAAACATGTAATTTAGCTAGCATTACATGAAAAATACACTAACAATTATAGCATCAAGATTTGCATTACTGGTATTTCCTATTCAGCGAAGACTTCGTACAAGCTAAACTGCTGCACAAACATTTTGCTTGCAGCGTGAACATGGCCCCTCTATAAAGAATGGCCTCATTCCTATTGTTTAAAAACAGTGCAACCTTTTCATCATTTGTTAGAAAGGCAGAACCATTTAACACTGGCATTAGTCATTTTTCTTAAATCTTTGTAAGATAAGGACATTTTAACAATACAGTACATCTTGATTTACATGCACAATCCTTAGTACTGTCCATAAACGTTTCATACTATCTGTATATTCCTCCCAAGAAAAAAAATTACCAGGTCCATCTTGCATTAAGTCAGATAGTAACTATGCTATTATTTTCACATGGTATTCTGTTCTCATAACAGTAAAACATTTTCTTGTTTTTGAAACTCATCTTTATTCAAGAATAAAATATACAACTTTGACAGAAAGTTTGACCCAAACTATATGTCCAGGATGTATTATTAGACAGAATGAGAACAGCACTTAAGTACATTGCTTATAATTATCTCTAAAGCAGTTTGGGACTGCAAACTCAGTTTTATGTGTCAATTAATCAAATTTGAAATTCATAGAAAAGTCAGATCAAGGGCAGGATGGGAGTGTGGCCGGTGGGCCCTCAGGTCTTCTCCTGGACCTACACCATTGATAGCCTCCACTAGGGTGCGAGATCTTGGTGTGATCCTGGATGACAGATTGACACTTGAAGCTCAGGTGTCATCTGTTGTCCAAAGTGGTTTTTACCATTTGAGGAATATCGCTAGGATCAAACCCTTAGTTCTGCCTGAAGACCTGCCCACATTAGTGCATGTCTTTGTGATGTCCAGGCTTGATTACTGTAATGCTTTTTACTTCAGGTTCTCTGGGTACCCTCTGCCAGTTACAGCTGGTACAGAATGCTGCTGCCAGGTTACTGACTGTCCTCTCTAGGTTCAGTCATGTGACTCTGGTTTGTGGAGCTCTGCACCAGCTGCCAGTCAGAGTGAAGGTTATCTTCAAGATGAGCTTACTTACCTATAAGGCCCTACATGGGCGAGGCCCTGGCTATCTGACTGACCTTCTGACACTGGCTGCCTTGGTCCAATCCCTCCAATCCTCAACCAGGGCCTCCTTGAGATTCCTAGGACCCGTCTCAAAATGGCCAGTGATCGGACTTTTAGCATCACCAGTCTGATCTTTGAAACACTCTGCCACTCCATATTAGGGAAGCCCCTTCGTTGAATGTTTTAAGAGTCATCTCAAGGCCCACTCATTTGTATCGGCTTCCCAGATGAGGTATTTTAAAGAGCTGTAAGATCTATTTATTCTATTTACTGTTTTAAACTGGTTTTATTATATTTATTACTTTTTGTATGATGTTTTGATTTTATTTTCCCTGCCTTCTCTATGTTAGGCACCCAGAGCCTCCAGGATTGTGCGCTCAATAAATAAACTTGCCTTGCCTTTTAATGTAGCCTTTTTCCTTCCTTCCCAATATTCCTTCTGTTTATTACTTAGCAGTTCTGGAACCCAATGCCATCAGTTGAACTGAAGATTACCAAGAAGCAGAACCCAGTGACATTAATTGAGCTGTAGTCACTGGGTTCAGCTTCATTATAGACTTCAGCCCAACTGTTGTCACTGAGTTCCAGAACTGCTAAATAATTAAAAATGACTATTGGGGGATGTAGAACAGGCTGCAATAATATGGGGCCCTAAATAAGAAAAAAATATTACTATTCAAAAACAAACACACAAAACAAGACACTGGAGTGAATAAATAGATATCAAACATGCCCAAACTTACAATTATATTAAAAAAGTAAACAACAGGGTTTGTGTTTCCTTTAAGCTCATACAATTCTTTAAATCTCTGTTATTCACCACCTTCACATAATTTTCCCTATAATATATTTTCATGGCCCCATTTTTTCTATTTTAGCAATACATTATGTTCCTTTTTTATACAGGATCTGCATTTCTGTATTCCAAAACATTTCTCTTCTTTTTCCTAATTTATTGGAAAATGTTTGGACTGGCTGCATTCTTTATCATACCGTCATTTTCTTATTTTGTTTAGATTCAGAATACTTTTAGTTCTCATCCCTTCACGTAACTTACTCCTTACTATCTGGCTAATTTATTATATGCTTTAATTGCTTCCAGGGCATTGCTTTGTTGTGTTTAAAATACTGAACATTCAGAGTAACCTGCTCTGTTGAATCTTATATATTCTCAATTTTTCTTGAATTAAAAGCTCCCATATAATAACTCTCTTCTTTTTGTTAATTATGATATGTTCATTTGCTTTATGCACCATCCAGTTTTACTTTGTCCTTTGTTCCCCTTAGAGCAATCTGGGGCCCAATATTCAAAACTTAGCCCGGGGCAAAATTAGCACTGCCAGTGTGCAAAATGGCCTGGAACCTTTTGCACGCTATGTTAGGAAGAATAGCCCAGGGGCTAAATCAGTTGACTAGTGCATGCAAACAAGGTGTGCAAACAGGGCTGAGAGTGCAGTGCAAAATAACCTGACAAATAAGACAGCTCTGAATATAGCAACCAGGCAGTTCAAACTGCAACAGCAGCCCAGTGCACACAGAGGTGGAGTAAGGCAGAGTTGCAGTAGGTGGCCAATGTGGGTGATAGCAATGAAGTGGTGCGCAACAATTGCAAACAACATTGCAGGCCAAACACTGCAGAACTATGTTATGGTTTTGATAGGCTAGCCTATGCAAACTTGCCTGGGGCTAACATATTAGTCTGGAGCTAAATTTTGCTATATTCAAAACTCCTATGCCAATAAGCCTACTTAGACAACGCGGGGGCAAACAGCCACATTATCATCTCATTATGGCCTGCTTTGCATACATTACCAAGTAGATTGCCCAGCAGTATTACATGGTGCACACAGCTCCACCTGTATGTCAGACTGGAACTACAGGTTGGTAGCTAGCAGGCTGAGTGTGCTCCCAGCTCCATCTGTATGTCAGACAAAGCAACAGTTCTGTATCTGCAGGCTACATTTGTACACAGCAGCAGAGACTATTGTGCCCCAGGGGACTAGCACCACCGGCACAGGTGGTGGTGCTGCATGCCATAGACATATTGTGACTGCTACAATGCACAAAAGATGCTACAGTAACAGAGTAGCCGGTATTGTATAGTACACAGCAAAGCCTATGGTGTGCCAGACATCAATGAATGCTGCCAGCCACACAGTGACAGGCCCAGCTGGCAGGTGTGTTCTGACAGTGGACACCACTGTCATGCTGTGCTGTGTCCCCATATGCTGTGCCAATGGCATCATATTCCCACAGTACCATACACATGGCTGGCCATGTGTGACGTGGTGTCTATACAGGTGTGCAGTATGTGCCCCGGGGGGGCAGGCACATACACTCTGACAGGCACATTGATATCAGGGGAATTCCCCATCACTGGATCATGTGCACTGTCTGGATGGCCCCATCCTTGTGGCAGCACCTACCATGTGGTGCAGTCTGGCCACCTGTACACCCTCCCTGCAACACCCTCCAGTTCCCCAGTGCTGTACGTATGTTTTGGATTGTGGTGGTGTACCCCAAAATGTGATCTGGAAGTATGTGCTGCATTGACACACTGCCGTGGTGTCCACAGGGTGCTTGGGCACCCACAAGTGCCTGGCAGAGATGGGTCCATTGCTAGCTGATGGCAGTGTGAGCGGTACCTTCTGTGTGCAGCATGTCCCTTCCATGGCATATGGGGCGGCCCAAGGTGGACGTCTGCCCTCCCCACCTCCTCATTGGCTGCAGGCATCAGGCCCACGTCTCAAAGCCCTGAGAAAGATGCAAGATGCCAGCACCAAACAGAAAAGGTACAAGTGGCACCTTGCATCACAAACTACTCCCTGAGCAATGCACAATGGCAGCCTGCATCAACCACAAGCTGCCTGCCCCAAACGGGGCTTTGCCGCCCATGCACCCAGAAATGGGCTGTGGCATGGTGAAAGGGGGCAAATGGCAGATGCAGGCTGCCACATGCCTGAATGTTGGGTTCCAAACCCCACCCAGAGGTAGCATGTCTAAATACCCTTAGACCAGGCAGGGCTGGTTTAATGGTACATAGAAATATCCCTCAGGGAGAGGTTGGCACAGTGCGGCAATGTGTGGCTGTAGATGTACCCCCCCAAACCACAATGTCACCGTAACATCATGTCACAATATCTCCTGGTGGTCTAGTGGTCCTCCCACCCCGATCCATGATTCCCCCACATTATATCAATGGAAGCAATCCCCTGTCATTGGTGCATCATTGGTTCCCCCATACCCCGATGTCCTTGTTGCCATGTATAAGCACAACAATCCACAATCATTAATTGCTTCAGTGGTTCCCCACCCTGTACCCGCTGTCCCTGTTTTCATATCTGGAAATGCAAGCCGTGTCATGGGTGGTGGTGGCCCTCACCCCAGCAGGTAGTGGCCACCATCCCATTCCCCCCATGCCAAGACAGAGCCAGCACAAGCACAGCCCTCCCCACACATCTGTGGCTGGCGCCAACTGAACTGTCACTGAGTGCTGTACTGTATAGTGTATGCATGCGTACACTATACAGTACAGCACTCGGTGACAGTTCAGTCGTCACCGGCCGTAGAGATGTGTGGAGGGCTCTGCTGAAACATAGAAACATAGAACATAGAAACATGCTGGTGCTGGTGCTGGTGCTGGTGCTGGCTCTGTATCGGCATGGGGAGGAAATGGGGTGGTGGCCACTACCTGCTGGGGTGGGGGGGCGCTCAACCACCGATGACACAAACTTGCGTTTCTGGATATGAAAACAGGGACATAGGGGTTCAGGGGGGTGGACCAATGATGCACCACTGACACGGAATTGCTTCCATTGATATAATGTGGGATAATTGTGGATCAGGGTGGACTTGTATCAGATGTTCCAGGCAGCTTGTGTTGCTGCTGTGTCCATGCCCCCCATCCTTAGTTTGCCCGGAGTTAAGACATGCTTTTCATCAGCGGTAATTTGCGCTGTGCTATATGTCATGCTAACGCCTGTTGCACTGCGCCATAGTTTTCAGTATCCCAGAGCACCTGTATGCATGTCCCCCTCACTAAGTCCCATGCATACATTATATTTTAGTGCTGTCACTACCATGTTGCACCAGCGCTATTTTGACTTTCGAATGTGGTGCTCCGGCACTTTTGCAGAGCAATCCTGGTGAAAACGGTTTGCATCCAGCACAAACTTCTGAATATTTGGCCCCTGGTGTCTCCATACATTTATTGGAATGTGATCACTATGGGATTTTTTTATTTATCTTAAAGTAAGAGATTCTATTAAAAAAAAGTAGAGGTCTACACAGACATAGACAAGGACCTATTGCACAGACATAGACAAGGACCGATCTACCTGACCTTATTGGGAATGTCACCTTAGCCTACCTCTCATTTAAAATTCCTAAATCATGTTCAGCTAAAAATGTAAACATTTCATACCCTATTTGTCCTTTTATCTTCTGCATGTCAACAGAATGAGTGTGCACTGGGAAGTGGTGCACAGAAACTATATAGATAAAGAAGAAAAAAAAGTTTGTGGCACACTGAAACATCATTAGAGGCATAGAATAATTCAGAGGCAAATTCTTACTTTCATCATTTATTTCACCCAAGACAGCCTGGGCAGGTTGGACAAGGTTGTCTTGGGTGAAATAACATGAAAGTAAGGATTTGCTCTGAATTATTCTGTGCATCCCTCTAATGAAGTTTCTAGCGCGTTGAAACTTTTGCTCATCTTCTACATGTCTTGTTAAAATTTAGATGTTTTCTTCTTGATCATTGAGATCACCATGTAACTCAGACAACCATCCCACTCTTAAATTAAAGCTTCTGCTATCACACTGTTAGATCATGAATTTTCCATCTCTAATTTATCTACCAGTTCAAAAAGATTCTTAAATACATGAAGGCCTCCGTCTCAGTTTATCTTGGAGGCAAGTATACATTTACAGTGTATATTATTGTCCACAGTTCTGAGCCTTACCAGTAAAAGCATCTAATTACATACATCTTTTTTTTTTCACAATGATATTAAATTTGGTTGAGATTAATATCCTTCATCATTGTTCCTTTTGTTGTTCCTTGATCTCCCATGTTTTGTAACCATCTATTACACACCCCTTGCCATATTCTACCTACATTTCTTGCAAGAGGATTACATCAAATTCCTTTATATAGAACTGCCAACATGCATCATTAATTTTACTGCCAAGGCCATCAATATTCCAGCTAACGACTTTAAATAAACAATGGGCTGTGAACCTTTAACTAACTCCCCATATCATGCTATTGATGACATAGGTCTCCAAATCTATTAAATACCCTTAGCACTTCATAATTAGCTCAGGGTTTTCCTATTATATTAATCACAGATTCTAAATGTCACTGTTGTTTACTTTATATGTTCCCCCTTCTTTTCCTGCCCCTTGTATTCCCTTTTCAGGGATTGGATACATCAAATTCACGAATCATTTAAACATTTGGAATTAGAAATTTTGCAATTGGTTGCTGTCTTTCCTGATTCTTATGTTTTCAGTTGTCCTTTGACGCTCAAGCCTGATCTTTCTGTGCTACAATGTTCAACAAATCATTTATTATTATACCACAATCCTCCAGCTGTCTATTTATTTTCAATATCATTCTTTGTTTATTTACATTTTTAACCACAATACAGATTTTAACTTTTGCTGGAGCTAGTCTGTTATCTATACACTTATAGAATACAGTCCCACTTTATTTTCTCATAAACAGATTTTAAAACATTGTATCAGTTACTTTAGAAACACAGTACTTTCTGTAGTATGCTTGGACAATTCCTGCAACAACAACAACAACAACAACAACAAACAAGCATTTGTCAATGACGAATGTTGGATTGCTGGCTTTGGCATTGGTAGTGCAGGAGTTAGAGAGATGTATAATAGGAATGGCAGTGAAGTACTGAACTGATGCCAACTCCATCCCCACCCTGCAGAGACTGAAAGGCATTGGGAGTGTGGCTTTGGGTCATCGGCCATAACGCTTATGCCATTCCACCTCACTCACCCCACCCTGCAGACACCGACAGGAGTATGCGTGCACTTTAGGGTCTTTGGCCTTATGCTCACCCCATTCCATAAGGAAATAAGCTGAGATGGGTGCAATATAGGAGAATGGGGTTAATGTTAGGGTGGCAGAACCCAAGGCACACCTCAATGCCTGTCAGTGGCTGTAGGAT
This sequence comes from Neoceratodus forsteri, assembly GCA_016271365.2. Classification (NCBI taxonomy): domain Eukaryota; kingdom Metazoa; phylum Chordata; order Ceratodontiformes; family Ceratodontidae; genus Neoceratodus; species Neoceratodus forsteri. The sequence goes on from CM057449.1 coordinate 339,825,047, forward strand.
GGGGGGGTAGAATGCTGTGAACATTACGGCCGACGAACCAAGTTACGCCCCCGATGCCTGTCAGTCTCTACAGGGTGGATGTATGGTTGGAAACTTTAATGCCCCAGGCGTTTGTTGGTATTTTCACTCCAAATTTTCAACATTGGCTTTTTGGGACCCCACCTCATGAACAGTGACACTATCATTTCGTTACTCAATCCTGAAAGGCGATTTCACACATCAATTGCACCATTGGGAGCCACAGGTGCAGAAACACATTTCGGGCAGGATGCAAAAAATGACAGCTGTACTATTCATGAGGAGATGTGAAAAAATTCCAATGTTGAAAATCTGGAGAGAAAATATGAAAAATTTGCAAACTTACGAGCATGTATCGATACTGCGCGACGCATGCCCGTAACGCAGTCAGTTTTGGGAATGTTTTCACCAGATTTTCAACATGGACAATTTGGGACCTTTCCTCATGAACAGTGGCACTGTGATTTTGTTAATCGGTCCCAAAAGTTGATTTCGTTCAGCGACCGGGCCCATTGTGCGGCTCCGGTACGAAAACATGTTTTGGGCAGGATGTAAAAATTGCAGCTGTACTGTTCATAAGGAGGTATGAAAAATGGAAATGTTGAAAATCAGAGTGAAAATATTAAAAATTGGCAAAGGTACGAGCATGTATAGAAACTGGGCAATGCATGCTGGTAACACAGTCATATTTTGGAATTTTTTCATCAAATTTGCAACATGGGATTTTTGAGACCTCCCCTCATGAACAGTTGCACTGTCATTCAGTTAATCGGTCCCGGAAGGTGATTCCATGCAGCGATGGCGAAATCACCTTTTGTGACCGAGAAATGAAAGGACAGTTACATGTTCATGAGGTGGGGTCCCAAGAACCCCATGTTGAAAATTTGGGGCCAAAATTCCTTAAAATGGCTGAGTAACCTAAGTTGAAGCCCCCCATTATAAAGCTTACTGTCATTTCTTCAGTTCGCAGTTTGGCTTTGAAAGAGTGCAGGCGTGTCCGCTTCCAGAGAAGATCATGGCTCCGACCTCCAGAGGGTAAGTATGGGTGAGGGGTGAAGGGAGGTGGAGTGCGCAGAGGGAGGGTGGGGATGGGGGAGGGGATGAGGGGAGACAACGGTGGACCATTTTCTGCTTTGCAGGAAAAAAAAACAGACTACAGGGAAGGTTTTCTTTATTTACAGGGTCAGACTACTTACACACACAAAAAAATTGACACTGCTGGGTGGGCTCCCAGTGTGCCACACTGGGGGATGCCGACATGAGATTGGGCACTCCGATGTCAGCAAGCTGAATAGACGGGTTGGGGGGGGCGCATCCAACACAGGGAGAGGGCATCCTGGTGTCGGAAAGGGGAAGCTGTTTAACCAGGAAAGACACACTGAGAGGGGGGATGACGACACAGGGATATGGCACCCCAATGTCAGGATTCTGTAGTGGATGGCAGGAGCCGCCATATGTATTTAAATGTTTCACCAGGAATGGCACGTAATGGAGGCGTGTCAGATTGCTGCTGCAATGACCAGCCTGTCTCTGATTGCATGCAGATTCCTTTCAAGTTGGTGGCACTCTCTGAAACTGCTGTCATCGGCGCATTCTTATTGGTTGGTGGCTGAGGGACACACCGACTAAAGCATCCCCTGGATTCGCCACAATACTGACACACCTCTGAAAGTGCTACTACCCCAATATGTTGTTTGTGCCTGCGCGCAAGCCAACATAAAAAAAGCAGGGAGCTTCCTTTCCTCATTATCTTTTTTTCTACAGTTTGGAGCTTTTCTCCTTACAGGATCTGTGGCAGCTTCTCAGCCACATCCCTCTCCCCACAAACCAGCACTTGCCTCCCACAGAGCTGCAGTCAGGTACCCCAATAGATTTCCACTCCTGTGGCAGGATCAGTGGAGGAATGACCACTCCCCCAAGTATACAATCCAGTTTGGACTGCAAGCTCTAGGTGGCAGTGCAGATCCACAGACAAGCAGGCAGTGCGTCACATAGCTCTAGATCCCTTTTCTACTTTTCCCCTTCCTCCCTCCTGCAGCTGATATGAGTGTGCGTGTGGAGACATGCATAACTCACAAGGCCACACACCTCCTATTCTGTGCCACCTAGCATGCAGAACCATCAGGCCTCCACCTGGTGGCTGTCAGAGGCCAGGCTAACAAGCTTCTCTCTCCAGGAGAGGAGCGCAGTCCCTCAGATGCTTGATCCTCTCCTGCCTCGGTCACCCCAGCAACAGATTCTATTCCCAATCCCAGGTCCCTGGTGCGGCGTGAGGTGTGGTATCCAGCGCCTCAAACTTCAGCACCACTGGGTCATTTCCTTTTCATTCATCTTCTTTATGTTAAGATCCATGTCCCTCAAGCTTATTCTGTTTTGCTAACCTGCTGATTTCTAGATTGATATTTTATAACTTTATTGCGTACTGTCCTTTTTATTTTATTTTGCTTTTCTACCCAATTTGTCTGTGTTGCCTTTGTCTTTTTACAGCTGCATAGCAAAGCTATGCTTGACATATTGTTATACTGTAGTAGGAGAATGGGCTCTGAAACCACGTGACCAGATACCTAGAGTGTCTCCTTCCACAGTGGACTTGAAGCACATGCAGTCTCTCCATTCACCACAGGGCTATTCCTCTGTGTCTCCCCCTCCCTCCATGCCAGTATTTTCTTGCTCTGGCCTGCTCCACAGTGCTGTTCCTCTTGTCTCCCTTCCTATCCACACTATCTTCTTGCTCCGACCCACTGGCCATGCTGTTCTGTAGCATGGTGCATTTAAAGCAACAGTATTCTTTGGCAGCATTACAAAAAAATTCCATACCTATTGCTCCCTGATGTGATCCATTATGCTCACTCTTCCTCCAGTAGTCTTGGCAGCAGCAGTGGTGGGGGGACAGTGTTCAGGGGTGGACAGAGGTGTGCAGCAGTGATTCTGGTCTGGGGAGAAACATACGCCCCAGACCATTTAATTCTACCTCACCAGCCAGAGGAAAATTGCAGACAAATTGTGAATCCAATGCAATATCTGATCCCTGCCTCTTTCAATTTGTGAGCCACCCCCTTAAAGGCTTATGGCGCTGCCTCATGATAAAAGAATAGTCCAGAAAGAATAGCATGTGATTGTCATCCATGGCAATAGGAGATTGTTCTTTTGCTGCCTATAGTATTTGGTCTCTTGCTCCCATCCATGCTGTCACCATCAGTATAGTTCTTGGCCCTTTTCCTCCTGCCACAGTGAAATGGAGATTAACTCAATAAGCATTCTGAATGGGCATTGCTTGCCCAAGTCTGATTGCTTCAAGTAGCCACCTCTCCAGGTATGTTGCTAACTCTTCCCCCTCCACTACTTCATGAAGACCAAGGAGTCTAACACTGGCCAAGTGAGTAGTACTTTGCAATTGTCTGATGCAGATTTTAAGCAGAGATTGCTCTTTAACTATCATAGTGTTATTCCCCACCCTCCAATCTCCAGCCCCATATTTCTTTAATGCTTCCCTGGTGTCTAGTGGCATCCCTGCCCTCCAATCACCATCCCCATATTTCGGTAATGTTTCCCTGGTATCTAGTGGCACCCTCACCCTCCTATCACTGCCCCCCTATATATGTCATATTTCTCTGGTGTTTAGTGGCATTCCGACCCTCTGATCACCGTCCCCATATTAGTTTTCCAAATGTGACCTGTAATAAAGAAACTGTACCTTAGTGGATTTTTTTCTTTACACCTGTAAAAAACAAAAATGGTCCCTCACTGATCAGAGCCCTGCCACCCCAACCTTTGATTCAGCAGTCACCACCCCATACACCCTAATTCACCTAAACAGGTCCCATGGCGTATATCCACTCTCCTATCAAAGACACATCGTGCTGCTGGAACCAGCAACTGCAATATGAGAAACTAAGGTAATGTTCAATGTATTTCAAAGGGGTTTTGAACTTTGAGGCACAACTTCATAATTTTTGCATATTTTCCCCCCAAATTTTCAATATGGCCTTTTCTCATAAACAATGGTAGTGGACTTATGCAAATCAGGCTTGAAAGGTGATTTCATGGTCACTTGGTGAAATCACCTTTTGGCTGGGACTTGAAAATTTTCACCACCATTGCTCATGAGATGGGGTCATAAGAAGGCTTTTTTTTTTTACTTTATCTATTTATCTCTCATGGGACGGACCCCTTCCTCTGGCCCTCCAGCCTATCACCCCGTGTACACTGGTACTTACCTCCTGCTAGAGGTGCCAGCTGACCAGGTGTGGTGCCTGTGGAGGCCAGCATCATCCCTGCCGGTCCGTGGTGTCTTCTTCCTCCAGTTTTCTCCTGACCCGAGTGTGGGACTTAGCATACAATGGCGCAATAGCGAGCGTGTGTGCTTTGCGTGCAGCACACAGGCATCTGCTTCATCGCCGCCCCCCTATCTGTGGAAACAGTGTGCCAGCCTCCAGCCACCTCTAGGGGCCAGGCAAACACTGATCTCCAGTCCCACCACTCCCTGGGAGAGGAGAGCTGTCTTCTGAACACTCGAGCCTCTCCCTCCCCGGCTGACCCCCAATGACCCGCTTGCACCGTTAACACGGGTCACCGGCATGGCAAGCGGTCAGGCATGATGCCTTAGCCCTCCACACCAAAGGGCCGGCTTATAAGAAGGCTACGTTGAAAATTTAGGTTGAAATATGTAAAAATGACAAAGTTACGAGTGTATGTTGACATTTTTGTACACTCTCTCATAACTTTGGCACTTTCAAATTAGAGATGGGCAAACTTCAAAAAGTTCAGAGGTTCTAAAAGGTTCTGATAAGGATCAAAAGGTTCAGATGGTTATCTGAGCCTTATCCAAATCTTTTAGAACCTGCTGTGGTTGTCCCCGAGCACCCCATTATTTAAAATTAAAATATAAACTTTTCCCTGGTGTCTAGTGGACCCCCCTCGCTATCCCCAATCCGCTGCAATAAAAAAAGTGACCCTAATATTCCCTGGTGTCTAACAGACCCCCTATTCCCCACCCCCAACTGAGCAACCAGCACAGCCCTCCTCTCTGCACCACAGCCGGCTGTCTGCCAGACTGAGCTGACAATGAATGGCGTGTACTTGTACAAGCATGCACTCATTCACTGACAGCCAGCCAGCTCCCACTCATTCCCTGAGGTTTTTGGGTGCAGCAGAGATGAGCGGAGGACTGTTTTGGTGCCAGCGGAGGGGGTTCAGATGGGAGGAAACAGCTCCGGGGTCCACAATGCCATTCCTCCATCCACCCCCCCCCACTGGTGACTGAAATAGTCCTCTGTTCATCTCTGCTGCACCCAAGACCTCAGGGAATGAGCGGTAGCTGGCAATGAATAGTGCCGCATTTGTGCTGCGGCGCGCTGGTCATATTGTCAGCTCAATCAGGTGGGCAGTCAGCCATGGTGGAGAAAGAAGGGCTCTGCCAGTTGCCCACTCTGGATCAGGGTGGGAGGGAGGGAGTAGGGTGGGGTGGGAGGGTACTACCTGCTGGGATGGGGTTCTGCTAGACACCAGGCAATATGGGGACACTTTATTTTATGACAAGGGATCAGCAGAGATAAGAGGGGTCCTCTAGACACCAGGAGGAATTGAACAATATGTTTTTGTTTTTTTTATTACAGGGGATTGATCAGGGAGAGGGAGGAGGGTCCACTAGACACCAGGGAAAAGGAAAACTGGGGGTTGGCAGTCCACTAGGCACCAGGGAAAAGGAAAACCAGGGTTATCTGAACCAATCCAAACTGCAGAAAAAGTTCAGATGTGGTTCAACTCCTTATAATATTGCTGGTTTGGGAAGGTTAGGGTTTTTCTTGAACTGGTTTACCCATCCTTATTTTAAATATTTTCACCCAAAATTTTCAACACAGCCATTTTTTTCACACCACCTCCTGAACATGGCAGCCGTCATTTTTCAAATCCTGACCAAAATGTGTTTTTGCAGCTGTGGTTAGAAATGTTTCCATGGTGCACAATCCTATTTCGATGGGGATTTGAGTATTTTCAGCTATGGGGTTCATGAGGTGGGGTAATAAGAAGGCTAAGCTGCAAATTCATCTTTTGTGCAGTCATATTGGCTTTGACCAGAGTTTGTCTAAGTTTTGTTTTGACTTAACTTCTTTTTTCTTCCCTTTTTGCCAATTGTCAGTTATCCCGAATTAATTTTATAAATTTCCTCCTGTTCCTTAATAATTACTTCTGTAGTTATTTTTCTACAGTGTTCTTTTTTGAGTAACCTTGTCTTTCCTTAGCATCCTTTATAAGGATAGGCGAACTAGCTATGCTGCAATTCTGAACTCCCCCTGGACCAAGCCAACTTGGCTCTGACTGGGAAAACCGAGCCTTTATGGCTTGTTCCAAATTGTTGAGTTGTCTTGGTTCAGAAGTGCAGTCTGGTCTGGGAATAACACTCTCACCACTAGTACTGCATGGAAAAGGTAGGGCCAGGTGCCAAAAGGCGAAGAAATAAAAAAAAGTGGATTTTTTTTCGATCTCTGATGAATACTCCCGCGTCCCTGGACCGTCACATGACCAACAAAGGCAAACACTCATGATCTTCTCGCACTGAAGGGAGACAACCAATGAGGGCTTCTGTTCTGTGATTGACTCATGTTCTAGCCAATCCTGTGTGTCAGCCACCACAGGACATCCCTAGAAACTGTATCAAGTGCATTTGGGGCTTTGCATTCAAAGGAGACAGGTGTGTGTGTGTAGAGATTTCCAAGCAAAACTCTGGTGAAAATAGTAACAGCAGAGTGCAGAGTAGACAACAGCAGAGTACAGACATTGCAGACTCCACAGTAAAAATGAAAAAAACACCTGTTTTCATTAGTCGGTGAGAGAGACTAAAGAGAGAGAGACCAACAAATTCAACAGCAGACAACAGCAGAGTGCAGAAAATAAAAAATAAATATTACAGGAGTGAGGTCAGACAGGACAGGAGGACTCTGTCTGAACATGTCATATAGTAGTGCCTCAGTAATTCTGAGGGGCTTATAGTGCCATACAGATATTAAAGGTGGAGTCACCCACATCTCATAGGCTATATTGTCCCCAGTTATAGTACATAAGTTTCACCCAGCAGTATCCCTTAAGTGTTGTCGCTGCAATAGTGTCCTCTATACATATATTCATTACTTTTGGGAGTGTGTGGCTCTCCACCCTTTTGGACACAAATTTCCCAGGAAGTTTTGATCATTTTAATGTGCAGATAGTGGATACAGCGGTGTCCCTTCTATTCGGGTGGAGGACCTGGGGGTGGGAGGTGGAACTGTATCCCAGAACAATCAGAATAATTCTGGTTATGGCTCACCAGTGCATTCAAAATACCTAAGTATCTCATGTTAAGGCCACCATGGGCCAATGGAGACCCTAGTCCTGCAGAATCAGGCCTGAAGTAATTAACTTACCTGAGTACGTGGAAGAGAGTTGTTTCTCCATGGGTGGGATCGCTACATTAACTCCCTATCTGGGGTGGAAATAATTCTGCTTAGACAATGCATACTGTAAGGGGCTTGGAGTTTCTCTTTCATGGTGCCTGAGATTGGAGGTGCCGCTCCAACTATGTTCTCATAGTTGGGTTTGTACTTCCTCCTTTGGTGGAAGAACAGTCTGACTCGAGTAGAAATGGCTCAAAATATATACAATTGAAACATCACAGATACATTTATGTATATGCATGGTTTTCGTTCTTTTTGGGGGGATAGGTTATTAGCTATTTCTGTTAGGAACTTATTAATTGTATTTATAATTTTGCAGGTTATTTATTTTAGAGAAATGGACTATGAGTTGACAAATGCAAGACTGAATTTTGCTGTTGTGTTTCTTCTGCATGTGATATATACCTTTGTCTGATCACCACATCGTGAGGTTCAATTTTTGCACCCCCCTGCGGAGATGGTCAGGTACCGCCATTACGGAATGTTACTCCACAAGGTCTAGCGGTGGTCCTTGACCTCTCATCCTTCAGTTCGGTGAGCAATAATCCAGAAGCACTAGTGTCGGCCTATAATAAGGCCGTCACGACGGCACTGGATTCTATTGCTCCTGTTCATGAGCGCCCCAGATCCCTTCGCCCCAGAGCCCCATGGTTTGATGGGACCCTGAGGGAGATGCAGAGACAGGGGCGAAGGTTAGAGCGTCGCTGGCGCAGGTCCGCCCTTGATGCCGACCACTCTAGATTGATGGAACATTATGTTAACTATCAATCTGCAATCACCCATAAGAAGGCAGAATTCCTGTCCAGGGAGATTGCAGTTGCTCAGAATCGACCGGCTCAGCTGTTCCGAACTGTTGACAGACTGTGCAACCCAGCCTGCCTGCATGTTCGGAAAGCTTTTTCGAAAATAGAGTGCGATGAGCTCGCTCGATTCTTTGCAGCTAAAGTGGCCGACATCAGGAAGAACCTGGGTCCGGTAAGCTCTATGGGTGAAGTCTCTGGTCAGCATGAGATGACAGTGCCTCATTTCTCCTGGAGTTCCTTTCGACGACCTGAGTTCGTGGACATTATGAGGATCATCCAGTCTATGCGCCCCACAAGTTGTGGTTTGGATCCTGGTCCGACTCCCCTTATTTTGGGTTGTTTGGATACCATTGGTCCGGTCCTGGCGCAAATAGTCTGGTGCTCCTTGGAATTGGGTGAGTTTCCCTGCTCCTTGAAAAGAGGCTGTGGTAACTCTTCTTTGAAAAAAGCTTCCTTGGACCCGGACTCTTATTCTAGCTATCGGCCTATCTCTAACCTTCCCTTTACGGAAGGTTGTCGAGAAGAGTAAATGGAATCAATGGATGACCATTTAACCATCCATAATGTCTACGAATCCTTCCAGTCGGGCTTCCGCAAAAGACATAGCACTGAGACCGCGCTGGTTCGGGTGTTAAATGATCTTCTGATGGCGAGGGATCAGAAGAGACGCTCCATTCTCGTTCTTCTTGATCTCTCTGCAGCCTTTGACACAGTGGACCACATGGTGCTGTTAGCTCGTCTGGGGCATATTTGTGGAATGTCTGGAACCGTTTTGCAATGGTTCACGGCATTCCTTACCGGGAGATCACAGAGAGTTGTATCGGGGAATTTTTCCTCTGACCCAATCTCTCTGTTATGTGGAGTGCCCCAGGGATCCGTGCTGTCGCCCATGTTGTTTGCAGTGTACATGCTGCCCCTCGGAGGTATCGATATGGGCTGAGGTTTCACTGCTATGCAGATGACACCCAGCTCTATCTGTCCTTTGCACCCGACCAGGATGGAGCTCTCTCGGTATTTAACAGCTGTCTGAGGGAGATCCAAGACTGGATGGATTCTAGTTGGCTAAAGTTGAACTCGGAGAAAACAGAGGTGCTGGTGGTGGATCCTGGTGGTTGGGTGGTGAGGCCGGATATCGGTGCTCGTCTGGAATTATTCTTGGTGGAGTACCTTTGCGTCCTCAGAACAGGTGCGTAGCCTTGGACTTATTCTTGACGATAAGCTGACTCTTAAAGCTCAGGTGTCTGCTGTTGTCAAGACTTCCTTTTATCATCTTAGGAACATTGCCAGGGTGAAGCAGCTTGTTCCGTTTGACTCCCTGCCTACTTTGGTTCATGCCTTTGTATCCTCACGCTTAGACTACTGCAATGCCCTGTACTTTGGGCTTTCCAGGGTTGAAATCCGTCGCCTGCAGCTAGTGCAGAACGCTGCATCCCGAGTTCTGACTGGGACAAGTCGTTTTTGTCACATCACTCCCAAGGCGCGAACTGCACTGGCTGCCTCGTGCGTGGCGGATCACCTTAAAGTCATTTTGTTGACTTTTAAAGCCCTTCACGACCAGGGTCCAGCCTACCTGAAAGACCTCTGCACCTTACTGCCCTGACCGACATTCACTGCGGCCGACATGGGGTTGCTAGAGATCCGAGAGTGAGTCTGAAATCCTCTGGCAGCAGAGCATTTTCATTTGCTGCACCCACTCTTTGGAACTCTCTACCATGCCGGCTGACGTGCGTGCACCTCCGTGGAACTCTTTAAAAAGAGCTGAAAACTTATCTGTGGAACATGGCTTTTTAGATAATTAATTATTTATTAATGCTCTGGATCTTATTATTATATATTTTTATCTCGTGGTATGCTGATTTTATGTATATGTTTGTGTATGTAATGATTGAATTGTTCAAATTGTTCAGCACCTTGATATGTCGAAAGGTGCTATATAAATAAAATTATTATTATTATTATTATTTGTTGATTTTATTTTATCATATGTGTTAATTCTGAAATTAATAAAAGAGATGAAACAAAAAATAAATAAATATTAAGGGGAACAGAGTCAGACAGGACAGGAGGACTCTGTCTGAACAGGTTATAGTGCCTCAATAATTTTGAGGGGGGTTTATAGTGCCATACAGATTTTGAAGGGGGTGTCACCCACATCTCAGACTCTGTGTTGCCCATCTCTGTGCTGCCCTGAAAGGTCATACTACCATAGACTCTGTGTTGCCCATCTCTGTGCCTGAACTACTACTACTACAGTAGGTCATACTGCTGTAGTGTAGACCGGTATCTGGTCAACATAAGTGCCAGTATAAAAGTGGGGTCAAAAACTGCACAAAAGCCCAGATCCTTAACAGCATGACCCCTTATAGTTATAGCACATGGCAATCTGTACACCATCCATTCTCCTGGCTTTGTCATGTCCCCTCTGCTGCCCACCCAGGAGTTTGTTATATTTAGCACAGGGGTGAATACGACACACACATTGTTCAGCTGTCCTGGGTCACTCCGCTAAGGATGCACGGTTTTGATTAGTGGTATTATGCCGATGCTATTTTGACCTAGTTCTGTGTAGATTGTGTTGCTTGTCTCTGTGCCTGAACTACTACTAGGTCATATTCATTGTTCTCTGAGCTGAAGTCGAAATATTTTTTTTTCACTCAAGCTCCCCTACCAATGAAAATCATTTTTATACCCATTGGTAATTTTTTTATGTGGCCAGCAGTCTAGTCTGGAGGTTAGAATAATGAGCTGTGAATGAGTTTGATATGTCTAGCAGACCTGGGTTTGATCTGACAACCCCCACTTGCATCTGTTTGACTCTGAACAAGTCACTTAACCTCCCCCAGTGCTCACAGGTTGCCCCTGAAAACAGGCAGTTCTGGCTAGTGGGCCGTAGCCAGTTACCAAAGAGAAATTATATATATATATATATATATGTGTATATATATATATATATATATAATGGTAGGACAAATGATGTCTGCTGATTTGTTGATTCACATCACATGACCGTGAGTATATCAGAGCACAACCGCACACCTGCACTTTTACACCCATAAAAACAATTTTGTCATTTTATAAGATAGATAACCCACTCTATGGTGTGCGGTCGTGTTTTGATATATGCACGCCTTGGGTGGTTGACGCACTCAGCCTGCAGCCTCATGCATACAACACATACACCAAGGCGTGCGTATATCAGAGCACAACAGCACACCTAAGAGTGGGTTATCTATTACATATATATATTATATAAACAGTATATGTTAAACATACACTTATTATATAAATTACAGTGTAAAATTAAACTTGCATACCAGTATATAACTTTTCAATATAGAGTCCATAAAAACTTAAAAAAGTAAAATAAAACTCAAATGTTTTTAATAGCATAACAAAATATAAATTACCCCTGATGTCTGATTGCTGAATTCACTGATTTTGAACACTTCTTTTCTCAGTTGGGATTCTGTGTTTAAGTAAGCCATTTTGTCAGTGTCTTTCTGTAGCAGTTTTAGTGATTTTCAGTGTTACTGAATCTCCTTTTTGATACCGCTTAATTTTTAAGTGCAACCCTGTACACTGAGGGTGGGATATTCAGACTGTGCCAGGCTGTGGCGCAAGCCTGAGCGCAGTGCAACTGGGATGTGTCAGGGCGCTGACAGGGTGATATTCAACACTGAGCCCTGCCATCCCGCTCCTCCCGGTCAGCGGCGGGTGGCAGCTCCCCACCCGCAAACCGCCCAGCCGCCGCCCGACTGACTGCGTACAGTACAGCTGTATGCCCATTGGTCAAGCGTGGAGCCAATGGGCGATACGAACCATGTACTACACAGTCCAGATATGTACCAGCTGTACTTGTCGCGGTCAGTCGGCAGGTGGCAGGCCGAGTTATGCGGTGGGAGCTGCCGTGCCGCTGACCAGCGAGAGCGTGGCGGGGCTCAGTGGGAGGGGTACCGCTGGACCACCAGGGATGGGATCTAATCTTTTTAGACTTCTGCACGATCGGGCTGTGAGCAGTCCACTGGACCACCAAGGATATAGGAGTTTATTATTATTATCATACTTATGCCCGTGATCAGGCTGCAGTGGTCCACTGTACCACCAGGGATATAGGTGTTTATTATATTTATACTTATGCCCGTGATCAGGCTGCAAGCGGTCCACTGGACCACCAGGGATATAGGACTGTTTAATATCCCAATTCTGACCACGATCGGGCATGGGCGCTACCGACAGAGGGTACCGCTGGAGCTCGGGTGGCCACCCACAGCTGGCAGCTGCCGTGTTGTGCCCTGCAATATGGCAGCTCACCTGTGGGTGGCCGGCTGTTGCTCCTTTATTTTTTGGAACAACTGTATGCGGCATATGTAGGGGTTGCATCTGCATGGGCTCCGCACATCCTAGGCTGAATATTGGGATGTGGGGGGGTATGCATGGGCACGCCCCCCTACTTGCACCGTATACATTACTGATGCGCCCCAGTGCATTGGGATTTGTACCACACACTTTCCCCTTTTAAATATCATGCTGGGGCACATCAGTGGGTTGCGCATGGCGCAACTGTGTTGTGCCATGTGCAACCCTTCTGAATATCCCACCCTGAATCTTTTGTTTCACATCACTTAGTCATGAATCATGCCACTTAATTTTTGGGTGCAGCCCTGTTCATGGAATCTTCTGTTTCACATCACTTAGTCACAAATCGTGCCTCTTAATTTTTGGGTGCAGCCCTGTTCATGGAATCTTCTGTTTCACATCACTTAGTCACAAATCGTGCCTCTTAATTTTTGGGTGTAGCCCGGTTCATGGCATCTTCCGTTTCACGTCACTTAGTCATGATTCTCACAAATCATGCCACTTAATTTTTGAGTACAACCTTGTTCGTTTACTGAATCTTCTGTTTCATGTCCTTGTTTAAGTAAGCCATGTAGTCAGTGTCTTTCTGTTGCAGTTTCTATACTCTTGTCACTGGACAGGAAAGCTCATACTAATAGATTTAAAGAGTGTACAAATAAAGCACGGAGTGTGAGTAAAACCACCATGTTTCAATGTAGTAACAATATTGGCACCATTGTCTAAACCACAGATCCAGTATTGAGTACCAGGGGCTCTAACCACTCAGAAATGTTGTCACATAACTCTTCCAAAATTATTGTCAGTTGTATGATGTTTACCAGTCATGCTAACACAAGGGACTGCCATTCTTTGTCTTTCTTCCTGTACTCTGCTGCTATTGGTGGTATTTGAATATGATTGTGACACCCAATCTGCTGTGATGCACATATAATCAAGGGTCTGAGAACTCATCCACATGTTTGTGGTCAGGTGCACAGCATCACATTCACTCTCTTTAAGAGCCAATTTTATTTTACTTTGCATACATTCGTAGTCATGCATTTTAGGAACAGCGACAGTTGCAAAACATTTGCAGCTTAGTATGTTGTAAGTTACTTGGAACAAAAATTTTAAAATGGCTCTAAAATCTTCATTCTCCTCAGAAAGTGGTTGCAGGTCTTTGGCAATAAATTCAGCAATTAACTAATTAATGTTTAATGTTACTTGATTGATGTGATCTACTGTAGGTGTAAATTCAGATATTAACTGAATAATGTTACTTGATGTGATCTACTGTAGGCATAAACTGAATTCAGCTGTTAACTGATTAATTTTTAATGTTACTTGATTGATGTGCTCTACTGTAGGCATAAATTCCACTATTAACTGATTAATTTGTAACGTTACTTGATGTGATCTACAAGTACCGTAGGCAGTTTTTATTCAAGCATTGCAGTAATGGTCTGCTGTTCAGTTCGTGCAGGCAGGCAGAAACAATGGGATTGCAATAGCGAAGTTGTAGCTTGTCCAAATACTTTTGTCAGTGAAGTCAAACATGTTTTTTTCTGCCCTGTCTCTAAGTCTCTTCACCATCAATGTTGTCTGTAGGATTATTTTCATCACAGATATTTTTCTCTTGCTCAGGACTGCAGCCCAGACGAATGGTTGGATGTACTCTTTGCAAATGCCTTTTTAGTGATGTCTCGAACTGACCCCTCACTTTTCCCTTGCTAAATTCCCAACGACAAAAGGTGCAGACAGCAAAATATAAATTTTTGGAACATATATGAAAATAGTCCACACAACTGAGATGTAATGTTTTATCATCGTGCCAGGAACTGTAGCAATTTTGGTGGCTGGTATTTCTAACCTGATTCATGTACACTGTGGTTCTCCCCAGAACAGCTACTATGATTGCTATTATTTTTTTTTGCACTACTGTCTATGGCTAGTGGTGGTGCTTGCTGTATATGTTTTTGTTTTTTTCTCTTTGGGTTCAGGAACCCAGTTGGCATTCTCTGCCTCACCGGTATCATATTCTGATTCATCACCTTTGGAAGAGCATAACTGTGATACAGCGTGATCTTGTTCTTGTACATCTACAACATCTTCATCAGAGGCACTGCTTTCTGATGGAGTCAGATATGCATGAGTGGCATACTGTATCGTAAAGTGCCACATCTAGTAGTACTAGACAGATCCTTTTCCTTAATCATTGACTTTCTAGGTCTAACTATTTCAGCTACCTGTTTTTGTCTGGTTTTTCTGCCAATGCCGACAGTGCTGCACTACTTTGATCAGGGGATTCACCAAGATTCTTTTCTTTTTTTTGGTTGTGTTGCTTCATTTTCATCAATTGTATTCATATTTTCAGCAGTGAACTTCCCTTTTTTCTGAATTTCTTTTGGGAAATATTTTTATTGTTACGCTTCATATCAATTTGGATGGCCCCTTTTGCCCGACACGGCCAGTGAAACGGAAAAGGACCACTACAGCGACAGTCACTGTAATGGTCCGTTCCTTGTTTGCTTTCCCCAGTGTTCCCCCCTCCCGAACCAACTCTGACCTGGGTTGAGAATCCTAAAGTCTGGAGGTGTGGTAGACAGCCCCCACAGAAAAACACTGGGATTGGGCAGCACAATACCTGATCGTATTGCAGCTCGCCACTGGTGCGATAGGTTGCTAAGGACGCATAATAACTCTGGTATTGTTTGCATCCATCCTACCTGTACCAGCTTGTTTGTATCTATGTCTTAATTTTACTGTTATACTTATGGTGTTGTACTGCTATACTGTGTATTTTGGTTTGTCTTACTGTGACAAGGTACCTTTGTAAATGAGCCTATGGCTCAAAGGTTTTCAAACTGCTGTTTAAATAAAATAAAAATAAAAATAGGTCAGCAGTTTTACTGTCGACCTAACTTGGTCCTTCCATCAATTTCAGCCATACTGCTGGTGTTGGCCACATGTTCCTTAACAGATTCTGATTTTGATTCTGAATCCATTTTTGGTATCCAACTTAATTACTTAATTAGTAGTATTAGTATGAGGCACTATGACCCAGTAGTAGATCAGTCACAGTGATGGGCAACACAGAGCCTAAGATGTAACACCCTCCTTCAATATACAATATGGCAGTATGACCTAGTAGTAGTTCAGGCACAGAGATGGTCAACACAGAGTCTGAGATGTGGGTGACACCCCCCTTCCCCTTCAAAACCTGTATGGCACTCTGGTTGATGCACAGGATTGGCAAGAACAGTCAATCAAACAGAAAATACCCAAATTGGTTGGCTCCCTTTAGTGCCCCAGTAACACAACTGTTGCCTTTCATACAGTTTGCTGGTCTTGAGGGTCCAGGGAGTATTCCATAAGAGATGGGGAAAAAACAGTTCATATATATATATATATATATATATATATATATATATATATATATATATATATATATAGTTGGGCACCCTGCCCTGAACTCTTTGTTCAGTGACTCACTACTGCAGTACTGGTGACTGTTATATATTTACTTTTTATTGCTGTTGGCTGCTTGCTCACCAAATGACACAAAATGCAGACACAATTTTGTTTTTTATTTCATTTTTTTTACAAAGGATCTAAAACAATAATACTGATGCATTTCTCATACCAAATAGAATAAAAATAGGTCTAAAATTCATCAGAGTAAATTAGACTAAATCAGAACCTTTTGGAAATAAATCAGTCAGAGTCAGAACCAGGTCACAGCCGACCTGCCCGTCCCTAATCCTTTATATTTCTACAATCCTTTGATTTGTGATGTCCAGTGATGACCAATTTTCCCTTTTAGCCTCATTATCTTGCATTTTTTTTAGCTTTTCAATGTCACCATTATTTCCTGTAATAAAAATTGTTATGTAGCACTGCTTTTCTAAATTCAGCTACCTCCCTCCATGTATCTTGTAATTTACCCTTATTTATTAGCTCATTTGCTAATTCTCTATTCTCATTCTTGTTGTGTCAAGTTTTTCTTGTGCCTGTGATCTACAGGGATCGATCCACAAATGTGACATAGCTAAAAGAGTCCATGGTGGGTCTTACTATAGCCTAGAGGTTAGAGCAACAAGCTGTGAATGTGCTTGCGACAACAGCAAACCTGGGTTTGATTCCCACAACTTCCACTTGCATACTGTGGAACCCGTAAGCAAGTCACTTTACCTCTCCTGGGTCACCCCTAACCAAGTTACCCAAAAATATAGGGGTAATGAAGCTCTTAAATTGTTCCAAAATGTTTGCTTCTGGTCTAAGTGAGCCATTCTGTAAGTTTATTTCCCTTGTGTTCTGTGAGTTCTGTAACTTTATGTTATAATTTTTGGCTTACATATGAACTGTATACCATTGTTACAGCGAAGCTGTAACAGCTACTGCACTACAATGACACAGGAGCAGTGACCACACTTGCAGCAAGCTGTATTTGCCACCGACAACATGTTGCAGTGACTGGTGTGCGGGCAGCAGGACTGGCCATTTCTCCACTGTCTGTGTAATGCAGAGTTAGTTATAATAAGTAGAGGGGGTGCGGGGGGCACAGCCCCCAACATGGGGAGGGTGCAGGTGGGCACAGCCCCCCTGCATTAAAACTGGGTCAGTGTTGGTGTGTTTCCCAGTCAGTGTCGGGATGTGGCACTGTCAGGACTGTCGGCAGCATCATGTCACTGTAGAGGATGTCAACGAACTTTCTGTTGCCACAGCTTGGTGGAACCCATATGAACATATAAAGAAGCCAGCAGAATAAGACCACTCGATCTATCTAGGCTGCTCATATTGTAGGGTCCTCAGCCTAAGCTACTGACCCTGCCCCCTTCCCCAAACCTCCCATCCTTTTCCTCTGTCCCTCCCTTGACCCTTAATTTTCCCTTAACTCTATCCCAGCCTCTCTTGAAGTTGCCCACTGTCTTCAACAAGACCACCTCTTTAGACAGCACATTCTAGCAGGCCACCACCCTCTCCATGAAGAAGTGCTTCCTAGCCTCCCTCCTAAACCTCCCCACCTCCAACTTAAGACTGTGTCCCCCTCATGTTTTGGTTGTCACTTAGCTTAAAAAGATTTATCCCTCTCAAGTACCTGGAGGACTCAATTGTGTTCATGACCCCTCTCTCTCTCTCTTCTCCTCCAAGGAGTACATGTTCATGGCCCCCAACCTCTCCTCATATGTTTTACCCTGCTGACCCATGATTATCTTTGTTGCCCTCCCTTGAACCACCTCCAGCAGCAGGACAATGTCTTTCTTAAGGTGTGGGCACCAATAATGTACATCGTTACTCCAGATGTGGCCTCGCTAATGACCCCCATACAGGGCAGTATAACCTCCTCTCACCTACTGATGATCACACTGGCAATGCAGCCCAACATTTTATTTGCCATTGCTGCTGCTTTCCTACACTACATGGAGCGATTCGGGTCACTAGTGATCTTCACTCCCAGATCCTTCTCCTCTGTTGCAGATACCCAGACCCCTTCCAGGCAGTACTCAGTCCTAGGGTTAATGGCTACAATGTGCATAACCTTGCATTTCTTTGCATTGATGTCAAGCTGCCAAATCCCAGACCACCTCTCTAGTTTTTTCCAGATCCTCCCTTAGGTCTTGTATCCCTTTTGCTGTGTCCACCCTTCCACAGAGCTTGGTGTTGTCCACGAACAGGCACATTTTGGCCTTAATGCCATCCCCAATATCACTGATGAAAACATTGAACAAACACTGGTACTAGCACCCAGCCATGTGGAACCCCACTGGTAACCTCCCTTGTGCTAGATAACTCGCACCACCACCACCACTCTCTGGGTCCTGCTAGACAGCCAGTTTTCCACCCATCTTGTCAACTCCTCACCAACCCCAAAATCTGCCAACTTCCTGATCAACCTCTTGTGGGGTACAGAGTCAAAGGCCTTTGCTGAAGTCCAGGTAAAGGATGTCTACTGCTTGGCCACTGTCTACTGTTTTAGTGACCCAGTCAAAGAAGTCAATCAGATTCATTTGACACAACCTCCCTGACATAAACTCATGCTGCCTCACATCCTGGAGACCATGTTCATCTAGATATTCTACCAACCTTTCCTAAAATATGGTCTCCATGAGCTTGCATGTGATTGAGGTCAGACATGACCAGTCTGTAATTCTCTGGGTCATCCTTGAGACTGCCCTTACAGAGGAGCACTACATGTGCCATTCTCCAGTCCTGTGGTAGCATGCCTGATTCCAGTGATCTATCGAACAGGCCAGCCAATGGCTCTGCAAGCTCCTCTGCCAATGCTAGCAACCCTCTCCTCACCCTATCAACCTCCATTCCTACATCCAGGCTCCCCTCCCCCACTCATCTTCTCCCCCTGTTGGCACTGGTCCAACTTTCTCCCTGGTGAAGATGGAACAAAAGTATTTGTTTAGTGCCTCTGTTTTCTCCAATTCTCCTCCATCCACCCATCCCTTTCCTAAGCCTAACAATCCTACTCTCCACCAGTCACTGTGATTGCTACTAACTCTCCACCCTCCCCCCATATCCCCTCGTTGTCTGTCCTACTTACTTGACAAGGTCCTGCTGACTGCATCAAGGTCTTAGTTTATGACTAATTTTTTCATATTTAAGTTTCCTTAACACTGAGCCCAGCCTTGCATGGCCTGTACCGTACTGTTTGCCTGAACTGCCTGTATCATGCCTTACATGACGTTTATTACATCCTTTGTTTTCTTCTGTTCTAAATCCTGCCTGTGTACTTTGTTACTACTTGTTGTCTGATGAAGTTGTTGCTACCTGTTTCTGATGTAGAGCCTTTGTAATGGAGTCTGTGACTCAAAGGGGGTATAATTCTGAGTCCATTCAATAAATAAATAAATAAATAAAATCTTGTCCTTCTTGTCCATTTTCTCACTCATATACCGAAAAAAAACTTTCTCCCCCTTCTTAATTTCCTCAGTTCTTTGCTGTTCCTTCTGAGCCTTAGCCTACTGGACTATCTTACCTGCCTCTTAGCCATCTTCCGGTAATCCTCCTGTCCTCCTCTCTCTTGATCCTCCTGAATTTCCTATAGGCTAATCTCTTGTCCCTTACTGCCTGAGTGACCTCAGTACTAAACCAACTGGATACTTTGCCCTTGAGTTCTTCCCCTGAGTCTAATACACTCCTCTGAGGCAACCATTTATTCCTTCTCTTAATGATGGACCACACTTGGTCCACCACCATATCTGCCCTGATGCTTGCCAGGGAACTCCTCAGCAGCTCATTCACCTTCCTGAAGTCTGCCTTCCTAATTCAATATTTCAGTATTTAAACTATCCTTGTGTTCTTAATTCATTCAAAAACAATTCTTATTTTGTATTTATTTGTATTTATTTATTTTACCAGAAAAAGGCTCCATTGAGCAATGCTAATTTACAAGGAGGTCCTGGTTAGGACAGCAGACAAAATAAGTTCATCCATGCAATGTTATCTTCCTCATTTTCAGAAAGGTCTTTGATTTAGTCCCACACTGGGTAACTATTTATAGGTCAAGGAAAATGAAACTAAATGAACACCTTATAAACGGGATACAAAATTGGTTAAACAAAAGAACTAAAAAGGTTAAGATTAAAGGTCATTCTTCAAAGTCTGGCATGGTTACTAGTGGGGTACTGCAGGGATCAGTCCTTGGTTCTGTCATATGTAATGTTTTCATATTCGATCTAATACATTTGGGAAAAAGAATATAGAGGCCAAATACTACATAACTGGAACCCTTCTGCAAGAAATAGTTCAAGAAAAAGATCTGAGCATGTATAGATAGACAGACAGACATATAGACTATAGCTACATGGTAGTGCAGCTATAGTTAGGGTTGTCTGGCCACGTCTAGGTTAAACCCAAACGTTTGTACAGCCCACATGATTTGTTCACCTCATCTGAAATCTCCAGGGAAGATGCAATCTGGGTCACCGATGTGCCTTTTGAAGATTTGGTGAAAAAATATTAAATTGTTCAAAATTTATTAAATTTTTAAGTTTTAACGTTAAAGTCAATGGAGGAAAATATATGTGCCCTCGAAACTGTCACAAAACCACATTTTATTGTCACAAATCCACTAAGCAGTGTCATGCTTGTTTCAGTTAGTGGTGAAGAAAATATATGTGGTTCAAATTTAGTGCCCCTAGGTAAACACTGACAGTTGTGTTTATCTAAACGGGGCCTGAGGAACACAGTGGTGCCATCAGTTTTTTGCTAGGACCCCTAGAAATACCTCTTTTTAAAATCAGGTCCCCCATAGTGTCGCAAATCATGACAGTATATTTGAGACATTTTTGCAAATCACAACACTGTCACACCTGTACTGTTGAAATTTGTGACACTATTGCACCAAAAAAAATACCATTTCTTTGCCACACCACTGCACCTAAACGGTTGGGGCTTTTTGGCTGAAATTTGCAGGGTGGCAAGCCCCGGCTCCCACAGAGGTGCCTTTTATTGGTTTGATAAAGCAATTTAAAAGGGTTAAAAGTTATAGTGCTCCAAAGTTGAGACATTTCCTATAGGATAACATTGCGGCAACACGGCAACTTTCAGCACCCGTATCTCAGAAATGATTTGAGATACGTATTTTTCGTTCAGAGGGACTAAGCTTGCATGGAGGTTTCAAAGTCATGATTACAACTGTAGTGGAATTTTTTCATAGTTGCTATGGTTACTGAGATATTGCCAGATACGTGTTATGAGGGTTCCTTTTTAGTACTATAGGGCTGCTATATGGCTCCCACATACACATACCATTACTCAAGAAATGGGCAACATGAAGGGAGCACAGGGCCTGGAGGGCCCATGCTCCTACAAACACATACCAGTTACCAGTTGCATTATACTTTCTCAAAAAGAAGGGAAATGCATTGCAAACAAAACTTTGTTAATGCATCAGTTAGGGCTGATAGCACAGCAACAAAAGTATGGAAATGTGATGTTAGGGTTACCACCCCTACCACCCACCCATCCCTCCACCCTCCACACAGCAACAGGCGTCAGGGGTCTGCCATGGGTCATCAGGCCTAACTCTCACCCCATTCTCCTATACTGTAGCATTTCAGCTTGTTTACACATGGGATGGGGTGAAAGTTGGGTCTGGTGACTCCATGGCACACCTCGCCTGTTGGTGTGTGGCGAGTGGAGGGTGTTGGGGTGGGGGTGGTAGGGGTGGTAACCCTAACATCACATTTCCATTCCTTTGTCACTGTGCTATCAACCTAACTGATGCATTTACAAAGTTTTTGCAATGAATATAGATATATATATATATTTCCTTCTTCTTCTTCACAGAAAGGGTAGTGGATGCCTGGAACAACCTTCCAGCAGAGGTAGTGGGGTGAAAACAGTGGTAGGGCTCAAAATGCCTGGGATAGGCACAAGGGAATCATGGGGAAAGGAAAGGAGGGCATGAGATGGTGCCATAGATTAAGTGTAGGTCTTCAGCAAAAAAATAAAGGTTAAAAATATGGGCAGACTAAGTGGGCTCGGCACACTCTTATCTGCCATCACATTCTATGTTTCTGTATCACCAGTGATGTCAAACACCACAATAATGTAACACAGTTACAGCACCTGCAAAGTAAACATAATGATATGTTTAATAAAAAGAAATACAAGATGCAAAAAGAAAGAAATAATATTTACTTTATATATGGCATATGTTAGGCCACATCTTGACTATGCAAGTCAGTACTGGAACCCATGCAGATGTAAAGATATTGATGAAACTGAAAGGGTTCAAAGGAGGGTCACTAAATGCATACACTCGTTAAAAAACTGCTGTACACTTACAACCAGAGGTTGGAGCAACTCAAGCTGATGAGTTTAGAAACAGATTTGCTGTCGTTATGCAATATCATGGGATGCCCCACGTACGGAGACACCAACACAGCGAACTACACACCTGTCGGCAAAATCGACACTTTGCCGAAAGGTCACTGTGCTGGTGTGCCCTAGACATGGGCACACTGTCTCCTGGTCTTGTACCCCCACCCCAAATCAACTCTGACTGGAGTTGAAAATCCTAAAGATAGGGGGCAGGGGGCAGAGCTCCCTGAAAAAAACCAGACCAGGAGATACATAGGACTCATGTAAACCGCAACTCAGTGAGATGCCGATCGACAAAAGGGTTGTCGAACCATCATCATAGAGACCAATATCATTAATGACTCAGACTTATTAAGTGAATTGAAAATAAACCTTAAGTCAGATGCAAATGACATTCAGGGGCCAGATATTCAAAACATTGCCCCGGGGCAAAATTAGCACTGCACAGTGGGCAAAATTAGCCCAGAACCATTTGCAAGCCATATTCAAAGGAATAGCCCCGGGACTAAATGAGTTGAATATAGCATGCAAATAAACGTGTGCTAACAAGGCTGAGAGTGCAGTGCAACAATAGCCCAGCAAATAAGTCAGCACTGAATATAGCAATCGAGAGCAATGCAAACTGCAACAGCAGCCCACTGCACACAGAGGTAGAGTGAGTGAAGGCTGAATAATGTGGGCTGCATGTGTGCTAACAAAGCAGTGGAGCACAACAACAGCAAACAACAGTGCAGGCCAAATACTGCAGAATCATGTAATGGAACATTACAGTCTTGCGTGGCGCTAACACATTTGTGCGGCGCTGACACATTTGCTTGGCACAGTCCTGTTGCCCAGCGCTAAAGTTTGCTATATTCAAAACTGCAATGTAAATCAACCTACTCAGGCAATCTGTGGGTAAACAGCCACATTAGCATCTCATTACAGCCTGCTTAACATGTGGATTGCCCACGCTATAACACAGTGCACAAAGCTCCACCTGTAGGTCTGACTGGAATTACAGGATGGTTGCCACTTTCCTGTCTGCGTCACAGCTCCACCTGTAAGTCCGGCAGGGATTACAGGTCGGTAGCCACATTCCTTATGTGCTCACAGCTCACAGAACATTAGCTGCAGTCTTGGTTTGGACACAGATGCAAAGACTAATGTGGTCCAGGGGAGTAGCACTACAAGAATGGGTGGTCGTGCTGCATGCCAGAGGCAAATTATTGTTCCTGACACAGTGTACAACAGATGGCACAGTACCATAGTAGGTGATACTGTGAGGTACACAGAAATGCCTACGGTGTGTCAGGCAACAGTGACAGGTGCTATCCACACAGTGGCATGCACAGCTGGAAGGTGTGGTCTGACAGTGGACACCATGGTCATACTGTCCTGTGACCCTTATGTGCTGTACCAGTGGCATGGGATCCCACACTACCATACATGGCTGTCTGTGTGTGAGTCCTGGACAAGTGTGAAGTTATGTGCCGGGGGGGCACACATACCATCATACTAGCACAATGCTGTCAGGGCATACTGTCAGTGGAACATGTGCACTGTGTGGATGGCCCCAGCTGTGTGGCAGTACCCACTGTGTGGTACAGCCTGGCCACCTGTACACTCTCCCCTGAACACCCTCCATTCCCCCAGTGCAGCATGTGTCTGCTGGATTGTATTGGTGTACACTGATGGGGGAACTGGAGGTGTGTGCTGCATGGATGCACTGCATGGTGTACACTGGGTGCTGGGGCACCCACTAATGCCTGGCAGGGTTAGGACTGGTACTAGATGATGGTGACATGGGTGGTGCCATCTGTGTGCAGCATGTCTCAGCCATGTATGTTTTCTGTACATTGTTCTGTATCACCTTGTTCACTGGGTAATCACACTGGGCCAAGGCCCAGTGTCAGGAATGACCTGGAGACACTAACTGTGCAGCTGAGATGCAACGGTGTACAGTACAGACATATAAT
This sequence comes from Neoceratodus forsteri, assembly GCA_016271365.2. Taxonomy (NCBI): domain Eukaryota; kingdom Metazoa; phylum Chordata; order Ceratodontiformes; family Ceratodontidae; genus Neoceratodus; species Neoceratodus forsteri. The sequence goes on from CM057449.1 coordinate 339,849,431, forward strand.
GCCAAACAGTGCATAATACACAAATATCACATTAGGTACACATTACAGTACATTACAATACATTACAAATAGTTTGTTGCTGCAAGTGGTGTTCTAGCTCAGGTGTATCATTTACATGAGTATGCACTTCACAGCACTGTTGGGGCAGTGCATTCCACAGCTTGTGTGCCTGTGCATATGGAGTGGCCCAGGGTGGCCATCAACCCACACTGTCTCCTTTCTGGATGCATACAGCCTTGTTCCCTGTTGCTGCTGTGTCCACGGCCCCCATCCTGGGTTTGCCTGGAATTAAGTCTAACTTTTCATAGGCAGTAACTAGCGCTGCGCTACGTGTTGCACAATTGTGCCTTTGCCACGCTACAGCTGTGAATATAGCACTGCACATGTATGCATGATCCTGCCCCTCACTATGCCCCATGCATACATTATCTTGCTGCACCGGCACCAACGGGTTGTGTCAGCGCTATTTGGTCTTTTGAATATCACATGCCAGTGCTATTCTGGCGCATTTCCGGTGCAGTCAGTTTGCGCCAGGTGCAAAGCTTTGAATATCTGGCCCCAAAGGTCATCTGCTTATTCTCACAGGAAGTTAGTTTAAAACTACTAAATGAAAATTCTTTTTTATTCAAAGAGTGGTTAACCCCTGGAACAAACTCCCGTTAGATATTGTTGTAAGCAAATCAAAAAAATAATTTAAATCTGGTCTGGATAAGTACACACTTAACAGTAATAAATTAGAATGTGCCACTTGCTGTTAGGAGCTGCCTATGGGCTAATGCCCCCTCAGCTCCAGGAAACTATAGTACGATCCATAGCATGGACACTGGAGGTACATACAGGATACATGATATTACAATAGTATGAAGGATACAATAATACAGCCTGAGCTTGTGTAACAGAAACTGCAGACGAGGAAGCTTTACATAAGATGTGACTAGAATAATATCAATATATACAGAGAGCAGACATAATAGCATATACATCATGGTACGCAGTGAAAACAGATACAGTAGCATGGTGGTAGCATGGTCGAGAAGGGTAGGACATAAGATACAGAGGATCAGGATATAACCACAGATGCAAAACATCAGTACAATGGGCATCGAGGAGAGCTTTGAATGCATTATGACTGATCAGAGATCCCAGCTAAAGGGTGGTTTGCAATTTGCTCCTAATGTGAGACTAAGAGCAGCTGAGTGTAGTTTTATCAAATTGTGTGAGGTACCTGGGTATCTCAAGAAGAATGGTACTATTTCTCCTTAAGGCATAGGGACTGGTATTTCTTGTGTCTAACTTAGTTTGCCCCTCTTGACAAGTCTGCACCTTTTGGCTTTTAACTGAGCTAACTGCAGGAGGGTGCTGATCTATTATGGAGACTCTCAATGCTGTCTTTGTCTGAATTTCTAAGATATCTGATGATTGGTAGCTAACTGTTTTGCAACCAGTAGATACTGTATGTTTATAAACCTGTTGATACTGTACCTTTCTAAAAAGCATCAATGACATATAACATGCACTTCTGTGTGTGATGATGACATAAGTAAGGAATAACCCATGATAAGGTGTGCAGTTATTGGGGATTAATCAACACCCAGGGTGTGTTGTGAGACATGCAGCTGCAGGCCAAGTGTCCTCACAGCACCCGGGTGTTGATTAATCCCTCAATAAACCCTGGCAACACCCTGGAGTGGTTATTGCACTTATAATGAGGCCAAATTTGGAACATATGGACAATTTGTTGTTATAAGACAGAAAACTTGTGGGAACTACTTAGTGTTCTTCCACTGTTGTTGGCCATGGAACCACAGTTTTCTGTGTTGTGCCACAGTAAAAATAGTTCAACACAGACAAATTTGTGGTGAACAGACACACATAATAAAATCAAGGAGCAGGTGCACCTTTTATTGTAGTGTCAAAACTACACAGGGTGGTGTATTTCTGTATTGGTATTCTGTCCTCTGAGTGCATATACATCTATATGTAATAGATAACCCACTCTTAGGTGTGCGGTCGTGCTCTGATATACGCACGCATTGGTGTGCCTTGTACGCATGAGGCCGCAGGCCGAGTGTGTCAACCACCCAAGGCGTGCATATATCAGAGCACGACCGCACATCCTAGAGTGGGTTATCTATCTTATAAAATGGCAAATTGTTTTTTGGGGGTAAGTGCAGTGTGCTACGACTCTGATATACGATGGTCTCCCTGATGGGCTTTTAATTGATGATGAACTCTATTTTTCCTACCCATTTTATAAATATATATATATATATATATATATATATATATATATATATATTATTACACTGCAGTCTGTGAATTTACAGACATGCAGTTGTGTTATGTTTGTATTTCTCTCCTTCACTGTGTTATTCTGTGCCCTCTTTTCTATATACTGTACCATATGGCTACTGTTTTGAGTAGTTCTTTACTGGCTGCAGGTACTTACTTTCAAATTTCATGCATTCTTTCACCAGCTAGGATGCGAGTCTGAGATAGCAGGCAGGAGATACTGCGGTCTGATTCTGGTGAGCCGCAGACTGTCACTGTGCACAGTACCAGCGACCTCGATAGAGCAACTGACAGGGTGTATGGCCAGAGTACCGCACATCAGAGAGACATAAAAGCAATTATGCAGAGAGATAGAGAGAAAGAACGGTGTGTTGAATGAGTCGCTCAGTCTCTCTCTCTCTCTCTCTCTCACATGCGGCAGTCAGTCGCAGGGTTAGGCAATGGAACAGAAGCAGCACGGTGAGCTGTTGTCACAGCAAATCGCAGCTCCCAGGTTCCTGGGAACTGGACATAGTATGGGACAGGGCTACTGGTATTAGCAGTCATGGGGAAGGAACCAGCAGTGGAGCCAATGGGGCTGCGCACATGTGAGCACACAACACTGTCTAAGGAGGGTTTCTCTCTCTCTGCGGCAGGACACTTGTCTTTTGTGATTCACAAAACACCATTGTGTGCATGGCAACCTTCCAGTACTCATCGGCTTTTCTGCACACAGATTTTATGTGGCTTTTGATTCCTGCATATTATAATTGGTGAAGGGGTTTATGTCTGCTAGGGGTTCATGTATGCTACGAGCTTCAAAGTCCACCAGGTGGGTAGGCAGAGTCGCTTAGCTGTATAAAAAAACAGTTGCTTCTCAGATTCAGTCAGAGCCTTAGATAATTAGTTTGGTGTAATGCATGATTTCTTTCTTGGGGGACTGTTCACCACAAACACAGACTGTAAAGTTAACATACATTAATGAATGGTCACCTGCTCAGTGTTAACCAATCAAGTTACAGAAAGCTATCTGCCCATGTTATAAAATGTATTAACATGCTTTAACACTACAGTACTGCTTTGGAGGAAAATCAAAGAAGGCTAGAGGCATGTGTAGTGACAAAACCTGAAAAAATAGATAATCTAGACAAAATATTTATGCAAGCCATCTCAACCCACACCCACAAAGGTAGGATATACTGTTCAAATCCAGGAGCTCTTTTTTTTCTTAATTTTATCAAGTAAGGACCATCAAGAGTTGGGGTAACATTCCACTGTTAAGGTTAGATGTGTGTCAATAATACTCAAATTGGTTACTGTCAGTCACTGTCATGCTGCAGGAGGGATGGACAAGATAGATCCTAAGTCTCTTCCGTCACACAGTACTACGTTATTTTGTTACCATGACACATAGTACAAATTGTACAGGAACATATCCTGAAAGAAATGAACACTGAGATATTTTGTATCTAAACTGCCCATTTAAAGGCGAATTATGAATCCTTACAAGGAAAGAGGATTTCTTGCTTGGCCTTGGTCTTAGTGGTATTTAGTCTGTAACCTAAGATAGCTGCATACATAGCAGTACAAAAACGTTTGGCTATTTTTGGTAGAGGAGTGGGGATGAGAGGGTGAGGGGTGCCACTAGACCCCCAGGGAATATTTCAACATGTAGAAGGACATTGATCGGACAGTAGGGTGTACCACTAGACACTAGGGACTACAGAACAGCATACAGGGATGGGGATAGGAGGGTGGTGGGTACCACTAGACACCAGGAAATATTTAAACATGTACAGGGATGGGGATCAGAGGGTGGGGAGGTGCCACTACAAAGCAGGGATTTCATTGCTTCAGTGGGTTAAGGCGGGCAGCTGCAGTCCTTTTTCCTGCCACCAGGGCCTTGCACCCATTAAATCAGGGTTTGCAGAGGCGGTATCTTGTGCCTGTTCAGATGGCAGTTACCACCCATGCAATGCTTTCAATATCCCACTGTGCCCATATATAGAGGACAACCCTGTTATTTGCATGGCGCAGCAGGAACTTAGCGGCATGGTGCTAACAGGTTTGCCCACTTTGTGGGGTGTCTGAATTTAGCCCTCACCCAAAAATCTGATGCAAATCCCTGTTAGCATGGGCAAACACCCATTAGTGCCGGGCTAAGTTTTGAACATCTGGCCCCAGCTGTTTTCCTACAGAATAGCCCACTCAATTACCCTCTTGTGTTTGACAATCTGTGAATTTAGCCTTTATTAGTGCTCACTGGATAAAGGCGAGGAACTTTCTAGCATAGTTCTAGTTGTAAGCTAGACAGAAAGCCAGCACATAACTGAATCAATGGTCTCCAGTGCATCTTTGTCACATGGTACAGGAGGCATTGAGGAAATCAGAATGGCAATAAAAGAAGTAAGCATGGAGATCCCCAGGAGCTATGAAACAAGTAGGCAAATTTAGAAACAAATCCTAAGAGTAATTAATGGCAGTGATGCACTATGGTTACACACAAATCAAAACACTTGTACAACATACTTGTTTGTAAATTTTGACTGTAGTTCTCTTTTAATGGGATATGTGTAATGTTATATTCATTTAAAACAAGATACATGAGTATCAGACTTGATCTGTTTGGCTGGTTAGTACTGCTACCTAAATTCTCCAAAACCTTGTGATTTGAATCCAGACATCCTCTGGTTAATCAAGTCATCCCTTCAGAGCTTCTGCTGAATGGCACTATTGAGTGTAATCACACTGCAACCATTTGTGTCAACTGGGCTGTATCTAGCTCTTTATCAATTGGTGTTTCTTTTCTTGCTACCTCAGAGACCAAGTGATCCACATATTCAAATCAAATCAAATCAGACTTTATTTATAAAGTGCTTTTCAAAAACCAAAACGCATAAACAATATAAGAAAATGAACAATCAATCAAATAAAACATATAAAAATGTTAAAAAGGCATCAGAAATAAAAGCTAAATAGTGACACTGCCATCCCTGATGTAATCTGTGGTATTCACTGTGAAGTGTTTTGAGATTCTGTATGTTTTTGTGAACAACACAAAATGTAATTGCATTGTACTTGTAAAGTAAAACGGCATTCCATTGTAACCAGGCTGCTCCCCGTTGTCAGGCCAAATAATAATAAATAGAATAAAGTATGGGGTGGTGTGTGTAAAAAAATGTACACCTCCAAAGGTGATAGATGCTACATAAACCCTGAGCTGAAGCTCAAGGGGTTTATTAAAGCATCTAACACTGAGGGGTGTGTAAACTTCGAGTTTACACACACCACCCATTATTTTATTTTATATAATTGCTGGGTCTCCCCACTTTCACCCCAGCAATTATATAAAATAGCAGGCATTTTTGTGCAGTCGTGCTCCAGTTCTGTTTTCGGCCATCCTCACGTTTTCATTGCCCAAGTTTTTAAAATGTATTTAAATGTTTTGTTCAGCCCTATATGTGGAAAATTAGTTTTTTTATTTATTTTTGAAATGATTTACTGCCGAGTTCTCCTGGTGGTTCAGTTGTGGGCAAGATGGCAGGAGAGCAGTCAGGAAGCGAGGAACTGCCATGGACTTATGTGCTGACTGAGGGAAACCACGTACATGTGTGCTGTAATAAACACTCCTTTATTATAGCATGGTTCCCCTATGGGAAAAAGGGGGGATCCATTAATAATATTTGCATTGTAATCTGGAGGACAGGTGTGATGCAGCAGGAGTCAGACATACTAGGTTGAGAGATTAAGAAAAGAGGAATACATTTTCTTTAGTGTCCTTAGCTGAAATTACTTTATGTGGCCATTGGGTGATGCTATTGGACAGCACTAGACTTTCTGAGGCACATTACGATGTGTTATTGGGCACAAACAGTTCCAAAGAGAGCAAAGCTTATTGCTCAGGGCAGATTTTTCACAGCAGATCAATGATCCACTTGCTCTACCTACTGATACATCTGCTCACTGCAGCTGTACCCACTGTACAGTACTGCAACCCTAACGTGAGGCTTTATGTGTTTGATACACTTCTCACTTACCTTCGTTCTTATATTTGGAGGTTGTGCACCTGGTACTCAAAAGTGGTCCCTGTGAGTGTGTTTAGCTTTATCCATTTCTTTAGTAAAAAGAGATTCCAGCCATACTGGTCCTTCAAAACAGGAGAAGATGGAAGGTTTGATACCTTTTATTGGACCAACAAGTGTCTTGTACAAAGATGGAATTATACACAAGTTTTCGGGGCCACACGAGTCCCTTCTTCAGGTGAATAGCAAAACTGAGCAACATAAGCAGTATTTATATCCACTGTGGAGCAATTAAAAATCAGGAAGTGAAGTAGGAAGGTGACAAAGGGGACTAGAGATGAAAGTCTAGGATGCAAAATAAAAACATGAGAAGAAATGGGAAGGGGCTAAGTAGGAACATGTCAGAAGGAGATGAAAGGGAGCTAAAGGGAAGACAAAAGCATGCAAATAGGATCTATTTTTTATTTATTTAGCATATCAAGCTCCATGTCTACACCTTACATCACAAACAGGCTCTCAAATCCTTTTTGTGGCACCAGGTATTTTCTATGTGATTAAATTTGTTTTATCTGCATTTTATTGTATTTACAAACTGCATATTTATTGTATTTTTTTTAATTGCTTTGTAAGGCTCCTTGGTATTTTGAAAGGTGCATTAAAAATAATGATTTATTATTATTATTACAATTTCTGCTTGTGACATCACAATTTGCTGCTATAGAAATTAAAATGTTGTAATAAGCAAAGGATTATAAAGTCAAGTGCAGACAAGTAGGCTAAGTAAATTAAATTGCTTTTTTCCTTTTGAGCTCATCATAACCCAAACTATTCCCATCTTGTGGCCGGTTGGCTGTACCATGGGCTAAGGCAACAGCTATAGCATACTGATGACTCCTAATAAATGTGAAACCCATCTGTGGTTTGCTGTTTTTGACCTTTTGCAGATTTTTTGTGAAGCAACTTGACACCTTAGGATCCTGTTTAAAGGCTGGTCAGTCAATATTCCTTTATTCCTTCATTGCTAAGAATAGTTGAACTATATGAGCAAACTCAGCTGGCTGCAAAAAAGAGGATGGGTTATGTAGCAGTAGATAAATTATCACAGTTTGAAGATAATTGGTCACAATTTCTGAGATACCTTGAGTGCCAACTTATTGGATAATATTTATAAACATGCCAATAAGCTTAGTAATCCTGAGTTACCTAGTGTAACTGAATTGTTTTATGAAAATTTAGGTTCTTAGCTAATGTTTTATTCAGTACTTGATCATTAATTTTTACTTACAGTTGCATACCTTTCTATTTTTCTTTTACTTCATTCTACATGATTCATGTATCATACTGTTTTTTTTTTACTCAGGAAAAACAATTAATACATTTAAAAAATTCTACACATTTTACATTTGTAAATATCACAGTTAAATATCTGTGTTCAAACACACAGGGCAGTATACCTAGAACCCATTGGACAGCAAGATCTGAGACAGCATGGTTTCATGGCAGGCAGGCTGTGTCGAACAAACCTGATAGATTTCTTCAACTGGGTGACAAGGGAGATTGATCAAGGAGGGTTGCAGATGTGGCCTACCTGGATGTGAGCAAGGCCTTTGATACCATCTCACATAAAAGGCTAATAAACAAATTGAGCAGCCTGGGAGTTGGATCTAGGGTTGCTAACAGGATTATAAATTGTCTGAGCGGTAGGACACAAAGGGTGGCAGTGAATGGGGTTCAGTCTGTATAAAGGGAGCTAACCAGCAGGGTGCCTCAAGGATCAGTGCTAGGCCCAGTCCTCTTTTATGTCTTCATAAACGACATGATCACATCCGCCATTTTTCTCGACCTAGCCAAAACGTTCAACACTGTTTCCCACACCCTCCTCCTTGGCTACCTATCCTCTGCAGGGCTGGCCTCTTCTGCCACAAACTGGTTCAAATCTTACTTCTCCAGTAGGACTCAATCAGTAAGAATCTTGGATTCTATTTCCCCTCCTCTCCCTATCAACACTGGTGTCCCCCAAGGCTCAGTACTTGGTCCCCTGCTTTTTTCCATCTTCATAAACAACCTTCATATAGCCTGCTCCGCCTCCTCCATCCACATGTATGCCAAAGACACTGTTTCATACAGTACAGCTCCAGCAGTAACCCAGCAGCTCTTGGAAACAATCTTACAGCATGACTTCAACCAGGTTCATCTCTGGTTTGCCACACACCAGCTCTTCCTCAATGCCAAGAAGACAGTCTCTATGACCTTCGGCACCAGGCAGAGATCTTTAGGCTTTCTGGCATGCCCTCCTTCCACACACTAGATGAGACAATCCTTGAAGACCTTCCTCATTTAGATACCTTGGAGTTTGGCTTGACCAACACCTCAGCTTCTCTGTTCACATCAACACCATCTTGAACAAACTGCACCTCAGGTTTGGTGCCCTATACAGGAACTGCAGTTGCATCCTGTTGACTGCAAGGCATGAACTTATTCAGAAGATGATACTCCCCATATTCGACTACTGCGATGTAGTCTATGGTGCTGCTCGCAAATCTTCCCTGACCAAATTGGACTCTCACTTTAACTCCTTCTGCCACTTTGCCCTTGATGCTCCCTCTCATACACACCACTGTGACCTCTATCATGCACTTACCTTTCCTCCACTGTCCAGCTGGAGGCTTACCCCCCTGTGCCAATCTGAACTCCAAATAATGGCTTGGTGAACTCCTTCCTTACCTCCAATCTTCCTTTGCTATATCTCCCCATCCCTCTCATTCCCTGAGATCCACTGACACTTATACCCTGTTTATGCTGTGCAGCTCTACCCTCGTCGGCCAGGCTGACTTTTTCCACCATTTCCCCAAATCATGGAATGCTCTCCCCCCCTCACAAATACATAACTCCTGCTCCACCTACTCCTTTGGTACTGCTCTACACAACTTCTTCTCTTCCAGCTGTACCTGCTTCAATCCCCCCAACCCCTCTATACCCTGTTCAGCTCACCTAGACCCCCTTGCAGGGTTCATACATCCTGAACGGGAAACATGTCTTGTGGCTTACCTCCAGCCTTCCTAACTTCACTGTCCTTGTCTGCCATCTGATCCCACCCCCTTGCTGGGTTCAATACACCCTGGAGAGGTACTTTGGTCTTGGCAGTCTTTCCTCCCCCTCCTTTTAATTTCACTGTTCTTGTCTGCTCTCAGATCCCAACCCCTTGCAGGGTTCTCTACACTCTGGAGGGGTACATGGTCTTGGTAGCCTTCCTTCCCCCTCTCTTCTCCCCCCTCCTCTTCCTCTTCTAAATCTACCCCTCCTCCCTTTCCAGCTCCCCTTAGCCTCCTCCCTTACTTCTCTATCTTGGGCACTGCAGCCTCCTGCCCTTGTTGAACCTAGCACCTATTTGCTTATCTCTGTGTGCAGCACTGTAAACATCATGGCAATATGATTGTATTGTTGCATTATTATGTGATGGATTTACTGAGTTCAAGAATCTATGTCCACCCACTGATGTATTCAACTGCCTCTTGCTTGCTACTGTCTGATCTGCTCACTATTGTTTATTATGTACTACTTTGATCAAATGCTACATATTGTACCTGCTCTTTGTATCTGTATTTTCATTGTTGCTAATCTTCATTCCCCGGTTGCACCATGAGGCGATCAACTTGTTGTTCAGTGTGCCTTCCTGGTAAAACATTTCAATAAATAAAATAAAAATGTTGCAGAGGGCTGGAGAGGAAGGTGTGCCTTTTGCAGACAACACAGAGATCTGCAATAGGAGTAGAGCACACACGGGGGAAATAATGAAAGGACCTGGGCAAGCTGGAGGTGGCACTTGATATTCAGTGCAAATAAGTGCAAAATGATGCACTTAGATCATGGGAACCCAAAAGAGGAATACTCAATGGGGGGTACTGTCAGCCAACAAACAGGAGAGGAATCTAGGAATAATTATATCTGAGAACCTAAAGGTGGCAGGACAGTGTCAGAAGGCAGTTAGAAGGACTAACTGGATGTTGGGGTGCATAGGAAGAGGCATCACAAGCAGAAAAACAGGAGGTGGTGATGCCACTATACAGATCATTAGTGAGACTTCATCGGGAGTACAGTGCCCAGTTTTGGAGGCCGCATCTCAGGATGGACATAGACAGAGTGGAGGCAGTCCAAAGAAGGGCTACACAAAAGGTACAGGGGCTGCACCAGAAGTCATATGAGGAGCAGCTGAAAGACCTATATGTATTCTCTAGAAATGCTAGGGGGGAGCATGGCAGAGACATGTAAGTACCTTAAAGGGATCAATAAGGTACAGGAGGGTAGCATCTTTCAGAAAAGAATATGGACAAGAACTAGAGGACGAGATGAAGTTTGGAGGGAGGAATAATCAGGGTAATGTGAAGAAGTATTGTTTTACAGAGGTGGGTGGATGCTTGGAACAGCCTTTACAGGAGTGGTGGTAAGGAAAAAATGGTGTAGGTATTCAAAAATGCATGGAACACACAAGGGAACCCTAGAAAAGGGAATAGTAGGAAAGTCACAGATCAACTACAGTCTGCAGTATAGTTAACGGTAGAAACAATGGGCAGACTAGATGGGCCAGACAGTCCTCATCTGCCGACAAATACTATGTATCTATTTTTATTGGAAAGTAATGCAAACAAAGTCACATAAGGCTGTTTACGCATGCAAATGTGCAAGCGAGACCGGTTGCAGGTATATTGAAGAGACACGCTGTAAGGGCTGACATCACTAATAGCCCAATATGCCTCGTGAGAGTAGCGCAAAGCACAAACCCATCGCATAAGGCGCAAACCACAGTTGTAGAACACTTCTGCAAACCATCTAACATGGATCAGCACTGTGAGCCAGCTGAGCAGTTGCAAGACACAAATCCTCTAGTGCTGCACAACATAAATGCAACTTTGTACAAAAATGTAAATGATGCTACTCTCCATGCAAGGCACTAACACCACATTACCATATCACTAACTGCCATTTGTTTAATATTCTTTTTATCTGATTTTTTATAACTACCATTTACATGTCTCTGTCAAGGCACATTTCTCCTCACAGTGGACAGAGGCTGTGGGCTATGAAGTACAACGCAGCAATTCAGATCCCCATGTGAAAAAGATGAAACATAGGAAAGCAGATGCCTTTGTACATAGCAAAATGAATGTATTTAGATCCACTGCAGCAGTATGCCATCACACTAAGGTCTACTGGCCACAGCTTTTAAATCACTCTACCCCACCCTCTGTCAATAGTGCTGCATAGGACTTTAGTGCATGTCTTCTTCTGTTCATGTGGTTCTCCACTGCAGTACAACTTAATTGTAGAGAGTGCCGGTACAGCATTTACTAAGGTTCATAGTCAGTTGCATGCCATCAAAACATGCATTTTGCAAAGTATTAATTAGCACTGCGCAAACAGCAAGAGGCTGTATTCATCAGGCTTCCAATATGTTATTGTGCCATGTATGAATGAGTCCGCCTTTCATTAGCATGCTTGCCAGACCTGTCTCAGCACAAACTGCTTCATGCTGCACAAATTTCTGCTTCCAATGTAGTGACTGGCTAGCAAACTACCATCTGAGTGCTAGTGTAACTCTCCCCTTGTGAGGGCTAACCTTAAGGCTCCCAGCTTTCACACACATAGGTGCTGGCCACAACATGGCAGTGGGGTCAGAGGGCAACTGGACAGCCAGTTGAAGGCTCTGATGCTTGAAGAGCCACAAGGACTCATGGACTGCTAATGGACTTCATTAATTCAAGCACCTTTGCAACGTTCAGTCACCTGTCACATGAATTGCTGGACTTTGACTTGACAGCTCTAACAGCCAATCAGAAGCTGCAGTTAACCTGTGAACAACTGAGGAGCTTTTGCAGAACTCATTCAGTTTGCTTAAGTCTGCTGTTGGTGTAAGACTATGAAGGGAGCAGGACTACTGTGCTGCTGAGAAAGACAGACGATGCAACTGCCTGAGACAGATAGAGTGAGTGAAAGAATCCGACCTCTGCTGACAAAAAGAGGAAACTGCATATTGGTTCAGCATAAACTGAAGCTGAAAAACTGCAGCTGCAAATTGAGAGACTGTGCTGTGCTGTAGCATTGAAGTCTGCATAACTGTACAAACTCGTCAGAGCCAATACTGGCTGTGGAGAGCTTTTAGGAGTGGCAAAAGCGGTGAAAAGAATATATATTTATTTGTTTTGTTAACCAGGTAAGCACACTGGACAACAAGTGCCTATTTTCAGGTGCGACCCGGAAGGTTACAATACAGAAGAAAAATTACTTATACAGCATATTACAAAACAGCAAACATGGTACATTGTCACGATACAGCATATGTACTATACAGCATATTACAAACAGCAAACATGGTACATTGTCAAGGTAACACACAGGCCCACGTCACAGGTGGAGCCAGAGTACAATATGGAGACATGATACAATCAGAGATAGAAACATGATACAAATTTAGCTTGTATTAAATGGTAGAGAAAACAATAGTATTTTGCAAGAAATGGTAAGGGGGACATGTCAACCACAAGGTTCCGTGGAGGCATGGGGAGGCAGGAGATTATCAGGTAACTACAAGGGGAGTGTAAACAGTGTAACTAACAGTGTGACTTGTCAGGTAACAGATAAAGGGGAGTGTAGGTAGTAAGCACGCCAGCAGGGTATAGCAGCTAGTGGGGGGACGCGACAGAGTCAAGGCTCCGGCTAAGGGAAGAGAACTGCTTGCATCCTGGAGGGCAGAACAGGGTAACACAAGCTGGTGCGCTTACTATGAAGGGAGCTAGTGGGTAAGGGGGTAAGTGCTGTAGAGGAGAGTGGCAGGGGCCAATTTTGGCATGGGGAGAGGTGTCATGGGTGAGGGAGGGGCTACTCTGCATCTAGTGGGCACAGAGGCAAGTGGAAGCTGCTTTGAGGAACTTCCATAGGGAAGTTTTGAAGCTGGGGTGTGAGGGGGCGGCCTGGACTAGGGCGGGGAGGGAGTTCCAAAGTCTCGGAGCGTAGACAGAGAAGGTCCGGTCACCAGTGAGGGAGCGGGTCCTTGGGACCGTGCAGACCTGGGTAGAGCTAGATCTGAGGCGGTAGGCCGGGGTGCAGTGTTTGAAGGGAAGTGCAAGAGCAGAGGGGCATGCAGTTCAGACAATATTATCTACAAAGTTGCCGAAGACAAAGGCTCGGTGTTTTTCAGGGGGGAACCACTCTAGTCGGGCGTGGGGTTGCATCGATTGCATAAGGCATGGCCTTAGAAGGGTGAAGCGACATATGTTGTTGTAAGTCATATCCCACTTTGCTAGTCTGGCGTTCGGGACCGGCGCAAAGGCAACAAGCCCATAACAGAGTGTGGGTAGGAGAATCCCCCTGGCTATGGCGAGCCGGGTAGCCAGAGTGAGGCAGTCCTTAGCCCTGTAGGCTAAGCCGAGCTTGCAATTTGAAGCTCTGCAGATTTGATTTATTGAATATAATCGGAATTACAAATCTTTGAGTCACAGACTCTTTTGCAAAGGCTCCACGTCAGTTACATGGGGTGGAGGAGGACATATACAGATTAAGACAAACAAAACAGGCAGTATATACATTTTCAGTATTGTCAAACGCAGTACAGGTTTGCTCTTATTAAAACAGAGGACAGATTAATCAACATTCTAGATATCCTATGTCAGAAACTAGTAGGGTGCAGGTACTTGAGGGTCAAGAGGCCTGTGTCAGTAGATGTGGGGTGCAAAAATTAGCCACAGGTGCACTTAGCACTTTCAAGTATTAGGCTTTGAGACCCGTTTGAAAAGAGAGATGCTGAGGGTCTGTGAGAGAGAGAGGTGGTAATGTATTGAGCCAGAGAGGCGCAGTGGCGGAATGATCTCTGCCCTAGGGAGGTTCGACAAAGGGGACTCGACAAGAAGGGATAGTTGTGAGTCTTGTGGTGCGCCTGGGGTGCAGCACTGATAATGGGGAGTAGGCCTTTGGGGGCTATCTGGGTTGTATTTTTAGCGAGGTGCATGTATGGTACCTTGAGTCTTTGCTGGAAGTTTAGCCAACCAGTCAGAAAAAAAGGTCACAGGTGTGGGTGAGTCAGTCGCTGCCTGTTACTAGCCGGCATGTTTTGTTCAAGGCTACGTTTATACTGCTTAGCGTGGTGGGTTCAGCTGAGCCATATATAACAATCCCGTAATCAATGAGGGAGAGGATGGAGGAGTTGACTGCAAGAAGCAAAGCCTGCGGAGGTAGGCAGTGCTTGAGACGGTAGAGTATGCCCACTCTCGAGTTGACAGCGGAGGAGAGGAGTTGAGTGTGACTATGGTAGGAGAGGGAGGTGTCTAATGTGATGCCCAGGTATTTGAAGCTTGATACATGTTCCAGCGGGTCACCTAGAGAGTTCTTAATAAGTAGTGCCAACTGACTATGTGGGCTTTGACGATGAGCAAAGATCATGGATTTCGTTTTTATAGTTGATGATCAGTAGGTGGTCTGTGACCAGTTCTCTAGTTCACAAAAAAGCCCTGTAAGGCCAATTGGGCGCTTGGTTGAAATGCTTCCAATACAGTACTGCGTCGTCAGCGTATATTATTAGATGACCACTACTGCGCCTTCAGGAGAGAGTTGAGAAGAGAGTAAAAAAGAGGAGGCCAAGAATAAACCCCTGCGGGACCCCAGAGCAAACTGTTTTGGAGGTGGAGAGGATGGTGTTTATCCTGACTTGTTGCGACCGTTCCGAGAGGTAGTCCCTGAACCAGGCCGTAGCCTCAGGGGACACATTAAGCTGTGGAAGGACCCTGAGCAGTAGCACATGACTGACCGTGTCAAATGCCCTTGGTCAGATCACGTGGAGCCGCCCCTGCGATTGAGCCTTGGTCAAGGGCCTCATGGAGGAATAGGTGAACTCCGCCAGTGCAGTGGCGGTACTATTGTTCGGAGATGCTCAGTGAGATCAAGCTGAGGATCTAGGGTCACACCTAGGTACCTGGCGTGTTCCAGGACCAGCAGGAGGAGCCATTGCCCCGTGAATGACAAGGGGGAGGGCAGGAGGCAGTTTTGGCCACCAAACCAATAACATGGCATGGGTCTTGTTTAGGTAACGGTGAGCTTGTGCCCCATGAGCCAATTATGGATACACCCAAAGTCTGAATTGAGTTGAGGGTTAATAGTTGCAATGTCCTGGGAGCTGGATAATAGTACGAGGTCATCCGCATAGAGTGTGGTGGACCCTAAGGTAGGAAGGAGGTGTATTTACGTAGAGGAGAACAGAATGGGATCAGAACGGACCCTTGGGGACTCCGCGTCGGACTGGGAAAGGTCGATAGGGGCACAGTTGAAACAGGGTGTAGCTATCTGCCCCAAGGTAGTTGGAGAACCAGGCAAGGACTCAGGTGAGAAACCAACCGAGGTAAAGTGGAGTGTAGGGAGGTCATGGTAGGCCCAGTCAAAGGCCTTAGAGAGGTCGACAAGATGGCTCCAGTCAATTTACCAAGGTCTGTCACGAGATCTGATCTCTGAGGTGACTACGGCAATAACAGTTGCCGTGCTGTGCCCTCCTGAACCCATGCTGCACTGGGAGAGAACATCATACTCCTGCAGATAATGGGAGATTTGTCCAGCTATGGCCTTTTCAAGTAGCTTGCTGGTAGCAGAGAGTATGGCAATGGGCGATGGTTGCTCATCTCCTTGGGGTTGCCGTGTTAAACACTGGGACAACCTTGGCCACTTTCCAAACATCAGGTAAATTCCCTGAGGTGAGGGAAGAGTTGAAAATGTGGGTAATCGGCCGGTCGAGGAGGGGCGCCCCCAGACTAAGTAACTTCAGCTCAAGGTTATCGTATCCCGCCCCTGTATGGTGTGACAGACCCACAAGGAGAGCATGAGTCTCTCTAACAGAGATTAGTTTAAGGTAAAAAGGTAGACAGAGGGATAGGGGAGGGGCGTCCAGAGGTTCAGGGGTGGAGTGTAGGAGTGGGGGGCTGGCAGTTCAGAGAACAAGCCGTTGAATGCTGAGGCTATAGTCTGGGGGTTGTTACAGTTGGCCCCCACAACATTCATGTCGGAGACCGAATTCTTGGCGGACCCTTCGACCACATTTTGATGCTCTGCCAAAGCGCCGGGGGTTGTAGCCGAGTTGAGCACATAGATTTACAGAACTCACTCTTGGTGGCATGTATGGAAGACTTGCAGGAGTTTCTAAGCGTAGATATTCAAGGAGGTCATGGATGTTGCTGGAGATTTTGTGTTTTATCCAGCACTTGTCTCTCTGCTTCATTAAGGCTAATAGGCCTCCATGGAGCCACTTAGTGACAGTGCCCCTCACCCTCCTTTTTGTAAGGGGGGCATGTCTGTTTTGCAGCGGGATGAAAGCCGCAAGGAAGTGGTCCAGTGCTACGGCCGGGTCGTTGGTGCTAAGCACCCTAGTCCAGTCGGTGCAGCGTAGGTCCTCCAGGAAGTCATCAAGGATGAGCTTGGAGTAGTCCCTCATCTGTATCACTCTACTGGGAATTTTGCTGGCCACAGATCCCCAGATGCAGAAAATCGGAGAGTGGTCAGAGATGGCATCCGGGAGTGTATCAGATTGGAGAATTTTATCCAATCTGTTGCTCAGTAGCCAGTCAATAAGCGAGCCCTTGTCCCCCTGAGGGGAGATCCTGGTGGGTTCCGAGATGGTCTGACTGAGTGCGAGGCCTGAGAGAAGCGGCTCGTATTGTTTGGTATTTGGCCAGCCAGTTGAGGTTAAAATCCCCAGGATTAGCACCTCATTTGAACCTACCTTGTCTTTTAGGTGGTCAAGTAGAGTGGAGAGCCCTAGCATGCCTCCCTTAGGGGGGTTGTAGGCGCAGACCAGGTGCACCTTTTTTGTGTTTCCGAGCAGGAGGAGGGAGTGAATGAATTCACAACCAAAGGTGTCAGGGGGGGGGAGGACACACCGGGGATATGTTGAGGTGCCCCCTATAGTATAGGAGTATACCCCCGCATTTCTTACCCCCCGTCCTGCCTAATGAGGCTGTAACCCGGAATGGCACATGCGGTGTCAGGAGTACAAGGCTTCAGCCAGGTTTCCGTAATACCCATGATGTCAGGTGCATACAGGGCCACCCAGGCTGTCGGTTCCGCTAGGTTATGTAGAATACTGCGGATGTTTAGATGCACTATTTTTAGGCCTTTTTTGGATAGCCAGGTCGGAGGGGGCTTAGGAGGGTAGGGGGTTGCTGAGGGACCATGGCAGGATAGTGAGTGGACCCGGTGAGCATGAGAGGCCATGACCGTCTCGTGAGTAGCAGCCAGGTACCCCGGGAGGAACAGGTCCCTCAGGCAGTGGGCAGAGGTAAAAGCCATGTGAACATTAAATCCCTCACCCAATTCAGTGGGAAGGGTAGTACAAGCCTGCATGAGCAGGGCTCCTTGGAGACTTTTTTTTTTAATTTGAGAGGTCAAGGCAGCACTGAAACCTGTGCTGTAATGAGCCTTGGTTGAGACTCTGCAAACAGTCAGGACCAGTGCACAACAAAGAAAAAGATATGAGCCCTCTGGTGGTGAGTTAGTATAGCCTGCAGATGGTAAAGTGGGCTGATAGGACAAAACAGCCACGTGACCTGAGCTATATATCTCAGATGACCACAGGTGGTGGTGGGGCAATGGGGCAGCTGGCGGAGCGGCGGAGCCAGTCCTATCCAGAAGCACAGAGGAAGCAGCTGGGCTCCACTGCGTGGCTGCAGTACGTTCCAGGTGGCAGGGACCACCATGAGGCACCACAACCCCCAGAGTCTCTCAGGTGAGTTTGGTGGATATAACATTTGGAGAAATCAGTATCAGGCCAGTATCCATTCAGAAAAATCAGTATCAGGCCAGTAACTCTTTACCTGCAGCGTGAGTGAGCGATGTGCTCGTTGTCCTTGGGGAGTGGGGAGAGCAGTCTATTTAGCCACCGTGACCGACCAGGAGATGCAGCATCCCTGCCTGTGGAGAGAGAATAGCAGCTGTGAGCCTCCTATATCCAGGTATGGGGGGGGATTCTGAGCAAGCAGCGTGGGGCAGAACAATGCTGGGGGGTCCAGGGAACACAGGTAGGGAGAGGAAAACAGCTGCGACACAGCCTAATGGTGTTAGTTAGAACAGTACACTCTAGTTGAGGTCGCATGTATGCTAAAGTAAAATGCTGTAAAACAAATCTAATCTAAGCAAAGGCTAAAATGCAATATACTGTGTAGTATCTAAGCAGACAAAATGCAGCATGCGGCTGGAATCCCCACAGTAGAAAATAACAGGCATGCGCTGGAGTTTACCTTAAAGTGAAATTAAAGCAACAGGCAGACTTTAGTACATTACAGGCAAGGGCTGGAGTTTGACATAAAAATGAATGAAAGCATCAGTTAACGATAGTTACAGCACCCGTTGGGTAGTAGATAACACATTTAAAGGGCTGGAACATTTTCACAAAAAACCTATCAGCAGATCTACGCTGAGATAGTCCTATCCAGAAGCGCAGAGGAAGCAGCTGGGCTCACTGCGTGGCTGCAAAGTGCGTTCAGGTAGCGGGGGACCACCATGAGGCACCACAACCCCCCAAGTCTCAGGTGAGTTTGGTGGCTATAACGTTCGAGAAATCAGTATCAGCCCAGTATCCATTTGAAAAATCAGTATCAGGCCAGTAATTCTTTACCTGCAAGCGGTGAGTGAGTGGTGTGCTCGTTGTCTTTGGGGGGGTGGGGGACAGCATGTCTATTCTAGCCGCCCTTGCAACCGACCAAGAGATGCAGCATCCCTGCCTGCAAGCCATGGTGGCGGGTGCTCGTTGTCCTTGGGGGGTGAGGGGAGAGCAGTCTAGTCCCGCCCTCCACGACCGACCAGGAGATGCAGCGTCCCTGCCTGTGAGCAGTGGAGGACGGTGTGCTCGTTGTCCTGGGGGGTGGGGGAGAGCAGTCTATTCAGCCACCCTTGCGACCGACCAGGAGATGCAGCGTCCCTGCCTGTGAGCGATGAGTGAGCGGTGTGCTCGTTGTCCTTGGGGGGTGGGGGAGAGCAGTCTATTCGGCCACCCTCGCAACCAACCAGGAGATGCAGCGTCCCCTGTCTGTGGCGGTGAGTGGGCGGTGTGCTCATTGTCCTTGGGGGTGGGGGAGAGCAGTCTATTCGGCCACCCTCGCAACCAACCAGGAGATGCAGCGTCCCTGTCTGTGAGCGGTGAGTTGGCGGTGTGCTCATTGTCCTTGGGGGTGGGGGAGAGCAGTCTATTCGGCCACCCTCGCAACCAACCAGGAGATGCAGCGCCCTGTCTGTGAGCGTGAGTGGGCGTGTGCTCATTGTCCTTGGGGGTGGGGAGAGCAGTCTATTGGCCACCTCGCAACCAACCAGGAGATGCAGCGTCCCTGTCTGTAGCGTGAGTGGGCGGTGTCTCATTGTCCTTGGGGGTGGGGAGAGCAGTCTCATTCGGGCCACCCTCGCAACCAACCAGGAGATGCAGCGCCCCTGTCTGTGAGCGTGAGTGGGCGGTGTGTCATTGTCCTGGGGGTGGGGAGAGCAGTCTATTCGGCCACCCTCACAACCAACCAGGAGATGCAGCTCCCTGTCTGTGAACAGTGAGTGGGCGGTGTGCTCATTGTCCTTGGGGGTGGGGAGAGCAGTCTATTCAGCCGCCCTCGTGACCAACCAGGAGATGTAGTGTCCCTGCCTGTGAGCGGTGAGTGGGCGGTGTGCTCATTGTCCTTGGGGGTGGGGAGAGCAGTCTATTCGCCGCCCTCATGACCGACCAGGAGATGCTCTTACTGCATCAGAGTCAGCCATAATACTGCAGCGATTACTAGTAGTGTGCATGCGTGATACTTGCACATGTGCACGCACCGGAGTCAGCCTTGCGCAACATGGCGGTGCTGGACATAATTACGTGTAACAACCCAGTCAAGGTTACCAGAATCCCATTAGTATTAGTCTTAGGCAGGTAGGAAAAGGCAGATGGTGGAGAGCTCATGAGGGGCTTTCTACATAATGACATCATTGTTTACTCAGCTAACCTAAGAGAAGGATGATTATGTCATTTAGAACCCTCACAGCAGCATAACCATTTTAGAGTCAGCTGCTCTTGGGAGCTTAGACTGTTCATCAGTAAGTTCAGGCTTGGCAGTCAGAGTGGCAGGAGTTCTGTCATTGGGGCTCTATCAAAGGGGGCCTTGGTATTTCTCACCCTAGTTTGGTAAAATCTTCAGTTTGCTTGCAGGACTCTTTAGTTTCACTCCAAGGGGAGTGAGAGGCAAGGCAATTCTTGTGGATCCAATGGGCAATCCCCTGAAGTTCCTGAAGTTTACAGCTGCCTTAAGGAAGAACAATGAGTAGACTCTGACAGCTACCAGAGAAAGAAATGTACCTTTTGTTCTTTCCATGACTGGGAAGAAGGAACAACTAATCTGTGAGTACAGAATTTGAGACTGTTCTCTGACGGAGTTGTCTGAGTGTGTGTGCCCTAGATAAGGCTAGATCACACCAGTCAGGATCCCTATCACCACAACTGTGCTGAACTTAAAGTTAAAGTTGGGAGTCTTTAGCAATTCATTGGGGATTGGAGACTCATTTGGTGTTACCCTGAAGGAATGGCAGAGGCTGTTTGGGGCAAAGGATGGAAGGAATGCCATCTGAAGTTTCAGGCAGGGCTAAGTGGTTCATGGATGGGTACCACTGTTCCCTGGGCAAAGGCCATGCACCAGGAGGATTTTAAAGCATGTGGCTCATCCCACAGATATACACTTGGAAATGGAAATGTGTGAAAATGTTTAAAGTGTGGCCCATCCCACAGATATACACTTTGGAAGTGAGATAGAGATGTTTTGTGGAACACAGTACTGCCTAGCAAAGTGTCCTGCAAAGAGAGTGTGCCTGTATTGCAATGACAAACCTTTGGGGGTCCATCCTTGCTTTAAGTAACATCTGTAAATAAAGCCATACTACAAAATTCCAGTTACTGCTTTGGACATTCTGTTTGTTGCTTCTAGTGTGAACATTATTGGAGCCCCTAAGCATTTAAGTCTAGCATATGCCTAGCACCCTCTCCCCTGGACCTGGTTATAAATAAAAAGGTTCATTTTAGTAGTACACCCATCCTGTAGATAGTGAGCCTGGTATACACTCCAACACTAGGGGTGATACCTTGAGTGTAGTTCTGCCAAAAAAAATTGTATGCCATGTAGTTGGCAGTAGTTCTTTTCAGGGGGGTGCCAACTAGCCAAAGGTGGCATGGGGGTTATATATCTATGAACGATACTTGTGCATGCACACTTTAAGTCAGCACCACCATGTTGCACATGGCGGCCATCACTTCCACAGTTGTGGAAAGGAAAAGTAGTATGCCAGGAAGTGGTTGGTTTATGCATCCTGCAGAGGAGAAGGGCTGCATAAACAGAAACACTGGAAACTATGCTGGAGCACTGTGGCAGAACATCAGACAGCACTTCTGTTACATGCTTCCAAAGTGCTCTTATACAAATTGATGATGGCATAACATCTGTGAAGCTTGGCCCACACAGCTGTAAAAATCTGACTCAGCAGGACACTATTAACAAACTAGAGATCTGGTCTGGGATTTGTTCATCATCACAGTCATTTTCTCATTCTTTTCTAAGCAGTAATTTCTGGTAAATGTGCCTTAACCATATTGATCTCAGTGCTGGTAGACTACTTCTGGTTTTCCCCTGATTGTATTAGCAATCCTGAAGTGGTAGCTGCCAGTGGTGGCATGCTCTGAGAAAAGTGGTCCCCATGCTTGTCTCACACATTTTCAAAATGACCCCCTTCCTTGTTTTGTTGTGAAAACTGACTCCTTTAGCACAAAAACAAGGAGTCAGTTATTGCTGCCACCCCACCCCCTTTTCGCTTCAAGTGAAGAACATGATTATGAGTTTGAATCAGATGTGCAGTGGCAGCCATAGATGCATAGTAATCAATTGTGTGTAAAAAAAAAATTTTGAATGTGTGCTTTCTTCATGTTGTCAATACCATTCCACCCATTTTGTACTCTGCCCCTGAATTTCTGTGCCCCAAGTGCATTATTTTACATTTTTGTGTTCAGGACAAAAAGGCTTTTCAAATGAAAGTAGTCACTAATCTAAATTATTTATAGTTTTCTTTTAATTGCCATCAGAAATTAGAATTTTGTAAAAACAAAAATGGAAATATGGTAATAAGACGACCATATTTTACAAAATATAAGAAATTCAGATTAGTGACTACCCTTATTTGAAAGGTCTTTTTTGTCCTGAACAACTTTCAGACTAGTTATTTTTGTGTACCTGGAATAGTTTTAAAGATATTTAGATTTGTTTGGAAAGTGTGCACATCTGCTAAGAATATTGCACAATACCTTTGGAAGATTCCCAGCGAAAAGCAGTTTGGAGTTCTGTCTCCAATGTTCTAAACACACAATGGGTCTGAATGAGTTAAAGGGGACAGGAATTGATTACTTACGTGCAAGTATTTGAAATGTCTCTATTTTCATAAATTATATTCATATCGCTAAATGATCCCTATTTAACTGTGCTGAATAAAGGCTTAAGCTGTCAGTTGTGTTTTGTTTTGGTTTTACATTTATAGAACTGTTTTTAATACAACAGCAAATTAGGTACATATGGATACATGTTGATACATGGTCATGTTAGGATAACATTAACTCAGTTACAAGGGGGCCTGTGTTAGGTTTAGGTTTTGAATATGCACATACACTAGTCACATATTACAGAATTGCAGATATATCATGTTTAAGACAGTATAAGTTTGACTATTCATGAGTAATATGGACTTATTGTACAGAGAGTAAAAGAAAATGTATCTGAACAGCACACTGTGTAAATATGATTGACACCACTGTGTGAAACAGCTGGTGAATGCTTAATTTACACTAGGGCAGGTTGTCTTCTAACCTACTTTTACTTACCACATAGACAGCCTGAAAGAAAACTTTGAAAACATAATGAGTAGATAAAATTCTGCTTGTATTCCATATATATTCTAGATTTCTCCTCCCGTTATTCATTACTGAGAAATGTGCATGATTGCATGCTTTTATCCCTTACAGTTCCTATAAAGTTAATCTGCCTCTATAGCTTACTCCTTACTTAAAATCATAATGCTCTGTTGTGACATCACAATCTGTTGCCATGAGAGTAACTGTGATGTCACAAGCAGTGCATTATGACCTCAGGTAGGGAGACAGCAACAGAAATAGATGAACTCTTCAGGAGCAAAAATCTTATTTTAATGCAATTGACCTCAGCAACAAATAATGGGGAGGAGGAATAATGAACTAATGTGAAATACAAGCTGAATGTTATCTAAATATAATGTTTTGTTAAAGTTCTCTTGAAGTTGTCAGCTGCTCGTTAAGCTTATGTTTCCTTGTGGTTTTTAATCACTGTCATTTACTAATGCAAGCACAGACACGTACAGAAGGTTCTAAAATGAAGCTTTGTTTGGTTTATAGCTTTTCTCAGGCAGTGAACTTTCAAGTCAGTGTCATTTGATCTTGGGATAGCTTTCTTTTGATGGAACTTTTGCTGTCTGTATATGGGTATATTGTGATTTTTGAATGCAGTTTTAACCAATAGGGTGCCTAACAACTTTTCATCTGTTTTTTTTTTTGTTTGTTTGTTTGTATGTATGATCTGGGTTTTGAGAAAGTATGTTCTTCTAAAACAACTGCCAGTGTTTTCTGACGAAGGAGTCTGTGTAATCCAAAAGCTAAAAGCACCTATGTTCTTTTGTAACAACTCTGTTGGTCCAATAGAAGGTATCAAATCATCGGTTTCTGTGGATCTTGTGTTACAAGGATCAATATGGCAATACATTTTTCTGTGGCTTCACGGTTTCAGAAATATTAGCAGGAACTTATCCGTACAGTGCCCACAGTTCTGAAACCATAAAGTGACGTAGTCAAAACTCCAAATTCTTGTTTTATGAAAGGAACTGCACAGAATGTTGTCCATACAAAGAAAACAATACAAAACACAACTGACAGCTTCAGCTTTTATTCAGGCTCAGTTAAACAGGGATCCTTTAGAGGTATAAATGTAATTTATGAAAATAGAGACATTTCAGACAGCTGCACATTAGTAATCAATTCCTGTCCACTTTAAATTAGGCATGACAAGAGATGAATGAGGTGGTCTGGTTTAGAATTTCACTTGAGTGGCATAGTTATTTGCAAAACTTAGGCTGTTTAGAAGTACAATAGGAGTTATGCTAAACAAATGTAGGCAAGGCAAATTTTATTTAAAAGAAGCCCAATGCGGAGGCTCTAGACAGCATACAAACAGATAAAATACACAAATAAATGAACACAGCTAAGCTCAAAATATCATTTCAGCATTAATTTCCATAAATAATAAAATAAGATAAATTTATCTAGGAATGATAAAATAGGGTGGCCAAGAACTGAGATCGAGACGATAGCATCATGATCTCACTTAAAGGGCAGGTCGGGAAAAGCCTGGGCGAACAGGAGGGCCTTGAGGCAGGCATTGAATACCTCCAATGACAGGGCCTCCCTAACCCCAAGGGTCCCAATTACACAGGATGGGGCCAGCAACATTAAAAGCCCTGTCACCAGCCATTTTAGCCTAGTCATAGGAATCACCAGGAGGCCCCTACAGGAGGAGGCGGAGGGGTGGATCAAGAAAGCCAGTATAAGAAGGTCCATCAGGTAACAGGTCCCTGGCTATAAGGACCTTGTAGGTGAGAAGACCCACCTTAAAGACGATCCTCCACCTGACCAGGCAGCCAGTGCAGCTCACACAGTACCGGTGTAATATGGTAATATTTAGGCTGCCCCGTAAATAACCTGGCAGCTGCATTCTGCACCAGCTGCAGTCTGTGGAGAGATCCTCCTGTGGCCGCAAGGTAGAGCGCATTGCAGTAGTCAAGCCTTGATGTCACCGAGGCGTGTATCAAAGTGAGGCAGCCCAGAGGTGGCACAAGGGGCTTTATCCTGGCAACATTCCTCAGATGAAAAAACAAGAATGGACAATGGAACACACCAGCACCTCCATCATCAATGCCCTGTCCAGAATGACACCAAGATTCCGCACTCCAGAGGAGGACTTCAAAGGACAGATCCCAGAACAAATCCAGTCTCTCGCCAGGCCATCCTATCCCAGCACTCTGTTCGACTCCACCACCAATACTTCCATCTTATCTGGGTTCAGCCACCATCAGCTGGAGGCCATCCAGTCATTGATTTCGGCAAGGCAGTTATTAAGCACATCTGCCGCATTAGGTGTTCCTGGGGCAAAGAACAAGTATAGCTGGTATTGTCAGCATAGCAATGAAACCCCAGATTGTACTTCCTAATGATCCCCCAGGGCAGCATGTACTCTGTGAGCAACATTGGGGATAAGACTGAAACCCAGGAAACTCTGCACAACTGGAGACTAGAAGTGGAGGAGAAATTCCCCATCACAACCCTTTGCCTCCTGTTGGTTAGAAACAACTCAAACCAGCAGATGACAGTGCCAGTGAGTCCACAGAATTTCCTAAGGTGGTCAAGCAACACACAATGGTCCACAGTGTCAAATGCTGAGTAGAGATGGAGGAGAGCAAGAATTGTCCTTTTGCCTTGATCTCTGGCCCTGAGCATATCATTCTGCACCCGAACAAGCACAGTTTCTGTGCGATGCCTCACCCAAAACCCTAACTGGAGGGGTTCATATAACTCATGGGTCACAAGGTGCTCCTTCAACTGAAGCGCCACTACCTTCTCCACAATCTTCACCAAAAATGGAAGGTTAGAGATGGGACGGTAATTTGCCATGACCTTGAGGTCCAATGATGATTTCTTGAGGAGTGGTCTCACCAATGCCTCCTTCAAGGCATCAGGGAAGACCCCCTCTGGCAGGGAACACCTTATAATCAAGGCAAACACTGGGCCAACTGCATCAACGCATCTCATCAAGAAACATGTCGGCACTGGGTCCAGTTCACAAAAAGTGTGTTCCAGATTGGTCACTACCTCAATGACCTGATTTACCTCCACCAGCCTAAACTCTCCCAAACCAGACGGAGCACACTCAAGACACTTCGGGTGACCACTGTTAGCTCTGGACTGACTGACTGAAGGAATTCCCTGCTGGATACCAGACACCTTGTCCAAGAGAACCGAGCAAACTCCTTGCTTTCAGCATTAGAAAAAGCCTTCTTTGGCTGTAGGTTGGCTGGATGAAGTAGCCTGTCCACAGTCCAAAAAAGTGCAGCTGGTCAGTTCTTCTCAGCAGGAATCTCCCTGGACAGAAATTCTGCCTTCTTACAGTTGATTGCCCCCTGGTATGTATTATAATGCACACGCAGGGCCAGTTTGTCCTCCTCCAGCCCAGTCTTCCTCCAGCAGTGCTCCAACCTCTGATCCTTCCTCTTCAACTCCTTGAGCTCCCCATCACACCACTGGTATCTCAAGCAGAAAGATTTGTGCTATACACAGACAGGTGCGAGGGAGTCAATGGCATCATATCTCTAAAAGTTTACAAGTTACAGATAAAACACCAATATGAAAATTGTTCAGGACAAAAGACCTTCCAAATGAGCATATTCATTAAGCTGCACTAAGTGTATTTTTTAAACTATAGCCATCTGATTACCTCAGTTTTCATTTTTCATAGAAATTATGCCAAACAAATGTAAATATCTCTAAAAGTATACGCGTTACACATAAACCATAACATGAAAGTTGTTCTGGACATAAGTACTTTTCCAGTGAGCCTATCCATTAAGCTGCACTAATTATATTTTTTAAACTATGGCCATCTGATTACCTGAATTTTCATTTTTCTTCATAATTTTCACCTTCAGATGGCTATACTTAAAAATCTAATGAATTCAGATTAGTGACTAGCCTCATTTGAAAGGTCAGTTTATCCTGAACTACCTTCATGTTGGTTGTACTGTATCAGGGTGTTATTTAACTCTAAAAATTGAATAGCATTTTGCTCATAAAAGTGCTAAAACATTGTAAAAATGCATAGCACTTGCCTCATTGTGTTTAACAAACATAACACTTCTTGAAAACCTATATAAATACTTTCTGTACAGTTAGTATTGCCCCAGTAAAAAAAAGCTGCTAATCAATTATTTAAAACCCTGCTGTATATTGGTAACTTGTATATTTTCCGAGATATTTACATTTGTTTGGCATGACTCCTACTGTGTTCACTCAGAGAGAAAAAAAAATGAGGCTGGTTGGATGACCATATTTTATAAAATATAAAGAATTCAAATTGGTGACTACCCTCATGTGAAAGGTCTTTTTGCCCTGAACAACATTCACACTGTTTTGTTTTGTGCACCTTGAATAGGTTTAAAGATATTTAGATTTGTTTGGAAGGTGTGCACATTTTCTCTCACAGTAAAGCAGCTTGGAGTTCTGTGTCCATCATTCTGAAAAGAAAAAATAGAGTATTTTTTAACTGCCATAGGGATTTGCAGTGTTATGGAAGGATACACTGAAAACTACTAAAAAATGTGTTCCACTGAAACCCCTTTTCAAGCTAAAGCGATATGGCTGTAGGCTCCGCCCACAACCATGAAAAGCAACTCTGAGTCTGAGAAGCTAGCATGCCAGCATCACTGCTCAGTACTGGTTGATGCAACACAGGAAAAATTGGATACCAGGACCTGATGTGTTGGTCAGACATAGGTCAGGCTGCAAAGACTAAGCTGTCCTGTGCAAAATGAAAATTGTCTGCTGATCGCAGAAGTCTGGAGAGGCTTGAATGAACCATAAAGACCAGTTGACTTTGCCAGCCAGCAACAGAAGCCTCCAGAGAGAGAGAGAGGGGGAAAGAGAGAGTGTGAAACCAGCCAGAGAGAGACTTGTTGCAACTGTACCATCATCCCTGTGCCTTCAGGGAGATCCTCCTGTGCATCCAGGGAGATCCCCCTGCTCTGGGAGAACTGTGAATAAATCAGGGCCTGCCTGCAACTGTGCCACTGTATATAAGTTATTCAGGAACTCATTTAATGGTCTAGGTGATCCAGCCAGGAATTAGAAGTACCCATTGTGCATTTAAGAGCCTTGGGGTGGTGGATTAAGCAATACTGACCAAAGAGCTGGTCACTTCCTGGAGATTAACGACCAGCTGGGAGGGGAGGGTGGCCTGAGGTGCAGCCGAGGACCAACCCCACACAGCTGGCCATTAATCGACTCTGAGGTGATTAGTGCAATTATAAGTCTAATCGTAATAATTTTTTTGGAGCCTTTTGGTGGGGTTTATTCCTTTTCATTCTGCACTGTGCAGCTGCTGTGCTGGGCATTTCTAAGAGATTTCAGCCCTGCATGGCAGCCAATCAATGACCTAGTTAAGCTCATGAATAATTAATTACTCTTATATTTTGTGTTACAAATGAATAAAATCTGTTTACTTTAAGTGCACTGCCACCAGACAGTCCCATGCAATATCATCAGGTCAATGCTGTTTCCATAGACCCCCAATGTCATCAAAAACGTTTTGGTACCCCCAAAAAGACTTTGGAAATTACAGTGACCTTCCAGGGGTATCACGTCAATTGAGCACAAACAATTAAGCACAAACAAATAAGCTAACAACTGTACAGCATAACAAATTTTTGTCATGAACCAAGACATCAAAACACAAACACAGCATAGCAAGTTGAACTCAAGCAGCCTGCCAGCACATTAAGACATAGCTTTCTGTCAGCACAATGCATGAACATTTAGAATTCTGCAAGCACAATGATGTTACATAACTTTAGCATTAGGAGCACAGCACTGATTCAACGTAGTATGAACATTTAGAATTCAGCAAGCACAGCACAGAGTAGGAGCACAACATTGAATTCAACAAGCACAACAAGCACAGTGCATATAATTTAATCAGATAATCAGATTATCTTCTTACCTTACTATCTGTCCATGCTGTGTCTATTGTTGATGACATCACTGGCTGTTCCTAGCCAACGTGCTGATGCATGGGATAATGGGATGCTTAATCTTCTTGGGGGTTGACTAGTTCATTTAGTAATTTTTTATTGAATTTTTATTTTA
This sequence comes from Neoceratodus forsteri, assembly GCA_016271365.2. Classification (NCBI taxonomy): domain Eukaryota; kingdom Metazoa; phylum Chordata; order Ceratodontiformes; family Ceratodontidae; genus Neoceratodus; species Neoceratodus forsteri. The sequence goes on from CM057449.1 coordinate 339,878,732, forward strand.
AAAGGACAATCTTTGTTTCAAAGAAAAGATTAAAACATGGCACTCTCCAATAACTTATGGGTCTGTCATTTCCACTCGCAACTTAAATTTTCAACTGAAAGTTGTGGGCTACACCCCTTAGGTAGTCTAAGTAGTCTGTTGTCCCATAACCTGCAACCACAGCAGCGATTCTTTTAGATGTGTCCCTGTACTTTTTTCTTGATGCTGGTGGTCCATCCCTGCCAGGTACTGCTCGATTTTTAACTCGTTGCTGTTTTGTTCATTTCTAAGTCCCTTTATAAGTTTCCATTTTGTTGGGTGGCTGGCACCTAATAAACTGTTGCATCCTCTGTGCCAATCCTCAACTGCATTAATGGTTCTGGAAAGCCCTCCGTCACTGCATCATAGCAGTTCCAAAACTCGATCTGAAAATGTATCCTATGGCAACCGATGACCAACTGGCCTCCCTATCCATGTGTCCTCAAAGTAGTCCACCAATGGGGCCAGTTGGTCTTCATTAGTTATGTAAAACTCTGTGTCTCATAGATGTTCAAATGCTTTTACCACATCTTCTGCTGGTACATATGCTAGCATGAGTAGCATCCTTATTTGCAATGCAAAATCTGGGTCTGGTATAGTTTTTACAAGATCTTGATGTTCTTGAACCTTGCACCAGACAGCCTGACATAGATGGAAAAAGCATCCCTGAGTTACAGCATTAGGAAAGCAGAGCGAATGCTTTGCTGCAGCTGACTCGAAATCAGAAATGATGCTGTGAGGCACTAGTTCTGGGCACAGTAGTTTCAGTTGTGCGATGACCCTAGAATAACTGTTATATGTTCTGTTAGCCATTAATACAAACACTGAGGGATTGACAGCAGTGAATTGAACACCAGGTATGGTGTACAGTTATGCAAATAAGGTAGGCATTGCTTTAAATGTTCCATTAGCATACCAGTGGGGGGAACATTTCATATAGTTCAAATTTTGCTGTGCGGCAAACAGTAGAAAATGCTTACTGTCATTCTGCCCTGAATTGTGGAGAAGGAAAAGATCACCCCAGTCTGTGGTACAATAATCAGGGGGAATTAACAGCTCACTAAGTGATGCAGGCTGGCTAGGAACTACAGCAGCTGTCTGCCATGGTCTTTGGGTGGTTCGTTTTAAACTGGAAAACAAAAGTAGCTTGCCACTGACTGAGTGGCTGATGTCAGCAGTGGCACTGGCAACTACCTGTTGTGTAGTCTCCTGAGAGCTTGCGGCCTTCTGTTTCATCTCATTAGTTACTTTTCTAACAGCAGCATCAGCAGGGTTTGGAACATAGCTATGTTCCTCGATGAATTTCACAATTTCATCCGATTCTGTGTGCACCCATGCAGGACACTGAAATGCATCATACTGTATGCATTTCAGTACTCCTTCAGCCTGTATATGCACCCCTTCAGTATAGATACCCATCATGACTGAGGCGGCTGCCCCTGGTGCACAGAACCAAATCCAGCAGCATGGTGGCTGTACCTAGGTTGCAGAGCTCTCCACTGGCTCTTTACTTATGAGCTGTACATTGATTTGTTGACATTTAATTAGATTACACAGGAGGAGCAAACATATTACTAATGTAATTGCAATTACATGGAGTAGGTTTTAGATGTAATGTGCAAAGAAATAGCAGCGCTCAGAAGTAAGAACGAGGAGAATGCTCATGCTGAGTTTTATGCACGCTAAATGATCGCGCTAAATTTTATTGCACTGAATTGACATGGAACCCCTTCCAGGAGGTCAAAGGATGTTGTCATGCTGAGGGTTGGGTCCCCAAAAAGATATTCTAGTTCAGAATAACCCAGAAGAGTGCAACAAAAGTACCATACTGGAAATATTACTTGATGGCCCAAAGGCAGATTGAAACTTAAAGGCACTGTGGCTGATATACAATTTAGGCACCACAACCCTCAGTTTCACGGTGGAATGTGACAAGGAGTGGGACACTGTGGAGTCACCTGAGGCATTCACCCCAAAAGGAACTAAGTATAAGTGGTAGGTCCTTCAATTTTGGTTTCAATTTTCAATTTGTATTATGGGATAAAGCCACAGAGCACAGCTTACTTGCAGTGCCATCTCATAGTTACACTTCAGTTTCAGTAGTAAATCACAAATCAATTATGGAAATAAATATGATATAACACACAGTAACAACATCACATATATTAGCCACAATACACATAACATAATTAACACAAATCAGTACTCTACTTCACTTAACTTCTGAAAACCCTGGACAGCAAACATTTAACTCTGGACATGACTTTAAAAACCAAAACTTCATAGCAGGGGGAGTACCCTGTAAACTACTCCAGCTTGACTGCAGCGATGGACTGGAAGGAGGGAGGAGGAACTGCCTTGTGCAGGAGAGTAAGAAGATTTAGAAGGATTTCAAGGAATTGGTGGTGCCCTCGTGGCAGGAAGCAGCATCCTCAGAGCCAAGGCCCTACTGAATTCAGTAGACCACCTTATGGATAAAGTACAGACGTTCAAGTGGGAATATATGGAATACAAGATGCTCTGCCCCTTGCCTGGACTCAAACCAATTCATTTTGGTGAGGAAGCTTTTGAAACCTGGATCAAACAGGTTAACTTATGGGTATGGGACTTCTAGTGTTTGGATGGTGAGAAGAAAGCTTGCATGGGAAAATGTTTGACACTACCAGCATTGAACATCACACAAGCCTTAAAGAGTGCATAAACTGTTGCCACTCCTTTGGATTATCTGTCAACATTGGAATATATTTTTGGAAGTGCAGAGAAACCCAGCAAGATTTTCACACAGCTGTCAAAATGACAAAACTCAGAATTCTTGGTGCACATGGCATATATATGACAAAGTGGACATACCACCAAAGTAGCCTGTTTTCTGCAAGCATGGACAGAGTACACGTGAAGCAAGTTCTCTGTGAAGTAATGTACTCATATCAGATACTTGTAAACATCTGATGCATCTTGCATGTTGGATGACTCACACTAAGCTGTTACACAGGTTATAAAATAATGAGTGTTTTTTTTGTTACTTTATACTTGTTAATAAAGTTTTAAGCACATGCTTAGTCCTGTTAAGTTATAGTGGGGGCAGGCAATGTCTGCTATCTTGCTTATGTAACCCCTAGATGGCGCAATCCCAGGGGCTACTACCCCTGCCTGATTTGCCACTAACAGGTTGAGGGGCCTGGATCCAATGGCGGGTGCCGCCACCCAGAGGTCAGGGTTTGCAATAGTTAAACTTACTTGGTCACAGCCCTCTGGGACACTGCAACCCCCTTTCTTCCCACTAGAGGCCCACACAATATATCAGAATTACCTTCACAGTATACACTTACCCCAGGACTAGTTCCGCACTGGGACCTCCTGTAGAAATAAGATACAGTGCAACAACACAGTACAGTACTTTAACATAGACAAATACCTCAGGAAGTATAACTTTGCTGAAACAAGCAGCTCTGATTTATTTAGGATATAACAAGGACAGGGAAATCAGGTTAATTAGCTTATCACTTTACTATCTACCTCATGGCTCCAGGCATAGGCTCATCCTTACCAGTTACTGTCCCTGGGTACCCAAGCCTCAGTGGCTAGTCCAAACCGTGGCAGCTGGTAGCCCTTCACACAGTGAAAAGAAAAATTAGTTTAAACAGTCAGCAGTACAGTGATTCCATTTGGATTTAATGTGGCAATTCAACAGGAGCGACCCTGAATTAGTACTCCCGACCTCAAACAAGATAGGGTCCTTCAACATCAGCAGGCTACTCTTGAGCTCCACGAGGACTCTTCACACATTTTTATGGTAAAAAGAAAGTACTATACCAGGCAGGCTGCTTCTATCCCGATCGCAATTACTGCACAATACCCGGAGAACACACAGCAGATTCAGTTCCTGACAGACCGTAAAATTCAACAATTTCTCCAGTCTTCTACAGGGTGAGCCTGGTTTCTACTCTTCAGAGATCCTTTGATTCTTTTCACAGGACTGATTCAGTCCAACAAGCAGTTACACAAGCTGCAGACCGAACTCTGGGCCTTACACACGTTTTTGACTGAAACTGTGCACTGAAGGAGCACAGGGTTTCTTTCCCTTCACTGCCAGATCTAAACTGAAACTCCAACAGACAAAACCGGCACTTCTTTGAGTTCCTCCCAGTTCTTGACTGACTGGCTGTCACTCACAATAGACTGCTGCTGTTGGTTCAAAAGGCGCCAAGTCTAAACTACATCTCCCAGAGTCACTGCCCATACAATCCTCTTGTGGCTGGCTCAGATTATGAGTCCAAGTTCTGATTCAGTCCAAGGCACCATTTTAGAGCTAGCTTACCCCACACTGATTGGTCCAGTTCAGAGTTCAAAACCAGAATGGGGAACTAGGCAGACACAGTTCTGACTGCAAAGAAAGCAGGTTAGACAAACTGTAATTTCATTATTACTGTAAATGATTTCTGGCAAACAGTTACATCTTTCAGATAGGTTCTTTGCACTCCTAGTGACTGCAAAATGGAGTGAATTGGCAGCAGCTCGAGTGGTACTCAAACAGAGAAGCACACAGTCCCCATACAATCTAATTATGTCTGCAAGCAGACAGCTCTTAAAGAGACAGTACCAGAGGTTCTAAAAACACTCACTGATAAATGGCTTAAACGCAAACACCATTCAGGCTTGGAGCATTCAAGCAAGCTCCTGAAGTCTTTTGGGAACCCCCATTTGCAGGGGGTTACACCCTTCCTGGTTTGGGAAAGCTTGGACGTCCAGCGTCAAGCAAAGTACCCATAAGTTTTAACTGCAACCATATACATTTGCATTAGGCTCACACATGTAATCATCAGTCAATATATCATTTTACCAAGAACACATTTCTAAACATTGCAGTATGTCACTCTTTACACAGTATTACATACACATTGTACCATAACTCAAGTTATTACCTTCTTGTACATGAAACCTGAAGAGAGGGGCCCTTCCTATCAGTTACCTTTGGGGCTGGATGGGGCAGAAGACCACACTTAGAGGGCAACACAAGTAACTTGAGTTAGCACTGACGCCAGTTTGGGCAATGAGCCTGGGGACACATACACTCCTTTATGGACAACATTGAGAGGCAGATCCACTGGCCGGCCCAGGGAATCATAACTGAGGTGCACCACAGGCTTTACAGCTCGACCAGTCTTTCTAGGGGAACTGTTACAGCCTCTGCACTCTGAGCCTCATTTTCAGCATTGTCCTCTCACTTGTCAGGGAGTCTCCCTGGGTGTAGAGAGGCTAGAACTTGGGGCACTTTCAGCTCCAGGAGTTACAGTTTCTGAGTCCACAACATTTGGCTCTGCATGGAGAGCTTTTGGATACTGGCAGTGGACTGTCAGGGCACCTCAAATACTCTTCTTGTTCGTGTGTATCACCAGTCTGCCCCAATCTATCATTTTCCTCCCTGAAAGCTCAAACAGTTCAACCACGCACAATGATTCCATTTCATCTGATCTGATGCTTTGCACTTCACTTTCTGGGAGCATTGGCTCCAGGGATGAAGCTGGGGCTTAGACAGTCCAGAAGGCCCAGCTTTGTCTCCAGTATTGACTAGGGATTGCCCCGAAACAATTGACTCGTTCGTAGAAGGATAGTATTCAAAGTCACTCTCACTTTCTTCTGATATGGACTGGACAGTCATGCTCAACTGGGACTGTGCAGGGAACACTTTAACTCTGCTTCTGTAGGTGCAGACTTCCTTGATCTTTTCTTAGCAGCAGCTCTAGTCACTGGTCCAAAGGGGCATCTTCTGGGGCTCAGACTCAATCAGGATCGGTCCAATGGGCGTAAATGATTTCTATGCATTGTTTTACATCTTTTGAATTGTTCTCAGGCCTTACTTTGTACACTGGCAGATCATCTAGTTTGCCCACTACAATGTGAGGGAGATGGTGCCATCTGTCAGCAATCTTGTGTTTGCCATGCAGTCCCAGATCTTAGCAATACCCGATCTCCCTCCTGGAGTTCCTGTGCTTTCACCTTTTATCATACCGTTTCTTTGTTGGCCAGATTTCTTTTGCAGCCATGGTTTGAGCCAGTTGGTACGCATGAGTTAGCTGGGCCTTTAACTTTGCACATACTGTAAATAGTTGTCAGCTTGAACCCCATCAGGAGAGACCCCAAAACACACATCTACTGGTAGTCGAACTTCTTCCAAACATCAGGCGTAGGGGAGAACCCAGTGGCATCACTTTTGGTGCAGTTATAAGCATGTATCAGGGTGCTAATTTGTTGGCTCCATCTAGGCTTGTCCTTGGGTGCAGGTGCCTCCAGCATATCTAGCAAAGTGTGCTGGAAACGCTCAGGCTGTGGGTCCCCTGGGGTGGTAAGGAGTGGTTCTGGACTTTCGTGACTCCCACAGAGAAAGCATCTTTTGATCAGACGACTCTCAAAGTTCTCCTTGATCAGAATGGATTCTTTGTGGAGCCCCATAGTGAACAAAGTTTTCTACAAGTACTTTGGCCACAGTGGATGCTTTCTGGTCTTTGGTGGGGAAGCTTGGGCATATCTTGTGAAATGGTCAGTGACCACCAGCACATTACTGATATTTCTTTGATCTGACTCAAACTCAGAAAATCAATACAGATCAGCTCCATGGGTGCACTGGTGGTGATGTTAACAAGGGGGAAGCCCTCTGGGGCAAAGCTTTCCTCTGTAAGCAGCGACTACAAGTTCGAATGTGTTGCTCCACATCAGCCCCCATCTTAGCCAATAGAATCTGGATCTCACCAAGTCAAGTGTTCTGTCTATACCAAGGTGCCCCATGTGGTTGTGCAAGGACCTCAGTACTGAGTCTCGAAGGCAGTGGGCAGCACTAGTTGTTGTTTGTCTACTTGTCCCCTCTGCCTACTGTTTCTGTATAACAGTTTATTGACAGTTTCAACTTAGGACCTTCTTTGTATAACAGTGCAGTTCTCAAATCAGTGGAGCGTAATTTGGACAGATCTTTTCTGCATAGAGGGCTTCTAAAGCTGCTTTGATCATGGGATCGCTGGGATTGAGCCTGAATACTGTCATTGTCCAGCTGAGGCAGTGCACCAATGTCTGTTGCAGAAAAAGTGGCAATAAGCAGCAGGTATGCAATTTTCAGAGGGTCCCAAGCAATCCACCATGCAGTCCACTGCGTCCGTGAACATTTGTTCCTCCCTGTCAAACTTCCTCGCAGAGTGCCCGAATGTCAGGTTCTGCCAATCGGACCCAATCATTCGGGGAACAGGCCTCCGAGAGAGAGCATCAGCATCTATATGGTTCAGACCTGCTCGGTATTCGAGAGCATAGTCATATGTAGATAATGCAGAAAGCCGCTATGGCCAGTGGCATCCAACTTAGTTGAGGTCTGCACATAGGTCAAAGGATTATTGTCAGTTTTACTAGTATTTTAGCCCCATACAAGTACTCGTGGAATTGGTCATCAATAGCCCACTTCAAAGCTAAGAACTCTAACTTATGTACAGGATAGTTCTTTTGGATGGGTCAGGCTTCTACTGGCAAAGACCACTGGTCTCAGGCCATTCTTGTGCTCTTGGTACAACACAGCCCCAACCCTTGCAAGCTAGCATCAGTGTGCAGGACGAAGGTTTCTGGATCGGCATGGCCAGCACTGGAGCATGGGTAAGTTGATATATGATCTCATGAAAAGCAGTCTCACAATCAGGAGTCCATGGCCGGCCCCAAATACTTCACTGGATGAAAATATACTCTTGCAGTCTTGAGGACGCGTGACTTTTGTATTTTTTGTGGTTGGGGATACCCTTGAGTAAGGTTAGCAAAGGGCGATCACTCTTGAATAGTCCTTGATGAAACGCTTATAATAACCACAGAATCCCAGGAATCTTTTGCAGTTCTTTAGATTTTGGGCTGTGCTAGTGGTCAAGGCCTCAACTTTACTTGGGTCGGTCTCTATTCCTCGGTGGATACTGTGTGTCCTACATACTTTACTGATGTTTGAAAGAATTGACACTTATCAATGGACAGTTTAAGGCCAAGTCCTCCAGTCGGTCCAATACCTTAAATAATCTGCCTCATGTTCCTCCAGTGAGCTGCCAAACACAATAACATCATCTAGGTATACCAGGCACTCTAGTAAGTTCATGTCCCCACTGCACGCCCCCATCAATCGCTGAAAAGTGGCTGGGGCACCTGAAATCTTTGAGGCATCCTCATGAATTCATAGAAGCCAAGCTGGCCAGATAAAGGCTGTCTTCTCACGGTCCTCTGGGGCCATTGGGATCTGGTAGTACCCACTTCATGAGATCCAGCAACAGAGAACAACTTGCCTTCTGCTTAGGCAGTCCAGCATCCTGAATGCGGGGCATTGTGTACTGATCAGGATAGTCCGCCCGGTTTAAGGTGCGATAATCCACACACATCCTTACTGTTCCATTCTTTTTCCTCACTACCACAATGGGGAAGCATAAGGGCTTTGGATTCTTGTATTACACCAGCAGTTACATCTCTTGCAGATGCCTGCTCACATCATCTGTGTCAGCAGGTGCCAGGCGTCGAGACCCTCACTAAATGGTCTTTCGGCCATGCAGCCGGATATTGTGCTCAGCTCCTTGCACGCATCCTACATCCTATTCCTTTAAAGAAAACACCTGGTCTCCTGGCAAGCTTCTCACTGATCCTCACTTTCCATTCAGCTGGCAGCGGAGTCGCCAAATCAAACAAGTCAGGCATTACTCTGTCATTCTTCCTTGAACTCTTGCTGCTGGTAGCACTGCAGTGTCTGCACAATGCACATTAGCCAGATGCAACTTATTTACTCGAATGTCTCTTTCAGACACATTATGAACTTGGACCATTACCCTTCTGGCATAAGCATGGGCTCTAGCGGCAAAATACTAGGCTTGACCAGCAGTCCCTCTGGCAATTTTCCATCGCCTGGTGCATCCAACATTAATATTTTATTCTTAACATCCTTTCTGATACGGACCTCTCCCTGTAAGGTACACTGGGCATTTGGCGCCAGGATCAGAGACTCAGGATCCTTCTTCCATACAATTCCGACGGTTCCTCTGGTTCTATTTTTCAGCATCTCTCTGTGCCTCATAGGCCTTCTTAATTAAAGCCAGAACTCTTAAAAGCTCTACTAGTCTTTGACCCCTGTTTTTCATAACACAACTGTGCCAGCCTTCCGAACATATGACATTTGTTCCAATCAACAAAGGACACCATCAAACAGTCCAGTGGGGGGACACACTAAGGCTAGGGTCTCTACTTGTTCGGCCACTCCAGCCACGGAGGTGGGGAAAGACAGCCAAATTCGATATACCGGAATAGGGTAGGCCTTCTCATTAACCCCATACATGCAGTCCTTTTTAATGGTTGTAAGGGTACCTCTGACAAATGCTTCTGATACCAATCCTGGAACATAATTGTCACTTGGGAGCCACTGTCTAATACAGCTCTTGTAGACACTCCATTCACCTTTACAGTGGTCTCCATGGAGGGACCCACTATTCTGGACCAGTCTGGAGAGGCAAGGTGGGGGCCTGGGCAACTGACCTTGCCACAAAAGGACGTGAGTTAGCATTTTTGGTGCCCTCACTGGGATCATTTCGCACCTCTTAACCACTGATTTGTTCTCGAGCTCTCCTTGTAGCCTATATGCAACTTTGTCCAGTGTCTTTTGGGGACCGCATTCCTTTCATGTGCCCATCTTTCCACAATTATTGCAAAACATACTTTCTGGAGTTTGAGCTGGCCAAGGCCACACTGAGAGAACCAGGAGGAGAGGTATTACTAACTGGAAACCTTGGTGCCATCTCTGTCTGGCGTGATAAGCATTTGGAGACATCTCGTCAGTTTCTCCACTTCCATGGTCAAGGAATTGAGTTTGGAGCTGTTATCAGCAGGAGATACATGGGTGGTACCCCACCCCATAGCGAGATGCAGTCGGATATAGGTCAGGGCCCATACTTGCAGGCGTGGCCTTCATAAAGGACTGTTTTTGAATTCCCGGATCTCTCTCAACAGTTCACCCATTGTGGCATATCTTTTCCTTGTCAGAGCACTCATTGACTGCCAACCTCTGCCCCTGAACTTCACTTGATGGGCCACCCCAGTCACTCGGTGCGTAGCCGCAGCTATTGGTGCAGGTCCCTCCCGAAGGGGTCGCTTTTCTCAACTCCTCGAATTTCTCTCATTAACTCATCCATAGGAGGTTGGGGATTCAAGTCGGTTGCCAGGCGTGAACTGAAGCAACAGCAGTTCTGAGAAGGGGCGAGACTTAGGGATCCTGTCCAGCCTGGTTCGGTCCAGTTCAATCGCTAGCAAACTACCCTTTCTGAGGCATTCTTGCAACAATTTTTCCAGCCGAGATACATACACAGACAACAACCCCCTTGGTACTGTTGTGCATTTCTTACTCTCCACCATAGATCCTCATCAGAATCTGGGCTCCACACATTCTCCAAGGCCTCAAGATAGGCCTGTGCAGTCACTTCAGGGTTACTGGCCCATTTAGCAGCGGATGGTAGCCAGGGCAGGACCTCGGAGGTTCTCACTAACCCTCTTCGCTGGCTTCCGAGCATTGCCATTCTAGCACTTGGGGCAATATAGTCTATCCAGGTCTCCCAGTCATCCTCCCCTTGGGGGGTGGGGAGGGTGCCAGAGAAGATCCTCAACCTTCGGTAAGAGTCGTGACTAATGGCAGGTGCAGAAATAGGAGTCTGCATTGGTTCAGCCACCATTACGGGTACTGGAGCGGGAGAGGGTGTTGGGGGAGGAACACCCCCAGGTGGCAAGAATAGTTTCTTCAAGTCCTCCACAGTTTTCCCTTCCCCCAGCAACCATTTAGCAAATTTCTCCTCAAAAATTTCAGACAGTGGTGGGGGCTCATTCCCCACCGGGTCTTTACTGTACTTAGTTATCACTCTCCAGGCAGTGAGGGCTCCCTCTGGGGTAATGGTCTGTGGCACTTTGGAGCTATCTATGGGATCCTTAAACTCTACTAGGGCCAGGAAAGTGTGGGTGAGCAGATTAGCATGCCGACTCCACCACCACAGGGTTTTTAAACCTTCCACCTTGGAAAGTACTCCCTGTACAGTGTCCGTATTGATACCTACGGGGATGTCCAGGATAAGCATAGCATTTTGGGGTCAATCTCCTCCCAGTACACCACTCCACCAGCCGTGCACAGCCACTCTGTCGGGTACCCTATTTTTTTTCTTAACAGTGGTTCAGGAATATGGCCACTAGAGGACACATAATCCCAGCGGTGAGCCTCCAAGATGTAACCCTAGATGGCGCTATCCCAGGGCTACTACCCCTGCCTGATTTGCCACTAACAGGTTGAGGGGCCTGGATCCAATGGCGGGTGCCTCCACCCAAAGGTCAGGGTTTGCATAGTTAAACTTACTTGGTCACAACCTTCTGGGACACTGCAACCCCCTTTCTTCCCACTAGTGGCCCACACAATATATCAGAATTACCTTCACAGTATACCACTTACCCCCAGGACTAGTTCCGCACTGGGACCTCCTGTGAAATAAGATACAGTGCAACAACACAGTACAGTACTTTAACATAGACAAATACCCTCAGGAAGTATAACTTGCTGAAACAAGCAGCCTGATTTATTTAGGGATATAACAAGGACAGGGGAAATCAGGTTAATTAGCTTATCACTTTACTATCTACCTATGGCTCTGTGCACAGGCCTATCCTACCAGTTACTGTCCTGGGTACCCAAGCCCTAGTGGCTAGTCCAAACCGTGGCAGCTGGTAGGGGCCCTTTTCACAGTGAAAAGAAAAATTAGTTTAAACAGTCAGCAGTGTTGTAGTGATTCCATTTGGATTTAATGTGCAATTCAACAGGGAGCGACTTCTAATTAGTACTCATGACCTCCAAACAAGATAGGGTCCTTCAACATCAGCAGGGCTACTCTTGAGCTCCACGAGACTCTTCACACATTTATATGGTAAAAAAAGAAAGTACTATACTAGGCAGGCTGCTTCTCTTATCCCGATCGTAATTACTGCACAATACCCGGAGAACACACAGCAGATTCAGTTCTGACAGACCGAGTGCAATTCAACAATTTCTCCAGTCTTCTACAGGGTGAGCCTGGTTTCTACTCTTCAGAGATCCTTTGATTCTTTTCACAGGACGGATTCAGTCCTAACAAGCAGTTACACAAGCTGCAGACCGAAACTCTGGGCCTACACATGCTTGACTGAAACTGTGCACTGAAGGAGCACAGGGTTTCTTTTCCCTTCACTGCCAGATCTAAACTGAAACTCCAACAGACAAAACCGGGCACTTCCTTTGAGTTCCTCCCAGTTCTTGACTGGACTGGCTGTCACTCACAATAGACTGCTGCTGTTGGTTCAAAAAGGCGCCGAAGTCTAAACTACATCTCCCAGAGTCACTGCCCATACAATCCTCTTGTGGCTGGCTCAGATTATGAGTCCAAGTTCTGATTCGTCCAAGGCACCATTTTAGAGCTAATACCCCACACTTGATTGGTCCAGTTCAGCAGTTCAAAACCAGAATGGGGAACTAGGCAGACACAGTTCTGACTGCAAAGAAAGCAGGTTAGACAAACTGTAATTTCATTATTACTGTAAATGATTTCTGCAAACAGTTACATCTTTCAGATAGGTTCCCTTTGCACTCCTAGTGACTGCAAAAATGGAGTGAATTGGCAGCAGCTCGAGTGGTACTCAAACAGAGAAGCACACAGTCCCCCCATACAAACTAATTATGTCTGCAAGCAGACAGCTCTTAAAGAGACAGTACCAGAGGTTCTAAAAACACTCACTGATAAATGGCTTAAACGCCAAACACCATTCAGGCTTGGAGCATTCAAGCAAGCTCCTGGAAGTCTTTTGGGAACCCCCATTTGCAGGGGGGGTTACACTTACAATCCATGGCATGTGAATCTTTTCTATTAGCAATAGGTTTAATAATTTTACTAAGTCCTGTATTGTTGATGACAGTCATAGCTTCTTTACTTTTAAGTAGCCGAATCCACATTCAACTCACCTTGTTTAGTGTTGTACATCCAAGTAGCTTTGCCCTGGCCAGGAATCTGAATGTAACTGTACTGTTCATGTGCTTTTGCTTTTTAAACTCAATAAAATATTATATACAAAAAACTTATGAACTTGTTGGTTGATGGATAGCATGAACATGCTACCAGTCTGCAGAGACCTGGTTAGTGAGATGAGAGAATAGGAAGAGAAACTGCTTCCTGTGAGAAGCCTTCAGACTGCTGTCCATACAGCGACCACTACTGGAAGGGAGGGTACACCTGTGTCAGTTCAGAAAGCTTCTAGGCTAGTGAACTGTTGGCACCAACTGAAAAGCTGACTCAGTTGGCCCTGGAACCATGGGCAGAAGGACACTCATGAGCTGGAAAAGACTTATAAATGCAGCAGCCATGCAGACTCATGTGAGCCCAAGGGCAGGTGAAGGTCAGACAATACCATGGATGGTGCCAATCTCCCAAGGCAGGACGGACGGAATCATATGTTACCAATGTGGAAAGAAAGGGCATCAGTGAAAATCATGTCAAAGTTCTGAAGACCTTTGTAAACAACCAGTTCATACAAACATACGAAGGTGCCAGCAGAATAAGGCCATGTGGTCTATCAAGTCTGCTGATATTGCAGAGCCCTTAATGTCAGCTAAGGACTCCCCCCAACCAATAACCCCCTCATTTCTGCCTGCACCCCATTTGCCCCTGACTTTCCCCTTTACCCTGCCCCCACCTCTTTTGAAGCCATCCACTGTTTCATGTGATGCCAGCCCATTCCACTCCATCACCACCCTCTCTGTAAAGAAATGTCTCCTGGTCTCCCTCCTGAACTTCACCCTCCAACACAACACATTGGCACCACATGCCTTTGTTTCCACTAAGCCTGAAGAGGTGCACCTTGTCCACCCTGTTTATGCCTTTCACATATTTAAAGGTCTCCAATCATTTATTTATTTAATTTATTTACAGAATGGGTACCAGGAAAGGCACACACTGAGCTAAGGCTCATTTCCAGGTGCACCTGGTGACGTGGGGAGCAGACCTTAACAAAGGGTAACAAATACACACATAATACAAAATACAGAGTGCTAAAGTAAAGTGTACAATATGACACATAGAATAAACACAAAGTTACATAACATAGGTGCAAGGTACAACAGTTAGGCAGATTTCAACTAAATAAAAATAAAACTCATAATCACCAAGGAGGCAGGTAAGTCAACAGGAAGAGACGGTCAGGGACTACAACTTAGACAGCTGGAGGCTTAGGGCAACTGCAGGAGGTTACTGAGATGGTCTAATCAGATGCTTTAATGCCAGAAATGAACAAAGGTTAACAAGAACAGAGGTGGGGAGTTTGTTCCAAAGGAACGGAGGTGAATCATGCCCCCTCTTCAGGGAGTTCATGTTCAGGGCTTCCAGCCTCTCCTCTTATGTCCTGCCCTGATGTCCTTTAACCATCTATGTTAACCCTTCTTGGACCACCTCCAGCAGATTTAAGTCCTTCTTAGGTAAGAACACCAGTACTACACACTGTACTCCAGGTGCAGTCACACCAGTGACCTGCACAATGGCATTATTATCTCCTCCCATTTGCTGATTCCTCTTGTAATGAAACTCAAAGTTTGACTGGCCTTTGCCATTGCCTTCCCACAATGTGTGGAGTGCTTCAGGTCACTAGTGTTCAACACTTAGCTGCCAGTGCAGGGAAATGTCAGTAGGGACCAGTAAGGGAATGCAGTGGAGTTCCAAAATCAGATGCTTCCAGAAAGCAGTTGTCAAGTCATCTGTAAGCTGCTAGTGTAGAGAAATTCTGGTAGGGCCCAATAAAGGAGCCACTGGAGCTCCGTCATCAGATGCTCTCGGAGAAGAGTTGCCAAGTCATCTGTTAAATCAAACAAAAAACTGCTAGTTGCCCTAATGGCATTAGTGGTACCTTCCTCAGAGATCAAGGTCAAGGTTGATGGAGTACCTACTCGTGCTGTCTTGGACAGCAGTTCCCATGTATCCCTCATCTTCAAGGAGTATTATAACAAGTAACTGATAGCTGATACACCATAAACCTGTCCCTCTGCAAGGACTTGATGTTACTGAAAAAAAAGGCCTACCTGTATCTCAGATGCATAATGGTGGTGTAGATATATTTCCTGACCAAGATCTTTGGACTCTGAGGACTGATGGAAACTCTGGCATTGGTATGCCCAGAGTCAGAGATGTATGATCCATTTCCATGTTAATTGGAACAAATGCATACTGCATGTGTGGGCAGTGGGACAGCTTTGAAAAGAGCAACAGGCATAACAGCAAGGATGCACACTGCTCATGCATGGACTGGTGAGGGAAGCCTCTCAGAAGTAGTTGCCTGGAACTGGTGAAAAGTATGTTGGCATAATGTGGCACCGGGATCCAGAAGTATGGTTATTACCACCCAAGATTGTGTGCACCATCAGTGGAGTGGTGAGGCTGAAGAAAGCCAGATCTTAATCATTGACACAACAGAAAAACGTGGCCTACGAGAGGTACTGTGGACACCAGTTTATGTCTGTGATGAATTAATGCGGTTTATCTATAAGCTTTCTCTAACTCAACCAAATGCATAATTGTTGTGGAATATTATGGTGGTTTAATTGTAATGCATGTTGGGAATGATGCATTTTTACTTGCTGGCAATTTGTGAGCTGAAGATCAAATTCAGAGTGGAGTACAAAAATGTATTGGCCATAGAATCAAGTAGAAATAGAAATTGGTGTTTATCTCCTTTGATTTAGATCTAAGTTATGGTAATAGGATTAATGGTCAAGAAGCATTTTGTCTTTTCTCATGTTAAACATAAAGAAATGAAGTTTTTATACCTATCTTTTCCGGATAAGTAAATGCTGTTCAGTAAATATTGTATAACACTTTAGGTATCACTATGAACTATTGAAAAGCACATTTCACCTTTAAATGGGTACGGCAATAGGACTGGTTAACAGAATTTTAAATACAGGGACTCTCCCATTGACCAACATCCCTTGAGAAAGCCTACGGGTGAAACCTGGTTGGGAGGTCTGCTGCTAACGTCAGTATGCAAGGTTTTCATTATGTTGTAGCTAAGTTTGTACGTTAAATTATCTGAAATCTTGCTGTTGCCTGGTGCCGTTTTGTTTGCTGCTGTCTAAAATTCAGAGTGTTCACCACTATATACAGTATATGTACACCTTTGCTGTACAGCTATTTGGCTATATTTTATACTTCTATGGATATGTATTTAAAAGAGCTTTAACAGGAAAGACATACTGAGCTGTAAAGCACATTTTCTGATGCATCCTGGGGGATTGGGTATGGGATGAGTACAAACAAGTGAAGAAACATAATACAAAATACAACAATAAATACAGTAAAAAATATATCAAAAAGGCAAAACAATAATAATGCAAGATTAACATCAGAAGTGAAGTGCAGTCATTACTAGACTGCAATGTCAGGACTATAGGATAGTTAGGAGAGTGATCAAGCAGAGGAGGGAGAAATGTAAAGGAAGGGGTAAGAATTAAAAGAAGTGGGGAGAAAAGGAGACAATAGTGTTATAGAGTTGGGGTCAGGTGGGGGAGAAAAGTTGAGGACAGAGTAAGGGAGAGGTAGAGGTAAATCAGGGTGAAATAGGGGGACGGGAGTAAGTAAGAAGAAGGTGGCAGAGAGAGCTGAGATGTGGAGTTGGAGGGAAGGGAAGAGAAGAGGGATCTGAGATGGGGTGAAGAGTGTAGAGGTGGAAAAAGTGGGGAGAAAATTAGGTCATAGGGCTAAGAGCATTTACAGGAGGGGGCAGTGTGGTCTTGGAGTACAGAGGAAAGGGAGTGTTTGGAGTGGGCTGAGTGAATCGTTTGAGGAAGGGAGTTCCAGAGATTAGAAAGGTGGTAAGAAAAGCCAGACTGGTCAGCTAGGGATTTACAAGAGGTAACCAACAGTGAACAATAACCAGTTATAGAGAGAGTACGAAGAGGGGGGCAAAGGGAAGAGAAGAGAAATGAGGTAAGGAGGGAGCGAAGTCAGCCAGAAGTTGGAAATAAAGGAGGCACAGTGGGTGAGGCAGTGGTCGTTCAAAGAAGGGAGCGACAGCTCAATGTAGAGAGAACAGTGGTGAGTGCAGTGGGGGGGACAAGCAAGGAAAAAGCAGCAAAAGAGTGGAAGAGGGATCCAGTCTGGACAGGGAGGATTTGGGGGCAGCACCATAGACAATGTCATCATATTCAAAATGGTCAAGATCATCTTAATGATGATGTCATTGTGGGCAGATATTGGGATACAGCTCTTGTTCCTGAAAAGGCACAGAGCTTAGGGTGAAGTTTTCTGTTCATAGCATCTATGTACTGAGAAAACTTAGGTGATGGTCTAACCAGACTCCAAGGTATTAAAATGAGGGTACATCCTCAATTTGACCTCATCCAGGTGTGGAAGGTGGAGAGTGAAGGGATTCTATAAAGCTTCTGCTGAGTGCTGAAACACATGGAGACAGTTTCTTAGCATAAAGGGACAATTGATTTGCCCTGAAGTATTTCTGCACAGAGTGAAAATCAAGTTGACACTTGGATATTAACTCAGATAGAGAGGTGCCAGATGAAAAAGGATTGTGTCCATCGCATACATGTGGATGGATGCAGAGAGCAGGCTGAGGGTCATTTAGGAATATGGAGAAAGCAAAGGGACGAGGACAGAACCTTGGGGATACTGGGGTGATGGGTGGGGAGGGATCGCACCAGTTCTCAGCTTAAGATCTACCTGTAAGGAAGGAGCTGAACCATCTGGTAGTGGAGGTGGAAAGACCCATAGATTTTAGTTGGACCAGAAGAAGAGAGTGAGACTGTGTTAAAGGCTTTCACCAGATCAACAAAAATGGCAGCCATGAGGAGGTCCAGTTCCATGCCAGTGTGGATGAAGTCTGTAGTCACTAATAGATGTTTTGACCTCACTGTCTCACATAATTAAGAAATTGAATAAGCCCTTTAATCAAATTATTTTGATAATGTCTGCTTTGGTGCATGAAATTTGTCAACAAGTAAGAGTATGTGATTGTTTCCACCCAAACTATTACTGTGTTTTTAAGTTCAAATTCTAACACTTTATGCACATTATACTCTGTCCCTTTAATTAGCTGCAATAAATAGCAGCATCATTTATCACATCCAAACTCCCTTATGATGTGCTAATGGGAACAAAACCAGTAGTAGGTTTTCAGTGAACCCTAGCATTTCTGTATGGAGCTCCAACACTGTAAATCAATCACATTTTTTATGCTGTGTGTATGGATTAAAGACTTACTGTAGATGCTGCTAAACCAATGAGAGTCTTTTGAATTTATCTACTGGGTGGTGCTACTCTTATTGTACTTTGGTTGATGTTAGGAGCAAGCAGGCCCCTGGTTGAGCTGTTTTACTGAGAGTCAGTTACTGCTTATAAACCTGCTCACTGTATAATAGTAGTTCTCCTGATTTACTCTTGTTGGGCAATTAGCCCTAGTTTTTCTGTCTAGCATAGACAAGTAAAAATGAACATGTCCCTCGCAGTAGGGGACATTGTATTGGGACAGACCAGGGATGCACTGTTGGCTGGCATCTTTAATAGCACAGAAGAAAAAATCCCTTTTTACCAAGTGACAACACCACTGGTACTGGAAATACAGAGCCAGAATAAAACCGGCAAGATAGTATTTTGGGCATTGTGCAAGCATTCCAACAACTGAAAAAAAATCTATTCCTAAAGCCAGATGCAGTTTTTGGCATAGAATATCTCTTGAAACCTTTGTGAAAGTGGACCAGATTCCACAGGGGCCTTAAGTTCTGAAATGGCTGGGGTACAGGCAGGACTCGGAAGAGGTTAAGAGCAACTGGTAGGTGACCATGCAACACAAATACGCTTTTTGTTAAGTATATCATTAAGGACTGGAGCTGGGCAGAATTTAAGAATTCAAAATTCAAAGAAATTTCACAAAATTTCATACATTTCACAGAATTTTCTGAAACATTGACTTCCGCAAAATGTAAAATCTTCCAAATGTTTTGGTGAGTTTTCACCTTGTTCCACAAATTTTTCTGGCTGTAATGTGAAATAATACACATGAACTGTGGAAGCAGTTCTGAGGAATTTTGTTCCTTAGTTTAATGCATCATTTCACAATGCATGTAATCATTCCGCAGTTTAGTGATCAGTCCTACATAATTTCTTTCTGCAGTTTAATACATGAAATAGAGAGTAATGGCTATGCAACTGTGTGCTATTTTTTTTTACACCCTCGATGTGTGATGACCCATAAATCTTGAGAGTGAAGCTCAATAGGTTTATGAGGTCATCACATACTGAGGGTGTGTAGAAAAGATCCATAACAACACAGTTGCATAGCCTATATTTTTATAATTACTGGTGCAGGGAGCAGTTCTCAGGCACACACACACACACACACACACACAGTCCTACAGACAGACACACACACATTTTCTCTCCCTCCCTCCTTCTCCAGTCAGCGACTGCACCCCATACAGCCTGGAGCTTATAAACACCAGGATCAACAAGATAGATTTTTTTCACTTGTAAAAGCAGGATCAACCAGATAAATACTGAAAAGTTAAAATAGGTTACCTGTAATAAGAGTGAGAGGAAACAATCAGTGCGGGTCCTCGGTAACATAGAAACCGAGCTGCCATGTTTGTTAAGGTATTCGTCTCGCTCACACACAGAATAAGGGCCAGTGAGTTAGCGCGACTAATTCATTGGAGATTGAACTATTACGGCTTTTAAAACATTGATCAAGACCAGTAATTATTCTGCAATTCCTACATTTATTGAACCATTCTAAGTTGGAACTTCCATAAAAGTCGCCAGAATGCATTCTGAAATATTGTAAAAGCAAAATTCTGACTTTTGCTGAAATTCCACCAGCAAAATTTTATTTTCGCACAGCTCTACTAAGGAATACTTTTCCCAGCAAGGCAAATTGGAGGCTGACCTAACAATTAGAGTATCAGGAGTTACAAGATTCAAAGACCAGCCTGATTATTTTTTATTTGAGCAAAAAATGCACAACCGTATTCTAAAATTAAAGCACACAAACTTCAAAAGTTTGAACATGACCAAGTAAACTATTTGTATGACAGAGTCTTCACTTGGAAAAGTACAACACAAACTGAAGATATAAAAACAAAGGGGACAGACTGACCCAAAATCAATTTTGAAGAACACCACTCCAGACCATTTCACTTCCACAAGTTAATCTAGGATGGCCTCAGCAGAAGATTTTTTAGAACTAACAAACGTCCAGACTGTGGAACCTCCAAGGAGAAGCAAAAGAACTATGCAGCTTCAAGCTCAGAACAGAGAAATCATACAAGGAAGTAAATGTTATCAAATTATCATCCTTCAAAATGACTAATTCACAACTCAGTATTCTGAACAAAGGCATTCGTTTCGTATCAGCCTGAGTCATTACACAATTTGACCTTTTCATTGAGCTTAAAAAATTTACTAGGAAATTAAACCTTATGGCTTTTTGTTCCAAATCAAACATGGGATCAGCATGACTACTGAAAGTGTGAGCCAAGTCACACAAACAGAAACACCCTCCAGTACACTGTCCAATAGGCAATCATCTCTGAAATCACCATCTACATCCATACTACCATATTCTATGGCTGTGACAATATTTGAAAAGGCATATATACAAGAATTTAATTCACTTTTTAGAGGGAAAACAGGCCAAAGTATGTGAATATGAGTAGAATGGAATCTTTGGCTTTGAAGGAGTTGAAACAGATCCCTTTACTGGCCACAAAACTAG
Organism: Neoceratodus forsteri; assembly: GCA_016271365.2. Taxonomy (NCBI): domain Eukaryota; kingdom Metazoa; phylum Chordata; order Ceratodontiformes; family Ceratodontidae; genus Neoceratodus; species Neoceratodus forsteri. The sequence goes on from CM057449.1 coordinate 339,899,561, forward strand.
CAGATGAGGTGGTTCACCTATGGACACTCGTGAGTATATAGAAGAAATCTATAGACAACTGGTGATCACAACATTCTTTGCAACTCTAAAATTGAACCTCACTGTGAAGTTCAAGAAGGACATTAAAGCTTATTTACTTGAATCATGTAGCAAGCATGTCATTTCCGAACAAATCTTAGAATTCCTTACAGTGAGCCATCCAGTATGACCTAGATCTACCTGTTGCCAGAGGTCCATAAAAGATTGAGACTCCAGGATATCAAATAGTGTTCAGAACAGGGTCATCAACTGAATGACTATCCAGACTTGTTGATAGTTACATCAGAGATATTGTAGTGAAATTTCCAGCCTACATTAGGGACACTAACCTAATATTGGACTTTCTGTGGAATTTATAAACAGCTGCATTGGCTTTTGATAACACAGAATGAACAGTCACACTACACTAACATACTCAATGATGGTGGGTTTAATGATGGAGGGCTTAGGACACTTAGTATGTGGTTAGATAGATCTACTGTGCAGAGTGAAGAGTGCAAAAAATTATTAGTAAAAATCTCAGAATATGTTTTTAAAACAATCACTTTCCTTTTATAGGAACAGTACATTTTGCAGATCAAAGGAACACCCATGGGGGTACTGTAGGTCCCCAATTATGCAAATCTTTATTTGGACCTTTGGAAAGGGACGAATCTGTGACCCTGAGGTGAACCTGTACATTTACTGATAGACCTATGGTGTCATTATATTGAAGACATGCTGATGGTGTGGTGCAGTGGGTGGAGGAACTGTTCCTGTTCAGGACTTTTCTGAAAAATCAAATCCAAGTTTGATGTTTCAGTAAACTTTACACAATAAAATTCATTTTTGGATTTGGAAATACACAAGGATGATAGTGATTTGACAGTGACAGATCTTTTCATAAAGGAGATAAATAGGAACACACTCCTCCACTCATCCAGCTTTCACTCACACCATACCATCAGCAATATTCCTAAATCACAATTCATTCTGGTCCATAAGAATTGCTTGGAGGACATCACCTTCAATGGAAAAGTGATGGAATATCAGAAAGCTTCATACAGTATGGGCATAGCCAGGAACTTGTGAACAATGTAAGGACCAGGTCAGTAAACTGCCAAGACTAAATCTGTTACAATATCGACAAAGGTTGAGTCTACGAATGACAGCTTTAACTTTGTGGCACAGTATTCTTTAAAATACAGAAATATTGGAATATTCTAAGTACAGATAAGGCATCAAATGATGTGTCTCCTAAGCAACCAAAAATGTTGTACAGGAGGGGACCAAACCTTGCTGATAAAGTCAAGGCAATTTTATTTATAAAGCATCCTTTCCCAAAGGCTCAGGGCTCGGTAAATGATTTAACAAATTAAAAAATACACAACACATAAGAAATTAAAACATAACATGAACAGATACATCACAGCCAGTAAAATACACAATCTCCTATTCATTGGATACTAGCCAGCTGGATATGCCTGCTCGAATTAGTATGTTTTGAATGATCTATTAAAGGCCTCCATCGTGCTGGAAGAGAGTTCCGCAACACTGGAGCTGTCACTCAAAGGCTCTGTCCCAAGATTGTCTGAAGTGGAAGATGGGACAACAGGCCAGCATCGGTGGAGCAGCAGGGTCGGTTGGAGGTAAGGAACCAGCAGATCTAAGTAGTCAGGTCCCAGACCGCACAGGGCCTTGTATGTTAACAAGCATATCATAAAGATTATGCATCACTGCAAAGGCAACTAATGCAATGCAGCACTAACATGATGTGGTCCCTCCAAGAAGTTCCTACCACCAAACAAGCTACAGCATTCTGGACCAGCTACAAGCATTGAATTAAACCTCCAGATAGCCCTAGGCACAGAGCACTACAGTAGTCCAACCTAGAGATAATGAAAGCATGACGATCATCACCACGTCATCAGGAACCAGATTCAATTTAATTCTGGCAATGATCTGAAGATGGTAGGAGCCAGATTGGACTACCACTGGCACCTGCTGGTCTAGTGTCAGCCTAAAGTCCAAAATGACCTCAAGATTCTTAACCATATCAACTGCAACAAGACACATGCCACCCAACACAGAAAGGGCTGCCGCATCTCCCATTGTTGCTGCACTCCATCGACCTGGCTTGATCATCATGATCTCTGTCTTCCTGGGTTGAGACATAGCCAGTTTAAGGCCAACCATTCATTATCTCAGCAAGACATTGCCCCAGCACCAAAACTGCATAGTCCCCACCAGGAGAACAAGACAGATATAGCTGAGTATCATCTGCATAACAATGAAACTTAACCCTGTACCATCTAGTAATCTCTCCCAAGTGCAACATGTACACAGAAGACAACATGGGGCAAGGATCGAGACTTTGGAAACCCCACACAAGAGCACAGACACCCCAGAGATAAAATTACCTAGGGCAACCAACTATATTCTCCCAGTTATATAGGACTCAAACAATGCAAAACAGTGCCAGTAGGACTCACATAGTTCCTCAGGAGATCCAACACTTCCCTGTCGTTGACTGTGTCAATACCAATGAGTGATCTAGAAAGACCAAAATGGAACAAAGTCCTCAGTCCCTCGCCAGGAAGAAATCATGTGTCACCTGGACAAGTGCAGTCTTAGTATAGTGGTGGGGCTCAAAAACCAACTGGCATGGTTCATACTGTAGATGTTATAATTCTGCAGGAGATCCACAAGTTGGTCAGCCACCACCTTCTCAATAACCTTCCTCAAAAAGGAAAGGTCTGAAACAGGTCTGTAATGCACCAGAACATCATGGTCCACAGATAGTTTCTTTAGAAGGGGTCTAACCACCACCTTTTTCAGAGCAGATGGTAAAACACACTCCTTCAAGGAATCAATGATGATCTTGGCAATCACCAGACCCAGGGATTTGCTGCAGCCCAAAAGCAACCACATTGGTCCCATGTCCAGTATACAGTAGGTGGGATGCAAACTAAAGATCACCCAAAGCATCTCATCCTCAAAAACTGGCTGAAACTCGCTCCAGGTAGGTAGATCAACATTACCAGAAGGTAGACCACAGTTGGCCCATGACAGGCGCTTGATGGGATACCATATCTAATGGAGGACACTTTGTTGGAGAAGAATTTACCAAACTCCTCACATTCATCTGCTGAAAAGGCTTTAACAGATTACAGACAGTGAGGATTTCACAACCTGACTATGGTACAAAAGAGCTGAGCTGACATATTTTTCTCTGCAGCAATCAATCTTGACATGAATTCTGTCTTTCTCATGTTGATTTCCAATTAATACTCACTGTAATGAGTTTTCAGTGCTATTCTGTCCTCCTCAGACTGTGTCCTTCTCCAAGAATGCTCCAACCTCTGCCCCTTAGTCTTCAACCAACACAGCTCATCACAGTACCATGGTGAGCTGCACTGGGATGTCAATGGATAAATGCAGTTAGGTGCCAGGTCTAAGGCAGCTTCAAGAGCAGTGGCATCACCAGGCTGTTTTTGGGGAGGCCGAAGCCCCCCTAATGTAAGCTCACGCCCCCCCCCAATCATTTTCCCTGAAAAATTTAAAGACTCACAGCTTCACTGCTTGCTGAGGAAAAAAAGAAGCCATAGGTTAGAGTCAGCACTTTATAGCTCTACCACATGGAGAGCACTTTCCTTTTTCTTTGTCTGGCCGGGTCCTTCAGATCCTGCTGCGATCATTGGTGGTTCTAGTGGTGGAGGTCGGGGCTCTGCCCCCACCAATGCTTGCTTGCCCCGAACAGTGGCAGGGTGGAACTTTAGTGGTCCGGATGCTGGTTTCTGCCCAGACACACTTTGCTGCTGCACCTCATGGTCCATCTGCCAAACTTGTCCCTCTTGGTGAATGCTGCATGGACCGTGATCAGCTGGTGCCCAGGTCCACTACTGCAGTGGCACTAATTTACCGTGGAAGAGAGGTGGGGAAGAGAGCTGATCAGGGTGACTCCACCACCAATGACCACAAAATGGATGCCATTGCTTCATTCAGAGGGAGAGGGGCTACAGGAGAAGGACCACAGTTGGGGGTCATCTCAGGGGACTGGAGCAAGAAAGGAGTTTGAGGAGCCCACAAAACAGATAAACATAAAAACCAAAAAATGGTAAAACTGAAGGTAGAAAATAAAGAGGCCCCCCAAAAGGGCACTACACTCCGCAACCAGCACAGAAGGCAAGGCAAAGGGATGGAAAGCAACCTGGAGCCCCCACAAAGGGGAAGAGAAAGAAATTTAACAAAACAAAGAGGAGGAAAAAAAAAATAACCACTCCAGCATTACTGGGCCAGGCAACAGCCTGCCGACCAGCAAGTGGCACTAGAGGCAGTAAACAAATGGGGAAGGACAGGGGACTGCAATTGCAGCCCCATGTGTGGCAGCACCCAATGTCAATGCCAGAAAAAAAACCAAAAACAGCCAGCATACTGAAGAGGGGAGACTGGGGAACTGCAATGGCAGCCCCCAAAAAACGCAAACCATGCCATACTTATTCTGCAAAATAACAGGAAGCAAACTAGCAGACTTGCCAAGCCATATTTTTATTAGAACAAAGAGAACCTGGGTGAGCATTACTCTCATCACTTTGCATCTGAAATGCTTGTGCTACATGCATTACCAGGCACCCAGCGTCAGGACACCCCAGAAAACCTCAATACAAAAACTGCAAACCGAGGGAGCAGACAACTAAAGGGAACTGGCTGCTGCTGGCCATCAGGAGAACTGCTGGTCCTTTTCCAGAGATAAGGTGGGACTGCTGCTGCTGGAGACCTCTGAGGACCACTGGCTATAGAGGAGCAGCCACCCAGGAGCTACAAACTCGAGCTTCGGGTAAGTCTCCAGCCATCCGTAGTCCTGTGCTCTCTCCTCTGTCTGTCATCCAGTCCAGAACTGCCACTGGCTAGCAGGGAAGACCCTTTCTAGCCTAGAGGTGGACCTGGCTTTTGGATAGATGATTGGATATCTGGGGCTAAGATCAGCCCATTTGACTGATTTATGGCTCCTTTAGGCACTGACCAGAGACCTGGCCTGACCAAGACAAAGAATCCAGTACCAGAAGGCTCCAGGAAAGGAGGGGGAAGGGGATAGTGACAGGAAATGGTCAGCCAGCCAGTTTGGTCAATAAGCCAGCTGACTGTGCATGGGGTGGGGAGTTAACCTTTCCTCCCTGAATCCTCTTTGGTCTGCTTGCTTTGAATACCTCGTCCACTCACAAGTCTGATGAAGAAAAGTAAGTCTCTCGTGAGCAGACGGAGGTGCTGGTGGCTGGCTGCTGTGTACTGTGCTGTCGACAAAGAGAACACTGGGACAGGAGTCAGGACGTCACCATGGGAGAGCTCAGAGCTTGGGGCAGGGATTTGTCATCATCACTCCCAGGTTAGTTGGATCCCAATCTGACAGGGAGCGTATAACAGGGAGCACGGGGGGTGTTACAACAAAATGCGCCTCTGCCTCCGCTAGTCTCCTGGACTCTGTTCAGTGGGTTCAGAAGCATGAGAGGTTTGGCATGCCTTGCCTTGTGGTAGGGAACGCCTGGACAGGACTGGGAGCGATTGACATAAATTGGGATTGGGATTGGTGACCACCTTTTAGTAACTGCTGTGCCAACACAGTCAGCATTGCTTGCACAGCAGATATATTTTTCAGACAGGCACATATGTGGTACACATCTAAAAGGCTGTGCAGCATGAGTCTTTACACAGTTGTTTGGCAGTTTAGAGAAGGAAGATCTGTACCTGTGACTTGTGTGAAAAGAAAGTTTGATTTATATAGCACCTTTCATACAGACTGTATTCCTGAGTGCTTTACAATCTAAAGAGGGAGGGAGGGAGAGAATTTTGCTGCCTTTTATATAGCAACCTACATAGACACAATCATACAAGTCTTAAGGACTCCTATTGTGTATACCTCTTGTATTATATATATATTTTTTTCTTTGTTGTTTTACATTTTATATCTCCTGTCTATGTAATTGCGAACTGTATGTGTATGTGCCTCAGGACCTCCTTGTGAATGAGCTTGCTGTATTATATATTTTATTTTTCTTTGTTGTTCTACATTTTATATCTCCTGTCTATGTAATTGCGAACTGTATGAGAATGTGCCTCAGGACCTCCTTGTGAATGAGCTTGCTCAACGGAGTCTTTCCTGCAATAAACTTGAACTTGAACTTGAAGTCATCCCCAAACTCCTTAGAATCCAGGAAGAGGTGGAGCAGAGGGATAGTTTGCAGTACACAGGGAGATGCAAAGACTTCAGAAATCGAAGAGAGAGAGAGAGAGAGAGAGAGAGAGAGAGAGAGAGAGGGCATGCAGAGAGATTAAGGGCAGGAATGTTGTGTGACTTGTTCAGAATTATGCAGTGTGGAAGTGGTTGTTTGCTCTGGGGTCCTGTAACCTTCCCAGCAGATCTGCTGGGATAATGGTGTCTGCAGGGTCTCTTATTTGCTGTGGGGGACTGTAACCTTCCCAGCAGATCTGCTGGGATAATGGTGTGTCACTTTCCGTTGTTTTCTCTGGTCTAGTAACCAAATCTTTGCACATGTACCATTTAATAGATGTCATGATAACCAGGCTTCTCAAACATATATCTCACCATTAAAATGCAGGAAAAGCCATCATTTGAAGGTAAAATCTCAAAATTTTCCAGGGAGTGCATCCCCGGACCCCCTAGCTTTGTTAGGATTTTTGACTCTGGGGCATTGTAGCCCAACTTTCTACCGCTGAGTGACACCCCTGTTCAAGAGCCTCCATTAGGGTGCTCAATGGCCTTCTCAGCCCCCAGTGCACAAGCAGACATCTCCTACCTGAGAAGTCTAGTATCTCCTGTAGCACGTGAGGCTCTCAAATTATGTTTCAGATGATACCAGACAATCTCCACAGAAGGGGTATTAAAACAGAGGGCCTCAAAGGATTGACACACTAATGTCAAGTTCCAGTGAGAAGAACATGTTCAGAGTGTGGCCATGTTGTTGTATTCTGGAAGCAACTGCCTGTGCTAGTCCCAGTAAGGACATCAACTGGAGGAGTTGTCCAAAATGTGAGGCTTCATCACTGACTCAAGCGTTGAAGTCCCCAAGCACTAGCAGTCTGGAGGCATCCAACACCAAACTACAGTAGCACACCATTACCAACCAGTGGAGCAGAAGTCAGTCATCCCTTGGTTGTCAAAGATTCCTATGGGATGTCAAACTTGTGGCCACCGAAAGTATTGTCCCATAATTCATAAAACCACCACTTTTCAGACTGTGAATAGCAAAAGGGAATAAACTATTGATTAATTCATCTCATGCAGTAGAGAGGGGGATCATTTATTTGGTCACATGCACTTGTAAATTGTTCTACAACAGAAATATCAAAACGTCTTTAAAAATGAGAGTACGCAAACACTTGGGCTCCATTAGGCGCAAAGATGAACATAATGCCTTATACAGACATCTGTCTAGAGTCCATCTAAACTTAAAGATGCCACTTAACGTGCTATGATTAAGGGGCATAGAAAGGTAGTATTGGATAAAAGTCATGGTGACTTGGACTCCCATTTTATCAAACAAATATAATTTTAGATCTTCAAACTTGGTGGGTTATACCCTCCTGAGCTCAACGATACAACTGAACTGAGGTACTTTTTTAATAAGTTGGCACCTTATATATCTTTTTGATGCGTTCTCAATTCTTTTTTTTTTCTGGGGCTCTGCGTCCACGCCCATCAGTGAGGTCATCCCTCCTTGCTTCACCCCATGCTGCCACCACAGCTGCTAGTTCCCCAATACCCCTGGCTTACCTCCCAGCGGTGTGTCTGTCAGAGAGGTCCCAGTCCCCCCAACGGAGACAAGTGGGTGGCCTAGGACTGGGAGCCCAGGTGGCAGCATGAGGTCTTCTCGATGGGATGAACATCATCTAGCAGAGGCAGAACCTCTGATTTTACAAGCTGTACCCCTGGGAGGCATGATATGCAATGATGTAGGGTGCTCCCAGTGCAACTTGTGGCACACCTTCTCACCAAGCAGGTGCTGGTCGCTACCAATCCCGAGCCTCCGCTGGGGATCAGTATTAGACCGGTAACCCCCCCTTGGAGAAGGAGAGCCATCACTAGGGACTCTCCATCCTTCTTCCCCCACACTGGCCCTCCAAGTCCCAGGTCCATTCCTGAACCTGGGACATTGGTGTCATAGCCGCAAGCCCTACCAGTGCACCGGTTGGGTGGCCTTACATTCTCAATTCTTTTTATGGTGCCTAACCTATGTAACTGTTTTGACATGTAACTTTCTGATGTTGTTGTCTGTGCCATAGTAAGTTGACTGACATATAGGAGCAGTTCTTTCTATCAATGGTGATCATGATAAACCTTTTGTTCATGGGTGGTGGTGGGCGTTAGGGTGAGAAACCCAACACCACATTTCCTACTTCTGTGGCATTGGTTATCCTAACTGGTGCATTAATACAGTTTTTGCAAATTATTTCCTTGCCTTTTTAGATAGTATAATTGAATTCTCATTTACCTGTGGAAGCTCAGGATCCAGATGGCCCTGGGCTGCCATCCATCCATAGATGCGTACATGAATGTTGCCGAAGGCCCTGCACTTGCATTTCAGCCAAAATAGCAACCAACTTGTCAACATAGACTTGTTATTAACCCACCTCATGAACGCTCATGCTGAGAATGTTCAAATCCCTATCAAAACGTCCTTCTGTGTCACTGCAACGTCATTCTGCACCACAGAGTAAAAACATATTTGGCCAGGATTTGAAAAATAGCAGCTGTCACATTCATGAGATGCTATAAAATAATGTCTGTGTTGAAAATTTGTGGTCAAAATATTTACAATTAACAAAGTTGCCAACAAGTGTAGTAAAATTTAAATGCATGTGCATAACTTTTTTTTCATATATTTTGACCCCAAATTTTCAACATAGCCTTTTTCATGACTCCACTTCAGTGAAAATTGTCAAATCCTGCCCAAAAGTGATTTTGCAAGCAACTGCAAATTGTCTTTGGGCTGGATTTGCAAAATTTCACTGACATTGTTCATGAGGTGGTGCCCCAAAGGCCACGTTAAAAATTTGGTGTCAAAATATGAAAAAACGGCCAAGGTATACATCACAGTCGAAAACCCCACTGAAATAAGTTGAACCTCATTTACTTTAGTTTTCATATCGCAGTCAGAGGTTCCAGCAGCAAGACGTGTCTTTGATTGGAGATTGGATCTTGAACCTGGGACCTGTCCAGGTGAGTGAGGGTGTGTGTGGGAGTGTACTAGGGGGTATGGGGTGATGGGTGCTGATTGGGAGATGGGGTGGTGGTCAGATTGGCAAAGAACCATTTTCTTTTTTGTAGTTTAAAAAAGAACGAGGACCATTTTCTTCATTTCAGACAAGAACTGACAGCAGTCGGGGGGGTGCCATTAGACACCAGGGAATCTTTCTTTATTGCAGGGACAGCAATCGGGAGGGTAAGGGGTGCCACTAGACATCAGGGAAGTAAATATTACAAGGACAGGGATCATGGTGGGGATGCCACTAGACACCAGGGAATCTTTATTTATTATGAGGACAGCGATCGGGCAGGGTGGAGGGTGCCACTGAACACCAGGGAAACAAATAATATTATAGAGACAGGGATTGGAAGGGGTGCCACTAGACACCAGGGAATATTTATATATGGGATTTATATATGGAACCTTCAACACTACCACTGAAAGTTTCTTGTATCGACCACAGGTAATGTCAAAGATCGATCAAAAAAAAAAAAAGCTTGATCAGTAAAATAACTGTAAGCTCCAGGTGAGGGTGGAATCATTCCTCAAGGTAGGGGAGAAGTGACCATTACATTTCACTGCTGGCCACTATTCCTTTTTGTGCATTAACCTTATCCCCTACCATTACAGCCTTATTTCCAGAGGCAACCTGTGAGCACTGTGGCGGTCAAGTGACTTGCTTACAGTCACACACTATGCAAGTGGAGGTGGTGTGAATGAAACCCAGGTCTGCTGGATATAGCAAGGTCACAGGGTCCACTACTTTTCAGGGTAGCCTCTCGCCCTAAATCTATCAAACATCTCTTTGTTGTGGCTTACCCTATCTATTTGGAGTAGCAGAAAGTGATTGCAGGGCTTCGGCTCCTGCAATTTACTGTTTCTAAATTTAAAAAATTAATCTCAAGGGGTTCCCAACAAATCATGGAAATAACCATTTGCAATCTGTTTTATTTTTACATTTCCAGTCAGTACTTTTCATAGATGAACAGTAAACAAGGACATGTTAGCACTTGCTAGTGTGTTTTTTACTGATCAAACTGTTTGTTTTTTTTCCAGTCGCATTTTGGCATTATCTCAAAAAAGTTATAATTCAAAAACTATGCAGTATTTTGGATCCAAGCCATCCAAAGGTAAACCCTTGGCACAGGTCCCATAACACCTGAAAAGTTCATGAAGAAGTGTCAGATTGTGTAGGCTGTAGGTGAGAGCAAAACTCCCCAATGTTAAGTATAGGGGGAAAAAGTGATATTTTTTCAGTTTTATGACTCTCCATATCTCGAAAACCGCACACGACACATCACAAAACTTTCCACATCTTGAGACTCTGACAGCTAGACTACACATGTCAAATTTTGTGCTAATTTGTTAAAGGACAGAAAAGTTATTAAGGTGCAAACAATTGGGTTTAACATTGAAAGCCCTGCTCAACCCCAACTACAGCTGTGCTACCGCGCCTCTATAATATATATATTTATAAAATGGGTAGGAAAAATCAGTGAAAATTGGGGTCCCAGATTGGACAAAACATACCACGTGACTGTAGTATCCCACAGTGAATGCACTCTCCCAGTACGCCCAAGACACCTGAACTACTTTCCAGCCCTCAGAACCCTTACAGCACTGAAATCACTCCACACCTGGCACAAACAGGCTGCCACTCACAGACACACACATGCAGCTTGAACACATAGGCTGCCAACCACAGCTGTAAGTAAATCTCTATAGCAGTCCCACACTCTATACAATTATGTGGTTGATCCTACCATGATCTTTAAACAAAAGTTTATTTTAAAAAAAATATCTGACTGATTCTGCCATTTTCAGACTGTCTTTCGGTATAATTACATTCACCTTTCATCCTGCAATGTAGCGTGACTGAGCAGTGTTATTGGCAGTAAAGGACATGCAGGCAGAGATTTAAAATAAGGCATTCTGTGTTCAGAAAGTATGTAAAGTGTGTTTTTGATATTAGGTTTATGCAACTTTGTGTAAAAGAAGCTGCTAGCTGTAAACAGAGGAGAACAAGCAGAGTGTAAGAAAATTAACGGCTTCAGAACAGTAGTTGCAAGCATGAGAGACTGTTGCTATGTCAATTACAGTGATATAAACTGCTCAGCCAGACTTCTGGTCATCTTCGATTCTGACATAGTGTCTTAGTGGAACATCCAGTATGTCAATGATGAATTTTTCAAAAGAAATGCCAATATTGCCTTGAGATCTCAGGAGCTTGGTTGCTTAACAGTCCATCATCTTGCTCCACCCCATAGTCATCCTACCCCAAGCCCACAACAGTTTTCAACTCGACCACCTTCCACAGCAAACTGTTCCACCACCACCACCACCTTCACTATGAAGAAATATTTCCTCACATCCTTTCTAAAATTACCCTTCATAAGTTTGTATTCAAGACCTCTGATGGGTAGAATCTACATTGCACTTGATCAGATACTGGTTGTCAACACTGTTGATGCACTTCATAAACTTGAATGCTTCAGTCATGTCTCCCTCTCTTTTCTTTTCCCCAGACACAAAATGTTCAGGCTACACAGTCTCTCCTCGTACAGCTTCCCCTGCTGCCCTGTAATCATTTTGGTTGCTCTTAGCTGCACTGCTTCCAATCTGTTCCTATCTCTGCTAAGATAAGGATTCTAGAACTGAGCACAGTGACAGTGCTCCAGGAAGAGTCAAATCAGGAACCTGCACAAGAGCAAGATCACCCTCTCATTTCTACTGGAGAACACCCTTCCTATACAACACAGCAGTCTGTTTGCTTTCCTGAATACCTTGGTGCATTATGCCTGTAGGTTTAAGTTGTCTTCAATGATTACACCCAGATCCTTTTTTTCAGATATTACTGTGAGCTTTACTCCCTCTAGCCAATATTCTGCCCTGTAATTTCTCCTACCAACATGCATGACCTTGCATTTCATTGCATTAAACTTGAGCTTCCAGGTCCTTGGCCATCTTTGCAGTCTCTTTAAGTCTTTTTTCCTATCACTGATGCCCTCCTCACAACTAACTCTCCCACACAACTTGCTGTTACCTGCAGATAAGATGATATTACCTTTAATCTCCTATCCTATGTCACATATGAACAAGTTTGAAAGCACTAGCCTCAGGACTAACCTCTACGGCTCTCAACTATTCACAGCTTTTTTCTCTGATTGCTCCCCATTTACTGCTACCCTCTGGGTCGTACCACTCAGCCACTTCCCAATCTGCCTTGTAAAACCTTCCCCTAATCCCAGATCCCCCAGCTTTTTCATTAATCTCCTATGTGGAACTGAGTCAAAGGCCTTCCTGGAGTCTAGGTTTAGGATAGTCATAGGCTGGCCTTCTCAGTCACCTGTGCCACTACACTGAAAAAGACTGATAGGCCAGCCCAGAGGACTGCAAACAGTTAAGTGGACTTACGAGGACAAGCTAGAAATTATGTATTGTTATTATTATGCGACACACCCTGAGTTTCCAGTAAGAGGATATACCATCAGACTTCGAACAAATTGCAGCAGAGAGAAATAGTTGCCACAGACAACTGAACAGTGTGACAGATGCAAACTTTAGATCCCTAATAGGACAAATAAAACAAAAAGTACATAGATGAGATTAACTTGGGCAGACTACAGAAGGAAGCAGGTGAAGAGGTAGCAAAGAGAAGGAAGAGGTACCAGAGGCTTTCAGTAGGAAGAGCAGATACATGGGACACAGCAAAGAAAAGGATCTGATATGGTGTAGCATTTATGCCAAAAAGAAAGCAGCTCTTACCAGCACAGCAACAAAAATCGTAGATATATTCGAACAGACATATAGACAGAGATATCCAGATATGGCAAACATCACAAAGAAAAGAATAACCACACAAAAGTGGAATGTAATGAAAAGTGCACAGTTTCATGATCTAGAAAGGCAACACATCGAAATAGAAGTCCTTGAACAGTTAAAGAAAGAAGGATTTGAGGTAGAGACTCAGCCTCCACCAATATCATCTGTAGCCGTTACAGCAGACAACTGCTCAGCCAATATTGGTACATGAAACGAACATGACACACACCTCCTAAAGACACCCAGCAAAGTCCACATCAAGTGCCATATCCGGAGCAAAACAGCTGAAGTTCCAGTTCAACCCATACAGAGAGCGGAAGACCAGGAAATGCCAATTACAGGAATAACCCTTAACAAAGAGGAAGAAAACATGAGAGAAGACTTGCTGGACCTAATTGACATGGACAAATATATCAAAATACATCAAAGGGAAAGACTGCAAAAATTACGCCTGACATACACAGTTAGGGAACACATAAAACATATGAACAAAGTTATTGGAACCATCCAGAGGGATCCATATGATGTCACTGAAATAAACAGAATACATTATTGTGCAGCGAGACTAATAACAAATAGAGCAGTGCCAAAAAAGCAAGGAATGAAGAACAAAAAGAGAGGGAAATTCAGCATACCACCATGGAAAAAGTGGATAGAAGGGACAATTATGGAACTAAGATCAGAAGTATCACTGCTGGAGGAGTTTAGAAAAGGTAATAGATCAATGAAAGTCATCAGGAAAGTGGATGAAATCAAAGACAAATGCTGTATTAAAACAGATCAGGACCTAAATTTTACCATCTCAAATAACAAGCTTAAGATCTCTGCTCAAGCCGAGAAGCTCAGGAGATACGTAGAAAGGAACAATGAAAAAATGCAAAATAGATGGTTTAGAGAAGACCCAAAGAAATTCTATAGGGAGCTGTGAAAGAAAACAGCCAACATAAAACTCCACCAGTAAAGAAAGAAATTGAGGAATTCTGAGAAGTATTTATGAAGATCCAGTTGAACATAATAGGGATGCAAAGTGGATACAGGAAATAAAAGACAGCATTAGAAATGGTACTACTAGAGATATGGAGTGGCCTGACGTAACAGCTAAGGAGATAGAAATGAAGATAAGGAAGGCCTCCAACTGGAAAACCCCAGGTCCAGATGCAGTACCCAACTTCTGGTTGAAAGTACTAACATCTTTGCACCAAGATTTAGCTACCTCAAAAAACTATTTATACGCACATCCTGACTTGACACCCATCTGGTTAACGACAGGGAATACCACACTTCTTATTAAATCCGAACCTGCCAGTCTCTCCAAGAACTATCGCCCAATAACCTGTTTACCAACAATATATAAACTATATACTGGAATCGATGCAGATTGAGTCTACAATCATTTAGACTGCAATAAACTCATGGCAATAGAACAAAAAGGTAATAAAAGAAAATCATATGGCACAAAGGACCATCTCCTGTTGAACAAAGCCATTATGGAGAGCTGCAAAATGCCTAAATCTTAGTGTAGCATGGATCTACTCAAAAGCATTTGACAGTATCCCACACTCCTGGATCACTGAGTGTTTACGGATCTACAGGATACATCCTACACTGATAAACTTCATCACAACAACAATGACAAAGTGGCAAACCACCCTGCAATTAAATCATGAGAAAGGTCAAATCACCATCCCAAATATAAGTATCCAACGAGGGATATTTCAAGGTGACTCTTTGTCACCACTTCTGTTTTGCCTTGCCCTCAATCCCTTGAGTAGCCTAATCAACAACCTAGGCTATGGATACAGCTTGAACCCCAGAAACAAAAACAATCAACAGCTAACATCTCACCTTCTATTTGTAGATGACCTAAAACTTTACAGTTCATCTGACAAACATTTGAAAGAACAACTACAAATTGTTAAGACCTTTTCTGATGACATACGGATGACGTTTGGCCTAGACAAATGTGCCAAAGCAACATTTGTAGCAGGAAAGTTAACTTGTAAAGAAAACATGAATCTGGCGGAGGTTTGTGACATAAAAGAACTTGAGCAAGAGGGAGTGTATAAATACCTGGGAATAGATGAAGGAGCAACAGCACAACATGAACAAATGAGAGTAAAAGTAAGCAAGGAATATTTTAGAAGGTTAAAGCTAATTTTGAAAACTGCTTTGACAACACGAAATAAAGTGCAAGCTATAAATCAACTCGTCCTTCCAGTGATATCATACAGCTTTGGTGTGATAGACTGGCCACAGAAAGTGTTGAACCAGCTAGATATAAAAACAAGAAAAATGTTTCATGCTCACCAATTAATATACAAAAATCAGTGCATGCCAAGATTATACATCCCAAGGGCAGAGGGAGGCATGTGCCTCATTGAGATTGATTACACATATAGATCCACAATAGTGGGGCTACATACATACTTACTGACATCCTTGGACCCAAATATAGTCAAGGTCTTGCATCATGAAGAAAATAAGCCTAAAATGACTTCACTCATCAAATTAGGAGAAGCCTTCAGAAGGGTAGCAGAGATTGATGTCAATCCAAAAGTAGATAAGGAATTGTCAGCAACAGAAACGCAAAGAACCAGAAAAGAGTATAAGGATAAAGACCAACAGAAAAGAAAAACAATTGGAAAGTCCATAATTATAGTGGAAAATACAGTGAGCTACTGGAGCAACCACAGGTCAAACAAGCCCTGACCCATGAGTGGTTAAAAGAGGTGAATTTAGGCCACGAGATGAGAGATAATAATGGCAGCCAAGATAGTGGGCTACGACAAGATGGTTCACAAAATCCATAGAAAAAACAGGAGAAACAGACAAGTGAAGGTTCTGTAGTACAGAATTAGAAACAGTTGCACATCTCGTGGCTGGATGTGAAGTACTCATGGAAGAAGACCTGTATACTGAAAGACACAACAATGTAGCAAGATTGATCCACTGGAAACTGTGCAAACACTATAACATACAGGTGCAGAGAGACACTGGAAACATGAACCACAAAGAATCACAGAGAATGAAGAAGTAATGAACACATGGGATCACCCAATACCAACAGCCAAGAAAGTGGAAGCAAGAAAACCTGATATTGTAATACAAGAAAAGAGAACAAAGGTAGCATTACTGATTGAAATAGCCACCCCTAGTGACTACAGTGTGCTGCGTACAGAGAGACACAAAATCATGAAATACCAAGATATGCAGTCAGAAACCAAACTGATGTGGAATAAGGACACACAGATTGTTCCAGTAGTGCTTGGGCAATGGGACTAATCAAAAGAACTTTCAGGCACATTTAAATATACTACCAATACTTGTGACACCTATGAACTTCAAAAGGAAGCTATTTTGGGATTGCTATGCTGAGAGAAGAGCGCCTCAGCAAACATCAAAGATTAATACAGTACTAATTTCTTGAGTTTTGAATATGCCCTGGCTAAAGAATGGGGTCCATTCTTGCCACAGTATTATAAATCCCTAAACATTTGGAGACACTAACCCCGAGGGAAAACATCACTGGGAGAACTTTTATGAACTGTGCCTATGCCAGTTTGAAAGCCCATAAAAAGCCCTCTTAAATGAGGTATTGTGCTCCTCTGTAGCTGGCTGAAGTCCACAGATATTGTTGGCAATGTCTGGCCCATATTGATAATTCATTGCCACCATTTTTAGAACTTTGGTCTGGCACTGATGAATGAGCTGTGGCTAACCACACTGTAGTCAAGCACAAGGTTCTAAAATGGTGGCAGTGTAGTATCAAAAAGGAGCAGACACAATCATCAATATCTCTGGACTGCTGCCAGTAACAAAAGAGCCAAATATCACATTTATAAGATATTTTCATGGACTTTTAAGCTGTAATTGGTACTGTCCATAAATGTTCCCCTTTAACAAAGCCATGTTTCTTAGGATCCTTTAACCCATTCTTCTCCAGAAACTCTACTATGGTCTCATTCAGTATGATCTTTAATACTCTGTTAATACTGTCTTGCTAGCAATTTAGAGTTCAAGTTTGCTGATTTAATCTAAGTGCCTGTAGAGTGTTCCGTCTTAAGACCCGGTAACGATCTCAGCTCAGGTCTTGAACTCTCCCCCTCTTTTTCACCTTTTTACCCTGGTATTGTGTTTTAATTAGCCCTGTTCTTGCTCTCTCAGACCTTGTGGCACCTTGCCTAACATTTTGGTCTGCAACACATCCAGTTTAAGCCATTTTGCATTCCTCTTAGCTCTACGAGCAGCCCCACCCCCCACCTCTCTTATTTAATTTCCCTCTGTCCTTCTCTTTTTAGATAGTCCGAGAGCCACAGCTGTGATTCTCTGATGAACCTGACCTGCCAGACTGCCATCCGCGGTACGGGTGTGAAGCCACCAGCCTCTCACAGAAGCTCAGGTACGGACTCGCCCTCGGGGACTAATTACCTCCAGGAAGGCAGCCTTAGCTGCTGGATTTTGGGCCCCACCCATGCCCACCCCAGTCCTTTTTACTCTTTGCTTCCACAGGCTCACTCTGAGATTACACCACTTGTGTTCTGAATGTCCTGTATACTTTTAACAGTGAATCCTGGGCATTTCTAAGCAAATCAAGCCATAGTCAGCATGTCGCAAACAAATGCTAATAGCTCAATAACTGTACTTGCTAGACACAAAGTATGAGTGGCAGAGTTATTAAGCACAAAATTTCCTTTCCAATGGTGGTATGCATGTAATGATAAGTAATTTAGTTTTTTTCTATGCTGGTTGAAACCAGAAAAAAAAATATTTCTTTCACTAAAAAAAGGCAACATAAGCCATTTTTTATTGCAAATTACGTCAAATATCAACACCAAATTAAGCATGCAGACATTAGATGGTGTTTTACTATTATGTTTGTTAAAAAAAAGATATCTTTTTACTGTGAAACATATTTTTTCCTTATTTTAGTCAAGGTGCTTTGGTGAGATTTCAGGGATGAATCTCAACCACACGCACCGTATCATAAACAAATGCATATAACTCCAAAAGTATACATGATACACACAACGTATCAGCATGAAAGATGATCAGCACAAAATTGCCTTTCCAACGATACTATGCGATCAACTGTACTCAGTACAGTATTTTTTTATACCTGCTGAAGTGTCAAAAAGGTGCATTTTATTCAAGCTGCTTAGGTGAGTCTTGATGGAAAACATGTCAGCCATTCACACCGTACCATAAACAAATGTAAAAAGCTCTTAAAGTATACATGACATACACAAAGTATCAGCATGAAACTTGTTTAGCAAAAATTGCCTTTCCAACGGTGCTATGCATTCAATTGTCATCTATACATTTTTTTATGCCCACTCAAGTGTCAAAAGTGCATTTTGTTCAAGCTGTTTAGGTCAGTCTTGACAGACAACTGTCAGACACAAACACACACACACACACACACCAAGCAAACAAATGTGCATAACTTTTATTTTATATGCAAAGACAAAGTATCAGCAGATACCTTCGTCAGCACAAATAACCTTGCTAACGGGTCCAAGCATTCAGTTATAATCAGCATTTTTCTGTACTACCTGAAAAACAAATTCAGTTTTCTGAAACTAAAAGCAGTTATTATACAATAGGAGTGAGCAGAACAAGTATTCTCACTGCATTATGAAAACTCCATATGTCACAATGTCTCCAGATATCTCCACATATCACACTAATTCTCCACATTACTGCTTACTGCAAACAACCAAAACCCAGCACAAAACAGTCCTCTTGTACAAAAGCACTGGAATGGCCAAGTGAATGATACAGACTACATCTGAACTTGTCACAAGTGAACTCAGTCAACTCACGGAACCATCATTCATGTCATCGCTACGCTCCATCATTCGTTCATAATATTCCACCAGCTCACTTGCCAATCATTCAGATATATTCTGCATCACACCCCTAGCCATCATGTACCCTTTAGTCCTTTGGTACAAAACACACATTTTTCATGTCTTTCTATCGCACCAACGTGTGCAAAGACATTCAACACAGGGTAGTCCCAAATATCCGAAGGTGCACGGCGGCACACTCTTGCATACACCCACATGTAAGAATGAGCATTCATGACATCACAACACATAAGCATGTGCATGGAGCACCCATGGTATTCGTACAATGCCCACAAGTCACAACACCGAAAACAGAATGGCAACAAATGTCGATGTCCACAAATTATTACAATTATCACAATTACATTTTTCTTACCTTTTCAGATGGTGTCCCATGATGATGTCACTGCACTGAAGCGAGTTCACCATCCTTACCTGGTGTCCCAACTCTCCTCTGTTGACTGTCATCTTTCTGTAAATAAAGTAGTTCCATCCTCTCGTCTGTGTCATCCTTCTGTAAATAAAGTATTTCCATCCTCTCCGCTGTTGTCTGTGGCATTTTTATAACATGAAAAATAAAACAAAAGGTCCTGCCTCTACCCTGCTGTCTTTGGTGTCCTGTGATGAACAAATAAAAAATTAGTTCCAACCAATTGTCTGTAGTCTGTGTCAGATATTTGCCTTTCCAAACTCCTCTAGCTGTGCTCCTTTAGTCCTCCGTGGCAAATTTGTCATCTTCTGTGGTCCTCTGCTGTTCACTCATTCTGTTCCAGTCACATAAATGCGGGACCACCACCTCTGCATGTCTCTCCACTCCATGCACTACACCACCACACAGAACAGGCAATGTGGCAGCCAAATTAAAATACAAAATACTGAGCTAAAACCTCCGCTCCACATAAATTTTACTGAAAGAGGTACTGGAGACAAACAGGCACACTGGCATACTCACTCCTCACTCTTATTTCTGAAGTGTTGTTCTGTATTCCTTTTGATGCTTTGAGTCATATCAATCCTCAGTCTGCCAGCCGACACATCAACCCCTATGGCACCACACCACCACATCATCATTGCGATCGCTCAATGAAAACACTTGTCAGTACACTATGAGATGCTGTGGTGGGTGGCCATTACAGATATGTCCGCAGTCAGGCAGAGAGCTGCTATGCTCATCACACATTATGGGCGGTGACAGCAGTTCCGGACCGACCAAAAGGAAAAAAAACTACTTCAGTTAGAACAAGGTGACGGCTGACTCCCAAAGTAATGCAAGTTTCATCCCTCCATTAGCCGTTTCAGTTGGCCCCCTTGGTCTGGTGAGTGAAATCAGCCTAACACTGTCATCCGATGTGTGCAGCCACACTCGCTATTCTTTCTGAACACTCCACTTGTTTCTCACCTACCAGCAACTCGCGTAACGTTCCGCACTTGTACCCTTTACTTTCACTCATTAGACCTCTTTAGCTCAGTATTTTGCATTTTAATTTGGCGCAGCCCATTCAACGACTGGCATGTCGCTGACTGCATCTGAAACACCAATGGGCCTAACCTACTTTCACCAACAACACACGCAAATACATTTCCGCCTATGGAAACTGCATCTCTGTGACTTTCTGTGGTGCTTTGCACAAAGTGTATTCCACAAATCAGTAACAATACCTATATCAGCGACTTTTAGATTACACATGTGCTTTGCCACGGCCACCCACCTCCATTCCTACAAAACCAGCTTATCAACTTTCTCACTTCCACCACGGCCTCCATCCAGTCAAGTGCTCTTTCTCCTCTGCCATTTTCCTGTCCTGCTCCACTATGCACCTACCACCACCTCTGTGTGCATCTACACTCCATCCATTGCAGCTGCTGTAGCTGTTGGTGACTGTGAACGCGGTCCATTTGGTATCTTCCGGTGTTCATCCGCCCCCGGCAGGACTTTGCTTCAACCAAATATTCAGTGCCACACACAAAGCCAGAAGAATCCACATTTATATAGCACTTTTCATACACAGTGTATCCAAAAGCGCTTTACTAGCAATGCTTCACTGGTAGTGAAGTGACTGAATGTGTAGTGGTGGCCATATCGCACATTACCCTACCACATCTGGCACAATCGCATGAACCACTTTTATGGGAAGGGGAACTAGCATGGCGACACCGTTATGTTTCCTACTCTTTGCGGAGACTGCCCTGTGTTCTTTTACTTCCACCTGGACACCCACCAGGATGGGTAGAAGGACCCTGGTTTAACGTCTCATCAGAAGGATGGCACACTCAGCAGCCCAGCACCCAACCCCCAATACTGCACTCAAGAATGATTGTTTTTGTTGTAAGTCCAATCCCGGTGTGGGACGAGAACCCACGACCTTCTGGTCCACAGGTGTATGTGTTACCAACTGAGCCACACTGACACCTCTTGTTGTCACAATGGACAGCGCGACACACAGAACAGGCAATGTGGCAGCCAAATTAAAATACAAAATACTGAGCTAAAACCTCCACTCCACATAAATTATACTGAAAGAGGTACTGGAGACAAACAGGCACACTGGCATACTCACTCCTCACTCTTATTTCTGAAGTTTTGTTTTGTATTTCATCACGGGTCTCTCTCTGCCAGTCTCTCTCAAACTCTCAGGCTCTGTACTCTCACCACCAGTCTCTCTCAAACTCAGGCTCTGTCACTCTCGCCACCAGTCTCTCTCCAAAATCTCTTGCTTGCTGATCTCTCTCAAACTCTCAGGCTCTGTTCTGTCACTCTCGCCGCCGGTCTCTTGCAAACTCTCAGGCTCTGTACTCTCACTCACCAGTCTCTCTCACTCGCTGGTCTCTCTCAAACTCTTCTTTGTACCATTGTCTCTAGCCTGCAGCTCCTCATCATGTACACTCAGAGAAGCTGCAGAGGGACTATTACACTCAGAGAAGCTGCAGAGGGACTATTGCAAGCAAGTCTTTTGTGTTGCTAGCGTGAGCCTCGTTATCTGTAGTTGTGATACTCTGGAAAGCAATCAACACAGAGGTGTACATTGCACATGCGGCATGTATATGATGGTTCAGCGCGTTTCTTTTTCAGTGCACAATTTCTGCACCTCCCCTTCTTCCTTTTCACCAGGTAGTGTGGTCCAGCCGAAGTAGGATCCTGCTCAATTACAGCAACTGGGGCACTTTGTCTCCTATTGGTGAACCCTTACAGCAGATGCTCCGAGAGGGCAATGTGAAAATTCAGCTGCCTATGCTTGTTCACCCTCCCGGTCTTGGATCGTTGAACATGATGGACACTCTCTCGAAACAAAGTGAAAGCATTTGCTAATGCCAGGTCCCACAAAAACCAGAAAAGATATATCCACCACTTCTTAGATTTTCTACTACTGTGGTACTGGCTCCAAAGCTGGTCAGCAACATCCACGCCATTCATGTGCATGTTGTACTGCTTCAGCATTTCAGGACAGGGAACAGATACTTCAGTGCCATTTTTTTGTCGCCTAGTCAGAGATGTTGCTGGTAAGGTCAGGTCATGATGAGTTGAGAGAAGGAAAATAGGAAACCCTGTTGGTACGCATTGTGCCACATGCATACAAGCCAACATTCAAAAGTTATTTTGCCAGGTGAACCAATGAGAAAAAATTATCATAATACACATGGTGTCTTTTG
Organism: Neoceratodus forsteri; assembly: GCA_016271365.2. Classification (NCBI taxonomy): domain Eukaryota; kingdom Metazoa; phylum Chordata; order Ceratodontiformes; family Ceratodontidae; genus Neoceratodus; species Neoceratodus forsteri. The sequence continues at coordinate 339,922,161 of CM057449.1, forward strand.
CCACACAGATCTTTAGTCAGGTCTGTCACCACCCTCTCTCCAAGGCCCACTGCCACAGTGCCAGCAACCTTTCTGTGTAGACTTGGAAGTCTGACACATAACCATTGTGAGGATCTGCAAGAACCCACACCTTTATTCCATACCGTTGCGCTTGCTTCACATGTACTGCTTGAATGAGAGCCGTCCTCTGAATCCTACCATGGCCTCATCGATTGACACTTCTTGGTGTAGGTGGTATTCCATCTTGCAGGCCGTCTGAACACGCTCCAGAATGGGATGCACATGATGAAGTTTGTCGTGATTTTCCAATCCTCTGGGCGGATTTAGCATGCTATTGTTAGCATGTAGATACTGTGTAATCTTCTCATAACGCTCACGGGTCATCACCTTTGAAATCGGACTACGTCCATAGAGATGGTGCTTACCCCAGTACATAGGTAGAGTGGTGCCTTCATAAATGTGGGGCTGTGGTTCCTTGTCATCATTGCCATTCTGCTATCTGGGTATATAGAGACAAATCCTGGGCCACTAGATGATTATTTCTCAGCAGATGACATAGATAGTATGTCCAAACATGGGCTGTTAATTGCACACTTGAATATAAGAAGTTTGATGTGTCACTTTGTGGAACTGGAGTCATGGGTCAAACTGTACAATCCTGATATCCTCTGTCTCACTGAGACCTGGCTAAAACCATCGGTTACTGACTCCCTCTGCTCCCTGCCAAGTTACTCTATTATTCGAAGGGATAGGATATCAAACAAACGTGGTGGTGGAGTTGCTCTGTACTACAAAAATAATCTGACTGTCTCTCTTCTCGCTATCCCGGATGCTCAGTCAGTATGTGAATACTTGCATGCTACCGTTGCTTTGGGAGCCAAGAAACTGCATGTTATCTGCGCGTATAACCCCCCAGCGGGAGGGATTGCGGGTCTAGAGTACCTGTTGCAAAATACCTCTCAGAATTTTAATCATAATGAGGTTGTCATCTTAGGGACCTAAACTTAAACTGACTTGGGGCAGCTCTCAGTTCTCTTCAATCTCTGACTCATAGCTACAACCTGCATCAGATGGTAACAGTGCCAACTAGAAGTTTGTCTTCATCACCACTAGGCACACTATTGGACTGGGTGCTGGTAAACTGGATCAACACATCTCAGGCGCTGGTACTCTTGCTGATGCTTTAACTGACCATTCTCCTACTTTCTGCATCCTGTCCTTGGGGGCACCTCCATCTCCTCCACCACGTCTCATCACTCTCACAAACTTTGCTCACCTAGACCAAGAGGTGTTTCTGTATGACATCTCCAGAATTGATTGGTCGGAGATCTATCTATCACACTGTTCTCAGGATGCTCTTAACCTCTTCATCACTAAATTCCTTATGGTTCAATGTAAACTTGCCTCAAAGATCACCTGAGAGTGAGGGGTAAACATACAAGATGGCTAAACAAAGACTTGCTCAAATGTTTGCACTTTAGAGATAAACTCTGGAAGCACTACAAAACATCAGGCCAGCAAACAGATTTCAACGCTTACCGCACGCTACGGAATTCATGTAAAAAACAAGTCAGAGCTGCTAAGAGCAAGTACTGTAAAGACCTACTGATTAACTCGGCCAATGATCCCAGAAAATTCTGGTCACACATCAAATCCTTCCTAGGATCCTCACAGTCAGCTACCCCTGGTGATATGCTGATAAATGATGTGCATTGCAATGACTCGCAAACCATAGCTAATTCTTTCAACCTGCATTTCTCTGATCTCTCCCAGTATACCTCTTCCTTCAATCCCACTGCAGTGTCCTCCCACTCCTCATCAGGAACCTGTCTGGATAAGTTGGAAGTGTTGTCCCTGTGCCTCCTTATACTCCTCCATTCTATTTTAAGGCTGTGTCTAGAAAGGAAGTCCTGAAGCTCCTGAGGTCCATCTCTGATCGTACCAGCTCTGGCTCAGACTCCTTGAACCCCGCCTCTTGAAACTTGCAGCCCTTATTGCATTACCACTGGCCAAAATTTATACATTATCACTTTCAGGTGGAGTGGTCCCTGACCTCTGGAAAGCTGCACGGACCACACCTGTACTTAAAAGGGGATCCTAAGGTTGTCATGAACTACAGACCAATTGCCATACTCTCAGTACGTAGCAAAATCCTGGAGAAAATTGTCACAACTGACTATCTACTTAAGCACAGCCTGCTCTCAGATACCCAACATGGCTAAAGGACATAGCATGACAACTGCACTCCTTAAATTCACCACTGACACTCTTTCAAAAAATGGATACTGGCAATCTGACTGGGGCTGTCTTTATTGACCTCACAAAGGCTTTTGACCTTGTTGATCACACTTTGCTTCTCTCCTCGCTCCAACACCTGCATTTCTCCTCCTCTGTTGTTGACTAGTATGAAAGCTACCTGACAAATAGAACTCAAGTGGTGACATTTAATTCCTCTCTATCGAACAGTACCACCATTAACATTGGTGTACCTCAGGACTCCATCCTAGGGCCCCTCCTATTCTCTCTTTATATAAATAACATTGGAGCTGCTTTAAAATCCTGCTCTGCTATTCTATATGCTGATGATCTTGTCATCTATACAAGTTCTACTAATATAGACACTATCAACACAACCCTTTCCTCTGACTTTAACAATATCCAGAACTGGCTATATGACCACAAACTGGCTGTCAACACTAGCAAAACTAAAGCCATGCTGCTTGGATCGGCCCCAAAGCTCCAGGCTTACAAAACAGCACTGATGGTGTAGGACTTAGAAGGTCAATTACTGGAATGTGTGACCTCTTTCAAGTACCTGGATATCCGGCTAGATCAATCTCTTGATCTTAATCTTCATGTACAATCTGTTTGCAGAGCTGTCAACTCCAAACTGGGTTTTGCATATAAGACTAGTTATATGCTCATGCCATCAGCTAAAATGGCCATTGCAAGGGGGATTCTGCTACCCACCCTAACCTATGGGGCTTCCTTATTTGGGGCTGCTCATAAAACTGACCTACTCAAATGGGATATTATGTATAACAACATATGTCGCTATGCCTCTTCTGCTCCTCAGCTTAAACACCACTGTCAGCTTTATAATGATCTTGGTTGGCTGTCTCCATTAGCTAGTAGGAAATACTACTTTGGCTGTCTTGTTGAGTCCATAATTTGAAATCAAACCCCTAGGTGTCTTGCAGCTATGCTTGTTCCTCAGGACACACTCCATGGTCTCACGATCAGCTGAACAATCCTTTCTGAATTTGCCGAGGTGCCGACGAGGAAAGGAACTGTTGCATTTGAACATGCAGCTCCACAGCTGTGGAATTCCCTTCCCCACATTAGACTTTCTAGCTCCACACAAGCTTTAAGAGAAAATTGTGCTCGAATCTGCTGATTGCTGATACCTGTTCCTGCTTTCACCCTACCTAATGACTGATGTCTCTGGCCATAAAATAGTATTTCCTCACATCTATATAACCTCTTACTGCCTCAGCCTGTCCCGCTCCCTTTCCCTGCCCATATACAATCTTGCAATGCAGGCATCTCCCTTACACTTACATACACTCATATAATCTAATTTCATGGCTTGCTCCCCTTCCTCACTTACCAACCTTTTCCTTAATGACACCCCTGCTCTCAATGGTTATTTCTTCCTTTGTATTACCTGTTTTTGTTTTGTGTACCTTGTTTCTGTTCATATGATGTGCCACCTGAAAATTTATTGTCCAAGGTCCTCTCTATTCATTGCATAGGTAGGCACCTATGAACTTATAAATGGTCTACTCTGTATGTCTCTGATATATTGTATCCACTTTAACTCATTGTATGTAAAGCACTTTACTTTGTATGTTCAAATATATTGTATCCTGTCTAACTCATTGTATGTAAAGCACTTATAATTTGTTATCCTGTTAAGTTTCTCCATGTCTGTACTCTCCCGGGTCATGCCTGAAAATAGTCATTTTATGGCTAGTGCACTTACCCAGTTAACAAAAGCTAAATAAATAAATAAATAATAATAGACATGTACAGCCGTAGTCCAAAAAAACATTTTATGTCGCACACCGTCACCAGAGTCCATCGGGGGTCCACTTTATTTGCTTCTGCCTGCTTACGGGCACTGTACCGGTTTGTCTCATCAGCTATCAGTTCATAGAGTATCGGTGGAAATGTGAGGTTCATGAAATCTATCGCATCTTCTCTGCACCCATCACTGTGGTGGGACCCACAGGCTCCTTGAAGTCTTCAACATGCACTGGCTGTAGCAGACGTGTCCAACCATCATTGCAACCTCATTCAGATGTGTTGAAAGTTGCTCATATTGTTCTGCAGCATCCACTTCAACAGGGCTACATGCACGCTGCAGTCTAGCCAAAGGGAGATCATCCTCACTGTCCGTGTAGTTTCTCTTCCGCCGTAGCTTGGCTAGTGGAACATCATCCTCTTCGCTCTCCGAGGAGTGCCTCTTCCAGCACAACGTGGACAGGGGCAGATCATCTTCTTCACTGAATTCACTATCTGGTGTACTCAAAGGCATCATGCGCATCAAGTCCACCTGGATGTCGTAATCATCAGAACTGCCAAAACCCGGAAAGTCCTCTGCCTCATTGTCACTAGCACTATCAAACAAGCACAGCAGGTCGTTTTTGTAGACATTCTCCATATTCTTCAGTTTGATTGCTCTGCGCTCTTCACAACGTACTTGGACTGCCTCGGGAAGGTCTCTCTGGAGGTTATAATGATTTCGAGGTTCTATCAATCTCTGGCGGTTGTAACGATCTCTGGCAGTTCTACAGATCTCTGGAATGTTCATTCACAGACTCTACAACAGAAAAATAAAGCCATATCTTTGCACTGCGAGCCACACAAACTTGCTGCATCCAACATATGTTCCGCCTACAATGCTCCATTACCCGGTACAATAAAAAACAAACTGTGTGTAACAGTTTGGCCGGCCAGTGGCAACACAAGCCATGGACCTGGCACCAGCTCACACAAAACGGTTGCCATGCAACAACACAAAATGGCATTCTCTGTATATCACACCTGTCTTGTAACCATCTAGCCACAGGTGAGAGGCAACCAGCCCTCCGAGGACTCCATTTTGTGGGATGGTTTAGTGTGTTTGGAGGTGGGGTGGAGGACCCTGACAGCGTGAGAACCATTTTGTGAGCAGGCGTCGGATCTCGGAGGAGGAGGGATCACCCAGGCAGTAGGTGCTGCTCTTTGTTGGACGGTGTGGGGCCTTGTTCGCCTGCCACCGTCCCACAAACAGCCACGCCTGTTGTCTGGGTGCCCCCCAGACCTGCCGCCAGCTCACACAAAATGGTTGCCACGCTGTCACAGTCCTGCCCCCCACCGGCAAACACACGCCACCATCCCACAACATGGATTCCCTGGTGGCCAGTGTTCTCCACACCCCACGGTATCCAACAAAAAACATGATGGCATTCCCCACGGTGTTCAGTGGTCCCTCCCCCAAAGCAGGCAACAACACAAAATGGCATTCTCTGTATTCACATCTGTCTTGTAACCATCTAGCCACAGGTGAGAGGTAACCTCTTCTGGGACTCCATTTTGTGGATGATTTTGTGTGTTTGGAGGTGAGGTGGAGGACTCTGACAGCATGGGAACCATTTTGTGAGCAGGCGCTGGGTCTCGGAGGGAGAGGGATCACCCAGGCAGTAGGTGCTGCTCTTTGTTGGATGGTGCGGGGCCTTGCGTCGCCCGCCACCATCTCACAAACAGCAACGCCTGTTGCCTGGGTGCCCCCCCTCCCTCTCAGACCTGCCACCAGCTCACACAAAATGGTTGCCACACTGTCACAGTCCTGCCCCCCACCGGCAAACATGCCACCATCCCACAACATGGATTCCCTGGCCCATCACCCTCTGTGCGTCCCACCCAGCACATAGCAGAACCACATGAAGCATAGCAAAAAAAACACACAGAATGCCATACAATCCCCCAGTGGCCCCCACCCAATTGGAGGAAAAGGTACCGTTACCTGGCTGTTACCCACCCAGAATGCCCTCCACCAACCACAGCATAGTAAATGCATGCTTGTGGGCAATACATATGAAAATGCCCAAAAACAAATACCATCCAGCACATTTGCAGAAGTACCTTACCTGGCTGAGGACCAGAGCACAGAAGAAAACACCCCTCCACCCCAAACGCCATCCCCAACAGCATAATGGCATGGAACAGATGGTAAAACACGGAGAAACACCCGCTGACCTGCCTCCACCCCAAACGCCATCCCCAACCGCATACCGCATGGAACATATGGCAAAACACTGAGAAATGATGCTCAAGCCAACAGGAGCACCGACAAAACCAGGGCGACCTGTCCGCTCCACCCCAACCGCCTCCCAACCACATGACATGGGACCAGAGCCGCAGACACCATAGCCTACCAATGACAAAGCATTCCCACTGCCTCCCCGCTGCCCCGCGCCGCCTCCCCGCTGCCTCCATGGGTCCTGCTCTGAAAGCAAAGCAAAGCAGCACAGTAGGGGACAGAAGCACAAACGGCAAACCAAATGCCGACATCCACTTGCAGATGATAGAATAACAGTGTAAAGCAGGAGCACAGAGTTTAGCAGCAGATGCCCAAAAACAAAAGAATAAAACAAGCAATAAACAGCCATTTCTGTACCATTTCTGAACCAATTTGAGTGTTTTTGGGGGCTTTCATTTGAGTCAGAAACCGGAAGTAGGGATTCTCGCTGAAGTCGACTCAAAGAAAGACCCTGAAAACAGTCAAATTGAAACAGAAGTTAAATAAAAGTTGCCAATTAAATACCTGAAAGTGTGCAGCTGTCAGGGAAAGATAACGAGTAGCTCAGCAGGTGCAACAAGCGGCAAACTGAGACAAGCTGTAATCGACCTCCACGCAGTACCGAAATGAGGATGTACAGTTTGAAACAGCGTTTTCTTATCTTTTTCAATTGGACTCCTACACTTACCAGCCAATTAAAGGAGGCTAATTGTGTGAGGTTTCACCCAAGAGTTTTAAAAGCAATAGTTCTATTGGCTGGCAAGGACTGGCAGAAAAAGGTACTGACGACTCACACATGGCTGCACACAGGGACTCTACAGCTGGCGTCTGTATTCATCCTAGGACACATGGGGAAAGTGATCTGCCTACTCCAAGTGGTGGCTAGGACACAATGAGTTAAATACACTTAAACCCCTCCCGGCTTCCTAGCTCACTCCTACAGGATACTGACAGCCAGCTGCTCAAGCTTAATGACAGCATCACTGTCTCTTGTGAGCACTCTTTCCTATCTAGTGTAACTGCTCCTTCTAGCTCTCTCTAAAACCACCAAGTACAGTGTTAACTGTACAGCCTCTCTTTGGCACCAGTGTGTCAGACTTGATAACTGAATCAAGCTGCCATGTCCCCTATCAAGGGATGCTATCTACTTCTGCTCCTTGCTACCAGACTTGGTACAGCTGGCACCAGATGCCTAGCTAGGCCGCTGCTACCCCCCTCTGAACCACTACTGGGTAGTGCATGGCTGTCCAAGGCACCTTCAGAAACTGCCTCACTTGGCTGTGGGCAGCGACTTACTTGACCTTACCCTACAAACACAGGTGGACATATGCCCTTCCCTAGCATATGGGTAGTAATGGTTAGCTATACCCTAATAATTAAACCAGTGTCCAACCACCTGAATCATCTGAAGCCTCGGTGGCAGAAGGTACGAGCCAAATTTAGCATAAACCTTTCTGCCAGAAAGGTAATCTTTATGCTCCTGCTCCTCTCTGGCAACATTCACTCGAACCCAGGCCCACTCACTTCAATGGGTCCTGGTGTTCATAAGGTTAAAGACCTAAAAATAGCCTCACTGAACATCTGCAGTTTAACCACAAAATTTGACCAACTACAGGCATGGATGGCCCTCCATACCCTGTACATCCTCTGCCTAATGGAGACCTGGTTGACCAGTAGGATTAAAGATAGCAGAAGTTGCCCTCAAAGGCTTCCAAGCATACAGGATTGATAGAATAGGCAAGAGAGGTGGGGATGCCTCATCTATGCCAAGGACTTCTGCAGTACTCTGTCTTTCCTGGAACCAGGATGGCAGAGGACCATGAGATAATAGTGATAAAGGCACAGGTCGGTCAGAATGGCAAAACTCATCCTTGCCACAATCTACCTACCCCAAGAAAGCCACGCAGGCCTTCCCACAATTATGGATGTTATCAGCACCCTTCCAACGGGACTGAGCTTGTCATTACCAGGACTTTAACATAAATTGGGATGGAAAGGAGGCTGCCCTTTCAGGATCTGATAGCCACCTCCAACCTGACACAACTTGTCACCTGCCCCACCAGGCAGAACTATAAGACAGAAACAGTACCTCATGACTGGGTCCTAGCAAGCTCACCATCCGGATCTCTGAGATCAAGGTTCTCCCAGACACGCTAAGTGACCACTCCCCAGTCAACTTCCTGTGGTCTAATAAATTTACCAAAAGCCCACCCATCCTCATTGAAAGCAGGGTCTTGAGGAAGGGTAAACTTGGAGCCTCAAATCAGCCCTTGCCCTGCATGACTGGACTCTATCGACCTGGTGCCTGCCTACCCTTGATCAGGCCCTCAGTTAATTCATTAAGGGCTTTAGCTCCATCTGTGACATCTATGCCCCGCTCATGAAAAGAAAAATTTGGGGGCTGGCAAATGGCTGGATTGATGGGGAGCTCCTCTCCCACCTGAAAGAAAGGGACATACTCTGGGAGAAGACCAGAAACACAGGTAGCAAGCATGACTACCAGTGTTACAGAACAGCCGGGAACCGCTGCACCAAGCTAATCCATCTCGCCAAAGCCAACTATCATAAGGCCCAGCATTACAATTTTTGGGGTGATGGGAAAAGATTCTGGGATAACATCAAAAGCATCCTTGGAAAGGAGGACAAGAAGCACCCTCAGCTGCTCAGTATCAGTAACACCCCCACTACAGACCCTCTAGCTATTGCAGAAGCCTTCGATAAGGCCTTCACCGATCTTACCCCAGTGCTACCACCTGCCTATTTTCAACCTGGTTTGAACCATTCCAACAACGTGTCTACTGAGTGTTCTCACCAAGGACCTTGGTTTTCCATTTTTACTGGTAACACCAGTAGAAATCACAGAATCCTGCTTGGGTTGCGGATTTTTAATTCTTGTACCAGTGCCTCACGGAAATTGCATTTCACTGCACAGAATCCCTAAGATTTCAGCATCTTTTAAAATTGTTTTATTTTTTTCTTTCTATACCACCTTCTCCAAGCATCAGTCTCCACTTTTCAGAGATCCCTAGGCTGGGTATCCCCTGGCTTCACCCCAGATAATGCTCAGGAGCTCCTGTGGGCCTGCCCCCATCTTACCTGGCTTGTACCCCCAGGTGGGAAAGGAGGGACCCAGATCACCCCTCCATAGTCCCTTAGGTTATGAATTCTGGGGAAGCTGGGTCCCTTCTACCAGTGACTAATATGGGGTGATTGTTACTGGTTTTCTGGTCTCTGTCCCTAAGGGCACCGGCATTCAAGTGGACCCAAGGAGGTAAGGCACATAGAGACATGCCACTGCTACAGAGTCTGGCTAGTGTCCTCCCTCCCAATTGCTCTGCAGCCCCATTGCACCACCACCCATGGTCACCCAGGTGGCAGTAAGCAGCAGGACCTGCAGCCTACCATCCATGGAGGAGGAGGAGAGCAGCCACAGGTGCTCGATCCTACTCCCCTGGCAAGACCTCCAGCAACTCAAGTTCACCTCTGACCCGCTGGCATTGCAAGCAGTAGTGCTGCCACAGTGCCAGCGGACTGGCCCAGATTTCAGCATCTTAAAATTAATGCTGCTGTGCTTTGCATTCTTTTCTGCTTTGCTGCATATACAATCAGTAAGGAAACCTCCCACGCTACTTTGTTGTAATCAGCCATTCAGTCTAATCCCCTATGCTTCCCACTAACCTCTCCATCAGCTGAGGACTGCTTTCGTTCCTGAAACCACAGTTTTCATTTAGTATGTACTTAAGCGTCTTTTACTATTTATATTACACTGGATGATACAAAAAAAATAAAAGTATCAGCTCACATGGGCAGGGCCACTGGAAAATTGTGGGAAAAGTAACCTGAAACTGCAGAGATTTTTTGCAAAACTTGCTGGGAAATTGAGGGAGTTGTACTATAGATCCTGAGTGCTTCACAATAAATCCTTTAATGTTTTCTGCAGCATATATTAGTCAGCATAAACTACTAAATGAATACACACTGACACTTGAATATGTTTTAAATATGAAGAAAAACTTTTGTTCCTAATTTGAATCCTAACGGATAAGATGTGTTGCCTCTCTTCCAAAATATAAAAACATCTGCCTCATACAGTGCTAAATAGATTTTATTTAGTGAGCCACAGAAAATCAATATTAAATAAATCCAGAATAAACAAATTTTTCTGTTTGTGGATATAGAATAGTGAAGCCTGATCAAAAGCTATTTACATGTGTCTGTCAACTATTCACCCACTTTGGTGTAAGAAAAATAAGCAGATGGAGTGGCAAATAATTCTGTTTAGTAAACTGTTGTAAAGTGTTTAATGTTCATAATTTGCACTGTAGGTACTGTGCACTATTATTGAAATCATATATTAAAACATTATATATGGATGTTATTATGGCTGGCAGTAGAGCCTAGTGGTTAGAATAACAAACAGTAATTGAACTGGTTACATCCAGCAGACTTGGGTTTGATTCCCACAACCTCCACTTGCAGACTGTGTGACTCCGAGCAAGTCACTTAACCTCCCCAGTGCTCCTGGGTCACCCCTGAAAACAGGCACTTCTGCCTAGTGGGCCTTACCTGGTTTACAAAGAATATATTTAAAAAAATGCCAATATAGGTTTACTACATCATACAGTAGTCAGGGTACCATGTAATTTATCTGAGTTTTACTTGGACTGCAATGATTTTGCATAGGTAAAGATAAATGTTTAGATACATTTTATGTGTTTTATAAGCTTGTTTTTAGATTTTAGTTAGGTTTTTATTGTATTCTATGCATGTGAGCATTTAGGTTTTAGATTGCTAAGCACAGGGTCACAGTTACCAACTAGCTCATTCAAGTTTATAATCAGCAGGGCCATCCAAAATCCTCAGTTGTTTGAATGAAAGCTAGTCTGAATTAAAGTATGTTCACAGGGAAGAAACTGCCTTACTGCTTACAAAAAGACTTCACAGTTAGCACGCCATTTAGGTGAATGGGACCATTTGCACCTTTTCTCCCACCTGCTATTTCAGTCCCTGTGACAACAAAAAGTATCCAAATATACTGCTTCAACAAAAAGCAAATGTTAAGTGTTTAAGTGTACTTAAGTTTGGCCAGTGGATTCTGAAAGCACATGCAATGACACACAGAAGGTAAGTCCCCAGGGGCTGTATGATGCTGGTGGGCAGAGCGGTGCTCAATTCACGTCTGAGCTCAGACATTATTTTCCATTTGAAGGTCCTTCACTAATCACTTGTGGATTTTTAGGCGTAAGACACTTTATTTAAAAAAAAAGTTCAGGCAGTTTATTTTTGCTCCTCCTACCCCCCGGGCCATCCACTCCTTCAGGCCTGCCAAGGCACCTTCCCACTGCTGCTGAGTCCCAACCACCATTCACTGCCCCTTACTGCCGTGCTACCATGTAAGCCAAAGTAACCCTTCACCGGGTGGGCCCCTACCCCTCTAGGAGGCCACCAGGGGAGTAGAATTGTCCCAAAAAGCTTCCTTTGCATCCCAAGCATGGCAGGGGTCAGAACAGACTCCTGTCTCTGGGGCTTTGAGCTTATGGAGGGACTAGCAGCTATCCTCTGGTTGACCAGAGGGTGTTTTCCATTTTCTTGGGAGCATGACAGGCCACATTATGTCAAGGCACAAGCCAACGTCCATCATGCCTCCCACAGTGAGGGCCGGGATGCCATGCCTCTGGCCTCCACCAAGGACCAGCAAACACTGAGCTGTGAACCCACCCCTCCTCCCAGGAGAAGGTGAGTGGTCATTGGACACTCAAGCCTTTACCCACCCCCACCCCGGCCGGCCCTCCAACACCCATGTTTGTTCCTGAACCCTGGTCAGTGGTGTCAAAGGCATAAACCAATTCAGGCAGTTAAATGATAGGAAAAACAAAGGTAGTCCACCTCAGTGGTGGTGGTTCAGATTAATTCACATCTGAGTTCTAACAAGCAGAGACCAAGTCATTTGTAACTTGTGCATATAGGGTGTGGGTGTTGAAGAAAGGGGATCATAGTGCTGTCACTACTGCCATCACCCCTGAGGGATGTGGACTGCATTGTTGCTACTGCCATCACACCTGAGAAGCAGGGGCTGTAGTGCTTCTGCCATCACCACTGGTGGATGGGGAATGTAGTACTGTTGCCTTCCCACCTGAGGGATGGAGCCCATAGTGCTGATACTGCCATCACACCTGAGGAATAAGGAATGTAGTACTGCTGCCATCACACCTAAGGGATGGGGGCCACAGTGCTGCTGCTTCCATCACACCTGAGGGAGGGGGGTCCATAGTGCTGTTGCTGCTGCCATCACACCAGAGCGATGGGGGGCTATAATGCTGTTGGTGATCCCATCACCATTGAGGGATGGGGGTCAAGTGCGTTGCTTATCATACCTTAGGGATGGCGGTTGTAGTGTTGCTGTTGTTGCCATCACATCTTGTACCTAAAATAACTTTACATTGGTACAAGGATGAAGGATGTGCAATAGTGGAGGTCAAAACTGCTAAAATGCATGTTAGCAGGGTTACAAATTGTTAAATAAAGTACACAAAACCAAACACCAGTAAAACTGGATTCTGACTTAGCAGACACCGTGACAATACCATTTTTACAATGTGCAAAATGAAGTTTGCCCTTTCTCAATCCCATTAAACCAGTTCCTGTTTCTCACCCGACCTTCTACTTTAAAAGGGTGATGGTTAAGGAGGCCCTAACTATGGTCAAGAAAGTACTAGGTAAGACCAGACTGGGCAGTGACGGATAGACATGAAACTTCTATCCCTCACCTTGGATGTTCTTATAGTGCCCATTACCATGCTGTACAATAAGTCCCTGGCCCTTGCCCAATTCTCAGTGGTTGGAAGCAGGCCTTAGTTACGCCAGTGCATAAGGAGGTGACAAGTCTCTGGTAGCCAACTACAGACCCATCTCGTATTTTTCCCCCCTGTCCAAGCCACTGGAAAAGATTATGGTGGGTCAACTCATCACCTCAATAAGTGTAATCTACTACGCCCAACCAGTATGGCTTCAGACAAAATCACATTACCACCACTGTCCTGCTGGACTACATGAACTGTGCACATAAGGCCCTGGATGAAGGCAAGCTGGTGGGGTCTGTCTTTATTGACTCACCAAAGCCTTGATACAGTCAACCACCCCTGTTACTGACCCAACTGCAAAACATGGGGTGGCACCCAATGCCCTGTGCTGGTTCCAAGACTACCTGATACAGAGAAATCAGTATGTCAAAACTGGGCAAACAGTATCCAGCGCAAGAGAGAGTATTAAGGGTACCCAGGATCAATACTAGGACCCCTACTCTTCAGCCTCTTCTTAAATGACCTTCCACAGCTTGCAACACCAAACTCATACTATATATGGATGATGCTGTGCTCCTGAGCAGCAGCACATCTCAGGCTGCCCTACAATCTGAGCTGCAGAACTCCTTCTCCAAACTCAAGGACTGGTTCTGTAGTCATAAGTTGCTACTAAACTACAAGAAGACCAAGGCCATGTTTATGTCCAGCCCCACAACAAAAATAAGCACCACCCCTCATCATCTCCAACTCATGCAGTGAGCGCTGGAACAAGTCCACTTGTTCAAATATCTGGGGTCATAATAGATGATACCCTCATGTTTGTGCACCATATTGACTCTGTGATCAAGACAGTCAGTACCAAGATTGGTGTCCTGTACAGGCACAGGCAATACCTCTCTCCAGGGGACCTCTGCCTCTCAGTCCACAGTTTCATTATATCTACTATTGACTATGGACTAGTGGTCTACGGGGCTGCAATGGATACAGTGCTCAAGAGGGTTCAGACTGCACTCAACAAAGCCGGCAGACTCACCTTGGATGCTGAGTGTGGCACTCACACCTGTACTCTGTACGAACATGCAAACTGGCTGTCATTAAGAAAGAGGGTCAAATTCCATACTTGCATCCTAGGGAAGAAAGCTCTATTGGGTAAAACACCACCTTGTGTAGGCAATTTGATCAAGGTGACCAACTTGTTACAGGTCACCATAGGAGAGGACTAGAGGGGCCTTGGCTATCCCTTCATCACATCTCACTTGGGCAATATGCATTTGCCTACCAGGCCCCCTGTGGATGAATGAACTCTCTGGCACCTCTTGGCCACCAATTGTCTGGCCCAATTCAAAACTTGACCTCAAACAGCACCTAATAACACTCTCTAAGTGCACCTGCCCCTAAGTCCAGCCACACCCGCTCTCTCTGCTCCCCAGCAAGCACTAGGCAAGCCTCAGGTACCCCCTCCATCTATCCCTTCTCATGACTTGCCTCAACAATCAGTTTGCATCATGCTCCTTCAACACCCACCACCCCACCTTCTCCCCCAACTTCCACTCCTGTGAGTTTCCCTAACATTCACTACTAATGCAGGCTGCCTGCCCATGCCCCCTCACACACCATAATTTACTGTAGCATGTCTTTTCCACTCAGCCTCCACTCACCCCATTTCTCCTATACCTTATTGCCTCTTCTTCCCCTACCCTTCACCTCCCCCACAGTACCCACCTCTCTCTGCACTCTCCTTTCTTCACCCCACTGCCAGCTATCCCCATCCTTCTGAACTACTAACAAGGCACTTTGTGGCTGCTTATTTCCCCCTCCACCCTCATAAAGTGTTTTCTTGTTATTTTAACTTGTACCTATGTTTTGAGTTATTCTGTAAGTTCTGAATCCAAGTTGTATCGTTCATTGTAATGTACCTTTGCTTCCTCCTAATGTACTTTGTTTTGCAATCTATGAAGTAGAACCTTTGTAAAAGAGCATGCACTCAAGGACTTTTCTGAATCATTAAATTAATAAAAAAAAATTCAATAAATCTCATGTATCTTTCCACAATGGGGTCAAGCTCACTAGCATACATATGTTCCCTAGATCCCACTGTCCCCCCCAAGAAGTGGAACTACTTATGTCAGTCTCCAGTCCTTCTGAACTATACCTAAAGCCAGTGAGTTACTGAACATCACTGCCAGGGCCACTGCCAGCTGCCCATTGAGCTCCTTTAGTACCAGTGGGTGCAACTCATTAGGCCCCAGAGATATGTTTAATTTCAGGGCCATCAGGGCTCTGCAGGCCATCTCTGGTGATACCTGCCCTACCACCAGCTTCTGACTTGGGCCTTAGCTAATCCTCATTCTGGAAGCTGGCCATGCTTCTCCTTCATCAAAACAGAGCAGAACTTGTTCAGCTCACTTGCCTTGTCCTTGTCCTTGTCCTTCTCACCCAACCGTCAGTCTTTATATATGCTGTTTCTTTTCTCTTCTCACTGGCCTACCTAAAAAAGACTTTATCATTCATCTTCACAACATCTACAGTTCTGAGCTCAGTTTTTGTCTTGGCCTTACTGATCACAACACTTGCAGTCTTAATGATTTTCCAGATAATTTGACATACTCAACTTTGTGTGGTTTACTTAGTTCACTAAGTGTTGCTCTTTTTTTCTCTTACTGCCTTCCTTCCTTACTTCACCCAGAAACCACATAAATCTTTTTCTATTCAGATTTTTTGCTACCCTTATGCAGCCACTAGTGACCTCCCAGAATCCCTTTTTAATTAACCCAATTTTTTCTGCACTCCTCCAGATGCAGAACCCCTATGATTTACAGTTGAGAGTGTAAAAAGTTGTAGGAGGGACAATACTACTTAGTTTTTATTTTCATTTTAGGCAGTTTTATCTTTAAGACCTAGTTGAAGGTTTTACTGAGTAAATGTGATGGCTGTGTGTGGATAGCAATCAAGGTTGTGTGCCTAATATTGATTTTATTTTGAAGGTGCTTCTGGGTCTTTTCCATTGATTTGTGATTACAGCTCATATAAAGATACCACTCAGCCAATCAGGCTTCACTGTTTTAAAACCCATTTAGTACTATATCTAATGGTTAACACTGGCCTGATACAAAGGCATCATTCTGCATATTTCATTGGTGATCCAAACCCATGATCTTGTGCCATCATTAACAACTGAAACTAGTCTGAATTGTAAAAATATTTTTAGGGAATATGAATATTCATACAAATGGAAATACAGATACAAATACCTGAACTTTTTATTTGAAGAGCCCTGAAGATTTCATTTGAAGAGAGGCTTAGCCCTGTGTATTACCATAGTTATTACTGTCAGTTAGATATTTGGCATGTTGCATGCAACAGGAGTCAGGAGTGGCAGTAGGTGAACGAACATCTGGATGGAATTGTTGGGTACCACTGATGCTGAATCTGGGACAATTTTTGTTAAATTTTAGATTTAGAATAAAGGGTTATTACTAACCAATTAATGCACAGCAAACAACTGTGGTGAGCAGTGAATTGAGCTGTGAGAACTTATGGAATACTGTACATCTAACACCCAACAGTAAATAAGAGCACTAAGCGAGGAGACAAAGCCTAATATCTACTAGGCAAAATGTTAAGTTTTTCTTTTCCTGATATGACATCATTGGGCACATATTACGTGTGTAGCCTTAGATGTCAGTCTTCATGATTTGCACATAGTATTTGCAATAAACAGTAAGAAAAACTCTTGTTCATTGCTTGGTGCTCTGATTTAATGTTGGGTACCAGATTTTTTTCTGTCTTAGTTCTTATTGCTGCATTGGAGCACCATGGCTGCATCCTGGTGCAAGCCCCTATCTGATTGCTGTGAGAATTTATACAGTCAGTTGCTCGGACAGCTAACATATGACGTTTAGTGTGGTGGCATGCAAGACAATGTACCTAGGAGACAGAAACAGAAAATGGTTTCATAAGTCAATTGGGAAGGTATTGTATGCAACATAGCACGAAAAGGATTTGAAGTTATTACAGATTTGACCTTGAAAATGTACAAACAGTGGTCACCAGTGGTTAGTAGAGTCAACAGAGTGCTGGGTTGCATTATAAAAAGGACTTCTGCAGTAACTGGTAGATGGGGAGGGGGAGGCAGCTTGGATGACCTCCTGTAGGGAGGGAGAAAAGGCTGCACAGGAGGGTCGCTGTCACCTGGTGGCAGAATGTAGCAGAGCGCTGTCCACAGGCAGTGACAGTCAGGTGGGGGAGGGATGCCGAAGTCTGGAGGGGAGCACTTACAAGTACAAAACCCACCTTTTGGTCATGCATGAAGGCGAATTTTCATGGTGGGCAATCTCCATGCCCTAACTCAGGTACGGTAACTATATGCTCCTCACAAAACGTGGCAGCCTTGTGGGGCTCTGCCAAGGGAAGGAGTGGGTCTGTTGGCAATTAGTGAAAGGGAACAAGGGGATAGCCCATAGCTTTGGCCAAATGAGGGAATGCAGGAGGGGCAAGCATAAATAGAAAAGGGAATAACTAGGGAAAGGGGTTGATAACAGCATTATACAAGATACAGGTTAGACCTTAGCTGGAGTATTGTGTTTACTCTGCTCGCTACATTACAAAAAGACAAAGTGGATGTAATAGTACAGTGCAGCCCCATAAAATGATTAGGGGGCTAGACAACATGACATGAGAAGAGACTGGGGCACCTGGAGATGTTCTTCTAGGAGGGAGAATGAGGCGTGATATGATTGAGGTATTAAATCATGCGTGGTTATGCAACAATAGACCTATACAGATGGTTTATCAAAATTCAAGATAAAAGAACCACACAGCATGATTACAAGTTAATGGCTAAGATAGGGACATGCAGTAATGGAACACAGTTTTCCACAGAGAGTAATAGGGTTGTAAGCATATTACCAGAGGAGGTGATAAGCACAGACAACGTACAGTGTTCAAGGTCAGACAGATACAGATGTCAGAACGAAAAGACATTTCAGTTTATGGCTGTTAAGATAGCAGGAAAGTGAATATGATGGTCTAAACACCGTCTCACTTCCCCTCTCTACACCTACAGTATGTACATGCATACATGGTAAGCAAACATGTTTATCATTAAGCTATCAGATAGCCAGTGTTTAAGGTTTCTTTAGCGTATGTGAGACATCTGCAGAACTTGCACCACAGAAAATGTTCTAGAAGCTGGTGACACATGATGACTGATGTACAGTGTGGTGGGTACTGTGCTGCTGTTCAAGTTTCAGTGAGTCAGCAGTTTCTGATCTCGATGAACAAGGCAGCTCCAACATTTGTTGCATTAGTTCATGGGGTTCAAGTATTGTATGACCTATTGGTGTCAGCTGCACTGTTCTTCAGATGAGATACCATTATTGGTGATTTCTTTGGTAATCTTTGCATTGTTATATATTTTTTTAATTTCTGTTTATTAAAAGTTTTTGATTTAATTTCTATTTAGTAAAAGTTTTTGATTTTGACACATGTACCACAGAAGAAAAACAACACAATATACAAACAGTGGGCATCTAGGAATAACGTGAAACTCTGCATTGCCATATGTCCATTATACAATAGAAGTAAATGTTACAGGTCCTGCGGCCAAAGTCAATAAAGGCACAAAGTCTGGTCTTTGGTCCAACATGTCCTGGACCCAGCGGGCCCAAATTTTGTTGAATTTAGAAACTGTATGATTTACTTTTGCTGTCAGTTGCTCCATGTCCTAAACTGACCACATAATGCCCTGCCAGTTCTTCAAAGTTGGTATCTGGTTTGTCAACCATAACTTTTGTTAACATTATTTTATTTTTTATTTTACAATGTACATATATACAGTACACAGTACAGCTCAGATGAGAAACAGCTGTTTGCTTTCAGTGGAGTCCATCTGTTACCCTGTTTCCCAGCTGGGAGCAAAGAAGCTCTGGGTGCTCAAAGGATATACTCAGGGTCATACATTAAGTAAGAGACTCCACTGAAATGTGAACCTGGCATCCTGGAGCTTCCTGGCTTGATCTACAGTTCTATGCTGGAAGTAATGGATCACATTGCCTCCACTCATAGAATCTCAGAATCTGATAGCAGGATACTGATCACTCCTTTCAGCACAGGAGTCAGCAGCTCCTCATGGGAAGATAAACATTACTTTTGCAAACCTTCAGTGGCAGAGACTACTTTCAACATGAGAAGGAGTACAGGGAGTGGCAGATTTAGATGAGGAAACCTAAAGCTGTTCACATGACATAAATTGCACAATAGGACCAAAGGACAGAAAGATTAAGCAGCCACTATTAACTAATGAAGTCGCTCTAGCCACAAAATGTTGATATCAGTCTTAGGTGGAAGTAAGTAAGCAATAATACCCGACAGGGTGGGCAGTACTGGGCTATACGGGACCACCCAGGGGAGTAATGAGGCCCGATGCCACAGGCAGAGGGTCTTATAGCCCTTGGAAGGTCCAGTATTGCCCATACCGCCCACCCTGGAGGGTATTATTGCGCCTAGAAAATGGGCCACTGTATTTTATGTGTTTAAAAAAAAGACTTTTATGTTAGTGTTGAAGCTCTTACTTGATTTGAAATAAAATAGTTCCCCTGCCTGTATTTTAATTATGTGCTTTTTGTTTTTTTTTACTCTAGGACTTTTGTCCTAATTGAGCCTCTGTAGTTTGCCTGTTTTTTTAGTTGGTTGTCATGGTTTCTTGCTCCCACACAGGTGCTGACTGATTAATTGAAAAGTTTTTAACTGGGTTTTTTTTTTTCACATACATTGAATCATTCACTGTATTTTATTCATTTAGTGATTGTTTGCTTGGAAATCTGCTCAAGGAATGGGGGCGGTTGGGCAAGCATGGATGAAAAGAACAGGTACCTTTCTGTTGTTTAATGCTCCTTTTACAGTGGGATACTGAGAGGGGACACCTGCAAAACTGCTAAATTAATAGAATTGGCAGGGCGTGGAGTTGTCAGGCAGGCGGTCGCACTGTGGAGTAGCCATCTACGGACAGACCGTAACTACAGTTTTGAAGGAGAGAACTCTAGCGAGGAAGTAGGGAGACAAAAGGAAACCTGCCTTTTGAATAAGGCTTACAAGAAATGAAGCAGTTATTTTTTTAAGCTAGCAGTTCACTGGTGTGCAGTCTTGTGTCGTCTTTCTGTGTTGGGGCTACCTTATCCTTTCATGGCTGGATCGCTTGAGTCAGGTCCGCTTTCTGACAGAAACAAAAATAGATTCTCACTGCTATGCTTATCACTTAGCAAACAGATAAATTACTACAAAATGGTGGAAACGCTATGGGTCTGAGCCATGGAGAAACCACAAATTACTATCACAGATAAGGTACTGTTGTCAAATTTACTGATGAGGAGAATGTTCTTTTTATGTGTCTTTAAGCGGGGAGAATGGGAGAGTGTGCTAGGAATTGTTGTACTTGGTCAGTAAGCTAGCAAAAACAAAGAAACAATAAAAACATTGCTTTTGTTTGTTTTCTATGTACAGTGCTATTATGTTTTTTCAATTATTGTGTGGTGTCTGCTCTAAGGACTTAGTTTGTGAGTGTGTGTGTGTTGGGGGAGGCTCTCGCTAAGGGATTAAAAAATGGTGGCAGTTTGAAATAGTGTGCCCAGCGTCAGCCAATGAGGAAGCAGGGTGCTGGGCATAAGGATACTTTGCTGGCTATCAGGCAGGTTTGGGATGGGGCTGTTTATTTGGTGGGCATCTACTGTCTGATAGATGCCCACCTAAATAAGTGTCTCAGCCAGTCAGAAGAGAGAATTGTCTTTGCCCATTTTCTAATAAAGCATACCTTATCAGCACTGCTTAGGTGTTGAGTCTTCCATCTGCATTTATGGATTTCTGAGATGTCTTTTCCTTGAAGACTTCTCTAACTCTAGACCATACAGGCCCAATGAAAAGGGCATGTGTATCATTGGTCTTATCTTTGTTGTAGAAGGAGAAGATGTCCCATTAAGTCAGTCCATAGTTACTACTACCTTACTTCCTGGCCTAGTGTCACAGTGGGTTATTCATGCCCTTTTTCCCTCCCTGCTGCTTCCTCCCTTCTTGGTCCCCCTGAAGTGGGATTATGACTACCGTGGCCCTGTCCCACCCATGTTTGAACCCATTAATGGTCCTTGCCCCACAACCTCTGCTGATAATCTGTTCCAAGGCTCCACAACCTTTGTGTAAAGTAAAATATCTTCACATCCTTCCTGAGTTTACCTACCACTAATCTCCAGTCATGCCCCTCATGGCTGTATCTCTATTTCTAAGAAACAGGTCCTCACAGTTTACCCTATTTATATCCCTTAGGAATGTATATGTGTCTAGTATGTCCCTCTCCCATCTGGCCTCCAGCAAGCACATGTTCAATGCCTTCAGATGTTCCTCATATGATCAGCCCTGCTGGTCCTGAATCATTTGTGTGACCCTTTGCTGCACTGTCTCCAGCCTATCAAGGCCCTTTCTCAGACTGGGACTCCAAATCTGGGCACAGTACTCCAGGTAAGGCCTCACTAGTGATCTGTATGTGGCAGTATTACCTCCCCATTCTACTGAAAAACCCCTCCCTATATATCCCAGCTTCCTAGATGCCTTGTTAGAGGCCTTATTGCACTGGCTGGTTGTCTTGAGTGAGTCAATAATGAGGAGTACCAGATCTCTCTCTCTCCTCCGATGAAGTGGTCAGCTTAATCCTTCCAGATAGTACTCTGCATGGGCTCTTATTCCTTGTATGCATCTACTTGCACTTTTGGCATTTATTCTCAACTGCCAGAACTTCAACAACCTCTCAAGCCTTTCTAAATCTCTCTGAAGCTCCCTCACCCTTCTTCACTGTACACATTTGCTACAGAGCTTTCTGTCATCAGCAAAGAGACACATCTTACTCTGAACACCTTTTCCCGTGTCCCTGATGAACATATTAGTAGAACAGGTCCCAAGCCTGATCTCTGCGACACACCACTTGTGACCCTCCTGCATTTAGATTTGCATCATATCCTGCTTTTCATAACTGGCTTCCCATTCACTTAACTAATCCCTTCTGTACATCTAAATCCTCCAGATTTTTGAGTAGCCTCCTGGGCAGCACAGAATCAAAGGCTTTGTTGAAATCAAAGTAGAGAAAATCTACCATCTGGCCTCTGTCCACTGCCCTAATGACCCAGTCAAAAACACAATCAGGTTTGTCTAACACTGTCTTCCTGACTCAAACCCATGATGCTTGTTGTCCTGCAGCCCAATATTCTCTAAGTGGGCCACCAGTCTTTCCTTCACAATGGTCTCCATCAATTTTCCCATGGTGGAGGTAAGGCTTACTGGTTTGCACTTGTTTGGATCCTCCTTGTCCCCCTCCCCACCACCCACACACTTTGTTGAGCTGGGCTATGTCCGCAGTTCCCCAGTCCCTTGGCATTATGTCTGACTCCAGTGAGATGTTAAAAAGCTGTGACAAAGGCCATGCCAGCTCAGAAGAAAGCTTCTATGCACTCTGGGTGCAAGCCATCCTGGTCTGGGGCCTTGAGCACCCTAATGCCTGCCAACCCTTTCTCTACTCATTCAGCCATGGTAAACACCCCCCATTTCCTGCACCCCCATGCAACTGCCTTGATACTAATTTGCTGCAGAGGTCCATCATCCTCTACTGTGAACACTGAGCAGAAGAAATTGTTTAAGACATGGGCCTTAGCCAGAGGCATTAGCACGCCTGATAAAGTAACACTGGTTCTGCATTTTTGGACCATAATTCTGGATGCTAATTATCTTTTTATGTTTAACAGGAACTCGTTCAGGAAGAATGGGCTTTTCTGCCATGAGTGACGACCCACCATCATCTTCCACATCTGCAGGTAAAAGACATGATCATTTAAACAGAAACTATTAATGATGTACCATGCAAGAAAAAGAGCCCATATGTCATCCTGTGGCAAATATAGAGTATCAAACAAGAATTGCATTGATAGAATTGCACTGAATAACTGAACAAGCATTGGTCAATGCCATAATGTTTTCTTACAAGTTTAATCAGTAAAACTGTTATGCTTAGTTAGTGACAAGGTAAATGAATTTAAAGGACTTACAGTGCAGTTGCTGCTGATAAAGCATGTGCTACATTAGTTGGACTGAAAAGGTAGGGTGACTCTTGACAATATTATTTTTTTGTGTTTTTACTATTTAACAGTTTATTTACTCAAAATAGCTGAGATTAAACATTACAGGATGGATTTTCAAAACAAAGTGGGACTAAGTCCTAATCCTTAACTGCAGTTGTGGTGCAAAATCTCTGCACGTGTGGAGATTTGCATTTCAGTCCACCACAGATGCGATGATTACGCCTGGTTCCACAGGCGGAAAGTTTTCCCACAGCTGTGGGAAACAAACTCTGGCCAGATCTGATAGGGCTGCAGGTGAGGAATTTGGGCCAGATTGGTTCCATTGTAGGATGGTGGTCCCTTGTGAAGCACCACGACAAGCAAGTTGCTGGAGATCAAGTAGGGTCTGTGGTTTCTGCAGCAGGTAAAGAAAATGGGCAGACTGGGTGGCTAGCTGTCCTTATCTCGCCATAAATTTCTATGTTTAAAGTGTGGTTTGTGATATGCAAACTGCAAGGATCCTGATAAAAAGTGAGATGCAATCATATGGTTAAGTCTGCTTGTGTGACTATAATTGAATGCAAACTTAATGCATAAAAACCTGATTAAACAGTACTATCCAGTAGCCTCCTTTGTAAAGCAAAGCAAAATAATAAAGAACTTATTCTCAGAATGCTCCTTTACTCACAACATTGGGGCTATGTTTTAAGGGTCTTAAGGGAGCCTCTTTTGTGCGATCCTCAGGATTGTTTATAGCCTAAACTCCATTCCACAAGGGAAGTGTGAGAAGGGAATGCAGCAGGTGGTGTTCATCAGCTTCAAATATTTTCTATGGCAAGCACAGTGCCAAGTATCTCTTATACTAACCAGGAGGTTGCACCTGAAATCATGGTTGGACAATTTTAAGTTTTAATTAGGTTGCTATATTAGGAGGAATTGCTAATGACTGAGACTGAAGCTTTCCATAACTAATGGTAAAAACCTTTCGATACCCCTGTAATGACCCCGTTACACATTGTACACTGTGCCTACGATTTGTTTGTTTTGTACCAAATCTCCTCATGTCCGATATTGAAACCTTGTATTCACTGTTCTCAAATGGACCTATACATTAAACCTGTGTATTGTGCTTACTATTGTTGCTTGTATCAAATCTGTTTCATGTGTATTACTGTTACCTTGTACTCCACTGTCACCCTGCACCATGTGGTGGCCCGGTAGTGCCTGAAACGGTCCCTGGGATCAATGCACTCATCCGGTTATCAAAGTCATAAATAAATAAATAAAATAAATAAATGTCACTAGAAATACTGTGTAGCAGAAATTGTGTAAAAGAAGTGCATATAATAAGGGATGGGTCCTAGGTAGGGAATAATACATGATATATTTTTGAATATTGTATTATAATTTGCTAACTGATTTTAAAATAAAAAGTTATTTGACTTTTGCATTAAGTTCCATGGGATCTTTAACTTCCACCTGGACAATCAGAAAAGATAGACAGAAGGGACCTTGGTTTAACATCTCATACAAAGGCCAGCACCTCAACATCAGTGTAGTACATCCCATACCCAGGTGCTAGACTACAGTATCAATACTTGATATTAGCCCAATTTCCTGGTGTGAGGCACCAGCCTATGTCCTTCTGGCCTCAGAGACAAGCATGCAACCTACTGAGTAAATAACTCTAAATATCTAACATGTTCACAGAAACAAGAATTGGATATTGATGAGGACTGAATGGCCCCTCAAGGCCCACCCCTTTCACTAATCCAACGCCAGTGTTCATTATCCCTGCATAGGTGAGAGTAATGACTATTAACCATTCGCTCCAGAGCAAGAAACAAATTCAAGTTAGAAAATAGCAGTTTCATTGTTCCTCCATTTAGGGTTTTGATCACAGCCATGAAAGAAAATGAAGGAGTGGAGGCACCAAGGTTTGGCATTAGGTTTCAGAGCTATGATTCGAATCTGCCTCAAATTAGTAAGTGTCTAAAATATGTATTTTCTTGATTTTTATTATGAATGCAATGTCTCTGAAAGAGATCAGATTGACAGCGCCAAAGCATTGAATGGTCATTGAGTACAAATGACCCCCTCAACCACTAGAGGTGGTATCTCCCACAAAAGACTAAATGCTGGCAGCAGACTCTGAGCAGCTGGAGGTATCTGACTGGATGGCAGCTTGTGGTGGCTACTTACTGCAAGTTTCATGTACATGGATCTTTGATCCTCCCTCACCCTGCCAGCCCCCCCCACCTGAGCAACCTGAGTCCATCCCCGGGTCACCAGTGTGGCAGAAGGAAGGTGCCCAGTGCCTCAGTCCTCCATGCCACTGGGCTAGCATGCTAGGTGCACCTTGAAGATTGTCGACCTTAGGCACAATTAAGAGATGGACAACAAGTAATCCAGGATGCTAGCCACAGGGCAAGAGAGGGGGTCAAGCTCCCTGCCCTGGCACCAAATGGAAAAAGCATTCCCATCTGAAGACATAGCACTGATAAGTTGATTCCTTTTGAGAGGCCTCTACAACATGGAGAACCTTGTCAGAGAGACCCAAAGGCTGGAACTCTAGCCACTCAAGAACCAGTACAAATGGCAAAAATGGCAGACTGCAGGTAATTGCAAAAGATGCAAATCATGTGATATACTCCTATAATCACTGTTGTGTTCCTTTGTTGTCAATAACAGGAAAAACTAGTGATATTTGGTGTGTATGTTCCCTTTAACTAAATTAGCTCTGTTTTAATGTGGCTCTTTAATTTGCAAGCTGTAGTAAATTGTAGCACTCATAATCAGAACAAAAGGGGTTACAAATGTTTACATCTTCTGTTATTGCAAATCCGGGAATCTCCTGCAGCTGGCCTTAGAACAGTATGCAGCAGTGAGAGGTCCAGTAGCTTGCATTGTATGTTAGAGTTTATATAAGTTCATGGAGTAGGTCCAGCCCAGCCAACCTCGTATAAAGGAAATGTAGTTTAAATGGGAGAAGCCCAATACTAATCAAGGCAACCTGGAGGTGGATCCAGAATGAAAGGGGTGTACTAATGGTGGGTCAGACGCCTCATAGGAGTGTGGGGAGGGTGAAAGTTACACTGGAGTTCATATATGAAAACAAGGCTAACCAATGATGATTAGTAAAATAAAATGTATAAAACTGCAGGCAAGGGTGTTACCAAGGTATATGTTCTGTAACAGGTACATCAGGGCTTCTGCCTAGGAAAGTGCACAATCCTCTATGAGATGAGTTGCCTATCTTTGCCTCCTCTGTTGCTTGCACAGTACTGTATGAAGTTGGTGTATGTTCCTTTAACTAAATTAGCTGTTTTAATGTGGCTCTGTAATTTGCAAGCTGTAGTAAATCGTAGGCAATCACTATCAGAACAAAAGGGGTTATTAACACTTTTACATCTTCTATTACAACAAATCTCAGAATTGCCTGCAGCTGGCCTTAGAACAGAATGCAGCAGTGAGGATTCAGTAGCCTGCATTGTATGTTAGCGTTTATATAAGTTCTGATATTTTGTTTGCTGGTTCTGTCATCCTCCCTGAGCCGTGTACAGTCACATAAGGATGATCTAACTGGAGATAAACACAAGCTCTATCATGCACTATGGGCTATTGAATCTCCCACTGCTGCCTACTATTTTGATGTAGCTGATGATACAACTCCCCAACACACATATATCACAAAGCCATTCACAGCAGTTGTTTTATGATCAGTATACTTGTTGGAGTTACGTCAAAGAAACAGGACTTGATTCTGTGTTTTTTTTTTCTTTTTTCCCAACTTTCTACTTGAAATGAATGGGGAAAAAGTCACACCAAGCAAAGCAGTCAGGCACAATGAGCAGCACAGTGGCTGGAAACTTAGGAAGGAATGTGGAGTCCCTTTACTCATCTTTTAAAGGCAGTCAGGCACAGTGGAGGAACAGTGGGTGGCAACTTAGGAAGGAATGCGGAGTCCCTTTACTAATCCTAAAGGTCTGCAGGGCTATGCCCACTGCAGCCCTAAAACAGCCACAAGTTGCCAGAAATCATGGAGCCAGTCGTAAACTGGCTCCACCTTTGAAAATATCAGAGTTGCAAGAAAAACTGCAGTTCTGCAAGTGGCAGTCCACCTGTGCCAGTTTTTTTCCACAGCTGCGGGATTTTTCAAGGCCTCTGAAAATCCATCCCTACATTACCAGTGGGGTCTTGCTTCTTGCCATTTCCACAGCTAGGTGGACTGGACCACTAGGAGGGTAACTGACTTGCTTAGGGTCACACTGTATTTGGCTGACAGGCTTTGAATCTGTAAACTCTTGGTTCCTCACAGTACTCCAGCCACTAATTCTGTCTGCCAGTGGAGGAGGAGGACAACTGGGAAAGGCTAGTGGTTTCTGGCCTTGCATTCTTTTTGCCTTTTCATAATTTATTTACCCAGAATGGCACTTGGCTCAGCTGAGGTTAAACATCCCTTTGTCACCATGATTCTGTCTTTAATCATTTTCACAATGTATTTGCATAGGGTAGTCCAGCTGAGATGCAATATCATATTTCCAGTGGGGTCCTGCTTTCACTTATTTTTCCATCTAGGTGGACTGGCACACTAGGATATTAACTGACTTGCTTAGGGTCACATTGTAAATATTTGGCATTGATATCAACTGGACCTGTAAATCTCCTGGTTCTCATCAGTGTACTAATCATTGAACCACATTGCTTGGTAGGGGTGACTGGGATCAGGAGAGGCAAGTTATTGCTGATAATGGTTCTTTTTGTTTTGTTTCTAATAATTTATTTTTTCAGCATAGCCTGGCTAAGATGCAACTTCACATTTCCAGTGAGGTCCTGCTTCTAGCCCTTGCCACAGCTGTGAAGTCTAGAGCATTGGGAGGTTATGTGACTTGCTCAGGGTCACACTGTATTTGGCTATAACAGGTTTTAACTTGTGATGTTCTGGTTTCCAATAGTGCTCCAGCCACTAATTCAGACTGCCTGTAGGGAAGGTGGACAACCAGAATGTTTTTGGTTTTGTGTTTTTACAATTTATTTACCTAGAATATCTCAGTTGAGAGGTTGCACCTCACTTCCAGTGGGGTCCTGCTTCTGTCCATTTCTGCAGCTTGACTGACTGGAGCACTGGGAAGTTAAGCACATTGCTCAGGGTAACATAGTATTTGGTTGCAGCAGGGTTTGAACCTGTGATCTACTGGTTCCCATTTGAGCTGTAACCACTAGACCACACTGCCTGAAGGGGGGGGGCACAAAAGGCCAACCGCTGCTGACAGTGTTGCTTTTTGTTTGTTTTTGTTTAAAGTTTATTTACACAGGATAGCCACACTAAGATGCATTCCTGGTCTTTTCCCTTTTTCTTACCATCTTGCTTTGTTTATAAGTAGGGGATATTGCTTAGTTGGGTTCTGGGAGTCCGGGATGGGATCTCAGGGTGATGTCTGGTCATATCTATAAAATATGAATAGAGATGTAGTCACAAAAGAGCCATAATTACTATAGGAGAAATTAGGACAGATAGGAAAGATTGAACATGAAAAAAATTGCTTACAGGCAGCAGGTCGATATTCTGTCACATCTGTAGAAATAATGAAAAATGGTTTAGTATGGGGAACAAATAGTAGTGAGAGTAGTGGAGAGGAACTGTACAGGATAGTCACGGAAATTAAGTAAAATTGATTTGGAGAAAAGGTACAGTTTACGGTTAAAAGGGAGTGTTAAAGTGAAAATGGAGAAATAGAAAACAGAGAAAAGGAAAGAGAGAAAGACAGAGGCAAAAAACAGTCACAGCATCTGCAATCCTAACACAGAACCACACACTTCAGCAAGCATGCACAGACAAACACACACACACACACAACCACACACATATATGCACCATATCACACACATACTGTAATACACAAACATTTAGATCCATTGACACCTGACCATACATAAACATTCTGAGTGGCAGGCACATGCAAAGACTAACGCAAACACACATACTATATACTAACAGGCACACACACAGTGACACAAACATACATATAAACATACAGTGGTGGCACACACATGCACTGACTCAAATACATACAGTATACACAAACAAAACCCACAGTAACAAATACACACTGAAGTAAAGAAACACACGCACATACACTAGTTATTAATATGAATCTTCAGATTACTAAATGCAAATCCTTTCTGCAGACTCTGTAGTATCAGAAGGGACCGTCTCTTCACACTGCAGCACTAAGACAAACCAGATGGGACCTTCTGAAGGGGAAGCTAAATAAACAAGACTGATTGCCAGGCAACAGTGGAACCACTGTCAGCAGTATTAAAGTAAGCATGTTCTGCACAGGCAAAGGATGAACTGCCACTGGTGGGATTAAACAAGCCCACTCAGTGGGACATGGGGAAACCACTGAGCAAGCTCACTCAGTGGGCAACAGAGAAGCCGGTGCTTGCAGCTATAAAGCAAGTCCTCTTGGCAGGCAATGAAGGAACCACCAAAGCAAGCCCACTTGGCAGGCAAGGAAGAAACCACCAAAGCAAGCCCACTTGGCAGACAATGAAGGAACCACCAAAGCAAGCCCACTTTGCAGTCAATAAAGGAGCTGCCACCTGCAGCATTAAAGCAAGCCCACTCATTGGGCGATGAAGGAACTGCCATCTGCAGCATTAAAGCAAGCCCACTCATTGGGCAATGAAGGAGCTGCCACCTGCAGCATTAAAGCAAGACCACTCATTGGGCAATGAAGGAGCTGCCACCTGCAGCATTAAAGCAAGCCTATTCATCGGGTAATGAAGGAGCTGCCACCTGCAGCATTAAAGCAAGATTATTCATCAGGTAATGAAGGAGCTGCCACCTGCAGCATTAAAGCAAGCCCACTCATTGGGCAATGAAGGAGCTGCCACCTGCAGCATTAAAGCAAGACCACTCATTGGGCAATGAAGGTGCTGCCACCTGCAGCATTAAAGCAAGCCCACTCATTGGGCAATGAAGGAGTTGCTGCTGCTGCTGCTGGTGGCACTAAAGCAGAACTGTTTGACAGGCAATGGAGGAGCCAATGGCAGTGGTGATAAAGCAAGTCCACTCAGTGGGCAACCTAGGATCCACAAAAGGTGGTGCAAAGCATGACCCCTCAGTGGGCAATGGAGGGCTGCCACTGGTAGTATTAAAGTAAGTCCAGTTGGTGGCAATGGAGGAGCTGCCATTGATGGCACTGAAGCAAACTCACTCAGCTGGCAATGGAGAGACCATCAACAGCAGCATAAAAGCCTGTTAAACAGGCAACAAGAGAGCTGCTACTGGCAGTCTTAAAGCTAGCCAGCTAGGTGGGCAAAGATGGAGCCAGCACCAGCAGTATTAAGGTAAGCCCACTTGGCAGTCAACAAGGTAGCTGCTGGTGGTGGTAATAAAGCAGGCCTTCTCAGAGGGCAGTGGAGGAGCTGTAGATGGTGGTTTTAAAGCAAGTCCAGTTTGTGAGATATGAAGGACGTGCTGCCAGTGGCATTAAAACAAGCCACCACTGTTAGTGTAAAAGGAACAGAAAATTAGTCATATGCAGCTAGTGCAGAATGTGGTAGCCAGGTTTTTGACTGGTGCTTCGAGGACCAGTCATATTTCACCTGTGCCCCGCAGACTGCATTGGCTGCCAGTTCAGTGGCGGATCACCTTCAAGGTTGGGTTACTGACCTATAAAGCCCTACATGAGCAGAGACCCCAATACTTGCAAGATCTCCTTCGACCTTATTCCCCCTCCCGCCCACTGCAATACAGTGATGAGGGATTTCTAGAGATTCCCAGGGTCCATTTAGCGACATCTGGGGCCCAGTCATTTGCATTTGTGGCCCCAGCCTTGTGGAATTCTTTATCTCATCAGGTACGTGAATGCCTGACCATCGAGAGTTTTAAGATAGCATTGAAAAGCTATTTATTTACTCTGGCATATCCAGATTCTTTTTAGATTTTATTACTTAAATTATTGCATTCATTTTAGCTGTGTATAATTTGATTTGTTTGCTGTCATGTTTTATTGTATGTTTGTATAGGCACCTTGGATTTGGAAAGGCGCTTCAACAAATAAAGTTTGATTTGATTTGATTTAAAAGGCTGCCTTGGGGAATTTTAAAGTCAGTCACAACATTAGGGTTGCTCAGAATCCACTGATCAGCATTGGATCCAGTTGATTCTGGGCTTTTTTCCGAATTCAGAATTTCAGCATTCAAGACCAAAATATGACTCTGAAAACCCTAGTCAGATGTGAATTTGGAGTTGGAATCTGATTTCTATTTCACATCCGAGTGCTGCCTAAATCTTTATTTTAACTCCCCACACCCAGAACAAAACAAACGAGGAGCCCCTAGTGGTCAGCCCTCCCCAACCCTTCACCCTTCCCTTACCTTAGAAGACTGTCCCAGTGGTCTCACACTGCAGGCCTGCTAGGGAGGAAGGATGCCTCACCACAAACAGCTATAGTTTAGGGCAGTAATCCTCGGGTGCCGGACCCAGTCAGGTCCATGTTAGCAGCAAGGAGGCAGGTTATGGCTGCTCAGGTGCACTGTGAGTGAAGTGGGGAGTGTTCAGCTCAGGATCAAAACCCAAGAACCAATACTGCTGTCATATAGACAGCTGAGCGAGCAATGGGTAGAAGTAAAAAGCTTGCTTCCTAGTAAAAGCCAAGAGTCAAAAATGACAACCAAAGAAAGCACAGAAAAATATTAAAGAAGTAAAATCTTCCACTGCATCTTTATTCACAACAATGCCATTAGCTGTTGAACACAAACTGCAATAAGCAGCAGTTCGATGTCATAGTATTAATTCAGGATAGTCAGTGTAGATTTCAAGTGACAAAAACAGAAAACATCAGATAATATAGTACAAATAAACTCTAACAACTTTCTGACCTCGAAAATTTTACTGTAGGTAAAATAAAGTACCAAAAGAAGACAAAGATGTATATTATAAAGAATTGGCCTGAAAAACAATAGTAAAATGAGAGACCCCTTCGGTTTCACTGAACATAAGGACTCACAATTTGTGCTGGCTACCATGTGTCCCTCTGCAGGAAGGGGTCTCAATTGTTTGACCAAGCAGCATGTGAACAATTTTTGCCTCACTAGCTAGCACTAGTAGTGCACAACAAAAGCCAGATGGTACAGCATTGGAAAATCAAAAAAAGAAATTGATTAGATATCAGATGCACGCTTTCTCATTATCACATTACCGGCTTGAATGCAAAATTCCCATGGGTCTACATATTCAAATTCCACCGGCCTACAGCCTTGATAATCCAATATTAATGCAGGACTGGGAGAGAATCCTCAATAAAGCCTCTAGCAACTTGATTCTTAGTTTGATTAAGAAAGCCAAGAGAGATATAAAAAGTGTGCAAAAGGAAATCAGTGAAATGGAGGCAAATATACGAGCAAACATGACACATTTGGAGGTGGATCCTATGTTTAAAAAGATTGAGGCACAAATGATTACATTTCAAGATGAACTGAAAGATTACAAAATGGGCAAGCATTTTAGAGATAATAAAGATTATGAAAGAGGACAGGTGTATAACTGGCAGTGCAAAACAAGAAGGAAACCATATAGATACAAGGGTAATCAGCAAAGATTCAGGAAAATAACTTTATATCATCCCGGAAAGTGATGAGAACAAGCCAGGCAAATGCCAAAAAAGTTTTTAGGCCATCAACAGGAGGAGTTGTGCCAGAACAACAAGTCAGTTCCCCCACCTATTTTCAGTATGTAAACAGAAGATCTGGTGGGGGAGGGGGAAATGGAAGAGGAAGAGGCAGAGGAAGGTGGCCCTGGCAGGAATCAGCATCACCAAGGAGTTCCATTCGCAACAACAAATGACAATCATCAATCTAACAGATAAGCCTCTAAACTTGGAACAGGAAAAAATCCTGCACAAAGGCTTGTCCTTTGTTCCAAGTACAAATTTAAATCTGTTTCAGCTGCGTGTGGATCTGTTTACATTCTACAGCCAGTTACATCTCAAAAGCTTCTTTTCCAAGCCCCAACAGGACAGTTTACAACATCAGGTTGCTGGAAACATACAAAATCTGGCTAGTAGTTCCCATGAAGACACACAAGGTTTGAATCCCACCACTGCCAACGACACTATTACGTCACACCTCAAAAAGAAGTCAACATTCTGTCCTCCCACATATCCCCATCATAATGTTAATACTTTTTCTAATCCCCCAAGCCGTCCACTCGTTTCCGCCATTGGATCATCCATTGAGCCTTTTTCACAGTAGATAGATTGACATCTCAGACCTTGGGTCCTCCAGCTTACATCTTACCTTAAAGATACCAGTGATGTATTATGTGCATTATCAGAAGTCAGATTACAGCCTGAGACAATTTTGGTGACTTTCGACATCGAAAGCCTTTATTCCAATATTCCCCACCATGGAGGTTTGGATGCTATTCAACATTTTTTGGATTTATGGAATGAACCTAGCAAACCAAATACTAATTTTCTTGTGAATATGGCTGACATGGTCCTAACATCTAATTATTTTGCATATCAAAACAATTTTTATCCCAAATCTGTTGTACAGCAATGGGCACAACATTTGCCCAAGCTTACCCAGTTTATATGTGAGGTTGTGGGAGAAGAAATTTTATATTCAAATGCATTGTTTAGAAAATATGCATTTCTTTGGAAGGGGTTCATTGATGATTGTCCTATGCTATGGACTTCGACAGAAGTAAACTTAATATATTTTTAGATTCATGAATGAATTTGATGGGCACCTACACTTTACCATGCAGATGGAACTTGAAAGAATTAATTTTTGGATATCATGATTTACAAACAGGATGGTCATTTGCAAACAACTATAGTTAGAAAGCCACTGACCGTAACAGTTTGTTACACTATACAAGCTCACATTCAAGGACATTGTGGGACAACATACCAGTTGGACAAATAATGAGTGCAAAAGGGTTTGTAGTACTGAAACTGAATTTAGAAAACACTTTAAAATAATGGCACAGGGGTTTGTAAACCAGAGATACCCACCACAAAAAGTTAAGACTGTGCTGGATAGAGCAAATCAGAGGGACAGAGATGATTCACTTAAAAAGAAAGAGAAATCAGCAGAGATTCGACCAGTTACTTTTGTATCAAACTTCTGTAACCAAAGTGGGGCAGTTTCTAAAATCATTGAAAAGCACTGACATATTATGTAAAGTGCGGAGGGATTCGAACAAGCTGAACTAAGAATAACACACCACAAGAGGTCTAACCTATGGGACAAATTAGTGCATAGTCTGCATAAAAAAAACTCAGAAAATAACATTAGTAAAATGTGACTACCAGACATTCCAAATGGAAACTTCAAATGTGGCCACTGTGCACAGTGCAATAACACTTTGAATACAGGCTCGATTAAACATCCATGAATGGGGAAGAAATTTAAAGTACAATCTTTTATTAATTGCTCTACTGTCTCTGTTATATACTTGCTACACTGTCCATGTGTCCTTGGGTATGTTTGTCAAACTAAAAGAACGTTAAAGGAATGAATAACAGAACACAAATCGGCAATCCGAAATGGTTCCCAGACTAATGCCATGGCAAAACATGATGGTGCTATGCAACAAGGCTCACCTCACGAGCCTTCACTTTTTAGCATAGAAAGTGGAAATAGGTGCCGGGTGGTGATCTACTAAACAAATTGCTACAATGTGAATGTTTTTGATTCACACTTTGGACGCCTGCAGCCTAGAGGTTTAAATGAGAGATACCTCTATAGCTACTTATGAATTCTGATATGTTTTTAACTGTGTTTTGATTATGTGTGTGGATTGAGTGTATGTGGCTATATCCACATTGATGGATATGTGGAATGCAAGTATAAATGTGGTGTATGTACTGGTAGCCAATCAGCTCTGAGGAAGCCTTGTTAGCGAAACGTCAGCTGATCAGGAACGAGCACATAGGTGCACATTTGTTCCGCATGACTGCTGGCTGAAAATATTGCTGTGGTGCACCTATGGAGGCACCGTGTGTGTTAATCTGATTTCTTGCTTAGTACTACCATCACAATTTGTATTTATTTATGGCATCTGCACTTTATATGACATCATCTTGTGAAGCACTTATTTTGCACAAATACAGGGAATTATATCAGGAATGGTAAGCTGTTTCCTTCTTTACAATTTGAAAAGCAATGTGCTTTAGAGTCAGTGCAGCAGCAATTTAGCAGTCTCTACTGCTTGCCCTTTCTGCATTTCTTACATTTATGACATATATTAGTTTGTTTAATACCCATTTTATGTAATCTCAAGGGAGTTAAATAAGTGTTATGTAGGATTTTATAACATATAGTTCTTAGAAACATAGAAACATAGAAGTTGACGGCAAATAAGGACCGCAAGGCCCATCCAGTCTGCCCATTTCTTTTTCTACCTTATGAATGTGCCATCGGCCTTTGTTTAGGTTAGCAAGAGGAATAAACTTATAGATATTCTTCCATAACTGGGGCCAATCTAGAGAATGAGTCAAGGCCTAACTAGCCCAGACCGAATTCTGGAGAGATATATCAGAAAATTTTAGTTTCAGGATGAATTTATATAGATTTGAGATTAGATGAGGTTTAGTGACCATAGAGAGTAATTCTGTTATGATATTGGCCTCATCTTTAAGAAATAAGCAGTTCCCAAAATAAGCACATAGTATGAGATTTAACATGAGAACAATTTTTGAGTGTTTCTCAGACCAAAAACATTTTTTTGGAAATTTCAGAGAAAGAGCAAAATTCCCTTGATTTACAAGAGTTTTACCTGAGCATTTACTAAGCTAGGTAAAACTGTGACAGCAAAATTCTCCCTTTTAGATGAATGTTTGGATTATAAAGCACTGGTTGAGATGTACTCTGAGAAATATTAATGTTCAGAACTCGACAGATTTGATTGTGAATCTTAAGAGATGTGCCAATAACTGTATTTTTAATTTTTGTATGTATATTTTTGAAAGCAGAGTATAGAATAGCTTCTGGACAAATATTATACTTTTTAAATAAATCTTTTTCTAGCTGTACCCATGTGGGACATAAAGGGAAGATTGGTCATTATACATACAAGTGTGATACCCAATGAATGGAAATTGGCACATGTTGTGCCTATACACAAAAAAGGGGATGAGGACAATGTGAAAAACTATAGACCAATCAGTTTAACCTGTGTTATTTGTAAAGTTATGGAAGGTCTGATTAAAGATAAACTAAGTGCCTCACTTAAGATACAAGACATAGATCAGCATGGTTTCAGGAGTGGTAGGAGTTGTACTACAAACTTAGTATGTTTTTATGAAAATATAAGTAAAGCATTAGACATAGGGGTGCCGTGTGATGTGATCTTCCTGGATTTTAGTATAGCTTTTGAATTGACCCCACATTGGGCAGTTATAGAGAAACTGAGACTACTAAAGGCAGATCCACTTCTAGTAAACTGGATAGCTGAATGGTTAAACAATAGGAAGCAGAGGGTACTGATTAATGGATACCTGTCAGATGTTGGGGAAGTAATGAGTGGTGTACCACAGAGTTCAGTGCTCGGATCAATATTATTTCAGATTTTTATTTCTGATTTAACAAGTAATCTAAACTGTTGGGCTACCAAATATGCTGATGACACTAACATTGGAAGGCCTTGTGGCACAACAGAGGAAGCAAACTATATCCAGCAGGATCTAGACAGAGTATCGATATGGGTTAGCAAATGGGGTATGTCATTTAACCAGGACAAATGTAAAATTATGCATTTAGGGAAAATTAATAAAACAATGAACTACACACTCTGTGGTAATAATTTAAATACTTGCTCATCTGAAAAGGACTTAGACTATTTTGTATCTGATAACTTAGGAACTAACGAACAAACACAAGCTGCTATCAAAAAAATGCAATAACATTATCTGGTCCATAAAAAGAAATATCACTACCAGAAACAGTTCTGTTATGATGCCACTGTATAAAGCCTATATCCGCCCACAATTGGAATATACATCTCAGATCTGGTTTCCTTCAAGAAAACAGGAAAGATACAAATTAGAGCAGATACAAAGGAAATTCACAAAATGTATTGAAGGTTTGGAAGGATTTGATTATGAAGATAGATTAAAAAAACTAAATGTAATGTCTATAGAAACTAGAAGGTTAAGATCAGATCTTCTTTTCATGTATAACATTATGAAGGATCCCACCCTTTTATGTGACCTTGGTATAGAGTTAAAACAAGATAGGAACAATACAAGATGGAACCCATTGCAAATACAGGGTAAATGGTTCCGAACTAATAAAAAGAAATACTTTTATACATCCAGGATCATCAATCCATGGAACGCACTTCCTGAAGACCTAATATAAGTAGGAATAATTCAGCCTTAAGTACAAGTTAGACCAGTACTTATTGAGTGGACCCAACCTTAAATATTTCTAAATGAAAATCTGGAGCAAATGGGCTCTCTCTACTAGCTCCATGTTTACTCTCAGTATGAACCTCAGTATGAACATGAGCTATTTTAAATATTTATTTATGAATCCATATAACAAAATATGAAATTGGGTATTTTCTGACCTCCTACATTTTAGGATGCATTGGTTTTTGTAATGCAATTGTAGATGTACTATTTAGCCATAAAAAGTTGTTTATAATTGAATGTAGTTTAGAGAACCAAGTAAGAGGGAAGAACACATTAAGCATATTTATGGGAAAGAAAATTCTGGGGAAGATATTCATCTTTATGATACTAATTCTACCTTGAAAAGAAATAGGGAGATTAGCCCATCTGTTTAAATCTTGAGTGATTTTTTTGCAGGGGCATGTCTAAATTTTTTATTAACTGTGATTCATCTTTGGAAATAATTATACCACCAATTTCTGCTTTACAGAAACAATTCAATAAGGGCATCACTTCTGTTTTTCTCTATTAAGCTTATAATTAAAGACTTTACTATAATGTTCAATAGTCTTCAGAGCCGCTTTGATTGAATTCAATGGATCAGACACCAGTAATAAAATGTAATCAGCAAAGGCTGATAGTTTTAATTGATATCTTAACAAAGGGATTCCTTTAACATCTTTATTAGAGTTTAGGAGTGAATGAGCGGTTCTAAATAGAAATGAAAAGAATAGGAGAAAGGGACAACCTTGTCTAGTGCCTTGCAATAACCTAAAGGAGGGCAAGAGTAAATTATTGCAGCTAATTTTAGCAGTAGGGTTTGAATATAGGACTTTTAACCATTTTATAAATGTTGAGGAAAACCAAAGGTACATAAAGTAGCATATAGAAAATTATGGTGGACTCTGTCAAAGGCTTTTTCCACATCCAGCGAAACCAGTGCCCAATAGTGTTTGGTGTCGCCGGATGCAGAACGAATATGTGAGATTTTTCTGAAATGGTCAGAAACTTGTCTAGAGGACATAATGCCAACTTGGTCTGGGCTAATTATCATATCATATTGTATCCTCCCTGCAGCCACAGCCCCTGCTTACCTCCAGCCACCACTCCTCCTTCACCTCCGACCCCAAAGTTGGACATGCCCAGCAAGCATATGCAGCTATACCATTGAAAGGGACTCCCCCTATGTCCCCGCACCTGCAAGGAACCAATACCAGCACATGCCTCCAGTCCAGGCATTCATCAGCCGGTGAAGCTGCTGCTATCATGCTGTTGCAGAACATGTGCTGCCATTTTCCTCTTAGGTTTTCTGTTCCCCTCAGAGTGCATGCATGCAATGACATTGGACACAACGCTGATGACTGCTGAACTCCACCCCTCATGTTTTAACCCCTCCAGTAGTGCCCCGGTCATCACCAGGGTTACTACAGCGTGATGGTTCCCTGGATCCCTCCCCAGGGATGGGAGAGCAGTCCTCATACACTCAATCCCATCCCTCCCTGCCAACCCTGTGCCCCGGGCTCATGTCCAAACCCAGGTCACTAGCATGGTGCGAGGTGTGGTGTCCAGCACCTCAACCTCAGCGCCACCGGGCCGGCAGTCCGGGCTAATTAAATTTTGCCATATCCCTTTAATTCTTTGTGCTAGAATGTGAGTTAGAATTTTAACATCATAATTGATTAATGAGATAGGTCAATAACTGGTAACTTTTTGTTTAGATTTATTAGGTTTAGGGAGAAAAATTATTTGTGCTTCTAACAATGACCTATCTGAAATACCCTCTGTGAGGATAAAATCAAAAAGTTGTTTTAAAATGGGGACAAGGGAATGTTTAAATGTTTTATAAAAAATTTGATGTAAGGCCATCCGGTCCAGGAGCCTTGTTAATAGGTTATTTATGGCCTCATCAATTTCTTTTAAAGTAATCAGTGCTATCAGTTTAGTAGTATCGGCCTTACTAATGTGAGGACAAGTGAAATTCAAAAGAAAATTGTCTATTTCTTCCGTAGTGAGAGGATTGGGAATTGGGCCATAAAGTTCTGAGTAATATACATATAACTCAATGAGAATGTCTTTATAATCAGTTAACACCTTATTTTGGTTGTCAGATATTATAGAGTCTATATGCCTTGATTGCTCCATTTTTTTAATTCTTTGAGCAAGCAATTTACTAGGTTTGTCCCCTAAATCGGCAAATGGTGCCTTTGTTCTAATAATCAGAAGTTCAGCTTGGTCTTTCAAGTGGAATTGAATTTCATCTTTAAATTCTTGGAATAGCTGAAGTTCCTGAGGTGAAAGTAAGTGTGGGTCTTTCATTTCGAAATCCTTCAGTTTATTGGTTAAATCACTTAATTTTTCAGTCATTTGTTTTTTAATTTTCACCCAAATCTAAAGAATTCACCCCTAATATAACATTTGAAGGATGCCCAAATTAAATCCACTGTTTTAATGGAATTGGAGTTATGGTTCCAAAAACCTGAATAGCTTCTTTGATATAGTTTGTATTGTAATCTTGTCTCAAGAGATTGGGATTAAGTCGCCAAGAAAAACATTGAGAATAGGGAATACCTAACTTTAAAGTAATATGTATCAGGGAGTGATCAGATAGCACCAGTGGTAATATCTGGGATCATATACTGAGGAAGTAACTTATTAGACAGCAGAAAATAGTCAATTCTAGAGAAGGAATAACGGGCCTGTAAGAAAATGTGAACACTTTTTACTTGGGAAGTATATTCTCCATGGATCAACTAGGTCATATACCTTTATTAAATCACAAAGGGCTTTATTGTTATATGAAATTGTATAATTTGAGGGATTATATTGATCTAAATTGTAGTCTAGAAGTAAATTCCAATCACCTCCTAATACAATTTGGTAGGAATGATAAGGTGTAAGTTTGGAAATCAAATTCATATAGAAGTTTGGTGATACATTGTTCGGACCATAAATTGACCCAAACACATATTTAGTGTGAGCAATTTCTCCTATGGTTAAAACATATCCTCCTTCTTTGTCTAAGATAGGTTTGGACAAATGGAAATCCACAGACGAGTCTATTAGAATTGCCACTCCTGATTTTGCAGTATATTTACCTGTTCCATATATTGATCTAAAGCTAAATTTTTTCAGGCATTCAGTCTCAGAGCTTAATAGATGTCTTTCTTGTAAAAGAATTAAATTGAATCCCATAGCCCTTAAGTAGTTTAAAATTGCTATCCTTGTAGTTTTGATCTGAACCCTTTAACATTCTAGGAAGCTAATTTAAGAGTTATAACACTCATACCAAATAAAAGTATTAAAATAGGTAAAACCAAGTAGTCATTCCAGGTTGTAAACAGGCCATAAATATGTTTTGAAACCACCCACCCTACTGTCCTCCACCCCAAACTGTCCCTCCCTCCCTCCCTTTCAGAAGCAAAACAAACCACATGAACCCAGAGTAATCCAATAGTCATCACTGAAGGTAAAAACAAAATATTGTATATAGTTTCAGTTAAACCCCCAGTCCCTAAGACTAACCTCCTAAAATCTCCTAAATGCAGTGAAACCATTCTACTCTAACTCCATTTATCTAACCCTCAAAACCCTAGTTATTAAGTTACTAAAGCACTACTAAGTCCTGAAAAATGGAGTAAATGTTTTAAAGGTATTCTTATCAAAGGAAATGAAAATTTGAACTTTTCATAGTAGAACCAAATTGTTAATTATAAGTAATTAATGAAGAAAAAACCCTTAATCTCTTATATAATATGAATTTCTCAGTCGGGCCCGCCCACTAAAAAGGAATTATCAAAATAATTAAAATGTTCTGAAATCCAAACTGTAAGTTAGATCCAAAGAAAAGCCCACCAGGCATGTATAACACTTAGTCAAACATTGACCCTCACA
Source organism: Neoceratodus forsteri (assembly GCA_016271365.2). Taxonomy (NCBI): domain Eukaryota; kingdom Metazoa; phylum Chordata; order Ceratodontiformes; family Ceratodontidae; genus Neoceratodus; species Neoceratodus forsteri. The sequence continues at coordinate 339,963,646 of CM057449.1, forward strand.
ATTATTTGTAGGGCAGTCTTTGCCATCTGGCATCAGAGAAATATTATTGTTCTTATCACCAAGTTCTGAAAGTATGTGAGATATAAAACACAGGGTTATGTTCCCAACAGATATAGTGTTGAAGGAATAAATATTTAAATTCAGGGATGCGCAAAAGGTGGCCACCAGAAGCAGTTTAACCCTGGAGGTTGAAATTAAGAAGTGGGTCTGGATTCTGTAAAGGACTACACTCCCTGCCATTCCAACCTATAATACATGTTGATGGTGAGAGACGTTGCACAGAAATTAAATAAAAAGGTATTGATAATGAAATCAGGTTCAGATCAGCTGGAATACCACTATTTACCCAAAATACCTGCCTATTTAACAGGACCGTTAAGTTATCTTGGGTGGTAGCATATAAGTAGATATAATCTCTATTTAACAGGATCCAGCTTTGCGTATTTATTTAAGCTTAGTGGCTGCCTCCACTGTGGAGTGACATTTTATGATGGTCTCTTGAGTGGAGCTATAAGCCTATAATTTTTCCCTTACTTACTGGGCTTGGTGGACCTAAGATTGTAGCATAACAGACCATAGTCTCTCAGTTAAAGCCAATCTGAGTTTCAGATGAAATAAAGACATTCAAATAATATTGTCTGACCACTATTTAATGGGTACATCAAATATATAAGGATACATGTGAATAGGATTCAGTGTAAAAGATGATCCAGTACCGAAGCCAGGACCCATACCATTTTAAGTGAAGAAAGGATCCTATTTAATGGATTCTATCTCTGAATTAGTTAGATTTCTCTGGAGTCCAGCTCAGCAAACTGCCCTTCTAGCCCTCCACTCCCCCAAAATCTACCCTTCATTTTTATAAATACACTATAACTGTTAATGTAGCCAATGATGTTATATAATTGGCCCTCCGGAAATATCCCACACAGATCGTTGGTGCAAGGGAGGGAAAATTAATGAATTGATAGGTCCCACAAGCCTACTACATTATAACCTAAGTTAACATTAATCAACTATGCATATATATTATTCCTTAAGTTAAAGTTCTTTGAATAGTAGCATTATTTCAAAAAACTGTTACTTTCTCTTCCGAATTATAACGGGCCTTCAAAAAGATATCCATACAGTTCGAAATTAAATAGCAGAAAACAATACATTCCTCTGTGTTTATATATACATGATGTGGCTGTTGCAACCCGAAGAACAAGAACAGTTAGATTGTCTCAGTCCTATGAGGTGACATACAGGAGAGGACTAGTCAAGACTAGTCAGAATCAAGAATAAATCAAAACTGCAGGGCACACAAATGGAGCCTTTGGTTCTTTGACATGAAATCTGTAATTTACTTGCCTGCCCCAGTGTGACCAGAGAGTTCCATAACGATTTTGCTTTGCATTAAAAACAAATGATATGACACTGGTTTCGAGCTCCTACCATTAAACCAATAGAAATAAAAATACAGGATCTTTGTATTAGAATCCAGTGCTTGGAGCTAGGTTCCTGATATCATCAAAATATAGTCTCAGCACGAAGCAAGAACATTATGAAGTGCGAACCATGAGACGCAGGTTCTCATAACCACAGAAAAAAACTCCTTTAACTTTTATATCAGTGAAAAGTAAGCCCACCAGAGTCTTTGATCAAGGATTTAACTCTTCTTGAACAAATCAGGGCACAAACCTGATAGTTGGGGAAATGCTTGATCTGGAGATTCGAAAGCATAGCTTCTTTCCTCTTTAACAATGGATAATTTTGCCGGGTACACCATGCAGAATTTAATTCCTGCTGAGATAAGTTTGCTTACGATCAGTGTGAAATCTTTCCTCCTTTGGTGAACTTCATGGGAAGGTCTTGAGTAAGTCTAATTTTTTACTATCCCATGACAGATCTTTATGGACTTTGCTTTATTTAAAACATGGGTTCTGTCCAGGTAGTTCAGAAAGTGAATGATAAATGGCATTGGAGGTTCATCTTTGCTGGTGGGGATCTCAGAGCTCTGTGGTCTCTCTCTATTACATATATGGCACCATTAGGAGAATTGCCTGCAATATTCTACTTTACAGCAGTCGTATAAGTGTATGAGGTCTAAACCTTCCGAGGTTTTGGGAGGCCATAGACTACATTATTATGCTGTAATCAACCCTCCAGATCCTCCAGCTTTGTTCCAGTTTAATTTTATGCGTAGATTTAGGAGTTCCAGATCAGTTTTGGCCCTCCAATCCTCCGTCGATGAGATTCTCACTTCTGCATCTGTGATTTGGTTAGTGATTTTATTTAATATATTGCTTTTATTTTTAGACTCTTGGACCAAATGTGAGATAGCCTCCTTAAGATCATTGATTTCGGACATAAATTTTTCCTCCGAAGTGGGATCTTAGTCCTGGTTTCCGACATAGTTTTACCTGCTTGTTGTTTAGCCTTTTTGAGCTTGGTGTTCTGTCTGGAGTCGCCTGTGGGGTGGGCCTGATTGGCGTTTTCATAACCACATCCATTTTGATCAAATTTACACAAAGAAAGGTAATGCTCGATACAAAGCAGGATTCCAGGAAGTTATAGAAGTTAAAATTGACTATTTTAGTATGTAAATGGGAGTTATTTGTTAGATTAGGTGACAAAGCTTCCCGACTAGCGTCCTACCCAAGCAGACCCGTCACCGGAAGTCCCCTGAAAGTGCAGGTTGAGTGCAGGGGATAGAGTATAGTCAATAAAAAAAAGACAAACACACACACACACTTATTAAGCCCATCTGCATTCTACCGACAGACATCACAGTCAGGACATGCTGGTGGCATGGTTTATGAAGGGACCTAGACAACTGACTGTTACAAACATTTCCTCAGGATAGGTTCTCTAGGCAAAGAAAACATGAAAGGAAACCTTCACACATTACCTGTTTAAAAATGTCCCACATTATGAAGCACATTCCTCATGTTACCCCTCAGAATTGAGCCCCACATATAAAAAGTACTGCTCACACAGAAAAGGTGTTCTGAACTCAGACTTTAAAGTAAAACTCATAATACAGTACTCTGATGCTTTTGCACAAACAAAAGCATTTGTTTTCACTGTGCTGTTGTTCAATATCTTCATATTTGATATGTGCCATGTTAGAGGGCATGTGTCCCACATTTTGAGGGTCAGCCTCCACATTAATGAAAAGTAGGGAGGAGGTATGGGAATATTAGTGGAGGATGTAGGAGGTATGAAACAGGTGGCAGAAATACCATCTTTGCAAGCTGTGTTTCTGAATGAACCCTCCAGGTATTGTCCTGTCAAACATTAGAAGGCCCTCTTTGAACTGTGGTTGGGAGCTGTGGACTCTAATATTACTTAGAAAATGGGTTGGAGAATTCCTGGAGTCTGATTGGTTCAGGTCACCAAACAGCCGGTCCGGTATCAGGCAATAGAGACCAGGAAATAATGAGTCCTAGTCTCTGGCCACCTGATTACCTTTGACTATCACTGGGCTGATGGAATGTTAAGTTTGAATTAGCAGCCATATGTTTTCTCTCGGTTAGTAAGAGATACAGCCTGCCATACTGAGGCTTAAAAGATTAAATGAGTGGCGGCTTACAGTAAAAAAGCAGGAACAATGTAAAATGGCCAGATACGTGGTGATCGTATTGCAGCCAAAGTAACAACACACAGTACTCTCCTATGGGAAATCATCTACCATGCAGCCGACACACTTGCTGTACGAAGCCATCATGACCTTACAACTGGTGTCAAAATTGTTGTCTGTGCCACTGACCCCATACAAAAAGCAAAGAAAGTTTCTGTAACTCACTGTCCCACCAGCACAGTTGATTTCTCGAACGCAGCGCTGTATTCCTCTGTTCAAAGACTGGCTTGTGAAATCAGTTGACTTAGCTCCACCACTTGTATGTCCTCTTGTGCCCAGCTCCCCTGCATTTTTACCCGCATAACTAACATTTACGGCAGAATGGATATCGGGCAATGTCCCTCCACCTAACCCCACTGTCTCACTGGAGCTCCGCTACTGAATAAACTGATAAAAACTGTTGAAATCTGATCCAGCTTAGCGTGACCCACAGTACCCCAAATGCCGGCTGATCAAGTACTGTAACTACTGTAAGCCAGCAGCGTCTCACCGTCTATGGCGGGTGCAACTCACAAAACCACCCCTCTGATCCTCCGCTTCATTCTCCCTGTCCCAAATAGCGCCTATCCCTAACAGCACAGAAAAGCCAGTGGGAAAACACAGAAATGTACCTGTTTTTAAGATTTACTTATTTTCTTTCCTCTACCAGCTCACTCAATTGCTGTCTTCAAGTGTCCCTGTCTAATTGCTGGGCTGCTTGCCCGCTTCAGCCAGGTCGCTTCCCTGCTTATACTGCTCTACTGAAGGAAAAATAAAATCTAAAGAAAGACAAGGTGTCTGTGTGTGGGGGCACAGAAAAGCAGTCAAAAGAAGCACCCATGACCAGCAGCACCTCTACTGGCAATTCAGTAAAGGGACTATTTTACACAAGCTGCTGTGTCTGATCATGTTTGTAAATATTTTACCCTATTTTTCCTCATCAAATCACTTTTATAAAAATAAAATGAAAATCCCATTTTCTAAAGCGCAATAATACCCTCCAGGGTGGGCGGTATGGCAATACCAGACCTTCCAGGGGCTATAAGGCCCCTCGCCTGGGCGCGGGCCCTCATTACGCCTGGGCAGTCCGGTATTGCCTACACCGCCACTCTGTCAAGTATTGTTTGCAGTAGATGCCACATGCTGAGAAAAGTCCCAAGGACAGAATGTGTGGGAGAGCTGTCATGGGAAGACCAGTCTAGATTTTGGGGTAGGCTGTCAGGAGTCACAGCTAGCTGAAAACTAGAAATCCCAAGAGCAAGCCAACACAATAGAACCAGCATTTTAGAGACAATGGCTCATAAACTAAAGAAGATAAATATCAAAGGGGAACTGTCAGTAATAAGAGCCTCACACCCAAGTGTAAGGTTACTCCCAATGTGCACTTGTGTACAACAACTTTATGTTTTTTACTACATTCTACTGTACTGCAGTAAACAACATTAGGCTAATTTTGCTGACTTCTAAGATGCCGTTTCATGTAACCAGAAATCCCACAATCCCCTGCAGGTGATGTCAGAGGAGAGTTGCAGAGCCGAGAGACTCAGTAGCCGCCGTATACATGTTAAAGATTCTGTAAGTTAAAATCAGATGTTTGCTGGTCCTGCTGTGCACACGGGGATTAGTACAGTCCTCTGTGACTTTACCTAGCCACAGGAGAAAATCAAACCAGCAAACAAAAGATTACAGCTCATAACAGACTCTAACATTCACTGCATGTAATGTAATCGTCCTTTGATGTCATCTGCAGGGGAGTCTGGCATTTCTAGTTACAAGAAATGCCTGCTTACAAGTCAGTGAAATTGGCCTGATACAGTCTACTACACTGCAATAATCAGCACATAAAACAAGTATTTTTGCACACAAAGAGCTAATTGAGATCAGCCTCACACTTGGGTGTGAGTCTCTTACTGTTGACAGTTCCCCTTTAAAAATGTTAATGTTTATAAAATGGTCAGTAACAGGCATCAGTGTGGGAACCATAGAACTGTGACCCACACATTATTTTATGCCTCTGCCCTTTAAGCCTTTTGAGCAGCTCCCTTAATATAAGTTTTAAGTATCCTTTCAAACCTGAGCCTCTCCTCCCCAAATGCCCCAATTAAACACAAACACATCACACTCATATTTTCTAATGTTAAACATTGTTCCAACACCACTAGTAACAGGACTGATAATTGCTTCCATATCACTGCCAAACAACAAGTACCAGAGGTGTAGCAAGGAAAATAAATGTGTAAACAGAAACTCTTTAGTGCCTCATTTCGCCCATCCGCCATTGTAGACATGCCAGTATTTGTTACTCAGACCCCTCTACTCATTGTACTTCAGGAACTGCATATTTAGTTTAATGCATTAAGTAGTTGGTTTAATTCAATCAGTGCACAACAATCATTTCATAGCACCAGTAGGGGTGGATATCAAACAGTATGAGTATCCAGAATCAGGTCAGGGCCCAGAATACCTCCCCCTCTCCAATCAACATAAGCCATGGCTTGCTTGACATATGCTTTCCTACACCCATGGAAACTACCATAAAAGGAGGTTTAGGGGTTCTGCATAATATAAATAAGAACTTTTGGCAGTAGGAGGCTCATAAAAAACAAAGAAAAACAGGTCAGGTAAACAGCACAAATTCACAAAAGAATTGTAGCTATAATCAGGAAGAGGAGACCATGCCAGCACCTTCTGAAGACTAAGGAATGTAAGGAATTAACATTAAAGTTTTATCAATAAACATGATAAAATATCATAAAAGATATATAGTCTGATATATATTTCACACTCAGTTTTGTTGATTTTTTCAGTGGACGCATTTCACATGACAAATGTATATATTTACTCAGTAGAGAAAGGATGATGCATCCACTCAATGTATTACAGCACTGCAAGAGTACACATATTGCACACCAGCGGGAGAGGCAGACTGCTGATAGGCATGAAACACGCCAGCAGTACTATCCCTTACCTGATCAGATCCAGAAATGAATCCATGACCTCCTTATTCTGGGGCCGCCCTGAGTCATTCGTCAGCTTGAGTGTTGCCCCTGCTCCACCCCAGATGGATGATGTGTCATGGACACCACAATGGCTGATACAGTCAGAGTAGGACCAAAATGAAGAGCGTTGCCCAGCTGCCAAGCATTCCTACAGCATTGGGGTTGAGGTTGGTAGCACCAGACACCAGGCTGCATATCACGTGAGAGTCATTTTGAAGAACTGGATGAGCAGCTCACCCAGGAAGGAGAGGTAGAAAAATTTGGTGTTGGAAAGCTCCAGTTTCCAGAAAGCAAGTTCGCTCAGCACCCCGATAATGACCGCAGCCACAGTGAGAATCACCAGCACGTTACCCCTTAGGCTCTCCTTGACTTTGTTCATCTTCCTCTTGGTGTAGCTGATGGGCTGAAAGAGGAACACATTCACAAACCATTCATGGTTTTTAGGTCTTCCATGTGCATGTCTGTGTTGTAGGTGCTTTTCTCTATTAGTTGATTGATCATTTTGATTTAAGAAAATCCCAACTGTAGATGGTATAAAACTATGAAATATTGGCCCATTATAAGTGAATGGGGCACGCTCACTAAGCCTTCGCTTTGTGACATCACAAAACAAGGCTGCATGGTGTGATTTCGACCAGGAAGTCAGTCCTTTTTTTCCCTAACATACCGATTTTGGATTTTACGAGTGAAATAACTTTCTTTTCCTACAGAATTATTATGTCACACTTCATGGATGGTGTACTGTGAAGGTAAGCCATTGAACGGGCTGGGGGAGAGCAGCATCACTGTTACTAGGAAGCTGCTCTTTAAAGCACCCACCAGCTGTGGTGGATTCCAGCACTCGGAGGACTTTATTTAAAGCACCTACCAGCTGTGGCAAATTCATGTCCTCAGAGGGCCTTCTTTTACCTCCCTAAGACCCTCCCCCCCCAAGCCATGGCAGATTCTATTCCTCAGAGACCTCTGTTTAAAGCACCTACCAGCCATGTGGTTCCATGCCTGGCACCTGAGAACACAGAGGTCTTCCAGTTTAAGGTTTTAGAAGAAATCTCAGCTGTTCTGCTTGCTGCTAGAAAATCTTCCACTAGACACACCTACTCCCTGAAGTGAAAGTGGTTTATGATGTGGTGCCAAGCAGCATCTCTGGTCCCCTATATGTGTCCTCTCTGTAGGTATTGGACAACCTCCTGACTCTTTCTCAGTCAGGGTTGCAGTATTCCTTGATGAGATTCACCTGTTGGCCATTGCAGCTTTTCATGCTCTCCTGAGGGACAAGATTGTGATCCAGCTGGATGTGGTCTATAAGTTTCTTAAGGGCCTGTTTTACATGGCCCCTTCAGTCTGTAAACCCATTCTAGTTTCGGACCTGACACTTACGCTTGAGTCACTGATGAAAGTCCTTTATGAGAAAGCAGTGGCTTGTAATACCTGTCCTGGAAGAAATATTTCTTGCAGCTATTAATTTGATTCTGTTGTGGCTAGTAAATGCACACTGAGTTGAAGCACATTATGGGTGTGACACAACAGCACAGGTGCACAAGTGATTTTTCAGGGAATCATAATGTGTAAGTGGCACTGGAGGTTTCAAACCTGGGTCTACTGGAAATCTAGTTTCATAGTTTGGTGCTCTACCCTCTAGGCTACACTGTTCCATTAACTTGCCAGACTCATGTCTGAACTGCAGGACTTAGTTTGTAGAATCACCCTTTCTGCTATTCACAGGATGTGGTGACACTTGCAATGATAGCAGTCCTGCATACCATGTGGGTCTGCTCAGCAACAACCTTTATTAAATGCTTTCCTCAGTGTATATGTAGTATAGTACACCATCTAGTGGCACATTTGAACAACTGCACCCAGTGTCATTTTACTGTTAGTCCATCAGTGCATCTTCTGTTTTAAATAAACTGTGCATGTTAAATAACTGATTAAATTTAGTTATCCATTAGTGCTGTACAACAATATAACCTTCCCCATGGTTTATAGGTGCTGTCGCCTCTTGGGGATTATGAGCGAGGCGTCGGGGGTGGTGGTTTAGGCAGGTGATGGGCGGGAGGGGCGACTGGGGTGGTGGGGTCAAGAAGACGCTCTGGGGCAAATGGATCCAGAAAAGGGGTCCCACCCTGCTTGGTTCCCATACCCAAGGGCTCCACTTTTAGTGGGCAGGTATCTCAGTCAGCCTCGACTACTCATCCAACCCAGGTGGTGTTATGCAATGCCAGGTCAATTTGAAACAAGACAGCAGTAATTGCTGATCTTGTGGGGTCATGTGACCTGGCTTGTGTTACTGAGACCTGGCTAGATGAGAATGCTGGCCCCATCCTGGAGTCATCTGTTCCAGCTGGGTACTCAGTGATACACCACCCAGGGTTGGATCATAGTGGTGGGGTGGTAGCTATCTGTTTCAAGACGGAGCTGTGCCTGGTAGATGTGCCAGTTGGGGTCACCAGATCCTTTAAATGTATCATGGGCGCAGGTGTGGGCTGCAGGATAATTCTCATTTACCGTCCACCCAGGAGTGAGAAAGAGCTCCTGCAGGAGGTCACAGACTTCATTGCCAAGATGCTACTGGAGGCCCCCAGGTGGCTGGTTCTGGGGGACTTCATATGCCTGGGTCGATGATGAACTCTCACAATTTGGACAAGACTTCCTCTAACTGATGGTTTCGTTGGGGCTCACACAGGTGATTACCTCTGCGACTCACATACAGGGTCATTCATTGGATCTGGTGTTCCTACTGGGGATGGAGATCTCGGACATGGTGGTGAAACCCATCGGATGGTCTGATCACCACACTATTGGGTTCAGCTTGGGCCCCAGTAGACCTGCCCCTATGGAGATGGTCCAGTACTGCGCCTTTACGGGAGTAACCCAGATGGTCTGATGGAAGTTCTGGACCTATTGGGTAGTGTGAGTGTTAGCAAGGATCCAGAGAGTCAGCTATGAGCCTATAATAAGGCAGTGGTGGAAGCTCTGGATGCCATTGCTCTGATCCATGTTTGTCCGCACGCTCACCCTCAGTCCTGTGGTTTGATGGGACCATGAGGGAGCTGAGGAGAGGTGTGTGCTGGCAGAAATCAGGCCTGAATGAAACAAACTTAGATTGATATCCCATCATAAGGTATATCAATCTATGGTCTCCCCGTAAGAAGGCAGAATTCCTGTTCAGGGAAATTGCAGCGCATGAAATTGACTGTCTCAGCTTTTTATACTGTGGACAGGCTGTGCAATCCAGCCTGTCTCCAGAATCGAGAGCCTTTTCACAAGAGAAGTGTGCAGTGTTCGCTCAATTTTTCATAGATAAGATTGAAACCATCAGGTCAGAGATCCATGCAGCTCACTCAAATGGGCAAAGCAGAGATCGGTGTGAGATCACTAGCACCCAGTTTGTCTGGTTTTACTTTGCTCAGCTGGCAATCAATGATGTTGTGAAGATGGTCCAGGGCTTGCGACTGACTTACTGTAGTTTGGATCAAGGTCCGATGCGCCTCCTAGTGGGGCGCATGGAGGCAACAGGACCAGTCCTTGCTGAGATAGTTATGTGTTCATTAGAGACCAGGGTGTTTCTGGACACCCTGAAGGAGGCAGTGGTTCATCCCCTCCTGAAATTCCTTCTCTGGGCCCTGACTATCTCGCAAACTACAGACCTGTCTCTAACCTGCCTGTTGTACGAAAGGTTATTGAGAAGGCAGTTGTGTTGCAACTCGAGGAGCACCTGACCACCCACAACATCTATGATCCTCTCCAGTCCAGTTTCAGGAACAGACATAGTACTGAGACAGCACTGGTCCGGGTACTAAATGATTTCCTGATAGTGAGGTATCGGAGGAGCAGTGCCATCTTGGTCCGCCTTGATCTCTCTGCAGCATTTGATATCATGGACCATGGGATGTTGCTAGAGCGCTTGTGGTTTTTCTGTGGGCTGAGTGGCACAGTCCTCAGATGGCTCCATTCATTCCTCACAGAAAGTGGAGTCCGAGTATTTTACTTGGCCCTTCCTGCCATGTGGGTGCCACAAGGCTCTGAGCTTTCCCCCATGTTGTTCGCGATTCATATGCTGCTGTTGGGAGACATATTAGCAGTACAGGTTGAGTTTTCACTATTATAGAGATGACACTCAACTGTACTTGTCCTTTGTACCCAGGAAACGTGATGTTACAGTATTTAACAACTGTTCTCTGAGAGTCAGGATTGGATGAGTGCCAGCTGGCTTAGGCTGAATCCGGATAAGACTAAGGTGTTGATTGTGGACCCAGGTCACCAGGTGGAGGGATTATCATCTGGGCAGCCATCCTGGATTTGGCTGGGGGGCAGCCAGCTGATGACCTCTGACTGGGTGCAAAATCTGGGCATCATGCTTGATAGTGGGCTGACACTTAAGACTCAGGTGTCGGCCATTGTCAAGTCCTCATTTTACCATCTGAGGAATTTCACTCAGATAAAGCACCTGCTACCACCTGATGACCATCTGACACTGGTCCATGCCTTGGTGACCTCGTGCCTTGATTACTGCAATGCCCTATACCTAAGTTTACCGGGGGTGGACCTCCGCCCCCTGCAGTTGGTGCACAATGCGGCTGCCAGGTTGTTGACAGGTTTACAAAGATCTGGTGCTCCATGCTCTGCACTGGCTGCCGGTGCAGTGGAGGATCACCTTCAAGATCAGATTACTGACCTATAAGGCCCTACACAGACAGAGACCGCAATACCTGTAAAGTTCCTTTGTCCCTACGCCTCCTTCACCCTCTCCACTCTGCCGACAGGGTTGCTGGAGATTCCCAGGGTCTGCTTTGACAACATCAGAGCTAGGTCATTTGCTTTTGTTGCTCCAACCCTGTGAATTCTCCACCTCATTGGGTAAGGAATGCCTGTCCATTGAGGCCTTCAAATCTGCCTTGAAAACTTATTTATTTGAACTGGCATTTCTATACTGATATATAGATTCCTGCTATGTTTTTAGAAATGTGGTTCTGTTTTTATACTGTTTGATTATACTGTGTAAAAGCAACTATGCTCTATTGTGGAATAACATTTCAAAATAAAGTTTGGTAGGTTGGTTGGTTTGTTGGTGGTCCAGTAAATTTAACTGCCTTAACACATAATATAACTTTAAAGGATATGCTTATTACATTAAGTATTCAATCTTTTATACTGTTTAATAACTCCTTCACTGCTGAGTTCTTCAGCAAGAACTTAGGTGAGTCCACAGTGTTGTACTGATAATAGACTAATAGTAAAATGACACTGGGTGCAATTGCTTCCAATGTGCCACTAGGTGGTGCTGTATATATATACTGTGAAAGGCATTCAATAACGGTTGTTGCTGAGTAGTCCCACATGGTGTGCAGGACTGCTATCATTACATGGAACCAGGAGTAACAATCCATTGCCATCCAGGGAAAATATGGATGCAATCTGGCAACTTAAAAGGGAATGTGTATGAACACTGTATAAACACTGCAGAATCTTCAGACAAGGTTTTTTCAGACAAGGTTTTTAATTCTATATGACGAAATACTGACAGATCGGAATGAAAAGACCCACTCACCAAAATCAATTACATAAAACTAAATGTTTTATTCTTATTTATACAACAATAATTTCTTCCAGACAATAACTTTCCTACATTTCGGGATCAAAATCCCTTCATAAGGAGTCCAGTTTTCAATCTATTTAAACAATAAAAAAAAGTTGTTAAAAGTTTCACACATACAGGAAATTTTTTTTAAAAAAGGTTATCAATTTCAAAATGAGGATAACTTTGAGTTAACTTATTTATTTATGTATTTATTTATTTGAGTTTTGGTAACTGGATAACTCCACTGAGACAATTACAGTCCTTTTTTCAGGGTCGACCAGGGAGTGCAGCAACAAACAATACAGTACAGTGCAAAAACAACAAGGGAATTCTGTTACAGTAATAACAAAATTAACATACAGATAAAGAATCATAAAACACACAGAAATATGAAAGTAACAGTTTATAACAGCTAACAAAATATATATACACTTTGGTTTTATTTATTTTTATTTGATTTATTTAGTTTCAGATTAATACCTTCGAGTCAAGGACTCGTTTTCAAAGGTTCCATGTCAGACAACAAACAGACAAAATTGCATACAGAATACATACATCATTGCACAATAACTAGGGTACAACATTGCATATTGGCTAGGGTACATGAAAGTTACATAAAGGTTGCACTTACTTTAATACTCACTAATACAGAGGAGTCTAGCATAGCAACTATCATCACATACTGTGAACAGTATAGAGCTACAAATAAGTGCAGAGGAGAAAGTTTGGGACAGTATCCCTGGGGCGTTCAAGATGAGAGAATGGGGGCTGGCCAAAGGCAGGCGTTGCCGATCGTGTGCTGGGGAGGGCACAACCATGGTAGGCATTGTCAAGTGTTTGTGATTGAAGTAGATGGGGTGGGAAAGGGAGGGAGGGAGGAGGAAGAGGCCAGTGTATTGTGGGGATAGGGAGGAGTGAAATCTGTGCCAGCAGGTGTTTAGGGTTGAAGTATTCGTTGGTGGAAGGGGAGGTGAGAGCAGGGGTAGCAGGGGGGTGGTAGGCACCATGGGGTGAGTGGATGGGGTAAAGTGCCTATGCAGCCACAGGCTTTTGAGGTCCACCGTGAACAAAGCCCAGTTTTAAATTGTCTGAGCTTGGGACAATCCAAGAGTGCAGTGGACAACTCATTAAACCACTTAGGGCCCTGGAAGGAAAGGGATCTCTGTGCCTGTTTAGTGTGCTTGAAAGGCATCTGGAGTCACCCTTTTCAGCACCCCTTGTCTTGGTGGGTAACTCCTTTCCGAAGAATCTGTTTCTGGACTCAAGCATAAGCCCTAGCGTGGCTTTTTTAATTAGCACGCAAGTTTGGAATTGAGCTCGGAGGTGGACTGGAAGCCACCCTGTCTCACTAGAGGGCACAGGTGTGGGTATAGTGATCAGGCCCTAGGGTTAGGGGACAGGCCTTGTTCAGTAGAGTGTTAACTCTTTTGAGGGCAGTGTCAGAGCCAGCTCCATAGATTGGTAGTCCATAGTCTATGGAGGCTAGTACCAAGCTGCTTATGGCAAGTTTCAGATCTGCAGGTGGTGGGGAGTGCTTGTAGCGATAAAGGACACCCAATTTCATTTTAGTGGTCTTGATGACATGATCAGTATGGCTGGAGAAACTGAGAGTATCTTCAAGGTATATACCAAGGTATTTCAATGTAACCCTAGGTGGCGCTATCTCAAGGACTACTACTCCTGCCTGCTTGGCTATTAGCAGGTTAAAGGGCCTGAGTTCTGAAACAGGTGTCTCCAACCAGAGGTCAAGGTTGGTAGTGGTCAAGCTAACCTGGGCACAACCCTCCAGGACACTGTAACCCCCCTCTTTCCTTACTAGTGGCTGGAACAATACACAATAATCACTTTCACAATACCCCTGATACACCACACAAGTACCCACACTGTTTGCACTTACCCCAGGGCTTTCCTCTGGCCCGGCCCTGGGGATCCCCTGAAAAACTAGGTTATACACAGCAAATAACAGCAGTACAGTACTTTGCATGAACTGGAACCACAGTCAGGGTAAATGCAAAAGAGTTAGATCTGATTTATTTAAGGCCTTGAACAAGGGAGGGGCGTAATCAGGTTAATTTGCTTAAAGGCTCATCAATCAAACAGTTATGCATGCACTTCAGGTCCATAAACAGTCACACACTCTGGGTACCAGATGGAAAATGGTGGATAGACAGGAACGTTGCAGCTGGTTGGGGCCCTGAGGATGGAAGAAAACAACATGCACAACACACACTGTTTGTAATCTGAGCCGAGAGCTCAGTTCATGAAAAGAAAACAAGACAATCAGATGACACACTTTTAGATTAGGCTGTTGTTGCGGGAGCTACCTTGATGATTACTCACGATACCCAAAGACTGGACACAGGCTGGATGAAAATCGAGACAGCAGGTGGTTAATCTGGAGTGCCACGAGAAGCAGGACCGCACAATTTGCGAGGTCATTCCTGTTCAAGCGTGGAGCAGGGCTGATCCCCAGGCAGGTTCTCATCGGTGGCTTTCTCTGCAGTGGGGTAGTCTGGCAAGGCCAGCATGGCATGGCCCAGGCCAAATGTAGATGAATGCAGATTCAGTCCAGTCAAGCTGGATAAAGCTTCCAGCAAGCAGAACACAATTCACACAGTGGGGAACCAAATCGACCCACTTTCAATACAGCACATTTACATGTGAAGGATTCTACGGTACCAGCAAGCAGAACACAGTTCACAGTGGGGAACCAAATCACGACCCACTTTCAATACAGCACATTTACATGTAAGAAATTCTACTGTACCAGGCAAACCGCTCTCGTCACGATCATAAAGTCTCTGCACAAACCGGGATTCAAAAGCAGCTGAAAATCCTGACAGGCCGATCAGCATTCAGCAACTCTTCGGTCTTCTTCAGGTTAAAGCCTGGTCACAGTCCAGTGACTTAAATAGTCCTCACAACTTGGATTCAGTCTGAACAAACTCTATTTTCCCTCTCAGGGACAGCAGGCAGACAGGCAGGCCAAAACTCAGCCCTTTTACAGTTCTCCCATGCAAAACTACACAGAACTGCTGCTCAAAAATCACTTGAGCTGTTACTTCTTCACTTCTCAGCTCAAAACTGAAACTAACTGCAGCAGCCTGGGAAATTCCCAAGATCCAAAAGGTTGCGTTGGTTGATCCTCCTGTCAGTCACAACAAAGGCCTCCTTCAGGTGCAAAGGTGCAAAAGCCCAAAACTACAATTCCTACAGATTATGACTCCAGACAGCTCCTGAGTCCGGTTCCATTTTAGGTCCCACCTAGTACTGCTTGGTCTAATTCACAGTCCAGGATCAAGATAGTGTAGATAAACAACAGTCCTTGCTGCAAAGAAGGCAGGTTAGACAAACTACATTATCATTATCACTCAAAATTATTTTCAACAAATAGTTACATCTTTCAACAGAGCTACCTCTCAGATTACTTATGACCGCAATCCAGGCAGCTCTTCAAGAGATAGTACACAGAGGCTATACAGGCACTCTCTGGCAATCACATTTAAACTGCTAAAATGCAGGACACCAGCCTGGCAGTGAGCATTTAGGCAAGCTCGAGGAAGACTTTTCGGGATCCCCCATTTGTAGGAGGGTTACACCCTTCCCTACCTGGAGAAAACTTGGCGTCCACGTCAAGTCTGTACCATCATGCATCAGTTAACATATTACTAGTTAATGTATTACTTTACTATACATATTCACTACACTTCATGATACTATATCCATTCTGACAACACATTGTGCATATTTCACACAGGTAAATTGAACATCACTATACTGAATCAGGTAATAACTTCTTGCACCTTAAACAATGCAAGAGGGGGCCCTTCCCTGTCAGCTAACTTGGGGCTAGAGGGGGCAGGGGCACCATGGTGAGAGGGAAAGACAAGTAACCTGGAATTGGCTGTCAAGCTCAATTTGTGCAGTGAGCTTGGTGAGACATAAACACCTTTATGCACCACATTGAGGGGCAAATCCACTGGCCTCCCAGGAGAATCATAACTGAGAAGTACTACTGGCTTGATAGCTCGGCAAGTCCTTCTGAGGGGAACAACCATAGTCTCTGTACTCTCAGCACTGGTCTGGGGACTCTCGTCACTTGTGCAGGGTGCCTCTGCATGGGTGGGAATGTCCAAACTTGGGGCACTGTCAGCTCCTTGCTCTGCAGACTCTGTTTCTACAACACTTGACTCATTTTGAAGGCTCAGGCACAATCAAGCTTTGAGGCACTGAAGGGGGGTGGTCAGCACTCTCATACTGTTCTTCGAGTTCTGGTATGTCACCAGAAAGACTCAAACCCTCAGTCCCTTCTTCAGGCAAATCACACAGTTCCACAATACACAGAGACTCAACATCTTCAGACGTGATACCCTGCACTTCACTGCTGGGAGCATTGGCTACAAGGACGAAGCTGGGGGGGCAAGGCAGCCCAGAAGGCCCAGTTTCATCCCCACAATTTTTCAGGGGGTTACCTCGAAACAGCTGACTCAGTTCACAAGAGGGGTAATAGGCATGGTCGTATTCACTTTGGGTCAGAAGTGGACTGACAGCCACTATCATTCTGGGCCTGCTGCAGAGGAACCCTGAAATCTGTGACCACTGGGGTAGGTTGACTCTGTCTCTTTCTTGCAGTAGCATGAGTCACCGGCCCAGGGGGCTCAATTTCTGGGGGCTCAGCCTCAATCATGACTTGGCCGATAGGTAGCAAGTGGTTATGGTGCATGGTCTTGACAGCTTTGGAGTTGTTCTCTGGGCACACTTTGTACACAGGTAAATCATCCAACTTTCCAAGTACTACATGGGGAAGATGATGCCACCGATCAGCAATTTTGTGTTTACCATGCAGTCCCAAATTGTGTAACAACACACGGTCTCCAGGTCGAAGCTCTTGAGCCTTTACTTTTTTATCATGCCTCTCTCTGTTGGTTAGATTTCTCTTGGTGGCCATTGTCTGGGCAAGTTGATAGGCATGGTTCAATTGAACTTTAAGTTTTGTACATATTGCAAGTAGTTTTCCGCCTGCCCCATCTGGAGAGACCCCAAACAGACATCAACTGGCAGCCGGGCCTCTCTCCAACATGAGGCAGTAGGGGAGAACCCAGTAGCATCAGTTTTCATGCAATTGTATCGTGTACCAAGATGCTAATCTGCTGGCTCCATTTATGCTTGTCTTTGTGGAGGTGCCCAGCACGCTCAGAAGGGTGCAGTTAAAACGTTCTGGTTGAGGGTCTCCCCTGCGGGTGATAGGGGTGGTTCTTGACTTTCGCACCTCTATAGAGAGAGCATTTCTTTGATTAGCTGACTCAAAGTCTCTGCCTTGATCAGAATGAATCGGCTGGGGAGCACCATAGTGGATGAAGAAATTTTCCACTAGCACCTTGGCCACAGTAGATGCCTTTTGATCTTTGGTGAGAAAAGCTTGTGCATACTGTGTGAAATGATCCGTAACCACTAACACATTGCCAGTGTTCCACTGATCAGGTTCTAAACACAAGAAGTCTATGCAGACTAGTTCCATGGGGGCACTGGTTGTAATATTAACAAGGGGGGCAGCCCTCTGAGGCAGGGCTTTTCTTTGCAGGCAGCGACTACAAGTCTTTACATGGTGCTCAACATCGGCCCCCATTTTGGGCCAGTAGAAGCAAGATCTTACCAGGGTAAGGGTTCTGTCAATACCAAGGTGCTCCATGTGATTGTGGAGGGACCTCAGTACCAAATCTTTAAAGTGCGTGGGCAGGACCAATTGTTGCTTGTCTACTGTGCCTCTACGAGCTACTGTCTCTCTATACAACAACTGATTGAGCAACTTCAATCTGGGGCCTTCTTTAAACAATAAAGCAGTTCGCAAGTCAGTGGAATGTAACTTAGACATCTTTCCTCTCTCAGTACACACGTAGGAAGGGTGGGGCGGTGGTGCTCTGGCACTGGGCACAACCCTCAGGGGGCGCAATTTTCAACTGAAGCTCATTTGTTTATTAACTTATGCTACTGCTTTTTAAATTTATTTTAGCTTGATAAATTGTATTTATGTCTGGCTGTCAGTAAGGGCATCTGTGGACCAAGGACCAGCAGGTTGGGGGGTCAGCATGAGCTGCAGGCAACTAATTATGTGGTGTGGTGTTGCTGCGATGAGAAAGAAAGAGAAACTGGTGTTGGGCTGCCCACTAGTTATAAAAAGGGTACGAAGTGTATGTAGCACGGAGAGGTAGTTAAACTTGGAGTCGGAGACAAGTTATTGTTGACAGTAGAGCCTAGAAATAGAGTGGCTAGTAGGCAGCAAAAAGCTTATAGACAGAGTGTATGTAGAGAGAAGATTGGGAGATGAGAGAAGACAAGAGAAATCCATCTTGAAGATTTTTAGCAAAGCAATGTAGCGATCACTGTAGTAGTCCGTCTACAGTATGTGCAAGTCCGTCCCGCCGCTCCCATGTATCTGTGTGATTCTGTATTCTGTATTGTTTTAAATGAAAATTAATTCTTCAAATCTGTTTACTGTTTAGTCTAGTTGTGTCTGTGTGACAGTGTCAATGAATGAGGTGTGAGGTGTTGTATGTGGAAGTTGTATTGTGGCAGCGGTGGTGCCACTGGGGAGGGATTCTTGATTGAATTTGAAAACGCACTGCACTTCAGTGATTGGGAGGAAGGATTGGATCTGATTTTTAATTTGATTGTGGGATGGGCCAAGGACCCACGGCCCAGGCCTGACTCAGGTGTGATAAGACAACTTAGTAGTTCACGGGACTGGGATGGGAGTGAAGACGTCACGCCCTCCAGTCTGCTGCTTGTGTGTTGACTGATTGACATGGTGTGGGCAGGCCATAGGCACCCTCACTCCAGCCCACCACATTGTTTTTTCTCATCTTGACCCGCATTCCTCCTGCACTTCAAGTCCACACCAAGGAGGCTCCCCCGTCCCACCCCGTGCTGTTTCCTTCTACTCCATGCAGGCGGTGGAGGAGGGATGATACAGACAGTCCCAGTCAGAGCAAAGCCTGCAGTCAGACCAAAGTCATACTGCGCACTCCATTGCACTGCACTGACTAGTCTCCCTCAAGTTGGTTGGTACATGCTTTTTTCTTTATTGTACATCCGTTGGGACTGGGTGCCAGGTTACAGACACTGTGCATACTGTGGTCTCTGAATGACTGTCGCATGACCCTGGAGATGGAGACGGTCAGAAATAATTTCTAGCAACAGTCACATACAGAAGTAGCTGTGTTGTAGTATTCCTTTCAGAGGATTCTCAGTAGTGCCATGTATTTCTATAAATTCAGTTTCTTTGAAGATATAGGAAATTCCTATATCTTCAAAACTGAGATATAAGAAAATATGTGTACTGTGTTTTCCTAAGCCCAATTATCTCATTCAAATGTTTAGTATGCTGAAAATAGTTTGTCACTCTTACCCATGAATGCTAAGAATCATGCATCTGCAGTGCATTGCTTTTAATAAAGAATCAAACTAACCTCCCAATAGATTGAACATTTCCAGGACCACGCCCCAACTTAGACCTCAAAACATAGCTGCAATGCCCCTCCTTAAAGTAAACTGTAAAGAAAATAAAAAATACTGTCTGTCTCAATGTGCTTCTAGCCAGCCAGAGTCTCCTGGCTCAGTTGGTAGCACATCCACCCTATGGACTAGAAGGTTGTGAATTCTCTGCCCACACTGGGATTGGACTTGCACCTAAAATGCTGGCATCAGAGTGCAGTAGTAGGGGGTGCTGAACTGCTGGGGTGTGCTGTCCTTGGATGAGACGTTAAACTGAGGTCCCTTCTACCCATCCTGGTGTTGTCCTGGTGGGTGTCCAGGTGGAAGTAAAGAACCAAGGGGCACTTTCGCAAGAGCAGCAGACATTCCCAGTGTCCTGGCCAACATTCCCTTCCCATAAACCAGTTCATGCAATTGTCCAGGCTGTGTGTGGGTGTTGATGTGTGATATGGCCGCCACCAATATTTAGTCACTTCATTACCAGTCTAGCATTACGTCTAAAGCACTTTGGGATACACTGTATGAAAAGTGCTATATAAATGCTGATTCTTCTTCCACACCTCAGATTCATGGCAGCAAAATTTAGGACCACCATGAAGCAAAAGCGTTATTTTTTTTTTTCTTTCTTTCAAGAAAAGCCCCGAACCTCACCACAGAGCTGGAGCATGTAAACCGTCCAGAGCTTCTGGCTCTTTTCAGCAGGGGGTGGGGCACAAAATTTGTCTCTTGCCCAGGGCACCCAAATGCCTTCCTACAGCTCTGCTCACTCTCAGGGCATCCAGTGCTAGCTGAATCATAGGATCTTGGGATTGAGCACACTGAATGCTGTCCTTGTCAAATTGAGGTAGTGCACTAATATCCAGAGCAGAGAAGTGGCAATAAGCAGCTGGTATGCAGGTGTCAGAAGGGCCCAAGCAATCTACTAAACAGTCCTCTGTGTCCGCAGACATCTGTTTATCTCTATCAAACGTTTGGCCCAATGCTTGAATATCAGGTTCAGACAGCCTGCCCCAATCAATCTTGGAAGTGGGCCTTCGTGACAGGGCATCAGCATCAATATGGTTCAGGCCTGGTCTGTATTCAACACATAATCATACAGTAGGTTGATAATGCAGAAAGCCACCGGTGCCCAGTGGCGTCTAACTTAGCTGAAGTCTGTACACAGGGCAATGGGTTATTGTCAGTCTTCACCAATATCTTTGCCCCATAAAGGTATTCATGAAACTGGTCAACAATGCCCCATTTTAGTGCTAGAAACTCCAACTTATGCACAGGGTAGTTTCGTTCAGACGGGGTCAAGCTCCTACTGGTGAAAGCTACTGGTCTCAGGCCATCCTCATGGTCTTGATACAGCACCGCTCCTAGACCCTGCAGACTAGCTTCCATATGTAGCACATAGGGTTTGGTGGGGTCAGCATAGGCAAGGATGGGGGCATGGGTGAGCTGGTACATGATCTCATGGAAGGCTGCTTCACAGTCAGGCGTCCAGCAGGGCCCAAAGAGTTCACCTGGGTGGAAGTATACTTTTCTGGTTCTTTAACGGACCCTTTTTGTATTTATGATCAGAAGGAGGGTAACCCTGGATAAGGTTCAAGAGTGGGCTAATCACCTTGGAATAGTCTTTTATGAACCTACGGTAGTAGCCACAGAGCCCCAGGAAAAGTTGTAGTTCTTTCAGATTATGGGACTGGGGCCAAGTAGTCAGTGCTTCAACCTTACTGGGATCAGTCTCTATCCCTTTTGTAGATACTATGTGCCCCACATATTTCACGGAGGTTTGGAAAAACTGGTATTTGTCAATGGACAGCTTGAAGTCAAGTCTTCCAGTCGGTCTAGGACTTTAAACAGTCAGTTCTCATGCTCCTCTAAGGTGCTCCCAAACACAATGATATTGTCCAAGTACAACAGGCATTCCAGCATATTCATATCTCCCACCACACGTTCCATCAATCGCTGAAAGGTGGCCGGAGCGCCTGATATCCCCTGTGGCATCCTCAGAAACTTGTAGAACCCCAATGGACAGATGAAGGCTGTTTTCTCACGGTCTTCCGGGGCCATTGGGATCTGGTAGTATCCGCTGCAAAGATCCAACACCGAGAACCATTTGCTCCCATTCAAGCAGTCCAGGGCATCTTGTATACGAGGCATAGTGTATTGGTCTGGGATGGTCCACCGGTTCAGGGTTCGATAATCAACACACATCCTCACAGACCCATTCTTCTTACACACAACCACAATGGGAGAGGCGTATGGACTCCTGGATTCTTGTATCATTTCAGCAGCAAGCATTTTCTGCAGGTGTCTTCTCACATCATCTATGTCTGCTGGGGCTAGGCGTCAGGACCTCTCTCTAAATGGCCGTTCATTGTGCAGGCATATGTGATGCTCCTCACCCTGGACACATCCCACATCCCATTCCTTCAATGAAAACACTTGGTCTCTCTGGGCAAGTCCCTTGCTAATTCTAGCCTTCCATTCAGCTGGCAACGGGGAGTCGCCAAAGTCAAACAAGTCTGGGGTCACTCTCTCCTTCTCACCAGGGTGCTTGTTGCTGGGCAATACTGCAGTGTCTGTGCAGTGTACCTTAGCTAGGGTGCACCCCCTGTTCACCCGGATCTTCCAATCTGACACATTGTGAATCTGGACCATCCCTCGTCATGCATGGGCATGGGCATGAGCAGGCAAGATGCTGGGCTTGACCAATAATCCTTCTGGCAATTTTACATCGCCTGGTGCATCCAACATAAATATTTTGTTCTTGACATCTTTCCGGAGGTGGACGTTCCCTTGAATGGTACACTGGGCATTAGGGGCAAGTACCATTGAATCGGGATCCTTCTTCCACACGATCCCCACCAGTTCATCCTGGTCTACTTCCTCGGGTTTCTGTTGCAAATCATAGGCCCTCTTGATCAGAGCCAGAATTCTCAGGGCCCTCGTAGTCCTTCACCCTTGTTTCTCGTGACAGAGTTGCACCAGTATCCCAAACATATGGGTGTTTGTCCCAATTAACAAGGGGACCCCATCATACAATCTGGTGGGGGGACACACTAGGGCCAATGTCTCTATTCGCTCCTCTACACCTGTTACAGTTGCAGGAAAAGACAACCAGAGGCGGACATATGCTAGGTAGGGATAATACTTGTCGTTCAGGCCCCACACATGTAGACCTTCCTGGGATTGCAAAGGCACATCAGATAAGTTTTTGTCACACCAGTCCTGGAATACAATGGTCACTTGCGACCCACTGTCAAGCACAGCCCGAGTATGAATACCATTCACAGTCACCGTAGTCTCCATTGAAGGGCCCACTATTTTGGACCGGTCTGGAGAGACAGTAGCAGAGGCCTGGACAGATGATTTAGCCACAAAGAAATTTGAGTTAGGGTTTCTCAAACCCTCACTGTGGTCATTTCTGGCACCCCTTGGCCACTGATTTGCTTTTCAGAGCTCCCCTTGGAGTCTGTTTACTACTCTTTCTAAGTCCTTCTGAGACCGGCATTCTCTTTTCATATGGCCATCCTTTCCACAGTTGTGACAAATGATAGACTCCTGGGTCATCCTGGGAGAGAACATCGTATGAGGAACTGAAGCAGTAGTAAGAGATTGGGGTCTAGCATCTGCTTGCTGCAGTGAGAGTGGTGCAACGTGTCTTAGCAGTTTCTTTGGAGTGGCAGTCAATCTGGTGATTTCAGCCTTGGAGCCACCCTTGGTAGCAGATGTCTGAGGGTGCACCCCACCTCCATGGCAGTCTACATCCTGAAAGGGACCAGAATTTTGTTCCATGGGGGAAACCCTTACAGAAGCACCCGTCTTCAACTCTCGGACTTCCTTTAGTAGCTCATCTTTCCAATGCTGGGCCCAGGGCAGGAAGTACTTTCATTCTCAGAGTGCTTGTTAAGTACAACTTTGCCCTGAGCCTCACTTGGCTGATCACCTCGGTCACTTTGGCAGCAGCAGCAGATATGGGTGCACTTCCATGGGGTCATTTTGCTCAACCCCCGAATTTCTTTCATTAGTTCTCATAGGAGGGGGCGATTCCAGTCGGATAGCAAGGCACAACTGAAGCAGTAACAATTCTGAAAATGGAGCAGACTTAAGGATCCAGTCCAGCCTAGTTTGATCGAATTCATTTGATGGCAAACTACCCTTTCTGAGGCACTCTTTTAGCAGCTTTTCAAGCTGAGGTACATACACAGACAATGGCTCCCTGGGTACTGCTGAGCATTTTCTTACTGTCCACCACAGATCCTCATCTGAATCCGGCTCCCATACACATTTTCCTATGCATCAAGATAGTCCTGTGCAGTTGCTTTCAGGTTATTGGCCCACTTGGCATGGATGGTAGCCAGGGCAGGAGCCTGAAGGCTCTCACTCAGCCTCTTTCATTTCTCTGCTTCTGAGCATTGCCATTCAAGTAATAGAAGGACAACATAGTCAATCCAGGTCTCCCAGTCGTCCTCCACCTGGGGGATGGGGAGGGTGCCCGAGAAGATTCTCAGCCTTCAGGAGGAGTCGAGACTAATGGCAGGTACAGATATAGGAGCCAGCATTGGCACAGGCACAGTAGGTGGGGCAGTAACAGGTGCTGGAGTGGGAGGGTGTTAGGGAAGGAACACCCCAGGTGACAGGAATAGTTTCTAAAGTCCTCTATGGTTTCCCTTCCTCCAGCAACAACTTAGCAAATTTCTCCTCAAAAGTCTCAGATAATGGTGGGAGCTCATCCTCCCAGGGTCTTTACTGTCTTTTTTATCACTCTCAGGCAGCTGGCACCCTTCTGGGGCAATAGTCTGTGGCACTTTAGAGCTGTCCATGAGGTCACTACACTCTACCAAGGCTATGAAAGTTCAGGCTATCAAATCAGCCTGTCGACCCACCACCACAGGTTTTTAAACATTCAACTTTGGAGAGTGCTCCCTCTAAAGTGTCTTTACTGGTAGTCAGGGAATATCCAGTATAAGTAGAGCATTTTGGGGGTGATCTCCTCCCAGTACACTACCCCACCAACTGGTGTGCAGCCATTTCTACTGGGGTAGCCATTAATCTTTAACAATAATTCATCATTTTGGCCACTAGAAGGCACAAAACCCAGCAGTGAACCTCCAAATGTAACCCCTAGGTGGCGCTATCCCAAGGACTACTACCCCTGCCTTCTTGGCTAGTAGCAGGTTAAGGAGCCTGAGTTCTGAAACGAGTGCCTCCAACTGGAGGTCAGGGTTGGTAGTGATCAAGCTAACCTGGGCACAGCGCTCTGGGACACTGTAACCCCCCTCTTTCCTTACCAGTGGCTGGAACAATACACAATAATCACTTTCACAATACCCCTGATTCACCACACAAGTACCCACACTGTTTGCACTTACCACCAGGGCTTTCCTCTGACCCAGCACTGGGGATCCCCTGTAAAACTAGGTTATACACAGCAAATAACAGCAGTGCAGTACTCTTGCACAAACTGGAATCACAGTCAGGGTAAATGCAAAAAAGAGTTGAATCTGATTTATTTAAGGGGCTTGAACAAGGGAGGGGCGTAATCAGGTTAATTTGCTTAAAGGTTCTATCACTCAAACAGTTATGCATGCACTTCAGGGTCCATAAACAGTCACACACTCTGGGTACCCAGATGGAGAATGGTGGGCTAGCCAGGAAGGTTGCAGCTGGTTGGGGCCCTGTGATGGAAGAAAACAACATGCACAACACACAACACATTATTTGTAATCCAGAGCAGGAGGGCTCAGTTCGTGAAAAGAAAACAACAAGACAATCAGATGACACACTTTTAGATTAGGCTGTTGTTGTGGGGAGCTACCCTGGTGATTACTCATGATACCCAAGACTGGACACAGGCTGGACGTAAATCAAGACAGCAGGTGGTTAATCTGGAGTGCCACGAGAAGCAGGGACCACACGATTTGCCGAGGTGTCATTCCTGTTCAAGCATGGAGCAGGGGGCTGATCCCCAGGCAGGTCTCTCATCGGTGGCTTTCTCTCTGCAGTGGGGTAGTCTGGCAGGGCTAGCGTGGCATGTCCCAGGCCAAATGTAGATGAACGCGTATTCAGTCCGATCAGGCTGGATAAATCTTCCAGCAAGCAGAACACAGTTCACACAGTGGGGAGCCAAATCACAACCCACTTTCAATACACGGCACATTTACATGTAAAGGATTCAACAGTACCAGCAAGCAGAACACAGTTCACACAGTGGGGAACCAAATCACGACCCACTTTCAATACACAGCACATTTACATATAAGGAAATTCTACTGTACCAGGCAAACCACTCTCCGGTAATGATCGCAAAGTCTCTGCAGAAACCGGGGATTCAAAAGCAGCAGGAAATCCTGACAGGCTGATCGCATTCAGCAACTCTTCGGTCTTCTTCTGGTTAAAGCCTGGTCACAGTCCAGTGGCTTAAATAGTCCTCACAACTCGGATTCCATCCGAATAAACTGTATTTTCCCTCTCAGGGACAGCAGACAGACAGGCAGGCCAAAACTCAGCCCTTTCACAGTTCTCCAATGCAAAACTGCACAGAACTACTGCTCAAAAATCACTTGAGCTGTTACTACTTCACTTCTCTGCTCAAAAACTGAAACTAGCTGCAGCAGCCTGAGAAATTCCCCAAGATCCAAAAGGTTCAGTTGGCTGATATCTCCTGTCAGTAACAACAAAGGCTCCCCCTTCAGGTGCAAAGAGGTGCAAAAAGTCCAAAACTACAATCCTACAGATTTTGACTCCAGACAGCTCCTGTAGTCCAGCTCCATTTTAGGTCCCACCAGTAGTGATTGGTCCAATTCGCAGTCCAGGACCAAGATAGTAGAGATAAACAAAACAGTCCTTGCTGCAAAGAAGGCAGGTTAGACAAACTACATTATCATTATCACTCTAAATGATTTTCAGCAAATAGTTACATCTTTCAACAGAGCTCCCTCTCAGATTACTCATGACTGCAATCCAGGCAGCTCTTAAAGAGACAGTACACAGAGGCTATACAGGCACTCTCTGGCAATCACATTTAAACTGCTAAAACGCAGGACACCAGCCTGGCAGTGAGCATTTAGGCAAGCTTTGTAGAGGGGTTACATAAATATGAAGACTTGTTCTAGGGGGTCTCTCTTAAGGCTCAGAATTTGCATGGGGCTGAAATTCTTTTTATTTTGGAGGACTGCGAACAGCATGCACTTGTTTTTTGGGTATTGATCAGGAGTTTGTTCTGACCGAACCATGATTTGAGCTTATGGAAGCTGTCCTGCAACTCAGAAGTGATGTAGTATTGGTCTGTGCCAGGGATGGATATGACAGCATCGCCTGCATAGAGTATGATGTGCAGGGCAGGCAGAAAGAAAGGTGTTTATAAAGACTAAGAGGAGAGGGCCAGGATGGATCCCTGTGGGACACCTAGGCTCACCTCCTTTGTCTCAGAGTATATGTTGCCTATTCTGACACTTTGCGTTCTATGGGAGAGGTAGCTCCCAAACCAGGACACTGCATCAGGGGACAGGCCAGTTGACAACAGGTTGCAGAGGAGAAGGTGGTGGTTAACAGAGTCGAAGGCCTTAGTGAGGTCGATAAGGTCGATAAATATTGACCCCACTGCCTTCCTCTTATCCAGCGCATTATATAGCTGGGAGGTGCATTCAACAAGTGCAGTAATTGTAGAGTGGTTTTTATGGAAGCCATGCTGCTGGGAGTTGAGAAGGTTATACTTTTCCAGGTAGTCTGTGAGCTGGTAAAAGACCACCCTTTCTAGAGCTTTCAAGGGGGGGGGGGATTGAGATAGGCCTGTAGTTAGATGTGTTGGTTCTATCTCCAGTTTTGTAGACAGGTGTGACATGAGCCTGCTTCCAGGCATCAGGGAACATGCTCGATCTAAGGGAGGAGTTAAATACCTTTGTGAGAGGGTCGGCCAATTCATCCAGGGTTAAGGCAACCAGCTTCAGGTCGACTTGGTCACTCCCTATCCTGGTCTTGCCTAGGACCTGCTTAATGTACTTGATTGTCTCAGTTCTTGAAATCTGTTTGAAATAGAAAGGTGGTGGTCCATTTCCTGTGGGTGAGGGTGTGCGCAGACCAGAGGGCTGTTCTGTTGGTGGTGCAAGGTATTCTCCTGGCAATAGAAACATAGAAACATAGAATTTGATGCCAGATAAAGACCGCTTGGCCCACCTAGTCTGCCCATTTCCCTACCTAACGGATAAGCTGCAGATCCTAGTTAATCAACAGCCTACTTCCTCCTACCCCCACTAGAATTGCCTTATGTCTGTCCCATGCATTCTTGAATTCCCCCACTGTTTTTGACTCTACAACCTCCTCAGGAAGGTATCTACAACCTCTGTGAAGAAATCTCACATTACCTCTGAGCCGCCCTCTATCTTCAAATTGTGCCCCTTGTTCTTGCACATCTCTTTCTGAAAGATGCAACCCTCTTGGACTTTGTTGATTCCCTTGAGGTATTTGACAGCTTCTATCATGGCCCCCCTCTCCCTCCTTTCCTCGAGGCAATATCCCTTTAAGATCTGTAAATGCCAGATTGAAGGCATTTGCAAAATCAGGGGGTTCCTGAAGTGTAACAGTAGCTGAGGAAATCATATCGGGTGGTGCTCTGGAGGCCTTACCAGTTAGTGTTTTCATGTAGTGCCAGTAATCCTTGCCCGATCCCCATAATTTGTTGAGGTGATCCTTATGGTAAGAGGCTTTGGCCTGGTACACGGGCTTTGTGCAATTGTTTCTGGCCATTCTATAGGCAGATAAGTCAGCCTGTTTGCAAGATGCCTTGGCCTTATGCCAAAGATTGTCTCTATGATGCATGAGCACAATTAGGGGGGCCAGTGAGCCAGGGGGTTGTAGTTCCTTTAATCTTCTTGTCCCTGTGGGGTACAAAGATGTCACATGCCTCAGTAAAGGTCCTGAGGAAGTAGTCCAGTGCCTGGTTACCATTCCTGGCTCTGTCAATCGGGGACCAGTCAATCTGTTTCAGGTAGAACTTGAATGTGTCCAGAAGTCTGGCTCTCAGGGAGTGGTTTCTGGAAACTTTAGGCGGGTGCTTTGTGAACTTGTTTGACCACATGCACATGACTAGGGAATGGTCATTGAGGCTGTCCGGTAAGAAAAAAACATGGAGATGTATTCTGGGTGGAAGGATAAAAGCCAATGTATGAGAGTGCAAGTTCCACTTCTGTAGTTAAGGCGGGTGGCTAGTGTGACCATCTGGGTTAGGTAGAAATCTGGTCTCTTGCTGATGTTTCACGCTGGGAGAGCCAGTTAATGTTAAAGTAACTGACTATGACCTGCTCCCAGTTTTTGCTCACAAGCTGCTGATTACTCATGAAATGTTTGAAGCCAGCAGCTTGCTGACCAGGGGGTATGTAAACCATAGTAAACAGTAGGACTTTGTTCTGTTGTCCTATGGAGAGTTTTAGGTTTAGGATTTGAGCCTCTTTAGAGAGCACACAGCTGTACATGATCTGTGATTTAATGTCACTTTTGACGTAGATTAAGCATCTACCCCCTCATTTGGACAGCCTGTCCTGCTGTTAGAAGGTGTACCCATCCAAGGAAATAGCAGCTTCGGAAATTTTTGGGGACAGCCAAGTCTCAGTGAGAGCTATAATGTCAGGATTAATGAGCTCAACCCATGCCTGAAATTCCATGAACTTAGGAAGGAAGCTGCCAATGTTAAGGGATATGATCCTGAGGAGCCTCGCTCTGATGGTGGTGCTAGAGTAGGCAGGCAGGTTTGGGTGCACATTACCATAGCAGTGTAGCAATAGGAGGATAAGCTTATGAGCAAAGCGGACCAGTGCTCCCAGCTGGGTTTGGTCTTTGCCCCTGTATGCTTAAGGTAGTGGGTGCTGGCTGTGCAGTAGGGCACATAGAGAGAGATGATGGGGGGGTCTACTGCTCTATAAATTTGTGGGGGGACAAGGAGGACTTGAGGATGGATGTTGTCGACACTTGTGCCCCTTAAGCTGTGCATCTCCCACCAATGAAGTAGTTGGGTGGGGAAAGACAAAGGTAGTGTCAACCCACTCCCTCCGTGAGTCTACTGTGAGGTAGGCTATCAAAACCATTGCAAGAGTCAGCTGAAGGCACTGTGGCATTGTGAGGGGTTTCACGGTGGAGGGAGCTTGTCTGAAGAGATCAGCAGGGCAGAAAAGAGTTTAGTCATGCTCCGTGTTAGATTCCTAAAGGGTATGGGCACAAGCTATTATTTGCATCATCCAATAGTGAGGGTGGAGAGGTAGAGAGGGAGGAGGCTGGAGCTAGCGCGCATTTAATAGAGGCCGGCGTTTGGAAGGACAGGTGGGATGCAAAATCAAGTTAAAAAGAGCCTGGAGTGGGTGCTTGGAGCCAATCAGCTTTGTGGCAGCTGGACCAGGCTTGCCTGTGCAAGGAGGTGGTATACCTGGTGGATTGCTGAGGGCAGAGGGAGTTCGTTAGGGCCGGCTCTGGCCTAGAGCCGGGCCTGCAGGAGCTGTATGCCCAATCAAGGGCTGATTCTTTGGGCAGGACCTGAGGGGCAGGAGAAACAGCACAGTTATGGAGAGAAAATAGCTTCTGTTAGGGAGGGTCGGGCAAGGGGTGGCTACTTTGATACAGAACAAAGGGACAGAGGGACTAGGTGAGAAAGGGGAGGGGTGAGAGAAGTAAATGAGGAACATTAAGGAGAGATGAGGAACCAAGGTGTAGTGGCGCCCATCTGAAGTAGAGAGAGAGTGTAGGAAAACAGGTCGGAGGGGTGGGGGTCTGAGGTTAAAACAGCAGAGGTGAGGATAGGCAGTAAGTGAGACAAGGAGAAGGACAGAACTGAGTGTTTAAGGCTGCTAAAATCACAAGGTAGCCAACTATGTTGTAGCGCATGTAAAGAATAAAAATAAATTCAACAGCCTTTCAGAGCCTAATCTGACTGTTCCCAGCTATAGTAAAGAATAAAATTAAATTCAACAGCCTTTCAGAGTCTAATCTGACTATTCCCAGCACAGATCTAAGTAGCAAGAAAAAAAGAAAAGACAAAACAGGCAGGTATACCAAGTGAGGGAACTGATTCACGGGCTAAATAAAAATTTAAATTAACAGCAGCTCAGAGCCTAATCAAACTTTTCCCAGCAAAGATTTAAACACAGAGCAGGCAGGTTTAGCAAGTGAAAGAATCATATTACAGGCAGGTCAAAATCAAGTCACAGGCAGGTTTACATCTAGTTAATGGCTGATGAAAATCAAGTTAAAAATTCCTGGCCCAAAACAGTGTACTCCAGCTCTGCTGTAGAGTTTCAGGTCAGAGGCTATTTCAAAAAGGTGCCGAGCGCCAAGACTGGTGGGTGCCATGTTTCAAACCAATGGAGAGTCTGGAGCAGGCACTTGGAGCCATTCGGCTCTGTGGCAGCTGGACCAGACTTCCCTGTACAAGGAGGCGGCGTACATGGTGAATGCTGTGAGCAGAAGGTTCCGTTCAGCTGGCCTGGCATGGAGCCTGGTCCGCAGGAGCTGTGCGCCCGATCAAGGGCTGATTCTTTGGGCAGAACCTGGAGACTGCTGCGAGCAGAGGGTTCCGTTCAGCCTGCCTGGCCTGGAGCCTGGTCCGCAGGAGCTGTGCGCCCGATCAAGGGCTGATTCTTTGGGCAGAACCTGGAGACTGCTGCGAGCAGAGGGTTCCGTTCAGCTGGCCTGGCCTGGAGCCTGGTCCGCAGGAGCTGTGCGCCCGATCAAGGGCTGATTCTTCAGGCAGGACCTGGTAATAACATATTGTAGGTCAGTTTCGGAATGAACATGAGCAGCAAAAACTGAATATAACAGCTAACAAAATAGATATTTACACTTTGGTAATTACACATTGCAATTCGATTTCAGGATGACCAGAATCAGTGAAATCTGAAGGCAGATAAGTAGTATTGGTACAGGAGGGGGCGAAGAGATGGCAAGAATACCAAGAGATAAGGATGGGAGGTAAGGAGAAGGGCCTGTACAAGGGGTCAGGTCAGATGAGGAGAAGGATATAGAGCAGTATAAGAGAAGATCAGTCATCAACGAAGGCAGGAGCATACTGCAGAGGCAGAGAGAGAGAGGAAAGTTATGTTCCCAAAGCTAATTCCAATTCATTCATTAGCCCTTTAGCTTCCCTGTGACCATTTGAAAATATATAATTAGTCATCTTTTTTATATCAAAAGAACAGTTTTCAAAAATATTTTTCTATATGAAAAAAACATCTTTTGTCACGTTCCTACCTCTGGCATGTCAGTGGCTCTTTCTAAACATTTTCAGTATGCCAGCATTTTAATTTTCTAATAAAAAAAAGACAAGGTTTACTATAAAACTATTGCTTGTAATGCTCATTCTCTGATAACTACTAATGGTTAAACATTTAAACATTCTGGACCAGATATTCAAAAGGTTTGCGCGATGAAGCAACAGTGATGCGCCATGCGCATCCCACTGATGCGCCGACGCGCAATATTCGGAAAGGAAAAGTGCTGCACAATCCCGCGCGCTGGAGCCGACATCAGTAATGTATGCAGACACAGTGTTAGCGTGTCGATGGCCAACCTGCACAGCCCGATATTCAGCCCGGGATGTGCAGAGCCATGCATGCGCAACCCCTACCTGTGCCAGCACAAAGTTAAGCCAAAAAAAGAAACAACTGATGGCCACCCACAGGTGAGCTGCCGCATTGCAGGGCGCAACATGGCAGCGCCACCCGTTGGTGGCCACCGAGTTCCGCTGCACCGGGTGCCTTCATGCCCGATCTGGGCATCGTTTAAATAAAACTTCGCTTCCTTATGTCCCTGGTGGTCCAGTGGACCACTCTCTGCCTGATCACAGGCATCTGTAAAAAAAGAAAAACAGTCCTATATCCCTAGTGGTCCAGTGACTGCTCGATCTGGGCATTTATAACAAAGAACAGTCGCTGTTGGCTGTTCAGTGGTCGCAGTGGCTCTGTTTACCCATGGCATCAAAATTTCCTGGCTTGAGGCCTCACTCGCTTGCCACTGAGCCTCACCGCCCGCCTCGGCCAAGGCCGGGCGTGGTGGCAGCACTTCACCCGCCTGCCACCTGACACCCAGGGTTGCACGCTTATTGGAGTTCACAGTGTGAGCCAATAAGCATGAAGTTTCTGTCGATTGAAGATGATTCCAGATATGTGAATGAATCATTCTGCATATCTGGAATGTGTAGTACGGTAGGGGGCTGCAGTCCATTGGCTCACGCCAGAACTAATGAGCTTGCAGCCTACTGAGGTGTCGTCGGGCGGGCGGCGGACGGGCAGGCGGGTGGGTGCTGCCACCGCCGCTGACCGGGGAGCGGGTGGTGGGCTCAAGTGGGTGGGTGGGAGGGGGACCCAGACCACCAGGGTAATAGGAGGTTTTGTTTTTACAGATGCCCGCGATCGGGCAGAGTGCGGTCCACTGGACCACCAGGGATATAGGACTGTTTTTTCTTTTGTTACAGATGCCCGTGATCGGGCAGAGAGGGATCCACTGGACCGATATAGGACGGGGAAGTTTTATTTAACAGATGCCCGAGATCGGGCAGAGAGCGGTCCACTGGACCACCAGTGATATAGGACTGTTTTTCTTTTTTTACAGATGCCCACGATCGGGCAGAAAGCAGTCCACTGGACCACCAGGGATATAGGATGGGGAAGTTTTATTTAATAGATGCCCAAGATCGGGCAGAGAGCGATCCACTGGACCGATATAGGACGGGGAAGTTTTATTTAACAGATGCCCGAGATCGGGCAGAGAGCGGTCCACTGGACCACCAGGGATATAGGATCTTTTTATTCATACAGATGCCTGCGATTGGGCAGAAAGCGGTCCACTGGACCACCAGGGATATTGGACGGGGTTTTTTATTTTTACAGATGCCACGATCGGGCTGGAGGGCGTCCAGCCCGACAGCTGCTGCCTGGCAGGGTGCCAGGTGCAAGTCGTCGGGGATCGGACACCTGCATGCAAATGGAGTGAATGACATGCAAATGGCCCCATGTGCACCTTGCATAAATTATGGCCCCATTTGCATGTCAACTTTTGAATATTCGCTGGTGCTGTGCATGGCGCATGGAACTTGTGCTACGCGATCTCCATGCTCCACTCTGGCTAATTTCATGCTGGCTTAGTGCCACTGTGCCATGCACACTGGTGGTTAGGGTGCGATATTCAAAGCTGCTGAGCCATGGCTCAGCTCCTTTGAATATCGCTTAGTCCACACCCCTGCGCAGCCAAGTTGAGCTGCGCCCAAGCTTACACCACAGCCGGGCGCAGTTTGAATATCTGGGCCACAGTATTTAGACTGCTTACTCATACAGTACAAATTGCTCCCTGTGCTTTATTACTTAACCACTCTTCCTTGCTATGGTATTTAAATAGCATTAGTAAAAAATTCTCACCATCATCAACGTTCAAATCCACGCTTATTAGCATTCTCTAACAAAAATAAGTTTGCACTTTTGTTTGCATTTTATAGTACACCTCACTCAGTTTGCTCACTTGTAGTGGGCTGCAAAACCCGATCTTTGCTTAGTTATTTAACTACTTTTTCTCGCAAAAGTGTTTCGACAGTGTTCCTAAAGTGTTAAGTACAATCAACTGTGTGGTTTCAAAATTAGCATTTTCATTAGCAATGCTGTACTAAAGATTTTATCTGTTTCATTGTTCAAACAGTATTCAGCCTTGGCATTTAGGCTGTGAGTACTTTAAACAATTATTAAAGCACCAAGGCTACTAGTAATGAAATCAGTATAACCATCCTTGTCTCCTAATCATGCCGTCCTTACGGGGAAGCAAATGAGCAAAGCAAATTGAACTCCTTTTATACTGTGCCAACAAAGCAGTCAAATCCGGCACATGAGTACTGTACTCTGTCATTCACAAAGATGTGAATGATAGGGTCAGTACACACTGTAAGCCCATTGATTGACAGGGTCCACCAATGGCTTCCAGGTGTACAGTAGCTGTCATTCACAGACAGCTCTGTCGGCAGGCAGCTGTGGTGGTATGCGGGTGGATTGTGCTGCCCACTGACAGTGGGAACATGCTGGATGGGGAGCCGGGTGGGGGGGATGCTTGAGTGGGTGGGGTGTCTGCTGTACTACCAGGGGGACGCCGCCATTGCCATCTGCATTGCAATTGGGTTGGGGAAGGGGGGGGGGTTTTTGTAGACAACAAGGGATGTTGCCGCATTTCATTCCATTTTACCGGGATGTGGGCAGGGAGGGGGGTTCTACTTGGGCACCAGGGATTTTGACAAGCTCTGTTTCTTTGGGGATTCAGGCAGGGGAGGACCACTGGAACACCAAGAATAAATCATGGATCAAACACGGACTGCAATCAGACAGGGGAAGGGTGGGGGTTCAACTTGACTACT
Organism: Neoceratodus forsteri; assembly: GCA_016271365.2. Lineage (NCBI taxonomy): Eukaryota > Metazoa > Chordata > Ceratodontiformes > Ceratodontidae > Neoceratodus > Neoceratodus forsteri. The sequence continues at coordinate 339,998,679 of CM057449.1, forward strand.
TGTGGTTATGTCTGTGGCCCACAGCCCTTGCAGGGTGCCCAGCGATTCTGCCAGGTGCATCCCTGCAAGATACATGCAATGGGGCTGATAATGACATGCAAATGTCCCCATTGTACCTTGCATGCCCTAATGGCCCGTTGCATGATTGTGGCTGTGAATGGCAGCATTGACGCGCAGTGCATCGTGAAATGCACTGCCCCACTGGTTTCCTTGTCCGACCACCAGGGTTGCGCTACGCATTTCTCGAGTTGGGCGAACTCGATAGTATCTACAGAGGATGCACCAGGAGCATCCCCAGTGCATCTTCTGTGAATACCACAGTTTGGGCTAGTGCACCTCACTTGTGCCTGGCAGCTGAGATGCGCTGAGTGCATATGTTTGAGAATCCTGCCCACTTACTTTTGTACTTGCCTCCCTTTGACTTATATTTACTGTTCTAACACCTCACTGCCATGTATCACCATTCTAGTGAAAATTAACTTAAGACAAATCTTTATAGCGTACTACTGTAAGTCCCTGTCAGGACTGAAGTCATGGTCTCATCTTGAAAAATACAAAGCTGTAAGGTTCTAGTCAGGAATCAATCCCTACTTCCTTGTATTCATAGTTAGTAATATTTCCATTACACAGTCAAAGAAAACTGAATTGTACTACGTCGCCTGTGGTGCAGAGGTTAAGTAACAAGCTAGGATGCAAGTACATGAGACCTCCTGGTTTTGAATCCAGGCACTGCCATTAAGGAAGTGATAAGACCCACCAGGGTGTGAGGTGTTGGGGACACCCACATACCCTGGGGAGTAGTAAGGTCCAACACCATACGTGGAGGGCCTCAGAGCCCCTGGAAGTGTGGGTATTCCCCAAAACCCCACACCCAGGAAGGTTTCATTGCGCTTGGAAAATGAGCTTTGACATCAGTTTGGCAGTAACATGATTTAAAAGTATTTTTAAAAATGTCGAACAACAAGTTTTTATGTAAAATAGTCCTTACTGAGTAGAGTGCCAGCTCTTGTTTTAAAGAGTTATGTTGCCTGATAAACATATGGCTTTGGAATATTGTCAGCCAATCAGATTTCAAGATTTTTACTACCCATTTTCTTAAATTATCAGGTGTGCATAAATGGTTCACAGAAGTTTCCCGTGAAGTCCCTTCCTCGAGACCTCTGAAGGAAACAGAAAAATAAATTCATTTTGTGCTTGACTCCTTGCCATGTGTTTTACTATTCTAGCACCACACTGCCAAGTATCACAAAAATTCTTTAAAAAATGTTTCCCTAAAGTACTGAGGGCTGGATATTATGACATGGCCGACTGTGCTACACAAAGTTTTGTGCAGCTAAGAGGACATTACATTGGTGCAGCTAATTGTACATGTACTGTGCACATGTCCTGTGTGCAATGCCTGTACTAATATAGGCTTTGTAGTAGTGCTGTGAAAAGAGGCAAGGCACAGCACACAGCCCCCCGCTGGCCATATGGGCAGCCAGGAGCAAAAGGGTTCAGCACGTCCAAACAGGGAAATGCCATTGCTCCTGGCTGCCATATTCGAACGCCAACATGCTAATTACCCTCATAAGGCATGTAAAGTCTGAAGAACCCATTTGCATGACATTATGTTGCCATTGCCAGCTATGTTCAATGCCTTTCTGCCGTGTATGTGTAGAAGCATTGCCCAGAGCAGCATGTAGTGGCTCCAATGCTCACCTGATATCAATCATTGATGGAAAACTGAAATTAATCCTGTGGTTCCCCCACCCTCAACAAATCATGATTGTACACTGACATGTAGTCATTATGAATCCCTGGTGCAATGTTTCACCCTCCCTTTGGCCTAATAATAATACCCTGACTACCCATCCCAGGCAGTCTAGTGGACTACCCCTACTTGTGCCACTCTCCATTGCTCACCCCTTCCCCTGACCCTGAGATGAAGGCTGTTTCTATCCTCCAGTCACCTCCACAGCCAATCATCATCTCATTCACTCAAGTACAGTCACTAGAGTTGTAGAAATCCCAGTATTGATACTGGGTTTGCATGAGTACAATATTGATACTGTGACTTGTACAGCAACAGCATCTGTACTTGTGTAAATCAGAGTATGGTGGGCAGCCAAGGTGAGTGGAGTCAGGGTAACAGCCACCAACTTGGGACTGGGAGAGAAACTGGGCAAGAGAGAATGGCAAAGGAGGAGGATGGCCACTAGACTACCAGGGATAGGTACTGTGGATACTATCAGGTGAGAGTGAGGTCAAGGAGAACCACTGGTGCCAAGGATCGACCTCATTTCATATTTTTCAATGATCAGGATTGGTTGAGGGTGGGGAACAAGGTACCTTGTTCTTTTATACATGTGGTAACATGGCACCAGGGATGGCAGGGAAACACACCACTGCATGTGGTATTAAAAGCAGGTTTTCAGCACTGTTACCAAGCATGGCCCTGTCAGCCTGTTGGTGCTGCCAGAATCCCTTTAGACTGGCAGTGTGCCCATGTACAGCAGCAATGCGGTCATTTGCAGTGGTAGGCATCGGTTAGGCTTACACACAGTCTGTTTTGCACCATGTTAATAGAGCCTTTCAGAATAAATATGGCACTTTTCTTGCAGCCATACACTGGACAGCACAAAGCAGTTAACATAGTGAGCACCAAATTCCCTGTCAGAAATCCAAACCTGATCTGTTCTTGAAAATATAAAACTGTTGGCTGGCCCATCGTCACAGCAGTAGGGATTGAACCTAGGACCCTTAGCATTCTGCTGGGCTGTGTGAATCATAGCTCTGTTGGTAGAGTACTAGCACAGAATGCTAGGAGTCCTAGGTTCAATTCCTAGTGGGTCACACTTTCCCTTTCTCGTTGTAATTCATAATCTAAATTTGCCTTGCAGTGGCCTCTTAAAACTGCATTGAGAAGGAGGATTGGCTGTTGTTCTGTGTAATTCTCAGGTTGCAAAGTTACGCAACACCAGAGGAGGGAATATGACTTTGAAGGAAGGTCTGGGGCACCTGCTGGGCTGTGTGAATCATAGCTTAGTTGGTAGAGTACTAGATGGATTGCTAGGGGATCCTAGGTTCAATTACTTGTGGTTCACACTTTCGCTTTCTCATTGTAAGTCTTGAAACTGGAATTTCATTATTTTAATCATCATAAATCAGTGGCCTTGCTTATCTCCATAGTATAATGTGGAAATCTCACAACATTCCATTGTTTACCAAGGAAATCACACAATGTCCCAGGATTTATGGGATAAACTCACTAAGACCCACTGCTTGTGAAAACTTCTCCCAAGGTACTATCATATACACTATAATGGATAACATGCAAATGCTATCTAAGAATATTAGTCAATATTACAAGAAGCACCTGTTACAGTAAGTTATAGAGAAAAGGTTGTATACCTTTGTCTTCTTATTCAGTTTACATTTATGCATGACCAGTTCAAACAGTGACAAAATGGGGATCTTCTCAGTTGATCATCATATGTGACTTGCTATCTCAGATGTCTCTCTGCAGAGTTGCCCTTTATAGTACAGTCTCACGCCAATAAAACTGCAGGCTCTCACCATTACTTCTGATCTTATTTATTTCAGGTGTGATCATCGGTGCACTCTGTGCATGTATGTTTGGGATTGCACTCATTGCTAGTCTGGCTGTCTTCATTGTCCAAAGGTAAGAACATTTTGCTCTAGGACCACACCTTGCAGTTGGCAAATTGAAATGTCCCATCATATACATAACTCAAACATTAATGCTTTGATACTATGATATTACGTGAGTAATATGAGCACATATGAAGATCCAGCAGATACAGGCCTTACGGTCTATTTATTTATTTAAATTTTGGTAACTCGTATGAACCCGCTGAGACAATACAGTCCCTTTTCAGGGTGACCCGGTAGTGAATGCATTGATAAAGTGATTACACCATGCAGTACATTAACAAAAGTCATGGCAGAAACAGTGGTTCCATTTACATTCAGCTATATCATTCACAGATTAAGCAATTACATCACATACTGAATGCATTTACATACATTTACATCAATCCCAGTTTAACATTACTTAATTTACAAATACACATACATTTATTCAGCTACAGATTGCAGATCACAAGTATGTGAGCAAAAGCAAAAATATTCAAAGAGCGCAGATACCTAACTACAGTGGTAGGGAAGCAGGGAATAGAGTTAGCAGAAGCATGAGCAAGGAGAGGAGGCAGAGAGATGGGGGATAGAGAGGACTGAAACTTAGTGAGAGAGGAGCAGGAAAGGATAGAATGTGGTAAGGAATTCAGGTGGACACCGCAGAGTATGCAAATGTTAGCCGGGCCATTACTAGCCGTGATTTGGGCACTATAAGGAAAGGGAGGGTAGTGAATCTCAGAGCACGTGGAGGTTGTTGCAGCTGGATGAGCTTGCCTAGGCAAGGAGGGGTGAAAATGTGCACTAGTTTGTACATTAGATTCAGGGTGGTATACTGTAGTCTTGATTCATATGAGAGCCAGCCCAGAGCAGAGGGAACATTACAGTGGTGGTTACGGACATTGGCACTTAAGGCAAACCTTCCCACCCTATAATACGATTGTTTGAGGTGAGAGAGTATGGATGCATTGGTTGTGAGTAATAGTGGGGCACCAGAAGAAAGGAGTGGAAGGAGTGTGACAGAGGCAATTTTAATGCAGGACGCCAAAGAGAGGAAGGGGTAAATACAATAGAGAAGGCCCAGCTTTTGGTTTAATGTTTTGGTCAGTAGCATGACTTGGTGGTCCAGGAAAGTGAAGTATCTAAGGTGATACCTAGATATTTGAAGGATTGGACTGACTCAAGGGCATCACCATTGCTTGAGCATATCACAAGAGGAGTTAAGAATGTATTGAGGTGGAGAGGTTGGTAAACAACATGCATTTTGTTTTTTGATGTTGAGGACTAGTTGGTTCGCTTGGAACCAGCCATCAAGAGTTTGGAAGTCTGAGGCTAGCATACTATTGAGCCACCCAATGTCAGGTGAGGAGGGTAGATAATGGCATCATGGCATAGCGGTGCACACAGGCCCCACCACAGTTATCTGGCAGTTTGTTAATAAAAGAGAGAATATTAACGGGCTTAGGATGGAGCCCTGAGGGACACCGTGTAATAGGTCTAAGGTCCAAGAGTGTAACAGACCACTTGACCCTTTGCATATGGTCTGAGAGGTAATTTTGGAGCCAGGTTAGGGCACTGATGTTGAGGCCAAGAGAGTGTAATTGTCGGAGTAGAAGATTATGGTTGACCAGGTCAAATGCCTTGATCAAATCAATGAAGACAGCACCGTGACAGCACCTTAGTCCATGGCCTGGAAAAGGTCAGAGGTCACTTTATTAAGGTAGTAAGAGTACTGTATTTTTTTGAACCCATGTTGGACCTTTGAAAGGAGGTGGTGGCAGTCAAGGTAATCCTGAAGGTGATTGTAGAATATTCGCTCTTTAATGTTTGTCAATGGACAGAGGATGATAATGGGTCTAAAATTTTCAACAATTGTGGTGAGTCCGCCTCTGTGTATGGGGACAACATCTGCAACCTTCCATTTATCTGGGATAATCCACATGAGGAAGGAATGATTGATCAGGTCACAGACTGGGCAGGCAAGGGCTGGAGCCCCAGCTAGAGGAATTTGGGCTCAAGGGTGTCATGAACTGGGGAGCTATCCACTTTTAGATTAATAGGTAACTGTCAAACTTCTTTGAGAGTGGTGAGTTTAAGGTGAAAGTGGACAAGCACCAGTGTCTACAGGAGGGAATGTGGATGTGAATGGGGGAGGGGAGTCAGTAAACAGCGATGTGTACCTATGTAAGCCGGGAAAGAACTTGATAAATCCATCCGCGATAGTTGGAGGGTCTGAACGTACAGCACCTTGGGCAGTAAGGGAGCTAGGGACCTCTGAGGACTTGCCTTTGATTAAGGAGTTCACCTGTCTCCAGAATTCTTTTGGATTGCAAAGATGTTCAGTTTGGAGTGTCCTAAAGTGGGTGCACGTGGCTTTTCGAATGGAATTTTTACATGAGTTCCTGAGCTGCCTATAGTTTTGCCAGTCAGTGGGAAGCCCACTTTGTTTAAAGGTTCTCCAGGCCCAATCACATGTGATTATGAGTTTTCTTAGATCCCTGGAGATCCAGGGAGCTTTGAGTCCTTTAGATCGGCACCTCTTCATGGGGGCATGAAGATCAACTATATTGGTGAGGGTGGACATGAAAAAATCAAGCACCTGGTTGACATCTGGTAGTGTGTTTATAGAGTCCCAATTGGTATCGAGATAGAGGCATGAAAGCACTTGGATCAAGTCATGACTATCCCGGACCAAGGCAATCTTAAGTTTGAGGTTGGGGAAGTTATTTCATCAGATGCAGAAGATAGGGGAGTGATCACTGATGCTGTCGGATAGTAGACGACTGATTTAACCTTGAGTGCACAGTCAGTGATCACTCAGTCAAGCAGTAAGTGGTTGATTGTTTTCGTTTTGATTACTGTTGGGTCAGAGATGAGTTGGGCTAGGTTACAGTCAGCAAGAGAGGCATGTATCTTGTCAGAGATGGGGTTAAGCTAGTCTACATTAAAGTCACCACAGATTATGAGGTTGTGAAGGTGGAGTTTGATAAGAGAGGTTATAGGGGCAGGTAGAGGCCTCATTGGGGGCAGGTAGACACAGCTCACTATTGGTTTTGACATTGCCAAGTGTAAGTGAGAGAAACAGTGATTTTGCCACAGGGGTTTAGGGGTTAGGATAGGATTTCAGTGGCATCTAAGCTGGATCGGACATACAGGAGGACATCACTGCCCTGTTTTCCTAACCTATCCTTCCTGAAGCATTTGTAGCCATGTAAAATAACCTCATGTTTCTTGACACTAGGCTTTAGCCAGGATTCAGATGTAGCAAGTATGTCCGAGAGTATTGAGTGACCCACGCTTCGAGCTCAGCCATCTTGGGGTGAAAGCATTTATATGTGCAAATTGTAGCCCTTTCGGAAATTGGCGTTGAGTGGTTGGGGGGGGGAGGTGTGAAAGCAGGGAAAGTGGGTCCAGGGTTGAGTTTGATATCACCCGTACGGGAAAGGAGTAAGGAGGAGGGATAGGAAAGCCTTGATTGATGAAGAGTGATGAACGAAGCTGTTTTAGGCTGAAGCAGTCGAGTGGTGTGGGTACCCATAATCTTTTATGGAGCTATTGTCCAAGGTACACAACAGCCTGTTTGAGGAGGCAGGGAGTGAGGAGATGCCAGTGTACAGATTTCAAGGGTACTTGCCTCAGCAGTAGGTGCTTGCTGTACTGGTGTGGGCGCTTCAGGGAGAAAGCAATAAAATAATTGACAGTGTAGAAGGTCAGAAGGCATAAAAGGGTAGCCAAACACCCTGCCTTACCCATGATGGAAGAACAAAGAGATGCCATACCTAACTAAAAAGGAAGTAAAGCTATATGGGTTACACAGGTTATGCTGAAAATTGCAATTGCTGGGGTGGCCAAATGGTTAGGGCGATAGGCCACCACAGTGATCTGGGTAGATGATTAGGGCAAGGAGTTCAGATTCTGGCCTGGCAGTTTTACATTTGTGTATGAATTCCAGTCTAGAGTAAAGGACAGAATTGAGAGGGCAGAGATTGAGTCCCGGCCTTAAAAGTTTATGAGTTAGGATTAAAACTGATAAAACATTCCTCATCAAAGTGTGGGCTTTATCTGAGTCACTGGTTGCTTTTGGATATATTATTAAATGTTGCTGCCCTCTAGTGGTGTCTAAGTATAACTTGCAAATTGCAAATTGGGGAGATAGCTTATTGTCCATAGACCATAACGCGCGTGTGCAAACTACGGCGGGCTACACCCCTTAGCAACTACTGACTATAAAAAAAAGTGTGGCAAGGGTGGGTGGGGAGTTACCACAAAGCAGGGGTGGGAAGAGCTGATTACAGTACAGAGTCCATTTCTGTCTGCAAGGCCTAAGATGCCATGGCTGTAGACAAAGGAAAAAGGTGACAAGTTCAAATTATCACCATAGGCTCACAGCAGGGCACTTCAGAGGTCCACGTCATACCTTGAGAACTGCTGGCGTGGGGAGGGTTGGAGCTCCTTCTGTGGCCACTGGGCTGTAGGAATGCTCAGGGGAGGGCTGTCTGAGGACAGAAAAAAAGGAAAGAAGGGGAGGATTAAGCACAAGCGTGCGTGGGTGGATACTGGGTTACAAGCATGCTCTTTCTACAGTTGTACTGATTAGGGATGCCCTGTTTTCTATTTTTTTTTAAACACTCAAATTCAGACTTAAAAAGTAGTAAAACTTGTTTCTCTGGCTCATGGGCTTACAGGCTACAAACCACATTCTCTACAGAATTCTAGAACAAGGAATGTGCAAAACTCAGTTTAAAACAAAATTCATTTTACAAGAAATTGTGGTCTCCAGTTACAGATTGCGTATCTTATATTAACTTCTGAGGGGCTTGGTTAACTTCTGTGGAGCTGATTATGGTACACTAAGTCTGCTTCTGTCTGCAAGGGCTAAGATGCCTTGGCTGTAGACAAAGCAAAAGGTGCCAAGTCCAATTTATCACTACAGGCTCACAGCAAGGCACTCGGAGGTCCATGTCATACCATGAGAACTGCTGGCGTGGGGTGGATCGGAGCTCCTTTTGTTGCCGTTGGGCTGTAGGAATGCTCAGGGGTAGAGCTATCTTAAGAACTGCTGGCATGGGCTGGGTCAGAGCTCCTTCTGTGGCCGCTGGGCTGTAGGAATGCTGGGGGTGGGCTGTCTTGACAACTGCTGGTGTGGAATTGGGTTGGAGCTCTTTCTGCGGCCGCTGGGGTGTGGGAATGCTCAGGCGAGGGCTGTCTTGAGAACCGCTTGCATGGGGCAATTTGGAGCTCCTTCTGTGGCCACTGGGCTGTAGGAATGCTCGGGGGGGGCTGTCTTGAGAACTGCTGGTGTGGGGCAGGTCAGAGCTCCTTCTGTGGCCACTGGGCTGTAGGAATGCTCAGTAGATGGCTGTCTTGATAACTGCTGGCGTGGGGCGGGGTGGAGCGCCTTCTGTGACCACTGGGCTGTAGGAATGCTCAGGGGAGGGCTGTCTTGAGAACTGATGGCATGGGGCGGGTCAGAGCTCCTTCTGTAGACTATCAAGACTGCTTGAGTGTGTAGCTCTCAGTATTCATTACTGATGCTGCCCCCCAACCCCCTCCACCCCTTCCTCCCTAACTGCATCATCTAAGTTTCCTCCATCCTCCCAAACCTTCCCCATTCTGATTTTGCCCATGACCCTATCCCACCCCCATTTAAATCCCCTGCTGATGTTTGTGAAATCAGACCCTCAGGCAATGCATTCCACACTGTCACCCCTCTCTCTGTGAGAAAGTACCTCTTCCTCTCTCCTCTGAATCTCCCACCTTCCAACTTCAGGCTGTCTCCTCTTGTGATCCCCCCTTCCTAAACTTAAACATTCCCTTGTGGCTAACCTTATTTATACCCTTCAGTTATTTGAAGGTCTTAGTCATATTGCCTCTGTCTCTTCTGTCCTCCAGGGGTACATATTGAGTGCCTGTAGTCTATCCTTATAGGGCTCTTCCCTCTTCCCAGTTACCATCTTTGTCACCCTTCTGTGTACCCCCTCCAACAGTCTGATGTTCTTTTTAGAAGGGCACCAGAACTGCATGCAGTACTCCAAGTGAGGCTTCACCAGTGACCTGAAGAGTGGCAGGATCCTCCCCTCCCTCCTTGAGGTGATATCACTTGCTATGAACCCCAGCATCTTATTGGCCTTCACCACCGCTTTTCTACATTGTGTAGAGTGATTGATATGACCTGTGACCAGCAACCCCAGATCCTTTTCCTTGGTGGATACTGATAACTGCACTCCCCAGCTGGTAACTGTATCCAGGATTCCTTTTACCTTGCATTGAAACCCAGTTGCCAGGTGCATGACCATCTCTCCAATGCTTCTAGGTCTTTCCACAGTACCTTCCCCACCCCATCCACTACTGTTCCCAGTTTGGTGTCATAGGCAAACAAGCTTATCTGACTCTGAATCCCAGTTGCCATATCCGCTACATAGATGTTGAATAGCACCTGTCCCAGCACTGAGCCCTGCAGGACCCTACTGATGACTGCCTGTGGTGTTGATAGCTTCCCCTTACCACCAGCTGCTGCTTGTTATCCAGCCAGACCCCCATCCATCTGACCACCTTTTCCCAACCCCATGTCCTTCAGCTTACCTAATAGCATCCGTGTGGCATAGAGTCGAAAGCCTTGCTGAAGTCCAAATGCAGGACATCAACCACCTTGCTCCATACAGATCCCTAGTCACCCAGTCGTAAAGGCCACCTAGTTGGTCTGACAAGACCTTCCTTTTGTGAACCCATGCTGCGGATCATCAAGGAGAGCTTTCTTCTCCAAGAATGCCTCTATCCTTTTCTTCAGGATTGTTTCCATTAGTTTCCCCACAATAGATGTGAGGCTGACTGGCCTATAATTCCCTGGCTCATCCCAAGCCGTTTTGTGGATAAGTACCACATGTGCCATCCTCCAATCAGGGGCACACATCCTGATAGAAGGTATGTGTTGAATGCATCTGCTAGAGGTGCTGCAGGACCTCCATGAATTCCTTCAGTACCCTCAGGTGTATCCTGTCTGGTCTTGGTGTCTTATCAGTCCACAGAGACCTCAGGCCCTTAGCACCCTCTGCACAGGGATCCCTCATCTACCATCTGCCCTCCCCACCCTTCCCTACCCTAACGTGCACCTGTGGAGAGGCACATCCCCTCCCTTGTAAAAACTGAACAGAAGAATTCATTTAATACCTCTGCCTGTTCAGCCCCCCTTATCCACCCATCCTCCTGCCATCCTAATTCTAGAGATTTGCTCCCTGCAGTTCATTTTCTCCCTGATATATTTGAAGAACCCTTTTTCACTCTTTTTTATCCCTTGAGCAAGCCTTAGCTCCTTCATAGCCTTGGCTGTCCTTATAACCCTGGTCATCATATGGAACTCCTAATGTAATCTTCCTTATCTGCTACTTTGCAGGGCCTCTTAAAGTTCTTAAAAGCTGCCATTTTTCCCTTAACTTTGTTTGTACCTCCTTGGTCCACCAGCTTGGCTTGTTGGACCTAGCCTCCTTACTCCTCCACACAGTACAGGGGTTTGTGGCCTCCACCAGCCCCTGCTTGATGATGTCCCATTTCTGGGTGGTGTCCATGTCTGGGCTTATGGTGGCCATATGCCTCCCCAGGACTTCAGCCATCTTAGTGAAGTTGGCCCTATTAATGTCAATGACCTTGGTGGCAGTGCGTGTTGCCTCTCTGCCCAGCTCGAGGGAGAACCATACTGAACTATGGTCACTCCCCGCTATGGGGTCCACCACCCTTACCTCCCGTACCTGGTCCCCATCTGCCAAGACAAGGTCTAAGATGTTGCCTTCTCTTGTTGGCTGTCTTACCAGCTGCATCAGGAATGCATCCTGGAGCACATCCAGGTAATATACCACAGTCTAAGCTGTTCTTTATTTTAGTAAAATTCCCGTCATGGCAGGTACTAATGCCTTAAAGTTTAAATATTAAAGTAGGGCTCTGGCTGTCAGTAAAAACAAATATGTATATCAGCATCAGTAGTTCCTTAACTTTAGGTGGCAATTTTAAATATGAAATCTTAAGACAAAGAACCTCAGCACAAAAGCACTGAAGCAAGGGTTACCCAGAAAGGGCTTTGGTGGTGAAGCAGGTTTTGAAGAGCTCCTGACACCAATGGCATAACTTTGAAAAATGTAATATTTTGACATATCTCTGATTTCATATTTGTTCTGTAATTTTAGCCTTGTTTCTTTATTTCTAAAATTTTGTGTGAGAACGGACCTTGGCCATATCTACTATGGCTGTTTTCTACACCTGACATCACAGTTCTGTTTATGACATCACAGTCTGTTGCTGTGGTGATGATTACAATGTCATAATCAGGGGATTATAATGTCCGATGTAGACAAGCAACCAGAGAAAATAAAGTCTAGGGGACAGTGATCTTATTTCCATGCAGCTGTCCTCAGTAATAAAGCAAAAGGGGGAAAATTACAGAACATAAATGAAATATAAAATGAATAGTGTCTACATCTTTAATTTTTCAAAGTTTTCCTTATGGTGTCAGTGGCTCTTTAAATAAATCACACATACCCCAGTAATGCGAAGCATCAATGGATGTACTGTATATGAAAATCACCATGAAGGAATAATTTTGAATAAGGATGAGTATTCAGTGCTTCATCTCATATATGCACTCCAGGAGAGAATATGTTTTAAATAGAAATCCAAACTAAAATGGATTTTCAAGTGGTTTTCTTCTTTTAAAAAGGACCTGCTAACTAAGGGAGAGGTGGATGTGGCAGCGGTCACTGAGACCTGGGCCATCGCAGGGCACGACTTGGACCTGAACCTGGAGGGTTACACCATGTTCAGGAAGGACGGAGGGGGAGGGAAGGGGAGGAGGGGTAGCAATAATAGTCAAAAACTGCATTGGCATAGGAGGGGTGGAGGAGGCAGAGGGAACTGTGGAGACGATTTGGGTCACCTTGATAACAAATGGGGGCAAGAGAGTAAAAATAGGAGTGGTGTATAGACCCCCTGCGCCTGGTGGAGGAGCAGCTGGAGGAGACTCTGGTGGCAGATGTTGGGAGACACTGCAAATTGGGCAGGGGAAGGGTGGTGGTGTTGGGGGACTTAAACATGCCAGGAATGGACTGGGAGACTATGACATCCTCGGTGGCCAGGGAACAGAGGTTGTTGGATGTCTTTCAGGATACGTTCCTAACTCAGCAGGTGGGGGAACCGACCAGGGAGGTGCAGATACTGGATGTGGTCCTGGCAGACAGTGACCAGATTGGGGGCCTGGAGGTAAGGGATCCGTTGGCGGGGAGCAACCATGCCACGGTCTGGTTCTGCCTGGATCTAGGAGGGGTAGAAGGCTGCACAAAGACGGAGGTAACCAACTTCAGAGGGCGGATTTCAAGGAAAATGGGAAGGATCCTTAAGAAGCATTTGGATGGGATTGGGCCAGACATGGATGCTGACAGTAGGTGGGAAATCATCAGAAGGGGGTGCAGGATGCTACCAGCACCTGTGCAAGAGTAAGACGAAAATGTGGTAGGGCCCGTAAACCCTGCTGGTGGACCAGAGAGGTTCAGAAGATGGTGAGGGGAAAGAAGGTGGCTTACAGGCATTTCAAGTGCTCAAGGAGTGAAAGGGATAGAGGGGAGTATGAGCTGATGGCCAGAAGGGCCACTAGGGTGGTGAGGATGGCTAAGGCAAGGAAGGAGCAGAACCTGGCCAGGGAAATTAGGAGAGGGAATAAGGGGTTCTTTAGATACATTGGGGAAAAACGAAGGGTGAAGGGGCAGATTAGCAGGATTAAAACAGGGGAGGGATGGGCACAAGATCCAGGGGAGCAGGCTGAGGTACTAAATGAGTACTTCACCTCAGTTTTCACCAAGAAAAATGGGGGGCTGCATCATACATGGGAGGAGATGGTGAAACTGAGGGGGGGCACTTGCCAATCGTCCGGTCTGGGAGAGGATGGGCCATCACTGGCAGGAGGGGAAAGGCAAGGCAGGGGAATGAGGTAGCGGAGGTGGAAATCATGGCAGAGAAAGTGAGGGAAGCCCTCAGGTCCCTTAAGATGGAGAAAGCACTGGGGCCAGATAAATTACATCCCAGAGTGCTGAAGGAACTGGCGGATGTCCTGGCGAAACCCCTGGTGGAGCTTTTCAGCATCTCTCTGAGGACAGGGTGGGTGCTCCAGGACTGGAAGGTGGTGCATATAGTGCCTATCCACAAGGGAGGATCAAGGAAGGTGGCAGGAAACTACAGGCCCATCAGCCTGACATCGGTGGTGGGCAAGGTGATGGAGAGCATTGTCAAGGAGAGGCTGGGGGGGACCTGGAAAAGTCAGGGTGCCTGGACAATAGACAGCATGGAATCGTTCTGGAGAAATTGTGTCAGACAAACCTTGTGGGTTCTATGACTGAGTGATGAGAGCCTGGATCTGGGTAGACTGGTGGACGTTCTCTATCTTGACTTGAGCAAGGCGTTTGACTCTGTTTCCTCATGGGGCCTGTTGAATAAGCTGGGAGAAATGGGGTGGGGAACCAGATGATCAGATGGATGAAACAGTGGCTCAGGACCAGACTCAGAGGGTTATGGTTGGTGGGATAGTCTCATCCCCAAGGAGGGTCATTAGTGGGGTCCCTCAGGATCAGTCCTTGGGCCCCTCCTGTTCAATGCCTACGTCTCTGACATAAGGAAGGGTATCAGGAGTGAGATGAGTCTCTTTGCAGATGACTCAAAACTGGGGGCAGTGGTGGATCGGGAGGAGGGGAGGGTGGCCCTACAGGGGGACCTGGAGGCTCTGGAAAGGTGGTCTAGAAAGTAGAAGCTGAGATTTAATGCAGGGAAATGCAAGGTACTGCATCTGGGAGCCAGAAACATGGGCCAAGAGTACACTCTGGGGGGGAATGCTACTAGTCTTAATGGCTGAGAGGGACGTGGGGATGGTGGTGGATGTCAAGATGAACAACTCGGAGACTTGTGGTGGCGGCAGCCAAGGCTAACAGGATGTTGGGATGCATTGCTAGGGGATCACCTCCAGAAGAAGGGAAGTGATACTCCCTGTATAACTGCTTGGTGAGGCTGCAGCTGAGTACTGCATGCAGTTTTGAGGCCACACTTAAAGAGGGACATTGAATTCCTGGAGAGGCTCCAGAGGAGGGCAACCAAAATGATCTGGGGCTTGGGGACAGGACCTATGGGAGAGGCTCAAGAGCTAAATATGTACACATTGAAGAGAGAAGGGACGGGGACATGATAGAGGTCTTCAAGTACATGAAGGGGTTAAATAGGGGAGAAGCAGTCAAGGTGTTCCGAAGGAAGGAGGGGGGCAACTAGAGGGCATGGGTGGAAGCTGGAGGGGAGATTCAGGAGAAAGGAGGAGGTGCTACTTCACTGAGAGGGTGGTGGAGCCATGGAATGCGCTGCCCAGGGGGCTGGTGGAGGCAGAGATGGTGGAGGGGTTCAAGAGGGGGTGGGACAGGTACAGGGGAAGGGTTCTGGATGCAAAGTCCTGTGCAGTGGGAATATCCGGGACTGGGAAGGGAGAAGCCAGAGAGGGCGAGGGGGGCAGCAAGATCAGCTCCCAGGGTGGGGCTGACCAAGCGAAACAGACATGAAAGACCGTTAGGCCTATTCTGCTGGCATTTTAGTATGTTAGTAGTATACTATATGTATGAGAACATAATCTTTGCATGTGGCAGCTCATTTTGCCTGGATGTTATTCAAGACTCAGAGCTGAAGTTATAATTCTCTGCATGTGACATCTTAATCAGAACTGATCGGGATGTCAGAAGCAGAAACTTATGCCTTCAGCTCCAGAACAGCATCAGGAGAAATGGTTCTGTAAAAGACAGGGGTTATATTTTTATAAATAAATCCTTGTTAATAAAGAAAACAACAACTTCACATTTAGTGTAATTTTGGACTGGTAGGTAATTGGGGTTTGCTGAAGTCTGCTGAGATATCTTACTGTTAACCAGAGACCCCTTTTAAATTCATTATTGTTACTGTATATTATCTGGCCATAAAGACCAACACATAAGGGGATCATTGCTATAAAACAATGGCAAGTTATTTACAAACATTTTATTTACTTGTTTAGTTTTGATTACCGGGTAAGTGCTCTAGACAAAGAAATTGCCTATTTTCAGTCAGACCTGGGAGAGTTACAGACATAGGTAAAAGCACATCACATCACAATGGTTACTAATACATAATACAGACTTGGGTCAAACACATTACAGTATAGACAGGCACAGTGATACCTACTGTACAAGAGAAATTAGACATTACACTAGGCTATCCATAGATACAGGGGAATATACAATACAGTTTCAAGGAGATAGAACATAAGGTATAAGGAAATAGAAAACTATTCAGACAGACTCCACGACATACATACAAACATCCGAAAACCCCAGCAGAAGCAGGTTTAACGATCTGTCAAGTCTGCTCAATTCTGCAGCTAGCCCTCAACTTGCAGCTGCCCCACCCTCCCCACCCCCTCTTCAACATTACCTCCTCACACTGTCCCAACCCCTCTTAAAACTGCCCACCACTCTACAGGATACTACCTCCTCAGGCAGAGTATTCCACCTGTCTACCATCCAATCTGTGAAAAATGTCTCCTGATTTCCCTTGAGTCCTAGCTCCAAAGTGCAGTACCTTGCACTTCTTGGCGTTGAACCCCAACTGCCATGTTTCCGACTACTCTTGTAGTTTGGTCAGGTCCTCTTGCAGCCCTTTTCACCCTTCGATGTCATTTACCACAACTCCCATCTTCATATCGTCAATGAACAGACTGATTCTACTCTGGATCCTATGTGAGATATCAGCTATGTGTAACCTCCCCCACCGGCCCCCCTTGTTTCTGTCAGCAGGGCTGTTCCTCTCCAACCAAGGAACGACCAGAGAGGGTGGGGGTTGTCACTACACTTCTTTTCTTCACAGAAACTCTGTATGACCCATTATTTCACCACTGAGCCTGCCATCCTTCAGACAGGCAAAAACAAGCAAAACTACCTGACTCCATACCTGGGGCACCATTTAGCATGGCCGTCAACCTGGGTCCCTGGGAGAAAACATTTGCTCAGCATTATGCTAGGTTTGTACTTCTAGTCAGGGGCACCCAAGTAAATACAGACACCGGAAGCAATAACTGAAATGTCTAAACCAGGATGGGATTCTAGAGTGTGGCTTTTATTCACATAACACAGAGAATAACAAAGCAAAGATGGACCCCCATAGGGCTACACTCACTGGTATTGCGGATTACTGAGGTACAGAGCACACTTCCTTACTACGAACCCTCAGGTTCTGAATGAATCTGGGCATACATGGCCCAAACTGGTACACTTCTCTTCTATTCCTTGACATGGCACCCCAGCCAGTACTAGGACACTTTTCCATATTACATGGAGGTTGATGGTGGCTCCCTAAACCACCCACGAGCACTTTCCGGCTCTCAGGGAAAATCCAAAATCCCACATCTGGGTGCTTTCCTCAGACACTGGCCAAGTGCCTGAGAGAAAACCATAGGTACCAAATTGAACCCAGAGGTAAGCCTGGTTTACTCCAGATGGAGGGTCTCCACCTCTTGCTCCCAAATCTATACTAAATCCGTTCTTTGGTTACCTTTTCTTCAAAACACTGTTTGTAGATGCTCTCTCAAAATGTTTAGCATTTAACATTCTGCAATTCACTCTGGAGGTGTCCTGACTTTAATAGTTATGTATGTGACTATGTCTTTACCTAGACCCCCACTGTTGTGGAAGCTTCTAAATCATACACAATCTAAAAGTTCTGTACTTGGCAAGTCTTCCTTTGACCCCACAGTAGGCAGACACTTTTACTTTAAACACTGTCTCGGTGAACATAGTCTCTTTATCAGAGAAGAACTCACCATGATATGCAGGTGCCCCAGGACTTCTTTCCCACAATACAATCTCTGGTACTCACAGAACAACACTGACTCTCAGGCAGCTTCTCCCTCTCCAGAATGGACCAGGGGATTGCCCCTGAATTCCTGGAATTCTCCCCCATCCCTCTTGGGATGGGGCACTGGAACAACTTCTGGAATGGTCTCTACCATGCACAACTGGTCTTCAGTGTTCCTCTCTGGGGTGAGAACACACAACCCCGTTCTTCTAAGATAGCTCTGTATCAGAGCTTGGCTCTGAGGAGCTGCACTGCAGCCTCTAACTCTTGAGTCTCTCTTGAGCTCCAAGCAGATTGTTCCTGCTAACCCCTGCAGCTAGTATTCCATTGTGGCTTTATGCTGCTGCAAGAATTCTATGTGTGACATCATCACTCCAGCTCAACTGAAACTGAGAACAGAGTGAGACAGTGTGAAACCCATTTAACTGGCATCTCACAAGCTGCCTTTCCCTGGCCTGCCACTGGTTCTGAATGGGATTCTAGTAACCCCTGGGAACAAGGGGGTTACATATGTATATCCCAAACAGCACTGGTCCAGTACCAATCCTTGTGGCACCCTGCTCATCACTTCCCTTGGTGATGAGAGTTTCTCCCACCACCACTACCCCCTGTTGCCTGCCATTCAGCCAGTTAATGATCCATTTGACTATCTTTGTTCCCATCCCTACGTATTCCAGCTGCCCGCCCCAATCTCCCATGTGGTACAGAATCAGAGACCTTTATTTATTTATTGAAATGTTTCACCAGGAAGGCACACTGAGCAACAAGTTGTTCATCTCCCGGTGCGACCTGGGAAGTCTTGCTGAAGTCCAAATACAGGACATCCACCTCATGGCCCCTGTTCAGCTCCCTGGTCACCCAGTCATAATACTCAATTACATTTGTCTGGCAGGATCTGCCTAAGGCAAACTTGTGCTATCGACCATCCTGGAGACCATTGTCCTCCAAAAAGATCACTAGCCTCTCTTTTAGGATTGTCTCCATGAGCTTCCCACAAGTGATGTGAGGCTCACTAGTCTGTAGTTGCCTGGTTCATCTCTAGGGCCATTTCTGTGAATGGGCACCACATGGACACTCCTCCAGTCTTGCGGTATGCATCCTGTGTCCAGGGAGGTATTGAACAGGTCAGCCAGTGGTGCTGCCAGGATCTCTGCTAGCTCCTTAAATACCCTAGGGTGAATGCCATCTGGTCCCGTGCCTTGTCCACCCTTAGTGCCCTTAATCTTTCAGAACCCTATCCTTTGTAATCCCTATGTCAGTTACCCCTCCCCCCCCCACTGTCCACTCCACCCCTCCTTGAGGTATCTGCCTCCTTTCTCCTTCATGAACACAGTACAGAAGTATTTATTTAATGCCTCAGCCTCATCCTCCCCTTCTCCACCCACCCTCTGTCCTTCCTAATCCTCACAATCTAGTCTTTGCTTTTCCTTCTTTCGCTAATGTATCTGAAGAAGTCCTTTTCTCCTTCCTTAATACCCTGTGCCAGCCTTAAAATAAATCTTATAGTTTTTACAAAAACAGGCTACAGTAACACGTGCAGCTGTCTGAACATTGTGAAAATGAAACTCCTCTTCCATGTACCAAATGTTCCAGCAGGTGCCTGCCTTGAGGTAATGGCCCAGTGTAGAAGACAAGTGACAATTTGTTGTATCATGGATCATTAGTAACCATTCTGGAGTGTGTGACCCAGGTCAGGCTCTGCCAGTACTGAACCAGTATCACAGATTCCCCCAGTTCAAGTGAACCTTTCAAAACGCCTTTACGGCAATAGGCAGTAATTCAGTGACCACAGTCCTGCATATTACTGGTAAATTATTAAATACTTTTATTAAGCTGGACCAGTGTTGCAGAGAGCTGAGGCACCAACATCTCACCTGTTGCCATGGGTTCAGGAACAGAACTGGGATGCCAAGGGTCAGCTGGGACGAGAGGAGGACAGAGTGTCTGGAGGACTGCTTCTCCTCTTCTGGGAGGAGAATTACAGCACTAGGTATTAGCCTGGCCACTAGCATCGACTGGGGTACAGCAGCCAGGGACTGTCTGGATAGGGAAGGAGTAGCAGCTGCCAATGTCCCATGTGCAGTAGCATGAGTGGCAATGTCTGGGTGGCACTGCATGTCCACTGTAAGAGGGGAAAAAACAGGAAATGGATTCCTAGGTGGCCACTGACTTCCAGACACCCAGTTGACTCACATCAATGAAAACACAGGCTACACTGCCTTCATGTGATGATAAGTCTTGGTGGAAAATCTGGCAGTTGGGGCTGGGGTGGCTGGCATCTGGAGGGCTGTTTGGGGCCAGGGGAGAAAAAGAACTAACTGCAAAAAAAGGAAATACTTTCAATAAATTCTCATAATTGTGGTAGCACTGCCATAACATAAGGAATAGCTAACGGCTGGAAGTTTTATGAAGATACAGAAATCTGGTGTTATGAGCAGGCCTGGTAATGCAGAGGTAGCACTACTGCTTGCAACACTGACAACCGGGGTTCAGAGGACAGCCAGGGGGAAGGAGACTTAAGCATCCCATAGACAGCTCCTCTCTCTATGTGTGTGTGTGTGACGAGGGGGGGCACAGTGCCTAACTACTTGAATGTTACCTAGCAAAAGCCAGGTAGCAGCACAAGTGAGCACACACTCTAGGGAAAGGAACTGGCACCAGATGCCATGTCACAGCAGAGACGCTGTTTGCTGCCTGATTTGCCGTTCCCCATGTCATGACTATGTATCAGGCCTAATCATTTGTTTTGTTTTTTTAATTAAAGCTTAGAATCAGGTCAACATGGTTGTATCTAGACAACACTTGATATACTATTAGCTGCTGTATATAAATATATTAGAGGTGTTCCATCAAGAAGAATGATGTTTGTTTTACTAGTTTATAACCTGATGTGCAGCACTGCATTTTCAGTTGGATCATGTTTCTACCAGTGGGCAGTGGTACAGCTGAAATGATGCAGACTAGTAAAATGATTAGCTATGAAGTGATGCTGGTGGCCTTATCTTGCATTCCTTGAAGAAATTGGGCTAAGTGGGGACATGATCACATGTATCATTCCTCCCACGTACAGTACAAGAAGTATTAGCAAGATTAGATAGAGATGCTTAATCTAGTGTCCTCCAGCAGGACATAGGAAACCTCCTAAAGCTCAGAGATGTTAAATTCAGGAGTGATGCTAGAGGCAGTCTTCTTTCAGATGCTAGTAAACTTTTGGAACAGTCTACCAGTGGAGCAGTGGATAGAAAGACAGTACAGATTTTCAAGATAAACCTGGACCAGTTGACTTCAGAGACACCAAAAACTGAATGTATCTTTGGATGCTGAGTAGGTAGAAGGAGTAAGCTGCAGGGGATTGCTGGTCAGAATTCGGTGCTGCCTTTATTCTTTCCCCTTTAGCGTGTGCTGCTTGGCTGCATTCTGAATTTTTTATTTAAATGGAGCATTTTTAGTAAAAAGTTATATTGAATGGTCCAGCACCACTTATTTGAACGGTCCCGCTTGACTTATTTGAAGCAGAGCGTCCTTTGTCGAACCAAAGTGCTTCTTGTTTTTCCTTGAATTGCCAAGCTGTGGTCTGGTTTGGTGGAGAAGCCTGGTCGGGGGGAATAAGAGGCATCATAAGACGCATCATAAGAATGCTTGGACAATGCCTCTCTTGGTCTATATATAGGGAGGTCATGCTGAATCACGTAAGGCACGTGAAATTGAATGGAAAACACACTGGAGTAGGAATCAAGGTTCGGGACACCGGCCTGTAAAGGTAGAAGGCTTAAAAGAGCAAGTATTATAGAGAATTTTATTCGGGGACCTAATCTACATTTAACTTGCATTTAACCTTCTGCTAGTAAACTTTGGAAGTAACTTTAAAAGAATATGGACTTCTAATTGAAGGTGGAAGGTGGATTGTGGAAAACTGCATTGGCTAACAAGAACAGTGTATGAAACATCATTTGGGGACTTAATCTACATCAAATTTGTAGCTAGCCTAGTACTAATAATTTTGAAAAGTGACTTTAAAAGAGCTTGGACTTATAAAGCAAAGTGGATTGGGGAGTGTGGAAATTTGTATTGGCTAATACTGACATTGCTGTTATTATTAACTGTGACAGAGTTTGATACAGTATATCTGAACTGGCCCTTGTGGTATTCTGTGGCTCTTTTGAGGTAAAAGCTGAAAGCATCAGTAGTCATGATGACAAGCCAATTTAAAAGTGAAAGAGGGAAAAAATAACAAAACTAGAATCAACAATCCTATAACTAAAAAAAGACAAGAAGATCAAAATAAGAAAAGGAATAACATGAATATTAAGGGCAAAATAATAACTAGTTATTTATTGGCCTTGGGAAACCAGATTGATCTAGTAGGGAAAGGGAGGTTCTAAGAATACAGAGCACAAGCTTGACACCTTTAACCTCTTCCCCAATTAAAATGCAGACGACATTTTCTGAACACCCACTGCTGCAGCAGATAGGGAATTAGAAAAAGTAAAGGAGATAGATAGCTCAGCCCGAGGAGAAGTAGAGGCAGATGTAAAATAGCAGCCCAGAAAAGAGAAGTGAACACACTTAGGAAGGGAGCAGGGCCTCCTTGGAGGAAAATGGAAGAAGGGAGACAAGGAAGGGAACAGCAGAGAGGGTAGAACCTGAGATTATGCTAGGCTCCTTTTTAAACCAGTTTGATGAGTTTCACCCCATATATGAATAGAATAGTGTTAGATCCACCCTCCAAATGCCCCCTATTGTTATGCATTTGTGGAAACTAAAGGAAAAGAATATGAGCAAAACCCTGTCATCTCAGTTTGGAAGTTTTAAGAGAAAAGTGATGAAAACTTATGGAAGAATAGCAGAGGACATAATATTTCATCACAAGGAATGAGAGGAGAAAATAGTAAAGTGATCAAAGAGCTTAAAACAGAAATAGCATATGGAAACAGCTTACTCCTGGAGATTCTTGCAGTATTAAAGAATAATTTGATCAAAGATAATATGGAGGGTAAGAAGAAGTATTAAAAAGGATCTCTATCTGACAGTCAGGTGTGATAAAGAAAGGGCAGGAAGAAAAGGAAAAAAGGAAGCAGTAAGGAAAAGGGAAAATAAGGGAAGGACTGTAAAATATATAACAGAAGAAATGGGTAGGAAGGAAAATTTGGAAATACAACAGTGTGTACAACAATTAAAACTACAAAGTGAGAAAGAAAAAAGGAATAAGCAATTAACAAAGGAAAAGGAAAGGATGATAGAAGAATCCCATGATAGGAATGAGATGAAAAAAATGGAAAAAAAAGGAGAATAGGAGAGTATATTTAGAAGGGGAGAATGGAATCCTTATCCCAACTTTGGTTTCTCCCCAAGCTGGGGATATAGTGGCCATAGATCACAATAAGCATAAAGGAAAATGAAGGGTCAGACTCCTAAATGAACAGATAGCAGACAGCATAGAATATAATAGCCAGAGAAAGAACAGTAAAGGAGCAAAAGAACAAGTGGCCATAGATAAAGATGAAGTACAAAGAAGAAAAAATAAGAAAGGATTAATAAATCCAACAGTCTTCTTTAGAGAATTCCAAGGACTAAGAATGAAAATCTAATTGCACTCAATATAGCAGTGTATAACATATGTAAGGATTTAATGGGAAATAAATTTAGGTGGAATGTCATTGCTTCTGTTTATAGATATCAGACCGGAAAGGAAAGGGCTGGATCTGTATGGTAATACAGAAGATAGGAGTGAGGCAGTTAATTTTGGATGCTAAAGCTGATTTTTAAAAAATAGGGTAAAAGCTGAAACAACTATCTGTGAGGATGAAAAAGACAAGAGGTTAGTAAAAATTTTTCAGAGGAAGAGATTGAGACATCTAGGATAGATATAGATCCTTACCCAATTAGGAAATTTCAAACATAGAAAAGAATAACACATTATTGGGAAACAATACAAAAAAAAGTATTCACTACAGGACAGTGGACAATTGGGGTCCAAGGACAGGATGATTAGAGGAAGGAAAATCAGAGGTCCGAGGATTAATAATAGTTTGATACTGACATCTGCTGATGGCTCTGTAATAGATTTGGGCACCCCATCCATGGATATTACAAGGGGAAATAGGTATTATCCCTTGGAACCGGAAGTGATTCTTAACTGACGGGAAGGGGAAAAAAGATTGTCCCCCAGGAGTAAAGGTCTCGATGTAATTTCTTGGACTATAGCGGGATTAGGGGAAAAAATGAAGGATATGAGTTGGTGGAAATTCATTTCTAAATTTGCAGTCATTTTGCTACAGGAAACATGGATAACTAATGAGGTGGGGCATCATTTTGAGGGCTATCAGACCTGGGTTATTAAAGCATAAAAACCTTCCAGATATGGGAGGCCCTCTGGGGGGATATGTACCCTCATAAAAGCTGACCTTGGTGTAGAAGCAAAATGTATTGTAAAGAATGAAATATCTAATATTCTGGGAAATGTTTTATTTTGGGATGGGATGCCCATATGTGTAATTTTGAATGTGTATTTGGTCCCTAAGGACAAGTTGAAGGAAATGATTAAAAGAGTGGAAACCCTGCAAGAAGTGTTACTAAATGTACAAGTAAAATACCCAGGAATTACCATCATATTGGGTAGAGATCTGAATGCAAGAGTTGGGACACAAATAGAGGACCCATGCAATAATTGGAATCTGGACAACGCCTTAGGAATTCCTATAAGGACGTCCTCAAATTTAAAAATTAATAAACAAGGATGGCTTTTGTTAAAAGTGTTAAAAATAACTAAAATGAGGATGTTAAATGGCAAATCAACAGGAGATACAGAGGGAAAGTGTACCCATACGGGAATAAGGGGAGCTAGCGTTTTTGACTATTTAATAGTTGATGCTTATTCCTTCTTTTTAACATCAAAGATGAGGATACTGGATGTATGGGATAGTGATCACTTTCCTCTCACTCTAAGAATAGATCAGTCATTGACAGGGAAATTGAGAACAGATAACCTGGAAAAGAGGTCTGTGGTAAATGAACATATGCAAGTGTGTAATAGGAAGAGAATAAGATGGACGGAAGAGACTAAAGGAAAGTTCAAAGCTGATGCAAGAAAGTCCTTCCTACTACAAAAAGGAGAAGTATTGAATATTACCAGGACAGGGGTAAAGGTAGTGCAGAGCAGAAGGGACAAGTAATGGAAAACCCGAGTTCTAGGTTAGGGGAAGAATGTTTCGGGCATGCGAAAGAATGATTTTGGACAAACTAAAAGCAGGCAAGGAAAGTAGGATTATAATGAAGAACAAGAAGGAAAATGGAAAGGCTAAATGGTTTGATAGAGAATGTCTAAGTGCAAAAGCTAGAATGGTGAAGCAGAGGAAAAGATGAAAACACAAAGAATTGCAAGATAGGGTAGCTTTTATAAACTTAAGGTACGAATATAGGATGACAATAAATACAAAAAACAAAAATATTCTAGTGCCCTGTGGCAGCTCTTCAGATATCAATAGTGGAAAAGGACACAAAGTCTTTCTAGAATTTAGTGGCATATGGTACGGTAATCTTAGAACAAATATAGAAGCATTTATCACCCCAGAGGCCTGGGTAAACCACTTTAGAACAATATAGGGCAGATGAGAAGTCTGCTGATCTCACAAGAAATACTTTTAATACTGAAGGAATACCTTGAAAACAAAAGTTGGAATGAGTTTACAATAAGGAAGTGGTTGTAGCAATTAAGGAACAAAAAATAACAAAGCTCCAGGTATGGATGAGATAGAAGCGAGATTTACCAATCAGATATGGAATGGTGGGCGGAAATACTAACACCAATGTTTAATTACATGGTGAGAATGGAAAAAATCCTGCAAGATGGGCCATGGGTGTGATTGTTCTCATACATAAACGAGGACCTATAGAGGACCCGGGTAATTATAGACCAATTACTCTGCTAAGTATAACCTCTAAAAAATTTTCCAGACACTTATTGCTAAGGTTAGAACAATGGGTAAAAGAAAAAATATATCTCTTTCCAGTCCAGATTTAGAAAGCAAAGATTGACTTTACACCCCATTTTTATACTTATTCATGTAGTAAATAAATATGTAAAGAAAGATGGAAGAAAATTATATGTAGCATTTATAGACATTAAAGCAGCATTCGATAGCGTTAACTAGAGAGCATTTGTGGACAATTTTGGAAAAGAAGGTATCGATGAAAATTACTTAAAATGATTAAATTATTATATGAAGTTACAGAAGTGGTAATAAGATACAGTAAAGATGGTGCATGTATAGAACCACTGGAGATTAAATATGGGGTAAAACGAGGCTGCTTGCTGGCACCAAGTCTTTTTAACATATATATTGAAACTGTGATAGAAGAAAAAATTGACACCTTCCCTCCCAGAGTACTGCAGCTACCTATGAAAATGATGTTATATGCTGATGACACTATTATCATGTCCCAAACCCAGTTGAGGATAAAAAGACCCTTAACCTCAGTTGTTAGTTCACTTAGGAAGATTGAACTGGAGCTTAATATACAGAAGACAAAGATTATGGTTTTTGAACCTGGAAATTTAAACTCAAATTTAAATTCAAAGGTACAGAAGTGGATAATAGGAGATAAGCAATTAGAGGAAGTAAATGCTTTCTGCTATCTGGGGCTATGGTTCTCAAAGAACCTAAATTGGAAAACCCAAGCACAAAAAATAAGGGAAAAAAATATGAGAACGGTACAGGCAATTGCAAGGTTTGCCAACACATTTGCACAAAACTCTTATGTGGCACAAATTAGATGTTTGGAGGCGAATATTAATGCCCTAATGCTGTACACATCAGAGATATTGGGAGTACTAAGGGATACAAATGCACTGGAATCGATACAAAATAAGTTCCTTAAACAACTATTGGGTGTCTCTATGTACACACATACTGCAATGGTAAGAGCAGAAACTGGAGTACACTCTATTAAAATAAGGATAGGAAAAAGAGCAATAAGTTTCTGGTATAGAATAATGAATAATGAAGCATCCAATATCACCCAGTATTCCCTAATGGAGGATTGTGAAAAAAGATATAGGGGTACAGTGACATGGCTGTCCACTTTAAACTCTATTTTAAAATAAATTGGGATTAGAATATAATTACATCCTACAACCTGACAAGGTTATGTATCTGTTTAACAATTAGGCTATACAAAGACTATTGGATGTTGCTGTAGCACAAGATTTGGGGAAAACACATGAATGCAGGGAAGGGGAAATATAAAAAATATTTTTAGCAGAAAAATATCTGGTCTTCTGTGAAAATAAAAACCAGAGAAAAGCACTGAGTAGACTAAAAATGGAACAGATTAATCCAGAGGAAAAGTATAGGATAGGGAGAGTAGCACCAGTGGTGTCATGTTATTGCAATGAAAACTGCTAGTGAGAAATTCCGCATGTGATCTTTGAATGCCCAGTTTTTGATATTCCTATGATAAAATGGATAGGGAGCCTAATAAATCATCTAGAGGGGTCCGATTCATGGGCTAAAACCATGAGTATATTTAAGTCAAGGCAGGAGCCAGTAATATATGCCCTAGCAAAGTTTGCACAATATGTTTTTTACTATGTGGGAAAGGAAAAAAAATCACAGGAAGAAAGAATAATATGAATGATAAGATATGAGATTTCATCTCATGTAAACAATTATGGATTCCTTATACCCATCTTAGCTCTGTCTTGTATTGCTCTTAAAGTTGTCTTGATTGTAAGCATATAAAGTGTTAACTGTTTGCAGGATGTATTTTTAGCATGTTTTTAAATTTTACATGTAACAAAAATTTTTTATAGTACATGTGTGTTAAATAAAATTTGAATCTTGAATCTTAAAACTGGCATCAGATGCCATGTCACAGCAGGGACGTTGTTTGCCGCCTGATTTGCCGCTCCCCATGTCATGACTATGTATCAGGCCCTTACATTTGTTTCTTTTTTAATTAAAGCCTAGAATCAGGTCAACATGGTCGTATCTTGACAACGCTTGAGATAATATTAGCTGCTATATAGGAAGATATTAGAGGTGTTCCATCAAGAAGAATGATGTTTGTTTTACTAGTTTATAACCTGATATGCAGCATTGCATTTTCAGTTGGATCATGTTTCTACCCAGTGGGCAGTGGTACAGCTGAAATGATGCAGAGTCAGTAAAATCCTTAGCTATGAAGTGATGCTGGTGGCCCTTATCTTGTATTCCTTGAAGAAATGGGCTAAGTGGGGACATGGCGCATGTATCATTCTTCCCGCATACAGTACACAAGAGTATTGGCGAGATCAGACAGAGATGCTTAATCTGGTTTCTTCCAGCAGGACACAGGGAAACCCCCTAAAGCTCAAGAGATGTTACATTCCAGAGTAATGCTAGGGGACATGTCTTCTTTCAGATGCTAGCAAACTTTTGGAACAGTCTACCAGTGGAGGCTGTGGATAGAAAGACAGTACAGATTTTCAAAATAAGCTTGGACCAGTTGACTTCAGTTGTCCCGGCTACAAAACTGGGTCAAAACAGGATCCCACTAAAAAAGAGATATCACATCTTAATTCTGTTATCCTGGGGTTAAATAAGTTGGGAAGAAAGAATAAATGAAAGGAAATGTTTTGATCCACTGGTGAACTGACAAGCACTGGAGATCATAAAAAGCTGATGGTAATACTAAAAGCTATGTTTATTGAAATGAAATTCACCACTGTAGCCAAACATCTAAAGTGCTGGGCTACCTTCAGTTTGTATATGAACTGCATGCTGGCAGGTTTTTACCACTTGCTTTCCTTGCAGAAAATTACTTTTCTTCTATTCAACCAACCAGATGACAATTCTCAGGTAGTTGCTTGGAAGGCATCCCATGATGCATCCTTATTGATAGCAACTGCCAGACTTTCTCATAATGTGTTCATATGTGCATTATGAGTGTGTGTGTGTGTGTGTGTGTGTGTGTGTGTGTGTGTGCATGTATGATGCGTCTACAGAAACTGCAAAAAAAGCTGTGTTAATGCAGATATTAGGGTAAAGAACACAAAGCACACAAAGTAGGAAATGAAAACCATTAGGGTTTTGGGTCTCTGGAGTATTGTAGTGGGGTTTTTCCTGATGCTCACCTCTCCCCAAGTCCATAGCCTCCTCTCGCAAGCACAAGGTACAGCTCCAAGCTAGTGCCTCACAGTGATACAGTAAGGCCAAAATAATCTGTTGCAGCTTTCTTCACGTGGGGCCCTCACGGTCCTTGCATGAAGACATCACATCTGAGCTCATTTGCTCAGGGAGGGTGGGCATTAGGGATGATGACCCCAAGGGAAGACCCCACCACCGATTCGCATTACTTCTGGAGACCAAAACCCTAATGGTTTTTATTTCCTACTTTACGCTTTGCATTTTCAACCCTAATGGCTGCATTAAACAGTTTTTTGCAATTTATTTCCTTCTTTTCTGATACTGGAATTATCCTGATTTGCACAGGTACCTTCAGGACCTGCACAAAGTGAGATATACAATATTGGAGACAGTCCTGACCCAGCGCATGGGCCCTGCAGGCATATGCATGCATTTCAATACCTTATGTGGAAGGCTCCTGACTTACCACAGGGTGTTGCATCTGCACCAAAACACTGCTCCTTCCTTACTCAGGCTAGGGCTGGTGCTGCATGCTGCAGCACTTCCCCATCAGCATTGTCCCATTAAGCTGGCTCACTGAGTTTGCACCTGAATTCAGGTCCCTGGCACGGTAAGGCAACATAGTCCTCAGTGGCGCAATGACATTCCAGCAAAAGATTTTACTTCATAAATTCTTTGTTTTTTAATATTTTGACCCAAATCTTGCAACATAGTTTTCGTATGACCCTACCTCATGAACCTGGCAGGTGAAAATTTTCAAATCCCCACTGAAATGCCATTTATCTATTTATTTATTTCAAACATTTTACCAGGAGAGACACACTGAGCTATAAACAACTCATTTCCAGATGCATCCTGGGGAAGAGGGTAGAAGGGAGTATATACATGTGCATTCAGAGTGTAAAATATTTACAGAGTATAAAACACAATCACATACATTATACCATAAATTAAACATCGGTAATATACATTAAAAGACACTGAGCATTTACAAAATATTATTTTATAGAAATGAAGCAGCAGCAGTAAATATCATTAGTCTTCAAGAACGGGGAAGAGTGGAACCAGGAGAACACAGCAGCCCAAAGGGTCATCCATCAAGGGAGAAAAGTTGAGAGAGGAGAGAGAGGAGAAAGGAGAAGGTAGACCAGGAGGAGGGGAGGCAGGTGTCGGGAGGAGGCCAGAATGTGTAGATTAAGGTAAAGGAAGTGGTGGAGGAAAAGGCAGAGGGATGGTGGGGGAAGGTAAGGAGGGGGGAAGGGAGAGGAGATCTGCAAATGAGAAACAGGAGGGCAGGGAGGAGAAGAAGGAGAGGTAGAGCAGAGGAAAGAGGAGAGTGCAGGGCAGTTACAGAAGGAATTGAGTCAGTGGCAGTTACAGGAGGGGCGGAGTATTCATGTAGAAGACTGGAGAAGGAGCAAATGGAGGTGGCAGAGCAGATAGCCAGAGGAAGGAATTCCAGAGTTTGGGCAAGAGGAAGGAAAAGCAACTTTCCCAGCCAAGGTCCACCTAGGTGGGAGAGTTAGAAAGTGGAGGTTAGAGCTATGGAGGAGTAGGAGGAGTTAGAAGGGAGGAGGGAGAGAGAAGAGAGGTAGGACAGAGGAGCTCAGACAGTGCTTATGAATGAGGAGAAGCCATGGGCAAGCCATCTGGCTTCAAAAGGGGAAGGGAGAGAGGTGTAGAGGTGGACACGTGGGGGTGGGGGTCAGGAGGGCAATCCAGGGCAAAGCGACAGAAGAAGTGGTAGATGGGGTCCAGTCTGGCCAGGGTAGACTTGGGTGCACTACCATAGATAGTGCCACTGTAGTCAAAAAAGGAAACTAATTCTCTGTACAATGTCTCTGTGGGCCTGCAGAGGGATGTACCCATGGTTCCTACAGGTGCACCAAGTTTAGGTGGAGCTTTTTGTGTATGGTGTCCTCATAAACAGAGAAGTCTAGTTGACAGTCAGCACATACCCCTAGGTAATTAAAAGACGTAACGTCTTCAAAGATAGACCCATCCAGGGTGTGGAAGGTAGGCAGAGCTGAAAGTCTGGCGAGTTTTAGCCTAGTACCAAATCTCATAGAGACTGTTTTTTTTTGCATTTAAAGAAGGCTGATTAGAGCGGAACCAGTGCTGGATATTGGTGAAGTGCAGCTGAAGTCTGTTCGTCAGATCAGTGAGGGAGGAGCCAGAGGCAAATATAACAGTATCATTTGCATACATATGTATATATGCAGATGAACATGCAGAGGGGAGGCTATTTAAAAAGATGGAGATGGGGATGGATCCAGACACTAAGCCTTGGGGACACCAGTGAGGATAGGAAGGGACAGAGAGTTGCCAATTTTAACAGTTTCTGTTCTGTCCATGAGGTAAGAACAGAACCAATCTGTGGCTTGGCAAGACAGTCCAGCAATGGATAGCTTAGCTAGGAGGAGGGGGTTGGCTACTGTGTCGAAGGCTTTGGCCAGGTTGACAAAAATAGCAGAAGTGATCAGGCCCTGGCCTATGCCGGTCAGAATGGCGTCAAGTTAGCCTGAGGAGAGGTGGATGTGAGTGGGATTTGCAAAAATAGACTTGAAAGGGATGAGGAAGGAGAAGGTCAAGCAATGGAGTGAGTTGTGAGAGTACCACATGTTCTTGGAGTTTAAGGGTAGGAAGAAAAAGATGCAGGAGCTTAAGGTCCAGTCCATCTGGATCTGGACCCTTAATAGGGTTTAGGGCTAGTAGAGCTTTAAGAACATTAGCTGGTGAGACAGTGGAGAAAGAGATAGGGGAGGGTAAAGTGTGCTGATTGGGGAAGAGAGGTGGGGAGGGTGGAAGGGAAGAGGAGGCAGGAAGCACAGGAGGTAAAGAAGTTGTTAAATTTAGCAGCAACAGCAAAGGATTCAGAGATGGTGGTCCCTCTCATCTTGAGGACAGGGGCGGCAAACTTGGGGGAGGAGGAATGTCCTTCCAAAACTTAGATAGGTGGTTAATATTGTGTTGGAAGGTGGAGGAAAAATAATCTGCCTTAACGAGTTTGGTGGCCCTGGTGTAGGCATTGCATACAGCTCGATATCTGTGGTAATCAGCAGGGAACCTAGAGGATTTGTGAACCTTCCAAGCCTGATCCCGTGCACACAGGCAGGCTAGTAGCTCGGCAGAGATTCAGGAGAGGTGAGTACCTTGGACCTTAGTTTTCCTAAATGGGGCGTAGCGATCCCAGATGGTCATAAGGCATGCTAAGAAGTAATTTAGCGTCAAGTCCACAGAGCTGGCAGTGGAGACAGGTGACCAGTCCATAGCTGTCAGGTCCTTGTGAAGGGAGGATAGGTCCAAATACTGGAAAGATTAAATCTGGATGAGTCTGGCTGGGGCTTTGGTACGATGGCCCTTGAAAACACAGTAGACCATGTGTTGGTCACTTAGGGCATCTAGGAGGGTTCCAGACATAATACTTCTGTGAAGGTGTGTGAGGGCCCAGTCCAGTAGGGTATGTTTTAAGATTCAAGTGGGTAGGATCAGTGATTAGTTGGGAGAGGTTGAGGGATTTGATGTTGTCACAGAATTTGGAAGTAGAAGGAGAGCCAATTTATATTGAAGTCCCCAGTATGAGGAGTTCACTGAGGTGGCTTGATAGGAGATAGTGGAGAGAAGTTCAGTAATAGTGGCGGAAGGTATGCCATGACAACAGTAGACACAGGCAACAAAGATGGAGATAGAGAGAAGGGGAGAGAGATTTTGATGAGAACTTCATAGGCAGAAGTGGAGGAGATAGAATAGGGACATACTGTATGGCAGAGGAAAGGTACATGGCCACTCCACCACCTCTTGTGACATGATCCTGGTAGGTAAGTGATAGCCAGGGATTGCCACCACTGAGTTGGGAATCTTATGGGCGATGCCATACCATGCCACAAGTATGACACATTTTGGCCAGGATGTGAAAAATAACTGCTGTAATGTTCATGAGATGGTGTGAAGAAATGGCTATGTTGAAAATTTGTGGTCAAAATATAAAAGTTACCAAAGTTATGCACATGCAATGAAAAAGTTCAATGTCGTGCATAACTTGGTAATTTTGTAGCTTTTTTTCACCAAATTTTCAACATGGACTTTTTGGGACCCCACCTCATGAACCCTCATGATGAAATTACGTTATTTGGGCCAGAAAGGTAATTTCACGCAGCGACCACAAAATCACCTTCTGGGCCCAATTAACAAAATTTCACCACCAGTGTTCATGAGGTGGGGTCCAAACCAGGCCAAGTTGAAAATTTGGTGAAGAAAATCCTAAAAATGGCCAAGTTATGAAAAGAAGTTTAAAATGCATTTGAAATACATTACACAACACTTACCTGTACTCTTCATTTCATGGGTCAGCATCGAAGAGTAAAGCGTGTCTCTGGTCCAGAGAGGATTATGTTGTTGGACCTTGGCTGGTAAGTATAGGGTAAGGAGGGTGTGGGGTGGTGGGTGCTCAATGGGAGGGTTGGGATGGGGAGGGATGGTGGTGATGTCAAGAGACTGTTTCTTTCTTTCAGGTTACAAAAAAAAAAGCGTTGCAGGATGGTTTTCTGTTTTGCAGTAACAGTTATTATAATAATGCTACTTCAGGATACTGGGATTGGCTCTGCAGTGTCCCACACTGCTGAGGGGCTTGTACATGCCGACAGAGGGATTGGGCTCCCAGATGTTGGCAACTATACATAACAACGGGCTTGTGGGGTATCATACCAACAACAGGCATCCTGGTGTCAGATATACAAAAAATAAATAAGCTGGCACCGGGGTTTGTGCCCCTGGTATCAGATGTAGTGGTAATGGTGGCACAACACAGTCAGCACAGTGGGGCTATAGTGACAGTAGCCCTGTACCTGACATACAACATAGCAGGGATTGACATACAACAGACTCTCATTTTTGGTACCAAATAACAAACGACAGCTGTGTCGTACAGTACAACATGCCATTGTCAAAAAAATCCAGCTATCTTTTGAACGTTGATTTTTTAAACCATGGATGTTCACAAACAAAATGTTTTTTCTTAATTTAAAAAATACTTATGTCTGGGACATAAACAACACAAAAGCACACACCTTTGGCCAAACTATCAAACCTTAAAAGTTTCAGGTTTCAAATCCTCATGTTTTTTTAAGTTATTGATGAGCAAAAAAAGTCTTAATTCTGGTGATTTTTGTTCTTTAAACCTCTGTAACTTTCCCCACACTGAACCACTCCCATGAAATTTTCAGTATACAGAGATCCTGCCACCAATGCTGTGCTTTCCAAATGTCATCTAAATCAAGTGGGCAAAGTTATTAAGATGCAAAATTGGGGTTTAACATTAAAGTATTTACCCACCCTAATATACAGGCACTACTGTGCCTGAATAGTCATTGCAAAAAAACGTTGTTAATGCACTAGTTAGGGTTAAACTGCTACTGACAAAAGTAGGGAACTGTGGAATTAGGGTTTCCAACCCTAACACCCCACCACTGCCCTGCAGGTGGGAATAGGAGAAACTGCTATGGTTTGACCTCTCTTGCATCTTCACAAATCAGGTGTTGGGTGTACCTTGTGGTTGTCAACCCTAACCATGAAAATTTTCAAATCCCACTTGAAGGATGATTTCTCTAAGCGACTGCAAAATTCCACCACCATTGGTCATGGGGATGGGTCCCAAAAAGACCATGTTGAAAATCAGAGGTCAAAATATGCAAAAATAACAAAGGTCTGCCTCAGAGTTCAAAACTCCATTGAAATACATTAAACTACACTTACCTTAGTTTCTCAAAATTGTGGTTTGCGGGTCCAGCAGCAAGATGTGTCTTCAATCAGAGAGTGGATCTTCACCCTGTGACCAGTTCAGGTGAGTCAGGCTGTGTGTGAGGGGTTGGAGTGTGGGAGGTAGGTGCTTAGTGGGAGGTCAGGCTGGGAGAGTCAGATTAACAAGGGACTATTTTCTTTTTTACAGGGGAAAAATGAGAAAAAGACATTGAGGGATGGTTTTCTTTATTGCAGGTTAGTCAAATATGGAGATGGTGACTGGAGGTGTGGGAGGGTTCCACTAGACACCAGGGAAACATTAAAGAATATGGCGACAGTGATTGGAGGATGGGGGTGCTACTAGACACCAGGGAAACATGCAAAAATATAGGAATCGGGGATCGGGGTGATCGGGAGTGGGGTGCCACTAGATACCAGGGAAACATTGAAACAATATGGGGACAGCAATTAGATGATGGGGGTGCCACTAGACACCAGGGAAAAAAGAAATAATATGGGGACAGTGATTGGAGGGTTGGGGGTGCCACTATACACCAGGGAAACATTTAAAAAAATACAGGGATGGCAATTGGAGGGTGAGGAAGGTGTCAGTAAACTCCAGGAAACAAACTGAAAAACGGAACAGCAATCAGCGGGGCAGGGGTGTCACACTAGACACCAAGAAACATTAAAAATATGAGGATGCCTATCAGAGGGTGGAGGTACCACTAGACACCAAAGAAAAAGAAGGAGTTATGGCTTCTGAAACTTCTTGTTATCCTGTGGGACTTTTCAAATGTTAATGTTTATAATTTTTAATATAGCCCTAGATATTTTTTTGGGGGTGGGGATTATATAATATTCTAAGAGTACTGCTGAAAACCTTTGGATTTATATACAGATTGTCCTGTATGTCGAAATTTTGAGGGACTTATGGGTTCTAGAGGTTAAAATCAAGAGAAAAACTAAGTCCAAAATCCTTTTGTTTGTAGGAGTCCCTTTTCTATGGCTGAATTCTTTTCTTATAGCCATAGAAAATGCAGAAGCAAGTCACGAAAAAGGAAGTAAAATGAAAAACAAAAAAAAATGTTTTGGGGTCATTATTATAAAACTAAATACAGAATCTACCAAACAGTGTTCCAATGAGCAAGATACATGTATTGTTGTCTCTGCAGTATGTAATTTTTGTGTTTTGAAAAATATTTTTGAAAAAAAAACAGAAACAAGATGGCAGCCAGACAAAATGATTTTCATATGAAAAGAATTGGCCTTCATATGAAACAGAATCCTTTTCATATGTACCAAATTATTTTTGTTCCAAGCAGCTATCCTAAAGTGCTTATTGAGCATACTCAGAACTGACATTTTAAAAACTGATAACTCTGGAAGAGATTATTTTTTTTTACCAAACAAGCAAAAGGCTGTACTGTGGGCAAGGCCATTTTTACCCTGAAAATTTTACATCAAAATTTCAAACTGTCTGGGCGCGAGGCGATGACAAAAAGCAGCAAAAAACAGCGATTTTTACATTTTCACTATCCACATCTCAGAACCAGAATAAAACTTGGCAAGTCAAGAGATCTACCCCCACAAGACTGTGCATAAAAAAATTCATGCAAATTCATTGAACAGTTACAAAGATATTAAATAGCAACATTTGAGGTTTAACATGGAAACCCCGCTCAACCCTAACTGCTGTATAGTGGTATGGTTGTGCCACTATAATACATATGTATATATATAGGACATCCATACACATACTGTACATTCTTTGCAAAAACTACTTTAATGTAGATTAGGGTTGCTACAGCACAAAGCTCAAACTCTCAACGTTTGAGAATGTGCTATTATAGTTCTCAACCCAGTGCCGAGTTTTGAAAAGGGTTGTCATGCCTAACTCCACCCTCCTTCCTTTTTATCAAGACCCAGCTGCAGGTATGGGTCATGCATCCATGGTGTAGTTATAGGGCCAGCATATTCAATATTTGTAAATAGCAACTTTAATCCACCCATCCCCTGTCATCTCATGATCCAAGGCCAAGCTACAGGTGCAGCTCCATGCTACAAGGCTGTACTGCTTCATGTGAGCCTTTTAGTCCAGCAGTAAACTGCACAGTTACTATACAACTGTATATTGACTGTGTATTGTCTTATGAACCCTGTGTATAGTGTAACATACATTTAACATCAGCAATTTGTTTCACATGTTGTCTAGTAGGATATGTACCATCCTTTTGTACTTTGTTTACTACAACTTCAACAAGACACTAATTAAAATATCATACATGTTCTAGACATGTAACATGTTTTGAGTAGTTCTAAGTATGCATCCTAAAGAAAGTCACAACTGTGCAATATGCATAGTACTGCACTTACAAATCTGTAACAGGTCTGCTGCTTTGCACAGTGTCCACAATATTGTGTGCAAAGCAAGCTACTTCATAAATGGATGTAAAACTCTAGCTGTGCTACATGAGTATTCTAATTACAGACCTAAAATTCAGTATCCATGGACGTTGAATTAATTGCCATTAATCTTAAACTGGGTACAACAGGTGAGAAAATTCTCCACTTCCTGGTGGCCTATATTCCCCCCAACAATGTCAACCCCAGCTTTGACAACTTTGTCAGTGTTGTGACCGGGTTAAACCCACAGCATGAAAAAATAGTCATGGGGACTTCAGCTGTAATTGGCTCTCCAGCGGTAGCAAGGCTTACAGGGACTAGCTCACTAATATCTTCTTACCCAGGTGATCTCCTCCCTACTAAGGTCAACTACAAAATGAGCACTGTTACCCTGCTCAACTGGTCAACTGGGTACTAGTCAGTCATCTGAACAGGATCATCTCCACAGAAGTTATGCCTGTCTTCCTAAATGATCACTCTCTGGTCACATGCAAATGGTCAGCTAGAGTACCCTCTTTGGAGTCTTCCACCTCCAAAACCAGATTGTTCTGCAGTCACAGACTTCCTCAGTTCAATGCCCTCCTGTGAAAGGTTAGTGGTACTTCCTGTCGCAGACACGGCAAATAAATGCAGCACTAGAGTACTTCCATACTCCAGTTCAACACAGTCTGTGACATTGTTGCCCCATATAAGACCTTCATCATCAAGGAACCTCTCGAGCATGGCTTACCACCACACTCAAATCCTTAACCACAGAGTGTGACAGAGCTTGGGCCAGTTTAAGGAATATGATCATTATACCTTTCTACAAAAGTTTAATGAGCTCAGGAACACTATCAAACCCAAATTAAAGCTGCCAAGGCCAACTACCATAAAACAGGCAAAAGACCATCCTCACTCAACCTAAACAGCTATGGGGTCAGATCAGTGAGATTCTAAGCTATGCAAGGAAACCTCTTCCCCATTCTATCACAGCTGATGATGTCACAAACCCATTCCTGATGGTCAAGGTCAACTGAGCTCACAGTGCCCACCCCTAAGTGCAATCCATGAAAGGGAGGGGGAAAACAGGGATACCCTCCTCATGTCCTTCCAGAGTGTTTGCTGGGTTTACAATGGAACACTCACCACAAGGTCCCAGAGCATCCCTCTTTACTTTGGATCAGGGTACAATATCATTCTCGAGTCTTGTGACCAAATATAGAACCCTTTTTCTTGGCTATTACACAAAGGAGGAAGACCCAGGTATTACACTCTCTCTGGGGTAGAAGCAAAACACCTGATTTGGCCTTCACGCTACAGGACATGCAACAGCCTAATTCACAATCCCTGTAGACTTCTATGAGACCTGGTATTCTCTCTATCCTTCCAGATTCCATTTTCAGACCCTTTTTCAATTTGGTTGCTATTATTGCCCCTCTAAGCATTTAACGGTTGTCACAGATATTTAATAAACCTTCTACAGTCACACATACAATATAAGGAAACTCACACAGGCAGAATTTCTTTAGAAAATTAAACATTTTACTAAATTAATTAAATAAATGAAGTTACAACTAAAAGAGGACATATACTAATTTAGGTTACAGTATAATAAACAAACTAGAAAAGTATACAAAATTAAATGCACTAAAACTGGTTAACTAAGTCTCTACCTTAAGCATGAAGATTTCAAAGTCTGTGTAGCCTCACTGGGTTTCAACAGTTTACTGTATGTCAAGTGAGGTCCAAATGAAAAGTGTTTCAAAAATGGCAAAATGGTGCTGGCGTCTGTGCTGAAAAACTTAAATACCCTTCTGAAATCTGCAGTGTCATCAATTTTCCAGTTATAAGGAAAACTAGTCTCAGTTTGTCGATAGAGGCTGACCTTTCCATTTTAGGCCACCGGGTGTCACTTATGTGCTTCCCCACAAGTTTTACTAAGGTTCTGACATCACAGCTTCCTGTCAGATATTAATAACCGCAAACATGACTTCAGAGTTAAAACTTTGATGTCATAGTGTAACACCCTGTAAGTTAATTCACAGTGTACTGTAAAGAATGGCTACTTCCAAAATCCTATTTAACACATCCTGGGCTTTGAACTTTACAACAGAGTTTAGTGTCTCTCCATATCCTTAAGAGTTTTATTACCTTGGCTTCCCTCAGAAGGTAACCGAAAAATACTCTTTGATCAGCTAATCCCAAAGTCGTTGACAAATAATTGTCAATTTCCTTGCAAACAAGCTAGTTCCTCTAGGGTCAGAGGAAGGTCAAAAACATTACAAAATCCAGTCTGTCTCACTATCCTGTGAGGTCTTTCTTCAACACTAGCCTTCCTGTGGCATGTACATATACAAAATATAAGTATAACAGAACACATCTGCCCATCTGACTGGCAGGGCATATCTTGCCACAGACAACGCTAGAGTTGAAGGACACAAGAACATTGCAAACTCCTTTAACCTAACTTTTAATGATCTATCTGCCTACATCTTGGCTCTGAACACCCACCCTGCTGGGGCTGATGATATACTCAACCTCCCCCACAGACCCAGAGTCTATCCTAAAAGGCTAACCTGGGTTGAAACGTACATCTACCTCACCCAAACCAAAATCACAAGAATAGGCCTGGACAATATAGATATGAAGCTCCTTAAATCAGTAATAAGGGAGGTTACTTGCCCCCTCCAACTCTTTTTTCATTTATCCCTCTCCACTGGGCAAGTACCAAGGTTCTGGAAAATAGTGCATGTAACCCCTGTATTTAAACGAGGTGATCATGGTCTTCCCTCAAATTACTTCCCTAACTCAATTGATTCCACCAAGCTGCAGCAA
The DNA here is from genome assembly GCA_016271365.2 of Neoceratodus forsteri. Taxonomy (NCBI): domain Eukaryota; kingdom Metazoa; phylum Chordata; order Ceratodontiformes; family Ceratodontidae; genus Neoceratodus; species Neoceratodus forsteri. The sequence goes on from CM057449.1 coordinate 340,038,290, forward strand.
CGGGAATTACTTCGACGTCTAATACATCAACACCATGACAGCAACAATTGCATGGAGAGAACACCAGTAAACATGTTGAAATGAGGGCAGCTGCTCCCCCCTGCACCTCCATGCAGGGAGTTCTGCCTACCCCCAAACAACAAATAACAACCTCCATGGTACACATACACTGGTGAATAGGGTGAACCCCCCCTTGCATAGACATCCACAAACAGCACAATGACACAGAAGTGCGCAAATGCCCCCACCGCTGAGCTGCCTATGTACCTGCCTGATCTGATACACCTCTCGACAGAACACACCTGTCGGCATTAAATCCCTCTCACTGCACTTGCCATCATTGTGCAGCTGTCAATATCATAACTTCAATGTTCTGACTTTGATGTTGTAACAGTATACCATCTCAATCCTACCCCCAAAACACTAAAAGAGGGTAAATGACCAGCTCACTCAGTATTTGAACCAGCATGAGCTCCTGACCAAGGAACAGCATGGTTTCAGAAAAATCATGGCACTATGACAGCTCTGTTGGAGATTACAGATCTGCTTCACTGCACACTGGACAGAGGTAACTTGTAGGCTCCATATTCATTAACCTTACCAAGGCCTTTGACCTTGTCAACCATGCATTGTTTTGCCAGGAACTAGTCAAACTAGGCCTCTCTGCTGGTGCTACACAGTAGTCTACTAGCTACTGTATGTAAGCCCTCACCCCTTCCTTTTTACTAAAATGACAGGTGGCATGCTGTTGGCGTTGGCAACAATACCTGGGGACCTGGGTTCGGGAGGATGAGGTTACCTGGCACAGGGGACCTAGGTTTGGCTACTCTGCACAGGGGCACCCAAGTAAATCCAACTACAGGAAGCAATAACTGTAATGTTCAGAACCAGGACTGGGATTTTTCAGTGTGGCTTTTATTCATAACTAGCTGAACACAACAAAGCATAGATGGACCCCCATGGGGCTACGTTTACTGATAATGCAGATTAGAGACTACAAGGTGGTCCACTTAAAGAATGAACCCATTTCTACTGTTTTCAGGCTCTGGACCCACCAGGCACACAGCCCGGACTTGCATGCGCTTTGGATACACAGCCCGACTGGCCTGGCTCCCCTGCCGGCCACTTGACTGACGGTCCATTTAAAGAATGAACCCATTTTACTTGTTGTGGCTCCCCACACCACTTAGAGTCTGTGACCCCTAGAGAGATTTTCTTCTTACTTCTTCTGACTCCCATCTCACAAGGAGAATTCTTTTCCCAAGTTGTGGCTCCCCACACCACTTAGAGTCTGCGACTCATGGGGAGATTTTCCATTTAGCCCATGTCTGGGTACCTACCTCATCACTGGCCAGGCGCATGAGGCAAGTAGCAATCACAGCAGAAATCTGTAGAGGTGGACCTGGTTACTAAAGATAGAGGTTCGCCCACCTCCAGCTCCCACAGCCCATACCCAGCCATTTCTCTGGAAAAACTGAAACTTGATATGTAGATTAAGCGGTGGATGGACTGTAGCACCCTCTACAACATTACTTGAATTCACACAGACTTTAAATTTTGTCACTACTCCATTTGTTTGTCCTAGTACAATAGGCCTCCCAAATAGTAGTCCAAATCCCAGCTTTCTTCACATTTCCCAAACTGAAGAAACCCATTGTTTGCCCTCTCAAATTAGAGCAAAATACTCACCCTTTCGTTGCAGGTGCCCCACAGGCTTAAGTACAACTTTTTCCACTTTTAAGACCAAACAGAAACTGTAAAAGGCAGCTTTCTTCCTTTAGTAGACATTAGGGATTGCCCTGGAATCCACAGAGGGATACTTTCTTTCTCCTCGGAGGGAGGGGCACTGAGACTGGACAGCGGTCTCCACCACTTGAAACTGGACACTGACCTTCTCTTTCAAAGGTAAACAAAAGACAGGCAGGCAAGCAAGAGACTTCCTTCTCACAAGGAGGTAAACAGAAAACTGACTTTGAAACTCCCAACGTTCTATCTCACTCCCTGTGCTGCAGATTCCAATGTGGCTTATGCAGCTCGCGACAGTTCTATGGTGATGTCATCTCTCAGTCTCAGCTGAGACTGAGAACAAGAGTGAGACAGTGTGAAACCCATTTAACTGGAGTTTCACAAGCTGCCTTCCTGCCTACCACTAGGTCTTACTGGGATTCTAGTAACCCCGGTAACAAGGGTTACACTCGCTTCTTGACCAGGAAAATGACTGTCCCCAGTCATTATGCACCCAGCCTTAGGCCATCCCACCCTATGTGCTACCTGCGGAGGGGGATGATCAGGCCCCCTCCTACCATGTGCAAGCACAGGCAGGCAACACTAAGGGCCTAGAGGCCTGTAGCTGACATATCAGCCTCTACACTATCCACTTACTATGGACACCTAGTGGCTCTGGTAGAACCATCCAGAGCATAGCCCTGATAGATCAGCACTGCGGTCCCTACTGCAGGTCAGGGCCACAGCCTGTCCATCCCCCTAACCCTCTAGGGAAAACCTATCTGCCTCTAACATAACATTCCAAAACAAAAACAAAACCCAGGGACCTCCCCGACCTTGGGCAAGCTGCAACCACACCATTAAAATACCAATTACTGCCTCCTCCCTACCCCCACAACCACACCTGTGGAAGGAAATGGTTAATACAGTAACAACCATAACAATAACAACACAGTATTTTAAATTCTACACAATAAAGCACTGACGAGGAACTCAGATGAGCCCCTCCTCCTCTTCTTGTCTTCTCTTCTGTCTTCCCAGGAACCTGTAAGAGAAAGAAAGACAAAACACACTCCTAATCTGCATGCACAGTCTACCTAAACAACCCCACCATACAAAAACACTGAACAATCCCAAAAAGATTTTTTTTAGAAAAAGGTAGAAAAACAGTATTTACATTACAGTACAATAATGACATTATTTACAATGCACATTCGGGGGGATGGAGTGCCCTAAAAGTCCCAACTAGTGACCACAAGGCCCGAAGGCTAGTCCAATAAAGAGTCTCTCCTGGGCCAGAGCCCGTGAAGCACAGTTCTAAAAGGCCAAAGTCCCGAAGAGGTCTTCTGGACAGTTCACACATTTTGAAGTCTGTAGTGTAGGTGTGTACTGCAATGTCATAAAGATAGAAAGGTTTCGGACTTACCAGCCATTTGTAGTACAAGAATCTGCACGAACCTGGTCCACAGCCAAAGACTCTCCCTGGCAGCATTTCTTCTGATACAGCTGGGTGGACATCTTCCGGGAACCACAGGAGAGCACATCTGGAAACAGCTGGGCTGATGTCATCAATGGAGACGGAACCTTAGAACAGGAACAAAAAGAAAAACAGCTGGTCCGACGTCATCCGATTACCAGATGATGAACAGGAAACAGCTGGGCTGGTGTCCTCTCTGGATCTGAAGTCATCTGGTGGGCCAGTAGATGGCTGCTGAACAGGACAGTACACTGTAGACTGAAGAATGTGGAGCACCTGAGTCCTTGATTATTCATATTGGCGGATCAATAAGGGCACTTCACAGTCTGGTGTGGCAGTATTGACTACCACTGCTCTGCTCTCCATTTTGTAGGCACGGGCTTAATTGCTGGGAGGTCCTTGCACTGAGGCCAATAGTACCAGGGGTCAGGGGCTTGAATTATTACCCCATCTGGGTGCACAAAACTCACACGGTGGGAGATTTCATGTCCCTCTCCGTCCACTATTCTCACTCTGTCCATAAACAGTGTCCTGCCTCTCTTCCACTGGTATACTTTTCATGGAACAGTCTATTTTTACATGCTGGTTGGCCCCAGGATGCACATTTTCATTGCTTCATCCCAGATCCAGGATTTCCTGCAGTCCTCAATCTCCTCCCAGACTCTTGAGGAAAGGTAGGAAAGGTCATACCATAGATCTCATTGCCTTTCACAGACCAGTCTCTCCTCTTTACTTGCTTTGGTCAATCTAAGACTGCTGGCCTGGCTTGGGGTGGCCAGTCCTGGTTCTGCCAACCGCATTCTCAAGGAAATTAAAACGGATCCTGACTTCTTCCTCTTGTAAAGCCAGGGCAGTGGCATCACCACCTTCTTCAACACATTCCTCCAAGGCAAGATCTTGAGGCTGTGTACCCGTTCCTTTTCACAAGGCCACATAGGTTCCCCCTCATCTTCCTCTTCACTGAGGATCTGAGCCCAGGAGTGAGCAGTCGTTCTCACCCCTGAGACTATCCATTCATCACTAGGAGTGGAGGTCGACACCTCCCATTCAAAGGCCTCCCGCATCTCATCTTCACCTAAGAGACTTGGGCTAGGCCCCCCACCCAGGGGTCTATTGATGCTTTATCCAAACTTTCTTTCTGAGATCCAGCATCCAAAACTTCAACTTCAGGTTCAGTCTCTAACTCTGCACCCTCTAGCTTTGTGCCACACTCCCAGGGACCTTCCTCCACAGGCTCTGCCTGGTGCTATGTGCTACCAACTGCAGATTCCTGAATTTTTGTCCATGTGGGAGCCAAGCGAATTGGAGGCACTTTATACAAGCCATATTTTGAAGGCATCCAGCACAGTGAGGAATCATAAAGACATCCTTCCAGCACTCAAGCATATTTGGCATACACGCACTGGATAATTAGGAATTGCCACATCAGGAGGAGTTGCCCTCCATAGCACCACTTTCAATATCTCTCAGTCTATTTACTGCTGCTGTTACTGCAACCCGGGCATGATCCGGGTAATGAGCTGGTCCTGAGGCTATAACTGCAGAAAATAAACAAAAGTTCACTGTAACTGAAAGTCCCACTTTAATGAACACACTCTGTAGGTTTAAAATGGCTCCTCTGCTGCTGTGTTTACTTTACTACCCCACCCTGTGGGGAGTGATGCAATGCACTGGCTGTGGGGCAGCAGTTTTCCGGGAGACATTCTAGAAACTGCGTTGCTGTCCTATTTGCAGACAACTGTCAGCTCTGAGGGAGGAGGTTGCCCACCTCCAGGCTGAACTAGCAAGGGCTAAGGAGGCCTCCCCCTTCCAAAGAGCACCACTGCCACAACCACTGCCTCAGAGGTTGCCAAGTATGAAGAGCAGTTGGACCAAAGTGGGTTCTGGGAGGTGCGGGTGGTGGACCAGAGGCGAAGCCCCCTAGTTGTACCTCTACATAAATCATATGCCAGTCTGGCAGAGCAAGGTTTCTCTATGATGGCACCCTCAGTTGAGACCCAGAAGAAAGCTGAGGACATCCACAAGGAGACCCACAAAAGGGTGGCAAGGGACACCACAGGGAAGAAACAGCTTCTGACAGGGACTCTATTGTTAGGGGGTAAACCTGGGAAAGGGAGGGAGAAGGAAGTAAGGTGCCTGCCTGGTGCCATGGCTTGGAGGGACAGGAAGCGAATCCTCAGGATTGCAGAAGCAGCATCGCAGGAGAGGAACTGGATATCATAGTCCACCTTGGGACAAATGACCTAGCTAGGCATGGGATCAGTGCAGTGCAGCATGAATTTGTGGAGTTGGGGAGGGGCCTCAGACAGGTAGCAAGCACGGTAACCTACTCAGAGGTGCTACCAGTCCATGGCAGGAGTGAGGCTAGGGTACTGCACACCATGCAGTTTAAAGAATGGTTGCAAAACTGGTGCAGAGCACAGGGCTTTGGCTTCATTGGGGACTGGGGGGCCACCTGGAGAGATAAAGGTCTATTCTGGCATGATGGTCTGCATCTGTCCATGAAGGGAACCAAGCTCCTAGGTGATAGGTTTAAATGCTTCCTTGGCAAGCTTTTAAACTAGCCAAGGGGGGAGGCGCTGATAAAAGGCAGGAAATTTCAAGCCTCCCCCCACAAAACATGGCAGGTCGTAAGGTAAACACTGAGGTACAAAGCTCAACACAGGGCAGGACAGTGGTAAATAGAAAAATAGACAAGGACAGTAAGAGCAGGGATGGGGGAAAAAAGGATAAAGCCAACATTAAATGGAGGGCAATGAGTACCAATGCCCGTAGTCTGGGAAACAAGCTTCCTGAGCTAGTAGCCCTGATGGAAGATGAACAGTTGGATATTGTGGCAGTCATGGAAACATGGTACACCGAGAGCCATAACTGGGATGTCAACATACCAAGGTACACAATCTACAGAAGGGACAGGGAAGGTAAAAGAGGAGGTGGAGTAGCTCTATACATAAGGGAAGGGATCAAAGCTACAGAACTAAAAGTAAGGGGAGGACAAGGGCACTCTGGTGACTTTGGAGACAGGGAATGGCATCACAATCCGCACAGGGTTGTATACAGACCCCGTCTCAAGGGAGAAATGGACAACAAAATGATGAGGACATTCTCAAAATGGCTGAAAAGGGAGATACTGTTGATGGGGACCTGAATATGCCAGATGTTAACTGGATGACAGGTACTACAGCCACGTCCAAGAGCAGGGTAATTCGATGCCTGCAGAGCAGGCCTTAGACAGCTTGTGTTGGAACCCACGGGAGGGAGCAATATTAGACCTGGTACTCTCAAATGGAGAGAGGATCACAAATTTAGCAGTCAGTAGACATCTGGGAACAAGCGACCACTGCACAGTGTGCTTCAAATGAGCACAACCATGGAGATAAGCCATACAAAAACAAGGATACTGGACTTTAGAAGAGCTGACTTTGGCAAAATGGGTGAATATCTGAAAAATGCACTAGCAAATGACCAAAAAGGAGGGGTGGAAGAACAATGGAGAAACATCAAAACTGCCATCATAGAGGCAACAAGCCTTTGTGTGAAGCAAATAAAGAAAACAAAGCAGAGTAAAAAACCACTATGGTTTTCAAACGAGGTCGCAGGGAAGGTTAAGGAGAAAAAGGCTGCATTCATAAAGTATAAGGAATCACAGAAGGAGCATGACAGGGAACTGTATCAATTAAAGCTGAAAAAAGTGGGGAAGGCAGTCAGACTAGCAAAGGCCCAAACCGAAGAAAAAATAGCCAACTCAGTTAAGAAGGGGGATAAAACCTTTTATAGGAACATTAGGGAGCATAGAAAGGTTAAGGGAGGGATAATGAAGATTAATAAAGGAGAGGGGAGGTGGGCAGAGGGGACAGTGAAAAGGCAGAGATTCTGAATGAATACTTTTGCTCAGTATTCACAAAAAAGATGAGGAGGAGTTACCTAAACCAGACAATAGAAGCACTCTGGGTGGGGGTTGACACCAGCCATTCACAGAAGAAAGAGTCCTGAAAGAACTCCTAAAACTCAAGGTGGACAGAGCAATGGAGCCTGACGAGGATTCACCCAGAATCCTAAAAGAACTAAGGAGGACCTAGTGACACCACTGACCACGCTTTTTAACAGATCATGCATGGTAGGATGGGGTGGTACCTGAGGACTGGAGGAGGGCAGATGTGATTCCCCTTCACAAAAGTGGGAGCAAGGCAGAAGCGGGAAAATACAGACCTGTAAGTTTGACCTCAGTGGTAGGGAAAATGATGGAATCACTTCTGAAAGAAAGAATTGTTGAGTACCTAGAGGCCAGCGGGGCACAGGACCCAAAGCAGCATGGATTTACAGCTGGAAGGTCATGTCAGACAAGTCTAATTGATTTCTTCGACTGGGTGACCAAAGTAATAGACCAGGGAGGGGCTGTGGATATGGCCTACCTAGACTTTAGCAAGGCATTTGACACAGTCCGCACAAAAGATTAATAATCAAGTTAGCCAGCCTGGGAGTGGGTCCCAGGGTGGTAGCCTGGGTAACAAACTGGCTGCACAACAGGACACAGAAGGTAATAGTGAATGGAACATATTCCAAAAGGGGGTTACTAGTGGAGTACCTCAGGGCTCAGTACTGGGTCCAGTCCTCTTTAACATCTTTATAGGTGACATTGCAGAGGGTCTGGAGGGAAAGGTATGCCTCTTTGCAGATGACACAAAGATCTGTAACAGAGTTGATACACAAGGGGAGTAGAAAAGATGAGAAGGGACTTGGCAAGGTTGGAGGAATGGTCAGACATGTGGCAACTTAGATTCAATACAAAGTAGTGCAAGTAATGCACCTGGGAAACAAAAACCAGGAGAAGAGTGCACAATAGCAGGAGGTACTAACAACAACAAAAATGGAAAGGGACCTGGGGTAGTCATATCAGATGACCTAAAGGTGGGTAAGCAATGTGAAAAGTCAGTAAGGAGAGCCAGGGGGATACTGGGATGCATAGGAAGGGCATCACAAGTAGAAAAAGGAAGTTGTTATCCTCTGTACAGACAGTTGGTGAGACCCCATCTGGAGTACTGCGTGCAGTTTTGGAGAACTCATCTACTCAAGGACATAGACAGGATGGAAGCAGTCCAGAGGAGGGCAACTGAAATGGTGCAGGGTCTGCAGCAGAAGCCATATGAAAGAGACTGAGAGAGCATATATATGCTCTTGATGAAAGGAGGGACAGGGGGACATGATAGAAATGTTCAAGTACCTCAAGGGAATCAACAAAGTCAGGAGGTAGCATCTTTCAGAAAAGAGATGTGTAAGAACAAGGGCACAATTTAAAGATAGAGAGGGCGGCTCAGGGTAATGTGAGGACATTTTTTCACGGAGAGAGTGGTGGATACATGGAACAGCCTTCCTGAGGAGGTCGTTGGGTCTAAAACAGTGGGGAATTCAAACATGCATGGGACAGACACAAGGCAATTATAGTTGGGGGTTGCAGGAAGTAGGCTGTTGGTTAACTAGAATCTGCAGCTTAACCAGTAGGTAGGGAAATGGGCAGACTGGGTGGGCCAAGTGGTCCTTATCTGCCGTCAAAGTCTATGTTTCTATGTTTCTATGTTACCCTGTAATGACGGTGGCAGCATTCCTGTGCATCAGCGTTTAGAATCTGTGTCAACCACTCGCACCGATTTACACCAGCTACTGATAACTTTTACTCAAACTGCACAACTTGCTCTTATCTGGCTTCACACACATTTACAGGATTTTCCTTGGACTTTTCACATGCTGGTAACATTCATTTTATTACAGTCCTCTAAAAGCTTCAGGTTTCAGCTCAGGATTGCCTGCTTCTACTAGTGTTGCATTTTGCTACAACCCACAGTCTCTCTCTGGCTGCAGACTTTAAACTGAGGCTATTTTACTTCCATGCACACATTTAATGGCTTTACAGACTTGCACTTGCTGGCAGGACTTCACACAGTCGTTACTTGCAAAGCGACTACTCTGCTGCACATACATTTTATATGGCATTACTGAAAATCACTGACTGAGCAGTTTTTGAATTGTTTACACACTGTTATTAGTAGCAACTTGCTACGATGGGGTAAAACGCCTGCAGCCAGTTCTTGAAGGCCTCTGAATACAAGCAGGCGGGCAGTCTCAGTGATCGTCGTTTTAACCACCAAATTCACTATTTCCACGATCGATTTGCGGGTTGAGCCCAATTTTAAACTTAAAAGTCACTTTTTGAATGTTTACAGCGCTTTGAATTCCTCGCGACGCTCCTCCACTGCCAGTACACGCACTACTCTCTGTCTCCCTCTCGAATGCTGAGGCAGTCTCAGAAGAGCAGGCTGAGGGGCGGGACTAATGGCAATCTGACCAACCACACGACGCCATGCAAATGAGCCTCTTCTTCCTCGTGAGGCCCCCTCTCCTCACGGCGATCGTCGAGCAGGCAAATTTAAACTGTAAAATGCACACTTTTTTTTCAACTGACTCACGGAGGAGCCCACTTTAACCATGTAACAGTGCCATTAACTCTGCAGTCTCTCCATTTACACAGAAAGCATTTCCAACGTCCAGGGCATAATTTCTCTGTTGCTACCCCTAGTTTTCCACACTTTTCCTCACAGAATTCATTTTTAAAAGCCTTTTAAACGTCCAGGGCACAATTTCTCTGTTGCTACCCCTAGTTTTCCACACTTTTCCTCACAGAATTCACTTTAAAAGCTGACAAAAATGCTATAAACAATTTTGATGCAGGACAAGGCACACTCTTTGACTTTACAGCTCCTTGGTAAACAGTTGGCATTTTTTAAACAGCAGCTCAAGATTCACAGCACACAGCAACACACTAGGAAATTGCTTCAGCTTTTGGGCTACCCACTGCCAGATACCAAAACGCTAGCCCTCTTGCCCAAGCACCTTCCTTCCCAAACAAATCCAAGCGGTGCCTCCATTTGTAACCCCTCACCCTGCCTTTTACTAAAATGACAGGTGGCATGCTGTTGCGTTGGCAGCAATACCTGGTGGGGACCTGGGTTCAGAGGAGGATGAGGTTACCTGGCACAAGGGGACCTAGGTTTGGCTACTCTGCACAGGGGCACCCAAGTAAATCCAACTACAGGAAGCAATAACTGTAATGTCCAAAGCCAGGATTGGGATTTTTCAGTGTGGCCTTTATTCATAACTAGCTGAACACAACAAAGCATAGATGGACCCCCATGGGGCTACGTTTACTGATAATGCAGATTAGAGACTACAAGGCGGTCCACTTAAAGAATGAACCCATTTCTACTGTTTTCAGGCTCTGGACCCACCAGGCACACAGCCCGGACATGCATGTGCTTTGGATACACAGCCCGACTGGCCTGGCTCCCCTGCCGGCCACTTGACTGATGGTCCATTTAAAGAATGAACCCATTTTACTTGTTGTGGCTCCCCACACCACTTAGAGTCTGCGACCCCTATAGAGATTTTCTTCTTACTTCTTCTGACTCCCATCTCACAAGGAGAATTCTTTTCCCAAGTTGTGGCTCCCCACACCACTTAGAGTCTGCGACTCATAAAGAGATTTTCCCATTTGCGACCCACGTCTGGGTACCTACCTCATCACTGGCCAGGCACATGAGGCAAGTAGCAATCACAGCAGAAATCCGTAGAGGTGGACCTGGTTACTAAAGACGGGGGGTTCGCCCACCTCCAGCTCCCACAGCCCATACCCGGCCATTTCTCTGGAAAAACTGAAACTTCAAAATGTAGATTAGATGGTGGATGGACTGTAGCACCCCCTCTACAACATTACTTGAATTCACACAGACTTTAAATTTTGACACTACTCCATTTGTTTGTCCTAGTACAATAGGCCTCCCAAATAGTAGTCCAAATCCCAGCTTTCTTCACATTTCCCAAACTGAAGAAACCCATTGTTTGCCCTCTCAAATTAGAGCAAAACACTCACCCTTTCGTTGCAGGTGCTCCACAGGCAAAGTACAACTTTTCCACTTTTAAGACCAAACAGAAACTGCGAAAAGGCAGCTTTCTTCCTTTATGAACATTGGGGATTGTCCCTGGAATCCACAGAGGGATACTTTATTTTCTCTCCCCGGAGGAAGGGGCACTAGAGACCTGGACAGCGGTCTCCACCACTGAAACTGGACACTGACCTTCTCTTTCAAAGGTAAAGAAAAGACAGGCAGACAAGCAGGAGACTTCCTTCTCACAAGGAGGTAAACAGAAAACTGACTTTGAAAACTCCCAAGGTTCTATCTCACTCCCTGTGCTGCAGATTCCAATGTGGCTTATGCAGCTGCGACAGTTCTATGGTGATGTCATCTCTCAGTCTCAGCTGAGACTGAGAACAGAGTGAGACAGTGTGAAACCCATTTAACTGGAGTTTCAAAGCTGCCTTCCTCCTACCACTAGGTCTTACTGGGATTCTAGTAACCCCGGGTAACAAGGGTTACATGTATCTAGCAGGTCAAACTCATTCTGTAAAACATCATAGTACTCTCTCCAAATATAGACCAGTTACTGTTGGTGTCTCTCAAGGATCAATCCTGGGCCCTTTCTTTCTGTCTATTCATAAATTACCTTCCCTCAGCCTGTAAATCCACTAAAATCCTTCTATATGCCGATGATGCAGTAATCATCTCCACTGACAAATGCCTTAGGGAATCTCCAGTAGAGACTACAACATGACTTTTCTGCCATCCAGGACTGTTCACTTCCAATCCACTCATTATGAACACCAAAGAACCAAATCTATGTTATTTGCCACCCATGGCAAGTCCTCTTCTTCCTTGCAGGAGGACTTTATAGAGTTGGGGAGGGGCCTAAGACAAGTAGCACACACAGTATCCTTTTCAGAGGTGCTGCCTGTCAATGGCATGGGTGAGGCGAGGGTACTTTTCACCATGCAGTTCAATGAATGGTTAAAAAAATGGTGTGGAGCACAGGGCTTGACAAATTTTAAAATTAGGTACTTGTCCACGGACAAGTGGCTTGTCCAAAAGTAGTTGTCCCAGTGCTTGAGTTGGTAGTCCCAGTATAAGATGGCATATTTTTAATGGAAAGTATCAAACTACAGAAAACTCAATGGATTTATTGTAGTAGTTATTTAGTGTTGAAATAGACAATAAGGAGAATAAATAATATGATTTTATTTTTGTCAGCAGCATGGCGAGACTGCGAGCATAGACAGAATTAGCATTAGCAGCGAGGAACTGACAGCAAGTGTGGTTGCAGCAGCAGCACAGAGTGCCAGCCTGCAGCACAGTGAGAACAGCATTACAGCAGAGTAGCAGACAGTACCAGCATCAGGAAAAGTTACAGGAAGCCTGAGCTTGCTCCAGCCGGAGCATCATATTCAGTCATGTCATCATCAAGACTAGTGACAGCCTCAGGGACATTTTCGTGTGACTCAGTAGAACTAGTAGTTGAACTAGCATGACCATGATGACCATGAATGTGGCGTGTGCCAGGACGAGATAGTAGCCAGTGGTTGATAGCTTGATCCGGATCAAAGCTGTCTAATGCAGGGCCTTCAACTGCTATATGCAGAAGTGACTGGAGCATGTCATCAGCCAAACTTGTTCTTATTTTTGTTTTATAAGATTCTGAATGGAGAATACTCTCACATTTAGCAGTAGGCCTTTCGTAGCCAGTAACATTTCTATTAGGTTAAGGATGTGAGCAAGCTGGGCAGGTTTCTCTCTCGTAGTAGTGATAATACACTTGCAGATATGGCTTGTCAACTGCAGACTTAAGCATTGCTTTTAATGCACAATACTCCCTTTTATACTGGTTACATGATCTTCAGAAAAAAGTTGTGAAAGAAGTCTAATAAATTACTTAAATCAGTTGTGCCAAATTGTCAAGTTCTTCCGTGACAGATCAAAATTTTGAAATCCAAGCAACTGAACCATTTCAGAGGTTCTTCGAGAAATTCAAAGCGCTGATCAATGTAAGATACTGCTGCATCTATTAAACTGTGCAGCTGTGTATCAGTAGTAAAATTTACTTCTGGGCAGTTCCTTTGAAAGTAAAGGAACAATCTTGTCCTCACTGCCACGTTTGAAATGAGGTAGTTCATGCATTTCTCTGCAGGATTATATTGGTTCAGAAATGATGTCATAAACTTTCCAGGTCTTGTTTTTAGCTCAGTCAACTGAAGTAAGCATGTCTCAACGAGTTGGGGACTTCTAATCTTAGTAGGTCATCCTTCTGAAATTCAAGTGATAAATTTTTCAATATTAGCAGAAAATCTTGAAGAATAAACAGTGATTTTACAAACTGTACTACGTGCATCTCTTAGAAGTGCCTTTGCTTTGGCCCCATCATCACCAGCAGAGTTTGACACATATTCAAGATGCTGAATTACTGTAGGCAGGTTGACTTGAACAGCATATGAACTGAACGTGTCTTACTTGCAAGCCAACGTGACTTGCTTTATTGCACTGAAATGAGCCAACCGGTGTGTGTATGACATCTGCTATTTCCTGCAATTCCCAAGTTTCTTGGGGCTGTAGTGGTAAAATTTAAAATTCCTTTCAAGGTGTTTTCTACTTTTTGAACAAAGGATTTTTCATGGCGTCGAGAACTGCTAACTCCAGTTTGTGGGCTACGCAATGCATGGGTATTACAGTGGGGACATGTTCTCGGATTTTTGCTATGGTGCCACCTGTATGGCCCATCATCACACTGGCACCATCAAAGTTGGCACATACGAGAACTGGTCCAGGTCTGCTCACATCATTAAGGTCCGCAAAAGAAAGATCAACAGGCTCAAGTGCAGAGGTTATTGCTTTAAAATTCCATCTGCGTGAGAATGTTCAAGAGGTACAGCTTTAATTAACACAGTTGTAACTTTTTTCTGCGCCATCAACAAAAGAAGAAGACATTTCCCTCTACAATGCTTGCATCTGTACTGCCATCTGCAAACGGTAGCAATTTTGTATTTTGATAGTCTGGATCTGTGTTGTAGACATGACAGCTGATATTGCGTTACAGAAATCTCTGGCCCGTTTACCATTTGCGTAATTGCTGCCGAGTTTAACCCCATTTTTTTCTTGCAATGTGCAAAGCCACTCCATATCTGAGAAAGGACGTAAATTTTTAGCCAAGGAATATGCAGTGTTAAATAAATGCCTCATTTTATTTTTGGTGACTTCCTCCATCTGAGAAAATGCATGATATATTGCAGTTTCAGATATGTTAAAATTGACTGCATGTTGACCAGTTTATTGACTATGCTGGTTTGCACAAATTATATGTGGATTCGATTTCTCATGGGCTCTCACGGACTCAATTCTGAAATTATTTGAACCAGTGGCAAACACGTTAGGTTTTTGAATAAGCAGGAGTCACAAGAGTGGGATATTTCTCACAGGCAGAGCAGTACATGCGTATTTTGGTCATCATACCTTAACCAGGTAAACTATTTAGCCAGTGATGCTGAAATGTTCAAGCCCTTTTTCAACATCATATTTTATCTTTGCTTCTTTTCTCAGTGTTTATTTCCTCATCATCTAAACGAAGGTCGGCTTTACCTGTACTGAACCAGAATGTGATGGCACTGAACTGCTGCTACTGTTATGCTCCTCGTTTCAGAAACTGAGTACAGTCAAGTTAGACTGATCGCCTGTTATGATACAAACACAGACCCAGACCGAGAACCTTGGTCATTTTTTCCTGACTACTAGTAGGGCCAGGGGGGCTGGTTGGGGCTGGCTTTCAGACTGTGAAGAAGGCTCAGGGTCAGGCTCTTTACTTTTGCTTCGATGAAGAAGTTTTCCCTGTCAAAGGGAAAATAGAGTAACTGCTTTGGCTTATTTTGTTGCATTATTTTAACTGTCTTCTATGCTGCAATTGTGAAATAAACTAATCAAGATTGTTGTATTATTGTACACAATATTGTACACAATAAATTTTATTTGTGTTATCTTTGTGTGTGTTGTGTTACTGTAATTTTTTACCTTAAGCTGTTGTGTATGCAGCACTACAAGAGGGCAGGACAGAGGTGAGTAGGTGGGAGGGGGCTGAGTCCAGAGCCGGATGGAGTACTAGCAGGAAATTGCTTTTTCCCTTCTCAGGGCAGGTTCGGAGACCGTCTCACAGCCACACACAAACAAACACTTCCACCAGTGTAGCTAGTACTGGTAGGTTTATTTTATTTTTTCGGTGTCCCCAAAAATGCCTTTTCCCTTCTCAGGTCAGGTTTGGCCTGATGGCCTCACAGCCACACACACATACACCTCCACCAAAAGTACTAGCTAGGGTTTATTATTTTCTTCTGTGTAGTGTCACTGTCACTTTTCACACAAAAAATGTTTTTCCCTTTCCCTTCCTATAGTATATTTCTAGAAAAGAAGTCCACAGTTGTTCCCAAATTCCTGTACCCTCTCCTCTCAGGGCAGGTTAGGTCTCACTCACAGCCCACTGCCACACACCTCCACCAAGTACTTGGTAGGACAAACAAAGTACTAGCTAATAAATTTATTTAAGGTAGCTATCTTTTTTTATTTTTGGGTATCAATCTCTTTTATACTACGACTGTTTACTTTATTAAGTATTCAGTTCTTTCCCTTCACAGTTTCCTCTACTCTACCCTTAGGCTCTCAGGGCAGGTTCAGTGGTCTTGCAGGAGGCACACATTATCAGTCAGGTCCAAGTCCCTGATCTCTGCTCTCAGGGAAGGTAGGCTTGTCTCACAAACACACACACACACACACACACCCCAACCCTTATCACACAATTATTATTCAAATGTTTAGTAATTCCACAACTAAATTCAACACACAATCACTTCACTTAGAGTCTCATGTTTTTGCCTTTTTATTTATTTAAGAGCTGTGTATCCTTTTATTTTTCTTCACTTCACATGAGTCCACACAGAGTCAAACAACACACAGCTCTCTGAATTCAGTGTCTGGTGTTTTTGCTTAGTTCTCCTTCTCCCTTCTTTTTTTATATATATATATATATATATATATATATATATCAACAGATTGTTTTATCAGACTTTCCACTCTAAGCAAACTCCTCTCTCTCACATCCTCTCACATCCCCCTCCCCAAACTACAGATCCTCCTACTCTTCTGCTCCAAAATTCCCAATATATATTTGTATTATATTTTAACTTCTCTCTCCTATTACTGATTTGCTAGTGACTCACGCAATCTGCCCCAAATACACAAATACACAGTTTGACTGTGCTCCAAACAGAAACGATGTGCTCTCTGCCCTCTCTCCATAGTGAAATGGCACGCTTGCCAACGGCACGAGCTACTGCCACTCTGAGAGCTTCCAGTCCAACCCCTAACACGATCACCAATAGCCAGGACTGACAGGACTGTACCATCAGCTATAGGTTGCCTAGCCTGTCAGTCTGGCTATTTTGACCAGTTACGGCGCGTTTCTTCTTGGCGCGCCCTCCGCCTCCCAAGTGTGTCTGCTGGTGCCCGACTGCACAGTTGGTGGGTAGGGACATGGGAGCGCGGTGTGGCGTCTTGGCCATGAATAGCGGGGTGCGCACATTCAACAATGCGCTCAAAGACTCCATCTAGTGGCCAGCAAGGGAAAAGCAGGTAAAAACCTGCAAATTTTAAACTGCAGCATGGTAGTCCGTGGGACAAGCAGAACTTTGGCATCTGCTTGTCCCTACATAAAAAATGGTAGTCCAGGACGTCGGGCTATAGGATTTGTCAAGCCCTGGTGGAGCACAGGGATTTGGCTTCATTGGGGACTGGGGTTCCACCTGGAGGGACACCAGCCTATACTGGCAGGATGGTCTGCATCTGTCCAAGAAGGGAACAAGTCTTTTGAGCAATCGGTTTAAATGCTTCATTGGCAAGCTTTTAAACTAGTCAAGGGGGGAGGCACTGATAAGCAGCAGGAAAATCCCAGCCTCTCCCTACAGAACAGGGTACTAAATGAGAAAAAGACCAAGGTAGAAAGATCAGTGGGGGATGCTGCAACAGAAGGTAAAGCATCAAAAAATGGAGAGCAATGAGTACCAATGCCCGTAGTCTAGGTAACAAGCTTCCTGAATTAGTGGCCTTGATGGCGGAACATCTGGATATCGTGGCAGTCACAGAAACATGGTACACACAAAACCATGACTGGGATGTAAACATATCAGGATACACTAGCTACAGGAGGGACAGGGAGGGTTAAAGAGGAGGAGGAGTAGCTCTTTACATAAGGAAGGCATCAAAGCAACAGAACAAAAGGGTAAACAGGGAGGAGAAGAAGCACTGTGGGTCAATTTGAGACAGGCAATGGCACCACAATCCCGCACAGGGGTTGAGACTGACCCCTCAGGGGAGGAAGTGGACAAGGAAATGATAGGAAGTATACTTGGAATGGCAGAAAAAGGGAGATATTGCTGATGGGTGATCTAAATATGCCAGATGTTAACTGGAGTGCAGTTGCAGCAGCCACTTCTAAGAGTGGGGTTATTCTAGATGCCCTACAGGGGCATGCCTTGAACAACTAGTATTGGAACCCACTCGAGAGGAGCAATCTTAGACCTGGTTCTCTCAAATGGAGATGGAGAGAGGATCACAGATGTAAGTGGATAGCCATCTGGGAACTAGTGACCTTCAAACAGTATGGTTCACATTAAACACAGCAATAGAGTCAAGCCATACAAAGGCAAAAAGTACTGGACTTTAGGAGGGCTGACTTTGCCAAAATCGGTGAGTGCCTAAGGAATGCACTAGCAAATGGGCAGGAAGGAGGGGTGGAAGAACAATGGGGAATAATAAAAACTGCCATCACAGAGGTAACAAGCCTTTGTGTGAAGCAAATAAACAAAACAAGACGATGTAAGAAACCACTATGGTTCTCAAATGATGTGGCAGTGAAGGATCAAGAGAAAAAGAAAGCATTCAGGAAGTACAAGGAATCACAGAAGGAGCAGGACAGAGAATTGTATCAGTTAAAGCAAAAGAAAGCTGGGAAGGCAGTCAGAACAGCAAAGGCCCAAACCGAGGAAAAGATAGCAACTCAGTTAAGAAGGGGGATAAAACATTTTATAGGTACATCAGGGAGTGAAGAAAGGCCAAGGGAGGGATAGTGAGGCTTAATAAAGGGGAGGGAAGGTGGGCAGAGGGTGACTGTGAAAAGGCAGAGATACTAAACAAATATTTTTGCTCAGTATTTACAAATGAAGAGGGGGCGGTACCTAAAACAAACAGTAGAAACACTCTGGATACAGAAGTTGATACCAGCTCATTTACAGAAGAAAGGGTTCTGAAAGAACTTCTAAAACTGAAGGTGGTCAGAGCAATGGGGCCTGATGGTATTCATCCCAGAATTCTAAAAGAACTAAGGGTAGAACTAGTGACACCACTGACTACCCTCTTTAACAAATCATGGGAGGATGGGGTGGTACCCGAGGACTGGAGGAGGGCAGATGTGATTCCCCTTCACAAAAGTGGGAGCAAGGCAGAAGCGGGAAAATACAGACCTGTTAGTTTAACCTCAGTGATAGGGAAAATGATGGAATCACTTCTGAAGGAAAGAACTGTTGAGTATCTAGAGGACAGAGGGGCACAGGACCCAAGGCAGCATGGATTCACAGCGGGAAGGTCATGCCAGATGAATCTGATAGATTTCTTTGACTGGGTGACCAAAGTAGTAGATCAGGGAGGGTCTGTGGACATGGCCTACCTAGACTTTAGCAAGGCATTTGACACAGTCCCACACAAAGATTAATATACAAGTTAGCCAGCCTGGGAATGGGTCCCAAGATGACAGCCTGGGTAAAGAATTGTCTGGAGAATAGGACACAGAGAGTAATAGTAAATGGAGGTCCTCTGAAGAAAGGGGTTACTAGTGGGGTACCGCAGGGTTCAGTATTACTACGGTCCTCTTCAATGTCTTTATAGGCGACATTGCAGAGGACTGGAAGGAAAAGTATGTCTCTTTGCAGATGACACAAAGATCTGCAACAGAGTTGATGCACAAGGTAGGGTGGAAAGGATGAGAAAGGACTTGGCAAGGTTAGAGGAATAGTCAAATGCATGGCAGCTTAGATTCAATGCTAAGAAGTGGAAGGTAATGCACCTGGGAAACAAAACCCAGGGAAGAGTACACAATGGGGGGTGAGATACTAACAACAACAAAAATGGAAAGGGACCTGGGGTAGTCATATCAGATGACATAAAGGTGGGCAAGCAATGTGAGAGGGCAGCAAGGAGGGCTGGGGGATACGGGATGCATAGGGAGAGGCATCACCAGTAGAAAACAGGAAGTTATTATCCCTCTGTACAGACAGCTGGTGAGACCCCATCTGAGTACTGTGTGCAGTTCTGGAGACCCACTCCCGCAGAAAGACATAGACAGGATGGAAGCTGTCCAGAGGAGGGCAACTAAAATGGTACAGGGTCTGCACCAGAAGACATATGAAGAGAGACCTAAGGAGCTTAATCGTATAGCCTCGAGGAAAGGAGGAGAGAACATGATAGAAACTTTCAAGTACCTCAAGGGAATCAACAAAGTCCAAGATGGTAGCATCTTTCAAAAAAAGAGGTGTGCAAGAACAAGGGGGCACAATTTGAAGATGGGAGGCAGCTCAGAGGTAATTTAAGGAAGTATTTTTTCACAGAGAGGGCTGTGGATGCATGGAACGGCCTTCCGGAGGAGGTTGTGGAGTCAAAAACAGTGGTGGAATTCAAGCACCATGTGACAGTCATAAGGCAATTCTAGGGGATGGGGGTAGGAAGAAGCAGGCTGCTGGTTAACTAGGATCTGCAGCTTATCCATTAGGTAGGGAAATGGGCAGACTGGGTGGGCCAAGCGGTCCTTATCTACCATCAAATTCTATGTTTCTATGTTTCTATTACCTCTTCCTTGGGAGACTCTTTAGAACAGGTAAACACCTTCAAGAACCTGGGGATCACCCTTGACTTGGGATTATCTTATGCAGCACATGTTGAACCTTAGTCAATATTGCCAACTCAGACTTGGGCTGCTCTATAGGCATAGGAATCGATTCCTACCAGAGATAAACTTCTTGTCAGATGCTACACTGTTAACATAATCAGCTATGGCCTGATGGTCTACGGTACTGCTAGTGAAAGTGTGCAGGCCAGGGTCAGGGTTCAATTGAATAGAGCATGCCATTTTGTGTTTGATCTAAGGCAGGATTCCCACTCCTGCATACTTTACAGTAACCTTGGTTGGCTGCACCTTGACTCAAGATTACACTACAGTACCTTGGTTACTGGAAAGAAAGCCCTTCTTGGATTGCTATCCCTTGAATGCAGGCCATGTCACCTGGTTGACCAAAAATATGCCACAAGGTGCATCAAACAAAACTCCTGGTGCTACACTGTAGGAAAACATCCTTAAATCAAGCCTGTTTCTCATTCATGTTCCCTAAACTGTGGAATGGCTTGCCCCCCCTCTCTAAACTCATCCGGCTCTATAAATCTGTTTAAATCATAACTTCTTTCTTCGCTCACTCTCCCCAGCCCCTGCTTTCGCTGATCTAAGAACCTGCCCACTGTTCTGCCACTCAAGCACAGGCACTTGTACTCGTTAAATCTATTGCTTGGTAACAGCGCTACTGTTCTCAGCCAACAACCTTTGTAACCTGGCAGCCCGTAGTATCCCATTAATTATATTGTATGACTGATTGTACTGTATTAACTGTTCTGTATTGTACAACTGTATTACATCTCTATTTCATACTGCCACTCTGTATTTCTCTGCTTTGTCCTGGATTGTCCTATGAATGTATGTATGTATAATATACCTGCTAATTGTTGTCCTCTGTTGCATCTGACCCTAAACCCTTTGAAAATAAGCACAGCCTAAAGGGTTTGAGTGTAATAAATAAATAAATTAGTGGAATGTGTATTATACCAGACCTACAGTATACGGCATGACCTCAGACCTATAGCTTGGCCTTACGTCATGAGGGTAGGGGATGAGGTGGGGATTAGGCTTGCTATTTACAAATTTTTATTATTTTGGCCATGTACGAGGTACCACATCATTGATTTATAGCCCTATACCTGTAGGTTGGTCTTGGGTTAAAAAGGGAAGGGAGAGGGAGGGGATGGGATTTAGGTTTGACAACCCTAACAGCACATTTCCACTGAGTTGAAAATCATAATGGTACATTCCCAAACATTGAGGGTTTGTGTATTACATGGTGGGAATCTAATCTGCATTCACATAGTTTTTCAATGACTTTTCATAGTTTGGGGTTTTAGGCGGTAGAGTGGTAACTTGCTTTGTGCAGGGCCCTGTACGAAGAAGGGTGACTCCTAACTTTCTTTGAGCTTCCTAACTTTCTTTGCACAGGGCAAGATGCAAGGGCACCTCGGTTCCTCTGCATGAGTCCTCACTTTCATTGTGCAGGGCCCTGCAGTGTGTGAGAACAGCAGAACTATTTGTCTATGTAACCCCTAGGTGGCACTATCACAAGGGCTACTACCCCTGCCTGCTTGGCAAGTAGCAGGTTAAGGGGCCTGAGTTCTGAAACTGGTGCCTCCACCTGGAGATCAGGGTTGGTAGTGGTCAAGCTAACCTGGGCACAGCCATCCGGGCACTGTAACCCCCATCTTTCCTTACTAGTAGCTGGAACAATACACAATAATCACTTTCACAATACCTCTGATACACCACACAAGTACCCACACTGTTTGCACTTACCATCAGGGCTTTCCTCTGGCTCGGCCCTGGGGACCCCCTGTAAAACAAGGTTATACACAGCAAATAACAGCAGTACAGTACTCTTGCACAAACTGGAACCACAGTCAGGGTAAATGCAAAAAGAGTTAGATCTGATTTATTTAAGGGACTTGAACGGGGGGGGGCATAATCAGGTTAATTTGCTAAAGGCTCTATCAATCAAACAGTTATGCATGCACTTCAGGGTCCATAAACAGTCACACACTCTGGGTACCCAGATGGAGAATGGTGGGCTAGCCAGGAACATTACAGCTGGTTGGGGCCCTGTGATGGAAGAAAACAACATGCACAACACACACTATTTGTAATCCGGAGCCGTAGGGCTTAGTTCATGAAAAGAAAACAACAGGACTATCAGATGACACACTTTTAGATTAGGCTGTTGTTGCAGGGAGCTACCCTGATGATTACTCATGATGCCCAAGACTGGACACAGGCTGGACGAAAATCTAGACAGCAGGTGGTTAATCTGGAGTGCCAGGAGAAGCAGGTCCCACACGATTTGCTGAGGTGTCGTTCCTGTTCAAGTATGGAGCAGGGGGCTGATCCCCAGGCAGGTCTCTCATTGGTGGCTTTCTCTGTGCAGTGTGGTAGTCTGGCAGGGCCAGCATGGCATGGCCCAGGCCGAATGGAGATGAACCCAGATTCAGTCCAATTAGACTAGATAAAGCTTCCAGCAAGCAGAACACAGTTCACACAGTGGGGAACCAAATCACGACCCACTTTCAATACACAACACATTTACATGTAAAGGATTCTACAGTACCAGCAAGCAGAA
Organism: Neoceratodus forsteri; assembly: GCA_016271365.2. Taxonomy (NCBI): domain Eukaryota; kingdom Metazoa; phylum Chordata; order Ceratodontiformes; family Ceratodontidae; genus Neoceratodus; species Neoceratodus forsteri. The sequence goes on from CM057449.1 coordinate 340,060,939, forward strand.
CACAGTTCACACAGTGGGGAAGCAAATCACTAACCCACTTTCAATACATAACACATTTACATGTAAGGAAATTCTACTGTACCAGGCAAACCGCTCTCCGGTCACGATCACAAAGTCTCTGCACAAACCGGGATTCAAAAGCAGCTGGAAATCCTGACAGGCCGATCACATTCAGCAACATATCTTCAGTCTTCTTTGGGTATGAGCCTGGTAAACAATCAGTGGCTTACTTGTTTTCACAAACTTGGATTTAGTCAAGAAATATTTCTCACTCCCTCGTAGGGGTAGCAGGCAGGCTTGCGCGCCACAACTCAGGCCTTTCCACAGTTCTGCTGCTCAAACTACTCAGATGGCTGCTTGACTGTCTCAAACTATTGCTTCTTCAGCTCCCAACTGAGATATGACTCAACTGCCAGCAAGCCTGGGACTTTTCCCAGAATGCAAAAGGTTTGGTTGGCTGATCTGTCTATCAGTCACAACAAAGGCTCCCGCTCCAGGTGCAAAAAGGCGCCAAAAGCCCAAAACTACAATTCCTACAGATTTTGTCTCCAGACAGCTCCTGTAGTCCAGCTCCATTTAGGTCCCACAGTACTGATTGGTCCAATTTGGCATTCCAGGACCAAGATAGTGGAGATAAACAAAACAGTCCTTGCTGCAAAGAAGGCAGGTTAGACAAACTACATTATCATTATCACTCTAAATGATTTTCAGCAAATATTTACATCTTTCAACAGAATTCCCTCTCAGATTACTTATGACTGCAATCCAGGCAGCTCTTAAAGAGACAGTGCACAGAGGTTATACAAGCACTCTCTGGCAATCACATTTAAACTGCTAAATGGAAGACACCAGCCTGGCAGTGAGCATTTAGGCAAGCTCAAGGAAGACTTTTCAGGAACCCCCATTTGTGAGGGGTTGCATCTAGTTATCTGGTAGCCTCAAGGACAGACACTCAGGACAGCAGTGATGACTCTGGGAACTTGGGTGTGAGATTCATTTATTTTATATCACCATTTATTCTGGTGGGAGTATAAGGGATCATCGGTAGGGAATGATGATCCTAAGGGACTACCCTCAAGGGAACTCCATGGTGGCCTTGTGACGCACAGAGGATTTCACCAAAGTGTATGTTTTCACTTTGGAGAGAAATGTTAGTCCTGTCTGTAACAGAGAGATACTGTCAGCTGTTCTGAAGACGGTGAATTATCTGTCAACAAAGACTGAGCTGCTGAAACAGATAGGAGAGAGGGACTAATATTTGTATGGGGAATACCAATCTGGTGCGGATATTAGAAACACTACTTCTGTTGGAGGATCTGGAGAGATTGCCAGCCACTGGCTGAGGGCAGGCTGAGGTAGACACAGATACACTGATGCTCAGCACACTGTCTGGTAAGAGTAAAGACCTGGTTAATGTGAGGTGTCCAGAGCCAGCGTGGATGTTAGCCAGGAGTGTCAGAGTGAATGTCCCTACAGTGGCGCTACTTCCTGCACACCAGCTAAACTGAAACTGCAATGGCATGTTATTAAATGAATAATGAATGAACCCAAAGTGTATAGCAAGGTGAGAGCTCTGCTAAATTCAGAGGGCAGCACAGAAAAGACTCTGTCCTGTGGTAAAACCTTACCCACAGATAAACTGCAAGAAATAAGTCATGAGGCTCCTGTAAGAGACATGTAAAGGGTGAAACCATTTTTAAGGTACCCTACGGTTTCAACTTATGTCCAGGGTCAGAACAGAGCCCGTCTTGCAATGTTGATATGGGTAGCAATTTTTAGGGCTGTGTTCCCAAATGTGTTACTGTAACTATGTTGGTAAACATGACAACAACCCATCATGTAGCAAACGGATTTATTTATGACGTGATAGAATGGGCACTGAGAAAAGTTCATCATGGGGTGAATGGAAAGGAAATGAACTGTAAATAGCTAGAGACAGAATGTATTTGATTGAAACTGATAAGCAGTTACCACCTACCCTAGACCTGGAGGATACCCTTGGAGTTATACACACCTTGGGCCCCATATTCAGAGCTAGCCAGCTGCGTGCGCTGAGAAGGCGACACATGAAAAATAGGGCCACCAGCTCTGGCACCATATTCAAACTGATACCATGATTCAAACTGAACCACTATCCTCTGAATATTGGGCCATGGTTGTATGGTGCACAACCAATGGTCACCATGCTGTGCTGTGCTATCAGAGTGTCAGGCCGAAGACAACCCATAGGGGTAAAGCGTGGCACACACTGGTTAGCGCCATGGCCCCTGTGGGTGATAGTCAGCCCAAACAAGCAGATGAGCCAACTGGGTATGCACGGCATTAGCAGGCCATTTGCATACCCATTATGGGCTCATCTGCATGCTGCCACATCAGCTGAGTGCACGGGGCCAGGTCCCGAAGTTTCCCTGGTAGTCTAGTGGTCCTTTCCCAGCCCCAATGCCCTTGAACATAAATGTAAAAGTAACCCTGGTAGTCTAGTGGTCCCTCCCTTGCCCAGATCCCCACAGAAGTGAAACAAAAAAATAAATCTCCACTGGTCCAGCGGTCCCTCCCAGCCCCAATCTCTTTGCGAAAAAAGGTAAAGTGTCCATGGTAGTCTAGCATTCCCTCCTCAGCCCTGATCCCCACATATGACATAACGAAGACAACCCTGGTGGTGCAGTGGTCCCTCCCTGGCCCCAATCCCCTTTCCAACAAATGTAAAGGTTTCTCTGGTGTAGCGGTTCCTCCCACTGGATCACCAGGGTTGTCTTCATTATGACATATGTGGTGATCGGGGCTTGGGAGCGACCGCTAGGACTACCAGAGACGCCTTTTTTTACACATGTGGTGATTGGTGCTGGGAGGGAACCACTGGACCACTGAGGATTTCTTTTTTGTTTCACTTTTGTGAGGATTGCTGATCTTGTTGAGTCATCGGACCCGGCATGCATCACAGAGACCTGGGTGGATGAGAATGCTGGCCTCTATTTTGAGTCAGCTGTTCCAGCTGGTTTTTGTGATACACTGCTTGAGGATGAATTGCGGGGGTGTAGCGATCTGTTTTAGAATGGAATTGGGCCTTATTGATGTGCCAGTTGGGAGACCAAATCCTTTGAGTGCATCATTGATCGGGTGCAGTGCAGAATCCTTCTCATTTACAGTCCACCGGGAGGCGAGAAGCAGTTTCTGCAGGAAGTCATGGACTTCATCGTCGATATGATGTTGGAGTCCCCCAGATGGGTGGTGCTGGGGGATTTCAATGCTTGGGTTGACAAACTCTTACAATTTGGTCAGGACTTCCTCCAACTAATGAATTCATTGGGCTTCACACAGGTGATTACCTCTGTGATCCATATTCATGGGCACTCCCTGGATTTGGTCTTCCTATTAGGGATGGAGACATCCAATGTGGTGGTGGAACCAGTCGGATTGTCGGACCATCACATCTTAAGGTTAAATTTCCTGGCTTCCCTAATAGGCCTGCCCCTGTGGAGATGGTCCAGTACCGCCCTTTGAGGGGTTTAACCCCTGCTGGCCTGATGGTGGTGCTGGATCTATCGAGCATGTCAAGTGTAAGCAGGGATCCAGAGAACCTGCTGCAGGTCTATAATAGGGATGTGGCGAGGGCCCTGGATTCCATTGCTCCTGTTCATGTTCACCCACTCACTCTCTGTCCTCAGTTCCCTTGGTTCAATGGGACCTTGAAGGAGTTGAAGTGAGTGGGACATAGGCTGGAGTGATGTTGGCGGAGGTCCGGTCTCGATGCCGACAGATTTAGACTGATGTCCTATTATAAAGATTATCAGTCGGCTATCTCCCATAAGAAAGCAGAATTCCTGTCCGGGAAGATAGCTGCTGCACAGAATTGACCAGCTCAGCTCTTCCAGACTGTGGACAGACTATGCAATCCAACCTGTCTCCAGCTATGGAGAGCGTTGTCACAAGGAAAACGTAATGAGTTTACTTGGTTCTTTGCAGATAAGGTTTCCGGCATCACAGCAGATATCTGTGTGACTCACGCCAATGGGGATTACAGTGGTCAGTGGGAGGTCACTGCCCCTCAGTTCGTTTGGTCAGATTTTGAATGGTTGGCAATTGCAGATGATGTGAGGATCATCCAGAGTTTGTGGCCGTCATACTGTAGTTCGGATCCGTGTCCAACTCGCCTCCTTGTGAAGTGTGTTGAGATCATCGGCCTGGTCTTTGCAGAGATAGTTGAGTGTTCCTTAGAGACAGGTGTGTTTCTGGACACCCTGAAGGAGGCAGTGGTGACACCCCTTCTTAAGAAATCCTGTCTTGACCCCGACTGTCTTGCACACTACAGGCCTGTCTCTAATCTTCCTTTTGTGGGGAAGGTTATTGAGAAGGCAGTTGTGCTGCAGCTAGAGGGTTACCTTATCATCCAGGAGATATGAAAATTACCTACCTACCATAATTCTTGATCTTCTTGTATATCTTCACCATTCATCATTGCTGGATTATACGCCGGATGCACTATGACCCCGCAGGAGCTTTCAGTTTACACATTTTTTCCTGGGAGAGGAGCCGGCATCATGGACGGCACCACCCACAAGGAAGATGCACAGCGTGCTACTCAAGTGTCAGCCAGTAACCGATGCTGACTCCTCCCTCACCTCATTTCTGTCTGCCAGAGAGAGTGAAAATTAGATATAGAGAAAAGAAGAGGGTGGGGCAAGGGAGCCCAAGAGATAGTAAAAGGAAAGGATATAAACAAAAAGGAGAAAAAAAGCAGACACAGGAGGAGAGGGAGGCTACCTGAGGATATGGCATAGGGAAGGGGACCCAAGCACTGGGCAGTCCTAAGGGACAGAGAAGTGGGAAGGGTTAAGGAAATTTCAGGAGAAGAAAAGAAGAAGAAGGGATAGTAAAGGATGATGAGAGACCCCACAGCACCCCACTCCCACCAGGGAGACAGGATGGCGATGTCAAGGGCGGCATCCACCTCTACATTCTCCAGACACTTCTCATGGAGGAGAGATTGGCTTGTCTCCCATCTGAGACAAGACCGGGCTGTTTGAGCTAAGATAGCGTGGAGAAACAACCCTGAGACTGAAACCAGAGGGGATGCCCATTGAAACCCTGGGGAGTAAGATGTCAGGGTCTCTGCAGGTTGCCCTAGGGCACGGGGGTGGGGACAGGACCCACCCCGGGACAAAGGACCCCTCAACAGTCATTCCACATCCAGGTGTTGCTACATTCTATAACTGATCCTGAGCCAAATTAATCAATCAATCAAAATTTATTTATAGTGCGCTTTTCAACAAATCAAAGCGCAAGTACAAAACAACATCTTACATAATAAATAATAACATAAAAACAATAAAAAGCAGCAATAAACCTATTCAAATGCTAATTCAAATAGATAACTCTTCAGGGACACCTTAAATGATTCCGTGGACAGGCACTCTCTAATCTGACGAGGTAGAGAATTCCACAGGGTTGGGGCCATGAAAGAAAAGGATCTGGCCCCAGATGACTGAAGACGAACCTTGGGAATCTCTAGCAATCCCTCATCAGCGGAGTGGAGTGGGCGGTAGGGTCGAAGGAGATCTTCCAAGTAGCTTGGTCCCTGACCATGTAGGGTCTTATAGGTCAGCAACGCGACCTTGAAGGTGATTCTCCACCGCACCGGCAGCCAGTGCAGTTCGCGCAGCACAGGAGTGATATGGCAAGTTCTTGGTAGCCTAGTCAACAACCTGGCTGCAGCGTTCTGCACCAGCTGCAGGTGACGGAGCTCCACCCCCGGCAACCCTAGATATAGAGCATTACAGTAATCAAGATGCAAGGAAACAAAGGCGTGGACCAACACAGGAAGGTCATCATGTGGAACAAGGTGTTTTATCCAGGAGATATTCCTCAGATGGTAAAAGGAAGACTTGACAGCAGTAAATACCTGTGTCTTCAATGTCTTCAAAGGCAAGGGAAAGAATTCATGGAAAGGAGGGGAACTGCCCCATGTAAACCAGATCAGTTCATGAGGAAAAAGAGACAAGGGAGGGTCTTGGTCCCCAGAGCCCACCAAGTTCGAAGAGTCCCAAGGGAGGACCAAAGTCTGGTCTTGCTCAGAAAGCAAGATGGAGACCAGGAGGGACCCAGGGAGCCCTCATTATCATAGGGCAAGGGCCCCACTGTCCTCCTCTTCAAGGAGAAGAACTAATCCCCTGGAGGAACACAGGAACAGAGAAGCCAAAGGCTTACCCCACAAGGGTAATCCACAGAGGGAGAGCAAGCAGGGAGGAGGTACTGCTCAGAGGCTGAGACACCAAAGGGAATGGTGGGCAGGAAGCAGTGATGAATGGTGAAGATACACAAGATGATCAAGAATTACGGTAGGTACGTAATTTTTATGTCTTCCTATATGTATCTTCACCATTCATTTCTGGTGGGTGAGTACCAAGTCCTCTGAAGGGGACCTGGCATTTCCCTGAAGGTGGGAGTTCCCTCGGCCCCTTGTGGGGGAGAACCACAGGGGGAGAAGCCCTCATGGGTCTGGAAAGGCCTGAGAATGATCAGGTGAGACCAGGACTCCAGTAATCTGGGAGAAGGAAGGTGCCCGTTCCCGTCTCACTCTGCGGCAGAAAAAATGGTCTCCTTGGAAGTGGGAGGCAATTACCTCATGCCAGGCCAAGGGCGATAACCTGGAAAGGTGAAGCCATGCTGCCAGCCTTATACAGAGGCAGATCCTGCCAACCTAGAAGCTACCTCATTAGCATCATATGACGCCCTTGAGAGATGCCTTGTTAGCTCTAGGCCAGAAGCAGAAAGACAGATGGCCTGCCTGGTTGCCTCTGAGTCAGGCGAAGTGGTTAGGAGCTGTCCTAGCACCATCCATAAGTGTCTAGCATAGACAGCCATATGGGCCTGATGGGCTGAAATACATAGAAGGAGATGCGCCTGAGGAAAAATCCTTCTCCTCCAGCGATTAAACTCAGCAGAGTTGAACTCCGGGGACAGTCATGTCTCAGGCAGTGATGCCCAGAGGGGTTCCAGTAGCTCTATCCCTGAAGTGGGTGAGGCATGGAACCTGAGACCCCTGGGGCATGATACCTGTGCTGGCAGTCCACGGGGAGGGGGTAGAGGAGTCTGCCAGGCTCGATGGGACACTCCTGAAAGGAACAGACTATAGAGGAATGACCACATTCTCTGAGGAGAACTCTCCCAGGACAGCACGTGTTGCATGGGCAGGATTGCGACTTGCAAAATGAGAAATTGAAGATCCTTCAGCAACCTTGACAAGAACCACTGGTAGCTGGTGATATCAGCATCCGAGGACAAGTGGACCAAGGAGTCTCCTCCTAAGGGATGAAGATGAGGAGGTGGAGGAGCTCGATTCAGATTGGGGTGCAGTGAGGGTTTCCAGTCTAAAATGACCTGGTCCAGAGCTCTAAGATAGCGAGAAAGCTGCAGCTGAGCCTCTGAATTGGTCCCAAGACAGGGGCCCTGTAGGGCCCAAATGCCCAGGAGAGCAGAAGGGCGAGGCAGAGGATCCAAAGAAGGAGGAGAAGACTAGTGAGCCAGAGGAGAATCCCTGCTAGGATTTCAGGAACATTCACATGACCCCTCCAGAAGGGTGGCGCTGTGCAAAGAATCTACAGAAGGTTGCACACAACTATGCAGGTTCAGCCCAAGTGGTGCCCCTAAGGAAGAAGCCCCATGGTAAGGAGACCAGGGCTGGCTGGCAGCCCTTAGCCCCACGTGATGCAGATCCCCTGCTGAGGAGAACAAAAACATGAGGGGTTGGCACTGCAGCTCTTCCCAGAGACACCAGCAGTTCTGAGAGAAGACCCCAGGCCACCGAGAAGCTCTCAAGTCCTCCCTCAGAGAGAGACCTGCCCTCATCCATCCCTGAGGCTTTGAAGGGTCAACACTGGAGGAGCCACAGGCAAATACAAGCCTGCCACCTCAACCCCCAAGTTAGCCCCTAATACAGGAATAGAAGTCATGCTGCTCCCAGCTTCAATGCCAGATTCAGCCCCCACAGAGGTGCTGACCTTCGACTCGGCATCAGGTGTGGTGCTGCCCCTAGACCTGGCACCATCTCCTGATCCCGCTCTATCATTGGCACTGCCCTTCTCCACGGCACCAGGGTCAGCATCACCCTTCTCCATGGCACCAGGGTCGGTGCCACCCTTTCCCACAGTGTCAGAGACAGCGCCTTGAGAGTTCCCCACCACCAATGGTGCCAGAAGACTCAGAGATGGCAGCTCCAAAGAGGGATCCAGTTGAGGGGGTGAAGACACCTCCAAAAATTTGCTGCTAGGCCTCATAGGACAGTGAGACTCTTCAGAGCCGGAGCACTCCTCAGAGGGCAACCACTCTGGGTCAGACCGTCCCTCTCCTCCAAGAGTAAGAAAGCAGAGCAAACAGGAGTGAGGTTATCCTCACACCCTACGAGGTCAATGTGCTCACTGACCTTGGGTGCAGTGCCAGGTGCTTGAGCCAAGCCAGCGGATGGAGACAAAGGGCCCCACCAGTTTGGATCCAGCGTGTAGCTCTGACCACGACACCAGTGGTGATCATGGTTCCATGAGGGCCAACGCCCAAGTGGGGTGCTCAACCAACCCCCCGGAGGAGGTTGACTGTCCGCCCAACCCCTCTAGCAAACTGGAAACACCAGCGAGGCCAGCACTATCAATGGCTCATGGTCCTTCAGTATGTACAATAATGGAGGGTGACCCGAGGGAAGGGTCTAGAGTTCTTGCCATGGTATCCCAGGACCGAAGCCATCCTCCAAAGGTAGGAGGTTTCTGACCCACCTTAAACACGCATGTGTCAAGGACCCGGCAGTCCATGGAGAAGCACGCATCAGTTGTCCATGTCATGCTGCTGTGGGCCCAGGCAAGAGAGACATCTATCATGGTGACCCATTACAGAGGTGGACTTGCCACAGGGGCACCGACACATTGGGGTACATTCCGCCTTAGTTTTGGATTTAGGCCCCAGATCGGACATGATTGACCGCACACAAAATTAAAAGAAAATAAAGAAAAGACTCGGTGCCGTAGAAACAATAAAATAAGAATACAATAAAAAAAGGGAACAGTCTCACACGTTTGCAGCTCTACGGCATTGAGTAAATGAACAGAACTTTGGTGGCTTCGAACAATGACGAACTACATAATTCGGCTCTTCAGCTCCCATGAGTTGCACTCTCAATGGCACGAAGAACAGAACTGAGATGAGGGAGGAGTCAACGTCGGTTACTGGCTGATACATGCGCAGCACACTGTGCATCGTTCTCATGGGTGGCGCTGTCCACAATGCTCGCTCCTCCCCCAGGAAAAAATCTGTAAGCTGAAAGCTCCCGAAGGGTCATAGTACCTCCAGCATATAAGCCACCAGTGATGAATGGTGAAGATACATACAGAAAGATCTACAATCCTCTCCAGTTGGGTTTCAGGAAGAGGCATAGCACCAAGACGGCACTTGTCCGGGTACTCAATGATCTCCTGATAGCGAGAGATCAGAGGACCCGATCAATCTTGGTTATCCTTGAACTCTCCACAGCATTTGACACCGTGGACCATGTTGTGCTTCTGGAGTACCTGAGGTTCATCTGTGGACTGTCTGGTATGGTCCTCAGGTGGTTCCACTCGTACCTCACAGGCAGGTTTCAGAGAGTGGTGTCGGGGATTTATTCCTCCAGCCCAATCCCCCTGCCTTGTTTAGTCCATCAGGGTTCTGTGTTATCGCCTATGTTGTTTATGGTGTATATGCTGCCATTGAGGAACATTGTGAGGCGATATGGGCTGAGTTTCCACCGCTATGCAGATGATGCTCAGCTCTACATGTCCTTTGTGCCTGGGCAGATGTAGCAGTCTCAGTGTTTAACAACTGCCTCGCCGAGATCCAGGACTGGATGAGTGGCAACTGGTTGAAGCTGAATCCGGACAAGACCGAGGTGTTGGTTGTGGACCCAGGTCATCGGGTTGAGGGACAACTGGCTGGACAGCCTTGTGGGCTTTGGTTTGGGGGCAGCCAGCTATTGACTTCAGACCAGGTGCATAATCTGGGTGTTATCTTTGGTGAAGGACTGATGCTTAAATCACAGGTGTCGGCAATCGTCAAAGCCTCTTTTTACCATCTGAGGAATATCGCCTGGGTGAAACACCTGGTCCCTCCCAATGACCTTCCAACTTTGGTCCATGCCTTTGTGACCTTGCCCCTTGATTACTGCAATTCCTTCTACCTAGGGCTTCTGGGGGTTGACATTCATCGCTTGCAGCTGGTGCAGAATACAGCAGCCAGGTTGTTGACTGCTTACCTCAAACTTGCCATGTCACACCTGTGCTCCACGGCCTGCACTGGCTGTCAGTTCAGTGGTGGGTAACCTTCAAGGTCAGTTTGCTGCCTACTCCCCATCATCAAACCGGCCCCTCTCAGGCATATTACCAGACTCTCAGCTACCACATCCTTCATGGTTCCCCCATGTCGTACATCCCTTGAGCAGAGATCCCTCCGCTACCGCGCCCCCAAATGGCTTAACACTCTTCCGCCTTCCCTCTCCCAGTCCTGCAGCATTCAACTCTTCAAAACAGGCCTTAAAACCTTCCTATTGGATAGCTCTAAATGTGAGTGCTATTTTGGCCTAACCTCTCTCCTCCTCCCCACCCCCTCGCACCCACACAGGGGCCCTCCAGGCCCGTCGAAACCCCCCCAAAGCTCAGTCTAGGGGTCACAGGTATGTCTCCTACTTGCTCTAACCTGATAAAAAAGTCTCTCTGCTATCATGCCAGCAATATAATCTATAAACTATTTTATTATGTACTGAAAGTTGTTTTCCATTTGCCGTTTACTGTCATATGTCTCTCCACCCGCTGTAACCACCGTAGAGCTACTGTTTAAAAAAAAAAAATGTTTGAACAAAAATCTGTACATTATTTTGCTTGTATATAATTTCCTTGTTCCGTCTCTCTTCCCCAACTCTTGTTGCCCCCTCCACCCTCTGTAACTGACGTGGAGCCTTTGTAAAAGATTCTATGACTCAAAGGTTTGTAATTCCAAATATACAGTAAATAAAATAAATAAGTGGACAGGGTCTGCCCTATCTGTAAGAACTCCTGAGTCCTTACTGTCCCCGCTGCTCACTCCGCTCCTCCGATGAAGGATTGCTGGAGATTCCCAGGGTTAGTTTGAAGTGCTAGGGCTTTTTCATTTGCTGCCCCGACCCTGTGGAATTCTCTACCTCGTTCGGTAAGGGAGCGCCTGACCATGGAGAGCTTTAAGTCAGCATTGAAGACTTATCTGTTTAGACTTGCCTTTCTGGAATTCTGATAACTTAATTTAATGGATATTGTTGTTATATATTTTATTTTGTGAGATGTGTTATTCTGCTGTGATTTTACTCTTTGTACACACGCTTAGATACTTTGATTTGCTCTTTAAAGAAATAAAGTTGAGTTGAGGGATTAGGGACTAGGAGAGACTGCTAGGGCACCAGGGTACCCAGCCCTTGATGTTGCATGGATGGTGTGCAGGGCAACCACCCCCTCTGCACACTGTTAAGGGCTGGGTTTCAGAAAAACTGTTTAACACTTCTGAAACTTTTCAGTATTGAGCTGCACTGCATATGCATGGGGGATCCTTTATTTTCATATGCGCAGCACAACATTGTGCACCAGGGTGTTGTCAGGGGTGCATCGTGCATAGGTGGCCTTTGAATATGGCCACACCCCCGATGACTGGCTCTATAACCTGGTTTGTGCCATGCTAACCTTTTGAAAATGGGGTCTTATCTAGTCTCTGCAAGATGCCAAGATAGAGTTATCATATGTTATCAGCCCTGAACTGAAAGAACAGGGACAGCAGCCACAGCTGAAAGAGATTCTTGGACTGCATGACATCTAGTAAGGGAAGAAATGTCCGTTACTGTGTTGGTCCTTGTACAAAAAAGATGCACAAAATGGATGATTTGATACCATTTATTGGACCAACAAAAGAGTCACAGAATGTTCTTTAGATTTCAGACTACATAGAATTCTTAATCAGAAAATGGCAGTTAAAGTTAGTTGTGTAACTGCCATTTTCTGATGAAAGATTCGGTGTAGTCTGAAAGTGTAAGAACATTCCGTGAATCTTTTGTTGGTTCAATAAAAGGTATCAAATCACCTATTTCGTGCATTTAGTATGGGAAGTGAGGGGACCATAAGGAGAGGCAGAGTAAAAAAAGAGGGGTTACATAGATATTTTGAGAGCTGTCCAGCAGCACATAGGTTTTCAAAACTATTGTAAAGTCTGTAGATTTTCAAAACCTTCATGAAGGCACTGTGTGTGAACATTTTACTGTTCACACACAACAGTACTGGTCAAACAATTAACTTATTCCATGACTTCACCCTAGGCCTATGACTCTGGGCTCGGAAAAGTCCCTCCGAATCGGTAACCTGACCCATCCCACCTTGATGACCCAGGGTCCTCTAAGGACCCTTGAGATAGTAATCAACCTATGTAACTACACTGTACTGTGAACTATGTGAAATAGGTCTAAATGTAATTTGTGAACTATGTATAATATGTCTATTGTAACGTTTCTGCGTTGTACTGACGTGGAGCCTTTGCAAAGGAGTCTGACTTAAAGGTTTGTAATTCTGAAAATTTTCAATAAACAATAAACATTTTGTAAAACCCTAATGCAATACATACATTCTGAAAACCACCGTGCAGCATGCACATTTGAAAACTGTTATACAGAATAAAGAATCTGAAAATCATAACATAGATGACAAAATATTCATGCAGCATGTAGATTTTTGTAAGATTTGTAAAATATTCCTATGCAAATGTTTTGATTTTTAATTAAAAACAACCAGTTACTAATTAATTATAAAAAACACATCTTGGTCCTCATATTCAGTCTCTGTTGTTTGGGCTACACCAATCCAGTGCTGCACTAAAAAGGATTTGGCTACCAGGGAGCAATATTCAAATAGAAAGCATGCCCTGTCCATCCTGTTGTGCCTGTCTCAATATTGGACTTTCATAGCAAACAAACACATTTTATTTGATATAACTCCAAATCCCAATGGCTTGAAGCTCTGAACATGCAATTCATTTACTCAACTAAAAACATTTAAAACATTTATAAAATTAAACAACAAGCACAGCGGAATCCTTCTCATTCATAACATATTTAAAATGAGTCCGCAAAGCTAAGGAAAAAAAGATTAGCATTAAGAGTCCTTTTAAAAACTTCAGCAGAGGCGATCTGATAAAGCTGATTTGGTAAGGCATTCCTACATGTGAGGGGTAGCCACAGGAAAGGCCCTTTCCCTAAGAATTTCCAAAGAACACAGGAAATCACGAGCAGATTCTCCCATGTTGAGCAGAGCAGCCAAACCAGAGTACAGTATATGGGAGCAGAAGGTCTTTTATGTAGCCAGAACCCAACCACTACAAGAGCCATGCATGGTTCAAAACTGTATAATTATCACAACCCCTGCTGACAACAGCTTTCCAGGAGCAAATGGAGATAGTTAAACTGAAGTTTAATAGTGCCATCACTTCTGAGAGCCATATTCTGTGGATGGCATGATAAAGACCATATATTTATGGCATGCACCATGCTAAGGGGCCATTTGCATGTCATTATGTAGCCATTAGCAGCCCGGCACAATGTGTCCAGGCTCAAATACAGGAGGCATTGTACATAGCCTCGGCCACCACCACACAGGTGCTGTACCCACTACCCACCCTCGCTATCCCTGAAGCTTCCTCCACCCAATTCCTGTTGGCATTGTGGAACTATACTAAAGCCCTTCCCTGGAAGTCTGGTGGTGCCCGTGCCTCACTAAATCCCTCTTGGTATTGTGTAACTGTGTGGAATCCTTTCTTGGCAGTGTAGTGGACCCCTCCCTCACCTGATCTGGTGTTGTGGAAATATACTGAAGCCCATCCCTGGCAATTAGTGTTGCCTTCCCAGCAATCACTGTCACAGCCTCCCTCCCTAAGCGCCCCAAGCAACCACCACCTCCAGCCCTGTCGGTCCTAACTCACCCATCCATCCACAGATATCTGCCATAAGGTCCTCAGATACTGACCAGCACAGACCCCTCCACTCAGCACCTCGCCATCTGACTGATAGGTAGTGGCGTGCAAATATACTGTAAAGCGGATTTTCCTGCAGGTATGTATGCATTCCTGAAATGTAGAATTTCTTGGCAAACAGACCCTCAGTGCTCAGTATGGAACTGGTCCTGTTCAATGTCTTCATAAGTAACATCGCAGAAGAACTTAAAAGGAAGGTATGCCAGGATTTGGATCTTTAACTCTGTGTGGTACTGACAGCAACTGGGGGTAAGGGAACCACTAGACTGCCAGGGTTGGAATCTGCAATATAGATCTGTACTAACAGGGATGTGGTGGCTGGAAGTGGAAGACACCGGCACCAGTGCCTGCTGGCGGTCAGGGGTCACACACCACTGTAAGCATGATATAAGCAGAGTTTCATAGCATTAATTAGAGCTGCCTTGGTTGATTGTCACCTCTTACAAAATCCTTTGGATATACCATTACATCCTGTATGCAAGAGGGTGCATTCATTTGCAAGTCACAGTAGTATAGTCTACGTAACCAAGAGTGACAGAAAGAGCACTATAAACAAATTCTGGTCAGATCCACCATGACTGCATAATGAATTTAGTGAAGTTGTGTGGAATTGTTAAGGAGATATGAAGAAACAACAGAATGATTTGTATGTAGTGAGATTTGTTTTAGTTTCTGTTCTAAGGAAGACATACACATCATTAGGAAAATATATAGAGGCGTATATTTTAATGGAAGAAATAGGAAGTGATATAGGTTTACAAAAGAACCCCAGAGCAAATGCCACTGATGTATGTGTTATCCCAGATGATACTGGCTGGACAGCCAAATTTTAAAGAAAACACAGTTGCACATACCCCAGTAATGCAAAGCATCATATGAAACATATGCAAATCCCCATGATGGTACAGAAGGTGGCAGTACATGAAAAAGTAATGGCTGGCATATGTTCAACCTTGGGATTATTTACACAGTTTTGTTTTAGAGAAACAGGGTTTTGTCCATGAGGTGATGTAAGTTATATTTAAGCAATGTGTTGATGTCAGGAAGTCAGGTGTAATGATGGACTATGCTAGAGAAAATGTGATAGTAACTTTCAGAGGGGGTCGCTTTTGATAAGGGTAAGGTAGTTATGCTTGTGATAATGGGAATATTAGGAAAGTATGAGATCTATGCAGAAGTGGAGTACAGATATGCGCAGTTTCATAAGTATGTGCTCATAGTGTAGGCAAATGTGATATGCAGGTTTGTTTTAAAAATAGGTAAAAATAGCAATACAAGCAATTGATAGAAATATAGATAATTACATAAACATATAGATGGAGAGAGAGAGAGACACACACACACAGACAGACAGGCAGAATAGGAATGGCAGTGAAGTATTGAAGTGGCGCCAACCCACCCCACCCCACCCGAAGATATGGACAGGCATTGGGGTGTGCATTTGGGTCATTGCCCATAATGCTCACGCCATTTTACCTCACCCTACCCTGCAGACACAGACAAGTGTCGAGGTATGCCTCGGGGTGTTCAAACTTTACACTCACCCCATTCCATAAGGAAATACATTGAAACTGGTACCGCGTAAGAGAATGGAATGAACTTTGGAGCTGAAGAGTCAAAGGCACACCTCGATACCTGTCGCTGGCTGCAGGGTGGGGATAGTGGTGGAATGGCATGAGCATTACTGTTGACAATCCCAAGTCACACCCCAGATGCCTGTCGGTCCCTACAGTGCAGGGTGCTATGGTCAGAAACCCTAATGCCCTGGGCATTTCTTGGTATTTTCACTCCAAGTTTTCAGCATGGGCTTTTTGTGACCCCACCGCAAGAACAGTGACACTATCAGTTCATTAGCCGAAAGGTGATTTTGCACAGTGACTGTGCCATTTGGCACCACAGGTGCAAAAACACATTTTGAACAGGATGTAAAAAATGACAGCTGTACTGTTTACAAGGAGGTGTAAAAAAATGGTAATGCTGAAAATCTGGAGTGAAACTATTAAAAAATTGGTGAAGTCATGACACTGCTCCTGCTAATGTATACTTTTTTCAAATTCCTATGCATGCCATTGTTTTCATCTCTATTGCTGTTATGTGACTTCTTAACCTAGCAACAGCATTTAATGCATTACATTATAAGGACAAGTAAATGTTTTAATACATTTACAGACAGTTACATGAACTTAATGTCCTTCATAGAATAATTTAAATTTAATAACAGTGGTAGTACAAAGCAATTACTCAGGCAACTTGAAAACTATAACTACTTTATATTGTACATTGACACCCCATAAGGACCGCTTTGAAATTGAGATGCAAATGTCACACATTTAACAGGAATATTTTACTATCCTAAATACATTTCTTGCTTCAGTAACCGCTCAGCACATCTGTTGCATGACCTACTTATTGACATTTTACAACAGCTATGCAATGCATTGCTGCTTACTACACCAACATCATGAACCATAAAACAGATGACTGCCATAACTAGGGAAGCAGTATAGCACAGTGGTTTAAGGTTCAGAGCTGCAAATCTGGAGATCTGGGTTTGAATCCCACAGCCCCCACTTGCATACTGGGTGACCCTGAGCAAGTCACTTAACTTCCATGTGCTCCCAGATTGCCTCTGTAAACAAGCTTTCAGCTTAGTGTGCCACTCCTGGTTAAACAATTGAAAGAAAAAAAAAGACAATAGATTATTTTTCTTGCTTTATTTTGCTACTACAGTAGAAGCCGCTTAAGTGGGATGGCTGGGTGGAAAGCCGATCGTCCCACTTAAGCGGCCGTCCCATATAAACGGGTTAGTGATTTGAGCTTTTGGGATAGATTCTTTGCTCAGTCAGAGACTACATTACCCCATTCTCCATACATGTACAGAAATGTATGTTTGTGGCTTTATATTTTTTTTTTGTTTTGTTATGCTTGTGTAACACACTCGTGAAACTGTTTTTTATGCTTGTGTAACACACCATGATATTTTTTTTTTGCTTGTGTAACGATGTGGTAAATTCAAAGCATAATGTACGTTTTAGAGCAGAATCTTCTGTGCTGCTATCATCCAGCAATACTGACATAGCTTCAGTAACGTGATGTGAATGCAAATGCTGATGGCTCTAATGGTTCTTCACTTGTAAGTTGGGATGATTGTGATGGTCCAGCAGTTGACAGGTGGAAGAAGTCTGTTATGCTTCTTTGCTTGCGTTCTTTGACAGCTTGAGCCTGCATGGAGTACTCAATCTCAAACAGCTGCTCCCAGGCTCCAGTCTGACCGCATTGTTGGCACCACTCCATAGGCTGCAGGATGGATGTAGTGTTTGGAGGGGAAAACACTAACTTAATGAACTTAAGCCATTTGACAAGCTCATGTGGGTGAGCGAACAGTTGTCGACAAACAATAAAATTTTTCTGTTGCTCCTTGAGTTCAGAGTCCCAACTCATCAGCCATTCCTTGAAGGTAGCAGTGGTCATCCAGGCATTGCAGGAGGACGGTAACTCACTGGCAGCACATGAACATCCCTGGAAAGCAACGTGGGCGTTGCTTTACCAATCACTAGCAATTCTTTTCTCAGTCCCTGTCTGATTTGCACAGCACAGGACTGATATCGATCTTTGGCTTTCTTCGCCGCGTGAGTTCTTGGTGTTTCAGTGCATGCCCTCGGTCAGGGTACCCACGGTAAAATAGACCCGTTTCATCAGCATTGAAATCATCTGCTGGTGGGTACCCTGACAAAATGCCTGGGAGGACATCTGTAAGCCAAGCCTGGGCTGCCGATGCATCTGCATCCTGCTTCTCACCATGTTCACGCTTGAAGAGAACCTGGTGTCTTAGATTCCATCGAGACAGCCTGCATTCTGTCGCTTCAAATTCAGAGTGTCCCATTTGTGAAGCCAACTCTATTCCTTGCTTTTAGCATTGGGCCAGACAGTCTTGCTCCCTTATCCAGGGCTTGTGTCAGCCACAACATCAGTGCATCTTCTACATCGCGGTCTTTTCCCTCCTGTTTGTGCTTTCTGGTGGGATTACTGTTCAACCGCCATTCAGCAAGGATAGTATCTCTATTCTTGCTTATCCTTCCCACTTGCTTTTGGAGATTTTGAATTCTGCCGCTACAGAGGACAGCGAGCGGCTTGGGCTGTTCAACGCCTCCAGAACTCGTACTCTGTCAGCCAAGGTGAGTTCATTTCTTGGAAAAGACATGACAGAGAGTGATGCAGTTGCAATGAGGCAGGTTAACAGATCTAAAAGAACTGAGCACCAACAGCATTAAGTGACGTGAAACAGGCAGCTAGACAAACACAGATAAGAACAGGTGATTGTTAAAGGGGTTCTATAATTATAATTATAGGAGCAATTAACAGGTGCTTACAAGGCAAGGAAAAGGTCAGAGTCATTGAAGAACCACCCCACTAAAGCGGATTTATGGTAATCTAGTGCCCCACTTAAGCATTAGAAGTCTAATGCACTTTACATTGAATAGAATTGGTTTTATGGCAAACGTCCCACTTAAGCAGACGCTCCGCTTATCCGCGTCTCGTTTAGGTAGTGTGTACTGTACAAGCTTTGACTAATACATCCATCCTTAAATGTACTTTTTATAGCTTATGTGTCTATGACCTAGGCAGAACTACACTTAAAATCTCACACATAAATAAATAAATCATCAGAATAGCATTTATTTTAGTAGTTTCTCCTTCCTTTTCAGGTGCCCATGACACTATGCATATATATTTTAATTTCAAAGCACTAGACCTATTCAAATGCACAAAACACAAGACTTTATTCTCTTCACACATTACTGTTAATCCACTTGGCCATTTCAGATCCAAGAATGGCCAAGAAACAATTTAGATTTCGCTTTGCATGCCACTGTCACACCCACTTCTCATGCAAACAATAATCAATTACAGAAACCTTTCACTTCTGTGCTATGCACTCTTACATCAGAGAGACATAAATCTTACAGAACTGCTAAAAAAATTTATCAAGACTGGATTTCTGAATTAAAATCTGTCATTTACATACAATACCTACGTAAATAATAGTTTACTGGCTACAAATGATGCTACAGACATGACATCGACAACATTTCTGTTTTACATGGAAAACATTCATATAATGAACTTGCCATACAGGATTTGTGACCTTCTGTCTGCATGTATCTGACAAAGGAAAAGGCACCTGCTTTATCCTTTTTTTTCCTATTTCATTTTTATGCCCAACTTGCTCATACTGTTAGAACCAAATATTGACATGCTTAGAGTTAAAAAAAACATGATGTCTATGTGTGTGTGTTGGGGGTATGCTAAATGCAGTTTCAGGCACTCCTAATTACTTCCCCAGGCAGCTCTGATAGTCAGTTGTAACAACATGACAGATCCACCTCATGCCCCTCCCATATGAACCAAAAAAAAGGTGGGGGTGGATCTTTAGGAGCTTCTCGGGTGGAGGTGGGGGTGGATTTTACTCCCCCCCAAAAAAAAATTAATGCTGCCTCCCACTACTCAGGTTCCAGTTCTTGTACCTCCCATTTAAGAAAGAAAATAGTGCCCTGCAACCATTGACTAACATGAAAGCATATTTATTTGAAAGCGGAAAACATTTCTTGGAGGAGGAGATTATTTACACCTTCAGTCAGTTCCACGGACAGAAAACATGACATCACTCCTTTTGTACATGCAAAACATCAGCAGGCTCTGCCCATTGCAGCCATAAAACGTAGATTCCTTGTGTAGGCAATAGTAAAGAAGCATTTATTTGAAGGACAAAGCTAAATTGCTGAAGGTGCAGCAGTAGCTACCCCTGTGCCTCGCATCTGGAACGTGATGCTTTGTCCCTCCTCCTTCTGACAAAGCATCACGTTCCTGTTGCAAGGGGCCAGCATACCTTTTACTGCACCTTCAGCAATGTTGCTTTTATACTTTAAATAAATACTTTGCCACTATTGCCTTGTATCTACATTTTTGGGGAGTTGGAGTGCCATTCTGCCCCTGTCGGATGCACTTCTTCATTTAATAAGCACCCACTGCCCAGGTAAGTGTGCGTGGCTTTGTGTGCTTTGCTTTGTGTATTCGGTGTAGCAGCACTATCCATTGTACGCAGTGTCAGGTAACCTTTGGATTGGTCCCCACCCCACGCACATGTACTGAGCATGGTTAGTGTATCAGTATGTTTGTTAACGCTGTGCTAACCTTCTTAATATGGGTCACTGTGTGTCTCATTCCACCCTCTCTACACAAACACTAAAGTATCTCCTTTACATTTCCAAGGGGGTCCAATAACTACCAACAGAGACCAGGAAAAAATAAGTATGAGTGCCACCTGCCTCAGTGCCAGTTGGTATCACTGTGCCAGGAATTGAATTTTTAAAACTAACCAGCAGTCATTTTTTGTTTCATTTAGTAAGTGATTGTGTGCCCCCTTCCCCGCAGTCTCACAGACTGCCAGAAACTGCAATGTATTTTCTCAAAACCAACAGGAATTACCACACAAACCAATATTCTTTTTTCAAATAAACAACAAATATGCAACACTACAGTTAGCATTACCACCAGCACCCCAGCTGCTCGCTTACTGTCACACGTTGAACAGTCTTGCTGTATTTCAAACCACAGCCCTTCCCTTTTAACAAAAAGAAAAAAAGCAAGTACTGAACTGGATAGAGCAGAGAGCGCCTTAAACAATTTAAATCTGCATCTTGCTACTTCTGTCCCCTGGCCACATCACCGCAATCAGTCCTTCTGTTCCTCCAAACTGCTCTGCCAAAACAATCACTCTCTTGAAAGTGCTGCACTGCAGAGATCAATGTCTCAGTCACAGTGCTTTGTTTTTAGCTGGCATAACAGAGTTCTTTAAATAAAACTCTTAAAATGAAAGCCCTTCCAGGAGGCTAGGGATGGCCACAAGGAAACAAAACAAAATTGCATTAAAAACAGCAGTGCCCATGACTGGCAGCTGTACCAGTAGAGGGACTACTTTACCACAAAATGCATTAATGTGTTTTTTTTGAATTTTTTAAATATTTTATAAAAATGTCACAATAACTCATTTTTAAGCACAACCAAACCCTACAGGGTGGGCAGAATTGGATATGCTGCCCCTTCCAGTGCCTGCAGCATCAGAACTCATTATGCCCCTGTGTGGGTCAGTATAGCCAATACAGCCCAAACTGTTGAGTATGTTGCATGTTTACCCTGGAGTTTTTTAGTTATGTTGAACTTGAACACCAACTAAAAACCTTTACTCAGCAAGTAGATTTTGAAAATCATTGTGCATCATGTAGATTTTGAAAACTATGACACAGCCAACATAGTTTCAAAATCTTTGAGTAGGATTTCTGTTTTGTGAAACCATCCCACAGCAAGTAGATTTTGAAATCCACTATACAGCAGGAAGATTTTGGAACCACCATGTACCATATAGATTTAAAATCCATTCTTGCAACATGTAGATTGTAAAAATCATACTGCATCATGAATATTTTGAAAATCACTCTGCAAATGTTCACAATATTCATGCAGCAGGTAGATTTTCAAAAAATTTCTGAGGGATTTCTGTGCAAATATTTTATTTTTATTAAAGATATCTAAATACCAGCTGTCCCAGTGAAGCGGTGGTTAAAGGAAAACTCTTATACCAGATGTAAGTGCAGCAGCTGCTGTAGAAATGCCCGATTAGGGCTTTTAGCATAAAGTAATTTTTATCTACCTGCTGCCTGGTGATTTTAATTAGAAAGATCCGCTTTGTGAATAATGGCTACAGAGTCCGGGGACATTTCACCGCCGGTGGCTTCCACCATGAAGGTTATGCTAATGAGGGATACCAACAAATGGCAGAGTTGGTAGCCCTTATTAGCATAGCCTTCTCAGCGGAAGCCACCCAGGGTGCGTGAGATGTCTACCCGGAACTCTGTAGCCATTATTCGCGGAGCGGATCTTTCTAATTAAAATTACCAGGATGCAGGTAGATAAAAAAATTACTTTAATGCTAAAAGCCCTAATTGGGCATTTCTGAAGCAGCTGCTGCACTTACAGCCAGTATAGGAGTTTCCCTTTAAGCTGCCACCTGCCACCTGCCACATCAGTGACCTGCAGTTAGGAGTGGTTTTAGGTAGCTTTGAGTCAGCTGGGGGGAGAGGATTGAGCATCAAATGGATTACTCTCCTATCTTGGGGTGGAAGGGAGGGAGGGAGGGAGGGCTTGTCAGCTTTGCCACAAGATTGCCATCAAATGGTGGCCTGATGGTAGTGCAGGTCTGGAGTGGCATGTGCATGGACCAACGTGTGCACCCCAGGTACAAGGGAGGGAGAAAAAAACAGTGGAAAATGGACAGCAGGGCAGGCATGCTGACCCCTCACCTGCCCCACCACCAGGGCCCCTTTTGGCAGCGCAGTGTATCCAATGCAAATAATAGTCAGCACTCAAAGACAAAATAACCTGTCAAGATACTCTGTTTAGAAGCTGTGTAGCAATGATATAAAAGAGTACTGTTCAAGATCCTGCAAAAATATAGCTTTTTATTGCAGTTCCAACATAAAGGAGAAAGATTCAATAGCACAAATCACATTTCATAAAGTGCGGCACAGGTGCAATTCAAGTAACAAGGGTAGCTCTCTCTGACTCATTCTCATGCTATGTACATAAGATGTTAGTGAAATTCACAATAGCCCAAACCACCAAATTTTCAAGACATATTATACAAAAATACAGCAAATGAAGAACTACATCCTAATTACATGCCTCTCACCCATCTGCCAGCACTCCATGCCCTGTTGGTAGCAAATGGGTGAGAGTCTTGGGTGGAAAATAACCCTCACCCTTCTGGCCTCCCACTGGGAGCAACCCATGGGGTAACATGGCTGACAGATGAGTCATGTGAAGCTGGTTGCCAGTGGAGGGGGCCAGGGACAGTGCTGAAGGGAGCCAACCTGTCCCAGCCAAAGAGAGTAAGCACCTTTAAAGAAAAAAAATGTATCTAAATACTGCCTTGCATAGCTTTTGTTAAAATTTATAGTATTTTACCTTTGGCTTGAATTCAAGGAAGACAAAATCTATTTTTAAGGACTAAAATAAAATACTATACGTCCTGGATTTGACCAAGTTTATTGTTATCGGTCTACTTTGTATCAAAATGAGTTGAACAAAAATAAACTAAGATAATCAGTTTAAAAAGAACTACAATAAGGATCATATTTTTAGAGATAAATATCACAGATGCACACCCATTGTGTTCTACTGGACATGACTTCAACCCTGACTAGAAGCTGCAGCTTGTATTTGGGGGTAGATTTTATTAAAAGTATTCCTGTTGACCTCTAGTTTGTATTTGAGGGTGGCTTTTATTTGACCTTGACTTCTAGTCAATAAAATATGGTGTTTAGTTATATTTTGTTTCAATGAACTGAGCATATGCGAATAGTAAATCATTAATAACTTCAAAATGAATTGACATTTTTTCATCCAGCCACCAAAAGGATCTATAGCTCCATAACATCTAACAAACCTGTTAAGTTTCAAAAATGTAATTCCTTGTAGATTTTTTCAAGCTATTATTTCAGCGAACTGAGAATGTGTGAACAAATACTGTTAATAACTACAAAAAAACTTTAACATTTGTTCACCAAACCACAAAAAGGACATATTCCTCCATAAAATCTAACAAACCTGTAAGTTTCATAACTTAAAATGGAAAACCCACCACTAGAACTTCACATCCAAGTGTGGGGCTGGTCCCAATTTGCACTTCGTGTGCAAAAACCTTTTTGTCTTTCTGTTTACTGTAGTACAGTAAATTGTGTCAGACTAGTTTTGCTTACTTCCAGGGTGACATTTTATGTAACTACAATTCAATGGCCTACTCAGCCAGTATAGTGTTATGCTTGTGCAACTGTGTTAGTTTGGTTTTGGCCATTCGCACTCTCTATTCCAGAGAAATTACCACTCTGTAGGGGTACCAAAGGCAAGGAACCCTCGAAGAGGGTTCCAGCCCTAGAGGTGCCGCAGGATGATTCTCATGGCTAAAGGTACCTTAGGAAGTATCCCCAAAAAGAAATGTAATAGTATGAAGCATATAAGCAAGCAGGAGCTGTGACGTAGTAGTAGATAAAGCATCAGGCACCTTGATAATGTAATGAGATGCTCAGGTTTGCGTGGCATGATTCGATGTTTGCATTGAGACTGAGGGGACCTAAGGAGAGAGGGAACAGCAGGGACACCATCCACCTCAAATCCAACAGCGGAACCTACCTAAAGAAACTAGGAAACACTACTATGCTAACTAACAGTTATGACCTGAGGCATGGAGGAGAGGAAAAAAACCCTATGAGGAGGAAATCTCTGGGGATCCAAGGCCTAGGTCACCTTCCCTCCAGGCTTGGGATATTTTATTTACTGATGGTTCTGCTGCTGCAATTTGGAAACCCAGTTAAAGGGAGGTGGAAAAGATTCAAATTTGGAGGAAAGCTCTCACTCAATCTCTTTAGCGGGAACGCCGTGGAAGATTGCGAGAGTGGTCTGCAACATCGGGGCAACCAAGGCAGGAGGAGGAGAGCAATGACTGCTGAGGCACTCACCTGGCCTACTCACCCTAAACACAAACCAGGTGAACCAGAAGCAGTCGTAAGGAGAATGCAGTGAAGGTGCCTTGCTAGGGAAACCACTAAAGCCAATGGATAACCATTATAATGGAACCACCAGAGCCAAAGGAGATCGGAGTAACCACCCTTCACAGCTAGTCTTAAATTCTACACCAGGAGCTGTGGTCACATCAGTGAACAGCTAAAGCCAAGCCTAGGCAAGGACATTCCCAGCTATGGGCCAGGTGA
Organism: Neoceratodus forsteri; assembly: GCA_016271365.2. Lineage (NCBI taxonomy): Eukaryota > Metazoa > Chordata > Ceratodontiformes > Ceratodontidae > Neoceratodus > Neoceratodus forsteri. The sequence continues at coordinate 340,085,811 of CM057449.1, forward strand.
GAAGAATCACACCCCAAGTCGGGCACGCTCAAGATGTGGACTTAGAATGCAGAACAAGACTGTCAGCTGCAGGGAAACCCTGCACCAGAATGGTATGACTGGCATGCCCCAGAAACTGATAAAGAACTGAAAAACTGGTGAGCAGCTGAATGAGCACTGGTGTGCTGAGACTTTCATGAGCGTTAAGTGCGGAGACCTTGCAAAGGTCGGATGCAGTAGTGAGCACAGCAGACATCCCAGAGGCTGAAGCAGAGGGGATAGTGGTAGGCATGAAGCAATGATCGCGTAAGCAAGAGTGGACCTGCACGTAGGTCGGCAAAACATAGTAGCAAAGGAGCAGCAACTGGGAATAGTGGGGCAAGCCAGCCAGGCATGCAAAGCCAATAAAAGTGACAAATACTCTGAGGATTTTTTTCGGCGGCGGAAACAGGATTTTGAACATAATATTTAACCACACGGGGCCACGACTCCCCAAACACCTCCAAGTCCCCGCTGTAGGAAAAACAAGATAGTGATGGAAGGGCCGAGACCCACATGCAGGTATTGAAACTAATTTACAGCACCAGCAGTAGCTTAGCTGACCTCAGAATATAACAGGGTGTACAAACATAGAAGCAGCATCTGTACTGAGTACACAGAGTTGTAAATTTCAATAACATAGAAAGAAAGGAGACACCATGCTCTGAAGCAACTATCACCTAGCAGTGCAATGAAACTGCAACAATGAGGTAAGTAGAATGAGTTGAGAGAGCATGAATGAGCTGGTTAGCTAGAGTTCAGAGTGAGCCTGAATCAGGTAAAAACAATTAAGTACAACATAGAAAGCAGCTATGGTTGAGCTGAAACACATAGATCATGGTTGCAGTTGCCTTGCAAGTAATTTGAGAGTTGTGAGTAACTGAGAGCAAGTAATATGAGCTCTGGAGTAACAATATGCTAGGAGCTTAGAAACAAAGCTCCAAAAGACAAAACCAAAACACACAAACAAGGAGCACAGTGAACAAAGGCCCAAAACAAAAACAAAGACACACAAAACACAGAAAGTAAGGACAGAAAGAAGCACACAACCGGAGGCAAAATACAAACCAGAAGCGGAAAACAAACACTGAAGTCCAGCAGAGACAAACAGAAACAGCAAGGAGGGGAGGCGTAGGCCAGCCAGCTCAGAGAACAGAGCCTCCAGCTGGCAAAGAAAAAGTGCTTCAGAAGGAGACCGAGAGGAACTGCTTATATAGCTCAGGAAGTGGGAGCGGCTGGCTGCTTGTCCATTAAACTACAGGCCAAGCCTTCCAAATCCCAGAATCCCCTACCTCTGACAACAGAGGAGGGCTGCAGCAGTGTAAGATTCAATAGTCTGCAGTGCATGTTACAGTTTATATGAGCACTGATCTCAAGGGTGTAGCCAGGATTTGGTGGGGGATCCCAAACACTTCTAGGGGGTCTGGGGCATGCCCCCCCCCCGGAAAATGTTGGAAATGTAGGAGTTAAATGGTGCAGTTTTGTGTATTTTAGGCAATAACTGTTGAGTTACAAAATGCATCAAAATTCAAGTTGTCAGTCTCATCCATCCCCAGTCCTAGGTATTTCAGTTGAACTCAGGATTCTTTTCTCCCTTTTTAAATTTCCACCTTTCTCTTGTGTAGATATCTTCACATCTGTTACCAACCCTACACCGCCTTTGCTATTTTGCCAGGTGTGCCTTCAAATTTTATTTTTGGTTAATTTTCACTTCCCCAAATTTAATTTCTGTGTTCAGCTATTGCCTTGCCTTTTATGTTCCACCTCTCCCACTGCACATACTTCCCCTTTAATTGCCCACTTTCTATGGTTTCTCTTAATAGTCAAAATGGTCAGATACTTTATATATTTTTTAATATTTTAATACTGTTTGTGTCAGGCTCTATACTAAACAGTATTGGATGAAAAACATTTAAACAATATAAACTGCCTATTATTTGTGCGCAGATGATACACAACTTTTACCAAAGTGGTACAGTCAATTCCACTTGTATGCCTTTCGGTTGTATGCCTTTTTCGGTTATATGCCCGTTTTATCAAAGTCCCAATCCACTTCCTATTCCCACAATATAAAAGTGTCCTGATGTATGCCTAGTCAATTTCGGTTGTATGCCTGTTTTATGTACTGCAGCTGTGTCTAAATGAAGCTCTAAATGAAGCTCCAGATACCTGAGTATGTGTTAATTAGGTAATTACGGTTAATTGCCGTTAGCGGTTTCATGTTAAATACAGCAGCTTATCACTAGCACCGCATGCAGCGATGGAGAAGAACAAAAGAAATGTGCTATCTCTTGCGCGTAAAGCTGAGCTTCTTGAAAAATCTGAATTGCCTGGTGTTACAAGAAAGGATTTAGCAGCCGAATTTGGCGTTGACATTTCCAGTGTTGGTCGTTTTATGCGGTCCCGAGATCAGATCCTGCATGGGTGGAGTCGAAGTGGCAACACAAACCGAAAAAGAAAAAGAGATGGCAAGGATCCTCAGGTGGAAGAGGCGCTCCTCAGGTGGTTTACTGCCTCCCGCGACCGTGGTGTTCCTGTGTCTGGCATAATGTTGATGGAAAAAGCCCCGTAGCATGTCATCACTAACACTGGTGTACAGTTCGAGCCAACTACAGGCTGGTTTCCAGTGGAAAGAGCGCAACAACATCTGTTACTGACGGATCCATGGCTAAAAGGCTGAGAATGACACAGTAGCTGCCGAGGAATGGATCCGCATTGTTCTGCCCACCCTACTACAGGAATACGCCTCTAATGACATTTTTAACAGTGATGAGACAGCCTTATTTTTCAGAGCGACTCCTAATGGCACACTGTCTTTCCGTACACAAACACCAGCCGGTTATAAGAAAGCAAAGGACCGTGTGTCCATAATAGTTTGCTCAAATGGCACTGGTACAGAAAAGCTCCCACTCCTTGTAATCGGAAGCTCTAAAAAACCCAGATGTTTTAAAAGCATAAATGTAGAGGCACTACCAGTTCACTATCGTGCCAACTCAAATGCCTGGATGACGGCTGACATTTTCCATGAATGGCTAAAGACCTTAACAAAAATGAGGTTTAGAAAAAGAAAATCGCTATGCTAGTTGACAAACTGTCCTGCCCACAAAGCAATTAACCTGTCCCATATCAATTTAATTTTCCTTCCTCCTAACTGCACTGCTGTGATCCAACCTATGGATCAAGGGTGATACACAACCTAAAGGTCCATTACCGAAAATCGATCGTTAATCATCTGCTGGATGATATTGATGGATCCATGGACATGTTTAACGACAAAGCACGAAAAATGTCAATTCTCGATGCAATACACCTTATCCACTATGTGTGGAAAGAAGTTAAACCCCAAACTATCCAGAACTGCTTTATTAAAGCTGGGGTCATTCACGGAGAGCCCCAGGGTGCAGATGAAATTGATCCACCAACCGGAATGCAGGAGTCTGACTTTGTGGATTACGTGACCACGGACGCCGAGGAGCCAACTTCTGGTGTTGTGACAGATGAGGAAATCTGCAATGAAATCCTAACACAAAACGCTCACACAGCAGAGGAGAAAGATGAGGAGGGGGAGCAGGAGCCAGTGGCCACAACGAGAGAGGTATGGCAGATGGTACGAGCAATCCGGCACTATGTTGCAGCGAGGGAAATTAAGGAGTATGAGTGGTTTTACACTTTTGAAAAACGCCTTGAAATGTTAGCAAGTCGTGGAGCCAAACAACAATCAATAGATAAATGGCTCAAGCATTGCACAGATGCAGATGCTGATGCAGTCGTGGAAAATGACACTGCAGAAAACACAAACTGCATTGACTTGTGATCTTTTTTTTAAAATTACTTTAACTACTGCACTACTGCACTGTACTTAATTATTGCAGTTCCATTTTTATTCAAGTCAGCTATCAAGGTTGGCTTCTGCATAAATAAACGAAATTAACGATTAAAATAGAGTGCAGCTGATTCTCATGCATAATAGCAGCTACCAGTAATTCGAAATATGTTCTCCCGCTTGTATGCCGCTTCGATATATGCCCCATTTTTCAGCTGTCCACTGCAGCGCATAAGCGGAATTGACTGTATTAAAATTATCAAACTACTACAGGTGCAGCCGGTATCATCAGAGTGTATTAATAAAATGTAAAACACAAACATTACAACTTTACACATCAAACACGCAGTTATTTGCCTAGAACTCTTTTTTTTTTACCTTTTTTTCTCTGGTCGCCGCTGGCTGGGGCTGCTTCAGTCATCCTGCCTATCTCTCCTGCCAAGATACTCCCGGTCCGGACTCTGTCTCCCCACACCAGCAACACACCTTTGGAGAGTCCCCCGGTCCATGCCCCCTGGAGCAGGTCCATCTTCTGCTCCTTGGTGCTCCCTCTTTAGAAGCTCCTCAGGTGGAGATGAGGTGATGAGTGAGACGAGATCCGGTTGACAGGATCCGGCGCTGGAGTTGGGGGCAGTTGATGCCTTCTTCCCAGCCAACGGTTGGTTTCCTTTGTTCGAGAGCTCCTCCATGGAGCATGGACATGCAATGACATCCAGTGCAGGCTGAGCACACCCCCGCACCCTCCCACAGACGCCCTCCGATGCTCCTCCCTGCCCTGACGTGATCCCCTGGCTGTTGCACTCCCAACCTCCTAATGAGCACACACCACCCACATCTCCCACATACCATCTCTCTCCTTAACAGATCCCAGGGTGAAGATCCACTCCAATGGAAGACACTTCTTGCTGCTGGAACCGCTGACTACAATATGAGAAACATCTTTTCAGAGAAGCCTTTTTAGCTAGCTGTAGCACTGATTTTATTATTATTCATTTATTATTGATTTTAATTGTTGTATTTATTTTACAGACCACGTATGTTTTTCTTTGTATTGTAATTTTGTATGTCTCTTACATTTCTTTGTAAAGCACCCAGAGCCTCTGGGATTGAGCGCTGGAGAAATAAAATTGACTTACTTACTAAGGTAAATGCGTTCAATGTATTTCAATGGAATTTTCAACTTTGACTCATAACTTGGCCATTTTTGCATATTTTGGCACTAAATTTCCAACATAGCAGTTTTGGGATCCCACCTCATGAGCAATGTCAGTGGAATTCATATCTGGCCCAAAAGGCAAATTTATAACACTGGATAATTGTTGACCCACCCTCCAGAGGAGAGGAGAGCTGCCATCGAACGCTCAATCATCTCCTCCCCTGCTGACCCCTGATGGCCCAGGCTCATTCCCAAACCTGGGTCACCAGCGTGGCACAAGGTGTGGTGTCCAGCGCTCAACCCCGCAACTCGGCACAATGTAGGAAGGCAGCTGCAAAGGTCAACAAAATGCTGGGTTGTATTGCAAGGGGTATATCCTCAAGGAGGGAGGAGATGATTCTGCCACTGTATAGGTTATTAGTTAGACCACACCTGGAGTACTGCGTGCAGTACTGGCACCCGTATCTGGAGAGGGACATTAATTTACTGGAGGGGGTGCAGCGCAGGGCAACAATGATGATCAAGGGGCTGGGGGACTTATCATACGAGAGGAGGCTGAGGGAATTGAACATGTACTCGCTGGAGGAGAGGAGGGACGGGGAGACATGATTGAAACCTTTAAGTACATGAAAGGAATAAACAAGACAGGTATGGAGGGGCTGTTTTAAAGTAAGGGAGGGGAGGGACACCAGGGGCCATGATATGAGACTGGAAGGAGGAAGGTTCAGGAGGGAGATGAGGAGACACTTTTTTACAGAGAGGGTGGTGGCTGGGTGGAATGCGTTACCTGCAGAAGTGGTATCCAGTAGAACAGTGGACTGCTTCAAAAGGAGATGGGACAGGACAAGGGAGAGGGTTAATGAAGGGGAAGGGTGGAAGGGAGAGGCAGCTGCAGAATAAGGAGTGCCAGCTGCACATTCGAGCAGACTTGATAGACCTCTAGGCCTTTATCTGCTGGCAAATTTCGTATGTTCGTAACCCTCAGTGCCACCAGGCCGACTTATTTGCCTAGAACTCTTGTTTCTTTATCAGATTATCTTCTGTATTTGTATTTTTTTATGAATTTTTTCAAAGTCTGGGAACTGACACAAAATTAGGAATTCCAGCTTCTCTATAATGGCTTCCCTCATGTACAAATACACACACTGTGGTCTTAGCACAGACTGAGGAATAAAACTGATATTTAATGGTAAACTGCAGTCTTAGAGTCTGTGTAAACATACAATGCCAGAGGCATGTTTCTGTATGACCCCTATGTGAAAACATCCCACAGAGGAAGACGCTATTTCCCTTTCTCCACATATATTTGTGGCTAATTTATTTTACTGCTTGACTGATTTTTTATTTTATTTGTGCCAAGCTCCCTTATTTTCATTCCCTTTTATTAATAATTCTCACAGCCTCATTAACTGGCAGCTGACCCACATGGCAAATTATTTTACTACTTGACTCATTTTTAATTTTTTTTTGTGCCAAAGTCCCTTTTTCGTTTTTTTTCCCTTAAACATCCTGTGACTTAAGCTCACTACCTTTTGCCACCGAGTTGTAAGTAACTGTGCCTACAGGGTAAAACCAAATGCTGCTGCGGCCCATACAGACTGCGGGAACCTGAAGTCTAGGTTTTGAATCCAGCTCAGGTTCATGAGCTTAATTTCAGTCAGCCCCCACTCCAGTCAGTGCCCCTGTGCACTACCGAGACCCTAGCAAGCGCGGCAGGAAGAATGATGGATGACCGCTGGTCATTTTTTTTTTATTTTATTAGTGAGCACTGCAAAATATTACAATAAAAACTGGCCAAGCACTACAGCAGCACGCTGATGAGAATCTCTCTTCCTTTACTCTCACACTGATGAGCCAAAGTGCTGGAATGTCATGAGTTTGCGGTAGTCTCGGTTGCTGAATCACATGACCACCCCAGTTTACAGTCATGTGACTCAGAATCCGAGGCTCCTTGTCTGTTCCTGGTGTGTCAGAGGCAGGGCTTATGCATATTCATAAGCCAATGCCTCCCTCCCTCCCAACTCACTTGCTACCAGCAATTTAAATAGATCACCATGAGTAAAATCCTTTGGCTGTAAATCCGTTTGGCTCATGGGGGGGGGTGAGAGAGAGAGAGAGAATATTTTTTCAGCCCAGAAAGACAGGAGATAGTTTTGGCAAGCAGGGCAGGAGTTTTCGTGCACACAGGAAACCCCTCCGACTATGCCCCTGGGTCTTTTGTTTGCTGGTTGTGCTGTACCTTCTGGGATAAGTACAGTCACAGAGGGTTACAAAACCTGAGACAGCATGGGTTCACAAAGTGGAGGGCATGTCAAATGAATTTGATAGATTTCTTTGGGTGACCAAGGAACTAGATCAGGGTGGAGCAGTGGGTGTGGTCTACTTAGATTTCAGTAAGGCTTTCAACACTGTTCCACATAAGAGACTAGTAAGCAAGCAGAGTAGCTTAGGAGTGGGTTAAAAGGTGGTAAACTGGATAAAAAGTCGGTTAGGGGATAGGTGACAGAGTGTGGTTGTACACAGAGTTCAGTACAAAAAAAGGAGAGTGACCAACGATGTGCCTCAGGGATCAGTGCTGGGACTGGTCCTCTTTAATGTCCTTATAAATGACATTGCAGAGGAACTGGAAGGGAAGGTCTGCCTCTTGGCGGATTACACCAAAATCTGCAATAATGTGAACACTCTGGGGTAATAGAAAAGATGAGCAGAGACCTGAGAAAACTAGAGGAGTGGTCAAGGGTACGGCAGCTGGGTTTCAACATGCAAAGTGCAAAATACTGCATTTAGGGCACAGAAACCTTGGGGCAGAGTCCAAAATGTGTGGAGTGGTATTGATGACCACCAAGCATGAAAGAGACCTGGGGGTAATCATATCAGATGACCTAAAGGTGGACAGGCAGTATGACAAGACAGTTGGGGGAGCTGGTGGATTGCTGGGGTGCATAGGGAGAGGTATCACCAGCAGAAAGAGGAAATTGTGTGTTGTCTTTGTATAGAGCACTGGTAAGACCCCATCTGGAGTACTGTGTCCAGTTCTGGAGACCACATCTGCAGAATGACATAGATAGAGTGGAGGTGGTCCAGAAAAGGGCAATTAAAATGGTGCAGAGTCTGCATCAAAAGCCCTAAAGGACCTCAATATGTACACCCTGGATGAGAAGGAGGGTATATGACAGAGACCTTTAAATACTTCACAGGGGTATATAAGGTACAGGAGGAAGTATTTTTCAGAAGAAAAGGTGCTCAAGAACAAGGGGACATGATATGAAGCTGGAGAGGGTAGATTCAGGAGAGATGTGAGGAAGTACTTCACAGAAAGATTGGTGGATTCCTGGAATAGCCTTCCAGCAGATACGGTTGGAGTGAAAACAGTGTTAGGGTTCAATAATGCATGGGATAAGCACAAAGGAATTATAGTGGAAAGGAAGGGGGAGGTAGAAAGAGGTACAGATTGGGCACGGTCTGTGGTAATATTGTAGGTAGGAAGAAATGAGCAGACTGGATGGGCCAAGTGGTCCTTGTCTGCCGTCAAATTCTATGTTTCTATGTTTTGTTTGCTGGTCACTCTGTACCCCCCAGGGTAAGTACAGTCACACAGGGCTGTACTTAGCCCTGGAAGAAAAGCAGGCCTGGAAAACATATGGCCAGAGCTTAAAAAAGCCCATGTCTCATAGTCATATACTGTTAGAAGGTAGAGTAGTATGGCTTCCCATATGTGGACAGCAGAATCAGTTGTAACTTTCTTCATGCAGGACCCAAGAAAGAACTCATGTATAACTTTGTTTGCTTAGGGGTAGGGATGGCATTAGGGTTTATAACCCCAAGGTAAACCACACTCTTGATTTATAAAGACTCCTGAGACTTCAAACCCTAATGCTTTTATTTCCCTACATTGTGCACTTTGACTGTTTGGGAACCCTAATTTCTGCATTAACTCAGTTTTGTGCAATGAATTTCCCTTATTTTTATGATAGTGGAATAGTATGCTGAAGATGCAGAAGCACAGTGCCCTCTGGGCCCTACGCTTCCATGTGGCTACTGATGTAAAGGTGCATGGCCTTCCTGACCCTGGACCAAAGGAAGAGTATGTCTGCAGAAATGCAGGTCTTTCTAGGCCCTGTGGTTCCATGAGGCTTCAGATACAAAGAATTCATGGAGCTGTATGGGGGTGCATCAGAAGTGCAAGACCTTTAAAGTAACTACAGATGCAGATGTGCAGGGCCAAGAGTCCTTCTGGCTGTGGAAGAGCAGGGTCCATCGGGACCTGCGCTTCCATACAGCTACTGGTGCAGAGCTGCAGGACCCTCTGGGCCCTATGACAAGCGAAAACTTGTCTTTACTATATGGTTGCTTGTTGCCCATGCGGCCAACACTGCACTGTCCCTCTCCAGGCTGTGGATGATGTAGCATGGTAGTGCCATCCCCCCAGCCTTGGCCCATCCAGATGACTCACTGGGCTGCCCCAAACTAGGCTCACCATCAAGTGATTACAATACACTACCACTGGGCCAAAGGCTGGCCTTGCATACATTTCTTCATAACTTTTCTTTTTTTTTTGACATTTTGATCATATGTCATTTTGATCATACGTCATGTGTTAAATTCTGCCCAGTAGGTGGTTTTGCAGAGTGACTGTGAAATCATCTTTGATCTGTACTTGAAAATTCCAACCTCCTGGTTCGTGTGATAGGGTCATAAACAGTATATTCAACATTTGGGACTAAAATATTGTAAAATGTCCAAGGTACGACTAAAAGTGAGACCCATAAAAGTTTTCATGCACACCAAAAATGGAATTCTTTGGTTGCACATTTAAGTGTGATCCAATAAATCCATTTTTGGTGTACACAAAAAAAAATGTGTGGGTTGCACTTAAATCTGTGACTGGAATTTGTGGCTTGTGACACAAGAATAGGCCACCTTGGTAAACTGACAGCCGAAGAACTTAACAAATTCAAAAAAAGGTATTTCTGGCCTGAATTTTGAAAAACAAAAATCCGAATCAAGCTTAACAGGCTCCGTTTAGCAAGATTCATGTGTCTGTTTTTTCAAATAAGAGATTTTAGCCATATTTGTCCTTGGAAAACAAGAGATGCTGAAAAATGAGATGCCTTTCATTGGACCAACAAGTGTCTTGTACAAAGATGGAATTATACGCAAGCTTTCAGGGCCTCACAGGTCCCTTCTTCGGGTGATGATTTATTTTTTCAAATAACTAATTTTTATGTATTTTCCATTTCTGTCCCTGAAAAAAAACAAGATGGCAGCTGTCATGATCTAAATAATTTTCTCGCAACCCCAAAAAACAATTGGTCAAAATCTCAAAACACTCACAAAAGGTTTGGGTTGTATCAGAGTATATCAAAAAAACATATTGAGCCTGCTCAGAAGTTATATTTCAAAACCTTATAACTCTGGAACTGTTTAATATTTTTTTCACAAAACCTTCGAAAAGGCACAGCTTGAAAGTTTTGGAACTTTTGGTAGGTTTTATTAAAAGTGTTATTTAAAAGTAGTCCTGGAAGTTTTGTGGGTGCTAAAACTGTTGGTGGGTTCAAGGACAGCTGGGATACAATGAAGGGTATAGTGGTTGCTGGGAACCACAGAGCAAAGACTGAGGTTTAACATTGAACACTCTGCTCAACCCTAATATACATGCAGTACTGACATATATTACACACATACACACACACACACACAAAACACACACACTCACATATACACATCAGGGTTTTAAATAATTGATTAGCAGTTTTTTCTCGGACAATACTAACTGTACAGAAAGCATTTACATAGGTTTTCTAGAAGTGTTATGTTTGTTAAACACAGTGAGGCAAGTGCTATGCATTTTCACAATGTTTTAGAACTTTTATGGGCAAACGCTAATCAATTTTAGAGTTAAATAAAACCCTGACACATATCGACGAGATATAAATATAGATAGGATATGAGATGAGCCAATGTCAGATATCAGAAATATCTTTATGAGTTGTGTTTGACCTCTGATGTCACAAGTGGCAAAGCCAAGGAGTGAGGTCACAAGACGCCAAGTACATTAAAAGATGTTTCTGACATGACACATTAGCTCTTCTCATATCTGATGTATACAACAGGGCCCGAAAGTTCCATAAATAAAGCTGTAAACAAGTGGTTTCCTTTTTCATTCAGTTTTTTTTTGCTTGTTTCTATGAGTGGAATGTCTCTGAAGAATGTATGAGGTAATGGCTGCCAAGGTCATCTGTGATATCTCTAATAATAGGTGATGGTTTGCTATCTTGAAACTTAGCTCAAATGTATTATTAGTTATCTTTATAAATGTATACCCACACCTGTGTGTGTGTATGGGGCACCTCTAGACGACTTGCTGGTACCTCCTATACAGTTCCCCACTGTAGGACATCTCTAGGGCAAAGATCCTTCCGGTATCGAGCTCCACTCTGGCTAAACAATCTACCATCCTCTGTCTCACTTGCCTCTAATCTAAGTCTATTCAAAGCTGGGATCAAGAAGTTTCTTCTTAACCCTGAGACCTGTACCTGTTCTCCTCTTTTCCCTTGGGTGAGTCGGTCACTGGGGCCACCTCACCGTTAGGAGCATCACTGTCAGATCTTGCTAGCCCTGAGCAATATCTTACGGTGATTGTTTGCACCATTTTAATGTCCTGTTGTTGAAATTTCTGTATAATCCCATTTTCTCTGTGTACTCTAGTACAACTGACGGTAGCCTTACTCATGCTATGATATCAACTTTTGTCGGAATGTAATATCACTGTTTTGCTCTATGTAATGTTGTTTTGGCACTGACATGTAGCATTGCCTATGCTGTGAGTTTGAACATTTTGTCAAAATGTAATGTCACTTCTTGAAAACTTTGTACATTTCAGTCTTGTCCTTCGTTCTGATGTGTTTGGCGTGGAGCCTTTGCAAAGGTCCTTGACTCAAGGTTGTAATTCCGGAATTTCCAATAAAATAAAAAAAAAATAAATGTACAAATTATAGTGGTGCGGTAGTGCCACTATAGTTAGGGTTGACTAAGCACTTTAATGTTAAACCCCAATTTTTGCAGTTTAATAACTTCACAACCGTTCAATGGATTTGCATGACATTTTGCATGTGCAGTCTCATGATGCAGATCTCTTGAGTTACCAAGAGTCCTTCCCATCAGATGTGCAGATTCCAAGATGCAGTTAGTGAACAAATGCAGAAATCACCATTTTATTGCTGTTTTTGGCCATCACATAGCGCCCAGATGGTTTGAAAGTTTGGTCTGAAATGTTCAAGGTAGAAGGGGCTTGGCAAATAGAAGGGCCTTTCACTGGTTTGGTAAAAAATCTTAATCCGTCCAAAGTTATTAAATTTTAGAAATTTGGGCTCTGCTCATTCTCAGTCAGAATTTCAAAATATCTGTATGAAGTTTTTGTATGGGAACCCTTTCTCATGAGGTTTTTTGTATACCACCATCTTGTTTTCTGTGTTGCCCTAAACATTCTAATTTGAAAAACCAAAAAAAAATGCATTCTAGAGAGTGTCTAACACATGTAATCTGCTTATATGGACCCCCTTAGCTGGATTCTGCATTTAACTGTTGGAGAAATGCCTTTAAAATGTTCTTTTAAGATTATAAATCTTTTTCATGGCTCGTGATATGAAAAATGAGTCACTAAAAAAATTTATAATCTGAAAAAAGAACATTTCAAGGGCATTTCTTTAACAGTTAAGTGCTGAATCCAGCTAACGGGTCCCAATGACCAACATACATTCTGGTCTCCTCACGATGCCATCTTGTGGCTTTCATTCTTTTTCATGAGGGAAACCCTTTTGTCTGCCACTATTTTTTCCTGGTGTCTAGTGGCAACCCTCAAAGTCCACTTGCTGTTCTTATAGTTTGTAAGGTTTTTTCTGGTGTCTAGTGGCACCCCTACCCCCTCAATCATCATCCCCATAATTTGTAATGGTTCACTGGTGTCTCATGGTACCTCCACCCTCCGATTGTCATCCCTGTATGTTTATTTATTTCCCCTGATGTCTAGTGGCAACCCCCACCTCTCTGATCACCATTTTCTTATATAGGACTCTTTCCCTGGTGTCTGGTAGTACCACCCACCTCTCTGATCACCATTCACATATATAAGAATCTTTCCCTGGTGTCTAGCAGCACCTCCCCACCCTCCAATCACTCTTCCCCTTGAATTTGTCTTTTCCCTGGTGTCTAGTGGTACCCCTATCCTCCAATTGCCATTCCCGCTGAAAAAAAGAAAATTGATCCCTTGATATCTTTTTTAACCTGTAAAAAAGAAAACAGTCCTGTCGATCCAACCTGCCCCCCGACTCCCCAACCTCCTAATGAGCACACACCACCCCATGCCTCCCACATACCATCACTCACCTTAACAGGTCCCAGGGTGAAGATCCACTCTCCAGAGGAAGACACTTCTGCTGCTGGAACCACTGACTACAATATGAGAAACATCTTTTCAGAGAAGCCTTTTTTAGCTAGCTATAGCACTGATTTTATTATTCATTTATTATTGATTTTAATTGTTGTATTTATTTTACAGATCATGTATGTTTTTCTTGTATTGTAATTTTGTATGCCTCTTACATTTCTTTGTAAAGCGCCCAGAGCCTCCAGGATTGGGCGCTGGAGAAATAAAAATGTACTTACTTATTTACTAAGGTAAATGCATTCAATGTATTTCAATGGACTTTTCAACTTTGAATCATAACTTGGCCATTTTTGCATATTTTGGCACTAAATTTTCAACACAGCAGTTTTGGGATCCCACCTCATGAGAAATGTCAGTGGAATTCATATCTGGCTCGAAAGGCAAATTTGTAGTCACTTGGTGAAATCACCTTTTGGGCAGGATCTGAAAAGTCTCACTGCCCTTGTTGAGTACATTGGGTCATAAAAAGGCTATGTTGAAAATCTGGGGTCAAAATATGTAAAAATGAAAAAGTTATGCACGTGTGTTGAAAGTTTGCTGCACTCACTCATAAATCTGGTCATTTAAATATTTTGACACCAAATTTTCAACATACACATATTTTACACCACCTAATGAACGTGATAGCTGTCATTTTTAATATATTGGCCAAACAATCTTTTCACACCTGTGGCATGGAATGATGTTGCAGTGGCGCAGAATCACATTTTGCAGAGATTTAGAAATTTTCAGTACTGGGTTCATGAGGTGGGGTAATAAGAAGTCTATGGTGACAGTTTGGTTCCTTTTTGGTAAAAATGGAAGTGCAGGGCCTCTACAGCAATGTACATATACAGATCTATGGAAGGATGGGAGCACAGGACTCAGAAGGCCCTGCACTCCCACAGGCAAATGAGGATGTGATTATACTATCTCAAAAGTAAGGAAATTCATAGCAAACAACTTCATTAATGCATTAGTTAGGGTTAAAGTGACAAAAGTAGAGAAATGTAGCATTACGGTTTTCAACCCTAACACCTCACCTGTACCCTACAGGCAGCAATAGGCATGGGGTGTGCTTTGGGGTTGTCAATCCTAAAGTTCACCCCATTGTTGTATTCTGTACACATCTCAGCTTATTTACTTATGGAATGGGGTGAGTGTTAGGGTTGAAAACCCCAAAGCATACCCCACACCTGTTGCTGCCGGATATATCATGGAATGGCATAATTCAGTCTCCCAACCTACACTACACCGAGGTCAGGAGACCAAATTTCAAAATCCCAATGGGGACTTGTGTTATGCAGGGGGCTTTGACCCCTGCACTCCCTAATTAAAATAACCAACTCTGAGGGGGAGCAGACCTCAGAATTGGTAGTAAAGTTGGGGGGTGCAAAAATTAAATTTGCAAAATGTTCCCCTACAGGGAACAGAACCCCATCCCCAAAAGCCTACTGGCCAAGCCACACTGTGCAGCAGCTTGGCCAGCACCTCACTCTGCCACCCTCAAAAGGTTAGACCAGGTGGAACCATGTTCCGTGGGCGTAACCTAGCATTTCACCAGGTGAAATACAATTTCACCCAGCAAAATGCAATTTCACTTTCAGGCAGAAATATCGGCACCTCTCAATTTGGGATACCGAAGCTGGGTCCATGAATGTCAGTATTCTCAGCTTCAGTATCCTGATAGGATACCCTTGCTGCCTGTAGGGAGGGGTATGGTGTTAGGGTTGAATCCTTAATGCCACATTTCCCTACTTTTGTCACTTTAACCCTAACTAGTGCATTAATGAATTTTTTTGCAATGACTATAGATGGACAGATAGATAGACAGACAGACAAATATGTACATGCATACATATATACTTAAAAATTTAGAAATCAGTGGCTACTAGCTGAGGTTGAGGTTTATAGGTGAAGAAGTGAATTTAAGTGTCATTTAGATGCCTGTGGTATGTCTGGAGTCTGCTGGAGGGAGAGGATGTGATGGTTAACGTTTTATAAGATGTCCGGGGATATGAAAGCTGCAAATGTTAGTTTTGCTGTTAGAGAGAGGGTGAGGGGCTAACCAGTAGCATAATTTAGGATTGTTATCTCCAGTATACTACCAAATAGGACTGGCAAATCTTTTCGGTACCATGAAGTTGCTTTGGAAAATCTAACTGTGGTTAGACACTCTGACGAGAAACAGATAATTTAGTCATCCACAGGGGAGCAAACAGAATGGGTAAAGCACTGTTCTGTGGTTCAAATCTAGACCGAGTCTATCCTCATATCCATTGAGCTGCTGTCCTTGTGACCTGAACCCAGGTCGTCTAACCCAAGTCTTGATGTGTGAGACATAAGTGATAAATCACTTCTAACAATAGCAGCAACTGCTACTCCAATAGTGAATGTGATCATTTGATTTTCTCTCCTGCCTTCCAGGAAGAAGAAGAAGCAGTCCATCAGTAAATATGTAAAGAGTCCAGAAGCAGTGGAGATGAAGTGAGAAAAAGAGTCAGTTTACCCTTAGAACACCATCAGAAAATCCACAAACTACATCAGAGACGGGAATGCCTACCCTTCAATGACTGATTTTTTGAATCTGTTATATGCTGTATAATTGTAACTACAGATGGATTCTGTGGAATAGTGGACACTGAAGTGCAGAACTGTGATTTATTTTTTCAAAAGGTTCAGATCCTTTTTTTTTCATTTTATTTGAATAAAAATAGTTATGTTAGAAAACCCATACAGTAAATTCAAGTTGTGTTGTTTGTAGCAGTTACTCTAAGACTGCAGTCTATCAAAAAGCACCAGTCTTCTATAATTCCCCATAAACTTGCATGTATGTATGTATTGCTACTGGTTGTAACTCATGAATTGCAGAAGTGATGTCTAACATTCAAAATCCACAGGAGAAACTAGTCTTTAGTGTCAGCAAGGCGACAGTAGCACAAGGATTGCTTCTAAACTATTTCATATGACTAACCAGGGATTTAGGTAAATGCTTTTTTGGTTATAGTCAAAAACTTCCATGGGTCCATAGTTATAATTAATCCATTTGTTTTAGAAACCATGCAAAAGGCAAAAAAAAGTATATGTTTCTAAAAGGGCAAACAACCCACCCCTTTAGTCACAGCTAAGAATGCTTTCTTTTAGGTATGGTAACTTTGTAACCTGTCTCTTTGGCAATGGATCATAGATTTGTCAATTTACCCCTGGTTATCTATACCTGAAATTAGTCACAGAAAGCATGAAGTATACAAAAATAATATTTAATACTCCATGGTATTTACATACATTACAGGATAACATACACAAAAGACTGTGAGGAATACAGTATTTCTGCAGAGATAAAAATAGACACATTTGAAAAGATAGAGGTCACACAGAAAAGCCTACCTCAATACTAACTAAAGTCCTGTGTAGAGTAGATTATCCCTACTGGGAACTAGTGAGTTATGGCAGACTTGAACACATGATGTTACAAGTTCAAAACCTAGACATAACAGACTTCTCATTGCAACATACAACAGAAATGCATTCAGCTGAATGGCGCAATGTCCCCACACCACTAACAAGTTTCTCTGGCATCAGACCCTGTCTCTTCTTTTGACCTCAGGGGATCACCTTTTTCCCAGATGGGTCCAAACCGGATTGTTATTTAGAGCATGATCCTTCTGTTACCATCACCATTTGCCTAACTGGAAACTTCTGGACTTACCTAGGCCACTGTTTACATTCTAAACATGTCTTTTTATGAACGGGACTCAGCCCTTTGAAGTTTAACCAAAACAAAAGCTTTTAGATCAAAAGACTTGATACCCACATCCACTTGTTTTCCCAAGGACAACAGACTTGAAATTGTAATCTCATTTCCCACATGACTTAAAAATATTTTAAAAAGTAAATGAGACATCTGTTACATTTCTGTCCCTTGGAAAATTAAAAACAAATCTTTCAGGGGGTGTACCAACTGAACATCAAAACCCCTATTGCAAAATCCCCACAGCAACAATTTTGACAGGTTTCAAAATTGTCGCTGTGTAGAGGACCTAAAACAAATGTCACCTTGCTTTATATATATGCCCCCCTTCAGATCAACTCTGACTCAAAGTTGATCATCATTTAGAAGGGGGGGCACAGACCCCCACATTGGGGGTTCAGGGGCACAGCCTCCTGAGAGAAACACTCCAATATCGAACAGACAAAATTTTGCCTGTCAACATTGGGGATCTCACTATGCCAAACGTCGACAATGATGTTGTCACACTGGCGTAGGTAAACCCTTTTAGGGACCCTAAATTATATGTTTTTCATGTTAGCTGGTTTGCTTCACCTGTTAGGCCCCCACTTCTCTCTCTGGTTTAACAATTTGTTTATTCTCTGAAGCACCTCCCATTCTTTACTGAGCCACTATGTTGTGACACACTACAGTGCCTAAAGTCCGCGTCATAGAACTGCAGCACTAAGCTCAATCTTAACAATTTGGGATTTTTCCCTCTGGCCTTATGGAGCCACATGAGGGGGTTGTGGTCAGTGACCAGTGTGAATGTCCTCCCATATGAACATGGTTGCAGCTTCTGTAGAGCCAAGCCAATGACACCCCTTCTCAATAGTGGAGTAGGTCTTCTCCCTGGACAGCAACTTCCTGCTCAGGTGCATGAGGTGTTCCTCCCCAGTGTGTGTGATCTGACTCAGAACCACCCTTAGCCCAAGATCGGATGCGTCCATGTGCACAGTGATCTTCAGAGAATAGTCAGGGCTTGTGAGCACAGGTGCCAGGCATATTGTCTCCTTCAGTTGGTGGAACACTGTCACAAGTAATCTGTCCACTGAAGTTTTCTGACATTTTTTCCTGTGAGATTGAAAAGTGTTTTGGCCATTCTACTGAAGTTATGCACAAACTTTTACTAGCACCTGCCATTGCTAGGCCTGTACTTTTTCTTTGTGGTGGAAGTGACCCATCCCTAAATGATGTCAGTTTTAATGGTTCAGGCTGGATGTACCCACACCCTACCCCGTGCCAAAGATATGACATGTCTGCTATCCCCATTTGGCACCTCTCCACCTTGACTGTAATCCCTGCAGCCATCAGTCCATGGAGCACCTCAGTCATGTGCCTGACATGATCCTATCATGTCAGCTGTAGATGGTGATGTCATCCATGTATACCATAGCAAAGTCTCCAGCCCCAGACAGAATGCAGTCCATGAGCCCTTGAAAGGTGGCTGGAGAATTCTTCATCCTGCATAGCAGTACTCGAAACTCTAATAGTTCAAATGGAGTGACCAAGACTGATCTCTCTCTGGCTTCAGAGGTCAGTAGTACCTGCCTGTAGCAGTTTGTCATGTCTATGGTGGTCCATTACATTGCTCCCCCTATCCTCTCTAGGACCTCATCTGTCCTGGGTTTGGGGTATGCATCTGACTTAGTACAGTTGTTGAGTTTTTGGTAGTCAACACAGAACCTTGTTGTCCCATCCTTCTTGGTGATCAGTTCCACTAGGGAGGCCCACGGACTGCCAGACTCTTAGATTACCCTACGAGCCAGCACTTCTATGATCTCTCTCTTAAATGCATGTTTTGCTCCCTCAGGAACTCTGTAGGGTGGTTCCCTCAGTGGATCTTGGCTCTCTCTAGCCACATGGTGCTCCACCAGCATGGTGTACCATGGCTTCCCATGAACATTTCCCCAAATGTATGCAGTGCCCCATGCATTTTGGCAGACTGGGCCAGTGTCAGTTGCTTCAAGTGGGTAACAGCATCCACTAAGAATTCTCCCTTAACCTCTCCAAGGAAATCTACCAGTGTGTGTTGGTTCCTCCTCCTGATAGCTGTACAGCCATAATCATCTCATACTGGTCATGGTGGGCCTTCATCATGTTTAAGTGGTAGATGCACTGCTTGCACCTCCTGTCAGGTAGCTCCACCATGCAATTAACATCATTCACCCTCCTGAACACAGAGTAAAACCCTCCCCAACTATCTGCAATTTATTCTGTAGAATGGAGATGAGTACCATCACTCATTGCCCGACTTTATACTCCGGGGCTGTGTTCCCACAATTGTACCATGACTTCTGTCATGTTGTGCAGTGATAGGTGCTTCTGGCTAAACCCCATGAGTTCCTTGAGCCAAGACCTGAAAATCTGGATATGCTCTAAAACAGATTTCCTTAAGGAGCAAGCTTACACTCCCATTCATCTCTTATCAAATCAAGGGAACTCCTTACCCTATGGCCAGACAGGAGCTCGAAGGGTGAGAACCCTGTGGACTTCTGGGGGACTTCCCTATATGTGAATAAGAGATGGAGTAATTATTTGTTCCACTCTCTCACATTCTGGTTGGTGAATGCATTTAACATAAATTTAAGTGATATATCACTCAATCAGACCATTAGTCTGGGCTGGTATGGGAAGGTTCTGAGCTGCTGCACCCACACTTCTCCCATAGACTAGCTACTGTATTAGGTGAGATGTAAAACTGGTGGCCTGTTCTCACAGAGTCTCCTGTGGAAAACCCACCCAGCTGAATAGCCCCAGCAGTTCATCATCCACTTTTTCTGCCTCAGTGGAGGACAAGGGCATGATCTCTGGGAACCCCATGGCATAATCCATGACTACCAAAATGTATCTGCTGTCTGTGTGACTTAGGGTACTGAGTGACCCCATAATGTACACCGCAACTCACCAAAATGGTTCTTTAATTATATGCAGGGGAATCAAAACTGCCTTAGCCTTATCCCCAACTTTTCCCACTTCTGGCACTGTTGACAAGTCCTCTGAAGAATGAGCTGTGAGCAGCAGTTCCTAGCCACAGCTATTATTAAAGGTACTGGGCCAGTAGCAATTGTTAGTCAGTCACCTTTTGTACCAGTAACTCCTAAGTGACCAGAAAATGTTATATTGTGGACTATGGCCTGAAGCTGCTTCTATACTTTAGGAACTACTACTATCTGCCACAGTACCCTTCTTCCAGTCCTCCCACTGGAACCCACTCATGTTATATGAGCTCATTCTCCAGTATACATATATATATATATATATATATATATATATACATATATATATATATATATATATATATATATGTAATTTCAGTAGGGATGGTCAGCTTAATGAGCTCTCTCAAGCTCTGCATGCCTGATCTTCCATAAACACACTACTCATGTGGGAGAGCTACTGATGGCTGGGCACTCTCCAGTCTGTAGCTGTGGCTCAGAACTACTGCTCCCAGCTCATTTGTCAGCTACAACTTCCTCTGCTGCTGTAGGAAGGGTTGCTTCCAACTGCACTGCCTCCTCCTCTGTGTTCTCAGGAGCCGGCTTCCTAGCCTTACTAAATGAAGTCACACACACAATGTTGCCCTAACTGTGAAAGCCATTAACCATAATTACATCAGTGGACATGTCCAGTACAACTTTTCCAGCTTAGAAAGATTTGGGCCTTTGGCACTGACACCACAGGATCCATTACTCCTCTAATTCCAGAAAACTGGCTTGGCAACATCTGTTCCTTGTGAATCAAATTCTATTTTACCATTGAAATGAAGATACCAGTGTCCCCCAGTCCTTGGGTTACCATCCCATTTGCTAACACAGGGTGCATGTGTGCAGTGGAGTTAGTGGAAACTGCGCTCTGGGTACAGGCCACTAGCTGCTGGGAGTTTCTATGTTTCTGGGAGCTTCCAGAGTTGCCCCCTCCAGCTGCACTCACCCCTTTTGCTATATGTTTTGGGCAGTCATATGACAGTTGTCCCAGTTAAGACAGCTATAGCACTTGCATTCCTCTAACTCCTTACTTTTGAAAGCCTTCCACTTCCTTTTTGTTTGAGCACAGGTTGGCTGACCCCCCCCCTTAGGTTGCCCATCAGGGTGCCCTTAAAACCACCTGATGTCCCTCCCCCATTGTTTTTGTGCTGAAGGTATGGTTGGCTGGATACAAACTGATCAATCATCTTGGTGCCTACTTCATGGAGTTCGGAGTCCTATCCAGCAGCCATATTCTCAACTTCTCTGGTAAAATCTTTAAGAAAAGCTCCATGAGGAAGAAATCTTTTATCTGCTTCACAAAGCTAGCCTTGCACTCTCTAAACATTACTTTAACTGTTTGTCTAGTTGTACACACATTTCAGAATAGATATCTCCCAGAGCCTTCCTAAAACCTCTAAATGTTTGTCTATAGGCCTTAGGAGTCAGTTCAAAACATTTAACAATGCAATTTTCACTCCATTATAGTCCATACAGTCTTCATCATCCTTCCTAATGAATGCTTCTAATACCCTTCCCATAAGGAGTGGAAAAAGGGGGGGCAGCATATGGTGACCAAGATGATCTGGGGGCTAGGGGTCAAACCACATGAAGAGAGATTACGGGAGCTCAATATGTATTCCCTGGAGGACAGAAGGGAGAGGGGGATATGATAGAAACCTTCAAGTACCTAAAAGGTATAAGCAAGGTCAGAACAGAGAGCATTTTCAATTTAAAAAGAGAAGGGACCACAAGAGGGCATAGTCTGAAACTAGTGGGAGGTAGATTTAGGAAGGAATGAGAGGCACTTTTTCATGGAAAGTGTGGTGTCAAAGTGGAATGAACTACTAGAAGAGGTGGTCTTATTGAAAATGGTGGGCAGTTTTAAAGGGGTGGGACAGGGTAAAGGAGAGTCATAATTAGAGGAGGATGAGAGAGGAGGGTGGCAGAAGATAACTCTGGGGAGAAAGGGGGCGGCTCAATAAAATAGTCTGAGCTGCACACTTGAGCAGACTTGATAGATCATTATTGCCTGTTTCTGCTGGCATTTTCATATGTAAAATGTGAGTTGCTCAACAAGCCCTGTCCAATTTAAATTGCCCACAAATGCTCTCAAAAGATTTAATAAAACAGCAGGATATACACACTAAATACTATGGAGAACACAGTATTTCTACAGAGATAATAAACACACTTGAAATGATAGAGATCAAAAGGAAAACCTACCTCAACACTAACTAAACTCCTAAATGGATTAGATGACTATTACCCCAGCTGGGAACTGATGAGTTATGGCAGACTTGAACACGTGATGTTGCAATTACCTTTTATTTAACTAATAGAAACTTATTTGTCAAAACTCTGTACTGAAACCTTCAGTCAAAATAGTTTCCTTTATTGACTGGCAGTAAATTATTTTCTTTTTTATTATTATTGTTCATATAAGTTCACAGCAAACATTAGAAATAGGTTCTCTGTTATGTATGATGGCATGCATTTGTCACCCCAAGGAGACTATAACAAGTTTTGTTTTAAATATATTTATTAACTAAGCTACACTCTATAAAGATCTAAGAATGCATTGTTTTACACACACACATTGTACTGTCGACAATATACATCACTGCATACTGAACATATGTCACTACTCAGTAGTCAAATAAAAGGTATTATAACCATTTTTCTTTTTCCATCAATTCCTCTTGGGCTAACATGGTGGTATAATTCCCCTTTTAGAAGATAAAATACTACCGGGTCCCAAATGTTAAAAGTCAGTATTTTAAAAGAGACCAATGTTTGGAAGTTAATAAAACTTATTGGTGGTAAAACACCTCTTCCTCTAGAAAATCAATCATTCTAGATTTCCATGACTGCAAAATCAAATGTTGCTGCATTTTCTTTTTCCTGTTAAAAGTCAGTCCTTAAAATACTGTTGATGCATTGTCAGCTGCTCAGTATCTATTCTGTTTCCCAAAGAACTTGGTTTTCGCACCAAATCCATTTTAGAAGTGCAATGACATACTCCAGTTTGGGTATTACAGCATTTGTGATGCACTATTCATAGATGAAAGAACACTTTGCCTTCAGCCTTATGCATCACAGAACTCCTGGGGCTTGCATTACAAATGCTTTAGTGCACATTCTGTTGTGCATTATAAACACATAATATAGTGGCTGCATGCAGACAACTAGAGTGGCATCCTTGTATCCCATGCTCAAGTACATTTGGTAGTATCACGAACAATTGCACTAGAACTGGTGATTTAATTTAGAGAAAGGATTATGCTAGGGTGTTAGGGTAATCATGTACCACTTGTTAATAGTGTCATGGGAAGTCTGAACTCTCACCTGAAATGGAGCAAAATTAAGGGAGCTCTGTTTTACATCTCATCCAAAGGATGGCTGTTCCAACAGATCACTCCAGTGCTGTCAACCTTTCCTCAGTTTTCCAGCTCTCGGAGGACAGCCTTAGAAAGAGAGAAATGGAATCGCACACAAAACGGTATATCTCATCAAGTAAACGATAGCTAATTTCAGATCACTGCAAAGCTGCAATTCATTGCATTATTCAATCAAGCAGGGCTCTAGTACCACAGCAGACATTGAGGCATTAAGAACTTTTGTTCCTTACGGTTGTCTACAGAGTGTCAGCACAGCTTGGTTGGTAGCACATCTGTCTCTGAGCCAGAAGGTCATGGGTTCTTGTCCCACACTGGAATATGTAAATGGTGGCACCTGAGTGCAGTACTAGGAGGTGGTGTACTGTTAGAGCATGCTGTCCTTCAGTTGAGACATTAAACTGAGCTCCTTTCTACCCATCTCCGGTGCTCTCCTGGTGGAAGTAAAAGAATCCAAGGCACTTTTTGCAAAAGTAGGGGACTTTTCCCAGTGTCCTAGCCAATGTTCCCCTTCTCATAAAACTTGTTAATTCAATTGTCCAAGGCTGTTTGTAGGTGTTGATGTATGAAATGGCTGCCACTACACGTTCAGTCACTTCACTACCAGTCTAGCATTGCTTATATAGTGCTTTTGGATACTCTGTGTATGGAAAGTGCTGTTTAAATGCTGAATAATCTTTTTCTTTACATGTGTAGTCCTCATTCTAAGGATTCCAACACGGTTGTGAACAACCTTAGACTTCAGGTCAACAAGGCATGGGTACAACATTAAAAAATACATCCAGCACTCCAGGTCCACCCAGGAAGAATATTTTTATTCAATACAAAAATTGTAAAAAAAAAAAAAACACTTACTACTGTAAGCAAGAAACATTCACAATGATAAATGCAAAATCATTTCAAGGCTTCAAAGTCCTCTCCTGCCTCAACAAGGCATGGGTGAAGCACGCTTCAGGGCAAAACATAAAACAGTGTGTAAAGTTTGGACACCCCAAAAATGACTTTACTATTGATCCCAGTTGAAGGAACATGGAAATATATTTCTCTTTCCTGAGTGGTTCACAGTAGGAATGCATTTGGTGAAAGATGCTGCAATTATGTTCCCAAACTCTCCGTAGAAACATAAAGGCAGACCACTTACTTTATTTCTATTCTGCAAGCTTTTTGCCACTTCAGCAAGAAAACTTCAAGCTTCAGGCCAAGTGGAATTATTGATGACTTTACTGTGGGGATGTCTTCAAGCTGTGATGATCTGCTCATATTTATTTGAACTGTTCTACCCAACTGTCCCTAACTGAGCTTTGCAAGCCTTCAGGCTACTCTAGCTAAAATAATGCTTTGCTAACATGGTGGAAGGAGATGGCTATGCTGCATGAGCTGTGTGACTGAGAAAGTAAAACTGCAAAGAAAATTGCAGTGAAAGTAAACTGCTGACTAAACAAGCACTCTCATCTAGGCTACTAAACTGCAAAGTAAACTGACATGAAAATAAATTGAAAGTAAACGGCTGATTAAGCAGGTACTTTTGTCCAGGCTGCTCTATACAGTTTTTATTGGTGGTATGCCTTATGCAGAAAAAGGATAAAGTAAAATCACTAGAGTGAAAATGTGGATAGTGCTGACCCCTCTGATATGCATTTTGGCATTCCATCTGTACTTAGTAACTGTTGGCCCTGGGTATGTGTACCCACAAACATATGAGCTGCTCTATCGTGTGTGTCTCGAAACTCTTCATTGCTTCACCTGAATTAAAATTCCACAATTAACCTTTTCTGAAGGTATCCCAACTTATATTGGCAGCTGGCTCACTCAGTGAACTACAGCATCATTATTTGAGACCCTGTCTTGACTTAGTTAGTCTCAAGATTTTAAAAATGATAATAGTATTAGAAAACTTCATAGCATCATCATTCACAGAACCTAAAAAGGGGAGGTGGGAAACCCATGTTTGTCATGAAGACAAAAGGTGACATCCTCCAAGTTTGGGCAGGGGAAGTGAGCTATACATATTTACAATAGGTTCTTGTCTAGAAGTGGGGAGTCATCCATTGCTTATGTTTTTGGCCAGGGTCAGTGGAGTACCCTTTTTTACCAAGGGATGAAAACATTCAATTTTATAGTAAGATTTTGCTAAAGGATAGGCAGGGATAATCGCATTGGTAGGCTTTATTTTGCTTTATTTCTTGATTACATTGTTTTGATACAGTGATAATTTACTTTTGCTGCATCCCTTCAATTGTTTTCAGCATGTTTATTCGTTCAATTGAATTCTCTAAACTGGAACAGAATTCAAGCTGGTCCAGGTATAAACATGATAGTCGGACTAGTGGGCAAGCATGTCTACACAAATCCATTCACACTCGCACCATGAGAGTGATGGAATGAGCAGTCTGCCACACTTTCATCCGCCATGTTGCCGTGAGTAATGGCTCCAAAAATAACAGTTAACAGGGACTGTAACCCAGCGAACAGAATCTCACAAACAGGACACTGATAGATTTATACTAAAGTACTCTATAGAACTGAGTCACAAGGTGGGCACAAGAAAAAATAAAGTTAGCATTAACATTTTTGACCATAAGGGCTTCTTCTTGAATGATCTGGGAAGAAAATACTAAGAAAACCATAAGCATAGGGTGTATGTTTATATTGTTCTGTTTATATTGTTCTTTTCAGATCACCCAAAAGAACCTAATAATCAAATGTTGTTTCTATTGTGTTTTTCTCCCCAGTTTTCTCCCTCACCCAGGACCAGCAGACACGTGTACATGTTCATGGGCTTACACATGCACACGGATACCAGCTAGGCCTTCCAGCCCCACCCCTGGCAATCACCTGATTCCCCTCTGCCAACTGTATGTTTCCCATCAGACCTCCACCCAAATGGGAGTGGAACTATGGGGGAGGCAAGCAATCTCCCCTGGGAAAGGAGAGCTGTCTTTCATCTGCTCAATCCTGCTTCCTCCCTCCCCCCATGCTGGCTTCCAGACAACCCGAGGTCATTCTGAACCCGGGTCGCCGGCACAATGCGAGGTAAGGTGTTCAACGCCTAAGCCCTCAGTGCCACCAGGCCAGCTTAATGCTCAAAATGTTGATAGTAATTTTATTTTCTATTTTCTGTCTACATGTGCAATAAGCCTTATTATTAAAAGAGTTTGAGAAACAAAGATTTTTGATTGACTGTATGCATTATATCAGCCTTGTGTTAATTTCTGGATAACATACATGTAGAGACAAATAAAAAAAGGCACAATACTGTTTATAATTCCTGTGTTTTTATAATTGCATTAAGGAACTCCCAAGGGTGCATGTGTGGTCAATCACCCTCTAGGTGCATGTGGCATTGTGCCTTGTGCAACACTACACCCTGGAGAGTGATTAACAGGCCACTGACATAACCTTGGTCATGCCAAATTGATTGCTCAATTGGGTACACCACATGCATGTTTGCATCTGGCTTCTTGATAGTTCTCTTACATGTTCTTCCCTTGTTTTTCACTGACAGTAAAATACTTATTTACTTCGGAGAGATTCACATTCATTTCATAGGTATGGGTGGAACTGGTTCATTTTAGCAAGCCTCTCTGACATCTATTGAGATATGGGAGTCCCACCAGAACCTCAAGACTGCTTTGCAACACAATGTCAGTGATTACACTGTTTATCCCAGTCTTCATTTCCATTATCATAAACATCCTCAGGGCTTTCTGGAGGGTGTCGCCATGGGGACAGGGCTAGTTTTCCAAGTATCCTGAGGTGCCAATGCATCACCTTGAGGAAATGTGCTGCTCCATTCCCAGTCTCAGTGGGTGGCAGTGCAAAATAGGGTGCAAACAGGTGTTCCATTTTACTGCCACCCATTTCTGCCAGACACAAAAAGAGTACTGTGACAGGGGGAGGAGTTCACCTAACAAATATGTTGCAATACAAAGCATTTACCCGATGTTTCTGGGTGCAAACAGTTGGTGCTAGTCAAACGCATTGTCATGGGGGGTAGAAGTTCTTCCCATGACTATGTTGCAAAGTATTTGCCCAAATACTTGTGGGCACAAACAATTGGTGCTAGTCAGTGACTCCCATTACGTTATAGCATGGCATAATACTAGTCCAATGTCATTATACCAAGCAGAGACTCCATAGAGACCAATGTGCCACCTGAAGTCCCACTAACCCCACTCACTTTTCTCTTACTCCAAGGCTGGACTGCTGTGATATGAAATGTTCTTATGGGTCATGCCATGACCTTGGCACAACAGTGCCTACCTCCACCCATTCCCTGTCCACATACTATCTCTGGTATCAATGTGAACCCTCTCCTTAGCCCCACATCCCTCACAGTACAGTCTGAACAATGCTTGTATGCTCATCCCCCCACAGGCTTTCCCCAAACTTGTTGCAGCTTTGTAAATGATAGTTCTTCTTTTTTATAAAAGCTTTTACCACTTGGCAGTGGTGCAAGCAGCTCTCAGCCCCATCCCTACGGTCACTGACTGGCATCCATCTCCCCAGACCCTGCCCCAATCTCTCACAGATTGCCCCCATGGCAGGGCCAGAGGGGAGGTCATCCCCCCCAAAGATGCTCATTCAGGTGGTAGGGTCTGGGTTATGGTGCAGGCTGAGAAAGGCAGGTGGGGCTTTATTAAGCCTGCAGCCACTACCATTTTCCATTTTCTCCCTCCCGCATCCCCAATGTTGGATGCAGCATCTACAGGCCTCGATATGTCACTGGTGTCTCTGCAGAGGTGCAAGTTCCCTAGCCCACCCCAGGAGTCACCTTGTGGTCAAGCACAACACCATCCCTATTTAGTCTGTGAGTGCTGCTGAGTGGTAGTGCTCATCCAGCCCCTGTGCCATCCAGTTGGATCCCCGAGGTTGTTCCTGAACTCAGGTTGGGGACACAGGAGTGTGATGAGCTACCCATTGGCCCATGGGATGGCTGCTCTAACAGTTCAAAAGGCAAAGGGTGTCACAAAAATCAGTGATGAGGATTGCAGGGGTCCTAATGCTTTATGCATGGCCCTGCAATACATTTGCATGGTGACCCCTAGCCCCTTCTCCACACAGTTGCAACTTCTTTAAAGACCACACAAGGAAAGCTTGTGATGCATGTAGTGAATGGAATGGACCCCCATGGTCATAATTTTAAGTAACTTTTTTTACATTTACTTATATAGTATATATTGCTTAGAGTGTCACACAGCAATAATGCTGCATTCTTTTAAACAGCAAGTAAAAATTTATAATAAAATATATTTGGATTGCTGTACTGTTACTTACTAAAGTAATAAATTATTTAATTCTAAAATCAGGTAATTGGCTCCATGCTCAACGACCTTGGAAGTGAGTTACACGGTGCACACAATATGGCAGGCTGAGTGCAGGAGCTGTGTGAACTGAGCTAAGCGCCTCGCAGAACACTTCTCCCTCAACTCTCTTGTTTTTTGTCTGGATGAAGCCCTTCTCCTCAGCTGGATGCAGTTTTTGGCATTGGGGTGTGGGAAAAAATGTGGGGATTTTGTAAGATAAGTCAGGTTTTGAAGCTTTTTCCTGTTTTCTCCTCGTTCATTGGATACATCTAAACAATTTCAGCGTGTTCAAGAGGTGTTGCAGTACAGCCCTGAGCAAGAACTATCGATTGGAAAAAGCTATTCAAGAAGAGTTAACACAGCCCCAAATGTATCTAATTTGTTGTTCAATGTTCAGGTAAAATCACTTTATAATGGTGAAGCCAAGCAACAGATACGTTAAAGCTTCTCTTATTTCTCCGGGAGTTATGGGGCAGAAGATTCTGTTGACTCGCTCTGGAGGGAAGCATGCAAGATTTAAAAAAGCCATCTGTAGATAATATTAACACTGTGGGCATTCAAACGGAGAACTATTTATCTGCAACAAGATTGTTTAGGGCTGCTGATGAATTGTAACAAGCAGTTTTAAAACAGGAGAAAGAGTCAGTGGATGAAGGACGAGAAGGGGAAAACATTTTTTTGTTAGAAGACTCAATTGGTGGAAGGGAAGGAAGAGCCTGCTTGTGAAAGCCGGTACAATTGCTGAAAGTCTGAACTCAGAACATATGAGGGAGCAGCAAACTGACAAACAAGCTGTTGACAAAGTTAATGTGATATCGGGGACTACTGGGGGAATAAAAACTCCAGCTTCATCAGTTCAAAAAACTATTGTGACATTCTTAAGCTCTCCTTTGTGTCAGAAAATTCCATATCTGAATTTGAAGATGTCCTCCTCAGTAAAAACAAGGCAATTGAAACAAATAGAGAAATATAATAAAGGAGAGGCTGTGTTGTTAGATGAAAGAAAAAGCCAGGAGGCAGAGCAGGTTTGGCCTGATCCCCCCCAAGACAAGAAGTACCTTTGGGAACATCGACTAACATGAAAAACTCATCTCTATTACAGGAATTAAGGTCTGGCTATGCCAATATTAATTTGGCAATAGCCTCATTGGATAAAACATTTTTGGATATAGTAGAAAAAATGAATGAAGTTGTGTTAGAACAGACTAAGTCGAACAGAGGTATCTAATATAGAAGGTATTCTTCCCAAAATGTCAACAGACTTGGCTACTGCAAATAAAGAGTTGGTCATGTTAAAGAATAAAGTTGAAGATTTGGAGACTAGGTTAAAGCGAGTGAATATTAAGACCGGTAGCTTGTCAAAGGGGGGTTGAGGGAGAGAACGCCTTGTCATATTGTGAACGAATGTTAACATCAATAATGGGACATAAATATCCTGAGGAAAAAATTGAGCTGGATAGAGCGCATAGAGCGTTTGGGCAGCGAAGTAAGGATGGTAGGCCAAGATTTATGTATATGAAAACGCTGTCATTCCAAGATAGAGAGGAGATCTTGGCTAAGGCAAGAAAGAAAAGGCCTGGTATATAATGGAATGAAATTGCAGGCTTTCCTGATCTCCCCACTCAGTTTGACTCAGCATAAATCTTTTGATGGTATTAGAGACGTGTTAAGGAAACATAGTATTTTCTTTGCTTTACTTCACCCTGCAAAACTTAGGGTTTTTATAGAGGGAAAAGCTTTTTTTTTCTACACCTCAGGAGGCTAGAACTTTCTTATATAATAAAGGGTTTACAGAGTTTACAACTTCTTAATTTATTAAGGAGAAGGAGGGGGCATTTAGAAAATGTTTGGATTATATGTAAATGGGAGGAAGCAGAGGCTGCTCAAGCTATAACATCTACTCACACAGCTTAAAGGTAGCTGCCTTAGAGTTGGGGATAGGAGATGGTTTTCTTTCAATAGAAAAACCTGTGAAGGATATCGGGTTGGGGGATTTTAAGAGGATTAATAAGGAGATAAGGAAGAAAAAGTGGTGTTTGGTTAAAACAAATATGGAAAATATATAGGAATGAATGAGGATGGGAATGGTTATTAGGGTTATTTCCTGCCGCCTGTGTTAGGATTAAAATAAAATGGGAAAAATTGTTTTCAGGTTAAATAATGTCTCAGGTGTTTAGGATACTAACTTGGAATGTGAAGGGAGCCAGAGATATGATTAAGTTCAGTCAAATTGTTAATTATTTAAATTAAAAAAAATGATTGTGTCTTGCTTCAGGAGACGCATTTTTGGAAAAAGGATGTGATGTACTTTCTAACCTCTTCAAAGCAGTGGGTATTTCTATGTCATTTTCAGGCAATGCAAGAGGGGCTGCTATTTTTATTAACAAAACATTTTAATCCTAAAATTGAATGCTCTGGGGTGGACATAGAGGGTCGTTGGGCCAAGGCAAAAATTACTGTAGGCCAACTGGTGCTGTTTCTTATTAATATATATGCTCCAAATGAGGAGAATCTGTCTTTTTTCACACATATTTGTTTACAGGCTGCAGCTGCAGATTCTCCAGTGATTATAGGGTGATTTTAATGTAGCATTGACTTAGCTGGATAAGATGTTTTCAGTCCCAGAACGAGAATAAGATTGGTACAGCTCATAAGTAATTATGCTAAGAATTTGGCTTTATTAGACCCTTTTCAGGCCTTGTACCAAGATTTAAAGACATTTTCTTTTTTCTAATGTTCATGATGGTTCGTCGAGGATTGATTATTTTGTTATATCAGGGTCTCTTCTGCAATCTGTAGTATTTGTTAGATACTATGCTATTCTAATTTCAGATCATGCTTCATGTTATATGGAGCTAGACTTGTCAAAAAATATACATTTAGGATCAAGGAGCTGGAGGTTTAATAATATGTTATGGCAGGATTTTCAGATTGAGGGCTTTTGAGAAAAGAAATTGGTATTTTTTTTACAGCATAACCCCTCTAATAATTGTTCTTGGGTCAGTATTTGGGAGGCCCTCAAAGCATACCTGAGAGGTTCTACTACAAGTTATGAAAGTATGGTTAAAATTAAAAATAAATGATATTTCAAACAATTAGAACAAGAATTGAATTATATTCAGGAAAGTTATGCAGCATTAGGAACTAATGAAATTAAAATAGAAATGATGTTTCTAAAAGAAAAATTGGAAAAGATTACTAGGAAAGGGTGGAGAAACAAATGTACAGGTTTAGGGCAAAACATAATTTTGTGCAGATACACCACCTAAATTATTGGCATACCAATTAAAAATACAGGATTATCAGAATAGAATTAATGTTCTTATTACAGAAGGGGATGGGAAGGAAACAATTTTTATACTAATCAGATTAATGTGGAATTTCAAAAGTTCTATAAAGAGTTATTAAAGAAGAAGACCTGATGGATACTCTTGAAATAGAATGTAAGGCCCTCACCCTGCCTTTTGCAAACGACAGGTGGCATGCTGTTGAAGCTGACAGCAGTACCTGGTGGGGACTGGGTTCAGGGAGGACTAGGTTACTCGGCACAGGGGGCCTAGGTTTGGCTACTCTGCACAGGGGCACCCAAGTAACTCCGAACACAGGAAGCAATAACTGTAATGTCCAAAACCAGGAATGGGATTCTAAAGTGTGGCTTTTATTCACATCCAAACTGAACAAACAAAGCATAGATGGACCCCAACGGGGCTACATTCCTGATAATGCAGATTAGAGATAACACAACACTTCTTCACTATTCCAGCCCTCTGGCTCTGAACCCACCAGGCACATAGACTTCCATGCAGCTTTGGGTACACAGCCTGACTTGTACACTACTTGTTTTTTTTTTTTCTCATTGTTGACTCCTCGCCAGCCACTTGATTCAGTGTTCATATGGGAATGAACTAGTTTTCCTGTTGGTGGATCCTTAAACCACCATAGAGCCTTCGACTCCTAAAGGGAAATTTCCTTCCAATCCCATGTCTGGGTACTTCCCTCATCACTTGCCAAGTGCATGAGGCAAAGTAGAAATCCACAGAGCAAATCCGTAGAGGTGGACCTGGTTACTAAAGATGGGGGTCTCCCACCTCCAGCTCCCACAATCCATACCCGGCCATTTCTCTGGACACTAAACAACTCTTTGAAAGCTTGGCAATATAGATCACAGGGTAGACGTATGTCACATCTCCTCTACATGTCTTGACTTTCCCCTTGTGCTGGACTTGAACATACTTTTTACTTTTGGCTAAGCCTATTACTCTAGGCCTCCCACTACTTCAGTAGTCCAATCCCCACTTTAACACAGTTCAGGATGAAACATGGGCCCATTAGAAAGAGCAGAACTCACCTTTTGGTTGCAGGTGCCCCACAGGTGAATCTTGAAATCTTCTTGTACCCCACACACTTGGAAAAATAAAGCAGTTTCTTCTCTAGCAGTAGCCAGGGGGTTGCCCCTGGAATAGCAGGCATACCTTCCTGCCCTAACCCCTGAGGATGGGGCACAGAGACCCAAATCAGTGGTCTCCACCACTTTAAAGAACAGCTTACTGTGTCCCTCTTTAGGTGGAAACACACACCTTTGTCTCTCTTTAATAGTGTGGCACACCACACACGCATCAATGTTGTTACTTTTTTCCATTATATCCCAAGTCCAGGCTAGCAGGGATACAGGGATGGTCACCCTATGCTCTTCTGGCACCCCCTGCATGTTGCAAATTTTATTAAAGGCTCAACCATACACTCCAAATGCTCCTTCACGAACCCTTCTCAAAATGGGGCCTGCTCCTTGCCAGAAAACTCATGCACCAGTACCCCACTCGCAGCCAGCCAACCATAGAAACATAGAACACAGAAACATAGATTTTGATGGCAGATAAGGACCACTTGGCCCACCTTGTCTGTCTTTTTCCCTACCTATTGGATAAGCTGCAGAGCCTAGTTAACCAACAGCATACTTTCTCCTACCCCTCTCTAGAATTGCCTTGTGTCTTTCCCATGCATTCTTGCATTCCCCCAACTGTTTTTAACCCCGCAACCTCCTTAGGAAGGCCATTCCATGTGTCTACCACCCTCTCTGTGAAAAAACACTTCCTCACATTGCCCCTGAGCTGTTCCACCTGTATCTTCAAATTGTGCCCCCTTGTTCTTGCGCATCTCTTTTCTGAAAGATGCTACCTCTTGGACTTTATTGATGCCCTTGAGGTGCTGGAAAGTTTCTGTCATGTCCCTCCTTTCCTCCTTTCCTCGAGGCTATACATATTAAGCTCCTTTAGTCTGTCTTTGTATGGCTTCTGGTGCAGACCCCAGATCAGGGCATCTGCATATCAATGGCTTATAGTCACCTGCAAGTCCATGTGTAATCACCCCATGGAGCGAGACAGCAGTCCAAAAAATGGTGATACTCCTCTGGCAAATTGCACTTCGTTAGCCTGTAATTAGGTACCATGAACCCTCCTGCAGCTGCTAATGTTAGTCCAGGCACAAAGCATGCTCCGCAACACTTCTACAAATCCTGGACAAGCCCCCATGTTGCAAGCCCCCCTCCTAATGTCAAGGGGTATCCAGATGGCACCCCTAGGAGTGGGGTACTGTACAACCACAAAACACAGTCCAAGAAAATAGAAATATGCTCATTACCTGATTTTTCTGTTGTTGCAAGATGGTTTTGCAGACTGAGGAGCAGGTTCCCTTCTTTGCTTCAGTGGGCTAGCTGCAGGGGGCAATGTTTGTTAACAGGCACAACATGCACCGTTAAAATCAAGTGAATTCAATGTCCACTCCGGAATCAAAAGTGCAAAAACTGATTTAATATAAAACGAGAAAGTTGATGAACCACACCATGGAGCGTGGGGGTAACAAATATGGAGGGACATCTCACAGGCAGAAGCCTGACATTCCTTCTGCAACAATCTCTTTTTCCAAATGATTGGTGGACTGAAACAGGCAGCACTCTTATTTCCTATCCCTTCACATCACTCTGTCTTTACTCAGGCACTTGCTTACTTTTTCCTTCTTAGTAATCTCAAACTGAGGTAGCCATTGTGACAGCACGAGATGTTTCTACTGTCCCAATCCATTCTTGCTTTGCCTTGTTACAAATGGGGTTATTTTGAAAACACAAGGGGTTGCTTTTTAACCACAGGGAGCTATCTTCCTACAGTTACACAAGGTGTTCCTTTTAGCAACCAAACCTATCGAAGATCTTATGGATACCCAATTACTGATGCCACGTGCTGCATCTGGGCACTTCCAGGCAGTTATGCATACCCCTGACTTTTACAGTAACTCCAGACACTGTCCGCTCATACAGCAATTACAAGTTCTGGACTGCCTTCCCCAGGGACTGCTTGCTATGCCACTCGAGCACCTGGATGGCCTGCTACCACCGGGGTCCCTACCAACCACTCCCCACATGGATTATTTCCTGCCTCCATAGGCTGCACACCCACAGAGCCCACACTCTGTAGCAGCCACCAGCCAGAGGAAAAGGGTAGACTGCCACCACTATGCCCTCAACAGTCCAGGCTGCCACCTCTGAACTGTGCCCCAGGCCCATCTGCCAGAGCAGGCTAGCCCACAGAAACACTCTCACCCATTAAGGTGTACTCACCCACGGGCTAGATTTCTTAGAAAACAGGGCCGCCACTGATGCTTACCTTATCATGGTGCCAGAGATCATATGGAGAGCCTCTCCTTCAGCTTCTAGGGCTCAGCTCCCAATAGCACTGCCAGGACCCAGCTGGTGCTCCACTACTCCCTTTCTCTTACTGCCTGAACTGCTGTACTCTCCCTACTTAGGTCTTCAAGGAGAAGGACCAGGGTGGCAAGCTCCACCCAGCCCCGCCACAGCCCTCTGGCCAAACTTGCAGGCCCACCCACTTCTCCCTTCTTCTCAGGCTTCCCCTCTTAATCCCTTTAATGGTGCCAAACCCTCTTTTATACCACCTAGGGATGGGGCCCTCCTACCAGCAGCAAGCAGACCCGCATCTCAGACCTACTGGCACCACTGCTCTCTTCCCAGCTACACATTTTTTAACAAGTAAGCTCCCAGATGGTGAAGAAAGAAAGAAAGAAAGAAAGAAAGAAGAAAGAAAGAAGAAAGAAGCAAAGTAAACTAGAAATGTGTGTGTGTGTGTGTGTGTGTGTGTGTGTGTTTGTTGGAGGATTGTGAATGTGTGCTCCAACCTGGTACTGCATCACTACCCCTCAGTTCTGTGATCCAGTGCATTCCTGCAGCTGTGAATTATCTCCATTCTTCAGCACTTGGCAGTGCCCAGGCCCCCTGTGTGGTGGCTTAGGCTTCCCATAAGCCATCTGAGCTAGCCAGCCTATTCTTGTCAAAAATATTATTTGAACCTAAAAGTCTAGTGTATTAATGCAAGGGATTTAACATTTTTTATATCATCCTGCTGTGAATTATCTCCATTCTTGAACACCTGCCACTGCTGCCACACTAGTGCCTTCCCTGGGTAGTAGCTTGCCATAAGCCATCCAGGCTAGCCAGTCCATTTTTCAATACAAACAAAAAAAGTTTTGATGTCGAATAGTGTAGTGCATCAATCCAAGGGTTTAATGTCATCTTGCTGTGAATTATCTCCATTCTTGAGCACCTGTCACTGCTACCAGACTAGTACCTTTCACGGGTAGTGGCTTGCCATAAGCCATCCCGGTTAGCCAGTCCATTGTTCAATACAACAAAAAATATTTTGATGCCAAATAGTGTAGTGCATTAATCCAAGGGTTTATTGTCATCTTGTTGTGATTATCTCCATTTTCAAGCACCTGCCACTGCTGCCAGACTAGTGCCTTCCCTGGGTAGTGGCTTACCATAAGTTATCCGGTTAGCTAGTCCATTTTTTTTTGAAATTGTTTATTAATTTTCAAACTAATACAAAAAAGTACTTACATCATGTAATGTGATACAATACAAGCATAGAAAACCAGGGAGGGAGGAAGGGAGGGGGAGGGACAGCGGGATGCAACAAGGGATAGCATAATTACCTTAGCAAGTCAACTGTTACCTGTAAGTAACTATAGTATATTGTAGGGTACAGAGTGCTTGAGAGTCAGAACTACCAAAAAAGTTAAGCATTGTACACTGCTAGGGGAAACTGTCATAGCCTAAGGGAAGTGACTGGCAGCACCTAACTTATACCCCTAAGTACTTCCTGTCCACAGGACAGGCCCTGTGGACTAACAACAATGGGAGGTAGAGGTTACTCAGGTTCAGTGGTAACAAAGAGGTACTCACAGCGCAAAGCCTGAATGGACCAAACCTGCAACAGGGTGATGGCCCCTTGTTAGCTTAGTGTCTGTCAACTCCTGCAAGGCACCTCGGCAGAATCCAGATAGAAGCGTTTTCAGTTCCTATGGTCCAGGCAGCCTCCAGCTTCTGAAATATAGAAAGTAAGTCCACAGAGGAAAAAGGTCCAGTAGAGAGAACAATGAATGCATTCGTCTATCAGCAGGCACATACCCCATGTGGCATAGACTGGTATCTACATCTGGGCCCCCTTACAACAACTTGATGGGCCTGTATTACATATTTGTAGCCCCTGATCCTCTCAGCACAAGGACACCCTTCCCATGGGGCAAGGGTACCGTAACTATCCATATCAACCTATATATATTGGGTAGTACCTAAAGACAAGGAGATAGCCATCAGGTGGCACTCGTGGCTCAGTCAGCCCTAGTGGGGGATGACATAGTGGATGTATGGGCCCCAGCATTTCTGGAACTTGGCCATGTGATAGTTCTTAAGGTGGGAAATTGTATCCAAGGCCACTAAGTTCGAGAGGGAGACTAGGATCTCACCACTGGTGGGAGAGACAGTAGTACACCATCTACAGACCAGATCCCTCTTAGTCTGGATAGCTAAAAGGGCAAGCCACTGGTGTTCATGATGGGTGAGGAGTGAAAGAGCTCTCTTGAGACCCAAGAGAAAGAAGGCGGGGACCAGTGGGAGGGTTTCTGTAAAACTAAGGAGGCTAGTGTGCATACCTGATGCCAGTACCGTTGGAAGGGTTGGGTGGGTGGTGCAACTGCCCTGGGTACATGCCTCCAAGGGGCGCACTGATTCTGTGCTGTGAAACTTTAAAAAACATATTTCTTTTGTTTTTTTAAATCAAATGCAATTACTAATGCCTGCCGGCAGAAGCAAGCATCCCATGGAAGGACCAGCAAGTTGGGAGGTCACATGGCCGCTGTCTTGGCAAAGAAACATCATGTGGTGTGAGAGAGTGCCACACAGTATAAAAAGGTAGGGCTAGGGGTACAGGAGACTCATGGAATGGGTTGTAGTGTAGATAGAGGTCACTGAGAAAAGCAAAAGGAGCAGCAATAGGATATTAGAGAGTGGAGTGTGGAGGAGATAAGACAGAGATATTGTGCTTGAGGAGGGACTCTCGAGACAGTCTGAGAGATATAGATTAAAATAAATATTGTGTAAGCACCACTCTTCTTCCTTTATTTGGGGTAGGCTGACTGAGACTCAACTGCTTAGTGCTTTTTTTTGCTAATTGAGTAGCCTTAGTGGTACTGCCGTACTTACTGGATCAGATTTTTTTTTTTTTGTGATCGGCTGTCTGAATCCAACGATTCTGATGCCTCCTCATCCGACCTCCATACTCCAGTCCTCCCGGTTCCCTCCTTAGTTCTATGTGTCTGTGAGGGATGGTGTCATGGAGCACTCGTCCCATCCAGCGTAATTGGGGGCAAAAAGTTGCCGTTTATCTGGTCCAGGCACTGGCAGCCAGGCTCACGGCACCCCCAGCCAAAGAAAGTGATGAAACTAATCATTATTTTGTTGTTTTGGCAGGGTGGGTGGGCCGCCTGACGGGTTGCCAGTGCCTGGACCCAGAATAATCATTAAACTTCCTCGGAGGTTCATCGCCGATCCATCCTCCCTTGTTCACTGTTCAACCATCCCACCCTCTGGAGTCCTTCACAGTCCCACCCTGAGTGACTCCTGTCCCGGCCAGCACCTCCAGTGTTCCCTCCGCTCCGAGTCCACGGCTCTAGTCTACTGATTTCCCAACCCAATAATTCTTTCCGATGAGTCCTGAGGGAGTCCCTCCACAATTCCAGCCCCACACCAGGCAGCAGCAATGTGAGCCT
This sequence comes from Neoceratodus forsteri, assembly GCA_016271365.2. Taxonomy (NCBI): domain Eukaryota; kingdom Metazoa; phylum Chordata; order Ceratodontiformes; family Ceratodontidae; genus Neoceratodus; species Neoceratodus forsteri. The sequence goes on from CM057449.1 coordinate 340,124,788, forward strand.
AGCCTAGGCAGCTCTTTTGTGGAATATATTATTGTGAGTGTGGCGCGAGGGCCACAGCAAAGATTCTGTGAAGAGAGCGACCGGCCACAAGATTCTTTATTTTTAATCGTTTCTTGACTCTCTGCCAGACCTCACTCTCTCCTAGTTCGACTGCCTATCTCGACAGCACAGTTGGTGGCCTGGGTCAGAACTTAGCACTGTATGGTCACTGTTCAGACAGAGACCGTCTGAGTCATATACAGCTTCTTAAGTTCCCAGGCCGCCAACCGTGTTGTTCTCTTAAGTCCATGGCCAGGCGAGTGGCCAGCGGCATAACCTCACCACTGTCTCTAGACCCTGAGTCAGTTGAAAAATGAATTATGACTGACTTACCACACATTATGACTGATCTGTTCAACTAGTTTGAAATTTATGACTTCAACTAACTGAAGAAAATCCAACCAATTGTTTCAACTTTCACCATTGTTGAATTTTATTATGTAGTAGTTTTTAGTACTTTTTTAACATTGTATCTTTTTTAATTAAAATTTTGACTATAAAAGTTAATAAAATTTATGGAAAAGTCCCCCCTCCGGAAATCAATGGGGTGCACGCATACACAGCCTTTGCCTTCTGACATAACAAAACAGGGCTGCATGTGCCTTTGTGGGTGCGTGTTGGTGGGTTAAGGTCAGAAAGCAGCTCTGTTTTTAGCATTTGGGATTTAGCAGCATTATAATTTCATAACTGCATTACCCTGTACTGTTAAGCTAGTACCGTTTGTATATGTTCGTTTTCTGTAAATGTACACCCTCCACCCTCTGTAACTGACATGGAGCCTTTGCAAAAGAGTCTGTGACTCAAAGGATTGTTATTCTGATTATATTCAATAAACAAACAAACAATAAACAAATAAATGGGCAGAAACAAAAGGAATTATTTATGCCCCTCAACTCTGGGGCATGTGAGGTATTTGCATATGTTGGGGGGAACAGCAACTAAGCAGCAGCAGCTAAGAAGCTGGTTGCTCTTTAAAATGCAAATACAAAGTGCAGTGAAACAAATCAACACACAGTGGGGACCCACTAAAGCACAATAACCAGTCAAAACAACAACAGAATATACTAAGTCCCTGAAAGTAACAAGATAAAGCAGGGAAGTAAAACAGTAGGCGGTATAGAAAAATAAGCAGCAGTAATTCTAGTTACTTAGAAAAAGAACTGTGAGTCTAAAATGCAGTATAAGTAGGGCTTCTTAAACCTCCCACAGAAGCTAGAAGGTACCGTTTGCATCAATATATGTTAGTTTACTAGTAGTTGTAGAATCTGTGAGTCTAAAACAGTTTAAGGAGGACCCTAGAAATACCTACTGTAGGTTATACCAGAACTGAGATGTATCCATAGTTTAAATTTAAAGCTAAAAGAAACTCATGCATACTAAAAATATATATTTTCTGACACAGTTTCTGAACTTGTTTTGGCTTTCAACATGTACACTAATGTGTTTTTAAAATTTTATTCATCTTGCCGTGAGGACTTTAATATTTAGTCTATCCGATTCCTACAGTGGCAAACAACAAACATTTTGTCCATTGGATCCGACCGACCATGCTCCATGCTCCGGCCTCCTATGGGTCTGGGAACTCACCAACCAACCACCTGCACCAGGCCTGCTCCACGACCTCGTGGGGAGTCTGACTTGCTCACAATACCACCACAGTCAGAGAGAGAGAGCCCAGCCAGGCCACCAGCAGTAGATTGATGATGATCAATTGTCTTGGCTTTTCAAGTTTGGCCCCCCTCCAAGCCCTCAACCAGCCTGACAAACCAGACACACAGACAGACTGAGTAGTCTGTGAGAGACCATCATCCTCCTCCTTCCTACTGCCCACTGCCCAGTCCTGGCAGGCCTTGCATACACATCCCATACAGTACCTTGCTCACTGCAGTAGCCTGTTGCCAGTTCGGTCAGGTGGCTCCATGGCTCAGGCTGCCACTGCTGCTCTACTCGGTGGTGGTGCAAGTGTTTTTTTGAGCTGTGTGCTCCCTCCTCCCAACCCACACAGTTGGTCCCCAATTCAGACCCGTCCCACTCCAGTACTTCACACATTGGAACTAGTGCACCTACCACTCCTCCTCCTCGCCGATTCTGAAGACCTGGCCAAGAGTGAGTGAGAGTCACCTGATGGGCCCTGCTGACAGGGTCGTGGGCTGATTCTGACCACAACCAGACCACTGACTTGCTGCCTTCACATGATTGCTGCCTGGCTTTGCTGGAGGACTGACTGGGACCTGCACAACTACACACTAGTCTCTCTCTCTCTCTCTGGGCACCAGACACGCCAGGACAGTGGACACAGTTAACTTATTTTTAAATTAAAGGCCGGACTTCCAAACTTCTTCCTTGCAGAAAAACACTGCTCACTCTGTTGCCCACACAACAACACAGATGCCTCCTCTCCTGACAGTCTCCTTTCCTACATAGGCATGCTCTCCCCGCCATCTCATGCAGCCAGTCACCAGACACTCTCAAGCTCCTGGCTCCTCCTTCTAGCTCTCCCAATTGGTGGATGCTTTGTGCTCAGGAGTCAGGGGTGCATTTTATTGGCTCTAAGGCTCTGTGCCAGTGGTTGAGGACCATTAAATATTCACGGCCCCCCTTCTCCCTCACCCCAGGAAAGAAAAAAGAGAAAGCAGACTGCAATACACCACAAAAACAAACCTGGATGGGTCACGGAATTGTCAACTGCAGTGGATTTCAACTCCACTATTTTATGACTGCAATCCAATGCAATTGCAACTGATTGCAACTGCATTGAACTGCAACCGACTGTTTCAACTGCCAACCACTGCTCTGGGGTCTAACTGTCTCCCCTCATAACAAAATGTATCTGATAATTGAATGACTTGTGTGACTAAGCAATGTAGTACAAATTAAGACCAAGCAGACAAGATGCCATAGACTGACAGAAAATTTCTATTATACAGTACTTATTTACTCGTTCTTAAATTTTCATTTATATACACTTTATATGCAGGCCTTTGAAGGCGGCAGGCAAGACTAGGGCATAGATGGATGAGCAGCCCCTCATTTTAACGGGGGGGGTAGGCTTAAGTCATAATATAGCGATTAGCATTAAGGCATAGGGTTAGGTAGGGCACAATATTAGCATGCATAGAGCAAATAAAAAACGACAAGCACTATAAGCACAAGCACAGAACTTGAAAACTGACACACACACACACCACTGCAATTTCCTTGTTGATACATAAGTACCTAGAGAGTGTCGGCAGATGAGGGCCTACGGCCCACCCAGTCTGCCCATTTGAGCTTGTAAGTTTGCTTTATGTTTTCCTAGAAGTCTGTTGCCCCTTAACCCTGACCTCCAGAATTCCTTTATGTCTATCCCATGCATTCTTAAATCCCGTGATTGTTTCAGCCCCCACCACTTCCTCTGGCAGGGTGTTCCACTTGTCCACCACCCATTCTGTGAAGAAATTCGTCCTCACGTTTCCTCTGAATCGTCCTCCTCAACTTCATTCCATGCCCTCTAATCCTGGAACATCTTTTCACTTAAATATAGTGTATTCCTGCACCCTGTTCCTCCTGTAAGATACTTGAATGTCTCTATCATATCCCTCTCTCCCTCCTCCAGGAGTACATATTCAGTTCCTTCAACCTGTCCTCATAGGACTTGTTATGCAATCTATGTACCATCTTTGTTGCCATCCTCTGAACCTTCTCTACCCTGTCTATGTCCTTAGTAAGTAGGTCTCCAGAACTGTACACTGTACTCCAGGTGGGGCCTCACTAGTGTCTTGTATAGTGGAATTATGACCTCTTTTCCTGCTGGTGATGTCCCTGCTCATGCATCCCAGCAACCTATTTGCTTTTTCTGCTGCCTTGTCACACTGTTTCCCTACCTTGAGGTCATCAGAGGTGATAACCCCAAGATCCCTTTCCTGCTTGGTGCATGCTATATCCTCACCCCACCCCCCAACTGATATATATTGTGCCAGGGTTTTTGTGCCCCATACACATTATCCTGCACTTCTTTGCATTGAATTTCAACTGCCAAACCCCTGACCATTCTTCAAGTTTCTGCAAGTCCCTTCTCATTCTGTCTACACCCTCTGGTGTGTCTATTCTGTTACAGAGCTTTGCATCATCAGCAAACAGGGAAATTCTGTCTGCTAGGTCCTGTGCAATGTCACTGATGAAGATGTTGAATAGGACCAGTTCCAGCACTGATCCCTGTGGTACCCCACTGGTCACTCTTCCTCTGTGGGTGACAGCCATTTACCACCACCCTCTGTGTCCTGCCGCCCAGCCAGTAACCTACCACTACACTACTGTCCTGCCCACACCCATATTCCCAGTTTGTGTAATAGTCTTCTATGTGGCACACTAGTGTCAAGGCCTTGCTGAAGTCCAGATAGGCCATGTCCACTGCCCTCCCTGATCCATCTCCCTAGTCACCCAGTCAAAAATTTCACGACGCTGGTCTGACATAACGCCCCTGGTGAAACTATGCTGCCTTGTGTCCTGTAGTCCACTGACAACAGATGTTCAACCAATCTCCTTCAGTAGTGCTTCCATGATCTTCCCCACTACCAAGGCGAGGCTGACTGGTCTGTAGTTCCCGCTTCCTCTTTATTCCCACTTTTGTATAAGGGGACTACATCTGCTGTCCTCCAGTCTTTGGGTGCCTCCCCTGTTTCCAGTGATCGGCTAAACAGGATTGCCAGAGGTTCAGCCACCACCTCTCTTAGTTCTTTAAGGACCCTGGGGTGCACCTCATCTGGCACCATTGCTTTATTAACTCTTATTACTTCCAGTTCCTTCAAGACTCTTTCTCATGTAAAGGGACATGTGTTCATTTCTGCACCATTCCCACCCCTTGTACTCCCGTCAGACCAATTACCCTTTAATATAATAATGTGATGTAATAGAAATGCCCTTCCCTTTGACATTTCAACTTGAGTCTAAGTTGTTTAAATGTATTAAAGGAAAGGGAAACAGCATTTGTATTACCTCAACAACAAATTACAGTGGTCAACTCCACTTAGCCTTCTGGTCCTGTCATAAAAATGTATTTGCAGTTCATATATCTATACCAAGATGCCATATCTGGCTGATCATCATGGTACCCCTTACCAGGGAGTACTGCAATTAGGCATTTGTGGAGGACATTGGACCACTGGCACTTATTAGGTTACTTACGGTAACCTGCTGAAATGGAAGCACAACATCCCCGTCACGAAGAGAGATGTCAGATACAACTATATGCCTGTGTTGGGAATAATGCTTGTTAATGATATTCTTGTAATTGTGGATTCTGCACCACAACCCCGAGAATAATTAAAATAATTGATATTTCATAAATATTGACAGAATGATGGAGGCGTGGGGGGGCTGAGCCCCCCAATTACAAAAATTACATTAACAATTAGAGACTGCTTGTTTAACTTCCGTGTACAACCTGATGCAATAATTACAAGTCCACTGGTCCAATGTCCTCCCTCCACAAACGCCGCAGTTGCCCTGTTACATTACTGGCAAATTGGTAGTACATTCACAGCTATGCTTTTAGTTTTTTATGGTTTCTGGTCTTATGTTTTGTTATTCCATGATATTATTCTTTCTATGGAGGTGCTCCTCAGCCCACACCTCCCCGGGTGCACCAATGAAGTTGTATTTTTTACCTGGGGGGCATAGCACCCCCACAGAATGAATATCATGGAATATTACAAAACATAAAGCAACCTCACAACTAGTTAGGCAGTTAAATTATTGTGGCTCCTCATTCTCCTCTGTCTCTTTGGCAGTCTGGCATATTGGAATGTGTTCCAGCAAATTGTCAGTTGTAATTATTGCATCACATTGTATGGAAAGGTTAAACAAGCAGTCTCTTATTGTAAATGTAATTCTTATAATTAGGGGGGCTCCGCCCACCCACCCCAAATCAATAATTATGAGTTACCTCATTGTAGTTTTCCTTAATTGTGGAGGACGTTGGACTTTGCAACAGGAGGAGCATGCCCACAGCATGATCACATCTCCACCGTAGTGTGTGAAGTTTCCTAAAAAGCCATGGGAGCAAAGTATTCCTTGAAATCAGGTGTAGGGACCTTATAACCAAAGTATGTTTTTTCTTTAAGAAAAGCCTCAAAACTTACCACAGAGCATGTAAACCCCTCAGAGCTTCTGGGGGCCTTGTGGCCCCCAGACCCTTAGCTCTTTTCTGGGGCAGGGGCGCAAAATTTGTCTCTTGCCCAGTGCACCAAAATGCCTTCCTATGACACTGCCTGGTGCTACATACCCTGGATCTTAAGGCAGGACCAGAGAACATGCAGCAGATCAGCCCCAGGGCTGAGGCACCGCCAACATTCATCTGAGGGAAGGGGTTTGGCTTTGTGAAGAACAGCAGGGGTTTTGTACCAGGAATGGAAAATCTTATATTGGATTAACCTGGTACGTGCATTCTTGAACCAGGTGTGTGAATCCTTCCAGGCCTGTTTCCATTGGGAGTCCGGGATAGAGCATTACAACATCTTCTCCCATTTGGACTTTGTTAAGGTGGATTGTGAAGGTAGGGTGTCAATAAGCAGCTTGTAGATGCAGCCTGCCAGGCCCTTTGGGTGGTCGATCCAACCCTGAAGGTCCACTTCTTGGGGGGACTGCCTGGCTAGGTTCAACAAGGGTGTAAAGCTGCCGCATCTGCAAGTACCTCCAGAAGTCCATTTGAGGTAGACTCCATCTCTCCTGCAGTGTCTGGAAGGAGACCACTCTCAGGTCTGGCAGGTAAGGTCTCCCACCTCCTTATGCCCTACTGCTCCAGATGTGGCCAAGCCACTCTGTTGTTGTCTATGCTGATGTGGGGGTTGTGCCACAAGGGGGCAATGGAAATGGGCTTGGGGCCCATTTCCAGTTTGTTCACAGTGATATGCCAGATTTTCCTGGAGGCCACAACAGTGGGAGCCACTGTAGTCGAGTTCCCAAGAGACAGTGAGCCCCCTTGAAGGGAACACAAGAGAGGAGGCATCCAACAGTCCCATCAGGCCCTTTTCCATCTCCACCCACTGTGGCTCTCCCCCCTGGGCTCTCTGAACCAGTGGGTAGTTTGGGCAAATTGAAAAGTCCGTTTGTATCCCTCCAACCAGGGCAGGCACCAACCCCCCTTGAACCAGTGAGCCCAGAGCTTGTTTACAAGTTTACAAGTTTATTGGTCTAGGAATTAATACCTTTGAGCCAGAGCTCTTTTACAAAGGTTCCACGTCATATAGAACATCAAACAAACAAAAAAATATTACATGTATTTTCAGAAAGAAAAGTTACATAATAAATTTGCTTAAACAGGCTAAACTGAGGTTTTGAGCCTTCCCACAGTAGGTCCCCAGTCAATTTGTCAATAGGCTGGGTCCACAGTTTGGACGGCATGATTGGGAGGTGGGAAAGGAGGTAGAAGAATCTGGGGCCATCACCATCTTTATGGCCGCTATCTTCCTTGCCAGAGTGAGCCGGAGTAGTTTCCACCTCTCAAACTCCAGTTTGGTACTGGCCAGTAGTGGAAGTATGTTAGCACCCCACATATCCTCTAGCTTTGTGGGTACCACAATGCCCAGATATGTGATCCCAGATGGGGACCATAGTAAACCAGTCTCCAGTGCGGTTTGTTAGGTACAATGTTTATTCAGGTGCATCATCTCTGTTTTGGCCTGATTCATCTTGAGCCCAGAAATCTTGGCACAGAAGTCTAGGAGTGCCAAGAGAGGGGGTATTGATAGGGGAGCGTCAGCCAGGGGGAGAAGCAGGTCATCGGCATACATCAGAGTAAGGTAATTTCTGAGACCAACAGTTATTTCTCGGATGACAGTGTGATGTCTAATCGCTGTAGCCAGGAGTTCAACCGCCAGCACAAATAGCAGAGGGGACAGAGGGCAGCCTTGCCGTGTTCCCCTCTCCAAGGTAAAATGAGGAGAGATCATCCAATTAGTGGTGACCTTAGCCACCGGCATGTTGTAGATGGTCCTAACCTTCCCCCTGAAGCCAACCCCTACTCCCAGCTGGGCAAGGGTTGCATCCAAGTAGTCCCACTTCAAGGAGTCAAAGGCCTTTTCGAAGCTGACTGCGATAGCTGCTGCTGGAGTTGGCAGCCCAGTCTACATGTATCAGGTTCAGCAGGGCTCTCAGGTGGTCAGAGCTGTGCCTCCCCAGTATAAAGCCCACCTGGGAGAGGTGTATTAGGGTAGACAGCAGGTGGCTGAGGTGAGAGGCAAGTGCTTTTGCATAGACCTTACTGTCCACATTAATAAGGGAGATGGATCGGTAGCTGCCAGGGTTGGTGGGGTCTTTTCTTTTCTTGGAGATAGCAATAATGTTGGCCTCACATGTATGGTAGGGTAGGGGGCAGTATACCTCTAGATTCAGCTTCCCCAAAACCCTCAGTCAGGAGGGGAGCCACCTGCTGGTGGAGGGCCTGGTAGAAATCTACCAAGAATCCATTCCCACCCAGGGATTTACCCTCCTTCAGGACCTTGATGGCAGCCTCGACCTCTGCCACCGAGATCGGTGCATCGAGCACCCTTGGACTGTAGTTTGGGAAAGGAGTCTTGTCCAGGAAAGACTGGATCTCTGTAGGGGTGGAGTGTTAGGAATGGTAGAGGTTGGAGTAGAAGGTGGCCATTACCTGGTTTATGTCCGGTGAGCTGGTTGCCAGTTCTCCACTCCCATTCCTCAAGCCCAGTAAATGGCTGGCAGCCTGCTGTTTCCTGAGCTGGTACGCCAGTACCTTGCCACCCTTATCTCCTCCCTCCCAGAATGTATGCCATAGCTGGAGTATGGCAACTTCAGCCTTTCTGTTTAGGAGTTTATTTTCTGAAAGCGAAGCCCCAGGATCTCTCAGCCAGTGGGTAAGGAGGGAGAGGGGGAAGGCATGACCTTGTGTGTGGCCTCTGCCAGTTCAAGTCTGGATTCCAGGTCCATGAGCTTTTGCTCCTGGTCTCTTCTTTTGGCCACTGCACACCCCTTTATGCTGTCTCTCATCGTGGCTTTGAAGGCCTTCCAAGAATTCCCTGGGTGGTGTCAGATATGGGATTGGTCTGAAGAAAGAGTGAGTCCTCTGTCCTTGCCCAGGGGAAAAACTCCAGATCCAACATAAGGAGCGGGTCCACCTTCCAGGACTGGGAAGGGGTTTCGTTAGGGCCCCACGCTAGGATGAGTTGGACCAGGGCATGATCTGAGCTACTCCTTGGGAGTATGGCAGAGTCCAAGGTGGTCTGTGTGAGGGACTGCGAAGTAAGCCATAAATCCAGCCTGCTATAGGAGGAGTGGGTTTCCAACTGGTAAGTGTAATCTTGTACTCGAGGGGTGGAAAAGTCTCCACACATCCATGAGGCCCAGGTTCTCCATAAGCAGGTGCAGCGCCCTGCCACCTCTCACATGTGCCTCGGTACTCCTATCATTTCTCTCAAGGTGGGGTACCAGGGTAAAGTTAAAGTCCCCCCCAACAGCAGTGCAGTGTGAGGTGGAGAAAAGGCAGTGAGAGTTTCAGTTAGGGAGTTAAAGAACAGGGGGTCATCTTGGTTAGTGGCGTACACATTACACATCACTATAGGACCAGTCAGAGTGTCGTACAAACCCATCACCCACTTTCCCTCTCCATGTGCTCTGCTATTGGCCAATTTCCAGGACAGGGATTTATGCTGTAGGATGGCAACCCCTCTCATCCGAGATGGGGCCTCCACATGCACCATTTGTCCCACCCAGTCTTTGTAATAAGGAATGGTCTCACTCCGAGAGTTTGGTCTCCTGAAGGAAAGTCACCTGGGACTTGAGGCATTTGAGGTGGGAAAAGACCTTCTTTCTCTTGATGGGGAATTCAGTCCCCTGACATTCCAGGTGTGCATTATTACCTCTGTAAGAGACAGCATCAGAGGAATAAATTCCAGTGATAACCCTCTGTCTCCCCTCTGTGAGAAAGATTGAAACCATTGCAGAACCATACCAGACAGTCCACAATAAAACCGCGATGCGTTCCAAAAGCACACCATGGTCCACAGTGTCAAATGCTGCGGAGAGATCAAGAAGGACTAGAATAGTACGAGCTTTTCGATCCCTCGCTATCAGGAGATCATTTAGAACCCGGACAAGAGCAGTCTCAGTACTATGTCTTTTCCTAAATCCCGATTGAAGAGTATCATAGACATTATGATTTGTAAGATGGTCATCCAGTTGCAGTGCAACCACCTTTTCAATAACCTTACCCAAAAGGGCAGGTTAGAGACAGGTCTGTAGTTAGCTGGACAGTCCGGTTCAATAAAGGTTTTTTTAGGAGTGGTCGAACGACCACCTCCTTTAAGGGTTCAGGAAAGATCCCCTGCTCCAAAGATTTCCAGACAATTTCAGCAATGGTTGGACAGATAATATCTACGCAACCCAATAATAGAGGCATAGGGCCCGGATCCAAACTACAACTGGTTGGACGTACAGTCTGGACAATCCTCATAATGTCCATGAATTCCGGCCTACCAAAGTCAGACCAGGTGACACAGGTATTTGCTTCCCCTCGCCGATCACTGCAAACCCTTGAAGAGTGAGCTTGGCGATATCCGACCTAATGCTGGCAATCTTATCAGCGAAAAATCGAGCAAGCTCATCACACTTTATTTGTGAAAAATCTCTTCCAGACTGTAGACAGAGTGGATTGCACAATCTGTCAACAGTCCGAAAGAGTTGAGCCGGTCGGTTTCGCGCAGCAGCAATCTCCCTGGACAGGAATTCTGCCTTCTTACGGGATATTGCCGATTGATAGATAACATAATGATCCATCAATCTAAGTTTGTCAGCATCCAGGCAAGATTTCCGCCATGCCCTCTCTAGCCTTAGCCCCACTCTCCTCAGCTCCTTCAAAGACTCATCAAACCAAGGAGTCTTTGGGCGCTGAGTGAGTGGGTGAACGCGAACAGGAGAATTTGGTCCCAGGGCCCTGGTCACCGCCTTTATTATAGGCAATAACCAGGTCCCTGGACCCATGCTCTCATCCAAGAATATCGATAGGTCCAGTACCACCAATAGGCCCTCTGGGTTTACTCCCCTTAAAGGGCGATACTGGACCATCTCCGTAGGGGCAGATCTATTAGGGGGTGCCCCAAAACTGAATCTTATGGTGTGATGGTCTGAGAGGGAGTGGGACTGGTATGGCAGCACAGAAAGGGAAAAGCACACCTTCAGGGCAGCTAAAACCCTCACTGCCTCCTCAGAAAGTGGGCAGCCCCAGGTTACAAAGAAAGAATTTGCCTGATAAAAGAAATAATGAATGTTGGTCCTGCAAACAACCTTGGCATATTGCAAGACAGTGTCCTAAAAAGGCACAGAACGCATAAAGTGGTGCTGGGTAAAAGGTGTTTTTTTTTTGTGCATCCTTGAAAGCATGTTAGTAAATATGAGGGGGCACATGCACCCAGGTACTGTGAATGGGGTACAAACCCATGGTTTAAGGGACACGGGGCATCCCTTACTTTGGTAAAGGAGATTTGCTGAGCCTGAACAGCTTATACCCAATCAGTTTGTTACAGTATGGGGATTCACTGGGAGGAGAAAACTCTGTCCCTTGTTAGAGTTCTCCTGGACTAGGGTGAGACAGGAGAGACTGTGCAAAAAGTTGCAGTGGCAGAAAATCTGGCCCTGGATGTGATTATAGGGAACAATCTCCAAAAGGGGATGGTGTGTGCAGTTACCTGCAGTCAAGTGTCAAAAGCAAATCGTGGATCCCTGGACCCCATAGAAGCCCCTGTGGAAAACACTGGGAGGCTGGTTCCCTAGCATGTGTCTCCTGATATGGAGAATAGTGAAAAAGGGGTAGAAATTCCCCAGGTAGCAGTTAACAGAACAGTTACAGATGGTTACTCTGAGGAGGGAGGGGTAGCCAGTTTTCAGAGGGTTAGGGATGGCAGTGACCCTGAATGTCCTGATGCTAGAGCTAGGGGCCCTAGTTTAGGAACTAAAGGGGACCCGTTCCATGCCTTGGGAATGTGTAAAGATTTTGCAGCTGCTCAGAAAAATGACCATAATTTAGAGAGGCTGAGGGCTTGGGCAGAATCTGATGGAGCACAGGGAGGTGACGGGAGACATAGTGTATTGGGACAATGGACTGCTGTATACGCAGGATGTAAGGACAGAGGGAGGGGTGATGGGCTGGCAGCTTGTCGTTCCCCAAGGATACCGTGAGTGGTTGCTCAAGACTGCTCATGATATCCCCATGTCTGGACATCTGGGAATCGCACACACTATGCAGCGACTGGCTCAGAATTTCTATTGGCCCAACTTCACCCAGCAGGTGAAGGAATATTGCAGGTCTTGTCACCGGTGCAAAGAAATAGTAAACCCAAATCACCCTAATTCCCTTGCCCATAGTGGAGGAGCCATTCCAGAGGGTAGGAATAGATATTGTGGGGCCTGCTGAATACTGCCAGCTCCTCTGAGAAGAGGTTTATCCTAACAGTGGTGGATTACACCACCCGGTGCCCAGAGGTAGTTGTCCTATCCTCTGAGGACAGACAAAGTGGCAGATGCTTTGCTATGGATTTTTTCCCATGTCGGGTTCCTGCAGGAGGTTATCACTGATTGAGGGGTTCCTTGATGTCGAGCCTGATGGAGCGCTTGTGGGAGAAGTGTGGAGTGTGCAGAGATGCATGACACCTTATCACCCACAAGCCAATGAGCTTGTGAAAGATTTAATGGTACACTTTAAATCAATGCTCCAAGCATTTGCTGAACATCATGGGAGGGACTGGGAGAAATACCTTCGACACTTGTTGTTCGAATACAGAGAGGTGCCCCAAGAGTCAACAGGATTTTCTCCCTTCGAGCTCTTATATAGACGCAGGGTGTGTGGGCCCCTAGACTTGATCCAGGAGGACTGGGAAGGCAAGCATGCCACCCAGGGAACTGCCATCGTGGATTATGTACTTAGGTTTAGGGAAAAGCTGAAGGAGCTTATAGGAACAGCCCAGAGCAACCTGACAGCTGCCCTGCAGAAGCAAAAGGTATGGTACGACCGCAGAGCCAGAGCTCACTCATTCACGGTGGGTCAGGAAGTCTCGGTCCTAATCCTGGTCTAGAAAGATAAGCTGCAGGCCAAGTGGGCAGGACCATACAAAGTAGTGAGACAGGTGAATGATGTAAATTACATTGTAGAACTGCCTGACAGGAGACATACCCAAAGGATGTACCATGTCAACATGATGAAGCCTTATGCAAATAGGGCTAACATGATCTTTGCAGTGTGTAGTCCTGGGGAGGGGACAGACAAGAAAGATCCCCTTCTGGACTTGCTGGAAGAAAACAAGGGGAAGTCCTCTGTGGAGGCAATTAAAATGTCACCCCAGTTGACTTCGGACCAGATCCTGGAAGTAAGGGAGGTTTTAGCAGACTTTGCCCCATTGTTTAATGCCAAACCTGACTAACCCCTTAGCAACGCATGATGTAGAGATGGGGATGCAAGTGCCCATACAGCGGATAAGCATATCATGTGTCAGAGGCCATCCAAAAGGACATTAGGAGGGAGGTGTAGAAATGCTGGATTTAGGGGTAATTAGAAATCCACAGCCCCTGGCCCTCACTCGCAGTCTTTGTTCCCAAGCCAGATGACACTACTTGTTTTGTGTGGATTATCATGGACTCAACACAGTCATGAAGTCAGACGCCCTCAATGCCATGGATGGATGAACTACTGGACAAGCTGAGGGACAACATACTTTATGTAAGTAGAGCAATAAATCTTACTCTATTGCAGTTCTTGTCTGATTGCAAAGTAGAGAAACAACAAACATGTGGTTTCCAGAGTCTGATAATGATTTATTTTGGTATATAAAACAGACTTACAACCATGCAGTGATAACAATAAATATAATTACCACTAACACACCAGTCTTCCTTCTTCTTACCTAGGTAGAATCAGGGTCTTCTGAGAATCAAAGCTAAAACAGTCATTTTATGTTGCTTGCATGCATGTGCAAGAAACATAGTGCCATCATCCGAGTTTTTGGAGGTGTGGCACCCGTCTTCCAGTTCAGTCAGTGTGTTTGCAGGCGTGGCCGCATTTCTCCAATGAACGCTGCAGCTGACTATGACAGCAGTTGAAAGTGCAGTGCCATACAGTTGAAAGGGAGAGCTACGCTTCAGTGAGCAGCGATAAGATCGCATGCTCATGCGTGCTCCCCCCACACATACACACACACGCATACTGAAGAGGGACTGTCCCTCGTAATGTGTGACAGAGGAATTCATTGAACAGTACAGTACTTGAGGAAGGGTCATGGTGTTACCTTTTCCTATGTTACCAGTGCATTAAAACCTGATAAGCTTGTGGCAGGAAACTTTGGCATAACTGGCAAATAAACATTCTCAGGAGTTGACCAAGCCCTTATCTAGAAATCCGGAACTACTGTATAAATAAGCAATCTACAAGCATAGTAAACTGCGACCACTTGAAGCACTTGGTGGGGATTACAAAGGGAGTAGCCTGCCAAAGTCCGTGCCTGCAGAATAGCATTGGGAGGAAATAGCTAGGAACAGCAGTGGGAAGGACATGGTTGGCAAAAGAAGGAAGTGACTTAAAAATGAATGCTTGTCAAGGAACGAAAAAAACACACTGATTCCAGGTCGCCTACAAATACCTTCTCGGTTGAAAAATGACCCCTGACTTAATACAAGCTTATTATTATGAATATTGTATAATTGCTTCTCAGTCCAGTATAACCCAAAACTGCACCAAATGTAATAATAAAGCTTAGCGACCAATAGGAGAAACAACTCGAGGAAAAGACCCACACAGCCACGTCAATGTGGGTACATTAACGGAGGCTTTCATTATTTAGAGCCATTACAGAATCGACCTACTGTATGCTGATGTTCAGTCATACAGTATACTTTTTCAGATGTCATCTGAAAGTCTGGTGGCCCGAGATGGCAGCTGATCCAGGACTTGTGCATGACAGTTTACTGCAAAACCCTCTTAGTCTGCTGTGTGCTTGTTGTGAGGTTTTAGGAGCTGGTTGGGGACTGAGGAGAGGCAGAGAGTTGGTGTGATTTGTTTGGTGATCAGAGCCAATAGGAACCACAGCCTGTGATAACATCCATCTGCAGGGAGTAAAGGGAGCCAGAAGTTTCCGCTCACAGCCTGACAGTCTCGAGACAGCCGACACCAGAGTCCTCTTCACCACCTACTGAAAAACTGCATGGACATGGGGCTCTGCAGGTCATTGGCGGCCACCTGACAGAGGGAGAAGGTAGAGCAGTGGGAGCCCAAGGGTGATTCACATTGCTGTACTCAGGGCTAACAGCAGTGGAACCAAGACAGGACAGTACCATACACTACAGTGCAATACAGAATCTCCACTCTCAAAAGTAAGTGATCACTCAGAATACAATACTGTACGAGCAATACTATATGAGGCATGGAAGGATGCGCTGGATGTGCGCATGCACACAGACACACATACATCAAGAAAAACTTAAGGGCAGGAATAAACAGTTTTCTATTTTATTAAACAAAGGTTTTTTTTGTCTAATCCATCCTTTTTGAATGCGGTATTGTATCAAGCACTGCAAACACGTCTCAAGCATTTGAAATAAACAGTACTAATAGTAGTTGAAAGTCCAAGTCCTTATGTAGTACAGTACCCGGAAATGTTCACACTGTTGCACCAGCCTGCTTCTGCTATAAATCTGCATTATAACTAACTAGAGAGCAAATGCGGGTGTGTCTGTTTCCATTCATCATAAACCTAATTTATTAACTTTTTATTGCCCGGTGCCTATGTGTTTATTCTATGAGGATGTCACTTGTACATTGTGTTGCAACTTGAAGTTGATTTGCAAGCATGAAAGTCCGCTGCCATCGTACAGTATATTGTATTATTTATGTTAAAGAAAGAAGCAGCCCCCCCAATAAAAAATATTTACAGCTGGGCTATGCTAGCTAAATAAATGGTAAACAAAAACAAAAACATGTATGTAGTACTACTTTCTAATGACGCCTACGGTGGTACCCATAAGAAGATACTTAGTACATGCAATGTACATGCAATGTTAGAGGTATGCAATACCTGCTTTTCTTTTCTCTGATCCTGATGCTATTTCAGGTCCTTCTGTGCCACCTCCTGTTGTATAACTCTATCAGACCAAAGTTGCATGTAAAACCTTCCGTTCTGGGTATTGCTGCAATGCAGTCTATAACATAGTGGTATATTTATTTATTTATTATTAGATCATCAGTTTACAGACCTTTGAGTCATAGACTCATTTACAAAGGCACCTCGTTAAGAGAGCAATACATCACAACAAACAGTACAGTACATAACACTTTGATTAAAAAGCAGCCAGTGTTACAGGCATTCACTGGTGGTACACGCTTGGTAATAGGTAGATCACAGTATATCGAAATGTAGACTTCAGAGTACATTGCTCAAATGAAGTAGGAATGGAGTTTAAACTGTTTAGTTAGGGTCGGTGCCTGTGTTTTATTTTTCTTTCTGTTAACACTAATAACCCTTCAATAACTGAGGTGTAGGAAAGGCAGGGCAGGACAGTATGTGTCATTACCTGTGTATTATTTTTCGCTCTATTAAAACTAATCAACCTTCAATAACTGAGGTGTGGAAAGGTACAGAGCAGGAGAGCATGTGTCATTAAGAATCAGAAAGGGACCCACAGGACTACATACTGCATGAATGCTCAGTAGATGCGACAAAAGGTAGATATGTGCATACCTCTCAACCTCCGGCCTCATAAATCAGGGACAAGGCTTAAAACAATCAGGGACAAAAGACCAAAATCAGGGACACATCTTCAAAATTGGTGGTATCCATTCAGGAAACTGGTAGAATAAGGAGCTTAGTGTAAAATGTTATTTTCTAAGGAAGAACAAGTCTGTAACTTTAATGTTTGGCATTATTTTGTGCTTACAACCTCCACTGTTTCATCACGGAAATATAATTTTTAGGAGGGATAAAGTAAAATTTTTAGGCAAAATCAGAGAAGTCCCTGAAAATCAGGGACAGTTGAGAATGTGAGGACTACTACAGTAAGGTCTATACACTTGCTAAAATACTTATGTTGTGTAAAATACACCCTTTCACTTTCATGATCCAGTCCTAAAGCATTTACAAACTTAGGAAAGATAAACCCCAATTCCTTCAGCGGGTGTTCAGGTCTGTTTGAGCATGACCAAGCATGTCTAAAGGGAAGGTAATGGTATTTCCAGGTAAGGCAGGGGCATTCCTCCTTGTAGTCAGTATTCTAACTCGGAGGTGTGCTGCTGCTGAGTCTTTACATCAAACCCTGTTTTCACGCCCCACTCTCACACCTCACCCTCCCCTTCTCATAGGCACACATTATCCCTAATGCAGATATTTGCACTTGCACCCCACACCCTGTGAAGACCTTTTAACAGAGCATACATCTCAACTGTTATGAATTTCTCATAGCGCCTATGATTTTCACACTCAAATGTATCTTTGCTCTTAGGTTTACTGATGTTCTTAATGTTAGAGCTATTTCTGGACACACAAATGATTAAAACATTGAACTAATTGTTTCACATATTATTAGATGTGGCTACTACTTCTGCTGCAGTGACAGTATTTTCATTAAGATGCCCACGTCTTGTTTATTGTCATGCTGCCGTTGTTTAACTGTACTTTTTCTCATTATTGCTGTAGTGGGGCTGCCAGCTCACAAACCTCTCACCGTTTTTTTTTTTTTTTTATGTTGCTTGCACACATGTTTATTACGTTGCTTGCACGCATGTGCAAGAAACATAGTGTCATCATCTGAGTTTTCGGAAGTGTGGCACCCGTCTTCCAATTCAGTCAGTGTGTTTGCAGTGCCGCCGTAGATCTCAATGAGCACTGCAGCTGTCTGTGACAGCAGTTGAAAATGCAGTGGCCATACAGTTGAAAGGGAGAGCTCTGCTTCAGTGAGCAGCTATAAGATCGCATGCTCATGCGCACTCCCCCACACACACACACATGCATACTGCGTGCTCGTGATTCCCCCCCACGCACACACTGTATAGCTGACAGGGGTGCCCAATCCCCCGTTGTCTGTGCTGCACTTCCCTCCAACAGAGTTCCAGGTGCCATGCTGGGAGCCCACCCTAGCATGGCAGCAGTCTGTATGGCCGACGGGGGTGCCCAATCCCCCGTAGGCTCCACTGTCCCCCCCAGAGACTATCGGGTGCCACGCTGGGAGCCCACTCCAGCGTGGCAGCAGCTCCTATGGCTGATGGGGGTGTCTAATCTCTGTCAGCTCCACTGCCCCCAAACAGTTTTCAGCTGCCACGCTGGGAACCCATCCCAGCGTGGCACAAGTTCTGCGTCACAGTCCCAAGGCCATCTAAGTAAAATAAAATAAAAACCTAAAAGAAAAACCTTCCTCGCTGACTGTCCTGACTCTCCTTCCCCCACCCGCGCCCACCCTCTGTGCATCCACCTTCCCACACCCCCACCTCACCCCATACTTACCTCCGGAGCTTGGCGCGACAATCTTCGGTGGACCGGGAACACGTCTATACTCTTCAAAGCTGACCGTGAACTGAGGAAATGCCGGTAAGCTGTATAATGGAATAAATAGGGTTTTTCAACTTTACTGCATATCTCGGCATTTTGGAGAATTTTTCACCAAATTTCAACCTCGATGCAGCAGACATTCAAATTTCAGCCAACACCAATTACTTGAGGTTCTAGAGGCGCCTTGCAAGAAATTGCACAGAACCAACTGCCCATAACTAAGCAGCAAGAAGATGGGGAAAATAGGGGCAGGAGAAAAAATTCACTTATAGGCGGGATCCCAGAAGACGATGAGGGCCCTGACACGCAAACCTTCTTGGACCACTTCTTCCATACAACTTTGGATTTGGACTCCGACTTCTCAATAGATGTTGAGAGGCCCACTGAGCCCTCGGACCCAAACCCCATCCTGGGTCCCATCCCAGGTCAATTATAGCCCGGTTTCTGAATTATTCAGTTAAAGAGACTTTGCTGCAGAAGGCCTGGGCCCATAAGACATTAATGTTTAATAACAAGTGGATCTTTATGGACAATGACTATGCTCCTAATACTCAGAGGCTGAGGAGAAAGTACATTCCTTTGTTTCCATGCCTGCATTCTAACAAACTGAAATTTAAAACTCCTATCTGGCAAAGCTGGTGGTGGCTTTCCATGGGTGCCCGACATTCACGCCGGGCGAAGGAAGCCAGACAGGAGTTGCAATGAGGGCCTACTGAATGATTGTGACATGCAGCAGGCACCAGGAAAGAGTAAACCCCCTCGGAGGAACTTTAGAGCACCTACAGCCCCAGAGAACTTGGTAACACCCTCTGCCAATCCCTCCCTCCAGGAGATCCTGAAGGAGAGCCAGCAGTTTTGTACTAACGCTGGGCCAAAGTGAATGTAATGACTGCAAACCAGTGTGGGGTTTGGTGAGGTTGCTTCTCGGGCTACCACATGGTGAGTGACTACGGGGGGGAGGGGAATCCATGGAGGGGCTTATTGGGTCCATGGGACCTATTATACATGTCCCCAATATAGCTACATTTTAGAACAGGAGAGGGCTTGATCAAAATACAGTAGTTTCCTGTACGCAAGCTAATTGCCTCTCCTTTCAGAATTGGATTCTTTGAGGACTCTCAGTGGTGGACCTACCCTGGCCAGGCTGGGAGCCTTGATTAAAAGTCAAAAGTTAAGCTTTGGGGAGCAGTGTGGTGGAGTCTGGGCGGCTCCAGCCCCAACCTTGTGGGCCCCCCCCTCTTAATTCCTCCTCCGGTGCTCCCAATGTGTGTCAGACCTGGGTTCCCTCTCCGCTCTTCCCCAGCACCCTATACACATATATATTATGTATTATACTGCAATGGTAGGACTGGCAGATCACCTAACTTACAGTGGTTGGACTACTATGTTTACTCTGGCTGAGTGATTCAAGGACTGGACTTGAGAGACTTCTAAGAGTTCTATGTATGCTGGTGTTCCTAGTAAAGACCTTTCTCCCCTGTCTTTTTTTTTTTTTTTTTAATAGTTCCTCTGCGGCTGGGGGGGGGTGTTACCTTTGGTTCCCCACAAGTCCAGCCTGACCTCTTAGCCCTTACTCTTCCCCAAACCCCAAGCTCTTACCCCTTCCTCGGTCCTGCACAGCGATCCAACGCGGCGGGTACGTAACCACCACCATGGGATCCGGGGGGTCCCAATCAGAGTGAGCATCCAAGGTTGAAGTCGGGCAGCGCCACGAGGCCGGACATCAAGCAGCACGCCAAGGTATTTTTTCCTCTTTTACCCCTACGCACGCGGCCGTGCAATGACGTCAACACAGAGCTACCGTAGACGTCAGCTGCGTGCGTCCCCTGATGTGTTCCTAGCAACAGTAATGCCTCCGGCCTCCACCGGAGGTCACCACTGCACCGGGATGCCCCTGGATCCCACCCCAGGGAGCAGAGAGCTGTCCTCGGGACGCTCAATCCTACTCCCTCCCTGCCGACCCCCAGCTCCCGGGCTCGCTTCGAACCCGGGTTGCTGGCATAACATGAGGTGTGGCGTCCAGCGCCTCAACCCTCAGCGCCACTGGGCCAGCCCCATCTCCCCTGTCTTTGATAAGGGGAGTTTGTAAGAAAGCTCAATGAACCAGCCCCCTAGTGCTAGCTGGTTATTAGGAGTTCTAGGTCTTAGCCTCATTATGTTTGCTTGCACGCATGTGCAAGAAACATAGTGCCATCATCCGAGTTTTAGGAGGTGTGTCACCCCCTCTTCCAATTCAGTCAGTGTGTTGGCAGGCACGGCCCCAGTCCTCCAATGCATGCGCTCCAAAATGCAGTGGCATACAGTTGAAAGGGAGAGCTATGCTTCAGTGAACAGCGATAAGATATTGCCTGCTCATGCATGCTCCCCCTACACACACACACATACACACACACACACATGCGCAGGCATACTGCATGCAGCCCCCCCCGCACACACTGTACAGCGGGGTGCTCAATCCTGGTCGGCTGTGCTGTGTGCCCCCAAAGCTTTCACATGCCACGCTGGGTGCCCACCCAGCGTGGCAAGTCATCGTGCAGCAGACGAGGAAACCAATCCCCGCTCGGCCCACTGTCCCCTCCCCAGAGTAGAGGGTGCCACGCTGGGGCCCACCCCAAGCGTGGTAACTATCTTCTAGGGCCGACAGGGGTGCCCAATCCCCGTCAGCTCCCGGCCCCCCAACCAGCCATCCTTGTGCCGCTGGGAGCCCACCCCAGCATAGGCAAACGTCCTGTGTCGTCATTTAAAAAACAAACAAACCTGGAAATAAAAACTGCCCTCGCCGCTTCTCCCTGCCCCCACAACCCGCACCCACCCACTGCGCACCTGCCTCCCACACCCTCACCCCCATACTTACCTCCGGACCTCGCGCGTGACGATCTTCGTGGACCGGGAACACGCCTGCACTCTTCAAAGCCGACCTGAACTGAGGAAATGCCGTAAGCTGTATAATGAGATAGATAGGTTTTTCAACTTATTGCATATCTCAGGCATTTTTGGAATTTTGCACCAAATTTTCAACATGGGGTTTTGGGACCCTTCTCATGAATGCTGTCACTGTTGTGGCTTTACTCAGGCCGAAGGTGATTTCGCCAGCCTGCGGCGAAATCACCTTTCAGAATGATTAACAAAATGACACTGCCAGTGTTCAAGATGGGTCTCAAAGCCTATTTTGAAAATTTGTGGAAAATCAAAAAACTGTTTTCTGGCGTGCGTTATGAGTTCCTACACAGGCTCGTAAGTTCGCTAATTTTCAATATTTTCACCCAGATTTTCAACATTGCAATTTTACCACACCTTCTTATGAGCAGTACAGCTTTCATTTTCACATCTCACCCTAAAATTTGTTTCACCCACGAGTTAATACAATGGCACAGTCGGTGCTAAATCAATGAAGGGACACATTAAGAAAATCACAGTGACACTGTTGATGAGCAGAGATCTTAAAATGGCTATGTTGAAAATTTGGTGACAAAAGTCCATAAAATGACTGTGTTCAGAGTGAGCATCGCATGATTTCCACGCACCTGTAAGTTCATGACTTTGTAATATTTTCAGTCTAGATTTTCACCAGTGGCATTTTTCCACACTTCCTTATGAAAAGTACAGCTGTCATTTTTTACATCCTGTTCGGAATGTTTTTGCACCTGTGGTGCTAAATGCCGTAGTCGCTGTGCATAAGCAGCTTTCAGCTAGCAAAGTGATATTGGCACTGTTCATGAGGTGGGGTCACAAAAAAACCATGTTGAAAATTTGGAGTGAAAATACCAATGAATGTCTGAGGTATTAGGGTTTCCAACCATAACACCCAACCCTGTAGAGAATGACAGGCATCAGGGATGTGACTTGGGATTCTTGCCTGTAATGCTCATACCATTCCACACCCTGCAGCCAGTGAGAGGCATCGAGGTATGCCTTGGACTCTTCGGCCCCAAAGTTCACCCCATTCTCCTATACCGCACCCATCTCACCGTATTTCCTGATGGAATGGGTGCACATAGGGCCAAAGACCCCAAGGCACACCGTGACGCTTGTCGGGGTCTGGTAGGGTGGTTGAAATGGCATGGCTGCTATGCCCAATGACCCAAAGGCACACCTAATGCCTGTCACTCTCTGCAGGGTGGTGGTGGGTTGGCTTCAGTTCAATACTTCACTGCCATTCCTATTACGCAGCTCTGTAACTTCTACACTACCTGCCAATGCCAGCAAGCAAACATTCGGCATTGACAAATACTTGTTTTATTAAGTTTCTACGAGGCTGAAGCAGGGGGTAGATAAGGGGCGTTAGTCGGGTAACCCTATGAAGGTGCTGGTACACTAGCTATGAGAAAGGTGGAATAATACATGAGAGGCGATTTAGCAATGATAAGATATGTTTCATGGGGAGGGTCTTCACTTAAGGGAACAATACCAAGTAGTGGCCACACTTAGTTGGCACACTGCTCCTTGGAATGAAGGCCACACTACTAGGGGACTTTGGTCTCCTGGGGGACTCCCTCCTCAGTGATGATGGGGAGGTAGGCCCCTGCTCCTCTGGGACCAGTATCTTCAGATCCCAGGGGAGCACTCTGAGAGGGTCAAGCGATTCCTTCTCTAAGGTGGAAGCCCAGTTAGTTGAAACTATTTCTGACTCCCCAGTTGGAGGGAGATTTATTGGGGTTAGGAAGGGGGGATACTGGGCCGTTCTAAGCCTAGAGTGTGTTTTTTCTATCTTATTTGGGTTGTGATTTTCTTAAGTTTAAACAACCCATTCTATCGAAAGGGTGGGAGAATTTACAGTTAGGGTTCTTAGCACTATAGCCGATTTAGAAATGATGGCCCCGGTTGGGCCTACCTGGTTATTTATTTATTTATTTTTTTTAACTCTTTGGTAAAAAGTAAGAGACACAGAAGAAATGCACACATTGAGTTGTTCTTTTGCTTTTGTGACATACAGCTTGGCAAGGGGCCAAGGAACACGATCTGCCCACTTGGTAGTGCTGTAGGGTGGTTGTTTTCCTCTGTGACCCCTCCCCTTTTTTCATTTTTTTCTTCTGTCTTTTTTATGGCCTTATAAATGGCAGCAAATCCAGTTAAGATCTTTTCAGTAAATATAAATGGACTACATAGTCCTATTAAACGATCGCGAGTGATGCAAAACCTGAGAAGGCAGGTGGCTGACATATATTTCCTCCAGGAAACACGCCTATCTGACCTGGAACACCAGAAGCTTAAATGGGGAAACCACTACGAGGTTTATGCCTCATCCCACTTGAGTGACTGCAGACGGGAATAGCAACCTTGATCCCTGTCTCTACCCCTTTGAGGTCTGGGACAAAATCATTGACTCCAGGGTCAATATGTTATTCTCATGGGACTCTTTTTTTCTCTCAGGTTACTTTGTTGAATGTATATTTACCTCCCAGGCCTCCCCTGTAATTTGGTCTTTCATAACTAAGGTTCTAGATGCTCTCCAGGGTATTTTTATTATGGGAGGAGATTTTAATATGGCATTATCTCTGCAGAGCGATTCCTCTTCCCTAAGAGCTTATAGATCTTCTAGTGCGCTAAGTATTTTATGGGGACACTTTCCCACTTAGGGGTGGAGGATGACTGGAGAAACTCTTCTCCACTAACCTGGGCTATACTTTCTTCTCTCCCCGCTTTCAAACATACTCCTGCCTAGACTATTTTTTTTTATTACCTGCAAACACTTCTCTCTCATCCAGGACTTAACACTAGGGCCCCGAATTCTTCGGACCACCACCCATTAACCATAAAATTCTATTGGAAAAGGCCCACGCTCAAAAGCATGGGCTTGAATACATGGAATATTTAAACAATAGAATACCTCAGATATTAAGGGAAAATGATATAAGAGACACCTCGTACCCGATTATATAGGATACTCTCAAAGCAGTAATTAGGGGAGACCATAGAATATTGCTCCAGGAAGAGGAGGAAAATTGAGGCTTCCTATAATTATCTGGTAGAATAACTACAGTCCTATCAGCTCTTGTACCGTGAGGGGGACAGGGTCCTTCAGAGAAAGATTAGATGAACTAAACAGGAGATCCAAAAAATAATGGATGTACGAGTGCTGCAAGCTCTAACCTACTTAAAACAATCCAATTATGAGGGAGGAACCAGGGGTTCTGGTAGGATGGCACACAAATTCCGTGCTCGGAGATGAGTGGCAACTATCCTAAAGGTTAAACACCCAGTAACTAAGAGAATATCGCATTCAGATGACCATATTCATTCTTCCTTCTTTTCCTATTACCAATCTCTCTCTATACTCCTCCCCCAGACCTTCCATCTCCGGAGGACAGGAACGTTTTCCTCTCCGGCCTTTCTTTCTCCACCCTTTCAGAATCCCAAAGGTCCTCTTTGGAAGCCTCAGTAGGCTCTGATGAGGTCCTTGCCCATATAAAGGCCCTTCCGCCTAATAAGTGCCCAGGGGTGGATGAATTTATCGCAGAATGGTACCGGAGATTTTCGGGGCTTCTCTTACTAACTCCTTCTGACCTGTATGGCCATTAACCAGATAAGGAGACTAATATATTTTCTACTGCCGGTCGCCCTCCTGAATGTAGACTATAAAATCTTTATGGCCATATGGGCCACAAGACTAGATACCATTCTTCCAGACCTTATTCATCCCAACCAGTCTGGTTTCATTAAAGCTAGAAGCACATCAGACAATATTAGGCGTACTATGCTATTACTCAAACATACCCACAACAGACAAATACTTATGGCTTTATTAAGTCTAGATGCTGAAAAAGCTTTTGACATGGTCTCATGGAGTTTCCTTTGGGACGCCCTTGAGGCCCTGTTGTTTCCCCTTTCCTTTCTTTTCATGCTCCAGCATCTCTAAGGCCACTCGAGAGCTTATATTAGGATTAATGGGACCCTCTCCCTCTCCCATTCTTTTGCACCAGGGTACCAGACATGGATGTCCCCTCTCTCTGGCTCTGTTTGCCATCTATATTGAGCCCTAGCAATAGCTTCTGATTCTGACCCTCGAATTGAGGGAATCCCCCTTGGCCACAAAAGCTATAAGGTAGCATGTTTTCCAATGACGTTCTTCTCACTCTTCTTTCCCCAGAATCCTCTATACCAGTGGCATGGGACCTTCTTCAGGGATATGAAAGACTAGCCAATTTTAAATTAAATATTTCCAAAACTGAAGCCTTAGTGTTTTATTTCCAACCCTCTAGTACTCTGAGAAATGCTCTCCCCTTGAAATGGAGATGCACCAAAATAAAATATGTTGGAATGCATATCCCAATTAACATATTACATATGGAACTGGTGAACTATGAGCCAATTTCAGTTCAGAGTCAAGAGGACCTTAAAAAATGGGGAAGGCTTAGACTAACCTTCTTCCAACGTATAGAGACGATCCGCTTAAATATCCTCCCCAGGTTATTGTACCTTTTCAGAACATTCCAATCTTCCCAGCTAATTACTACTTTAAGTCTTGGAACAAAATTATCTCAGCCTTTGTTTGGGAAGGCCAGAGAACGAGGGTACGATTTTCACTGCTTTGCTCCTCAGTGGACCAGGGAGGAGTAAACCTCCCAAACTTAAGTTTATATGCAACAGCAGCCTTCCTTAAAATTATAATAATCTGGCTTTCACCTACGACTTCTCGTATCTGGAAGGATACTGAATTTGTGATTAATGACCTATATGATATCGAGAAAGTAATCTTTGCCTCTAGGGGGCGCTCCCCTCCTTTGAGAGATTATACAGTACTTACTGCGCAGATTCTGAATATATGGTACAGGGTCAAACAACATAAAGCATTAAAACAAGTATATATTTTGTTGTTTGTTTTTATATAAACACACTGATATCGGCTGGCGAAAACTTCTTCCCTGCTAGTTTGGACACTACTTTTCACTCTTAGAGGAGATTGGGCCTTAATTATTTTTACCAGTTTCTTGACACCACCAGTATTCGTTCCTTCCTAGACCTTCAAAACATGTTTTCTTTCCCTGACAGAGACCTATTTCGATACACTTAGGTGAGAAACTATATTTTATGGCAGAGGGACATTTCGGTATGCTCTCCTCCACCTTCTCCTTCTCCATCTCTGTGGATTCTATTAAAAGATACCTTGGAGGGCAACTTATGGGAGAAACTAATGCCACCTATACAAAATGATAAGGGCTTCATGGGGGATTCTTCATTATCGGTCCTGGAGGCCTGGAACAATGACCTGGACTTGCAGGTTCCTTTCTCAGTCTGACAGCAAGCGACATTGAAAGCTATTAAGATAACTTCTTCCAACATTTGGAGGGAGTTTGCATGGAAATCACGGTCACGATACTTCCGATCCCCAGCAATATTAACAAAATATCTCCCAGCATCTTATGGCGCCTACTGGAGGGGTTGTAATTGTTCGTTAGCTGACTTGGGCCATGTTTTTTTGCTTTGTCCCAGATTGACCCCATTTTGGTGTTCACTACAGTTAGAGTGGGGTGATTGTTTGGGAGAAAACATCGAATTGACAGCAGAAATAGTGGATCTCTCAATTTATCCCCCCATAGACCACGATGGGACCGCACTTTTCTCCCAGTCTATGTCCTTGCGGCCAGAAAAGGGATAACTCGCAGATGGATGATGCCCTCGACTCCTTCAGTAGGGGACTGGCGATGGATTATTCAGGAGATTTATAGATCAGAATATTTAATTGCAAAATTCCAAAATAAACTGCCCCCCTTTGAATTAAAATGGCACAGATGGGTGCTGCATATGTCCTCTCAAGACTCAGAGTTTGTCCCATGAGGGGAAGGGGCGGGTTGAGAGAAATAACCAAGGAGTTACTCAGCTTGCCTAGAGTTGACAAAGACTGAATCAACTGTAAACTGTCAATTCTCTAATGCTGTGCGATAAATATTTTACAATAATATAATCATATGGGGCAATATTTACCTGTATAAGACATTGGCTTTTGCAATAATTTGATGACATGTATTGTATTTATTGTCCTCTGTACTCTGGCTCTTAAAATAAAAAAAATAAAAAAATACATAAGGCATTTTTCAAGTAGATTACACAATGACATTGTTACATTTGTTTTTTAACAGGTACATAACCATTTGTTACATAATAATGAAATTAAGACTGCATACAAAGTAAAACTAAAGCAACATATGTTAAGCTATATTTAGCAGAGGAGAAGAAAAGTGAGTACCTTGGAAGTAGGAAGTAATGAGAGCGGTAGGTGAGGACCTAGCATGTGCAGGTACCAGTGACAGACAAGTGTTCAGTGAAGGCTCTTATGGGGGCAGGTGAGGAGGAGGAGAGGCGTATGGGGAGAGGAAAAGAATTCCAGGGGGTGGGGAGCTTAAAGGCAAAGGCTGTAGAGCCAGCGCAAGACACATGGCGAGGAAGGGAGAACGTGATAATCTTTACGCTGATACCACTAGGGTGCTACACTGATGAAAAGAGAGCATCTGCTCACTGTGTTCATTAAATTAGCAACTTATCCAAGTAGCACTATAGACTTCAGGAGCCAGGAGTTCCTCACAGAAGACTGGTAAATAAACTGGAAAGCTTAGGGGTGGGTCGTAAAATGACTAAGTGGGTGGAAAACTGGTTGATGGGCAGAAGCCAGAGTGGTAGTAAATGGGGTACACCCAAGGTGAGGTGGTGAGGATTATGGTGCCCTAGGGCTCAGTACTGGGACCTCTCCTTTTAATATATACATCAGCGATATACTGGACAGGCTGGAAGGGAGGTGTGCCTATTTGCAGATGATATGAAAATCTGCAATAGGGTTGGACACCCCAAGGAGGTGGAAGCCATGAGGCAGGACCTGAAGATTCTGGAAGGGTGGTGGACACTTGGCAGCTAAAGTTCAGTGCCAAAAGGTGTGCTGTGATGCACATGGGGTGCATAACCCACAAGCCACTTACACTTGGGGGGGGAAGGAAATCAAAATAACAGAGCAAGAGAGGAAGCTGGGGATTATGATATCAAGCAATCCTAAGGCAGGTAACCAGTGCAGCAAAGCGGTGGGGAAGGTAAATGGAATGTTGGCATGCACTGGGAGGGGCATAACTAGCAGAAGGGAGGGAGGTACTGATGCCTCTTTATAAAGCCATGGTAAGGCCGCACCTGGAATACAGGGTCCAGTTCTGGAGACCACACCTACATAAGGACATAGATGGGATAGAGAGGGTTCAGAGAAGGGCAGCCAAGATGGTGCAGTGTATGCAAGGGAAGACATATGAGGCAAGGCAAGGCAAATTTTATTTAAAAAGACGCCCATCCTCTGGGTTCTTGCTCTGTGCGCAGTACATCAATCAAATAAAAACAACACAGCACAATAACAATCAATAAAATATACAACTCCAAACAATTAAAACATAATTTGCTACACACAATTTGTTTCATTCTCTAAAACTAAAATAAACCTTAAAAATTAGACAATATAAGCTATAAAACATAGTCCAGGAATGCCTGATCGTATAAAAATGCCTTGAGAGGTGTAGAGAATTGGATATGTACCCATTGGAGACTAGAAGGAAAGGGGGCTCATGATTGAAACTTTTAAGTATGTGAAGGAGATCAGTAAGGTAAAGGAGGGAAGCTTATTTAAAGGAAGGAGGGGGCTAGAACTAGTGGGCATAGTCTAAAATTAGAAGGAAGAAGATATAGAAGCAATGTGAGGGGGTGTTTCTTCATGATGAGGGTGGTGGAGGCTTGGAATAAACTGCCAGAGGAAGTGATAGGGGCTGAAGTGGTGGAGGGATTCAAGAGGGCATGGGACAAACATACGGGGCTGGTAGATGGGGGAAGGGGCGGGCCTGTACTATAGGTGATAAGTAAGGGGTGGGAGGTGGAAGGGGCAGACTTGATGGGCCAGCGGGGTCCTTTTCTGCCATCAGATTTCTATGATTCTATGAGGAGACAGTGATCTATTGCAACCAATGATGTCTGTGCTTGGAGCACCTACAGTGGTGCAATGGGAGGGGCTAAACATAGAGTTGGTATTAACATCCAGGGAGACAAAAAGAATACAACAGAGGCATACTCTATATAGAAGTCTAGAAAATGGGGTATATGTACATATGAATTGGGACTGCTGTGTGCTTCCCATCTCCTTCCAAGACTGAACAACGAACAGGGTGTTTACCAGACTAGACTACATACTATAAGTTAATAAGGGCTCTAAGGGTAGTCACTTATACCATAAGAGATAGTTCATGGAGGCTTTATTATCTATTATACATCACTCAGATTTAGCTCAAGTGAATTATTAATAAGTTCAGGGCCTTTTTTTTAATTCTGTTGTGTCATCCTCCTTCCTGGCACTGAAGTGGAGCACTCCCTCCTTATGCTGCAGCATGAGAACACTCTGTGCATGGGTTAAAAGGTGCAGTGGCTTCACATGCTGAGTGACTGGAATCATGCCAGTCATTCATAGTATACAGTACAGTTCTGTGTTTTACCCCACATCCACAACCGCCACCAAATGGAATGCTTTACCATGTTCTAGCACCCAGACAAAACACACTCAAGTAAGCTGATGTAAAACTCACAGTTTGTCTAAAAAAAAAAAAAAAACAGGAGTGTAGCGCCAAAAAGCCCTGGCACTTTGGGTCTTTCACGTGACCCATTGTCTGTGAAGCTTCAACAGAGTTCTCACTGGGGAGGAGACCTCCTCACAGTCCGTAGTAAGGAGGGCAGCCAGCCCAGCAAGAACCTTTAGAAGCTTCACAGAAGAAAGGTATATATGAAATTGATAAGGGGAAGGGTAGAGTAAACTGAACACACACACAGAAGATGTGCCTATTCAAGGTATATCATATGAAAAGAAAAGATGACATATGTTAACTAAGGAACCACCATTCATTTCTGTTGAAATGGCACAGCTAAGCCATGAAACATCAACTTATATCCTATTTTGGTGAAATAAAATCTGGACTAAAAACAGTTTTACAGGACTTGATTCCTTTTGTCTTCACATATTGGTGGCTTCCAAGGTGGCCTCTGCAGAGGATCTTCCAACATAATAGCCATCTAGGGCACTACAAGGGCATCCTGAGAACTGTCCGGATAGCAAGCATGTGGCATGGTGCCATGAGAGGCAACCTGAGAACTGTCCGGATAGCAAGCATGTGGCATGGTGCCATGAGAGGCAACCTGAGAACTGTCCGGATAGCAAGCATGTGGCATGGTGCCATGAGAGGCATCCTGAGAACTGTCAGGATAGCAAGCATGTGGCATGGTGCCATGAGAGGCATCCTGAGAACTGTCCGGATAGCAAGCATGTGGCACGGTGCCCTGAGAGGCAACCTGAGAACTGTCTGGATAGCAAGCATGTGGAATAGTGCCGCGAGAGGCAACCTGAGAACTGTCCAGATAGCAAGCATGTGGCATGGTGCCGAGAGGCAACCCGAGAACTGTCCGGATAGCAAGCATGTGGCATGGTGCCATGAGAGGGTATCCTGAGAACTGTCCGGATAGCAAGCATGTGGAATGGTACCATGAGAGGCAACTGAGAACTGTCCGATAGCAAGCATGTGGCATGGTGCCATGAGAGGCAACCTGAGAACTGTCCGGATAGCAAGCATGTGGCATGGTGCCATGAGAGGGTATCCTGAGAACTGTCCGATAGCAAGCATGTGGCATGGTGTCATGAGAGGGTAACCTGAGAACTGTCCGGATAGCAAGCATGTGGCATGGTGTCATCCATGAGAGGCAAACATGAGTTCTGGGGTAAGATGAACCTGGTGACTTCTGATGTTTGTTCCATAATTAAAAAAGAAAGCCCAGAAGTCTAATGGAGGATGGTTGGGGATGTCCTCATTACCCAGGAGGAGGCCCTCAGATTTGGGAGAGTTTGAGTTGCAGGATGTTTGGACAGAGCCAGGCCTCAGTGTAGTCAAGACCGAATGAAAGGTGAAATGGAGAAGTGATTACAAGTGGGAAAGTAAGCCCAAAGCTGGGAGTCAACAGCATATGACTGGTACCTACGTCAATGAAATGGACACTGAAACACACAGGCAGGGTTTTAATAAAGAACTTCAGGCTTCATCTGCTAATTCTTTCATACAAACAAAACAAACAAACAAAAAAAAGAAACATGAGTCCAAAATACCCAAACACTGTCAGCGTGACCGCTTATTGAATAGGGCAGCCTATGCAGTTAAAATTACAAAAGCGGTTTTCCTGCCGTACAGTGTGTGTGTGTGTGGGGGGGGCATTTGATAACAGTAGCAAAAGCACCTAACCAGTAAATACTGTTCAACTCACCCAGCCAGATGAAGGAAGGCGCCAACGAGATACAGTTTCAGGGCATGTGCCTAGCTGTCAGTCTGTTGACCCACATAAGTGTTCAGAGCTCTGTACAGCTCCTCTGAGGGCTTTTGTTAAACTTAAGTTATGTCCAGCTACAGCCCAAGTGGCATGGGATACTGGAATAACAGTTTAAGTACTTAAAGTCAAACTAGACAGGAGCTCCAGTACCAGGACCTGCCCTAATATACAGTACCGCAGGAGACAACCCAACTGTGCTGTACTCCAGTCCATGGCACTAATAACAGGAAAATTTGGCTTCACCCTGTACTTTCCCGATATACAGAAGGGAATAATCAAACTGTACTGTACTCATCTGTGATACTGACAAGATGGAGAACTTGACTTTAGCCCTGGAACTTCCACCTATATTTAGCAGGATCTGTGTCACTGATAACAGGAAAAACCTGGTTTCCGATATACAGCAGGGAACAGTAAACTATGCTGTACTCCAGTCTGTGACACTGACAACAGGGACAGCCTGGCTTTAGCACTGGAACCACCTCTGATATACAGTACAGCTGGGAACCGTCAGACCATACTTTATACCAGTCTGTGACAATGACAACATCTCTCTAGTGAAATTAGAAGCTAAAGAGTTAAAAAAATCTAAGTTCATCACAACACATTTTCTTTGTGAAAATATTTTGTTTGATACTAAGTCCATTCTTTGTAGATTAGCTATTCTAACTCCATGTGTCAAGGAACGCCAATGTCATGAAATTAAATATCATCATCTAATGTTTCTCCAAAGTATTGAAGTCCCTGTTGGGATTTGAACCTGGTCTCCTGCTGAAATAAAAAAAAATTGATGGTTCTTGCCTTTATTCCAACCCTGGTTTACTATAAGCTACACCTCGTACTCACCCACTGAGCCAAAGGTAGCACTGAAGGAAAGGCAGGTGCTATAGCCTAGATGTTATGCCACCACTTAGAAAACAAGCAACTTCCAAACAGAACATCTACAGCCCACAACTTCTGAGGTATAGGCAGCCTCCAGAGTGCTGTTAGCCTTATTTAATAATTCCGTGCACATTTTGCATGTAAAACCCTTGATTTAAGAAAAGTTTAATTTTTCTTACTAGAAATATAGTGACCCTACACTGGGGAGTATCTGATGTCCTAGCATTCTCTGTGTACTAATTCCTTCCCTCCGTCCTGCTATTTAAGTATAAAACATACTAACCTGTAACTTTAATAATAATATTAATAATGATAAATTGTTAAATTGTTCTGCAGGTTGTGTTTACAGGTTTTGATACTTTTTTACTGCTTTATTTTTCTCTGTATCAAAGTGTTTTTGCAGGGTATCTCTTCTGTAAAATTGTTACAGGTGGTGCTTACAGGTTTTACAGTTTTATCTATTATTAGGTAAGCTTTCAGGGCTAATTACAGGAGCACATATGAGATACAGACTGAGGGGTAGCGACTGCATTTGTTGCTGGTTGATTGTTTCTGCTCTTACCTCCTTGTTCCTTTCATCCGTGGTTCTTCTTTTTCAGTAGGGGAAGGGCCCAGCCACCCACCCCATCCCCAACCACCCCATGCTACACTACTTTTATAGAGAAGCACAGTTGTGACATTTCCTGTAGCAAAGCAGAAAGGGGAGGATCAGAGGGGTATCCACACAGTGACCTCACTTACCGGGGCACAATTAATTTAACTTGTTATAAAACGTTATACAAAAACAAACAAACAAACAAAAAAAGACATTAAAAAAAAATCAAACTTTTGCTTTTATTTTCCTTCTAATTACTTGGACCAAGTTATAAACTCGGCAACTCAACTGGAATGGATATTATTAACTGCAGGTACTATGGAAACTTTTCAAAAGGTCAGTTATACAGGATTTAGGGCACTGTCCTACATGCTGAACCATCGGAGATCTAAGGGCTCAGCCCGGGCAGCATGGGCAGAGATTGACAAACATCCAACTGAAGCACCTCGACTGCAGAGAGTAGTTGGTCCAGGAGGTTGGCAGGTGGTTAGGAGGGCAAATCAGGTGCCCCATCATTCAATGCTCACCAATGTAACAACTCCACAAACCATATAAAACTACAAACAGGTATCTGCCTCTAGCTCTGAAATCAAACAAAGGGCAGAGGACACTGCACAGCAGGACACTGCAGCACAGGAGCTAGCACTACAAACTTGCCTGAAACAGGGACCAAAACAAAATAGGCAAAAGGAGATCCAAAACACTTCTGATCATAGGAGACTCCATGATTTTGGGAGTTGATGCTTACCTCTGGCCAGGGATAATGGTCAGATGTCTCCCAGGTACATCGGCATGGAGAGATACTGACTGCATTGCTAAAATCATGCAGGAAGCAGGAGAAAACATCAACATCCTGGTACACATAGAGACTAACAATCTCACCAGCTGGTCAGTTGTGGAGGCCAAGGAACACCTGCCCAGGCTGGGAGACAAACTGTCATCCATTTCATCCAGCATCTCCTTCTCCGAGATCCTGCTGGTCTGGGAGTGGAGGGCAGATGGACAGAAGGTCGGAGATAGGGGAGCAAAACATGTGGCTCAAGGGCTTGTACCAGGAAAAAGGACACAAATTTGTAGGTAACTGGCAACAGTTTTGGAAGCGAAAGTTCTTTAAATTTGATGAACTGCATCTGACTAAGGAGGGAGTCAGTGCATTGGAGCAGGAGGTTGATGTCTTTGCAGAATATCTAAACTAGCAAATGGGGAGAGGGGTGCACTACTCGATACATCGAATGGGAAGAATGCCCCTCCCTCCTCAGCTAGTAATCAAACAGGAGTTCAGCATGTGTGTAGTTCATTTGCATCACCAGGTAAGAAAAACGGTACAGCTCCACATACAATGCACAGGGGAAAAGCTGTACCTCACCCCGTAACTAAGGCACCGAAATCTGGCCAATGGCAAATCATATACACAAATGCCCGCAGTCTGGGAAACAAAATTCCAGACCTGGAGGGAACAATGACAGAGGCTAAACTGGACATAGTAGCCATTAGAGAGACATGATTCACCAGTAACCGCACTTTATTTATTTTATTTAAAAGTTGATAACCAGGAAAAGCACCATGAGCCAGAGCTTGTTTCCAGGAGCAACCTGGGGGTTTGCAGGAGGAGGAAAAGATACAATTGCAAAATAACAGGCAGCAAAGAAACAGACCATGTAAAATGTACAATCATGTAAATAGAAAGAGACTAGAAACTATGTACAGTCATAAGTAAACCGGGAGAACTATGTACAGATAGATACAAAATGTAAGCTATATACAGTAAATACAAAGAAAAGACAGTTATTATACAGCAGTTTTGTCCTAGAAATAGAATGAAGATTCAGGCCTGATTATGGTCAACTGGCAGGATGGGAGGGAGAATAGTTACAGGAGGAGGCCAGGGCTGGTCTGAGTGAGTGCTTAATAACGGGGAAGGAGGGTGCAAGCCGGGTTGTCCAAACAGAGGGAAACTTGTAGGAGAAAGAAAGTTTACCTGCTGAGGTCTGGATACATGGGAGAGAAAAGGTGCAGGCACAGCTAGATCAAGAGTTATAAGGTGAGGGAGATGTAGGAGAGAGAAGGGAGGTGAGGTATGTAGGAAGAGACCTAAACCAATACTAGGTTATGAAGGTAGAGCAGTGATAGGAACGCCTCTGTGCAAGCGACTGGAGGGAGAGGCAGAATAGAGGTCGCAGTGGTGAGTTAACGGGGTTGGAAGCGAACTGACAAAAAGCATGGAAAAGGACATCCAGTTTGTTGAGAGAGGTGGCTGGGCCGACACTGAAGACTATGTTGGCATAGTCAAAGGCAGGGAGGATCCATTTAACTAACAGGTCTCGTCTTACGGGGAGGGAGGGCTGGTCTTGTGCTGATACAGTAAACCAAGTTTAGGGTGTAGTTTGGTATAAAGCACACTGAAATGGGAGGAAAAATCCAGGGAGTGGTAAAGCCAGACACCCAGGTACTTGTAAGTGCTAACATTGTCAAGAGGAGTGTCTGCTGCTGAGGAGAAAACAGGTAGTGAGGGAAGTTTGGCAAGTTTTTGTTTGGAGCCAAAGGTCATGGCAATAGTTTTCTTAGTATTTAGTCTAAGCCAGTTGGCATCAAACCAAGCTGTGACTGCTGAGAGGTCATTTTGAAGAGGGGGTTGGACAGCTCGTGTGGAAGGTCTACACAGGAAAAGGACGGTGTTGTCCGTGTACATGTGGATGGTGGATGTTGGAGTGGGTGCACATGGATGGAAGGTCATTGGAGAAGAGGGAAAACAGAACTGTCCCAAGAATAGAGCCCTGGGGTACACCGGCAGGGATGGGGAGGGTGGGGGATGAGATACTGTTAATAGAGGCTAATTGGGAATGACCAGTTAAATAGGATTTGAACCATGCCACTGAGGCAGGAGATAGACCAATAAAGCGTAGGGGGTGGGAGACCGAGTCAAAGGCCTTGGCTAGGTCAATGAATATGGCAGAGGTGATGTGGCTAATATCCATGGCGGTGTGGATGGCATTAGTGAAGCAGAGAAGAGAGGAGGTAGTGGAATGGGATTTTCTGAAGTCAGACTGGAAAGGGGAGAGGATATTCGAAG
Source organism: Neoceratodus forsteri (assembly GCA_016271365.2). Taxonomy (NCBI): domain Eukaryota; kingdom Metazoa; phylum Chordata; order Ceratodontiformes; family Ceratodontidae; genus Neoceratodus; species Neoceratodus forsteri. The sequence goes on from CM057449.1 coordinate 340,161,203, forward strand.
TGGGTAGGAAATTGTTGAAACAGTTGAGGATGAGGGATTCTTGGACTTTGGCAAGGGCTGGCAGGAGGGAGATGGGGCAGGAGTTGCCAGGGAAGGTGGGATCACCACCTTTGAAAAGAGGGAGAACTTTAGCAAGCTTCCAGGCTGTAGGTACTGTGGCGGTGGAGAGTGAGGGGTTTAGGATATGGGTCAAAGGGGTAATTATTGAAGGGGCAGAGATTTTAAGGAGCCTAGGATGCAGTCCATCGGGGCTAGACTCAGTGGGGTTTAGGGAGGTAAGGGATCACTTGGGAGACTTCAGCCCCTGGCTATGTACTGTTCAGAAGAGACCAAAGTGCAAAAAGGGGGGGAAGTGGCACTTTATGTCAATGAAAATATCAAAGCTACAGCACTTCAGAATACATATAAGGAGCCCGAAGAACTGTGGGTCACCCTGGAAACAGAAAATGGGACAGCCATAAGAACTGGGGTTGTCTACAGGCCTCCAGACCAGGGGGAAGACAGACACATTTCTGTTAGAAGATATACAAAACATGACAGCTAAAAGGGAGGTTCTAATAATGGGAGACTTCAACATGCCAGATACAGATTGGTCAATACCAGCAGGAACATCCCCAGAACTAGACACATAGTGGATTCTCTGCAGGGGGACCTCAAATAATTGGCATAACAACCCACAAGAGACACAGCTAGCCCGGATCTAGTATTGACTAATGGGAAAGGATCACAGAGCTCCAGGTAGAAGGTCACCTGGGGGCAGTGACCATCACATGGTATGGTTCAATTTGGCCAACAGAACTAAATCATCCCATTCAAAGGCAAAAATATGAGACTTCAGAGGAGCTGATTTTGAGAAGATGGCCATCAAAGTTAAGCTAGCCCTGGCAACAAGAAATACAGGACAGGGGGTACAGGCAAAGTAGGTGTTACTATGATGCACACTTGAAGCAACATCCCATTGTATTAGGGAGAAAAGCAAGAGCAAAAGAAGGAGGAGGAAACCACTTTGGTTCTCAAAACAGTAGCAGAAAAGGTCAGAGACAAAAGGTTGGCCTTCAGGAAATATAAGGGAACGCAGTGGGACGAAGATAGGGAGGCATACCAATCTTCCCTAAGGGAAGCAGGGAAGGCAGTAAGGCAGGCAAAGGCCCAAACCGAGGAAACACTAGCACAAACAATAAAAGAAGGGGACAAGACTTTCTATAGATACATTAGTGAAAGGATAAAGTCCAGAGGGGGTATTGCTAAGATCAAAGGGGAAAAGGGGGAGTGTGGGGAGGAGGACCAAGGAAAAGCATCTATACTAAATAGAAACTGCTGCTCAGTACTTACTGAGGAGAAGGTAGGGCAGGGCCCACAGCCCAGCACCATGGACACAGTGGGGAGGGAGGTGTGCACAGGTCTCTTCACAAAAGAAAGGGACCTACAAGAGCTAGCTAAGCTCAGGGTGGACAAGCCAATAGGACCCGAAGGCATACATCCCAGGGTACTAAAGGAACTAAGGGTGGAACTAGCAGAGCCATTATCAGAACTGTTTAGTGAGTCTCTGAGCACAGGAGAGGTCCCAGAAGACTATAGAAGGGCTTATGTGATCCCACTCCACAAGAGTGGCAGAAGGGAGGAGGCAAGGAATTACAGACCAGTCAGTCTTAACTCAGTAGTGCGCAAGATTATGGAGGCACTCCTTAAGGAAAGGATAGTGCACACCTGGAATCCATAGGAGCACAGGATCCAAGACAGCATGAGTTTACAACAGGAAGGTCCTGTCAAACTAATCTCATAGATTTCTTTGACTGGGTAACCAGAGTGGTGGACCAAGGGGGTGCAGTTGATGTCGCCTACCTTGACTTCAGCAAAGCTTTTGATACTGTTCCACATAGAAGATTGATTAGTAAGCTGGGTAGGCTCGGGGTGGGTCAGAAGTTGGTCAACTAGGTGGCAAACTGGGTGGCAGGCAGAAAACAGAGAATGGTGGTAAACAGTATACAGCCAGAAGAGATGCAAGTCACAAGTGGAGTACCTCAAGGATCAGTCCTGGGGAAAGTCCTCTTCGATATCTTTATCAGTGACATTGCAGATGGACTGGAGGGTAAGGTTTGTCTGTTTGCAGATGACACCAAGATCTGCAACAGAGTAAATGATCCAGATGGTGGGCAGAATGAGAAGAGATCTGGAAAACTAGCAAAATGGTCTGAAGAGTGGCAACTGGGGTTTAACGCAAAGAAGTGCAAAACCATGCATGTAGGGAAGAGAAACCCTGAAGCTGCCTATAGCTTGGGATGGCAGTCGCTGGCAATCCCAAGGAAAGAAAGAGACTTGGGCATCATCATCACAGATTACCTGAAATCATCCAAGCTGACCACCAAAGCAGTATGTGAGGCTAGAGGGATGTTGGGGTGTATTACTAGGGGTATCGCAAGACGTAAGAGGGAGGTAATAATCCCTTATTACAAGACACTGGTCAGGCCCCATCTGGAGTATTGCATGTAGTACTGGAGGCTGCACCTGCACAAGAACATTAACAAAAGAGGCAGACCAGATAAAGGCAACCAAAATGGTGCAGGGACTGCATCAGAAAACATATGAGGACATATTAATGGAGCTCAATATGTACTGTATACCTTAGAGCAAAGAAGGGAGAGAGGTGATATGATCGAAACATTCAAACATCTTAAGGGCTTTAACAAGGTGAAAGAGATTAACATGTTTCAATATAAGAAAAATAGCAGGGCAAGAAGACACAGCATGAGATTAGAGGGAGGACAATTAAGGGGTGATGTGAGGAAGTTCTTTTTCACAGAAAGGATGGTGGATGCATGGAATGGCCTGCCTCAGGAGGTGGTTGATATGAATACAGTGTAGGGCTTCAAACAGTCATGGGATAGGCATAAGGGAGCAATACAGATGAGTATGAATAGATAGGCCATTGACAGAGTAAAGGCCTATGGCACATTGAGAAGGTAGAAAAAATGGGCAGACTGAATGGGCCTTGTCTGCTGTCAACTTCTAGGTTTCTAAGATAACCTGCAGCACAGGATGGTGACACTGTCAAGTGTACAGTGGCATGCTTATATAGATACTTGCAAATATCCTCACCTATATATTTTTATAGTACCCAATATAGAGAAAGTCTGTTGTTAAGCATGTTGTGTTATGGCTCTTTCTCTTCCTTTCTCGTGTGTGTGTGTGTGTGTGTGTGTGTGTGTGTGTGTGTGTGTGTGTGTGTTAGCTAGCTGGGTTGTAAAGGGGGTGGCAGTCAAACTCCTAAGCAGGTGGATGGACTGGGCCAGCTGGGGACCTGACTAGGAACATCCAGATAAGCCATACTCAAGGGGAAGGATGGATTTGCTGCCAGGATCCAGAACAAGGTCACCAGGAGACAGCATACACACTGGCAGGGAGTTGGCTGGCTACACCTATCTGCCGTGGGATATAAGGGGGTGTGGGCCAAGCCAAGAGTGAGCCAGCATGACAGACATGAGATGCGTCATTGCTGTGGAAGTCAAATGGATGCGACTAGTGGGTCCATGGTACATGTTTGTTGGTGGGAAATGATCCTGACATATGGGTGTACTTGAAAGCGCATGATTCAGAACTCTACTGAAACACAGTGGTTATCAGATGTGACTGCCCACAGCAGGCCTGAACCACTAGGTTGGGGGGTTTAGGGCCTCATGGTTAGACGGACTGTGCAGATTTCTGTCTTCGGAAGAGTTAGTATTGCAAATGCCCATGCTGGTCATTAGGTGAAGAGGGGTTAGAGAAGACTCCCTTGTGTAGTGAGTTGGGGGTGAATGTATTGGCCCATTTCTGCTATTTCTAAGGAGGGAAATCATTTCTCCGGTAGAAAAGTGCAACAAACCCCTCCTGCCACTAGGGGGATTGTTTACAAGCATGCCAGACCCAGAGCGTACTCTTTAGTAGTAACTCTGACTTAGATAATTCAGTGATTGGAAATTTATGAGAGCTAGGAGAGCGCCAGGCTGCCCTCGAGGAGCATTTGCCCTGAGGTAGCAAGGACTTAACAACTTGCAGCTGTCAATGGCTCCAGATGTTTGAGACCAGAACACCTCGACACCCAGTCAGGGACAGGCCCAAGACAGCAGTGAAAGACTAGGAAAGGGATCTGGGGTTATCGAGAGTAGATTCCTGTTAATTCTGGGAATAAGTAGAGGACACACTGGGAGGTTGTTTGGGACCAGAGGGGCTTCCCCTCAAAGGGAGTTTCTGGCAGCCTTGCATGGTTGAAGGAAGGGTATGTGGAGAAGGTTTTCATTACTTGGGCAACAGGGGCCTTTTCTGGGGGATGGAAAGATGTTCAAAAGGGATATACATGATCCAAACTGTGAGGGTACTAGTAGTAGTAGTGCCTTGGGATAGATATTTGATGTCTTTTTTTTAGTGGGTGGGGGAGTCTGACGTTGGAACAAATCGTGGTTCTATTGTAGCTACAGGATGCCTAAGTGGCATTCACCCAACTGGTTAAGATATACAGAGCAGACAAAATAGTGGGAAGGCAGAACAAGGTATGGATGGAAAGGGCAAGAGGTGAAGCTCAAGTTGCAGCCAAGAAAAGGGATGAAGAAAAAATGCCACTAGATAGTAGCCTGCATGAACTTCTGAAACCTTGGAAAAAATACAGGACTTACAGGCTATAGCAGCAAAAGGTGCACCTGACATCATGGCCATAACTGAAACATGGACGACACAAAACCATGCTTGGGAACTATATCCTTGGTTAGATCCTTTACAGAAAGGACAGGTTACATTGTAGACGGGGAAGGCTGACCTTGTACGTAAGAATCAGCATTCAGGTGACCCAGGACAGGGCTATGGGGAGCACAGGCAGGATAGAATAAGTCTGGGAGAAGCAACAACAGCAGAGGAAAGAACATCAGGTAGGGGCGATGAGTAAACTACCAAACCAGAAGGAGGACATGTACAACACACAAGGAGGGACTCAAGAGAGCAGACGAAATGAGGAGGTGTTGATGGGTGACCTCAACCTGCCTGATATAGACTGGGATATACCAGTGGCCAAAAATGCTAGGAGGCAGGCTCTGGTAGAGGAGATGCAGAAATTCTTCCAAGTACAAAAAGTTAGGGAACATACTGGGGGAAGGAAATTCTTGACCTGATGTTCTCAAACAGAGTCATCACTGGGGACATACGAGGAGGCTCTCCTAGGGATTAGTAACCACAACTCGAAGAGGTTTAGTAAAGCACTAGAAACCCACTAATCCAACTCAAAGACAATGGCCATGGACTTCAGAAAGGGAGATTCTGTGAAGATGGGGCAATGCTTAGTGAAATACTAGCAGGTGTAGGGAAGTAGCAGGAGGAATGTCAAATTGGATGTCATCAAGAAGGGGTTAACTGAAGTAACCAATTCCTATGAGATTGGTGATGAAAAGCAGAAAAATATAAAAGACCAAACTGGTTTGCCAGGGTCACAGAGGAAGGTGAAAAGAAGGTGAAAAAGGTCAGCATTTAGAATGTACAGGACAAAGTTGAAGAGCACAAGGAATGCAGGGGGCCTATACACAGAAACTGAAAGAGTCCAATATAGTGATGAGGAACACTAAGGCTGACTCAGTGCTATATCTAACACAGGGGGGCAAAGAAGGAGACAAAGCCTTTTTTTGAACCATAAAGGAAAAGAGAAAGAAAAATCAATGAATAGATTGAAAGGGGGACAGAAGAAAGCAGATATTCAACGACCAAGTAGCATGGTGGTAGAGCTACTGCCTGCTATGCTGGAGATCCAGGATGCAGAATGGACTCGGGTCACTTGGGGGCTTGCTGGGAAGGGAGGCTTGGGCATCCCTTACCCTTTATTTTGGGGGTGGGCTGGACCCCACCTTGTAAACTCAGCCCTGTGCCCTGGACCCCACTTAGCCCCTTGGGACTAACCTCGGGTGGAGATCCTTTGGGCTTGCTCCCTAGTGTGGGACCGCCACAACTACAACCACCAACAGAAGACTGAACCAGGCATTGCCCCCATTACCAAGATGCCTCCTGGCTTGTTCTCAGGGACTGCAGAGTTGAGACACCTAATGGAACACTAGACTCTGTTCCCAGTCAAGAGTCGGCACAGGCATGGTGGGGTGGGTCCAGCAGAGTAGGGTGTCATTCTCGGGGGCTGGCATTTTTCAGATGCTGTGATCCCCATACAGGAGGCATGGCATACAATGACATAATGGTGCCAAAGTGCCAACCTCAGGCATGCCTCCCAGCACTGTAGGTTCCGGCAGCTGCTCCCTCTGGCCTCCGCCAGAGGTCTGTCATGCACTTGAAACACTCCCACCCTCCCCCTCTGGAGGGGGAGAGTAGCCCATCAGATGCTCAATCTACCTCCCCTGGCCAGCCCTCTGATTCCTCAGGTCCATTCCCAAACCTGGAGCACAGGAGTTACAAGTGAAAAACCTACCACTGCGCCAGCAGGCCAACAGACAACTCTTCTTTCTTGGGGGGAGAAGTAAGTGTGTCCTGGTTGACTGCCACTTGAAAATCTGGGTAGCAGCACAGTGGGACTGCATGGAATGGGACCCTCCACCCAGACACTGGGGGGTATTTCTGTTGAGGCAGGACTCATACATTGTGTCACTGCACTGTGTGGGCCTGGGGAGAAAACAAAGGAACAATACCTCAGATCCTGGTTGGTTGATGGCCCGGTCCCCTGTAGACCCTGCACTGGTGAATGGACATCTCCAACCAGGTCCAGTGACAAGGACACCACAGTGAAGAAAAGACCCAGGGATGTTGAGTGACAGGGCTGGGGGACCACTCCAGATGGTGGCAGGTTAGTGGAGGCAAGGAAGAAAGGACTAAAAAATACAGAAGGCAAACATCCTGAATGAGTACTTACGTTTGATCCTCACAGCAAAGACGGAAGGGCCACTCCCAGAATGTGGGGAGCTGGCCCTAAGGTACAGTGTGAAGGGCCTGTAGATAAGAGTTGGTTACAGCAAAGAGGGTGCTCAGGGACTCGGGTCCCTGAAAGTGAATAGGTTGCCAGGTCCTTATGGGTTACACCTAAGGTACTCAAGGAGGATTCGCCACCCAAATCGGCCAATCTGGTTACTCTCACCACCTCCCAAAATTTGGAATTCCTTTCCCTCAAATCTAGCACTCATCTTCCGCCTACTCCATCAGCTCTGCCTTCAATAATTACCTTGCACCTAGCTGCTCCTGCCATGTCCCTCCCTAATTCCCTCCTCTAAGCCCTGGACAAACCCTACCCCTCTACCATCATCTTCATTTTACCCTGTGCTCCCCCACCTCCCAAATTTCTAGCTCTCCTCCCCTTTCCACAAATTGCTCCCCCTTACTGGGGTCCCTTGATCTCTCACAGAATGTAAGGGACACTGAATGCTCTCCATGGGTCCCTCTCCTATCCCCCAAGGGGCTTGTATCGCTCATCTACTCCCTTCCCCCACCATCTCTCCCATCTCCCTAGACTTGCAGTCCTCTTAGCATCCTGAAGGGGTCCTACTGCATCTAGGCTTGTCTCCTCTCCTTCCCTTACCCCATCTACCTTTCTCCTGGCCATTGCAGTCCCTTGCAGGATTCTCAGCATCCTGAAGGGGTCCAACTGAGACTAAGCATATCTCAACTATTCTACCTAGCCACTATCTTGGCTTTCCATGACTACTAGCAGGGTCCAATGCATCCTGATGGACTATTGATTAGGCCCCATCCCTCCAAAGGTGCAAATCTCTTCCTCTCAAGGGTTCAATTGTCCTCCCTCCCTCTCCTATCACTCTATTAATCTCTATCTACTAGACTTTCCCCAACCCCTTGTAGGGTCCCCGCATCCTGAAGGGTCTTCTCTTGGGTTAGGTTCTATTCCTCCTCCTAGCATTAAGTCACACCTCCTCCTTCTCTCCCTCTTTAAATCCTACAGCCTTATCCCTTTCTATCTAGCCCCAGAGCCCCCTTGCAGGGTTCCCCACATCCTGAAGGGGTCTCTCTGGGACACTGCCTTATACCCTTCTCTCTGGTCCCCCCAGTCCCCTTGCAAGGTTTCTCGCACACTGAAGGGGTCTCCAGGGTCACGACTCTTCCCCCTCCCCCTGCCTCACCCTCTCTCTCTCTCTCCTTTCCTCCTTTTCTTTCATGTAAGCGCTTGTTTACTTATTAACCCGGCACTTATTGTCCACTCCTTCTACCTATTGTGCGCAACACTATTGTAACATTATTTATAACACCTGCCTTACAACTGTATGTTAATGTTGATCTTGTAACTTGGATGTTTAATGTCTCATTCCTACTGTACCCCTTCCCCCCAAGTCACATCGGGAGATGAGCGACTTGTCGCTCAATGTGCCTTGCTGGTAAACATTTCAATAAATAAATAAAAATAAAAGGTTGCACAGCTCCTAAGGGTGGCACTGGCAGAACTCTTTCACTGCTCCAAAGAAATGGAATGATCCTGGTGGACTAGAGGATGGCCAATGTGGCGCCACTCCACAAGAGCAGGAATAGGAATGATCCAGGAGTTACAGACCAGTCAGCCTGACCTTAATCATTAGTAAAATGCTGAAGACTAGAACACATTATAAAAAAAGAATATAGTGCAAATCTTGGAGGCCAGTGGGCTTTAGGGTAAGTGGCAACAAAGGTTTGTGGCAGACAGATAATGCCGGATGAACATAACTGACTTTTTTGATTGGGTAATAAAGGCAGTGGCCAGCGGCCAGACAGTAGATATAGTTTATCTAGACTTCAGCAAAGTCTTTGATTCTGTACCTCAAACAACGCTTATGAAAAAGCTGGGTGACTTGGGGTTGGGGGACAAACTGGCGAGGTGGAGTGGAGAAGAAATTTGCAGGTGGAAGGAGTCTGAGGTGGTCATTAATGAGATTCATCAGGAGTCATGGAGGTAACATGTGGGTTAGCACAAGGATCGGTCCTACTCTTAGGACTGGTACTATTTAACATATTAATTTGCAACACAGAGGAGGGAATCCAGGGCCAGATTTGTCTCTGCATACAACACTAAGCTCTGCGACAGAGTATCTGTTGGGAGGGGTAAGGGTGGATGAGTCCTCTAAGGAAAGATTACCTTGGAGTCATTATCAGTCACCGCTTCAAATCTACTGTCCTACACAACAAAGCAATGCGGAAAGCCAACAGGATGCTGGGTTGCAAAACGAGAGGGCTTTCTAATATAACTGACTTGCTCTGCGCTCAGTTGAGGTCCCTCGGCCTGTCTCCCCCGGCCCTGAAAAGGATAACTGACTACCTGCATGGCAGAAAACAGCGAACCAAATTTAACAAAGTCCTCTCTGCTCCCCTGCTGGTGACCTCGGGCATCCCCCAGGGCTCTGTACTGGGACCCCTTCTCTTCTCCCTGTTTATCAACAATCTCCCAGATGCTGTTACCAGATGCAGGGTCACCCTGTACGCGGATGACCTGGTCCTCCTTGCTCACTCCCGAGACGCAGCCACCCTAAACCTCCATCTATCTGAGGACTTCAGGAATATCCAGGCTTGGCTCACCAAACAGAAGTTGGTCCTCAACCAGAAAAAAATGCAGGCCATGCTCTTCGGCTCCTCCGCTAAAATTTGCGCCTCTCCAGTCCCTCTGCTAATCAACTGCACAGGCGTGCTTCCCTCCACACTGTGACCTCCGTCAAATATCTAGGGGTGGCCTTGACCCATAAGTGGACAGCAGGAGTCACATCCTCAACGTCTGCAAAGGAATAAACTGCAAGCTGGGGCTGGCCTATAGGGCCAAACACAACCTCACCCCTGCTGCATGCCTGGCTCTTGCCAGGAGGATGTTACTCCCTTTCCTAAGCTATGGACTCCACCTATTTGCACGCCTCAAAGCCCTCCTTACTAGATGGAATACAGCATTACAACAACATTTGCCGTTTTGCTCTGGCTGCCCCTGCCTCACTCATCACTGCGAACTTTGAAGGAAGTTAGGCTGGCTATCCCGACCAATCACCTAAACTTTGGTATAGGGTGCCACGTGAGCAAAGTGATCACCAGCTCACCCCGGGGTTGGCTCAGCTCCTCTCCCAGCTGACCGCTCTCTACTACCCCTAAGGTCCCAGGGTCCTGGGATACTAAAAGTACCCTCAACCCGCACCCTTATGGGTGAGAGGGACTATGCCGCACATGCCCCTAAGCACTGAAACTCCTTCCCTGAGCAGGTACACACCGCCCCTTCCCACAAAAGCCTTCGGACCTCCTTGTGGGAGCATCTTAAGCTGGCCTCACGCTGTGAATGCCTAAAGCCTCCCTAGCTATAAGCCCTGGACACTGGACACTGTAGTCCCTCTGGCACTCTGCTCCAGGAGCTATATTTATATAAACCAAATCGGATGCCGATTTCCCTGACCAGCTCCTCCTCTGTTCCACTTTATGTTACAGATAGTCAATGTTGTTCAATGTCAACTCACTATGTATTCTATCCTCACTGTCTTACTCTGTATATTGCCTGCAGCTTATCGACCTATTGTACCTAACCTCCAAGTGTATATGTAATCATTTCAACTAGTGTGAGACGTAGCCATTCACTTAACTTTTGCTGTATTGTTGTACTCTGTATTTACCTGTATTACCTGTTTGTACTCTCCCGGGTCGTTCCTGAAAATAGGCATACTACTTGTCTAGTGTACTTACCCGGTTAACAAAAGCTAAATAAATAAAAAAAAAAGAATAAGAAGCACGTGATATTGCCCCTTGTACAGATTCCTGGTGAGGGCCCACATAGGATACTGTGTGCAACTCTGGAATCCACACCTAATGAAATATAGAATCAGCTGAGTCTGTGCAGAGGAGGGCTGCAACTGATCCAGGGCAGCAGGGTAAATCGTATGAGGAGAGGCTGGCAAGCCTCAGCGTGTATACGGGCAGTCAGAAGGAACCGGGGACATGATAGAGGATTTTGCAGGGTACCAACAGGGTGGTGCAGTAAACTGCTCAGGAGGAATGAAGGCACTATGGTGAGAGATCAAGAATGGAAATTAATGGGGAGAAGGTTTAACAAGGATGGGAGTAAATTCTTCCTTATGGTAAGGGGCTGCCAATATAGCCTAGAGGTTAACTCAATGAGCTGTGAATGAGCTTGGTACATCCAGCAGGCCTGGGTTTGATTCGCACAACATCCACTAGCATACTGTGTGAACTGAAGCAAGTCACTTAACCTTCCTGTGCTCCTGGGATGCATTTGGACACAAGATTCAGCTTAGTGTGCCTTCCCTGACAAAGATTTGTACAATAAAAATAAAGAGAGCACAGTGGATGAGTGGAATAGATTACCCATTGAGGTGGTCCATGCAAACGTGGGCAGGACAGACGCAAAGGAATAGTGCAAACTACAGGAAAAGGGGATGGGGACATTCTCATGTAGGGGGGGCTGAAATACCACTAGGACTATTGGCTAATAACTCTGGCCCAGTGCAGGCAAGTATAGCTTCAGGTAGGCATATGGGCAGACTAGAAAGGCAGTTGGATCTTTTTCTGCAGTCAACCTCTATGTAATGTATCTATGTCACCTAGTATCTGGGTTTACACAGCACCTGAAGAAGAAACCTATGTGGATTTGAAAGCTTGTATAACAGTCTGACAGTCAAATAAAAGCTATCACCACCCACTTTTTTTCATCAGTTCTACCATCTGACTTGCACGGAAATACAATTCTGCGCTGTTCAAGGCCCATAATTCTCCAGTCGATCAACAACAGAACTATGACTGCATTGCGTGAATCCAGCCACAGAACAACTGTGTTGCCACAGAATGCCATTTTTTTAGGTTTTCCACAAGTTCAGTCTCTTTCACCCTTTATGCTTGCCCTAAAGTCCCTCTCCTGCACTCACTATTTCAGGCCTTTGATAAAATCACATGGAGCTTAGCCAATGGTTACAAATCTGCCACAGCAGCAAATTGATTCCAGTGCAGAAGTAAACCAAATCTGCCACAGACTGGGGTCACCATGACTCCAGCACTGATCACTGAGAGTTGACGTCCTCTACTGGCCTGAAACTGTGAGTGCACCACGCTAATATGCCTCACATAAGAGACGCACGCACTTGTTGTTCCTTGTTTTAGTCTCTGCAGATCATTTGAGAGATGTTTAGGCATTGCATGGTCCTGTTGAAAGCCCAGTCAGCCAAGGTTCATTCAGGGTAATCTGGAATGATTTCCCACAACACATTGAATCAGGAAATATGGGCAATGCAGTGTTTTCTACCTTAGATACTTGGCATCAACATCCTGCCACAGGGGAAACCTTCTTTTATCTGAAAAGAAACACACGCACACACACAAACACACACACACTTTCCAGTTTCCTGTTAACTGGCACCTAGAAAAAACACTCCTGCACATAACAGTGAACAAAACAGTGCTACAAAATGCCACCTATTTGGTTGTAGGACTGCCATATGGATTATGGATCACATTTCTTGGAGAAGTATATCTTCTTTATGGTGTAGGAGAAGCATCTGACATCACTTTGGAGAAAGGGCCCATTCAGAACTTATTTCAAGTGCAGCTGAGCACCCCACCCCCCGCCCTGTGTAGAGCAATCCATTTCCAGTCCAGCTCCTTTCTCTTCAGTTTCACTGGCGTGTGCATGCCTCTCACCCTTTAGTCCCTCAAATGTAGGACACTGACACTCAAAATGTAGGACAATGTGGGAAACTGGCCCTCAAAATATGGGGCATATCATCAAGCAAGAAAACACATGCTGAGAGTACTATGGAAACTAGTGTCTTTATTTGTGCCAAGCTTCATTTTGCTTTAGCGTCACAGAGCATTATGAATTTCTACTTTAAAAGTCTGAGTTGCTGCATGTTCCGCATCTAGGTAGCATCTTTTCTGTGTGGGACCGATGTAGGACTTAACAATTCTGAGGGACAGAATGAAGGATGCCCCTTTTAGTGTGGGACAGTTGAGAGGGTGTGTGTGTGTGTGTGTGTGTGTGTGTGTGTGTGTGTGTGTGTATTCTCACTTGGAGTTCAGGTGTCATAATTTAGCTACAACATGGCACTATTAATACTGTGAAAACAAAATGACACTGACCTGAAAACAATAATTCCACAAGCAGAACATGGAATAACCTCTCCTACAATATATGTAGACATTAGGATTTAAATGTTAACCCTCCTGTTCTGAATGGAGAGAGATATACAGTACCTGATAAAGACTTAGGTGACAGACCCTGTACACTTTTATAAGGCACTGTCACTTACTGGTTAAAATGACCACTTAGCGCCAGTCCTTTAACTTGCACCTCAACTGGGTTGCAAGCATTTTGCTGTACAGATGCTATTCATTGTGCCACTGCACAGGAAATGGACAGGGGTCACCCTGCGAATGGTATGCAGGGCCATGCAGAGAAGGCCAGGTTGGGGTGCCTCCACAGAGTAGGGAAGAAATGGCTGCATCCCAAAAAGGACTCACCAGTTTGTAAAGAACTCACATAAAGTGTAGAAGTATCTGGATGCTTGTTTAATCAAACAGAAAAGTGCAGTAAAATTGCCAAAGTACTTAACAGACAGACCAATGAAACAAAACCTCTGTCTACAGTCTAGGTGTCCTGGCACTTCCCTCAGTTTGGAGCTTCAGTAAGGGAGCCATGCACAAAGCATGAAGAGTCTCTCTCTCTCTTGGTTGCAGTATTTTGTGAGCTCACTCCTGACTGTAGAAGTGTGACAGGGTATAATAGGTGTGTTTGGTTGGGGAGAAGGATTGTAGTGTTTCAACAGACAATGCAGGAGCCAGTAAGGGACAGAGATTGTTGTGGACTGCTGCAGATTTATTGGTGGTGGGGAACTAGGTTGGGGAATACTGGATGGCAGAGATGTCTGAAAATGTGGGAGTGGGTGGGCGAGTAACTGAACCACCAGGAAGATGGGCAAGGAACACGAAAATAAAATCCTTCATGGCATAAAAGAAGGCCTAAAGCTGGAGTTAGGCAGATGGTGGAGGAACAACTGATGTGCTAAGCCCCTCTAACCAAGGATTCTGGGCATGGCAGAGTACCATGTGACTGACATGTGCCATGTGACTGACAATGTGCCATGCCATGACCGCCATGTGTGGCAATGCCTAGCATGTTAGCAGACCAAAATAAATGCATTTTGTGCCCACTAACATCTGGCAGACAATGAAGAAGAATAATTTGCATTTACATAGTGCATTTCATCCACACTATATCCCAAAGCACTTTCTGAGCAATGAAAGACTGGTAGTGAATTGACTGTAAACACATAGTGTCAACCATTTTACACATACCAGCGACAGCCTTAGGGCAACTATATGAACCAGTTTTATGGGAACAGGAATGCTGGCCAGCACACATGGAAAATCTCTACTCTTGCAAAGAGCATCTTGGGTTCTTTTCTTCCACCTGCACACCACCAGGACAGCACCAGAGACAGCCAGAAGGGACCTTGGTTTAACAACTCATCAAAGGATGGCACACCCGACAGTACAGCACCCTAGTACTGCACTCGGGTGCCAGCATTTATGATGTCAGCCCAGTCCTGGTGTGGGGCGTGGCTGCCAGGGAAAACTCTACCCAGCAGCTAAGTCAGGGTTCTGTATGTCAGTTTTTGGTGGCGGTGACAGTAAACTGTGGCTCTTTACAACCTGAATTGCACTATCCCACCCTCCGACTCTGACTGTGTACAGGAACCCTGACTATTAAACCAGGGATGCCAGAGATGTATGCAGTGGGTAAGAAATGGAGGAATTCCAGAAATGGAAAGTACAAAACGCAAGGGAAGATGTTCACACTGAAGGATAACTCGTTCGTGAAGACACATTCTAGCTGTGTAGAGTAGACTAATTGATCCAAATAGACATTTAATTTATTGCTAAAAAATAATTGTACAAAAGTCACATTGTGCAATGCAACTCTGATTTTGGGTCATGGGCACAGAAAAGGCATTATTCTTATGTTTTAATGCTTAATTCCAGTATCTGTGGGAAGAAGAAATTCTGTTCCTGTTGCAGAAAAGGTTATAGGAGGAACTCTGTTCCTGTGTGTTTCTACCCACTTTTATTATTAGTGTAAGCAGTGTCTCTGAACTCGGAGCCTATGTTTGCAACTGTCACAAGGTCATGGGGAGTATTTCAGGAAAAACACTGTTAATGGGCCTGAAAGGGTAAAGTCTAGAATGTATTGCTTCAGACCGGCTGAAGTCACTGCAGCTCTCCCTCTCCCAGTTTAGAGGCCCCGTTCAGATATTTTACTGGTGGTTTCCATGGAGACACTCCAAATAAGCAAAAGCTGCGTGGCTCATAAATAACACTTCATTTTCTGCATCAGTGTGTCTCGAGTGCCTGATCTCTGCTGCATGCATTCTCTCTCCTGCCCCCTCAACCCCTTCCAAACCCCAGCTGTTCGCAGACAGTGGGAGACAAAGAGAGCTTGCTCATAGCTCCAGAGCTGTTCAGCAGCACATCAGGAAAAATAACTTTTAACAACTTCTGTATACAGGGTGTGCTTGAGCTCGGCAGGCATTCTCCTGGCTCCCCCCAACACACACACAAACAAACACACATTCCTCCATCAAACAGTGAGAGACAAAGGGAGCTTGCCTGGGGAGCTTGCTCAACTCTCCAGAGATACAGTGTGCATGTACCTAGATAAGGTATTTAACACCTTTTAAATACAGGGTGCACCCAAGCATGGTATGCATTCTCCCTCTTGCCCCCCCCCCCCAAAACTATATCCTTCAGCTAATAGTGGAAGGCAGCAGGAGCTCGATCTCAAGCAAGGGAGTTTTCTCTACATATTCTACCATGTATACAAAGAGGAAATAGGGTGCTGGTGGTGGTGGGGGGGGGGTTAATGTGTGGCAAAGATTCACATACTGTAGCCCTTTTCTTGACCTGCTGCTATTGGCAAACCCTCAGGTTCATAGAATCATAGAAGCTTGACGGCAGAAAAGGACCACACCGGCCCATCTAGTCTGCCCTATTCCCCCCCACCACCACTCCTCCCCCTCTCTGCCGGCCACCTCCCTCCCCCAACTACTCAGACCTATGTCTGTCCCATGCCCTCTTGAATCCCTCCACTGATTCAGTCCCACCTACCTCTTTTGGTAGTCTGTTCCAGGCCTCCATCACACTCTCTGTGAAGAATCGCCCTCTCACATTGCCTCTGTGTCTTCCTCCCTGCAGTCTGAGGCTATGCCCTCTAGTTCTGGCCCCCTCTTTTCTCTTAAGTAAACACCTTCCTTACTTTGTTGAGCCCCTTCACATAATTAAAAGTTTCAATCATGTCTCCCCTTTCCCTTCTAGTCTCCAGCGTGTACAGATCCAGCTGCTTACACCTCTGCTCATATGTCTTCCCTTGCATACACTGCACCATCTTGGTTGCCCTTCTCTGAACCTTCTCCATCCCATCTATGTCCTTGCGGAGGTATGGTCTCCAGAACTGGACCCTGTACTCCAGAAATGGCCTCACCATGGCTTTGTAGAGGGGCATCATTACCTCCCTCCTTCTACTAGTGAAACCCCTGCCAATGCATGCCAACATTCCACTGGCCTTTCCCACTGCCCTGCTACACTGGTTTCCTACTTTAAGATTGGATGACACTATAATCCTCTGATCTCTCTCCTGTTCAGTTACTTTGATTGCCTCCCCTCCTAGGGTATATCTTGCTCATGTGTTCCTACTCCCCACGTACATTACAGCTCACTTTTAGGATCTGAAGCTGGGATGGGCTTTATCACTCTGTCCAGTGGGCAGGAGAAATTGCATAATTTCTGTTAAGAGAATTGAAATTAACTTCATGCTGGGCTATAGATGTCTGTCAAGGGGGCAGCAGGTGAAATCTGTTTGGGTACAGGATCTGAAGTTAACTCCATTTTGGGCTATAGACATCTGCTAGGAGGACAGGAGAAGTACTGCTTTTGCAATCTTGGTTTTGGCACCTGTGGTAGGCTATAGCCTACATTTCCCCACCCAGAAGGTGGGGGAGGTCATGCTTGTCCAGGTTCAGCTACAGGGACAGAAGTAAACTGGTTTGATTGGCAGTGACTTAATCAAAGGGGGCCAGTGACTGGACTCATGGGTCCAGGTGCCTGGGGTATGACAACTATACAGAGGGATGAGTGTGGGTGCACACACACAGAAAGTGGCAAACTAAGTCGGAGGTCTCCAACAAGCTGGTGCTGAAGGGGCACTGGCAAAGGGCTGCAGACAGACTGTGACAGTTGGCCTATTTTTAAAAACGTATTTTATTGCGTTTTAAATTTGATGTACAGTTGTACATTAAGAAGCCATCAGAGAAAAGATCCAATAGGAAATAATGTCAACACTTCATAGTAGGAACACATAATACTGTATCCTCCACATACAGGTACTTGAGCGGAGGCAATGCAAAACACCTGTTTATAATCAGTAAATATCAAGAAATAGTGTGTGCCAAGACAGCAGGCAAGTCCATTTCTCAGAAGAATGTGCATCACCAAACGAACTGGTATTGTGCAATTGTATAGTATCTCAAAATCCATAATAGTTGGGGATTCAAATGCAAATTCCTGATGCCACCAATAAGACAACATTTCAATAAATTGTCACTGATTTAAGCAACAAAATGTAAAACACTTAATGGTGGATTCTGTAAATAACACATGAGCTGTAAGGTTGTATTCAAAACCATGGATGACATAAGGAGGCAGTATAGCACAGTGGTCTAAGGCTCTGAGCTACAAATCTGGTGACATCCAACAGACCAGACCTGGGTTTGAATCCCACAGCTTCCACTTTCATACTGTGTGACCCTGAGCAAGTCACTTGTGCTCCCAGGTCACTCCTGTAAAAAAGCTTTTAGCTTAGTGTGCTATACCTGGTTAAAAAAAAACAACTAACTAACATAAGAGAATTCAGAAGAGTTTTCGATAAGCAACAGTTTCATGTATTTGGAATTCGATCACAGAATGTTGCCCTTCTTAATTGTCAGAGTCCAACTCTGAGAAACCAGTGAAAAGACTTCCTGACATGCAAGGGTATTTAAGTGTGTGAGACAAAGTGACTACCCTCTTCTACCACTACTCTATTCTTTAGTAGGGGCCTGACATCATTTTTCCCTGAAAGGAAAAGTATGTCAGGAATTTTGTTGCTTCTGTAAATCTGTTTCAAGTCTCAGTGTTCAGTAATTCAAAGCATCCTTATACTTTCAGCCTGACAAACACACACACACACACACACACACACACACACACACACACACACACACACACACACACACCATGATACACTGAGACAAACTCAGGTAGAACAATGGGCAGCCCTGATGGATTATGGGGCTTCTTTTGCCAGCACTTTTATATGTTTCTTATTAGCACAGCCATATACCCACATGCATATGCAGTCCACTCCAACATGCAATACAGATACATACCAGCCAGCCACCATTAAACCTGCAAAATACACAATGCATAGGAAATCTCAGCTGGGATACATTGTACGTAATATATTTTGCTCATGCTATGTTCAGGTATACTTGCTAACTTTGCAGTATAAACTGATATGAACTGGTTTGGTAGTAAAGAAAATGCAGGAGTTTGCAGGACTGTGAATTCAGGTTTCGGATAGTTACTATATCTGCATAGTGAAGGAAAAACGCAAGGTTTGAGGCACTGTGGTCTAAGAATTAGCACACAGGATTGGGAACCATCAGATCACAGGTTCAGATCCCACTAGAGCCAAGCCAAATATTCATTGCGTGACCTTAAGCAAATCACTTATCAACCAGTGCTCAACTCCATCCAGCTGCCGAAACACAAGCAGGACCTCACTGAACCAGATGTTGCATATCAGCTGGACTAGCCTGAGTATATAAATGATAAAGTATACAAAATGAAAAACATCTCGGCCACTCTGAGTCCTAGCATTCTCCATTGTTTCACTGTAGGCAAGTGGGTAACCCCATCGCAAAGGTCATCTAATAAAAACATATTTTACAATGTGCAAAAACAGCCACGTTTGAAAAAAGGCATCCATGCTAGTATGTAAGATCTAAAAGAGGCTAGGCCAAATTAGATGAAATGGACATTCATATAAACGTGAGATACCTTTATGGGATCATGAAAACCATTTGGAATGGGTGAAGCTTACATAGTGCATCAGGCCCTGCTCCTTTTTTTTTATTCTAAAGCCAGTGCCCATTTTCTCTGCATGAGTGAGAGAGAGAAATTGTATTGTATATTATTGTATTGTATTGTATTGTATTGTACTGCATTGTATTGAGTTGTACTGTATACATGCAAATCCCCTGTACTTGCTGTTTTCTGTCTCTATCTGACTCTAAACCCTTTGAAAATAGACTGCTGAAAGGATTTTATGCAAAATATATAAATAAAATGAATGTTCCCTCCAGTTCTAAAAACAATGCAAGTTACAAATGAAACATTTAATTGGTCATGTTAAACAGGACACAACTGGTGATTTGTTAACCCCTTTATTCATCCATCTTTTTTAAGTTTTGTGGCCTCTGAGCACTGCCTATGCCTTGATCAGACATTCTCCAGTCTCCCAGTTCCATCTGCTACTCCACCCACCATCAGGCAAACAGGAATCCACATAGGGTGGAACCTGAGAGCATTTGCACCATCACAAATGGTGGCCAGTGGGCATATTTTTTTTCCAATCTTCTCTCCTAACCCTGCCCACCTCCTTTATGGTACCAGGCAGCACACTGGCAGACCATGCCAGCATGTAACATGCCTCTGTACAGGACACAAACTCCCTGGCACATTGCAGAGTTCGCTAGTTCTGCAGAACCTGGCACCTTCCTCACCTGGCTGGAAGCACTGTAGTGTGGCACTGCCAGCCCAGCCCCCACCCCTCTGGACCACTTGGCTGGCTGCCAAACTCAAGTCGCCAGTGAGAGAGCATGTTGCTCCATCTATTAAGCCATTGGGCAACACCCACTCATTCATTTTTAAACTCACACCTGTGGGGGAGGAGAGCATTGCCTTGGCAGTTGTGCAGGAGATACAGTAGGCTGAGGGAAGGGGCTGTGTGCTCCATTCTGGGTGGAGGGAACAGGTCTCATGACTCCAAGCAGCACTGGCAGAGAGTCAGAAGAATGTCACGAGACTCAAAGTCATGTTGGCATGGAGTTGGAGGACCATCTTTCCCACCTAAGGACCACCTTGCCAGACACCACTACTCCAAAGGTTGCCAGAAGGAAACAACAGTTGGACTAAAGTGGGCTCAAGGAGGGCATGGGTGGTAGGATCAGGAAGGCTGAGGGGAGCGGGTGACAAGCACACACCTCATCCAGTGCCACTAAGAAACTCCTATGCCATTCTGGTGGAGCGCGACTGCCATTAAGTGGCACCCAAGCTGGTGGATGAAGAGGATGTGGGAGAACACCCAAATGGAGTTCCCAGGAGGGAGGGAGGAAGGGGATCCCTAGAGAAGGAAGAAGCAGCTTCTAGTGGGGGACTCTATAGTCAGGGGAAGAGAGTTGGTTGAAGAAAAGAGGATAGAGATGGAGGGAGGTTAAGTGCCTACCTGGTGCATCGGCTCAGAGAGATGGAACGCATATCCAGTGAATCACAAGGGCTATGAGAAAGAGGGAGCTGTACTTCATTGTCCACCTGGGGACAAATTTCCTAGCTCTGGAAGGAACAGGGGCAGTGCAAGAGCAGTTTAGTGAGCTGGGGAAGGGTCTTAGGCAGGTAGCCCACACTGTAGCCTTTACAGAAGTGCTGCCTGTCTACAACAGGTAGAAGGAGAAAGAGCTCCATACTAAGGCCTTCAACTCATGGTTGAAGGAATCTTGCAGAGAGGAGGGGTATGGCTACATTGGACTGGGGCTCCACCTGGAGGGATAACAGCTTGTACCTGGGGACAGCCTGCATCCATCCATGAAGGTAGCAGCAATCCTCAGTAGACAGTTTAAGTGTTACTTCTATGAGCATTTAAACTTACCAAGGGGGGTGGTGGAAGGGAAAGAGGGGGCAGAAACTGCACCCCCAGGCTGTGATGGAGAGTAGAGAATTTCTGTGGGGAAGGATTCCTACCAAAATGAAGGACAACCAAGGATGCAAGGGATCAGCATGGGAGGAAGAGAAGTGGGCAGTGTGGAAATGGAGAAGAAGGGGGAACAACTAGACAACATGAGAAGGGACAAGAGTAGGGCTAACAAAATCTGGACAGCCATGTGTGCCAATGCTAGAACTCTGGGAAATAAGAAACCAGACCTGGAGGCCACCATGACTGAGGCAGGTCTGGATATTTTAGCCATCACTTAAACATGGCGCACAAACAACCATGACTGGGAAATGGTTATACCAGACTACACAATGTTTAGAAGGGACAGGGTAAGAAGGAAAGGTAGGGGAGTGGTGCTTTTTGTTAAGGAAAACAAAGTGACAGAGGTACACTGAGGACAGGAGGAGGGGGTTAAGGTGTTGTGGGTCAACCTTGATTCTGGAAACAGAGCCACCATTTGCGTGGGAGTGGTATACATGCCCCCAACACGAGCAGAGGACATAGACAAACAAATGTTGGAAGGGAGGCAGTATAGCACAGTGGTTTAAGGCTCTGACCTGCAAATCTGGAGACCTGGGTTTGAATCCCACAGCTCCCACTTGCATACTGTGTGACCCTGAGCAAGTCACTTAACTTCCCTGTGTTCCCAGGTCACACCTGTAAACAAGCTTTCAGCTTAGTGTGTCTCTCCTTGTTAAACAATTGGACTTAGGCAAAATGGCTAAGAAGAGGGAGGTGTTGTTGTGGGACTTTAATCTGCCAGATGTAGAGTGCAGCCTTCATGCTACTTCAGCGATGTCACCAGTGATCTTCAAGAGACCTAAAGTAGTTCCATGTTTGGGTCTAAACCCTGATTGGAATTCATTCAAGATCTTATGTTTCAACACAAATAAATGAATCTGTTTTGCCACTATTCTTTCTAGAATTTTAGAAATTGTTGGTAACAATGAAATTGGATGATAGTTTTCAATCAAATTCTTTTGTCCATTTTTAAAAACGGGTATCACATTAGCTGTTTTTCAATTTTGTGGAAACTCTGCATAAAGCAGGGACATACTGAATAATTTGGCAAGTGGCTGAGCAATAATAGGGGCTGTTAATTTCCTCAGTAAATTAGGTATAACATCAAGTCCACCCACTTTTTTTATTTTTATTTTCAATAGGAATTCCAAAACGTCCTTGGAGGAGACTATAGAAAAGTTAAATTCCTCCTTTAGTACCCCTTGGGAAGTTCTATCTACTGTCCAAATCCTGAACTACATTGCCCCTCCTTGTATTTTTTTGTACTGACATCCACCTTACTTTGTGTTGAAGTACCCATGTGTACAAAATAATCATTAAATTCATTAGTCAATCTTTTCCCCATGTTCACACTTTCACCATCAATAACAAATGTATCCGGATAATCAGACCTTTGAACCCCATGTAATGTATTCATTGCCCCACAAAAAGATCTTGGGTCATTGGATATATTTTCTATTAATTTATTGCTAAAATACTCTTGTTTGGCATTCCTTAATTCTTTAGTGTACAGATTTCTCATTTGTTTATAATAACACCAATCCTGATTCAAATCTGTGCATTAAGCTCTTTTCCAAGCTTTATCCCCCATCCTTTTTACCTTATATAATTTTGAATTATACCAGGGGGAATTTTTAGACTTAACTAATCTAGTTTTGATCGGTGCATGGGCATTCCAGATATTTAGAAAATCCTGGTGAAATAAATCCCATGCATCACTCACATTAGGTATAAGATGTCATCTTTCCCAGTTATAATTGTCTAACTCAAGCATGAGTTCTACATAGTCAAACCATTTGTATGTTCTACATTTTATAGTTCTCCACAGATTTTTACACAGTTTTTCATTTTGTATACAATATAACATTTGATGATCAGACGCAGTATCTGGGAGTACTCCACTTGCTAAATATTTTTCAGGCTTATTTGTAAATATTAGATCCAGGATAGAAGATGTACTGGTGTTCTTAGGGTTTAGTCTGGTAATATCAGTGATAAGTTGTGTCAGTCCTAATGTGGTAACCATGTCATCTAATATGTGTTCAGAATCAATTAATTTCCAATCAACACTGAAGTCGCCAATAAGCAACAATTCACGGGACTGTGCAAAAGCTTTTAAAGTTTCCTGTAAATCATTAAACACTAACAGATTACACTTGGGTGGACGATAAATACCCAGGAGCAATAAAGACTTAGAAAATGGTACTGTATATTCACTTCTGAGGGAAGTATTTCAATATCGAGCTAGTCACACACCAAATCAACTCCTTTAACCTGTAAAAAAATCTTTTGTATATATTTTAATCCCACCACCCCTTCTATTTATATCTTTCCTCCACAATTTAAATCCTTTCAATGTAACCAAATTATCTGAGATCTTACAGTTTAACCAAGATTCTGTTATAATTATCAGATCAGAATCCTACTTTATCGTCCATTCCTTATATAATCAATTTTCTTTTTAAGACTGCAAATATTTAAATGGACAATGCTTAAACCTTTTTACTATGGGGGCCGGAGTTTGGATGAACATCACCACAAAGGGTTAAGGTTATAACAGTAATCAAGTTACAAAATCTATACAGCCTGTAAATAGATAATGTATCACAGTGTAGCTTTCTAAGCATTGTTTCATTAGTTGCAACTGGGATCACATTTAGCCAAGCCTCAAGCCTCCCTGTATCCCTGGCTTTTCACTGTACTTACCCTGGAAAGGCTCTTGGTGAAAACTGTACTGTCTTTGTAATTAGCTCTCCTTTTTAGGTAATGATTCCTAATATAGTTATTGCTGCATCCTGGGGATACAGGACTAAATACTGGCCACTGGAACCCTGGTTCTTTAGCGAACCAAGCATTCAAATGTAATGTATCTTATCTTGCTATGCAACAGTACCTTTCATGGTAACCTTGTAACTGCTTGTCAACTATGTTTCTGCCATCCATCTTACATTATATGTACGATCTGGAACCTTTGTAAATGAGTCTCTAACTCAAAGATATTAATCCCAATCTGAAATAAATAAATAAATAAAATATAACAATAAATACAACTGCCTAAAAACTGAATTCCAACTTATCAATGAAGATGCATATCTATCACTGATCGAATCTGATTTTATTAACTCATGCCCATTACTTGGTCTACAGGAACTATCTAGTTCTGTATCCCTATTTCTAAATTCCATAGGGGATACATTCATAAGTTTCCCATTGACCAATGGAGACACTAATTTACTGTGTGAGCCCAGCCAAATAATCAATCCCCACAAAACTATGTACCATTGAATTTTTTAAGTATTGATTATACCCTACTAAACATGAGAAACTTTATAGCAGACTAAATGAGTGAATGCTCTACACTATATATAAAGGAAAGTGCAATGCAAAAATAAAAACAATAATCAAAATCTTTAAGCCACTTTTTCAGCCTTGGTTAAAAGCTATCATAAATACAAGACAAGCTGTACAGAGAGGTCTGAATAGTTTACCCTGTAATTTTAAAGCTAAGAGATGGAAAGATAATTGTAAAAATACCAGGAATTAGTTAAACATTTCTAACAGCCTATAAATGTGTCTGTTTACAGATGACATGAAGATTTGTAATGGGGTGGACACAAGGGGAGGGATGGAGAAAATTAGGGAGGACCTGGTCAGGTTGGAGGAGTGGTCAGGGAAATGGCAATTACAATTCAATGCAAAAAAAATGCAAAATTATGCACATAAAGAATAGGAACCCAGGGGCAAAATACTGACTGGAAGGGATGAATTGGAGGTAACAGAACAAGAAAGGGATCTGGGAGTCATCATTTCAGATAATCTGAAGGTGGGGAACCAATGCAATAAGGCAATAGGGAAGGCTAGCAGAATGTTGGCATGCATTAGAAGGGGATTCACAAGCAGGAGGAAGGAGGTGACTATGCCTTTGTACAAAACTATGGTCAGGCCACATCTGGAATACGGGGTCCAGTTTTGGAGGCCACACTTACAGGGGGACAGAGACAGGTTGGAAAGGGTCTAGAGAAGGGCAACCAAAATGGTTCAAGGGCTACACCAGAGATCATATGAGGAGCGATTAGAGGAACTAAATGTATTTACACACTGGAGATAAGGAGGGAGA
Source organism: Neoceratodus forsteri (assembly GCA_016271365.2). Taxonomy (NCBI): domain Eukaryota; kingdom Metazoa; phylum Chordata; order Ceratodontiformes; family Ceratodontidae; genus Neoceratodus; species Neoceratodus forsteri. Next base: position 340,186,324 of record CM057449.1, read on the forward strand.
GGGGGATATGGCAGAAAACTTCAAATATCTAAAGAGAATAAACAAGGTGAGAGAGAGAATAGCATATTCAGGATGAGTGAAAATAAATCAATGAGAGGGCATGCATTCAAGCTGGAAGGGGGAAGATTTGGAGGAAACACGAGGGGGACATTCTTCACAGAGAGAGTGGTGGGCCCCTGGAATAGGCTGCTAGAATTAGTGGTGGGTGTAGATTCTGCAACAAATTCAAGAGGGCTTGGGACAACTATATGGGGCTAAATAGAAGCAAAAATGGAATGGAGGGAAGGGGGTAAGGTAAAAGGACAAGGGGAGGTATTTGGGCAGACTGGATGGACCAAGGGGTCCTTTTCTGCCAACAAATTTCTAAGTTTCTGTGTTTCAATGTAATATACCCAAAGGTTTGTAAATATCTTGAGGTAGAAGGCCGACAGATCCCAGCAGGAATGCTACCTGAGGGCCCACAGGTGGAACTACACAGTCAGGGATGGCACGGATCAGGGACATGCACAAGTTTCAAGCACCCCATCCATGCCCATTGTGTGCATGTGGTATGCTCGTTCACAGCTGGTATCTCGGGGTGGAAGAAACCAGGGAGGAAAAGCCTCTCAGCCTGGTAAGATGGCACCTCAGTATGCTCAGGTCCTGCACTGCCTGTCCGCTGAACATGAAAGGGTCCCCCTGCCAATGAATTTAGAGTCCAGAAGGCTCTTTCATGGGGGTATACCGTGGGGTAGGTAAGAAGGTCCTCTTAGAACAGTGACAGGTGATGGGGTAGGGAGGGTTTTGTATGAGGCAGATGATTGTCACGGCTGGAGGTATAAAAAATAATACATAAAAGGAAGTACAGACCATAGTGGTGAGTGCAGGTGAGAGGGACCAGTTCAGGGCAAAGCAGCAAAAAGCAGGGTAGACAGGGTCCAACCAGGCTAATGTGGACTTTGAGGCTGCATTATAGACAATGTTGCAATTGTCCAAGATGGGGAAAATCATTGTCTGAACAATAACATGTCTGGTTGCAGCAGGGAAGCAAGATTTGGTGAACAGAGGACGTCCAAGCTTGAGGAAGAATTTTGAGGAAAAGGAACTGATGTGAGGTAGAGAAGTAGAGCAACTGGTCTAACTACACCTCAAGGTACAGTACTTTAAAGATGTGGCACTATCCAGAGGAGAACTGTCACAAGTCAGGAATGGGATGGGAAGTGGGGGTACAGTTTGGGTTCAGAACCAAAGGTCAGGATCAATTTTCTTTGCATTAAGGGTCAGCTGGTTTGAGAAGAACCACCATCACTGAATGGCGTGTAGCTTAGGATGAAGTCTAAAGTGAAGAGAGCCAACGTCATGGCCATTGGCAAACAGAACTGTATCATCCACATACATGTGTAAGGGGAGCAGGAACAGACTGCAGGCAGGTCATTGAGGAATGATGAGAATAAAAAAGAGTTTACAGAACAAAGTAGGGGAGAGGAGGGTAAACTGAGTTATTAAGGTCATGAGACAGTGGATGGTGGGTCTGTAAGACAGTGGTGGAAGGGAAGTCTGTGAAATAGTGTGGGGGGAGTCTGTGAATGATCTTGAAGACAAAACATGCTATTAGGATTGTGAAGAGAGCCACTGTTGGCTTATCAAGGATGCTGTTAGATTTCAGTATAAAAAGCAGAGCTGCATCTAGGGACCAGGTGATACTCATAGTAATACAAAAATGTACAGGAAGCCACACTAACAAAAGTATGGATCTGATGTGTTTCTGACAGACAGCCAGTACCAGTATGAAGCTTTTGTGATTGTTTGTATATGGGTTGCCATGCTGTATAATTATCCAATTTTTATTTTAAAATAAAAAGTCTAACACTCATCGGTGTTCAGACTGGCTGTACTGATTTATATGGGTGCTTAGCTCTGACTGCTCATAAATGGATTTATTTACGCTCGTATCACTGTATTATAGGAATTGGGGCAGCCTTCTCTCCTTGTCTAGCCCTACATTGTTGATCCACTCTCTGATCCCAAACACATATCACTGCTGGAACCAATGACTGCGATATGAGAAAATAAGCTACAGTAAGTCCGGTTTAATGTATTTCAACAGGGTTTGAACTTCTACTCATACTTTTGTCATTTTTTTAGTACTTCTGCACCAAATTTTCAACATGGCCTTTTTAGGAGCCCACCTGATGAACAAGGGAGGTGCATTTTTTTAAATCTGGCCCAAAAGGGGATTTTGTGGTCATTGCATGAAATCACCTTTCAGGTGGGATTTGAAAATTTTCATTTACCGGGTTCATGAGGTGGGGTCATAAAATGGCTAAGTTGAAAATTTGGTGTAAACATATAAATGACAAAGTTATTAGTGAATGTTGAACTATTTCAACAGTCACTCTTAACTTTGCTAATTTTTAACATTTTTAACCAAACTTTCAACATGGCCTTTGTGGGATCCTACCTCAAACAAGGCCGGGGAAATTTTTCAAATCCATTCCAATAGGTGATTTCGCAGTCACGCCTCAACATCATGTTTTTGGCTGGATTTGAAAATTTCACCTACCAGGTTCATGAGGAGGGGTCATAAGAGGTCTATGCTGAACATTTGGTGTAAAAATCTGTTAAAAGTGCTAGGTTATGGGTATAGAGAATTGTCTGTAGCCATATTGGTCCTCTTACAAAAAGATGAACAAAGTGGGTAATTTAATACTTTTTACTGGATCAGCAGGAGATTTAGAAAACACAAGAAGCTTGTTTTCTGTACAGGCTGGCAGCTACATGTGCTGAAGGGCTCTTTGTAGCCTGAAAGCTTCTGTTTTGTAAATCTCTTGTTGGTCCAATAAAAGGTAACAAATCACCCACTTTGTTCAAGTCATACATGAACATTGAAATATGTTAATGTTCACTCACACAGTAACTCTACTGATTTTCAATATTTTTACACCAAAATTTCAAAAAGGCCTTTCTGGAACCCAACCTCACGAACAACATGGGTGAAATTTTTCAAATCTGTGCCAAAATGAAATTTCACAGTCACTCTGCAAAATCATGTTTTAGGTGGAATTTGAAAATTGTTACCTACCGGGTTCCTGAGGTGGGATCATATGAAGACTATGCTGAAAATTTGGTGTACAAATATGGTAAAACAACCAAATTATAACTGAACATTGAAATATTTCAGTTTTTTTCTGTTTTTCACAACTTCACTAATTTTCATTATTTTGACTCCAAACTTTCAACATAGCCATTTTTTCACACCTCATAAATATGATAGGTGTCATTTTTCAAATCCTGGACAATGTGTGTTTTCACACATGTGGTGCAAAATGATGTTTTGGCCAGAATTATGTAAATGTTACATGTCATGTTTATAAGGGGGATTAATAAAAAGACTATCTTGAAAATTTGGGGTCAAAATCTAAAAAAATAAATAAATAAATAATAATAATAATAATTATTAAGAAACATTGTGTGTAGTACCAGCCTTTACTCCAGTGGGTAGTGCTTTCTGATCCCGTGCTGTTAAGCTACATTCAGTAGTGAGCTTAGTGACCCAGGTGAATAGGCTGAGGCTGGGGGTGACGGTGCTGTCATGCAACACATCCCCAGCCAGGAAGGGTAGGGCAAAGTTTCCCACATGGGTGCAAGTACCATATAGTGTAGAGAACTCTTCTCTTGACATAGGGCCCTGCACCTCTGCACCTGTGGGTGCCAGAGGGCTATGCTTTGGCTGAGAGATGGATTTTTTGCATTGTGTATCTGTGTCTTTAGCCACTTGGAAGTGCAGGGCCCTCTCCACAGTCCACCAGATAGCCCCATGAATTTTTGACATCCATGGCTGCACAGTGGTTCAAACGGTTGGAGTCTTCAATTGGCGCAGGGCCCTGCAGGTGTACATCTGTAAATTAATGCCACAAAAGTAGGGAAATGTATCATCACACCAGCCAAGATCCTACCATCTCATCTTTAAACCACACTATATCAATTTTGAATGAGGATTACAAACTCTGCAAGGTGATCTGGGCGTATCGCCTTGACAGAATCTTTCCCAACCTGATCCATTCAGATTAGGCGGGTTTTATTTGCTAACATCAGATTATAGATAATATCCACAGAGCCCTTACACTGATGGATTATGTCACCCAATGGACAATACTGATGGCTTTCTTAAGTCTCGATGCTAAGAAGGCATTTGACAGTGTGACCTGGGGTTTTCTCTGGGGTGCCCTGATGCCCTTCGGCTTCCTGGAGCATATCCTTGTCTCACTACAAAACAGTTATAATAGTCCTCAGGTGCATCTTCATGTCATCACTAATTCACAGGGTCTCAATCTTGAACAGGTCACTAGCTTCAAATACCTGGGTGTCACCCTGGACACCTCCCTCACCTACCACACACACATCCAACACCTTTCCTCCACTGTAAATACCAGATTGGGGGATCCTATATAGACATAAACATTGCCTACCCCCTCAGGCCCTACATCTCACTGTAACTTCCTCTTTCCTATCTCTGGTGGACTATGGCATTGTGATTTATGGATCTGCAGACCAAACGACCCTATGCAGTATCAACATAGCAGTCAATAAAGCCTGCAGACTGGTCACTGGATGCGATAGAGACACCCACATGTGTGAGCTTTACAAACTTGCAGACTGGCTCATCTTCGAAGGGAGGCTTAAGTATCACACCTCCTTCCAAGCTAAAAAAATACTCCTCAATCTAGCACCCAAAGGCCTCCTCCACCTCATCCAGACTGTCCCACACAGGAGGGCCCTTAGACGCCTAACCGGCACCTCTCTCCTAGTCCCCCACTCTCGGACCTCCCTAGGACAAAGGTCCTTCCATTACCGAGGCTCCCCTCTGGCTAAACAACCTACCAGCCTCTATCTCTCTAGCACCTTGTATTGGCCAATTTAAAATTGGTCTTAAAAAACTCCTCCTTGAATCAGCTACCTGTGACTGCAACTGCTGCAGTCTATAGCCCTAAAGTAAGGGGAAAAAAATTCCACAACGGTAGGGTAAAAATTCCTAACTTTAATCCATGACTACATCCTCAAGTCCAACAATCACACTATATATAAACTCTGACTAGGGGTTCAGTTAGGACCCTCCAAAACTGTATTCTACTTTGTGTCACAACTTAGACCAAAGGACTACTTAGGATACTTGACACAATGTGGATACACTGTACTATGTGACATTTGTATAAATACTAGCAAATGTTATGCATGTTCTTTCTGTATCGACGTGGAGCCTTTGCAAAGGAGTCTATGACTCAAAGGATTGTAATTCCAATTCTTTTCAATAAATAAATAAATAAAATGGTTCTTATGCCCCTCCTGATCTGCTTGCAGTGTGGTACCTTGCAGGGGTGCCTTTTGTTGACCCTACATTTTGCTTTATCTATACAGCCACTGGCAGCTGTACTCTGATTACACTCTGAGGTTGATGACATACTGTTGGGAGGCTCAGAGTATACACTGGAGCTGTATGCAGATGATCTGCTTCTTACAGTTATTAATCAGAGGTCTCAATCCCAGCGACCTGGACAGTGTTGCAGGAATTTGTTTTATTAGGTGGATTTGCGGTGAATATCCAGAAGACTGATGACTTGTTACTAAACGTCTTTCGGATGAGATGTTAAACCGATGTCCCATCTGCCTGGACTGGTGGTAGTTCAGGTGGATGTTAAATATCCCATGACACTTATCGAAAAGAGTAGGGAAATTTCCCCAGTGTCCTGGCCAAATTTCCCTCATTCACTAAAAATACCACCAACAGCTTAATCTGGTTCAATTTCAGTTGTTTACCATCTGTATCCCCTCTCCCCCTCAGGCAGCCCCTGAAAAAGGGACTTCTAGGTCCAGTGAGCTTAGCAGGTCAACAAAATTCAACTCAACAAAACAAAACAAAACCAATGTCAGCATTCTACGAAAGTGCAACAGCAACTTCTTTTGACGTGGAGAATGACAACAATCAAGGATTTGGGTATTCAAATTCCCTGATACCTTGGCATTCTAGAGTTTCTCAACTATGAACTGCTGACGTTAACCCTGACTGACAGCTTGTCTCACTGGAGTCACCTCTCTGTCTTTCTTCTCAAAGGTAGAGACAATCAGAACGAATGTCCTCCGATGCATTCTGTATCTTCTTCAGACTCTCCCCTTGCTACCCTCTTCATAGTATTTAAATTCCTGGAACAAACTGATCTCTCATTTCATATAGGGTGGCCACTATCCAAGAATCAAGTGTTCCCTTCTTCAACATTCCACTGTGTGGGTGGTGGGGAGACCAATCTCCTGAACCTTCTTAATTATGACAAAGATGATCAAGGGGCTGGGGGACTTACCATACGAGAGGAAGCTGAGGGAGCTGAACATGTACTCGCTGGAGAAGAGGAGGGATGGGGATATAATTGAAACCTTCAAGTACATGAAAGGAATAAAAAAGACAGGTACGGGGGGGCTGTTCAAAGCAAGGGAGGGGTGGGACATCTGGGGCCATGATATGAGATTGGAGGGAGGAAGGTTCAGGAGGGAGATGAGGAGACACTTTTATGGAGAGGGTGGTAGCTGGGTGGAATGCGTTACCGGCAGAAGTGGTATCCAGTAGAACAGTAGACTGCTTCAAAAGGGGCTGAGACAGGGCAAGGGGGATGGTCAAGGAAGGGGCAGCTGCAGAATAAGCGGTGCTAGCTGCACATACGAGCAGACTTGATAGACCTCTAGGCCTTTATCTGCTGACAAATTTCATATGTTCGTATACCAAAGCCTGTCAATTACGTACCATTTATATATGGCTTCATCCCCGATTTAACCCGCCATGGAAGCAACTGGAGTTGGTTCTAAATGACCTATATGACACTGGACACCTCCTATTCTCATCAACGTCTAATCATCCCAGCCTCTCCAATTTTACTATCGTCACAGCAAACCTATTCTCAGTGTGGTATAAACACCAAGCTAGTCCAAAGCTTTACTTCTGCATGTTACTTGCTTCAGATACTGAATCTCTCCAAGTGCAAATTGACCAGACTGTTTCCCATTGGAGGATGGTAGACTTGGCATACAAATTATTACTTTTTGGACCCTAGAGGTGTGGTGACATTCGATTCTCTTCAAACTCATATGGTTTAGCCAGGAGAGAGCACTTTCATTGCCTGCAGATCCAAACTTACATACTTCATAAAACTCCTGAGTGAAGTAGATTATTATATCAATTCACCTTGCTTTTGACCCTTCCTATGGGGCCATTCAGGGTACGGATTGGGCCTCTTCCTGCCATCAGGGCGCCAGTGGCAGTGCGCCCATCATTAGGGCGCCAAATGATGGAATTCGCCATCCCTTCCCCGAGGTCCACCCACCGCAGAGTTAGAATATTTAATTATTATTTTAATGGTAGGTTTTTGTCAGTTTTACCCCACCCACCCGAGGCCCCAGCACCTGGCCGTGTGTGCGTGTGGAGGCATGCACGCACGCATGCACACCTTGGTGCCAGCTCTGCCCCTTCTGCCCTCCTATCCTTGCTGCCTCCTCCACCTATGCTTCCCACCAGACCTCCACCCTATGGGAGCGGAACTACGGGAGGGCAGCAACTCACTCCCATTGCCCTCAGAAAAGGAGAGCAGCCTACTGACTCTGCTCAGTCCTCCCTCTCCCCCTCATGCTGGCCCCCCGATGACCCAAGGTCATTCCTGAACCCGGCTTGCCAACATAGGGCGAGGTAAGGTGTCCAGCACCTCAACCCTCAGCGCCACTGGGCCGTCAGGAGTTAGAATATTTAGAAGGGTGTGTGGGGGGCATAGGGGGTGCAGCCCCCTGCAAAAAGAGGGAACGGTGACATGGAAACATGGCACCCTCATGACTGGATGCACCGCCGCCAGCACCGTGAATGGCTGGAAGCCACTTGATAGGCCATTTCTTTCTGGCACTACAGAACATACTTGGGGACTCCACAAGGAGTGTACTAGGTAACTAGAATGCTGAACTGGATATAGCAGGAACCACGAAGTCCTGGCTTTGTTATGCCCTCCCTGCACTGAAAATCATGTCTTCTACAAAATGGAAGGAATTTGCATGGAAAAGTAAGTATAGATTATTTAGGACCCTAAATGTTTTGGACCATTTTCTCCCCAGTACACTTGACACATATTGGCATCAGTGTAGACAGACTCTTGTCAGTCATTAGAATGTCTTATGGTCTTGCCCATCAAAGCAGGCTTTATGGCAAGACCTTCTCCCTGCCGTTCATGCAGTTATCTCTCCCAGGTGACCTCTTACAGTATGTGCTTCCATGGTTCTTTTGTCTATCACCCTACCAGAGTGTTACCTGAGCAGCAAAGCCTTACTCTACATCTGCATTTTGGCAGCTACGAAGGTGGTTACTCACCGCTTGATGCAAACAGCACCCCCCAGTATAGCAGACTGGAGAAATGTAGTTTCAGAGATTTATTTCCTGGAACATCTCACTGCTTACGTCCATGACTGCTTGGGACAATTTCAGATACAGTGGCAGAGTTGGACACAGTATCTCCTTGATTTTGATCCAGAATTTGTGCCCTAACTTTCCTCAGCTAGCCAGTTGTGACACCATTGGTGTTTCTGGGATTATTAGACAATTCCCTATTCTTTCAGTATGATGGTTGCATTTTCAGTTGTGATACATTGTTCTACCATAGTGGTGTCATTTTAAAGACGTGCATTCTGTTTTCTTACTACTAAATACTGTTACTCTGTCACTTGTACTTCTGCTGAGATTTCATGCATAAGTATTGAACTTTTCTGTCTCAAAAAAGGTAGGGAAATGTGGCATTAAGGTTTACAATCCTAACTCTCCACTACCACCCCACCCTAAAGGGCATAAGGGAAAAAAAAACATTAGGGTTTTGGGTCTGCAGAGTCTTGGCAAATCTGTGGTTGCATCTTCATTGGGGTTGTCAACCCTATCCCCACCCCCTTCCCTGAAAAAACAAGGTCAGAAGTTATCTCTTTGCTTCAATCAGGGCCCACAGGGCCCTGCATTAAGAAAGTTACAACAAATTAACTAACTACATGGGACTAGGCAGGGGTGGAGAGCGAGAGAGCAGTGGGGGGTAAAAGGGTGAGGGGGTGGGCTATCACTTTTGGGCAGACTCGATGGGCTGAATGTTCCTTTTCTGCTGGCAGGCTTCTGTAATTCTATGAGATTATGTTTAAAACATGTTGTGGCACACACTTTTCTTCCTTTGAAGAGTATATAACTGTGGGGCACAGGTTTGGAGCTGTTCCATGTGTTTTGGACAAGAGGATGTGGGCTGGAGGGAGGGATGAGCATTAGAGTTGACAACTCCATGGAAGACCCCATCACTGATCTGTCAAGACTCCAGAGTCCCCAAACCCTAATTTGTTTCTCTTTTGTTGCTGGGGAGTGGGGGAGAGGTGAGTTAGGGTTGGAAAAACTAACGCCATATTTCCCTACTTTTGTGTCATTAACTTGAACCTAACTGGAGCATTAATGCAATTCTTTTGCAAAGAATATACTGTATATAGGATGAAACACATGTCTGTGTGTTCTCACCCTTTGCAGATTGTATAAGAGGCCATTTGGCACCACGCATTCCTGCTTAAAACTGAATCTGCCTAACTTTTCATGGTGACTTGCATATATATCTCATGATGCTTTGCGTATTGGGGTATGTATGATTTCATATTTCTTGAAACCTGGCTTTGTTGCCAGTGCACCTTTAGGTAACCCTTGCTTCAGTGCTTTGTGATCTGGTTCTTGTTCAGTTGTGTGTGTGTGTACATATATATATACACACACACACACACACACACACACACACACACACACACACACACACACACACACACACATACACACACACAAGACAAAGAACCTCTGTGCTCAAACACTGAGGCAAGGGTTACCCCAAAGGGTATTTGGCTGGGAAGCCAAGTTTCAAGAAAATACAAAATCACACATGCCCACACAATGCAAAGCATCATGGGCTGCATATGCAAATCACCACAGAATATTATGCTGGTTCAACTTTAAGCAGAATTGCATGGTGCCAAAAGGCCTCTCACACAGTTTGCAAAGGGGGCTAACAGATGACATAGACACATGTTTCGTCCTACCAGGACTCATCAGTATGCCTTGTCTGTTTGACACCCCAGTAGAATGAACCAGCTACCCTAAGATGGTCTGTCTGGGTTATGTTGTGGTCAGTCTTGGGCTAGAGCCATGATGTTATCCCAGTACAACATCCCGGGTCTAGTCTCAGCCTCACTGTGAACCTCTTGATGATTTTTTGGACCTAGAGCTCTTTTTTTGCATCTCCTCTTAAATAAACAAAAATATTTTTCCACACTAATAAAAACATTCTTTAAAATTATTTTTTTATTTTATGTTTAACAACGAGCCATTGTGTAATAGCAATAATGCCCTCCAGGGTGTGTGTCGTTTGGGATAACGTTATGCCTCAGTTGTTGGATGCACTCGGCCTGCGGCCTCGTGCCCAACCACCTGAGGCGTGACGTTATCCCAGCATGACACACACCCTGTCGGGCATTATTGCTTAACTGGGTAATACATACATTGCAATAGGGACATAATAGATGATACACAGGCAAGTTAGGCACAATTTAAAATCAACATGAGGAATAAAACAGTCACAGAAAAATAAAACAATTACACATATCTTATCAGAATGTAAGGGGCACACTATTGGAGCAAGGGCAAGCCAGGGGGCTGGCAATGGCTGATGAGGTAGCCCACTGGAGCATTCAGATGCTCAGCGGTCACATGAGCAGAGACTAATCTCAGTAGATGGGTCTTGAGGCCTTTCTTAAAGTCTCCAAGGGAGCTTCACTCTTGGAGATTATTAGGGAGGCCGTTCCAGAGGGACGGCATATAGGCTGCGAATGGTCGGAGACCTTGGGACGTCCAGACTCTGGGGACATGGAGGAGCTGTTGGTCGGAGGACCTTAAAGTTCTTATGGTTTTCTTAGATACCCGTTTTATTCTCTTTGTACGTAATTGATCCCAGGTAGCCCCTGAAAAAGGACTGTAATGGTCTCAGTGGGCCTACCTGGTTACCAAAATGTAAATAAATAAAATATTTATACAATGGGGGGTGGGACCTCCAAGTTGATGATAAACCCTGTTATATCATTCAGACTGGGGGGGGGGGTGCTTGTTTGCTGAAGCTTGAATGCCAGGCAAAGAGAGGGTACATGAATTTGCCCTCAAGAGCAGGCCAGTTCAGTGAGTGCAATACTTTGCAGTGGTATTCTTGGGGTGGTGTACAAATGGCAAAATGCCCAACCCTATGATATAGTGTTCTCAGTTTTTGCATCTCTGTGCTTCTCAATGAGAATAGCACAGGGGCCCCATAGAACAAAGTGGGCAAGAGCATGCCAGTGGCTACTCTTAACTTAAATATCTGAGTGAGGAATGGGCTCAGATGATACAGGAGACCAAGTTTCTGGTTAAGCGAATTGGTAAGTTGGTCAACATGCACCTTGAATGAACAGTCTTGCTTTATATACACACACCCAAATATTTAATGCAATCTACCACCTCAGTCTTAGAACCATAGGACAGATAGGGGGGCAGTAAGCGTGATCTATCAAGGTCCAGGCTTTTGGGTCCAAATAGGATGGCTTTATTTTTTTTCCCCATTGAGGACTAGGCAATTGGCCAGGAACCAATTCTCCAGTATGAAGAGGTCATGGCTGAGAAGTAGATTTAGCTGTGCCACATCATGAGATAATCTGTACAGCACAACATCATCGGCATAAAGGGTCACCCTGGCATCTCCACAGTGCTTGGGCAAGTTGTCGATAAACAGGGAAAACAAGAGGGACCCCAACATTGAACCTTGGGGGACCTAATACCAGATAGGGTATTTATCAAACTTCTTCCCCTGCCATCTGACTATTTTAGATCTATCATGCAGGTAACCTGTAACCACTGCACAGAGTGGTTGTCCAGTCCAAGAGATCTGAGTTGTGAGAGTAGCAGCTGATGATCCACCAGATCAAAGGCCTTGGTGAGGTCTATAAAGATTGCACCAGTTAGATGGCCATTATCCTGGGCTGTCAGGATGTCTGACATGAGGCTAACCAAAGTGGTATCAGTACCATGTTACTTTCTAAACCCATGTTGCTGGGGAGTGGGGAGGTTATGTTGTTCAATGTAATCTTGGACTTGTTGGTACACAATTCTCTCCAGTAATTTGCTGAGTGTGCATAGTATAGAAATTGGTCTGTAGTTCTCAACTAGCTCAATTGGCCCCCCTTTGGGGATGGGAGTAACCAGAGCTACTTTCCAGGCTATGGCAACTTTCCCATCCAGCAGCAATCTATTGAATTAACCACAAGACTGGTGTGGCAGTGGCTTGGGATGCTAATCTGAGTAGTCTGAGTTCAAGTTTGTCATGACCTGCTGAGCCAGTGATCTTAATGTTTTTGAGCAGCTTAAGTACCTCAAGTTTACACAACATCTTAAGGTGGAAGTTAGGTGATGGAGGACGATCCGCTGTATAATCGTGGGATAAAGGAGTACAGCTGCTTGGGTGAACCTTATATCTATCAAGGTCAGTGAGAAATGCATTGAAGGCATTTGCAGATTCTTGCAGATCTGTGTGACATATGCCACCCGCAACAATGTCGCAGACATTTTGCATGGTATGTCCCTTTAGGGGAATGTTAATTTAGGACCAGAACTTTCTGGGGTCAGAAAGATTTTTTGCTTGTGAGTTTTATAAGTACTGCCGCTTGGCCCTTTTTAATTCTCATTTGCATTTATTTCTGAGTTCTCTGTACTGAATTCAGTCGTTGAACAGGTTAGTGGATTTGTATTTACCCCAAGCCCTATCTCTTTCCCTCATTAATTTTTTAAGATCACGCGTCAGCCATCTAGATGGTTGCCCTTTGACCCTCATTTATTTAAGTGGGATGTGCTTATTGGATGCAGACAGGAAATTATTGGTGAAAAAGTCCAGGGCCATGTCTAGACTAGGGGCAAATTTGATCTGGGCCCAGTCCACTGCTAATAGGGTACCAAGGAAGGAACCTGTGTCAAATTTGGAGTAGTCACATGCCAAAAAGTTTCTGGGGAGGTGGGAAAATAATTTTTCCATATTCCAAAGATAGGGGTGTGGTCACTCAAAGAGTTGGCAAAAGTGCCAGCTAACTTGACTCTGCTGGGGTTTGACACAAAGATTCAATTCAGGGTTGTGTGGTTCCCAGATTTTAAATTTAGCCTGGTAGGCTTCTGGATAACCTGGGTCAAATTAACATCTTGCAGACTGGACATAATGTCACCTTTGGTTAGCAGGCCAAAATAAAGGCTGAAGTCACCCAGGATTATTTTCTTGCAGGAAGACAAGTCAGGGATAAGTCTGGTGAAGGCATTTAGTGCATTCCTTGCAGCCTTAGAAGGGTTATATACACACCTTATTAACAAGGGCTTAATACTACCTAGCAGGAGTTTGAGAAATAGTGCCTCACAAACCGAATCAATCAGGGTTGGTGTTGCTACTATGGAAGCAGTTAGGACGCCCAATGTATATTACAACCCTTCCACCCCTTTTTCCAATTCTGTCCTACCTAAAAGCATTGAATCCAGGGATCTCAATCTCTTGCATTGAGATGCAAGGTTTAAACCAGGTTTCTGAGATGGCAAATATATCAAGGGAATACCGGTCAACCCAGGCCTCAAGTTTGTGTAACTTGGGCCTGAGGCTATTAACGTTCATAGTTATTGGATTTACTGGATGTTCTAGGACAAAAGGAGGCACAAGGCCCATTAAGATTGTCCCCCACCAGTGTGGGCCATTAATTGATAGAATAATGATGGTTTAACCATTTATCAAGTAGATTTTTAAAGGTGCCAAATTTGGTACCATTTACAAGTTCTTGAGGTAACATGTTCCATGCTTTAAATGCTCTAATACAAAAAAAGTTATCACTTTTATTGGTTCTTGCTCGATGGATCACGAGTTGTTTATTATGAATTCTACCCACTGTATGTTTAGTGGCTAGAGATAGTCCACATTGTTGCATCAGGCTCGGTGATTGTAGTATTTTGAATGTTATTAAGAAATCGTCCCTGTACCTTCTTAAGTGTAAAGGTGATAGACCTGTGCTTTTTGGCCTAGTTTCATAATCAAGGTCTGAAATTTTAGGTATCATTTTTGTCAATCTTCTCTGAACTTTCTCCAGTCTATTAATGTCACCTCTCAAGTACAGATTCCAGAACAGAGATGCAAAGTCCAGATATGGACGAATATAGGCTCTGTATAATGGGGTTATGCAATCTTCAGTTTTATTAATGAATGTTCTGTTAATTTTTTTCAGAATAATATTTGTTTTGTGGGCAGTTGTTGTGTAATGTAATGATGAAGATAGTTTGTTATCAATCTGGACCCCTAGGTCACGCTCACTAGTGGATGACTTTATTAATGAGTTATTTAGATAATATTTATTCATAGGATTAGTTTTTCCTAGGTGAAGAACAACATATTAACACATTAAATTCCGTGAGATTATCATGTGCCCATGTTTCTACAGATTGTAGGTCAAGTTTAAGTGATTCAATACTCTCTGAATTATCTACTCTTCCTCCGATCTTGGTATCGTCTGCAAATTTTGAGAAAAAATTGGAGCTGCTAATAGTCATGTCACTAATGAAAATACCAAATAGTGTAGGACCCAGGACAGACCCCTGGGGAACACCACTTGTGACATGGCCGATTTGAGAGTCAATGGAATTAGTTCTTACCTTTTGTGTTCTGTTAGTCAGCCAAATTTTAATCCAGTTAATAAGCATGGCATTAATATTTAAAGAATGTAGTTTGTTAATTAGTTTGAAATGTGATACCTTATCGAATGCCTTGCTGTAATCAAGTAAAATTACATCAGAGCGAATGCTTTTATTAAGCAGAAGGCTGATATTATTATAAAAGGAAATAAGGTTAGTGGTGCATGAATGTCCAGATTTAAATCCATGTTGAGACTGGTTGTGCAGACCAAGACATTCAGTTTCTAATTCAAGATGTTTCTTAATGATACATTCCATTACTTTGCCTACGATGGAAGTAAGACTTATGGGTCGAAAATTTTCAACATTAGTTCTGCTACCCTTCTTATGTTGGCGCGCAGCCAACATCTTGCGGTAGTGCAGATTTGGAGGTGCGGTCACTGTTGGGCGAATGCATGGCATGCATCAGTAGATGCATCCCTCATTTCCCAATCAGCCTGCATGTCGGCACCACACCATGCATACATAATGTGGCGAGCACATCTAAGAAAAGGTCCACTGCAATGTGAGCAAAGCTCGTCGCATGCAGCGGACCTCCCGATGTGCTTCCCTGGCAACAGAAACAGGGTGGCACACTGCCTGCCAAACTGCCGACTTCGGGGGTGCCCAATCCCCCTATCAGCTTACCCTGCCCTCAAAGTATGTGCCGATGGGAAGCCCACTCCCGTCCAGCATAAGAACCCCCTTTGTTTTATATGCCAAGGGGTGCCCAATCCTCGGCTCTTGCCCCCCTGCTTTCCTTGTGTGCCAACAGAGTGCCCAATCCTCATTGGCTACAGCTGCCCCCAAAAAGACTCCATTTGCATGCTGGGAGCCCACCCCAGTGTGCCCCTGTGAAAACAAAAACGGCATGCGATGTTTTTTTTTTTTTGTTCCCTGTAAAAAAAGGAAACGGTCCCTCGGCGGTCTCCCTGCCTCCCTCCCACAACCTGCACCCATTCACTGCGCACCCTGCCTCCCCACACCTCCCTCACCCCATACTTACCTCCAGAGTCCGGCGTGATGATCTTCGGTGGACCAGGAACACGTCTGCACTCTTCAAAGCCGACCCCGAACTGAGGAAATGCCGGTAAGCTGTATAATGGAATAAATAGGGTTTTTCCAACTTTGATTCATATCTCAGGAATTATTTGGAATTTTGACACCAAATTTTCAACATGGGTTTTGGGACCCCTCCATGAATTCTGTCACTGTCATGGCATTATTCAGTCCCGAAAGGTGATTTCGCAGTCACTGTGCAGAATCACTTTTCAGGACCGAGTAATGAAATGGCAGTGCCACTGTTCATGAGGGGGGCTCTCAAAAAGCCTATGTTGCAAATTTGGTGACAAAACTCCCAAAAATGGCTGTTTTATGAGCGTGCATTGCGCTGTTTCTATGCACTCTTGTAATGTCATGAATTTGTAATATTTTCACTCCAGATTTTCAAAATTGGCATTTTTCTACACCCCCTGATGAACAGTATAGCTGTCATTTTACATATCCTGCCCTAAATGTGTTTTCGCACGTCTGGCAAGAATAGCACTGTTGCTGTGCGAAGTCACATTTTGGGACAGTTTGAGGAAATGATGGTGACACTGTTCATGAGCAGAGGTCCTAAAATGCCTATGTTGAAAATTTGGTGCCAACAGTCCATAAAATGACTGTGTTGCAAGCGTGCGTTGCGCAGTTTCCACACTCTTATAACTTCAAAAATTTGCAATATTTCTATGGCAGATTTTCAACACTGGCATTTTTGCACACCTCCTTATGAATAGTACAGCTGTCATTTTTCACATCCTGCCCAAAATGTGTTTCTGCACCTGTGGCGCACAATGGCGTGGTCGCTGTGGCAAATCAACTTTTGGGACAGAGTAACAAAATCGCAGCGCCACTGTTCATAAGGGGAGGTCCCAAAATGCCCATGTTGCAAATGTGGCTACCAACCTGCAAAAAATAATTGGGTTATGGACGTGCATTGCGCAGTTTGTGTTCATGATCACTGCTTCTCCAATATTTCATATTGTCACTCCAGATTTTCAACGTTGCCATTTTTTTTATGCCTCCTCATGAACTATACAGTTGCCATTCTCCACATCCTGCCCAAAAATGTGTTTTTGGCTCTCTGTCGCCAAATGCCACAGCCGCTGTGCAAAACCACTTTTCAGCTAACAAAGTGATTGTGCCGCTTTTCATGAGGTGGCCTGACAAGAAGCCCATGTCGAAAATGTGGAGTGAAACTACCACCACATGCCTATGGTGTTAGGGTTTCCAGCTGTAGCACCCCACCCGATACAGATACAGACTGGCAGGAGTCAGGGGTGTGACTTGGGATCATCGGATGTAATGCTAATGACATTCCACCCCAACCCCCACCCTGCAGCCATTGACAGGCATTGTGGTGTGCCTTGCACTGTTCAGCCGCAAAGTTCACCCCACGCTCCTATACTGCATCCATGTCCATGTTTTTCCTTATGGAATGGGGTAAGTATAATGCCCAAAGACCCCAAAGTACACCACAACACTTGTCAGTGTCTACAGGGTAGGGTGAGGTACAATGGCATGAGCATTATAGCTGATGACCCAAAGGCACACCCCAATGAGTCTCACTCTCTACAGGGTGGGGGTGGGGTTGGTGTCACTTCAATACTTCACTGCCATTCCTATTATGCATCTCTAGCTCTGGCACTGCCAATGCCAATGCCAGTGTGACAACATTCGGCATTGACAAATGCTTGTTATGAATTGGTATTACTATAGCCTGACGCCAGTCATTTGGAATTTGACAGTCAGTGATAGATTTGTTAAAGAGCAAAGTCAAGGGAGCAACAAGAGATGATGAGGTTTCTTTTAGGAGTTTAGATTGAATGCCATCAGGACCTGCACTAGATGATTGATTGACAAATGACAAGGCTTCAATAACATCTTCTTTTGTAAAGCTGAGTAAATCAATATTAGGATTCATTATAGATGATGACCTACTGACACCAAAAACAGAACAGAAATATTTATTGAAATGATCTACTATTTCAGAAGGATCATTCGTACTAGTTCCATTTATTTGCAAAGGGCCCATATACCCAGAGTTTCCTTTTTTACTATTAATATATGAGAATAATGATTTGTTATTATTTTTTGAGCATGCTAGCTTTAATTCAAGGCTACTTTTGGATTGTTTGATTGTTTTCTTTAAAAGACAAACTAAATTTTTGTATTTAAAGGTATTAAATTTAAATCCAATCCTAATCAAAGGGCTTTTCTTTTTTTCTAAGAAGTTTAAACATTGTTTTAGTAAACCAGATAGGGATCTTGCCCTTTTGTTATACTTACGCTTAATAGGAATGAACAGTTGTTCGACTTTTAGAAGTTTATTTTTTAACTTTTCCCATGCTTCATTATTTATTTCTTTATTAAATTTTGTTAACCGGGTAAGCCCACTGGGCTCCGAAGGTCACTTTTTCAGGGGCGACCCAGAGTTAGTAACCTATAATTTTGTATATACAGGCAGGTAATACAGTGTAGGACATATTATACAGGATTACAAAGTCATTATACAGTTTTTGTGGAAGAGGGCAGTAGGTACATTACATTACTGAATACAACAGTACAGTGTAGGACATATCATACAGGGTTATAAGGACAGTATACAGTTTCTGTGGAAGAGGGCAGTAGATACAATACATTACATTACAGAATACAGCAGTGACAGCAGATAGATGTGGGGTGGTAGATGCTTTAAGTGCACACTAGTGCACATTAGTGTTAATGTTATCGAATTATTTTACCCAGTTGATTTTATTCAAAGCATCATTTTATTTTTCTAAAGTTTGCTTTTGTATAATTTCTGTAAGCAGTACAGTTATTTGTGACAGTAGTCTTATAATTAAGATTGAATAGGATTGAGCTGTGGTCACTACCACCCACAGGGCTTAGAATTTTAATATCTGAAATGTTAGGCTCCAGGTTGGTAATGACTAAATCAAGGATGTTATTGCCTCTAGTTGGTGCCCGTACTAATTGTTCTAGACCAGTGTCAGTATTTATTTATTTATTTTATAAATCAGATTTACAAACTTTTGAGTCAGAGACTCATTTACAAAAGCACCTCGTCGCAGGGAGGGTAGACAACACATGATAGTGAAATAAAACAATGGAGGACGATACAGGTGAGGTACAGTAAAGAGAATATACACAGCAATTCCAAATAATACATAAAAGAGGAAAATCAGAGGTTTGCAATTAATTACAGATTCAACCAATATTCATAAGATAATAGGCCTGTTCTAGTGTGTCTATGGAGCGAGCCCTGGGGAGAGTGAGGACCGTGGCCTCCAGTGAGTGGGTGTGGGGGGGGTTGGGGGTGGAAGAGGTACTGAGAGAGGTGAACAGTTTCTCATAGTCGATTTTCCCAGTATTATTATCCCAATCAATATTGGGCATATTGAAATCATCGAGTATCATAATGTCTCCCATGTCCACCATGTTTGTGATAGTATTGATCAAAGAGTGGGTATACAATAAATCCTTGGAAGGAGGTCAATAACAAACACCAATTGCTATTTTAGATTGATTTTTGGGATGAAGGGAGACCCAGATAGATTCTGTATTGGATAGTTTGAACCACTTTTAACCCTTTTACATTGGCCTAGATGAGCAGGGAGGGAGTTCCGTTAGGGGCATTAGTGTAAGGAGGTCCAGGGTTTGTTTCTTTTTTTTGTGTGTTATTTCTTTATCCTCCTCCTTACCTCCTGGTCTGCCACTCCTTCCAGCTGCTCATGCCTCCCGCGACCTCCTCGCCCTGACCCCCTTCCCCACACCCCAGATCGCAGCCGACCCCAGGGTGGCCCTGCGTATCCCTTCGCCGGGTGTGTCCCCCTCCTCTGAGGGGGAAGGCACCAGGAGGGAGAACCAGCGCACTAGGCATCAGTCCCTGAGCGCTGCTGAGGTGGGTTTGGAGGCGTCAGGGCATCTCGGGCCGACAGAAGCGCGGCAGCCATCATCCGGCAGACCAGGTGGCCAGATTTTCCGTTTTCTCCCCGGGGCATAGTGTGCCACTAACGTCTAGGCAGGGCCGACGTTCACCATGCCCCCATGTGCGTCGAGGCTCTGCTTGGTGGTCTCCTCAGCCTCCGCCAGGGGGTACCAGACAGCGAGCTGCATCCCCTCCCTCCCCCTGGAGTAGGCGAGCAGTCATGGGATGCTTGAGTCTACTCCCCCCCCCCGGCCGGCTCTCCAGCGACCCGAGTCCACTCCCAAACCCAGGTCACCGGCGGAAATCCAACCGCTGTGCTGATGAGCCGGCTTCAGGGTGTGTTTCAATATCTCCTGATAGCAGCAAATTCGTGGTGACCCATACCTTTTGGAACAACTGGACTGGGGAATGGAAAAACTGGTGTCTATGCAACCTTAAGTATTTTATGACCATATAACAATTCCCTCCTTTCCTGAGGCTATTCAAAGTAGTGAGGGTAAGGTAGGGATTAATTTGGGCATAGACACATGGAAAATGGGTTTGCGTGATATTAGCAGGCTGCCTTTGTTAATACACCAAATAAAGTTCAATGTAATGCAACAAAAGTAGGAAAATATGGTGTTAGGTTTCCAACCCTAACCTCCACCCCAATAGCAGCAAAAGGACTAGATAATACAAGCAATCATAGACAGCCATCATCAGGTATGCAAACAACATACAACTGCTTCCAGATGACCCAAATACAGTAGCACTGATAAGCTACCTTTGTGGATTTGAAGGGGCCTGTACTTATGTAGCTTCACATGTGTGTGTATGTCATACTGTATGCATGAGTATGTGTGGCTGCAGAAGTGCAGGCCCCATGAGGGCCAGCGCTTCTGCAGACAGAAAGCCTCATAGGACCTGTGCCTCTGCAGCAAGAGGTAGTCATGCACACTGTACCAGATACCTCACTACATAGCATGATCCGTAGGTACATGCTTTTCTATATACATCTGCATAACTGAAAAAATGCCACCCCTTGACAATTTCTAGATCTGCTGCTGAAACCATTATACCCACATTGCAACAGTACTTCATCTACATTAACTGCAGACCGCACTTATGAAGCCAGAAGTCAGTGAACCTAGGACTGGTCCCCTGCTTAAAACTGACATGCCTGGTGGGGTTGGAGTAGGTAATTACTCACCTCTGAGAAAATTGTTTCTATGGTACTGGACTTTACAGCTGTCCAGATTTTTGGTTAAGAAATATGATGGACTTTCCTTAAAAGGAGATGGAAACATACCGTTAGTCTCTGTTGAGAAATGTGTTAATGCCTCAGGGTAAAGAATGATGATATCCACTATATTTATGATGGAATGTTTATCATTATAGGGACCTTGAGACAGAGCTTCTGAAAATGGATGGGTGGAAGCGCCATCCCTTCCTGGGACAGGAAAGTGGTAAGCAGTCTGCAATAACTGCTTCCCTCTTAAGGTGGGGGATACGTGACAGGAAGCTCCTGCCACTCTTGAGGACCAACCTTTTCTTAAATCTGTTGCAACAGTTCTTCTATTTCTCAGCCTAATCTGTTCTTTACAATTTCTAGTCCATAAGGTTGGCTACCTATGGGCACCCCTTCCCCTTTCTTGACTATGCTATAGTGTCCTCTTTAATCTTCCATTTCCCTATCAGGTCCTCGTACAGGGAGGTTACTGTTGTGACCTCTGAGCTGATAGAAAACAACAGGCTATGTTCCTTGTTGTTGGATTTAGTATGCAATGGCACCATGTCATAAAATACTTTAACGTATATACAGTGGCGTGAAAAAGTATTTGCCCCCTTCCTGATTTTCTCTATTATTGCATATTTGTCACACTGGATGTTTTCAGGTCTTTAAACAAAATATAATATTAGATAAAGGGAACCTGAGTGGACAAAACACTTTTTTTTTTTTACTTATTTCATTTATTTAATGAAAAAGTTAACCAACACCAACTGGCACTGTGTGAAAAGTAATTGCCCCTAGTTAAATCAACCCAATTAAAGGGATAATTAGAGTCAGCTGATTGAACACAGCCAGGCTTGATTACAGCCAGCCCTGCTCAATATAAACCTCACTTACTTGTCCCTACCATCAGAGTCACATTGCCAGCACAAAGATTCAACAAGCACAGTATGCCATGATCAAAGGAAGTTCCTGAAAAGATCAGAAAAACATTTTGTTGCCCTCTATCAGTCTGGAAAGGGTTACAAAGCTATTTCTAAGGCTCTGGGACTCCATCGAACCACAGTGAGAGCCATAATCTCCAAATGGAGAACACTTGGAACAGTAGTGACCCTTCCCAGGAGTGGGCGGCCTGCCAAAATTACTCCAAGGGCAGTGTAAAATCATCCAAGAAGTCTCAAAGGATCCTAAAACAACATCCAAGAACTGCAGGCTTCTCTTGCCTCAGCTAAGGTCAGTGTTCATGACTCCACAATCAGAAAGAGACTGGACAAAAATGGACTTCATGTAGAAAGTAAGGCAGAAACCACTGCCAACCAAGAAGAACATAAATGCTCATCTCTCATTTGCCAAGAAGCACCTGGATGATCCACAAGCCTTTTGGGAAAATGTTCTATGGACAGATGAGTCCAAAGTGGAACTTTTGGACAACATGGATCCCATAATGTCTCGCGTAAAAGCAAACACAGCATTCCACAGTAAGAACACCATACCAACAGTCAAACATGGTGGTGGTAGTGTGATGGTGTGGGGATGCTTTACTGCCTAAGGACCTGGATGACTTGCCATAATTAAAGGAACCATGAATTCTGCTCTGTACCAGAAAATTCTTAAGGAGAATGTCCAGTCATCCTTCCGTCAGCTGAAGCTGAAGCGTAGTTGGGTCATGCAGCAAGACAATGATCCAAAACACAAAAGCAAGTCCACATCAGAATGGCTAAAAGAAGTAAAATTAATGTTTTAGAGTGGCCTAGTCAAAGTCCAGACTTAAACCCAATAGAGATACTGTGGCAGGACCTGAAACGAGCAGTTCATGCTCGAAAACCTACCAAATGTTACTGAATTAAAGCAGTTCTACGAGGAAGAGTGGGTTAAAATTCCTCCACAGCGATGTGAAAGACTGATATTGAATTATAGGAAGTGTTTGGTTGCAGTCATTGCAGCTAAATGTAGTAACCAGTTATTAAGTGTATAGAGGAATTACTTTTTCACACAGTGCCAATTGGTGTTGGTTAACTTTTTCATTAAATAAGTGAAAAAAAAAAACAAGTGTTATTTGTTCAATCAGGTTCCCTTTATCTAATATTACATTTTGTCTAAAGACACAGAAAACATCCAGTGTGATAAATATGCAATAATAGAGAAAATCAGGAAGGGAGCAAATACTTTTCATCCACTGTACCTTATGTGTATAATACCTGTAAATGTTGCAAATACCATGGCACAATGTGTTTTTGATAAAGGTAAGAAGTTACTAGGAGATTGTATTATAAAAATGTAGTTAGTTTTGCTAATTAAAATGCACGTAAATTGCTGTAAACTGAGCAAGTCTGAAATGGCATGGTGATTTGCATATATCCCATGATGCTTTGCATTATGGAAGTATGTGTGATGTTGTGTTTCTTTGAAACTTGGCTTATTGTCAATGCCCTTTCAGGTTACCCTTACTTCAATGTTTCTGCACTGAGGTTCTGTGTCTTTAACTTGTTTTTTTTATTTGAGCCCCCACCCCCCAAGCAAACAAGGCCCGCATAGGGGAGGCTGAATCTCAACTGATAAGTTAGATTAGAGATCAGAGAATCAGTAGGTGCTGGCTAAGTGTACAGGAAAGACTTGTATAGTCTGTTGCTACAAACTGATGTACTGAAGAAGGGATATGCCATTGCTGAAGGTTATCTGCTGCATTTTGAATAAACATCACACAGAGATTGTGTGTTGAACTTGAAGTTCGGTGTCTGGTCCATCTGTTATCCCACAACCCCTCCCCAGTGGGAAACCCTGCACCTTTTCCTTCCTAGCTGGGGAGGTGACGTTATGTAAAAGCACCATCCCACAGGCTTGACTAATCCAGCTGGCTCACTGAGCTCAGCCCTGAATTCAACTCGCTGGCACAAGATCACAAAGCACTATCCACTGGGGTAAATGATGGAACTAAACTCATTTCCTGATAATTTACTTTTATGATTTTTCCCCAAATTCTTAAGATGGTTGCTTTAAGGCAAGGCAAGGCAAGGCAATTTTATTTAAAAGGTGCCCAATCCCAGAGGCTCTGGGCACAGAACAAGAGTAGAATATACAACAATAAATTAAAAGATATAACAAAACCTCATTAAAACCACAATAAAATTAATATTCTGCAACAATAAAAGGTTGAAGAAAGTCGTACTTCAAGGGACTGGCCAGAACTAAGGATGACATCAGCAGTCAAAGGCCAGACTGAAGAGGTGGGCCTTTAGCCTCCCCTTAAACACCTCTATCGAGGGAGCCTCGTGGATTGCAGGTGGAAGCAAGTTCCACAGGGTCGGCCCAGAGACATTAAATGCACAATCTTCTGAGGTCTTGAGCAGAACCCTGGGAACATCCAGGAGGCCCCTCAAGGAGGAATGGAGGGAGTGAGCAGAGGACACCTGTGTCAGAAGCTCAGACAGGTAACCAGGACCCACCCATATAGGCCTTAAAAGTGAGAAGACCCACCTTGAAAAGGACCCTTCACCTGACCGGCAATCAGTGCAGAGCATGCAGGACTGGCGTTACATGACTGAACCTCGAAAGGCCCATCAGCAACCTGGCTGCTGCTTTCTGAACTAACTGCAGTCTGCAGACGGTCCCTCCCATGACCCTGAAGTACAGAGCATTGCAGTAGTCAAGCCTGGAAGTCACAAAGGCATGCACTAGTGTTGGCAGGTCCTCAGGCGGAATGAGGGGCTTAATCCAGGCAATGTTCCTCAAGTGGTAAAAACCACTGTTGACTATAGATGACACCTGATCTTCTAAGGTCAATCTATAGTCAAGGATCACACCCTTGGAGAAACTCTGACCTGTACAACTTTGTTCTGAACAGATTTGGAAAAAGCTTGAAGTGCTAGAAATACTGCTCTGAGTTCCAACAGATTGATATGGAGCAGAGATTCCTGAGGGAACCACAACCCCTGGGTGGTGAGGTCGCCCATGTGAGCCCCCCACCCCAAGAGGGAGGCATCTGTAATAAGGATTAAAGAGTGAGACTGGGTGACAAAGGGAACCCCTTGTCTCAATTGTTCTGATCCTGCCACCACTGTAGGGCCTGGATCAGGATTGAGTTACTGGGATCAGTTTGGTCAGAGGGTCCTTCCTTTGAGACCAAAAGGCTCTCAAATGGAACTGAATGTCCCTCATCTGAAATCTTGCTCCCTGCACTACTGCTGTAGAAGCAGCCATGTGCCCCAGGAGCTGTAGAAAATGCCTTGCTGGTCGAGACACCTGCAGGGTGAATGAGGAGGCCAGAGAGACCAGGGTCCTTGCCTTGTCCAGGGGAAGGAAGGCTCTGGCCCTCTCTGTGTCTAGCTCTGTGCCTATGAAGGTGAGTAGCTGGACCGGCTCTAGAACTGACTTTGAAAGATTTAGGAGGAAACCCAAAGAAGTGAGCAGTTTCTGAGTTATCTGTAAGTGTAACTTGACTTGTTCTGGGGACTGGCCTACTATGAGCCAGTCGTCCAGGTAAGGGAAAATGGCAATTTTCTGCCTTCTTAGAGAAGCAACTACTACTGCCAGGCATTTTGTGAATACCCTTGGAGCAGAGGTGAGGCCAAAGCGCATTGCTCTGAACTGGTCATGGCCTGAGGGCAGCTCGAACCTCAGGTACTTTCGATGGGAGCTTCTGATGAGAATATGGAAGTAGGCATCCTTGAGGTCCAGGAACACTAGCCAGTCCCCTGGCCTAAGAGAGGGTAGAATGATTCCCAGAGTCACCATTTTGAATTTTGGTTTTAAAAGGTGCTTGTTTAGGTATCTGAGATCCAGGATGGGCCGCCATTCTCCTGTCTTTTTTGGGGTAAGGAAGTACCTGGAATACAATCCTTTGCCCTGGTGTAGGGGTGGAACCCTTTCTACAGCTCTGAGAGCTAGGAGGGAAGAGACCTCTGCCTCCAAGGCAAGTGCCTCTGATGGATTTGCAGGTGGAAAGGATCTTGTTCTCATCTTTGGAAACTTTTTGAAGCTGAGAACCAGTCCCTGACTTACTGCTTCCAAGACCCATTTGTTTGATGTCAGAGACTCCCAGTCCTGGACAAAGTAAGCCAGTCTGCCCCCTACAGGTAGCTGAGGATTGGCCCTAGCAACCCCATCAGGGTGCCTGCTTGGCAGGGCTTTGGGCTGAGGGGTGGAAGCAGGCATGCTTGTACCCCGTCTGCCTCTCCTCTAAAGAACCCCTCTAAGGCATCAAGCAGAGAGGAGGCCTGGGCTTAGTAAAAGGCCTATGAAAAGCCTGCCCTGCCCTGAGGAAGCTGCCTTTGAGGAGTGGCCTGTCTTTCCTTGGCCTGAGCACTCCTATAGGTGGTTCTATACTCATCCATTTTCTTCATGTAATTCTCTGTCTGCTCCTCAAAAAGAGAATTACCCACAACAGGAAAATCCATGGCCTTAGTCTGGGTATCCTGTGACAGGCTAGTACATCTGAGCCAAGTCATTCTTCGAAGTGCCACAGATGTAGCCATGACTCTTGATGACACATCAATTGAGTCCACTGCAGCATGGAATTACACCTTGGATACCTCAATACCATCAGCAGCCACCTGCTCCAGCTCCTTGGCAAGCTGGCTGGGGACCTGTTTTGCTAGAGTCATGACAGTGTCCCATCTGGATTTCTGATATCTAGCAACATAAGCCATATAATTTGCCTGTCTGAGTCCCAAGGATGCTGCCATGTATTGTTTCTTTGCCATGGCATCAATCCTCCTGGAGTCCTTGTCTGGGGGGTGTGATGCCAAGGGAATATTTGCCTTATCACAGGCAGCAGTCTGCACTACCCCAACATGGCTGCATTGTTGTGTAAGGAACTCCGTATCAGAGCCTGACAATGTGTACCTCTTGCCCATTCTCTTATCCACGGGAGGTATAGTGTGAGGAGTTTTTAGAATTTTAAATGTCTGTTTCCCAAAAGATTTATGCAAGGGAATAGACAGTCTCCTAGACTCTGGGATATCCATCATTTCCACATAGTCAGGCTCCTCTTGATCATCCACAGCTTCCTCCATAGGAGCTGGAGGGTTTCAACCACTTTTTATAAAACATAAAATGAGAAGGGACTCAGAAAGCCTAGGAGGAGACACTCCTGAAGGCTGTCTGGGGAGATGTCCGGGTCAATGGGCACATCCAGACTTTCAAATCCACATTCACTCTCCTCATACTCCTCTTCCTCCTCCTCCGGTTCATAAAATTCCTCTAAATCATAATCTTGAACCAGTGGAACCGACCCGAACCAAGCGCCTACCTGGCGGTGCAGGTTCGGTCAGAACGAGAAGCGACTGGACAATTTTGATCGCTTTGGCTATTTCTTCAGCGGTTGGAGAGGAAAGTTTTGGCTCCACACCTGCTGATTTTCTAATCCTTTTTGCTGGAACTGACTCCTCAGAGTCAGATCTCCTTTGAAGAAGTCTCGCCCTGGTCAGAGGGCACTCCTTCTGGTTCAGTTTGAACCGAACCGGGCTGGCCATCCAGTTCAGCGGACTTTTTGGCCTCCTTTCCCTGCTACCAACTCTCTCTCCAGGGTACCTGCAGGAAAATTTTACAAATCTGGCAGTCTGCATTGAGGTGGTCAAACCCCAGACAGTAAACACAGGTGGTGTGGGGATCAGCCTTGGCAAAGACTTCCCCACACACACTACAGTGTTGAAACCCAGTGGGCCCGGTTTTTCTTTTGGGTTTCTCAGACATAGTGCCAGTCCTATCCAAACTTACCCATTTATGGCAATCCGCCAGGTAAGACCCTCTTATCGGTTCCCAACCGTGTCACGGGTCGTGGAAAAAAACGTAATAAAATCTGTTTTTTTTAGAACTGATAAGAACCGGTAACCACACTCTAAATCACAGATTAAGATTTTTTAAACAACTTGATCGGTTCAAACCGAACCGATAAACCGTTTACAAATTCCACACAGAATAGAATTAATGTAAAACCTATCTAGTACTCACAAATACCACAGACAGAGACTGAACCGACAGGTTATGGTTTAATTTCGGTCGAAAACCGAGAAAACGGCACTTTAACCGACAAAATGAACCGAGCAGAAGGAGAAATCTCCAGAGTGACTGTTCAGTGAGGTGGAGTAAAGAATCTGACGGTTTGAGTTTGAAGAACAACAGACAGAGTCTCAACCGAGCTCGAGCTCAGCGTTCCATGCCTGACATGGAAAGTTAACTCTTTCATCTCCGGGGCAGTTTGAAGGTTGGGACTCACTGCATATGTCAGAATATAGCAAGACTTCATGTTGTTTGAAAATGTCAATAAAAACTGCCATTTGTGTCAGTGACCTGTCCACCAGGAGTTATCACCACAACTATGAGGCACTGACTAGTCCGCAGGTGATAATGGCCTTCCACATGTACCAACCTGAGCCAAATTAAAACCAGTGATGTAGAGGTACAAGCCAGCTTCTTTTTTTTTTTTTTAACTTTATAAGCAAGCTTCTTAACCAGTGACCAGATTTACTGGGCCTTCCAGTACCTTTGTATCATGTCTTACTCTACCAACCTGTAGGGCACTTTGACATACAGCTAGTAAAAAATACATTATATATACACCATACTTATAATCTATTGAGTCTGTTCTGTTGTAGTCTAGTCTACAACAGAGACATCTGAAGGGCAAAACAGTTGTTTTTGGCAGTGAACCATCCTTCATAGACAACTCAGTGGAGAAAGTGGGCAGTGTTTGTCTTTACTAAGGAGTGCCGGCTCATTGTAACGGGTGCACTGGCACCGTTTCCAGAACAGAAACTGCAGGGCATTCTACCCAACCAATTCGACACAGCTTGGCACACTTATGAAAAACTGAAGGATGAGAAGAGTGACTTTGAAGCTGAGACTTAATCGACACTTCTGGTTTGGGTTGACAGAAAGAGTTAATTAAGCAATATTCTCTGGGTCAGGGGCAACACTGGTAATCATTAAACCAACTGTGTTACAGGCTGCAATAAGTAACCATCATTCATAGTGTCAGTGGGGTTACCAACGGAATAGTTACTAGCCTGCATGACTGGGGGAGGGGCAGTAGGAAGCAATCTGAGCTCAGCAGATGGTCCATGATTGTAAGAGTTACAGAGGAGCTGAAGGTTTCATTTTTAATTTAGAGTTTCTCAGCTCCAAGGTTACCATTAATTTGCCAGTCCTGTACAGGCTTGCAGAGGGTTGACTGAGGTATGACATGAGTCAGGCCAAATAAATGGGGTGGGGGTGACTACCTGATGGGGTAACTTAATAAACATGTGTATAGAGAGAGAAGGAGGTGTGAAAGCAATTGGATCAAAGGAACTGGGGTGCCTATCTGATGGGGTCACCATTCACATCTATGATGCAAGGAGGCGTGAAAGATGTTGGGTAAAATGAAAGGGATAACTACTTGATGGCGGTCACTATTCATGTCTACAAGGGGAGATAGGGTCAAAGAATTCAGACAAATGGAAGTGGGTAATAATCTTACAGAGTTACTGCACATGTCTACAGGGAGAAGAAGGTATGAAAGGGCTTAGGTAAACTGAAAGGGGGTGGCTATCTGATTTCGGTTACTATAACTGCACATACAGAGAGAGGAGATGTGACTCAGGTCAAATGTGAGGCACTGATAACTTAATTAAGAAATAACATGTCAGGATGAGTGTTATGCTGGGATAACATCACACCTTCCATGTGTTTCTTCACCCACCCAAGAAAGGAAGTTAAACAACATAATGTGATGGAGTGACTTATTGGGATTATAAAATGGAGCCTGTGAAACAAAAAAGTATTTTTATGCAGGTTTTTCTTTAAGTTTGAGACTGTGATGTTATACTCAGATAGCATCACGGCTAGAACTGTCTCTAGACCAATCAGCTTTCAGGATTTTTCTATCCGTTTTTATAATGGGGATTACTATACATGTCTAGGCTGAGTTATTAACAGAAAAGGGCAGCATGTCAATATGGCGAAGTTATTACTGCAACACTTAAATGGCAAAGACGCAATTGAGAAATCACTAATGGTGACTTTTAATAAATGGTGGCAGGGAGGAAATGGCAATTTTCGAGTAATAACCTACCTCAGTGTCAAGGAGCACCCGGAGTAGGATATATAAAGACAGCGGGAGGTCTTGGGGCAGACCCCCAACTATAACAAAATAACTAAACAGAAACACTGAAGTTGTACAGACTGAAAGGAGGCTCCATGCAACCCACAGTTAAGTACAGATAAATAAAATGTATGAAGGAAAGGGCCATGCAAAGTTTTTACATTTGTATCAGGCACAAAATTAAATGAAATGGTATTGGATATAGAGTATTACTGAATTGGATATGATGCAGTCTGAATTGGTAGCGGAATTGTCTTTAAAGCCGTTCGCCTTTATTTTTGGGCGCTCTAAATGCACTCAATGTTTGAGAGTTGCTGTTATGATGTTTGCCTAGCCATTATCACATTGAGCCAGAGAAAAGATGGAAATAGAGGGGGAGTGAGGGTATTTTGGAGTTAAATGAGAAGAAAAGATACGGATGAGACTAGGGGGCAAAACTGACTAAATGGGAACTACTGTATATAATTAAATCTTGGGGATATCAGAACATTATGGAAACGTGGGATTTCATGTTTTCAAAGTCTGCTGTTCATTGAGCAGCACTGAATACTTTAAGTCTGAGCTGTAAATTCCTAGGGCTATCTTCATAATGCAGTTTCTCTCATTTTCTGTTTATGGAGACAATAATTTGTTAATAGGGCCCATAGTATAGAATGTAGAACAGCACCATTTCCATGTGTCCCAAGGCTATAGCATCCTTTCATTTATTTTACAGTTTTTGGCTGGGAAAGGCACTCTAAGCCGTAGCTGCTTTCTTTTTCCTTGTTTTTTTTTGAATTTACATTTTTTTAGCGTTTTTCTCCCCGATCCAAGGACCCCAGCAGACACGGCCGTGTGTGCACGTGGAGGTGCACACGCACATCAGGTACCGGCTCAGCCCCTTCCACCCCACCCTGTGGCTGTAACCTCATTGCCTGAACTGCCACCTGTCCTCCAACAGGTGGCAGCCAAGGGCCGGGGAAACCCCTCATCCCTCCACGGGGAGGAGAGCCGCCTCACAGCAGTTCAGTCATGCTCCTCACCCTCCTGCCCCCTGCCGACCCCCGACAACCAGAGCTCATTCCCGAACCGGGGTCGCCAGCATAGCACGAGGTTTAGCGAGCTGAAGCTCTTTCAAGGTGCATCCCTGGGAGCACAGGGAGTATAAGTGTCTTGCTCAGGGTCACACAGTATGCAAGTGGAGGTTGTGTGCTTCAAATCCAGGTCTGCTGAATGTACCAAGCTCATTTACAGCTCATCGTTCTAACCACTATATTTCACAGCCAGCCAGTATTGAGTATTTATCTCCACTCATTCTTTATCACCGAGGAATATCTGCATGAAAGCAGGATACTTGTCCCTTGGTCCCTGTGCTTAAACCTCTGATCCTTTGTCTTTGACATCATAAGCATTTCCACAGCAGCAATGCATGATGATGTCACTACTCACTAACAGTTTCCCCCAACTTCATCAGAGGCCAGAGCAGGAGGAACAGATTAAGTCGGAGGGGCAAGGGTCTTGTTTTGGTCCAAGCATCCTCAGTAGTAAAGAATGAAGGAGATGGCTACAATAAATAAATATATGCTGAATTGTGTCTAATTATGTACCTACACCACTTTCCTAAGGCTCAGGGCGCTGCACAATTTATAAAGCAAATAGAGACATAAACAATCTCAAAACACACACGTTGGAAACAGATAAACACGGCACATAAAAAATATAATTGTAAAACCATAAAAATATAAAAGTGCCTCACTTAAATTTCAGAGGTTAATAAAAATTGCAGTAAAAGACTCAGAGTAGTGTCTGTCTGTTAGTGCGCCCCTCAGGTTTTTGGTGACATTGAAGATCACACAAGCTTTGCTCTTGTGGGTCTAGGATTTCACCAAAAAACATCAGTCTGCTAACAGACTGGTTAGTCACAACTGCCTGTTCATTATTCTGTATATAATTACTAGATGAGATCAGTTACAAACCAAAACCAGTACTTGAAATTTTCTGTTACACAGACTGCTCTTGTGACAGGGCAGCAGACCAGGCAGCTTCTCATGGGAACACTCACAGACAGAAATACAGGGAAAACAGTTTAAATGAAAACAAAGTAATTTACTTCATCCAAACAAAACCGCTTACAGTCAGCTTAACAAATGTGTCTTGCAGTATATTCTTAACTGCAGCAAGCAGCCTCTCAGTTTCAGACCCCTGTCTCTGCTTTCTCACCCCTTTTAATGGAGCTCAGGTTTGCCTCACCCAAACACATGTAGTATTTGGTTTAAATCCCCCATTGGCTCCTGCTAACATTAGTACTGTGGGGGGTTGGCAGGTATAGGGAACATGTACCCTATCACAGCTTTACACATGACTGTGTGTAATAGAGAATTGCTTCATCCTTACACCGAGCATGAGAAACAACAGCTTCAAGTAAAATGCACTTTCGTTTTCAGTTAGCTTCACTACTGCCTGCCAACCACGATTCTGTCTACCAGTAAGTAAATATGCAACAACCCTTTCTAACAGTAAGGAGATGGCTGAGGGGCACGTGGCTAAGCCAAGATCCAAGGTTGCAGCTTAACTGAAAAGCTCCGTGCAATCCAGCCTAAATCATAGCCATCCCTCTTTAATTTTATACCTTCAGTGGCACTTTGACTAGCAAACGAGACCCCAAACTGAACTATATTACTATGGCAAAAAAGCAGTCGCACCTGAAGTTCAACACGTGCAGCCTCTAAACTGGGTACGGAGGATCGTCGGGGCTCAAGTTCAGCTACTCCACCAAACGCTGCTACCTCAACACAATCGCTAGAAAAATTAATAACAGAGTTAATATATGACTTCAAGGTATGGATGAACTCTGGCTTCGACAATGTCATGGCACAGCTCTCCCATCTCTAACAATCCTTCAACACCCCGAGGGGACTATTGAGTAGCATACAACACAAATTGGCAAGCTGGAGGAGTGGATGGGGACCCAGGAGGATACAGTATGCCACTTAGAAACCTCGCTGCAACAAGCCCTCCAAGAAATTGTAAAGTTAAAAGCTGTCATGGATGATGATGAAAACTGGGAGTGCCAGTGCAGTATTTGGATGGTCGGGATGTCAGAGGGTATGGAGGGCAAACACTGTGCATTTTACCTCCAGACATGGCTCAAACAACAGCTACAAATCTCCGAGTCCACCTCGCTAGAAATTCAGAGAGCACATAGATCACCAGGCAGGAAGCCTGGGACCGAAGAGCATCCCAGGCACATTATTGTTAAATTTTTGCTATACCAAGATCGCCAAACAGTCCTGGAGGAAGCTCAATGACATGGCAACATCACTGCACAGAAAAGTCGAATCAGCATTTTCCTAGATTACTCCCGCCAGCTGCAGAATGAGAGACAGGCATTTCAAGTGGTCAAAAAAAAGGCTCCATACCTTAAAATGGCCCTTCACTTTCATCTACCCAGCTAGGTTGATCATTTGGAGGCAGGGTAAGCCATCCAAGGCATTCATTAGCCCAGATGCTGCAATGGAGTATGTCAATCGGGGAGCAGTTCAGGACCAGTAACAGATCAACCTGAACGAATCTCACATTGACACTTGAAAGCATTTCAGTAAGGTACTGTTACCACCTTGCTGCATAAAGTGCGATGGGGGGTTTTGGGGGTGGGGGAGAGGCCTACGTGCCTCTGTGGCTTGAAATACCATTGTGGCCTATAAGGCTGGGCTGCAGATTACTCTCCTCGCACCTCGGGCCCTGTATATCCCCAGTCTCCCCTTCAGCTGAGTCTCGGCTGGCCTCAGGAGATTTTCCTCACTATCAAGCAGTGATTATTAGTTATACCCCCTTCCGTACTTGAGCTGGAGTTCTGAATGGTAGTAGAAATAAATAAGGGTCTATTTCACTGATTTTGGAGACTGAGAGACTTGTTGGCACACACAAGGAACTGATATAAGAGCCTCAAATCGGCCTTGAAAGGACCCTTTTCTCTTTGCTGGTTGGATCCAAGAAATCAGTCAAAATTAGCAGCAAGTTACTTAATCATAATGATTTTGCTGCACTACATGGCTGTAGAAGAGAAGTGATTGTTTTTTCCCTTCTTTTTGGGGACTTTATCATTTCGATTTAACTTAAAAAAAAAGTTTCTGTACTTGTATTAATGTTGAAGTGTGATTTGCAGCTCTAATATGCGTTTTCTAAGTATAATAAAAGTGGATGGCAATCTGTGGGAACAATGAGCATCGGGGAGGGAGGGATTATATGGAGGAGCAGTGGAATATGGAAGGAGTTGGTTTATTAGATGTTTATGGACATATGGACATCTCGGGGGGGATTAGGGTAGCTTTGGGGCTATGCCTGCCCAACAACATGAGAAATTTGGTGGAAATATTGGGGTACAGTGTACATGAGTCTTGGCAACAATTTGAAGGATGGTTGAGCGTTGGAAAGTTAATCTGTATTATGCATAAGTGGGAGAATGAGAGAGGCATGGGGCCATTTCAGGGCCCCCTTGCCCCCAGAGATCATGCTCACCAGACTCTCTTAATAAGGTACAATATTCCCTGACAACCGCTTTTAGGGTGATAGCTCCTGACAGAACTGGATCAAGTAAATATAAATACCCTCCTCTTCCTCAATTAACTCTGCTGGGTACAACAAGCTCTCTGATGCACTTTGGACCCCGATAAGCTCATTAATATGGGTCACTAATGGACTGCTGGCCGCAGATCCATGAGAAGTACTGTGTTTGCAATCCTTTCTAAAGAAGGTAGGCAGTAGGTGGGGAGGGAAGGGCTTGTTAGTGCTTATTGTTCTGATGTTATTGGGTGAGGGAAGAAGAGTAAGGGGTACAGGGAGTTGGGGAGGTTTGGGATGAAGGGGGTAATAAAGGGATCATTTCCAAACTTGGGCTCTGTGGGGAAAAGTTAACATTTTGGAAGTCAACTTCTGAATATTATGCTTTTCTTCAGCTCACTAGACGCTGTAAGATAATTTTTAAAAGGATGCAATGGTTTAACTTTGCGCAATGGGTGCCTTAAACATTTTGTCATAGAACATTAACAGTCTCAAGGCAGTGGTAAAACGGAAAAGGGTATGGTCATATATAAAAAAGGAGCAGGGAGATATGGTGGTTCTCCAAGAAGTTCACATGTCCAGGCAGGAAGTAGACAGATTATCCTCCTCATGGGGAGGCACATTACTAGCAGCCACATTTACCCCCAGGGCTTGAGGGGTAGTAATATGGGTTCAACCTGGATTTAGGATTAAGATCCACTCTTCGGTGGCAGATTCTTTGGGTAGGTACCTTATAGTAGATGCAGTGGTAGAGGAAGTAAGATATACCTTTGTATCACTGTATGGGCCGAATTATGATGCACCAGACTTCTTCCACCATATGGCAGTGACCATTGCTACATACAGGGCTATTATTATGGGGGGTGACTTTAATACCTATTGGGCTGTTTCTTTAGAACATTCAGGCACTAGGGTGAGGTCCACACTTAAAAATGTCCAAGCTCTTAGAAATATGGCTAAAGAGAGAGAAAGAGCCTTGGTGGAGGCCTGGAGGTACTGCAACCCTAATAAAAAAGAATACTTATTCTACTCCCATACTCACCATATTTACACAAGAACTGATTATCTGTTTCTGTCCCCCCACTTTGGTACATTGTGGTTTAAGTGCATCATATGGACCAATTACTGTCTCAGATCATGCCCCTTTAAAGAGTACATTGGTACTGGGTGCAGAACCTCAGGCATCTAGGTGGTGGAGGCTAGACTCCACCTTAAGCGATCCAACTTTTGTATCACATATCACAGCATGTCTCAAAGAGTACTTTACAAACAACATGGGGATGGACATCCCCACTTCTACGGTCTATGACACCATGAAGGCATACATTTGAGGGGAAATTATCTCCTACATGGCTTTCAAGCCTAAGCAAGAAAAGGAGCCAGAGGTAAGACTGGAGAAAGAGATACTAGAACAGGAGAAAAAAATTATGTTGGCTGACCAGGTAAAAGGGCCCTAATGTATACTCAGTCACGTAAATATTTCGAGGGGGACAAATCTGGTAAATGGTCTCGCATGGCAGTTAAAAAAACAAAGATCTGACAGAACAACATTAGAGATTGAAACAGCAGGGGAACCACCTCATCAGACCCTAAAGTAATAAACAACACATTTAAACAATTTTACCAGACACTTTATACCTCCCAGATGCCACAGTAAGGGGATCCCGAGTCATTTCTACAGACCATTACCCTCCCTACCCTGGGTGCTGAGAGCCAAACAAATCTAGATCAATAAATTACAGGGGAAGAAGTGAAAAAAGTGGTATGGTCCTCCAGATCAAATAGGGCACTGGGTCCTGATGGTCTTCTGACCGAATTTTATAAAACTTTTTGGGGTGCCCCATGCTATAATGTACCGGGACACCTTGTATAAGGGGGAGTTGCTACAAACCCAACCTTTGGCCACCATTACAGTGCTACCAAAGCCAGGTAAAGACCTAATGAAATGCGGTTCCTATAGACCCATCTCTCTTCTTAATGCAGACTATAAAATATTAACTAAAATTATAGCCCGAAGAATTCAAGAGGTTCTTCCAGATTTGGTGCACCCTGACCAGGGTGGTTTTGTGCCTTGCAGGCAAGCACAACACAATATCTGATACACGCTGAACATTATGTGCCTATGGGTTGGGGGAGTGGCAGTCAGAGCCTCCTTGCACTTGATGCGGAAAAAACTTTTGACCACGTGGAAAGGCCCTTTATGTCTGCGGTCCTGGCCAAGTACAAATTTGGTCCCAATATATGCTCCTGGATCAAGTGTCTATATCACTCACCCCTAGTGCAGGTACTAACTAATGATACTATATCTGTCCCTTTTTGTCTTACCAGAGGTACTAGGCAGTTGTGCCCACTCTCCCTGTTAGTCTATGTCCTCACCATAGAGGCCCTGGCTGCTACTGTAAGAGCTCACCCTGAGATTAGAGGGTTTAGGAGAGGGGACACAGAGCATGTCATCTTCCTTTCTGCAGATGATGTACTCCTGTTTTGGGTGCAGCTGGTCAAAGCATTGGTAGTCCTGACCGATCTCTTTGAAATCTATGGCTCACTCTCCAGTCATAAGATAAACTGGGGGAAATGCGAATGGTTACCCATTGGGGATAATAAATCTCATATTACAGTGGCAGGGAAAGATATTGTACCTTCTTCAGACATTAAATATTTGGAAATTAGACTACCGAGTCCTGAAGAAATTACAAGAATTAAACTATAAGCCCCTTATTAATAAAATTAAAGAAGATTGCAGGAGATGGCAAACACTCCCTCTAACACTAATAGGCTGAGTAAACTCAGTTAAAATGAATATACTCCCCCAATGCCTATATTTGTTTCAAACCATACCTATTCACCTTCCACAGAAATACATCAAGGCTATAGAGGGGGCAGTAACATCACTGTTATGGCAGGGTCGAAGACCGCAAATCAAAAAAGCAATTCTATGGCTCCCAGTAATTGGGGGGGGGGGTAGGTCTCCCAAATATCAAGGTGTATTACTTGACAGCTCAGCTGGCTCAGGTACAAGACATAGCCTCACAAGATGCCATATAGAGAGCTTGGGTACCCTTAGAGACTCCACCAGGGGGGACCCCTCTATATAATCAGAAACTTGTGCCCACAATCTTCAATGAGAATGGGGGTAAAACAAAAAATCCTCTCACTTGTTCAACCATCAAAGTCTGGCCCCATGTGCACAAACTTATACACCACAAACCAACATTATTCCCAGATGCATCTCTGGGATCAGTTCTTGATCCGGAAAGTAAACATTTTAAACAATTTCATACAGTCTTAGCTTCCTGGAACCGAAAGGGCTTCAGGTATGTCTCTCAACCCTACAGGGGGAATGCAATGGTTGCTTTTGTGGAGTTGAAAGAAGCTTTTGGCCTTAGTGCTTCTCATTATTTCTGGTACCTGAGAATTAGTAATAACTTGAGGAAGCTGATGGACAGCTCTCTTGCCTCCCTGCAACTCAGCCGATCACCAGTAGAGAAAATGTTTATCAACCCAATAGATTCAGGGGTGGTGAAACCATTAAGTAAATGTTATAAATTGCTACTGGGAGCTCTACAAGATCCATTTGTTCAGATAAGAGAAAGGTGGGCGAGGGATCTGCCTGAGACTCTGATGGAAGGAGACTGGAGAGAGGTACTTGGGAAAAGATGTCCTGCTCTGTAAATAACAGGCTGAGAGCCATACACTACAATATCATGCTTGGAACTTACTTTACCCCGGTATTAGCTCATAAGATAGACCCAAACTCCTCTGATGTGTGCCCAAAATGTAAGGGTGCACCAGGTACCTTTTTCTATTTGGTTAGGTCCCGTCCCAGAATCTACTCCTTCTGGGGGGAGATGCTAGCCATTATGTCCAAAGTACTGGGAAGAAATATATTAGCTGACCATATAGACATACTTTTGGGGCTACCAAGATGTGGAGTAAATGGACAGGTGGAGAACCACCCACTTAAGAGATTAAGTATAGCAGTGGGGAAGCAAGTCTTAGCTCAAAATTGGATCTCGGAGCAGGCACCCACAATTTCGCACTGGGCTTGCTCACTAGTGCAAAATATGAAACTGGAGCATACCCAATATATTGCCAGGAATCAAGTCACTAAATACTAAGAAATCTGGGAACCACTGGAAATAGCACTGGGGCAACAGTGGTTTCCTATATTTTAACAGTCATAGAATTCGAGAACTAAGGGGTTTTTAAAAGTAAAAGTCAAAACCTTAAATACTCTGAGATATTGAAACCTACCACCTCTTTAGGTTTAGAAGACTCAGCAGGAATTACCTATGTATGATAATCTTACCAATGTTGGAGTGGGTGTTTCGCATCTGCCTGTTCAGCATCTCCAGTTTTCTCACCAGGAGGCTATGACCATTAATTCACCCTTTCTTGTACCAACATACCTATCACTGTACTAAATAATGTTCTAGAACACTCAAAATCCTTCACTGTACATAAAATGCATGTAAAATGTTTTCTCTGATGTGGATGGAAATGTGAATACTTGCTTATCCTTACTATGTTTGTTAAGTTGACTTTTTAAATAAAGTTTACAAAAAAAAAGGGAAATGGTTGTTCGCTGGATGAAGCCTGTGCAGACAGGTGCAGTGGCATCATCCCCTGAGGGTATAGACGGGGAGGAACTCTAGAACAGATAAAATAGGGTGCCTCATGGTGCCCTCAGCAGTTGGCAGCTGGGTGCCCTTGGGGTGCAAGGAGGGGGGCAGACTGGGACATCCTTGGCTGGGTGCCAGTCTTAGAACAGTAGGCATGGCACCCTGATGAAGAGGTAGAGCACCTTGATATGTAAGGGGAGTCAGCGGCAGCAGTATCGGTCGGGCACAGTTCTATATGTAGTTTGTTAACAGCAGCATTTTTTACAGATAACATGACATATTTTATATTGTTGGTGAGCACTAAATAAATTCACCTTAACTGAGACCTTGTGTGCACTGCATCTTTTTGTAATATACCACCAGTGTTGTGTCCATAGAGCACAAGCTGTAGCACCTAGAGATAATGACTTACCTGCCCTGCATAAGCAAAGCTTAAATGGCCAGCAGAAGGCTGGTAGTGCCAAAGAACCTTTGGGTACCATGGATGCCACCCAAAGTGCCTAGGAGAGTAGGCACTGGCTAGTGCTCAGTATACCACTCTCACCTCACAACAGCATGGAGAGTTGGTGCCTAGACTTCAGCCTGGATGCTGGCTGGCTGGCTGTAGGATGCAGGCCAGGGGCACAGAAGGCTTCAGAGAGAAGGCTACCACCAAAATGTGTGTGTAGGAGCTGGATGCTAGTCCTTCTCAGTCCAGGACACCTCGAGGTTTCGAGGGTGTAAAATCTAATATAACAAACGGCACATCTCAGTTCAAGGCCCACCAGTATACAAAAAAAAATAAATTAGCAGTCTGCTAGAAATTTTCAGTTTATCGATGCAGCATATAGCGTAAAATTTAAGACAGACTTACAGGTAAGTAAGGTAGTAGCAGCAAACTTCCCTGACCATGCCTGCAACGTTTCGTGCATGCGTGCACGTTATCACAGACTGTATGCTTTTTGTTTACTGGTGGGCCTTGAGCAGTGCAATGCTATTTGTTACATGTACTGCTAGAGATCTAAGCTGGGCCACGCCCGACACAGTTTTTTCAGCTGGTTGTAAATAACTGTATTGTAACACAGTATGTGAGAACCCAGCATGTGGCCACCAAGGATGGACCTCAGGTACAGGAAACAGATCCCAAGCTGCTGGGGAGGCAGGAGTCACATCAAGGGTGCTGCCCATAGAACAGGGGTATTGGGGACAACAGGGAGGGTGTGAGAACCCCAAGGGGTTTACCCCAAGGGAAATCAACCAATGGCCTCCAGGTCTGTGGTGGATTCCCTGATGTTATTGAGGGATGTCCTGGTGGGGGCAATCCTGGAGATTTGCCCATGCAGAGTCATCACACCTGTACACAGTAGGGGAGATCCACTGTGTAAACAATAAGACACGATGGGGTGCGGGTTGTTGCCTGGTAAGAGCATGCCCCAAGTGCCTCATACCTTCAGCAACTGGGAAGCACTCTTATTAGGCAACAACCCACACTCCAGGAATGTCTTAGTGCGCTTATAAAATGGATTTTAGTGGTAAATATCTTAAAAAATAATAAAATGAGCAAATAAAAAGAATAAGTTTACTTTTTTTTTTACAGTTTGTCAACAAGTAGTTCTTGTCATACTGGGCACTGGTGAGTCGATTTTGTATATTAAGATTTAACGCAGCAAGCTAAGATGAGAGATCTGTCTCCAGGGCAGGGGGGCCAAGTCCCTTTTTAAGGCAGTGCCCATGGTCTGATCTGCCAAGAAAGGGATCCCAGCGGGCAGACTAGGGGCTCACCATGTAACACGTACAGTTATGTGTGGGATGTGAACTGGCATACCCTTGCCTGATTGGGGCAGCAGGAGGATTGGTGGGTAGCTGGCAAGGGAAAGCACCAGC
The DNA here is from genome assembly GCA_016271365.2 of Neoceratodus forsteri. Taxonomy (NCBI): domain Eukaryota; kingdom Metazoa; phylum Chordata; order Ceratodontiformes; family Ceratodontidae; genus Neoceratodus; species Neoceratodus forsteri. Next base: position 340,227,379 of record CM057449.1, read on the forward strand.
CCCCGATGGTATTCTCTGGGAACAAAGGAGCTCACATTCTGGGATAGGAACACCCTCTGGGCATGCTGTAAAATACCTAAATGAACTTTAAGCAAAGCACAGACCCTGCTTTAGAGAGTCCAAGGAAAAAAATACTAAAATGAGCAAAGAGGAGGCAGTATGGTGCAGTGGTTTAAGGCTCTGAGCTGCAAATCTGGAAACCTGGGTTTGAATCCCACAGCCCCCACTTGTATACTGTATGACCCTGAGCAAGTCATTTAACTTCCTCGTGCTCCCAGGTTGCACCTGCAAACAAGCTTTCAGCTTAGTGTGTCTCACCTGGTAAAAAATGTTAGAGAGGGAATGGGGAATACCTGGCAGAGCTATACTCTGACTGGCACAGAAAGGCCATCCATGCGCACTTCCTGCACATAAGGAGGGGACAGGGAGTGCCACTATACTTGCAGACACTAGGTAACAAGATGTCACTTGGGATGAGATGGGGTTACCATTCATTCCAGCAAGAGGCTGTTAAGAAACAGGGTTCATCTGTGACAGTATGGACATGGGCTACCAGGAACCCCAGGCAATGAATGTGGGACTGTACAGAATATTAACTGTTAAGAAATTAATTTGGATACTTGGATCCATGATTAAGTGCACAAATGAACTTCTGCAGCCATTCCCGTTATCAAATGCCACCAAAGCCCTCACCAGACACAGATCAACATTTTTATTTTTTTATACTTTATATCTCTGGGTTATGGGCAATTTCCAGAATCCCAGAATGGCAGAAATGCCATAATCCACACAAGTATGAAAATCTGAATATGCTGGAATACATTAACTGTTGGAAAGGTTTTGGTATGTTGGCATTCCAGGGTTCTTAGAAATGACAACAAATTCCACATATGATGTGATAATTCCTGGAAGCCTGGAATGACTGGAATTCATTTAAGTGTTAAAGAGATGGTGACACGTTCAGGAGAACTTTAACAAAACATAATATTTAGGCACTGTCTGGCTTAGGATCCATGGCACCGCATCAACAATTTGTCGATGCGACATTTCCTCAACACCACTATGTCGCCCACAATTACTGTGCCGCCCACACTAACTTACTATAATCAACTCTGAGTTAGAGCTGATTTGGGAAGGAGGTGCAGGACCTCGAGAAAGAGTGCCGGGGTCCCGAGTGGACTTTACAGCAACGTGTCGATGCTGTAAAGTTGTCGCTCTAGAGACAGCATATATCCAGTTTGTATTTCCTATTAGTTCTGTATTCCTCCTCCCCATTATTTAGTAGTGAGGTCATTTGCATGAAAACAGGGTCTTTGCTCCTGAAGAGTTAATCTATTCCTGCTACTTTCTCCCTACCTGAAGTCATAGAGCACTGCTTGTGACCTCACAGCAACTCCCATGGCAACAAACTGTGATGTCACAACAGAGAATTATGACTTGACTTAGGGAGTAAGCTATAGAGGCAGATGAACTCAAAATGAAGTCTAAGGGACAAAAATCATATATTCATACACTTTTTTTAGTACTAAATTATGAGGAGGAGAAATATATAAAATATAAATGGAATACAAGCAAAATTGTACCTAATTATTATGTTTTTTAAAGTTTTCTTTGAGGTGTCAGTAGCTCTTTAAAATCCAGAACAGCCAGAATGCATGAACGAGTAGTGCATTCCAGCAGTTTTGCATTTTACCACTTGTGAAGGTTCTGGCATTTCTGTATTCTGAACATTCCCATGGCTCTGTAATTGTCTTGCTCTTTCATAGTGTTTTTTTTTTTCTTTGCCTATATAGTTGTGTTTTGTGTGTAACACAAATTGTGATACCGGATATGTACAGTTACTGTGCCCCTAATGGTTGTAGGAGTGCTTTCTCAAGTTCTTCAGGTGAAAGACCTGCAACATGAGGCTGAGCAGCTCTGGCACACAAAGGGCTTTGAGAAGGCGCCCTTATAACCATCAAAAAAGACACAGGAACTATACTATAAACATAACAAATCATGTTAAAGATGTTTGTTTCAAAAAATGGAATTTGAATTTAAAATCATAGGCCCAGATATTCAAACTGCGCCAGGTTGTGGCACAAGACTGGGCGCAGCTCAACTTGGCTGCGCAGGGGTGTGGCCTGGGCAATATTCAACGGAGCTGCGCTATGGCTCAGCAGCTTTGAATATTGCACCCTGACCACCCCCACTGTGCATGGCGCAGTGGCACTGCGCCAGCGCAAGTGGCCAGAGTGGAGCATGGAGATGTGCTAACGCAAGTGCCATTGCGCCATTCACAGCACCTGTGATATTCAAAAGGTGACATGCAAATGGGGCCATAATTTATGCAAGGTGCACATGGGGCCATTTGCATGTCATTATGGCCCAATTTGCATGCAGGTGCACCGATCCCTGACGACTTGCGCCTGGCGCCCTGCCAGGCAGACGCCATCAGGGACCGACGCCCCCTGCAGCCCGATCGTGGGCATCTGTAAAGATAAAAAAAGTCCTGTACCCCTGGTGGTCCAGTGGACCAATTTCCTCCCGATCGCGGGCATCTGTTTTAATACAGAGACCCCTCCCCCTTCGTCCTATATTCCTGGTGGTCCAGTGGACCATTTCCGCCCGATCGCGGGCATCTGTTTTAAGAAAGAGAACCTCCCCCGGCCAACATCCCTGGTGGTCCAGTGGACCACACTCTGCCTGATCGTGGGCATCAGTACAGCGGAAGCGTCCTATTACCCTGGTGGTCTAAGAGTACACTCCCTCCCCACCGCCCACTGAAACCCACCGCCTCCACCCCGGTCAGCTGGCGGGCGGCACCACCCGCCTGCCGCCCCACCGCCCACCGCCTGCCGACTGACACCTCGGTAGGGCTGCCGCCCATTGGTTCTGGCGTGAGCCCAATGGAGTGCAACCATATCGTCACATTCCAGATATGAATGAAATCATTCACATATCTGGAATATATAATCTGGCTATGGGCTGCCGCTGTGAACCAATGGGTGGCGGCGGGACAGCAAGCGGGTGGGGTGCTGCTCCCGCCAGCTGACCGGGGGGGAGGCGGTGGAGCTCAGTGGGTGGGTGGGTGGGGAGGGGTACTCTAGACCACCAGGGTAATAGGACATTTTCCGTTGTACTGATGCCCGCAATCGGGCAGAGTGCGGTCCACTGGACCACCAGGGATGTTGGCCAGGAGGGTTCTCTTTCTTAAAACAGATGCCCGTGATTGGGCAGAAGCAGTTCCACTGGACCACCAGGGATATAGGAGACGGGGGTTCTCTGTATTAAAACAGATGCCACGATTGGGCACATAGCGGTCCACTGGACCACCAGAGATGAAGGATGGGGGTTCTCTGTATTAAAACAGATGCCCAGATCGGGCATGGGGCACTGCCAAGTGCAACAGGAACTTGGTGGCCACCCACGGGTGGCAGCTGCCGTGTTGCGCCTGCAATGTGGCAGCTCACCTGTGGTGGCCATTAGATGATTACTTTTTGGGCTTAACTTTGTGCTGGCACAGGTAGGGGTTAGCATACATGGCTCTGCACATCCCAGGCTGAATATCGGGCTGTGCAGGTTATGCATGGGCACGCCTCCTTACCTGTGCCTGCATACATTACTGCAGCTCTAGGCGCATCGGGTTGTGCTGGCCTTTTCCTTTTGAATGTCAGCGGTGCACATCAGTGGGTTGTGGCGCAACACTGTGCGCCATGTGCAACCCTTTGAATATCTGGGCCATAATGTTTTCAGATAATATTAGAAAATACCTTCTTTGGAAAGAAGGGCAACCAAAATGGTACAAGGCTTGTATCAGAAGCCCTACGAGAAAGACTTAAGGATTTAAATATGTACTCCTAGAAGACAAGAAGGAATGGGGGATATGATAGAGATATTCAAATACCTCACAGGAACAAACAAGGTACAGGAAGGGAGCATGTTCCAAAGAAAAAAATGCTCAAGGACAAGGGGTCCCAATATGAAGCTGGGGGGGGGGGCTAAGAGGAAATGTGAGGAAGTACTTCTTCACAGAGAGGGTGGTGGACGCTAGGAGTAGCCTCCCAGCAGAAGTGGGGGCTAGAATAGTCTCAAGATTTAAGAATGCATGGGCTAGACACAAAGGAATCATAGAAGCAAGCAGTCGGTGTAAGCTGGAGTCCAAGTAGGTTTTCCGGTGGCACTTTAGGTAGGGAACTTAGGGCAGGCTAGGTGGGCCTAGTGGGCCTTCTCTGCTGACAACATATATGCTTCTATGTTTCTTTGAGAAAAGACTGTGCCAACTGAACTTAGAACTTCAAGGGCCTAATATTCAGATTTGGGCAAAGCAGACGGCAAAACTTTGTGCTGCCCCTTGCAGTTGCCCAGGTGTCCAAAACTGCTATATTCAGTGGAATAGCGCGTTGGCGCTATTCCACTGAATATAAGGCAATTGAGGCCTAATGCTAATCCACCAAGTGCTGGGCAGACATGGTCCCCGAAATAGGGTGTAACAATGGCTTGCCTCCGCGCTAAATATCCCATATTCAAATGGACCTAGGCAAATGAGGCCACTGGGCATGTAAGGTGTTAAGGGGTCATTCGCATGCTCATTATGGACTCATTTGCATAGGGTGCAAGGCTTTACTGTGCGCCACTGCTCCCTGATTGCATGTTCCCTGAGAACTATCCCTAGTGCTAGTGGTGCCTCCCCCCCAACAATCAAAGCCGTTGTTGAAACAACTCATTCCCTGGTGGCTAGTGGTCCCTCACCCTGCGGAATGCTGTCCCAAAGTCATATAACATCATTCCTTGGTGGTCCCTCCCCCAACCCGATCACCTGACTGACATAGATATAAAGTTTCCCTGGTGTCCAGTGGTCGTGATCTGCCCCCACCCGATCACTTGCCCAAGATAGGTATAGATTTTCCCCTGGTGGCCAGTGATCCCTCTCCCCACCCAATATAGGTATAGAGTTTCTCTGGTGGCCAGTGGCCCCTCCCCCAACCCGATCCTCTGAAACATAATGTGACATCACTCCCTGGTGTCTAGCAGACCCCTCACCCCAGCAGGTAGTTCCCCCATCCCACTCCCACCATCCTGATCCCAAGCTGGCAACCAGCACAGCCCTCCACTCACCACCACAGCCAGATGCCAACTGAGCTATTACTGAGCATGTACTGTATACAGTACACACTTGCTGACTGACAGCTCACGAGCTCAGAGCTGTCATTCACTGAGCACATACTGTATACAGTGCGTACTCAGTGACAGCTCAGTCGACGGCCAGCCATGGTGGTGAGCAGGGGCTGTGCTGATGCTGGTTGGGATCAGGATGAAGGTGGCGGGTGGTGGGGCACCACCTACCAGGGTTGAATAGTCCACTAGACACCAGGGAATGGTGTCACATTATGTTACAGGGGATCAGGGATAGGGAGGGGGTCCATTAGACACCAGTGAATGGCATCACATTATGTTTCAGGGGATTGGGTGGGGAAAGGGACCACTGACCACCAGGGAAACCCGATACCTATGTCAGGTGGGGATCAGTGGGGGATGGGATCACTGGATACCAGGGAATTTTTAGATTTTACATCGGAAGGGCGATCGACAGAGGGAGAGGGACCACTAGCCACCAGGGACTTATGTTCTATGTGCTGGGGATGGTAATCAGTGGGGGGGGAGGGGGAAAGACCACTGGCCAGCAGGGACTACTGTGTTGGGGGTGAGAGTGTGTCACACTTCTTCCACCAACTGCTAGAGATATATGGGAATAAGTTGGGGTTTCTATCGGCGGTATGTGTGCAGCGCAAAAGGACTAGGCAAAATGGCCTTGCGTGGCGCACATACTCCGAGTATTGGACTGCGCCAGTATTCAGGTCTGCACCTCTTCATTTACATTGCATTCCCCTCCAAAATTTTCTCAGACGCAAACCCTGTTTGCCTGCGCTAACTGGGCTTTTCAATATTACGCATCCATGCAAAACCCGGTTTGTGATGGCAAACTCGGATTTGTGCCTGGGGAACCTTTTGAATATTGGGCCCCAGAAGTTTAGAGCTATATGCAAGAGGCATCCTCTTATGGTCATAACAATACCTGGAATGTTTAGAAATAAACAACCCTTATTGGGTAGTAAGAATGATGTCATGAATTATAATGCACATAGGAAATCATTCACAATGAGCCTTGGGTTAATTCACTCTTATTTATTTATTTAAGAGATTAACCAGATAAGCATGCTGAGCGGGGACCGCTCGTTTCCAGATGCGACCTGGGGAGTTACATAGAATACAAAGCAAGTACAAATACATGGTGCGACAACAGGTCCAGAATAGATACATACAGGGTGTGACAACAGGTCCAGAATAGATATAAATACATGGTGCGACAACAGGTCCAGAATAGATACATAACAGGGTGCGACAACAGGTCCAGAATAGATACATACAGGGTACTACAACAGGTCCAGAATAGATACATACAGGGTGCTACAACAGGTCCAGAACAGATACATACAGGGTGCGACAACAGGTCCAGAACAGATACATAACAGGGTGCGACAACAGGTCCAGAATAGATAGATAGAGTGCGACAACAGGTCCTGAATAGATACATACAGGGTGCGACAACAGTCCAGAATAGATACATAACAGGGTGCGATGACAGGTGCAGAATAGATACATACAGGGTGTGACAACAGGTCCAGAATAGATACATACAGGGTGCGACAACAGGTCCAGAATAGGTACAGGCTGGACTACACATTAGATTCAACTTAGCGAATACAAGGTTTAGTTTGCTCTGCCATAGTTAGGTCCTATGACTGCAGGGTATAAACAGGCAGATGCAGTAGGTATACAGTAAGTTTTCTGGGCTATCGATACTGTCAATGCATGTTTAGATGCCCCTTGGTAGCAGGTCTGGGTAGTAGGTTGCAGTTGCATATGTCTGAGAAGTAGGTAAGGGGGAGCGGTTTAAGGAGCCTTGGGGTGGGGGAGAGCCTAATATCTACAGGGAGGACGTTCCAGAGTTTGGGCAGGCGATATCTGAAGGCAGATTGGCCCTTCGATGTGTGCATGAAAGGGACTTGGAGTAGCTTTGAGTCTGAGCATCTGAGAGAGTATGGGGGGGGGTGCTGACAATTCACTCTTCCTAATAAAACCTACTTTACTTCTACTAAAGCAAGTCCTCCTTCACTAAATAGAGTCCCCTTTTAGGAGTAGGGAACATTGTTTAACGAGGAGTAGCATATTAAGCCGAAGCTTGTTTCCAGACGTGACCTGTGAGCATAAGGAAATTAAGGCTGGTAGTATAGCCTAGAGGTTAGAGGAACGAGGTGTGAATGAACTTGATATATCCAGCAAACCAGACCCGAGTTTGATTCTAACAACCTCCACTTGCATATTTTGTGATTCTGAGCAAGTCACTTAACCGCCCAGTGCTCCCAGGTCGCCCCTGAAAACAGGTACTGGTGCTTAGTGGGCCTTACCCGGTTACCAAAGACTTTAAAAAATAAAAAAAGTAACTTGCTCAGCATCACACAGTATGCACGTCGGTGGCTGTGGGATTCATTTCCAGATCTGCAGTTCACAGCCCTGACCCAGTGCGCTATACTGCCTCTTTTTCCTCATTTAGAAAATTGGAAAGAAATAAAAGAGTTACTGTGCCTTTAAATAATTTTGTGTTAGGAGCAATAGAGAAGGGGAGTTACCTTTAGCAAAGACGGTCGCTGCTTGGAACTCTGACCTCATCCTATCCAGCAGGAAAAGAAAAGGGCTGGAGATTTGGGGAAAAAAAAAGAAATCAAGAGGCAGGAATTTCCTGCTCCCACCCTTTGGCGGAGAGAGAGAGAGAAAGAGAAAGGATTGATCTGCTGCAACAGGACGGTGGAAGCAACAAGCCGGCAGTGCTGAGAGCGGGGAGTCTGGCTGAGTCTGTGTACTGGATCTGCAGAAGGGCTATAGCTAGCGGTGAGGGATTTGTAAGGCTGAGCTGAGTGGCAACTGGCCTGAGGCTACAAGCTGAAGGACACGGTGTTTTGTGTGAGAGGGGAGAGAGAGCAGGGCCGAACGGGAAGGACTGGAGCCGTGAGCAAGCATCTGCAGTAAGAGCAGGGAGTTCGTTGTATTCTTCACTCGGTACCAGTCCAGACTCCAGCAGCAGGATGTCGGGGAGCGGCTCGATCGAGTCTGTGAAAAGGAAGATCCAGTCCCTGCAGCAGCAGGCGGACGAGGCGGAGGAGAGGGCTGAGCTCGCCCAGCGGGAGCTGGATGCCGAACGGCAGGCTAGGGAACGGGTAAGCCAGCACGAGCAATAGCAGCACCCATTTCTGTGGATACAGTATGTGGAAAAGCTAAAACTAGACTGAGCTGCTGGGCGTTGTCCCAGTTAGCGGGAGGGGCGACGATATGTTAGAGGTATTTCAAAGGGAGGGCTGTAGATTGTGTAATATTGTGTACTGGGTGTTGGTCTGTTGTGTTATATTGTACTGCATGTTGGTGGGGGAACTATTACTTGGCCTAGGGTGTGAGTATGTGGGTGTGCTGTGTATGGGAGGAAGAGATCGATCGATCGATATTGTAGTGGAGGGCATATATTTACTTTCTGGGTGTAAGTATATTGTACTGGGTGTAAGCATATTGTACGGGGTGTGAGTATATTGTACTGGGTGTGGGTACAGTATACTTGGGAATGGATTATAGAGGGGCGTGGGTACATCCTGCTGTTTGTACAGTATATTGTAGTGATGTGTCCATGTAGTGCGTCTCTGCCGGTCTAGCTACTGTATATTGCAGTAGGTGTGATGTGGATATATTGTATTAGAGCTGTATTGTGTGTATATTTTGTAGTGGTGTATTGTACTAGGGTGTGAGCAAGTATTGTACTGGGTTGTGTGAGAGTGACAGAACTGGCAGTATCACAGGCATTTCTTACTGTATGGGTACAGGGAGGGGTGTGCAAGGGCACCTTGATATGAATCTTTCAGAGTTAACTGCAGTTTATCCAGACAGACTGGAAAATAACAGAGGGTTTGTTTCCTTTCATGGCTGTGTGTAGCTGTATAGGTGATCACTGGGTCAGTGCTTAGCATGGAGCAGAGGGCTCTGGGCCCTCATACACAAAGTCTGACCCATTCAAGTAGTGAGTTTTGGGCTCCAGAAGGCTGTGAAAGTATTATCCAGGATTCCCCTTGCATTCATTTTTCTGTGTGTCCCCTCCTTCCCTAACAGTTTCTTGCCATGACATCCTGAAGTGTAGTTGGTGGCTTGCCAAGAAGTTAAACTTATGAACAAAGATAGAAATATTTCTCTTAAGTTCCCAGTGATGAGCTGAGTGAGTTAGGGAGGGTGGGGGTAGAGTGATTCGGGGATGCAAGATGGGAAGAGAGAATTGGCAGGAAGGGAGAGGTGGGAGTGGTAGGGAGGGCTGAGAGAAACAGGGACAGGGTGACGGTGAGGAAGTGAGAGTGGGGGCAGGGAGAGGGTGAGCGCCAAGGGCTGAGAGGTTAGATAGGAAAAGTAGGCAGTGAGAGAGGGGGTCAGGAGAAGGTGAGTGAAGAGGCATGTAGGGGGTTGTGTGAGTTGATGGAGAGTGGATGAGGAGAAAGAGAAGGGACCGTGATATGTTGGAGGGAGCTCTCTCTGGCTCTAAAGAAGTGGCTGTTAATAAAATGTGTCCTCCCAATGTTTCTATATGTGCCTTTTGGCCTGGGTCGTGCCTGTAAATGTTCCTTCGGACCAGTGCACTTACCCGGTTATCAAAGTCATAAATAAATTTATTTATTTATTTGATTTTGGTTATTCGGGAAGGCTCACTGAGACAAGCTGTCCCTTTTTCAGGAGCGATCCAGAATTAGTTACATGAAATCGAAAAGAATATATACAGGTGATAACATACACTGAGTAAGTAAATGACAAAACATAGTGCAAGCAGTGTATATATTCGAAGAGAAAACTTTGAGCAGCACGTCCTGCTCCCTTTTAGGATATGTGATAGGTGCAGTTGGGACCAACAGCCTACCAGAAGTGCTCCTGTGGGGAACAGGGACTGGGACCTCTCTCTGACTGTACCATGGGGGTGGGGAGAGGGGCTGTGTAGTTTGATGTCTGGGACTAGAGGTCACCAGTTAGAAGCTGATTGTGACAAGGCCAACAAAACAGCAGAATTAAAAAAAAAAAAAATAAATAAATAAAAACATTTATCCTTATTAGCCATGGTCTGTCTTTTCTTTGAGCTGCAGTGGAAAAAATATAAGTGTACAACAAAAGCTACTGTAGGATGCATTAATGGTACGTAATGGCATATAGTAACTTGTGCATACATAAATATACTATTTTACGGTACTGGATCTGTATAACATATTATAAAATGGGTAGGTAAAATCCTAGCTCCTGATTGGCTGAGGCAGGCTGGCACCCATACCCTAATCTCAGCATATGAAAAGTACCGGTGCCAGCCTGCCTGTTTGCCATAGAGATCACTCTGGTAGCTTAGAATGTTCTCTTTTTGAATATTTTGGCCCAGATATTCAATAGGGTTCGCCATGCACAACCCACTGATGCGTTGATGCAATATTTAAAAGGGAAAAGTGCCTCCACAAATCCCGATGCTTGGCGCATCAGTAATGTATGCAGGCACAGGTGGGCGGGAGGGGTGAGAGCAACTAGATCACCAGGAATTCTGGGCGTGAGGGGGTGAGGATGCCACCAGCGATGTTCGGGCTACTCAGGGTGGGGGACCTGTTATATCATGCCCTTGATCGGGCTGCTGGGAGACCTTTTATATTATGCCTGCGACCGGGCTATTCGGAGTTTACGTATACCCTTGATTGGGCTATGGGGGTTAATATTATGCCTACGATCGGGCTATTAAATTGAGACACTACTAGTATACTCGCAATCGGGCTGCAGGGGTCAGGAAAGGTACTATCGCGCGCGATCGGGCTACGAAGCGTCTGTCCCCGACAGCAGCTGCCTGGCAGGGCGCCAGATGCAAGTCGTCGGGGATCGGCGCACCTGCATGCTAATGGCATGCAAATGGGGCCATAATCAGATGCAAATGACCCCCCCTGCCTTGCATAGATTATGGCTCCATTTGCATGTCACCGTTTGAATATCGCAGGTGCTGCGCGTGGTGCAATGGAACTTGTGCCACTGCATCTCAATGCTCCACTCTGACCACTTGCGATTGCGCAGTTCCACTGCCATGCAGCAATGGGTGTGGCCAGGGGCAATATTCAAAGAAGTTGCGCCATAGCATTGAATATCACCCTGGCCACACCCCTGCGCAACTTTTTTGAGCAGCACAGGGGCTTGTGCCACACAATGGCGCAGTTTGAATATCTGTCCCTTTGTTTAAAAAACAAAAAAAGGTAGCACTCAATTACTTAAAATTATATATATTTTAATCCTGTCCTTTTTTTTTTCTTTCTTTCTTCCTTTGGTAACCAGGAAAAGCCCACACATGTGCCTGTTTTAAGGGGTGACCTGGGAACACTAGGGAGGTTAAGTGACTTGCTCAAAGTGACGCAGTATGCAGTGGAGGTTGCGGGAATCAAACCCAAATCTTGAGGATGTACCAAGCTCATTCACAGCTCATTACTCTAACTTCTAGGCTATACAGGGTATTGAACAGCTGGTATAGCATAGCAAAATGCAACCCAAATCTGGGGTATTACTAATCATTTTCTGAACTGCATAGCAGTAGACTGCTCAACACGTTTAATGTGTGTATGGCACAACACCCAATAAAATTGAATTATGGAAAACTTTACTTTTGCTTTTCATTCACTGACAACCTTTATGTCAAAACTGAATAGTAGTGTACTGTACAAAACTGCCAGTCAGTTTTTGTAAGATATTAAATGCTCTTTTGTAATGTTTTTTTTCTTATCTCATGCACTAACTTTTATCATCATCGTTGCTTCATTTTTGATAAGACGCTATGGAAGTCTTCTCTGTGATTCAGCCCACTGGCTCCCTTGCTAACCACTCACTGACTCGCTCACACATGCTCAGCTTATTCGCTGTCTAACCCAAAGTTCTTTCTCACAACTCCACCTGCTGTTTTTGTTCACAGAAGACCAGACCTATCTCCAGCTGCTCTCAATGTACTCTACATCTGCTCCAGGTTGGTGTGGTGGAAGGGATGGGGGAGATGGGACGGACGGTAAGGCAGGCAGAGATAACACACTAGCAAAACAAAACGAAACAACGCTTTCTCCTTAGTAAAGATTCAGCAAAAATATGTTTTCCCTTTATCCCTCTCCTCCCACCCTTCCTCACTTTCCAAAATACCCCCCTTTTACCTTGCACTTTTCCTGGATGCAGATACAAGCAAAAGGCTCGTACTAACCAGTTTCAGGTGAGGTGCAGACTATGGTGCTACCAGTCATTAAATGCAAAAGTCAGAATATTCACGCTCACAAAATCAAAGAAACGCTGTAAATTCTGCAAAAATTCAAGTCTTTTATTTACATCAAAAGTGGAGAAGGGTTAGGCATACGCTCCAACACCAGATGCGCATCTGGTGTTGGAACCGTTCTCTACATTTGATTTAAATTAAAAAGATTAGAATTTTTGCCGAATTCACTGTATTTGTTTGATTTTTTGAGTGCGACTCTTCTGACTTTTCACTGCTCCTGGATGCACCTTAATAATACCTTTCCCCCTTGATTCACTGCCATTGCAAGCCTGACTTCTGTCTTAGCCTCGGCCTTCCTCACATTTCTGTTGGTTACCTCTTTTGCCTCCAGGTACTTCTTGTATCCTTCCCTCTTTGGCTTCTTTTATGCTTCAGGAATGCCCTCCTTTTGGCTCTTACTGCCATCTTTACTTCGGCTATGGACCGCCTGCCGTTTTTCTCTTTGACACCTTCCCAGCTGAGCTTTCTGCTTCCCCAATCATTGCTTTTTTGAACTGTTCCCAATTTCTTTCCACCCCTTCTACCTTTCCTATTCTCTACAAGCTTCTTGCCAATGGCTCCCTTATCTTATTGAAATTTACTTTTTTTTTTAAAGTTCACCACCCGTACTGTGTTTGCCGCTTTGGTGGCCCCTCTCTGTATCTCCAGCACCACTGTTCTGTGGTTGCTGTAACCATGTGGTTCCAGAATGAACACATTTTGGATCTTCTCACTGTTGGTGAGAACCAGATCCAACAAAGCCCCTTCCCTTGTTGAGATATGGACTAGCTGAGCTAAGAACGCCTCCTGGCATGCAGTCACCTGCAGCTGATTTATAGTACTTGCTGCAAATGGAACTTTCCAGTCCACTTTTGGCATGTTAAAGGAGTTCTACTGGCTTAATGGAAGCCCTGATCGCTTCACAGATTGGGGCTTCCCTGCCCAGATTCCCCTTACAGTCACCCTAGAAAATTTATATTTTAGTTGCCTCACAGCTCGTAAGAATCCATGAAGCCCTGGGTGCAGCTGGCATTTGTAATCATGGTGCTCCTCGTTGGTCATGATCTCGCTAATAATAACGTGAGATAGTGATGCATCACTGCCCTTGCCTTATGGTTGTCCCTATGTACGGAAATATAATCAATGCTATATGTCAAATGCCCGTTGTTATTTTAGCACACTTTCCCTAAATGCCATGCGTATGGCTGGCATACACATGGCATTTAGGTGAACTGTGTAAAAATAACAATGGGCATTTGACAGTTTTTCTGAATCCACTAGGCTCTGTCTCGGTTGCCTCTTTCCCTTCTTGTACATACAGTGCCTCTTTCCCTTCTTTTACATACAGTGCTATCCCTCCTCCCCTGCCCTTTACGCTCTCTTTTCATAAGGTTTAAGTACCTTGGGATGGTTTTGTCTCAATTGTGGTTTGAGATTGCTCACGTCTCTGTGACATCTACCAGGTTTATGCTCCCTTCTGTGACCATTGCTTTAAGTTCTGACATTTTGTTACCAAGACTCCTTGTGTTGGTACACATCATTTTGCAACATCTATCCTTGCCCCTTCCTTTTTTCCCTTACCCTGGTTGCACTTGATTCTGTTACATTGGTTGATGGAGGGAGGCTGCCAAGGCACCCCTTGTTTGACATCAATACCTGCCACTCTAAACCCCCCTCCACTAGTTTAACTCTGTGATGTGCCCACCTTTCTCCCACTACCTTCCCGCCCTCCTCGTTGGGATGTAAACTGTCCCTTTTGAACTGCTTTCAATTCCACCAGGTCTGGCCCCAGTCCCTGAGGAAACAAAATCCCTCCTCCCTGCACCAACCCTTTAGCCATGTATTGAAGTGGAACACAACTGTTCCCTTTGATTAAGGCATGGCCACTGTAGCACCTTTTTATATGGTTACCTCCCATGCTCTCTCATTTGCTACCTTTCTCAGAGCACAGAAGTCTGACTTCACCTCTTCCATGCTCCGTCTGCTCAGATCATTCATGCCCACGTGCAGAATTGGATCTGGCCTTCCCTTCCCCCGTCTAGTGAGTTCTACTACCCTGGCTGTAAGTCTGTCTGCTGTTGCTCCAGGGAGACTGCAGACCACTTCTTCACCTTCGGGTGTGTGACTCGGATCCCACCCTATGCCTCTTACAATTGAATCCTGTACTTTGTGTACCTTTCTCTTGCCCCCTTTGGGGTCTGACCCGCCCCCTGGCATGCTCTTTGGCAGTGCCTGCCTGCTGGGTGTGCTGGTTCCCTTTTCCTTTGTGGGGGGGAAGATTATGGAACCTCTTATTGCAGTAGGGTGAACCTGTTGCTGGTGCACAGCCCTAGTTCCTCAGGCTTGGAGTTACCTTCCCTTCTTCCTTCCCCCCACCACTGTCTAGCCCCTTTTCTGGATTGCGGTGGCCTTGCAGGTGGCTGGGGCAGTAGTACCCTATGGGGCCCACAGTTGTAGCTCTTAAAGTGGCATATTTCAACCCTTGCCATTTCCATTCCTGCCCCCAGCCTGGAACCTCCTGCAGTTGAGACAGTGGACAGACTCCCAGAGCACCCTCTAGTTCACCACTAACCCACATCTCTCTAGTCACTCCACCTCCCACCAATGTGTCCCCATATCATTTTGTGCTTGTACTGGATGTAGCTGTCTGTGTTATAAGGCTAGTGTCTTTCTTTCAGTACCTCCTACAGTAGGTCTCGGGCTCTTTGCACCTTTTTTACTATTCACACCAAGTACTATTAGGCTACGCAGCTTGACTTGCTCAGTTCCATATTATTCTGAAAGACTACTCCAGAGAGGTTATTTCTAAGATACCTTTTCCCAACCTGCCTTACCTCTGACTACTGTATTAGGAGCCAACTACAACTTGCAGCATTTAGGAGCTAACTGCAACTTGTAGCATTCTTGTGGAACTGCTGACTTTCCTGTGGATGCCCTGCAGACATTCCTTAGGCAGATGCCCTCTCCTACCTTGTGCCACTCACGCAGCAGGATGCCATGTGACTAGCAGCTTGCAGGTGTGGGGCTTAAACGGACTCAGCTTCCCACAATACAGTTACAGAAAGACACCGAAGATGTAAAGTATAGTTGATTCTTTTCACTTGTGCAAAATGAAAACTGAAATTTATGTTTCCTTGTTTTTTTTTTTTTAGCAGGAATACAAACCAGGCAGTGCTCTGTAGTAATTTGGATCTAGTAGAACATCATGTAGCTCGACTTCTAGCTTGTATGCTTGAATTGCAACGTCCTGATTTTCCAGTTCTTCTGCTTCTCTTGATTTCTCACAGTATTGCAAAAGAAAGTGACGGGTGTGAAGTGATGGTGGTCGTGGCGACAAGAAAAGCTTCTAGTGCTTTGCCCCTCTCGAGGCATCTAAGGGGAATGTAGTACTCATGTCCAGCACCCTTTTTAAAGAGGTTAATCACTAAATTGGCAACAGCTAGGGAGAATAATTTATAAAATCCCCTGATGTCAAGTGTATAATTCAGGTACTCAGTTTAAAACACGTAGGCTTCATTTACTTAACCAGTTCAGTGCTGAATGCAAATTCAGAACCAATAATTAGTCCTGCTCTCAATATTAGTTTGTGCTATAAAGGTACTGCAGTAAGCAGTTTTAGTTTTATGTAATGCAGATACTACCACGTTAACATCAAATGCTAAACCAGCAAACGGATATACACAGTCTTAACAGTGCAGTGTGATATTAATGTGTAGACATAATAATAGAAATCATAGAAACGGAATACATTGCAATGTATATTTTTTCTTGTAAAATACAGAACAATTGAAACATTTTTTACTGTTGATTACTATGCATTCAGACATGTTCCTTTCGTTTTCAAAGAATTACTTGTATCAGTAAGTCTGATTTCTACCAAAATTAAGTCATATATGATGATTCAAAAGTTGTTCGTTATACATTTTTGGTTTAGGGTTCTATTACTCAGTTGTGCCTACTGTTTACAGTTCATTTGTTCGAATCCCACCAAGGGCATCTGTGGACTGTAACTTCAGATAACTGTAATACAACACCCAGTGAACAAGTACATAAAAATATGTCATTAAGATAAAAACAATACTGTAAATACAATAATATATACAAAACTGAGTACATTGTCCTGTTTTAAATTTTTCCATTTCGTTATCTCAGTTTAACTGTTCTTTAGTGATATCTAGTTCCCAAAATTAGTAATAGTAAGCCAAGTGTAAATATAAGTTATACATTTTAAGAAAACACTGGCTTAAAAAGGTGACATCACTTACTCATTACATCTCTTTTAGTAACCTGTTATATATTTCAGTTGTCCACAATAAATGAAAATATTTTACAAGTGCAGTCAGTGGTATTTCTTCGTTGAGACCATCTGGGGACACACTTTTTAGACTGTAAGTCCATTGACATTCACACTGAATTAATAACTTATTTCTGTTCCTCCTCTAATATTTGCCAGGACTGAATCAATTGCAGTAAATCTTAGACGGCTAAGATCTGCATTATGGACTTCCCTAAAACATTTACCCACACTGCTGTCAGTTCTGTTATTGAATGCAGCTTGAATGTATTCCTGAATCATTTTCTTGATGCTGCTTGTCATTTGACCAATATAAAGTTTAGCACAACTGCTCCATATTGCATATACCACATAGAAGCTACGGCGTGTCAGAAGTTCTCTAATTTCTACTTGTTTATTCTGGAGAGCAGGTTGCTTACATACCATTCTGTTGGACTGATATAGTAATACGTAATGGGCTGCAGGAATAATACATTTATTTCCACTAGTGAGTGGTAAGACCTATAACTCTGCGTAGCTAGCTTACTTTCTCACATTACATGAGGGGGTGACTACTCCTCTTCTGCCAGCTACTGTACTATCTCCCTCCTACTTTGGCTAAACTCCAACAGAAACCTGTGCTCTCCAAACTCTCCTCCTACCTCAACTCATCCTCTTTTCCTCTCCTTTTTCCAGTCTGGCTTTCAGAAGGCCCACACCACTAAGTCGCTCATCATATTCTGAAGGGCTTGTACAGTATCAAGGACAGATAGGTCTCTCTGCTACTGCCTTTGATTCAGGGACTCGCCCACTCATCTGAGGAAGCCGAGAAGGCAGTGCTGTCTAACCGCAATATTTTTATTTATTTAATTTATAGTTTATTTCCCCGGTAGTTGCTTCAAGACGCGCTGCACTGCACACACTGTACAGCGGTACTTCCAACCCTATGAATTTCTCCTCGTGGTGGGACTGTCTGGGTGAGACCGTGACTTCCAGGGTACTTCAAGGCAGCTATGCCTGGGGCTGGTGGCGAGTCAGGAGATCCTAAGGCATTAGTTTTATTTTTCCCCTGGAAGAACGTGGTGTGCAAGGTTACCAGGGTGTCATCCTGTGCGCCTCCAGAGAGATGTCGGTGTCTGCCTGCCCCTCCACCCACCCCATGACAGGCTTTTTGGTGAGCCCTCCCCCAACTCACTGCTAGGGGCCAGGCATGCACCAAGCATTATAACACCCCCCCACCCCCGGAGGAGGAGAGCAGTCTCCTGAACGCACCTTCTTCTCCTACCCATACGGCCCTCTAGTGGCCCAAGCTCACTTCCGAATTCAGGTCGCCGGCGTTTGAAAATGATTGCACAACCACTGCACCAGCGGGCCAGCTACCATGTGATATGTTGAAACATGGACAGTTACAATGCGAGTCTGTGCTGCCAAGGCAGTCTGCCAGTTTCAGTCTTCA
The DNA here is from genome assembly GCA_016271365.2 of Neoceratodus forsteri. Lineage (NCBI taxonomy): Eukaryota > Metazoa > Chordata > Ceratodontiformes > Ceratodontidae > Neoceratodus > Neoceratodus forsteri. The sequence goes on from CM057449.1 coordinate 340,245,469, forward strand.
ATCACTAAGTATCTAAACAGGAATGAAGGGATCTTTTGTGGAACTTTGTTCATCTTTTTGATACAATGAATTTCAGATTTATGCTGTACTTATTTATTATCCAAAGGAATCCGGCCCAGCCTACCTCAGTTTAAACATCGAGAAGATAATTAAATCTGGGGGAGCCCATATCCAGTCATAGCTAACATACAGCACAACAAATTGGATCACCAGACTCACTCACCAGATATTTAACAAACATTTGTCAATGCCAAATGTTTGCTTGCTGGTATTGGCATTGGTACTGCAGGAGTTAGAGAGATGCATAATAGGAGTGGCAGTGAAGTATTGAACTAACGTCATCCACCCCCCACCCCACCCTGCATAGACTGACAGGCATTGGGGTGTGCCTTTGGGTCGTCGTCTATAACGCTCACGCCATTCCACCTCACCCCACGCTGCAGACACTGACTGGTGTCACGGTGTGCCTTGGGGTCTTTGTCCCTTAAGCTCACCACATTCTATAAGGAAACAATCTGAGATGGGTGCAGTATAGAAGAATGGGGTGAACGTTGGGGCTGAAGACCCCAAGGCACACGTCAGTGCCGGTCAGTGGCTGCAGGGGGGGAGTGGGATGGCATGAGCATTATGGCTGATGACCCCAAGCCACACTCCCAACGCCTGTCAGTCTATATGGGGCGGAGTGTTACGGTTGGAAACCCTAATGCCCAGGGCGCTTGTTGGTATTTTTGCACCAGATTTTCAACATGGGCTTTTTGGGACCCCATCTCATGAACAAGGGCACTATAATTTTGTTACTCAATCCCGAAAGGTGATTTCGCACAGCGAATGCACCATTCGGTGCAACAGGTGTGAAAATACATTTTGGGCAGGATGTGAAAAATGACATCTGTACTGTTCATGATGAGGTGTTTAAAAAAAAAAAAAGCAATGTTGAAAATCTGGAGGAAAATGTGAAAACTGGTGAAGTTACGGCATGCATAGAAACTACAACGACGCTTATAACATAGCCATTGTTTGGAATTTTTCACCAAATTTCAGCATAGTCTTTTTGGGACCTCCCCTCATGAACAGTGGCACTGTGATTTCATTAATCTGTCCCAAAAGTTGATTTTGGACAGTGACTCTGCTATTCTGTGCCAGAGGTACAAAAACACGTCTTGGGCAGAATGCAAAGAATGACAGCTGTACTTTTCATAAAGAGGTGGGAAAAAATGGCAATGTTGGAAATTTGGAGTGAAAATATTAAAAATTGGTGAAGTTACGAGTGTGTGTGCAAACTGCGCAACGCACGCTTGTAACACGGGAATTTTTTGGAGTTTTTTCACCAAACTTGCAACATAGGCTTTTTGGGATCCCACCTCATGAACAGTGGTGAAATCACGTTTCAGGACTGAGACACGAAATGATAGTGTCAGTGTTCATGAGGAGGAGTCATAAGAACCTCATGTTGAAAATCTGGGAGCAAAACTCCCAACAATGGCTGAGATATCAACCTAAGTTGAAACCCCCATTGATTGCCATTATAGGGCTTACCGTAATTTTCTTCAGTTTGCATTCGGCTTTTGAACAATGCAGACATGTTCCCGGTCCACAGAAGATGCAGCGCCAGACCTCTGGAGTAAGTATGGTGAGGGTGTGTGCGGGAGGTGGGTGCGAGAGGAAGGTTGGGATGGGGTAGGGGGCGTCGAGGACCTATTTTGTTTTCTTTAGGTTTAAAACAAAAAAAAAAAGACCTTGGAGGGATGGATTTCTTTTTACAGGTGAAATAGTGAAAATAAATTTCGGCACACTGGTGGGCTCCCAGTCTGCTAGACTGGGGGGGGGTCAATGCTGACCCGGGGATTGGGCACCCGAGATCGTCTGAAGAAAAGGGGGCATGTGGGGCACATCTGACACCGGGAGAGGGCATCCCAGTGTTGTAAAAAGATAAAGAATTTCTTTGGCACACTGGGGTGAGCTCCCAGTGTGCCACAGTGGGGGGCATGCCAATGTGGGGATTGAGCACCCCGTTGGCAAAAGATAAGTTGGGGCGGGGAGTCATCCGACGCAGGGAGTGGGCATCCCGTGTCGAAAATATAATTAGTTTGGCACACTGGGGTATGCTTCCAGTGTGCCACAGTAATGAGGGCTACGGGGGATACATGCGGACACAGGGATTGGGCAGCCCAATGTCGGCTTTGGGGGTAGTGTGTGGTGGGCGGCAGGAACCGCCAATTATGCAAAGCCACGGCACAGCTCATTTATTTATTTAATATGTTTCACCGGGAAAGGCACACTGAGCAAACGAGTTGCTCAGGAATCCCAGCCATGTGCACTGTGCACTGTAATGCATGGCTGGAATGTGCCTGGTTGCTGGGAAGGGGCGGGGGGATAGATCTGCTGCTGCAGTGATGAAACCATCCCTAATTAGAGCAACAGATTTCTTTCAAGTGTGGCGCTCGCTCTGAAACTGCTGTCATCGGCAGCTTCCCTGTTGATTGGTGGCTGAGGGGCGCACCTATTAAAGCATCCCCTGCATTGATCACAGCACTGCCACACCTCTGCAATGCTTTACTAACCTCAATATGTTTCTTGTGCGCTGTGTTCGCAAGCAAACATAAAAATGAGGACATGTTGTTTAGAAATTAACTTCCAGTCGAATATTTTTTCCACATATAAAATATTTGGCTGGAAGTTAATTTCTCAATAAATTATCCTAACTTTTAAATATTTGGTGAGTGAGCCTAGTGATCCAATTTGTTGTGCTATACTTGTTTATTGTGATGCACTTTCTCTGTGATCTAACCGTGTATTTGAATTTCATCAGTATTATTACTTGTGATTTTTGTATCTAAACATGAACTGTCTGTTCTATATGACTTTTTTGATTATGATTTTTGCTTTTTGGAACACGGATTCATTATTTTAAGGTGCAGGGAGATCTCCAAGCTTGGTTTCTATGGCTGCAACTTTGTTTTCATTGTGAATGTTGTCAACGTGGTATGTCTTGATGTAGTAGCTTGAGACCTTTAAATCACAGCACATTAGCTCAGAGCCCGGCCCCCGATAAAGCTTTGCATAACCAAGCACCGCAGCACCTTAGTGTAGCGATTTATTTATTTATTTTTTTAATTTAGATTTTGATGTGTTTTTTTTTTTTTTTTGTTTTTCTTGGTTTTCTCCCGTATCTCCTCCCCCCCACCCCGGGCCCCTGCACACAGCCGTACGTGCGAGTGGAGGCGTGCATGCACATCGGAAGCCAGCTCAGCCCCTTCCTCCTACCTGTACTGCTGCCCTACCTGCCTACATTACCACACCAGACCTCCACCCGGTGGGGACGGACTACGGGAATGTTGACAACCCACCCCCGGGAGAGGAGAGCAGCCTGGCAGCATGCTGAATCCCGCTCCTCCCACCTCCCCCCCCCCATATTGGCACCCCGATGACCCGAGGTCATTCCTGAACCCGGGTTGCTGACGCAGCGTGAGGTAAGGCGTCCAGTGGCTCAACTTGCACCACCGGCCAGCCCTAGTAGTGATTTTAATGTCGTGAGTATCCTGCTTTGGCTGTTTTAGCTCTAATAACTTTCTTAGTCACTGCAGTCTAGCCAGTTATGTCTGACTTTTCACTTCATGCAGTGTACACCACATTCTGCCGTTGTTAGTGTTTTGAGGGATTAGCCAGCCCCAGCGGCAGCACATTTCATATTAACTGTGTAGCGCCAGCATGCTTAGTTTGTTCATGCGGTTTAGTGGCCCTGCTTCTGCCTCACTGACCAACTTCACTTGGTGAAGTATTATCCCCAGCCCCTCCTCTTCACTTCTGGTCTGCCCCAAGATTCCGTCTAGGGTCCTTTCTCCTCCCTCTGTTCCTCAGTGGTCACCCTACTGTCTGTGTCTCAACTAAAATTCATATGTATGCTGATGAGTCCTCTTTGCCTTTGGAGCCGCTGTCCTTGAGCTGGAAATGTCACTATAGCGTGACTTTGTGTCCAACACTGTTTCTGCTGAAATCACCTCACCCTGAATTCCATAAAGAATGCTTCCATGTCTTTTGACTCTGTGCAGTGCCTCTCTGAACTTGGTCACACCCTGTTATTTGAACCCTGAATGATGCACCTCTTAAAGATGTTGCCTTTAGTACCTTGATGTGTGTTGGATAAAAACCTGGATTTCTCTGCCCACCTCAATGCCATTTAAAAAAAAAAAAAAAAAAAGAAAAAAAAGCTTTACGGTTTGTACAGGAAACGCCCTGTCCTTCCCCACTTGGTCCATCGTGATAGTCTCCTCAGAATGATTCTACTGACATTTGATTATGTGAATGTGGTTTATTGTGTTGCCCCAAGTCCACCCTGGCAGTGCTGGATCTTCTCTTCCATTTCTTCTGTTGCTTAGCATCTGTTCCCCTCTCCCCCCCTTATGGGCTTATCACTGCACCCTCTACCAGAACATCTACCCCCGGTCCTTGCTTCTCGATGCCTTTCCCTCTGCACTGCTTTCTTTCCAAAATACTGGCTTACCTCACTCCCCTCATACTTTGCAGACCTTCCAGAACTCTTAAAACTGAAGATGGACAAAGCAATGTGGCCTGATGGGATTCATCCCAGAATTCTAAAAGAACTAAGGGTAGAACTAGTGACACCACTGACTACCCTCTTTAACAAATCATGGTAGGATGGGGCGGTACCTGAGGACTGGAGGAGGGCAGATGTTATTCCACTTCACAAAAGTGGGAGCAGGGCAGAAGCCGGAAACTACAGACCTGTTAGTGTAACCTCAGTGATGGGAAAAATGATGGAATCACTTCTGAAGGAAAGAATTGTTGAGTACCTAGAGGCCAGAGGGGCACAGGACCCAAGGCAGCATGGATTCACAGCAGGAAGGTCATGTCAGATGAATCTAATATATTTCTTTGACTGGGTGACCAAAGTAGTAGATCAGGGAGGGGCTGTGGACATTGCCTACCTAGACTTTAGCAAGGCATTTAACACAGTCCCACACAAAAGATTAATATACAAGTTAGCCAGCCTTGGCGTGGGTCCCAAGGTGGTAGCCTGGGTAAAGAATTGGCTGGAGAACAGGACACACAAGGTAATGGTAAACAGAGTCCACTCTGAAGAAATGGGGGTTACTAGTGGGGTACCACAGGGTTCAGTACTAGGACCGGTCCTCTTCAGTGTCTTTATAAGTGACATTGCAGAGGGACTAGAAAGAAAAGTATGTCTCTTTGCAGATGACACAAAGATCTGCAATAGGGTTGATACACAAGGTGGAGTGGAAAGGATGAGAAGGGACTTTGCAAGGTTGAAGGGATGGTCAAATGTATGGCAGCTTTGATTCAGTGCTAAGAAGTGCAAAGTAATGCACCTGGAAACAAAAACCCAGGGAAGAGTACACAATGGGGGTAAGATACTAACAACAACAAAAATGGAAAGAGACCTGGGGTAGTCATATCAGATGACCTAAAGGTGGGCAAGCAATGTGAGAGGGCAGTAAGGAGGGCTGGGGGGATACTGGGATGCATAGGGAGAGGCATCACCAGTAGAAAACAGGAAGTTGTTATCCCTCTGTACAGACAGCTGGTGAGACCCCATCTGGAGTACTGCGTGCAGTTCTGGAGACCCAATCTCTGCAAAGACATAGACAGGATGGAGGCAGTCCAGAGGAGGGCAGTTAAAATGGTGCAGGGTCTGCACCAGAAGACATATGAAGAGAGACTTAAGGAGCTTAATATTTATACCCTCGAGGAAAGGAGGGAGAGGGGGATATGATAGAAACTTTCAAGTACCTCAAGGGAATCAACAAAGTCCAAGAGGGTAGCATCTTTCAGAAAAAGAGGTGTGCAAGAACAAGGGGGCACAATTTGAAGATAGAGGGTGGACGGTTCAGAGGTAATGTGAGGAAGTATTTCTTCACAGAGAGGGTTGTGGATACATGGATTAGCCTTCCAGAGGAGGTCGTAGAGTCAAAAACAGTGGGGGAATTCAAGAATGCATGGGACAGACATAAGGCAATTCTAGGTGGGGGTAGGGGGAAGTAGGCTGTTGGTTAACTAGGATCTGCAGCTTACCCATTAGGTAGGGAAATGGGTAGACTGGGTGGGCAAAGCGGTCCTTATCTGCTATCAAATTCTATGTTTCTATGATCCTGTATACCCTCTGTCTAGTCACTCCGCTCCTTGGCTTGCACTTATTATCATTCGATGCTTTCGCCTGCAGAAGAGAGGATGAATTGGTACTGATAGAGGGGAGACTGAAATGTTCGCAATGCTGTTTAGGTCATAAAACAAATAAAAAATTTTAGTTGAAATAATGTTTAGTAATACCAAAATTCAGAAAAAAGTTGAAAAATATTTTTTGTTATTTACTATTTTTTAAACCATCATGTAATTTTATGTTTTGATAGAAAAAAATAGCATTTTATGTATTTGACTCCTAAGTATTACAATTAAAATCATGCATCAATAATATACTAAAAACGCAGGTTTAAATAGTGTTGATACACATTGAATAGTATAGACACATAAAAACAGCATCAACAGAGCTAATTCTTAATAGATGGACTCCAGGCTGTCATTTTAAAAAGAAATTAAGTTTCTGGCCCTAACAGGTCCAAAGTTGGACTTTTCAAAAGATAATTTCTTTTAAATGGGATACCTTTGGAATTGCTAGGGCTAGAAACATAATCTTCTTGTAAATGAAAACCTGAATCATCTTAGCTATTATTATTATATTGCTACAGTAACCATATATCCATAAAAAAAATAAAATGAGTCACTAAATTGTTAAAATCGTGTTATTTTTGCTGGCCTGGTGGTGCTGAAGGTTGGTTGAGGCACTGGCCGCCACACCTCACACTACGCTGGCAACCCAGCATTGGGAGCGACCTCGGGTTGCTGGGTGTTGGCAGGGGAGGGAGAGGATCGAGCATCCAGTGGATGGCCTCCTCTCCGGGGAGGAGGGAGGGTTGTCGCCCTGCTCCTTGGCTGTCCCCTAGTGGAGGTTGGAGGTTGGGGAGACAGAAGCAGGAGATGTGACATGCGTGTGCCCACACATGCATGTTAATGCCACAAGGGGAGGCGCCTGTGTACACTGAGAAAAACAGAAAAGACAAGGAAAAAGCAATGGGAAAAAAATTATTTTTAACAACTTAGATTGACCTGTATAGACATGTAGTGACATGACAGGAGAACTGTATTGTTAGGCTGTATACTTGATCAGTCTTCAAATTGTCATTTAAAAAAACAAAACAATTTACATTTCTGTAAGTAGTAGTTCAGATGTTACCGCTTTCAAAACATAATTTCAAGCATTATAAAATATTATAAAAGATAATTTTTGGAAATGGTTGGAAGATACTGTTGGTGGGTCTGTCTAAGAATGAACACATTCTTTTCTAGTGTTGCTTGTTGGCCAGCAGAAGTGTTGCAATCTGTCTTTTTGTGCGACTTCCTCCCTTTGGAACTCCTTACCCATGACATCCACCACTTTTCCTTCAATTCTTCTCTTAAACAACTCCTCAGAACTCAGGACACTCCAGTCTTTTCCTGCCCTGCAGCCTCTGGTCTTCTAGCTGTCAATATCTCACTTTCTCTTTCCTCCTTGGTTGCTCTAGGTTCCAGAATTCCATATGTGTAATTGCTACACTCATGTCTATTACCCTGTGGGAGCCTAACCTCCGACCTCACATCTTCATGGTTCTTTTGTTGGGAGTAGTAGTAAATTGTGTTTATTTTGGTAGAGAAAAAAACATTAAGCAAGGCCCATTTTCATCAGGGACCATATTTCACAGAACATACCTAACACTGACGTATCAAACACATTCAGAGAATAACGATTTGATACACAATAGTGTTTCGTAAATATTGTAGAAGCAGGCTGCATGTTGACCTGATGGCCACAATTGCAACATTCCTGCTTTTATACACATCCCAGAACATTTAGAACACTTAAGAGCCTTATGAATAAAAGCTGCCAATCATTTCCTGTATAACACTGTTGGGAATATTTTTTACAGGCAAAAAATGGCAGTATAACATTAGGGCGCAAAATCAAGGGTGCATTACTCCAACTCGTTGGGCCCAGGGCAGCAAAAGAGTTACGGCTTACCACATTTGTGACAGATGCTTCATAGTACAAAATATGCATAATACAGAGCACTTCCTTAAATGCAATGTAGCCCTGGTATTGGGGGTACCCTTCCCACTCTGTCCTCGCTGGTCGCACTTGGAAATAAGGCTTTTGCTCAGTGTGCCTCTAACAGTCACCATACCCTAAATAAATAAAATGACTAGGCTGATCAGTGAGAAGAGTGGGGCAGGAACAGGGGTGTATTGGGCTGTGCAGTACAGTATGTCGGGTTTGGGAGTGTATACAACTGTGGGGGAGTGTGCACCAGTGGGTATTCCCTGTAGGCAGTGGGGCTCATCCATCTGAGTTGGCTGCACAAAAGGTGCAGTGATGGGTCATTTGAGTTGCTGTCAAGGGTAAACTTAGAGAACCTGTTGTGAGCACACCTGTCCTGTTCAGTGGGACTCTAGTGGCTTAGTATTACACCACAGCTCTGCAGTTCTGTAGCGGGTGTAGGAATTGTCTCATTTCCTGCATCGTTGTGCAGGAGGTCAGGCATTTCCTGGCCCTATACAGGGCTCATAGCCTGGGACCTGCTGTGTCAAAGCAGTGGTGTAATCTGCATGTTGTGGTGGGTGGGTGGGTTGGGGTCTCACGATTATGCAGCGCAGTGTTGGCGTTGCATTTAAATTGGCATTGTCTTGTCAAAGTAAAATATGGGCACATCATGCTTGCATAGAGTATGCGGATTAAATTGCATGATCCTTTAAACCCCAAGGAACACCACACCTGAGATGGGGTCAAGGTTCTAGTGACTGTTCAGCCTACCTTTTCAATTCCCTACTTTGTACGCTTTGTGCTTCAACCCTAATAGATGCATTAACATTTTAAGTCACTGAACCAGTCATTACCAATTTGCTTATCTGATAAAATAGGTTTCAGATAAATACATTTTAAAACTAATGTATTTTCAGGATCTAGAGATCCTGGGCCAGAGGAATGCACATGCCAGATGTTGAGGTATTCTGTCGAAGGACAGCCAAGTTAGTAATGCGCAACAATTAGTGTTTAAAAAAGGCCCTTCTTAATCCTAACTGCAGTGGTGCTACTGCACCACTATAATATATTCCCCTGGATAGATAGCCCAACTGTGACGCAACATCTTGTTTACAGTGAGGTCCTGCTTCTGATCATTTTGCAGCTGGGTGGACTGGAGCACCCAGTGGAAGGAATGTATTTCATTATTTAAGCAATAAGACACAACAGGGTGTGGGTTATTGGGGATTTACCCATGCCTTGTGTGGTGTGTCACGAGGTGCAGCTGAGTGACTGACTTAACCACGCAAGAAGTGGGTAAATCATCCAATACCTCACACCTTGGAGTTCTGTATTGCGATTATACAATGGGGCCATGTGTAAAATAAATTTAAAATGGGTTTAATTATGTTTTTTATAAATGCCATTCCTCAGCCATGGGTTGTGCAGGATTTACCCACGGTCATGTGACATGTTTTGACCAATGAGGTTACAGGATTTTCACACACCATTGTATAATAAAATATATTGCCTTCAAACGCACTGTATCCCAAGGCATTTTGGAAATGATGAAGGGTGTCAGCAGTTGTGTGCATTCGAGGAGGCTAAGTGAAATTAAGATTATGCCCGAGAGAAAGGAGGGTTTTGGGACAGACCGGTTAAGTGACTTACTGTTGGTTACACAGTGAGTGGCATTGACAGGCTGTGCTATTAACAGATACAGAGTGTGCTGAGTTGTGTTTGGCTTTTTCCTGTGAGTATTCCTAATCTCTTTCGCTACTGGTCCTTGCCATTCTCTAGAAGTGCTCGTTACACACACGTTTTAAACTGGTTGAATGATGTGGTTCAGCAGGGTTCTACTAATACAGTTTGGTGGCTGGAACCTCCATTTATACAACTTATGTCATACGTTTGCAGGGCTGAACTACACAGGTCTCCTATGAGGTGACTTCTGTCTTCACCTTCTGCACCACAAGCTAAGCAGCTGTGAGGAACGAGTGCAATTTGAGAGACTGGGGTAGGGGGAGCTGTAGCTGCGCAGACCCCTCCAGCTCCAGAGTTGAGTCGCTACAGAGAAAATTGGGCCAGGGATAATGGAGAATGTACTAATGTAGGCAATACAATTGTTTTGTAAAATAAAATGTTAATTTAGACTATTTTACCCTTCCCCCATTGCAACAGGATAGTGCACCTCTTTAGTCGAAGTCACTGAATTATTGATATGGGATGCTGTGGAGTCCTTCTACTTCTTAAACACGGCAATATATTGGCTTTAGTCCTACCTTAGGACAGAGTTCTGTATCTTGAACATGTAGCATTTCCAGGGTATGGAGGCTACATACCTCCATTCTGTCGACAGTTCCCCAGATCTACTGTTAGTGAATTTTAAAGTGAGAGGATCATGGAAAGCCCTCACATTCTGCTTCATGGACATGGGAGCCTCCCTTGTGAAAGCTGCCAACTGCATATGGCAAATGAATGTAGTAAGGTCAGTTTGTTTACACCCAACCTCGCAAACACAGAACAAAAAGTGCTGTACTGCCTACAGTGACAGTACAACTAGTGAAAGGGGGCAGCTTGACAGAGCCAGTCACCTGTTAATGCAGATAAAAGTGTAGCAATCTCTGCAGTAATGATGCAACTAATAAAAGGGGGCAACTTGACACAGCCAGTCACCTGTTAATGCAGATCAAAGTGCTGCAGTTTCTGCAGTGATAATGCAACTAATGAAAGGGGCAGCTTGACACAGCCAGTCACCTGCTAACACAGATCAGAGTACTGTAATGTCTGCAGCAATGATGCATCTAGTGAAAGCCTGCAGCTTGACACAGCCAGTCACACACTAACTCATATCAAAGAGTTATAATGTCTGCAGCTTTAATGCAACTAGTGAAAAGGGGCAGCGTGACGTAGCCAGTCACCCAGTAACAAAGATCAGACTGCTGTAATGTCTGCAGCTTAAATGCACGTAGTGAAAGGGGCAACGTGACGCAGCCAGCCACCCACTGACATAAATCAATCTGTAGAGGAAGAACAGAAGGTGGTTTCAGCATTCTATTAATGTCAACTGAATTTAAAAAGTTTGCAATGTACATAAAATGAACTGACACGGAGATTCCAGAACTGAGAACAAATAGTTAGATCTTTCTTTTCATTTCTCGTTCTTCTTTTATATCGGAAGCAGGAAAAGTTTTTGCTGCATACCAGTTCTTGATAATTAATTTGAATACCACTTATTAATCTGGTGGGATAAATCCTAGCGGCATATGCTGAATACTGAAGTATTTTGCCATTATAATTATTATCCAGTTATGTCCTGTTAAGAATAAATAATGTGCAAGGTTGAAAAAAGCTGTTTGCCTCTGATTTAACTCTGTTCTGATTTTAGGCTCTCTCCTCCACCCCATATAAACTGCTATCTTTTATTGCAATAAAAACTTTCCTAACTGAAACACCAGGAAGCTCCTACTATGGCAATCCTTACTCCCAGCCTTGAAATATAGAAAAATATACAGGACAGCCAATGCCACTCGCCACTACCTTGCTGAAAATAACGGTTACGTTTAAAAGATAAGAGAACTCATCATTGTACTTCCTACAGTAAACTTGGACTTCTCTCCAGATAAAACAAGCATTTGTCAATGCCGAACGTTCTCTTGCAGGTATTTGCAGTGGTGTTTGGCATGTATGTCTTTACTCTAATGCCCTGTGCGATTGCTGGTATTTGCACAATAAATTGTCAGCATAACCTTTTGTTACCCCCATTGTGCGCCATATGGGCGGAAAGACGTTTGGGCAGGATGTGAAAATGACAGCTGTACTGCTCATAAGGAGGTGGTAAAATGGCAATGTTGAAAATGGAGTGAAAATATTGAAATTATGAATCTCACGAAAGTGTGCGAGGAAATTGCACACCACACTCGTAAAACAGTTATTTGTAGGAATTTTTCTGCCAAATTTTCAACATAGCCATTTTAAGATCACTGCTCATTAACAGTGACACTGTGATTTTCTTAATGTGTCCCATACACTGAGTTCACACACCGACTGTGCCATTGTGCGCTACATGGGCGGAAACACATTTTGGGCAAGATATGAAAAATGACAGCTGCAGTGCTCATACGGAGGCGTGGTAAAATGGCAATGTTGAAAATCTGGAGTGCAAATATTGAAAATTCGCAAACGTACGAGCGTGCGTAGGAACTGCGCAACACACAGTTGTAAAACAGTCATTTTTAGGAATTTTTTCACCAAATTTTCAACATAGCCATTTTAAGACCTCTGCTCATGAACAGTGTCACTGTGATTTTCTTAATGTGTTCCATACATTGATTTCGCACACCGACTGTGCCATTGTGCGCTACATGGGCGGAAACACGTTTTGGGTGAGATGTGAAAAATGACAGCTGTACAGCTCATAAGAAGGTGTGATAAAATGGCAATGTTGAAAATCTGGAGTGAAAATATTGAAAATTCGAACTTCTGAGCCTCGTAGGAACTCGCACGCACTCGCTAAAACAGTCATTTTGGATTTTGTACCAATTTTCAACATGGGGTTTTGGGACTCTTCTCATGAATGATATCACTGTCATGGCGTTATTCGAGGCTGAAGGGTGATTTCGCGCAGTGACTGTGCAGTGCCTGCGACATCACCCTTCAGCCCCGAATAACGCCATGACAGTGACATCATTCATGAGAAGGGGTCCCAAAAACCCCACGTTGAAAATTTGGTGCAAAAATTCCAAAAAATGACTGAAATATGCAATAAAGTTGAAACCCCCCCATCTAGCCCATTATACATCTTACTGGCATTTCCTCAGTTCGCGGTCGCCTTTGAAGAGTGCAGACGTGTTCCCGGTCCACTCGATCGTCGCGCGGAGTCCGGAGGTAAGTATGGGGAGGCTGAGGTGCGAGTGGGTGGGTGCAGGTTGTGGGAGGGGGCTGGGAGGCGCGCCATGGGACCGTTTTTATTTTACAGGTGTTAAAATAAATAAATAAATAAATAAAATTTAAAAAAGTGGACGTGGGACGTTTGCCCGCTGGGGTGGGCTCCCAGCGTGGCACAAAGATAACTGGGTGGGCGAGGAGCCGGCGGGGATGGGCACCCGTCGGCAAACTATGCGGGGGCCGAGGGCGATGGGGGATTGGGCACCCCGCCCGGCTACAAAGGCAATGTTTGCCACGCTGGGGTGGGTTCCCAGCGTGGCAGCAGGATGGTTTGGAGGGGCGTGGGAGACGGAGGTTGGGCACCCTTCGCCGCAAACAAAGTTTGCGGCAGCAAAGTTGGGGCGGCGTGACGCGCTGCTGGGGAACGTCAGGATGGCAGCATCTCAGCATGGCAGCGGTGCTTTCTTTGAAGCAGAGGAACACCGCTGTCATACTGAGCTCCTGCACCCATTGGTGCAGGACCGCCACGCCTGCTCAAGGGAGCAGTGCATTGGATGGGAGAGGCACACCTCCAAGTGTGCTACTCTCCCAAAACGTTCCTTACGCAAGCGAACGTAAAAAGGAGCTCAGCCTGTCCACCCTTATATGCAGATGGGCCACCCTTTTATATAACTGTGTCCAGGGTCTCTAGCCTTCATTTGTAAAAAGCCTCCTTACCAGACTAATCCAGAGCTATCAATTGTTTCCCCAAGTCCAGAAATAATCCGCACCAACCTCCAGCACTCAAATTAACCTGAGCAAAGGCCTTTACCATTCCCATCCTGGCCACCTGGAATACACAACCAGAAAGTGCGAAGAAACTCAACACCATATGGCCCTTCAAGAAGGCTTTGTTCAGACACCTACAGAACCCTTGTGATTGCTAACATATCTCCCTCTTCATCCTCTCCAGACTTATACCCGTCCCTCACTCTGTCCTCACATTTCCTATCCTCTGCTAGAGAACACTGCCTCCAATCATTCCATGACTTGATCCTACAGAACTGCTAGCTAAACAAACCTATGTTAATGTTTTTAACTGTACATATTATAACTTTGTCATTGTAACTTCACATTTGTAACCTTCATGTCCTGTCTCTGCTGCTGTAACTGTCCCCAAAGACCCTCTTGAAAAAGTTGTTTAACCTAAATTAGATTATCCTGCTGTGCAGATGTAAATAAATAAACCTAGGCTCATTCATAAGCTTTCCTTTGCCGACCATCTCGAAGACCTACAGAAGAAACTAAGGCAAAGATTAGGACTATTCTACAGAATTAACTACCTGCTCACAAAGGAGGCCAAGATTCAACTGGTTCAAGCTACCTTCCTATCTTTAATAGATTACGCAGACCTGCTCTACAGCCACTGCACTGCTTCTGCACTGGCTGAGTTGGACACCCTCTACCACAGAGCTATCAGATTCATTACTGGCCTTCCACTTACACCACTGCTTCCTGTACTCTTCGTTAGGCTGGACTTCCCTTCGCTATAGAAGGAATAGAACTGCCGCCCTATGGGCCTTCAGAGCGGTGACCAACAAGCTTCCCTCGTATGTCTCAGATTGTATTCCCCGGAGTGTGTTAGGCACTTACGCTCTAAGGAGCTATTCCCTAATTGCCCTCCAAGTTCCAAGGGTCAAAACTCATTTCGGCAAAGCTGCTCTAAACTTCTTTTTACCCACATTGTGGGACGGTTTACAAAGGAACTTGAAGCTGAGCTGCCCTGTTAGCCTGAATATCTTCAAGGCGCTGTACGATCGCTACATGAAAGCACCTTACAAATGTTTTCCTCACCGCTAGCCCACTAATTCTGCAACTCCCCCTTTCCATCCTGACGCTCGCCATGTTTCTACCCCTGGCTCTCATTCTTTCCCTATTAACTCTTCCTGCTGCGCCCACCCATCCCTGTCCGCTCCAGCCTGACTAAAGTCCCACCCCATCCATAGTAGTGTCCCAATTATCTACTCCTCCTCCATCATTATCATAATAAAACAGTACCACAGCCAGCATCACTTTCTGTGGTTTTAGCCCAATTTTTCCTCCAGTCGTCGGTAATATATCTCTCCTCTTCTTTACCTCTCTAACCTGCCACCCCATAAACGGCCTCTTTCCCTTATATGTGTAGTTGCTGGCTGCCTCACTCAAAAGATCTCTGCTTATAACCCCTGTATGCCTATAGTTGATTGTACATCTGCTGACTTTTTCAATTGTAAAATAATGCTTTTTTTATTTATTTCAATTTTGTACTGTACTGTATACAATATATATACTTTTTCTTCCTTGTATATTATTACTTTTTGTGTACCTGCTTCTGTACTGTACTTTGATGTATTCATGACCAGGTCCACCTTACAAATGAGCCTTGCTCAATGGTGCCCGCCTGGATAAACAAAAATTTTGATTGATTGATTGGTTTGATAACCCTTAAGTCTCTCTCCTAAATCTCATCCTGTAAAGTCTCCAACCCTGTAAAGTCGCCCACCCTAACTCCCACCCTGTGAAGTCTTCCTTCCAAAATCCGACCCTATAAAGTCGCTCTTCCCAAATCCTCCTGTAAAGTCTCCAGCCCAGCAGTCTCCCATCCTATATCCCACCCTGCAGTTTTCCTCCCCAAATCCAACCCTCTGAAGCCTCCCACCCTAAATGCCACCCTATAAGGTCTCCCTCCCAAAATCGTACCCTGTAAAGCCTCTCTCCATAAATCCCATCCTGTAAAGACTCCAACCCTGTATGTCTCCCACCCTTAATCCCAAACAGTAGTCTTCCTCACAATACCCAAACCTGTAGTTTCTCTCTCCCTAAATCCCATTCTGTAAAGTCTCCAACCCTGTAAAATCTCCCACCCTGTAAAGTATTCCTCCCAAAATTTAACTTTACAGTCTCCCACCTAAACTTTGATGCTTTAAATTCTCCCTCAAAAATCCCAATTTATAAAGTCTCCCTCTTCAAATCAAACTCTGTGAACTGCCCCTTCAATCCAACTCTGTACAGTCTTGCTCACCAAACTACAACTTTGTATAGTTTCATACCCTAAATCAGACTTCATAAAGGCTTTCTCCCTAAATCCCACTCTGTAAAGACACCCTTCCTTAAATATGACTCTGTAAACACTCCCTCCCCAACACAGAAATATAGAATTTGATGGCAGACAAGGACAGATAGGCCCATCTAGTCTGTCCTTAATCCTACCTTTATTAACGGCCGCAGACCCTAAATCCTACTCTGTAAATTCACCCTCCCTTGATCACACTTTGTAGTCTCTTTCCCTAAATATGACTTTGTAAAGTTCCTTCCCTAAATCCTACTCTGTAAAGTTCCCTCCTAAAGTCTTCCTCCCCAAATCCCACCTAGCTAAGTCTCCCTTCCAATATCAGACTCTAATATCACTCTCCCTACATCCCACTCTGTAGCCTCCCTCCCCAAAAATCCAACACTGTAAAGTTCCCATCCCTAAATGCATCCCTGTAAAGTATTTCTCCCCAGCTCCATCCCTGTGAGCATCAAATCCAATATTGTAAAGTATTTCTCCCCAAATTCAACCCGTAAAGTATCCCTCCTGAAATCCATCCATCACTGTAAAGTCTTTTCCCCAAGTCCAACCCTGTAAAGTCCCCCTTCCTGATCCAAGCACTCTCACTAGTTAATTGATCAGCGCCATAGAGATGCCAGAAACTGCAAGAGGAAAGACATTTACATCAACAGCTTACTCAGCACACCCACCACAGTTTAGAAAGGGTCACATTCCTGTGGAAGCTCTCTCTCTCTCTCTCTCTCACTCTCTCCCCCCCTCTCTCTCTGTCTCTCACATAACTATAAATTGAAAAGTCTAGCCTTCGAAACTTACCCCAGAAAATTTATCACCACAAACTTTAACACAGATTCTGCTCTTTTCTTGTTTTTTTTTTTTTCGCCCTTTTCTTTTAACAGTCTATTTACATCCAGGACAATCCAGCCGACAAACAGTATCTCATTAATAGTGGGGTCCTACTTTTATCCAATTGTATAGCTGGGTGAACATATGGAGGCTTAGGTGATTCACACAACACACACAGTGGCTGTGGTGGAATTCAAACCTAGGTCTCTTAGTTCTCAATTGTCACTAATCACTGCCAGACTTTGAATTCATGTGCCCACACCAAACTACATTTATTAGCCAATTCCACTGTACCATCCAAGAACAAGAAGTGGTAGATGCCAGTACGGACAAGCAAATCACAGCAATACTGCAAGACAATTGGAGTTTTTTTAACCTTCACGACTCCGTTTAAATGGCAGAAATCCACAGTTTACATATTCAGGCTACATTTCCTTAATGATCATGAAATGGGCCAGATTAATAGCACAGGAGACCAATGTCATCTCTTTAATCGTATGACTGGTACAGTACTTAAGGCTGCAAAGTTCATGCTTTCCCTAAACTGCTTACCAAGGCCAGGTACCACAACCCTGACATAGAGGGACCAGATCTTGTAGGGAATAATTCGGACTACATGTCCATTCAATACTTGGCATCTCAGGTGTGACTGCCAATGAGGATGCCACGGGATTTGTGATTTGCGATCGGGACACCTGTCTTGTAGGAACTAAATAGAGACCTTCCAAACTCACTTACTTTAGGCCATTGCACTACAATCAAATGACAACATCTTTCAAGGCTCCATAGCCCACTTCTTGTCAATTTAATCAGCCAGAAAAACAAAATAAAGACAACAGCAGTACACTGAGCTATATGGAGGCGGTGGGGGGGGGACCTTGCAAGACAAAGGGCCAGAAACATGTCTTTTTTTTGTTTTATGTATTTATGCTCTTTTTCATGCACCCCAGCATCCTACTGCTCAGGTCCCTACATGCCCCCAACAACCCCCTGCTACCCACCAGACTAAACTCCTGCCACCAAATTCCATCATCAGATATCCCAGTTCTGTCCACTGCAACCCAGATTTTCCAACTGGTCTCTGCCGGGGAGGGTTGCTGCCACCAAGAAAGGAAATGGCATCTAGCCACAGAAACAGTGATGAGGGGGCAAGGGCAGCCAGTATGCTGGGGGGGGGGGTAGGTGTCATGTAAGGAGCATAGGGAGTCATCATTCAGTGCGCTGGAGTCATCCATTTTAACCCAGTTGCTTATCTCCCATTTTCTATCTGCATCTCATCACAACTGTGCATGATGCAACCTCTTGGAGTTCCCTGTTGATGTGTGGTCACAATCATGCACATCACAGCCCCCTGGGGATGTCTGGCAATGTGTGTTCACAACTGCGCACATCACAGCCCCCTGGGGATGTCTGGCAATGTGTGGTCACAGTTGCGCACATCACAGCCCCCTGGGGATATCTGGCAATGTGTGGTTACAACTGCGCACATCACAGCCCCCTGGGGATGTCTGGCAATGTGTGGTCACAATTGTGCACGTCAAAGTCTCCTGGGGGTGCCTGGCCATGTAAGGTCACAACTGTGCACATCACAGCCTCCTGGGGGTGCCTGGTGCTGTGTGGTCACAATCATGTTGTTGCTGCCTCCTAGGGGTGCCTAGTGATGTATGGTCACAGTTGTGCAAATCACAGCTTCCTGGGGGTGCCTGGTACCATGTGACCACAATCTTGCATATTGTGGCCCCTGGGATGTCTGGTGCTGTGTGATCACAGTCGTACATGTCACAGCCTCCTGAGGGTGCCTGGCAATGTGTACTCACAATTGTGTACATCACAGCCTCCTGGGGGTGCCTGGTGATGTGTACTCACAATTGTGCACATCACAGCCTCCTGGGGGTGCCTGGCAATGTGCACTCACAGTTGTGCACGTCAAAGTCTCCTGGGGGTGCCTGGCCATGTAAGGTCACAACTGTGCACATCACGGCCTCCTGGGGGTGCCTGGTGCTGTGTGGTCACAATCATGCTGTTGCTGCCTCCTAGGGGTGCCTAGTGATGTATGGTCACAGTTGTGCAAATCACAGCTTCCTGGGGGTGCCTGGTACCATGTGACCACAATCTTGGATATTGTGGCCCCCTGGGGATGTCTGGTGCTGTGTGATCACAGTCGTGCATGTCACAGCCTCCTGAGGGTGCCTGGCAATGTGTACTCAATTGTGTACATCACAGCCTCCTGGGGGTGCCTGGTGATGTGTACTCACAATTGTATACATCACAGCCTCCTGGGGGGTGCCTGGCAATGTGTACTCACAATTGTGTACATCACAGCCTCCTAGGGGTGCCTAGTGATGTATGGTCACAGTTGTGCAAATCACAGCTTCCTGGGGTGCCTGGTACCATGTGACCACAATCTTGCATATTGTGGCCCCTGGGGATGTCTGGTGCTGTGTGATCACAGTCGTGCCGTCACAGCCTCCTGAGGGTGCCCAGCGATACGTGGCCACAGTCAATCATGTTATGGACTGCAGGGGGTGTCTGATGCTGTGTGGTTACACTTATACACATCATGGCTTTCCTGGAGTGCCTGGTGATGTATGGTCACTCACATAGCAAAGCGCACCACAATCATCGAGCTGCCACCAGGTGCACCTCATACAGTAGCAGCCACAGACATTGCCAGCTATTTCCCAAGATTTCTGTGATATTTCCAGATATATTTAATGCTTTCTCCATTTCTACAGTAGGGGCAGCAGAGAGAAACTCTTTAGAAATTTTGCGAAATATCTGGAAATAGCTGGCAATGTTTGTGGCTACTACTATAGAATGGTGTTCAACCCTTCCCGGAGAGCAGAGCCTCCAAGCGGCAGCTTCTTTCATCGACTTTTCTTCCAGCCTGTGCTCTTGACATCCTAATTTCAGGGAGGAGAAACCGGTCTTCTGATTGAAAGATTTTACGACGTACAGTGCAACAAAATCATCAACAGTCATTTGACTTTGTCCCAGTCTGTGGAAACCATGGGAGATTTCTGCTGCGCCTTGAGAATGCAGATTGCAGTCAATCAAAAATAAGGATGTCCCAATAAAGAGGCCAGTGCATCGCACCCTGGGAGCTGCAGTTCATGAGATACTTTGTGTTTAAAGCCAAATTAGAGGACCTCAGTTAGAAAACTAAATCCCCCAATGCAGTGCAATTCAAATCCTGGTAGTTGTGCACATATGGTGGTAATCCAGTCCCTAGTCATGCCTTAATCTGAATAAAACACCACTTGCAAACGTCCTTGTTTTGCCTTTCACATTTACCTGCTACATACTCAGTATAAAAAGCAGTCGTTAAAATTTTGGAACTGCCCAGTTCACTTGTTGGCACCTTAATGCTCACCATGACAACAAACTGATGTCACAAACAGCAACTGTCAGGACAGTGGGAGAGTCAGATTTTTATTTTTTTTGTGTTAAACACTGTGGAATATGTACTTGTTAATTGGAAAAATGTAAAAGACTGCTTGCTAATGGGAGGATGCCCTAAGATTTACAGATCATTAAAATCCCACTGCTACTACCATTGTGATTTTTAACATTTTATTTTTAAGCATTAAAGAAGGACCAGGGGTTGGGCTGCAGTCGGTTAATCTAACACTAGAGGAATCGTGAGGTATGAGGCGAAGCAGAGTACCTTATGCTCCTGGAGTTGGAGTAACAGACGGAACGCAACCCTGAAATTCCTAACCCTTAATGTTTTTATTGACTAAACTGTGTTTTGTTTTTTTTTTTTTTTTTTTTCCATTGTATTGTAAGACACAAGGAAATTCAAGGTGCCTTCAACCAGCCAAGATTTGATGTCCTATGGTATATCACACTCTGGAGTTTATCATTAAGATTATAAAATTACTTCAAAGTGTTAGAAAATGGCTGGTCTTGGTAATCCATTTTGAACTATTATGATATACATGGAGATATCGTCACAGGTCAAAGACTGCTTCAGCCAATCAGCTTCCAGGATTTCTACTATCCATTGTTAATTATGCAATAATACAGGACAGGTGTGGTATATCATGGGATATTGTCAAAACTTGGGTGCTTTGTGAGACCTGAAGCTGCAGGCCAAGTGACTCATGCACCTAGGAAGTGATGCTATCCTGCGATATGACACACCCTAGAGTGTTAGTATAGAGAATAATATATGGGGTGGTGTGTGTAACAGAAATTTTACACACACCCGAGGTGTTGGATGCTAAATACTCAAGGGGTTTATCTATGCATCCAACACCAAGGGTGTGTGTGAAATTTGAGTTTTACGCCACCCCATATTTTATTTCATATAATTGCTGGGGTTGCGTTTTTTCACCTGAGCAATTATATAAACTATGCAGTGACAAGAAGGGGGAGAGCAGTACCAGTAGTGCAGTCAGCAGTTCTCAGTAGTGATCCGGCAGCAGCGGTGAGGGCTCTGTATAGCCCGATTTGTTGTTGTGTGTGTTTTTTTTTTTTTTTAGTGAAAGTCCTTTGGTCCCTCAACAGTATGGCAAAGAGCCACGCAGTGAGAAGGAGGGAGCCAAGCAGGAGACATAGTAGCCGAGCAGCATTGGTGAAGGCGGACAGTAGAGAGCGTCAGGCAGAACAGAAAAGTACTGGAATAACCCCAGCTGCCATTCACCACTCCAGTATTACAATACTTCCAGCCTCTCTCACGCAGACCACTTAATGTATTAAAATAAAAATAAATACATTTAATGTACAGCTCCAGACAGCACGAAAAAAAAACTCCCGAGAGGCGGAGCCAAAGTGGCTCGTGGTTTTCCCATAGTAAAAATGGTGCGTGTTTGCCGTTATAACGGAAAATTACAACTCACTTTTACTAAGGGGAAAAAACGCGAACCAGTAATTATACTGCAATTACACAGTGAAAAAAAGGTTAAAAGTCATAATTTTCAATTGAACGGAATGTATTAACAAAAAAATGGTCCCTACTTTAACTTCACGTTAACAGGTTAAAAACTCAAGTTAACAATTAAATAGTTACATTTACCTAAAGAGTACCTTTATGCTGTGACACTCAGCCATCTAAGGTAAGCTCTGAAGAATAATGGCAGTGCAATGGTGTCTGTGATTGGAACTTTTTTATGTGTGGGTCTTATGACAGCTGTTGCCCACTTAGTTTTTTTTTTCTGAAGCCCACTGTATAACTGCCCTTTAAACTGATTATACTCACATGCCTATGTCAATAGGAGAAGACTACAAAACTACGGTGCAGCTCTGCCCCACCTGCCAGACCCACCTCAGAAAACATTTTCTGGCCTTTACCAATCATGAAGCCGCAGAAAACCCTAGACAGTAGGCCAGGGGAGTTTGCTCTTCCACCAGGGGCCTTGATGCATGTGCATTAGTCAAGCACCTAGGGGGAGGGAGGGAGAGGGGGTGATGGATGGGGAAATCACAGAGGGCAGGGTTTGAGGGCACTGAGGGTGGACAAGGCGCCAAGCCCAGATGGCATCCACCCCAGGGTACTGAAAGAGCTGGCAGAGGTTCTGGCGGGACCTCTGGCAGACCTATTCAGTGCCTCCCTACACTTGGGGTGTGTACCTCAGGATTGGAGGATGGCTCATGTGCTACCCCTCCACAAGAGCGGCCCCAAGGATGAACTGAGGAACTACAA
This sequence comes from Neoceratodus forsteri, assembly GCA_016271365.2. NCBI lineage: Eukaryota > Metazoa > Chordata > Ceratodontiformes > Ceratodontidae > Neoceratodus > Neoceratodus forsteri. The sequence goes on from CM057449.1 coordinate 340,268,002, forward strand.
ACAGGTGAGCCTTATATCCATTGTGGATAAGCTGATGGAGACTATCCATCGTGGGTAAGCTGATGGAGACAATCCTGAAGAAGAGGCTGGTGGCCCTCCTGGAGGCCAAAGGGCTACAGGACAGCAGACAGCATGGCTTCGTAAGTGGAAGATCCTGCCAAACCAACCTGGTGGAGTTCTATGACTAGCTAAATAGGCAATAGGATGGGGGGCCGTGCTGTGATGTCCTGTACCTGGACTTCAGTAAGGGCATTAGACTTGGTGCCACAGAGGAGGCTGGGAAGTAAGTTAGAAGGCACAGGGGCGGGTGCAAAGCTGGTGAGATGGGTAGAGAACTGGCTTCAGGGAAGGCAACAGAGGATGGTGGTGAGAGGGGAGCTCTCATCCCCTAGGTTATTGACGAGTGGTGTTCCACAGGGCTCTGTGTTGGGACTATTGTTGTTTGGGATATTCTTTGCAGACATATCATTGGACATCAAAAGCAAGACCAGTCTGTTTGCTGATGACACCAAGATGGGAGCGGTGGTGGATGACCTAGGGGGATGGCAAGGGTTGCAGGTTGATCTGGCAAAGCTGGAAACCTGGTCAGACACCTGGCAACTGGGGTTTAATGCCAAAAAGTGCAAGGTGCTGCGTTTTGGGACAAAAAAACCCAAGGAGGAAATTGCCAGCTTGGGGGAGTGCAGCTAGCTGAGACAGAGGAGGAGAAGGATCTGGGGGTGCTCATTACAGGGTCAATGAACAGCTCGGCACAATGTAAGAAGGCAACTGCAAAGGCCAACAAAATGATAGGTTGCACTGCAAGGGGTATATCCTCGGGGGGGGGGGGGTGATTCTGCCACTGTATAGATCATTAGACCACTCCTGGAGTACTGCATGCAGTACTGGCACCCATATCTGAAGAGGGACATTAAGTTACTGGAGGGAGTGCAGTGCAGTCCAGGGCAACAAAGATGATCCAGGGACTAGGGGACATACCCTACGTGAGCAGGCTGAGGGAGTTGAACATGTACTCACTGGAGGAGAGGAGGGACAGGGGATATGACTGAAACCTTCAGGTACATGAAACGAATAAACAAGATAGGTACAGAGGAGCTGTTCAAAGTAAGGGAGGAGAGGAACACCTGGGGCCATGATATGAGACTGAAGAGAGGAAGATTCAGGAGGAAGATGAGGAGACACTTACGTAGAGGGTGGTAGCTGAGTGGAATGCGTTGCTGGTGGAAGTGGTATCCAGTAGAATGTTGGGCTGCTTCAAAAGGGCTGGAACAGGGGAGGTGGGAGGGAGGGGCAGCTGCAGAATAAAGGTGCTAGCTGCACATTCGAGCAGACTTGATAGACCACTAGGCCTTTATCTGCTGGCAAATTTAGTATGTTCGTAAGCTGTACCCACACCCAAGGGAGGTGTGAGGGCAACAGGGATCAAAGGACACAACAGGAGCTAACTATGGCATCTGCTACAGTGACTACACTTGCACTCCTGGGCTGCCTGCTTCCTACTCACCACATGCAGATTGTCCTCCAAAGGGGAGAGCGCCTCCCTAGCATCCCAACATGGGGGGAAAGCCATAAGGACTTCGGGTCAGAGATAGGGGTTGTCAGGGCTGGGAGGTAAGTGGCTCATGAGACAGGGTATCAATTATGTGATGAAAAGTGGAGAGTGCATCAAAACGTTATTTAGGTAAGCCAGAAGTGGATTGATTTTTTTTTTTTTTTGTAAATTCCAATGCTCACTGATATACTAGGTATGTTCTGTAGAAAGGCAGGCAGGCACAGGGTCTTTCACTTTAGCAGAGCTGTATCAGCACATAACATATGGTCTTAAAATGCAATCGGCCAATCAGGCTCAAGTATTTTCCCACCCCCATTATCTAAATTAATGTACTCCAGGGCTGGTTCAGTGGCACAGTAACAGCAGATCACGCTGCTACCCGAGATAGAAGTGTCTGTATTCAAGTCCCAAAATCCAACACTGCAGCTGGCAAACGGTCCGAGCATGTTGTGGCAGAGAGGCCCTCTGCTGCCACGAAGGAGCCTGTGGAGTCGCTCGCCATTCGCACACTCAATGCTGACTAACCAGTGTGCAGCATTGACATTTGCCATATAGAAAGCCCCTTGCTCACCCTCCTGGCTGGGGGAAAAGTGCTGCCATGGTTACCCCTCCCATCAGTGTGTGTGGGGATTTGTGGAACGGGGAATGTGGAAAAGACAACAAAACATCACAAGCAGTACTGCAGAACAACAAGTAATATTTGCATTCTTGCTTTGTTTCATTTTTCCTTCACAGGTGGATCTTGCACTGCCGACATTTTCTCCATTCGGTCAAGCACTCTGGTATACGCTCTATGAGAATGAGGCGATATGAAATACAATGGGTGCTGTACTACAGAAACAAAATCTTCGGGAGTCTCATTTTCACAGATGACAGTCAGGTTCCAAGCATAAAGGCTGTGCCGTAAAGCTGGCTGTTTTCACTAGCTGTGGAATCACTGCAGATTGACAGCACAGCACTGGTGTCTGTCACTGCAGCCTGTGATGTAGCGCTGGCCCTGTTTTCACTGACTTGGCATCACTGCAGACGGCAGAGTACTTTGCTGTTTGCAGGCTGTGCGTGTAAAGCTGGCTTTATTAGAGCAGCCTCATTCTCAATGCAGACAGCACAGTAGCTTGCTGCAGATCTGCGCCAGGATAAATACCTGACCCAGTTTCACTTGCTTTTTGGTCTCACTACATCACTTTGTTTATCGAGTTATTGATATTAAAACCAAAATAGAACATTTCATACATATATACCAATGCAATACATTGCTTATTAAATACAGCAAGTTATTCAATAAGCTAGAAGATTTTGACACATGCATTCTGTCTTAAATCACAATTAGATATTGAAAGCAATAGCATAAATCCAATTTTTGATGTGTACTTCCGACTGACCTGAAAATGTGATCTGTATATGTTAGTATAGAATCCATCAACAACCTAAGATATTTAAACTGTTGCACAACTTCCAGTGGTTTTCTGGCCAATGGATGAATTTGGACAGACTTGTTTGAGGATGAGTTTTGACTGAACAAGCAGGACTTCTGTGTTGGAGTTATTTAGCAGGAGATGGCTGTAAGTCAACCAGTGCTGGGTAATATCAAAGACAGAAGTGCGGTGAAGTATTGAGAGGGCTGATAGATTTGGATTATGTACAGATGACTCCCATAAACATAAAGATGTGTACTTGTATTCTGCTAATCACAAGCTAAAGGGAAGTCATTTATTGAAAGACTGAAATGTAGGGGGCTCAAGATGGAACTTTGCGGAATACCAAGATAAAGAGGATAAGGCAAAGAAGTCTCTCCTATTTAGATAACCTGTGATCAGTTATGAAGCAGGGTAGAATTTGGAATATAATCTGGTGGGAAAACAGAATACCAAACCTCAAATTTGGTATTCTTTCTCAGTATCTGGTATTATGCCTACCCAAAAGAGCTGTGCTACAGATTAAACTGCAGAGGGCAGCAGCATGGAGATGCGGTATGCCAATCAGAATACTAGTGTGATGAAAATGGTGTTTCCGCACTGAAAACTGGTATGCAACACAGGGGGAATGCCATTTATTTCTGGCTCTGTGAAGGTAATTCTTGAAGTAATGGGGTAGTTGAGATTCCCATGGAGTGGAATTTGCTGAGATGATTGTGGTTGACCATGTCAGAAGACATTTTAAGGTAATTGAAGATGATGCTAGAATGATATCCCTTATCCAAGGCAATTACCAGATCACTGGTTACTTTCAGTAGGGCTGTGGTGATTGAACGGGACAAAGCCTGATTACACCTCCATTAGGAAGTGGGGTTGTAGGATTTGATCCGTAAGATGTCTATGAATTTGCATCTCTAGAACTTTGTTCAAAGTAGATGGGACTGAGTTATGTCAGTAATTATTGGGTAATAAAGTGGGTCCAGATTGAGGAAGTGGAGTTGCAAAAAGCCTTTTTTTCCCCCCATATTTCAGGGAATTGGCCTGAGAGGAGGGCGAGGATATGTGGCACAGTAATTGGAGGTGCGCATTGCTTAGTTGACAGTTTTAGTAAGCTAGGTTCTATTCAGCCATTGCTGCACTTTTGAGGTGTCCAGTCCTTTAAGGAGTTTCAGAACTTGATTGGGATATTTCTTTGAAAAAAAAAAACTGGTGAAGTACTGTGGTGGAAAGCATTGCTGTGCAAACTAGGAGAATAAGGGTGGTGTTGAGGGTGCTCTAGGTAGAGGAAAGTAGAGGTTTGCAAAGTGCTTGTTCAGGGTGTTGGCGATGTGTTATCAGAGATCAAGTTTCCCTTGTATACCAGGTGTAAAATTATCTGGGCATGATCTTCACCTAGTGGGGTGCTTATTCCAGACCAAACATTTTTAGGGGACTTGTGAGTGTCCCGGGTGTCGGGTGTAGTACTCCACCTTCGCTTTCCAGATCATTATAATAGCCAGATTTGTAAGATGTCTGTAGGATCCCAGTCTCTGTTGTTTTGAGAAGATTTGAACATAAACCAAGCTTTGTCCCATGAGAAGCAGTTTAGTAGAAGTTTAGGGAGAGAGACTATACACAGTTGAGTTGAATTCAGGGAGGGAGGCACTTTACAGGGTCTGATTCAGTCAGAAACAGGATTCAGCTTTGGCTAAATGTAATTTGCCCGCAATGACAGAAATGTCCTGGTCACTTTTTCATATTCATCGATTTTTAGAAAGAGGGTTTCCTCAAATTTATGAACAGTAAAGATAGCCCTGATGGCCCATTGGCCACACATTGTGCTGTCATACTGACAACTGGGTTCAGACTTGAGCCTGGGAAGTCAGGTTGGGAGCCAGGCCAAGGCTGAGACAGCTGCTGCTTGGCAGTGTGTCTCGGCCGGGGAGGTTTGACTGTGGGTTCCATCACCACAGTGATTCCTGCTGTCTGGCCAGGGAGCTTGCTCCTCTGAAAAATTAACTATGGCTGTGTGAGGCTGATAGAGGCATCACCCTGCCAGGAGGTGGAGGGGAAAAACACAGGAGAAAGGCCTGGTAACCATGTGAATGATGGCTGTGTTTGGCCAGTCTGAGTATATCCCTGTGAAGAGGGTATATCCCTGAGATGAGCTACTGGCTTGGGGAGAAAACCTACATGAAAATAAAATATGAACAGTAAAAGTTTTGTTTCACTAAGTGCGGTACTTAGTAGTAAGGCAGGAGGGGTGGTTTACCATCAGATAACCCCCGCATGCTGGTTTATGTGTGAGTGGGATTACTGGTAAGTGTCACAAACCCACTCTTGGGGGCTGGATCCACTAAGCTCACAGTGCCCACCCCTAAGTGAAACTGGGGCAGGAATACCCTCCCGTGTCCTCCTAGTGTGGTCACTGAGTTCAAAACTGAACACTCTTCACGAGGTCCCGGGCTTCCTCTCTTATCTGGCTAAGGGTAAAATACAGTCTCGAGTCTGTAGCCAGGTAAGAACCTTCATTGGTTGCTGCACTGGGCAGCTCTTTGGGGCTGTCCTTGTAACCCTGATGGTGTCTTTTCCCATAGGTGGTGCAGTTACCTAGTTCAAACTGTACAGACTGCTCCCGAGACCCTGTGTGTTTCTTCTACTTAGGCACCCAGATTCGCCCAGGATCCTAGTCTTTGGTAGCTATCGTGGCACCTTCGCATCAAACAGGCTTGTCACAGATTGAATAAATCTTCCCACCTTCACACACTCAACAAAATTACTTCCAGGCAGTTATTAGAAACAAGTGCTTTTGCTAGTACTTAAAATTATCATACAAAACTTACAAATGAGATTCAGAAATTTGGTTACAGAATGACAAAATAGTTGGACAAAATGCATACAAAACGCACTGTGAAATCTGTCTCGTTTCTACCTTGTCTGTGGAGAATCAAAAGTCCAGAAAATAAATGAAGTCTGCAAAGTCCCAGTTCTTCTTGCAGCCACTGGTCCTCAGTGTATACTTGGCAGTCTGGCTCTGTGTGTCAGGAAAAGTGTCTTCTGCAAAATGCACTGAGTTTCAGTTTTGAGGCCTTAAAGGAAAACTACACCCAAAACTTGAAAAAATATATGCTGTGCAGAGTGTTTTAATTTGTATGTGAAGTTCTAGTGTTTCCTTCCCTCTGATTGGTATTAGGAGTTTTTCCTAAATTAGCCTGCTAGCTTTAGGGTAGTTTTATGACCCCTGGAGATCTCCATATCAAATAGCTTTACTGCATTTCTTTGTCCTACAGTGCACCTTGTTTCATGTGACGGTGATGTAGCAGAGCCCATAAATTCAGCAGAAAGCATTTCATTACAATCAGTTCACAATAATAGAGATGGCTATATTTTAAAATCTGTAGAATTCAGCTTGGTGACCACACTCATCCTAAAGGTTTTACTGTCCTGAAAAACTTTGCTGCTGGTAATTTTTGTGCAGTTTGTAAAGCTTCCAAGATATTTAGTTTGTTGGGCATGTGTGTGCTGAATGTTGGGTCTCTCTTACATCAGTCACATGAGACAAGATGCACTGTGGGAACAAGAAATACAATTACGCTATCAGGTATGAAGATCCCCAGGGGTCGTAAAACTAACATAAAGCTAGCAGGCTAATTTGGGAAAAACTCCTAATACCAGTCAGAGGGAAGGAAACACTAGAACTTCACATACAAATTAAAACACTCTGCACAACATATATTTTTTCAAGTTTTGGGTGTAGTTTTCCTTTAAATATACCCTTGGTCCTGCAGTCTGTAAAACCGTCCTTCGAATTAGCTAGTGACCGCTTGCTCTTTTCCCAAATTTTATTTAGATATCTTCACCACACCAGTTTCCTGGCTAGCCTAATCCAGTATCCCAACCTCTTTTAAATGGAGATGAATTATGACACTTGAAGTGTATTCACAGTAGACTTCAGATCCTGTTCTCAAAGTATTTTTTTTTCTTGAAAGTGTGAAAGTTTATGACAGCGAGATAGTTTCTCCCATCTCCTGTCCTACTGGACTTGTCTCCTTTGATCAGCTTTATCAGGAAATGCCAATTTCCCCTTTTGAAATGTAAAAGGTTATTAGTGGAGGAGATGGCTCCCAGGAAATTTCAATGCCCCATTAAAATTCAACCCCTGTTTATCTCTAGCAATAGGGACCCTATTAGTGGAGCGGTGGCTTTCACTTTTATCAAAAGGTACATTAAAGTTCTGTAAAAAATTTTGAAATCAAGTGCCATAGACTTGTATGGGACGTGTCCCCATGGTCTCCCTGGTTAAACATCACAAATGGGGGAACACTGGGGCAGAGCAGGCGGACCAGGAAGTGGGATGGGATTGGCTGGCTGGCAGTTTGGCCAGAGTTATGATCCCTTCCCACATTTACAGGAGTGCATATAAGATTAATCATTTTACACAGAGGGGCTATCGCCCCCATGGGGAGCGGGCTGTGAAGCTTAAAACTTATATCACACCTTTATTGTACTTTTAACAAGGCTAATCCTCACAGTTTCTCTAAGATGATTAAGGTCAGGCTTAGTTTAACTCCCATTACACTAGAAAGGCCGAACTAGCTTCCTTCTCACTCAACATAAGTATGGGGTGTGGGGATCCAGTAAGCTCTTAGTTTACAGACTAAAAAAGTTAACTGACTGATATATTCCAGGATTAAGAGACTTTACTGGGACATGAAGGATTTTCATTCTCAATTTAATACCGCTCAGGTGAACTCTACCCCTTAGCAATTTGACGCTTTCCTCTATCCTCTTCCCCCTTCTTCCCACTGTCACACCTCAGCAAGTCTCCACTTTAGAGGCCCCTGTTTGCCTTATGGAGGTGACCCAGACTGTCTTCTTGACTAAAAATAAATCCCATGGGGCACTGGCTTTCCCATTGATTTCTACCAAGCCCTGCAAGATGTCCTCTCTCCACTTTTCCTACGGGTCTTTCACTATTCCCTTCATACCTAATCCTTGCCCCCCACCAGGGAAACTGTGATCACAATCCCTTCTTAAAAGGGCAAGGACCCCATCTCCCCTGCGGGTTACCTTGCAATATCCCTTATCAGTGCTGATGCTAAGATATTTGCCAAAATCTGGGCCTCCTGGCTTGAGCAAGTCCTCCCCACCCTGATGCATTCATCTCAGCAAGATTTGTGAAAGGCAGCCTTGGCTCTGACCACCTTCACACTCTTCTAAATCTGCATTATTTGGCCCAGTCCCTTCCCACCCCTTCTGCAGCACTCACAATTGATTTCAAAAAGGCCTTTGACACCCAATGATGGTTATTTCTTTTTGCTGCAATGTGCAATCCTGTTCTGGGCCTGCACTTCTAACCACTATCCACACTCTGTACTTGGACCCAAAAGCCAGACTGTTAACCAGTAGCCTGCTTTCCCAACCTTTCCCCCTCTTTTATGGCCCTCAACTGGCCTGTCCCCTATCCACCTTATTGTATCTCCTAGCTATTGAACCCCTGGCACTTGCACTTAGAAATAACCCCAATACTAAAGGTATTCAGGCTGGACAGCTGGAGTACAATTCCCTGCTGTAGGCAAACAATTTACTGATCCTCATGCAGGATGCTGTCAAAATCATCCCTCACTTGCAGAGTCTCCTACATTTCTATGCTCTGCTCTCTGGCATCAAGGTTAACCACTCCAAGTCCGAACTCCTACCCCCTCAATGCCCATTTTATCTCTTCTACTGTCAGTAAAACTCAATGGAAATGGGCAGAGCAGGGAATTTCTTACTTAGGCATCACTATCACCCAGTCCCTGGCTGAGTCATGTCCTGCCAGTGTCAAACCTTTACGACATTCTTCGCACCAACACAGCACATTGGAAGGCTCTGAATCACTCCCTCACAGGGAAGAATAAAGGTCCATAAGTTATTGTTAGCCCCAAAGTCATATACATTCTTGCGCTTATGCCTCTTTCTGTATCAGACACATAGTTTGCAAAACTTCACCAGATGATGGGGCAATTTCTTTGTAATAATAAGCTCCCCTGCTTCAGCAGTCAGGCTAAGGAAACACTGGTTGCAAGGTGGTTGGGGTCTCCGCCATTTCAAGGACTGTCCTCTCTGGTGACTCATAGGTTTGTCCCAGCTAATCCTCACTCCCTCATGGGCCCATATTGAAAGTTCTGCCCCCCATTCCATCCAGTGTTTTCTCCCCCTACTCTATAGTTCCCACCCTCCCAAAATTGCATGCCACTGTATCCCCTTGGTAACATATTGGATAACATTTACTACCTCTTTAGGTATGTCTCCAGCTCCTCTTTTCTTTGCCCCTCTATGGCATAACCCCATGTTTACCATTGGTAAAAGAGCTGGTATATGGCTACTGGCAGATTTATGCCCCTCTGCTCAACTCTTTGTGAGCTCCTATGCAGAATTAAAGGACAAATTTGGCTTTCCCCCAAATGAGTTTTGGTGCTACAGGTACCTTCATATAAGGTTTACCATTATGCCATGTCTCAGACTCCTCACATTTATGTTACCAGTCCTCCTGCCTCCACCTATTCAGAAATGGGTATCCTCACCCAAAAGCAGAGCTGGTAGGTTCTTTAAGCTCCTCAGAGACAAGGGGCCCGACTTGACCAGCTCCTCCAGAGAAAAATGGGAGTCAGAACTCTACATTAATATTACGTGTTAAATTGTGGCACAATTGCTGGTTTAGAGCCCATGTAGCCTACATGGATGTAAAGGCCGAATTAATCCAACTCAAAATTCTCCACCATTGCTATAGGACTCCTCAAGCTCTTCATGCTTTGAGTGTAATGTCACATGACAAATGCTGGAGATGTAACTCTGCATCTGGGACCTTGGCCCACATCCTATGGGATTGCCATCTAATTCGCCCCTTTTGGTCCCAGATCCTGCCTTATTGTAATCATTAGATACTCTCACAGCAAATACCATTGAATGTCCCCTGGGACTTCTTGGCATCCCCTCTCCTTCTTTCCCTTTTTCTGACCCCAGGATATGGTGGGTAATTTCAGCTACCCTTATAGCTAAATTACTCTTTCTTAGACAGTGGGGAACCTCTGACATCCACACTTTTAATGAATAGCTTCAAGCTGTAGGCCATTTGGCTGCCCTGGAACACCTGTTTCATTTAGCACTGAATAAAATGTCCAAATATGACAAAATGTGGGCTCCTTTACTTTGCTTACTTGTCTTCAGGGCCCTCTACTTAGGATCTCATTCTCTGGTACTGTATAATACTCACAGGACATGGTTTACAGGAATTTATACTGGCTTCTCAGGTTGCCCCTATAAATGATCGACTGCCAATGACTATCAATTGTTTAAATACTAATGACTGTGTTCAAGATCTACATGGTATATGTATCCAGCTTTTCTACTTCCATAATTATGTGGCTGTAAGCATGTATCATACCTTTTGTTACTTATTTTCTTTGTTTTAAACTCAGTAAATATCTTAACATTAAAAAAATAAAATCATCCAAGTAATGCAAGATGCCCTCACCTCTTGATACCTACTGCTACCCATTCAAAAAACCAACAGAAACTCTAAATTTCTCAAAAGTTGTACAGAACGCAACAAACCCATTGGCATAGCCTTATGAAAGTAGTATTCCTCCAAACCTAAAACCTAGCAGGTCCCAATCCAGAAGGTGCACCGAGGACAGCATAAAGGTTAACTGAGTATTACAGCTTGACAATAGGACCCCGTTTCCTGGTGTTTTTATCATCTCTATTGTGTATTGCATTACTGAATCGGTGTCAGTGGCTCAGTAGGTCACACACTCACCTCTGGGGACAGAAGATCAGAACGTCGTGGATTCTAGCTCCATGCCAGGTACCTGGGATTATACCCATAACTGACATTGTAGTGAAGCACGAGGGGGGATGCTGCAGTGGTGCGGTGCTGTCCTTCAGATGAGAAACCAAGAAACATAGGCAATGATGGCAGAAAAAGACTAGTAGTCCATCCAGGCTGCCTGAGTTCACTATTAGCTGTGGGAACCAATGTCTCTTCAGGGTCCTAGACCTCCCTATCTTCTCCACCAATCCCCACTCTGGTTCTGCCATCCCTAGCAACTACAGTACCCTTCATGCAGTCTCAACCGTGCTTGAAGTCACTACTGGTTTTCACACCCACCACCTCGCTTGGCAGACTATTCCATGGTTCCACCACCCGCTCTGTACTTCCTCATGTCCCTCTTGAACTGCCCTCCAGTTATTTTCCTCTCATGTCCCATTGACCTCGAGCTAGTATTCAAGCTAAATAGTTCTTCCCAGTTTACCTTGTTATTCCCTTTAGGAACCTGAAGGTCTCTATCACCCCCCTTCTAGTCTCCATTGAGTACATATTTAGTACCTGTAGGCACCACCATAATTCTTGCACTGCGGGCCCTCTGTCATCTTAGTCATCCTTGCTGCATGGTCTCCAGCCTGACCTTATCTTTCCTGAGGTGAGGACTCAGAACTGGGCACACTACCCCTGGTGAGGCCTCACCAAGGATCTGTAAAGGATAGAATTACCTATTTCTTCTTCTGTCAGTGCCCCTCCTGATACACACCAGCATCCTGTTTGCCTTGCTATAAGTCTTGTCACATTGGCTTGATTGTTGACAAGACCTTAAACCAAGATCCCTTCTGCTCATCTCTGGTCACTGTTTAGGTGGAAGTAAAAGATGCCATGACACTTCTCGAAGAAGAGCAGGGAAATTTTCCTGGTGTCATGGCCAACATTCACCCATCAGTAAAACCGGTGGTTGCAGCTCACGCCCCAGGAGGCACCTGGAAATAAGCTATACTAGCTTAGTGGGCCTTTTCTGGTCAAAAATGAAATAAATGAAGGAGCTGGCAGAAGTCCTGGCAGAACCCTTGGCAGACCTGTTCAATGACTCCCTAGACTTGGGGAGCGTACCGCAGGACTGGAAGATGGTGTATGTGGTACCCCTCCACAAGAGTGACCCCAAGGATGAGCTAGAAAACTACAGACTGGTAAGCCTCACATCCATTGTGGGAAAGCTGATGGAGACAATCCTGAAGGAGAGGCTGGTTTCCCTCCTAGAGGCTAATGGACTGCAGGACAGCAGACAGCATGGGTTTGTTTCAGGCAGATCCTGTCAGACCAGCCTAGTGGAGTACTATGACTGGGTAACCAGGCAATTAGGGCCATGCAGTGGATATCCTGTACCTGGACTTCAGTAAGGCATTCGATTTGGTGCCGCTTGGGAGGCTAGGAAGTAAGCTGGAAGGCACAGGGGTGGGGGTGAAGCTGGTGGGATGGGTAGTGAACTGGCTGCAAGGGAGACAGCAGAGGGTGCTGGTGGGAGGGGAGCTCTCATCTCCTAGGACGGTGACAAGCAGGGTGCCACAGGGCTCTGTACTGGGGCCATTGTTTTTGGGATCTTCATAGCAGACCTCTCAATAGGCATCAGGAGCAAGATCAGTCTGTTTGCAGACGATACCAAGATGGAAGCAGTAGTGGATGACTTAGAAGAGTGGCAGGGGTTGCGAGATGAACTTGCAAAATTGGAGGCCTGGACGGACACTTGGCAGCTATGGTTCAATGCCAAGAAATGCAAGGCGCTACATTAAGGTGCAAAAAAAACCAAGGAGGTGCTACTAGCTGGGGGGGATTTAACTAGCCAAGCCAGAAGAGGAGAAGGATCTGGGGGTGATCATAATCGGAGCAATGAACAACTCAGCACAATGTACAAAGGCAGCTGCAAAGGCCTACAGGATGCTGGGTTGTATTGCCAGAGGCATATCATCCAGGAGGGGGGAAGTGATCCTGCCGCTATACAGGTCACTGGTTAGATCACACCTAGAGTACTGCGTGCAGTTCTGGTGACCATACCTGAAGAAGGACATTAGGTTACTGGAGGGGGAGCAGCACAGGGCAACAAAAATGATCCAGGGACTAGGGGACTTACCCTACGAGAGTAGGCTGAGGGAGTTGAACATGTACTCCCTGGAAGAGAGGAGGGATGGGGGGACATGATTGAAACCTTCAGGTACATGAAGGAAATAAATGAGATGGGAATGGAGGGGCTTTTCAAATTAAGGAGGGGGAGGGACACTTGCGGGCACTGTCTGAGATTGGAAGGGGGAAGGTTCAGGAGGGAAATGAGGAGACACTTTTTTATGGAGAGGGTGTTGTCTGGGTGGAACGCATTGCTAGACGAAGTGGTATCCTGTAGAACAGTGGGCTGCTTCAAAAGGGGATGGAACAGGGCAACGGGGAAGGTCACTGGAGGGGAGGAAGGGACAGCTGCAGTATAAGGGCTGCTTCGCTGCACAATCGAGCAGACTTGATAGACCATAAGGCCATTATCTGCTGGAAATGTTATATATTCATATGTTCATAAGTAAAATGTTCCACCGAGTTGTAGCATACTGTGTTGTTTTTCTTGTCTGTGTAATCGTTCACTGATTAGCCCTCTAGATAAGAAAGCTAGTGAATCAATCAAAATTTTCCCTGTTGCTGCTTTTTGAGGGTGAACCCAAGTGGTTATACCCTGAGGTTGCACAAAGGCGGCAGGGAAAAAGGGCCCTCTATCTTAGCCTCTGTGACCGCCTGAATTTTCTTTCAGCCATCTCTGGATTTTGTGCAAGTGACCGCAAGTTTTTTGCATTTCTTCTGACCCGTAGACTTTCTTAATTTAACTTTAAACCTTTCAGAAGTATTTTAGCTTCTCTTTGTCTGGCTATATTTGTAAACGCCTGTTTTAAGATATCAGTTTTTATAGGGAGTTTGGCCATTGAAAAACATTCTTGCCTGACCACTGAAGTCTGGTTGCCCCCCCCCCCCACCGCTAGCCCATGAAAAGGTTGCTTAATCCTGAGCTTTACCTGTCCCTCTGCACTGCAGCACAGAACGAAAGCTGCTACACTGGGAAAACGTATGCTTGAAAGCTGCTACACTGGGAACACGCATGCTTGAAAGCTGCCACACTGAACACGCATGCTTGTACCAGCCCCTCGGTAACATACCAGAAAAGAACCACACTAGAAAGGTGGCGCTACCAATAAAAAACATGTAAAACGTTCACAAACCTAATTGGGCACTCACCACTGATGATTAAAAGCAGCCACATGAACTCAATATGCATTTATTCAGGCAAAATCAACATTACCACATACATGCAAGGACCCCCATAGCACTTGACACATTTCGGATCTAACCGACTCTTTTTAAAGGCATTTGAAAAAAGGATCAGTCAGATCTGAAATGTGTCCGGCGCTGTGGGTCTTTGCATGTGTGTGGTAATGTTGATATATATTTCTTTTTTTTTCTTTTTTTTTGGGGGGGGGAGGCAGTATAGAGCAGTGGGTTAAGGCTTTGAGCTGCAGATCTGGAGACCTGGGTTTGAATCCCACAGCCACGTAGGTGCATACTGTGTGAGCCTGAGCAAGTTCAGGGATAAAGATTTTAATAATCAATGCTAGAAGTTTAAATAACAAAATGGACGAACTGCAGTACATCCTTAGTAATGATGTAATGTAAAGTTTATTTCTATAAGTCACCCTTCCCAAGCTCAGGGTGCCTTTACAAAATTCCACAAACAGCATTAAAACCACAATAATAAATAACATTTTATCCATAACAAATTTAACATAGTTTATATAGATTAATACACAAGTTAGCCAGCCTTGGGAGTGGGTCCCAAGGTGGTAGCCTGGATGAAAAATTGGCTAGACAACAGGACGCAAAGGGTAGTAGTAAACGGAGTCCACAGTGAAGAAAGGAGAGTTACTAGCGGGGTACCACAGGGTTCAGTACTGGGACCGGTCCTTTTTTAATGTCTTTCTTTATAAGTGACATTGCAGAGGAACTGGAAAGAAAAGTATGTCTCTTTGCAGACGACACAAAGATCTGCAACAGGGTTGATACACAAGATGGAGTGGAAAGGATGAGAAGGGACTTGGCAAGGTTGGAGGAATGGTCAAATGTATGGCAGCTCAGATTCAGTGCAAAGAAGTGCAAGGTAATGCACCTGGGAAACAAAAACCCAGGGTAAGAGTACACAACGGGGGGATGAGATACTGACAACAAAAAAAATGGAAAGGGACCTGGGGGCAATTATATCAGATGATCTAAAGGTGGACAAGCAATGTGAGAAGGCAGTAAGGAAGGCTGGGGGGATACTGGGATGCATAGGGAGAGGCATCAATAGTAGAAAACAGGAAGTTGTTATCCCTCTGTACAGACAGTTGGTGAGACCCCATCTGGAGTACTGTGTGCAGTTCTGGGAGACCCCATCTCTGCAAAGACATAGACAGAGTAGAGGTGGCCCAGAGGAGGACAACCAAAATGGTGCAGGGTCTGCACCAGAAGACATACGAAGAAAGACTAAAGGAGCTTAATATGTATACTGTTGAGGAAAGAAAGGAGAGAGGGGACATGATAGAAACTTTCAAGTACCTCATGGGAATCAACAAAGTCCAAGAGGGTAGCATCTTTCAGAAAAAGAGATGTGCAAGAACAAAGGGCACAGTTTGAAGGTAGAGGGCGACTCAGAGTAATGTGAGGAAGTATTTTTCACGGAGAGGTTGTGGATGCATGGAACAGCCTCCTGAGGAGGTCGTGGAGTCAAGAACAGTGGTTGAATTCAAGAATGCATGGGACAGACACAAGGCAGTCCTAGTGGGGGGTAGGAGGAAGTAAGTTGTTGGTTAACTAGGATCTGCAGCTTATCTGTTAGGTAAAAAAGTGGGCAGACTAGGTGGGTCAAGCGGTCCTTATTTGCCTTCAAATTCTATGTTTCTATGTTTACGTCACTGAAAATGCTTGTTTTAGAAGGAAGGTCTTTAGAGCTTTTTTAAAACCCTCCACAGTCAGGCTATTTCGTATCTGGCAAGGTAGAGAATTCCACAGGGTAGGAGCCATAAAGGCAAATAGTCTTCCACCAGATGTTTTTAAGGTTACCCTGGGAATTTCTAGCAGTTCCTCGCCAGAGGATCGGAGGGAGCGGGAGGGACAGTAAGAAGTCAGGAGTTCTTCCAGGTGGTGGGGTCCCAAACCATGTAGGGCTTTATAGGTCATCAACATGACCTTGAAAGTGATCCGCCACTGTACAGCCAGCCAGTGCAACTCACGAAGCACAGGTGTTATGTGGTTGGATCTTGGGCTTCCAGTCAACAACCTAGCCACCGCATTTTGCACCAGTTGCAAGTGGCGAATATCCACTCCCGGCAGCCCTAGATAAAGGGCATTGCAGTAATCAAGATGACTGGCAACAAGGCGTGGACCAGGGTAGAAAGATCCTCTGATGGATCCAAGTGTTTCACCAGTGCTATATTCCTTAGATGGAAAAAGGATGATTTGACTACGGCCGACACCTGTGCCCTCAGGGTCAGGCCCTCGTCAAATATAACACCAAGGTTACGTACCTAACCAGATGCCATAAGCAGGGTCCCCCTCCAAGAAATAAACTTGAGGTTTTCCGCCCAGTAACTTGACATCCTCACCCCCTGTTCCACCACAAATACCTCTGTTTTCCTGGGTTCAGCTTCAAGCCAATTGGTACTCATCCAGTTCTGTATCTCCAGGAGGCAGTTGTTAAACAATTTACTTGACTCAGACTCCTGCTCGGGCAACAAAGACATATAGAGTTGAGAATCATTGGCATAGCAATGAAACTTCAACCTATATTGTCTTATAATGTCCCCAATGGAAGCATGTACACATAAATAACATGAGGGACAACACCGAACCTGTGGCACCCACAGTGTAGGCAGTGAGAGGCCAAAGAATAAATCCCACTACTCTCTGAGTCCTACCCAGCAGGAAAGATTTAAACCAGCTGTGGACCACCCCTTAGTCCACAGAGAAACCACAGGCGTTAGAAGCAGCACCCCATGATCCACGGTGTCAAACGCTGCTGAGAGATCAAGGAAAACCAAGATAGTACAAGTTTTCCGATCTCTCGCCATCAGGAGATCATTTATTACACGTACAAGAGCAGTCTCAGTACTATACCGTTTCCTGAAGCCATACTGGAGAGGGTCATAGATACTGTGGATGTTTAAATGGTCCTCCAGCTGCAAGGCGACCACCTTCTCAATAATCTTCCCCAAAAATGGAAGATACGAAACCGGTCTGTAGTTTTCAGGGCAGTCAGGATCAAGGGAGAGCTTTTTCAAAAGGGGGCGTACTATTGACTCCTTCAGGGGATCAGGAAAGATCCCTTTCTCCAGTGATACCACAACTATCCCAATAAGGATCGGACCAATAACCTCTACACACCACACAAGTAGGTGAGTATTGCCCGGATCCAAACTACAGCAAGTTGGACACAAAGTCTGGATGATCCTCACTATATCCATGACTGCCGGTTGACAGAAGGTGAACCAAGTTAGTTGGGTATTTGTGTCCCTCGGTTGATTACTGCAAGACCCAATGGGGAGACGCTGGCTGATCTCATCCCTGATAGCGGACACCTTATCAGTAAAGAACATCGCAAATTCCTCACACTGTAACTGTGACAACGCTCGACAAGCTTGAAGACAGACTGGATCGCATAGTCTGTCCACAGTCCAGAAGAGCTGTTCTTCACTGTAGCAATTTCCCTGGACAGGAACTCTGCCTTCTTATGGGAAATTGCTAACTGATAGATCTTATAATGATTTAACAGTCTAAGCCTGACCACTTCCAGGTGAGTTTTCCACCAGCGTCTCTCCAATCTTCGGCTCTGTCTCTTCAACCCACGGATCTCTGCGATAAACCATGGGGCCCTGGGTGGAAGTACAGGGACGAACAGAATGGAGCAGTGGCATCCAGGGACCTCACAACTGCCCTATTATAGGCTAGCACTAAGGACCCTGGGTCAGTGCTATCCATTGGAAATCCTGAGAAGTCCAGCAGTCATTAGACCTTCTGAGGTAACCCCTCCCAAAGGATGGAACTGTACTATCTCCTTAGGGGCAGGCCTCTTTCGGGGCATAAAACTGAACCTCAGGGCATGATGGTCAGACCAACTGATGGGCTCCACCTCCACACGAGACTTCCATTCCCAGATGGAATATCAAGTCCAATGAGTGTCCCCGGTGGGTTGTAGAGGTAATAACCCGTGTCAGGCCCAATGAATCCATCAGTTGGAGGAGGTCTTGTCCAAAGGTGCGAGTTCATCATCAACTGAGACACTGAAATCTCCCAGAATTAACCATCAGGAGTTCCAGTACCCTCTCGGCGATGAAGTCATAACCTCCCTCAGGAATTCCTCCCATCACCTGGTGGATGATAAATGAGAAGTATCCTGAAGCCTGCACCTGCACCCACAATACATTCAAAGGAGTTGGTACATCCAACTGGCATCTCCCTGAGGTCCAGTTCCTGTCTAAAACAGACTGCAACTCCCCGGCCCCTACGGTCCACTCTCGGGCGGTGAATCACCGAGAACCCGGCCGGAACTGCAGACTCCAGAATGGGGCCAGCATTTTCATCAAGCCAGGTCTCAGTGATACAAGCTAAGTCCACAGATGTAACAAGATCTGCCACCAAAGCAGTCTTGTTTTTGATAGACCTAGCATTGCTTAACACCGCCTGAAAGGGACGAGACTACAAGGATGACTCCACCTCCTGCCTGATCAAGTCAGTGCCCTTGGGTATGGATGCAAGACATGATGGACCTCGCTCCTGTATCCATTTCGCCCCAGGGTGCCTCCTAGTTCTAACTGTCCCTATCTGCCCACTCTTTTCCATCCCCACAAGAGTCCCAGGATCTCCTATTCCTCCGCCTCCTTCGCCTCACAATGCCGAATATTCGCATTTCCTATAAACTCAAGGAAATGCGGACATTCAAATGGTCAGAGATCCTTCAGTCTTGAGGGGGAGTACCACCTGACTGTGTTCTTCCCAACTCAACACATTCACATCCTAACAGAAAATACTAAATTATATATATAAAAAAAAACACTGTTTTGTCTTTCTTTTTTCCTTCTCTATGTTTTTTTTTTTAATACAATGGAAGGTTAAGATAGGCCAAAGATTTAATTGCCTTAATGGACTGTATAGATGTATGATCTATGATGCCTTTATCTAGTGACTGTATCTTGTTTTTTTATGCTGGAAAACTTAATAAAAAGAGTTAAACAACAACAAAAAAAAACAAACACTAAATCAACACTTTTATATATTCCTAATATACCCCCTTAATAAAAACTGCCCCGCTCCCTACTTTTAAATCAAAAACATAATACTAAATAAAGAACCATTAACAAAACAAAACAAAACCACTCTCAGATGGCAACTCCTCCACTCTCTCTCACAAAGTGGGGGAAAAGAGGGAAGGATTACAAATCCCACCCACTGTCTCTCACACAGAAGGGGAGAATAAAACAAATTACCACATTAATACTTATTTAAACTAACATAGAATAAAATAAAATAAATTATAAAATTAATAAAAATAAAATATTCACTCAACAAAAGTCTCAGTTCACTTAGCAGTCCTAGTCAATCCAGTATTTCTTCTTAATCAGCTTTATCACTCCTTTTATCCAAGAAACGGGAGATAAAAAAATTATACATAGAGCTCACGTCTCAAGGAATTCAGTCCCTCCTGTGGCTCTCACTTCCACAAAGAACTAAAAACAGTCATGAATCCCAATGATAAGTTCTAAAATCAATTCTCTAATCAGATTTTACTTCCTAATCCAGAATCAATTAAAATTTTTCATACGGACCGCCACTGTCACTCCCCATTTTTAATCACAGATCACACAGATTTAGGTAGCCAACTTTGTTTCACGTCTCCTCTGATCTTCACTCCAACCAGAGTGGGCTAAAGTTATTTTATAGCTAATTCCATCGACAGCATTCCTGAACTCAATCTAGCCACAAAACCCTTCCTCAGACCCGTTCTGCCCCACGGCCGCCCACCAGCTACCGTTCAGCCAAACAGAAGCACTACGGAGCCGACCGCCCTACTGCAGCAAGCCCACAGCACACCACTAGGTTGGGTCAGGGCCAAGAAGAAATTCCTTTCAGGGGATGTCGACAAACTTGCTGCCCCGCGAAAAAGCCAACCGACTCCAACTCTCTCCTCCACTGCAACAGAACATGACACAATCCAGCCTCCGAGACTGTTCCACGCTCACAGCCCAGCTACTAAGGCAAGAGAATTTGCTCTGTTACCAGAGTACCAGATTTTTAGTCTCACTAGCAGCGTTTCACAGTAGTCACACTCCAGGGATAATCCAGGGACAATCCTTTCCCATTCCAACTCGTAAAAAGAGTCAATACAATCCACCAGGACCGATAAATAAACAAACGGAGCAAAACAAAGCAAAAAGCGAGTAACATAAAAGCGATCAACTTAAATAAACAAATTTAGATTAACAAAAAACATAAAAATTAAAACAAAATTAAAACAATCCTGCGGCTATTCCATTGCTGCTTACAGCCTGCCCAGCATGTCGGCCAGCGATATCAGAGATCTGATAACAGAGATATCTGTGGAATCACAGAAACATGGTTCAGTGACTCCCCGTGGGGACATGATATATAACTGGTTACACCTCTGTAATTAAAAACAGAGTAGCTAACAAAGGAGGAGAAGTTGCTTTATACATTAGGGAGAACCTGAATAGTTATGAAATTACAGATAAAAACACTCAGAATTCAGATGCAGAGACTTTATGGGCAAAAATACAGTTATATAAAGATACATAACCATTGGTCTCTGCTATCACTCCCTAGCCTGGATGCAACTAGTATTAATATTTTGTGGAAGTAATCCAAAATTTATACCACACAGATGATCTCATATTTATGAGGACTTCAATTTCCCAGATATCTGTTGGGAAACAATGGAAGGAAAAGTGCCCTTGATAAAAGATTTCTGGATATTGTACTAGAAGATGACCTTGAACAATTGGTTCTTCATCCAACAAGGTATAATAATATTTTAGATTTAATATTAACTAATATTAAAACTCAGGTTCCCAAAGTACTTGACCCACTTGGTGATAGCGATCACTGCATGGTGTCTTGGACCCAGATATTCAGACTGCACCGGGCAGTGGCGCAAGCCTGGGTGCAGCGCAACTGTGATGCACCAGAGCCAGGACCAGGTGATGTTCAATGGGGATGTGCCATGGCGCAGCACCGTTGAATATGTCACGGTCAGTGCACATACTGCACATGGCACAGTGGTGCTGCACCGGCGTAAGCCACAGATAGGGAGCACGGGGATGTGCCAGCACAAGTGCAGTTGCGCTAGGCGCATCACCTCTGATATTCAGCAGGGGGCATGCAAATGAAGCCATAATATATGCAAGGGGCAGATGGGGCCATTTGCATGTCATTATGGCCCATTTGCATGCCTTGTGCAGGGCAGCATGGCGACTTGTGCCTGGCACCCTGCACAGCATGATGTGTGCAGTGGGGATCCTGGGGCATCCCCTGCCCCGTAGCCGCACTTGCGGCATATGTATGACACAAAGCTCTGGTAGTCTAGTGGTCCCCACGAGTCCCAATAAATATAATACACGTCTATCCCTGGTGGTCTAGTGGTCCCCCCTCACCGAGTCCCGATATGTATTCTGACCGTCCCTGTGGTCTAGTGGACCCCCCACCCGTTGCTGCGATCATGGTAAATCCCACAGTTCGATTCCCTGGTGATCCAGTGGTACCCCACCCTACCACCCATGCCCACTACTCCTCCACCGTTTATCAGCGGCGGCATGCAACCCGGCCACCCTCAAATGACAGATACAGTATGGGCTGTAAGCCCATTGGTCTCAGTGTGGACCAGTGGGCTTCCAGGACACTATACTGAACAATCTCAAATATGTGAATGGCGTAATTCACATATTTGGGACTATCTAATACAGTATGCCCACAAGCCCATTGGTCACACTGGGGACCAATGGGTTTACTGCCCACACTGTACCTTTATTCGGTGCAGAGGTATGTGGGCGAGATGCAGCCGCCAGCGATGACGGGGGCGTGGTGGGCAAGGGTTCTGTGTGGGTGTCAGGGCGGGGTGCCACTGGATCACCAGGGAATTGGATGTATGGAGATTTACTAAGCATTGCGGCAATGGGCGGGGGTTCAATAGATCACCAGGGATGGTCAGAAATACATATATCGGGACTCGGTGGAGGGGGATCACTAGACCACCAAGGATGGATGTGTCTTATTCATCGAGGACTCGGGGACTGAGGTGCCACTAGACTAGCAGGGGGTATGTGTGCTTGTGGACAGTGTTCTGGGTGGGCAGGTGGCTACCCATGGCTGGCGGCTGCTGTGTTGCACCCTGCAATACAGCAGCCCACCTGTGGGTGGCCGGGACTTGTTCCCACTGTGCCGCGGCTCAACTTTGAGCCCTCCTATGTGGTGCACTGCGGGGCTGTGCCACCATATGCACCGCACATCCCGGGCTGAATATTAGGATGTGCCACATATGCTTGGGCACACCCCCTGCATCTGCTCCGCATACCATTACATTGCACCCCGGTGCATCAGGATTTTCGTTGCGCTTGGCAGCCCTTTCAGTATCCCACCAAGGCGCAATGCGGGGTTGCGTCAGTGCAACCCCTTTGAATAGCCAGGCCTTGTTTTTTTTTAAATTATATAGCTGCTGATAAAGGTATCACTAAAACCAAACATTTATTTAAAGCAAATCACAATTAGATCAGTGAATACCTCAGTAACTGGAATTGGGAAGAGGAACTTAAAGAACATGACTCTGAAAGCATGTGGAGAATAGTTTAAAACAAATTAGAACAATGTATTGAACTTTGGGTGCCTGACTGGATCAAATATAATAATATAGGAGAATCCCTTATGGTACACAAATAAGATTAAGAGACTAATCAGGAATAAAAGGGCTTTTAGCAAATACAAAACAAAGTACTGAACCAAATTGGAATAGGTTTAAGTGTAAGGCTAAAAGACCATCAGAGAAAGCAAAAAAAAACGAGGCATAAGATTGGCAACAATCACCAAGGACAATAAAAGAAATGTTTTAATTATGTAGATTCTGTTAAAGGAAACTGGAGTAAGATTGGTCCAATACATGGTGATAATGGAATAATATCAGATGAACAACGTATGGCAAATGAATTTGACTCCTACTTCATTAGTGTTTTCAAACCTAAAGAACCTATCATTCAAAATGAACAACAAAACTTAAGGGATAATGTAATCCTGTTTGAAAGAAAGGACATTACTGTTGTTATACGTCAATTAAAAACAAACTCTTCAGCAGGACCTGATGATATTCCTCTAAAATGTATTAAAGAGACAGAACATGAATTATCGGGTATACTGAATTAACATTCTTGTATAACACATCCATTAGGGAAGGTGTAGCTATCTCGGACTGGAAAGTAGCTGAGTTGTCCCAATCCATAAAGGAGGTCTAAACTAAACATTTGTAATTATTGGCCTATAAGCCTAACATCCTGCATTGGCAAGATTATGGAAAGACTTCTGGCAGAGAAAATTAACACACGCATCTATGTAAATTGTCATAACGACATCTCACAATATAGTTTTACCCGTGGGAGAGCCTGTCAGAGTAATCTGATAAATTTTTTCGAGCCGCTTAGCAGGGCAATGGATGTGGGCCTACCAGTAGATGGTGTGTTTTTTTTGTTTTTTTTTTAGATTACGAAAAGGCATTTTATTCTGTTTCACACAAGATCTTAGTGGAGCAATTGGAACAAATTAATCTACAACCTAATATTATTAGTTGGATTAAGTCTTGGTTATCAGGTAGAGTTCAACAGGTTAATATCAGAGGGCATAGGTCATTTTGGGGCAAGGTTACAGGTGGAGTACCTCAGGGCTCTGTATTGGGCCCCATGTTATTCAATATATTGATAGCCTCCATGCAAACTAACAACGGGGTATGGATCAACAAATATGCCGACGATAGCAAGTTGGGCTGTATTGTTAGTGATGAGCAATCAGTTATATCCCTGCAAACAAATCTGAATAACCGAGCCTTATGGGCTACTAAGAATAAACTAACATTTAATACTTCTAAATGTAAGGTTATGCATACTGGGTAAAATAATAGGTTAACTATATACAATTTGAATAATACTCAACTTCAGGAAGTAACATTAGAGAAAGATTTAGGGGTTCATATTACTAATAGCTTAAAATTTAGTGTTCATACTAATAAAACAATTAAGAAATGCCATAGTGTGATTTCTTGTATATTAAAAATTATTAAGAGTGGGGAACCAGAGGTCTTATGCCTCTTTCTTCAAGTTTGGTTAGATCCCATTTGGTTCTGTGTCCCATTTGTTCCCACGTCATTAAGTGATAAAGATGCGGTTGAAAAAATTCAGAGGAGACTAACCAGGAATATTTCCTTGTACAGGATCTGAGCTGTAATAATAGACTAAAGTCTCTAGGACTCTACTCTCTTGAATATTGGTCACTATGTGGTGACCTTTGTCTAGTATTCAGGGCAACCCAGGACCATGCACTGTTTGAAACAATCTGCTTAGAATGGTACACTATCCCATGTTCCACCAGGTCCCATTAGTTAAAGTTAAAAACAAATATCAATAGAACTAACAAGAGAAATAAGTTTATTACCCAAAGGGTTGCACCAATTTGGAATTCATTGCCTCAGGATGTGGTTACAAGTACTAACTTGGAACAGTTTAAAGCTAACCTTGACAGTTATATGGGTGATAAAAAATATAATTTCCACCAATAGGACAATTGGTGGCGAGTTCATTATGGGCTTGTTCCCCAAACTCGTACTTTCCTATGAACCTATGAAGTCACTTAACTTCCTTGTGCTCCCAGGTCGCATCTGGAAACAAGCTTGGGCTTAGTGTGCTACTCCTGGTTAAACAATGTTCCCCTGTCAGTGGTTAGTGCCCAGGTATTTTTTGTGAAAGTTGTACCAGCCCCTACTCTTGTGCATGCCCACTAACTGTATGCAGAGTATCATTTGGGGAAGATGCGTTTCAGGAGTCAAGTTCGAGTTTTTTTATTGGGATAGTAGCCTAGGCTCATTTCCAGTAGAGTCTCGGATAACTTAAAACAGTGTATATAAAAATAATAATAAATAGGAAACCTAACACATCATTTAGGATGTTAGTCAGGATTCCCCCACCTTTCCTTTCCAAAGTCACTGGCACTACCCTCATTCCCCCGGCCAGCATCGTATCCAGCCAGATGTCTGGATGTCTTGCATCCCATCTCACATCCTCCCTGTGATGCCGTACGTTGCCTAAGCAGTTCATCATACTGCAACCATGCAAAGCCATTTCCTTATTTTATGAGCTTTCTTCCACTCACTCTGCACTGGGTATTCCCCAGTAAGTGGAAAAGTGCCACTATAAAACCACTCCACAAATCCGGCTCCAGAAACAACATTTGTAACTACAGGCCCATCTCCCTCCTTGTGCCCCTATCAAAAATTTATCAAAAGCATCCTTGATCAAACTTCCTTGATTACATATAAACTTCTCACAGACTTACAGCATGGGTTACAAACCAGTCACAATACCAAGACCACCCTAGTAAGGCTAACTAATTTGATTGAAAAGGCCAGTGATGAAGGTTTCTACACCAGCTCAGTGTTTGTAGACCTAACAAAGTCCTTGACCTTGTCAATGATAAAATTCTCCTCCACACCTTATCCGCCTAAATTTCTCTGCCAAAGTGCAAAATGGTTTGAAAATTACCTCAGTAATCGGACACACACAGGACTACAATAGTAGGCCAATACTCAAATTCATCGCATCAAATATGGAGTTCCCCAAGGGTTCCATCCTCGGACCTCTCCTGTTCTGTCTTGTAGTCAAACCCCTCCCTGATATCTGTTCATCCACAGAGCTCATCCTCTACGCAGATGACGTGGCCCTCTTTTGCAAAGATGAGAACCCCCTTTCCCTTTACAGCAAACTGCAACATGACTTCAGTAAACTACACTCCCAATTCTCCTCCCGGGGCCTGGTCCTCAACCCCGAGAAAATTAAGGTCATGGTATTCTCAGACTCTAGGAAGTCCCTAAATTATGATTTTACTCTTATAGACAATTCGGCACCAATCGAGAGAGTCACCACCTTCAAATACCTGGGGATTCACTTAGACTGTCACCTGAACTATGAGGTACACACATCAATTAATTAAAAAAAAATCCACCATAGACTTGGTATCCTGCATTGACCAAAAACATTTCCACATACCAGAAACTAGGGCCTTGCTTGTCAACAGTTTCCTACTCCCTGTTTTAGACTATGGCTCCCTCATATACTCAACCTCCATCTTACAGAAAAATCTAGTTAGATTAAAGGCCACATATCACAGCATCCTCTGATTCATCACAGGCCTCCCCCTTAGGGTGCACCACTGTGATTTGTACAAGGCTGCAAACTGGCTCCACCTGGAGGATAGATTTGACAGCAGAATTCTAACTTTTTCTTTAAAATGCAGTTGGGCTTCATGCCTAGCAGCATATCCTCTTCAATAAGTCTGTACACACCAGGACCACCAGGCACTCAGTACTTCCGTGATTCCTCACTGTCATACAACCCAGGAGCAACACTCCTCTACTACAAAGGTGCCAGACTTTTAACAACCTTCCCGCCCTTGGTCCTATGCAACATACTTACGTCATTCAAAGACCAATTGAAATCCTACTTTTGACAAACTCCAATGCAGCTGCCCTGACCCACCTCTCAGCTCAATCTCTTCTTTTCTTCTCACCTGGCATATTTTGTTTCTCTTTAAATTTATTATATAGTTGTGTTATCTTTAACTGTACTTTCCTATAATGTTCTGCCCCTTTGTATGACTGTTATTCCTGATGATGTCATGTTCACCAGTGTGTTATTGTACCAGTTTTACTAACATACTAACATACTAAAATGCCAGCAGAATAGGCCTATCGGTCTTTCGTGTCTGCTGTTTGGTCAGTCCCCAACCTGGGTGCTGACCTTGCTGTCCCTCTCGCCTTCTCTGGCTTCTCCTTCCCAGTTCCGGATATTCTTGCTGCATTGGATTTTGCTTCCAGAACCCTTCCCTGTACCTGTCCCACCCTCTTGAACCCCTCCACTGTCTCTGCCTCCACCAGCCCCTAGGCAGTGCATTCCATAGCTCCACCACCCTCTCAGTGAGTAGCACCTCCTCCTTTCTCCCCTGAATCTTCCCCTCCAGCTTCCAGCCATGCCTCTAGTGGCCCCTTCCTTCCTTGAAGCACCCACTGTTCCTCCCTATTTACCCTCTTCATGTACCTAAAGACCTCTATCATGTCCCCGGTCCCTTCTCTCTTCCAATGTGTACATATTTAGCTCTTGAGCCTCTCCTCATAGGTCCTGTCCCCAAGCCCCAAATCATTTGGTTGCCTCCTCTGGACCCTCTCCAGGAGGTTAATGTCCCGCTTTAAGTGTGGCCTCCAAAAC
This sequence comes from Neoceratodus forsteri, assembly GCA_016271365.2. Lineage (NCBI taxonomy): Eukaryota > Metazoa > Chordata > Ceratodontiformes > Ceratodontidae > Neoceratodus > Neoceratodus forsteri. The sequence continues at coordinate 340,295,338 of CM057449.1, forward strand.
TGCACGCAGTACTCAAGGTGCGGCCTCACCAAGCAGTTATACAGAGGGAGTATCACTTCCCTCCTTCTGGAGGTGATCCCCCTAGCGATGCATCCCAGCATCCTGTTGGCCTTGGCTGCTGCCCTCCTACAAGTCTCAGAGTTGTTCATCTTGACATCCACCACCACCCCCAGGTCCCTCTCAGCCATCGAGACTTGTAGCATTTCCCCCAGGGTGTACATTTGACCTGGGTTTCTGGCCCCCAGGTGGAGTACCTTGCATTTCCCTGCATTGAACCTCAGCTTCCACTTTCTAGACCATCTTTCCAGAGCCTCCAGGTCCCCCTGTAGGGCCACCCTCCCCTCCTCCCCATCCACCACCGCCCCAGTTTGAGTCATCTGCAAAGAGACTCATCTCACTTCTGATTCCTGTCCTTATGTCCGATATGTAGGCGTTGAACAGAAGGGGCCCAAGGACTGATCCCTGTGGGACCCCACTAATGACCCTCCTTGGGGATGAGACTATCCTCCCCCAACTACGACCCTCTGGGTCCGGTCCTGGAGCCAATTGCCTATCCATCTGATCATCTGTTTCCCAACCCCCATTTCTCCCAGCTTATCCAACAGGCCCACGTGAGGAACAGAGTCAAATACCTTGCTGAAGTCTAGAAAGAGGACATCCACTGGTCTACCCAGGTCCAAGGCACTTGTCACCCAGTCATAGAACTCCACCAGGTTTGTCTGACACGATTTCCCAGGATGAATCCATGCTGTCTATCGTCCAGGCACCATGACTTATCCAGGTCCCCCTAGCCTCTCCTTGACAATGCCCTCCATCACCTTGCCCACCACCGAGGTCAGGCTGACAGGCCTGTAGTTCCCTGCTACCTCCCTTGATCCCCCCTTGTGGATAGGCACTGCACCACCTTCCAGTCTTGGGGCACCCACCCTGTCCTCAGAGAGATGGTGAAAAGCTCTGCCAGGGGTTTGCCAGAACATCTGCAAGTTCCTTCAGCACTCTGGGATGTAATTTATCCGGCCCGGTGCTTTCTCCGTCTTAAGGGAGTTGAGGCTTCTCTCACTCTCTGCTGTGATTTCCACTTCGGTACCCTTCTCCCTGCTAGCCCTCCCCACCTGCCAGTGATGCCTCCCCTCTCCCAGACCTGCCGATCGGTGAGGGTCCCCCTCCTCAGTATCTCTGTCTCCTCCCATGTATGATGCAGCACCATTTCCCTGGTGAAAACTGAGGTGAAGTACTCATTTAGTACCTCAGCCTGCTCCCCCGGGTCTTGTGCCCATCTCTCCCCTGATTTAATCCTGCTAATCTGCCCCTTCACCCTTCATTTTTCCCCAATGTATCTAAAGAATGCGCTCTCATTCCTAACTATGTAATATTTACCAGTATGTAACATTTTACCAAATTTTATCACTGGACAAGTGTGAAAACTGGCATTTTGCTCACATGCCTTTCCAGTACAAACAATAAAAAGAAATAAATGAAATTTATTGTAGATATGTAGATATCATCTGCCTCGCCTGTTCTGTCTCTTTTCCAGTGCCACTGATGTAATGCGCATCCCAGACGCCATTAATCAAGTTTTACCCTTGTAACTTTTTTTCTGGTGGCCTCGTATTGAACAACAACAAGGCCGCTGCAAGGTCACTTTTCCCAATCTTGTCCTGCTCCTCCTCAGCCCTCCTAATGGTGTTCTTGTTGATTAAAATAAAACAGATCTACAAATTCCCCTTTCCAAGTTTTCTCCTTTGTGGCCTGGTTAATGTGGTGCATTTTGGATTCCCCAAGCCCTTCCTCTTTGTCCCCCTCCTTCGATAGTTCCTTCCCCTGTTGCTGCTCTGTCCCCATGTTTTCCAGCCCCTGTAATCTGGAACTAAAGTGGGCCAGTGCAGGGGCACTCTTTGATCCTTCTGTTTCCCATTGTAAAAACTTCTGAAACCCTTTTAACCTTGTCCCCCCACCCACGCCACATTTTCTTTCCGAGTTTCATATTCTGAAAATTCTTAAAACCTTTTTTCTTTATCCCCATCCAAGCCCTATCTTACACAATGCTCTGTGCTCTCTGCCACAGTTATAGGAACAGAAACAAGAGTCTTACTCGGGATAGCAGTAAGCTGAAACCTCCCCTCCACATTGACTAGTACTTGATACTTCTCCGTGGTCCTCTTGCACTCTCTGTTCTCTCCATCGTTCATTGTCTGCCTTCCTCTTCTCCTCCTCCTTGGTCAGTTAGCCCCTCATGCTCTGTAGAATCTAGTTTAGCTGCTGCATCACTGACTTTGTTTGCAGGAAAATAGATTCTGCACTCTACTGCTGACTCCCTTCTGCTTGCTTTGGAACTTTTTCTGTAGGTTGCTGTAATACCTCATTCACTGTTGCCTTCACATGCTGTTCTGCTTCCCTCTTGAGTATTCGCCTTCTTTTTGAAATCAACTGAAACAAAGAGGCTCCCCTTCTGTTCCAGCTGCTCTAAATACACCCCTCCGGCCACTCCCCTGAACCCTTGGACCCTGCCCCCCCCAATCAAGCGCTTTTGTCCTGATATCTGTCCTTTGTTCCCCTCCATCTAATTCCCTTTGTTAGAATTTTGCACCATATGCTGGCCCGGTGGCGCCGACGGTTGAGGCGCTGGACGCCACACCGGAGACCCGGGTTTGGGAATGGACTCTGGTCGCTCGAGGGTCAGCAGGGGAACGAAAGATTGAGTGTCCATAGACAGCTGTCCTTCCTTGGGAAGGGGGAACAGTGTGGCACACTATAGACTGAGGCCCAGCAGTGGCTGGGCGTCGGCACAGGCACGTTGCCCAGAACAGGGGAGGGCACACGTCCAGGGCATATGGCTGCTTCCGCGGAGGCAGGGGCAGCTGCCTTACCCATTGCATAATACAGGAGCCTAGGGAGAAAAATGGAAAAAGGCCGGGAGCCGATGGGGTCCATGATGATCGACATGTTTGGGTGAGATGCGAGTCCCTCCGAGGGAGGCCGGAGCTACCATCGGCTCTCGGAGGAGTGATAAAGTATAAATTAAAAAAAAAATTTGCACCTAGTGCTGGGCGCCACTCGGGAGGAGCAATCTTAGACCTGGTACTCTCAAATGAGGATGGACAAGGATCTTAGATCTAGAAGTGGGTAGCCATCTGGGAAAAAGTGACCACCAAACAGTGTGGTTCACGATAAACTCAGCTGCAGAGTCAAACCATACAAAAGTGAGGGTACTGTACTTCAGGAGGGCTGATTTTGTCAAAATGGGAGAGTGCCTCAGAAAAGCACTAGCAAACATGCAAGAAGGAGGGGTGGAGCAACAATGGGGAAACATCAAAACTGCCATCACAGAAGCAACAAGCCTTTGTGTGAAGCAAATAAATCAAAACAAAAGAAAATAACACTATGGTTCTCAAAAGAGGGGGCGGGAAGGTTAGGGAGAAAAAGATAGCATTTAGGAAGTGTAAGAAACCACAGAAGAAGCAGGACAGAGAACTGTACCAGTTAAAGCAGAAGGAAGCGGGGAAGGCAGTCAGAATAGCAAAGGCCCAAACTGAGGAAAAGATAGCCAACTCAGTTAAGAAGGTTGATAAAACCTTTTATAGGTACATTAGAGAGTGTAGAAAGACAAAGGGAGGGATAGTGAGGTTGAATAAAGGGGACGGTGGGTGGGCAGAGAGGGACAGTGAAAAAGCAGGGATACCGAACGACTACTTCTGCACAAAAGGAGGGGGAGGTACCTAATCCATAATCCAATCAATAGAAGCAGAAGCACTCTGGATAGGGGAGTCGATCCCAGTCCTTTCACAGAAGAAAGGGTAGTGAAAGAACTCCTAAAACTGAAGGTGGACAAAGCAATTGAGGTGATTCACCCCAGAATTCTAAAAGAATTAAGGGGAGAACTAGTGACACCACTGACTACCCTTTTTAACAAATCATGGGAGGATGGTGTGGTACTTGAGAACTGGAGGAGGGTGGATGTGATTCCCCTTCATAAAAGTGGGAGCAAGACAGAGGCAGGAAACTACAGACCTGTCAGTTTGACCTCAGTGGTAGGGAAAATGATGGAATCACTTCTGAAGGAAAGAATTGTTGAGTACCTAGGGGCATGGCAGCATGGATTCACAGCGGGACGGTCATGTCAGATGAAGCTAATCTATTTCTTTGACTGGGTGACCAAAGTAGTAGACCAGGGAGGGGCTGTGGACATGGCCTACCTAGACTTTAGCAAGGCATTTAACACAGTCCGACACAAAAGATTAATAAATAAATTAGCCAGCCTGTGAGTGGGTCCCAGGGTAGTAGCCTGGGTAAACATTGGCTGGACATAAAGGACACAGAAGGTAATAGTAAACGGAGTCCACTCTGAAGAAAGGGGGTTACTAGTGGGGTACCGCAGGGTTCAGTACTGGGTTCGGTCCTTTTTAATGTCTTTATAAGTGACATTGCAGAGGGACTGGAAGGAAAAGTATGGCTCTTTGCAGACGACACAAAGGGGGGGTGTAAAGGATGAGAAGGGACTTAGCAAGGTTGGGGGAATGGTCAGAAGTGTGGCAGTTTGGATACAATGCTAAGAAGTGCAAGGTAGTGCACCTGGAAAACAAAACCCAGGAGAAGAGTACACAATGGGGGAGAGATACTAACAACAACAAAAATGGAACGGGACCTGGAGGTAGTCATATCAGATGACCTAAAGGTGGGCAAGCAATGTGAGAGGGCAGTAAGGAGGGCTGGGGGGATACTGGGGTGTATAGGGAGAGGCATCACCTGTAGAGAACAGGAAGCTGTTATCCCTCTGTACAGAGTGTTGGTGAGACCCCATCTGGAGTACTAAGTCCAGTTCTGCAGACCCCATCTACACAAGGACATAGACAGGATGGAGGCAGTCCAGCGGAGGGCAACTAAACGATGCAGGTTCTACAACAGAAGCCATGAGGAGAGACTAAAGCAACTTAATATGTATACCCTTGAAGAAAGGAGGAGAGGGGACATGATAGAAACTTTAAGTACCTCAAGGGAATCAACAAAGTCCAAGAGGGTAGCATCTTTCAGAAAAAGAGATGTGCAAGAACAAGGGGATGCAATTTGAAGATAATGGGGGGGGGTGGCTCAGGGGCAATATGAGGAAGTATTTTTTCACAGAGAGGGTGGTGGACACGTGGAACGGCCTTCCTGAGGAGGTTGTGGGATCAAAAACAGTGGGGGAATTCAAGAATGCATGGGACAGACATAAGGCAATTCTTGTGGGTGGTAGGAAGAATTAGGCTGTTGGTTAACTAGGATCTGCAGCTTATCCAGTAGGTAGGGAAATGGGCAGACTAGGTGGACCAAGCGGTCCTTATCTGCCATTAAAGTCTGTGTTGCTATGTTTCTATAAGCAACATGCATGTGCCAGGAACCCATGCATGTGCACTGATTATGGCTGTAAGGGAGACGGGCAGGGCCGACTCTATGGTTGTTGAAAGCCGCTGCCCCCCCCCCCCAGCAGAGTTGCCCCACTGACAGATTTGCATGCTGGTGTGTGGTGGGCTCCGTTCTTTCTCTTACTGTCACCCCAGTGTCCCTAGCCACTAGAGCAGGTACAAGGAAAGACACTGACCCCAAGGACTCTTTGAGAGATTGTCTTGTTTTAGATGGTCTCTGGAAGTACTGCACTTCTCTGGAAACTGTTCATTGCTTCCATCTGTGGGGGGGTATTGACATATTAGGCTGTTGCCCATTCTAGGTAACAATGGCCCCTGGTAGTGATGGCTAGACAGCACGGCTCAGAACCTGCTGCTTTTCTCTCCCTTGCTCAGTGTGGCACAGAAGAATAAACGGATGCAGGAGGCACCTCCTCCATGGCTGACAGCTGGAATCCCCAGTGACAGCCAGGGCACGTGGCTCACATGAAACCTTATCTTTAAAGTACTGCAGAGGGTCTTTGGAGCTAATCAACTCCCAGCTGTGAAACCTGAGCAGCCTCAGGAATGTGCTTTCTGCTGTTATGACTGGGGGGAGAATAAAGAGCCTGAGGCACTCGCACTTTGTTCCCAGCTCCTGATGGAGTGTAAAGCAGCTGGTATTGGCTGGTGTCCAGGTTCCATCCCAGCTGGCCTGTGTGTTCTCTAGTGGTGGGCTGTGTTCTTCAAAGAACACGGAAAGGCTCTATTCTCAATCCACAAGTCACCCCACCCTTAGACTACCACCTTGATGCACCTTAGGTGCAGGGGTGAGACAGGCACTGGCCCACTGGTGAATACTGGTAGATTCTATACTGGACTGGCAAATGTTTCCTTTCACTAGTCCTACTGGCATGTATTAAAGGAAAACCTTTCAATAAGTACGACAGTAAGACCTGCGAAATGTCCATATGGCCAGTGCATTTTCCCAGTTACTAGCCCTGTTGGCTCGTGGTTGTAAAAGTTAATTTTGACCACTAACCTGCATCCATTGCCAGTCTTGTAGCTTTGGCAGTTGCCAGATTTAGTTGTTTAGCACCTGGTGTGCTTCTCCTTCCTAACCAAAGACTGGGTGTATCCCCTCTACCACTTGCCCAGCCAGCAGTTCCATAAGCCTTTTGGGCCTCCAAGTCCACTTCTGAACTGGATCTCTCCATTAACAGAATAGATGCTGCTATGACTGTCCGATGGCCTAGTGGAGATTTTCTTTATGGCAATCTCTTGCGCTCCTGTGGTGGTGACCTGGATTTCGGAAGGAGCCCAAAGTGCTTACAAAGGGGGCAGCTGAGGTTCGAGGAGTGCAGCTGGTGACTGTGTTCTCAATTGGGTGCGTTGGCACTATGCTTCCATGGCATCAGTGACCTCTGTGGTTGGGACATGGAAGGTTTATCATCCAGCCGCAGGGGAAGCTGTATGCCAACAAGACTTCCCAGTGGCTATGGTACATGCCATAGGGGTGGGAGGCCAGTATTGCAGGGAAAAAAAGATCTCCGTTTTAATGATGGCCACAAGCTAGTTCACATGAGTCTCATCCCATACAGCTCCTTGACTGCCTCTGGATCCTGATTGTCTTACCGGGAAGAGGACATCCCCCCCACCCCCATGCCCCCTGCCATGGAGGGAAAAACTGTGGAGGTTTGCAGCTGTGAGGTGATTAGTGATGGATGAGGCTCGGTGGTAACCAGAGGACCGGAGAAAGGGCACTGTGTTTGGTCTGGGAGAAAAAGCTTGACTGAACGAAAAAAGCAGCAATTGACACAGCTGCTGCTTCCATCCTTTGGGCATTCTGTAGTTGTAAGCGGTAGCCAGCACGGCTGTAATTGGGTTATTGTTATTGATATGCATTAGCTGATCACCATAAGTAATGTAATGCTACACCTTCTGTTAACCCTGTCTTTACCGGCTCCAGATGACACTCTGCAGTGGCTGCTTTCTCAGTGAATATTCCTGCATCCTCCTCCTCAAACAAAAATAAATGCAGACATATACACGCGCTGCAAATCTGAACCCTTGCCATTGGGGTTATTATGCCTATGGACCCACTGTGAATTTGTATTGATAGGGAGTGATATACTTCAGACTACTGCAAATCTGGCCTTGGAACTGTTGTTGCTTTGCTGTGGATGAATGACAGTGAATTCAAACTCATAACCTTTGGGGCATGCTTGAGTGTTCTGGATGGACACTGGTTATTTCTTCTTGTCTCAAGTGCTTTGTATATTCTGCCTTTGATTTTTTGAAAGTATTTTCTATGCAACAGCTCTGCTATCTTGGCTTGATCAAGATTTTCCAAGATGACGGAGCTGCCACTGTGAATACACTGTGCACATGGGGTGCAGTGTGCTGAATTTGTTGTGCCTCTTTGCAAATGCATGACGTATATCTAGAATTTTGCAATGAAGAAGCAGTTTGCATGAATTAATGAACTGTTTGTGGATATTGTATCTTTCATATCGAATCAAAGTACTTTGCCAAAAAATGAACTGGCAGATGGTTCCATGGCACTGAGTGTTGGTGGTGGGGCTGTCATGGCACACTAGCAACCCAGATTTGCCCCCTGAGCTGGGGGCATTAGGAGCTGAGGCTGGCAGGGAGGTTTTAGAGTGCTCTCTGCAAGCTTTCTGTAGAGTGGGGGGGGTGGTGGGATTGTGCCACTCTGCTATCATAGTAGCTCCTGGGAGTGACATGATGGAGGCCCACTTGGCATAGGTGACCACTCGCGGTCGGGCGTCCCCTCCCCTGGATGCAGCTACATACACACGCTAGAGGGAGGTGAAAAGTGCACAGAACATAGGAAACTAGCCTGTTGTACATGGGTGATGTCGCCCAGTGCTCCTCCCACACCACCCTGCCCCCAAGAGCACAGGATGTGTTTCTCTCGACCATTGTTCTCTGCAGTTTAGACACCACATGTCCCTGGTAGCAGAAGTCCTCAGCATTGTTAAACTAGGCACTGCAAGGGAGTGTCAGAGATTTTGTGGAAACATTGTAGTGGTGGAGCACTGAAGTGGAGGGTGAATCTGGTGTGCAGTGGGGCCCCTTAGGTGCCCCTGTATGAGTGCAGTGGCTAGAGGGTACAAGAGGGAAAATAAAGCGATTAAAAAAAAAAAAAAAAAACATAGATATGAATAGTGCAGGTATGAAACACACACATGTGCAAGCACACACACACACACACACACACACACACACTCTTCTCTCTGACACTGGGGGTGCCCAATCCCCCAGTGTCTTCCAAACTGTCCCTCGTCATTTTAATTTTTATTTAATTTTTTTGGGGGGAAAACTGAAAAAAAATATCTACAGATATCTGCTGCACCGTTATTCCCACCACCCCACCCTACCCCCCAGCTCTTACTTTCTCACTGGGAGTCCGACACTGTAATCTTTTCTTGACCGCGGGCACGTCTTCTCTGTTCAATGCCGGACCGCGCACTGAGGAAATCAGGTATGCGGTTCAGTGTATTTCAGTGGGGATTTGAACTTAGCGGCACAACTTGGCCATTTTTTTAAATATTTTTGCTCCAAATTTTCAAAATGCCTATTTTGGGATCCCACCTTATGAACAATTACAGTGACACTAGGCAAATCTGTCCCGAAAGGTGATTTTGTGTTCGCTGCGTGAAATCACCTTTTCGGGCAGGAGTTGAAGCTTTTCTCTGCCCTTGTTCATAAGGTTGGGTTATCTGAGTTATGTTGAAAATTTGGCATACAAAATATTAAAAAACATCAACATTATGAGCCTGCATTGAAATTTGTGAACACAGGCTCATAACTTTGGTAATTTTCAATATTTTGACCCCAAATTTTCAGCATAGCTATTTCTTCACAGCACCCCATCAATGTGACTGCTGTCATTTTTAAAATTCTAGCCAAAATGGGTTTTTGTGTCCTGAAAGGTGATTTTGCAGTCACTGCACAAAATCACTATTCTTGCATGAGATGAAAATGTTCTCTGCACGTGTTTATGAGGTGGGGTCATAAGAAGGGTTTGTTGAAAATGTGGGCAAAACATTAGAAAACAACAAAGTTATGAGCCTGCCTTGAAATTTACAAACACAGCCTTGTAACTTTAGTAATTTTCAATATTTTGACCCCAAATTTTAAACATAGCCATTTCTTCACAGCATCTCATGAATGTGACAGCTGTCATTTTTCAAATCCTGGCCAAAATGTGTTTTCATACCTGTGGTGTGGAATGACATTTTGGTGGCGAGGAATAACATTTTGACAGGGATTTGAAAATCTGCACCTGCCAGGTCCTTTAGGTGGGGTAATAAGAAGGCTGTACTGAAAATTTGGTGTACAGATACGGTGAAATGCCCAGGTTATGACTGAACGTTACAGTATTTCAGCGTTCACTCATAACTTCGCTAATTGTCAATATTTTGACTCCAAACTTTCAACATAGCCATTATTCCAGCGCAGGCCTGGCGGTAGAGCAGTAGAGCTACCGCTTGCGATGCTGTTGACCTGGGTTTGGGAACGAGCCTGGGTTGCCAGAGGGCCAGTCGGGGGAGGAGAATTGAGCATCCTAGGGACACCCTCCTCCGGGGAGGGAGGGTTGCTGGTCCCGCTGCAATACCATCACCTGAGTGCACAAGGGTGGAGGTGCTGCTCGGAGCGCTGTGTGGGGAGGACGTCAGCTGAGGTCTGAAACGGGAGTTTCAGCATGCGAACGTCTCCTTGAACCTCCCTAAAAGTCACCATCCTTGGGGGGTTGGGAGAAAACAGAAAATAGACCCCGATGCAATGCCTGTCGAAAAGCCCCAGTGCCGAGCCCCACGGGCTGACCCAGTTGTCCCGGAAGAAACAGCCCAACCTGATTCGTGTAGGTAGGAAGGAAATGGAGACTCCCTCCTTCCCTGCCCGGGGCAGTAAACTGCAGCAGGATGGGGATTTTCCTATCGGGCACTTAGGAGTTCGCTAAGCCTGTGGACACCTTGGGAGACCCTTGGGAAGTCGCAGTCACAGTGAGAAAGGGGGTGTGATAAACAGAATAAAAAAAGCCATTATTCCACACCACCTCATAAACGTGACATATGTCATTTTTAAAGTCCTTGACTAGATGCTTTTTCGCACCCCTGGTGTGAATTGACATTTCGGCCAGTATACTATAAATGGTGCATGCTATGTCTGAGGCGAATCCTAAAACAAGGATCTTCAGAAGTTGGGGTCAAAATTAACAAAACAACTTGTTTACCAAGCATCAAACGTTCAACATTGACAAATGCTTGTTTAAGTTGTTCCTAGGTATATTGGGGCAGGTTAGTTATGAACTGTGCAGTTTCTAGATGACTAAGTAATGGTCAGGTACTGTGTTTTGACCAATGAAGTTGTTCGATTTGGTGAGTTTTTACACCCCATTTATAAAGACAAAGAAATTAGCTGTCCCTGCCAACAGAAAGCAAATATATAGCCTTACTTTTATGTGTAATGATTTTTGTCCTAAAGTTCTGTACTGTGTTTCAGATCTGTTAATCCCATGTTTAATAAAAACAAAACAAGGCCTGGTATCAGGTTTGCCACTGGATTTGAAAGCCTCTGCCACCACATATACTTTATCACTGACTCCACATTTTTGTCAGTGGATCCTAAATAGCCACAACCCCAGTAGTGGGAGAATAGTTTTCTTTACGGTTGCACAGATGAGCATGTCCACCTTGGGTACTGTGTCCCAGGCCTCAGTGTACTTTTCTGGTTTGTATGCCGTAGTGATGCTCAGCTCTAAGGTTTGCATTTCCATGTTAGTTCCACTCTGCTACGATGAGGCCCTTAGCTGTGTAATGTACGGAATGTGCTGTCTTTCTTGGTCACTCTTTGTTGGGGGGCAGTCTTCTTGTGGGAGAACTAGTGACACCACTGAATACCCTTTTAACAAATCATGGGAGGATGGTGTGTTACCTGAGGACTGGAGGACGGCGGATGTGATTCCCCTTCACAAAAGTGGGAGCAAGACAGAGGCAGGAAACTACAGACCTGTTAGTTTGACCTCAGTGGTAGGAAAATGAAGGAATCACTTTGAAAGAAAGAATTGTTGAGTACACCTAGAGGCCAGTGGGGCTCAGGACCAAGGCAGCATGGATTCACAGCGGAAGGTCATGTCAGATGAATCTAATAGATTTCTTTGACTGGGTGAACAAAGTAGTAGACCAGGGAGGGGCTGTGGATATGGCCTACCTAGACTTTTAGCAAGGCATTTGACACAGTCCCACACAAAGATGAAATAAACAAGCTAGCCAGCCTGGGAGTGGGTTCCTAGGCAGCTCAGTAAAAAATTGGCATAGGAGGGGTGGCAGAGGCAGAGGGGACCGTGGGGTCGATTTGGGTCACCTTGATAACAAGGAGGGGCAACAGAGTAAAAATAGGAGTGGTGTACAGACCCTCTGCGTTGGTGGAGGAACTGGAGGAGAGTCTGGTGGCAGATGTTGGGAGACATTGTAGATTGGGCAGGGGATGGGTGTTGGTGTTGGGTGACTTAAACATGTCTGGGATGGACTGGGGGACTATGACATCCTCGGTGGTCAGGGAACAGAGGTTGTTGGACGTCTGTCAGGACATGTTCCTAACCCAGCAGGTGAGGGAGCTGACTAGGGAGGCACAGATACTGGACATAGTCCTAGTGGACAGTGACCAGATTGGGGGCCTAGAGGTAAGGGACCCATTGGCGGGGAGTGACCATGCCACGGTCTGGTTCTGCCGGGACCTAGGAGGGGAAGATGCCACACACAAGACGGAGGTAACTGACTTCAGGGGGGTGGATTTCAAGGAAATAGGAAGGATCTTTAAGGAGCTTTTGGACAGGATAAGGTCGGACAGGAACGCTGACAGTAGATGGGAAATCATCAGGAGGGGGTGCAGGAGGTTACCAGGACCTGTGGAAGAGAGAGACACAAATGCAGTAGGGCCCAAAAAACCCTGTTGGTGGACCCGGAAGGTTCAGGAGGTGGTGAGGGAAAAGAAGGCTGCCTATAGGTGTTTGAAGTACTCAAGGAGCAAAAAGGATCAAGGGGAGTATGAGCTGATGGCCAGAAGGGCCACTAGGGTGGTGAGGCCGGCTAAGGCAAGGAAGGAGCAGAACCTGGCCAGGGAGATCAGGAGAGGAACAAGGGTTCTTTAGATACATTGGGGAAAAAGAAGGGTGAAGGGTCAGATTAGCAGGATTAGAATAGGTGAGGAATGGGCTGAAGACCTGGGGAGCAGGCCAAGGTACTAAATGAGTACTTTGCCTCAGTATTTACCAAGGAAAATGGAAGGTTGCATCATACATGGGGAGGGACAGTGAAACTGAAGAGGGGATGGACCCTTACTGATGGGCGGATCTGGGAGAGGGAAGCCATCACTGGCAGGAGGGAGAAGGCAAAACAGGGGCCGAGGAAGCAGAAGTGGAAATCACAGTGAGAGTGAGGAAGCCCTCAGGTGGTACATGTCTGCTTCATAAGGGTGTTGAGATGTTTCAGTTAAACACCCTAGCTGCTTTATCCCTGAGTGCTGTTTGACCAAGAAGATATATTCTCTCCCCCTTCTGTTGAAGAGTGGGCATCAAAGTCCTTTCTTTGAGAAGATACAGGGATTTGTCTCTGTGAGTGGGTGCCTCCTGGGTGAGGACTTAATGCTCCTAGGGCCCCAGATAATGTTTATCTGGGGTCCTGAGGGTCTGGAGGAGCATGTCTGCTGATTGAGGCTGTGATGAATACATAGGGCCAATGAGGAAGTCAACCACACAAATGATCATAGCTGTAGTAGGCTGTAGAACATCCGTTCTCTATCAGGAGTCAGTGCTCATCTAGTATTGCCATGATCTATGAAGATAGATGTAGTGGTTCCTTGATTATCAGCTGACATAGAACAAGTGTCCGAGCTGGCTGTATGCTCAACAGAGTATTGCTGGAGTTGCTGGGCTATGTGCTTTAGAGGATGATTCCTTGTCTCGGGATGGGTGATAGGAATCCGTGACAGGGACTGAGCCAGCCACAAGTCTCATGCATGTTAGTGCCTTGACCTTGATTCCTTAGATTTGCTGACCGAGGAGACCATAGTGTTTTTTTATTTTTTAGTTGTTTAACCAGGAGTAGCACACTAAGCTGAGTGCTTTTTACAGGAGCGACCTGGGAGCACAGGAAGTTAAGTGACGTGCTCAGGGTCACACAGTATGCAAGTGGAAGCTGTGGGATTCAAACCCAGGTCTGGTCTGCTGGATGTCACCAGATTTGCAGCTCAGAGCCTTAAACCACTGTGCTATACTGCCTCCCTGTTTAAAAGACAGGTGTTTAAAATAAGTCAGAGTATTGATCAGGCTGTCCCAAGGCTTGGATTAACAGCAGGCCATCAGCTAGAAAGAGTGCTGGTGTACATGTCCAAGCTTTTGTAAAGTTTTGTGGTAAAAATACAGTGCATGACTTCAAAAGAGGCACCACAGTCTAATGATCATGCATGGTCTGTACCAAGATGGCCACTGGCAGTGTCCGTTCTCTGACGACGTTACTAAGATGGCACCCATTTTGCATGTATGATTGGGCACATGGGAACCCTTGAAAGCACGCACTGCAGTCGTGCTGAGCAGCAGATGCTGGTAACAATAAATAACCCCCATTTTATCCTACCAGCGAAGAAGAAGGAGGGGACGGAAAGTGACTCATACGAGACACCGTAAGAGAGGTGAAAGCTGGTCACGGCCCTTACCAGGCACCACAGCTCCAGAGGGTTCCAAACCTTGCAGCAAGTAGAAAAGTTCCAAAAGGTTCTGATGCACCCTGTAATGAAGTGTCTGGGAACAGAAGTCCACAAGATAACAGGTCCCTTACCATCTGATTGCCCATGAATGGCGCCTACATATAACTGAAATTACTGGTAAGGAATCATAATTCCCCTATATGGTCCCCAAATTAAATACAACAAAGTACTGTGGCCCTACAGTTGCAGTGCCTTGCCTTCAGTACTAAGACCACACGTGTCCCTGTGGTTCTCCTGAAAGGAAACTTGTATTAATCTGAGGCTACCGCCCCCGAAAAGCTTACCATCTGGTTTAGCTTTTCATATATGAAAGTGCTTTTTTCTTGTGCCTGAACCAACTTAATTTTATGTAGTAAGTGTGCGACTTCGGAAGCCGTTTTTAAATGTATTTTGTGGAAATACTAGTGCTCGGTTTTGTAATTCAGATACAACGGCCGCTTCTTTATAGGCAAATGTACTGCGTTAACGTATTTTTTCGATGGGCTTGTACACTTTGGGACCACGCTCCCAAGCAGACGAAAGTTCCTCCTGTGGATATGCTTCCGGTGATGGCAGAGTGTAGTACGGACCGAATGTAAAGAAATTAATGCTTATATTCACAGAATCGGGTACAAAACATTTTTGGGGGGCTACACAGGGACATTCTATGGTAACTGCTGCACACTCATGTGCCTAGAGGCACAATGATTAGAGTTACTTGCCAAATGAAGGGCAAAGCTGACAGTGCCCCTTTAAATTGAGACCATCAATATCAATTGAAATGGCTTCAGACTTTTTGGTTTTCCCCATCAGGGAATTCAAGGTGTCCCAAGTTGATTTGATGTTTCCTTTGCCTTCACTCAATTTTCTTTAAAAAAGGAAAAAAACATTTTGCAACTCGTATGGCAGACTGACATTTATTCCGCATCATTTTATATTTAATTAAGTGTTCATTCTGTCTGGGCTTTCTATATTTGGTTCAAACCTTATTTCTTTTTCTGATATGCTGAATTAAATTTGGGGAAATCCAGCCATTATTATCTCCTCTGACCCTTTCTTTCTTGATTGGAAGTATTTTATCACAAAAGGAAAGGAAATGTTGACAAAAAGTATCATAGGCATAGTCAGTATTCTGTATGCTATCTAAAAAAGTTCAATCGATATGTAACATTTTGTTCAGGAATTTTTGTTCATCTAGATCTTTAAGTTTTCAAAAAGTAATAATCTTATGTTTTGTTTTTATCGTTTTGGCCATCCAGTCACAGTAAATTACGCAATGATCACTTATGCCATCGGGGAGAACCCCAGAGGAGTTAATGTGACCAGGATAGTTGGTGATTAAAGCAATATACCCCGACAGGGTGTGGGTATACTGGAGGATTTACCACGGCTGGTGTGGTTGGGTCACGGTACAGCCGAGGACTAACCACACAGTAGTGGTAAAGCTCCGTATACCCACTCCTGAGAGAAATATGTCTGATATAAAAAGGCCTGTTTGTTTCTGTACAAAAATATATTTCAACGTCCGCTCGCTTTTCAAAGTTGCTGCTCGTTTGTTTCTATCATGGACGACTGGTTGATTTTTTTTGCCAGTTCTTCGCATGTGCCGGAGGATCGCTGATTGCCACCGCTACCGCTATGACTTTTTTCAGCTTATTTGCTGTCGAGAGAATGAACTGGATTTTCTTTTCTTTTTTTCTTTTTGGTGCGTCTCTTTTCTGGAATGGTGCAGCACTTTTTGTGAAGTTTTGAGGGTAGTGATGGAGTATGGGATGTCGGATTAACGATTAGGTAATCTGGCCGTCCGTCCATGTGCTTGGAAGTGGTGTGTTTGCGAGGAACGGAGGGATTTGCCAGGGAGTTCCTGATCCGGCTGAGTGGCGGCTGGCACCTTTTCCAGTGGGTACTCTGGAGGATTTACAACGCTGAAAAGGTGCCAGCCAGCCAATCAAAATGCAGGATTCTGTCCGTTTTTTGTGTGCCCCTTGTATAATAAACAATCTATAGTTGATTCATACCCAGTTCTGTTAATATGGTTAGCACCCAGGATTACCTGAAATAAACCTAGATCAGAAATCAAAATCTTGGTATCAATTGCCTGTGAAGAGTTCCAATTCAGTTTGAAATCACCAACTATAATTAACTCTTTGTTAGAGGGAATTGTAGGAAGATGTTGAAAAAAAAAGGAATTCCCAGTTTGGAACTACGGGGGGAATGTAAACATCAAAAATAGTCACAATTTTATTGGAACCTAATAATATATTAATTGCAAGAGACTTGTATAAAGGACTTTCATGTGTTGCAAATTCAGAAACTGTTAATCAGCAACATAAAATAAACAATCTCCCCCTTTCCTACACTTTCTGTCCTTCCTAAATATTGTGAACCCTTGCAGCTGTAATTCTTGGATAGAAATTCTATCTGAAACCACGTTTCTGATAGGGCAATAATGTCAATCTTATTTTCAGCAATCCAGCGTTCCAGTTGATCTTTTTTTGCAGCTAAATTCTGGATATTTAAATGGACCAAACGAAGGGGAAGTTTCAGAAATAACAGCTTTATAAGCAGTTGGTTCAACACCTGGGCCAAGATTTGGGTGGGCTGAGCCAGACAGTAACAACAGTAATATCATTTGTCTATATTTGTGACCAGTGGCATATGTAACTCTCAGTTCTAGGGACATGGATATGTTGTTCATCCACACTCATTGGCAGTATCCTTGCCGCTTTAAATCTTGGCCGGAAGGTCTCTCAAGCTTGTTCCTCCCACCCACTCGGTGGTATAACTCTCACCCGCCATGACGCCAGATCTTCCTTACCGCTGGAAGCCAGGTTCCTCCTAACGCTCATGCTTGTGACTGGTTCCTATTTAAGAGAGACAAATAATAACAATGAAGAAAATGATATACAAGCTAGAGAGTCGTCAGAGGCCCATACTACAGTACCTGAAAAGGAGATAGTACAAGAAACAGGAGAAGCTAGTGCAGAACACAGGGAACAAGGGCAGAGCAGGAAAAGCGAGTCAAATGGAAGATGTAATGCCCCACCTGAAATGAAAAAAGTATCAGAGAAAAGAGGGCTAAGACAAACTAGGCCCAAATCAAAGTTAAAAAAGCCCTCCTCACCAGTACAGGATATTACCTTTTCCAATAAATATGAATGTTTGAAGGATGATATTTTGGAATTGGAACCTGGAGGAGAATCAGAGTCATCATCACAACCTATTGTAACCTCAGAATCAGAGGGGGAAATAAAAACAAGGAGGTGGTAAGGCCAAAGAGACTAGGGGTCAGGACAAGAAGTGAGAGAGAGAAACTGTAAAAGTAGGAGAATGTCTTTTCTTTTCTCTTTTAAATGATGTCCTCTACACCTACACTCAAAATTGCAACCTTGAATGTCAACAGCATTAGAAATGCAAGGAGAAGACTAGTCACATTATCTATATTAAAAGATAGTAAAGTGGATATTTGTTTCCTTCAGGATATTAGATTAAACACAGCGTACCTGTAGCAAATAATAAAAAACAGTGGTGTGGAGGACTCTCCTTTTTTTCTTTTGGAACTGAACACTGTGATGGTGTAGGGATCTTGTTCTCGGGAGATAAGTATAAAGTGATCAAGTTGATAGATATCTGTGCAGGAAGGGCTTTATTAATAGACTTTATGTATGGAAATTGTGCATGGAGGGCAATTAACATTTATGCCCCATCTAGAAAAAAGAAAGAGTGGAATTATTTAACCTAATCAAACTGTACCTTTTCACAATAAAATACATTATATGGGGTGGTGATTTTAACTGTCTACTATCAAATCAGGACAGAGAGGCCTGTACAGATAAGAATTTTTGTGATTCAAACTGTGTAAACAAAATAGTGTTACAAAGTAATTTGAGGGATACTTATAGAAGCATTCATTCAAAGGGAGGGCGTACATACTTTAAAGGAAAGCT
Source organism: Neoceratodus forsteri (assembly GCA_016271365.2). Classification (NCBI taxonomy): domain Eukaryota; kingdom Metazoa; phylum Chordata; order Ceratodontiformes; family Ceratodontidae; genus Neoceratodus; species Neoceratodus forsteri. The sequence continues at coordinate 340,313,414 of CM057449.1, forward strand.
GTCAACAAGAATAGACTTCATTTTTGTATCAAAATTGTTACATGTGCAGAAATCTTTGACCATACCAGTAGAAACAACAGATCATGTGATGGTAGTAAGCACAATAGGAGTCCAACCAAGTAAAACTCAAGGGAAGAATTACTGGAAATTAAATGGCTCTTTACTGGAAGATCAACAGCTATATATACAAATAAAAAGAAATATTTTTAGCCCGTATGTCAGTGGTAGATTTACTAGAAGACTTAAGTTATTGGTGGGTGGAAACAAAAAATATTATAAAAGAAGAATGTATAAAATTAGCTTCAGAAAGAAAGATGACACACTATAAAAAGTACCTTACCCTTAGAACCCAGTTAGCTAAATTATATAGTAGAACAAATACATAGCGGGTCAATTTGAAAAAATTAAGAAGGTCAAGAATGAAATGAAAGTATTACAGTATACTAGAGCTTCATCAATGTTAGTAGAGCATAACATCTGCTCAACTGGTAAGATGGGTTTAGGAGATGTTTTTAATAGTAGTAGTAAAAGAGTAGAAAATAGAACAATGAATACATTAAAAACAGCTATTGGGAAGACAGCAAATACTATGCCAGAAATAAGACAAGAAGTGCACACTTTTTAAAACAAATGTATGCCCTAGTCACAGAGATGAGAATAAAATGAAGGCACTGATTAGAGATTTGGACATACCAAAAATACCAGATAGTAAAGAGTGGGTTATTAGAGCTCATTACTAAGACAGAGGTGAAACAGGCTATTAAAACTTTAAAAATGACACTGCACCAGGGATAGATGGTCGAAAAGAATTTTATAAAAGTTTGATAATATTCTAATTGACATATTAGTAGAAGTATTTAATTGGATATTGTTGTATAACAAAATGGATTTTCATATGGGGATAGCAGTACAAGTTTTTATATATAAAAAGAACGACAGAGAGGACCTTAGGAAGTGGAGGCCATTTATTTATTTATTTATTTATTTATTAGAGCATCAGTTTACAACCTTTGAGCCAGGGGCTCATTTACAAAGGTACCTCATCACAGAGAGGACAAAACAGTGCAAACAACTTTTACAAAAACAGAGTACAAAAATTGTAGGAACATGAAGACATAGAACAGTTACAAGTTTAGTAATACAGGATTGGAAAGCACAAATAGGTTCAGAGTAATTTGAACAGCTACAGTTTTAGAGTTACAAGATTGGCAGAGCACAAGTAGGTTCACATAATTTGTAAAGCAGGCTAACAGTGGTGGGACTAAACAGAAATAAGCATTGTAGAGAACATGCGGAGAAGAATAGGATCATAGATAGTGATAGGTGATAGGTTAGTGCAGCCACCTGGAGCTTTGTCAGAGCAATTGAGCAAAGAGTAAACTTAGAGGCAGCCACAGCTGCGCATAGTAAGTAGGTGTTTACGAAGGGTGGTTTTGAAATGAGAGATTGTGGAATCATCAGTGATACTGGTAGGGAGGGTGTTATACCAGGAAGGGGCTTTGTAGCAGTATGCCCTTTGTCCTTGCGAAGTCCTTGCCCTCGGTTCTAGCAGTGTGGTTTTGCAGAAGGTTTGGGTATGCACTAGTGAGTTTGCTTGGTGGATAGAGGCAGTCAACCCTGGCGGGGATAAGCCAAGGAGAGTCTTTTTAGTTAGGAGGCAGGTTTGGTATCTAAGATGTTTATCTAGGTCGAGCAGATTAGCCAGGGCATATAAATGGCAGGTATGTGTTAGTCTAGGCGGACCGGTAATTAGCCTACATGTCTTATTTAAAGTGAGGCAGATCTTGTTTAGGGAGGTCTGGTCAGCAGCCTCATAAACTGGCAAGCCATAACTACTAGGGACAGTATAGAGGATGCACTGCAAGTCGGAGGGCATCGGGGAGACAGTCTTTATGGCGGTAAAGGATACCCAGTCAATGTTGGAGGCTAAGGCAAAGACAAAGATATGGGCATGGAATGAGAGAGGCAGGGTCGAAGGATATCCCTAGGTACTTGTAAGAGTAGACTTGCTCAAGTGGAACTTGGAACTGGTGAGGACCTGAAGTGGAAAATTACTAGCTTTATTTTGGGGGTGGCCAAAGAGCATGGTTTTAGTTTTTTTAAGATTTATTACAAGTCTATGCTCTTTGAACCAGGCTTCAGCGTCGTTATAAGATAATTGCAAGGAGTCCTGAAGGGTGATAGGGTTATGGTTGGAGGCAAAGATAACGGCATCATCTGCATAATCTTTATTTTTGTTTCTCAATCCCTACTGACCTCCTGGGTGTTTCTAACTACCTGGGACCCTATTGCCTGCCCCTCTGCCTATCTCACTGGAAATGCATCTGGGTCAAAAAGCCTACAACATCTCTCATCAGTCCTTCACAGCAGAAACTGTACCCCTAGCTTTAGCTGCACCACTAATGGCATCTGGCTTGCCCTAACACCCTCCCCCACTAGCACGCCCCCACTATCTAGCCCATACCCCTCAGTATCCCTAGCTATCTTAACTCATCTAGTATCCACCCTCCCTATACCCACTAGCCCCACCAAATCGCTCACTAATACAGGGCTTCGCTGCAATACAACTAAACTGATGAGGAAACTCGCCCTCCAGCAAACTCTCCTTCTCCTCCTACTTATATCCGGGAATGTCCATCCCAACCCAGGTCCTCCCATGCCCAGTGGCAATAAGAAGGGCTCACTTAGTGGCCTATTTCTAAGCCTCCCTCAATATCTGCCAGATTACCAAAAAAATTTACCCTACTGCAAGGATAGCTTGCACAACACCCGCAGACATCCTTACCTTATCAGAAACCTGGCTTCAAAATGTCCCTGATGCCTCAGTCTCCCTCAGGGACTATACCATCTTTAGAACTGATAGGGCAGGCAACGGGTGGTGGATGTGCCATATATGCTAAATCATCCCTTCAGCCTCTCTTAGTCACACTTCCCTTGCCTGAACATGGCGCCAGGCCACTACCATCAAAGCTGCCCTTGGTACTTCTGGTAAACCTCTTTATATTATGGCAGTTTACATCCCCCAACAAACCAGAAACTAGCATTTGATTCTATTCTATCTGCAATCACATAGCTCCCCCAAAAGTGAAACTGATTATTATGGGTGATTTTAATGTAAACTGGCTATCCTCTACATCAGCTGCCTACAAAGGCATAACTTGTGCCTGATCTCACCAAGTAGTACACGTCACCACTAGGCAGGATCTCGGACAGGCTCCTCACACCTATAGACCTTATCTTACAAACCTCCCAGCCATCTTACAAAAGCCAGTGTGCTCCCGATGTACTTAGTGACCACTCCCCTGTCGTATGCTGGTGGACAAATAAAAATACTCCCAACAGACCAAAAACTTCCATCCAAAGGCGCCTCAAAAAAGGTGTCCTCTCTCGCCTCAGAGTGTACCTCTCCACCTGTGACTGGGATCCAGTTTATACTGCCCAATCTTTAGATGCAGCGCTCACTGCATTTATTACCATCTTCAACGCTGCCTGTGACATATTTGCCCCCTTCACAAAGAAGGTAATAAAAACCTGGGACACCCCCTGGATTACTCAGTCCCTCCTACAACTGATGCACCATAGGGATAACCTCTGGCACAGGGCCTATCCTCTCAGCTGCCCCATGATAGACAGCTCTACAGAGAAGCAAGAAATAAATGCACAAGGGCTATTCGAAGCCAAGGCCACATACTATCACCTAAGCCTTTACCACCACCTGGAGCTCTGGGAAATCTTTCTGGGAACAATGTAAAGGAACTCTGTGGGAAAGCCACCAGCACAGTTCCATTGAGCTCTTAGTTCAGGTACCCTCTCCCACGACCCCACCGCCATAGCCAATATCCTAAACACCACCTTCTCTGACCTTAGTCATGTCCTCCCTATAAACTTCTTTGACCTCCCCACACCTACTATTACACCTTGTTCCCCACACCTCCTTTCAGGCTCACGCATAATCTCTTGCACAAAGCTAGCTACCTCTCAAAGCTCTGCATAACCACGTTATAGCAGTGACTCCCTTACATTAAAGTTCTTGACTTACCCTTAATGAGACTCTGCCACATCTCACCAATCTCCTCAACTACTCACTGTGCCTTGGCCAAATCCCTACACTATGGAAGAGGGTGTATCACACCTATCCTAAAAAAGGTGATCCAACTACCGAACTATAGGCCTATTACGATCCTTCCTCCCCTCTCAAAGCACTAGAAAAAATTGTATCTGACCAACTCTCGAATACCTGAGACAAATATGGACTCCTTTGCCATGAGCAACATGGTTTCAGAAAAGAGCACAGTACTACCACAACACTACTAGAATTTACATCTTACATTCATGAAGCTCTTGATCAGGGGTCAGCAGTTGGGGCAATATCGTTGACTTGACCAAGGCATTTGACACTGTCAATCATGAGCTTCTTCTTCATGCCTTGCATCCTCCATATTGCACCTAAAACTATCTCCTGGTCTAAAACCATCTGACTGACAGAACGCAGCAAGTAAAAATTAGAAACACTCTCCTCCAAACAACCAGTTCTTGCTGGGTGTCCCTCAAGAGGTCAATGTTGGCCTCTCTTGTTCCTCTCTTTCTGAACTCACTCCCCTAGCCTGTGAGTGGAAAGCTATTACTTTATGCTGGCGATGCAGTGCTATATTGAAACACACCAACCTCATTCATCTCCAAAACACCCTTCAAGGCTGTTTTAGGGAGCTTGAAGACAGCTCACTGAACACCGTCTAATACTTAACTATGACAAAACAAAATCCATGATGTTTTCCCATCGCTAAACCCCTCAACAGCTCCAGCTCTCAATCTCAAACTTACATGGTACCCACATTGAACAGGTCACATGTTTTAAATATCTAGAGTATCACTCTGGACACATCCTAACCTACCACCAACATATTAAACTTCTCCACCTCAGTCAATACCTGACTTGGCATTCTTTGAACACAAACACTGCCTTGCCCCACAGGCACTACAGCTAGCCGTTACTAGCTCAGTCCTCTCTTTGAGTCGATTATGGAACCAACTATTTACGGCGCTGCTGACCAGTCAGCCTAAACAGCATCAATACAGCACTCAACAAAGCCTGCGCATGGTCATAGCAGCAATAGACAAACACATACTTGTTTGCTCTACTCTCGGCGAACTGGCTAACCTTAGAAAGGGAGACTTAAATACCAAACCTGCCTCCAAGCCAAAAGATCCTTATGAAACTCACACCAACGTGTCTGCACCGCCTCATCCAACCTGCCCCCATGGGGCACCCTAAACGTTTGGCGGGACCTCCTACATAGTTCCCCACTGTGAGGACCTCTCTAGGGCAAAGATCCTTCTGTTATCGTGCTCCCCTCTGGCAAACAAACTACCATCTTCCATCCTACTTGCCCCGATCTAAGTCTATTCAAATCCAGGTTCAAGAAGTTTCTCCTTAACTCGGAGACGTGTAACTGTTCTCCATCTTTCCCCCTAGGTTGTTGACTACAGGGGCCACCACACTGGTTGGAACATCTCAACCCTCAGATTTTTCTCTGATCCTTGGCAGTAACCCTACACTGTGATTGTTGAACCTTGTACTGTCCTGTTTTGGAAGCTTCTGTAAAACCTGTTCTCTGTGTAAATCTTCTATTACAACTGACGAGTAGCCTTTTACTTATGCTATGATTTTGATCTTTGTTGTAATGTAATATCTCTGTTTGAGAACTTTGTACACTCTGTCTTGATGTTTTTGTCCTGTCATGACTGGCGTGGAGCCTTTGCAAAGAGCCCTTGACTCAAAGGTTGTAATTCTGAAATTTTCAAATAAACAAATAAACAAACAAATAAACAAAGTAAAGTTACCAGTACATGCACCTGGCAGGGGAATGAGATAAGAGAAAGAGCAAGGGCCCAAGAATAGAGCCCTGAGGGACACCAGAGTGAATAGGACAGGCGTTGGAGAGTGTCCCATTAATTTTAACACACTGGGAGCAGGCAGACAAGTAGGTCGAGGCACCAGGAGACTGGCCCAGTGGCAAAGCCTGTGTGGCTGAGGGCATCCAGCAGGAGGGGTGGGAAACAGTGTCGAAGGCTTTTAATAGATCAATGAACACTAGCCTGCTAGAGAACCCGGAGCCCAGGAGGAATAAAGAAAATTAGAAAACTCAAGGAGGGAGGTGTTGGTACTGTGGCCAACATGGAAACCATGCTGTTCAGGGGCAGAGGATGCTGTATTTGTCTAGATACTCTGAGATTTGGGTGGACACAACTTTTTCTAAGGCCCTTGAGAGGAGGAGAGGGGAGAGATTGGCCGATAATTACCAGAAAGGACCTATCACCACCCTTGTGTATGGGGTGACTGTGGCAATTTTCCAGGCAGAGGGAAATTGCCCCAGGCAGAGATTTATTGAAGAGGCTGGTGATAGGGGTGATAACCAGATCCAGAACCTGACAAAGGAGACTGGGATCCAGGGAGTCACTGCCAATAGTATTGCTCTTTAAGGCCTTGATTAGGTAAGGTCTGACTTCATGGGCAGTAACCTGGTGTAGGTGGAACCAAGGGCTATGAGAATAGGGTCAGGTAGGGAGGGGGGGTCAAAAAAGTTGCTCGGGAGGACAAGGCTAAGGTCAGTGAAGGATTTGTTGAGGTAGTTGGCAATGTGGGCTGGATCTGAGGAGATAGAACCATCAAAGTTGATTTGGGAGGGTGGGGGAGGACGTGTGCCCCCATTCGGTTGTTTGATATTGTCCCAGAAGGTTCTGGCATTCCCCCAGGATGAGGTGAGTGAGGCCTGATAGTGATCAGCCTTAGCCTTGTGGATGGCCCAGGTACATTTGTTCCGGGCAGCTGCATAAGCCTGCCCTGTCAGCAGGGCGGCCAGTTTCAAAGCAGGTGCCATGGGTTATCCCTATCCTTAAGAGTTGGCGTGGGGGTGTAACCAGGGCATGCCATACTTTTGGAATGGAGTACAGTTAGTGGTGCGAAAATGTCACAGGCTTTGTAAAGGTTTGGGTATAAAGGTTGAGGCAGTATCAATATCAGGGGCGTATTGTATGGGAGACCAGTCAATTTGGGCTAGGAGTTGCTTAAGGCCTTTCAGCCCACCTGGTCTTGTATACACCGCCGTGGAGTGGACTGCGCTGAATTTGGGTAAGAAGGTTGACCAACAGAAGAAGAGTATAGGGGAGTGGTCGCTAAGTCCATCAGGAAGGACTTGGATATTGCAGATTTGGTTAGGACGGTTGGTGAGGACCACATCAAGAAGTGTGCTTGAGCCCATTCTAGGATTCACTCTAGTTGGTTGGGTAATGAGTTGAGTTAGGTCAATAGATGCAAAGGAGTCACAGGTAGCAGAAGATGAGGGGCTAAGCCAGTTAATATTTAGATCACCCACAAGGATTTGATCAGAGGAATGGGGTAGGGAGGTAAGATAATCAATTAGTGGGACCAGCTTGATTTTTTGGAGGTATGTAGGCGGTAGTCAGATATAGGGAACCCCTTGAAAGATCAGGGGTCAGTTTTAGGGTTAGGGCCTGAGCTCTGAAATCAAGGACAGGGGCTGGGAGGGCAAGTCCTATGACAAGTCTTTGATATAGATATCACAGCCCCACCTGTCTACCAATATGGTCCTCTCGAAAAAGGGAATAGCCAGGGAGCGAGACCAGGGAGTCAGGGGTAGATTCTGACAGCCAGGTTTCTACTATAGAAATAACATCAGGTTTATGGACTGTAACCCAACATTGGAGTGAGTCAAATTTTTTCAGGAGGCTACAGATATTCATAGACACAACATGAAGCCCAGGAGATTTGTCAGATGAGCTATTGTGGGCCGGGCCAAGGTTGGGATGTATATTTCCTGACAGGAGTAGAAGGATAAGAACAGCCCTGGACAGGGGGTGGTGGAAAGTGTGTTTGCACCAGGTAAGATAGGAGGAGTAGGGGAGCTTCAGGACACAGGGGGTAGGCAGGAGGCACAAGCTGGGAAGGCTAGAATGATAAGTTACCAGTAGGAGCATGGGGGGAAGCTGGGTAGAGACTATGGGGTGGGTGTGGTAGGCTAAAGCACATAGAGAGCGCAGAGAAGGAAGGTGGCAGCAAAGAAACCCAGGAGGAGGGTAGAGCAAGAGTGCAAATGGGAACACCAGATTGGTGAAACTGCGGGGTTATAGGGATGCTAGGGTCAGATGGTGGCCTCTGGAGGAGGAGGAGAGAGAGGCAAGTCAGTAGGAGGTAGGCAGGCATTTTCAAGGGGGGAGTTTGCGGACAAGTAATAAGAAAATGAGAGAAGAGGGTAAGAAGCCTACCAATAAGTGTTAGTGCCACTTTGTTACAGTGGTAGTGACCCCACTCGGGTGTGCAAGGTGCCAGGTTCAAAACTCACCAGGGATAATAGGAGATGGCCCAGGGTAGGGGCCATTATCCATGATCCAGGAGCAGCCCACCGGCAATGTGAGGGCCCAAAACTGGGGTGCTAAATAGTGACTCCTAGTGGCCAAGATAGCTGTAGGCTAGTGTGGAGTAAGGGGGTCACAGGTGCCCAGAAGCTACAGGGTAGGGGGTGAACAGAGGGTGCAGTATAGTGGGGGCCAGGTGGTAGGACAGGAGAGAGTGGGATAGGTGGATAGAGAAGACACAGGGATAGAGTGAAGGGTTAACTGAACAAGATGCTCAACAGCAGAAAGCACAGTGGCCTCTAGCGGCTAGCAGCTATAACCTGCAAATGGGAAAGTGGGGACTTAGTATTTTGGCCAGCAGGAAGTGATGTAATGGGGGTGGACCAATAAATTGAGGGCCACCCCTGGGTGGGTGGGTGGCTGGGGCAGGCAGGGCAGACGATGTGCAGCGTTGTTGGGCTAGCACCCCACAGCAGTAGTCCGGTAGAAGGAGCAGAGTAAACCTTTACCTCAGGGCCTTTCCATCCTTGCAGCAGCTTGTCGGCTCCTGAGGAGCAAGAAGTGTTCCGGTGCTGCCGCGGTCGGCAGTGTACTGGGGGGGGAATAAGCCCTATAAAGAGCAGAAACAAAGGAACCACAATTAGTATGCAGTGGGAAGGGTTCTTTTACAATAGACACTGTTCTGTGCGTGCATGGGCTATGTCCCAATTCAGCCCCAACTGCGCATGTGCAGGACTACCAACATGGCAACCCAGGAGAGAGCAGGTAGGTCTTTGTAAAACAATTCTGTCTACCAACAAATACAGCAGGTTTACAGACCCAGCAATCATGACCTAACACTGGAAATACAGGGTTACAATTAAAGAGCTCTAGCTGTTACAGTGAGCAAAACAGGTACAGGCAGGTAAAAATGCATAGACCTAAAACAATCAGTACACCCGTGGGGACAGAAAACAAAAGCGATCTTAAGGCTACACAGGTAGCACCCCACGGTAGTAGTCTGGTAGAAGGAGCAGAGGTAAACCTTTACCTCAGGGCCTTTCGGCGTCCTTGCAGCAGCTCGTCGGCTCCTGGAGGGAGCAAGAAGTGCTCCAGTGCTGCTGCGGTCTGTTGAATTGAGACTTAAAAATTCTGATGAAAATTTTAGGTAAAAGATTGATGGCAGTAGCCCCGCTTACAATATCAACATCTCAGACATGTTCAATTACAGGTAGATCCATTACTGATAATCTGTTTTTAATAAGGGAAATGGTGGAACAAGGAAAAGAAGAGGAAATCACAGAGTATATTATGTCATTGGATCAGGAGAAGGCATTTGACAAGGTGTCATATAAGTTAATAGAGGTAGTCCTGGAAAAATATGGGGTCCCAAAACAATTCTATACATGGATCATGATTATTTATGCAGTAGCAACCTCATTACCTCTGGTAAATGGACATCTGGGCTCTTATATAAAAATAGGAAGGGGGGGTAAGGCAGGGCTGTCCACTAAGCCCCTTACTATATGTTTTTTGTATGGACCCGTTGCTAAAAATAATTCAGCAAGATGACCGAGTGAAAGGAGTACAAACAAAAAAACAGGGAGCGCAAGTGAAGACGTCAGCCTATGCAGATGATTTATGCATATGTGTATCAGATATACAATCAGGCCAAAAGGCAATGGAAAACATAGAGAGTTATTCACAAATTACTGGAGCAAAAGTGAATCTGCGTAAAAGTACAGTGTACCCATTAAGTATGAAAACAGATTTAATTCAGGAGATAGGAGGGATAAAAGTATCAGAGGACCCATTTACAGTCCTAGGAATAACTTTTGGAAGGGGACACACTGATAAATGAAATTGAGAAGGGAAGCTAGGAGAAGCCAGAAAGAAGGTGCAGTTTTGGAAAGGGTGATAACAATTAAAATAAAGAAAGTGCAAATAGTATAAACACTATTATTATCTATATTTACATATTTAAGTGTGGTGTACTGTGAGAGGGTCTTTCAACCAAACCCCCCCCCCGTTATTTGTTTGTATACTTGTATGTCCTTTGTCTTGTAGAATGAATGCTGTCTCTTGTGTCATCGGTGTTACGTTTTTGTGTGGTGCAGGAGGGTGTTTGGACTGGCCATCCATCGCCCATTTAATTGTACTAATATCTGTTTTTCCCCATTTATATATGAAAAGGAGTACTGTATTTTGTACAAAGAAAAGAATACATTACTGTTATTGTTAACCCCATCTTTAGAGACCAGGTGTCTGGTCCTATTTGCTTCCCGACTTGTCTCAGTATTTGTAATGGGGTATGAAGGTCCCAAATCGTAGCATCTGTTTGGCGCAATGGTAAAAAGTTCCCCATTTATTGTCCACTACGGGAGGTAGTGTTATAAGCATAGAAAACATGATCTGCTTCGGCACAATCCTGTGGACAAGAGATTTGTTTACGGGTTGTTCGCCAGGCAGGAATTTGTCTGATATTCCGGCTTTTCCTACTGCATGAATGTGCGAACATTCGTGCAGATAGCCGTGTGTTTCTTTTCCCTTTCTCATGATTTTTCATTTCAGGAGTTTCTGTCTTACCTGAACAATGGACCAGTGGTTGTCCAGTGTTATAATGAAGGCGTATGCTGTATTTTGCAATCCTTTTTCTGTTTTGGGATGCCACGGCTTGCTCTGCTGCTCTGCTTCTCTAGGGCCAGCCGGCCATTTCAGTCTTTATTTTATACAGAGGGTAGGGCGGAGCAGATTGGCATTCAAACCTTTCCTCTCAATGTTTATTTTAGTTATCTGTGTTCCAAATAATAAAGGGCATAAAATCCTGGTTGCCTATGATAAAAGCCTTATTATAAAAAGCAAGAAATAATGCAATTTAATTAATGTGTGTTCATGAACCAATAATGTTTTGGTATTCCCATTATAAGCCAGAACCCTGTTCCCTTCAAGGTAGATGTGTTCTGGGTGTTGTACTGTGAACACCTCTGAGGTGATGTAGCTTAGTTTCCTACAGACCTATTTTTATATTTTATTTTGTCGTCTGATTTATATTGTTCGATTATAGGTTTGAATTATTTTTGTTATTTGAGCCATGTTGTTCCTGTAATAAAAGAAAATGAAGAACTGAAGTACATGCTGATTTGCAGAGCGTCCTTCTTGCTACCCCTGAGCCTTCCACATTGGTGTCAGGATTGGGATTATTGGCTAGCTGAGGTTGGTCGGCTGGTGGAGCTCTATTAAGGTTGAGCTGGATTGCTGATGTTCCAGGATCCAGGAGATGTGCAGTGGAGAACAACTGGCTGAGTGGAAATTCAGACCAGAGCGGTGACAGTCAAGTATCATGTACCCTTACACCCTGGTCTGGAACCTGTGACCAGAAAGAAAATATTTCATCCAACCAGATGGCAGAACTGAAAGAGGAGACTGGTGGCGCAAGCTACTGGAGGGGCTGAGGAAGAACGATTACCGAGGACCCTCAGGATTTGTTAAGGTGGCTTTGTGCCCGCAGTTGGAAATCGGCGACAGAGAGACCGGGACCGAAGAGAATATGAGACCAGATGGAATGAGACCTTACAGGCTTTTTGATCACTAGGCTCTGGAGGGCCGTCTGCCAGCTCTAGAGGTGGACAAAAAGACATCAAACTGGTGAAACTATCAGATAGTGATGACATTAAAGCATATTTACTAATGTATGAAAGAGTGGCAACAGCTTGTGCCTGGCCCAGAGACCAGTGGGTCATTTGACTGGCCCCCTACCTAACTGGAAAGGCACAGATTGCCTATAGTCGAGTCGAGATGGTGGACATCAACAACTATGACCGAGTCAAGCGGGCCATCCTAAAAAGGTATGATATAAATACTGAGACTTATAGACAGAGATTCAGAACATTTCATTATACTTCAGGTGATAACCCTCAAGACACCTTTACGCAGCTTAAAGATCTGTGTATAAAATGGTTGCAGCCTACCACCCGAACTGTAGATCAAATCATTGAGACTATAGTGTTAGAACAATTTGTCCGGATACTCCCCTCCGATGTTCAATTGTGGGTGAAGGAACACCGACCAGATATGTCAGACACAGCAATAAGGTTGGCTGAGGATTATCTTGCTGCTAGGCCACAGAGGCAGAGAAATTATCATCCCGGGGCACAGCCACAAGGACAATTAACAAAACCTCCTAATACAACTGGTGGGGCTGCTCCCAGTGCCACTATTCCTAGCTCTGGCAAGATAGGAAGAGGTAACAACCCTGACATTGTGTGCCACGACTGTAAACAAAAGGGGCATATAGCCAGATTTTGCCCCAAGAGGAAGTTTGAGCAAAGTCACCTCGCTTTAGCCAACTGGGGGAAATTTATGGTCCCCATACAAATAGGGCAACACACAGTGACTGGTCTACTAGATTCCGGGAGCAAGCAGACGTTAGTTCACCCCCAGCTACTAGCAACACCTACTGTCCTGAATGAAACCTCTACTACAGTAACTTGTATACACGGGGACACCCACTCTTACCCCCTGACCGATGTAGAATTTGGCATACAAGGACAGAAATACTGCATGCAAGTAGGCGTAGTGCCTAACCTTCCCCTCCCGGTGGTTATCGGACATGACTGTCCTGCCTTCCAGACTTTAATAACAGATAACCTAAGTGCCATGGTAACCAGATCACAGACTCAGTTAACACCAGCGGAACACCAGTTCCCTTTTGATGAAGACATTTTTGGGGAATGTGGGAAGGAAAGAAAATCCAAGAAGCAGAGAAGAAAGGAAAAGGAGATCTGGACTAAGAATCATCAGACTGGGTTGGATAACCACATGGGGTGGGATGAGAAAAGTGGGGAGAGGGAATGTTTTTCTGATGCTCACACCAATGATGAGTCTTTAAGGTTGCTTTTCTTCCCAGGAGAAACTCCCAGGGGCATAAGAAAGTATGAAAGAAAAGATGGTTTAATGTATTGTATAGTATGTATAATCCTAGGACACAAGAAAGGTGGAACAGTTGTTAATTCCTGAAAAATACCGTACAATGTTATTAAGACTTGCTCATGATATTCCAATGGCGGACATCTAGGGAGGGATTGAGCGTTAAGTCGGCTCCTAACTAGATATTTCTGGCCTGGAATTCATGAACAGGTTGCAGTATATTGTAAGAGTTGTCCAGAATGTCAACAGGTAGCAAAACTTCTAAGAAAAGATAAAGTTCCCATGCAACCTATGCCCTTATTTACTATTCCCTTTCAAAGAATCGCAATGGATGTTGTTGGTCCAGTACAAAAAAGTACGAAAGGGAATCAATATATCTTAGTAATATGTGACTATGCCACAAAATATCCGGAAGCAATACCCCTTCGAACTGTCACTGCTACTAAAATCGCTGAAGAACTAGGGAAGGTGTTTAGTAGAGTAGGCATACCACAAGAAATACTAACTGATCGGGGTACGAATTTTTGTTCCCAGATGTTGAAATAACTCTACCAGACCTTAGGAATTACAGCCATACGTACCACTCCATATATCACCCGCAAACCGATGGGCTGGTTGAGCGTTTCAATCATACTTTGAAAAAAATGTTACAAAAATTTACACAGGACGAAGGTAGACAATGGGATCAATATCTTCCATATTTATTGTTTGCCTATAGGGAGGTACCACAGGCTTCGACGGGGTTTTCCCCATTTGAGCTGTTGTACGGACGGAATCCAAGGGGTCCTTTGGATGTTGTAAAGGAATGGTGGGAAGACAAGAAGGGAGTACAACAAAAGTGCCCATTTGAATACTTGCAACATTTAAGGGACCGGATAACAAAATACGCCCGACAAGCCCAGGTGAATAATCAGAAGCAACAAATGCAGCAAAAAAGGCTCTATGATCAAGGCACTAAGCCCAAAGAGTTCTCAGAGGGAGATCTAGTGTTGTTATTACTTCCTTCCTCTGAGAACAAACTGTTAATGAAGTGGCAAGGTCCTTACAAAGTGACGAAAAAAATGGGGCCTGTCACTTATGAGATATTTTTACATGATAAAACTCAAAACAAAAAGTGAATTTTTCACGTAAACTTGTTAAAACCTTGGGTTGAAAGAGAGCTTAGCTTGCATGGGTACGTGTACCCGGATACTGCAGACAGTGAGTTAGACATTGCCTACCAGAGACTTGAAGCACATGGGGACATTGGTGACGTCAAGATAAACCCCGAGTTGACACCTCATCAAACAGGCGACATGTTAGCTATATTACAGCAGTATAAAAACATATTCAGGGAACACCAGGAAGGGTAGAAGGGAGAAACATGACATCGTGTTAACACAGAGTAATCCGATTCAGCAAAAACCTTATCGTTTACCGAAAAGGTGAGAGAAGCAGTGATATCCGAACTAAAGAAAATGCAAGAATTGGGCATTATAGAGCCTTCCCACAGTGGTGGAGTTTTCTGCTTGTGGTAGTTCAAAAAGGATGGAGGAGTTTGTCTATGTCTGATTTCAGGCGGCTAAACACCATCTCCAAATTTGATAGCTACCCCATGCCCGCATAGATGATATACTGGACCATCTTGGTAATGCCAAATATTTCTCTACTATAGACCTGACTAAAGGCTATTGGCAAATACCTTAAGACCGGAAGCCAAGAAAACCACTTTTAGTACACCTATTGGCTTATATCAGTTCAAAGTAATGCCTTTTGGCCTTCATGGTCCCCTGCCACTTTCCAACGGGTGATGGATAAAATCTTAGCCCCTCATGCCACTTACAGTGCCGCTTACCTGGACGACGTGGTAATTTTTAGTCCTAACTGGGAAACCCACCTAAAACAGTTGGAAAATGTCCTTGCAGCCATTTCCAACTCCGTCCTCCCATAAACCCTAGTAAGTGCACCATGGGAATGCAAGAAACCAAATATTTGGGTTTTTTAATCGGACGTGGGTGTGTAAAGCCAGACAGCAGTAAAGTAGAGGCAATAGCATCCTGCCCTAGACCAAGAACTAAAAAGATGTCCGGTCTTTTCTGGGGATAGCTGGATACTATAGACGATTTATTCCAGCTTTTTCATCTATAGCTAGTCCTTTGACGGACTTAATAAAAAAACAACAACCGCACAAGGTAAAATGGAACTCAAATTGTGAAGAGGCCTTTTGTTCCATAAAAGCACAACTGTGTTCTTCCCCAATACTCCATTTCCCTGATTTTACACGTCTGTTCATCTTACAAACAGATGCCTCCAACTATAGCATAGGCGCGGTGTTAACCCAAATAATAGATGGTGAAGAGCATCCAGTCATGTATGTTAGTCGTAAATTACATGAGCGTGAGGTTAAATATGCCACAATTGAGAAGGAATGTCTAGCCATCAAGTGGGCTATCGAGGCTCTCGTTTCTATCTCTGGGCTAGATTTTGAAATTTGATGGACCATAATCCCTTATGCTGGCTCCAGCACATGAAAGACAAAATCCTGCATTATGAGGTGGTACCTTTCTCTATAGCCCTATAGGTTTACGATAAAGCATCGAAAGGGAATGTTAAATAAAATGCAGATTTTCTCTCTCGATATAGAATGGATGATCCTAGCAATATAAACCCCGGGGAAATACAGATGAAAGAAAAAGAACACATCAACCTTCCTATTACACGTTAGAAATAGAATGTTGATTTAAAGTAAGGGATCCCAGGGTGGAACCATGGAGAGGGTGGGCTATGGTTCTACCTGTCAAGAAAAAAAAAATGTAAAGGTAAAATGAAAGGCTATGCTAGGATCAAAAGGAGGGAGGAGTATGTGAGAGGGTCTTTCAATCAACCCCCCCCCCGTTATTTGTTTGTATACTTGTACATCCTTTCTCTTGTAGAATGAATGCTGTCTCTTGTGTCATCGGTGTTACGTTTTTGTGTGGCGCAGGAGGGTGTTTGGACTGGCTATCCATCGCCCATTTAATTGTACTAATGTCTGTTTCTCCCCATTTATATATGAAAAGGAGTACTGTATTTTGTACAAAGAAAAGAATACATTACTGTTATTGTTAACCCCATCTTTAGAGACCAGATGTCTGGTCCGGTTTGCTTTCCGACTTGTCTCAGTATTTGTAATGGGGTATGAAGGTCCCAAATCATAGCGTCTGTTTAGGCGCAATGGTAAAAAGTTCCCGTTTATTGTCCGCTATGGAGGTAGCGTTATAAGCATAGAAAACATGCCCTGCTTGGCACAATCCGTGGACAAGAGATTTGTTTACGGGTTGTTCGCCAGGCAGGAATTTGTCTGATATTCCGGCTTTTCCTACTGCATGAATGTGCGAACATTCGTGCAGATAGCCGTGTGTGTTTCTTTTTCCCCTTTCTCATGATTTTTCATTTCAGGAGTTTCTGTCTTACCTGAACAATGGACCGAGTGGTTGTCCAGTGTTATAATGAAGGCGTATGCTGTATTTTGCAATCCTTTTTCTGTTTTGGGATGCCACGGCTTCGCTCTGCTTCTCTGCTTCTCTAAGGGCCAGCCGGCTGTTTCAGTCTTTATTTTATACAGAGGGAGTAGGCGGAGCAGATTGGCGTTCCAAACCTTTTTCCTCTCAATGTTTATTTTCGTTATCTGTGTTCCAAATAATAAAGGGCATAAAAATCCTGGTTGCCTATGATAAAAGCCTTATTATAAAAAGCAAGAAATAATGCAATTTAATTAATGTGTGTTCATGAACCAATCATGTTTTGGTATTCCCATTATAAGCCAGAACCCTGTTCCCCTTCAAGGCAGATGCGTTCTGGGTGTTGTACTGTGAACACCTCTGAGGTGATGTAGCTTAGTTTCCTACAGACCTATTTTTATATTTTATTTTGTCGTCTGGTTTATATTGTTTGATTATAAGTTCGAATTATTTTTGTTATTTGAGCCGTGTTGTTCCTGTAATAAAAGAAAATGAAGAACCGAAGTACATGTGGATTTGCAGAGCGTCCTTCTTGCTACCCCTGAGCCTTCCACATGTACCCAATTCCGACAGTTTTGGAACCATCTCTACTTAGCTTAGTGTTTCAAACCATATGGGGGAGTAGGCTGAACCCAATAAAAAGGGAGGTACTTTATCAACCTATTAGTAAAGGTGGCGTGAATCTAATAAACCCTATAGCCTTTTTTTTTTAGTATGTATTTTGAGAAGAATATAATAGACCCTGAAAAACCAAACCAAAAAATATGGACCCTGTTTGCAAACAAATGGCTAGCACCATGTGTGAAAGCTTGGAAAGAAAGGAAACGTCTGATCTCTTACATTCATAATGGACCAGTATATTTTAGACCCATTATATCCAAAAATAAGGGGATGGTAACTAGAAGCAGGCCAGATTGTAAATAAACCTAGAAAATACATCTATCAATACATACAAGAACAAGGATTTATGATAAACATTTCCTTTAGTGGGATTAGAGAAAGGAACAAAGATGAAATGTTAAAAATCTTGAAGAATAAATTTGCACCTCCGAAAATGTGGGATACTGTATGGTTGTGTGAACACGGGCATTTAAATGTGAAAGGAAATGCAAAACATAGAGCTTAAAAGGAGAGGTTTTGCTCACGACAGACATGTATTGCAAAAGAAGAGACAATGAAACACTTTTTGATTCAATGTCCATTTGTAAAAGAATTTTGGGACAGATTATCTATACGATGGGAAGAGGATAGATGGAAACAGGTGACATATGAAGAAGTAGTAGGTGGGTTTACCAGGAAGATTTGAGGATTTAATGCAGATATGATCCATTTCTTTTTTTTTTTTTTTAATTTTCCTATTTTTTCCCCACGCCTCTCGTCGACCATCGACTCTGGTCACGGACCCCTGGAGCCCCGGCCACCGGAAATTGCCGTCTCCCCTGCTCATCCCTGGCTTACCCCCCAGAGAGTGGGGCCGCAATTCTGACCCCCTATATCGGACCGCGGAACTGTGACTGGTTGGGGGAACGGCTCCGGTGGCCAATCAGGGCTTTCCTGGGGCAGAGCTTCACTGAGATGCAAGGCATGGGATTTTGTTCCCTCCCATATTCCCTCCCCCGAGGAGGCGGGGGCGTGCAATGGCGCCAGCATCCATCCGCCTCCCACCACCCCATTTGAGCGTCAGCAGCGAGTTCTCCGCCTCCGCCAGGAAGTCCCCAAAGCTCCGAATGTTGCCGCACCTTCCCCGGAGAAGGAGAGCTGCCCCGGACGCTCAATCCTTCTCCCAGCCGGCCCTCCGACAATCTGGGTCCGTTCCAACCCGGTCGCCGCCGCGAAGCGGAAACCCCACCGCTGCTCCGGCGGGCCGGCACCCATTTCTTTTTCACTTGTATCAAGTATGTATTGAGGCAGTCTATGTGTAAATATGTTCTGCAACAAATAGATAAGGACCCAGGGATAACAATGTTAGCAGTAGAATATGAATTGAACAAACAGTGTAATTTTGAAAAAAAAATACTGCAGTATACCGAATGGAAAAAGAGATGGGTGACAAGAATTTTTGTAAAATATAAAACTACAGAAGACAACCGAACAATAACAGAAAAGATTCAGAATTGTATATAAGCAGAGAATGTTATGTAAAGAAATGGCATGTTATGTATTTTGTGTGTTTATTCAATTAAATATTCCGCTACTCTTTTTCGATAAGTGTCATGGGATCTTTAACATCCACCTGAACTACCACCAATTCAGGCAGATGGGACCTCAGTTTAACATCTCATCCGAAAGATGGCACCTCAGAAGTGCAGCACCCCTCTCACGCTACACTACAGTGTCAGTACTGGGATATTAGCAAGTGCCAGATCACGGGGAACTGAACCCACAGCCCTCTGATCTCCCAGCTTCAGAGGCAGTGTGCTACCTACTGAGCCACTGACACTGACATGGAGCTGGGCATACAGAGGACACTGGTTGGCAGAGTGTGGGAACACAAGTATAGGCAGGTGGTGATGGTGTGAGGTAAGAGGTCAGGCAGGCCTGCCTTTGCCGTGCAAGGCACAGAACTAGGGATCATGAGCAGCAACAACTGTGACGATTCTCAGTAAGAGATAGAGCATCGGGACTATTGCATGTGGATCTAATGGGCAGCAGCAAGCTCTGAGCAGCATACAGCAGACCTCTACATTTAAGCCAGGAGAGCAGCAGCCCAGGCCACCGTTGAGAGTCAACCCCACTGGCTGCCATTCGTCCCTATTTTCAGTGTTGTCAAGATGAAGGGGTGAGTCCTAGTGTCAACTTTCTTGAGAAGCAACAGATCCGCTGTACATCAATGACACCCTTACAGTGAGCAGCCCTCAGCCTTGCCTTGTCCCAGTCGCTGGTCTCCTCTCATTCCAAAGGGCTGTGGGGCCAACTTGTCTAGTAAATGTAAAGTAATCCAAAGGGCATGTCTCCATGGCTAGGCCAGGCCTTCTCTTAGAGTTTAGGTAGCATGCCTTGAGCTCATACAAAGTGTTTCTTTTTCATTACAGTGTAGTTATATATGAAGTCACGTCAGATTAACTTTTGCTGTGTGTGCATATTTTTCAAAGCTTAGCACATAAGTGATATGCGGAAGAATGAATACAAGTCTGACTTAAGCCTTAGTTTGATGTTTTCCTCTTAGTGGAATTTCTTACGCATAACTATTATCTACAAGTAGAAATGCATGTTCAAGGTGCTTCTTTAACGTCTGGGTTTTAATCCATTCTTAAATAATCAGTAAAATGACAAGTACTATTTGGCTTCTAGGCCTTTGGTTTGATTCAAATTTTTCATGTTTGCTGTACGAGGCAAATTATAGTTTTATTTTCTCCACTCTTAATCACATTACTTGTGCAGTATGAAGAATAGTTCTGATTTTGCACCTGCACTGTATATAGAATACAATTTAAGTGAACTGTGTTTGCTGATATTGCAACATCAAGGTGAGCTCTAATGCAAGTCTAGACTTGTTGGAGACTTCATTGTGCAAAGTGCACAATATAAATTAACACTGCTCAAATGCTTCTAGAATATGTATTTTCCTTGAATATTTTCCTATATCCATCCCTGCTGCCTTGTGTACTTGAGAAGGTAACAGCAATACATAACTTGGATCAGTGGGAATGATTGGGGAAGGGGATCTGAGGATCTTCCAAATCAGCCCTGCTGACTAGTGGCTGCAAAACTTATTGTCGACCATTGTTGTGTTCCTATATTAAATCTGAATGCTGATGCAGCCCTGTCAGTCTAACTAGCAGTTATGTTTTCAGAACTTTGCGATTGTTCATATTATACCAACAAATCTTTATGCTTTTTATGGGTATGTATTACACTACGGGGCAGAACTTGGCAATTGAGTGTTATGTGGTAAATCATGCAGCAGTAGGTCTTTTGAATATCACAGTCATCTCACCTGTCTCCGGGAAGTCATTTTCCCCCTTGCCCAGTCCAAATATCCAGTACATTATTTGACATAGATACTTACTAGCACACAGCAAAAAAAAAAATTCAGTAAATGCTTCTAATTAAACTAGCTTTATTTTTTTAAAGTTCTTCTGGCTCATAGTCCTTCCCCTCCCCAGTCCTGTGTCCAGCTGGTCAGAAGTTGTTTTTAGCCGTGCATTAGACACTTCTACTGCACAGCTAACAACCAGTTAGAATGCAGGATTTTCCCTCCCCTTTAAGTCTTTATAATTTCCCTTGAAATATCACCTTCCGAAATTGGACTACCACTCAAAACATTGGGACTACCATTTTTGGTAAGGCCAGTTATCCTTGGACAAGAATGTAATTTTGAAATTTGTTGATCCCTGATTATTTCACCCCGTGGTACACTGCTTACAATAACATTTGTCGTTTTGCCTTGGCTGCCCCCCGACTCACCCACCGTTGCGAGCCATATGAGAAACTTTGCTGGCCCTCATCAGCTAGATACCTTGATTTTGGTTTGGGATGCCTCTCTGGGAAAGTGATCAGTACTAGCACCCCCAAGGGGCTGGCCCGGCTTCTGCTAAACTGAATCCCACCCCTACCAACTAGGTCTCTCACATCAGGGATGCTCAAAGTCTCTCCTACCTGGACCCTCATGGGGGATCGGAACTTTGCCATAATTGCGCCCAGACTCTGGAATTCGCTGCCTGTGGATATCCGAGCTGCCCCCTCCTATCAGAGTTTTCAAAATTCCCTGTGGGGTTTCCTAAAATTAGCATCAGAGTGTGACTGCCCCAAACCTCCCTAGAGTAAAGTGTCAAATTGTTTTGTCTGAACCTCCCCAGGGTGTCTCCATTGAATTCCTGGAGATATTTTCCCCACTGTATCAATGACTTCTGACTACTCCTGCCTAAAAAGCCTTGGGCATTTTTACACCCATTATTGCTCACGGTCATGAGGCTAACCATGACATGTTACCTTGGTCCAGGTAGAAACTTGTACTACCAAGTGATTCTGTTCTGTCTAACATGTGCATATTTAGAAAAATGTGATGAGCTGTATATACCTGTCTGCGATCCAACTAGCCTAGGGGTGTATATGACAATGTTATAAGTTATATCATGACCAATCCAGTCCTTGAGCTATGCTCCACTCCTATGTATGGTGACCTGTATATATCTGTCAGTTGAACTAGCTAGAGTGTATAATCTGAAATGTGCTTACTACTATATATTTTCCCTAGTGTCAAATGATGTATTTCCCACATGTTTGTTTACTGTGACAAAAAACTGTACTCTCTTTGCCATGTCTCCTTGACTGTTGTTCCTCATGTTATATTCTCCCGGGTCGTTCCTGAAAATAGGCATAATACTTGTCTAGTGTACTTACCCGGTAAACAAAAGCTAAATAAATAAATAAATTTAATTAATATAGAAATAGTTTAGTTAATTTGCTTGATAACAAGTTACAATTTAACCTTTATAGCAAGTTAATATTCTTAAATACTTAGCTGTAAATAGTAAGTTACCAAGACTAGGTTTATTACCTGAATTTATAGATTACGTGTGTAAAAGTTTTCATATAGAAAGATTTTGATATTGCTTAGTACAGTTAAAAGTATATTCTCTCAGTACAGCTTTTTGACCAATCAATCATAAATTAAGACTACAGTTAACAGTTAATGGTTACGATTACCTCTAGTTAGAATAGAAGGGTCAGATTTAACTACTCCAAAATTAAGACATATTTTGTTTAAGGAACAGATGATGTTATAAGTCTATTCCTTGTGGTGTACTAAAGAGGTTACAGTTTGAAGCTTTACAGTGACACAATATAAAATCTCATCCTGGAATGTGAAAGGGCTGGGCTTTCCCATAAAAAGAAAAAAAGTGTTAATTATTTACAGAAAGAGAAACAGATGTTGCTTTTTTCTAAGACACACATCTATTACAACCAGAGGCTGACAAGTATCAATGCTCCTGGCGCCTTGTCGTTAGTAGTTGTTATTCATCAAAAAAATTGGCACCTCTATACTAATCCACAAAGGCATAAACTTTTGTAAACACACAGACACAAATGATCCAGAGGGAGATACCAGATTCTGTCAGGAACTTTGGATGGACATAAAATTGCATTATGTAATGTATATACCCCAAATACAGACTGAGAGGCCTTCTTTAACACTTTGATAAGGGTCCTAAACAACTATGTGAATTACAAATTTATTCTAGCTGGGACTTCAATGAAATTCTCAATTCAGTATTGGATAGATCATCTTGCTCCCTATTCAATTAAACACTAAGGCCAGAGTAGTATTCAGAAAGATGCTGGAGGATTTTGGGTTAGTGGATTCTTGGAGGCTGATTAACTCACAGGAGGGATTATAGTTTCTTCTCTAACAGACACACCTCTTTTAGTAGACTAGACTATATTTTCTTGGCAAGAGAGAGGGTTTCTTCATTGCTTAGTGCTAAAATAAACACTATCACAATTCCAGACCATGCACTAATAGGTGTAGACTTAATGTTACGCTCTCCAGGGGGAAAAAAGTCATAGGTGGCGACTAAATATCAGTTTGCTTAAAAGGAAAGATTTTATTGAATGCGTTACTGAACAAAATAATTTTCTGAATTTAATGACAATGGGGAGGTCTCTCAAGAATGCTAATGGGAAACTTACAAAGTTTATATAAGGGGAAGGATTATCAGCTACTATTCCAAACAAAAAAGAGAAACACAGGAAACTTTTAGGAAAAAAGAAAAGGAATTAGAGACCCTGAAAAATTATCAAAAACTGCAAAGACCCCCACAAAGGAATTATTACATAGGGTTATAGTGAAAAAGGGAGAAATTAATAATATACTATCACAACAAGCAAAGTATGCCTTATTTAGAGCATGTCAACAGTACTGGGAAGCAGGAGAAAAGGTGGGCAAGTTATTAGCCATTAGACTAAAAAAGATTCAACAACAAAACTTAATACCAGTAATCAAATCTATATGGAGGAATATATGTACAAGTAATGCAGATATTAATAATACAATTCACAAATTTTACAGTAAACTATATTCTAGAAAGAGAATGGAGAATGGAGGTGATAGATAAATTATTTAAAGAAATCAATATTCCAACTATTTCATATGGAAAAGATATACTATAGAAACCAATTTCATTCAATGAAATACAGCAGACTATTCAGGAACTCCCGTTGGGCAAAGCCCCGGTCCGAATGGGATCCCAGAAGAGTTTTATATTAAACTCTCAACAGAATTAACCCTTCAGCTACTGTATATTGGACATTCCTGGCCACAAAGGAACAAGAACACCTAGCTCTAACAATGAAACAAGCATTCATAACTTTAATTCATAAAAAGGAAAGATCCTACAGACTGCGTCAGCTTTAGACCTATATCATTAATGAATACAGACTACAAAATATTAACAAAAATAAACTGATTGGTCCTGAACAAGTCAGATTCTTCAGGAATAGATCAGGAGCAGACTGCATTTGAAGGTTGATTAATTTATTTTGGTGGTCCCAAAAAGGAAAAGAACCCTTTGTGGCTTGATCATTGGATATTTTAAAAGCATTTGATTCAACAGGATGGACATCAGAATTTGGCTTTGGCAAGGATTTTGTAAAATGGATATCAATGATGTATGATAAGCCCTCGACACAGGTTATAACCAATGGGGTTCTAGCCTCCAAGATAGAACTGGCATGTGGCACCAGGCAGGGATGCCCCATCTCTCCATTGTTATTTATTCTTACTTTTGAACCCTTAATAAGAAGAATTAATCTACATCCAGACATCAGGGTATAAACATAGGAAAGATGGAGTATTCCACATTTGCTTTTGCAGATTACCTACTTGACTCTGAGCTCCTTTGCAATCTTGCCTTAATGTACAAAAAGTACTTTTGAGGAATACTGAAGCAATTTCAGGTCTTGCAATAAACTGGAGTGAGACACAAACACTATACAGTAACTTAAGTAATTCTCTTAAAAAGCAACTGGAAAAAACAATTTCCCCAGACTGGTGTAAGACAAATATTACATACTTAGGCTTACAAATAACCACTGATTTAAATAAATTATTAGATATAAATTATCTACCACTCTTTACATAAATAGAATTAGACTTGGCAAGATGGGACAAACTTAATTTATCATTGTGGGGAAGGATTAAAATCATTAAAATGAATGTAGCTCCTAGAACATTTTATTTATTTTAGAATCTTCCCATTCCACCAACAAATAAACTATTTAAACTTTTCTGGAAACTTGTTAGGGAATTTGTGTTGGGCCTAAACCTCCTAGACTGAGCATTGCAAAATTAACAGCACCCAAAATGGTGGGTGGTTTCGCCTTCCCTGATGGGAGAAGTATCACTTATCATTTTTATTTAAACAGACTTTTAATCATTTTGGACCTCTAATAGGCACAACACAACAATGACCCTTATGGATAGATACAGAGGAGCAAATATTAGGGCAATTCTTAATTACTGACTTTATCTCCGCTAACCTCCAACAACAATTTAGAGAAAATCCATGCATTAAGGGGTCACTATTTGCTCTTAAAAGAATAAACAATATCATTAACCCAGAGAAAACTGCCCTACCCCGTTATGCAATTGTGAGAAAACCCCAACCTAAAATATGGAGAAAAATGGCTTGAGAATTTCTCTTGGTGCAAGCTAGGCATTGTAAGATTGTACAACATTGTTAAAAAAGATACAGGCATCCTCTGTTCATTTCAAGAACTTAGAGAAAGGTTCAAGCTACCCAAATTCCACTTTCATTATTATCTTCGCCTAAGGGAGGCATTCAGACAAAAAACTCTTTCTGTAAATTTCATTCTACAAGAACATGAGGAATGGACAAGACTAATTTAGTTAGGGTCCATGAGAAAGGGAGCAAGCTTTACCCATAAATTACTAACTACTAATGAATGGTTTAAGAAGCAATTCCAAGGAGGCATGGGAAGAGGAGCTATCATGAGATATCTCGGTACAAGAATGGGATTCAGCTTGGGCCATGGCAAACAAATCATTTAAGGAATTACAAGGTAGGCTCATCCAGTTTAAAATACTACATAGATTTTACTTTTGCCCAAGTAACATGGAAGCTTTGGTTACATGACTAATGCCAATTATTGGAGCTGTAATGCTACTTAGGCAGGTCTCCTACATATGTTATGGGAATGTCCTAAGGTTAAACATATATGGTCATAGGTCTGTAACATTTGTATTAAGATATTAGGTAAACACATTGCACTCTTTCCCTTATCTCTCATTTTCGGGATATTCCTGGAAGACATAGACCTAAGAAGATCCCAGATAGTATGGTTAAATCACACTTCACTAAGTGTTAAAAGAATAATCCTAACACATTGGAAAGATACCAAACCTCTGCCTTTAGAAGAATTGTATAACCAACTAGAGTTTATTGCTAGTAATGAAAGAATACATTATCTGACACAGGATAAATTAGACACACATATATATATATATATATATATATATATATATATATATGCAAATATGGCCTCCTGTATACAATTTCAAGCTGATAAGTAGTTAGTACTGAGAAAAAGTATGGGACTTAGTAAGTTTAACTGTTAGTCCAAAAACAGAAAGTTTATTAAAGGTTAAGATGTGACTTATGTTAATTTGGCTAGTGTATTAGGTTTAAATCTAAGAATAGTTATAATAATGATTACTAGGATAGGTTAATACTGTTGTGTGTTTATGTATACTTAAAAGACAAAGAACCTCTGTGAGCAAACACTGAGGCAATGGTTACCCCAAAGGGCATTTGGCTGGGTAGCCAGGTTTCAAGGAAATACAAAATCACACATGCCCACACAATGCAAAGCATCATGGGCTGCATATGCAAATCACCACAGAATATTATGCTGGTTCAACTTTAAGCAGAATTGCATGGTGCCAAAAGGCCTCTCACACAGTTTGCAAACGGTGCTATGCATGAAAATGTCTTTTTATATCCTGTAATGTATTTGCTGAAAAGAACAATTAATACAAAATCTGTTATGGAAAAGAAAAGACTTTTTCAACCAGAAGTGTGCTCCCCAGTTCAAGCCTGATGACAAACATTTGCCCCTTAACTTAATGCCCTGAGAGCAGCAGAAGTCAGATTCCAGACCCCATCTCAGCACAGATATGAGCAGGGCTGTACTTCATCATTTGGCCACAGAAGCTGAGGCTGATTTAAAAATAAAAAGGATCACAGTCCCACAACCACAGCACCTGCCCCAAGACCATAGAAATTGGTGGAGGACACCATATGCTCCAGAATCTTGAGACTTAGATTCCTGGCAGCCCATTTTGCCAAGGCCATGGATTCAGCTAACAACGCCTGCCTCAGGACTTATAGACCATCCAGGATATCCTAGTCCAATTCTGTAGTCAGGATCCCATTGTGATCTTACCTTTGAACAAAGAGAAGAACACAAGTACAATAATATGACTACACATAAGGTGGGTCCCTTTGCCTCTTGGCCACAATGGGGAAGGGGGGCAAGGGGCCTCTCCACTGCAGTACCCAACTTGCCTCCATATGAATATTTTTTTTTTTGCTGTTGGTTCATGATGGCTCCAATGCTGTTCTGGTGCACATAGTCTGACCCTGGGAGGGGCCTATCTGCCAGCCCTACTGTTCATGTTTAAGGCTACAGCATGACCCTATCTCCTGATATTTCATAACCAGACAAACCAGTTAGGGGACACAAATTGAGGCTGGAGGGGAAGAGCACCACTTTACTGGAGCAGTCTCCCCTCTAGCACCTTGAGTGCAAAATACTGAAATAATATGTGGGGGGATCTGCCCCAATGGGGACCTCCTTAATGGAGGGGTGACCTTCTGGACATGGACCCTACTATGACAAGTTGATCAGCTTCCCCACTATCCACTACAAAGGAAGCATATTTTTGGGGCTGGATGGGTGGGGACTCCACACTGCTCACTCTGTTGTAGCCCAGGCACCATGTGCCAGTGGCCTACTACCCCAGCCTGTTGGCTCTCTAACAGGTTAAGGGCCTGGGTCCTGCTACAGTGGAGTTCAGGGGTCCTATCCCAAAGATAATAAAAATAGTGTGGTGCCTCCTCCCAGAAAGAATTTGAAGTGGGTCAGTTGACTGGCTGGCACAGCCCCATTGATGCTGCACCTACCCACCTCCCTACCAACCACTCACACACTGGATACCCAACAGTTCAGTACCACCATAAACCATGAACAGTAATGCCTGGACAGACTCAAAGAATTCCTGCACACATAATTTCAAACAGTAAACCGCAGCTTTATTTGGGGGAAATGACCAGGGAAGGGGTACTGGGACAAAGGATGCTGTGGAGAGAAAATGGGTTAGTGAAAATAAGCCGCACCAATAAACATTTAGTCCTGCAGGCAAAACCACCCCCACTGGTACCAGTGTCCCGAGATGTTCTTATGGGTACCCATTAGGTCCAGGCCTGGTATGGTACTGCGGGTAGGCCGGCTGTTGGGTCCCTAAAAATATTGGAAAGAACTTGGTTTTAAGAATAAACAACACAACTTCTTTTTGTTTTTCTGTCCAGGAACTAGGTCCTGGGTACTCACGATTAGATGACCTCAGACTCTGAAAGCTGGAGCTCCTGGTCCAGTGCAAAATGGGGCAGAAAAAAGGCTGGCCTTGGTCCCACGGGCAGAATGAGCTTACTTGAGGATCATGCAGCTGGTCACCTTGATTGTAGTTCTGGCTGCTGGTCACCTTCAGCCGCTTCTGGCCCGTCACAGAATACTGTGGCAGGACAACACCATTCCTAGAAGGCCCCGACCCAGGAGTGGCTCCACAGCCTGGTTCCAACAATGGGTTGCAGATACCCAGCACCCCAGCAAGTGCCGTGACCTCCTGAGACAGTGAGTCCCACTTGGAAGGAGTTAGCGAGTTCCCTCCTGGCTCTGGGGTGAGGACTGCCTAGTGGTGGGGATCTTCCTGCAGCCCCTGCACTGAGTTCTCAGCCAAGCAAAGTTTGTAGGCAGCTGCTCCAATAAAGTGCAATGTCAATTAGTAGGGTGCTAGAGCAAGTAAAACAGCCATTAAGGGTGGTAACTATAAAAACTATTAGATAAAGTAGAAATGAAATGGATTTTAGTTTAAAAACATTGACCCGATTATAGGGATGAATATAGAGCAGAATTGGCAAGCCTGTATTTAAGATAAAATAATAGGTTTATATATAACTAATATTCAAAATCAGGGTTGGGAATGGTCTAGTTGTAGTACATTAAATTAGTTTTAATCATAAATTAGTTGGGTATTGAAATAGGTTTATATGTTTAGTAGGCACAATATTGGAGTGTCCTAAAACTAATGGAAAGTGTTTAGCACACTTATTTTTGTTTAAAGTGAAGAAATCTCAGAACATATAAATAAAGTAAATGAGATACAATGCATTTATTTTGACATAATAGGGCATTACAGGATCAGTTTATAAAATATTTTCTAAGTTGAAACGTATAAGTTTTAATATGGTTGATTTCGATTTGTTTGGGTTCTGGGAATTGTATGGAAATGTTAAATCGGCACACAAATAGACACTTTTGTATACTGCAACCCTTTATTTAAATGCATTAGGAAACAATTGTTGTAATAGCCTTAAAATTCAGTCAATAACCAGCCTGATTTAAAAGCAGCTTGAGCGAACCGCATACATGCCATACGTATATGGGATGTGTGTTTAGTTGCCTAGCAACGCTCTCGCGATTAGCGAGAGTTTCGGGTAGTGCCTTCGTCACTCCCGCGGGAAACTCAAGCTGTTTAAGAGGGGTAGCGTCTTTTGGAAAGCCTCATATAGCACAAAGCAGTTGGCGTCTGAGCGCATCACGGAGAGAAATTTAGTTGCGTTACAAAAACATTGCAAGGATATTTTTGGCATTAATAGTCGCCATATATGAACGCGAGTGAAATAAAGTAAAGTCTAGAGCAAGTAAGTAACAGATTTATAAGGACGTTGATTAATCATTCAAACATAAGGTTAAAAAGTAACTATAATGAAGGTACTGAATATTATGTTTCTTTACAGGTTGGTTTTAAACTCACAACAAAAATGAAAGTTTAAGAGGCTTTTGAGACTTTCCAAGGTACGCCAGTTATGAAGGGTTTTCAAGTGTAAGCACTGTGGTTACGTTTTCGGCTTGGTTATTTGATCGCAATTTGAAGATTAATTTAAATGAATGAAGCTCTCTAGAAACTATAAAATAATTAATTAATAGAACTTATTATATTTAAGGCACTTTCAAAATGTAAACATGTATATGTGGTTTGGTGTTTCAACAGTATTATGAGAAAATGAAAAGGAATACATTATGGTATAAATATGGTATGTTTACCGTATATAAAAACATAAATATTTATTTAGGAGGAAGAAATATTGTTACTATGATTTTTGATGTTTTATGGAGTGCATAGACACACAGAATAAGGTAGATATTTGCCTCATTAAATTCACTGATAAATGTATAAGAGCATGGAGTAATCATGGTCTAAAATATATTGTTATATTGTTTTGAAACAGATATATAAAAAGAGCCCGTGATCAAGCTTAAAAATGAACGTGGGGTGATGTTGTAAAATAAAGAAAGGTTCTAAAGTATTAACAAGACTCGGATCATCTTTATGTACAGATCTTCCTGCAGCCCCTGCACTGAGTTCTTAGCCAAGCAAAGTTTGTAGGCAGCTGCTCCAATAAAGTGCAATGTCAATTAGTAGGGTGCTAGCCCTCAGGTTTAATGAGCACAAGCGCAATTCAGCATGGGGCTCAGCAATAGTAACCCCCTGCACACCAGTCCAAGCTTTTTAAGTTTAACAATGCCCACCTTTTCTTTGGCTGCAGCTGGGACTCAGCTCTCAGCCACTTTACCAGTTCACACAGGACACACACATAGCCTCTGCTAGCATCCTGATGACCAGAGATGCTCTGACTCTTCATAATTTTGATTCCAGTCCCACACAAGCAAATGGCTCCTCAGCCCTCACTGTAGCACTCTGACAATCCACACAGTATTCTCAGCAATTGAGACTTTCCAGAGCAGGGTTTCTGCAGCATTCAGTTCTTTTCATCAAGTCATAAAGCAACTTTACAATACCTGGGGAATCAGCATCACAGTTCAGTCTTTTTCTCTCTCTCCCCTTCTCACTCTGTTTCTGCAACACAGCGATCTCCAGTTCCAGCAATCTCCAATTTTGCAACACAGCAATCTTCACATGGGCCTAGTTAAGCCCCTGACATCCAAAGTCCACTCTCACAGGGTACTCCTGACTTGTACCGAGCCCGGGAATAGACTGAAAAAATCCCAGAAAGTCCACACTGTTTCATCTGAAAACCCAGCGTTCTGATTGGCTGATGCAGCCTATCAATAATAGATATCCACAGAGTTCAATATTTCCTGCTCATTTCTTGGGGCATGGTTTAGGTGCCTGAATCAGTTCCCTCCTCTTCCCAGGAGTCCCGTTGTCACAGTTTTAGGCACCTAGCTCACTGATTGGCTGCTGCATTGGGGTCAAGTGTCACAAAAAATGTCAGCTTCCATTAAGTCATATGGAGTCCATACAGTTCACACAGCTTCCTAGTGTGACTGCAGCCCATCACAATACTCTATTTATACAAGCACACCAACAGATGGTAGCCCCAACTGTCCCCATACATATAAGCCCACACTTGTATAGTTAGCTCAGTACACTGGCTGTTGCTGCCACCAAAACACGGTCCCCCCAGGTGGCAGGTAGCAGATCATTAATATTCATGAGGACTCATGAATGATTCATGAGCCCTTGTTCCTGCCCCGATTCAAACTTTAATTTAAAAAAAATGGATGGGGCTTTTACATGACTCCTTCAGGTCTCCGGTCCCCATCCAGTACACTGGGGGCCTGGGACTGATAACATCTCCTGTTTTGACCACACCCGGTGGTCGACAAGATCAAAGCACTTTGTAGCACATGCGTGAGTGCTGGTGGCACCAGGGACATGCCAACGGCTTGCAAATTAGGATTTAAGCCCAAAAAGGGCTAAACAAATACACGGCTTGCTTTGGGGACTTGGGGGAGAAACAGACGACTTTAGGGGCACCAGAGGAACTTGTGCTGTGGCAGATAAACAGGGGATTGACCACCAGCAGCAGTCAGGAGAAAAGGGAGAAACATGGGGCTGTTCAGGTAAGCCCCCAAAGGGGGGGTGGTTACACTATACTGACACTTAGGTTCATCTCAGGGAGACGATACAGAGTTTATTAGAATTAAATCTGGGACTGTTGGGGCTGTAAGGGAGAGTGAGGCTCCTACTTCATTTTCCCCATCTCACCCAGAATGGTGGTGGGGGTGGTGGGGAGGCAGCCATCAGTAACTGAACTCTGCTGTGCTACATTAAGCACAGGTGAGCTGTTCCTGCTTCTTGGAGATGGCAGCAGAATTTGAGCCATTTCAGAACTTTTCCCTGAGAACACAGGGAACCTTGCCCCATGGAAGTGGGACTCATAGCATATTGTTTAAAACCGGGTTTGCCCATTAAGTGCTTTATTGTTAGTGTATAGTCTCAGTGGAAGGGAAGTAACTGCAAATCAAGGACCTTTCATTATTACTTCTTTGCATTTCTACTGCATTGTGGAAAGGAGGAGGAGTAGGAGTTTGAAGAAGGTTGTGCAATAGCTACTTAAAGACTCTTTTGGGTTTGGATAGGAAGGATAGGAATATAAAAGCAGTTGCTCAATCTATCTAAACGTGTACAACAAAGGGATAAGGAAATTAAGAAAAGAATGTTTTGCACTGATAGAGGGGAGAGGAGACTTGGGGAGGCTTGGCATCCTGCATCTGAAGGGTGGGGTTGCTGGTGGCAACAACAGCAATGGGTAGGGTGGTAGGCTGCAACAACTGCGTACACCAATCTTTCTGAAAATTGCCTGGAGTGTGGGGATGTTTAGTGTGCAACCACATAGAAAAACTTAGAAAGGAGACCGAGGGTCTGCAGGAGGAACTAAGACAGGCAAGGCAGACTAGGGGTGGGTTTAGCCCAATACTGGAGGGAGGAAGGAGGGGAGATGAGGAAGGGCGATTTAAGCCAACAGTGGTAAGGAGAGGGTCAGAAGAAGGAAAGCAGAGACAAAGGGGCCCAGGCCAGGAAGAAGGATTGCCAGGGAAACCAGGTCAGGAGACAAAAGACAAATGGAAGGAGGAGATAGGGACTTGTGAGGGGAGTCAAAGAAGTGGCAAAAGTCATGGAGTTGAAAGGACAGAACAGGTTACTATGAAGAGAGGGAATGGACATTTGTGAAGGGTCTTCAGAAAATAGTTTTGCACTGCTATAGAGGAAGAAGGAGGAGGAGGAGGGAAATGATGAAATTAGAGGAGTAATTGATAAATGCCTGGACCAAACCGGAGCGGGGGGAAGTTCTGCTGTGAGAATTGCAACAGGGGCAAAGGGGGGAAATAATGTGCAGGAGGAAGAAGAGGAGCCAAAAATGAGAGAGGGAGATGAATGGAAACAAGCAGGGAGAAAGAGGGGTGGAATCTTAGTGCTGGGGGACTCAATACTAAGAGGAGTCAGGTGGGGTAGCAAGGGGGAGAGACATAGTCGCATGTGGGTGGAGGCCATGCCAGGAATGACAGCGGAAAGGGTGGGACAATCTGTTCTGAAATATGCCAGAAGGGGTAGAGACAAGCCTCATTTAATTACACATCTTGGGACGAACGACCTGGCTGATGAGACAGTAGATATAGTCCAGAGGAGGTTTGAGGAACTAGGACAATTATGTGAGGGGGCAGGAAGATCAGTAACTTTTTCAGAGATACGTCCAGTGCCCAAGGCAAGCACAACAAGAAAGCTGAGAATAGAGGAATTTAACAGATGGCTAAGAACCTGGTGTTGTACTAAAGGGTATGGGCTGTTGGGGGGTGGGGAGGGACCTGGGAGGACAGTAGTCTGTATGAAAAAGGACAGACTACACTTGAGTGAGGAGGGAAAGAAAGTGTTGAAACAGAGGATGGAGGAGTACATAGAGGAAGTTGGGAATTTAAACTAGGAGCGGGGGGTGACAACTGGGCAAGAGACATGCAGAGACCACGGGTTGGGAAACCATATAAGCTTACCCCCCATAACAGTGAAAAAGGACAAATGGCAAGTACTATTGGTGATGCTAGTAAAGGAGGGCAGGATGGGGGGAGGGGGTGGAAGGTGGTTACCCTTAATGCTAGGAGCCTTGGAAGGAAAACTGCAGAGTTACAGGTGCTCATGGCAGAGGGAGAGGCAGACATTGCAGCCATCACAGAAACATGGGCCATCCAATACAATGACTGGGACCTGTCTGTACCAGGGTACAGGTTATTTCGTAGGGACAGGGTGATTGAGAAATGAGGGGGTGTGGCACTATATGTGAAGGAAGGACTGAAGTGTGTAAGGGAGGAGGAAGAAGAGGAGGATAGTGCGGAGTCACTTTGGATGCAAATCCAGGATTCCAAGAATAGGATTCTCAGAATGGGAGTGGTGTACAGGCCACCATCTCAGACGGAGGAGTTAGACAGGTGGATCAGGAGAACCTGCAAGAAGGGTAGTGTGGTGATTGTGGGGGACTTCAACATGCCAGGATTGGACTGGAGTACCCTAACAACCAGGAACAGAAGGGAGCAGGTATTGGATGCCTTCCAGACAGCTTCCTGCTGCAAATGGTCAGTGAACCAACCAGGTTAGGGAATACCCTTGACCTTGTGCTGGCAAATGGGACTTTGTGAGAGAACTTACAGTGGAGGGACCACTGTCAGGGAGTGACCACCACTCAGTATAGCTCACAAATTGATATGGGCAAGGAAGGAGTGGAATCTGGCACAAGAGTGCTGTACTTCAGGAGGGCCAACTTTAGGAGGATGGGGAAGTGGTAAAGGGCACTCTGGCCAGTATTCAATCTAGTATGGACACTAACCAGAGGTGGGAGCTTATAAAGCTGGGGATAGTGGAGGCAACCAAAACCTGCTGCAAGGCCCAGAGCAAGAAGGCTAGGGCTAGAAAACCAAGCTGGTTGAGCAAGGAGGTCATGGAAAAGAGCTGCCTTTAGGAGGTACAAGAAAACAGGGAGGGGGAGAGGACAGGGAGGAGTACTTGACAGAATCAAAGGAGGTGACAAGGGCAGTAACGGGAGCCAAGGCATCTACGGAACTCAGGCTGGCACAAGGCATTAAGAAGGGGAGAAGGACTTCTTTAGGTACATCAGGAGAAAAGGAGCTGTAAGTACCACATAGTAAGGATTAGGAAGGAGGGGGTTGGTGGAAGGGGTGTGATAAGGCAGAAGCACTAAATGATTACTTCTGCTCGGTATTTACTAAGGAGTAGAGGGGGGTAACACTCAAGGGGGGAGGAATGGCAGAAACGGGGGGGAGGTGGTGACAGATGGGGAAATCATGGGAGGCAGAGTTCGGGAGGGTTTGAAGGTACTGAGGGTGGACAAGGCACCAGACCCAGATGGCATCCACCCCAGGGTACTGAAGGAGCTGGCAGAGGTCCTTGCAGGACCTTTGGCAGACCTATTTAATGCCTCACTACATTTGGGGTGTGTACTTCAGGACTGGAGGATAGCTCATATGGTGCTCCTCCACAAGAGTGGCCCCAAGGATGAATCAGAAAAGTACAGACCAGTGAGCCTCACATCCATCGTTTGTAAGCTAATGGAGACTATCCTGAAGGAGAGGCTGGTGGCCTCCTAGAGGCCAAGGGACTACAGGACAGCAGACAGCATGGCTTCATACATGGCAGATCCTGCCAAACTAACCTGGTGGAGTTCTATGACTGGGTAACTAGGCAACTGGACAGGGGCCATGCAGTGGATGTCCAGTATCTGGACTTCAGTAAGGCATTCGACTCAGTGCCACATGGAAGGCTGGGAAGGAAGTTAGAAGGCACAGGGGCAGGTGCAGAGCTGGTGAGATGGGTAAAGAACTGGCTTCAGGGAAGGCAACAGAGGATGGTGGGTGGGGAGCTCTCACACCCAAGGGTAGTGACGAGCGGTGTTCCACAGGGCTCGGTGTTGAGACCAGTGTCGTTTGGGATATTCATTGTAGACATATCATGGGACATCAAGAGCAAGATCAGTTTGTTTGCTGATGATACCAAGATAGGAGCGGTGGTGGATCCTAGGAGGATGGCAGGGTTGCAGGATGATCTGCAAAGCTTGAAACCTGGTCAGACACCTGGCAACTGGGGTTTAATGCCAAAAAGTGCAAGGTGCTGCATTTTGGGATGAAGAACCCAAGGAGAAGTTACCAGCTGGGGGGAGTGTAGCTAGCCCAGACAGAGGAGGAGGAGAAGGATCTGGGGTGCTCATTACAGGGTCAATGAACAACTCAGCACAATGTAGGAAGGCAGCTGCAAAGGCCAACAAAATGCTGGGTTGTATTGCAAGGAGTATATCCTTGAGGAGGGAGGAGGTGATTCTGCCACTGTATAGGTCATTAGTTAGACCGCACCTGGAGTACTGCGTGCAGTACGGGTGCCCATATCTGAAGAGGGACATTAAGTTACTGGAGGGGGTGCAGCGTAGGGCGACAAAGATGATCAAGGGGCTGAGGGACTCATCATACAAGAAGAGGCTGAGGGAGTTGAACATGTACTCGCTGGAGGAGAGGAGGGACAGCGGGACATGACTGAAACCTTTAAGTACAGGAAAGGAATAAACAAGACAGGTACAGAGGGGCTGTTCAAAGTAAGGGAGGGTGGGACACCAGGGGTCATGATATGAGACTGGAGGGAGGAAAGTTCAGGAGGGAGATGAGGAGACACTTTTACAGAGAGGGTGGTGGCTGGGTGGAATGCTACCTGTAGAAGTGGCATCCAGTAGAACAGTGGACTGCTTCAAAGGGGATGGGACAGGACAAGGGAGGTCAATGAAGGGAAGGGTGGAAGGAGGGCAGCTGCAGAAAAGGGTGCTAGCTGCACATTCTGAGCAGACTTGATAGACCTCTAGGCCTTTATCTGCTGGCAAATTTCGAATGTTGATGTGTTACATGACGTACTCAAGACCCACCCTGGCTAAAATGTTTCCAATACCACAGAGAGTGCTTATTTCTACTGAAACACTTTACCTTTGTCTTCACCAGTGACTATACTACATCAGCTGGTGTTTTCCTGCCAGGGCCCACTCTGGGTGGATATCACCTCGGTGATACCATCCACATCTTTAGTATTGCAAAGCAGACAAGGACTCCAGTCTCTGCCAGTCTTTTAAGTGCAGAACTGTATTATCTGTTTCTTGTCCCACATCCCATTTGTAATTTTGGCAACTGAACCTTGTTACTTCTCTCTACGGAACTCAAACCAGT
Source organism: Neoceratodus forsteri (assembly GCA_016271365.2). NCBI lineage: Eukaryota > Metazoa > Chordata > Ceratodontiformes > Ceratodontidae > Neoceratodus > Neoceratodus forsteri. The sequence goes on from CM057449.1 coordinate 340,350,484, forward strand.
TGATGAGTTAATTGTATACAGAAACATAGAAACAGACAATGATGGCAGAAAAGACCGGAGGTCCATCCAGTCTGCCCAAGTTCCCTATAATCCCTGGAACCTACTGTTTCTTCAGGGTACTAACCCTCTCATTCTCTCTGTTCTCCTCCCTGGTCCTATCGCCCCCTGTAACCACTATTCCCTTGATTGTGTCCCAGCCCTGCTTGAATCCCCGGACTGTTTTTACACCCATTTCTTCAGCAGACTGTTCTAACGTATCACCACCCTTTCCATAAAGTAGTACTTCCTCACATCCCTCCTGAACCTACCTCCTGTTAATTTCCATTCATATCCATGTGACTGCGAATTGGTATTCAGGCTAAATAGTTCCCTGCAGTTCACGTTGTTAATTCCTATAAGGAACTTGAAGGTTTCTGTCATATCTCCTCTCTCCTTCTGGTCTCCAGTGAGTACATATTTAGTGCCTTGAGGCGCCTCATAGGATCTGCCCTGCTGGCCTGAATCATTTTGTTACTCTGTGCTGCACTGTCTCTAACCTATCCTTATCCTTTCTGAGGTGAGGACTCCAGAACTGGGCACAGTACTCTAGGTGAGGCCTCACCAGGGATCTGTAGAGGGAAGTATTTCCTCTTTTCATCTGTTATCAGTACCCTCCCGATACATCTCAGCACCCTGTTAGCTTGCTATAGGCCTTGTTGCACTGACTCGATTGTTTAAATGAGTTGCTAATGATAACTCCCAGATCCTGTTCCTCAGCTGTAGTGCTAAGTCTCTGTCCTCCCATCCAGTACTCTGTCTTGGGGTTCTTTTTCACTAGGTGCATTTCCTTGCACTTTCCAGCACTGAGTTTTAACTGCCAGACCTTTGATTACCCCTCTAGCTTTTGTAAGTCTCTCTGCACTTCCCTTATTCCCTCATCACTATCCACCCTCTCACATAGTTTTGTGTCATTTGTGAAGAGACACAACCTGCCTTGGATTCCTTCTCCCTCGAGTAAAGGAGGGAGAGAGGGGACATGATAGAAACTTTCAAGTATCTCAAAGGAATCAACAAAGTCCAAGAGGGAAGTATCTTTCAGAAAAGAGATGTGGAAGAACAAGGAGGCACAGTTTGAAGATAGTTGGGGGATGGCTCAGGGGCAATGTGAGGAAGTATTTTTTCACAGAGAGGGTGGTGAATGCATGAAATGGCCTTCCTGAGGAGGTTGTGGGGTCAAAACAATGGGGGAATTTAAGAATGCATGGGACAGACATATGGCAATTATAGTGGGGGTAGGAGGAAGTAGGCTGTTGGTTAACTAGGCTCTGCAGCTTATCTAATAGGTAGGGAAATGGACAGACTGGGTGGGTCAAGCGGTCCTTATCCGCCATCAAAGTCTATGTTTCTATGTTAATGAACATGTTGAAGAGGACTGGACCCAGGACCAATCCCTGTGGAATCCCACTCATAATCTCCTCTCCTCTGATTTAATCCCATTGACCACCACACTCTGCTGCCTCCCTCTAGCCAATTACCCACTCAGTTGATTATGGGTTTAGCTGCACCCTGGTCTTCCATCTTTTTGAGCAATCATTTCAGAGGTACAGAGTCAAAAGCCTTGCTGAACTCAAAATAGAGCAGATCCACAGCATGGCCCTTGTCTAATTCCTTTGTCACCCAGTCAAAGAAAACTATCAGGTTAGTTTGACAAGATCTTCCTGCCACAAAACCATGCTGTTTACTATCCTGGAGGCTGTTGGTCTTCAGGTAGTCTATGAGGTCTTCTTTGATCAGTGACCCCAACAGCTTCCCTACTATAGAGGCTAGACTGACAGGCCTGTAGTTCTCTGGTTGCTCTTTATCCCCACTCCCTTTGGGAAGAATACGTCTGCCTCCTTCTAATCCTTGGAACTTCCCCAGACCTAAGTGAGTTGTTGAACAGACATACCAGTGGTTCAGGCTGCTCCTCTGCTAATTCCCTGAGTATCCTTGGATGCAATCCATGTGGTCCTGCGGCCTTATCTGTCTTAAGGGCAGCCATTCCTTTCAGAACACGCTCACTAGTAAGCAATGACTGTCTCATTTCTGGGATTCTCTCAGTGGCCACTTTGATGCCACTGACTGGCATGGACCCGCTGTCCTGCTTAGTGAAAACTGAGCAAAAGTAGTCATTTAGGATGGCGACCTTTGCCTGTCCTCCTTATCACCCAACCCCCTCAATTAGCCTTACAATTCCCCAACTTTTTTCCTTTTTCACTAATATATCTGAAAAACAGTTTTTCTCTGTTCCTGACCCCCTCTGCGATATGCAGCTCTGTGTCTGCTTTGGCCTCCCTAATGGCCCTGTTTGCCTCCTTGTTTTTCTGTAGATAATCATCCCATTCTACCCCCCCTGCTTTTTATTGTATTTATAGAAGGCCTTCTTTTTTGGCCCTTACTGTTTCCCTGACCCTTGTTGAGAACCATAGCAGTCCCTTAAACCTGTTTTTCTTTGTTACTGTTCTTATGCAAACTTTAGATGCTTAGATATATAGGCATGATGTGACTTTGGTACTTGTTTTTACATAATGTTTCTCTACAGGCTACGCACCATTTTGGGTGGATGGAGAAGGATCTAAGCAGGGCTGCAAGGGGACAAGGATATTGGCTGTTCCTCTGCACTCTACCAGCAGTATTGACAACAGTTGCTGTTTATCCTTAACCATGGGCCAGTACATTAAACTCCTTTTGTGAATGAGGTTCATAATACAGTGAAGATTGCTCCAATTCTTTAAAAGAGAAAAATGTGGTATAATATTTCTGCAAGAAACCCTTCATTCCACAGAGGAACATATTAAATTTGCAACCTTGGGATTCTGACCTAATTGGCCACTCCTCCCATAAATCAGGGAGACGCAGAAGTATACTGCCCCTTATTTCTAGGGGGATCCTATTTCAATTACAACACCAAGTCCAGGTCACAGAGGGGAGATACTGTGGGTAGTGATGGTGGGTTCCTGCTATGGCAATCTGATAACACTGGCCAAAGTTTATTTTTCTCCAGGGACTGATATCCCTTGTGAAAGGCTGTGGGTGGAATAATGGACCATGAAGCAGTGATGGTTTGAACAAAATTTAATTTTCAATTTATTACCAACAGAACAAAGTAAATAGCGGACTGTATTTCAACAAAATAAAACAAAAAAATCAAAACCAAATAGAAGCATAAATCAAAGGTTGTAAATAACCATCTCCATATACATAGCTAGAAGAGGCTAGCAAGAGCTAGGTGTTTCACCATCAACACCTTTCCACCATCTGGTTACTGCATATACTAGTAAGGAATATATACTTAAATGGCATCATGTGACTAGATAACTCCTCCGCTTAGTTCATATTACTAACAATTAAAGTCTCTTTTCATGCCTTTTAACTATAAAACAAAGGTAACATTCTTTATTTAATGATTCTTTAGTAAATGCAGTACTGAAACACCAAAATACTTGTTTATTCGACAAAGAATAATATAACAGTCTCCATAAGCACCACCTCCCCAAACTGAGACATAAATATGCTGAAGAAACAGCTGGCCAGTCCTTAATATCACCGACCGAAGAGCTAGAGCTGAACTACGACATCATACTTCCAGGGTCTTACTGTTACCTAAACTGTCTCACTAACCTTACAGATGAGTGTTCAGGTAAGCTTGAGTTTCCGACCCTTCCCAAAGTCTTTATTTAAAGAAAAAATGAGCACTACAAGGAATAATTCCAGAACCAACCACGCAAGCATTTTCTCTTTCAGCAAGCAAAGCTTGTTCTCCAGAGCGAAACACCGCACATTCGAGGAGGATAGAAAACAGCCCCAATTCAGTGACCGCATTGCCAAGAAGAAAGAAAAACATGTTCTCCAAGTGGCAGCTGTTAGTCACTGATCCAGGGTCCCTGGTTTACCACTAAGAAAGAAAATAAACAAGGCAGACCACTCCCAGGGTGCAAGAACTAAACAGGGGCTCATTTTAAACTTTTATCTACTGTCACTATTAAACTTGAAGCTATTATGCTCCATACCAGAACGGCTCACATTTGCTTCAGCGTGCAAGTGCAAGGAGGCTCGGGAACTTGCATTTCAACTAGAAAAATGTTTACTGCTGCCAGCTAAATTTTTTAACAATTGTTACTGTCGTGCTCATGGAATAATAAGGGTCAGACTGCAACATACACAAAGATTTAACAGATAAACAAAACATAAGACAAAACAGATATTGAGGGGCACTACAACAAAGTGGGTGGCCAGTCCAACAAACAAAACAGACACACAAATATTCCACATAGACAACAAGTGCAGTCTTATGTTATTTTCCAGATACACAACTTCCTATCAGTACCTCCTGATACTACTATACAGTGTGCAAAAAAAAGGGGGGGCCCTCTCACATTTCCTCCCCACCTAGAACAAAACTGATAGGGTTTTTCAAAACTCCTTCCAACAAAGATCTGTCTAACACCTATCTTCAGATCCCTCCATGGGAGAGATGGAGCCATAGACCACCCTCTCACAGCCCTGTTTTGGAAGTTCTTTAATACACTGATGGAAGTTTTGAAAGTACAACGGATCATGGGGAGAACTGGAATATGTCTCTCCAACCGGATCTAGATGCATCTACCCCATACTGGTTCTGCATCTCACAGGCACAGAAATATGTATAAGCCACACTTGCACACTTAAGGGTGGTGGACACCTTTTGGCATCTTAACCCCCATAGAAAGAATATATCCACTTTCCAGCTCATCATAATAGCTACACCAGGCTTGACTATTTATTTGTAGCAGTAGAACATATAGACAACCTCTAGGAGATCTTCCATGCCACTCTTCAATTGTCTGGGAACCTCCACAAAGGAGACCCACAGGAGGGTGGCACGAGACCCCACAGGGGAAGAAAACAACTCTTGTTGTGGGACTTGATCATTAGGGGGCAGAAGTGTGGGATGAAGGGGATAGGGAGATAAGGTGCCTGCCTGGCACCATGGCTCTGAGGGACAGGAAGCAAATCCTCAGGATCACGTGGAGCAGCCGCACGAGGGAGGGAGCTGGATGTCATTGTCCACCTAGGGACAAATGATCTGGCTGTTAATGGGATCAGAGCAGTGCAAGAGGAGTTTGTGGAGTTGGGGAGGGGCCTTAGACAAGTAGAATGTACGGTAACCTTCTCGGAGGTGCTGCCTGTCTATGGCAAGGATGATGCTAGGGTATTCCGCACCATGGGATTCAATGAATGGTTTGAAAACTGGTGGGAGCTCAGGGTTTTGGCTTCATTGGGGACTGGGGAGCCACCTGGAGGGATGCAGGCTTATACTGGTGCGATGGTCTGCATCTGTCTAGGGAAGAACCAGGATCCTAGGTGACAGGTTTAAATGCTTCATTGGCAAGCATTTAAACTAGCCAAGGGGAGAGGCACTGAAAAGAAGCAGAGAAATCCCAGCCCTTCCCCCACAAAACACAGTAGTTAGAGAGGTAAACAACAAGGTAGAGAAGTCAGCAGGGAGCAGGACAGGGATAAATGTAGAAAAAGGCGGTAAGGGCAGGGATGGCTCTAAAAGGGGTAAGGCCATAAAAAATAGATGGACGGTGATGAGTACCAATGCCTGCAGTCTGTGAAACAAGCTCCCTGAACTAGTGGCCTTGATGGAAGAGGGATGCCTGGATATTGTGGCAGTCACTGAAACATGGTACACAGAAAACCATGACTGGATGTCAACATACCAGGATACACAGTCTACAGGAGGGACAGGGTGGGTAAAGAGGAGGAGGAGTAGCTCTATACAAGGAAGAGATTAAAGCAACAGAACAAAAGAGTAAACAGGAAGTTGATGAGTCACTATGGGTCACCCTGGAGACAGGAAATGGCACCACAATCCGCATGGGGTTTGTGCAGACCCCCATCTCAGGGGAGAAATGGACAAAGAATTGATGGAAGGCATCCTTAAAATGGTAGAAAAAGGGGATATATTGTTGATGAGGACTTGAATATGCCAGATGTTAACTGGAGTACCTTTGCTGCATGCACATCCAAGAGTAGGGTCATTCTTAATGCCCCTACAGGGGGCATGCCTCAGACAGGTAGTGTTGAACCCACTTGGGAGGAGCAATCTTAGACTTGGTACTCTCAAATGGGTAAGGAGAAAGGGTCTCAGATTTAGAAGTGGGTAGTTATCTGGGAACAAGTGACCACCAAACAGTGTGGTTCACAATAAACACAGCCATAGAGTCAAGCCATACAAAAACAAGAGTATTGGGCTTTACGATGGCTGACTTTGGGAAAATAAGAGAGTGCCTCAGAAAAGCACTAGCAAACTGGCAAGTAGGAGTGGTGGATTAACAATGGGGAATAATCAAAACAACCATCGCAGAGGCAACAAGCCTTTGTGTGAAGCAAATCAACAAAACAAAACGAAGGAAAAAAACACTGGTTCTCAAAATAGGTGACAGGGATGGTTATGGAGAAAAGGATAGCATTCAGGAAATATAAGGAAACACAGAAGGAGCAGGACAGAAAACTTTGTCAGTTAAAGCAGAAGGAGACAGGGAAGGCAGTCAGAATAGCAAAGGCACAAACTGTGGAAAAGATAGTCAACTCTGCTAAGAATGGGATAAAACCTTTTATAGGTACATTAGGGAGTGAAGAAGGTTGAAGGGAGGGATACAGAGACTTAATAAAGGGAATAGATGTGGGCAGAGGGTGACAGTGAAAAAGCAGGGATACTGAACGAATATTTCTGCTTAGTATTCACAGCAGAAGAGGAGGAGGAGGAACCTAAACCAAACAGGGGAGAAACACTGAATAGGGGGGTCGATACCAGTCTATTCACAGAAGAAAAGGTTTTTAAAGAACTCTTGAAACTGAGGGTGGACAAAGCAATGGGGCCTGATGGGATTCACCCAAGAATTCTAAAAGAACTAAGGGTAGAACTAGTAACACCACTGACTACTGTCTTTAACAAATCATGGGAGGATGGGGTGGTACCTGAGGACTGGAGGAGGGCAAATGTGATTCCACGTCACAAAAGTGGGAGCGGGGCACAGGCAGGAAACTACAGACCAGTTAGTTTGACTTCAGTGGTACAGAAAATGATGGAATCACTTCTGAAGGAAAGAATTGTTGAGTACCTAGAGGCCAGTGGGGCACAGGACCCAAGGCAGCATGGTTTCACAGCAGGAGGTCATGTCACATGAACCTAATAGATTTCTTTGACTGGGTGACCAAAGTGGTAGACCAGGGAGGGGCTGTGGATATGGCCTACCTAGATTTTAGCAAGGCATTTGACACAGTCTCACACAAAAGATTAACATACAAGTTATCCAGCCTTGGAGTGGGTCCCAAGGTAGTAGCCTGGATAAAAAACTGGCTGGACAACAGGATGCAAAGGGTAATAGTAAACGGAGTCCACAGTGAAGAAAGGAAGGTGACTAGTGGGTACAGGGGTTCGGTATTGGGACTGGTCCTCTTTAATGTCTTTATAAGTGACATTGAGAGCACCTGGAAGGAAAGGTATGTCTCTCTGCAGATGACACAAAGATCTGCAACAGGGTTACTACACAAGATGGAGTGGAAAGAATGAAAAGGGACTTGGCAAGGTTGGAGAATGGTCAAATATGTGGCAGCTCAGATACAATGCAAAGAACTGCAAGGTAATGCATCTGGGAAACAAAAACCCAGGGGAAGAGTACACAATGGGGGGGTGAATTAATAACAACAGCAACAATTGAAAGAGACCTAGGAGTAATTATATCAGATGATCTAAAACTGGGTAAGCAATGTGAGAAGGCAGTAAGGAGGGCTGGGGGGATACTGGGATGCATAGGGAGAGGCATCAACAGTAGAAAACAGGAAGTTGTTATCCCTCTGTACAGACAGTTGGTAAGACCCCATCTGGAGTACTGTGTGCAATTCTGGAGATCCCATCTCCACAAAGATATAGACAGAGTGGAGGCTGTTCAGAGGAGGGCAACCAAAATGGTGCAGGGTCTGCACCAGAAGACATATGAGGAGAGACTGAGGCAGCTTAATATGTATACCCTTGAGGAAAGGAGTCAGGGGGGACATGATAGAAACTTTCAAGTATCTCAAGGGAATTAACAAAGTACAAGAGGGTAGTATCTTTTAGAAGAAGAGATGCGCAAGAACAAGGGGCACAATTTGAAGATAGAGGGGGACGGCTCAGAGGTAACGTTAGAAAGTATTTTTTCACAGAGAGGGTTGTGGATGCATGGAACAGCCTTCCTGAGGAGGTTGTGAAGTCAGGAACAGTGGGAGAATTCAAAAATGCTTGGAACAGGCATAAGGCAGTTCTAGTGGTGGGTAGGAGGAAGTAAGCTGTTGATTAACTAGAATCTGCAGCTTATCCATCAGGTAGGGAAATGAGCAGATTAGGTGGGCCAAGCGGTCCTTATCTGCCATCAAATTCTATGCTTCTATGTTTCTATGTCCATACCCCTATAACCTCCAGGTTTATATTTGGCCAACCCAAGAAGTCCTCTTCTGTCCATACCCCCATAACCTTCAGGTTTACGTTTGGCCAACTGAAGAAGTCCTCTTCTGGCCATACCCCTGTAACCTCCAGATTTATGTTTGGCCAACCCAAGAAGTCCTTTTCTGTCCATACCTATATAACCTCAGGTTTATGTTTGGCCAATTCAAAGTCCTCCCTCTGAAACTTCATGTTGGCTACTCTGAGTTGAGGCTTCCTCCTCCTGCTTTTGGAGGGCCATGTCTTTCAGACCATACTTGACAACATATCCCCTGATGTGACCCTTCAGCATACTGCTGGGCACCCTCAAAGCTGTTCTTAGGGGTAAATCATTGCCTATGTCACTTCCCAGTTCTTGGAACAAGACAGGAAATTGTTAGAGCTTCAGGCTACTTTATCTACTCTGTAACAATTTCATATACAAGGGGACCACATTTTACCCCAAATCCTTCAGGTAAAGGCACAGTTCAGAAAATCCTGGATCAGAGGGTGGAACAAGTTTTATTCTACCTTCATCAGTGGACTCTGGGCCTCTAAAAAACAGGCCTGTATTCTCTAAAGAAATCTCTGACTGGGAACCCTAGAACACCACACCCCAAAATACAAGAATCTGGATGAACTATTTTTCTCAGCTTTATGAGAAGGAGCACGTGGCTCCAGCTGATCAGGTAACCATATACCTTAGAGACCTGCATCTCCCAAGTTTACAGGCCTATATGGAGAGGCCCATTATTGTGACGTTGTGTTCCAGCAAGAGGCGCACTACCAATTCTATGCAATTTTATGTAGCCAATAACCTGAAAGACCTTGTGTTAAAAGCTCTCCATAGAAACCCTGCAGTTTTCTGTCATGTACATCCAAGTTACCTGGCTGTCAACCAGTTTTGACACGATACTATTAAAGAAATGTTGGCTATAATTTCCGCAACATTTGCCTAATCTAGGCCCAAGATGGCTCAAAAGTATTGAAATATATCCAAAACTGTATTGAAATGATTAGTGAAAACATCATGCAGCTTATACATGATACATGGTGGAAAATGTGTTTAAAATGCACAAAATAAATCCTTGCATTTTATAGATACATAGATACATAGACAGTGTCGGCAGATAAGGGCCTATGGCCCACCCAGTCTGCCCATTTGAGCTTGTAAGTTCAGTTTGTTTTCCTAGAAGTCTGTTGCTCCTACCCCTGACCTCCCAGAATTCCTTTATGTCTATCCCATGCATTCTTAAATCCCGTGATTGTTTCAGCCCCTCACCACTTCCTCTGGCAGGGTGTTCCACTTGTCCACCACCCGTTCTGTGAAGAAATTCTTTCTCATGTTTCTCTGAATCGTCCTCCTCCAACTTTATCCCATGCCCGCTAGTCCTGGAACATCTTTTCTATAAAAATAGTGTTTTCCTGCACCTGTTCCTCCCTGTAAGATACTTGTATGTCTCTATCATATCCCTCTCCCCTCTCCTCCAGGGAGTACATGTTCAGTTCCTTCAACCTGTCTTCATAGGACTTGTGATGCAATCCATGCACCATCTTTGTTGCCCTCCTCTGAACCTTCTCTACCCTGTCTATGTCCTTACGTGGGTATGGTCTCCAGAACTGTACACTGTACTCAGGTGGGGCCTCACTAGTGTCTTGTATGCGAGTTAGTACCTCCCTTTTCCTGCTGGTGATGCCCCTGCCTATACATCCCAGCATCCTATTTGCTTTACCTGCTGCCTTGTCACACTGTTTCCTACCTTGAGGTCATCAGAGATGATAACCCCAAGATCCCTTTCCTGCTTGGTGCATGCTATATCCTCACCCCCAACTGATATATTGTGCCAGGGTTTTTGTGCCCCATATGCATTATCTTGCACTCTTGCATTGAATTTCAACTGCCAAACCCCTGACCATTCTTCAAGTTTCTGCAGGTCGCTTCTCATTCTGTCTACACCCTCTGGTGTCTTTATCTTTGAATTATGCATGAAATTCTTTATAGAGCCTGGAAGTCTAGTGCGTATTATACACCAAAGTTTCCTCATTGATCATGCAAACAAATAATGTGCAATAAACAGTCATATTTCTATTTTGGTAAAATTAGTGAGGTAAACCATTACCCCACCCCCCCAATTTATCTATCATCACCAATAGTTATGGTTCATTATAGCTATAAACATGTTCCATTTTAACTCCATGCAAAGTATTTGGATGATAAATGTATGATATTTAAAATTAATGTCTTCCTCAGTATTCATAATAGCATTGTTTTCATGGCAAACAGCATATTTTCTTTAGTGGCAGCATTGTAAAAAAAAGTAGCACAAAGGCTTTACACGACCATCTTACAGGGAGGTTTTGATGTTTCAAATGGTGATAAATTTAATTTAAAACAAAAAGAAGACACGGTAGAAACACAATAAAAGGTGCTTGTCCCTAGCAACCACCACATTTTCCTAGCAACAACACTTAATATTTATGAGATATTGCAAGCACAGCAATGACATTGTCAACCATGTTGATTTTCAGGAAGTAACATTAGTTTGGCCTCTGTAAGATGAGCTTTTTTCATGACTTCAGTGTTGTTTCCTAAACCTTGTTTTTTTTTGTTAGTTTTTTTACTTTTCAGCATCCATTGTGCAAGTATTGAAGTTTACCAATTATTGAGCCAGCCACTTGCAGCACATCAAAAGATCAGTAGTAAAGCTTGGAGGCTTTGGATTTGCCAGTCAATATGTGTATTCATGCAGAACCAATATGGCCACACTCAAGGATGGTGATGAAGACCAGAAAAGCCCTTCTCAATCACCTAAGATTCACAAGAAATCCAGTTTTAGAACTAGTTTGCATTGTTACATGCATCTAGACTCAATTGAGAAGGAGTCCACTCAACCATTTACACATGTCAGGTGGGATAAATACCATGAATGTGCTCAAGCAAGGTTGGAGTTGCATGCTGATGATCGATACATTGCTGAATCATTTCAACAGCACCTGTCAAAAGAATTTGATGACATCCCCAGTGATAGGGTTTCACCCCACCTGCTATAGGCATTTTATAGACAAAAAGTGCATAAAGAGTGCAAGAAAATGCTGTGCTCAGCAGTCAATATTGCAGGGAAAACAAGATGATGGACAGCCTACCTCTTCTAACACCAGTTCCACACCTTTGCCTAGCCCTGGAATGAAGCTTTGGTCAAGATCTGGCCTCCCTGTACATCTGGACCTGTCCTTCCTGCCATCTTCATCATATGCAATGACTCCCTTGATCTTAAACTCATCCGGCTGACCCTTGATGTCACATTACCACACCTTACTAAAATTCTCAACCTCTCGCTTTGCCTCAGTCAGTTCCCCTCATTCTGGAAGAGAGCCACAATCACCCCCATTTTGAAAAGCGGCGACCCCTCAAGCGCCAGCTACTATAGACCAATTTCAATACTTCCACCTCTCTCAAAGCACTCGAAAAATAGTATCAGACCAGATAACTGAACACCTTACTAAACAGAACCTTCTCTGCCAGGAACAACATGGTTTCCGGACTGGCCATAGCACTGTCACAGCACTAGCAGACTCACCTCGATTCGTACACGAGGCCTTGACCAAGGCTTAATCGCTGGTGCAATCTATGTGGACCTGTCCAAGGCTTTTGACACCATCAATCATGAACTCCTGCTTAGTGTCCTTCCAAAGCTAAATGTGGGTCTGAGGCTATGGCCTGGTTCAAGGATTACCTCTCAGGCCAGTCTCAACAAGTCAGAATAAATGCCACCATCTTCTCCTGCAAAGCAGTCTGCTTGGGGTTCCACAGGGATCTATACTTGGACCACTTCTTTTCACCCTCTTTTTAAACTCTCTCCCCAAGGCATGCAGCAGTCGTCTTCTACTCTATGCTGATGATGCGGTCCTGTTCTGGAAACACCCACATCCTAGTACCCTCCAACTTGCCCTACAGGGCTTCTTCTGGGAACTTGAAACATGATTCACTGAACACCGCCTGATCATCAACTATAGCAAAACTAAGGATATGATCTTTGCGCACCGCCAAAGCCCTCACAGTAAGGCTGCACTCCTAATCAAAAACACTCAAGGCACCTCTCTTGAACAAGTTAATAGTTTTAAATATCTGGGCATCACATTAGACACCTCCTTCTCCTACCATAGTCACGTTCAACTCCTCGCTTCCACTATCAATGCCAGAGTAGGTATCCTCTACAGACTGAAACATTGCTTACCCACACAGGCCAGGCAGCTTGCAGTCTCCTCCTCAATCCTCTCCCTAATTGACTATGGGATTGTGATCTATGGCTCAGCAGAACCCACCACACTATGTTACATTAACATTGCCATGAATAAAGCCTGCCGTCTAGTCACTGGCAGCGACAGACTTACCCATACCTGTGAGCTCTATGCTCTAGCTGGTTGGCTTAACTTCCAACAAAGGCTAAAGTACCACACCTGCATCCTCGCAAAAAAGATACATCTCCAGCAAGCCCCTCGCTGCCTTCTCCCATTGTCAGTGCTGCCCCATCAGACGCAATACAAGGCTCACTGCCAACCCTCATTTCTTATCCCCACTGTAGAACATCCCTTGGCCAAAGATCCTTCTACTACCGTGCCCCACTTTGGCTCAATCGTTACCTCCGCCGCTCTCTCTGACCCATAGCATCTACCATTTCAAAGCAGGCCTCAAAGCTCAACTTCTTGAATCTGCCTTATGTGACTGTGGCTAACCCTGCCCAATGCTTGTTTTTCCTGTACCCTCCTTTCTCCGACACAGGGTCTCTCTAGATCCCACGAATAAGCATTGCCTTCATGTCTTTTCTATTGCCTTCATGTCTTTTCTGTTCAAGTGATCTACAGACTGCTGCCTACGTCTGTCACCAGTTTTATCTAATTTAATACCTGGACTGTGTCTCCAGTACTGTATTGTCAATAATGCTTGTCTGTATGTTTATTCCTGCACTTGTTTACCCTCCACCCCCTGTATCTGACATGGAGCCTTTGCAAAAGAGGCTGTGACTCAAAGGATTGTAATTCCAATTCTATTCAATAAATAAATAAATAAAATGCAAGAAAAGGGACCGATACATCACTGTGACCCATACACACCAGATGGATCAACTAGTCCAGGCAGAAACTGGAGATGCAGGGAAGTTAAAAAAGGATGCAGCTTTGAAAGGGGATCAGAGCATTGTTATTCACATCCAAGGACATGATTGTGAGTCAGTGGAAGTCCGGTACCATAAACCATGTTACAGAAACTACACAAGATTTTTGACAAAGTCATCAGGTAAGGATAAGCCTACTTGTGCTGAGTAGATGTACATCAAAACCTACAGGATTTTCTGTGCCACTGTCATCCACCAGAGGCTCATTGTGGACCAGGAGGTGCTGCAGATGACAAGACTTACCCAGATTTTCATTGAGCTTGCAAAAAGCATGAAATTCTTGATGCTTCAAATTACAGGTAAGAGATACATTGTATAAGCATACATTTTCATAATAATTTAGATGCAATCATGGTAGACACAACTGAAAATTTAAACATCACAGCATTTTTCTAACCTTTAAGTTTGTAGTAAGTCTTGAATACAATAGCAAAATATAAACTTAAAACACTGTAGCAAGACTCATGCCTTACAACTACAATTAATGTCCATGTGGAGAACCTTGTATTTAGAAATTATGCATGTTTTTGTGTGTTATAGAGTTGACATACTGAAATATCGCCTGCAACGTGACTTCCTCAGCTCACCTTTCATATACCACACCACAGAAATATTAGGTGAGATGGTGTTGTTACACTGTCACAATGTAATGCTTACTGACAGACTTTATCAACCAGAGGCAGGAACAGAAACATAATACAGGGACAACTCAGACTGAAGACGCAGTAAATTCATCCTCAACCACAAGCTGATCTGCCATCTCATAGATCATCAACAGCAAGTACACAAGCTCCTGATGTGCATTTAAATAGGACTCTGTACAATGCTGCATTGATCATCAAGAGTGCATTGAATGACAGTCCTGAAATGAGTTGTCCCTGGCCACCAACATTAATTGATTTGACTGCTGATGGTGCAAAATCTGTCATGCCAGTTTAACGTTATAATTTGATGGCCTGGATTATTGCAGCATCAGAGGCACCAACACAGGCTACCTATGTTGATCTTCCAGATGATGTGGACCTTAAACTGATATCACTTTGCCAAGACATTGTTTACCTTGCATCCAAGGGTCAAAATAAGACACCTAAATCCCTATGCCTTGGATTGACAATTTGACATTGACAGGTCATCTCAAGTGGTCGCCATACTAAACAAACTGGAACATTGTGCTTCTTTGAACACAGTGATTAGCCATGACAAAAGCCTTGCTCAGCTACAACTTGTTAAAGGTTCTAAGGTCCCACCAGGCTTTGCAAAGAAGACTGCAACAGTTCTAGTCTGGGACAATATTGATTTTGGAGAATAAACCCTATCCGGTCATGGCACCACCCACCATACAAATGGAATAAAGCTACAGAGCCACATCACTGAATCCACCCCAACACCAAACAGAGTGCCACTGCCAAAAGGAGTCTGTTCTCTTAAAGCATCCCAGTTTTGTGATAGAGCAGTACCATCAGGGCAAGAGACAAGGTCCACAAAACCTGAGTCATGATGTACATGCTCCCCTTAGAGGCTGACAAGTACAGATCAAAGCTGGCACCAGCACTTAGAACTGAATAGGCATACATTTTTTGAAGGCCATCAGTGCTGACTCATGTACACTTCCTGGCTGGACAGGTTTTCATACTGGTCTTCAATGTGATTGTACTCTTGAGAAGACAGCTATCAATTCCCATCCAGTCATTGAGGCATCACCAACAGAGATGTCTACTGTCAACAATATTCTGGAATGAAGTATTGATATAGCTGATCAGCTTGAACTTGAGCATGTAGTCTTGGTCTTTGACCAAGCAATATATGCTAAAGCACAATAAATATGCTGGAAAGATGATGACTATACAAGACATTTGGTAGTGCAGTTCAGTAAATTCCATACCTGCATATCATTTCTAGGTGTCCTTGGCAAAAAGATTTGGGGAAGCAAGATTGTGTGATATCTTGACAGAGTCAGAAGTTGTCATCCAAGCGTCAATCAATAGTGTTCTGAATGGTCACCATTATAACTGGAGTATGAAAGCACACAAACTTCTGTATGAAAGCATGCAGCATCTGAGATTCCAGACTTTCCTTCCATCATTACCACTGGACAAAGCAGACGAGTGCCTAGAGGTCATCAAAAAAAAACAAGCTTGCATTCCCCGTTGACTTGTTTGATGTTCTGTGTACAGCTGATGAATTCACCAATGTAGTCATGAAATATGAAGACTTTGTCAACAGTGAAGAGCCAAGAGAACCCAACATTTGCCTTCTGGAGCTGTTACATTGACATGGTTAAAATCTTGCTCTTTTTGAGAGCAACCTGTGAGTCTGACTGGGAGTTGCACCTTTCAGCTATCTGCTTCATAATGCCCTGGTTCTTCGCTATGATCGGGTGAATTATGCCAGATATATTTTATCATATTGGCTGGAAATGGTGAACCTACCCATCACACACCAGAATGCCACACAGAGCTCAGCACTCGAGGACAGTGGGTAGTCCAATGTCAAAGTGGGCATGGATTCTCCTCAATTGCAGGTGACTAGGAAATTGAACAAACCTGTAATAAAGATTCCAAATCAAAAGGTGCCTTGATTGGATTGACATAAAACTGTGCAGCAGTTTATCGCTGGATCTTGTCATAACATGAGAGAGCTGCTGAAATAAGGCAGTATGAAGTGATGGCAAGCATGACTCCAAAGGTACGCAAATGGAAAGATCTTGATAGCACAAGAATTCAGAATGAAGAGACAGCCATAATAAGCATTCTGATCACTACTGAATGCATGATCAATCATTTTGATGCTCCTCAAGATGGACTAGTGTGTTTAAGTTCAGGTGTTGTTGCTACCAGTGAGGTTACAAACGATTTGCTAACTTCTCAACAGAAAGGGTGAAATTGCACTGATGGACTTCTTGAATCAGTGACTGGTTTCTGCTACTCAGTAAATTTTTTTCTCCCATCAAAAGCTGGAAACTGAAAACATTCAGTGATCAGGTGAAACCAAAAACAAAAGCAAAAGTAGCTGGCAAAGATGTGATTCTTCATAGTGACAAGAGACTCTTTGCAGGACTTCTTGTATTACATCAAAGCAGGAAAACTGATCTCAGGTAAATCTTGTTTATTTATTTATTAGATCATCGGTTTGCAGACCTTTGAGTCAAAGACTCATTTACAAAGGCACCTTGTCAAGACAGCAATACATCACAGCAAACAAAACAGTACAGTACATAACGCTTAGATTAAAAAAGCAACCAGTGTTACAGGAATTCACTGGTGGTACAAGATTGGTAACAGGTAGGTCACAGCAGTCATAATATAGGTACACGAATACCACGTCAGGTAGCAACCAGAGATATTTTATTACATTAGTCAGCAGAGACCCTAGGCATATACAGCAAAAGTAGACAGTGCAAACCCAGCCTAGGGGCAAGGGTAAGAGGCAGGTGGGGGATTATGTGCAGTTGCAGCAGCAAGTGCTTGTCAGATGGCTTCTGAGGGAGACCTTGAAAGGACCAAGCTTAGTGGAGTCAGCTATGTTGGCTGGGAGGGAATTGAACCAGGAGGGAGTCTGATAGCAAAAGTATCTCTGGGCCATAGAGGTCTTGTCCCACTCTTTGGGAGCAGTTTCCTACCCTCTTGCTAGGGCTGGTGGTACTCTGGCAAAAACGAACAAATCAGCTCTTCTCGATCTTGTGCAATCCAAAGGTTTGAGACTGCCTTGTTGACCATGTTCCAGAGAAGGGTGCAATAATCTTTGATGGAATGGCTGTCATCCAAGCACTATGTGATGTTCCTTCAACATCTGGTGAGCTTGCAGACACCATTTTAGTTTGGACTTTGTCACAGGTAAGTATCCTGACATGAGCATAAAAAATGTGGAATGGTCCCGCTGAGCAGCTGGTGGCTCACAGGCTATACAAATCTATGGAAAGGAGCAGAAAACCCCCAGTCAGTGGAAGAAGTTTATTTCTGATGGCAACAGTAAGGAAACACTTCAGAAATTCTTGCATACCATGTGGAGGATGCAGATTTGCAAGCTGTAGGCAAGGACATCACTCTCTACATAGCCCATAGAGAGGAGTGTCACTGGCTGTGAGAGGGTTCAGTGACAGTCAGTGCTGTGGATGAATTAAGATGTGACCATGAAAAATGTGACACGTGTATTTTTCTTCATGTGAAACATGTGCCAGGGACTACCAGAATGTGATAATTAGGAGCCCAGACACAGATGTTGCAGTCATAGGCATCAGTCTGAAGTTAGAACTGCCAGTCAATTATATATTTATTCACTGGTGTTGGGAATCAAATCTGTGTTACTGATTTGGAGAAAGTCACTTCAGCTCTAGGCCCGAAGGTATGTACCTCCCTTATTGGACTCCACACATTCACAGGATGTGATTTTACAAGTGCCTTCTATGAGAAGGGAAAGAGAAAAGCATTTGTTGTGGCCTCTGAGAGTGAAGAGTTCTTGTGCTTGAGAAATGTGTGTGGCATCTGTATGGCCAAGCTTCATCACAGGATGTCAATGATGCCTGATACAAGGTGTTCTACCTGGCATTATCTTCATTGCCTGAGCAGAGCATGCCACCAACATGTAATGCTCTACACCAACACAGCAAGTGGGCAAATCACCAGGCTACTATAGTGAGGCACTCTCTTGTTATCAGGATGAATGCTCCTTCCTCTGTTGGCCATGGATGGCATTTAGAAAACAAGGAACTTACCATCACCTGGATGACAAGACGTCCAGCAACAGATAGTATTTTGCAAGCAGTACACTGTACCTGCAAGCATGTGAATGTCAAACAGGGAGGTGTTCCTGTCTTGCTGCTGTTCTATCCTGCATAGATTTGTGTAAATGTCAGAAATGTGAGAACATTGACAAAAAGTTCCTGAACCTGTCATCCACAATGATGACGTGTCTGACAAGAGTGACTTTGATGAGTAGGATGCCATGATTTTCAGACTTGGAAATAATTTGGGCCTTTACAGGGCAAATATTAATGGACTTATGGACAGGAACCCTTCATTGGTATGGTATTAAAACTGATTGTCAGCCAGGTAACTTTGGATGTGCCATGACAGAAAACTGCAGGGTTTCTTAAGAAGAACATTTAACACAAGGTCTGTCAGATTATTGACTATATAAATCTGCAGAAAGTATGTAGTACCACTGTTGCTGGAATGAAACTCATTTTCTAGGCACGTATCTTAGTTCAGCATATGGCCTAAATAGGCTTGAAGAGTAGCTGACGCTTCTCAGAGAATCTTTACCAAAACATTATATTTAGATACAGTTCAGCTTGTATTTCACATTAGTTCTGTCTTCCCTTCTCCCTATTATTTATTACTGAAGTCATTTGCATGAAAACAAGACCTTTACTCCTGAAGAGTTCATCTAGTCCTGTTGCTGTCTCCCTCCCTGAGGTCATAATGCACTGCTTGTGACATCACAGTTACTGCCATGGCAACAAACTGATGTCACAACAGAGGATTATGACTTGAATGAAGTAGGGAGTCAGCTGTAGAGGCAGATGAACCCTGAGGGATAAAGATCATTCATTCATGCAAATGTCCTTATTAATAAATACTGGGGAGGAGGAATCCTTAGTAATGAATACTGGGGAGGAGGAATCTTTAGAGTATATATGGAATGGAAGCTGAATTGTACCTAATTATTATGTTTTCAAAGTTGTTTTAAGGCATCAGCAGCTCTTTAAATTTTTCTTTTTCTGATCACACAGGAGGAAGTTCTAGTAACCATAACCAGCTGAGCCACGGAAAATGTCTGGGACCTGACAAGTTCCCTCACAGTTTCACAAACACTGAGCCATACAGAAACAGATTCTTCCACCGTTGTTGCCCATGTTTGAGGCACTTAGAATGGTGATCCTCCACTCTCAATCTTGGAATAATGCTGCCCTGTCCGCAGTCCCAAAACCCAATAAGGTCCCCCCACCACCACCAACCACAATCCTATTGCCCCACATCTATTTTAAACTATGACTACAAACTCTACATGTCAGTGTGGGCAAACTGACTCAATAGCCTTCTCTGATTGTTGCTGGACATGAACCAAGCAGGCTTTGTCAGGAAGCATCAAGCTCATGACAATACAAGATGAATGCTGCTGCTGGAACATACCAACAGATGCTCCATTGTGCTGATTCTGGTCAGCCTCGACGTGGCGAAGGCCTTTGATATGGTCTCTTGGTCCTTTCTTTGGCTCACTCTGAAACACTTTGGTCCCCCCCAGCATTCATATCCATGCTGCAAGGTCCATATGGTTTACCTGAAAGCCTGTATTAGGGCAAATAGAACCTTATCTCACCTGATTACCCTACACCAGGGAACATCGCTGGGGAGCCCCTGTCACCACTTTATTCACCCTTTATATTGAGCCACTGGCAGCTAAAATATGCATGACAAAGACATCCAAGGGTCTGGTGGGGGCATATGTTGCTGCCTTTGTGACGATGTCCTACTTACCTTTGCTCTCTCCTAACTCATCCCCACCCAGGTTTTGGGATGTTCTGTAAAATTTGACCAACTCTCAGGATATCATCTTAACTGCACCAAAACAGAGGTGCTGACCTTCCACTATTCCCACAAGCCCAGAGTTAATTCCTGATTGCAAATTAGATGGACGAGGAGTTTTGAAATATTTGGGATAACAATCACGAAAAACTTAGACCTCCTTGAGCTTCTGAACTACAAACTCATTACGGTTGTACAATTACAACTGACTTACAAAGATGAGAAAATTTAAACTTGGGTTTTACCATAGATTGGAAAGTATACTTCAGAATGTATTTCCTAGACTTCTTTATTTCCAGACCCTCCCTCTAATGCCTCAGCAGCTTTATTTCTGATCCTGAAATAAACTCCTTTCTCACTTTATCTGGGGGGGGTTGTCCAAGGGTGCATTTTACTCTGTTGCACCTCCCACAGAATAAAGGGGACTTAAAACTACCTGGCCTAAAAGAATACACAAGGGCAGCCCTCCTCTGTTTAATCTGTCAGTGGTTCTCTCCAAGCTTTAAAGCTCACTAGAAAAATTACAGAATTTGTGCTGAATGACTTGCATGACACTGATAAGATATTATTTGTCAACCCACCAGGCTACTCATCATTTACCAAATTCTATAAGTTCACATCCTGTACTTTATGAGTGTGGCATACTGTTTGGATGGAGCCTCGTTACCAAGGATCAGCCCATTGGCTGTTAACCCCTCATAGAGATGAATCTTGCCCCTGAATTCTATAGACACTTTCCTCAGACATGGGGCTAGGTATAGCCTAACCTACTTACATTAATTTGTAGAACAAAAGTGAATACTTTCCTTTCAGTTCTTGAGAAAGAAATATCACCTACCAGGTACAGATAATTTTAGATATCTCCAGGTTCACACGTGTAACCCCCTACAAATGGGGGTCACTAAAAAGCCTTCTTTGGGTGAGCCTAAATGCTCTCTGCCTGGCTGGTGTCCTGTATTTCAGCTGATTAAAAAAAATAATTGAGTGAGAGTGCTTAATGCTTCTATGTACTGTCGCTTTAAGAGCTGCCAAACTGCAGTATAATTAATTTGCAATGGGGGTGTGTGTGTTTCCTGCTGAGTCGCCTGGACCACTGGAGCAAATTGCTCCGTTTCTGCAGTCGCTATATGCTTGAGGAGGCCTTCAAAAGATGTAACTGTTTGCCTGAAACCAGTTCGAGTGTTAAGTAAAATGCAGTTTGTCTAACCTGCCTTTCTTGCAGCTGGGACTCTGTGTGTTTTGCCCCTCCATTTCGGATCTGAACTGTTAAAGGGGTCCAACCAATGGGGAGGGGTTCCTTAAAATGGAGCCTGCTGACAAATCAGAGCTTGGACTCTCAAGTGGAGCCAGCCACAAGGGGATTGTATGAAGAGAGCCTCTGGTAAATGTAGTTTAGACCTTGGCGCCTATTTTCACCAATAGAGGGAGCCTGTTGTGACTGACAAGGAGACTCAGCCAACTGAAACCTTTTGGATTTGGGGGAATTGCCTGGACTGCCTGTTGAGACAGTCAGTCTGAGCATGGAGCTGGTAGTGAGCGGTTTAGGGCTGTTGCCCATGGGGCAGCACGCGATCCATGCGGGAGGCCTGAAATGGCCTGTCTGTCTTCAGCTCTCCTGGAGGGAGAGAAAAGGACTGTGTTTTCTTGGACCAAGTCTCCGAATTTTGTGTGTAAAAGGAAAGCCGTTGTTGTGGCCTAAATCATGGGCAACATGCATGGAGAAGAAGTAAAGAAGAGGAACCTTAATTTTCAGACTGCGACTCCGAAAAGGAAGTAAATGCTGAAGGCCCTGAGGTTTGGGGCAGAAGAGATCCATTTTTGAAGTTGGAAGCTGAGAGGGAAACCTCCCTGTGTGTTCATGCAGTTGTTGCAAGAGTGGTTCACGTTGAAGCACGTGTGAGGCTCTAAAGTCAGCCTGCAGCCAAGTAGTGTCATAATTCGACTGAATCTGAGCTTCAGAGTGAAAGAAGCAGAAGTCATTTTGGGACCAGACTTAACCTGAAGAAGACCGAAAGTGTGCAGAATTGCAATCGGCCTGTCAGGACTCTGTGGTCTGGTAAGGACCTTTATATGTAAATGTGCTTAGTGCTTGTGGGGATTTAGATCTAAGTAAGTCCCCATGTTGTGAACTGTGTGCTGTGCTGGGAGTGTGATTCCCTAGCAAGGTTCAGACTGAATCCAAGCAGAGAGTGAGATCAAAATAATGTTCGGATTGAATCCGAGTTTGAGTCAGAGAAGAATGCCGCTGTAGCCAGGCTCAATCTGCTGAATGACCAAGATGCCTGTAGCATGCAAGTGAAGTGACCAGCTGCTTGTCTGGTAGTGTTCTGTGTACATATAAAATGTGCAGTGAGCTGGAAGTCATAGCCAGCATCACTCGGACTGCATCTGCCTGCATTGAGTGCTAGTGAGTCCTGCCGCAAGGGCTGGGCCAGCTATTCTGTTTCTCCTGGCAATCCAGGACAATCTGCATTCCATCCAGTTTTCAGCCTTGAGTCAGTGAGTACAAATCAGGGTAGCTCCCCACCATCTGTTTATCAAATTGCAAGTGTGTCATCTAATTATTGCTGTTTCATTTCTTCATGGACTGAGTCATCCAGCTCCGGATTACAATTGGGTGTTGTGCACATTTTTCTCTACAGGGCCCCATCCATCTACACCTGTTGGCCAACCACGGGCAACAGACCTGGCTAGTCCTCCCCCCAATCTGGGTACCCAGAGTGTGACTTTATAGACCCTGTAATGTGCACAGTACTGTGATCTAATGCCACCAATTAATCTGATTTCCTCTCCCTGTTATTGGCCCCAAATAAACCAGATTTGATGTTGTTAAACTTTACACTGTCTGAAGTGTCAGTACCTACATGTCAAGCATTGTGTTGGTTAGTGTATGCTGATTAACCTTATTTTACAGGGGGTCCTCAGAGACGAACCTCAGAATCAGTCTCGAGGGTAAGTGGTACTTTATGTTTGAACAGTGTGTACATATGGGGTTTTGGGATTGTAACTCCTGTGCATTATGTGAGCCACTAGAAGGGATAAAAGGGGGTCTCAGTGTCCCAGAGGACTGTGACCAAGCTAGTCTAACTACAACAAACCCTGACCTCCGGGTGGAGGCACCCGCCATAGAACCTAGGCCCCTCAACCTATCAGTAGTCAGGCAGGCAGGGGTAGTAGCCCTTGGGATAGCGCCACCTGGGGATTACACATGTATCTATGGACCTGAGAGATGCCAAACGACAACTGCCTGGCAAATTACCTGGCCTACTGGTACTATTGAAACATCATTAGATGGGGGGGCTTGGGGTCACACTTACTGGGGCGGCTTTCTAGGGCACTGGCAGCTCATTCCACAGTGTCCACACAATCAGTATTAGTTAAATGGAATCAGGAATTGGGAATCATGTGGACCTTTGACCACTGGTTAAAAGGTTAAAATACACCCTCCCAATATATAAACTTGCCATGGACCCATACCTCAAAGAATTTTCTTGAAGGTGTAGAACAAGTTTTTTTTGTTTCAAACCCTGGCAATCCAAATGAAATCCATGGGGGGACAGAGCTGCTGTTGAAGGGAATGTGGAAACCAGAATACTGACCACTCCCATATATTTTGGACCTCTTCCAAGATCCAGGAATACTGGACCCAAGTAGGGACAGTGATAGACACAATGTTAAATCTCCTATGTTTGGTGATCCCTACACTAGTATTACTGTCAATAGTGGCAGAAAAAGTACTACTCAGAGGCAGACAATGAAGTTACTCATCATCCTTCTGGTAGGATCAAAGAAGGTGCTGACTCGCCTCTGGCTTAAACTCACCAAACCCACTTTAGCCAATTGGAAGGTAATAATGATCACCTCAATATATCAACCTAAGAGGTGACCCTACAAATTAATAAATAAATTACATGTATTTGAAGAAATTTGGCAATGTTAGTCACGTATAAATTGGACATGGATGCCAATTTTGTACCTTAACATTTACTGTTCAACAATCAGCCCTGACTGTAATTAATTTCCACTGCTTGAACCATATTACATTAGATGTAAGATCTCTGATTCTTCCTTCATCCCAGCGTAATGTTGAATGTTACCACAGAGCATGAATTACTGCTTGTAATCTTTTCCCCAGCCTATATCTCTGTACTATTTGTTTCTTGTTCTGCAAAATTCTCCAATAAAACACAATTATGAAAAATAGGATGGGAAAAATTACTTACTCCTTAATGGCCACACTAAATCATGCAATTCACAGTGGACTGGATGGCTCATGCACGTGATGAGTAAGGATCTGGACTTTGTCCCATAAGCTTCTAAAGTGACACCGATGTCGATTCTTCACCTATAACAATTGGTGAGTACTTAACAAACCTAGACAATTTGTCCCCTAAATTGAGAGGTAGTATTATTATACTTACAGTCCCTGGCCCCCTGCTCCTGCACCCTCTCCACCTCCGGGAAGAAGGAATATAATTACTGTGGAAGATGCCCGCTGTGCTGGGCTGACCATCAGAAGTGCACCTGATGTGTTGAGCATCTCAAAGTATTTTCTACGCTTATTTTATCCTTGTTTGCTCTTAGTAAAGTAGTGTTAGGATAATACCTAAGTAAAGTAGCTAGGGATTTTAATGTGAGGTATGGTAGGGCAGTATTTATTTTATAGGCAGCTTTAGTTTCTACTTCAGTGTCCTGCACTTTGTCTGCTGTGGCCGATCAAACAGCAAGCGTGTCAATCAATCCTTTAATAAAACCTGTCATAGGTTATATGCCTAGTACCCCTTTTGAAATCTCCAGATAACTTGTTCTGGAGATTATTTCTGTGGACATCTTGCATTATTACTAGAAACAGTTATTGTACTGAAGTACAGCCCTTGGGTACCTGGAATAAGTGACTGATCATTTTGAAAAGACTTTCCCTACACCTTTACCTGTTTGTTACTGGATCCATGGACAGAGTTGCAGGTCTATGCCCTGAGTGGCAGTGTATGGCAGATCAGATTGTTGCTGGTGTGTAACTCATATCTTTGGAGCTGAGGCAGCAAAGAGCTCATGTGCTGGTACATTGTGGTAAGAGCTCTATGTGTATCCATCTCAGGAATAGGAGCCTGTGGTGAGAGTCCAACTCTGCTGCCAGTAATTCTGTAACTCTGGCAGTCTGCTGTGTTCTTGCCCGAGGGTGTAGACAGGCATACTCACTGTACACATTTGTGTACAGTTTTGTTGAGTGCCTGTCACAAACCGTAAGCCACTCTGTTAATATTATCATTCTGATCTGTTGTATTTGGGTTAGTGTAGGCCACTGAGGAGTGTCCAATACATGTATAACCTTTTTAGAGAGTAGAAGAGTCATCTGACAACAATCTGACTTGTTTGGAAGGGGTGCCATTTGGAAAGGATGTATACGTTTTTTAATTGGGGGGGTGTAACTGTTGGAGATTGTGTACAAAATGGAAATTTCTGGCTACACTTAATCTTGCCTATTTATTCCTGACTTTCAGTGAGAGAGAATTCAGTGAAAATCCATGTTGTTAGGCATGGACAGACATGATGATTTGCAGGAAATTAGTGGATCCATATCCTTACCAAGGTTCCCTATCTCCTTTGGCTCTTGGTGAGAGAGGAGCCAAAGTAAGACACTTTCCCCCATGTGTGACACTGTTTAGAAAGTGACTGAACAAGTGGCCTGGGTGAGAGCTGTGCTACTTGCTGCAGCTATTCCACCTCCCCCTTTCGTTGGACTGTATCAGCTGGGGGTAGTGATGCACTGTTTGGGACTGCTGGATGCCCAAAACCAGGATTTCTTGAGGACAAAGACTTTCTTTCAATACTTCTTAAAATAACAGCTTGACTTTTCCTCAGGTGTCTGCTTCACTTGGTGGCAGTAGATGTAGTATGAGCCTCTGCTAACTGGTGTTAGTGAAATGCTGCAGAACTAGTTATTCCTGCGCAAGTTATATTTAGCACATGGCACTAATTGGCTGCAAATGTGCAAATTTAATTTCACTCTTTGCAGTTAGCTCCTAATTTATGCCCATTCAAAATATACAATTTTGGCCAATAACTAATACTGCTCTTCTGTGCAGGACTCCACATGTTTTTCCCTTCCCCTTTTTCTTATTTTTTGTTTTCCGTTTTAGTGTTTGGTATGTTCTGTGTTGTATGAGTTGGGACTGTGAATGGCAGGATTGTACTGAGTATACTGGAGTGTGTGTTTTATGTGTGTCTGTTTTTTGTTAGTGAGGAGATTGTTTATATGGGTTTGTATATTTTGGTTTGGATTGGGTAGAATGTGTTTTGGGAGTTTATTAAAAATGTGTAGCTATAGTTGTAGAAACATAGAAACATAGAATTTGTCGGCAGATAAGAAAAAATTACTCACCTTAGTAATGTTGTTTCTTTTAATGGAGTCTTGCTATATTATGACATATGCAGTATAACCCCAGGTTAGAACTGCTCCGGAGGTGAAAGAGTTAACTTCCATGCAGGGCATGGAATCTTGAGTGTGAGCTCGGTTGATACACTTTGTCTGTTGAAGCTCAAACTTAAACTGTCAGATCTTTATGAGCAAAAACTCACTAAGGTTCTGTGTGGAAGCCGTAAACCTACACTAGCCACTGGCTACTAACTACAAAAACACCTTTTTGTTCTTGATCCCAAAACAAAGACTCAAGTCGGGGGATTCAAGAAGGAAAATTTAAGCATAACACCTAAGCACCCTAGAAGGGTGAAATAAAGTGGGCATCAAAGAAGTGCCAACATTGCACTGCCCACCCACATCCCAAAAACAGAGGTTCTGAGAGGGGCAGGCTGGGGGGGAGGTCATAATATAGCAAGACTCCATTAGAAGAAACAACATTACTAAGGTGAGTAATTTTTTCTTCAAACAACATGAAGTCTTGCTATATTATGACATATGCAGACTACACAGCAGTACCTCCATGGAGGAGGGACAGAACCTACTTGGGAAATAGGCTCTGAAGCACAGCTGTGTTAAATCGAGCATCACCCTAGCCTGGATATCCAAGGAGTAATGCTTAGTAAAGTGTGAACTGTTTTCCAGGTAGCTGCTTGACATATCTCTAGGATAGAATGTCCTGGCAGCAGCCAGAGATGCAGCTGTACCTCTGGAGTGAGCCTCAGGCCTGAGGGAGGAACCTTACCCAGTTTTTCGTAACAGAATTGGATACAAGAGACAATCCACCTGGCAATGGATCTTTAGTGGCAGGTTTCCTTACCAACCTCACCATAAGTGAGGAACAATTGAGGGATTCGAACCTGTGACCCTTGGTACATTCTATATAGTAACTAAGGGCTCTTTTCACATCTAACTGTGCAGTCTCCTCTCACCAGAGGAGGAATGGTCAGTGAAGTACACAGGAAGAGACATGGATTGATTAAGGTAAGTCTGAAACCACCTTAGGCAAAACTTCCTGTTAGTCCTGAGGACTACCTTATCTCTATGAAAGGAGATAAAATCAGGCTCCACTGACAAGGCTTGTAGCTAACTTATGCGCCTGGCAGAGGTGATGGCTACCAGAAACACAGTCTTCGTCAGTACTAGCAGCTCTACAAGACAATGGCTCAAGGGGTTGTATAAGCTGGAGCGATGCAAATATTAAGATCCCAAGTAGGGGCAGGATCCTGAACGGGGGTTGGTGTGAAGCAACCCTTAAAAACTTGGAGAACACAGGGTGAGCTGATAAAGAAGAGGGCTTACCTGCTGACAAGAAAACAGACACAGCTGCCAAGTGCACTTTTAGGGTAGCTGGTCTTAGCCCTAAGGAATTCAAATGTACCAAATAATCCAAGATCGTGGGCGCACCAGCAGATTCTGGGGAAATATGTTTACCAGCACACCATATGGAAAATCTCTTCCATTTTGAATTATAGGTAGCCCTGGTGGAAGGCTTCCTAGAGGCCTTCAAGATATCCAATACACCTTGAGAAAGGTGTAGATCAGCAAACTCTAACTCTTCAAGAGCCAAGCCTTGAGATTGAGAGATTTGAGGTTCGGATACCAAACTCTCACCTGGGCACAGGTTAACAGGTTGTGATTCCTGGGAAGACATAGGGGAGGGTGGACCGCTAAGGACATGAGGAGTGGGTACCAGGGCTGCCTGGCCCAATCTAGAGCAATCAGGATCATCTTGCAGGATTGAGATCTGATTCTGACTAGCACTTTGAAAAGAAGGGGGAAGAGGGGAAAGCATAGAGAAACTTCCCTTCCCAACTGAGAAGAAAGGCATCCAGAGGACTGAGCCCAACACTGGGGACCTGCAGCAAAAAAGGGGAAGTTGGTGATTGTCTGGGGCTGCAAAGAGATCTATTTGCGGAGTGCCCCATTTGGCAAATATTACCTCCAGTACGAGGGGATCCAGTGCCCATTCGTGATCGCCCTGGGAAATCCTGCTGAGAGCATCTGCTAGGACATTGTCCTTGCCTGGGAGGTGAACTGCCATAAGGGAGGCATTCAGAGAATAAGCCAGAGACCACAACTTCATTACTTTGGTGCACAAGGCCGTAGACCGAGTGCCCCCTTGCTTGTTGATGTACCACATTGTAGTGGTATTGTCTGTTCTGACCTGAACAACCTTGTTCTGGACAGATGTGGAAAAAACCCGGAGTGCTAGAAAAACTGCTCTGAGCTCCAGCAAATTGATGTGGAGCAGAGATTCCTGAGGGGACCACAGCCCTTGGGTGGAAAGGTTGCCCATGTGAACTCCCCACCCCAAGAGGGATGCATCTGTAGTAAGGGTCAAGGAATGAGACTGGGGAGTGAAGGAAACCCCCTGTCTCAGATTGCTCTGATCCTGCCACCACTGAAGGGCCTGGATCAGGGTTCGAGTCACTGGAATCAATTTGGTTAGGGAATCCGTCCTTTGAGACCAAAAGGCTCTCAAATGGAACTGAATGTCCCTCAGTTGAAATCTCGCCCCTGCACCACTGCTGTAGAAGCAGCCATGTGCCCCAGGAGCTGTAGAAAATGCCTTGCTGGTCGAGAGACCTGCAGGGTGAAAGAGGAGGCCAGAGACACCAGGGTCCTTGCTCTTCCAGAGGAAGGAAGGCTCTGGCTTTTTGTGTTCAGTTCTGCGCCTGTCAAGGTGAGAAGCTGGACAGGCTCCAGAACTGACTTTGGAATGTTGAGAAGGAAACCTAGAGATGTAAGCAGCTGCTGGGTTACTTGTAAATGCAGTTTGACCTGTTCTGGAGACTGGCCTACAATGAGCCAGTCGTCCAGATAAGGAAAGATGGCAATCTTTTGCCTTCTTAATGAGCAACTGCTACTGCCAGGCATTTTGTGAATACCCTTGGAGCCGAGGAGAGGCCGAAGGGCATTGCTCTGAACTGGTAATGGCCTGAGGGCAGTTCGAATCTGAGGCACTTTCGATGGGAGCTTCTGATGAGAACATGGAAGTAGGCATCCTTGAGGTCCAGGGAGGCTAGCCAGTCCCCTGGCCTTAGAGAGGGTAAAATAATCCCCAGGCTCACTATTTTGAGCTTTGGTTTTAAAAGGTGCTTGTTTAGATACCTGAGATCCAGAATGGGCCGCCATTCTCCTGTCTTTTTTGGGGTAAGGAAGTACCTGGAGTACAACCCTTTGCCCTGGTGTATGGGTAGAACCCTTCCCACGGCTCTGAGAGCCAGGAGGGAAGAAACTTCTGCTTCCAGGGCAAGTGCCTCTGATGGGTTTGCAGGTGGAAAAGACCTGGCTCTCATCTTCGGAAATTTTTGAAGCTGAGAACCAGTCCCTGGCTTACTACTTCCAGGACCCACTTGTCTGATGTTAAAGACTCCAGTCCTGGACAAAGTAAGCCAGCCCTACCGGTAGTAAAGAATCAGCCCTGGCCACCTCATCAGGGGCCTGTTTTGCAGGGGCTTTGGGTTGAGGGTAGAAGCAGGCTTACTAGAGCCCCTTCTGCCCCTTCCTCTAAAGAACCCCCTCTGGGCATAAGCAGAAGAGGAGGCCTGAACTTGGTAAAATGGCCTATGAAAAGGCCTGCCCCTGCCCCTGACATGCTGCCTTTGAGGAGTGACTTGCCTTTCTTTGGCCTGTGCACTTCTATAGATGGTCCTATACTCATCCATTTTCTTCATATAATTCTCTGTCTGCTCCCAAACAGAGAATTTCCCACAACAGGAAAATCCATAGCCTTAGACTGGGTATCCCAGACAGGGCAGTACATCTGAGCCAGGCCATTTCTGTGAAGAGACACAGATGTAGCCATAACTCTAGATGAAACATCATTAGAGTCTACAGCAGCATGAAATTGCACCTTGGATGCCTCAATACCATCCAGACCACCTGCTCCAGCTCCCTGGCAAGCTGTTCAGGGGCTGTTTTGCTAGGGCCAGGACAGTAACATAGAAACATAGAAACATAGAATTTGACAGCAGATAAGGACCGCTTGGCCCACCCAGTCTGCCCATTTCCTTACCTACTGGATAAGCTGCAGATCCTAGTTAACCAGCAGCCTACTTCTTCTTACCCCACACCCTAGAATTGCCTTATGACTGTCCCATGCATGCTTGAATTCCACCACTGATTTTGACTCCACAACCTCCTCCAGAAGGCTGTTCCTGGATTCTAGTACCTAGCTGTGTAAGCCACATAATTTGCCTGTCTGAGTCCCAAAGATACTGCCATGTACTGCTTTTTTGCCATGGCATCCATCCTCCTGGAATCCTTTTCAGGAGGGTGACAGGCTAGAGGAATATTAGCCTCGTCACAGGTTGCAGCCTGCACTACCCCCACATGGCTGCACTGCTGGGATAGGAACTCGTATCAGAGTCTGATAAAGCATACCTCTTGTCCATCCTTTTATTCAAGGAGGATAGAATGAAGAGTTTTCAGAATTTTACTGTCTGTTTCCTAAAAGATTTATGCAAGGAATAGACAGTCTCCTAGACTCTGGAATATCCATCATTTCCACAAAATCAGGCTCTTCTTGATCATCAACAGCTTCTCAACAGGGAGTTGCAGAGTGTCAGCAACTTTCTTATAAAACAAAATGAGAAGGGGACTCAGATAGCCTGGGAGGATACTCTGAGGGTCTGTCTGGTGAGATGTCCGTTCAATGGGCACATCCAGACTTTCAAAATCACACTCATTCTCCTTGTACCCTCCTCCTTCTCCTGGTTCATAAAAATCTTCAAAATCTAATCTTGAACTGAGGGAACATCACCAACTGGCGCTTGCCCAATGGTGCCGGTTCGATGGAACTGGGGAAAGAGACTGGACAATTTGAATAGCTTTGGCTATTTCTCAGCAGTTGGAGAAAGAACTTTGGCCCCAAACTAGCTGACCTTCTAGCCCTTTTAGTTGGAACGCTCCTCAGAGCTGGCTCTCCATTTGCCCGAGGAAGCATCGCCCTGGTCAGAGGGCATTCCCTCAGGTTCGGTTGGAACCAAACCGGGCTGGCCATCCGGGTCAGCGGACTTTTTGGCCTCCCTTTCCCTGAGCCTACCAACTCTTTTTTCCATGGTGGCAGCAGGAAAATTCTTACAAATCTGGCAGTCTGCATTGAGGTGGTCAAACCCCAGACAATATATACAAATGGTGTGTGGGTCAGCCTTGGCAAAGGCTTCCCCACAGAGGCCACAGTGCTGAAACCCAGTGGGTCCGGTTTTTCTTTTGGGTTTCTCAGACATAGTGCCAGCCTAACCAAAACTTGCCCGTTAATGGCAATCCACCAAGCAAGACTCTCTTATCGGTTCCCAACCGTGTCTCGGGTCGTGGAAAAAAAACGTAATAAAATCCGTTTTTAGAACCGATAAGAACAGAACCACTCTAAGGGCTAAGTAATTTTAAAACCCTCTGATCGGTTCAACCGAACTGAAAAAGACATTACAAGTTCCACACAGAAGAAAAATAATAAATAAGCCTATCTATTACTTACAATACCACAGACAGAGCTTGAACTGACGATTATTGTTAAATTTCAGTAAAATAAACCGAGAATTACACTTTAAAACCGACAAACAAACCGAGCAGCAGGAGGAATCTCCGGAGCGACTGTTCAGTGAGGGCGGAGTAAAGAATCTGACAGTTTAAGTTTGAGCTTCAACAGACAGAGTGTGACAACTGAGTCATGTTCAAGATTCCATGCCCTGCATGGAAGTTAACTCTTTCACCTCCGGAGCAGTTCTAACCTGGGGTTATACTGTATATGTCATAATATAGCAAGACTTCATGTTGTTTGAAGGACCGCTTGGCCCACCTAGTCTGCCCATTTCCCTACCTGATGGATAAGCTGCAGATTCTAGTTAATCAACAGCTTACTTCCTCCTAGCCCCCACTAGAATTGCCTTTTGCCTGTCCCATGCATTCTTGAATTCCCCCACTGTTTCTGACTCCACAACCTCCTCAGGAAGACTGTTCCATGCATCCACAACCCTCTCTGTGAAAAAATACTTTCTAACACTACCTCTGAGCCGTCCCCCCTCTATCTTCAAATTGTGCCCCCTTGTTCTTGCACATCTCTTCTTCTGAAAGATATTACCCTCTTGTACTTTGTTAATTCCCTTGAGATACTTGAATGTTTCTATCATGTTCCCCCCCCCTGGTAGCCATATTATTTCATACTCCTCAGAGCAGCTGTGTCTACTGCACCCTTTTACAGGGGCTCAATGGGCCATACCAGTGGTGGTCATTAACCACTGCTGGGGGTTGGGCATCCTCTGGGGGTGTGAACAGAGACATCAGCTGACTAGTGGGGGATAGTGAAAGAGGGTGTGCTTGGCAATGTAAGGTAAAGAAGGCACCCTGGGCTGGTGCCAGTCCCAAGGGATCTCCTGATTACAATGAAACAGGTAGTGAAAGGGCCAGCCTTACCTGCTCCCCCATTCATGCTTTTAGTTGAAACATCCAGTTCCTAAGTAAGTAAGGCTTTATTTCTTAAGTGCCCTTTCTCTGGTGCTCAGGGCACTGTACAGGATACCGGCAAAATTAAATAAAGTTATAAATAAATTAAAAGCATATAAAATACAACATCAACAGATAGGACAGCTGAATTAATAAGAGGAAGAAGATCATGAAATCCCAAATGCTTCTCTAGCAAGATGCACCTTCAGACCGTATTTGAAAGCTTACACTGAGGGGGCCTCCCTCAAAGACCTTGGGAGCGAGTTCCACAGGACCAACGCCACAACCTCAAAGGAACAATCACCGAGATTTTGAGCCGGTCTCTTGGAACTGCTAGGAGGCCCTCCTCGGCATAGTGAAGAGAGTGCAGGGAGTGGACTGGAGTCAGGAGGTCATGCAGGTTGCCCAGACACATGCTGTGTAGGGCTTTGTAGGTGAGTAAACCCACCCTGAAGGAGATCCTTCACCTTACTGGCAGCCCGTGCAGATCACGCAGGACTGGGTTCACACGCCAGGACCTTGGAAGGCCCGTCAACAATCTGGCTGTCACGTTCTGCACCAGCTTAAAGCGGCACAGGGCTCATCCACTGACCCCAAAATACGGAGCATTACAGCACTAAAGTCTTGATGTCACGAAAGCATGCACTGGTAAGGGCAGGTTGTCTGAAGGGGATTAAGGCTTTAATCCGGGTTATGTTCCTAAAATGGTAAAAACCATTCTGGACAACAAATAACATCTGCACCTCAAATGTCAATCTGCTGTCTAGGATCATGCCCAGGTTTTTCAACTTCATGGATTCTGAAAGAGGACTGTACCAAGCATCAAGCCCATTCTGGCCCTTTGTAACATCCGCCTCCTCCGGAAACCAGGCTCAGTTAGTAGCATCTCCATCTTATCTGAATTGAGCCTCAAACAGTTAGAGGGCATCCAGTCCTGGATCCTGGCCAGACATTTATTTTGCACTGCCACTGCATCACATGTCCCAGGAGCAAAAGACATATACAGTTGGGTTGTCATCTGTATACAGTGAAACTCACGCTGTATCGCCTGATGATCTTGCCCAGAGGTAGCATGTACACTGCAAACAACATGGGTGAAAGAACTGGGTCTGGAGAACTCCACAGAGCAGGGCTTTGGATGGGAGGAGAAACTCCCATCATCACCCTCTGCATACTGCCTGTGAGAAAGGACTCAAACCAGCTGATGAGAGTGCCAGTGAGTCCATAGAGCCCCCTCAGGTGATCCAACAACACTGCATGGTCCACAGTGGCAAATGCTGATGAGGGATCGAGTAGTATGAGTATTGACCATTTCTCTTGGTCTCTAGTCCTGAGGAAATCATTTTGCACCTTGACCAATGCAGTTTGGTACTATGTCTGAACCTAAATCCAGGCTGAAGGGGCTTGTACATGTCAAATGCCATGAAGTGTGCCTCGAGCTGGAGAGCCACTATTTTCTCAATAACCTTACCCAAGAAGAGAAGGTTAGAGACTGGTCTATAGTTTGCCAAGATGTCAGGGTCAAGAGATGTTTTTTTCAGAAGGGGCTTCACCAGCATCTCTTTCAAGGCATAGGAAATAGCCCCTCCAAAACTGAGCACTGAACTAGCTCGGCGAACACTGGCACAATGGACTTGACACATCCCACCAGAAGATGGGTTGGGCCTAGGTTCAGCTTACAGTATGTGGTCTGCCACTGGTCTGAACTCACTCCAAGCAAGGGGAGTGCTCTCAGAGACACCCAACACACCACCACCAGGCTGAGACAGCCCAGTTGGGGAGATCACAGCCCTAACTGGAGGACACTCTGTCAGAGAAGAACAGGGCAAACTCTATGCAAATGGGGGATCTCAATGAGGGACCTGGGTCAAATACAGACTGGCATGACAGAATCGAGTGCCGAGGTGACAGCCTTATTATAGGCCGCCACCACCTCACTTGAGCCAACCTGCAAGTGGCACTCACTGCCAAGAGGTTAATTACCACCAGTAGGTCCTCAGCGGACAGCCCTCTTAAAGGGCAGTAGTGGACTAGCTCCATAGGGGAAGGGCTCATGGTGGGGGGGCCCAAATGAGAACTTTCCAGTGCAGTGATCCGACCATGCGACTGGATCAATCTTGAGGTCAGTTATCTCAAGTCCCTGTGAGAATACTAGGTCCAAGGTGTGACTATGGCTGTGGGTTGCAGAAACAACTGCTTGTGCAAAGCCCAGTGATGTCATCAGCTGGAGGAAGTCTCATCCAAACTGTGACAAATTGTCATCGATTCAAGCACCGAAGTCACCCAGGACCCACCACCTAGGTGACTCCAACGCTCTCTCAACAACAAAGTTTGTAACTTCCTGCAGAAACTCCTTCTTGCGCCCTGGAGGCTGATATACAAGAAGGATTCTGCAGCTTGTGCCTGGACCGCTACACATGGCCATGCATTCAAACAACAAAGTAGATCCCACTGGGCACAGAGAAGTTCAGGTTGGATCAGCAGATGACTATGCCCCACCTCATGCTCCCTCTTCGGGCAGTGCACCATGGAAAATCTGGCCAGATAGATGCTTCAAAACTGAACCAGCATCATCTCCCAGCCAGGTGTCTATAATGCAAGCCAGATTGACAAAGGAAATCAAGCATACGCAGTGATTTAAGGCTCTGAACTGCAAACATGGAGACCGGGGTTTGAATCCTACAGCCCCAACTTGCATAATGTGTGACCCTGAGCAAGTCACTTAACTTCCTCAAGCTCCCAGGTCACAGCTGTAAACAAACTTCAGCTTATTGTGTCTCTCCTGGTAAAAAAAATAGTCCACTATAATTGCAGCCTTGTTCCAGATTGAACAAAGGGAGTAGCCAGGTGACAGCCTGAAGGCAGAGGCCTTAACTGGAAAGGAAAGGGAAAGGGAAGGGAAAGGGGAAATTGTTTAGCCAGGAAAGGCACACTAAGCTGAAGCTTGTTTCCAAGTGTGACCTGGGTGCACAAAGAAGTTAAGTGACTTGCTCAGGGTCACACAGTATGCAAGTGGGGGCTGTGGGATTCAAAGCCAGGTCTCCAGGTTTGCAGCTCAGAGCCCCATGTACTGTATTTTGAACCCGGGGCCTACCAGCTTTATTTTGAGTTGCTGGTTAACCCTAGTTACAGTTATTGACAAGATTGTCAGATGTTACTTTGGGAAGATATGTTCCCTGCTGAACTAAATAGGGTAGTGGTGAAACCCCTTCTGAAGAAACCATCACTGGGCCCTGATGATCTTGTGAATTACAGGGCTATCTCGAACCTCTCATTCTTAAGGAAGGTAGTTGAGAAGCTAGTGGTGGCACAGATACAAGACTGGAATGTTGTGAGATCCTTGAGCCTTTTTAGTCTGGGTTTCGGCCTCGTTATAGTACAGAGACCGCTCTCGTCATGGTGTTCAGTGATCTACTCCAGGCTAGAGACAGTGGCCATTGTTCCATCTTGGTATTGCTGGATCTGTCCTGGGCATTTGACAGGGTAGATAATGGAGTGTTGTAATCCCATCTGAGGCTCTATGCGGGACTCTCAGGTATAGTAATGTGGTGGTTTGAGTCCCACTTATCCCACAGAGTGAAGCTGGTGATGTTGGGTGGAAACATCACAGATGCTGTTGCTCTTGGCTGTGGTGTGCCTTAGGGTCGATTTTGGCATCCATGTTGTTTGCTGTGTACATGTTGCCATTGGGGATATCATCAGGCATATGGTTGTCTTTCATCTATGCACATGATATCCAGATCTATCTGTCATGTGCACCTGACAGGATAAATGCAGTAGCTGTGCTGGACAAGTGTCTTACAGATTCAGGACTGGGTGGCTTCAAGCTGGCTTAAACTCAGCTCAGCTTCAAGATATGTTTGGTTTACAATGCATTGCATGATCTGGGTCCCAGCTAAAAATCTGAGAGAATACACTCCCATCTGCCCTCTTCATTCTGCTGAAGCAGGTCTCCTCATGGTTCCATGCTCCCAACTTAAATCTTTGGGAGATATAGCTTTTTGTGCTGCAGCTCCTGTGGTGAGAAATGCACTTCCAGCTTCAGTTAGAGGAGCCCCCTCTTTGGGATGTTTTAACAGTCTACTTAAAACACATGTTTTTTTAATCAGGCATTTGGGACCACATAAACTTCAGAATGGTAATCCTGTAATTAAGTCAATGAGTTTTGTTTTGATATGTATATACCATTTTTATGTTTGCTTGCACGCATGTGCAAGAAACATAGTGTCATCATCTGAGTTTCGGAGGTGTGGCAGTCCTCTTCCAATTCAGTCAGTGTGTTTGCAGGCGCAGCCGCAGTTCTCCAATGCCTGCTGGAGCTGTCTATGACAGCAGTCCAAAATGCAGTGGCGTACAGTTGAAAGGGGGAGCTACGCTTCAGTGAGCAGTGATAAGATATCGCCTGCTCACGCACTTCCCCTACACACACACACGCACGCATGTGCTCGCCCCCACACACACACACTGTGTAGCCGACGGGTGCCTAATCTCCCAGCTGTGCTGCGCCCCAAAAACAGAGTTCCATATGCCATGCTGGTGCCCACCCCAGTGTGGTTGCACATCGAGTAGCTGACGGGGTGCCAATCCTCGCCAGCTCCACTGGTCCCCCAGAGTACAGGGTGCCACGCTGGGAGCCCACCCCAGCATGGCAACAGATGCTATTGCAGACGAGGGTGCCCAATCCCCATCGGCTCCACACCCCCAGCCGCCCTGTGACCACACCCCAGCGGGCAAACGCCCCGTGTCGCATTTTAAACAAAAACAACCTGAAACTGGAAAACGTCCTCGCTGTCTCTGCCTCCACCACGCTCCACCCACTGTGCACCCCATCTCCCCACACCCCCTCACCCCATAGTTACCCCGACTCGCGTGATGATCTTCGCGGACCGGAACACGCCTGCACTCTTCAAAGCCGACCACGAACTGAGTAAATGCCGGTAAGCTGTATAATGGGATAGACAGGGTTTTTTCAACTTTGCTGCATATCTCAGTCATTTTTTGGAATTTTTGCACCAAATTTTCAACATGGGGTTTTTGGGACTGCTTCTCATGAATTCTCTCACTGTCATGGCGTTAATCGGGCCGAAGGGTGATTTCGCAGTTACTGCGTGAAATCACCTTTCAGGACTGAGTAACAAAACAACACTGCCACTGTTCATAAGGTGGGCTCTCAAAAAGCCTATGTTGAAAATTTGGTGGAAAATTCCTAAAAATGACTGTTTTACGAGCATGAGTTGCTCAGTTCCTACGCACGCTCATAAGTTCGTAAATTTTCAATATTTTCACTCCAGATTTTCAACATTACCATTTTACCACACCTCCTTATGAGCAGTACAGCTGTCATTTTTCACATCTTGCCCAAAATGTGTTTCCGCCCATGTGGCGCACAATGGCAAATTTGGTGTGTGAAATCAATGTATGGGACACATTAAGAAAATCACAGTGACACTGTTCATGAGCAGAGATCTTAAAATGGCTATGTTGAAAATTTGGTGAAAAAATTCCTAGAAATGACTGTTTTACAAGCGAGCGTTGCGCAATTCCTACGCACGCTCGTAAGTTTGCGAATTTTCTATATTTTCACTCCAGATTTTCCACATTGCCATTTTATTACTGTTACCCAGGTCCATCTTGCAAATGAGCTTCTGCTCAACGATGAACGCCTGGTTAAATAAAGACTTGATTGATTGATTGATTGATTGATTGATTGATTACACTTCCTTATGAACAGTGCAGCTGCCATTTTTCACATGTCGCCCCAAATGTGTTTCCGCACAGGTAGTGCACAATGGTGCAGTCGGTGTGTGAAAGCAATGTTTGGGACAGATTAAGAAAATCACAGTTACACTGTTCATGAGCAGAGATCTTAAAATGGCTATGTTGAAAATTTGGTGACAAAAGTCCATAAATGACTGTGTTACTTAATGAGCATTGGCGCAGTTTCCACGCACCGTAAGTTCATGACTTTGTAATATTTTCAGTCCAGATTTTCACCAGTGGCATTTTTCCACACTTCCTTATGAACAGTACAGCTGCCATTTTTCACAACATGGCCAAAATGTGTTTTCACACTTTCAGCGAGAGATGCGTGGTCGCTGTGGGAAATCATTGTTCGACAGATAAAGAAAATCACAGTGACACTGTTCATGATCGGAGGTCCCAAAATGCCTGTGTTGACAATCTGCTGTAAAAATCCCCAACCTAATTACATTACGGTGTGTTGCACAGTTTCTATGCACGCCGTGACTTCACCAGTTTTTAATATTTTACTGCAGATTTGCAACATTGCCATTTTTTCCACCTCCCCATGAACAGTACAGCTGTCATTTTCACATCCTGTTCAGAATGTGTTTTGCACCTGTGGTGCTAAATGCCATAGTTGCTGCAGCATAAGCAGCTTTGCCAACAAACTGATATTGCCACTGTTCATGAGTTGGGGTCACAAAAACATGTTGAAAATTTGGAGTGAAAATACCAACGAATGCCTGAGGTGTTAGGGTTTCCAACCATAACGCCCACCCTTTAGAGAATGACAGGCTTCAGGGGTGTGACTTGGGATTCTGTGTTGCTCTACGCATTCCACACCCTGCAGCCAGTGAGAGGCATCGAGGTATGCCTTGGACTCTTTGGCCCCAAAGTTCACTCCATTCTCCTATACTGCACCCATCTCACTATATTTCCTGATGGAATGGGGTGCGCATAAGGGCCAAAGACCCCAAGGCACACCATGACACGTGTCAGTGTCTGCAGGGTAGGGTGTGGTGAAATGGCATGGCCGTTATGCCTGACAATCCAAAGGCACACCCCAATGCCTGTCAGTCTCTGCAGGGTGGTGGTGGGGTTGGCTTCAGTTCAATACTTCACTGCCATTTCTATTATGCAGCTCTGTAACTTCTACACTACCAATGCCAATGCCAGCAAGCAAACATTCGGCATTGACAAATGCTTGTTATATTTTCTGTATTTCTAATTGTTTTAAGTTTGTTGTCTATATGGTGCCTAGAGCCTTGATAGGCACCTAACAAATAAAATTTCTCTTGCCTTGCCTAGATTTAAGTACTTGTCACTAAAAGTTATGTGTTTGACATGTACCTGAGTGACTGCCACATGCTGTGTTTTAGAGCAGGAGAGATAGCAGACACTAACTACTGTAATTGTACAGTGTGACTGTCACATGCTTGAAATGAAGACCAGGAACCCAATAAATTAAGTTATGTACCTTTGCTGCATTTTACAATGTACCATGCAGATCTTTGTAATAAAAAACACATCTACCAAAAAGAGCAACAGGAATTGACTTACATCTTGCTTGTTAACAAAGCAACACTGAGTTTATTTATTAACTGTAGATTTATTTATTTATTTGAAAATTGGTGATTGGCAAAGACACACTGAGCCAAGGCTCATTTCCAGATGTGACCCAGGGGAAGGGAATAGGGATACAAAATGCATAGCACAGGCATAGTTCAGTTACAATAAAGTGTCTCATAGGGGCTGCTTTTCTGCAGAATGACACAAAGCATAAATCAGGAAGACAAATATAATCATTTTAAAGCTATATACACCAACCTGCAAGATTCTAAATGTGAAGTTATATTGTCAGAGATTTTGCTGTCCCAAGATCAGGGTACAGATTAAGCAAGAAGATAGCTAGAATTAACAATTGGTTATGTAGGTGGTGTCTAGTTCAGGAACTAAATGCATTAGACTTGGGGAAAGTTTTTATAATAAATGCAATATTTGCTGTTGGGACAGTTTACATTTGAATAGAAAGGGTAGTAAGGAATTAGACTGACTTTTTAAAGAGTATATATATATATATATATATATATATATATATATATTATATATATGTATTTAACTAAGATCTAAGCGAGAGGGACCCAGTTAAATTACATTGGAAATCACATTCTCAAAACTA
Organism: Neoceratodus forsteri; assembly: GCA_016271365.2. Taxonomy (NCBI): domain Eukaryota; kingdom Metazoa; phylum Chordata; order Ceratodontiformes; family Ceratodontidae; genus Neoceratodus; species Neoceratodus forsteri. The sequence goes on from CM057449.1 coordinate 340,391,432, forward strand.
GAAGCCCAATAAATAAGATTAAGAGGATTAAAACAGAAGAAGGTGAGTGTGACAGGGAGCTCCCACCACTCTTGAGGACCAACCTTTTCTTAAATCTGTTGCAACATTTCTTCTATTTCTTAGCCTACTTGATCCTTTACAATTTCTAGTCCATAAGGTTGGCCACCTATGGACACCTCTTCCCTTTCTTGACTATGCTGTAGTGTCCTCTTTAATTTTCCTTTTCCCTCTCAGATCCTCATACAGGGAGGTTATTGTGGTGATGTCCAAAGGTATGTAAAACAGGTTGTGTTTATTGTTGTTGGATTTAGTATGTAATATCACTATGTCATAAAATACCTTGATTTATATACCTTATGTTTATGAAACCTGTAAATGTTGAAAATACCATGGCACTAGGTTTTTTGATAATGGTAAAAAGTACTAGGTGACTATTATAGAAATTAAGTTAGTTGTGCTATTTAAAATGCATGTAAATTGCTGTAAACTGAACAAGTCTGAAATGTCATGGTGATTTGCATATATATCCCATGATGCTTTCCATTATGGAAGTATGTATGATGTTGTATTTCTTTGAAGCTTGATTTGTTGCCAATGCCCTTTGGGGTAACCCTTTTTTCAGTGATTCTGCATTGAGGTTCTTTGTCTATATTTTTTTTTTCTTTTTGAGCCCCTACCACCGAAACAAACAGGGCCTAATGTAGGATGAAGGTTTTTCTAAAAATGTTTAGATCAGAGATCAATGTCAGTAGGTGCTGGCTAAGTGCAGAGAAAGGACATACTTAGTCTGTTGCTGCAAACTGATGTACTGAAGAAGGAATATGATATTACTAAAGCTTATTTCCTGTATTTTGAATAAACATCACACAGAGATTGTGTGTTGAACCTAGAAGTTCAGTGTTTGGTCCATCTGTTATCCTACAACCCTCCACAGTGAGATCAAAGCACTTTAATTAATGCCCATAGTCTTAGAAATAAAATGGATGAATTAAAATACTTTCTGTATAAAGACAAAATAGAAATCTGTGGAATAACAGAGGCATGGTTTAGAAAAGGAGACTGGCTAGAGGAGATATCGGGTTTTAACCTATTTCATAAGGAAAGAACCGATAAAATGGGTGGAGGAGTAGCCCTTTATGTTGCTAATACCCTAAAAGCACATGAATTAGATCAAGACTTACAAAGAAAGGGATAGTGAGGAACAGATATGGATACAATTAGAATTAAGAATAAAGAAGTTAACTATAGGACTTTGCTATCGCTCACCAAGTTTGACTAATATAGAAAATTCAATTTTTTCTGGATGCAATAGAAAACAAAGATATAAGCAGAAACTGTATCCTAATGGGTGACTTTAACTTCCCCAGAACTGATTGGAACAAACTAAATGGAAGAAATATTATTGAGAACAGAATGATTGACATAATTCTACATAGGAACCTGGACCAGCTAGTTAATGATAGCACTAGAAATGAAAACATCTTGGGACTTAATTTTCAGTAACCATGATGAACAGATAAGTAATGTTAAGGTGATTCAACCATTGGGTAACAGTGACCACAGAATGGTGAGCTAAACAATTAATAGGACCTGGAAAACTACAAGGGGAAATACAAAACAAGGATGTTATAATAAAGTGGATTATACTACAATACAATCATGTTTGTAGTCATGGGAATGGAGAAAGGAGTTGCAGCGGCAATCTCAGGATAATACATGGAATCTTATAAGTAATACATTACAATGCTATACTATATTAAGAAATATGTACCAGAAGTTAAAAAAGTACGACCAAAAGGGAAGGATACCAAGGTGGTTTAACAACAAAATAAAACAAAAACTAATCAGTAGAAAGAAAAAGGCTTATAAAAAATATATGAAATATAAAACACCAGAAAGATGGGAAAAAATATAAAGATTTGCTAAGAAAATGCAAAAATTCCATTCAAAAAGCAAAAATGGAGGGTGAAATAAAACTGGCTACACTCACAAAAGATAATAAAAAGCAATTATTTAATTATGTAGAAAACCTAAAAGGTGGTCAAATATTGGTCAGTTAGGTGATGGGGCATCATTAATACAAGATGAGACAGAAATGGTAAACACATTTAATGAGTATTTTCTGAGCGTCTTTCAAAAACAAGGGGATCCCCAAATTATCAATAGTCTAGATGTCTGTAAAAAAAACATACAGGTAAGAACCATAACAGAAACAGAAGTATCAGACAAGCTCAATAAATTAAATATACATAAGGCAGCAGGACTGGATGATTTCCATCCAAGATTTTTGAGGGAACATGCCGATGTACTGTACTGGCTGACCCACTTGTTCTGTTTAATTCATCTCTCAGAGAAGGTACTGTGGTACCAGAATGGAAAGAGACATATATTTTCCCTATCCTTAAAAAAGAAGATAAAAGGGGAGTAGGTAATTATTGTCCCATAAGTATAACCTAAATTTTTGGAAAAACAATAGAAGGTTTTATTAAAGAACAAATTGATACGCATATAGCTCAAAAATGCCTATCAGATATTTCACAGCATGGGTTTGTGCCCGGTAGATCTTGTTTAACTAATCTGTTACCTTTTTTTAAAGCAGTTAGTTGTGTTCTAGATAAAGGATTACCCATAGACGTAATATATATCTGGATTACTCCAAAGCCTTTGATTCAGTCCCACTCAAAGAGTCGATAAGTACATTAACAGAAATAAAACTAAACCCCATTCTTATAGCATGGGTAGAATCAAGTCTATGTGATAGAAGACAGAAGGTCAGTGTTAGAAGATTCCTGTTGGAGTGGAGTGAGGTGATGAGTGATGTACCTCAGGGGTCTATTTTTGGTCTCCACATTATTTAACATCTTGTGTCTTCAATGAAATCTTCTGAGGATGTGTGGCTCTGCAAATATGCAGACGGCACAAAGTTAGGTGCAATAATAAATAATAAGGAGGCTACTGATAAGTAAAAAACACAAATATTCAAATTGGAAGAATGGGCAAAACAACACAAATTGGATTTCAACGGGAATAAGTGTAAAGATATGCACTTCAGTCATAACAATATTAAAACTGAATACAAAATAAATAACAAAATAATATCCAGTACAAATAATGAAAGAGACCTGGGAGTAATAATAAATAATACACTCAGTTTTTGATAATCAAGCTAAAGAGGTGGTTAAAAAAGGAAACAAAATATTAGGAAATATCCTCGGAAATATTAAAAGTAGAAATCATAAAGTGATTATGCCTCTGTATTCCACACTGGTAAGGCCTACATTGGAGTACTGCACACCTTTCTGTACACCCCAAAACATAGGGAAATGAAACTCATAGAAAGAGTACAGAGAAAGGTTACTAAGAGAGTCACAAATTTAAAGGATAAAGCACATGAAGAAAGACTTAATGAATTGGATTTATACTCTTTAACATACAGAAGACAAAGAGGTGATCTGTGTTATGTTTATAGGGCATTCCACAATAAACACATTTGGGAAACATCAGGTTTAAACAGAAAAACAGGTCACAGACCCACCCGATCTCACAGTTTACAACTAAAAGGTGATTTCTGTAAAACTACAAGACAGGTTAAGTGGTTCAGTCAGAGAGTGGTAGCAGCACTGAATACGTTACCTGAAACTGTTGCTATAAAGGAAACTATGGACTCATTCAAAAGGTCTTTAGATGTCCACATGAGCCAAAATAAAACCATGTTTTTCACTGATAAGTGGTGAGTCAGAATATGGCTTTTGAGCTAAGTGACTTGTTTCCATACCTATGAACCTATGAACTCTTGTAATTTGGGTATTGTGGATTTATATCTCTGGCTGCAGGAGCCTGTGCTTCAGCACACAGAAGGAAGCAGTGTTGTAATCTGAGTATCCTGGATTTCTAGCTGCAGTGACCAGTGAGTGTGTATGTCTTGTAGTGTGCATACCACAGATACAAATGCATGAAGGTAGTGCATCAGTGCTACTGCATTTGTGTCAAGCCCTGCACCAAGGGGAGAGTCTATCCACATTTAAGTGCGCCCCAAAAATTGTGCATGGAAAATTTTAATGATGCAGATTTTAGTGTTGCACTTAAATGTTAGAATATTTTAACATAATCATAGTCACAGTTACACAAATGTGTTAAATCCTCCAGAAAGGTGATTTTGCAGGACAGCTTAAATCACCTTTCAACCTGTACTGAAAATTCCCAACATCCTTGCTCATGAGGTAGGGTCGTATAAACTGTATATTCAAAATTATTTGGGAGTAAAATATTGTAAAATGGCCAAGTTATGAATAACATTATGTAAGACACAAAAAAATAGAATTTTAGTGTCACACATTTAAGTAAAACACTAAAATGTGCAACACTACCATTTTAGTGTCGCAAATTTAGGGCCCAATTTTAAAAGCAGTTAGATTGACACAAGTGGCTTGTGTCAAAAGAGTTTGATACAAGAGGTGACTTGCATCATAATTTGCACCAAACACAATTTTACAATGCAGCCTGCGTCAGATATAGATACAGCAAACAAAGTCTATCTGGCTCATGCAGCAAAATGTAACACCTCAAATACAAGAATATGTAAAATGAACAAAAGGTGTGCAAATTAACGGAAGGACTCTAAGTAAATGCTCAGTACTCAGGGTTTATTAGGGTGCCATAAACAGAACAGGAATGCCCAGAATTTCAAAACCCAATGAGGCTCTTCGCCAGGGAGAAGGGCAACTGGGACCACTGACATAAAATTTCTACAAGTACATCAACAAAGTGCTTAGTACAAGAATCATAAATCAATTAAAACAATAGACTCACTAGATGAACAGAAGGTAAACAAGATATAATAGTAGACAAAATGCTGTGGTTAAACAGGCTGGGAAAACCACTCAGTTATATTTTGGAAGGAAGGGATCCAAAAGTTCCAAATATTGCAAACTCTTTATAACAAGTTTACAAAACACGTATATTGTAGAACTGCAGGAAAACTTTTTTTTTTTTAAAAAGGTTGATATAATCCTAGAAAATGAGTTTAAAGGAACAATTGGAAGAAGCTTGGGAACCACAAGGTGGGGTTTCAAACAAGTTTCAAAGAACTCTAAGGTGAGAAAAAATAAACATAAATTAGTCATCAAAACACAAATGAAATGTATGTTATTAACAACCTGCAGAGAAAATGGAATAAAATATCCAGTAAATTACAAGTATGGCAGAATATCCAATGCATCATTTAAGCTACGTGGTTAAACAGCACTCCAAAGAAAAAATGAGTCTTCTTTAAGTTTTCCAAAGTTTTTACATCTCTTACCCTCTCTAATATTAACTTTGATACAGGCAATGCCCATAAATTTAAAGTTGTCAGTGGAGGCTCTGTGTTTGATGCACCAGTGGCATCCAACTGGGGTACCTACCCGTCTATTCAGGATGGAGTGAAATGCTCTTGGATCCTCTCTTTGAGTGGGCAGGTGGTTAAACCACATAAACAGAGGGCAGTCACACCACAGGTCATGTACTACAAATGGTGTGTGGCAAATGATAAACTGTTGCACTTCAAATTTAACACCATTAGTGGGACTAGTGAATCTATTCCTCTGAAGCATAAACTTTTAAATGTTGTAATTTCATTGCAGTGTGAGCCAGCATTGGCCCAATGGAAAAATATCTTGGTGTACTTGTATTCATAGAAGAGTGGCTTGTACCACAGTGTCTCTAATGCTTTGTGCTTTTTGTACTACTCTGGGATACTCACCCATGTTGCCCTTTAAGTCAGGATCTACCTCAAGAATGTTCCAAAACTTTTAGTGTGCCTGCTAGTTTTGGAGCTACCGAATGTATTCAGTTATGAAGTTAACCTATCAGTAGGGTCTTTTTACGATTTTATGGTGTATTTTTTTTTTATCCTGGGAGCAAACATAGGCTTCAACCTCCTGGAGTATAGCAGTGATCATAGTCTCTATCAATCTAATCTAATCATGAGGTCCTTTGAGTGGTGATCATAGGTAGCTGCTGTAGAGCAGTTTCCTCCACACCCTTAGGGAAATGCCCTGGGGTTTACCCTATTTTAAATGGGGGTGGATGGCAACTGTCAGGGTCTGACAGTGGTTATCAATCAATGAGCATGTACTGTATACAGCATGCGGCCATTGAGAGTTCAGTCACAGCCAGCCATGGTGGTGAGAGGAGGCTGTGTTGGTCCCTGGCTCCAATTCAGGATGGGGCAGAGTGGGGTGATGGGACACTACTTGATGGGGTGAGGGCCACTAGACCATCAGGGACTGTTATCACATTGTTATTGGGGAGACTGGGGATTGGGGATCTCTGGACTACCAGGAAAGTTATATCATTTTACTTGGGGAGATCGGTGATGGGAGCTGCTAGCCCACCAGGGAGGTTAAATCAGTATATTTAGGCAAGACTGAGATTGGGAGGAGCACTAGATCACCAGGGAAGTTGTGTTTATTGTACATATTGCTGCACACTGAAATACACTCTCTGGGTGCAACATCACTGTGGCTGATGCACCTCTGTCCCCGATACCTCCACTACCACCTCCTGTGCCCTTATGCCCTGACACCCTCCTGGCATGCTGTTTCTCTCCCCTCACCATCCTGGCCCCTCTAGTGTTGTGCTGAGAGGGGCCAGATTCCTGTGGCAATGTCTGCAGATCGTCAACCATTTGGCAGCTAGAGACTTAGTGGCAAATCCGGGGAGTTTGGCGCTGATCCTGCTTTTATAAAATCGAGTTCAGGGTCCCTGGTACACCTGGAGTTTGCCGCAACCCTTAGAACAACGAATAGCATCACTCTAAGGGCTCTTTTAAATTGGGTCCCCAATATCTTAATGTTGTATTTAAATGCATGACACTAAAATTCTCAGCTTGTTACATGAAAATTTGCCATTTATGTAAAATACCGCCAAATCTCCAAAAAGGTATTTCTGGCTTATTTGGGAAAAAAACAAACGGACAATGGATTCTTGCTTAACAGGTCCCATTTAGCAAGATTCATGTGTTTGTTTAGTTTTTCAAATTCTTCGTCTTTATGAATTTATGTATTTTCCACGACCTGAACATTTTTCTCACAAAAGGTAAATCACTAAGGATGCAAAAAGTAAATGTTCATGAAAGGTAGGCATTGGTGGGTAGTAAAATATCATATTCTAAACATGACCTGTGGGTAACTCTACATTACATTAAATTACCCTAATGCATAACGGTAGTTGGTTAAGGTAGGTAGACTCTACCTTGATTTTTGTACTATCCTATTACCCTGATTTTCTACTATCCTGTCCTGTCCATAACCAAACAAACACAGAGACATCTGCTACCTCATCAGGTGCCATGTTGAGGTACATTAATGTGTCCGCACTCTGGGCTCAAATTACAAACACCCAGAACTCATAAGCTCAGAAGAAGCCTTATACATTTTAAAAGAAAACTATCTTGTTTTAATGTGTAGAAATAGAAAGCTTTAATATGTATGTGGAGTTTTAAAATTAGTATTCCATAACCATTCATTGGCATAGCATAGTTCTCTTTCTGTTAAGTCATTTTTTTACATTCACCACAGTAATACTAAACAGGTAAATAAATAAACGGCTCACAACGTCTTTGAGTGCAGTCGGACATGAGCCGACTGCAACACGCTCAAGCCCACTTACAGTTAATTGTTCAAGACTAGAGGTATATGTGTGATGCAAGCTGTAGTAAAACTTTGAAGACTGGTGAATTGCATATGCTCACACATCCTCAGACTTCGACCAGAGACCTATGTTGCCACCGAATGCGGCCCCCCTGCTTGGTTGCCTACTCATACCCTCAACTTTGTCTCCTGCACCCTACTACTACAGAACCTTGAGCTCTACTCTACTACTCTTTCTCAGCCAAACTGGCTGCGGGCAACTCCTTCTTCCTCCTCTGATCAGCTCCATCCACACTTGTCTCTGCAGGCCTTCGAGTCCCAACCTGACCTTGATACACACGCTCACTATGACAAGAGGGTGTCAGGTGAATAATGGCACAGAATACAAACAGTTGACATCCATCACTCTGTGCAGTTGTGTGCTGACTCACAACTTACTGACTCACATCACTGCTTGTTAAACAATACTACCTGCCCCAATACCTGACCCAATTACAACTGTACTAAGCCAGAAAGGGGTAGCATATTACCCAAACTACCCTGTCTGGCTTAAACACGTAACTAGCCCACATGCCTGATCCAGCTACCTGCTGGGTAGCCCAAGTCTAGTGACAGGTAAATTTATTTTTTGTGCCAGAGGGCTATCCTGAAACATTACTGAGCATGCTTAGCAAAAGCAAGCATTTGTCAATGCCGAATGGTGTCTCACTGACATTGGTAGTGCAGGATTTAGAGATGCATAATTGGAATGGCAGTGAAATATTGAATTGATGCCAACCCCACCCCCACCCTGCAGAGACTGACAGGTGTTGAGGTGTGCCATTGGGTCATCAGCTATAACGCTCATGCCATTTAACCTCACCCTACCCTGTAAACACTGACAAGTGTTGTGGTGTGCTTTGGGGTCTTTGGGCCTTATACTTACCCCATTCCATAAGGAAATATGCTGAGATGGGTGCAGTATAGGAGAATGGGGTGAAATTTAGGGCCGAACACTCCAAGGCACACCCCTGTCACTGGCTGCAGGGTGAGGGTGGAATGGCATGAGCATTACAGCCAATGATCCCAAGTCACACTCCTGATGCCTGTCAGTCTCTTCAGGGTGGGATGTTACAGTTGGAAACTCTAATGCCATAGGCGTTTGTTGATATTTTCACTCCAAATTTTCAACATGGACTTTTTTGTGACCCCACCTCATGAAGCGTAGCACTTTTAGCCAAAAGGTGGTTTTGCTGCGATTATGCCATTTTGCGACACAGCCGCGAAACACATTTTGGGCAGGATGTGAAAAATTACAACTGTATTGTTCATGAGGAGGTGTACAAAAATGGCAATGCTGAAAATCTGGAGTGAAAATATGAAAAATTGGTGAAGTCATGAGCAGGCATAGAAACTCCGTAACACACGTCCGTAACCCAATTATTTTGGGGATTTTTTTAACCACATTTTCAAAATAGGCATTTTGGGACCTCCCCTCATGAACAGTGGCACTGTGATTTTGTTAATCTGTCCCAAAAGTTGATTTCCCACAGCGACCATGCCATTGTGTTCCACAGGTGCGAAAACACATTTTGGGCAGGATGTGAAAAATGACAGCTGTACTGTTCATAAGGAGGTTTAAAAAAGTGCCAGTGTTGAAAATCTGGCATGAAAATATTGCACCTTTGAGAACTTACAAGGCGCTGGAAACAGCGCAGCGCACGCTGTAACACAGTCATTTTATGGATCTTTGTCACCAGATTTTCAACATAAGCATTTTAGGACCTCTGCTCATGAACAGTGTCACTGTCATTTTCTCAAATTGTCCCAAAAACTGATTTTGCACAGCGACCGCGCTATTCTGCACCGGATGTGCGAAAACACATTTTGGCCAGGATATGTAAAATGACAGCTATACTGTTCATAAGGAGGTATGGAAAAATGCCAATTTTGAAACTCTGGAGTGAAAATATTATAAATTCACGAAGTTATGAGCGTGCATGGAAACTGCACAACGCATGCTCCTAAAACAATTTTTTGGATTTTTCCACCAAATTTGCAACATAGGCTTTTTAGAGAGCCCCTCATAACTGATGTGGCACTGTCGACAGTTAATCAGTCCCAAAAGATGATTCTGCGAGTGACTGCAAAATCAAATTTCGGGATGGAATAACACCATGACAGTGACTGAATTCACGAGGAGTGGTCCCAATAACCCCATGTTGAAAATTTGGTGCCAAAATTCCCAAAAATGTCCGAGATATGCACCAAAGTTGAAAAAACCCTATTTATGCCATTATACAGCTTACCAGCATTTCTTCCGTTTGCGGTCAGCTTTGAAGAGTGCAGACATGTTCCCAGGCCACCGAAGATCGTCGTACCATGCTCCAGAGGTAAGTATGGGGTGAGGGGGGTGTGTGGGGAGGCAGGGTGCACAGAGGTTCAGTGAAGGTTGGGGAGGGCCACAGGAGTTGACGAAGGACCATTTTCTGGTTTGCAGGTTTTAAAAAAAAAAAACATTGTGGGACAGTTTTTGTTTTACAGGGGCATTTGGCACACTGGGGTGGGCTACCAACATGCCACCTGACTGTTTTTTTGGGAGGGTGCTGGAGCTGATGGGGGATTGGGCACCCCCATCGGCACATACCGAAGGAGGGGGGGAGAAGAGCCAAGGGGGGTTGGGCACCCCCCTCGCCACACAACAAAAGTGGCAGGGTCATTATGCTGATGGGGAGTGGGCTCCCCTGTTTTCTAAATAAACGGGGAAGGGGGGACTGAAGCCAACAGGGATTGGGCCCCCGTCTGCAAAGAAAGGCTGTTTGAGGGGCTTATGATGCTGATGGGGATTGGGCACCCCTGGGCATACACTTTAAATGGGGGCATTATGCCAATGAGGAGTGGGCTCTGCGGCAGTCAGTGCCGCCATGTTTATTAAACTGTTTCACCAGGAAAGGCATGCTGCTGCATGACAAGCTTGGCTCTCACTGCAGTGGACGTTTTCTTAGATCTGGTGGCCAGTTTACGTGTTGCTGGTGTCAGCACCTGCAGCTGCCTTATTGGGGAATGAGGGACACATCTACTGATGCATGCCCCGCATTCGCCCACACTGACTGCACCTCCAAATCTGCTACTACTGCAATATGTTGGCTGGCGGGCACGCATGAGCCAACATAAAAAAGAGACTAAAAATCCTTATAACTCTTGAAACAATTAATATTTTTTCACAAAACCTTTGAAAGACACTGTTGACTGCGTATGTCCTAGTGAATCCTATGTATAGTATAACATACATTTAACAGCAGTACTTTGTTTCACATATTGCCTAGTAAGATATGTACCATCCACTTGTAACATAGAAGCATAGAAACATAGACTTTGATAGCAGATAAGGACCGCTTGGCCCACCCAGTCTGACCATTTTCCTACCTACTTGATAAGCTGCAGATCCTAGTTTTACCAACAGCCTACTTCCTCCTACCTCCCACTAGAATTGTCTTATGTCTGTCCCATGCATTCTTAAATTCCCCCCGCTGTTTTTGACCCCACGATCTCCTCAGGAAGGTCGTTCCATACATCCACCACCCTCTCCATGAAAAAATACTTCCTCACATTGCCCCCCAAGTCACTCCTCTATCTTCAAATTGTGCCCCCTTGTTCTTGCACATCTCTTTTTCTGAAAGATGCTACCTGCTTGGACTTTGTTGATACCCTTGAGGTACTTGTAAGTTTCTATCATGTCACCCTCTCCCTCCTTTCTTCAAGGCTACACATATTAAGCTCCTTTAGTCTCTCTCTCATATGTCTTCTGTGCAGACCCTGCACCATTTTAGCTACCCTCCTCTGGACTGCCTCTGTCCTGTCTATGTCTATGTCCTTATGGAGATGGGGTCTCCAGAACTGCATGCAGCACTCCAGATGGGGTCTCACCAACTGTCTGTACAAAGGGATGACAACTTCCTGTTTTCTACTGGTGATGCCTCCCATGCATCCCAGTATCCCCCCAGCCCTTCTTACTGCCTTCTCACATTGTACTTTGTTTCATACAGTTTCAAGAAGAAATAGTATACATGTAATACTATACATGTCCTACACATGTAACATTATTTGAGCAGTTCCAAGCATGCATCCTAAAGAAAAAAAGTACCAAATATGTAATAAGTAAAGTACTGTACTTACAAATCTGTAACACGTCTTCTGCTTTGCACGGGGTCCACAGTATTGTGTGCAAAGCAAGCTGCATGATAAATCAATATAAAACTCTTTGGCTGTGCTCTACAAGTATTCTAATTATAGACCAAAAATCAGTACACAGATACACAGAAATGTGATGGCAGAGAAAAGCCCCACAGCCCATCTAGTCTGCCCAACACCCTACCTCCCTTCTGTTATGCTTCCACCTTCTTTTTCCAACCCTTAAATCTATCCCAAGTCCTCATGAACCCTCCACCATTTCAGCTGCCACACCTCCTCCAGCAGTTTGTTCCAGGCCTCCACCACCCTTTCCATGAAAAACTGCCCTGACATTACCTCTGTATTGCTCACCTTTCAGTTCGAGGCTATGTCCCCTCGTGTTCACTCCCTTCTTCACACAGATACACACAGAAATGTGGCTGGAGAAGGCACCACGGACCATCTAGTCTGCCCAACACCCTACCTCCTCCCTTCTGTTATGCTTCCACCCTCTTTTCCCAACCCCTTAAATCTATCCCAAGCCCTCTTGAACCCCTCCACCGTTTCAGCTGCCACTACCTCCTCTAGCAGCTTGTTCCAGGCCTCCACCACCCTCTCCATGAAAAACTGTGCCCTGATATTACCTCTGCATTGCCCACCTTCCAGTTTGAGGCTATGTCCCCTCGTGTTCACTCCCTTCTTCAATTTGAACAAGCTGTTACCCTCTACCATATTTATTCCCTTTAGATACTTAAAGGTCTCAATCAGGTCCCCCCTCTCCCTCCTAGTCTCCAGAGGGTACAAATTCAGCCCTTTCAATCTTCTCTTATAGGGTACATTCTGTATCCCTCGTACCATTTTGGTTGCCCTTCTCTGCACCTTCTCCAACAGCTCAACATCTCTTCGTTGGTGAGGCCTCCAGAACTGCACCCCATACTCCAGATGCGGCCTAACCATGGTTCTGTATAATGGCATTAGCACCTCCTCTTCCTGCTATTAAACCCCTCACAATGCAGGCCAACATTCCATTTGCCTTTCCCACCGCCTCTGCTACACTGGCTGCCCACCTTGAGGTCACGTGATACTATAATCCCCAGGTCCCTTTCTGTTTCCTTCTCTTAATCACCAACCCCCCAAGGGAGTAAGTTTCCCTCCTATTCTTCCTCCCCAGGTGCATCAGCGTGCACTTTTGTGTACTAAACTTCAATTTCCAGGTGTCAGACCACTTCTTCAGCCTCTCCAAGTCCCACCTCATGGCTTGCACCCCACTAGGTGAATACACCCTATTGCAGACTTTTGTATCATTTGCGAACAGGCACACTCATCCTTCTAGACCCTCTGCTAGGTCACTAACATACATGTTAAAGAGTATTGGTCCTAGCACTGACCCCTGTGACACCCCACTGGTCACTGCCTGTTCCCTGGAATGTGTCCCATTAACCACCACTGTCTGACTCCTTCCCTTCAACCAGTTTTCCACCTACCTGGTGATCCTGTTGTCCACCCCTAGTCTGTCCAGCTTATGTACCATTCCACCATGCGGAACGGTGTCGAAGGCCTTATTGAAATTCAGATTGGCCACGTCCACTGCTCCTCCCTGGTTCACTATCAGTGTCACCCCATCAAAAAACTCTATAAAGTTAGTCTGACAGGACCTTCCCTTGGTGAAGCCATGCTGCCTGTCATCCTGCATGCCATTAATCTCCAAGTATTCAATTTGAACAAACTATCCCCTTCCACCTTGACTATTCCCTTCAGATATTTAAAGGTCTCAATCATGTCCCACCTCTCCCTCCTAGACTCCAGAGGTACAAATTCAGCCCCTCAATCTTCTCTCATAGGGTACATCCTGCATCCCTCATACCATTTTGGTTGCCCTTCTCTGTACCCTCTCCATCAACTCAACATCTCTGCATAGATGAGGCCTCCAGAACTGCACCCCATACTCCAGATGCGGCCTGACCATGGTTCTGTATAACGGCATTAGCACCTCCCTCTTCCTGCTATTAAAACCCTTTGCAATGCAGGCCAACATTCCATTTGCCTTTCCCACCACCCTACTACAATGGCTGCCCACCCTGAGGTCACGAGATACCATAATCCCCAGGTCTCGTTCTGTTTCCTTCTCCTTAATCTCCCCCCCCAAGGGAGTATGGTTCCCTCCTATTCCTCCTCTCCAGGTGCATCACCAAGCACTTTCGTGTATTAAACTTCAATTTCCAAGTGTCAGACCTCCTCTCCAGCCTCTCCAGGTCCCACCTCATGGCTTGCACCCCACTAGGGGAATCCGCCCTATTGCAGACCTTTGTATCATCTGCGAACAGACACATCCATCCTTCCAGACCCTCCACTAGGTCATTAACATAGATGTTAAAGAGTATTGGTCCTAGCACTGATCCCTGTGGCACCCCACTGGTCACCTCCCATTCCTCGGAATGTGTCCCATTTACCACCACTGTCTGACTCCTTTCCTTCAACCAGTTTTCCAACCACCTGGTGATCCTGTTGTCCAACCCTAGTCTGTCCAGCTTATGCACCATTCCGCCATGTGGAACGGTGTTGAAGGCCTTACTGAAATCCAGATAGGCCACGTCCACCGCTCCTCCCTGGTCCACTATCTGTGTCACCCCATCAAAAAACTCTATCAGGTTAGTCTGACAGGACCTTCCCTTGATGAAAGCATGCTGCCTATCATCCTGCATGCCATTCATCTCTAAGTATTCTATCAACCTGATCTTAAGTAGTGTTTCCATTACCTTCCCCACCACCGAGGTAAGACTAATGGGACAGTAGTTTTTGACCTCGTCCTTCCTCCCCTCCTTATGTAGTGCGACCACCTCTGCCCTCTTCCAGTCCATTGGCACCACCCCGGTGTCCAAGGACAAGTTAAACAGTCTCGCCAGATACGGCGCCAGTTCATCCTTCACCTCCTTGAGAACCCTTGGGTGTATTCCATCAGGCCCCATTGCCTTGTCCACCCTAAGTCTACCCAGCTCTTCCCTTACTCCTTCAGCTGTGAATTCTGCCACCCGCACCTGCCTGTGGCTGTCACCCTCCCCACCCCTTCCTGGTCCCCTGCCTTCTCTTTCCTCCATGAAGATTGAGGTGAAATAGCTATTTAATGCCTCTGCTTTTTTGAAATCTCCTTCCAGTATTGTTCCACTTTCCCCCTTATCCTTTCGATCCCATGCTGTGCCCTTCTCCTTTCTCCAGCATACCTAACGAAGGTTTTTTTTCCCTCTCCTTGCCTGCTTCACTATCCTCTCCTCAGTGGCCTCCTTAGCCCTCCTTATCTTTTGCCCTGCCTCCTTCCTTTTTTCCCCTGTAGGTTTTCCTGTCCTCATCCTTTTGTGTCCTCCTGTACCTCTTGAATGCTCTAGTCTTCTCCTTGACCCCTAACGCCACCTCTCTAGTGAACCATAGAGGTCTTTTCCGTCTTCTATTCTTTCTTCCCCTTCTTATACATGAGAAGGACTGGAGGGTAAGGTTTGTCCATTTGCAGATGACACCAAGATCTGCAACACAGTAGATGATCCAGATGGGGTGGGCAGAAAGAGAAGCTATCTGGATAAACTGGCAAAATGGTCGGAAGAGTGGCAACTGGGGTTTAATGCAAAGAAGTACAAGATCATGCACATAGGGAAGAGAAACCCTGAAGCCACCTATAGACTTGGAGGGGTGTTGCTGGCAATCGCAAGGGAAGAAAGAGACTTGGGTATCATCATCACCGATGAATTGAAATCATCCAAGCAGACCACTAAAGCAGTAGGTAAGGCTAGAGGGATGTTGGGGTGTATTAGTAGGGGTATCACAAGTCGGAAGAGGGAGGTAATAATCCCTCTTTGCAAGACACTGGTTATGCCCCATCTGGAGTACTGTATGCAGTACTGGAGGCCACACCTTCACAAGGACATTAACCAGATTGAAGCAGTCCAGAGAAGGGCAACCAAAATGGTGCAGGGACTGCATCAGAAAACATATGAGGACAGATTAACGGAGCTCAATATGTATACCCTAGAGCAAAGGAGGGAGAGAGGTGATATGATCGAAACATTCAAACACCTTAAGGGCATTAACAAGGTGAAAGAGTCTAACATGTTTCAATATAAGAAAAACAGCATGAGATTAGAGGGAGGCCAATTAAGGGGTAATGTGAGGATGTTCTTTTTCACAGAAAGGGTGGTGGATGCATGGAACGGCCTATCTCAGGAAGTGGTAGATATGAATACAGTGCAGGGCTTCAAACAGTCATGGGATAGGCATAAGGGAGCAATACAGATGAGTATGAATAGATATACCATTGACAGAGCAAAGGCCAGTGGCACATTCATAAGGCAGAAAAAGAAATGGGAAGACTGGATGGGCCTTTCCGTCCTTATCTGCCGTCAACTTCTATGTTTCTATGAGTCCATGGCTTTATATACCCCACTCTTGATGGCTGCCCATAATTACTCCACTCCCTATACATCTCCTATCCTCAACATTTCTTCTCCAAGTACCTTCCTTATTCCACGAAAGTCAGCCTTCCTGAAGTCCGTTACCTTGGTTCTCGTCCTAACCCTCTCCCTGCCCGCTCTCACCCTGAACCTGACAGCCCTGTGGTCACTGGTACCAAGCTCTTCCCCCACCTCCACCTCCTCCACACTGTCCCCATTTGTGTGGGCCACATCCAACAGGTTTGCACCCCTAGTGGGCTCACTGACCCTTTGCTGCAGGAATATGCCCTGCAGAGCCTCTAAGATGCACCTGATCCTTGTGGAGATTGCTGTCTGGGCATCCCAGTTGATGTCTGGAAGGTTTAAGTCCCTAACTAGCACAATTTTACCTTTCCTGCCATCCTCGCTACTGATTCTACAAAGTGTCTATCCTCTTCCTCCCCTGCATAGGAGGCCTATAGACTACCCCCCATGCTCAGGTTTTCCCCTGTCCCCTGTCTAGGGTGACCCACATTATCTCTGTTTCCCCCTCCTTATCTCACCCCTCCTTATCTCACCCCTCCATGGCCCCAATCCCTTCCCTGACATATAATGCCACCCCCCTTCCCTCACGATCCTTCCTAAACAAATGATACCCTGGGATCACCGTCTCCCAGGCGTGGTGCTCATTCCACCAAGTCTCACTCACTGCTACAATGTCTAGGTTCTCCTCCATCATGGTGCCTCCAGTTCTCCCATTTTGTTCCCCAGGCTCCTGGCATTTGCAACCAAAGCCCTCCAACATGTAGCCCCATCCCTTCCTACCCTGTTGCTAACTGTTCCCTTGATGTGTGTTGTAACATGGGGGAGAGGCTGATAGCCTCTCTGCTCTGCCTCCCGTAAGGATGGCCCTGTCCTTAGCCCTCCCATTTAATTTAAATTGAACTCCCTTGCCATGAAGTCCCCCAATTTACTCTTTGGTGCAGCTGCCCCTGAAGAACCTCAGGTGCAACCTGTCTTGGTCATACAGCCCTCCTCCTCCCATGTACAGCCCAGTCACCTATCCAGCCAAACTCCATTCGACTGCACCAATCTTGTAGCCAATTGTTGAATGCCCTTATCTTTTCCTTTTTCTGGGTGTGCTGCGACTTGGTACTAGCAACACCTCAGAAAAGGAAATGGAAGGAAAAACAGCGTTACTATTACAGAACCTAGCGAGTTCCTCAAACCTTGCCTGCAGTTCCATCAGACTGTTCCCTCCAAGTCATTTGTGCCCAGGTGAAATACCAGATGAGTCCTTTCAACTTGCTGCTTACCCCAGGAAGGAATATGATGCCTCACCTCTGCGCCATCATCCCTGGCATGCACTGTACCCATACTGCATTGTTTTTGCTCCTTCTTCCTTCCTTCCCATTTTAGCCCCTTAATTATTGAGTCCCGCAAGAGTGCCACCCTACTGCCCCCTGCTTCCTGGGTGTCCTTTTGGCCTCTAGCCTTGTGTCATGGGGTTTGGCTTCCTTTGACCTCCTCATGTTCCATCCTGACTTGGTTTCTGCCCCTGCTCATCATCTGTTCCCCATCACCTAACCTCTCCTGATGTTTACCCACACCCAGTATCTTTCCTTTTTCACCCTCTCCCTTTAGCCTTTCCTTAGACCCCCCTCGTACCTCTTCATCCCTTGTATTTCTGCCTGGCTTCCTTCATCCCTGAAAATCCCTCCTGCATCACTGCTTGAACAGGAGCCAACTTCACCTTGCCTCCCTCTGTCTGCTCCTGGCCTTCCCCCGTCTGCATCATTGTGTGAGATTTTGCCAACTGTGCTTGATCCCCCTCCAACTGTTCCTGTCCCGCCCATCTTTGCAGAAGGTTTTGAGCACTGTGCCCCACTTGAGGAAGTCATCCTCCTCACCACCTGCCCTGTCTGCATATTTCTCTTCTCCTGCACCCTGCCCGGTGCATGTCCCAGCCTCCTACTGCAGCTTCTGCCCTGCAGAGATTCCTTCCATTCATTTTCAGCCTTCCCAGAGCTCAACTCCAGCTCTTCCAGTGCTTCCTTCCTGCCCCTTTTCTTATGCCACAGTTCCCCTAGTGCCACCCTCTGGTGTGTCCATGATGTGCCAGTTCCCACCTCCACCCCTTCCCTTGCATGTGATGTGCCTGCCCCCCTTCCATTGCACCTGAGATCAATCCCCCTGTGTCCCCAAGCCGCCATGCATCCCCTTCTCTGATGGTCCCTGCCGGACCTCTTCCTCCCCAATGTCCTCGACTAACATACCTAGGGGGCAAAACTATTTGTTACTTCCACCCACTGGCCCATCTCACCTCTGTCTGTGTCATCCTTCATTCTGGGCATCCGTCTGCCCTTTCCTGAGCCTACTGTCTTCCACTCCTCCTGATCCCCGGCTGACCCCTTTTCTCTAGCTACAGGTGTCATTTTGTGCCTCTAGGCTTCCTGCTGTCCATTCCACTGACCCCTTTCCTGCTGTCTTGGGCATCCCTGTCTCAACTCTGGACTTGCTGTTTTCTGTTACCACCTCTGGTCTATCCCCTCTGGATCCCCTTCCATCCTCTCCCTCCCGAGCCCTTGACTTCCGGGACAGTATATCTGATCCTCCAGTGAATCCACTCAGCCCTTCCCTCCTTCCTTGGCTTATACTGTCCCAGTGTCTCTACCCCTTTCCAGTTCCCCCTTTAACCCCGCCTTAGCCTCACTACCTCCTCCTTCAGCTGAGTAGCTGCTTGACATCATCACATCCCCCATCCTCCAAGCCCAATTTAGGATCATAGCCATTCCACAGCCACTGCACCCCCCCACCCTGCCAAAAATCCCCTCCCTTAGTCGCCCCTCCCTCTGTGCTGCCCTATCATTTCTTCCGTGATACTCAGATACAGTCCTAAATCACACCTTATGCATTTTGGGCCCCAACCCTCACCTTCTCCTCAGCCCCAACACACAGTCAAGAAGTTTTAGAAATAATAATGCTTGTACTTTTTAGAAATAATAAAGCATGTGCAAACTATAGACTCCTGTAATTAATAACCATAGTCACCAAGTTTAGTCCAAGACACCAAGTTCAGTCCAAGTCCCCAGCACCTCCAGTGTCAGTAGTCCAAAATCAAGTTCCCAGCACCTCCAGCGTCAGTAGTCTCAACCCAGTTCATATCATAGCAATTTCAGCTCTTTTGTGAAGGATTTCTTAATGTCTGTGTCTATTTCCCATATCCACTGAGGTTGAAGTCCACGTCCCCTGTGTAGAAAATGCAGGACCCAGTTTATCTGCTGCAAACCAGTTCCTCGCAGTGCTTTCCTAGCTCAGGACCCTCCTTGCTCCTACCTTCAGTCCTTTGATGTACTCGGCCACTCCCCCCATTAGACCAGCCTGTCAGCTCCTCCACTTGATAATGGCTCCTCCTCCCATCTGGATTTAATAGAGCCCAGGGTTGGGGAGGGTGGGTGGCACCAAATACAGCTCTGAACCGCTCAGCTGCTCTCCTTCCCTTTGGTCACCGACTGCGACCAAGGATGTATATTAAACACCAGACCGGTATGACATGACTCCAGACCTGTAGTCTGGCCTTGGATCATGAGGGTAGGGGATGGGGTGGGGATTAGGGTTGCTATTTACAAATTATGAAAATATTGGCCCTGTATGAGGTACCACACCATTGATGCACAGCCCCATACCTGTAGTTTTGTGTTGGGTAAAAGGGGAAGGGGAAGGGGATAGGAATTAGGCTTGACAACCCTAATAGCACATTTCCAGACTTCATGGAAATTGGGTTGCCTACCATAATGGCACATTCCCAAACACTGAGGGTATGAGTTTTGTGTGGTAGCAACCCTAATCTCCAATTCTCAGTCTGTCTTTCTGCTGCCCCCCCCCCCACTGCCTATGAACTCCTGTTAATAAACTATCCCTTCCCTCTCCTTCCAATCTTTGTGGGCAGTGTTTACTGCTGCCCTAGTTTTCCCACCTTCTCCCATCCTCCATCACTGATCTTCTCTTCTCTCCCACCCTCTTCTCCACTGGGTGAACTCTACATCCTAGGAGACTTCAACACAAAGTGGCTATCTAGCACCAGTCCAAAATCTGTAATCAAGTCTCCTCCTTAAACCTAAAGCAGGTCATCCACAGATCCTACATACCTAAACCTCAAATCAGACAAACATACCCTTATAGACTAGGCACTGACATCCCACCCAGCACTGGGTCATCTCCTCTAGGGTGCTCCCAGACACACTCAATGATCACCATATGATTTTCTGTTTGAGAAAAATCCACCGGACAAAAGCCTCCCCACTCATCCTCAACCTTCGCTCCTACCGATCCCTTGATATATCCTCCCTTCACAATGCTCTTGACGATACTGACTGGACGCCCATTGCCAGTGCATCCTTGGTTGACTCAGCCCTGAGCTATTTTAGCTCCCAGTTCCTAAATGTGTGGAACCATCACACCTCATTTAGGAAGACCAGGGTCCATGGCAACCACCTCCCCTGGGCCTTGGCTGAGCTGCTGGCCTGCCAGCATGCCCGTGACCAGGCTTGGACTGCACTCAAAGCTTCTGGAACTCTCAAGGACCTGCTCAACTATCTCTCCCTCTGTAACGCATGCACCAGGGTATCCGACTTGCTAAAAGTAGAGTATTTCAACTCCTCCTTTCATAATAATCTCAGCACCCTCCAAATTCTGGAAGGTTGTCCATGCTTTATTCTTGCCTCCTGTCAAACCATCCTCTCTTGTTCTAAAAGTAGGGTCCTCCCTGTCTCAGACCCCCGTGGCAGCTGAATTCAACAAATTCTTCACCACCTGTGCCTCCTCCCTTCTCGCCTCCCTCCCCCATGGCCCCCACCTGCCTCCCCATTTGTGGCCCCTCTTTGTCTAGCTTCTCCTTTCAACCTGTTTCACCCCAACAACACCCTACAGGCATTGCTAGCCCTAAATTCCCATAAGGGCAAAAGCCCAGACAGCCTCGACCCCAAGCTGCTTCACCTCTCAGCCTATGCCATAGATCCTCCTCTAGCTACTCCCCTGAACCTCTCCTTTTTGCTTGCCACTGTACCTGCTGCATGGAAGACTGCCACTGTTATCCCCCTTTCAAAGGGTGATGATTCCTCCAACCTCCTGCAATTTTCATCCTATATCGCTGCTCCCTGTCCTGACCCAACTACAAGAGCACCTAACTCTGGCTCAGCTCACCTCTTTCCTTGACTCTTCTTCTTTCTTTATCCCCTTCCAGTCTGGATTCTGCAAGACCCACTTTACCTCCACCTCCCTCCTTTGGCTCACTGAAGCCATTCTCTCAGGCATGGATCAGAGACACATCACATCTGCCATCTTTATCGACCAGGCCAAAGCCTTCAATACTGTTGCCCAACCCCTTCTCTTCAGCAAACTTACTGCTGCTGGCCTCTCTGCATCTGCAACAAACTGGTTCCGGTTCTTTCTCATGGGTAGGTCCCAGTCTGTCCAGGTTGGTGACTCCCTCTCTCCTCTCCTTTCAATCACCACTGGAGTCCCTCAAGGCTCGGTACTCAGTCCCATACTATCTTCCATCTTACTAAATGACCTTTCTAATGCCTGCACATCTGTTAACATCCACGTGTACACAGATGATACAGTTTTATTTACCTTTGGTACCTCACCTAGGAGGTGGTGAATAGCCTCCAGCAGGATTTCAACAACATCCAGTGCTGGTTATGTGCAAACTAACTCTCCTTAAATGCCAAGAAAATGGTCTCCATGACCTTTGGGACCAGGCAGATGCTCACCAGGATCGATGTCTCTCTCGTCTTTCATACCCTCAATGGTTCCGTACTGGAAGATGTCTCCTCCTTCAAGTACCTCAGGCTTTGGCTTGACAAGAACCTCAATTCTGCGGTGCATGTGGATGCTATCCACAAAAAGCTCTACCCCAAACTCGGTGCCCTGTACAGACACTACAGCTGCCTACCACCGCAGGCCTGGAGAGAGATAGTCCAAAAAGATGATTCTCCCCATTTTTGATTTCAGAGACATAGTCTACAACTCTGCTCCTAAATCCACCCTTTCCAGACTGGACATTCTTTTCCACTCCTTCTGTCACGTCTCTCTCAGCTGCCCAGCACGTACCTACCACTGTGACCTTTACACCATGCTCTCTTTCACATCCCTCAGCGAAGGCGCCTCTCCCGTAGTGCCTCCTTAACTGGGAAATACTTGTTTGGTTAATTGTTCTTCCTACCTTCACTCCTCATCTCTGAATCATCCACCCCCTCTAGACCCTCTGCAACTCCTCCAGCAGGGCCCTTACTCCCCCGTGTACCACTTCTGGGCACCCTGGCTTCTCCTACCACTTCCAAAGTATCTGGAACTCCCTCCCATTAAGTGTCTGCTCCACTCAGTCGCTCTGCTCTTTATCACTCCTTCTCCATCAACACATAGCATCCTCCTTTAACTGCACCTAAAATCTTTCCTCTCTCCCTCCTAGCTCATCCCCCTGCCCCCTTATACACAACCTTTTCTGGCTACCCCGTTCCCACTCTTTACACTGCCCTGCAATCCCCTGTGGGTTCTCTCCATCCTGCTGGGGTGTAGGCTCCTGGATAACCTGCCCTGCCCCCTCTTGGCTTCCCCTTCATCCCTCTTATGATATCAAAACTTGCTTCTCCCTATCTCCTCTGCCTACTTGTCCAGCCTACCCCTTGAGGGGTTTTCCGCATCCTGAAAGGGAATGGCTCTGGCTGTACTCTATCCCCTACCCAATTGACTGTACAGATTTCATAAGTCAAGTTAGTTTACAGCACTTTCCTGCCAAACTTCTGTCTTGGAATTGTTTTGTAAGCACTTACTGTGTGTTTTTGTTTATATCTTAGTTCCTCTTGTAATTATATTGCGTGCAAAGTGCAAGTTTCACAGTCCTGTTCTACGTAGACATGTATACCTCCCTTGTACCTGACATGTGTTATCTTGCTCTGTAAAATGATTGTATGTTTCATCCTCTGAAAAATGATTGTTATGTTTCATCCTCTGTATTCCCCTCCCCAAGATGCATATGGAAATGAGTTATTGCAGCTCTGTATGTCCTTCCTGGTGAAACTTTTCAAATAAATAAATAAAATAAATGAACGTAGTGTTTGCCATGAAGATCTTTAATGTCTGAGACATTGGAGTGGTAACTTGCTTTGTGCAGAGTCCTTCAGTCTCTGTGCAAAAGAAGAAGACTCTACCTTTCTTTGTGCCCCTTACTTTCGTTGCCCAGGGCAAATGTACAGGAACTTTTCTGTGCTGGGCCCAGCAGTGTTTGAGAACAGCAGAACTCACAGTTTAGTCATTGGGTAGACTCCGAGGATAGATACCAAAAGCAGTGATGAATAAAGGAACTTGAAGTCTAAAGGCCAGTTAGTGTATATTACCATTATTCTAGTGGGAGTATAAGATATCACTGGGAGGGACTGATGATCCAAAGGGGCTACCCTCAAGAGAACTCCATAATGGCTTTGATTATTTAATTCTTTTATTTCTATATATATTTTGTAGCGTTTTCTCCCCATAACTTATCCCCATACCTCGGACACACATGCGCATATGGAGGCATGCACATGCCATGTCTCAAGGTGCCCTCACACTACGCGTCACCCCCTCCACTTGCACTGACCACTGGACCTCCACCCAGTGGCAGCGGGACTACGGGGGGGGGTGGCAACCACCCTGGGAGAGGAGAGCTGCCTTCCAACTGCTTGATCCTTTTCCCTCCCCCGTGCCAACTCCCTGATGACCCGAGTCCATTCCTGAACCGGGTCACCAGTGTGGCATGAGGTAAGACATCCAGCACCTCAGCCCTCTGCACCATCAAGCCAGCTCTCTAGTGGCTTTGTGATGCACAGAGGATTTCACCAAAGTGGGTGTTTTGGGGAAAATTTTGGTCCTGTCTGTGATCAAGAGATGCTGTCAGCTATGCTGAAGATGGTGAGCCCACCCACTGAGCAACCACCAGCTCCACTCCCTCTCAGTCTCCAATTCATGCTACCATCCATAGCTGAGCTGATATCAGGTTCTCAGACATTTACTGGCTATGGCCTCCTTCTCATCACTTCAGCAATCTGCCATTTGATTGATAGGTAGTAAGTGCGCACATACTGTAGAAACAGCTCTTTCTACAGAATGCATGCATTCACTCCTTATCAGTCAGATGGCGGTCTTCTGAAGAGGTGAGATGAGGGTCTGTACCAGTTCATCTGAGGATCAGATGGCAGCTGACCTATGGAAAGGTGGGTGAGTAAGGAGCTGACAGGGGGTGGTGGGTATTTAGTGGGTGAGTGGGCAGGAAGACTTTGACAGCGATCCACTGGGGATAACACTAGGCTGCCAGGGATGGGCTTCAGACAGTACAATTCCACAGTACCAGATTGGGTGAGGGAAGGGGTCCACTAGTCTACCAAGGAAAGATGTTTGTATAGTTCCAAAATACTGACAGGGCTTGGGTGAGGAAAGAAGGTTCACCAGACTGCAAAGTCTTTAATACAGTTCCTCAATACTGACAGGGTTCAATTAAAGGAGGGGGTCCATTAGACTGTCATGGTTCTGATCTTTAATATTGCACAGTACTTACTGCAATTGGGGTGGGAAACTGCTAGATTGCCAGGGTTGGGATCTGCCAATATAACTCTGTATTAACAGGGATGTGGCAGGTGGCACGGGGGGGGGGGGGTCACACATCACTGTGCTCATTGATAAAGCATCGTTTCAGTAGCATTAATTAAGGCCACCCTGACTGTCTGTTACCACTTACAAAAGCATTTGCATATACCATTGCATTCTGTATGCAACAGGACACCCTCATTTGTAAGGTTGCAGTGCAGTCTGTGTTTGTGTGGGTGGGCAGATTGCTGGTCATGTTGGATGTGGCCAGTTTGTACACTAACATCCCACATGATTTGGATTAAAAGCACTGAAATATTTTCTTGAAAAAACGTAATAAGAATGAACCACCAATGAGGCTCATGTTGGAGATGTCTACAATTGTACTTGAGAGTAATGCATTCAGTGTTATGGGCAACTTCTTTTTACAACAAAGTGGCTCAGCAATTGGGGCACCTTTTCCCCCAGTTATGCTAATTTAGCTATGGGATACTGGGAGGGTTCAGTGATATATTCTGACAACACTCCAAAGGTAAAATGGAGTTTCGGAAAAGGTACATAGATGATTGTATAATGGTATTGAAAGGCAATGAATAAGAATTGAATGATTTTAAGCAATATTTAGAATCACATAGACCAAGATTTAACTTTGATTTTAACTACAGTAAACAAAAGATATTTTTTTTAGATTTATGTATTTCTAGAAAAGAGAATGGTGACCTTGTGACCTTCCTCTACCAAAAGCCCACTGATAAAAATACATTGTTACAGGCAGACAGTTGCCATCACAGACACACCGTGATAAACATCCCGAAGGGGCAATTCATGAGGGTTAAGCGAAATTGCTCAGAGGAGGTAGACTACAGTGTGTCTGTGGATGACCTGGAGGTCTGCCTAAGGGAACGGCGCTATGGATCTGGCATAGTTGAGAATGCAAGGAAGGAGACTGAAGATGTCCTGAGGGAATCATTGCTACAGAAGAAAACTGGGGTAGGTCTGGGAACAATAAGGATGAACTTTGTGACAACTTTTTCTGTGGATGCTAGGGTGATTCAGGGCATAATACAGAAAAACTAGGATATCATTAAAACTGAGCCCAAATTAAGAGAGGCTGCAGATAGCCTTCCTAAAATCCCAGATAGGAGGTCCTGTAATATCAAAGATGAGGTAGTCCATAGTGTGCAACCAATAAGGAGGAGTGAAGACCCCCCTCCCAATCCAGGCTGTAAACACTGTGGCCATTGTAAATATTGTAATGTGATAACACATACTAAGACTGTTTGGGGACTAAAAGATGGAAGGGAGTATAACATTATGAACCTAATTACCTATGATACCTGCAATGTTATTTACCTACAGCATGCAGTTGCTGGGTGTTTTATGTGGGGCAAACTAAAAGAAAATTTAAGGATCGTATAGGGGAACATATGTGGGCCATTACTAATAAAAATTAAAAATGTGCATTGGCAACCCACATTAATACATCTGGGGGAGGAGAAGCACACTATCTGACTTTTATTGACATTGATAAAGTGACACTGAGTTTGAGGGGTGGTGATATAGAGAAAAGATTGGCCAAACAAGAGGCATGTTGGATTTATCAACTAGGTGCATTAGACTGGCCGGACCTTAACGATCAAATTGAGCTGGCTAAACTTCTGAAATGGTAGTTGGGACTACTGAAATTAATAACACAAGATCTGGGCTTGTAATTTAGTTACAAATCCTCTTGAAATACAGTATGTGTACTGATACATCACAATTTTCCTTTACTTCCACCCATGGTGAAAAGAAACCCTCCCTCCAAATTGGCCCTCTTTTGCATTATAAACAGTTAACTCATGAACAAGAAATATTGATAAAAATAATGCAAATGTGCATCTAGGGCTTGATCTGAGGAGATCCAATATACTGAAAGGGTTTTTATTGATTCTAGGATTAATATAAATCATCTGTTTTTCAGGGCAATGAAAAATTAAACGATTTGCAGTATGTAAGCAATTACTATTGGCTTACATCAATTATTTCTCTTAGAGCAGCAACAGCTCTTTTGAAAGATAACCCTTTGAAAAATCTCCCCACCCACAAAAAAAATTATTTGTATTTTATCAGCATCTTTACTGCTTGCTGTATGATTTGAAACAGAAAAGGCATGAATTGCTGTATATGGCAATAATGAATATAATGTTCTAACACAATGCATTAGCTATTAAAATGGTGAAACTTGGGCAGCCCATCCTTTGAAGTGCTGTAAGTGGGATTTACATTTAAGCACATAAAAAAAATGAATTGGTTAATTATGGACTTTTATAACATGAGTACAAAAAAATCCTGCATTCTGATTCATCCAAACAGATCACCTGACCATAGATTAATCCCCAGTATTGGCAGTATACCCACAGTTGCCTTGCCGGACCACAAAATCCTGATTGACAGGAATGTAAAGTGACATTTTTAGTTCACTCCACTGGATAAATATGTAAAAAACTACAACTACAGCATCCTTCCTCATTAGGACAAATACACCTAGTGGAGAACTACAACTACAGCATCCTTAGAAGGACAAACCCATTAGGTGGAAGGACTATTTTATTACAAATGTGTGTTCACAGAGATTTATTTTAATATTCCTTTAGATAAACCTCTAACATGATGTTGCCCATGTTATAAGAGGATTAACCCATTCCAGGGCATGGGTTTACTGAGCATTAATCCACACCTGGGTGGTTGAAGTCAATCCCCTCCCAGCATGGGTTAATGCTCCATAAAGCCGTGCCCTGTCATAAGTTAATCCTCCATCTCACACTGGTTACTAATAAAGGGGCTAGATGTAGGTAGCAATCTCTAGTATGTCAATCAGAAATGCAAAAAAACATATTAATGTTTTAACTGCTCCTACTAACTGCCTGAGTTTTACCTGCAAATGTGGTCTTAATTGATGAAATTGTATGTAGGTGCATTGTCACATCGAGGGTGATGTTTCACTCTGGGTTACTGGATATAAATCTGTATTGTAGGGCTGCACTACACCTTGACAAAGCACCTGTGATGAGTGTGAAACATTTTTTTTGTGGGTGGTTTCCTTGAACTACAGCAGTAAGCTGCACTGGGATTTTTGCTTTTACCTCATATTACAGTGATTAAAGCTTTAGAATTTTGCTAAACTGGAAAATGGTGTCTTGCAAGACAATTTTTGCACTGAGTGCTGAGTCCTTCACTGTCTGCTCTACTTCTACCTCTCCCTCACAAACACTAAGGTATCACCTTTGGCATTTAAATATTTAATAAGCTATCTTATCTTAAAGTTTTTAGTCACTGTGAATATGAATATCTGTGCCGTGGGGGTTACCTCAAGGCTCTATTTTAGGGCCTCTGTTATTTGCTATCTACATTAATAATATTAACCACAACATTAAATCAGCAAGTGTTCATCTCTTTGCAGATGACACTGTGATTTACGTTGCTTGGCCTTCTCCTGAGGCTGCATGTCTGGAATTGCAGCATGAATTTGATCTACTACAACAAACTCTGATCGACTTGAAGCTTCTGCTTAATGCTAAGAAGACAAAAGTAATGTTTCTTCCTCTGCATGCAAAATCAGTGCCCGACCTGCCTCTTATAGCCCTCACACAGACTATGACAGTACTAGGGGAATCCTTGGAACATGTTGATAAATTTAAATACTTAGATGTCTGGTTTGACCACAAGCTCTCCTTTTCAGTTCACATCGATGAACTGGCTAAAAAATTAAGGCAGTGTCTAGGCTTATTTTTCCACATCAAACATCTATTAACACAAGATGTGAAGTTGAGGCTGGTTCAGACGACATTTCTCCCTGCTTGATATGCCGACTTCCTTTATAGACACAGCCCTAAATCTACATTATCAAAGCTGGACACATTGTATCATAGAGCCCTTAGATTAATCTCTAATGCCCCTTATAAAACTCACCACTGCTTTCTCTATTCTACTACTGGCTTGACCTCTCTTGATGTTACGGAGGACGTGGAATGCATTGCTCTGGACCTATACAGCCATCTCCAACAAACTACCTTCCTACATCTCTGCTCTCTTGAAATGCTCCCCCTGTGCCTAGCCCCTCCAAAAATATGCTTATATCACATTCGATGTCCCCAGGGTAAGAACTCACTTTGGTTCTTCGTCCTTGAGCCATACCATTCCAGCTGTTTGGAACACCCTTCAACAGTCCCTTAAAATGTTTCATTGGGTTGGGATTGCCACTTCAAGGCTCTACTAAGTTGCTCTGTTATGGATATTTATCACTGCTACTCATAACTTACCCCACCTTCCTACTTTGTATCTTTATCTTCTACTTCTTGCATGCTAGCATCCTTCTCTCATCATTTCATCTGCATCTATCCCCTACCCCATTTCCACTCTTCCTCCCTTCCCCTGTCACTTTTGGTCTATAGCCCCTTTAGACTTCTACTTCCTTATCCCTGTGCTGTTTCTGAACCAGTGATAGCATCTCATTTGTCCTGATGCTGTTAGCAGAACCCTGTGCATGTACAGGTTTTGCACTTATTGTTTAATACATTGTTATATTTTTCTCTACCTCACTATTTCAGAACCCTATGTATGTAAATATTGTGTACTCATTATTAATCCATTGTTTTATATTCTTCTCTACTTTGAGTATTCCTTGTTCCTTGTACTAGTTGATTGTTATTATGGTTATGATTCAGTCCATCCAGGACCACCTTGTAAATGAGTTCTTCAACAGTGTATTTTCCTGGTAAAATAAAAAATTGAATTGAATTGAATAAACACTAAAAACCTTCACTCAGCAGGTAATAGTAATATGCTTTATTGATCAGTCCAGGACCTTTACAATCATAAATAAATCATAAAATATAATGCAAACAAGACATCAGCACAGTTATTCAATTTCATAATGAAATAAATATATAAAATGCAAATTACAACCAATTCATTCAACCCTAAACTGACCACTAGTTCACACTTATCTACATAATATATACAACAATGACAGCACACAAAAGAGATCTAAGTCTTTATAAAATTGTAAACAATATTACTTCCTAGTTCTATTATGTATTTTATCACTGGTTAATAGGAAACAAGCCACAGAGGCCAGGATATTTAGACTGCGCCAGAATGATGCATAATAGAGGCAGGCTGTAGATCCAGTGCGCCATGGCACAATGAGTGCGATATTCAAACCATAAGGACAAGGTGGCCTGCGCATGTGTTGAATGTCGCCCCTGATGCACCCATAGCGCAATGAGGAATGCGAATGGGGTGCGGGAATGATGTGCACAACACCACTAGGAATGCGCAGGGACAAAGCCAGGAATCAGCTGAGCAGCAACCAGGGATGCACAAGGTGCAGAGGAGCATGCACCAGGACAGACAGCCCCAGCCCCCCAAACCCGACCAGGACAAGGTCCCTAGAGGTGGACCCAGTATCCCATGAGCAGCACAGCCAGATGGGTGCAAAAGGAACCACTGACCCTCGAACCACAGTGGCAAACCACCAGCAGATGTACACCAGTAGACCCCAGCCACTGGGCACGGCACCCCTGGACCATCTGCCGGCAAACAGGGACCAGGACACAATGATGGTGAAGCCCCACCCCTGCCATGTCCCCATCCCAATGATGCCCCCCCCCGGACAGTGCATGTGAGACACCTAGCCCAGATGCGTGACCAAACAGTGTATGGCAATGAAGGCAGTCCACCACCCCCATGCCTATGCATCCAGTCACCTCAGAGCGCATTGCACACCCACCACATCACCACTGTGACCACCCAACGCCAGGCAGTGGGACCATCCACCAACACAACCATGACCCACACAAGGCCCTTCACCATGTCCCCAACAGAGACACAGCAAGGTGGGTGACCCAGCACCAGTACCCAAGGGAACCCGCATGTGACCAGGTCCTCCATGGATGGCACCACATGTAGGAAGGCCCCCAAACACAGGGGCAGAGCAAGGGCCACACCCATGCACCAACCCTTGCCACAGCACCAATCCCGCCAGGCAACACAGCACCCTCCCATGGGGCATGGAGGCATGTGCCAAACAGGAAGCAACACAGGGCACACCCAAAGCCCCCCCAACCTGGTCCCATGGGTACCCCGGCAAGCATCCCATCAAAGCTGTGCGATAGGCACTGCTGGTGTGAATTCCATGGTGCTGTATAACTCGCAGGCTGCCCGCCACCAGGCAGCCATTGAACCTTCCATGAAGCAGGCACCCCAGGAGCCCACACACACACTGACGGCAGGCGCATGGGCCTGGGTCAACCCACAGCCACCTATCCACCACCTGCATGCAGTGGGTCCCCATGTGACAGCCACCAGCCCACAGGCACCACCCCAGTCCACATGGACAGAATGAAAGGGGCATCCAGTGTCACTGCCTACAGTGGCTACAGGGACGACAGGCCGATAGGCATGGTTTTGGAGTGCCAGCTGCAAGAAACATAGAAACATAGACTTTGACAGCAGATAAGGACCGCTTGGCCCACCTAGTCTGCCCATTTCCCTACCTACAGGATAAGCCCAGATCCTAGTCAATCAACAGCCTATTTCTTCCTACCCCCCACTAGAATTGCCTTATGTCTGTCCCATGTATTCTTGAATTCTTCCACAGTTTTAGACCCCACAACCTCCTCAGGAAGGCTGTTCCATGCATCCACTACCCTCTCTGTGAAAAAATACTTCCTCACATTGCCCCTGAACCACCCCCTCTATCTTTAAATTGTGTCCCCTTGTTCTTGCATGTCTCTTTTTCTGAAAGATGCTACCCTCTTGGACTTTGTTGATTCCACTGAGGTACTTAAACATTTCTATCATGTCCCCCCTCTTCCTCCTTTCCTCAAGGGTATACATATTAAGTTCTTTCAGTCTGTCCTCGTATGGCTTCTCTTGCAGACCCTGCACCATTCTAGTTGCTCTCCTCTGGACTGCCTCAATCCTGTCTATGTCCTTGCGAAGATGGGGTCTCCAGAACTGGATGCAGTACTCCAGATGGGGTCTCACCAACTGTCTGTACAGAGGGATAACAACTTCCTGTTTTCTGCTGGTGATGCCTCTCACTATGCATCCCAGTATACCCCCAGCTCTCCCTACTGCCTTCTCACATTGCTTGCTTACCTAAAGATCATCTGATATGATTACCCCCAGGTCCCTTTCCTTTTTGGTTTTTGTTACTACCCCCCCCCCATTGTGTAATCTTCCCCTGGGTTTTTGTTTCCCAGGTGCATTATTTTGCACTTCTTTGCATTGAATCCTAGCTGCCATACTTCCGACCATTCCTCCAACCTTGCCAAGTGAGGAAAGGAGGGAGAGGGGGGACATGATAGAAACGTTCAAGTACCTCAAGGGAATTAACAAAGTCCAAGAGGGTAGCATCTTTCAAAAAAAGAGGTGTGCAAGAACAAGAGGGCACACTTTGAAGATAGAGGGGGGGCGGCTCAGAGGTAATTTAAGGAAGTATTTTTTCACAGAGAGGGTTGTGGATGCATGGAACGGCCTTACAGAGGAGGTTGTGGAGTCAAAATCAGTGGTGGAATTCAAGCATGCATGGGACAGTCATAAGGCCATTCTAGGGGGCGGGGGTAGGAAGAAGTAGGCTGCTGGTTAACTAGGATCTGCAGCTTATCCAGTAGGTAGGGAAATGGGCAGACTGAGTGGGCCAAGCGGTCCTTATCTGCCATCAAATTCTATGTTTCTATGTTTCTAAGTCCCTTCTCATCCTTTCCACACCTCCTTGTGTTTCAACCCTGTTGCAGATCTTTGTGTCATCTGCAAAGAGGCACACTTTTCCTTCCAGTCCCTCTGCAATGTCACTTATAAAGACATTAAAAAGGACTGGACCCAGTACTGAACCCTGCAGTACCCCACTAGTAACCCCTCTTTCTTCAGAGTGGACTCCATTTAAAATTACCTTCTGTGTCCTGTTGTCCAGCCAATGTTTTACCCAGGCTACCACCCTGGGACCCACTCCAAGGCTGGTTAATTTGACTATTAATATTTTGTGTGGGATTGTGTCAAATGCCTTGCTAAAGTCTAGGTAGGCCATGTCCACAGCCCCTCCCTGGTCTACTACTTTGGTCACCCAGTCAAAGAAATCAATTAGATCCTTCTGACATGACCTTCCCGCTGTGAACCCATGCTACCTTGGGTCCTGTGCCCCACTAGCCTCTAGGTACTCAACAATTCTTTCCTTCAGAAGTGATTCCATCACTTTCCCTACCACAGAGGTCAAACTGACAGGTCTGTAGTTTCCTGCCTCTGTCTTGGTCCCACTTTTGTGAAGGGAATCACATCTGTCTTCCTCCAGTCCTCGGGTACCACACCATCCTCCCATGATTTGTTAAAAAGGGTAGTCAGTGGTTTCACTAGTTCTCCCCTTAATTCTTTTAGAATTCTGGGGTGAATTCCATCAGGCCCCATTGCTTTGTCCACCTTCAGTTTTAGGAGTTCTTTCAGAACCCTTTCTTCTGTGAAAGGACTGGGATCGACCCCCTATCCAGAGTGCTTCTGTTAATTGGATTTGGCACCTCCATCTCCTCTTTTGTGAATACTGAGCAGAAATATTCGTTCAGTATCCCTGCTTTTTCACTATCCCCTCTGTCCACTCACCATTCATTCTATTCAGCCTCACTATCCCTCACTTTGACTTTTCGCTCCCTGATGTACCTATAAAAGGTTTTATCCCCTTCTTAACCGAGCTGGCTATCCTTTCCTCAGTTTGGGCCTTTGCTATTCTGACTTCCCTCCTGCTTCCTTCTGCCTTAACTGGTACAGTTCTCTGTGTTTCTTATACTTCCTGAATGGTATCATTTTCTCCTGACTTTCCCCACCTCTTTTGAGAACCATAGTGGCTTTTTCTTTCATTTGATTTGTTTATTTGCTTCACACAAAGGCTTGTTGCCTCTGTGATGGCAGTTTGATGATTCCCATTGTTGCTCCACCCTCCTTCTAGCCTGTTTGCTAGTGCTTTTCTGAGGCACTCTCCCATCTTGCCAAGGTCAGCCCTCCTGAGTTCAGTACCCTCACTTTTGTATGGTTTGACTCTGTAGCTGAGTTTAACATGAACCACACTGTTTGATGGTCACTTGTTCCCAGATGGCAACCCACCTCTAGGTCTGAGAACCTCTCTCGCTGTCCCCATTTGAGAGTATGAGGTCTAAGATTGCTCCTCATGAGTGAGTTCCAAAACTAGCTGTCTGAGGGCATGCCACCTGTAGGGCATCGAGAATGGCCCTGCTCTTGGATGTGGCTGCAGCAAGTGTGTCTCAGTTAACATCTGAGTATTTAGGTCTCCCATCAACAGTATCTCCCTTTCTCTGCCATCCTAAGAATGCCTTCTATCATATCCTTGTCCATTCCTCCCCTGCCCTGGGGATCTGTATACAACCCCTGTGTGGATTGTGGTGCCACTTCCAGTCTCCAAGGTGACCCACAGTGCTTTCTCTCCTCCCTGTTTACTCTTTTGTTCAGTTGCTTTTATCCCTTCCTTTACATAAGAGCTACTCCTCCCCTCTTCTCCCCTCCCTCCCTGTCTCTCCTGTGGGTTACATACCTGGTATGTTAACATCCCAGTCATGGTTCTCTGTATACCATGTTTCTATGACTGCTATGATATCCAGGCATCCCTCTTCTTTAAGGCCACCAGTTCAGGGAGCTTGTTGCCCAGGCTACGGACATTGGTACTCATTATCCTCCATTCCTTGATGGCCTTACTCCGTTTTTCCCCATCCCTGTCCTTCTTGCCTTTGTCACTTTCTCCATTTACCCCTGCCCTTCTCCCTATCAACATCTCTATGTTGGTGTTTACTGCGCGTACTACCGTGACTTTTTTGGGGGGCCTAGGATTTCCCTGCTCCTTTCCAGTGCCTCCCTCCTTGGCTAGTTTAAATGCTTGCCAATGAAGCATTTAAACCTATCACCTAGGATGCTGGCTCCCCTCCTGGACAGATGCAGCCCATCATGCCAGTGTGATGGTCTGGAGATGCTCTGTGAAGAATGCTCTACTCTAAAGGTGGTGAAAAGAGATGAGCGAGGCACCAAGGTCTGAATTATGTGGATAGGATAACCGTTACTCAGACAAGGAGAGGCAGGAGTCAACTTAGTGCTTTGATGCCTGCAGGGCATTTATTTTGTACCAAGGGTAGAGAGACACAGTCACAAGAGGGAGAAGGGGTTGCCCGAGAACAATAGGGCAATGAACAGGGAAATACCTTTATCTACCACTACTAAGGTTATTACCACAAGAATAAACTTTAAGCCTACTGCCACTCTTATTCTGAAATTATTCTATACTTCAATACTCTAAATAAGGACCAGGTGACATAAGCTACTCAGAATGGTACTAGGGTAATTATCATCACACATTTCCATAAGAGTCCAGATATTACAAGAGTCCAGAGATCCGGTGTCTTCGTGTACACCGTCATTCTTCGTTAGTAGCTACAAGGGAAGAAAAACAGAACTGTAGAACCCTAATCACAATTCCCAGCAAGGACCTAGTTAGGGCCACTGGGGTGGTGAGAGGTTTGATAAACAGACCATACATTTCTTCAGCAAAAGCCCACTCTCTCCAAGGCCACTGGAATGTAGAACCAGAGCAACTGGTTCCTGAGATAACACACTGAAAACAAAGGGTTCCTCAGCCAAAACCCACTTCCAGGGTTGCCAAGGACGAAGATAGATCAAGTCCTGTGTGGCGATGAATCCGAAGGAGGACTACCATGACCTGACTGATGCTGCAGCACTCCAAGGGTCAGCTAAACTCAGAAGGAACTCTGACAGGACCAGGAACCATAAGAATTTAAAGAGATGATGGTTGACTCTGCAATCCTAGGATCAGGAATTAACACAAAACAAAGAAACGGCGGATGCGTCCTGTACTGGGCTTCGACGGACTCAAATTTCGGTGAACGACCAGGAGGGGTGCAGACTAGGTTCTTCAGGATGAGCTCACTCTTCTGTAGAGGGCGACCAACCTCGGGACATCTGGAACAGGAACCATACGGAACGACACTGGCACGGCTGTCGTGATGCATTTCAGCGGACGTACTTTCAAGCTGTGAAAACAAGAAAACGGCGGGTACGACTTGTATGACTGGCTACTGACTCTCATGGATTGGCTACAGACGATGTGATGAGCTGATGGATGATCTCCCAGCAGTGAAGAATGCTGAGAGGATGTCTTCTTCTGAGTAGAGACTGATTCTGAGTACGTGGGGTTACAGACCACACTATGGGACTGCAGTGTGGTAGAAGATTGAGACTGTCTTCGTACAGTAGTAAACATATAACTGAAGAATGCTCAAAGAACTGTGGAAGGATACAATAATTTGCCGGAGGAGGGCAAATTATAACTTCAGGGGTAATTATTACTGATAAGAGCCAATGTCCAGGTGCTTAGAGCAATAGTTCAGGTACTTAGGACAATAGCTCAGGTACTTAGGGCAATAGTTCAGGTACTTAGGGCAATAGTTCAGGTACAATAATTACAGTAGTTTCACAGTATAGGCAAATCGAACACTCTTAAATGAACCAGTTTCTAAATGTAGGGTCTTCTTTAATAGGATCTCTTTCTGTACGTTGTGGCTAAGGAATCCTATCTTTAGTACCACTAGGCTGGCTTGCCCTATTCTGCTAGGCCCGGGGCCTCCCTTTAGTACCACTAGGCTGACTTACCCTATTCCACTAGGCTGGGGCCTCCCTCTTAGTACCACTAGGCTGGCTTGCCCTATTCCGCTAGGCCGGGGCCTCCCTATAGTACCACTAGGCTGGCTTGCCCTATTCCGCTAGGCCGTGGCCTCCCTTTAGTACCACGAGGCTGGCTTGCCCTTTTCCGCTAGGCCGGGGCCTCCCTTTAGTACCACTAGGCTGGCTTGCCCTTTTCCGCTAGGCCGAGGCCTCCCTTTAGTACCACTAGGCTGGCTTGCCCTATTCCACTAGGCCCGGGGCTTCCCTATAGTACCACTAGGCTGGCTTGCCCTTTTCCGCTAGGCTGGGGCCTCCCTATGGCACCAAGCTTTACCTCAGGCCTAATGCCTTACTTTTTACCTCGGGCCTGAGCCCTACCAAAACTTGAGCCTGGTGCCCCACTTTATCTTGGGCCTGGTGCCCACCTTACATTGGGCCTGGTGCCCCATGTAATACTGGGCCTGGTGCCCCACTTAATGCTGGGCCTGGTGCCCCTCTTTATAATGGGCCTGGTGCCCCACTTAATACTGGGCCTGGTGCCCCACGTAATACTGGGCCTGGTGCCCCTCTTTACATTGGGCCTGGATTGCCCCTT
The DNA here is from genome assembly GCA_016271365.2 of Neoceratodus forsteri. Lineage (NCBI taxonomy): Eukaryota > Metazoa > Chordata > Ceratodontiformes > Ceratodontidae > Neoceratodus > Neoceratodus forsteri. The sequence goes on from CM057449.1 coordinate 340,428,559, forward strand.
AAAATGCCCCAAATGGCAGGCCCCCTTTAAATATGCAGCTCACTGAGAGCTGGTGTCATTTAATGGCAAATCCCCGCCCCATATCCCACCTCCACATCAATATTTATAGGCCGCTATACTGTCCTTGAAGTCCTAGCCCCTCCCTGTGGGCATCGCTAAGTCCCACCTCCTTTTGAATATTAATTTAGGGTCCTAGCGACCCAATGCCCCTGCGGCGTTCGACCACCTTTCTTCGCGCCTTCTGCGCTCTTTCACACAGCACAAATTCTCCCTTTCTAAACAGGCGGTCAGCACTCTTCTTGTGCTGCCGCCGACTCACCACTCCGCCGTCTTCTGGGGCTGCTGTGCTGTAGGGAGGTGGGAGGGATGCTGGCAGAGGGAGGGACTGATTCAGGCAGCTGTGGGGACAACTGGGGGCCTCAGAAGGCCGACAGGAAGAGCGACGATGCGGTGCTTCAGTGCCACTGATGTGGGACCGAATTTTAAACTTAAAAATACTCGGGGGAGGGGCTAAAACAATAAAACGGAGGGGCTTACAAGCCCAAACCACGGTAAACAGATGTTCACTATTTCATGGTGCCCCGAAGACACCACCGACCACGAAACACCACAGAGCAGGGAGTCTTCAAGCAGGGGAGGAAGCACAGGACCACAGCAAGCCCAGAGGGATGGCTTCAACTCAAGGTAAGCCCTGAACTTGCCCCTTGACTTCTGTGTCCTGTCTCCTCTACCACTGCCCAGGATCAACTGACTAACAGAACAAATATTTTTCAAACTTGAACCTCCCTGGGTTCTAGATTGGCTGGAGTGGAATGCTGTGCATAAGCCACTCAGCACAGCATTCCATCCAGGCCATTGTGACATCTATTGCTTTTAAATCTGCTTTTTGACCATGCTGTAAAGTGCACAGGGCACTTTTCTACTATTATTTTACAGTTTCCCATTACAAGGAGGTGAATCTTTATTTTCAGGGGCCCCCTTAACATAGTACCCTGCTGCCTACATCTACAGCAGGTACCCTGAGCACCTGTGAACCCCTAATTTATTTATTTATTTTAAACTTTCTGGGATGCCACAACTTTGGGGCATTACAGATTCGAGCCCACCTAAAAATACATGTCCCCATGTATTTCCTTTACACTTTATAAAAATTTATCATCTTAACAACCTCTAAAATCTTACTTAACGCTCTATGAAGTCTTACGTTAATGAAACACTCTTAAGATCTCTAAAATATTCCTAAAACATCTACTATACTGTAAATTTTTGAAGTTTTACCCTAAAGTGACTGTGTCAGGGAAATTACTTGGATTAGATCTACCTGTTGTACCAAGGTACGAGTTGAGAAGCTTCTGTGATATACCTTCTAGGAGGGATACCTGCGTTCGATCTTTGAGATCTGTGGGGTTGGAAATCAACAGGTTCTTGAACAATATGTTCTCTTTCCAGGAAATCCGTTATTTCTGGAGCTATTACTGGTACACAGTTTGAATGGTCCTGGGAATGCATATACGAAGTATGGGTCCAAGGTTCTGTACACCAACTGGTTGGTGATTCTAGTTCCACATTTGTTTTTGTGGACTCCTGCCTCTCTTTTGGTGTAGGCTGTCCTGTTCTTTAACGATCACAGTGTCTCTGAAACTGCAAGCTTTTAGGAGATTTAGATGGACAATCTTGGTACCATGTCCAAATTCCTGTTGGATCTTGTATACGGTAGTTCAGGATAAGGTATCTCGATAATATAATAAGGTTCTGGTTCCACTTTGAAGACAGTTTGCTGCATTTTTGGTCTTCTTCAACATTACTCTTTCTCCAATAAGTAAAGGTGTAGCTTTGGCCTTGATATCATAGTTTGCTTTCTGCTTTTGCCGTGCTTGCTCCATGTGTCTACAACAATTTTTCCAGCTTCCTGCAAACGTTGATTATGTTCTTGGACCCAATTTGTCACTGGCTTCTTTCCTTTAATTTCTTCTTGTGGTACTTCCAGCACTAAGTCCATGGAAGTCTTCCGTGTCATCAAACATTAAATAATGGGGATTGCATTAAACAGATGTTAGCCACTGGATTTTAGCATTACTACCCCCCAAAAAAAAAAAAAACTGGTACCAGCTAACCCATAAGAGTCCTGTCTGGGTACCCAGGGTCAGTTGCAGGCCTGTACAGTGCAGTTGGTTGGCTAGTGCTGGTGCACTTTAACAACAATTTAGATTTAAACCTTTCTTTATTGTCACACTAGCTGGTTGATGAAACCTGAACTTCAATCTGCGCCGTTAAACTCAGAACTTTGGTGGCAACTATTATTTGGCTATTGAAACGTGGCAACAGTTGGTGGCAACTATTTGCTGCTCTCCAGATGCAGGACAAGACCTGAATTACTCATTGTTTGCAGACCATGCAGCTGAATGTGTTCAGACTGTGGATCTCGGGTGGTTGTATTCACTTTGGACACTTGACAAGCTGAGGCAAGCAGCAGACACATTACAGCTTGGGGCATCCTCTCCACTTTTCTTGCAGCTTGGACCTACTCTGCAGCAGGCTCTTGCAGCTTTAGAGACTGGATATCTCTCAGCTTCTCTGGCAGCTTGTCATCTTCTTATTGGTGGTGTCACAATGCTGGAGAGACCAGTACTGGGGACCTGGGCTGGTATGCCTCAACCCCCATGTCCAGGCATGAACTCTCAGGGTGAGACGCATAGGTAATGCCTAGTGGCAACACCACCTGACTGATTCCCCAGGTTCACCTTAGATGGCAGTCATTATCTTTCTAGTAATTAGGAACATCCAGCTGTAAATGGCTTCAGCCTCACTACCAGCTTGCAGCAGTGGCTCTCACACAAATGGAACACAGTCTCTGGGTCTCCCACAGGTTGCTAGCAGGAAACAGTCCTTCAGCCTAAGCGTTAACTGCTCATGTGGGAATAGGGATGGTTTACACCCTCAGGCTTTAAAGGCTCAGACTTTAAGCAGAAGAAGGGGGTCACATCTTCTTGCCTTAAAGACTCAGGCTTATACAGAAGAATGGAGCTTCTCACCTTGCAAGCTCAGACTTAAACCGATGAGTGGATCTTCCCATTTCACTTTCCATCTACAGAAAACATCAGGCAGTCTTCCCTTTGCTCTCTGGCTATGCAAGCCTCAAGGTGAGCCTCCATACCTCTCTCAGATATCACAGGTGAGTCTCCTTCCCTCTTGAAACTCTGAGACAATTTCTTTAATTCTGGCCAGTGCCAGAAAACAACACTTTCATTCTGTTGACCACTCCTTCCAGCTCTTGGAAGGCAACACAAAGCAACATAGAGCACCTCTGGGCCAGTGGCTGCAAAAGCCTCCAGGAAGGTTTCCTTCCCTTGAAGATCACAGAATGGCTTCCTCTCCTTTGGGAAACTCTCAACAGTTTTATCTTGCCTATGGTCAGCAATTCAACACCTTGATTCTGAAGCAAATCCTTTCAGACCTTGAAAGGCAACACAGGCCTCCTGGGTTGGTAGCTTTACAAGCCTCCAGGCAGGTCTTCTTCACACTCTGAAGCACCATCATGGACCCCCCCAGGAGTGTGCTCCCATGAACTGAACCGAACTCAGACTGTCCTTAGCATTTCAGGGGATCGGGGTAGCATCCTATTGGTCAAAACAGGCTGCCCGTCAGAAAATTAATATTCATTAGGTTGACTCAATGCCCTATTGGCTGACTGTTCTGGCACCAAAAGGTTGTCCTTGCCTCCTCCCCTAAGTCCCTCTTATAAGTCCTCCAGGGCTCCTGGATTTCCAATTGGCTGCCTGCAAGATCAAAGGTAGCAAACATGGCAGCTTCAGTTCATACTGCAGGCACACATTGTTATTTTACATTTAACTGCCCCCATAGTTTTATAGCTGCCCCACTGTCCTACTCTCCGGTGGCAGAATTAAACCTCCAATACACTATCCCCCCAGGAAGTAGTGAATGTTCATTAATATTCATAGTTATAGCAGCTAGGCTGCTTCTTAAAGGTATAGCACCAACATTTTAATAATAGCACTAAAGAGCACTCTGATTTTAACATTTTATCTTGTTCCCCCAACTGTCTCCGGACCCCTTCTACTACTATTTATACCCACAGGCTGAGGCACACACAACTGGATGGCAGGAGCTGCCACAGGGACTTCCACATATTCAGCACCACTGCATTATAACAGAGTGCGAGCCAACAGCAGCAGCTCACAGGATTTGACCTCTGATGGGCGTTTCACTCTTGCTCTAGCTCCTCAGGTCCCCACTTAGATTTTAACATTTGGGCACCAGCAGAGATCAAACAGATGAAACAGGTGGTAAGTGGTCACGTGGGGATAGTGTAGAGTCAGTCTCACCCATGGGGGGTTATTTAGAAAATAACTAAATCAATAGAACATTAAAATAACTATTCTAAAATTAATTGCAAACCAGCTGGAGACCCAGCATACTGAAACCTGACTCGGAGATTGCTTTCTCCAGGTGGAGAAATAAATCTAGGGTGTATTTTGAACCAAGTTTCTAAATTCTTAGAATCAGAATATGTTCTATTTCCAGGGTATCTGTATCCAAGGGCATTGATGCATACAGTATAAACATTAAGTGAGGGATGCCTGAGGTTAGAATAGTACACTCCATATATATCCATACACTGATAGTGTGTCTATTACATGTAACCTAACTCCAAGTTTTCATCCAAGCAAAAACTAAGTTTCTAGCTTTAACAATTCAAAAGTTAGTTCTTTTTAAATAAATAATGTTTAGAAGGGGCTAACTTTGAAACTGCTAGGGCCAGAAACAGTATTTTAATAAGTTTGGTTGATATGTACAGTATATAGTGTAACATTTCAATATACTTGGGGCCCAATATTCAGAAGTTTGCATGGGCTCTAATGAGTCTTTGCCCATGCAAACCAGGGTTTGCTCTAGAACCCATATTCAAAAGGTGCTGTTGCACAGGCATGGGGGTTAGCACCTGCGCAAAACATAATGTATGTGGGCGGGCACAAGGGAGGGGAGTGGCCATGAATAGCCATGCTACCCCATATTCAGTGTCTTTGCTCTGCACAAAAGGTTTTAGCATGGTCATTTTGTGAAGCACAAATACTGCCTAACAAAACCTCAGCTTAATCTGGGCAGCCCTAGCAGCTGCCAGAGGTAGTGTGGTCACCTTACTGGTTGGCCACTGGGGGACCACACCCATCCTCTGTTGTCCCAGGCACTGTGACTCTTATCTCCAGCCCCTGCTGGGCAAATACACTCCCTGGTGCTAGTGGTCCCCCCTCCCTCCGATCACCAGCCCATATGTCCCAAACACAATCCCTGGTACTAGTGATCCCCTATGCCTCCGACTGCCAGCTCAGATATCTCAAAACACAATCCCTGGTGTTAGTGACCCCCCAACTGCCAGACCATAGTAAAAGTTTTTTTTTCTTCAACACTCCCCAGGGTTCAGTGGTTCCCCTCAGCACCAATCCACAGTACTGCCTGTCATAACTTGCCACTTCCTGCCATCTGGGCCCCACCCTCATACAGCACCATGCACCCCTGTCACCTTACCAGTAATTCCTTGGTACAGCGGGTGCATACAGTGTTCAACACAGCCCTCTGCACCCCTCCTCTGCTGGCCTGTGGCCAGGCATGGAGCATGCCTCTTATCATAGTACAGGGCATATCACCCTGTCTCACAAATAAGGGATGTGCTCCATGCCTGATCATATCGCACCTGCTGAGGAGGTGCGCCAGAGGGCTGCACTAATTGCTTTATGCACCTGCAGCACCAAGGATATTGGTAAGGGAGGGTGCTTATGCCATGGTGGGGAGTGAAGCCAGGGATTGGAGAGTTGTGACAGGTGGTGGTACCATGGATCAGTGCCCGGGGAACTACTGGACCCCAGAGTGTGATACAATTTTTACTATGGGCTGGTGATTGTGGGGGACCACTAGCACCAGGGACTGTGTTTGGGACATATTGGCTGGTGATTGAAGGAGAGGTGGACCACTAACACCAAGGTTTGTGTTTGGGACATAAGTGCTGGCAATCAGAGGAGGGACCCTTGCACCATAGATATCTACACCACTGTGGGACCAGGCAACTGGGGGTGGGGCTACGCACTTGCCTGCTACCCAATGAAAATGAGCCAATAATGGGAATGCAAATGGTCATTTAGCACCTTGCATGCCCAATGGGCTCATTTACATGGATCCCTTTGAATTCTGCAAATAGCGCTCAGCTGCTATCCACTCTGGGAGTGTATTTCTGGAGCCCTGTTAAGACAGTCCTATGTGACTTAGTGCTGCATTGACATGGCCCTTCATTCAGTTGACTAGCTCTGGTGCACTGTTCAACTAAATATACTGTAGCATCTTCGGGCACCTGTGCAATCACAAGGCGCAGCACAAATTTTTGCGCTCTGCTTTGTGTGGATTTGAATATTGGGCTCTTAATGTTTAATATGAAATGTGCTTTACTTGATGTGGAACCTACAAATGAGCATCTGCTCACAGGTGTACTCCAAGATACCAATAAATAAAACAATTAAAAAAAATAAATTGATATATAATAATGTATTTTCCCCAAGAAGTATTTTCAGTAAACTGATGAAGTGGAAGTACACCACAATCATAACATAATTATATACAGGTACTTACAGAAAACAGAGTGCTGCATCCATAAGTATGCTGAAGACACAACAAAACATAATATTAAATGCATGCTAAAAACAGAAAATAGAGATAGCAGCAACTTTTCAACCATAGATCTTCAGGCATTATCTATAAAGAGAAAACACTCATAACTTTGCTATTTTCATTAAAACTAAATTACACAGCGTGCATTTAACTGTTACCTTTTTGTTTTCTATGACTAAACAACATGTTTCAAAGTGGTCTAATAATGTAACATAAATTCAATTTTTATTTATAGTAGTAACCCCAAATCTTTAGAAAATAATAAAGCACAGTGGACCATGATTGGTCCACTAGTTGGTCTCTGATATTTTAGGCATTATTAATAACAGGTTATCAGTTCAAAAGGCTTATTGTGGTATAGGGAGTGTTTAAAAGTTTGGGTATTTTAAAAAATGTAATTTAAAATTAAATGTTCATCTGTCGACAGCCTGTTAAGGTAGTGGTGGCAAGGGCCTGTGACCATATTCAGAAACAATCGGTTGTAGTAGTTTCCTGTGTGATCCATAGCTGTCATAGCAGATGGGAGCCTGGTGATGAGACATGCACCCAGCTTGAGCCTGAAGAGGCAGCCCCTTAAGGGTACCCAACCCCTTGCAGTGAAGGTGGGGCTCAAATGGTAACTTGGACATGCTCCTCAGTGGATGTAGAGTAAGTAAAAAGGAACACTGTAAGACATCATACTAATTATGACAGATAAAATACTTGGGAGGATGGGGAGTTAGGCTGATGGCTGGAGACAATGCTCTCAGGCAGTGGCTTAAGGCTCAGTGGAACAGGGATGAACTGAAACACCGAAGCAGCAAGGGCTGGCAGCTATGAGGTGCTGAGTGATCAACCAAGGGAATCAGCAAACACCAGAAAGAAATGCCCAAGTGATACAATGAGTGGCCATGTTGCCCTATATGTACTAAAATCTATATTCCAAGCTGGGTCATCTAAAAGTGACAAGATCCATAAAGTGCAAATAAAGCCTGGATGAACTCCACTGACGCTTAAGTCTCATACACTGAAAGTGTTTTTTATTCTTGATGCACAAAATTCATGGGTGACAGTTTCATTGCTACGCCACTTCCTCAGGCTCTTGCTGTGCTGTCATTAGATTATAAAATATAAACAACCAAGTATCAATGTGTTGTATTAACATCATTTACAATATGCACTTAAAACAAAAATACATTTCCCAGTTATGAGGCATCAATTATTAAGTGTTCACCAGCATGTAAAAACACTGCACCCATTTGAAAACGCTGTTTACTCATGGTCACTAGTGAGGCCCTTCACAAATAAAACAGTTTTCCTCTCGTTAATAGTATAGGTTAAGCAATTTATACTCTTGTGATATAGCTATTGTTCTAGTCTGAATCACTCATGTTAAAATTAATCTACTTCTTTATACAGATTCACAATCCTTCCTGTAGTTTATATCCTCTTAGCAAATCTTAAGGAATCCCTGACCCTTTAAAATATTGGTTTTCTTGTTTGACTGGCTCCACTTTTCATTCTTTTCCTAAAAACAAAGTGTTTTATTTATTATGCTGTTTGAAATTTCAAACATTTTGTCCTATATGTTCTTACAAGAATAAAAACAAGGGTTACTCACAAGATTTGCAATGTAATGTAGTTGCAGCCTACACCCTCACTAGGAGTGGTGGCTACTCAAGTATTCACAGTTAAATACTGCATTGCAGTGGTGGGGGTAGAGGAGTTATGGAATAACAGATGGACCAGACACCGAACTTCAGGTTCAACACACACTCTGTGTGTGATATTTATTCAAAATACAGGAAATAAGCTTCTGCAATGCCATATTCCTTCTTCAGTACATCAGTTTGTAGCAACAGACTACTTATGTCCTTTCTCTGCACTTGGCCAGTACCTACTGACACTGCTCTCTGATCTAACCACTTTTCAGTGAAAACCCTTCATCCCTATGTGGGCACCATTTGCTTGGGTAGTGGAGCTCAAAAAGAAAAAACAAAACAAGCTAAAAACAAAGAACCTCAGTGCAGAAACACTGAAACACGGGTTACCCCAAAGGGCATTGGCAACAAATCAAGTTTCAAAGAAATACAGCATCATACATATTTCCATAATGCAACGCATCATGGGATATATGCAAATCACCATGACATTTCAGACGTGTTCAGTTTACAGCAATTTACGTGCATTTTAAATAGCACAACTAACTTAATTTCTGTAATAGTCACCTAGTACTTTTTACCATTATCAAAAACACCTAGTGCCATGTTATTTTCAACATTTACAGGTTTCATAAACATAAGGTATATACATCAAGGTCTTTTATGACATAGTGCTATCACATACTAAATCCAACAATGATAAACACAACCTGTTTTACACATGCTTGGAGGTCACCATGATAACCTCCGTATGCGAGGACCTGAGAGGAAAAGGAAAATTAAAGAGGACACTATAGCATAGTCCATAAAGAGGGATGCCCATGGGTGGCTAACCTTATGGACTAGAAATTGTGAAAGGATAAATTAGGCTAAGAAATTGAAGAACTGTTGCAACAATTTAAGAAAAGGTCACTTCTCAAGCGTGGCAGGAGCTCCCTGTCATGGGGGGGGGGCCGACATCACTAGTGACATCATGGCCTGATCTGCCTCCAGGTCAAGCCTTTCAAGTCTGTGAACCCACAGACTACCAGCAGCTGCTGTTGTGCAGAGGGATAGATTTATTTTTAGTGAGTTATTTTATCTGTTTTCCACTACTTTATGTAGGTCTCTATTGTCTCTGTGCCCTTTTGGGGTTGGAAATTAGACATCTTGGCAAATTATCAACCAACCTCTGACTTCCCATTCTTGGGTAAGGTTGTTGAGAAAGGGGTGGCTCTGCAGCTTGTGGCCTTTGACATCTATGATCCATTCCAGTCTGGATTCAAGTCTAGGCATAGCACCAAAACAGCATTAGTCAGAGTGTAAAATGATCTCCTCAGGGTGAGAGATAGAGGAGACTGGTCAGTTCTAATTCTTCTTGATCTTTCCTCAGCATTTGATACAATGGACCACATAGTGCTACTGGATCACCTTTCGGAGCTTTGTGGGCTCACAGGTACTGCCATCAAATAGTTTGAATTCTTTCTCATGGGCAGGATGCAATGGGTAGTGATGGGGAATTTCTCCTCCTGTCTGAAGCCCCTGCCCTGTGGAGTCCCCAGGTTTCGATCCTGTTGTCTATGCTGTTTGCGGTGCACATGTTTCTGGGTGAGATTATTAGATGTTGCAGCTTGGGTTCCTACTGCTATGCAGATGACACCCAGCTGTATATGTCCTTTGCTCCCAGGACAAATGGTGCCATGGAGGTGCTAAATAAATGACTGGCTGAGATCCAAGACTGGATGTCCTCTAACTGGTTGAGACTTAACCCCAACAAGATGGAGGTTCTAGTGATTAAGCCTAGTCACTGGTGTGATGCAGTGTTGTTCCTGGGCCCCACTCCACTGGCAGCTTCTGCTAAGATAAGAAATCTGGGTGTCATCCTTGACTACGGATTGGCACTTGAGGCTCAGGTGTCATTTATACAGTATGCACTCTTTAACAGTTCAGTCAGCAGCCAGTTGTGGTGGGATAGGAGGACTGTGCTGGTCTCTGACTGGGGATCGGGTTGGGGGAGCGGGGTGGTGGGTCAGTACCTGAAAGGGTTGGTGGGTATGTGGTCTACTAGACCACCAGGGTTATGTTTTTACTATTTCAAGGGACAGGGATTGAGGATGTGAAGGAACCACTAGACTACCAGGAAGTTTGTAAAACACACCGGGAGGGGATCAGGATCAGGAGGGAGTGGGACTACTAAACTACCATGGAATTTTTTTCAATAACGGGATGGTGATCAGACATCAGGGAGGGGGTGGGACAACTAGACCACCACAGAATATTTTATATAATAAGGGACGGCAATCAGACAGTGGGGAGGGGTGGGAACACTAAACTACCAGGAAATATTTTCTAGTATAAGGAAGGGTGATCAAACAGTGGGGAGGGAGGAACTATTAGACTACCAGGAAAATAGGTTTTGTTTTAGATGTTAATGGGGATCGATGAACGGGAGAGGGGGGAGGAACCACTAGACTACCAGGAGAGATACATGTTTTTAGAGATGGAAATGGGGTTTCTTGGGGTGTGGAAATTCTTTTCCATGGTTCCTTTTCACAATTTGTGAAAAATACTCCTTATTCATGGCCCAGAATCCTTACTCGTGGTTGCTTTTCGTAACTTGAGGCAAACGAACCAGTCTTTTTTCACAAATTGCAAAAAAGGATCCTGTTTCGTGATTCCTTTATCTTAATTTGTGAAAAGGGATTTTGGCTTGTCAAGATAATGCATTCAGGACTCTTTTATGAAAAAACTAAATCCAGAATCAGACTCTACAGGCCCCAAGAACTGTAGGTAAACACAACCACTGATATTTATTTTAGTTATTTATTTGCATTTGGTAAGTGCGCTAGACAGAACTGCTTATTTTCAGGCATGGCCCAGGTAATAACAAATACATATGCAATGCTGTACAATAGGCATTCCAACAGATATACAGAGGTGCAAGTTACATAGCACAGTAGTAGAGGTACATATCACATGTTATAGTAGGAACAAAATAGGCAATAATGGCCCAGTAAGGGTTAATAAAGTACAACATGACAGTGCTGCACAAGTCAGCAAGGGAGACGATTCTCAGGCAGAGACAGGGAAACATAAAGTGTGTGCCTGTAGCTCAGGTAGAGTGGGGAAGGGGAATCGGAGAGGCCACAGGTAAATATAAGTGCAGGACAAGAGTTGATTAGCATGACTCGTGAAGCTAGGGAAATTTGTAAGTGTTGAGGAAGGCAAGGTAATTGGAGAGTCCTTTCTTGAAAGTGGCATGGGATTGGAGAGCCTAAGGTCAAGTGGGAGAGTTCCAAAATTTGGGGCCTAGAAGGAGAAGACAAGTCTACACATCCTGGTAGAGCATTTAGAGACAGACAGCAGAGCTAAAGACATAGACTGGAGGGAACAAGGGCAGTCTGGGGGACCATAGCTGCAAGTGTGGAGGGATAGAAGAATGAATAATGTTGTTAATCAGACAACCTAAAGAATAAGTACTGGGGAGGATGGAGATAACCAGTGGTGGTCAGAGTAAAGTGTATAGTGGTGTTTAAGATGAGAAGCTGACAATGCAAATCTATAGACATTGTTGTAAGCAACATCCCACATTTGAAGGATGTTTGCCTGTGCCATAGTGAAGACAAGCAGAGCACAGCAGAATGCAGGGAGGAGAAAGCCTTAGGTGACAGAGATTCTGGCGGCAAGGGTCAGGAACTGCCGGACTCGGTAAGCCAATCCAGTTTTGTCATTGACTGATTTGCAGACAGCTTTGACATGTAGAGAGAAGTTAAGAGGTGGATCCAGCATGCCCTCCAGATATTTGAATGACTGGGTTACTTCCACTGGGGAGCCATCAAGACAAGAAACCTGGAGAGACGGAGTTGAAGCAACGGATTTCCTTTGTGACCAAAAAGAGCATAGCCTGGTCTTGGCAACATTTAGCACCAGCTGGTGGGAAGTAAGCCAGGTATTTGATATGATGAAGATCAGAGAAGAGGCAGGAGTTAATTTTGCATAGAGTTGGAAGAGACATAGAGAACCAAGTCATCGGCATAGACTAGGAGAGACAGTGAATGGGCACAGAAGGAAGGTTATTGATGAACAAAGAAAAGAGCAGAGCCCAAGTGTGGAACCTTGTGGGACTCCAGAATGTAGCAGGACAGGGGCAAAGAGAACTTTATGACAGGAGGCAGACTGGGAGCGGCTACACAGATAGCTGGAGAACCAGGCAAGGATGGATTGGGAGGCACCAATACAGCCTAGTTGATGCAGGAGCAGGTTGTGGTTAACTGAGTCAAATGCCTTTGACATACCAATAAAAACAGCCCCAGTAGGCTGGCCTTGGTCCATAACAGATTTGATGTCGCTGGTGAATTGCACTAGGGCCATCGTGGTGCTGTGGTTTGGCCTAAAGCCATGCTGTGAGCAGGAGATTGCAGATTAAAGTTGGCAATGAAGTCAGACACCTAGTGATGAATAAGCTTCTCCAGGAGTTTACTGAGGGATGGCAGGAGTGCAATAGAATGGTAGTTTGTTAGGTTTTAGATCGCCTTTTGAAGACTGGGATAACACTGGCATTTTTCCAGGAGAGGGTACATAACATCTAGCTAATGGAGATTGAACAACGCATGACAGGGGTTGTGGGAAGTGAAGCGACTAACTTGAGAATCCCTGGTTACAGACCATCAGGACCTGCACTGCCATGAGGAGACATCACTAAGAGCTCGTAGTATGTCTGACCTGGAGACTGCATGGAGAACCAGGAAGGTGGAACAGGGAGGTCGGGAAGAAGGTGTGGCAGGGAAGGGACAGCCATGTGCAAGGCTAGAGAGAGCAGGAAGAGTGAGTTGAAAGCATTAGCTATGGTATTAGTGTTGTTACAGGAGATTTATCTATTGGAAAGTCATTGGGAGTTTGGGACATGGTGCGTCCCATTATGTGGTTTATTTGAACCCAGTACCTGTTCGGGTTACTAGAGGTGGCATGAAGAAGGCCACTGTAATAGTTGCTTTTGGCAGTATGTATTGCTTTTTTACAGGAGTTATAAAGGGTGCGATATTCAACAAAGTCTGAGTGAAGGGTGGAGGCTTTCCATCTGGTCCAGAGTTTGTCCCATGCTTTAAGCATATGGAGAAGAGGGCTAGCTAACCATTTGGTAGGCAGGCCCTGCACCCTGCACCTAATGGAAGGAATGTACTTGGACTGCAAGGAGTGCAGGGAGTTGATAAAGTAATCCATAGCCAAGTCAATGTTATCCATAGAGAATGTGGGGACCAGTCGACATGCTGAAGATCTCTTAGAAAGTTAGGATATCGAGGGAGAAGTGAGACATGGTGATGATTTTGGGTGGGTCAGAGTGGGGCAGGCATCCCAGACACAGATAACTGGAGAATGGTCACTAATGCAGTCCGGTAGCATGGCAATGGAAGAGATTCTGTCTGGCCTGTTGGTGAGGACCCAGTCGAGGAGGGTGTGTCTATTACCATTGCTGGAATGCCTCGTAGGCACCAAAACAAGCTGGGTTAGGTTGGTCTTGCTTATATTAGAGTCAAGGAAAGGGAAGTTTGGTCCGAGCCAATTCTGACTGAAGTCACCTAGCCAAATCACTTCATTGTTTTTGGTGGCCAGAGGAAGAAAAGCCAGGAACTCCTCGAGCCCATGTTTGCAGGAAACTGGGGGCATTTAAGTGCAAACAATGTGCAGCTTTTTGGAGTCACCCAACAGAAGTAGTGCATGAAGTACCTCAAAGGACACAAATGAGGGGCATGGTGGTAAGGTTAGGTTTAGGTAAGACTTATAAAATAGAACCAGGCCACCACATCTTTTTGATGAGGGCTGATCAACCTGGAACATTTTGTATTTGGGGAGAGCACATAGAGATTCAGGGTTAGAAGGCTTGAGCCAGGATTCAGTAATTGCAAGGAGATCAGGCCCTTGAGTGGTGGTCCAAGCTACAAGTTCAGCATGATTAGCCACCAAGCTTCTTATATTAAGGTGTCAGTCTTTAGTCCTCTAGAATGGGGCCCCAGAGAGAAGAACCAACCAGACAGTGAGGGAGCCCTGCAACCACTGGGCCAGGGTTAGTTTCTACATCTCCTGCCAGAGACAAGGAGAGGACAATAATCCAGGTAGCAGCAATCAAGAAGGCAAGGATAGTCCTAGCTTTGGAGATGCATTTAGATGTGCTGTAATATCTAGCGAGGAGGAGAACCAGTTTTGGGCAAGAGTAATCAATATGACTATTGTGTCACCATGGGAGAGGCAGCAGATTGAAGAAGGTAAAGTCCCTCATGTCTGCAACAAAGCCTGGAGGAGCAGCAGTGAGAGGGGTGAAGTATTCCAGGGCAATGCTGCAGCACACAGGAGGCAGTAGGACTAGCAGGTAGAGTGGGGACTGCATGATAATGTAAGAGAATCTAATATTTGCCAAAAGGCAGGCCAGTGGCAGCAAACACAGTAGACAGCAGACTCTAGAACTGCCCAAGTGACATGCCCTACCCCTTTATCACCAGAGGCCAGTCAGATAAGGCATAGGATGGAGTAATGGAGTTAATTAATAAATGGAGGGGGGGGGAGTGGGCCAAAAAATCAGCAATGAAAAGAGCAAGGAAGGAGCGCAGCACACACAGGGTAAATCATAGCTGCTCCCTCTGCATTGAATTAAATCTATGCCCCACAAATTTGGCTACGGCACCACAGAAAGACACCAGATTTAAAAGTTCCAGTGCTCACAGAGCACTCAGAGGTTCCTCCATGTCCATACTCATGGACAAATTCTGGTGGTGACTGTTCTTGCAGGGCCGGGTAGGGCTACAGAAGCATTTACTAAAGGTCTATATTTTTGCTATTTCATTTTGTTTCCATCACTGACTGAAAACAAGATGGCAGCAGCACAAAAAGATTTCCATTTGTGACACAGGATTACCATTTGCAAAACAGGATTACCCATACGTGATAGAATCCTGATTCAAGGCTCACATCTATTTTTCCCACTGAAAATAATGGAAACTTTGAAATTTAATAACTATTGAATGGATTAATATTTTTCACCAAACCTTCAAAAGATACCACTGTGACTCAAGACCTATATATCATACATTTTCAGACCAAAATTCCACAAAGGTTTTGCTGGCTGCTTAACAAAGATATTGACAAATAACAGTAATTTATACATTTTGTGACACTCTGTATCTCCACATGCACACATCCAACTGGAACATAACTTGCCACATCAAGAGTCCTTCAGTCCCTACTGGTGCATGCAAAATGTCATGCAGATTGCTTTAACGATTGCAAAGTTATTAAAGTGTGTGACAGGGTTGAATAAAGCCCTGCCCCATTTGTTATGCAGAAAGAGTTTAAATGCAAGGTTCTGTTCTATCCTCTCCTTTTCTGTCTCTACTCTGTCCGGTTGTGCAACCAAATTTTCTTATGAGACATAGGAACTGACCACTCAGACGGTTCCGCAATTGTCCGCCTTCCGCTATCTCTCTGCCTTCCCTTGCTATTTCTGTCTTTTCTCCCCCCTTGCATCTCTGCGGGTATAAAAATATATGTGAATCTTTATGTGGAAATGTCACTGATACTGGATACTTTTGTTTAAAACTGTATATAGTTTTACTGTTGAAATGATTGCTAAAAGCTGTTTGGAATTCAAGGGTTAAGCTTGAAACACAGTTTTTAAGCCTGTTGAAGAGCTATAAATAAGAGGTCAGTTCTGGGTCACTATGTTCTTTTTTGCACCTGCATTGAAACTGACAAGAACATTCTGTAAACTTACAAGAACATTCTGTGAGAAGCAGAACATCTCTTAACGAGGTTCCAAGGCAGAGACTTATAAAAAGAGAAACAATGCTTTTGCTAGAGACACAAGGAGACTGGGAGGCTGAGATGTGAAATTGAGAAGAAGCATTCAGATGAAGAACTGTTTTCTCTGTTTGTTCTGCCTTTGTAAATAGTTATACTGAACATTTTAATTTTTTATTTTAATGTTATTAGAAAAAAATAAAACACTACTTGCGAATTTTATACCTGCTCCTGGTTTTCCTATGCTTCCTGATCTTTGCCTCGATGACAAAGTGCAAACATGTGAGTTTATTATAGAAGTGAAGAAAGATTTAACCCTAACTATAGGGGTGTGACCATGCCTATATGTAATAGATAACCCACTCTTAGGTTGCGGCCATGCTCTGATATGCGTACCTTGGTGTGCCTCAATCACCCAAGGCATGCATATATCCGAGTGCAACCGTACACAGTAGAGTGGGTTATCTATCTTATAGAATGGCAAAATTGTTTTTAAGGGGGGTAAAAGTGCAGGTGTGCAGTCGTGCTCTGATATACGCATGGTCATGTGATGGGATCCAGCAAATCAGCAGACATTATTTTCCCACCCATTTTATATATCTATATATATAGAAGGATATGCAGCAGTTCAGTGTGATAATGCATTTATCTTGTACAGTTTCCCGTGACCTCAAGTAACCTCACGAGTGCCGAAGGCACGAGTGGGGGTTACGAGAGGTCACTGGAAACTGTACAAAATAAATGCATTATCACACACTGAACTGCTGCATATTCCATTTATGCAACAGGTTTAGATGTTGTGTGAACATTTTGATTTTGGTAGGTGTAAATAATTTGTCAAAAAAGGGAAAAGAAAATTGAATTTTATGCTGTTTTTTGCTAATTATAAAAAACCAAAATGGTATCTATAAATGAAACACCACTCATTTTGTAGATATTTTTGAGCTGAACATTTTTCGTGCTCACAGTACCATGCTATCATTTTTTGTTTTAAAGTTATTTATATTTGTTTGTCAAAAAAGTGAACAAAAAATTACATTGTATTCTGTTTTCTTGCTAATCATATACAATATACAGGGTTTATATAAATGAAACAGTATTCATTTTGTAGATAATTTTGTGCTGAACAATTTCGTGCTCACTGTACCATGTTATCTTTTTCGTTTTAAGTTATTGACATTTAAATATGGTTAGTACTGCTTCTGAGGCCGAACATTCTAAATGAATTCTGAAGAACTGTGTAGATAAATGAGCTAGTGATGTAGTTACTGTGTGAATAAATGGGTGATGATGTAGTTACTATGTGGATAAATAAATTTATTACCATAGTAGCGAAGATAAATGGTTTTATTCTACAGTTTTTATCCTGACCCTGTTGCATAAATATATATATTTAGGAAATTGCAGCAATATTATTGGCTGAACATCACATGACCGTCACGTATATTACAGCATGACCGCACACCTGCACTTTTACCCCCTCTAAAACAATTTTGACATTTGTAAGATAGATAAACCACTCTGAGGTGTGTGGTCACGCTCTGATATCACGCACGCCTTGGGTGGTTGATCACAGACTGCTGAATGCACACCAACGTCAGAGAGTCAGACAACCGAGACACCTCCGAGTGGTTTATGTATTACATATATATATATATATATATATATATATATATATATACACACACACACACACACACACAAAGTGATCAAATTCTATTTAGATTATTTGGGGGGGCACCACACACTATAAAATATATTGGGCTTGCAACTCTGTGCCAACCAGTGTGTTTTGCCATCTCAGGGTTCTGATTCCCATGGACCTCTCAAGCTTCGCTCTTGAGATCAGAGGAAGTTTTGAGAGAGGTCTTAAGGTACTGTGATTTTGCTATCTGCCCTGAGTGCTGTGCCCCTTCTCTTAGAGCTGTAAGTTTGTGGGCTGCACCCTTGACCTCTGTGTTCCATTGAGGCTGCTGCAGTGCCCCCAAAAACTTGCTTCAGAACCTCCCTGCCTGTTCTTTTTTTTTTTGCTGACTTTTCCATTAGCAGATTATATCCTTTGGCCACTAGAGGCTCAATTATAGACACTTACCCAATCCAACACAATGTAGTTCCTGTCTCATTTCACTTATTGTGTGGTCAGTTTCATCTGTTCATCTGTCTTTGCCTCCTCTTCTACTGATTGATGCTGATTTTCCCATTTGCAGCTTATAGTCTTTTCAGCCCACTGAAGGGGTTTCTCCAAGCATTCCAACGCTGCTCTACATCCCTTACTCTCTACTACTCCTGGCACTCTTCCTTTACTGTTCAGCTGCTATGGGTACCTACACTCCATTACTAAATCTGCTTTCCTTCACCCTCTTGGTACAGACCTCACACAGACTGGTGCACCTTTCCTCCACACTAGGCACCTCATCCCCAGACTACCCCACAGTGACTCGGCCCTCCCCCACCCTCCACATCCGTGACCCCCCAACACCCCCACCCTGCCAACACCCCCACTCCCTCCACCCTCCAAGGCCTGACCTGGACCCAGCTCTCCCCTGCCATTCCCACCCTTCGCACTTATCTATCCCATGCACCCTGATTCTAAAGTCCTCAGCTGGGTGTCGCCCCAATGGTCTCCATCGCCACTGGCCACTAACCAGAATAATTACACTGCTATTATTATTATCTGGTAATGTACACCCAAACCCAGGACCTATTGCTTCCAGCCCTTCTAAACCCTGTACTTCAACTGGCCTCTGCTTTGCATCCTTAAACATTTGCAGTCTCCTAAAGAAATCTGCTGCCCTCCAGTGCTGGGTCATTCAACATCAACCTGACATAACTGCACTGGTAGAGACTTGGCTCTCCAAATCCACCTCTGACTCCACTATCACTCTCCCTGGATATAGCATCTACAGGGAAGACCGAGTAGGCAAACACAGTGGTGGTTGTGCACTACTCCGTATGGGACTCCCTTATAGGTCAGGCACTCTCAGCTCCTAAACTTGATTATGGAGCCCAAGCCCTCACCTTAAAAATCACACCTGACCCTGCCCGAGGCCCTTTCTTCCTCATGGTCTCCTACGTACCTCAAAGGAATCAAAACCAAGTGGTCCAGTCCCTCATTGACTATATCACATCTCTCCCTCACAAAGTGGAGCAAGTCATCCTAGGTGATCTGAATGTTAACTGGCTTGCCTCCACTGCCTCCCATATAAGGGACTCCTTTGCTGCCCTGGATATGTCCCAGTTAGTCACCCAGCCCACCAGATTCAACCACTCTACTGGCACCAGCACTCTCCTAGATGTTGTTATATCTAACCACCCCTACAAAATCTGGGATGTCACTGTCCTCCCCAACTCTCTTAGTGATTACTCCCCAGTCCTCTGTCTCTGGTCACCCTCCACTCTGAAGCCAGTGTCCCAGGCCACTCTATGACACCGTTTACACATTGGCAGCCTCAGAAAATTAAAACAATACCTAGCCCGGCTAGATTGGTCCCATATCCAGCACACACCTGACATTGACTTAGCTCTTGACCACTTCACAAATGCCTTCTGTAAGGCTTGTGACCTTTTCACCCCCCTCACCAGGATCCGCTCCAAAAAATGCATTGCCCCATGGATCACCCCACCCCTCCTCCAGAGACTCAAAAACAGAGATAATGTCTGGCACATTGCTGTAGAATCTGGAAAGGCATCTGACAGACAGGCCTACAGCAAGAATGCAATAAATGCACTTGGGCCATTAGGCAGGCCGAGGCAGAGCACTATCAGACTACCCTCACTTCCACTTGGGGTTCAGCCCGGACCTTCTGGGATAATATGAAAGAGCTAAATGGGAAGTCCCGCTCCCCCCCCCACCATCTCAGCTCTCCATCAATGGCTCCCCCATCACAGATCTACTCCTCATAGCCGATTGCCTTAACACTGCCTTCTCTGACCTAAGGTCGTCCTCCCCAGCAGCTTCTTTGACCCAATCCCCACCTCTCTCCCTCTAGTCCTACATCACCCACCATGCTACCTGCACACCCTATCCCCCCAAGAAGCCAGGCTGCACCTGCTAAAAGCCTTAGGCAGCAATAACTCCAGCAGTGACCCCCTTGACTCCAGGATCCTCCGTATGGTCTTGGACAAAGTTCTAGTCCCCTGACTGACCTTCTAAACTGGTCTCTATGCCTGGGCAGTTCCCAAGTGCTGGTAAACTGCTGAAATCACACCCATACATAAGAGTGGGGACCAATCTTACCTCAACAATTACTGGCCCATCTCCATCCTCCCCACTCTCTAAAGCCCTTGAAAAAGTGGTGTTGATCCAGCTCTGAATACCTAACCAAGTATGACATTATGTGACCAGAGCAGCGGTTTCTGCCCAGGACACAGTACAACCACGGCTCTCCTGGAATTCTCCCAACACCTGCATGCTGCTCTTGACTCTGGCAGCCTGCAGAAGCAAGCAGTGTTCATTGACCTCCAAGGCCTTTGACACTGTCTGTCATCCCTCTACTCAACTCTCCATCAACTTGGCTTCTCTGGTGGTCCCATTTCCTGGTTCTCTAGCTACCTCTCGCTAGATCCCAGTGTGCCAAGATCAGAGGCTACCTCTCCAGCACTCTTCCTGTTCATTCCGGGGTCCCTCAGGGCTCCATCCTGGGTCCAATACTTTTAGTCTCTCCTCAACACCTCCCCATCTCATGTACCAGTAAAATGCTCCTCTATGCCAATGATGTGGTCCTCGTTGCCTCACATCCCAATCCCACCTCCTCCAATTATCCTCCAGCAAGCTTACAACTAAGCTGAAAGGTGGTTCAGAGACTGCAGACTGGTCATTAACCTAAAGAAAACTAAATCAATGCTCTTCTCCCACCACCAAAACAAAGCTAAAAATACTCCCTCTTGATTATCCCCAGCACTCTGCACCTGCTAGAACAAATGACCACATACAAGTACTTAGGCATCACGTTCGATACTGCCCTCTCCTTCCACACCCACATTAATGCCTTGTCAGCCACAATTAACTCTCAGATTGGCCTGCTAAACTAGCACAGGGACTGCCTGCCTCAGGTTGCCCTCAGGCTGACCATCATCTCCTCTGTCTTGTCCCTCATGGACTATGACTTGCCCACCTACGCCGCAGCTGACAACACTGCCGTCTCCAAAATCCAACTCTCCATCAATAAGGCCTATAGGCTCCTGACTGGTGCCCCCAGACACACTCACACCTGCCTTCTCTATACTAGCACCAATATTCCAACTTTGAGGAGCGACTGCTCTACCAGACCTGCCTTCTCGCTAAGAAATCTCTGATAGGACTCTCCCCCTCCCCCGGGGGTCTCCACCTTCCTACAGCAGCCATCTACATCCGTCACCACCCATAGCTCTGTAAAGGCCACTTTCCAGGTGCCCAGAACCTAGACCTCTTACCCAGAGATCCTTCCTCTACCGAGCCCCCACCTGGTTCAACTCCTCCCTAGCTGCATCTCCAACTTGCAAAATTGGCTCCTTCAAAACAGCCCTTGGAACCATATCTTTAATACCTGCTGTTGTTGGTGCAACTAACCCTTTGTTGTAACCTGTGGTTCTTGCCCGCCTATCCCCCTGGCTCGACAACACCCACTGGACAGCCTCTCCTTCCCCCAGACCTACCCCTTCCCTACTAGGTCCAAACAGGGATGTAACCCACTGTCTTCTCTGAGGACCTACTATATCCATGAGTGTAACTCACAATTTTGTAACATTATGTAGCCTAAGTAACATACAAACTACTACATTATGTAACCTAAGTGTATCTGTGTTAAATGTTCCTTTTACTGCACTTGTAATGTTATCCCCTATTTTAATCTGCACTCTAATAACTGCCTTGATGTCCCCCCCAATGAGGTGCCTTTGTAAATGAGTCTCTGACTCAAAGGTTGTAAACCTGATTTGTAATGAATAAATGAATCAACACCCCAAGGTGGCAGAACACAATGGTTGTGCATAGGTGCCCATCTAGTATTCTCTGTATTGTCATCTGATCAGAGTCCCCAATCGTAGTATAGGATTCTCCTAAGTCAGCTTGAAAAACAAAATGTTTCCTTGTTAAAGCCCAGACTTTTACTGATGAGCATATTATACAATATATTTTTAGTGCACAGTTGATGAGTCAGCACTGAAAATAGATTATATGCAAGGATCTACTTAAGCAATAATCCCAAAACCACTACGGAGTAGGTGTCAATGTCTGGAATTCCCACTTGCCTGTGTTAGTGTGAAAACATTATTTTTCCTATTATCTGTGTATCTCTAGTTTCCTCTACTACTTTTGAGTTCCATATATTTTGCTTCCATTTAATTGTGGCGTACTGTACTAAATCATTGTAGAAAACAGATGATTTAGAAATAATGGATTTTTACTATCCTGATTATGGTTCCTGGGTGTGGTTTCATAACAGACTTATCTATGTTAAATAGTCAGAATATATATATGACCTCCAGCTGTTTAAACTATTTTTCATTATGAACTCATTAGTATATTTCTAAATATAGTTATACACCAGAAGATGTACTACAGATTAAAACATAAAGAGTGGTAGCTTTGTATCCAAGCTCAAGATATCATTATTTAATGTTAGGGTTTTCATAATTAACATCTTGAAGCTTCAGTTCATTACGATGGAATAATGAACTGATCAGAGAACAACTTTCACAATCCTGATGACACCGCTATAACACTGCACAGCATTGGGTATTACAGAGAAACAGTTAAATCTCAAGCAGCAGATTTTAAAGTTCTAAATAGTAAGCAGTTGTTGTATAAACTGAATACACAATGGTCTGACTCAAAATATGGGCCCAGATATTCAAACGGGTTGGGCATGGCGCAACAGTGTTGCACCATGCACAACCCACTTATAATCCCCAGCCCAGCGATATTCAAAAGGGAAAAGTGCGCGCACAAATCCGATGTGCGGAGTCATCAATAATGTATGCAGGCACAGGTGAGGGTGTGCCCATGCATAACCTGCTCAGCACGATATTCAGCCCGGGATGTGCAGTCATGCATGCACCTCTACCTTGCTCCAGCACAAAGTTACACCCAAAAAGGAACAAGTGATGGCCACCCACAGGTGAGCTGCCGCATTGCAGGGTGCAACACAGCAGCTGCCACCTGTGGGTGGCCACCCGAGTTCCTGCAGCACCTGGCGGCGCCCCTCCATGCCCCATCACGGGAATCATTATAGCTCTCCCTCAAGTCCAATCTCCATGGTGGTCCAGTGGACAGCACTGAGCCATCATGGGCATCATTATAGGAACCCCAAGTCCAATATCTCTGGTGATCTAGTGTACCCCACCACTGCTCCACTGAGCCCCACTATCCCTCCCCTCATCAGCCAGCAGTAGCAGCACCCCACCCACCTGCCGCCCGCTGACTGGACAGCTCGGAGGTTACGACCCATTGGTTCACAGCATGAGCCAATGGCGTAGCAGATATATCAGATCGATTAGTCCAGATATGTGAATGAATTCATTCATATCTGGACTGAGTAGTACAGAGGTTGCACACCCATTGGCTCATGCTGTAACCAATGGGTGTCAGCCCTACCAAGCTGGCCCGGTCGGGCAGCGAGGTGGCAGGTGGTGGGGTGCTGCCGCCCGCCGTTGATGGGAGGGAGCGGAGTGGTGGGGCTCAGAGGGTGGGTGGGGTGGAGGGTACACTAGATCACCAGGGATATTGGACTGAGGGGGTTCCTATTAATGATGCCCATGATCAGGCTCAGTGCTGTCCACTGGACCACCAGGGATATTGAAGGGGGGACTATAGTGATGCCCGCGATCGGGGCACATAGAGGTCCATTGGACCACCAGGGATATTGGACTTTTTTTATATTACAGGAATGCCCATGATCGGGCTGCAGGGAGCATCGGTCCTCGATGGCTGCTGCCTGGCAGGGCGCCAGGGGTGTCATTGGGGATTCATGACCTGCATGCTAATGGCATGCAAATGGGGCAGTACAAGATGCAAAATGGCTCCCTGTGTGCCTTTGCATATATTATGGCCCCATTTGCATGTCCTCTTTTCAATATCGCAGGTGCTGTGCATGGCGCAATGGCACTTGCGCTAGCACATCTCCATGCTCCACTCTGGCCACTTGCGCTGACACAGTGCCACTGCGCCATGCACAGTGGGGGTGGCCAGGGTGCGATATTCAAAGCTGCTGCACCATAGCGCAACTCTGTTGAATATCACCCAGGCCACACCCCTGTGCAACAAAGTAGAGCTGCGCCCAGGCTTGCACCACAGCCTGGCACAGTTTGAATATCCCGGCCATGCTGTTTAACATGACTTGTGAGTGGGCAGTACTTCCAGCCTGTACTTCCATTCCGACCAACAGAGGATGCTGTGGGCATGCATTGGCCTGCAGCGTCCAGCCTGTACTTCCATTCTGACCAAAAGGGGAGCTTTGTGCTCATGCGAGCCCTGGGCAAACTGCATGGTAATGTATGCTACAGTATAATGAGATGCAATTTACCTGTTTGCCCACATATTCCCTAAGTAGGCTAATTTGCATGGAGCTTGAATATAGCAATCCATTTGACCTAGGCTAACCAGTTTGCCCTGGGCCAATGTGTTAACATTGTGCAATCAGGTTAGCCCGCCAAACCTCACTTCAACATAGCACAGTTCTGCAGTGTGTGGCTTACATTGTTGTTTGCAGTAGATGTGAGACATCCCTGTGCAATCACACACAAAGTTCTCCACCTGCAACATTGGCTTTCTCCAGGGTCTAATGAGCTGTAGTGGCAGTGTGCACTTCCCTGTTGCTATATTCAGTGCTGTCTTATTCCTGGGCTATTTTTGCCCTGCACTCCTGGCCCTGTTTGCCTGGCTTTTTTGCTTGCTATATTCAGTTGGTTTTGCCCCGGGGCTATTCATTTTGAATATAGCTTGCTTTTTGCTCTGGGCTAAGTTTGCCCAACAGGCAGTGCTAATTTAGCCCCAGGGCAAGGTTTTGAATATCTGGCCCTCTGAGTCTGGCAGTGTATGTCCCTAAACAATAAACTATATCTCCATCCAAAGCCTAATTTCCTTGTAGGTACATTAGCCTCCCAAGACCTAAATGATGTCTCTGTACTAGCTCCTTTTGCAGTTCTAGTGGGCATACATTTATTATTGTTGCTTCAAATGTTGAATTTAATGCTGACCTTGTCCCTTTCTCCACATTGTACAGCTGTCAGATGCAACTTGACACAAGACCGAGGCCCCTGCATGGCTCTGATACTGATGTGGTACTATGACTCTGGCAAACAGACCTGTGACACTTTCTTCTTTGGGGGGTGTCAAGGCAATGGCAACCGTTTTGCAAGCTGGAAGGAATGTCATGACACCTGTAAAGGTATGTATAGATACTAGCAGCAGCTATCATATTTGGTTATCTGCTATAGTGTAAAATACCTCTTCCAATCATTGTTCTGCATAATAATGTAAAGAAATTTAGTCTAAACTAGCAAAACTTTACAGGTCCTTGAACAATGTACTTCAGTATTAATGTGACATGGCTGAATAAAGGTTAGAAAACTGGCAAATGTTGTGATTTCCATTTAAAGCAGTAGTGCAACAAAAAATGTTTTTCCAAAAAAAGCCAGCTTCAGCTACAGTTAAAAAAAATATTGATATACCTGTCAAATGTACTTGTCTAGGTTCCTCTTATGGTGCGCACCATGGCCCGGATATTCAAACTGCGCCAGGCTGTGGCGCAAGCCTGGGCGCAGCTCAACTTGGCTGTGCAGGGGTGTGGCCTGGGCAATACGCAACGGAGCTGCACTATGGCTCAGCAGCTTTGAATATCGCACCCTGGCCACCCCCACTGTGCATGGTGCAGTGGCACTGCGCCAGCACATGTGGCCAGAGTGGAGCATGGAGATGCGCTAGTGCAAGTGCAATTGCGCCATGCACAGCACCTGCGATATTCAAAAGAGGACATGCAAATGGGCCATAATTTATGCAAGTGCACATGGGTCCATTTGCATGTCATTATGGCCCTTTGCATTCCATTAGCATGCAGGTGACGATCCTCGATGACTTGCGCCTGGCCCTGCCAGGCAACAGCCATCGGGGACCGACGCCCCCTGCAGCCCGATCGTGGGCATTTGTCTAAAAATATACTTCCTCGTCCAATATCCCTGGTGTTCCAGTGGACCACTATGTGCCCGATCGTGGGCATGTGTTACATTAAAAAGGACTTCCACGTCCAATATCCCTGGTGGTCCAGCGGACCGAATACTGCCCGATTATGGGCATCTGTTCCAATGAAAAAAACCCTGGTCCAATATCCTGGTGGTCCAGCGGACGAATGCTGCCAATCGCAGGCATCCGTTTAACAGAAATCTTCCTATTTCCCTGGTGGTCTAGGGCACCCCTCCCCACCCACCCACTGAGTTCCACCGCCCGCTCCCCATCAGCTGGCAGGCAGCACCACCTCACCCCGCCTGCTGCCCGCTGCCCGCTGACTGAAAATGGGCATGCAGCCCTACAGAGGTGTCAGGTACCCTAGACCACCAGGGAAATAGGAAGATTTCTTTTAAACAGATGCCCGCGATCGTCACCAGGATATGGACCAGGGTTTTTCATTGGAACAGATGCCCGGACAGCAGCATTCGTCCACTGGACCACCAGGATATTGGATGGGGGTTTATTATAACGATGCCCGTGATCGGGAACATAGCGGTCCACTGGACCACCAGGGATATTGGACGTCGAAGTCTTTTTTACTATGACACATGCCCGCGATCGGGCACATAGGGGTCCACTAGACCACCAGGGATATTGGATGGGGAGTTTATTTTTCAACATATTCCCGCGATCAGGCATGGGGGGTGCCGCCAGGTGCAGCCGGAACTCGGTGGCCACCCACAGGTGGCAGCTGCTGTGTTGTGTGCCTGATAAATGCTCACCTGTGGGTGGCCATCAGTTGTTCCTTTTTTTGGCTTAACTTGTGCAGGCGCAAGAAGAGGTTGCGCATGTATGGCTCTGCACATCTCGGCTGAATATCAGGCTGTGCAGGTTATGCATGGGAGCGCCACCCCTACCTGTGCCTGCATTACATTCTGATGCGTCTGGCACGCCGGGATTTGTAAACACAATTTTTCCTTTTGAATATTTGCGCGGGGTGCATCATGGGTTGCACATGGCACAACACTGTTGTGTCATGCGCAACCCTTTGATATCTGGCCCATGAGTCTTTTTTTTCTTTTTGATCCTATCACTTTCCAGGCTGATAATGTTATTTCTATGCAAAATGTGGCAGCCATTGTTTCTCCTTGAGAACAATTTCAATTAAAACATTTATAAAATATTCATATTTTGATAGAACTAGAAAATGTTACCACCAAATAAAACTGGAAGATGCCTGGAATCTTTTAGAGTGAAAAAAGGTAGGGTCAATTTTTTTGCCCAATTCCATTGCACTGCTGCTTTAAATAGAGCCACTAGTATAGTATGTTCCAATCGCTCCAATCTCTAATCATGTTTATGATATCATAAAGGACAGGCAGAATGGTAGAAGAGGATTTTCTTCTTGGATCCACCTGGGCCACTCAAAGGCAGTCAAAAGCACTGCTAGATCATCAATACAGTATATGGCGAACTAGCTCTGCAGTACTCACTGGCATATTAGCCTGGCTCAGCATCAGTGTGAACTGGGAAATGTGTATGAGTTCAACTTTCAACAAGTTTATTTGTTTAAAACATGTAATTTAGCTAGCATTACATGAAAAATACACTAACAATTATAGCATCAAGATTTGCATTACTGGTATTTCCTATTCAGCGAAGACTTACAAGCTAAACTGCTGCACAAACATTTTGCTTGCAGCGTGAACATGGCCCCTCTATAAAGAATGGCCTCATTCCTATTGTTTAAAAACAGTGCAACCTTTTCATCATTTGTTAGAAAGGCAGAACCATTTAACACTGGCATTAGTCATTTTTCTTAAATCTTTGTAAGATAAGGACATTTTAACAATACAGTACATCTTGATTTACATGCACAATCCTTAGTACTGTCCATAAACGTTTCATACTATCTGTATATTCCTCCCAAGAGAAAAAATTACCAGGTCCATCTTGCATTAAGTCAGATAGTAACTATGCTATTATTTTCACATGGTATTCTGTTCTCATAACAGTAAAACATTTTCTTGTTTTTGAAACTCATCTTTATTCAAGAATAAAATATACAACTTTGACAGAAAGTTTGACCCAAACTATATGTCCAGGATGTATTATTAGACAGAATGAGAACAGCACTTAAGTACATTGCTTATAATTATCTCTAAAGCAGTTTGGGACTGCAAACTCAGTTTTATGTGTCAATTAATCAAATTTGAAATTCATAGAAAAGTCAGATCAAGGGCAGGATGGGAGTGGCGGTGGGCCCTTCAGGTCTTCTCCTGGACCTACACCATTGATAGCCTCCACTAGGGTGCGAGATCTTGGTGTGATCCTGGATGACAGATTGACACTTGAAGCTCAGGTGTCATCTGTTGTCCAAAGTGGTTTTTACCATTTGAGGAATATCGCTAGGATCAAACCCTTAGTTCTGCCTGAAGACCTGCCCACATTAGTGCATGTCTTTGTGATGTCCAGGCTTGATTACTGTAATGCTTTTTACTTCAGGTTCTCTGGAGGTACCCTCTGCCAGTTACAGCTGGTACAGAATGCTGCTGCCAGGTTACTGACTGTCCTCTCTAGGTTCAGTCATGTGACTCTGGTTTTGTGGGCTCTGCACCAGCTGCCAGTCAGGTGAAGGGTTATCTTCAAGATGAGCTTACTTACCTATAAGGCCCTACATGGACGAGGCCCTGGCTATCTGACTGACCTTCTGACACTGGCTGCCTTGGTCCAATCCCTCCAATCCTCAACCAGGGGCCTCCTTGAGATTCCTAGGACCCGTCTCAAAATGGCCAGTGATCGGACTTTTAGCATCACCAGTCTGATCCTTTGAAACACTCTGCCACTCCATATTAGGGAAGCCCCTTCGGTTGAATGTTTTAAGAGTCATCTCAAGGCCCACTCATTTGTATCGGCTTCCCAGATGAGGTATTTTAAAGAGCTGTAAGATCTATTTATTCTATTTACTGTTTTAAACTGGTTTTATTATATTTATTACTTTTTGTATGATGTTTTGATTTTATTTTCCCTGCCTTCTCTATGTTAGGCACCCAGAGCCTCCAGGATTGTGCGCTCAATAAATAAACTTGCCTTGCCTTTTAATGTAGCCTTTTTCCTTCCTTCCCAATATTCCTTCTGTTTATTACTTAGCAGTTCTGGAACCCAATGCCATCAGTTGAACTGAAGATTACCAAGAAGCAGAACCCAGTGACATTAATTGAGCTGTAGTCACTGGGTTCAGCTTCATTATAGACTTCAGCCCAACTGTTGTCACTGAGTTCCAGAACTGCTAAATAATTAAAAATGACTATTGGGGGATGTAGAACAGGCTGCAATAATATGGGGCCCTAAATAAGAAAAAAATATTACTATTCAAAACAAACACACAAAACAAGACACTGGAGTGAATAAATAGATATCAAACATGCCCAAACTTACAATTATATTAAAAAGTAAACAACAGGGTTTGTGTTTTCCTTTAAGCTCATACAATTCTTTAAATCTCTGTTATTCACCACCTTCACATAATTTTCCCTATAATATATTTTCATGGCCCCATTTTTTCTATTTTAGCAATACATTATGTTCCTTTTTTATACAGGATCTGCATTTCTGTATTCCAAAACATTTCTCTTCTTTTTCCTAATTTATTGGAAAATGTTTGGACTGGCTGCATTCTTTATCATACCGTCATTTTCTTATTTTGTTTAGATTCAGAATACTTTTAGTTCTCATCCCTTCACGTAACTTACTCCTTACTATCTGGCTAATTTTATTATATGCTTTAATTGCTTCCAGGGCATTGCTTGTTGTGTTTAAAATACTGAACATTCAGAGTAACCTGCTCTGTTGAATCTTATATATTCTCCAATTTTTCTTGAATTAAAAGCTCCCATATAATAACTCTCTTCTTTTTGTTAATTATGATATGTTCATTTGCTTTATGCACCATCCAGTTTTTACTTTGTCCTTTGTTCCCCTTAGAGCAATCTGGGGCCCAATATTCAAAACTTAGCCCCGGGGCAAAATTAGCACTGCCCAGTGTGCAAAAATGGCCTGGAACCTTTTGCACGCTATGTTCGAAGGAATAGCCCAGGGGCTAAATCAGTTGACTAGTGCATGCAAACAAAGGTGTGCAAACAGGGCTGAGAGTGCAGTGCAAAAATAACCTGACAAATAAGACAGCTCTGAATATAGCAACCAGGCAGTTCAAACTGCAACAGCAGCCCAGTGCACACAGAGGTGGAGTAAGGCAGAGTTGCAGTAGGTGGCCAATGTGGGTGATAGCAATGAAGTGGTGCGCAACAATTGCAAACAACATTGCAGGCCAAACACTGCAGAACTATGTTATGGTTTTGATAGGCTAGCCTATGCAAACTTGCCTGGGGCTAACATATTAGTCTGGAGCTAAATTTTGCTATATTCAAAACTCCTATGCCAATAAGCCTACTTAGACAACTCGGGGGCAAACAGCCACATTATCATCTCATTATGGCCTGCTTTGCATACATTACCAAGTAGATTGCCCAGCAGTATTACATGGTGCACACAGCTCCACCTGTATGTCAGACTGGAACTACAGGTTGGTAGCTGCAGGCTGGGTGTGCTCCCAGCTCCATCTGTATGTCAGACATAGGCAACAGTTCTGTATCTGCAGGCTACATTTGTACACAGCAGCAGAGACTATTGTGCCCCAGGGGACTAGCACCACAGGCACAGGTGGTGGTGCTGCATGCCATAGACATATTGTGACTGCTACAATGCACAAAAGATGCTACAGTAACAGAGTAGCCGGTATTGTATAGTACACAGCAAAGCCTATGGTGTGCCAGACATCAATGAATGCTGCCAGCCACACAGTGACAGGCCCAGCTGGCAGGTGTGTTCTGACAGTGGACACCACTGTCATGCTGTGCTGTGTCCCCATATGCTGTGCCAATGGCATCATATTCCCACAGTACCATACACATGGCTGGCCATGTGTGGCGTGGTAATCTATACAGGTGTGCAGTATGTGCCCGAAGTGAGCATACACTCTGACAGGCACATTGATATCAGGGGAATTCCCCATCACTGGATCATGTGCACTGGATAGCCCCATCCTTGTGGCAGCACCTACCATGTGGTGCAGTCTGGCCACCTGTACACCCTCCCTGCAACACCCTCCAGTTCCCCAGTGCTGTACGTATGTTTTGGATTGTGGTGGTGTACCCCAAAATGTGATCTGGAGGTATGTGCTGCATTGACACACTGCCGTGGTGTCCACAGGGTGCTTGGGCACCCACAAGTGCCTGGCAGAGATGGGTCCATTGCTAGCTGATGGCAGTGTGAGCGGTACCTTCTGTGTGCAGCATGTCCCTTCCATGGCATATGGGCGGCCAAGGTGGACGTCCTGCCTCCCACCTCCTCATTGGCTGCAGGCATCAGGCCCACGTCTCAAAGCCCTGAGAAAGATGCAAGATGCCAGCACCAAACAGAAAAGGTGCAAGTGGCACCTTGCATCACAAACAAACTACCTGAGCAATGCACAATGGCAGCCTGCATCAACCACAAGCTGCCTGCCCCAAGCGGGCTTTGCCGCCCATGCACCCAGAAATGGGCTGTGGCATGGTGAAAGGGGCAAATGGCAGATGCAGGCTGCCACATGCCTGAATGTTGGTTCCAAACCCCACCCAGAGGTAGCATGTCTAAATACCCTTAGACCAGGCAGGGCTGGTTTAATGGTACATAGAAATATCCCTCAGGAGAGGATTTGGCACAGTCTTGAAGCAATGTGTGGCTGTAGTGCCCCCAAACCACAATGTCACAGTAACATCATGTCACAATATCTCCTGGTGGTCTAGTGGTCCTCCCACCCGATCCATGATTCCCCACATTATATCAATGGAAGCAATCCCTGTCATTGGTGCATCATTGGTTCCCCCATACCCGATGTCCTTTTGCCATGTAGAGCACAACAATCCACAATCATTAATTGCTTCAGTGGTTCCCCACCCTGTACCCGCTGTCCCTGTTTTCATATCTGGAAATGCAAGCCGTGTCATCGGTGGTGGTGGCCCTCACCCCAGCAGGTAGTGGCCACCATCCCATTCCCCCATGCCAAGACAGAGCCAGCACAAGCACAGCCCTCCCCACACATCGTGGCTAGCGCCAACTGAACTGTCACTGAGTGCTGTACTGTATAGTGTGTATGCATCGTACTGCTGGTACAGCCTCGATGACTGATTCAACAAGCACCGTAGAGATGTGTGGAGGCTCTGCTGAAACATAGAAACATAGAACATAGAAACATGCTGGTGCTGGTGCTGGTGCTGGTGCTGGTGCTGGCTCTGTATCGGCATGGGGAGGAAATGGGGTGGTGGCCACTACCTGCTGGGGTGGGGGGGCGCTCAACCACCGATGACACAAACTTGCGTTTCTGGATATGAAAACAGGGACATAGGGGTTCAGGGGGGTGGACCAATGATGCACCACTGACACGGAATTGCTTCCATTGATATAATGTGGGATAATTGTGGATCAGGGTGGACTTGTATCAGATGTTCCAGGCAGCTTGTGTTGCTGCTGTGTCCATGCCCCCCATCCTTAGTTTGCCCGGAGTTAAGACATGCTTTTCATCAGCGGTAATTTGCGCTGTGCTATATGTCATGCTAACGCCTGTTGCACTGCGCCATAGTTTTCAGTATCCCAGAGCACCTGTATGCATGTCCCTGCCCCTCACTAAGTCCCATGCATACATTATATTTTAGTGCTGTCACTACCATGTTGCACCAGCGCTATTTTGACTTTCGAATGTGGTGCTCCGGCACTTTTGCAGAGCAATCCTGGTGAAAACGGTTTGCATCCAGCACAAACTTCTGAATATTTGGCCCCTGGTGTCTCCATACATTTATTGGAATGTGATCACTATGGGATTTTTTTATTTATCTTAAAGTAAGAGATTCTATTAAAAAAAAGTAGAGGTCTACACAGACATAGACAAGGACCTATTGCACAGACATAGACAAGGACCGATCTACCTGACCTTATTGGGAATGTCACCTTAGCTTGCCTACCTCTCATTTAAAATTCCTAAATCATGTTCAGCTAAAAAATGTAAACATTTCATACCCTATTTGTCCTTTTATCTTCTGCATGTCAACAGAATGAGTGTGCACTGGGAAGTGGTGCACAGAAACTATATAGATAAAGAAGAAAAAAAGTTTGTGGCACACACAAACATCATGAGAGGGAGGCATAGAATAATTCAGAGGCAAATTCTTACTTTCATCATTTATTTCACCCAAGACAGCCTGAGCAGGTTGGACAAGGTTGTCTTGGGTGAAATAAATATGAAAGTAAGGATTTGCCTCTGAATTATTCTGTGCATCCCTCTAATGAAGTTTGTGCGTGCTAGAAACTTTTTGCTCATCTTCTACATGTCTTGTTAAAATTTAGATGTTTTCTTCTTGATCATTGAGATCACCATGTAACTCAGACAACCATCCCACTCTTAAATTAAAGCTTCTGCTATCACACTGTTAGATCATGAATTTTCCATCTCTAATTTATCTACCAGTTCAAAAAGATTCTTAAATACATGAAGGCCTCCGTCTCAGTTTATCTTGGAGGCAAGTATACATTTACAGTGTATATTATTGTCCACAGTTCTGAGCCTTACCAGTAAAAGCATCTAATTACATACATCTTTTTTTTCACAATGATATTAAATTTGGTTGAGATTAATATCCTTCATCATTGTTCCTTTGTTGTTCCTTGTCTCCCATGTTTTGTAACCATCTATTACACACCCCTTGCCATATTCTACCTACATTTCTTGCAAGAGGATTACATCAAATTCCTTTATATAGAACTGCCAACATGCATCATTAATTTTACTGCCAAGGCCATCAATATTCCAGCTAACGACTTTAAATAAACAATGGGCTGTGAACCTTTAACTAACTCCCCATATCATGCTATTGATGACATAGGTCTCCAAATCTATTAAATACCCTTAGCACTTCATAATTAGCTCAGGGTTTTTTCCTATTATATTAATCACAGATTCTAAAATGTCACTGTTGTTTACTTTATATGTTCCCCCTTCTTTTCCTGCCCCTTGTATTCCCTTTTCAGGGATTGGATACATCAAATTCACGAATCATTTAAACATTTGGAATTAGAAATTTTGCAATTGGTTGCTGTCTTTCCTGATTCTTATGTTTTCAGTTGTCCTTTGACGCTCAAGCCTGATCTTTCTGTGCTACAATGTTCAACAAATCATTTATTATTACCACAATCCTCCAGCTGTCTATTTATTTTCAATATCATTCTTTGTTTATTTACATTTTAACCACAATACAGATTTTAACTTTTGCTGGAGCTAGTCTGTTATCTATACACTTATAGAATACAGTCCCACTTTATTTTCTCATAAACAGATTTTAAAACATTGTATCAGTTACTTTAGAAACACAGTACTTTCTGTAGTATGTTGGACAATTCCTGCAACAACAACAACAACAACAACAACAAACAAGCATTTGTCAATGACGAATGTTGGATTGCTGGCTTTGGCATTGGTAGTGCAGGAGTTAGAGAGATGTATAATAGGAATGGCAGTGAAGTACTGAACTGATGCCAACTCCATCCCCACCCTGCAGAGACTGAAAGGCATTGGGAGTGTGGCTTTGGGTCATCGGCCATAACGCTTATGCCATTCCACCTCACCTCACCCCACCCTGCAGACACCGACAGGAGTTGCGGTGCACTTTAGGGTCTTTGGCCCTTATGCTCACCCCATTCCATAAGGAAATAAGCTGAGATGGGTGCAATATAGGAGAATGGGGTTAATGTTAGGGT
This sequence comes from Neoceratodus forsteri, assembly GCA_016271365.2. NCBI lineage: Eukaryota > Metazoa > Chordata > Ceratodontiformes > Ceratodontidae > Neoceratodus > Neoceratodus forsteri. The sequence goes on from CM057449.1 coordinate 340,463,626, forward strand.
GGCAGAACCCAAGGCACACCTCAATGCCTGTCAGTGGCTGTAGGATGGGGGGGTAGAATGCTGTGAACATTACGGCCGACGAACCAAGTTACGCCCCCGATGCCTGTCAGTCTCTACAGGGTGGATGTATGGTTGGAAACTTTAATGCCCCAGGCGTTTGTTGGTATTTTCACTCCAAATTTTCAACATTGGCTTTTTGGGACCCCACCTCATGAACAGTGACACTATCATTTCGTTACTCAATCCTGAAAGGCGATTTCACACATCAATTGCACCATTGGGAGCCACAGGTGCAGAAACACATTTCGGGCAGGATGCAAAAAATGACAGCTGTACTATTCATGAGGAGATGTGAAAAAATTCCAATGTTGAAAATCTGGAGAAAATATGAAAAATTTGCAAACTTACGAGCATGTATCGATACTGCGCGACGCATGCCCGTAACGCAGTCAGTTTTGGGAATGTTTTCACCAGATTTTCAACATGGAAATTTTGGGACCTTTCCTCATGAACAGTGGCACTGTGATTTTGTTAATCGGTCCCAAAAGTTGATTTCGTTCAGCGACCGGGCCCATTGTGCGGCTCCGGTACGAAAACATGTTTTGGGCAGGATGTAAAAAATTGCAGCTGTACTGTTCATAAGGAGGTATGAAAAAATGGAAATGTTGAAAATCAGGAGTGAAAATATTAAAAATTGGCAAAGGTACGAGCATGTATAGAAACTGGGCAATGCATGCTGGTAACACAGTCATATTTTGGAATTTTTTCATCAAATTTGCAACATGGGATTTTTGAGACCTCCCTCATGAACAGTTGCACTGTCATTCAGTTAATCGGTCCGAAGGTGATTCCATGCAGCGATGTGAAATCACCTTTGTGACCGAGAAATGAAAGACAGTTACATGTTCATGGTAGGAATCCAAGAACCCCATGTTGAAAAATTGTGGGCTAAATTCTAAAATGGCTGAGTAACCTAAGTTGAAGCCCCCATTATAAAGCTTACTGTCATTTCTTCAGTTCGCAGTTTGGCTTTGAAAGAGTGCAGGCGTGTCCGCTTCCAGAGAAGATCATGGCTCCGACCTCCAGAGGGTAAGTATGGGTGAGGGGTGAAGGGAGGTGGAGTGCGCAGAGGGAGGGTGGGGATGGGGGAGGGGATGAGGGAGACAACGGTGGACCATTTTCTGCTTTGCAGGAAAAAAAAACAGACTACAGGGAAAGGTTTTCTTTATTTACAGGGTCAGACTACTTACACACACAAGAAAAATTGACACGTTAGGGTGGGCTCCCAGTGTGCCACACTCCGGGGGGGGGGATGCCGACATGAGGATTGGGCACTCCGATGTCAGCAAGCTGAATAGACGGGTTGGGGTTGGGGCGCATCCAACACAGGGAGAGGGCATCCTGGTGTCGGAAAGGGGAAGCTGTTTAACCAGGAAAGACACACTGAGAGGGGGGATGACGACACAGGGATATGGCACCCCAATGTCAGGATTCTGTAGTGGATGGCAGGAGCCGCCATATGTATTTAAATGTTTCACCAGGAATGGCACGTAATGGAGGCGTGTCAGATTGCTGCTGCAATGACCAGCCTGTCTCTGATTGCAGCGGCAGATTCCTTTCAAGTTGGTGGCACTCTCTGAAACTGCTGTCATCGGCAGCATTCTTATTGGTTGGTGGCTGAGGGACACACCGACTAAAGCATCCCCTGGATTCGCCACAATACTGACACACCTCTGAAAGTGCTACTACCCCAATATGTTGTTTGTGCCTGCATAAGCCAACATAAAGAACAGGGAGCTTCCTTTCCTCATTATCTTTTTTTCTACAGTTTGGAGCTTTTCTCCTTACAGGATCTGTGGCAGCTTCTCAGCCACATCCCTCTCCCCACAAACCAGCACTTGCCTCCCACAGAGCTGCAGTCAGGTACCCCAATAGATTTCCACTCCTGTGGCAGGATCAGTGGAGGAATGACCACTCCCCCAAGTATACAATCCAGTTTGGACTGCAAGCTCTAGGTGGCAGTGCAGATCCACAGACAAGCAGGCAGTGCGTCACATAGCTCTAGATCCCTTTTCTACATTTCCCCTTCCTCCCTCCTGCAGCTGATATGAGTGTGCGTGTGGAGACATGCATAACTCACAAGGCCACACACCTCCTATTCTGTGCCACCTAGCATGCAGAACCATCAGGCCTCCACCTGGTGGCTGTCAGAGGCCAGGCTAACAAGCTTCTCTCTCCAGGAGAGGAGCGCAGTCCCTCAGATGCTTGATCCTCTCCTGCCTCGGTCACCCCCAGCAACTTGATTCTATTCCCAATCCCAGGTCCCTGGTGCGGCGTGAGGTGTGGTATCCAGCGCCTCAAACTTCAGCACCACTGGGCTGGCTTCCCTTTCATTCATCTTCTTTATGTTAAGATCCATGTCCCTCAAGCTTATTCTGTTTTGCTAACCTGCTGATTTCTAGATTGATATTTTATAACTTTATTGCGTACACTGTCCTTTTTTATTTTATTTTGCTTTTCTACCCAATTTGTCTGTGTTGCCTTTGTCTTTTTACAGCTGCATAGCAAAAGCTATGCTTGACATATTGTTATTACGTAGTAGGAGAATGGGCTCTGAAACCACGTGACCAGATACCTAGAGTGTCTCCTTCCACAGTGGACTTGAAGCACATGCAGTCCTCTCCATTCACCACAGGGCTATTCCTCTGTGTCTCCCCCCTCCCCTCCACCGCCGCAGTATTTTCTTGCTCTGGCCTGCTCCACAGTGCTGTTCCTCTGTGTCTCCCCTTCCTATCCACACTATCTTCTTGCTCCGACCCACTGGCCATGCTGTTCTGTAGCATGGTGCATTTAAAGCAACAGTATTCTTTGGCAGCATTACAAAAAAATTCCATACCTATTGCTCCCTGATGTGATCCATTATGCTCACTCTTCCTCCAGTAGTCTTGGCAGCAGCAGTGGTGGGGGGACAGTGTTCAGGGGTGGACAGAGGTGTGCAGCAGTGATTCTGGTCTGGGGAGAAACATACGCCCCAGACCATTTAATTCTACCTCACCAGCCAGAGGAAAATTGCAGACAAATTGTGAATCCAATGCAATATCTGATCCCTGCCTCTTTCAATTTGTGAGCCACCCCCTTAAAGGCTTATGGCGCTGCCTCATGATAAAAGAATAGTCCAGAAAGAATAGCATGTGATTGTCATCCATGGCAATAGGAGATTGTTCTTTTGCTGCCTATAGTATTTGGTCTCTTGCTCCCATCCATGCTGTCACCATCAGTATAGTTCTTGGCCCTTTTCCTCCTGCCACAGTGAAATGGAGATTAACTCAATAAGCATTCTGAATGGGCATTGCTTGCCCAAGTCTGATTGCTTCAAGTAGCCACCTCTCCAGGTATGTTGCTAACTCTTCCCCCTCCACTACTTCATGAAGACCAAGAGTCTAACACTGGCCAAGTGAGTAGTACTTGCAATTGTCTGATGCAGATTTTAAGCAGAGATTGCTCTTTAACTATCATAGTGTTATTCCCCACCCTCCAATCTCCAGCCCCATATTTCTTTAATGCTTCCCTGGTGTCTAGTGGCATCCCTGCCCTCCAATCACCATCCCCATATTTCGGTAATGTTTCCCTGGTATCTAGTGGCACCCTCACCCTCCTATCACTGCCCCCCTATATATGTCATATTTCTCTGGTGTTTAGTGGCATTCCGACCCTCTGATCACCGTCCCCATATTAGTTTTCCAAATGTGACCTGTAATAAAGGAAACTGTACCTTAGTGGATTTTTTTCTTTACACCTGTAAAAACCAAAAATGGTCCCTCACTGATCAGAGCCCTGCCACCCCAACCTTTGATTCAGCAGTCACCACCCCATACACCCTAATTCACCTAAACAGGTCCCATGGCGTATATCCACTCTCCTATCAAAGACACATCGTGCTGCTGGAACCAGCAACTGCAATATGAGAAACTAAGGTAATGTTCAATGTATTTCAAAGGGGTTTTGAACTTTGAGGCACAACTTCATAATTTTTGCATATTTTCCCCCCAAATTTTCAATATGGCCTTTTCTCATAAACAATGGTAGTGGACTTATGCAAATCAGGCTTGAAAGGTGATTTCATGGTCACTTGGTGAAATCACCTTTTGGCTGGGACTTGAAAATTTTCACCACCATTGCTCATGAGATGGGGTCATAAGAAGGCTTTTTTTTTTTACTTTATCTATTTATCTCCTCGCAGGACCGGACCCCTTCCTCTGGCCCTCCCAGCCCTATCACCCCGGTGTACACTGGTACTTACCTCCTGCTAGAGGTGCCAGCTGACCAGGTGTGGTGCCTGTGGAGGGCCAGCATCATCCTGCCGGTCCGTGGTGTGTTTCTTCCTCCAGTTTTCTCCTGACCCCGAGTGTGGGACTTAGCATACAATGACGCCAATAGCCGAGCCGTGTGTGCTTTTGCGTGCAGCACACTAGGCATCTGCTTCATCGCGGCCCCCCTATCTGTGGAAACAGTGTGCCAGCCTCCAGCCACCTCTAGGGGCCAGGCAAACACTGATCTCCAGTCCCACCACTCCCTGGGAGAGGAGAGCTGTCTTCTGAACACTCGAGCCTCTCCCTCCCCGGCTGACCCCCAATGACCCGCTTGCACCGTTAACACGGGTCACCCGGCATAACAAGCGGTGAGCATGATGCCTTAGCCCTCCACACCAAAGGGCGGCTTATAAGAAGGCTACGTTGAAAATTTAGGTTGAAATATGTAAAATGACAAAGTTACAGTGTATGTTGACATTTTGTACTCTCTCATAACTTTGGCACTTTCAAATTAGAGATGAGGCAAACTTCAAAAAGTTCAGAGGTTCTAAAAGGTTCTGATAAGGATCAAAAGGTTCAGATGGTTATCTGGCCTTATCCAAATCTTTTAGAACCTGCTGTGGTTGTCCCCGAGCACCCCATTATTTAAAATTAAAATATAAACTTTTCCCTGGTGTCTAGTGGACCCCCCTCGCTATCCCCAATCCGCTGCAATAAAAAAAGTGACCCTAATATTCCCTGGTGTCTAACAGACCCCCTATTCCCCACCCCCAACTGAGCAACCAGCACAGCCCTCCTCTCTGCACCACAGCCGGCTGTCTGCCAGACTGAGCTGACAATGAATGAGCGTGTACTTGTACAAGCATGCACTCATTCACTGACAGCCAGCCAGCTCCCACTCATTCCCTGAGGTTTTTGGGTGCAGCAGAGATGAGCGGAGGACTGTTTTGGTGCCAGCGGAGGGTGTCCAGATGGGAGGAAACAGCTCCGGGGTCCACAATGCCATTCCTCCATCCACCCCCCCCACTGGTGACTGAAATAGTCCTCTGTTCATCTCTGCTGCACCAAAACCTCGAGAGGAATAGCCGATAACTGGCAATGAATAATGCTTGATATACGTGCAAGTATCGCTCATTCATTGTCAGCTCAATCAGGTGGGCAGTCAGCCATGGTGGAGAAAGAAGGGCTCTGCCAGTTGCCCACTCTGGATCAGGGTGGGAGGAGGGGAGTAGGGTGGGGTGAGGGTACTACCTGCTGGGATGGGGTTCTGCTAGACACCAGGCAATATGGGGACACTTATTTTATGACAAGGGATCAGCAGAGATAAGGAAGGGGTCCTCTAGACACCAGGAGAATTGAACAATAAGTTTTTGTTTTTTGTATTACAGGGGATTGATCAGGGAGACGGAGGGAGGAGGGTCCACTAGGCATCAGGGAAAAGGAAAACCAGGGTTATCTGAACCAATCCAAACTGCAGAAAAAGTTCAGATGTGGTTCGACTCCTTATAATATTGCTGGTTTGGGAAGGTTAAGGTTTTTCTTGAACTGGTTTACCCATCCTTATTTTAAATATTTTCACCCAAAATTTTCAACACAGCCATTTTTTTCACACCACCTCCTGAACATGGCAGCCGTCATTTTTCAAATCCTGACCAAAATGTGTTTTTGCAGCTGTGGTGAGAAATGTTTCTGTGGTGCACAATCCTATTTCGATGGAGATTTGAGCATTTTCAGCTATGGGGTTCATGAGGTGGGGTAATAAGAAGGTTAAGCTGCAAATTCATCTTTTGTGCAGTCATATTGGCTTTGACCAGAGTTTGTCTAAGTTTTGTTTTGACTTAACTTCTTTTTTCTTCCCTTTTTGCCAATTGTCAGTTATCCCGAATTAATTTTATAAATTTCCTCCTGTTCCTTAATAATTACTTCTGTAGTTATTTTTTCTACAGTGTTCTTTTTGAGTAACCTTGTCTTTCCTTAGCATCCTTTATAAGGATAGGCGAACTAGCTATGCTGCAATTCTGAACTCCCCTGGACCAAAGCCAACTTGGCTCTGACTGGGAAAACCGAGCCTTTATGGCTTGTTCCAAATTGTTGAGTTGTCTTGGTTCAGAAGTGCAGTCTGGTCTGGGAATAACACTCTCACCACTAGTACTGCATGGAAAAGGCAGGGCCAGGTGCCAAAAGGCGTAGAAATAAAAAAAAGTGGATTTTTTTTCGATCTCTGATGAATACTCCCGAGTCCCTGGACCGTCACATGACCAACAAAGGCAAACACTCATGATCTTCTCGCACTGAAGGGAGACAACCAATGAGGGCTTCTGTTCTGTGATTGACTCATGTTCTAGCCAATCCTGTGTGTCAGCCACCACAGGACATCCCTAGGAAACTGTATCAAGTGCATTTGGGGCTTTGCATTCAAAGGAGACAGGTGTGTGTGTGTAGAGAGATTTCCAAGCAAAACTCTGGTGAAAATAGTAACAGCAGAGTGCAGAGTAGACAACAGCAGAGTACAGACATTGCAGACTCCACAGTAAAAAATGAAAAAAACACACCTGTTTTTCATTAGTCGGTGAGAGAGACTAAAGAGAGAGAGACCAACAAATTCAACAGCAGACAACAGCAGAGTGCAGAAAATAAAAAAATAAATATTACAGGGAGTAGAGTCAGACAGGACAGGAGGACTCTGTCTGAACATGTCATATAGTAGTGCCTCAGTAATTCTGAGGGGGGCTTATAGTGCCATACAGATATTAAAGGTGGGAGTCACCCACATCTCATAGGCTATATTGTCCCCCAGTTATAGTACATAAGTTTCACCCAGCAGTATCCCTTAAGTGTGGTCGCTGCAATAGTGTCCTCTATACATATATTCATTACTTTTGGGAGTGTGTGGCTCTCCACCCCTTTTGGACACAAATTGCCCAGGAAGTTTTGATCATTTTTAATGTGCAGATAGTGGATACAGCGGTGTCCCTTCTATTCGGGGTGGAGGACCTGGGGGGGTGGGAGGTGGGAACTGTATCCCAGAACAATCAGAATAATTCTGGTTATGGCTCACCAGTGCATTCAAAATACCTAAGTATCTCATGTTAAGGCCACCATGGGCCAATGGAGGACCCTGGTCCTGCAGAATCAGGCCTGAAGTAATTAACTTACCTGGTACGTGGAAGAGAGGAGTTGTTTCTCCATGGGTGGGATCGCTACATTAACTCCCTATCTGGGGTGGAAATAATTCTGCTTAGACAATGCATACTGTAAGGGGCTTGGAGTTTCTCTTTCATGGTGCCTGAGATTGGAGGTGCCGCTCCAACTATGTTCTCATAGTTGGGTTTGTACTTCCCCCTTTGGTGGAAGAACAGTCTGACTCGAGTAGAAATGGCTCAAAATATATACAATTGAAACATCACAGATACATTTATGTATATGCATGGTTTTCGTTCTTTTTGGGGGGATAGGTTATTAGCTATTTCTGTTAGGAACTTATTAATTGTATTTATAATTTTGCAGGTTATTTATTTTAGAGAAATGGACTATGAGTTGACAAATGCAAGACTGAATTTTGCTGTTGTGTTTCTTCTGCATGTGATATATACCTTTGTCTGATCACCACATCGTGAGGTTCAATTTTTGCACCCCCCTGCGGAGATGGTCAGGTACCGCCCATTACGGAATGTTACTCCACAAGGTCTAGCGGTGGTCCTTGACCTCTCATCCTTCAGTTCGGTGAGCAATAATCCAGAAGCACTAGTGTCGGCCTATAATAAGGCCGTCACGACGGCACTGGATTCTATTGCTCCTGTTCATGAGCGCCCCAGATCCCTTCGCCCCATGGTTTGATGGGACCCTGAGGAGATGCAGAGACAGGGGCGAAGGTTAGAGCGTTGCTGGCGCAGGTCCGCCTGATGCCGACCATCTAGATTGATGGAACATTATGTTAACTATCAATCTGCAATCACCCATAAGAAGGCAGAATTCCTGTCCAGGAGATTGCAGTTGCTCAGAATCGACCGGCTCAGCTGTTCGAACTGTTGACAGACTGTGCAACCCAGCCTGCCTGCATGTTCGGAAAGCTTTTCATAAATAGAGTGCGATAGAGCTCGCTCGATTCTTTTGCAGCTAAAGTGGCCGACATCAGGAAGAACCTGGGTCCGGTAAGCTCTATGGGTGAAGTCTCTGGTCAGCATGAGATGACAGTGCCTCATTTCTCCTGGAGTTCCTTTCGACGACCTGAGTTTGTGGACATTATGAGGATCATCCAGTCTTCGCCCCACAAGTTGTGGTTTGGATCCTGGTCCGACTCCCTTATTTTGGGTTGTTTGGATACCATTGGTCGGTCCTGGCGCAAATAGTCTGGTGCTCCTTGGAATTAGGTGAGTTTCCTGCTCCTTGAAAGAGGCTGTGGTAACTCTTCTTTTGAAAAAAGCTTCCTTGGACCGGACTCTTATTCTAGCTATTGACTATCTCTAACCTTCCCTTTACTGGGAGGTTGCCGAGAAAAATTAAATGGCGAATCATTGGATGACCATTTAACCATCCATAATGTCTACTGAATCCTTCCAGTCGGGCTTCCCAAAAGACATAGCACTGAGACGGCTGGTTCGGGTGTTAAATGATCTTCTGATGGCGAGGATCAGAAGAGAGCCTCCATTCTCGTTCTTCTTGATCTCTGCAGCCTTTGACACAGTGGACCACATGGTGCTGTTAGCTCGTCTGGGGCATATTTGTGGAATGTCTGGAACCGTTTTGCAATGGTTCACGGCATTTCTATGCCGGAGATCTAGAGAGTTGTATGGGGATTTTTCCTCTGACCCAATCTCTCTGTTATGTGGAGTGCCCAGGGATCCGTGTTGTCGCCCATGTTGTTTGCAGGTACATGCCTTCCTGAGGTATCGATATGGGCTGAGGTTTCACTGCTATGCAGATGACACCCAGCTCTATCTGTCCTTGCACCCGACCAGGATGGAGCTCTCTCGGTATTTAACAGCTGTCTGAGGGAGATCAAGACTGGATGGATTCTAGTTGGCTAAAGTTGAACTCGGAGAAAACAGAGGTGCTGGTGGTGGATCCTGGTGGTTGGGTGGTGAGGCGGATATCGGTTGCTCGTCTGGAATTATTCTTGGTGGAGTACCTTTGCCGTCCTCAGAACAGGTCGCGTAGCCTTGGACTTATTCTTGACGTTAAGCTGACTCTTAAAGCTCAGGTGTCTGCTGTTGTCAAGACTTCTTTATCATCTTAGGAACATTGCCAGGGTGAAGCAGCTTGTTCCGTTTGACTCCTACCTACTTTGGTTCATGCCTTTGTATCCTCATGCTTAGACTACTGCAATGCCCTGTACTTTGGGCTTTCCAGGGGTTGAAATCCATAGCCTGCAGCTAGTGCAGAGCAGCTGCATCCGAGGTTCTGACTGGGACAAAGTCGTTTTTGTCACATCACTCCGTGCTGCGAACTGCACTGGCTGCCTCGTGCGTGGCGGATCACCTTAAAGTCATTTTGTTGACTTTTAAAGCCCTTCACGACCAGGGTCCAGCCTACCTGAAAGACCTCCTGCGTACCTTACTGCCCTGACCGATTACTCAGCTCGGCCGACATGGGGTTGCTAGAGATCCGAGTGAGTCTGAAATCCTCTGGCAGCAGAGCATTTTCATTGCTGCACCCACTCTTTGGAACTCTCTACCATGCCGGCTGCGCATGCACCTCCGTGGAACTCTTTAAAAAGAGCTGAAAACTTATCTGTGGAACATGGCTTTTTAGATAATTAATTATTTATTAATGCTCTGGATCTTATTATTATATTTTTTATCTCGTGGTATGCTGATTTTATGTATATGTTTGTGTATGTAATGATTGAATTGTTCAAATTGTTCAGCACCTTGATATGTCGAAAGGTGCTATATAAATAAAATTATTATTATTATTTGTTGATTTTATTTTATCATATGTGTTAATTCTGAAATTAATAAAAGATGAAACAAAAATAAATAAATATTAAGGGAGCAGAGTCAGACAGGACAGAGGACTCTGTCTGAACAGGTTATAGTGCCTCAATAATTTTGAGGGGTTTATAGTGCCATACAGATTTTGAAGGGGTGTCACCCACATCTCAGACTCTGTGTTGCCCATCTCTGTGCTGCCCTGAAAGGTCATACTACCATAGACTCTGTGTTGCCCATCTCTGTGCCTGAACTACTACTACAGTAGGTCATACTGCTGTAGTGTAGACCGGTATCTGGTCAACATAGTGCCAGTATAAAAGCGTGGGGTCAAAAACTGCACAAAAGCCCAGATCCTTAACAGCATGACCCCTTATAGTTATAGCACATGGCAATCTGTACACCATCCATTCTCCTGGCTTTGTCCATCCCCTCTGCTGCCCACCCAGGAGTTTGTTATATTTAGCACAGGGGTGAATACGACACACACATTGTTCAGCTGTCCTGGGTCACTCCGCTAAGGATGCACGGTTTTGATTAGTGGTATTATGCCGATGCTATTTTGACCTAGTTCTGTGTAGACTGTGTTGCTTGTCTCTGTGCCTGAACTACTACTAGGTCATATTCATTGTTCTCTGAGCTGAAGTCGAAATATTTTTTTTTCACTCAAGCTCCCCTACCAATGAAAATCATTTTTATACCCATTGGTATTTTTTTTATGTGGCCAGCAGTCTAGTCTGGAGGTTAGAATAATGAGCTGTGAATGAGTTTGATATGTCTAGCAGACCTGGGTTTGATCTGACAACCCCCACTTGCATCTGTTTGACTCTGAACAAGTCACTTAACCTCCCCCAGTGCTCACAGGTTGCCCCTGAAAACAGGCACTTCTGGCTAGTGGGCCGTACCCAGTTACCAAAGAGAAATTATATATATATATATATATAATGGGTAGGACAAATGATGTCTGCTGATTTGTTGATTCACATCACATGACCGTGAGTATATCAGAGCACAACCGCACACCTGCACTTTTACACCCATATAAAACAATTTTGTCATTTTATAAGATAGATAACCCACTCTATGGTGTCTGGTCGTGTTTTGATATATGCCGCCTTGGGTGGATTGACGCACTTCAGCCTGCAGCCTCATGCATACAACACATACAGGCGTGCGTATATCAGAGCACAACAACACACCTAAGAGTGGGTTATCTATTACATATATATATTATATAAACAGTATATGTTAAACATACACTTATTATATAAATTACAGTGTAAAATTAAACTTGCATACCAGTATATAACTTTTCAATATAGAGTCCATAAAACTTAAAAAGTAAAATAAAACTCAAATGTTTTAATAGCATAACAAAATATAAATTACCCCTGATGTCTGATTGCTGAATTCACTGATTTTGAACACTTCTTTTCTCAGTTGGGATTCTGTGTTTAAGTAAGCCATTTTGTCAGTGTCTTTCTGTAGCAGTTTTAGTGATTTTCAGTGTTACTGAATCTCCTTTTGATACCGCTTAATTTTTAAGTGCAACCCTGTACACTGAGGGTGGGATATTCAGACTGTGCCAGGCTGTAGGCGCAAAGCCTGGCGCAGTGCAACTGGGATGTGTCAGGGCGCTGACAGGGTGATATTCAACACTGAGCCCTGCCACCCCGCTCCTCCCGGTCAGCGGCGGGTGGCAGCTCCCCACCCGCAAGCCGCCCAGCCGCCCGCCGACTGACTGCGTACAGTACAGCTGTATGCCCATTGGTCCACAGCGTGGAGCCAATGGAGCGTGCGAACTGTGTCATGTACTACAGTCCAGATATGTACAGCTGTACTGTATGCGGTCAGCCGGCAGGTGGCCGGGCGAGTTATGCGGTGGGAGCTGCCGTCCGCCGCTGACCAGGGAGAGCGGGGTGGCGGGGGCTCAGTGGGAGGGGGGTACCGCTGGACCACCAGGGATGGGATCTAATCTTTTTTTAGACTTCTGCCCACGATCGGGCTGTGAGCAGTCCACTGGACCACCAAGGATATAGGAGTTTATTATTATTATCATACTTATGCCCGTGATCAGGCTGCGAGTGGTCCACTGTACCACCAGGGATATAGGTGTTTATTATATTTATACTTATGCCCGTGATCAGGCTGCAAGCGGTCCACTGGACCACCAGGGATATAGGACTGTTTAATATCCTAATTCTGACCACGATCGGGCATGGGGGCTACCGACAGAGGGTACCCGCTGGAGCTCGGGTGGCCACCCACAGCTGGCAGCTGCCGTGTTGTTGCCCTGCAATATGGCAGCTCACCTGTGGGTGGCGGCTGTTGCTCCTTTATTTTTGGAACAACTGTATGCGGCATATGTAGGGGTTGCATCTGCATGGGCTCCAGCACATCCCAGGCTGAATATTGGGATGTGGGGAACGTTGGCCATGGGCCACGCCCCCTACTTACACAGTATACATTACTGATCTTGTGGTGCATTGGGATTTGTACCACACACTTTCCTTTTAAATATCATGCTAAGGCATTATCAGTGGAGGCGATGGCGAACTGTGTTGTGCCATGTGCAACCCTTCTGAATATCCCACCCTGAATCTTTTGTTTCACATCACTTAGTCATGAATCATGCCACTTAATTTTTGGGTGCAGCCCTGTTCATGGAATCTTCTGTTTCACATCACTTAGTCACAAATCGTGCCTCTTAATTTTTGGGTGCAGCCCTGTTCATGGAATCTTCTGTTTCACATCACTTAGTCACAAATCGTGCCTCTTAATTTTTGGGTGTAGCCCGGTTCATGGCATCTTCCGTTTCACATCACTTAGTCATGATTCTCACAAATCATGCCACTTAATTCTGAGTACAACCTTGTTCGTTTACTGAATCTTCTGTTTCATGTCCTTGTTTAAGTAAGCCATGTAGTCAGTGTCTTTCTGTTGCAGTTTCTATACTCTTGTCACTGGACAGGAAAGCTCATACTAATAGATTTAAAGAGTGTACAAATAAAGCACGGAGTGTGAGTAAAACCACCATGTTTCAATGTAGTAACAATATTGGCACCATTGTCTAAACCACAGATCCAGTACTGAGTACCAGGGGCTCTAACCGCTCAGAAATGTTGTCACGTAACTCTTCCAAAATTATTGTCAGTTGTATGATGTTTACCAGTCATGCTAACACAAGGACCGCCATTCTTTGTCTTTCTTCCTGTACTCTGCTGCTATTGGTGGTATTTGAGATATATTGTGACACCAATCTGCTGTGATGCACATATAATCAAGGGTCTGAGAACTCATCCACATGTTTGTGGTCAGGTGCACATCACATTCACTCTCTTTAAGAGCCAATTTTATTTTACTTTGCATACATTTGTAGTCATGCATTTTAGGAACAGCGACAGTTGCAAAACATTTGCAGCTTAGTATGTTGTAAGTTACTTGGAACAAAAATTTTAAATGGCTCTAAAATCTTCATTCTCCTCAGAAAGTGGTTGCAGGTCTTTGGCAATAAATTCAGCAATTAACTAATTAATGTTTAATGTTACTTGATTGATGTGATCTACTGTAGGTGTAAATTCAGATATTAACTGAATAATGTTACTTGATGTGATCTACTGTAGGCATAAACTGAATTCAGCTGTTAACTGATTAATTTTTAATGTTACTTGATTGATGTGCTCTACTGTAGGCATAAATTCCACTATTAACTGATTAATTTGTAACGTTACTTGATGTGATCTACAGTACCGTAGGCAGTTTTTTATTCAAGCATTGCAGTAATGGTCTGCTGTTCAGTTCGTGCAGGCAGGCAGAAACAATGGGATTGCAATAGCGAAGTTGTAGCTTGTCCAAATACTTTTGTCAGTGAAGTCAAACATGTTTTTTTCTGCCCTGTCTCTAAGTCTCTTCACCATCAATGTTGTCTGTAGGATTATTTTCATCACAGATATTTTTCTCTTGCTCAGGACTGCAGCCCAGACTGAATGGTTGGATGTGTTCTTTGCAAATGCCTTTTAGTGATGTCTGAACTGACCCTCACTTTTCCCTTGCTAAATTCCCAACGACAAAAGGTGCAGACAGCAAAATATAAATTTTTGGAACATATATGAAAATAGTCCACACAACTGAGATGTAATGTTTTATCATCGTGCCAGGAACTGTAGCAATTTTGGTGGCTGGTATTTCTAACCTGATTCATGTACACTGTGGTTCTCCCAGAACTACTATGATTGCTATTATTTTTTTTTGCACTACTGTCTAGTGGTGGTGCTTGCTGTATATGTTTTGTTTTTTCTCTTTGGGTTCAGGAACCCAGTTGGCATTCTCTGCCTCACCGGTATCATATTCTGATTCATCACCTTTGGAAGAGCATAACTGTGATACAGCGTGATCTTGTTCTTGTACATCTACAACATCTTCATCAGAGGCACTGCTTTCTGATGGAGTCAGATATGCATGAGTGGCATACTGTATCGTAAAGTGCCACATCTAGTAGTACTAGACAGATCCTTTTCCTTAATCATTGACTTTCTAGGTCTAACTATTTCAGCTACCTGTTTTTGTCTGGTTTTTCTGCCAATGCCGACAGTGCTGCACTACTTTGATCAGGGGATTCACCAAGATTCTTTTCTTTTTTTTGGTTGTGTTGCTTCATTTTCATCAATTGTATTCATATTTTCAGCAGTGAACTTCCCTTTTTTCTGAATTTCTTTTTGGGAAATATTTTTATTGTTACATGTATCAATTTCGGGTGGCCCCCTTTTGCCCGACACCCCGACGGCGAAACACGGAAAAGGACCACTACAGCGACAGTCACTGTAATGGTCCGTTCCTTGTTTGCTTTCCCAATGTTCTGCCCCTCCCGAACCAACTCTGACCTGGTTGAGAATCCTAAAGTCTGGAGGTGTGGTAGACAGCCCCCACAGAAAAACACTGGGATTGGGCAGCACAATACCTGTATCGGTATTGTGCCGTCACTGTGCGATAGGTTGCTAAGGACGACATAACTCTGGTATTGTTTGCATCCATCCTACCTGTACCAGCTTGTTTGTATCTATGTCTTAATTTTACTGTTATACTTATGGTGTTGTACTGCTATACTGTGTATTTTGGTTTGTCTTACTGTGACAAGGTACCTTTGTAAATGAGCCTATGGCTCAAAGGTTTTCCAAACTGCTGTTTAAATAAAATAAAAATAAAAAATAGGTCAGCAGTTTTACTGTCGACCTAACTTGGTCCTTCCATCAATTTCAGCCATACTGCTGGTGTTGGCCACATGTTCCTTAACAGATTCTGATTTTGATTCTGAATCCATTTTTTGGTATCCAACTTAATTACTTAATTAGTAGTATTAGTATGAGGCACTATGACCCAGTAGTAGATCAGTCACAGTGATGGGCAACACAGAGCCTAAGATGTAACACCCTCCTTCAATATACAATATGGCAGTATGACCTAGTAGTAGTTCAGGCACAGAGATGGTCAACACAGAGTCTGAGATGTGGGTGACACCCCCCTCCCCCTTCAAAACCTGTATGGCACTCTGGTTGATGCACAGGATTGGCAAGAACAGTCAATCAAACAGAAAATACCCAAATTGGTTGGCTCCCTTTAGTGCCCCAGTAACACAACTGTTGCCTTTCATACAGTTTGCTGGTCTTGAGGGTCCAGGGAGTATTCCATAAGAGATGGGGAAAAACAGTTCATATATATATATATATATATATATATATATATATATATATATATATATATATATAGTTGGGCACCCTGCCCTGAACTCTTTGTTCAGTGACTCACTACTGCAGTACTGGTGACTGTTATATATTTACTTTTTTATTGCTGTTGGCTGCTTGCTCACCAAATGACACAAAAATGCAGACACAATTTTGTTTTTTTATTTCATTTTTTTTTTTACAAAGGGATCTAAAACAATAATACTGATGCATTTCTCATACGCAAATAGAATAAAAATAGGTCTAAAATTCATCAGAGTAAATTAGACTAAATCAGAACCTTTTGGAAATAAATCAGTCAGAGTCAGAACCAGGTCACAGCCGACCTGCCCGTCCCTAATCCTTTATATTTCTACAATCCTTGATTTGTGATGTCCAGTGATGACCAATTTTCCCTTTTAGCCTCATTATCTTGCATTTTTTTTAGCTTTTCAATGTCACCATTATTTCCTGTAATAAAAATTGTTATGTAGCACTGCTTTTCTAAATTCAGCTACCTCCCTCCATGTATCTTGTAATTTACCCTTATTTATTAGCTCATTTGCTAATTCTCTATTCTCATTCTTGTTGTGTCAAGTTTTCTTGTGCCTGTGATCTACAGGGATCGATCCACAAATGTGACATAGCTAAAAGAGTCCATGGTGGGTCTTACTATAGCCTAGAGGTTAGAGCAACAAGCTGTGAATGTGCTTGCGACAACAGCAAACCTGGGTTTGATTCCCACAACTTCCACTTGCATACTGTGGAACCCGTAAGCAAGTCACTTTACCTCTCCTGGGTCACCCTAACCAAGTTACCCAAAAATATAGGGGTAATGAAGCTCTTAAATTGTTCCAAATGTTTGCTTCTGGTCTAAGTGAGCCATTCTGTAATTTATTTCCCTTGTGTTCTGTGAGTTCTGTAACTTTATGTTATCATTTTTGGCTTACATATGAACTGTATACCATTGTTACAGCGAAGCTGTAACAGCTACTGCACTACAATGACACAGGAGCAGTGACCGCACTTGCAGCAAGCTGTATTTGCCACCGACAACATGTTGCAGTGACTGGTGTGCGGGCAGCAGGACTGGCCATTTCTCCACTGTCTGTGTAATGCAGAGTTAGTTATAATAAGTAGAGAGGTGCGGGGGCTGCAGCCCCCAACATGGGAAGGTGCAGGTGGGCACGCCCCCTGCATTGAAACTGGGTCAGTGTTGGTGTGTTTCCCAGTCAGTGTCGGGATGTGGCACTGTCAGGACTGTCGGCAGCATCATGTCACTGTAGAGGATGTCAACGAACTTTCTGTTGCCACAGCTTGGTGGAACTCATATGAACATATAAAGAAGCCAGCAGAATAAGAACACTTGATCTATCTAGGCTGCTCATATTGTAGGGTCCTCAGCCTAAGCTACTGACCCTGCCCCCTTCCCCAAACCTCCCATCCTTTTCCTCTGTCCCTCCCTTGACCCTTAATTTTCCCTTAACTCTATCCCAGCCTCTCTTGAAGTTGCCCACTGTCTTCAACAAGACCACCCTTTAGACAGCACATTCTAGCAGGCCACCACCCTCCCATGAAGAAGTGCTTCCTAGCCTCCCTCCTAAACCTCCCCACCTCCAACTTAAGACTGTGTCCCCCTCATGTTTTGGTTGTCACTTAGCTTAAAAAGATTTATCCCTCTCAAGTACCTGGAGGACTCAATCATGTTAATGACCCCTTTCTCTCTCTCTCTTCTCCTCCAAGGAGTACATGTTCATGGCCTCCAACCTCTCCTCATATGTTTTACCCTGCTGACCCATGATTATCTTTGTTGCCTTCCCTTGAACCACCTCAGCAGCAGGACAATGTCTTTCTTAAGGTGTGGGCACCAATAATGTACATCGTTACTCCAGATGTGGCCTTGCTAATGAACCCATACAGGGCAGTATAACCTCCTCTCACCTACTGATGATCACACTGGCAATGCAGCCCAACATTTTATTTGCCATTGCTGCTGCTTTCCTACACTACATGGAGCGATTCGGGTCACTAGTGATCTTCACTCCCAGATCCTTCTCCTCTGTTGCAGATACCCAGACCCCTTCCAGGCAGTACTCAGTCCTAGGGTTAATGGCTACAATGTGCATAACCTTGCATTTCTTTGCATTGATGTCAAGCTGCCAAATCCCAGACCACCTCTCTAGTTTTTTCCAGATCCTCCCTTAGGTCTTGTATCCCTTTTGCTGTGTCCACCCTTCCACAGAGCTTGGTGTTGTCCACGAACAGGCACATTTTGCCCTTAATGCCATCCCCAATATCACTGATGAAAACATTGAACAAACACTGGTACTAGCACCCAGCCATGTGGAACCCCACTGGTAACCTCCCTTGTGCTAGATAACTCGCACCACCACCACCACTCTCTGGGTCCTGCTCCACAGCCAGTTTCCACCCATCTTGTAGACTCCTCACCAACCCCAAAATCTGCCAACTTCCTGATCAACCTCTTGTGGGTACAGAGTCAAAGGCCTTGCTGAAGTCCAGGTAAAGGATGTCTACTGCTTGGCCACTGTCTACTGTTTTAGTGACCCAGTCAAAGAAGTCAATCAGATTCATTTGACACAACCTCCCTGACATAAACTCATGCTGCCTCACATCCTGGAGACCATGTTCATCTAGATATTCTACCAACCTTTCCTAAAATATGGTCTCCATGAGCTTGCATGTGATTGAGGTCAGACTGACCAGTCTGTAATTCTCTGGGTCATCCTTGAGACTGTCCTTACAGAGGAGCACTACATGTGCCATTCTCCAGTCCTGTGGTAGCATGCCTGATTCCAGTGATCTATTGAACAGGCCAGCCAATGGCTCTGCAAGCTCCCTCTGCCAATGCTAGCAACCCTCTCCTCACCCTATCAACCTCCATTCCTACATCCAGGCTCCTCCCCCGCTCATCTTCTCCCCCTGTTGGCACTGGTCCAACTTTCTCCCTGGTGAAGATGGAACAAAAGTATTTGTTTAGTGCCTCTGTTTTCTCCAATTCTCCTCCATCCACCCATCCCTTTCCTAAGCCTAACAATCCTACTCTCCACCAGTCACTGTGATTGCTACTAACTCTCCACCCCCCATATATCCCCTCGGTCTGTCCCATTTACTTGACAAGGTCCTGCTGACTGCATCAAGGTCTTAGTTTATGACTAATTTTTTCATATTTAAGTTTCCTTAACACTGAGCCCAGCCTTGCATGGCCTGTACCGTACTGTTTGCCAGAACTACCTGTATCATGCCTTACATGACGTTTATTACATCCTTTGTTTTTTTCTGTTCTAAATCCTGCCTGTGTACTTTGTTACTACTTGTTGTCTGATGAAGTTGTTGCTACCTGTTTCTGATGTAGAGCCTTTGTAATGGAGTCTGTGACTCAAAGGGGGTGTAATTCTGATTCCATTCAATAAATAAATAAATAAATAAAATCCTGTCCTTCTTGTCCATTTTCTCACTCATATACCAAAAAAAAGCTTTCTCCCCCTTCTTAATTTCCTCAGTTCTTTGCTGTTCCTTCTGAGCCTTAGCCTACTGGACTATCTTACCTGCCTCGTTAGCCATCTTCAGGTAATCCTCCCTGTCCTCCTCTCTCTTGATCCTCCTGAATTTCCTATAGGCTAATCTCTTGTCCCTTACTGCCTGAGTGACCTCAGTACTAAACCAACTGGATACTTTGCCCTTGAGTTCTTCCCCCTGAGTCTAATACACTCCTCTGAGGCAACCATTTATTCCTTTCTTAATGATGGACCACACTTGGTCCACCACCATATCTGCCCTGATGCTTGCCAGGGAACTCCTCAGCAGCTCATTCACCTTCCTGAAGTCTGCCTTCCTAATTCAATATTTCAGTATTTAAACTATCCTTGTGTTCTTAATTCATTCAAAAACAATTCTTATTTTGTATTTATTTGTATTTATTTATTTTACCAGAAAAAGGCTCCATTGAGCAATGCTAATTTACAAGGAGGTCCTGGTTAGGACAGCAGACAAAATAAGTTCATCCATGCAATGTTATCTTCCTCATTTTCAGAAAGGTCTTTGATTTAGTCCCACACTGGGTAACTATTTATAGGTCAAGGAAAATGAAACTAAATGACACCTTATAAACGGATACAAAATTGGTTAAACAAAAGAACTAAAAGGTTAAGATTAAAGGTCATTCTTCAAAGTCTGGCATGGTTACTAGTGGGGTACCGCAGGGATCAGTCCTTGGTTCTGTCATATGTAATGTTTTCATATTCGATCTAATACATTTGGGAAAAAGAATATAGAGGCCAAATACTACATAACTGAACCCTTCTGCAAGAAATAGTTCAAGAAAAAGATCTGGGCATGTATAGCTAGACAGACAGACATATAGACTATAGCTACATGGTAGTGCAGCTATAGTTAGGGTTGTCTGACCATGTCTAGGTTAAACCCAAACGTTTGTATAGCCCACATGATTTGTCCACCTCATCTGAAATCTCCAGGGAAGATGCAGTCTGGGTCACCGATATGCCTTTTGAAGATTTGGTGAAAAAATATTAAATTGTTCAAAATGTATTACATTTTTAAGTTTTAACATTAAAGTCAATGGAGGAAAATATATGTGCCTCTTGAAACTGTCACAAAACCACATTTTATTGTTACAAATCCACTAAGCAGTGTCATGCTTGTTTCAGTTAGTGGTGAAGAAAAATATATGTGGTTCAAATTCTAGTGCCCCTAGGTAAACACTGACAGTTGTGTTTATCTAAACGGGGCCTGAGGAACACAGTGGTGCCATCAGTTTTTTGCTAGGACCCCTAGAAATACCTCTTTTTAAAATCGGGTCCCCCATAGTGTCGCAAATCATGACAGTATATTTGCGACATTTTTGCAAATCACAACACTGTCACACCTGTACTGTTGAAATTTGTGACACTATTGCACCAAAAATACCATTTCTTTGCCCACACCACTGCACCCTAAGCGGTTGGGGCTTTTTGGCTGAAATTTGCAGGGTGGCAAGCCCCGGCTCCACAGAGGTGCATTTTATTGGTTTGATAAAGCAATTTAAAAGGGTTAAAAGTTATAGTGCTCCAAAGTTGAGACATTTCCCATAGGATAACATTGCGGCACACGCAGCAACTTTCAGCACCCGTATCTCAGAAATGATTCAAGATACGTATTTTTCGTTCAGAGGGACTAAGCTTGCATGGAGGTTTCAAAGTCATGATTACAACTGTAGTGGAATTTTTTCATAGTTGCTATGGTTACTGAGATATTGCCAAATACATGTTACGAGGGTTCCTTTTTAGTACTATGGGGCTGCTATATGGCTCCCGCATACACATACCATTACGCAAGACATGGGCAACATGAAGGGAGCACAGGGCCTGGAGGGCCCATGCTCCTACAAACACATACCAGTTACCAGTTGCATTATACTTTCTCAAAAAGAAGGGAAATGCATTGCAAACAAAACTTTGTTAATGCATCAGTTAGGGCTGATAGCACAGCAACAAAAGTATGGAAATGTGATGTTAGGGTTTCCACCCCTACCACCCCACCCTATCCCACTCCACCCTCCACACAGCAACAGACGTCGGGGTGTGCCATGGGGTCATCAGGCCTAACTCTCACCCCATTCTCCTATACTGTAGCATTTCAGCTTGTTTACACATGGGATGGGGTGAAAGTTGGGCCCGGTGACTCCATGGCACACCCCGTCTGTTGGTGTGTGGCGAGTGGAGGGTGTTGGGGTGGGGTGGTAGGGGTGGTAACCCTAACATCACATTTCCATTCCTTTGTCACTGTGCTATCAACCCTAACTGATGCATTTACAAAGTTTTTTGCAATGAATATAGATATATATATATATTTCCTTCTTCTTCTTCACAGAAAGGGTAGTGGATGCCTGGAACAACCTTCCAGCAGAGGTAGTGGGGGTGAAAACAGTGGTAGGGCTCAAAAATGCCTGGGATAGGCACAAGGGAATCATGGGGAAAGGAAAGGAGGGCATGAGATGGTGCCATAGATTAAGTGTAGGTCTTCAGCAAAAAAAATAAAGGTTAAAAAAATATGGGCAGACTAAGTGGGCTCGGCACCCCTTATCTGCCATCACATTCTATGCTTCTATATCACCAGTGATGTCAAACACCACAATAATGTAACACAGTTAAAGTACCAGCAAAGCAAACAGAATGATATGTTTAATAAAAAGAAATACAAGATGCAAAAAGAAAGAAATAATATTTACTTTATATATGGCATATGTTAGGCCACATCTTGACTATGCAAGTCAGTACTGGAACCCATGCAGATGTAAAGATATTGATGAAACTGAAAGGGTTCAAAGGAGGGTCACTAAATGCATACACTCGTTAAAAAACTGCTGTACACTTACAACCAGAGGTTGGAGCAACTCAAGCTGATGAGTTTAGAAACAGATTTGCTGTCGTTATGCAATATCATGGGATGCCCCACGTACGGAGACACCAACACAGCGAACTACACACCTGTCGGCAAAATCGACACTTTGCCGAAAGGTCACTGTGCTGGTGTGCCCTAGACAGGGGCACACTGTCTCCTGGTCTTGTACCCCCACCCCAAATCAACTCTGACTAGAGTTGAAAATCCTAAAGATGGGGGGCAGGGGGCAGAGTTCCCCGATTAAAAAAAAAAAAAAAAACAGACCAGGAGATACACAGGACTCATGTAAACCGCAACTCAGTGAGATGCCGATCGACAAAAGGGTTGTCGAACCATCATCATAGAGCCCAATATCATTAATGACTCAGACTTATTAAGTGAATTGAAAATAAACCTTAAGTCAGATGCAAATGACATTCAGGGGCCAGATATTCAAAACATTGCCCCGGGGCAAAATTAGCACTGCACAGTGGGCAAATTAGCCCAGAACCATTTGCAAGCCATATTCAAAGGAATAGCCCCGGACTAAATGGGTTGAATATAGCATGCAAATAAACGTGTGCTAACAAGGTTGAGAGTGCAGTGCAACAATAGCCCAGCAAATAAGACAGCACTGAATATAGCAATCGAGAGCAATGCAAACTGCAACAGCAGCCCACTGCACACAGAGGTAGAGTGAGTGAAGGCTGAATAATGTGGGCTGCATGTGTGCTAACAAAGCAGTGGAGCACAACAACAGCAAACAACAGTGCAGGCCAAATACTGCAGAATCATGTAATGGAACATTACAGTCTTGCGTGGTGCTAACACATTTGTGCGGCGCTGACACATTTGCTTGGCACAGTCCTGTTTGCCCAGCGCTAAAGTTTGCTATATTCAAAACTGCAATGTAAATCAACCTACTCAGGCAATCTGTGGGTAAACAGCCACATTAGCATCTCATTACAGCCTGCTTAACATGTGGATTGCCCACGCTATAACACAGTGCACAAAGCTCCACCTGTAGGTCTGACTGGAATTACAGGATGGTTGCCACTTTCCTGTCTGCGCTCACAGCTCCACCTGTAAGTCTGGCAGGGATTACAGGTCGGTAGCCACATTTCTTATGTGCTCACAGCTCACAGAACATTAGCTGCAGTCTTGGTTTGGACACAGATGCAAAGACTAATGTGGTCCAGGGGAGTAGCACTACAAGAACAAGTGGTTGTGCTGCATGCCAGAGGCAAATTATTGTTCCTGACACAGTGTACAACAGATGGCACAGTACCATAGTAGGCGATACTGTGAGGTACACAGAAATGCCTACGGTGTGTCAGGCAACAGTGACAGGTGCTATCCACACAGTGGCATGCACAGCTGGAAGGTGTGGTCTGACAGTGGACACCATGGTCATACTGTCCTGTGACCCTTATGTGCTGTACCAGTGGCATGGGATCCCCACACTACCATACACATGGCTGTCTGTGTGTGTGGGAATCCTTGACAAGTGTAGGGGTATGTGCCTGGGGGGGGCACACATACCATCATACTAGCACAATGCTGTCAGGGGCATTACTGTCAGTGGAACATGTGCACTGTGTGGATGGCCCCAGCTGTGGGCAGTACCCACTGTGTGGTACAGCCTGGCCACCTGTACACTCTCCCCTGAACACCCTCCATTCCCCCAGTGCAGCATGTGTCTGCTGGATTGTATTGGAGTGCACTGATGGGGGAACTGGAGGTGTGTGCTGCATGGATGCACTGCCATGGTGTACACTGGTGCTGGGGCACCCACCAATGCCTGGCAGGGTTAGGACTGGTACTAGATGATGGTGACATGGGTGGTGCCATCTGTGCAGCATGTCTCAGCCATGTATGTTTCTGTACATTGTTCTGTATCACCTTGTTCACTGGTAATCACACTGGGCCAAGGCCCAGTGTCAGGAATGACCTGGAGACACTAACTGTGCAGCTGAGATGCAACGGTGTACAGTACAGACATATAATGCCAAACAGTGCATAATACACAAATATCACATTAGGTACACATTACAGTACATTACAATACATTACAAATAGTTTGTTGCTGCAAGTGGTGTTCTAGCTCAGGTGTATCATTTACATGAGTATGCACTTCACAGCACTGTTGGGGCAGTGCATTCCACAGCTTGTGTGCCTGTGCATATGGAGTGGCCCAGGGTGGCCATCAGCCCACACTGTCTCCTTTCTGGATGCATACAGCCTTGTTCCCTGTTGCTGCTGTGTCCACGGCCCCCATCCTGGGTTTGCCTGGAATTAAGTC
Source organism: Neoceratodus forsteri (assembly GCA_016271365.2). Classification (NCBI taxonomy): domain Eukaryota; kingdom Metazoa; phylum Chordata; order Ceratodontiformes; family Ceratodontidae; genus Neoceratodus; species Neoceratodus forsteri. The sequence continues at coordinate 340,488,284 of CM057449.1, forward strand.
TAACTTTCATAGAGCAGTAACTAGGCGCTGCGTTACGTGTTGCACAATTGTGCCTTTGCCACGCTACAGCTGTGAATATAGCACTGCGCATGTATGCATGATCCTGCCCCTCACTATGCCCCATGCATACATTATCTTGCTGCACTGGCACCAACGGGTTGTGTCAGCTCTATTTGGTCTTTTGAATATCACACGCCAGTGCTATTCTGGCGCATTTCCGGTGCAATCAGTTTGCGTCAGGTGCGAAGCTTTGAATATCTGGCCCCAAAGGTCATCTGCTTATGCTCACAGGAAGTTAGTTTAAAACTACTAAATGAAAATTCTTTTTATTCAAAGAGTGGTTAACCCCTGGAACAAACTCCCGTTAGATATTGTTGTAAACAAATCAAAAAAAGAATTTAAATCTGGTCTGGATAAGTACACACTTAACAGTAATACATTAGAATATGACACTTGCTGTTAGGAGCTACCTATGGGCTAATGCCCCCTCAGCTCCAGGAAACTATAGTATGATCCATAGCATAGACACTGGAGGTACATACAGGATACATGATATTACAATAGTATGAAGGATACAATAATACAGCCTGAGCTTGTGTAACAGAAACTGCAGACGAGGAAGCTTTACATAAGATGTGACTAGAATAATATCAATATATACAGAGAGCAGACATAATAGCATATACATCACGGTACATGAGTGAAAACAGATACAGTAGCATGGTGGTAGCATAGTCGAGGAAAAGTGGACACATAAGATACAGAGGATCAGGATATAACCACAGATGCAAAACATCAGTACAATGGGCATCGAGGAGAGCTTTGAATGCATTATGACTGATCAGAGATCCCAGCTAAAGGGTGGTTTGCAATTTGCTCCGCAATGTGAGACTAAGAGCAGCTGAGTGTAGTTTTATCAAATTGTGTGAGGTACCTGGGTATCTCAAGAAGAATGGTACTATTTCTCCTTAAGGCATAGGGACTGGTATTTCTTGTGTCTAACTTAGTTTGCCCCTCTTGACAAGTCTGCACCTTTTGGCTTTTAACTGAGCTAACTGCAGGAGGGTGCTGATCTATTATAGAGACTCTCAATGCTGTCTTTGTCTGAATTTCTAAGATATCTGATGATTGGTAGCTAACTGTTTTGCAACCAGTAGATACTGTATGTTTATAAACCTGTTGATACTGTACCTTTCAAAAAGCATCAATGACATATAACATGCACTTCTGTGTGATGATGACATAAGTAAGGAATAACCCATGATAAGGTGTGCAGTTATTGGGGATTAATCAACACCCAGGGTGTGTTGTGAGCATGCAGCTGCAGGCCAAGTGTCCTCACAGCACCCGGGGTGTTGATTAATCCCCAATAACCGCACATCCTGGAGTGGGTTATTGCACTTAAAACGTAGGCCAAATTTGGAGACATATGGACACAAATTGTTGTTATAAGACAGAAAACTTGTGGGAACTACTTAGTGTTCTCCCACTGTTGTTGGCCATGGAACCACAGTTTTCTGTGTTGTGCCACAGTAAAAATAGTTCAACACAGACAAATTTGTGGTGAACAGACCACACATAATAAAATCAAGGAGCAGGTGCACCTTTTTATTGTAGTGTCAAAACTACACAGGGGTGGTGTATTTCTGTATTGGTATTCTGTCCTCTGAGTGCATATACATCTATATGTAATAGATAACCCACTCTTAGGTGTGCGGTCGTGCTCTGATATACGCACGCATTGGTGTGCCTTGTACGCATGAGGCCGCAGGCCGAGTGTATCAACCACAAGTGCATATATATCAGAGCACCACCGCACATCCTAGAGTGGGTTATCTATCTTATAAAATGGCAAAATTGTTTTTTGGGGGTAAAGTGCAGGTGAAACGACTCTGATATACGATGGTCTCCCTGATGGGCTTTTAATTGATGATGAACTTCTATTTTTCCTACCCATTTTATAAATATATATATATATATATATATATATATATATATATATTGTTTATACTGCAGTCTGTGAATTTACAGACATGCAGTTGTGTTATGTTTGTATTTCTCTCCTTCACGGTGTTATTCTGTGCCTCTCTTTCTATATACTGTACCATATGGCTACTGTTTTGAGTAGTTCTTTACTGGCTGCAGGTACTTACTTTCAAATTTCATGCATTCTTTCACCAGCTAGGATGCGAGTCTGAGATAGCAGGCAGGAGATACTGCGGTCTGATTCTGGTGAGCCGCAGACTGTCACTGTGCACAGTACCAGCGACCTCGATAGAGCAACTGACAGGGTGTATGGCCAGAGTACCGCACATCAGAGAGACATAAAAGCAATTATGCAGAGAGATAGAGAGAAAGAACGGTGTGTTGAATGAGTCGCTCAGTCTCTCTCTCTCTCTCTCTCTCTATGCGGCAGTCAGTCGCAGGGTTAGGCAATGGAACAGAAGCAGCACGGTGAGCTGTTGTCACAGCAAATCGCAGCTCCCAGGTTCCTGGGAACTGGACATAGTATGGGACAGGGCTACTGGTATTAGCAGTCATGGGGAAGGAACCAGCAGTGGAGCCAATGGGGCTGCGCACATGTGAGCACACAACACTGTCTAAGGAGGGTTTCTCTCTCTCTGCGGCAGGACACTTGTCTTTTGTGATTCACAAAACACCATTGTGTGCATGGCAACCTTCCAGTACTCATCGGCTTTTCTGCACACAGATTTTATGTGGCTTTTGATTCCTGCATATTATAATTGGTGAAGGGTTTATGTCTGCTAGGGGTTCATGTATGCTCGAGCTTCAAAGTCCACCAGGTGGGTAGGCAGAGTCGCTAGCTGTATAAAAAACAGTTGCTTCTCAGATTCAGTCAGAGCCTTAGATAATTAGTTTGGTGTAATGCATGATTTCTTTCTTGGGGGACTGTTCACCACAAACACAGACTGTAAAGTTAACATACATTAATGAATGGTCACCTGCTCAGTGTTAACCAATCAAGTTACAGAAAGCTATCTGCCCATGTTATAAAATGTATTAACATGCTTTAACACTACAGTACTGCTTTGGAGGAAAATCAAAGAAGGCTAGAGGCATGTGTAGTGACAAAACCTGAAAAAAATAGATAATCTAGACAAAATATTTATGCAAGCCATCTCAACCCACACCCACAAAGGTAGGATATACTGTTCAAATCCAGGAGCTCTTTTTTTCTTAATTTTATCAAGTAAGGACCATCAAGAGTTGGGGTAACATTCCACTGTTAAGGTTAGATGTGTGTCAATAATACTCAAATTGGTTACTGTCAGTCACTGTCATGCTGCAGGAGGGATGGACAAGATAGATCCCAAGTCTCTTCCGTCTCACAGTACTACGTTATTTTGTTACCATGACACATAGTACAAATTGTACAGGAACATATCCTGAAAGAAATGAACACTGAGATATTTTGTATCTAAACTGCCCATTTAAAGGCAAATTCTGAATCCTTACAAGGAAAGAGGATTTCTTGCTTGGCCTTGGTCTTAGTGGTATTTAGTCTGTAACCTAAGATAGCTGCATACATAGCAGTACAAAAAGTTTGGCTATTTTTGGTAGAGGAGTGGGGATGAGAGGGTGAGGGGTGCCACTAGACCCCCAGGGAATATTTCAACATGTAGAAGGACACTGATCGGACAGTAGGGTGTACCACTAGACACTAGGAACTACAGAACAGCATACAGGGATGGGGATAGGAGGGTGGTGGGTTCCACTAGGCACCAGGGAATATTTAAACATGTACAGGGTTGGGAATCGAAGGGTGGGGGTGCCACTAGACACCAGGAAATATTTAAACATGTACTGGGATGGGGATCAGAGGGTGGGGAGGTGCCACTACACAGCAGGGATTTCATTGCTTCAGTGGGTTAAGGCGGGCAGCTGCAGTCCTTTTTCCTGCCACCAGGGCCTTGCACCCATTAAATCAGGGTTTGCAGAGGCGGTATCTTGTGCCTGTTCAGATGGCAGTTACCACCCATGCAATGCTTTCAATATCCCACTGTGCCCATATATAGAGGACAACCCTGTTATTTGCATGAGCGCAGCAGGAACTTAGCGCTTGGGTGCTAACAGGTTTGCCCACTTTGTGGGGGTGTCTGAATTTAGCCCTCACCCAAAAATCTGATGCAAATCCCTGTTAGCATGGGCAAACACCCATTAGTGCCAGGCTAAGTTTTGAACATCTGGCCCCAGCTGTTTTCCTACAGAATAGCCCACTCAATTACCCCTCTTGTGTTTGACAATCTGTGAATTTAGCCTTTATTAGTGCTCACTGGATAAGGCGAGGAACTTTCTAGCATAGTTCTAGTTGTAAGCTAGACAGAAAGCCAGCACACACTGAATCAATGGTCTCCAGTGCATCTTTGTCACATGGTACAGGAGGCATTGAGGAAATCAGAATGGCAATAAAAGAAGTAAGCATGGAGATCCCCAGGAGCTATGAAACAAGTAGGCAAATTTAGAAACAAATCCTAAGAGTAATTAATGGCAGTGATGCACTAGGGTTACACACAAATCAAAACACTTGCACAACATACTTGTTTGTAAAATTTGACTGTGGGATATGTGTAATGTTATATTCATTTAAAACAAGATACATGAGTATCAGACTTGATCTGTTTGGCTGGTTAGTACTGCTACCTAAATTCTCCAAACATCTGGATTTGAATCCAGACATCCTCTGGTTAATCAAGTCATCCCTTCAGAGCTTCTGCTGAATGGCACTATTGAGTGTAATCACACTGCAACCATTTGTGTCAACTGAACTGTATCTAGCTCTTTTATCAATTGGTGTTTCTTTTCTTGCTACCTCAGAGACCAAGTGATCCACATATTCAAATCAAATCAAATCAGACTTTATTTATAAAGTGCTTTTCAAAAACCAAAGCGCATAAACAATATAAGAAAATGAACAATCAATCAAATAAAACATATAAAAATGTTAAAAAGGCATCAGTAATAAAAGCTAAATATTGACACTGCCATCCCTGTTGTAATCTGTGGTATTCACTGTGAAGTGTTTTGAGATTCTGTATGTTTTTGTGAACAACACAAAATGTAATTGCATTGTACTTGTAAAGTAAAACGCATTCCATTGTAACCAGGCTGCCCCCGTTTGTCAGGCCAAATAATAATAAATAGAATAAAGTATGGGGTGGTGTGTGTAAAAAAATGTACACCTCCAAAGGTGATAGTACTACATAAACCCTGAGCTGAAGCTCAAAGGGTTTATTAAACATCTAACACTGAGGGTAATAAACCCGAGTTTACACACACCACCTATTATTTTATTTTATATAATTGCTGGGTCTCCACTTTCACCCCAGCAATTATATAAAATAGCAGGCATTTTGTGCAGTCGTGTCCAGTTCTGTTTTCGGCCATCCTCATGTTTTCATTGCCCAAGTTTTAAAATGTATTTAAATGTTTTGTTCAGCCCTATATGTGGAAAATTAGTTTTTATTTATTTTGAAATGATTTACTGCGAGTTCTCCTGGTGGTTCAGTTGTGGGCAAGATGGCAGGAGAGCAGTCAGGAAGCGAACTGCCATGGACTTATGTAAGACTGGGGGAAACCACGTACGTGTGCTGTAATAAACACTCCTTTATTTATAACATGGTTCCCCTATGGGAAAAGGGGATCCATTAGTAATATTTGCATTGTAATCTGGAGGACAGGTGTGATGCAGCAGGAGTCAGACATACTAGGTTGAGAGATTAAGAAAGAGGAATACATTTTCTTTAGTGTCCTTAGCTGAAATTACTGTATGTGGCCATTGGGTGATGCTATTGGACAGTACTAGACTTTCTGAGGCACATTAAGATGTGTTATTGGGCATGAACAGTTCCAAAGAGAGCAAAGCTTATTGCTCGGGGCAGATTTTTCACAGCAGATCAATGATCCGCTTGCTCTACCTACTGATACATCTGCTCACTGCAGCTGTACCCACTGTACAGTACTGCAACCCTAACGTGAGGCTTTATGTGTTTGATACACTTCTCACTTACCTTCGTTCTTATATTTGGAGGTTGTGCACCTGGTACTCAAAAATGGTCACTGTGAGTGTGTTTAGCTTTATCCATTTCTTTAGTAAAAAGAGATTCCAGCCATATTGGTCCTTCAAAACAGGAGAAGATGGAAGGTTTGATACCCTTTATTGGACCAACAAGTGTCTTGAACAAAGATGGAATTATACACAAGTTTTCGGGGCCACACAAGTCCCTTCTTCAGGTGAATAGCAAAACTGAGCAACATAAGCAGTATTTATATCCACTGTGGAGCAATTAAAAATCAGGAAGTGAAGTAGGAAGGTGACAAAGGGGACTAGAGATGAAAGTCTAGGATGCAAAATAAAAACATGAGAAGAAATGGGGAAGGGGTCTAAGTAGGAACATGTCAGAAGGAGTTGAAAGGGAGCTAAAGGGAAGACAAAAGCATGCAAATAGGATCTATTTTTTGTTTATTTAGCATATCAAGCTCCATGTCTACACCTTACATCACAAACAGGCTCTCAAATCCTTTTTGTGGCACCAGGTATTTTCTGTGTGATTAAATTTGTTTTATCTGCATTTTATTGTATTTACAAACTGCATATTTATTGTATTTTTTTAATTGCTTTGTAAGGCGCCTTGGTATTTTGAAAGGTGCATTAAAAATAAAGATTTATTATTATTATTATTATTATTACAATGTCTGCTTGTGACATCACAATTTGCTGTTATAGAAATTAAAATGATGTAATAAGCAAAGGATTATAAAGTCAAGTGTAGACAAGTAGGCAAAGTAAATTAAATTGCTTTTTTCCTTTTGAGCTCATCATGACCCAAACTATTCCCATCTTGTGGCCGGTTGACTGTACCATGGGCTAAGGCAACAGCTATAGCATACTGATGACTCCTAATAAATGTGAAACCCATCTGTGGTTTGCTGTTTTTGACCTTTTGCAGATTTTTTGTGAAGCAACTTGACACCTTAGGATCCTGTTTAAAGGCTGGTCAGTCAATATTCCTTTATTCCTTCATTGCTAAGAATAGTTGAACTATATGGGCAAACTCAGCTGGCTGCAAAAAAGAGGATGGGTTATGTAGCAGTAGATAAATTATCACAGTTTGAAGATAATTGGTCACAATTTCTGAGATACCTTGAGTGCCAACTTATTGGATAATATTTATAAACATGCCAATAAGCTTAGTAATCCTGAGTTACCTAGTGTAACTGAATTGTTTTATGAAAATTTAGGTTCTTAGCTAATGTATTATTCAGTACTTGTTTAATTCATTTTTACTTACAGTTGCATACCTTTCTATTTTTTTTTTACTTCATTCTACGTGATTCATGTATCATACTGTTTTTTTGTTTTACTCAGGAAAAACAATTAATACATTTAAAAAATTCTACACATTTTACAATTGTAAATATCACAGTTAAATATCTGTGTTCAAACACACAGGGCAGTATACCTAGAACCCATTGGACAGCAAGATCCGAGACAGCATGGTTTCATGGCAGGCAGGCTGTGCCGAACAAACCTGATAGATTTCTTCAACTGGGTGACAAGGGAGATTGATCAAGGAGGGTTGCAGATGTGGCCTACCTGGATGTGAGCAAGGCCTTCGATACCATCTCACATAAAAGGCTAATAAACAAATTGAGCAGCCTGGGAGTTGGATCTGGGGTTGCTAACAGGATTATAAATTGGCTGAGCGGTAGGACACAAAGGGTGGCAGTGAATGGGGTTCAGTCTGTATAAAGGGAGATAACCAGCAGGGTGCCTCAAGGATCAGTGCTAGGCCCAGTCCTCTTTTATGTCTTCATAAACGACATGATCACATCCACCATTTTTGTCGACCTAGCCAAAACGTTCAACACTGTTTTCCACACCCTCCTCCTTGGCTACCTATCCTCTGCAGGACTGGCCTCTTCTGCCACAAACTGGTTCAAATCTTACTTCTCCAGTAGGACTCAATCAGTAAGAATCTTGGATTCTATTTCCCCTCCTCTCCCTATCAACACTGGTGTCCCCCAAGGCTCAGTACTTGGTCCCCTGCTTTTTTCCATCTTCATAAACAACCTTCATATAGCCTGCTCCACCTCCTCCATCCACATGTATGCCAAAGACACTGTTTTATACAGTACAGCTCCAGCAGTAACCCAGCAGCCCTTGGAAACAATCTTACAGCATGACTTCAACCAGGTTCATCTCTGGTTTGCCACACACCAGCTCTTCCTCAATGCCAAGAAGACAGTCTCTATGACCTTCGGCACCAGGCAGAGCCTCTTTAGGCTTTCTGGCATGCCCTCCTTCCACACACTAGATGAGACAATCCTTGAAGACACTTCCTCATTTAGATACCTTGGAGTTTGGCTTGACCAACACCTCAGCTTCTCTGTTCACATCAACACCATCTTGAACAAACTGCACCTCAGGTTTGGTGCCTGTACAGGAACTGCAGTTGCATCCTGTTGACTGCAAGAGCGTGAACTTGTTCAGAAGATGATACTCCCATGATATTCGACTACTGTGATGTAGTCTATGGTGCCAGCTCCCAAATCCCACAAACAAATGGACTCTCACTTTAACTCCTTCTGCCACTTTGCCCTTGATGCCCCTCTCATACACACCACTGTGACCTCTATCATGCACTTACCTTTCCTCCACTGTCCAGCTGGAGGCTTACCCCTGTGCCAATCTGAACTCCAAATAATGGCTTGGTGAACTCCTTCTTACCTCCAATCTTCCTTGCTATATCTCCCATCCCTCTCATTCCTGAGATCCACTGACACTTATACCCTGTTTATGCTGTGCAGCTCTACCCTCGTCGGCCAGGGCTGACTTTTTCCACCATTCCCCAAATCATGGAATGCTCTCCCCCCCTCACAAATACATAACTCCTGCTCCACCTACTCCTTTGGTACTGCTCTACACAACTTCTTCTCTTCCAGCTGTACCTGCTTCAATCCCCCCAACCCCTCTATACCCTGTTCAGCTCACCTAGACCCCCTTGCAGGGTTCATACATCCTGAACGGGAAACATGTCTTGTGGCTTACCTCCAGCCTTCCTAACTTCACTGTCCTTGTCTGCCATCTGATCCCACCCCTTGCTGGGTTCTACACCCTGGAGAGGTACTTTGGTCTTGGTAGTCTTTCCTCCCCTCCTTTTAATTTCACTGTTCTTGTGCTCTCAGATCCGCCCCTTACAGTGTTCTCTACACTCTGGAGGGTACATGGTCTTAGTAGCCTTCCCTCCCCTCTCTTCTCCCCTCCTCTTCTAAATCTACCCCTCCTCCCTTTCCAGCTCCCCTTAGCCTCCTCCCTCACTTCTCTATCTTGGGCAATTGCAGCCTCCTGCCCTTGTTGAACCTAGCACTTATTTGCTTATCTCTGTGTGCAGCACTGTAAACATCATGGCAATATGATTGTATTGTTGCATTATTATGTGATGGATTTACTGAGTTCATGAATCTATGTCCACCCACTGATGTATTCAACTGCCTCTTGCTGTACTGTCTGATCTGCTCACTATTGTTTATTATGTACTACTTTGATCAAATGCTTCATATTGTACCTGCTCTTTGTATCTGTAATTTCATTGTTGCTAATCCTCATTCCCCCCCCCCCGGTTGCACCATGAGACGATCAACTTGTTGTTCAGTGTGCCTTCCTGGTAAAACATTTCAATAAATAAAATAAAATGTTGCAGAGGGGCTGGAGAGGAAGGTGTGCCTTTTTGCAGACAACACAGAGATCTGCAATAGGGTAGACACACGGGGGAGGGGGAATAATGAGAAGGGACCTGGGCAAGCTGGAGGGCACTTGATATTCAGTGCAAATAAGTGCAAAATGATGCACTTAGATCATGGGAACCAGAGAGGAATACTCAATGGGGGTACTGTCAGCCAACAAACAGAGAGGAATCTAGGAATAATTATATCTGAGGACCTAAAGGTGTCAGGACAGTGTGAGAAGGCAGTTAGAAGGACTAACTGGATGTTGGGTGCATAGGAAGAGGCATCACAAGCAGAAAAACAGGAGGTGGTGATGCCACTATACAGATCATTAGTGAGACTTCATCGGGAGTACAGTGCCCAGTTTTGGAGGCCGCATCTCAGGATGGACATAGACAGAGTGGAGGCAGTCCAAAGAAGGGCTACACAAAAGGTACAGGGGCTGCACCAGAAGTCATATGAGGAGCAGCTGAAAGACCTCTATATGTATTCTCTAGAAATGCTAGGGGGGGAGCATGGCAGAGACATGTAAGTACCTTAAAGGGATCAATAAGGTACAGGAGGGTAGCATCTTTCAGAAAAGAATATGGACAAGAACTAGAGGACGAGAGATGAAGTTTGGAGGGAGGAATAATCAGGGGTAATGTGAAGAAGTATTGTTTTACAGAGAGGGTGGTGGATGCTTGGAACAGCCTTCCCACAGGGTGGTGGTAGGGCAAAAATGGTGTAGGTATTCAAAAATGCATGGAACACACACAAGGGAACCCTAGAAAAGCGGAATAGTAGGAAAGTCACAGATCAACTACAGTCTGCAGTATAGTTAACGGTAGAAACAATGGGCAGACTAGATGGGCCAAGCAGTCCTCATCTGCCGACAAATACTATGTATCTGTTTTTATTGGAAAGTAATGCAAACAAAGTCACATAAGGCTGTTTACGCATGCAAATGTGCAAATGTGCAAGCGAGACCGGTAGAAGGTATATTGAAGAGACACGCTGTAAGGGTTGACATCACTAATAGCCCAATATGCCCCCGGTGAGAGTAGCGCAAAGCACAAACCCACGTACAAGGGCAAACCACAGTTGTGAACACTTCTGCAAACCATCTAACATGGATCAGCACTGTGAGCCAGCTGAGCAGTTTGCAAGACACAAATCCTCTAGTGCTGCACAACATAAATGCAACTTTGTACAAAAAATGTAAATGATGCTACTCTCCATGCAAGGCACTAACACCACATTACCATATCACTAACTGCCATTTGTTTAATATTCTTTTTATCTGATTTTTTATAACTACCATTTACATGTCTCTGTCAAGGCACATTTCTCCTCACAGTGGACAGAGGCTGTGGGCTATGAAGTACAACGCAGCAATTCAGATCCCCATGTGAAAAAGATGAAACATAGGAAAGCAGATGCCTTTGTACATAGCAAAATGAATGTATCTAGATCCACTGCAGCAGTATGCCATCACACTAAGGTCTACTGGCCACAGCTTTTAAATCACTCTACCCCACCCTCTGTCAATAGTGCTGCATAGGACTTTATTGCATGTCTTCTTCTGTTCATGTGGTTCTCTCTTAATTGTAGAGAGTGCTGGTACAGCATTTACTAAGGTTCATAGTCAGTTGCATGCCATCAAAACATGCATTTTGCAAAGTGTTAATTAGCACTACGCAAACAGCAAGAGGCTGTATTCATCAGGCTTCCAATATGCTATTGTGCCATGTATGAATGAGTCCGCCTTTCATTAGCATGCTTGCCAGACCTGTCTCAGCACAAACTGCTTCATGCTGCACAAATTTCTGCTTCCAATGTAGTGACTGGCTAGCAAACTACCATCTGAGTGCTAGTGTAACTCTCCCCCTTGTGAGGGCTAACCTTTAAGGCTCCCAGCTTTCACACATAAAAGGTGCTGGCCACAACATGGCAGTGGGGTCAGAGGGCAACTGGACAGCCAGTTAGGTCTCTGATGCTTGAAGAGAGAGCCACAAGGACTCATGGACTGCTAATGGACTTCATTAATTCAAGCACCTTTGCAACGTTCAGTCACCTGTCACATGAATTGCTGGACTTTGACTTGACAGCTCTAACAGCCAATCAGAAGCTGCAGTTAACCTGTGAACAACTGAGGAGCTTTTGCAGAACTCATTCAGTTTGCTTAAGTCTGCTGTTGGTGTAAGACTATGAAGGGAGCAGGACTACTGTGCTGCTGAGAAAGACAGACGATGCAACTGCCTGAGACAGATAGAGTGAGTGAAAGAATCCGACCTCTGCTGACAAAAAGAGGAAACTGCATATTGGTTCAGCATAAACTGAAGCTGAAAAACTGCAGCTGCAAATTGAGAGACTGTGCTGTGCTGTAGCATTGAAGTCTGCATAACTGTACAAACTCTAGTCAGAGCCAATACGGCTGTGGAGAGCTTTTAGGAGTGGCAAAAGCGGTGAAAAGAATATATATTTATTTGTTTTTGTTAACCAGGTAAGCACACTGGACAACAAGTGCCTATTTTCAGGTGCGACCCGGAAGGTTACAATACAGAAGAAAAAAATTACGATACAGCATATTACAAAACAGCAAACATGGTACATTGTCACGATACAGCATATGTACTATACAGCATATTACAAACAGCAAACATGGTACATTGTCAAGATAACACACAGGCCCACGTCACAGGTGGAGCCAGAGTACAATATGGAGACATGATACAATCAGAGATAGAAACATGATACAAATTTAGCTTGTATTAAATGGTAGAGAAAACAATAGTATTTTGCAAGAAATGGTAAGGGGACATGTCAACCACAAGGTTCCGTGGAGGCATGGGAGGCAGGGAGATTATCAGGTAACTACAGGGAGTGTAAACAGTGTAACTAACAGTGTGACTTGTCAGGTAACAGATAAAGGGGAGTGTAGGTAGTAAACCGCCAGCAGGGTATAGCAGCTAGTGGGGGGACGCGACAGAGTCAAGAGCTCCGGCTAAGGGAAGAGAACTGCTTGCATCCTGGAGGGCAGAACAGGGTAACACAAGCTGGTGCGCTTACTATGAAGGAGCTAGTGAGTAAGGGGGTAAGTGCTGTAGAGGAGAGTGGCAGGGGCCAATTTTGGCATGGGGAGAGGTGTCATGGGTGAGGGAGGGGCTACCCTGCATCTAGTGGGCACAGAGGCAAGTGGAAGCTGCTTTGAGGAACTTCCATAGGGAAGTTTTGAAGCTGGGGTGTGAGGGGGCGGCCTGGACTAGGGCGGGAAGGGAGTTCCAAAGTCTCGGAGCGTAGACAGAGAAGGTCCGGTCACCAGTGAGGGAGCGGGTCCTTGGGACCGTGCAGACCTGGGTAGAGCTAGATCTGAGGCGGTAGGCCGGGTGCAGTGTTTGAAGGGAAGTGCAAGAGCAGAGGGGCATGCAGTTCAGACAATATTATCTACAAAGTTGCCGAAGACAAAGGCTCGGTGTTTTTCAGGGAGGAGCCACTCTAGTCGGGCGTAGAGGTTGCATCGGTGCATAAGGCATGGCGCAGAGAGGGCGAAGCGACATATGTTGTTGTAAGCCGTATCCCACTTTGCTAGTCTGGCGTTCGGGACCGGCGCAAAGGCAACAAGCCCATAACAGAGTGTGGGTAGGAGAATCCCCCTGGCTATGGTGAGCCGGGTAGCCAGAGTGAGGCAATCCTTAGCCCTGTAGGCTAAGCCGAGCTTGCAATTTGAAGCTCTGCAGATTTGATTTATTGAATATAATCGGAATTACAAATCTTTGAGTCACAGACTCTTTTGCAAAGGCTCCACGTCAGTTACATGGGGTGGAGGAGGACATATACAGATTAAGACAAACAAAACAGGCAGTATATACATTTTCAGTATTGTCAAACGCAGTACAGGTTTGCTCTTATTAAAACAGAGGGACAGATTAATCAACATTCTAGATATCCTATGTCAGAAACTAGTAGGGTGCAGGTACTTGAGGGTCAAGAGGCCTGTGTCAGTAGATGTGGGGTGCAAAAATTAGCCACAGGTGCACTTAGCACTTTCAAGTATTAGAGCTTTGAGACCCGTTTGAAAAGAGAGATGCTGAGGGTCTGTGAGAGAGAGAAGTGGTAACGTGTTGAGCCAGAGAGGGCACTGGCGGAATGATCTCTGCCCTAGGGAGGTTCGACAAAGGGGACTCGACAAGAAGGGATAGTTGTGAGTCTTGTGGTGCGCCTGGGGTGCAGCACTGATAATGGGGAGTAGGCCTTTGGGGGCTATCTGGGTTGTATTTTTAGCGAGGTGCATGTATGGTACCTTGGTCTTTGCTGGAAGTTTAGCCAACCAGTCAGAGACAAAAGGTCACAGGTGTGGGTGAGTCAGTCGCTGCCTGTTACTAGCCGGCATGTTTTGTTCAAGGCTACGTTTATACTGCTTAGGTGGTGGGTTCAGCTGAGACCATATAACAATCCGTAATCAATGAGGGAGAGGATGGAGGAGTTGACTGCAAGAAGCAAGCCTCGGAGGTAGGCAGTGCTTGAGACGGTAGAGTATGCCCACTCGAGTTGACAGCCGAGGAGAGATAGTGTGACTATGGTGGAGAGGGAGGTGTCTAATGTGATGCCCAGGTATTTGAAGCTTGATACATGTTCCAGCGGGTCACCTAGAGAGTTCTTAATAAGTAGTGCCAACTGACTATGTGGGCTTTGACGATGAGCAAAGATCATGGATTGGATTTTTATAGTTGATGATCAGGCGGTGGTCTGTGAACAGTTCTCTAGTTCACAAAAAAGCCCTGTAAGGCCAATTGGGCGCTTGGTTGAAATGCTTCCAATACAGTACTGCGTCGTCAGCGTATATTATTAGATGACCACTACTGCGCCTTCAGGAGAGAGTTGAGAAGAGAGTAAAAAAGAGGAGGCCAAGAATAAACCCCTGCGGGACCACAGAAACAAACTGTTTTGAGGTGGAGAGGATGGTGTTTATCCTGACTTGTTGCGACCGTTCCGAGAGGTAGTCCCTGAACCAGGCCGTAGCCTCAGGGGACACATTAAGCTGTGGAAGGACCCTGAGCAGTAGCACATGACTGACCGTGTCAAATGCCTTGGTCAGATCCACGTAGACCGCCCCTGCGATTGAGCCTTGGTCGAGGGCCTCATGGAGGAATGAGGTGAACTCCGCCAGTGCAGTGACGGTACTATTGTTCCGGAGATGCTCAGTGAGATCAAGCTGAGGATCTAGGGTCACACCTAGGTACCTGGCGTATTCCAGGACCAGCAGGAGGGAGCCATTGCCCCCGTGAATGACAAGGGGGGAGGGGCAGGAGGCAGTTTTGGCCACCAAACCAAATAACATGGCATGGGTCTTGTTTAGGTTAACGGTGAGCTTGTGCCCCATGAGCCAATTACAGATACACCCAAAAGTCTGAATTGAGTTGAGAGTTAATAGTTGCAATGTCCTGGGAGCTGGATAATAGTACCAGGTCATCCGCATAGAGTGTGGTGGACCCTAAGGTAGCAACGAAGGGGAGTGTATTTACGTAGAGGGAGAACAGAATGGGATCAAGAACAGACTCTTGGGGACTCCTGTCGGACTGGGAAAGGTCCGATGGGGCACAGTTGAAACAGGTGTATTGCTATCTGCCCCAAGGTAGTTGGAGAACCAGGCAAGGACTCGAGGAGAAACCAACCGAGAGTAAAGTGGAGTGTGAGGTGGTAGTGGACCCGTCGAAGGCCTAGAGAGAGGTCAACAAGATGGCTCCAGTCAATTTACCAAGGTCCATCACGAAGATCTGATCTCTGAGGTGACTACGGCAATAACAGTTGCCGTGCTGTGCCCCTCCTGAACCCATGCTGCACTGGGGAGAGAACATCATACTCCTGCAGATAATGGGAGATTTGTCCAGCTATGGCCTTTTCAAGTAGCTTGCTGGTAGCAGAGAGTATGGCAATGGGGCGATAGTTGCTCATCTCCTTGGGGTTGCCGTGCTTAAACACTGGGACAACCTTGGCCACTTTCCAAACGTCAGGTAATATTCCCGAGGTGAGGGAAGAGTTGAAAATGTGGGTAATCGGCCGGTCGAGGAGGGGCGCCCCCAGACTAAGTAACTCGGCTCAGGGTTATCGTATCCCGCCCCTGTATGGTGTGACAGACCCGCAAGGAGAGCGTGAGTCTCTCTAACAGAGATTAGTTTAAGGTAAAAAGGTAGACAGAGGGATAGGGGAGGGGCGTCCAGAGGTTCAGGGGTGGAGTGTAGGAGTGGGGGGCTGGCAGTTCAGAGAACAAGCCGTTGAATGCTGAGGCTATAGTCTGGGGGTTGTTACAGTTGGCCCCCCACAACATTCATGTCGGAGACCGAATTCTTGGCGGACCCTCCGACCACATTTTTGATGCTCTGCCAAAAGCGCCGGGGGTTGTAAGCCAAGTTGAGCACAGCAGATTTACAGAACTCACCCTTGGCAGAGCATATGGCAGACTTGCAGGAGTTTCTAAGCCGGCGATATTCAAGGAGGTCGTGGTTGTCGCTAGAGATTTTGTGGTTTATCCAGCACTTGTCTCTCTGCTTCATTAAGGCTAATAGGCCTCCATGGAGCCACTTAGTGACAGTGCCCCTCACCCTCCTTTTTGTAAGGGGAGCATGTCTGTTTTGCAGCGGGATGAAAGCCGCAAGGAAGTGGTCCAGTGCTACGGCCGGGTCGTTGGTGCTAAGCACCTAGTCCAGTTGGCACAGCGTAGGTCCTCCAGGAAGTCATCAAGGATGAGCTTGGAGTAGTCCCTCATCTGTATCACTCTACTGGGAATTTTGCTGGCCACGGATCCCCAGATGCAGAAAATCGGAGAGTGGTCAGAGATGGCATCCGGGAGTGTACCAGACTGGAGAATTTTATCCAATCTGTTGCTCAGTAGCCAGTCAATAAGCGAGCCCTTGTCCCCCTGAGGGGAGATCCTGGTGGGTTCCGAGATGGTCTGACTGAGTCGCGAGGCCTGAGAGAAGCGGCTCGTATTGTTTGACATTTGGTCCCAGCCAGTTGAGGTTAAAATCCCCCAGGATTAGCACCTCATTTGAACCTACCTTGTCTTTTAGGTGGTCAAGTAGAGTGGAGAGCCCTAGCATGCATCCCTTAGGGGTGTTGTAGGCACAGACCAGGTGCACCTTTTTTGTGTTTCCGAGCAGGAGGAGGGAGTGAATGAATTCACAACCAGAGGTGTCGGGGGGGGAGGACACACCGGGGATACGTTGAGGTGCCCCCTATAGTATAGGAGTACACCCCCCCGCATTTCTTACCCCCCCGTCCTGCCTAATGAGGCTATAACCGGAATGGCACATGCGGTGTCAAGTACAAGGCTTCAGCCAGGTTTCCGTAATACCCATGATGTCAGGTGCATACAGGGCCACCCAGGCTGTCGGTTCCGCTAGGTTATGTAGAATACTGCGGATGTTTAGATGCACTATTTTTAGGCCTTTTTTGGATAGCCAGGTCGGAGGGGGGGCTTAGGAGGGTAAGGGGTTGCTGAGGGACCATGGCAGGATAGTGAGTGGACCGGTGGCAAGAGAGGAGCCATGGCCCGGTCTCGTGGTGGCAGCGAGGTAACCCGGGAGGAACAGGTCCCTCCAGACAGTGGGCAGAGGTAAAAGCCGTGCGGACGTTAAATCCCTCACCCAATTCAGTGGGAAGGGTAGTACAAGCCTGCATGAGCAGGGCTTCTTGGAGCCTTTTTTTTTTTTTAAATTTGGAGAGGTCAAAGGGCAGCATGAAACCTGTGCTGTAATGAGCCTTGGTTGAGACTCTGCAAACAGTCAGGACCAGTGCACAACAAAGAAAAAAGATATGAGCCCTCTGGTGGTGAGTTAGTATAGCCTGCAGATGGTAAAGTGGGCTGATAGGACAAAACAGCCCACGTGACCTGAGCTATATACCTCAGAGATGACCACAGGTGGTGGTGGGGGCGGTGGGGCAGCTTGGCGAAGCCGGCAGAATGATCTATCCAGAAGCTCAGAGGGAAGCAGCTGGGCTCCACCGCCTGCTGCAAATACGTTCCAGGAGCGGGGACCACCATGAGGCACAACAACCCCCCCCCCGAGTTTCTCAGGTGAGTTTGGTGGATATAATGTTCGGAGAAATCAGTATCAGCCCAGTATCCGTTCGGAAAAATCAGTATCATGCCAGTAACACTTTACCTGCGAGCGGTGAGTGAGTGCTCGTTGTCCTTGGGGGGTGGAGAGAGCAGTCTATTCAGCCACCCTCGTGACCGACCAGGAGATGCAGCATCCCTGCCTGTGGAGAGAGAATAGCAGTTGTGAGCCTCCTATATCCAGGTATGGGGGGGGATTCTGAGCAAGCAGCGTGGGGCAGAACAATGCTGGGGGGTCCAGGGAACACAGGTAGGGAGAGGAAAACAGCTGCGACACAGCCTAATGGTGTTAGTTAGAACAGTACACTCTGGTTGAGGTCGCATGTATGCTAAAGTAAAATGCTGTAAAACAAATCTAATCTAAGCAAAGGCTAAAACGCAATATACTGTGTAGTATCTAAGCAGACAAAATGCAGCATGCAGCTGGAATCCCCACAGTAGAAAATAACAGGCATGCGCTGGAGTTTACCTTAAAGTGAAATTAAAGCACCAGGCAGACTTTAGTACAATACAGGCAAGGGCTGGAGTTTACCTTACATGAAATTAAAGCACCAGGCAGACTTTAGTACATTACAGGCAAGGGCTGGAGTTTAACATAAAAATGAATTAAAGCATCAGTTAACGATAGTTAAAGCACCCGTTGGGTAGTAGATAAAACACATTTAAAGGGCTGGAAAATTTTCTCACAAAACCTATCAGCACATCTACGCCGAGAGTCCCATCCAGAAGCGCAGAGGGAAGCAGCTGGGCTCCACTGCGTGGCTGCGAGTATGTTCCAGGTAAGCGGGGACCACCATGAGGCACAACACACCCCCCCCCGAGTCTCTCAGGTGAGTTTGGTGGATATAACGTTCGGAGGAATCAGTATCAGCCCAGTATCTGTTCAGAAAAATCAGTATCAGGCCAGTAACTCTTTACCTGCAAGCGGTGAGTGAGCGGTGTGCTCGTTGTCCTTGGGGGGTGGGAGAGAGCAGTCTATTTGGCCGCCCTCACGACTGACCAGGAGATGCAGCGTTCCTGCCTGTGAGCGGTGAGTGACCGTGTGCTCGTTGTCCTTGGGAGAGCAGTCTATTCGGCCACCCTCACGACCAACCAGGGAGATGCAGCATCCCTGCCTGTGAACAGTGAGTGGGCGGTGTGCTCATTGTCCTTGGGGGTGGGAAGAGCAGTCTATTCAGCCGCCCTCGTGACTGACCAGGAGATGTAGTGTCCCTGCCTGCAAGCGGTGAGTGAGCGGTGTGCTCGTTGTCCTTGGGGGTTGGGGGAGAGCAGTCTATTCGGCCGCCCACATGACCGACCAGGAGGTGCTCTTGCTGCATCAGAGTCAGCCATAAAACTGCAGCGATTACAGTAGTGTGCATGCGTGATACTTGCACATGTGCAATTCGCACCGGAGTCAGCCTTGCGCAACATGGCGGTGCTGACATAACTACGTGTAACAACCCAGTCCACTCGGGTTACCAGAATCCCATTAGTATTAGTCTTAGGCAGGTAGGAAAAGGCAGATGGTGGAGAGCTCATGAGGGGCTTTCTACATAATGACATCATTGTTTACTCAGCTAACCTAAGAGAAGGATGATTATGTCATTTAGAACCCTCACAGCAGCATAACCATTTTAGAGTCAGCTGCTCTCGGGAGCTTAGAATGTTCATCAGTAAGTTCAGGCTTGGCAGTCAGAGTGGCAGGAGTTCTGTCATTGGGGCTCTATCAAAGGGGCCTTGGTATTTCTCACCTAGTTTGGTAAAATCTTCAGTTTGCTTGCAGGACTCTTTAGTTTCACTCAGGGGAGTGAGAGGCAAAACAATTCTTGTGGATCCAATGGTCAATCCCTGAAGTTCCTGAAGTTTACAGCTGCCTTAAGGAAGAACAATGAGTAGAATCTGACAGCTACCAGAGAAAGAAATGTACCTTTTGTTCTTTCCATGACTGGGAAGAAGGAACAACTAATCTGTGAGTACAGAATTTGAGACTGTTCTCTGACGGAGTTGTCTGAGGTGTGTGTGCCCTAGATAAGGCTAGATCACACCAGTCAGGATCCCTATCACCACAACTGTGCTGAACTTAAAGTTAAAGTTGGGAGTCTTTAGCAATTCATTGGGGATTGGAGACTCATTTGGTGTTACCCTGAAGGAATGGCAGAGGCTGTTTGGGGCAAAGGATGGAAGGAATGCCATCTGAAGTTTCAGGCAGGGCTAAGTGGTTCATGGATGGGTACCACTGTTCCCTGGGCAAAGGCCATGCACCAGGAGGATTTTAAAGCATGTGGCTCATCCCACAGATATACGCTATGGAAATGGAAATGTGTGAAAAATGTTTAAAGTGTGTGGCTCATCCCACAGATATACACTTTGGAAGTGAGATAGAGATGTTTTTGTGGAACACAGTACTGCCTAGCAAAGTGTCCTGCAAAAGAGAGTGTGCCTGTATTGCAATGACAAACCTTTGGGGGTCCATCCTTGCTTTAAGTAACATCTGTAAATAAAGCCATACTGCAAAATCCCAGTTACTGCTTTGGACATTCTGTTTGTTGCTTCTAGTGTGAACATTATTGGGGCTCCTAAGCATTTAGGTCTAGCATACGCCTAGCACCCTCTCCCCTGGACCTGGTTGTAAATAAAAAGGTTCATTTTAGTAGTACAACCATCCTGTAGATAGTAAGCCTGGTATACACTCCAACACTAGGGTTGATACCATGAGTGTAGTTCTGCCAAAAAAAAAATTGTATGCCATGTAGTTGGCAGTAGTTCTTTTCAGGGGGGTGCCAACTAGCCAAAGGTGGCATGGGGGTTATATATCTATGAACGATACTTGTGCATGCACACTTTAAGTCAGCACCACCATGTTGCACATGGCGGCCATCACTTCCACAGTTGTGGAAAGGAAAAGTAGTGTGCCAGGAAGTGGGTAGGTTTATGCATCCCGCAGAGGAGAAGGGCTGCATAAACAGAAACACTGAAACTATGCTGGAGCACTGTGGCAGAACATCAGACAGCACTTCTGTTACATGCTTCCAAAGTGCTCTTATACAAATTGATGATGGCATAACATCTGTGAAGCTTGGCCCACACAGCTGTAAAAATCTGACTCAGCAGGACACTATTAACAAACTAGAGATCTGGTCTGGGATTTGCTCATCATCACAGTCATTTTCTCATTCTTTTCTAAGCAGTAATTTCTGGTAAATGTGCCTTAACCATATTGATCTCAGTGCTGGTAGACTACTTCTGGTTTTCCCCTGATTGTATTAGCAATCCTGAAGTGGTAGCTGCCAGTGGTGGCATGCTCTGAAAAAAGTGGTCCCCATGCTTGTCTACACATTTTCAAAATGACCCCCTTCCTTGTTTTGCTGTGAAAAACTGACTCCTTTAACACAAAAACAAGGAGTCAGTTATTGCTGCCACCCCACCCCCTTTTCGCTTCAAGTGAAGAACATGATTATGAGTTTGAATCAGATGTGCAGTGGCAGCCATAGATGCATAGTAATCAATTGTGTGTAAAAAATTTTTAATGTGCTTTCTTAATGTTGTCAATACCATTCCACCCATTTGTACTCTGCCCTGAATTTCTGTGCCCCAAGTGCATTATTTTACATTTTTGTGTTCAGGACAAAAAGGCTTTTCAAATGAGAGTAGTCACTAATCTAAATTATTTATAGTTTTCTTTTAATTGCCATCAGAAATTAGAATTTTGTAAAAACAAAAATGGAAATATGATAATAAGACGACCATATTTTACAAAATATAAGAAATTCAGATTAGTGACTACCCTTATTTGAAAGGTCTTTTTTGTCCTGAACAACTTTCAGACTAGTTATTTTTGTGTACCTGGAATAGTTTTAAAGATATTTAGATTTGTTTGGAAATGTGCACATCTGCTAAGAATATTGCACAATACCTTTGGAAGATTCCAGCTGAAAAGCAGTTTGGAGTTCTGTCTCCAATGTTCTAAACACACAATGGGTCTGAATGAGTTAAAGGGACAGGAATTGATTACTTACGTGCAAGTATTTGAAATGTCTCTATTTTCATAAATTATATTCATATCGCTAAATGATCCCTATTTAACTGTGCCTGAATAAAGGCTTAAGCTGTCAGTTGTGTTTTGTTTGGTTTTACATTTATAGAACTGTTTTTTAATACAACAGCAAATTAGGTACATATGGATACATGTTGATACATGGTCATGTTAGGATAACATTAACTCAGTTACAAGGGGGCCTGCGTTAGGTTTAGGTTTTGAATATGCACATACACTAGTCACATATTACAGAATTGCAGATATATCATGTTTAAGACAGTATAAGTTTGACTATTCATGAGTAATATGGACTTATTGTACAGAGAGGTAAAGAAAAATGTATCTGAACAGCACACTGTGTAAAATGTGATTGACACCACTGTGTGAAACAGCTGGTGAATGCTTAATTTACACTAGGGCAGGTTGTCTTCTAACCTACTTTTTACTTACCACTTAGACAGCCTGAAAGAAAACTTTGAAAACATAATGAGTAGATAAAATTCTGCTTGTATTCCATATATGTTCTAGATTTCTCCTCCCCGTTATTCATTACTGAGGAAATGTGCATGATTGCATGCTTTTTATCCCTTACAGTTCCTATAAAGTTAATCTGCCTCTATAGCTTACTCCTTACTTAAAATCATAATGCTCTGTTGTGACATCACAATCTGTTGCCATGAGAGTAACTGTGATGTCACAAGTTGTGCATTATGACCTCAGGTAGGGAGACAGCAACAGAAATAGATGAACTCTTCAGGAGCAAAAATCTTATTTTAATGCAATTGACCTCAGCAACAAATAATGGGGAGGAGGAATAATGAACTAATGTGAAATACAAGCTGAATGTTATCTAAATATAATGTTCTGTTAAAGTTCTCTTGAAGTTGTCAGCTGCTCGTTAAGCTTATGTTTCCTTGTGGTTTTTAATCACTGTCATTTACTAATGCTAGCACAGACACGCACAGAAGGTTCTAAAATGAAGCTTTGTTTGGTTTATAGCTTTTCTCAGGCAGTGAACTTTCAAGTCAGTGTCATTTGATCTTGGGATAGCTTTCTTTTGATGGAACTTTTGCTGTCTGTATATGGGTATGTTGTGATTTTTGAATGCAGTTTTAACCAATAGGGTGCCTAACAACTTTTCATCTGTTTTTTTTTTTTGGTTTGTTTGTTCGTATGATCTGGGTTTTGAGAAAGTATGTTCTTCTAAAACAACTGCCAGTGTTTTCTGACGAAGGTCTGTGTAATCCAAAGCTAAAAGCACCTGTGTTCTTTTGTAACAACTCTGTTGGTCCAATAGAAGGTATCAAATCATCGGTTTCTGTGGATCTTGTGTTACAAGGATCATTATGGCAATACATTTTTCTGTGGCTTCACGGTTTCAGAAATATTAGCAGGAACTTATCCGTACAGTGCCCACAGTTCTGAAACCATAAAGTGACGTAGTCAAAACTCCAAATTCTTGTTTTTATGAAAGGAACTGCACAGAATGTTGTCCATACAAAGAAAACAATACAAAACACAACTGACAGCTTCAGCTTTTATTCAGGCTCAGTTAAACAGGGATCCTTTAGAGGTATAAATGTAATTTATGAAAATAGAGACATTTCAGACAGCTGCACATTAGTAATCAATTCCTGTCCACTTTAAATTAGGCATGACAAGAGATGAATGAGGTGGTCTGGTTTAGAATTTCACTTGAGTGGCATAGTTATTTGCAAAACTTAGGCTGTTTAGAAGTACAATAGGAGTTATGCTAAACAAATGTAGGCAAGGCAAATTTTATTTAAAAAGAAGCCCAATGCCGGAGGCTCTCGGCACCGTACAAACAGATAAAATACACAAATAAATGAACACAGCTAAGCTCAAAATATCATTTCAGCATTAATTTCCATAAATAATAAAATAAGATAAATTTATCTAGGGAGTGATAAAATAGGGTGGCCAAGAACTGAGATCGAGACGATAGCATCATGATCTCACTTAAAGGGCCAGGTCGGGAAAAGCCTGGGCGAACAGGAGGGCCTTGAGGCAGGCATTGAATACCTCCAATGACAGGGCCTCCCTAACCCCAAGGGTCCACGAATTACACAGGATAGGGCCAGCAACATTAAAAGCCCTGTCACCAGCCATTTTAGCCTGGTCATGGGAATCACCAGGAGGCCCCTACAGGAGGAGCGGAGGGGATGGATCAAGAAAGCCAGTATAAGAAGGTCCATCAGGTAACCAGGTCCCTGGCTATATAGGACCTTGTAGGTGAGAAGACCCACCTTAAAGACGATCCTCCACCTGACCAGCAGCCAGTGCAGCTCACACAGTACCGGTGTAATATGGCAATATTTAGGCTGCCCCATAAATAACCTGGCAGCTGCATTCTGCACCAGCTGCAGTCTGTGGAGAGATCCTCTTGTGACCGCAAGGTAGAGCGCATTGCAGTAGTCAAGCCTTGATGTCACCGAGACGTGTATCAAAGTGAGGCAGCCCAGAGGTGGCACAAGGGCTTTATCCTGGCAACATTCCTCAGATGAAAAAACAAGAATGGACAATGGAACACACCAGCACCTCCATCATCAATGCCCTGTCCAGAATGACACCAAGATTCCGCACTCCAGAGGAGGACTTCAAAGGGACAGATCCCAGAACAAATCCAGTCTCTGCGCCAGGGGCCATCCTATCCCAGCACTCTGTTCGACTCCACCACCAATACTTCCATCTTATCTGGGTTCAGCCACCATCAGCTGGAGGCCATCCAGTCATTGATTTCGGCAAGGCAGTTATTAAGCACATCTGCCGCATTAGGTGTTCCTGGGGCAAAGAACAAGTATAGCTGGGTATTGTCAGCATAGCAATGAAACCCCAGATTGTACTTCCTAATGATCCCCCCCAGGGGCAGCATGTACTCTGTGAGCAACATTGGGGATAAGACTGAAACCCAGGAAACTCTGCACAACTGGAGACTAGAAGTGGAGGAGAAATTCCCCATCACAACCCTTTGCCTCCTGTTGGTTAGAAACAACTCAAACCAGCAGATGACAGTGCCGGTGAGTCCACAGAATTTCCTAAGGTGGTCAAGCAACACACAATGGTCCACAGTGTCAAATGCTGAGTAGAGATGGAGGAGAGCAAGAATTGTCCTTTTGCCTTGATCTCTGGCCCTGAGCATATCATTCTGCACCCGAACAAGCACAGTTTCTGTGCGATGCCTCACCCAAAACCCTAACTGGAGGGGTTCATATAACTCATGGGTCACAAGGTGCTCCTTCAACTGAAGCGCCACTACCTTCTCCACAATCTTCACCAAAATGGAAGGTTAGAGATGGGACGGTAATTTGCCATGACCTTGAGGTCCAATGATGATTTCTTGAGGTGGTCTCACCAATGCCTCCTTCAAGGCATCAGGAAGACCCCTCTGGCAGGGAACACCTTATAATCAAGGCAAACACTGGGCCAACTGCATCAACGCATCTCATCAAGAAACATGTGGCACGGGTCCAGTTCACAAAAAGTGTGTTCCAGATTGGTCACTACCTCAATGACCTGATTTACCTCCACCAGCCTAAACTCTCCCAAACCAGACGGAGCACACTCAAGACACCCGGGTGACCCTGTTAGCTCTGTACTGACTGACTGAAGGAATTCCCTGCTGGATACCAGACACCTTGTCCAAGAGAACCGAGCAAACTCCTTGCTTTCAGCATTAGAAAAGCCTTCTTTGGCTGTAGGTTGGCTGGATGAAGTAGCCTGTCCACAGTCAAAAAGTGCAGCTGGTCCAGTTCTTCTCAGCAGGAATCTCCCTGGACAGAAATTCTGCTTCTTACAGTTGATTGCCCCTGGTATGTATTATAATGCACACGCAGGGCCAGTTTGTCCTCCTCCAGCCCAGTCTTCCTCCAGCAGTGCTCCAACCTCTGATCCTTCCTCTTCAACTCCTTGAGCTCCCCATCACACCACTGGTATCTCAAGCAGAAAGATTTGTGCTATACACAGACAGGTGCGAGGGAGTCAATGGCATCATATCTCTAAAAGTTTACAAGTTACAGATAAAACACCAATATGAAAATTGTTCAGGACAAAAGACCTTCCAAATGAGCATATTCATTAAGCTGCACTAAGTGTATTTTTTAAACTATAGCCATCTGATTACCTCAGTTTTCATTTTTCATAGGAATTATGCCAAACAAATGTAAATATCTCTAAAAGTATACGCGTTACGCATAAACCATCACATGAAAGTTGTTCTGGACATAAGTACTTTTCCAGTGAGCCTATCCATTAAGCTGCACTAATTATATTTTTTAAACTATGGCCATCTGATTACCTGAATTTTCATTTTTCTTCATAATTTTCACCTTCAGATGGCTATACTTAAAAAAATCTAATGAATTCAGATTAGTGACTAGCCTCATTTGAAAGGTCAGTTTATCCTGAACTACCTTCATGTTGGTTGTACTGTATCAGGGTGTTATTTAACTCTAAAAATTGAATAGCATTTTGCTCATAAAGTGCTAAAACATTGTAAAATGCATAGCACTTGCCTCATTGTGTTTAACAAACATAACACTTCTTGAAAACCTATATAAATACTTTTTGTACAGTTAGTATTGCCCCAGTAAAAAAAGCTGCTAATCAATTATTTAAAACCCTGCTGTATATTGGTAACTTGTATACTTTCCGAGATATTTACATTTGTTTGGCATGACTCCTACTGTGTTCACTCAGAGAGAAAAAAAATGAGGCTGGTTGGATGACCATATTTTATAAAATATAAAGAATTTGAATTAGTGACTACCCTCATGTGAAAGGTCTTTTTGCCCTGAACAACATTCACACTGTTTTGTTTTGTGCACCTTGAATATGTTTAAAGATATTTAGATTTGTTTGGAAGGTGTGCACATTTTCTCTCACAGTAAAGCAGCTTGGAGTTCTGTGTCCATCATTCTGAAAAGAAAAAATAGAGTATTTTTTAACTGCCATAGGGATTTGCAGTGTTATGGAAGGATACACTGAAAACTACTAAAAAATGTGTTCCACTGAAACCCCTTTTCAAGCTAAGCGATATGGCTGTAGGCTCCGCCTACAACCATGAAAAGCAACTCTGAGTCTGAGAAGCTAGCATGCCAGCATCACTGCTCAGTACTGGTTGATGCAACACAGGAAAATTGGATACCAGGACCTGATGTGTTGGTCAGACATAGGTCAGGCTGCAAAGACTAAGCTGTCCTGTGCAAATGAAAATTGTCTGCTGATCACAGAAGTCTGGAGAGGCTTGAATGAACCATAAAGACCAGGTGACTTTGCCAGCCAGCAACAGAAGCCTCCAGAGAGAGAGGGAAAGAGAGAGTGTGAAACCAGCCAGAGAGAGACTTGTTGCAACTGTACCATCATCCCTGTGCCTTCAGGGAGATCCTCCTGTGCATCCAGGGAGATCCCCCTGCTCTGGGAGAACTGTGAATAAATCAGGGCCTGCCTGCAACTGTGCCACTGTATATAAGTTATTCAGGAACTCATTTAATGGTCTAGGTGATCCAGCCAGGAATTAGAAGTACCCATTGTGCATTTAAGAGCCTTGGGGTGGTGGATTAAGCAATACTGACCAAAGAGCTGGTCATTTCCTGGAGATTAATGACCAGCTGGGAGGGGAGGGTGCCTGAGGGTGCAGCCGAGGACCAACCCCACACAGCTGGCCATTAATCGACTCTGAGGTGATTATTGCAATTATAAGTCTAATCTCAATAATTACCTTTTTTTGGAGCCTTTTGGTGGGTTTATTCCTTTTCATTCTGCACTGTGCAGCTGCTGTGCTGGGCATTTCTAAGAGATTTCAGCCCTGCATGGCAGCCAATCAATGAGCTAGTTAAGCTCATGAATAATTAATTACTCTTATATTTTGTGTTACAACTGAATAAAATCTGTTTACTTTAAGTGCACTGCCACCAGACAGTCCCATGCAATATCATCAGGTCAATGCTGTTTCCATAGACCCCCAATGTCATCAAAAACGTTTTGGTACCCCAAAAAAAGACTTT
Source organism: Neoceratodus forsteri (assembly GCA_016271365.2). Classification (NCBI taxonomy): domain Eukaryota; kingdom Metazoa; phylum Chordata; order Ceratodontiformes; family Ceratodontidae; genus Neoceratodus; species Neoceratodus forsteri. The sequence continues at coordinate 340,516,170 of CM057449.1, forward strand.
GGAAATTACAGTGACCTTCCAGGGGTATCACGTCAATTGAGCACAAACAATTAAGCACAAACAAATAAGCGAAAACTGTACAGCATAACAAATTTTGTCGCAGACCAAGACATCAAAACACAAACACAGCATAGCAAGTTGAACTCAACGCAGCCTGCCAGCACATTAAGACATAGCTTTCTGTCAGCACAATGCATGAACATTTAGAATTCTGCAAGCACAATGATGTTACATAACTTTAGCATTAGGAGCACAGCACTGATTCAACGCAGTATGAACATTTAGAATTCAGCAAGCACAGCACAGAGTAGGGAGCACAACATTGAATTCAACAAGCACAACAAGCACAGTGCATATAATTTAATCAGATAATCAGATTATCTTCTTACCTTACTATCTGTCCATGCTGTGTCTATTGTTGATGACATCACTGGCTGTTCCTAGCCAATGTGCTGATGCATGGGATGCGTGGGATGCTTCATCTTCTTGGGGGGGTTGACTAGTTCATTTAGTAATTTTTTATTGAATTTTTATTTTAAAAGGACAATCTTTGTTTCAAAGAAAAGATTAAAACGTGGCACTCTCCAATAACTTATGGGTCTGTCATTTCCACTCGCAACTTAAATTTTCAACTGAAAGTTGTGGGCTACACCCCTTAGGTAGTCTAAGTAGTCTGTTGTCCCATAACCTGCAACCACAGCAGCGATTCTTTTAGATGTGTCCCTGTACTTTTTTCTTGATGCTGGTGGTCCCATCTCTGCCAGGTACTGCTCGATTTTTAACTCGTTGCTGTTTTGTTCATTTCTAAGTCCCTTTATAAGTTTCCATTTTGTTGGGTGGCTGGCACCTAATAAACTGTTGCATCCTCTGTGCCAATCCTCAACTGCATTAATGGTTCTGGGAAAGCCCTCCGTCACTGCATCATAGCAGTTCCAAAACTCGATCTGAAAATGTGTCCTATGACGACCACGATGACCAACTGGCCTCCCTATCCATGTGTCCTCAAAGTAGTCCACCAATGGGGCCAGTTGGTCTTCATTAGTTGTGTAAAACTCTGTGTCTCATAGATGTTCAAATGCTTTTACCACATCTTCTGCTGGTACATATGCTAACGCAGGTAGCATCCTTATTTGCAATGCAAAATCTGGGTCTACGGTATAGTTTTTTACAAGATCTTGATGTTCTTGAACCTTGCACCAGACAGCCTGACATAGATGGAAAAAGCATCCCTGAGTTACAGCATTAGGAAACGCAGAGCGAATGCTTTTGCTGCAGCTAACTCGAAATCAGAAATGATGCTGTGAGGCATTAGTTCTGGGCACAGTAGTTTCAGTTGTGCGATGACCCTAGAATAACTGTTATATGTTCTGTTAGCCATTAATACAAACACTGAGGGATTGACAGCAGTGAATTGAACACCAGGTATGGTGTACAGTTGTGCAAATAAGGTAGGCATTGCTTTAAATGTTCCATTAGCATACCAGTGGGGGGAACATTTCATATAGTTCAAATTTTGCTGTGCGGCAAACAGTAGAAAATTCTCACTGTCATTCTGCCCTGAATTGTGGAGAAGGAAAAGATCACCCCAGTCTGTGGTACAATAATCAGGGGAATTAACAGCTCACTAAGTGATGCAGGCTGGCTAGGAACTACAGCAGTCTGCCATGGTCTTTGGGTGGTTCGTTTAAACTGGAAAACGAAAGTAGCTTGCCACTGACTGAGTGGCTGATGTCAGCAGTGGCACTGGCAACTACCTGTTGTGTAGTCTCCTGAGAGCTTGCGGCCTTCTGTTTCATTTCATTAGTTACTTTTCTAACAGCAGCATCAGCAGGGTTTGGAACATAGCTATGTTCCTCGATGAATTTCACAATTTCATCCGATTCTGTGTGCACCCATGCAGGACACTGAAATGCATCATACTGTATGCATTTCCAGTACTCCTTCAGCCTGTATATGCACTCCCTTCAGTATAGATACCCATCATGACTGAGGAGCGGCTGCCCCCTGGTGCTCAGAACCAAATCCAGCAGCATGGTGGCTGTACCTAGGTTGCAGAGCTCTCCACTGGCTCTTTACTTATGAGCTGTACATTGATTTGTTGACATTTAATTAGATTACACAGGAGGAGCAAACATATTACTAATGTAATTGCAATTACATGGAGTAGGTTTTAAATGTAGTGTGCGAAGAAATAGCAGCTCTCAGAAGTAAGAACAAGGAGAATGCTCTTGCTGAGTTTAATGCACACTAAATGATTGAGCTAAATTTTGTTGCACTGAATTGACATGGAACCCCTTCCAGGAGGTCAAAGGATGTTGTCATGCTGAGGGTTGGGTCCCCAAAAAGATATTCTAGTTCAGAATAACCCAGAAGAGTGCAACAAAAGTACCATACTGGAAATATTACTTGATGGCCCAAAGGCAGATTGAAACTTAAGGCACTGTGGCTGATATACAATTTAGGCACCACAACCCTCAGTTTCACAGTGGAATGTGACAAGGAGTGGGACACTGTGGAGTCACCTGAGGCATTCACCCCAAAAGGAACTAAGTATAAGTGGTAGGTCCTTCAATTTTGGTTTCAATTTTCAATTTGTATTATGGGATAAAGCCACAGAGCACAGCTTACTTGCAGTGCCATCTCAGAGTTACACTTCAGTTTCAGTAGTAAATCACAAATCAATTATGGAAATAAATATGATATAACACACAGTAACAACATCACATATATTAGCCACAATACACATAACATAATTAACACAAATCAGTACTCTACTTCACTTAACTTCTGAAAACCCTGGACAGCAAACATTTAACTCTGGACATGACTTTAAAAACCAAAACTTCATAGCAGGGGGAGTACCCCTGTAAACTACTCCAGCTTGACTCCAGCGATGGACTGGAAGGAGTGAGTGAGGAACTGCCTTGTGCAGGAGAGTAAACGAAGAAGGATTTCAAGGAATTGGTGGTGCCCTCGTGGCAGGAAGCAGCATCCTCAGAGCCAAGGCCCTACTGAATTCAGTAGACCACCTTATGGATAAAGTACAGACGTTCAAGTGGGAATATATGGAATACAAGATGCTCTGCCCCTTGCCTGGACTCAAACCAACTCATTTTGGTGAGGAAGCTTTTGAAACCTGGATCAAACAGGTTAACTTATGGGTACGGGACTTTTAGTGTTTGGATGGTGAGAAGAAAGCTTGCATGGGAAAATGTTTGACAGTACCAGCATTGAACATCACACAAGCCTTAAAGAGTGCATAAACTGTTGCCACTCCTTTGGATTATCTGTCAACATTGGAATATATTTTGGAAGTGCAGAGAAACCCAGCAAGATTTTCACACAGCTGTCAAAATGACAAAACTCAGAATTCTTGGTGCACATATATATATATGACAAAGTGGACATACCACAAAGTAGCCTGTTTTCTGTAAGCATGGACAGAGTACACGTGAAGCAAGTTCTCTGTGAAGTAATGTACTCATATCAGATACTTGTAAACATCTGATGCATGTTGCATGTTGGATGACTCACACTAAGCTGTTACACAGGTTATAAAATAATGAATGTTTTTGTTACTTTATACTTGTTAATAAAGTTTTAAGCACATGCTTAGTCCTGTTAAGTTATAGTGGGGGTAGGCAATGTCTGCTATCTTGCTTACAATCCATGGCATGTGAATCTTTTCTATTAGCAATATGTTTAATAATTTTACTAAGTCCTGTATTGTTGATGACAGTCATAGCTTCTTTACTTTTAAGTAGCTGAATCCATATTCAACTCACCTTGTTTAGTGTTGTACATCCAAGTAGCTTTGCCCTGCCCAGGAATCTGAATGTAACTGTACTGTTCATGTGCTTTCGCCTTTTAAACTCAATAAAATATTATATACAAAAAACTTATGAACTTGTTGGTTGATGGATAGCATGAACATGCTACCAGTCTGCAGAGACCTGGTTAGTGAGATGAGGGAACAGGAAGAGGAACTGCTTCCTGTGAGAAGCCTTCAGACTGCTGTCCATACAGTAACCACTACTGGAAGGGAGGGTACACCTGTGTCAGTTCAGAAAGCATCTGGGCTAGTGAACTGTTGGCACCAACTGAAAAGCTGACTCAGTTGGTCCTGGAACCATGGGCAGAAGGACACTCATGAGCTGGAAAAGACTTATAAATGCAGCAGCCATGCAGACTCATGTGAGCCAAGGGCAGGTGAAGGTCAGACAATACCATGGATGGTGCCAATCTCCCAAGGCAGGACGGATGGAATCATATGTTACCAATGTGGAAAGAAAGGGCATCAGTGAAAATCATGTCAAAGTTCTGAAGACCTTTGTAAACAACCAGTTCATACAAACATACGAAGGTGCCAGCAGAATAAGGCCATGTGGTCTATCAAGTCTGCTGATATTGCAGAGCCCTTAATGTCAGCTAAGGACTCCCCCAACCAATAACCCCCTTATTTCTGCCTGCACCCCATTTGCCCCTGACTTTCCCCTTTACCCTGCCCCCACCTCTTTTGAAGCCATCCACTGTTTCATGTGATGCCATTTCCTCAGGGAGCCCATTCTACCCCATCACCACCCTCTCTGTAAAGAAATGTCTCCTGGTCTCCCTCCTGAACTTCACCCTCCAACACAACACATTGGCACCACATGCCTTTGTTTCCACTAAGCCTGAAGAGGTGCACTTTGTCCACCCTGTTTATGCCTTTCACATATTTAAAGGTTTCAATCATTTATTTATTTAATTTATTTACAGAATGGGTACCAGGAAAGGCACACTGAGCTAAGGCTCATTTCCAGGTGTGACCTGGGGACGTGGGGAGCAGACCTTAACAAAGGGTAACAAATACACACATAATACAAAATACAGAGTGCTAAAGTAAAGTGTACAATATGACACATAGAAATAAACACAAAGTTACGTAACATAGGTGCAAGGTACAACAGTTAGGCAGATTTCAACTAAATAAAAAATAAAACTCATAATCACCAAGGAGGCAGGTAAGTCAACAGGAAGAGACGAGTCAGGGAACTACAACTTAGACAGCTGGAGGCTTAGAGGCAACTGTAGGAGGTTACTGGAGATGGTCTAATCAGATGCTTTAATGCCAGAAACGAACAAGGGTTAACAAGAACAGAGGTGGGGGGTTTGTTCCAAAGGGAACGGAGGTGAATCATGCCCCCCCCTTTCAGGGAGTTCATGTTCAGGGCTTCCAGCCTCTCCTCTTATGTCCTGCCCTGATGTCCTTTAACCATCTATGTTACCCTTCTTTGGACCACCTCCAGCAGATTTAAGTCCTTCTTTAGGTAAGGACACCAGTACTACACACTGTACTCCAGGTGCAGTCACACCAGTGACCTGCACAATGGCATTATTACCTCCTCCCATTTGCTGATTCCTCTTGTAATGAAACTCAAAGTTTGACTGGCCTTTGCCATTGCCTTCCCACAATGTGTGGAGTGCTTCAGGTCACTAGTGTTCAACACTTAGCTGCCAGTGCAGGGAAATGTCAGTAGGGCCCACTAAGGGAATGCAGTGGAGTTCCAAAATCAGATGCTTCCAGAAAGCAGTTGTCAAGTCATCTGTAAGCTGCCAGTGTAGAGACATTCTGGTAGGGCCCATAAAGGAGCCACTAGAGTCTGGCCATCAGATGCTCTCGGAAAAGAGTTGCCAAGACATCTGTTAAATCAAACAAAAAACTGCTAGTTGCCCTAATGGCGTTAGTGAGACCTTCCTCAGAGATCAAGGTCAAGGTTGATGGAGTACCTACTTGTGCTGTCTTGGACAACAGTTCCCATGTATTCTTCATCTTCAAGGAGTATTATAACAAGTAGCTGATAGCTGATACACCATAAACCTGTCCCTCTGCAAGGACTTGATGTTACTGAAAAAAGGCCTACCTCTATCTCAGATGCATAATGGTGGTGTAGATATATTTCCTGACCAAGATCTTTGGACTCTGAGGACTGATGGAAACTCTGGCATTGGTATGCCCAGAGTCAGAGATGTATGACCACATTTCCATGTTAATTGGAACAAATGCACATACTGCATGTGTGGGCAGTGGGACAGCTTTGAAAAGAGCAACAGGCATAACAGCAAGGATGCACACTGCTCATGCATGGACTGGTGAGGGAAGCCTCTCAGAAGTAGTTGCCTGGAACTGGTGAAAAGTATGTTGGCATAATGTGGCACCGGGATCCAGAAGTATGGTTATTACCATCCAAGATTGTGTGCACCATCAGTGGAGTGGTAAGGCTGAAGAAAGCCAGATCTTAATCATTGACACAACAGAAAAACGGGCCTACGAGAGGACTGTGGACACCAGTTTGTCTGTGATGAATTAATGCGGTTTATCTATAAGCTTTTCTAACTCAACCAAATGCATAATTGTTATGGAATATTATGGTGGTTTAATTGTAATGCATGTTGGGAATGATGCATTTTTACTTGCTGGCAATTTGTGAGCTGAAGGTCAAATTCAGAGTGGAGTACAAAAATGTATTGGCCATAGAATCAAGTAGAAATAGAAATCGGTGTTTATCTCCTTTGATTTAGATCTAAGTTATGGTAATAGGATTAATGGTCAAGAAGCATTTTGTCTTTTCTCATGTTAAACATAAAGAAATGAAGTTTTTATACCTATCTTTTCCGGATAAGTAAATGCTGTTCAGTAAATATTGTATAACACTTTAGGTATCACTATGAACTATTGAAAAGCACACTTCACCTTTAAATGGGTACAGCAATAGGACTGGTTAACAGAATTTTAAATACAGGGACTCTCCCATTGACCAACATCCCTTGAGAAAGCCTACGGGTGAAACCTGGTTGGGAGGTCTGCTGCTAACGTCAGTATGCACGGTTTTCATTATGTTGTAGCTAAGTTTGTACATTAAATTATCTGAAATCTTGCTGTTGCCTGGTGACGCTTTTGTTTGTTGCTGTCTAAAATTCAGAGTGTTCACCACTATATACAGTATATGTACATCTTTGCTGTACAGCTATTTGGCTATATTTTCATACTTCTATGGATATGTATTTAAAAGAGCTTTAACAGGAAAGACATACTGAGCTGTAAAGCACATTTCCTGATGCATCCTGGGGGATTGGGTATGGGATGAGTACAAACAAGTGAAGGAACACAATACAAAATACAACAATAAATACAGTAAAAATATATCAAAAAGGCAAAACAATAATCATGCAAGATTAACATCAGAGGTGAAGTGCCAGTCATTACTAGACTGCAATGTCAGGACTATAGGATAGTTAGGAGAGTGATCAAGCAGAGGAGGGAGAAATGTAAAGGAAGGGGGTAAGAATTAAAGAAGGGGAAGTGGGGAGAAAAAGGAGAACCGAATAGTGTTATAGAGTTGGGGGTCAAGGTGGGGGAGAAAAAGTTGAGGACAGAGTAAGGGAGAGGTAGAGGTAAATCAGGGTGAAATAGGGGGACGGGAGTAAGTAAGAAGAGGGTGGCAGAGAGAGCTGAGATGTGGAGTTGGAGGGAAGGGAAGAGAAGAGGGATCTGAGATGGGGTGAAGAGTGAGAGGTGGAAAAGTGGGATAAAATTAGGTCATAGGGCTAAGAGCATTTACAGGAGGGGCAGTGTGGTCTTGGAGCACAGAGGAAAGGAAGTGTTTGAGTGGGCTGAGTGAATAGTTTGAGGAAGGGAGTTCCAGAGATTAGAAAGGTGGTAAGAAAAGCCAGACTGGTCAGCTAGGATTTACAGAGAGGGTAACCAACAGTGAACAATAACCAGTTATAGAGAAGTATGAAGAGGGGGCAAAGGAAGAGAAGAGAAAATGAGGTAAGGAGGGGCGAAGTCAGCCAGAAGTTGGAAATAAAGGAGGTACAGTGGGTGGAGGCAGCGTGGTCTCAAAAGAAGGAAGCGACAGCTCAATGTAGAGAGAACAGTGGTGAGTGCAGTGGGGGGGGGACAAGCCAAAAGCAGCAAAAAGAGTGGAAGAGGGGATCCAGTCTGGACAGGGAGGATTTGGGGGCAGCACCATAGACAATGTCATCATATTCAAAAATGGTCAAGATCATCTTAATGATGATGTCATTGTGGGCAGATATTGGGATACAGCTCTTGTTCCTGAAAAGGGCACAGAGCTTAGGGTGAAGTTTTCTGTTCATGGCATCTATGTGCTGAGAAAAACTTAGGTGATGGTCTAACCAGACTCCAAGGTATTAAAATGAGGGTACATCCTCAATTTGACCCTCATCCAGGCTGTGGAAGGTGGAGAGTGAAGGGATTCTATAAAGCTTCTGCTGAGTGCTGAAACACATGGAGACAGTTTTCTTAGCATAAAGGGACAATTGATTTGCCCTGAAGTATTTCTGCACAGAGTGAAAATCAAGTTGACACTTGGATATTAACTCAGATAGAGAGGTGCCAGATGAAAACAGGATTGTGTCATCTGCATGCATGTGCATGGATGCAGAAGAGCAGGCTGAGGGTGGTCATTTAGGAATATGGAGAAAAGCAAAGGGACGAGGACAGAACCTTGGGGGATACTGGGGTGGATGGGTGGGGGGAGGGATTCGCCAGTTCTCACAGCTTAAGATCTACCTGTAAGGAAGGAGTTGAACCGTCTGTTAGTGGAGGTGGAAAGACCCATAGATTTTAGTTGGACCAGAAGAAGAGAGTGGGAGACTATGTTGAAGGCTTTCACCAGATCAACAAAAATGGCAGTCGTGAGGAGGTCCAGTTCCATGCCAGTGTGGATGAAGTCTGTAATCACTAATAGATGTTTTGACCTCACTGTCTCACATAATTAAGAAATTGAATAAACCCTTTAATCAAATTATTTTGATAATGTCTGCTTTGGTGCATGAAATTTGTCAACAAGTAAGAGTATGTGATTGTTTCCACCCAAACTATTACTGTGTTTTTAAGTTCAAATTCTAACACTTATGCACATTATACTCTGTCCCTTTAATTAGCTGCAATAAATAGCAGCATCATTTATCACACCAAACTCCTTATGATGTGCTAATGGGAACAAAACCAGTAGTAGGTTTTCAGTGAACCCTAGCATTTCTGTATGGAGCTCCAACACTGTAAATCAATCACATTTTTATGCTGTGTGTATGGATTAAAGACTTACTGTAGATGCTGCTAAACCAATGACAGTCTTTTGAATTTATCTACTGGGTGGTGCTACTCTTACTGTACTTTGATTGATGTTAGGAGCAAGCAGGCCTCTGGTTGAGCTGTTTTACTGAGAGTCAGTTACTGCTTATAAACCTGCTCACTGTATAATAGTAGTTCTCCTGATTTACTCTTGTTGGGCAATTAGCCCTAGTTTTTCTGTCTAGCATAGACAAGTAAAAACGGACATGTCCCTCTCAGTAGGGGACATTGTATTGGGACAGATCAGGGATGCACTGGTGGCTGGCATCTTTAATAGCACAGAAGAAAAAAATCCCTTTTTACCAAGTGACAACACCACTGGTACTGGAAATACACAGCCAGAATAAAACCGGCAAGATAGTATTTTGGGCATTGTGCAAGCATTCCAACAACTGAAAAAAAATCTATTCCTAAAGCCAGATGCAGTTTTGGCATAGAATATCTCTTGAAACCTTTGTGAAAGTGGACCAGATTCACAGGGCCTTAAGTTCTGAAATGGCTGGGGTACAGGCAGGACTCGGGAAGAGGTTAAGAGCAACTGGTAGGTGACCATAGCAACACAAATATCGCTTTTGTTTAGTATATCATTAAGGACTGGAGCTGGGCAGAATTTAAGAATTCAAAATTCAAAGAAATTTCACAAAATTTCATACATTTCACAGAATTTTCTGAAACATTGACTTCCGCAAAATGTAAAATCTTCCAAATGTTTTGGTGAGTTTTCACCTTGTTCCACAAATTTTTCTGGCTGTAATGTGAAATAATACACATGAACTGTGGAATAGCAGTTCTGAGGAATTTTGTTCTTTAGTTTAATGCATCATTTCACAATGCATGTAATCATTCCATAGTTTAGTGATCAGTCCTACATAATTTCTTTCTGCAGTTTAATACATAAAATAGAGTAATGGCTATGCAACTGTGTGTTATTTTTTTACACACCGATGTGTGATGACTCAGCAAATCTTGAGAGTGAAGCTCAATAGGTTTATGAGGTCATCACATACTGAGGGTGTGTAGAAAAGATCCATAACAACACAGTTGCATAGCCTATATTTTTATAATTACTGGTGCAGGGAGCAGTTCTCAGGCACACACACACACACACACACACACACAGTCCTACAGACAGACACACACACATTTTCTCTCCCTCCTCCTTCTCCAGTCAGCGACTGCACCCCATGCAGCCTGGAGCTTATAAACACCAGGATCAACAAGATAGATTTTTTCAGTTGTAAAAGCAGGATCAACCAGATAAATACTGAAAAGTTAAAATAGGTTACCTGTAATAAGAGTGAGAGGAAACAATTGGTGCGGGTCCTTGCTAACATAGAAACTGAGCTGATATGTTTGTTAAAGTATTCAAGTCCTTGGCAACATAGAAACTGAGCTGCCATATTTGTTAAGGTATTTGGCTCTCTCACACACAGAATAAGGGCCAGTGAGATAGCGCGACTAATTCATTGGAGATTGAACTATTACGGCATTTAAAACATTGATCAAGACCAGTAATTATTCTGCAATTCCCACATTTATTGAACCATTCTAAGTTGGAACTTCCATAAAAGTTGCCAGAATGCATTCTGAAATATTGTAAAAGCAAAATTCTGACTTCTGCTGAAATTCCACCAGCGAAATTTTATTTTCGCACAGCTCTACTAAGGAATACTTTTCCCAGCAAGGCAAATTGGAGGCTGACCTAACAATTAGAGTATCAGGAGTTGCAAGATTCAAAGACCAGCCTGATTATTTTTTATTTGAGCAAAAAATGCACAATCGTATTCTAAAATTAAAGCACACAAACTTCAAAAGTTTGAACATGACCAAGTAAACTATTTGTATGACAGAGTCTTCACTTGGAAAAGTAAACACAAACTGAAGATATAAAAAACAAAGGGGACAGACTGACCCAAAATCAATTTTGAAGAACACCACTCCAGACCATTTCACTTCCACAAGTTAATCTGGGATGGCCTCAGCAGAAGATTTTTTTAGAACTAACAAACGTCCAGACTGTGGAAACTCCAAGGAGAAGCAAAAGAACTATGCAGCTTCAAGCTCAGAACAGAGAAATCATACAAGGAAGTAAATGTTATCAAATTATCATCCTTCAAAATGACTAATTCACAACTCAGTATTCTGAACAAAGGCATTAGTTTCGTATCAGCCTGAGTCATTACACAATTTGACCTTTTCATTGAGCTTAAAAAATTTACTAGGAAATTAAACCTTATGGCTTTTTGTTCCAAATCAAACATGGGGGATCAGCATGACTACTGAGAGTGTGAGCCAAGTCACACAAACAGAAACACCCTCGAGTACACTGTCCAATAGGCAATCAACTCTGAAATCACCATCTACATCCATACTACCATATTCTATGGCTGTGACAATATTTGAAAAGGCATATATACAAGAATTTAATTCACTTTTTAGAGGGAAAACAGGCCAGAGTATGTGAATATGAGTAGAATGGAATCTTTGGCTTTGAAGGAGTTGAAACAGATCCCTTTACTGGCCACAAAACTAGCAGATGAGGTGGTTCACCTATGGACACTCGTGAGTATATGGAAGAAATCTATAGACAACTGGTGATCACAACATTCTTTGGGACTCTAAAATTGAACCTCACTGTGAAGTTCAAGAAGGACATTAATGCTTATTTACTTGAATCATGTAGCAAGCATGTCCTTTCCGAACAAATCTTAGAATTCCTTACAGTGAGCCATCCAGTATGACCTAGATCTACCTGTTGCCAGAGGTCCATAAAAGATTGGAGACTCCCCCAGGACATCAAATAGTGTTCAGAACAGGGTCATCAACTGAATGACTATCCAGACTTGTTGATAGTTACATCAGAGATATTGTAGTGAAATTTCCATCCTACATTAGGGACACTAACCTAATATTGGACTTTCTGTGGAATTTATAAACAGCTGCATTGGCTTTTAATAACACAGAATGAACAGTCACACCTTACTTATACTCAATGATGGTGGGTTTAATGATGGAGGGCTTAGGACACTTAGTATGTGGTTAGATAGACCTACTGCTGAGTGAAGAGTGCAAAAATTATTGGTAAAAATCTCAGAATATGTTTTTAAAACAATCACTTTCCTTTTACAGGAACAGTACATTTTGCAGATCAAAGGAACACCCATGGGGGTACTGTAGGTCCCCAATTATGCAAATCTTTATTTGGACCTTTGGGAAAGGGACGCAATCTGTGACCCTGAGGTGAACCTGTACATTTACTGGATAGACCTATGGTGTCATTATATTGAAGACATGCTGATGGTGTGGTGCAGTGGGTGGAGGAACTGTTCCTGTCTGTGACTTTTCTGAAAAATCAAATCCAAGTTTGATGTTTTCAGTAAACTTTTACACAATAAAATTTATTTTTTTGGATTTGGAAATACACAAGGATGATAGTGGTTTGACAGTGACAGATCTTTTCATATAGGAGATAAATAGGAACACACTCCTCCACTCATCCAGCTTTCACTCACACCATACCATCAGCAATATTCCTAAATCACAATTCATTCTGGTCCATAAGAATTGCTTGGAGGACCTCACCTTCAATGAAAAAGTGATGGAATATCAGAAGGCTTCATACAGTATGGGCATAGCCAGGAACTTGTGAACAATGTAAGGGACCAGGTCAGTAAACTGCCAAGACTAAATCTGTTACAATATAGACAAAGGTTGAGTCTACAAATGACAGCTTTAACTTTGTGGCACAGTATTCTTTAAAATACAGAAAAATTGGAATATTCTAAGTACAGATAAGGCATCAAATGATGTGTCTCCCTAAGCAACCAAAAAATGTTGTACAGGAGGGGACCAAACCTTGCTGATAAAGTCAAGGCAATTTTATTTATAAAGCACCCTTTCCCAAAGGCTTAGGGCTCTGTAAATGATTTAACTAATTAAAAAATACACAACACAAAAGAAATTAAAACATAACATGAACAGATACATCACAGCCAGTAAAATACACAATCTCCTATTCATTGGATACTAGCCAGCTGGATATGCCTGCTCAAATTAGTATGTTTTGAATGATCTATTAAAGGCCTCCATCGTGCTGGAAGAGAGTTCCGCAGCACTGGAGCTGTCACTCCAAAGACTCTGTCCCAAGATTGTCTGAAGTGGGGAAGATGGGACAGCAAATAGGCCAGCATCGGTGGAGCAGCAGGGTCGGGTTGGGAGGTAAGGAGCCAGCAGATCTAAGTAGTCAGGTCCCAGACCGCACAGGGCCTTGTATGTTAACAAGCATATCATAAAGATTATGCATCACTGCAAAGGCAACTAATGCAATGCGCGCAAAGCACTAACATGATGTGGTCCCTCCAAGAAGTTCCTACCACCAAACAAGCTACAGCATTCTGGACCAGCTACAAGCATTGAATTAAACCTCCAGATAGCCCTAAGTACAGAGCACTACAGTAGTCCAACCTAGAGATAATGAAAGCATGACGATCATCACCACGTCATCAGGAACCAGATTCAATTTAATTCTGGCAATGATTTGAAGATGGTAGGAGCCAGATTGGACTACCACTGACACCTGCTGGTCTAGTGTCAGCCTAAAGTCCAAAATGACCTCAAGATTCTTAACCATATCAACAGCAACATGACACATGCCACCCAACACAGGAAGGGCTACCGCATCTCCCATTGTTGCTGCACTCCATCAACCTGGCTTGATCATCATGATCTCTGTCTTCCTGGATTGAGACATAGCCAGTTTAAGGTCAACCATTCATTATCTCAGCAAGACATTGCACCAGCACCAAAACTGCATAGTCCCCACCAGGAGGACAAGACAGATATAGCTGAGTATCATCTGCATAACAATGAAACTTAACCCTGTACCATCTAATAATCTCTCCCAAGTGCAACATGTACACAGAAGACAACATGGGGCAAGGATCGAGACTTTGGAAACCTCACACAAGAGCACAGACACCCCAGAGATAAAATTACCTAGGGCAACCAACTACATTCTCCCAGTTATATAGGACTCAAAACAATGCAAAACAGTGCCAGTAGGACTCACATAGTTCCTCAGAAGATCCAACACTTCCCTGTGGTTGACTGTGTCAATACCAATGAGTGATCTAGAAAGACCAAAATGGAACAAAGTCCTCAGTCCCTCGCCAGGAAGAAATCATGTGTCACCTGGACAAGTGCAGTCTTAGTATAGTGGCGGGGCTCAAAAACCAACTGGCATGATTCATACTGTAGATATTATAATTCTGCAGGAGATCCACAAGTTGGTCAGCCACCACCTTCTCAATAACCTTCCTCAAAAAGGAAAGGCCTGAAACAGGTCTGTAATTCACCAGAACATCATGGTCCATGGATGGTTTCTTTAGAAGGGTTCTAACCACCACCTTTTTCAGAGCAGATGGTAAAACACACTCCTTCAAGGAATCAATGATGATCTTGGCAATCACCGGACCCAGGGATTTGCTGCAGCCCAAAAGTAGCCACATTGGTCCCATGTCCAGTATACAGCAGGTGGGATGCAAACTAAAGATCACCCAAAGCATCTCATCCTCAAAAACTGGCTGAAACTCGCTCCAGGTAGATAGATCAACATTACCAGAAGGTAGACCACAGTTGGCCCATGACAGTCGCTTGATGGGATACCATATCTAATGGAGGACACTTTGTTGGAGAAGAATTTACCAAACTCCTCACATTCATCTGCTGAAAAGGCTTTAACAGATTGCAGACAGTGAGGATTTCACAACCTGACTATGGTACAAAAGAGCTGAGCTGACATATTTTTCTCTGCAGCAATCAATCTTGACATGAATTCTGTCTTTCTCATGTTGATTTCCAATTAATACTCACTGTAATGAGTTTTCAGTGCTATTCTGTCCTCCTCAGACTGTGTCCTTCTCCAAGAATGCTCCAACCTCCCCCTTAGTCTTCAACCAACACAGCTCATCACAGTACCATGGTGAGCTGCACTGGGATGTCAATGGATAAATGCAGTTAGGTGCCAGGTCTAAGGCAGCTTCAAGAGCAGTGGCATCACCAGGCTGTTTTTGGGGAGGCCGAAGCCCCCCTAATGTAAGCTCAAGCTCCCCCCAATCATTTTCCCTGAAAAATTTAAAGACTCACAGCTTCACTGCTTGCTGAGGAAAAAAAGAAGCCATGGTTTAGAGTCAGCACTTTATAGCTCTACCACATGGAGAGCACTTTCCTTTTTCTTTGTCTGGCCCGGGTCCTTCAGATCCTGCTGTGATCATTGGTGGTTCTAGTGGTGGAGGTCGGGGAGCTCTGCCCCCCCCAATGCTTTGCTTGCCCCTGAACAGTGGCAGGGTGGAACTTTAGTGGTCCGGATGCTGGTTTCTGCCCAGACACACTTTGCTGCTGCACCTCATGGTCCATCTGCCAAACTTGTCCCCTCTTGGTGAATGCTGCATGGACCGTGATCAGCTGGGTGCCCAGGTCCACTACTGCAGTGGCACTAATTTACCGTGGAAGAGAGGTGGGGAAGAGAGCTGATCAGGGTGACTCCACCACCAATGACCACAAAATGGATGCCATTGCTTCATTCAGAGGGAGAGGGGCTACAGGAGAAGGACCACAGTTGGGGGTCATCTCAGGGACTGGAGCAAGAAAGGAGTTTGAGGCCACAAAACAGATAAGCATAAAAACAAAAATGGTAAAACTGAAGGTAGAAAATAAAGAGGCCCCCAAAGGGCACTACACTCCGCAACCAGCACAGAAGGCAAGGCAAAGGGATGGAAAGCAACCTGGAGCCCCCACAAAGGGGAAGAGAAAGAAATTTAACAAAACAAAGAGGAGGAAAAAAAAATAACCACTCCAGCATTACTGGGCCAGGCAACAGCCTGCCGACCAGCAAGTGGCACTAGAGGCAGTAAACAAATGGGGAAGGACAGGGGACTGCAATTGCAGCCCCATGTGTGGCAACACCCAATGTCAATGCCAGAAAAAAACAAAAACAGCCAGCATACTGGAGAGGGGAGACAGGGGAACTGCAATGGCAGCCCCCAAAAAACGCAAACCATGCCATACTTATTCTGCAAAATAACAGGAAGCAAACTAGCAGACTTGCCAAGCCATATTTTTATTAGAACAAAAGAGAACCTGGGTGAGCATTACTCTCATCACCTTGCATCTGAAATGCTTGTGCTACATGCATTACCAGGCACCCAGCGTCAGGACACCCCAGAAAACCTCAATACAAAACTGCAAACCGAGGGCAGAGACAACAACTAAAGGAACTGCTGCTGGCCATCAGGAGAACTGCTGGTCCTTTTCCAGAGATAAGGTGGGACTGCTGCTGCTGGAGACCTCTGAGGACCACTGGCTATAGAGGAGCAGCCACCCAGGAGCTACAAACTCGAGCTTCGGGTAAGTCTCCAGCCATCCGTAGTCCTGTGCTCTCTCTCTGTCTGTCATCCAGTCCAGAACTGCCACTGGCTAGCAGGGAAGACCCTTTCTAGCCTAGAGGTGGACCTGGCTTTTGGATAGATGATTGGATATCTGGGGCTAAGATCAGCCCATTTGACTGATTTATGGCTCCTTTAGGCACTGACCAGAGACCTGGCCTGACCAAGACAAAGAATCCAGTACCAGAAGGCTCCAGGAAAGGAGGGGGAGGGGGATAGTGACAGGAAATGGTCAGCCAGCCAGTTTGGTCAATAAGCCAGCTGACTGTGCATGGGGTGGGGAGTTAACCCTTTCCCTCCCTGAATCCTCTTTGGTCTGCTTGCTTTGGGGCATTACACTCGTCCACTCACAAGTCTGATGGAGAAAAAAGAAAGTAAGTCTCGTGAGCAGAAGGAGTGTGCTGGTGACTGGCTGCTGTGTACTGTGCTGTCGACAAAGAGAACACTGGGACAGGAGTCAGGATGTCACCATGGGAGAGCTCAGAGCTTGGGGCAGGGATTTGTCATCATCACTCCCAGGTTAGTTGGATCCCAATCTGACAGGGAGCGATAACAGGGAGCACGGGGGGGGGAGGCAGTTACAACAAATGCGCTCTGCCTCCGCTAGTCTCCTGGGCTCTGTTCAGTGGGTTCAGAAGCATGAGAGGTTTGGCATGCCTTGCCTTGTGGTAGGGAACGCCTGGACAGGACTGGGAGCGATTGACATAAATTGGGATTGGGATTGGTGACCACCTTTTAGTAACTGCTGTGCCAACACAGTCAGCATTGCTTGCACAGCAGATATATTTTCAGACAGGCACATATGTGGTACACATCTAAAAGGCTGTGCAGCATGAGTCTTTACACAGTTGTTTGGCAGTTTAGAGAAGGAAGATCTGTACCTGTGACTTGTGTGAAAAGAAAGTTTGATTTATATAGCACCTTTCATACAGACTGTATTCCTGAGTGCTTTACAATCTAAAGAGGGAGGGAGGGAGAGAATTTTGCTGCCTTTTATATAGCAACCTACATAGACACAATCATACAAGTCTTAAGGACTCCTATTGTGTATACCTCTTGTATTATATATATATTTTTTTCTTTGTTGTTTTACATTTTATATCTCCTGTCTATGTAATTGCAAACTGTATGTGTATGTGCCTCAGGACCTCCTTGTGAATGAGCTTGCTGTATTATATATTTTATTTTTCTTTGTTGTTCTACATTTTATATCTCCTGTCTATGTAATTGCGAACTGTATGAGAATGTGCCTCAGGACCTCCTTATGAATGAGCTTGCTCAAAGGAGCCTTTCCTGCAATAAACTTGAACTTGAACTTGAACTTGAAGTCATCCCCAAACTCCTTAGAATCCAGGAAGAGGTGGAGCAGAGGGATGGTTTGCAGTACACAGGGAGATGCAAAGACTTCAGAAATCGAAGAGAGAGAGAGAGAGAGGGCATGCAGAGAGATTAAGGGCAGGAATGTTGTGTGACTTGTTTAGAATTATGCAGTGTGGAAGTGGCTGTTTGCTCTGGGGTCCTGTAACCTTCCCAGCAGATCTGCTGGGATAATGGTGTGTCACTTTCAGTTGTTTTCTCTGGTCCAGTAACCAAATCTTTGCACATGTACCATTTAATAGATGTCATGATAACCAGGCTTCTCAAACATATATCTCACCATTAAAATGCAGGAAAAGCCACCACTTGAAGGTAAAAATCTCAAAATTTTCCAGGGAGTGCATGCCCCCGGACCCCCCTAGCTTTGTTAGGATTTTGACTGTGGGGCATTAGCCCGCCCCAACTTTCTACCGCTGGTGACACCCCTGTTCAAGAGCCTCATTAAAGTGCTCAATGGCCTTCTCAGCCCCCAGTGCACAAGCAGACATTCTACCTGAGAAGTCTAGTATCTCCTGTAGCACGTGAGGCTCTAAATTATGTTTCAGATGATACCAGACAATCTCCACAGAAGGGGTATTAAAACAAAGGGCCTCAAGGGATTGACACACTAATGTCAAGTTCCAGTGAGAAGAACATGTTCAGAGGGTGGCCATGTTGTTGTATTCTGGAAGCAACTGCCTGTGCTAGTCCCAGTAAGGACATTAACTGGAGGAGTTGTCCAAAATGTGAGGCTTCATCACTGACTCAAGCGTTGAAGTCCCCAAGCACTAGCAGTCTGGGGCATCCAACACCAAACTACAGTAGCACACCATTACCAACCAGTGGAGCAGAAGTCAGTCATCCCTTGGTTGTCAAAGATTCCTATGGATGTCAAAACTTGTGGCTACCCTAAAAGTATTGTCCCATAATTCATAAAACCACCACTTTTCAGACTGTGAATAGCAAAAGGGAATAAACTATTGATTAATTCATCTCATGCAGTAGAGAGGGGATCATTTATTTGGTCACATGCACTTGTAAATTGTTCTACAACAGAAATATCAAAATGTCTTTAAAAATGAGAGTACGCAAACACTTGGGCTCCATTAGGCGCAAAGATGAACATAATGCCTTACACAGACATCTGTCTAGAGTCCGTCTAAACTTAAAGATGCCACTTAACGTGCTATGATTAAGGGGCATAGAAAGGTAGTATTGGATAAAAGTCATGGTGACTTGGACTCCCATTTTATCAAACAAATATGATTTTAGATCTTCAAACTTGGTGGGTTATACCCTCCTGAGCTCAACGATACAACTGAACTGAGGTACTTTTTTAATAAGTTGGCACCTTATATATCTTTTTGATGCGTTCTCAATTCTTTTTTTTTTCTGGGGCTCTGCGTCCACGCCCATCAGTGAGGTCATCCCTCCTTGCTTCACCCCATGCTGCTACCACAGCTGCTAGTTCCCCAATACCCCTGGCTTACCTCCCAGGGGTGTGTCTGCCAGAGAGGTCCCAGTCCCCCCAACGGAGACAAGTGGGTGGCCTAGGACTGGGAGCCCAGGTGGCAGCATGAGGTCTTAGCTGTACCCCTGGGAGGCATGATATGCAATGATGTAGGGTGCTCCCAGTGCAACTTGTGGCACACCTCCTCACCAAGCCGGTGCTGGTCGCTACCAATCCCGAGCCTCCACTGGGGGATCAGTATTAGACCGGTAACCCCCCCTTGGAGAAGGAGAGCCATCACTAGGGACTCTCCATCCTTCTTCCCCCCACTGGCCCTCCGAGTCCCAGGTCCATTCCTGAACATGGGACATTGGTGTCATAGCCGCAAGCCCTACCAATGCACCGGTGGGGTGGCCTTGCATTCTCAATTCTTTTTATGGTGCCTAACCTATGTAACTGTTTTGACATGTAACTTTCTGATGTTGTTGTCTGTGCCATAGTAGTAAGTTGACTGACATATAGGAGCAGTTCTTTCTATCAATGGTGATCATGATAAACCTTTTGTTCATGGGGTGGTGGTGGGGCGTTAGGGTGAGAAACCCTAACACCACATTTCCCTACTTCTGTGGCATTAAGTTATCCTAACTGGTGCATTAATACAGTTTTTTGCAAATTATTTCCTTGCTTTTTAGATAGTATAATTGAATTCTCATTTACCTGTGGAAGCTCAGGATCCAGATGGCCCTGGGCTGCCATCCATCCATAGATGCGTACATGAATGTTGCCGAAGGCCCTGCACTTGCATTTCAGCCAAAATAGCAACCAACTTGTCAACATAGACTTGTTATTAACCCACCTCATGAACGTCATGCTGAGAATGTTCAAATCCCTATCAAAACGTCCTTCTGTGTCACTGCAACGTCATTCTGCACCACAGAGTAAAAACATATTTTGGCCAGGATTTGAAAAATAGCAGCTGTCACATTCATGAGATGCTATAAAATAATTCTGTGTTGAAAATTTGTGGTCAAAATATTTACAATTAACAAAGTTGCAAACAAGTGTAGTAAAATTTAAATGCATGTGCATAACTTTTTTTTTTCACATATTTTGACCCCAAATTTTCAACATAGCCTTTTTCATGACTCCACTTCAGTGAAAATTGTCAAATCCTGCCCAAAAGTGATTTTGCCAAGCAACTGCAAAATTGCCTTTTGGGCTGGATTTGCAAAATTCCACTGACATTGTTCATGAGATGGTGCCCCAAAAGGCCACGTTAAAAATTTGGTGTCAAAATATGAAAAAACGGCCAAGGTATACATCATAGTCGAAAACCCCACTGAAATAAGTTGAACCTCATTTACTTTAGTTTTTCATATTGCAGTCAGAGGTTCCAGCAGCAAGACGTGTCTTTGATTGGAAAGTGGATCTTGAACCTGGGACCTGTCCAGGTGAGTGAGGGTGTGTGTGGGAGTGTACTAGGGGGTATGGGGTGGTGGGTGCTGATTGGGAGATGGGGTGGTGGTCAGATTGGCAAAGAACCATTTTCTTTTTTGTAGTTTAAAAAAGAACGAGGACCATTTTCTTCATTCCAGACAAGAACTGACAGCGGTCGGGGGGGTGCCACTAGACACAAGGGAATCTTTCTTTATTGCAGGGACAGCAATCGGAGAGGGTAAGGGGGTGCCACTAGACATCAGAGAAGTAAATAATATTACAAGGACAGGGATCATGGTGGGGGATGCCACTAGACACCAGGGAATCTTTATTTATTATGAGGACAGCGATCGGGCAGGGTGGAGGGTGCCACTGAACACCAGGGAAACAAATAATATTATAGAGACAGGGATTGGAGGGGGTGCCACTAGACACCAGGGAATATTTATATATGGGATTTATATATGGAACCTTCAACACTACCACTGAAAGTTTCTTGTATCGACCACAGGTAATGTCAAAGATCGATCAAAAAAAAAAAAAGCTTGATCAGTAAAATAACTGTAAGCTCCAGGTGAGGGTGGAATCATTCCTCAAGGGGGCAGGGGGAGAAGTGACCATTACATTTCACTGCTGGCCACTATTCCTTTTTTGTGCATTAACCTTATCCCCTACCATTACAGCCTATTTCCAGAGGCAACCTGTGAGCACTGTGGCGGTCAAGTGACTTGCTTACAGTCACACACTATGCAAGTGGAGGTGGTGTGAATGAAACCCAGGTCTGCTGGATATAGCAAGGTCACAGGGTCCACTACTTTTCAGGGTAGCCTCTCGCCCTAAATCTATCAAACATCTCTTTGTTGTGGCTTACCCTATCTATTTGGAGTAGCAGAAAGTGATTGCAGGGCTCCGGCTCCTACAATTTACTGTTTCTAAGTTTAAAAAATTAATCTCGAGGGGTTCCCAACAAATCATGGAAATAACCATTTGCAATCTGTTTTATTTTTACATTTCCAGTCAGTACTTTTCATAGATGAACAGTAAACAAGGACATGTTAGCACTTGCTAGTGTGTTTTTTACTGATCAAACTGTTTGTTTTTTTTCCAGTCGCATTTCAGCATTATCTCAAAAAAGTTATAATTCAAAAACTATGCAGTATTTTGGATCCAAGCCATCCAAAGGTAAACCTTTGGCACAGGTCCCATAACACCTGAAAAGTTCATGAAGAAGTGTCAGATTGTGTAGGCTGTAGGTGAGAGCAAAACTCCCCAATGTTAAGTATAGGGGGAAAAAGTGATATTTTTTCAGTTTTATGACTCTCCATATCTCGAAAACCGCTCACGACACATCACAAAACTTTCCACATCTTGAGACTCTGACAGCTAGACTACACATGTCAAATTTTGTGCTAATTTGTTGAAGGACAGAAAAGCTATTAAGGTGCAAACAATTGGGTTTAACATTGAAAGCCCTGCTCAACCCAAACTACAGCTGTGCTACCGCGCCTCTATAATATATATATTTATAAAATGGGTAGGAAAAATCAGTGAAAATTGGGGTCCCAGATTGGACAAAACATACCACGTGACTGTAGTATCCCACAGTGAATGCACGCCTCCCAGTACGCCCGCACACCTGAACTACTTTCCAGCCCTCAGAACCCTTACAGCACTGAAATCACTCCACACCTGGCACAAACAGGCTGCCACTCACAGACACACACATGCAGCTTGAACACATAGGCTGCCAACCACAGCTGTAAGTAAATCTCTATAGCAGTCCCGCACTCTATACAATTATGTGGTTGATCCTACCATGATCTTTAAACAAAAGTTTATTTTAAAAAAAATATCTGACTGATCCTGCCATTTTCAGACTGTCTTTCGGTATAATTACATTCACCTTTCATCCTGCAATGTAGCGTGACTGAGCAGTGTTATTGGCAGTAAAGGACATGCAGACAGAGATTTAAAATAAGGCATTCTGTGTTCAGAAAGTATGTGAAGTGTAAAAGAAGCTGCTAACTGTAAACAGAGGAGAACGAGCAGAGTGTAAGAAAATTAACGGCTTCAGAACAGTAGTTGCAAGCATGAGAGACTGTTGCTATGTCAATTACAGTGATATAAACTGCTCAGCCAGACTTCTGGTCATCTTCAATTCTGACATAGCGTCTTAGTAGAACATCCAGTATGTCAATGACAAATTTTTCAAAAGAAATGCCAATATTGCCTTGAGATCTCAGGAGCTTGGTTGCTTAACAGTCCATCATCTTGCTCCACCCCATGGTCATCCTACCCCAAGCCCACAACAGTTTTCAACTCGACCACCTTCCACAGCAAACTGTTCCACCACCACCACCACCTTCACTATGAAGAAATATTTCCTCACATCCTTTCTAAAATTACCCTTCATAAGTTTGTATTCAAGACCTCTGATGGGTAGAATCTACATTGCACTTGATCAGATACTGGTTGTCAACACTGTTGATGCACTTCATAAACTTGAATGCTTCAGTCATGTCTCCCTCTCTTTTCTTTTCCCCAGACACAAAATGTTCAGGCTACACAGTCTCCTCATAAGCCTCCCCTGCTGCCCTGTAATCATTTTGGTTGCTCTTAGCTGCACTGCTTCCAATCTGTTCCTATCTCTGCTAAGATAAGGATTCTAGAACTGAGCACAGTGACAGTGCTCCAGGAAGAGTCACATCAGGAACCTGCACAAGAGCAAGATCACCCTCTCATTTCTACTGGAGAACCCCCTTCCTATACAACACAGCAGTCTGTTTGCTTTCCTGAATACCTTGGTGCATTATGCCTGTAGGTTTAAGTTGTCTTCAATGATTACACCCAGATCCTTTTTTCACATATTACTGTGAGCTTTACTCCTCTAGCCAATATTCTGCCCTGTAATTTCTCCTACCAACATGCATGACCTTGCATTTCATTGCATTAAACTTGAGCTTCCAGGTCCTTGGCCATCTTTGCAGTCTCTTTAAGTCTTTTTCCTATCACTGATGCCCTCCTCACAACTAACTCTCCCACACAACTTGCTGTTACCTGCAGATAAGATGATATTACCTTTAATCTCCTATCCTATGTCACATATGAACAAGTTTGAAAGCACTAGCCTCAGGACTAACCTCTGACTCTCAACTAGTCACAGCTTTTTCTCTGATTGCTCCCCATTTACTGCTACCCTCTGGGTCGTACCACTCAGCCACTTCCCAATCTGCCTTGTAAAACCTTCCCCTAATCCCAGATCCCCCAGCTTTTTCATTAATCTCCTATGTGGAACTGAGTCAAAGGCCTTCCTGGAGTCTAGGTTTAGGATAGTCATAGGCTGGCCTTCTCAGTCACCTGTGCCACTACACTGAAAAAGACTGATAGGCCAGCCCAGAGGACTGCAAACAGTTAAGTGGACTTACGAGGACAAGCTAGAAATTATGTATTGTTATTATTATGCGACACACCCTGAGTTTCCAGTAAGAGGATATACCATCAGACTTCGGAACAAATTGCAGCAGAGAGAAATAGTTGCCACAGACAAACTGAACAGTGTGACAGATGCAAACTTTAGATCCCTAATAGGACAAATAAAACCAAAAAAGTACATAGATGAGATTAACTTGGGCAGACTACAGAAGGAAGCAGGTGAAGAGGTAGCAAAAGAGAAGGAAGAGGTACCAGAGGCTTTCATAGCAGGAAGAGCAGATACATGGGACACAGCAAAGAAAAGGGATCTGATATGGTGTAGCATTTATGCCAAAAAGAAAGCAGCTCTTACCAGCACAGCAACAAAAATCGCAGATATATTCGAACAGACATATAGACAGAGACATCCAGATATGGCAAACATCACAAAGAAAAGAATAACCACACAAAAGTGGAATGTAATGAAAAGTGCACAGTTTCATGATCTAGAAAGGCAACACATCGAAATAGAAGTCCTTGAACAGTTAAAGAAAGAAGGATTTGAGGTAGAGACTCAGCCTCCACCAATATCATCTGTAGCCGTTACAGCAGACAACTGCTCAGCCAATATTGGTACATGAAACAAACATGACACACCTCCTAAAGACACCCAGCAAAGTCCACATCAAGTGCCATATCCGAGCAAAACAGCTGAAGTTCCAGTTCAACCCATACAGAGAGCGGAAGAGCAGGAAATGCCAATTACAGGAACAGCCCTTAACCAAGAGGAAGAAAACATGAGAGAAGACTTGCTGGACCTAATTGACATGGACAAATATATCAAAATACATCAAAGGGAAAGACTGCAAAAATTACGCCTGACATACACAGTTAGGGAACACATAAAACATATAAACAAAGTTATTGGAACCATCCAGAGGGATCCATATGATGTCACTGAAATAAACAGAATACATTATTGTGCAGCGAGACTAATAACAAATAGAGCAGTGCCAAAAAGCAAGGAATGAAGAACAAAAGAGAGGGAAATTCAGCATACCACCATGGAAAAAGTGGATAGAAGGGACAATTATGGAACTAAGATCAAGTATCACTGCTGGAGGAGTTTAGAAAAGGTAATAGATCAATGAAAGTCATCAGGAAAGTGGATGAAATCAAAGACAAATGCTGTATTAAAACAGATCAGGACCTAAATTTTACCATCTCAAATAACAAGCAAGATCTCTGCTCAGCCGAGAAGCTCAGAGAATCGTGAAAGGAACAATGAAAAATGCAAAATAGATGGTTTAGAGAAGACCCAAAGAAATTCTATAGGAGCTGTGAAAGAAAACAGCCAACATAAAAACTCCACCAGTAAAGAAAGAAATTGAGGAATTCTGAGAAGTATTTATGAAGATCCAGTTGAACATAATAGGGATGCAAAGTGGATACAGGAAATAAAAGACAGCATTAGAAATGGTACTACTAGAGATATGGAGTGGCCTGGCGTAACAGCTAAGGAGATAGAAAATGAAGATAAGGAAGGCCTCAACTGGAAAACCGGTCCAGATCAGTACCCAACTTCTGGTTGAAAGTACTAACATCTTTGCACCAAGATTTAGCTACCTCAAAAACTATTTATACGCACATCCTGACTTGACACCCATCTGGTTAATGACAGGGAATACCACACTTCTTATTAAATCTGAACCTGCCAGTCTCCCAAGAACTATCGCCCAATAACCTGTTTACCAACAATATATAAACTATATACTGGAATCGATGCAGATAGAGTCTACAATCATTTAGACTGCAATAAACTCATGGCAATAGAACAAAAAGGTAATAAAAGAAAATCATATGGCACAAAGGACCATCTCCTGTTGAACAAAGCCATTATGGAGAGCTGCAAAAAATGTCGAAATCTTAGTGTAGCATGGATCTACTACAAAAAAGCATTTGACAGTATCCCACACTCCTGGATCACTGAGTGTTTACGGATCTACAGGATACATCCTACACTGATAAACTTCATCACAACAATAATGACAAAGTGGCAAACCACCCTGCAATTAAATCATGAGAAAGGTCAAATCACCATCCCAAATATAAGTATCCAATGAGGGTTATTTCAAGGTGACTCTTTGTCACCACTTCTGTTTGCCTTGCCCTCAATCCCTTGAGTAGCCTAATCAACAACCTAGGCTATGGATACAGCTTGAACCCCAGAAACAAAACAATCAACAGCTAACATCTCACCTTCTATTTGTAGATGACCTAAAACTTTACAGTTCATCTGACAAACATTTGAAAAGAACAACTACAAATTGTTAAGACCTTTTCTGATGACATACGGATGACGTTATTCTAGACAAATGTGCCAAAGCAACATTTGTAGCAGGAAAGTTAACTCGTAAAGAAACATGAATCTGGCGGAGGTTTGTGACATAAAAGAACTTGAGCAAGAGGGAGTGTATAAATACCTGGGAATAGATGAAGGAGCAACAGCACAACATGAACAAATGAGAGTAAAAGTAAGCAAGGAATATTTTAGAAGGTTAAAGCTAATTTTGAAAACTGCTTTGACAACACGAAATAAAGTGCAAGCTATAAATCAACTCGTCCTTCCAGTGATATCATACAGCTTTGGTGTGATAGACTGGCCACAGAAAGTGTTGAACCAGCTAGATATAAAACAAGAAAAATGTTTCATGCTCACCAATTAATATACAAAAATCAGTGCATGCCAAGATTATACATCCAAGGGCAGAGGAGGCATGTGCCTCATTGAGATTGATTACACATATAGATCCACAATAGTGGGGCTACATACATACTACTGACATCCTTGGACCCAAATATAGTCAAGGTCTTGCATCATGAAGAAAATAAGCCTAAAATGACTTCACTCATCAAATTAGAGAAGCCTTCAGAAGGGTAGCAGAGATTGATGTCAATCCAAAAGTAGATAAGGAATTGTCAGCAACAGAAACGTAAAGAACCAGAAAAGGAGTATAAGGATAAAGACCAACAGAAAAAAAAAACAATTGGAAAGTCCATAATTATAGTGGAAAATACAGTGAGCTACTGGAGCAACCACAGGTCAAACAAGCCCTGACCCATGAGTGGTTAAAAGAGGTGAATTTAGGCCACGAGATGAGAGAGACTAATGGCAGCCAAGATAGTGGGCTACGCACAAATGGTTCACAAAATCCATAGAAAAACAGGAGAAACAGACAAGTGAAGGTTCTGTAGTACAGAATTAGAAACAGTTGCACATCTCGTGGCTGGATGTGAAGTACTCATGGAAGAAGACCTGTATACTGAAAGACACAACAATGTAGCAAGATTGATCCACTGGAAACTGTGCAAACACTATAACATACAGGTAGCAGAGAGACTGGAAACATGAACCACAAAGAATCACAGAGAATGAAGAAGTAATGAACACATGGGATCACCCAATACCAACAGCCAAGAAAGTGGAAGCAAGAAAACCTGATATTGTAATACAAGAAAAGAGAACAAAGGTAGCATTACTGATTGAAATAGCCACCCCTAGTGACTACAGTGTGCTGCATACAGAGAGACACAAAATCATGAAATACCAAGATATGCAGTCAGAAACCAAACTGATGTGGAATAAGGACACACAGATTGTTCCAGTAGTGCTTGGTGCAATGGGACTAATCAAAAAGAACTTTCAGGCACATTTAAATATACTACCAATACTTGTGACACCTTATGAACTTCAAAAGGAAGCTATTTTGGGGACGTTGCGTGTGCTGAGAAGAGCGCTCTCAGCAAACATCAAAGATTAATACAGTACTAATTTCTTGAGTTTTGAATATGCCCTGGCTAAAGAATGGGGTCCATTCTTGCCACAGTATTAGAAATCCCTAAACATTTGGAGACACTAACCCGGAAGGAAAACATCACTGGGAGAACTTTTATGAACTGTGCCTATGCCAGTTTAAAAGCCCATAAAAAGCCCTCTTAAATGAGGTATTGTGCTCCTTTGTAGCTGGCTGAAGTCCACAGATATTGTTGGCAATGTCTGGCCCATATTGATAATTCATTGCCACCATTTTTAGAACTTTGGTCTGGCACTGATGAATGAGCTGTGGCTAACCACACTGTAGTCAAGCACAAGGTTCTAAAATGGTGGCAGTGTAGTATCAAAAGGGCAGACACAATCATCAATATCTCTGGACTGCTGCCAGTAACAAAAGAGCCAAATTCACATTTATAAGATATTTTCATGGACTTTAAGCTGTAATTGGTACTGTCCATAAATGTTCCCTTTAACAAAGCCATGTTTCTTAGGATCCTTTAACCCATTCCTCTCCAGAAACTCTACTATGGTCTCATTCAGTATGATCTTTAATACTCTGTTAATACTGTCTTGCTAGCAATTTAGAGTTCAAGTTTGCTGATTTAATCTAAGTGCCTGTAGAGTGTTCCGTCTTAAGACCCGGTAACGATCTCAGCTCAGGTCTTGAACTCTCCCCCTCTTTTTCACCTTTTTACCCTGGTATTGTGTTTTAATTAGCCCTGTTCTTGCTCTCTCAGACCTTGTGGCACCTTGCCTAACATTTTGGTCTGCAACACATCCAGTTTAAGCCATTTTGCATTCCTCTTAGCTCTCGAGCAGCCCCACCCCCACCTCTCTTATTTAATTTCCTCTGTCCTTCTCTTTTAGATAGTCCGAAGGCCACAGCTGTGATTCTCTGATGAACCCGACCTGCCAGACTTCCATCCGCGGTCCAGGTGTGAAGCCACCAGCCTCTCACAGAAGCTCAGGTACGGACTCACCTCGGGGACTAATTACCTCCAGGAAGGAGCCCTAGCTGCTGGATTTTGGGCCCCACCCATGCCCACCCCCAGTCCTTTTTACTCTTTGCTTCCACAGGCTCACTCTGAGATTACACCACTTGTGTTCTGAATGTCCTGTATACTTTTAACAGTGAATCCTGGGCATTTCTAAGCAAATCAAGCCATAGTCAGCATGTTGCAAACAAATGCTAATAGCCCTATGGCACCACACCACCACATCATCATTGCGATCGCTCAATGAAAACACTTGTCAGTACACTATGAGATGCTGTGGTGGGTGGCCATTACATAAGCCATTTTTTATTAAATTATCAAATATCAACACCAAATTAAGCATGCAGACATTAGATGGTGTTTTACTATTATGTTTGTTAAAAAAAAGATATCTTCTTACTACGAAACATATTTTTCCTTATTTTAGTCAAGGTGCTTTGGTGAGATTTCAGGGATGAATCTCAACCACACGCACCATATCATAAACAAATGCATATAACTCCAAAAGTATACATGATACACACAACGTATCAGCATGAAAGATGATCAGCACAAAATTGCCTTTCCAACGATACTATGCGATCAACTGTACTCAGTACGGTATTTTTTTTAAACCTGGTGAAGTGTCAAAAAGGTGCATTTTATTCAAGCTGCTTAGGTGAGTCTTGATGGAAAACATGTCAGCCATTCACACCGTGCCATAAACAAATGTAAATAGCTCCTAAAGTATACATGACACACACAAAGTATCAGCATGAAACTTGTTTAGCACAAAATTGCCTTTCCAACGGTGCTATGCATTCAATTGTCATCTATACATTTTTTTTATGCCCGCTCAAGTGTCAAAAAAGTGCATTTTGTTCAAGCTGCTTAGGTCAGTCTTGACAGACAACTGTCAGACACAAACACACACACACACACCCACGAAACAAATGTGCATAACTTTTATTTTATATGCAAAGACAAAGTATCAGCAGATACCTTCGTCAGCACAAATAACCTTGCTAACGGGTCCAAGCATTCAGTTATAATCAGCATTTTTTTGTACTACCTGAAAAACAAATTCAGTTTTCTGAAACTAAAAGCAGTTATTATACAATAGAGTGAGCAGAACAAGTATTCTCACTGCATTATAAGAAACTCCATATGTCACAATGTCTCCAGATATCTCCACATATCACACTAATTCTCCACATTACTGCTTACTGCAAACAACCAAAACCCAGCACAAAACAGTCCTCTTGTATAAAAGCACTGGAATGGCCAAGTGAACGATACAGACTACATCTGAACTTGTCACAAGTGAACTCAGTCAACTCACGGAACCATCATTCGTGTCATCGCTACGCTCCATCATTCGTTCATGATATTCCACCAGCTCATTTGCCAATCATTCAGATATATTCTGCATCACACCTAGCCATCATGTACCCCTTTAGTCCTTTGGTACAAAACACCAATTTTCATGTCTTTCTATCGCACCAACATGTGCAATGACATTCAACACAGGGTAGTTCCAAATATCCAAAGGTGCACAGCGGCACACTCTTGCATACACCCACATGTAAGAATGAGCATTCATGACATCACAACACATACAAGCATGTGCATGGCAGCACCCATGGTATTCGGTACAATGCCCACAAGTCACAACACTGAAAACAGAATGGCAACAAATGTCAGATGTCCACAAAATTATTACAATTATCACAATTACATTTTTCTTACCTTTTCAGATGGTGTCCCATGATGATGTCACTGCACTGAAGCGAGTTCACCATCCTTACCTGGTGTCGTCCAACCTCTCCTCTGTTGACTGTCATCTTTCTGTAAATAAAGTAGTTCCATCCTCTCCGCTGTTGTCTGTGGCATTTTTATAACATGAAAAATAAAACAAAAGGTCCTGCCTCTACCCTGCTGTCTTTGTTGTCCTGTGATGAACAAATAAAAAATTAGTTCCAACCAATTGTCTGTAGTCTGTGTCAGATATTTGCCTTTCCAAACTCCTCTAGCTGTGCTCCTTTAGTCCTCCGTGGCAAATTTGTCGTCTTCTGTGGTCCTCTGCTGTTCACTCGTTCTGTTCCAGTCACATAAATGCGGGACCACCACCTCTGCATGTCTGTCCACTCCATGCACTACACCACCACACAGAACAGGCAATGTGGCAGCCAAATTAAAATACTAAATACTGAGCTAAAACCTCCGCTCCACATAAATTTTACTGAAAGAGGTACTGGAGACAAACAGGCACACTGGCATACTCACTCCTCACTCTTATTTCTGAAGTGTTGTTCTGTATTCCTTTTGATGCTTTGAGTCATATCAATCCTCAGTCTGCCAGCCGACACATCAACCCCTATGGCACCACACCACCACATCATCATTGCGATCGCTCAATGAAAACACTTGTCAGTACACTATGAGATGCTGTGGTGGGTGGCCATCTGAATATGTCCGCAGTCAGGCAGAGAGCTGCTATGCTCATCACACATTATGGGCGGTGACAGCAGTTCCGGACTGACCAAAAGGAAAAAAAACTACTTCAGTTAGAACAAGGTGACGGCTGACTCCCAAAGTAATGCAAGTTTCATCCCTCCATTAGCCGTTTCAGTTGGCCCCCTTGGTCTGGTGAGTGAAATCAGCCTAACACTGTCATCCGATGTGTGCAGCCACACTCGCTATTCTTTCTGAACACTCCCACTTGTCTCTCACCTACCAGCAACTCGGCAGTAACGTTTCCGTCACTTGTACCCTTTACTTTCACTTACTAGACCTCTTTTAGCTCAGTATTTTGCATTTTAATTTGGCGCAGCCCATTCAACGACTGGCATGTTGCTGCACTGCATCTGAAACACCAATGGGCCTAACCTACTTTCACCAACAACGCACGCAAATACATTTCCCGCCTATGGAAACTGCATCTCTGTGACTTTCTGTGGTGCTTTGCACAAAGTGTATTCCACAAATCAGTAACAATACCTATATCAGCGACTTTTAGATTACACATGCTGCGTTTTCACGGCCACCCACCTCCATTCCTACAAAACCAGCTTATCAACTTTCTCACTTCCACCGGCCTCCATCCAGTCAAGTGCTCTCTCCTCTGCCATTTTCCTGTCCTGCTCCACTATGCCTACCACCACCTCTGTGCATCTACACTCCATCCATTGCAGCTGCTGTAGCTGTTGGTGACTGTGAACGCGGTCCATTTGGTATCTTCCGGTGTTCATCCGCCCCGCAGGACTTTGCTTCAACCAAATATTCAGTGCCACACAAAGCCAGAAGAATCCCTTATATAGCACTTTTCATACACAGTGTATCCAAAAGCGCTTTATAGCAATGCTTCACTGGTAGTGAAGTGACTGAATGTGTAGTGGTGGCCATATCGCACATTACCCTACCACATCTGGCACAATCGCATGAACCACTTTTATGGGAAGGTGAATGTTGGCGATGACACCGGTTATGTTTCCTACTCTTTGCGAAGACTGCCCTGTGTTCTTTTACTTCCACCTGGACACCCACCAGGATGGGTAGAAGGGACCCTGGTTTAACGTCTCATCAGAAGGATGGCACACCTCAGCAGCCCAGCACCCAACCCCCCAATACTGCACTCGAAGAATGATTGTTTTTTGTTGTAAGTCCAATCCCGGTGTGGGACGAGAACCCAGGACCTTCTGGTCCACAGGTGTATATGCTACCAACTGAGCCACACTGACACCTCTTGTTGTCACAATGGACAGCGCGACACACAGAACAGGCAATGTGGCAGCCAAATTAAAATACAAAATACTGAGCTAAAACCTCCACTCCACATAAATTATACTGAAAGAGGTACTGGAGACAAACAGGCACACTGGCATACTCACTCCTCACTCTTATTTCTGAAGTTTTGTTTTGTATTTCACTCGCCGGTCTCTCTCGCTCGCCAGTCTCTCTCAAACTCTCAGGCTCTGTACTCTCACTCACCAGTCTCTCTCAAACTCAGGCTCTGTCACTCTCGCTCACCAGTCTCTCTCAAAATCTCTTGCTTGCTGATCTCTCTCAAACTCTCAGGCTCTGTTCTGTCACTCTCGCTCGCCGGTCTCTTGCAAACTCTCAGGCTCTGTACTCTCACTCACCAGTCTCTCTCACTCGCTGGTCTCTCTCAAACTCTTCTTTGTACCATTGTCTGCTTCCCCTGCAGCTCCTCATCATGTACACTCAGAGAAGCTGCAGAGGGACTATTACACTCAGAGAAGCTGCAGAGGGACTATTGCAGAGCAAGTCTTTTGTGTTGCTAGCGTGAGCCTCGTTATCTGTAGTTGTGATACTCTGGAAAGCAATCAACACAGAGGTGTACATTGCACATGCGGCATGTATATGATGGTTCAGCGCGTTTCTTTTTCAGTGCACAATTTCTGCACCTCCCCTTCTTCCTTTTCACCAGGTAGTGTGGTCCAGCCGAAGTAGGATCCTGCTCAATTACAGCAACTGGGGCACTTTGTCTCCTATTGGTGAACCCTTACAGCAGATGCTCCGAGAGGGCAATGTGAAAATTCAGCTGCCTATGCTTGTTCACCCTCCGGTCTTGGATCGTTGAACATGATGGACACTCTCTCGAAACAAAGTGAAAGCATTTGCTAATGCCAGGTCCCACAAAAACCAGAAAAGATATATCCACCACTTCTTAGATTTTCTACTACTGTGGTACTGGCTCCAAAGCTGGTCAGCAACATCCACGCCATTCATGTGCATGTTGTACTGCTTCAGCATTTCAGGACAGGGAACAGATACTTCAGTGCCATTTTTTGTCTCTAGTCAGAGATGTTGCTGGTAAGGTCAGGTCATGAAGAGTTGAGAGAAGGAAAATAGGAAACCCTGTTGGTACGCATTGTGCCACACGCATACAAGCCAACATTCAAAAGTTCTTTTGCCAGGTGAACCAATGAGAAAAAATTATCATAATACACATGGTGTCTTTTGCCACACAGATCTTTAGTCAGGTCTGTCACCACCCTCTCTCCAAGGCCCACTGCCACAGTGCCAGCAACCTTTCCTGTGTAGACTTGGAAGTCTGACACATAACCATTGTGAGGATCTGCAAGAACCCACACCTTTATTCCATACCGTTGCGTCTTGCTTCACATGTACTGCTTGAATGAGCCGTCCTCTGAATCCTACCATGGCCTCATCGATTGACACTTCTTGGTGTAGGTGGTATTCCATCTTGCAGGCCGTCGAACACGCTCAGAATGGGATGCACATGATGAAGTTTGTTGTGATTTTCCAATCCTGGGCGGATTTAGCATGCTATTGTTAGCATGTAGATACTGCATAATCTTCTCATAACGCTCACGGGTCATCACCTTGAAATCGGACTACGTCCATAGAGATGGTGCTTACCCCAATACATAGGTGAGTGGTGCCTTCATGAATGTGGGGCTGTGGTTCCTTGTCATCATTGCCATTCTGCTATCTGGGTATATAGAGACAAATCCTGGGCCACTAGATGATTATTTCTCAGCAGATGACATAGATAGTATGTCCAAACATGGGCTGTTAATTGCACACTTGAATATAAGAAGTTTGATGTGTCACTTGTGGAACTGGAGTCATGGGTCAAACTGTACAATCCTGATATCCTCTGTCTCACTGAGACCTGGCTAAAACCATCGGTTACTGACTCCCTCTGCTCCCTGCCAAGTTACTCTGTTATTGAAGGATAGGATATCAAACAAAGCGTGGTGGTGGAGTTGCTCTGTACTACAAAATAATCTGACTGTCTCTTCTTCGCTATCCCGGATGCTCAGTCAGTATGTGAATACTTGCATGCTACCGTTGCTTTGGGAGCCAAGAAACTGCATGTTATCTGTGCGTATAACCCCCCAGCGGGAGGGATTGCGGGTCTAGAGTACCTGTTGCAAAATACCTCTCAGAATTTTAATCATAATGAGGTTGTCATCTTAGGGGACCTAAACTTAAACTGGCTTGGGGCAGCTCCCAGTTCTCTTCAATCTCTGACTCATAGCTACAACCTGCATCAGATGGTAACAGTGCCAACTAGAAGTTTGTCTTCATCACCACTAGGCACACTATTGGACTGGGTGCTGGTAAACTGGATCAAACACATCTCAGCCGCTGGTACTCTTGCTGATGCTTTAACTGACCATTCTCCTACTTTCTGCATCCTGTCCTTGGGGGCACCTCCATCTCCTCCACCACGTCTCATCACTCTCACAAACTTTGCTCACCTAGACCAAGAGGTGTTTCTGTATGACATCTCCAGAATTGATTGGTCGGAGATCTATCTATCACACTGTTCTCAGGATCCTCTTAACCTCTTCATCACTAAATTCTTATGGTTCAATGTAAACTTGCCTCAAAGATCACCGGAGAGTGAGGGTAAACATACAAGATGGCTAAACAAAGACTTGCTCAAATGTTTGCACTTTAGAGATAAACTCTGGAAGCACTACAAAACATCAGGCCAGCAAACAGATTTCAACGCTTACTGCGCTCGGAATTCATGTAAAAAACAAGTCAGAGCTGCTAAGAGCAAGTACTGTAAAGACCTACTGATTAACTCGGCCAATGATCCCAGAAAATTCTGGTCACACATCAAATCCTTCCTAGGATCCTCACAGTCAACAACCCCTGGTGATATGCTGATAAATGATGTGCATTGCAATGACTCGCAAACCATAGCTAATTCTTTCAACCTGCATTTCTCTGATCTCTCCCAGTATACCTCTTCCTTCAATCCCACTGCAGTGTCCTACCACTCCTCATCAGGAACCTGTCTGGATAAGTTGGAAGTGTTGTCCCTGTGCCTCCTTATACTCCTCCATTCTATTTTAAGGCTGTGTCTAGAAAGGAAGTCCTGAAGCTCCTGAGGTCCATCTCTGATCATACCAGCTCTGGCTCAGACTCCTTGAACCCGCCTCTTGAAACTTGCAGCTCCCCTTATTGCATTACCACTGGCCAAAATTTATACATTATCACTTTCAGGTGGAGTGGTCCCTGACCTCTGGAAAGCTGCTCAGATCACACCTGCACTTAAAAAAGGGGATCCTAAGGTTGTCATGAACTACAGACCAATTGCCATACTCTCAGTACGTAGCAAAATCCTGGAGAAAATTGTCACAACTCAGACAACTGACTATCTACTTAAGCACAGCCTGCTCTCAGATACCCAACATGGCTAAAGGACATAGCATGACGACTGCGCTCCTTAAATTCACCACTGACACTCTTTCAAAAAATGGATGCTGGCAATCTGACTGGGGCTGTCTTTATTGACCTCACAAAGGCTTTTGACCTTGTTGATCACACTTTGCTTCTCTCCTCGCTACGACACCTGCTTTTCTCCTCCTCTGTTGTTGACTGGTATGAAAGCTACCTGACAAATAGAACTCAAGCGGTGACATTTAATTCCTCTCTATCGAACAGTACCACCATTAACATTGGTGTACCTCAGGACTCCATCCTAGGGCCCCTCCTATTCTCTCTTTATATAAATAACATTGGAGCTGCTTTAAAATCCTGCTCTGCTATTCTATATGCTGATGATCTTGTCATCTATACAAGTTCTACTAATATAGACACTATCAACACAACCCTTTCCTCTGACTTTAACAATATCCAGAACTGGCTATATGACCACAAACTGGCTGTCAACACTAGCAAAACTAAAGCCATGCTGCTTGGATCGGCCCCAAAGCTCCGGGCTTACAAAACAGCACTGATGGTGTAGGACTTAGAAGGTCAATTACTGGAATGTGTGACCTCTTTCAAGTACCTGGATATCCGGCTAGATCAATCTCTTGATCTTAATCTTCATGTACAATCTGTTTGCAGAGCTGTCAACTCCAAACTGGGTGTTGCATATAAGACTAGTTATATGCTCATGCCATCAGCTAAAATGGACATTGCAAGGGGGATTCTGCTACCCACCCTAACCTATGGGGCTTCCTTATTTGGGGCTGCTCATAAAACTGACCTACTCAGATGGGATATTATGTATAACAACATATGTCGCTATGCCTCTTCTGCTCCTCAGCTTAAACACCGCTGTCAGCTTTATAATGATCTTGGTTGGCTGTCTCCGTTAGCTAGTAGGAAATACTACTTTGGCTGTCTTGTTGATTCAATAATTCGAAATCAAACCCCTAGGTGTCTTGCAGCTATGCTTGTTCCTCAGGACACACTCCATGGTCTACGATCAGCTGAAAAATCCTTTCTGAATTTGCCGAGGTGCCGCACGAGGAAAGGAACTGTTGCATTTGAACATGCAACTCCACAGCTGTGGAATTCCCTTCCCCTCAACATTAGACTTTCTAGCTCCCACACAAGCTTTAAGAGAAAATTGTGCTCGAATCTGCTGATTGCTGATACCTGTTCCTGCTTTCACCCTACCTAATGACTGATGTCTCTGGCCATAAAATAGTATTTCCTCACATCTATATAACCCTCTTACTGCCTCAGCCTGTCCCGGCTCCCTTTCCCTGCCCATATACAATCTTGCAATGCAGGCATCTCCCTTACACTTACATACACTCATATAATCTAATTTCATGGCTTGCTCCCCTCTTCCTCACTTACCAACCTTTTCCTTAATGACACCCCCTGCTCTCAATGGTTATTTCTTCCTTTTGTATTACCTGTTTTTGTTTTTGTGTACCTTGTTTCTGTTCATATGATGTGCCACCTGAAAATTTATTGTCCAAGGTCCTCTCTATTCATTGCATAGGTAGGCACCTATGAACTTATGAATGGTCTACTCTGTATGTCTCTGATATATTGTATCCACTTTA
Organism: Neoceratodus forsteri; assembly: GCA_016271365.2. Taxonomy (NCBI): domain Eukaryota; kingdom Metazoa; phylum Chordata; order Ceratodontiformes; family Ceratodontidae; genus Neoceratodus; species Neoceratodus forsteri. The sequence goes on from CM057449.1 coordinate 340,554,033, forward strand.
ACTCATTGTATGTAAAGCGCTTTTCTTTGTATGTTCAAATATATTGTATCCTGTCTAACTCATTGTATGTAAAGCACTTATAATTTGTTATCCTGTTAAGTTTCTCCATGTCTGTACTCTCCCGGGTCATGCCTGAAAATAGTCATTTTATGGCTAGTGCACTTACCCAGTTAACAAAAGCTAAATAAATAAATAAATAATAATAGACATGTACAGCCGTAGTCCAAAAAAACATTTTGTTGCTCACCGTCACCAGAGTCCATCGGGGGTCCACTTAATTTGCTTCTGCCTACTTACGGGCACTGTACCGGTTTGTCTCATCAGCTATCAGTTCATAGAGTATCGGTGGAAATGTGAGGTTCATGAAAACTATCACAGTCTTCTCTGCACCCATCACTGTGGCGGGACCCACAGGCTCCTTGAAGTCTTCAACATGCACTGGCTGTAGCAGACGTGTCCAACCATCATTGCGAACCTCATTCAGATGTGTTGAAAGTTGCTCATATTGTTCTGCAGCATCCACTTCAACAGGGCTACATGCACGCTGCAGTCTAGCCAAAGGGAGATCATCCTCACTGTCCGTGTAGTTTCTCTTCCGCCGTAGCTTGGCTAGTGGAACATCATCCTCTTCGCTCTCCAAGGAGTGCCTCTTCCAGCACAACGTGGACAGGGGCAGATCATCTTCTTCACTGAATTCACTATCTGGTGTACTCAAAGGCATCATGCACATCAAGTCCACCTGGATGTCGTAATCATCAGAATTGCCAAAACCCGGAGAGTCCTCTGCCTCGTTATCACTAGCACTATCAAACAAGCACAGCAGGTCGTTTTTGTAGACATTCTCCACATTCTTCAGTTTGTTTGCTCTGCGCTCTTCACAACGTACTTGGACTGCCTCGGGAAGGTCTCTCTGGAGGTTATAATGATTTAGAGGTTCTGTCAATCTCCGGCGGTTGTAACGATCTCTGGCAGTTCTACCGATCTCTGGAATGTTCATTCACAGACTCTACAACAGAAAAATAAAGCCATATGTTTGCACTGCGAGCCACACAAACTTGCTGCATCCAACATATGTTCCGCCTACAATGCTCCGTTACCTGGTACAATAAAAAACAAACTGTGTGTAACAGTTTGGCCGGCCGGTGGCACCACAAGCCATGGACCTGGCGCCAGCTCACACAAAATGGTTGCCATGCAACAACACAAAATGGCATTCTCTGTATATCACACCTGTCTTGTAACCATCTAACCACAGGTGAGAGGCAACCAGCCCTCCGGGGACTCCATTTTGTGGGATGGTTTAGTGTGTTTGGAGGTGGGGTGGAGGACCCTGACAGCGTGAGAACCATTTTGTGAGCAGGCGTCGGATCTCGGAGGGAGAGGGATCACCCAGGCAGTAGGTGCTGCTCTTTGTTGGACAGTGCGGGGCCTTGTGTCGCCTGCCACCGTCCCACAAACAGCCACGCCTGTTGCCTGGGTGCCCTCCCAGACCTGCCGCCAGCTCACACAAAATGGTTGCCACGCTGTCACAGTCCTGCCCCCCACCGGCAAACACACGCCACCATCCCACAACATGGATTCCCTGGTGGCCAGTGTTCTCCACACCCCACGGTATCCAACAAAAAACATGATGGCATTTCCCACGGTGTTCAGTGGTCCCTCCCCCCCAAAGCAGGCAACAACACAAAATGGCATTCTCTGTATATCACATCTGTCTTGTAACCATCTAGCCAAGGTGAGAGGCAACCAGCCCTCCGGGGACTCCATTTTGTGGGATGATTTTGTGTGTTTGGAGGTGAGGTGGAGGACTCTGACAGCATGGGAACCATTTTGTGAGCAGGCGCCGGGTCTCGGAGGAGAGGGATCACCCAGGCAGTAGGTGCTGCTCTTTGTTGAATGGTGTGGGGTCTTGTGTCACCCGCCACTGTCTCACAAACAGCAACGCCTGTTGCCTGGGTGCCCCCCCCTCCCAGACCTGCCACCAGCTCACACAAAATGGTTGCCACACTGTCACAGTCCTGCCCCCACGGCAAACATGCCACCATCCCACAACATGGATTCCCTGGCCCATCACCTCTGTCGTCCCACCCAGCACATAGCAGAACCACATGAAGCATAGCAAAAAAAACACACAGAATGCCATACAATCCCCCAGTGGCCCCCCACCCAATTGGAGGAAAAGGTACCGTTACCTGGCTGTTACCCACCCAGAATGCCCTCCCCCAACCACAGCATAGTAAATGCATGCTTGTGGGCAATACATATGACAAAATGCCCAAAAAACAAACACCATCCAGCACATTTGCAGAAGCACCTTACCTGGCTGAGGACCGGAGCACAGAAGAAAACACCCCTCCACCCCAAACGCCATCCCCCAACAGCATAATGGCATGGAACAGATGGCAAAACACGGAGAAATACCGCGACCTGCCCCCTCCACCCCAAACGCCATCCCCCAACCGCATACCGCATGGAACATATGGCAAAACACTGAGAAATGATGCTCAAGCCAAACAGGAACACCGACAAAACCAGGGCGACCTGTCTGCTCCACCCCGAACGCCCTCCCCTAACCACATGACGCATGGGACCAGAGCCGCAGACACCATAGCCTACCAATGACAAAGCATTCCACCGGCTCCCCGACTGCCCCCGCCGCCTTCCCCCACTGCCTCCATGGGTCCTGCTCTGAAAGCAAAGCAAAGCAGCGTCAGGGCACAGTAGGGGACAGAAGCACAAACGGCAAACCAAATGCCGACATCCACTTGCAGATGATAGAATAACAGTGTAAAGCAGGAGCACAGAGTTTAGCAGCAGATGCCCAAAAACAAAAGAATAAAACAAGCAATAAATAGCCATATCTGTACCATTTCTGAACCAATTTGAGTGTTTTGGGGGGCTTTCATTTGAGTCAGAAACCGGAAGTAGGGATTCTCGCTGAAGTCGACTCAAAGAAAGACCCTGAAAACAGTCAAATTGAAACAGAAGTTAAATAAAAGTTGCCAATTAAATACCTGAAAGTGTGCAGTTTGTCAGGGAAACATAACGAGTAGCTCAGCAGGTGCAACAAGCGGCAAACTGAGACATGCTGTAATCGACCTCCACGCAGTACCGAAATGAGGATGTACAGTTTGAAACAGCGTTTTCTTATCTTTTTCAATTGGACCCCTACACTTACCAGCCAATTAAAGGACTAATTGTGTGAGGTTTCACCCAAGAGTTTTAAAAGCAATAGTTCTATTGGCTGGCAAGGACTGGCAGAAAAAGGTACTGGCGACTCACACATAGCAGCACACAGGGACTCTACAGCTGGCGTCTGTATTGATCCTAGGACACATGGGGAAAGTGATCTGCCTACTCCAAGCGGCGGCTAGGACACAATGAGTTAAATACACTTAAACCCCTCCCCGGCTTACTAGCTCACTCCTACAGGATACTGACAGCCAGCTGCTCAAGCTTAAATGACAGCATCACTGTCTCTTGTGAAGCACTTTTCCTATCTAGTGTAACTGCTCCTTCTAGCTCTCTCTAAAAACCACCAAGTACAGTGGTTAACTGTACAGCCTCTCTTTGGCACCAGTGTGTCAGAATTGATAACTGAATCAAGCTGCCATGTCCCCTATCAAGGGATGCTATCTACTTCTGCTCCTTGCTACCAGACTTGGTACAGCTGGCACCAGATGCCTAGCTAGGCCGCTGCTACCCCCCTCTGAACCACTACTGGGTAGTGCATGGCTGTCCAAGGCACCTTCCGAAACTGCCTCACTTGGCTGTGGGCAGCGACTTACTTGACCTTACCCTACAAACACAGGTGGACATATGCCTTCCCTAGCATATGGGTAGTAATGGTTAGCTATACCTAATAATTAAACCAGTGTCCAACCACCTGAATCATCTGAAGCCTCGGTGGCAGAAGGTACGAGCCAAATTTAGCATAAACCTTTCTGCCAGAAAGGTAATCTTTATCCTCCTGCTCCTCTCTGGCAACATTCACTCGAATCCAGGCCCACTCACTTCAATGGGCCCTGGTGTTCATAAGGTTAAAGACCTAAAAATAGCCTCACTGAACATCTGCAGTTTAACCACAAAATTTGACCAACTACAGGCATGGATGGCCCTCCATACCCCGGACATCCTCTGCCTAATGGAGATCTGGTTGACCAGTAGGATTAAAGATAGCAAAGTTGCCCTCAAAGGCTTCCAAGCATACAGGATTGATAGAATAGGCAAGAGAGGTGGGGGATGCCTCATCTATGCCAAGGACTCTCTGCAGTACTCTGTCCTTCCTGGAACCAGGATGGCAGAGGACCATGAGATAATAGTGATAAAGGCACAGGTCGGTCAGAATGGCAAAACTCATCCTTGCCACAATCTACCTACCCCCCCAAGAAAGCCACGGCAGGCCTTCCCACAATTATGGATGTTATCAGCACCCTTCCAACGGGGACTGAGCTTGTCATTACCAGGGACTTTAACATAAATTGGGATGGAAAGGAGGCTGCCCCTTTCAGGGATCTGATAGCCACCTCCAACCTGACACAACTTGTCACCTGCCCCACCAGGCAGAACTATAAGACAGGGAAACAGTACCCTCCATGACTGGGTCCTAGCAAGCTCACCATCCCGGATCTCTAAGATCAAGGTTCTCCCCAGACATGCTAAGTGACCACTCCCCAGTCAACTTCCTGTGGTCTAATAAATTTACCAAAAGCCCACCCATCCTCATTGAAAGCAGGGTCTTGAGGAAGGGTAAACTTGGAGCCCTCAAATCAGCCCTTGCCCTGCATGACTGGACTCCTATTGACCTGGTGCCTGCCTACCCTTGATCAGGCCCTCAGTTAATTCATTAAGGGCTTTAGCTCCATCTGTGACATCTGTGCCCCGCTCATGAAAAGAAAAATTCGGGGGCTGGCAAATGGCTGGATTGATGGGGAGCTCCTCTCCCACCTGAAAGAAAGGGACATACTCTGGGAAAAGACCAGAAACACAGGTAGCAAGCATGACTACCAGTGTTACAGAACAGCCGGGAACCGCTGCACCAAGCTAATCCATCTCGCCAAAGCCAACTATCATAAGGCCCAGCATTACAATTCTTGGGGTGATGGGAAAAGATTCTGGGATAACATCAAAAGCATCCTTGGAAAGGAGGACAAGAAGCACCCTCAGCTGCTCAGTATCAGTAACACCCCCACTACAGACCCTCTAGCTATTGCAGAAGCCTTCGATAAGGCCTTCACTGATCTTACCCCAGTGCTACCACCTGCCTATTTTCAACCTGGTTTGAACCATTCCAACAACGTATCTACTGAGTGTTCTCACCAAGGACCCTGGTTTTCCATTTTTACTGGTAACACCAGTAGAAATCACAGAATCCTGCTTGGTTTGCGGATTTTTAATTCTTGTACCGGTGCCTCACGGAAATTGCATTTCACTGCACAGAATCCCTAAGATTTCAGCATCTTTTAAAATTGTTTTATTTTTCTTTCTATACCACCTTCTCCAAGCATCAGTCTCCACTTTTCAGAGATCCCTAGGCTGGGTATCCTAGGCTTCACCCCAGATAATGCTCAGGAGCTCCTGTGGGCCTGCCCCATCTTACCTGGCTTGTACCCCCAGGTGGAAAGGAGGGACCAGATCACCCCTCCATAGTCCCTTAGGTTATGAATTCTGGGAAGCTGGGTCCCTTCTACCAGTGACTAATATGGGGTGATTGTTACTGGTTTCTGGTCTCTGTCCCTAAGGGCACCGGCATTCAAGTGGACCCAAGGAGGTAAGGCACATAGAGACATGCCACTGCTACAGAGTCTGGCTAGTGTCCTCCCCTCCCAATTGCTCTGCAGCCCCATTGCACCACCACCCATGGTCACCCAGGTGGCGGTAAAGCAGCAGGACCTGCAGCCTACCATCCATGGAGGAGGAGAGCAGCCCCACAGGTGCTCGATCCTACTCCCCTGGCAAGACCTCCAGCAACTCAAGTTCACCTCTGACCCGCTGGCATTGCAAGCAGTAGTGCTGCCACAGTGCCAGCGGACTGGCCCAGATTTCAGCATCTTAAAATTAATGCTGCTGTGCTTTGCATTCTTTCTGCTTTGCTGCATATACAATCAGTAAGGAAACCTCCCACGCTACTTTGTTGTAATCAGCCATTCAGTCTAATCCCCTATGCTTCCCACTAACCTCTCCATCAGCTGAGGACTGCTTTCCTTCCTGAAACCACAGTTTTCATTTAATATGTACTTAAGCTTCTTTTACTATTAATATTACACTGGATGATACAAAAAAAAATAAAAGTATCAGCTCACATGGGCAGGGCCACTGGAAAATTGTGGGAAAAGTAACCTGAAACTGCAGAGATTTTTTGCAAAACTTGCTGGGAAATTGCGGGAGTTGTACTATAGATCCTGAGTGCTTCACAATAAATCCTTTACTGTTTTCTGCAACATATATTAGTCAGCATAAACTACTAAATGAATACACACTGACACTTGAATATGTTTTAAATATGAAGAAAAACTTTTGTTCCTAATTTGAATCCTAAACGGATAAGATGTGTTGCCTCTCTTCCAAAATATAAAAACATCTGCCTCATACAGTGCTAAATAGATTTTATTTAGTGAGCCACAGAAAATCAGTATTAAATAAATCCAAAATAAACAAATTTTTCTGTTTGTGGATATAGAATAGTGAAGCCTGATCAAAAGCTATTTACAGTGCTCTGTCAACTATTCACCCACTTTGGTGTAAGAAAAAATAAGCAGATGGAGTGGCAAATAATTCTGTTTAGTAAACTGTTGTAAAGTGTTTAATGTTCATAATTTGCACTGTAGGTACTGTGCACTATTATTGAAATCATATATTAAAACATTATATATGGATGTTATTATGGCTGGCAGTAGAGCCTAGTGGTTAGAGTAACAAACAGTAATTGAACTGGTTACATCCAGCAGACTTGGGTTTGATTCCCACAACCTCCACTTGCAGACTGTGTGACTCCGAGCAAGTCACTTAACCTCCCCAGTGCTCCTGGGTCACCCCTGAAAACAGGCACTTCTGCCTAGTGGGCCTTACCTGGTTTACAAAGAATATATTTAAAAAAATGCCAATATAGGTTTATTACATCACACAGTAGTCAGGGTACCATGTAATTTATCTGAGTTGTACTTGGACTGCAATGATTTTGCATAGGTAAAGATAAATGTTTAGATACATTTAATGTGTTTTATAAGCTTGTTTTTAGACTTTAGTTAGGTTTTTATTGTATTCTATGCATGTGAGCATTTAGGTTGTAGATTGCTAAGCACAGGGTCACAGTTACCAACTAACTCATTCAAGTTTATAATCAGCAGGGCCATCCAAAATCCTCAGTTGTTTGAATGAAAGCTAGTCTGAATTAAAGTATGTTCACAAGGAAGAAACTGCCTTACTACTTACAAAAAGACTTCACAGTTAGCACGCCATTTAGGTGAATGGGACCATTTACCTTTTCTCCCATCTGCTATTTCAGTCTCTGTGACAACAAAAATATCTAATATACTGCTTCAACAAAAGCAAATGTTAAGTGTTTAAGTGTACTTAAGTTTGGCCAGTGGATTCTGAAAGCACATGCAATGACACACAGAAGGTAAGTCCCCAGGGCTGTATGATGCTGGTGGGCAGAGCAGTGCTCAATTCACGTCTGAGCTCAGACATTATTTTCCATTTGAACATCCTTCACTAATCACTTGTGGATTTTTAGCGTAAGACACTTTATTTAAAAAAAATTCAGGCAGTTTATTTTTGCTCCTCCTACCCCCCCCCGGGCCATCCACTCCTTCAGGCCTGCCAAGGCCCCTTCCCAATGCTGCTGAGTCCCATCCACCATTCACTGCCCCTTACAGCCGTGCTACCATGTAAGCCAAAGTAACCCTTCACCGGGTGGGCCCCTACCCCTCTAGGAGGCCACCAGGGGAGTAGAATTGTCCCAAAAAGCTTCCTTTGCATCCCAAGCATGGCAGGGGTCAGAACAGACTCCTGTCTCTGGGGCTTTGAGCTTATGAAGGGACCAGCAGCTATCCTCTGGTTGACCAGAGGGTGTTTTCCCATTTTCTTGGGAGCATGACAGGCCACATTATGTCAAGGCACAAGCCAACGTCCATCATGCTCCTTCCCACAGTGAGGGCCGGCGTATTGCCATGCCTCTGGCCTCCATCAAGGACCAGCAAACACTGAGCTGTGAACCCACCCTCCCTCCCAGGAGAAGGTGAGTGGTCATTGGACACTCAAGCCTTCACCCACCCCCACCCTGGCCGGCCCTCCAACACCCACGTTTGTTCCTGAACCCTGGTCAGTGGTGTCAAAGGCAGAAATCCAATTCAGGCAGTTAAATGATAGGAAAAAACAAAGGTAGTCCACCTCAGTGGTGGTGGTTCAGATTAATTCATATCTGAGTTCTAACAAGCAGAGACCAAGTCATTTGTAACTTGTGCATATGGGGTGTGGGTGTTGAAGAAAGGGGATCATAGTGCTGTCACTACTGCCATCACCCCTGAGGGATGTGGACTGCATTGTTGCTACTGCCATCACACCTGAGGAGCAGGGGCTGTAGTGCTTCTGCCATCACCACTGGTGGATGGGAAATGTAGTACTGTTGCCTTCCCACCTGAGGGATGGGGCCCATAGTGCTGATACTGCCATCACACCTGAGGGATGGGGAATGCAGTACTGCTGCCATCACACCTGAGGGATGGGGGCAATAGTGCTGATACTGCCATCACACCTGAGGAATAAGGAACGTAGTACTGCTGCCATCACACCTAAGGGATGGGGGCCACAGTGCTGCTGCTTCCGTCACACCTGAGGAAGGGGGGTCCATAGTGCTGTTGCTGCTGCCATCACACCAGAGCGATGGGGGCTATAGTGCTGTTGGTGATCCCATCACACCTGAGGGATGGGGGCCGAAGTGCTGCTTTCATCACACCTTAGGGATGGCGGCTGTAGTGCTGCTGCTGCTGCCATCACATCTTGTACCTAAAATAACTTTACATTGGTACAAGGATGAAGGATGTGCAATAGTGGAGGTCAAAACTGCTAAAATACATGTTAGCAGGGTTAGCACACTGCACTGACAATATAAGCATACACATTGTATATTATAAATATATATTTCTATATTACAAACCAATCACACACAAAAAAAAAAATGTGGGGAGTAGTGCAATGTAATGGCTGTGGGGCAGCAGTCTTCGGGAGTCTTTCTGGAGGCTGAGATGCTGCCCTATTTGTAGACAACTCTCTGCCCTGAGGGAGGAAGTTGCCCGTCTTCAGGCCACACTGGACAGTAGTACGGGGACCTTCCCCCAGGCCACACTGGACAGTAGGAAGGGAACCTCCCCCATCCAGGGAGCACCACAGCCACCACCACTACCTCAGAGATTGCGAAGAAAACACAGCAGTTGGACCACAGTGGGCTCAGGAAGGGTGAGGATGGTGGAGCGAGGCACACCAGTCAGTTGTTCCACTCCACAATCCATACACCATTCTGGGGGAGCAGAGCTCCCCTATGGATGCACCCACAGAGGAGACTAAGGAGGCTGAGGACAACTGTCTCAAGGGAGGCCCACAGGAAGGAGGCAGAGGACACCACAAGGAAAGGAAGCAGCTCCTGGTGGGGGACTCAATTATTAGGGGGATAGAACTGGGAGGAGCAGGGAAAACTGAAGTAAGGTGCCTGCCTGGTGCCATGGCTTGGAGGGACAGGAAGCGCATCCTCAGGATCGACAACAAGCTGCAAGGGATTCTGAGCTGGACGTAATTGTCCACCTAGGGACAAATGACTTGGCTCATCATGAGGTTAGAGCAGTGCAGGAGGACATTGCAGAGTTGGGGAGGGCCTAAGACCGTGCTTACACAGTATCCTTCTCAGAGATGCTGCCTGTCAAAAGCATGGGTGAGGCGAGGGTAATTGGCACCATGCAGTTTAATGAATGGTTGAAAAAATGGTGCGGAGCACAGGGGTTTGGCTTCATTGGGGACTGGGGTTCCACCTGGAGGGACAACAGCCTATACTGGCAGGATGGTCTGCATCTGTCCAGGAAGGGAACAAGTCTTTTGAGCAATCGGTTTAAATGCTTCATTGGCAAGCTTTTAAACTAGTCAAAGGGGGAGGCACTGACAAGCAGCAGAAAAATCCCAGCCTCTCCCTACAAAACAGAGTACTAAATGAGAAAAAGACCAAGGTAGAACGGTCAGTGGGGGATGCTGCAACAGAAGGTAAAGCCATCAAAAAATGGAGAGCAATGAGTACCAATGCCCGTAGTCTAGGTAACAAGCTTTCTGAATTAGTGGCCTTGATGGAGGAGGAACATCTGGATATTGTGGCAGTCACAGAAACATGGTACACACAAAACCATGACTGGGACGTAAACATACCAGGATACACTATCTACAGGAGGGACAGGGAGGGTAAAAGAGGAGGAGGAGTAGTTCTTTACATAAAGGAAGGAATAAAAGCAACAGAACAAAAGGGTAAACAGGGAGGAGAAGAAGCACTGTGGGTAAATTTGGAGACAGGCAATGGCACCACAATCCGCACAGGGGTTGTATACAGACCCCCTTCTCAGGGGGAGGAAATGGACAAGGAAATGATAGAAAGTATACTTAGAATGGCAGAAAAAGGGGAGATACTGCGGATGGGTGATCTGAATATGCCAGATGTTAACTGGAGTGCAGTTGCAGCTGCCACTTCGAAGAGTGCAGTTATTCTAGATGCCCAACAGGGGGCATGCCTTAGACAACTAGTACTGGAGCCCACTCGAGAGGGAGCAATATTAGATTTGGTACTCTCAAATGGAGATGGAGAGAGGATCACAGATGTAGAAGTGGGTAGCCACCTGGGAACTAGCGACCATCGAACAGTATGGTTCATAATAAACACAGTAATGAGTCAGTCCATACAAAGACAAAAGTACTGGACTTTAGAGGGTTGACTTTGCCATAATGGGTGAGTGCCTAAGGAATGCACTAGCAAATGGGCAGGAAGGAAGGTGGAAGAACAGTGGGGAATAATAAAACTGCCATCACAGAGGTAACAAGCCTTGTGTGAAGCAAATAAACAAAACAAGACTATGTAAGAAACCACTATAGTTCTCAAAGGAAGTGGCAGTGAAGGTTCAAGAGAAAAAAGCATTCAGGAAGTACAAGGAATCGCAGAAGGAGCAGGACAGAGAACTGTATCAGTTAAAGCAAAAGGAGGCTGGGAAGGCAGTCAAGAACAGCAAAAGCCCAAACTGAGGAAAAGATAGCCAACTCAGTTAAGAAGGGGATAAAACCTTTTATAGGTACATCAGGAGTGAAGGAAGACCAAGGGAGGATAGTGAGGCAATAAAGGGAGGAGGGTGGCAGAGGAGACTGTGAAAGGCAGAGATACTAAACAAATATTTTGCTCAGTATTTACGAAGGAAGAGGGGGAGATACATAAAACAAACAGTAGTAACACTCTGGATACAGAAGTTGATACCGGCCCATTTACAGAAGAAAGGGTTCTGAAAGAACTCTTAAAACTGAAGGTGGACAAAGCAAGGGGGCCTGATGGGATTCATCCCAGAATTCTAAAAGAACTAAGGGTAGAACTAGTGACACCACTGACTACCCTTTTTAACAAATCATGGGAGGATGGGGTGGTACCGAGGACTGAGGAGGGCAGATGTGATTCCCCTTCACAAAAGTGGGAGCAAGGCAGAAGCAGGAAACTATAGACCTGTTAGTTTAACCTCAGTGATAGGAAAATGATGGAATCACTTCTAAAGGAAAGAATTGTCGAGTATCTAGAGGCCAGAGGGCACAGGACTCTAGGCAGCATGGATTCACAGGGGAAGGTCATGCCAGACAGATCTGATAGATTTCTTTGACTGGGTGACCAAAGTAGTAGATCAGGGAGGGCTGTGGACATGGCCTACCTAGACTTTATGGCAAGGCATTTGACACAGTCCCACACACAAAGATTAATATACAAGTTAGCCAGCCTGGGTGCGAGTCCCCAGATGACAGCCTGGGTAAAGAATGGCTGGAGAATAGGACACAGAGAGTTATAAAGTAAATGGAGTCCACTCAGAAGAAAGGAGGGTTACTAGTGGGAATTACCGCAGGGTTCAGTGATAGGACCGGTCCTCTTTAATGTCTTTATAAGCTGACATTGCAGAAGGACTGGAAGGAAAAGTATGTCTCTTTGCAGATGACACTAAGATCTGCAACAGAGCTGATGCACAAGGTGGGGTGGAAAGGATGAGAAGGGACTTGGCAAGGTTAGAGGAATGGTCAAATGTATGGCAGCTTAGATTCAATGCTAAAAGTGCAGGTAATGCACCTGGGAAACAAAAACCCAGAGGAAGAGTACACAATGGGGGTGAGATACTAACAACAACAAGAATGGAAAGGGACCTGGGGTAGTTATATCAGATGACCTAAAGATGGGTAAGCAATGTGAAGGGCAGCAAGGAGGGCTGGGGGATACTGGGATTAAGCAGGAGAGGCATCACCAGTAGAAACAAGGAAGTTCCTCTGTACAGACAGCTGGTGAGACCCCATCTGGAGTACTGTGTGCAGTTCTGGAGACCCAATCTCCACAAAGACATAGACAGGATGGAAGCTGTCCAGAGGAGGGCAACTAAAATGGTGCATGGTCTGCACCGGAAGTCATATGAAGAGAGACTTAAGGAGCTTAATATGTATAGCCTCGAGGAAAGGAGGGAGAGGGGGGACATGATAGAAACTTTCAAGTACCTCAAGGGAATCAACAATCTCCAAGAGGGTAGCATCTTTCAAAAAAAGAGGTGTGCAAGAACAAGAGGGCACAATTTGAAGATAGAGGGGGCTCAGAGGTAATTTAAGGAAGTATTTTTCACAGAGAGGTTGTGGATTCATGGAGCGCCTTCCGGAGGAGGTTGTGGAGTCAAAATCAGTGGGGGAATTCAAGCATGCATGGGATAGTCATAAGGCAATTCTTGGGGTTGGGGGTAGGAAGAAGTAGGCTGCTGGTTAACTAGGATCTGCAGCTTATCCAGTAGGTAGGGAAATGGGCAGACTGGGTGGGCCAAGCGGTCCTTATCTGCCGTCAAATTCTATGTTTCTATGTTACAAATTGTTAAATAAAGTACACAAAACCAAACACCAGTAAAACTGGATTCTGACTTAGCAGACACCGGTGACAATACCATTTTTTACAATGTGCAAAATGAAGTTTGCCCTTTCTCAATCCCATTAAACCAGTATTCCTGTTTCTCACCCGACCTTCTACTTTAAAAGGGTGATGGTTAAGGAGGCCCTAACTATGGTCAAGAAAGTACTAGGTAAGACCAGACTGGGCAGTGACGGGATAGACATGAAACTTTTATCCCTCACCTTGGATGTTCTTATAGTGCCCATTACCATGCTGTACAATAAGTCCCTGGCCCTTGCCCAATTCTCAGTGGTTGGGAAGCAGGCCTTAGTTACGCCAGTGCATAAAGGAGGTGACAAGTCTCTGGTAGCCAACTACAGACCCATCTGGTATTTTTCCCCCTGTCCAAGCCACTGGAAAAGATTATGGTGGGTCAACTCATCGACTACCTCAATAAGTGTAATCTACTACGCCCCAACCAGTATGGCTTCAGACAAAATCACATTACCACCACTGTCCTGCTGGACTACATGAACTGTGCACATAAGGCCCTGGATGAAGGCAAGCTGGTGGGGTCTGTCTTTATTGACTCACCAAAGCCTTCGATACAGTCAACCACCCCCTGTTACTGACCCAACTGCAAAACATGGGTGTGGCACCCAATGCCCTGTGCTGGTTCCAAGACTACCTGATACAGAGAAATCAGTATGTCAAAACTGGGCAAACAGTATCCAGCGCAAGAGAGGTATTATTAAGGGTACCCCAGGATCAATACTAGGGCCCCTACTCTTCAGCCTCTTCTTAAATGACCTTCCCACAGCTTGCAACACCAAACTCATACTATATGTAGATGATGCTGTGCTCCTGAGCAGCAGCACATCTCAGGCTGCCCTACAATCTGAGCTGCAGAACTCCTTCTCCAAACTCAAGGACTGGTTCTGTAGTCATAAGTTGCTACTAAACTACAAGAAGACCAAGGCCATGTTTATGTCCAGCCCCCACAACAAAAATAAGCACCACCCCTCATCATCTCCAACTCATGCAGTGAGCCGCTGGAACAAGTCCACTTGTTCAAATATCTGGGGGTCATAATAGATGATACCCTCATGTTTGTGCACCATATTGACTCTGTGATCAAGACAGTCAGTACCAAGATTGGTGTCCTGTACAGGCACAGGCAATACCTCTCTAATGGGGACCTCTGCCTCTCAGTCCACAGTTTCATTATATCTACTATTGACTATGGACTAGTGGTCTACGGGGCGGCAATGGATACAGTGCTCAAGAGGTTCAGACTGCACTCAACAAAGCCGGCAGACTCACCTTGGATGCTGAGTGTGGCACTCACACCTGTACTCTGTACGAACATGCAAACTGGCTGTCATTAAGAAAGAGGGTCAAATTCCATACTTGCATCCTAGGGAAGAAAGCTCTATTGGTAAAACACCACCTTGTGTAGTCAATTTGATCAAGGTGACCAACTTGTTACAGGTCACCATAGGGAGGACTAGAGGGGCCTTGGCTATCCCTTCATCACATCTCACTTGGGCAATATGCATTTGCCTACCAGGCCCCCCTGTGGATGAATGAACTCCCTGGGCACCTCTTGGCCACCAATTGTCTGGCCCAATTCAAAACTTGACCTCAAACAGCACCTAATAACACTCTCTAAGTGCACCTGCCCCTAAGTCCAGCCACACCGCTCTCTCTGCTCCCCAGCAAGCACTAGGCAAGCCTCAGGTACCCCTCCATCTATCCCTTCTCATGACTTGCCTCAACAATCAGTTTGCATCATGCTCCTTCAACACCCACCACCCCACCTTCTCCCCAACTTCCACTCCTGTGAGTTTCCCTAACATTCACTACTAATGCAGGCTGCCTGCCCATGCCCCCTCACACACCATAATTTACTGTAGCATGTCTTTTCCACTCAGCCTCCACTCACCCCCCATTTCTCCCTATACCTTATTGCCTTTCTTCCCCTACCCTTCACCTCCCCCACAGTACCCACCTCTCTCTCGTACCTCCTTTCTTCACCCCACTGCCAGCTATCCCCATCCTTCTGAACTACTAACAAGGCACTTTGTGGCTGCTTATTTCCCCCTCCACCCTCATAAAGTGTTTTCTTGTTATTTTAACTTGTACCTATGTTTTGAGTTATTCTGTAAGTTCTGAATCCAAGTTGTATCGTTCATTGTAATGTACCTTTGCTTCCTCCTAATGTACTTTGTTTTGCAATCTATGAAGTAGAACCTTTGTAAAAGAGCATGCACTCAAGGACTTTTCTGAATCATTAAATTAATAAAAAAAAATTAAATAAATCTCATGTATCTTTCCCACAATGGGGTCAAGCTCACTAGCATACACTTATGTTCCCTAGATCCCACTGTCCCCCCCAAGAAGTGGAACTACTTATGTCAGTCTCCAGTCCTTCTGAACTATACCTAAAGCCAGTGAGTTACTGAACATCACTGCCAGGGCCACTGCCAGCTGCCCATTGAGCTCCTTTAGTACCAGTGGGTGCAACTCATTAGGCCCCAGAGATATGTTTAATTTCAGGGCCATCAGGGCTCTGCAGGCCATCTCTGGTGATACCTGCCCTACCACCAGCTTCTGACTTGGGCCTGAGCTAATCCTCATTCTGGAAGCTGGCCATGCTTCTCCTTCATCAAAACAGAGCAGAACTTGTTCAGCTCACCTGTCTATGTCCTTGTCCTTGTCCTTCTCACCCAACCGTCAGTCTTTATATATGCTGTTTCTTTTCTCTTCTCACTGGCCTACCTAAAAAAGACTTTATCATTCATCTTCACAACATCTACAGTTCTGAGCTCAGTTTTTGTCTTGGCCTTACTGATCACAACACTTGCAGTCTTAATGATTTTCCAGATAATTTGACATACTCAACTTTGTGTGGTTTACCTTATGCTCACTAAGTGTTGCTCTTTTTTTTCTCTTACTGCCTTCCTTCCTTACTTCACCCGGAAACCACATAAATCTTTTTCTATTCAGATTTTTTGCTACCCTTATGCAGCCACTAGTGACCTCCCAGAATCCCTTTTTAATTAACCCAATTTTTTCTGCACTCCCTCCAGATGCAGAACCCCTATGATTTACAGTTGAGGTGTGTAAAAAAAAGTTGTAGGAGGGACAATACTACTTAGTTTTTATTTTCATTTTAGGCAGTTTTATCTTTAAGACCTAGTTGAAGGTTTTTTACTGAGTAAATGTGATGGCTGTGTGTGGGATAGCAATCAAGGTTGTGTGCCTAATATTGATTTTATTTTGAAGGTGCTTCTGGGTCTTTTCCATTGATTTGTGATTACAGCTCATATAAAGATACCACTCAGCCAATCAGGCTTCACTGTTTTTAAAACCCATTTAGTACTATATCTAATGGTTAACACTGGCCTGATACAAAAGGCATCATTCTGCATATTTCATTGGTGACTTCCAAACCCATGATCTTGTGCCATCATTAACAACTGAAACTAGTCTGAATTGTAAAAAATATTTTTAGGGAACATGAATATTCATACAAATGGAAATACAGATACAAATACCTGAACTTTTTATTTGAAGAGCCCTGAAGATTTCATTTGAAGAGAGGCTAGCCCTGTGTATTACCATAGTTATTACTGTCAGTTAGATATTTGGCTATGTTGCATGCAACAGGAGTCAGGAGTGGCAGTAGGTGAACGAACATCTGGATGGAATTGTTGGGTACCACTGATGCTGAATCTGGGACAATTTTTGTTAAATTTTAGATTTAGAATAAAGGGTTATTACTAACCAATTAATGCACAGCAAACAACTGTGGTGAGCAGTGAATTGAGCTGTGAGAACTTATGGAATACTGTACATCTAACACCCAACAGTAAATAAGAGCACTAAGCGAGGAGACAAAGCCTAATATCTACTAGGCAAAATGTTAAGTTTTTCTTTTCCTGATATGACATTATTGGGCACATATTACGTGTGTAGCCTTAGATGTCAGTCTTCATGATTTGCACATAGTATTTGTAATAAACAGTAAGAAAAACTCTTGTTCATTGCTTGGTGCTCTGATTTAATGTTGGGTACCAGATTTTTTTCTGTCTTAGTTCTTATTGCTGCATTGGAGCACCATGGCTGCATCCTGGTGCAACCCCTATCTGATTGCTGTGAGAATTTATACAGTCAGTTGCTCGGACAGCTAACATATGACGTTTAGTGTGGTGGCATGCAAGACAATGTACCTAGGAGACAGAAACAGAAAATGGTTTCATAAGTCAATTGGGAAGGTGTTGTATGCAACATAGCACGAAAAGGATTTGAAGTTATTACAGATTTGACCTTGAAAATGTACAAACAGTGGTCACCAGTGGTTAGTAGAGTCAACAGAGTGCTGGGTTGCATTATAAAAAGGACTTCTGCAGTAACTGGTAGATGGGGAGGGGAAGGCAGCTTGGATGACCTCCTGTAGGGAGGGAGAAAAGGCTGCACAGGAGGGTCGCTGTCACCTGGTGGCAGAATGTAGCAGAGCTGTCCACAGGCAGTGACAGTCAGGTGGGGAGGATGCAGAAGTCTGGAGGGAGCACTTACAAGTACAAAACCCACCTTTTGGTCATGCATGAAGGCGAATTTTCATGGTGGGCAATCTCCATGCCCTAACTCAGGTACGTGTAACTATATGCTCCTCACAAAACGTGGCAGCCTTGTGGGGCTCTGCCAAGGGAAGGAGTGGGTCTGTTGGCAATTAGTGAAAGGGAACAAGGGGATAGCCCATAGCTTTGGCCAAATGAGGGAATGCAGGAGGAGCAAGCATAAATAGAAAAGGAGAATAACTAGGGAAAGGGGGTTGATAACAGCATTATACAAGATACAGGTTAGACCTTAGCTGGAGTATTGTGTTTACCTCTGCTCGCCACATTACAAAAAAGACAAAGTGGATGTAATAAAGTACAGTGCAGCCCCATAAAATGATTAGGGGGCTAGACAACATGACATGAGAAGAGACTGGGGCACCTGGAGATGTTCTTCTAGGAGGGAGAATGAGGCGTGATATGATTGAGGTATTAAATCATGTGTGGTTATGCAACAATAGACCTATAGAGATGGTTTATCAAAATTCAAGATAAAAGAACCACACAGCATGATTACAAGTTAATGGCTAAGACAGGGACATGCAGTAATGGAACACATTTTTCCACAGAGAGTAATAGGGTTGTAAGCATATTACCAGAGGAGGTGATAAGCACAGACAACGTACAGTGTTCAAGGTCAGACAGTTACAGATGTCAGAACGAAAAGACATTTCAGTTTATGGCTGTTAAGATAGCAGGAAAGTGAATATGATGGTCTAAACACCGTCTCACTTCCCCTCTCTCTACACCTACAGTATGTACATGTATACATGGTAAGCAAACATGTTTATCATTAAGCCATCAGATAGCCAGTGTTTAAGGTTTCTTTAGCGTATGTGAGACATCTGCAGAACTTGCACCACCGAAAAATGTTCTAGAAGCTGGTGACACTTGATGACTGATCAGTACAGTGTGGGTGGGTGTACTGTGCTGCTGTTCAAGTTTCAGTGAGTCAGCAGTTTCTGATCTCGATGAACAAGGCAGCTTCCAACATTTGTTGCATTAGTTCATGGGGTTCAAGTATTGTATGACCTATTGGTGTCAGCTGCACTGTTCTTCAGATGAGATACCATTATTGGTGATTTCTTTGGTAATCTTTACATTGTTATATTTTTTTTTAATTTCTGTTTATTAAAAGTTTTTGATTTAATTTCTGTTTAGTAAAAGTTTTTGATTTTGACACAGGTACCACAGAAGAAAAACAACACAATATACAAACAGTGGGCATCTAGGAATAACATGAAACTCTGCATTGCCATATGTCCATTATACAATAGAAGTCGATGTTACAGGTCCTTGCGGCCAAAGTCAATAAAGGCACAAAGTCTGGTCTTTGGGCCAATATGTCCTGGACCCAGCGGGCCCAAATTTTGTTGAATTTAGAAACTGTATGATTTACTTTTGCTGTCAGTAGCTCCATGTCCTAAACTGACCACATAATGCCCTGCCAGTTCTTCAAAGTTGGTATCTGGTTTGTCAACCATAACTTTTGTTAACATTATTTTATTTTTTTATTTTACAATGTACATATATACAGTACACAGTACAGCTCAGATGAGAAACAGCTGTTTGCTTTCAGTGGAGTCCATCTGTTACCCTGTTTCCCAGCTGGGAGCAAAGAAGCTCTGGGTGCTCAAAGGATATACTCAGGGTCATACATTAAGTAAGAGACTCCACTGAAATGTGAACCTGGCATCCTGGAGCTTCCTGGCTTGATCTACAGTTCTATGCTGGAAGTAATGGATCACATTGCCTCCACTCATAGAATCTCAGAATCTGATAGCAGGATACTGATCACTCCTTTCAGCACAGGAGTCAGCAGCTCCTCATGGGAAAGATAAACATTACTTTTGCAAACCTTCAGTGGCAGAGACTACTTTCAATATGAGAAGGAGTACAGGGAGTGGCAGATTTAGCTGAGGAAACCTAAAGCTGTTCACATGACATAAATTGCACAATAGGACCAAAGGACAGAAAGATTAAGCAACCACTATTAACTAATGAAGTGGCTCTAGCCACAAAATGTTGATATCAGTCTTAGGTGGAAGTAAGTAAGCAATAATACCCGACAGGGTGGGCAGTACTGGGCTATACGGGACCACCCAGGGGAGTAATGAGGACCGATGCCACAGGCAGAGTGGTCCAGGCCCTGAAGGTCCAGTATTGCCCATACCGCCCACCCTGGAGGGTATTATTGCGCCTAGAAAATGGGCCACTGTATTTTATGTGTTTAAAAAGACTTTATGTTAGTGTTGAAACTCTTACTTGATTTGAAATAAAATAGTTCCCTACCTGTATTTTAATTATGTGCTTTTTTTTTTTACTCTAGGACTTTTGTCCTAATTGAGCCTCTGTAGTTTGCCTGTTTTTTTAGTTGGTTGTCATGGTTTCTTGCTCCCACACAGGTGCTGACTGCTTAATTGAAAAGTTTTTAACTGGGTTTTTTTTTTCACATACATTGAATCATTCACTGTATTTTATTCATTTAGTGAAGGATTCATTTAGTGATTGTTTGCTTGGAAATCTGCTCAAGGAATGGGGGCGGTTGGGCAAGCATGGATGAAAAGAACAGGTACCTTTCTGTTGTTTAATGCTCCTTTTACAGTGGGATACTGAGAGGGGACACCTGCAAAACTGCTAAATTAATAGAATTGGCAGGCGTGGAGTTGTCAGGCAGGCGGTCGCACTGTGGAGTAGCCATCTACGGACAGACCGTAACTACAGTTTTGAAGGAGAGAACTCTAGCGAGGAAGTAGGGAGACAAAAGGAAACCTGCCTTTTGAATAAGGCTTACAAGAAATGAAGCAGTTATTTTTTTAAGCTAGCAGTTCACTGGTGTGCAGTCTTGTGTCGTCTTTCTGTGTTGGGGCTACCTTATCCTTTCATGGCTGGATTGCCCGAGTCAGGTCCGGCTTTCTGACAGAAAAAAAAAATAGACTCTCACTCGCTTGCGCTATCACTTAGCAAACAGATAAATTACCATGGCAAATGGTGGAAATGGCTGGCGGGGTCTGAGCCATGGGAGAAACCACAAATTACTATCACAGATAAGGTACTGTTGTCAAATTTACTGATGAGGAGAATGTTCTTTTTTATGTGTGTCTTTAAGCTGGGGAGAATGGGAGAGTGTGCCAGGGAATTGTTGTACTTGGTCAGTAAGCGAGCAAAAAACAAAAGAAAACAATAAAAAACATTGCTTTTGTTTGTTTTCTATGTACAGTGCTATTATGTTTTTTCAATTATTTTGTGGTGTCTGCTCTAAGGACTTAGTTTGTGAGTGTGTGTGTGTTGGGGGGGAGGCTCTCGCTAAGGGATTAAAAAAATGGTGGCAGTTTGAAATAGTGTGCCCAGCGCTTCAGCCAATGAGGAAGCAGGGTGCTGGGCATAAGGATACTTTGCTGGCTATCAGGCAGGTTTGGGATGGGGCTTTTTATTTGGTGGGCATCTACTGTCTGATAGATGCCCACCTAAAGAAGTGTCTCAGCCAGTCAGAAGAGAGAATTGTCTTTGCCCATTTTCTAATAAAGCATACCTTATCAGCACTGCTTAGGTGTTGAGTCTTCCATCTGCATTTATGGATTTCTGAGATGTCTTTTCCTTGAAGACTCTCTAACCCTAGACCATACAGGCCCAATGAAAGGGCATGTGTATCATTAGTCTTATCTTTGTTGTAGAAGGAGAAGATGTCCCATTAAGTCAGTCCATAGTTACTACTACCTTACTTCCTGGCCTAGTGTCACAGTGGGTTATTCATGCCCTTTTTCCCTCCCTGCTGCTTCCTCCCCTTTCTTGGTCCCCCTGAAGTGGGATTATGACTACCGTGGCCCTGTCCCACCCATGTTTGAACCCATTAATGGTCCTTGCCCCCACAACCTCTGCTGATAATCTGTTCCAAGGCTCCACAATCCTTTGTGTAAAGTAAAATATCTACACATCCTTCTTGAGTTTACCTACCACTAATCTCCAGTCATGCCCCCTCATGGCTGTATCTCTATTTCTAAGAAACAGGTCCTCACAGTTTACCCTATTTATATCCCTTAGGAATGTATATGTGTCTAGTATGTCCCCTCTCCCATCTGGCCTCCAGCAAGCACATGTTCAATGCCTTCAGATGTTCCTCATATGATCAGCCCTGCTGGTCCTGAATAATTTGTGTGACCCTTTGCTGCACTGTCTCCAGCCTATCAAGGCCCTTTCTCAGACTGGGACTCCAAATCTGGGCACAGTACTCCAGGTAAGGCCTCACTAGTGATCTGTATGTGGCAGTATTACCTCCCCATTCTACTGAAAAACCCCTCCCTATATATCCCAGCTTCCTAGATGCCTTGTTAGAGGCCTTATTGCACTGGCTGGTTGTCTTGAGTGAGTCAATAATGAGGAGTACCAGATCTCTCTCTCTCTCCTCCGATGAAGTGGTCAGCTTAATCCCTTCCAGATAGTACTCTGTGCATGGGCTCTTATTCCTTGTATGCATCTACTTGCACTTCTTGGCATTTATTCTCAACTGCCAGAACTTCAACAACCTCTCAAGCCTTTCTAAATCTCTCTGAAGCTCCCTCACCCTTTCTTCACTGTACACATTTGCTACAGAGCTTTCTGTCATCAGCAAAGAGACACATCTTACTCTGAACACCTTTTCCCGTGTCCCTGATGAACATATTAAGTAGAACAGGTCCCAAGCCTGATCTCTGCGACACACCACTTGTGACCCCCCTCCCGTACTTAGATTTGCATCATATCCTGCTTTTCTCATAACTGGCTTCCCATTCACTTAACTAATCCCTTCTGTACATCTAAATCCTCCAGATTTTTGAGTAGCCTCCTGGGCAGCACAGAATCAAAGGCTTTGTTGAAATCAAAGTAGAGAAAATCCACCATCTGGCCTCTGTCCACTGCCCTAATGACCCAGTCAAAAAACACAATCAGGTTTGTCTAACACTGTCTTCCTGACTCAAACCCATGAAGCTTGCTGTCCTGCAGCCCAATATTCTCTAAGTGGGCCACTAGTCTTTCCTTCACAATGGTCTCCATCAATTTTCCCATGGTGGAGGTAAGGCTTACTGGTTTGCACTTGTTTGGATCCTCCTTGTCCCCCTCCCCACCACCCACACACTTTGTTCAGCTGGGCTATGTCCACAGTTCCCCAGTCCCTTGGCATTATGTCTGACTCCAGTGAGATGTTAAAAAGCTGTGACAAAGGCCATGCCAGCTCAGAAGAAAGCTTCTATGTACCCTTGGGTGCAAGCCATCCTGGTCTGGGGCCTTGACCACCCTAATGCCTGCCAACCCTTTCTCTACTCATTCAGCCATGGTAAACACTCCCCCATTTCCTGCACCCCCCATGCAACTGCCTTGATACTAATTTGCTGCAGAGGTCCATCATCCTCTACTGTGAACACTGAGCAGAAGAAATTGTTTAAGACATGGCCTTAGCCAGAGGCATTAGCACGCCTGATAAAGTAACACTGGTTCTGCATTTTTGGACCATAATTCTGGATGCTAATTATCTTTTATGTTTAACAGGAACTCGCTCAGGAAGAATGGGCTTTTCCGCCATGAGTGACGACTCCACCATCATCTTCCACATCTGCAGGTAAAGACATGATCATTTAAACAGAAACTATTAATGATGTACCATGCAAAAAAGAGCCCATATGTCATCCTGTGGCAAATATAGAGTTCAAACAAGAATTGCATTGATAGAATTGCACTGAATAGCTGAACAAGCATTGGTCAATGCAGTAATGTTTTCTTACAAGTTTAATCAGTAAAACTGTTATGCTTAGTTAGTGACAAGGTAAATGAATTTAAAGGACTTACAGTGCAGTTGCTGCTGATAAAGCATGTGCTACATTAGTTGGACTGAAAAGGTAGGGTGACTCTTGACAATATTATTTTTTTGTGTTTTTACTATTTAACAGTTTATTTACTCAAAATAGCTGAGATTAAACATTACAGGATGGATTTTCAAAACAAAGTGGGACTAAGTCCTAATCCATAACTGCAGTTGTGGTGCAAAATCTCTGCACGTGTGGAGATTTGCATTTTCAGTCCACCACAGATGCGGGCGAAATTACGCCTGGTTCCACCAGGCGGAAAGTTTTCCCACAGCTGTGGGGAAACAAACTCTGGCCAGATCTGATAGGGCTGCAGGTGAGGAATTTGGGCCAGATTGGTTCCATTGTAGGATGGTGGTCCCTTGTGAAGCACCACGACAAGCAAGTTGCCGGAGATCAAGTAGGGTCTGTGGTTTATGCAGCAGGTAAAGAAAATGGGCAGACTGGGTGGGCCTAGCTGTCCTTATCTGCCATAAATTTCTATGTTTAAAGTGTGGCTCTTGTGATATGCAAACTGCAAGGATCCTGATAAAAGTGAGATGCAATCATATGGTTAAGTCTGCTTGTGTGACTATAATTGAATGCAAACTTAATGCATAAAAACCTGATTAAACAGTACTATCCAGTAGCCTCCTTTGTAAAGCAAAGCAAAATAATAAAGAACTTATTCTCAGAATGCTCCTTTACTCACAACATTGGAGCTATGTTTTAAGGGTCTTAAGGGGCTCTTTGTGCGATCCTCAGGATTGTTTATAGCCTAAACTCCATTCCACAAGGGAAGTGTGAGAAGGAATGCAGCAGGTGGTGTTCATCAGCTTCAAATATTTTCTATGGCAAGCACAGTGCCAAGTATCTCTTATACTAACCAGGAGGTTGCACCTGAAATCGTGGTTGGACAATTTTAAGTCTTAATTAGGTTGCTATATTAGGAGGAATTGCTAATGATGGAGACTGAAGCTTTCCATAACTAATGGGAAAAACCTTTCGATACCCCTGTAATGACCCCATCACACATTGTACACTGTGCCTACGATTTGTTTGTTTTGTACCAAATCTCCTCATGTCCGATATTGAAACCTTGTATTCACTGTTCTCAAATGGACCTATACATTAAACCTGTGTATTGTGCTTACTATTGTTGCTTGTATCAAATCTGTTTCATGTGTATTACTGTTACCTTGTACTCCACTGTCACCCTGCACCATGTGTTATGGCCCGGGTAGTGCCTGAAAACGGTCCCTGGGATCAATGCACTCATCCGGTTATCAAAGTCATAAATAAATAAATAAAATAAATAAATGTCACTAGAAATACTGTGTAGCAGAAATTGTGTAAAAGAAGTGCATATAATAAGGGGATGGGTCCTAGGGGTAGGGAATAATGACATGATATATTTTTGAATATTGTATTATAATTTGCTAACTGATTTTAAAATAAAAAGTTATTTGACTTTGCATTAAGTTCCATGGGATCTTTAACTTCCACCTGGACAATCAGAAAAGATAGACAGAAGGGACCTTGGTTTAACATCTCATACAAAGGCCAGCACCTCAACATCAGTGTAGTACATCCCATACCCAGGTGCTAGACTACAGTATCAATACTTGATATTAGCCCAATTTCCTGTGTGAGGCACCAGCCTATGTCCTTCTGGCCTCAGAGGCAAGCATGCAACCTACTGAGTAAATAACTCTAAATATCTAACATGTTCACAGAAACAAAGAATTGGATATTGATGAGACTGAATGGCCCCTCAAGGCCCACCCTTTCACTAATCCAACGCCAGTGTTCATTATCCCTGCATAGGTGAGAGTAATGACTATTAACCATTCGGCCCAGAGCAAGAAACAAATTCAAGTTAGAAAATAGCAGTTTCATTGTTCCTCCATTTAGGGTTTTGATCACAGCCATGAAAGAAAATGAAGGAGTGGAGGCACCAAGGTTTGGCATTAGGTTTCAGAGCTATGATTCGAATCTGCCTCAAATTAGTAAGTGTCTAAAATATGTATTTTCTTGATTTTTATTATGAATGCAATGTCTCTGAAAGAGATCAGATTGACAGCGCCTAAAGCATTGAATGGTCATTGAGTACAAATGACCCCTCAACCACTAGAGGTGGTATCTCCCACAAAAGACTAAATGCTGGCAGCAGACTCTGAGCAGCTGGAGGTATCTGACTGGATGGCAGCTTGTGGTGGCTACTTACTGCAAGTTTCATGTACATGGATCTTTGATCCTCCCTCACCCTGCCAGCCCCCACCTGAGCAACCTGAGTCCATCCCCGGGTCACCAGTGTGGCAGAAGGAAGGTGCCCAGTGCCTCAGTCCTCCATGCCACTGGGCTAGCATGCTAGGTGCACCTTGAAGATTGTCGACATCTTAGGCACAATTAGAGATGGACAACAAGTAATCCAGGATGCTAGCCACAGGGCAAGAGAGGGGGTCAAGCCCCTGCCCTGGCACCAAATGGAAAAAGCATTCCCATCTGAAGACATAGCACTGATAAGTTGATTCCTTTTGAGAGGCCCTACAACATGGAGAACCTTGTCAGAGAGACCCAAAGGCTGGAACTCTAGCCACCAAGAACCAGTACAAATGGCAAAATGGCAGACTGCAGGTAATTGCAAAAGATGCAAATCATGTGATATACTCCTATAATCACTGTTGTGTTCCTTTGTTGTCAATAACAGGAAAAACTAGTGATATTTGGTGTGTATGTTCCTTTAACTAAATTAGCTCTGTTTTAATGTGGCTCTTTAATTTGCAAGCTGTAGTAAATTGTAGCACTCATAATCAGAACAAAAGGGGTTACAAATGTTTACATCTTCTGTTATTGCAAATCTGGAATCTCCTGCAGCTGGCCTTAGAACAGTATGCAGCAGTGAGAGTCCAGTAGCTTGCATTGTATGTTAGAGTTTATATAAGTTCATGGAGTAGGTCCAGCCCAGCCAACCTCGTATAAAGGAAATGTAGTTTAAATGGGAGAAGCCCAATACTAATCAAGGCAACCTGGAGGTGGATCCAGAATGAAAGGGGTGTACTAATGGTGGGTCAGACGCCTCATAGGAGTGTGGGGAGGGTGAAAGTTACACTGGAGTTCATATATGAAAACAAGGCTAACCAATGATGATTAGTAAAATAAAATGTATAAAACTGCAGGCAAGGGTGTTACCAAGGTATATGTTCTGTAACAGGTACATCAGGGCTTCTGCCTAGGAAAGTGCACAATCCTCTATGAGATGAGTTGCCTATCTTTGCCTCCTCTGTTGCTTGCACAGTACTGTATGAAGTTGGTGTATGTTCCTTTAACTAAATTAGCTGTTTTAATGTGGCTCTGTAATTTGCAAGCTGTAGTAAATCGTAGGCAATCACTATCAGAACAAAAGGGGTTATTAACACTTTTACATCTTCTATTACAACAAATCTCAGAATTGCCTGCAGCTGGCCTTAGAACAGAATGCAGCAGTGAGGATTCAGTAGCCTGCATTGTATGTTAGCGTTTATATAAGTTCTGATATTTTGTTTGCTGGTTCTGTCATCCTCCCTGAGCCGTGTACAGTCACATAAGGATGATCTAACTGGAGATAAACACAAGCTCTATCATGCACTATGGGCTATTGAATCTCCCACTGCTGCCTACTATTTTGATGTAGCTGATGATACAACTCCCCAACACACATATATCACAAAGCCATTCACAGCAGTTGTTTTATGATCAGTATACTTGTTGGAGTTACGTCAAAGAAACAGGACTTGATTCTGTGTTTTTTTTTTTTTCCCAACTTTCTACTTGAAATGAATGGGGAAAAAGTCACACTTCAAGCAAAGCAGTCAGGCACAATGAGCAGCACAGTGGCTGGAAACTTAGGAAGGAATGTGGAGTCCCTTTACTCATCTTTTAAAGGCAGTCAGGCACAGTGGAGGAACAGTGGGTGGCAACTTAGGAAGGAATGCGGAGTCCCTTTACTAATCCTAAAGGTCTGCAGGGCTATGCCCACTGCAGCCCTAAAACAGCCACAAGTTGCTAGAAATCATGGAGCCAGTCGTAAACTGGCTCCACCTTTGAAAATATCAGAGTTGCAAGAAAAACTGCAGTTCTGCAAGTGGCAGTCCACCTGTGCCAGTTTTTTTCCACAGCTGCAGGATTTTTCAAGGCCTCTGAAAATCCATCCCTACATTACCAGTGGGGTCTTGCTTCTTGCCATTTCCACAGCTAGGTGGACTGGACCACTAGGAGGGTAACTGACTTGCTTAGGGTCACACTGTATTTGGCTGACAGGCTTTGAATCTGTAAACTCTTGGTTCCTCACAGTACTCCAGCCACTAATTCTGTCTGCCAGTGGAGGAGGAGGACAACTGGGAAAGGCTAGTGGTTTCTGGCCTTGCATTCTTTTTGCCTTTTCATAATTTATTTACCCAGAATGGCACTTGGCTCAGCTGAGGTTAAACATCCCTTTGTCACCATGATTCTGTCTTTAATCATTTTCACAATGTATTTGCATAGGGTAGTCCAGCTGAGATGCAATATCATATTTCCAGTGGGGTCCTGCTTTCACTTATTTTTCCATCTAGGTGGACTGGCACACTAGGATATTAACTGACTTGCTTAGGGTCACATTGTAAATATTTGGCATTGATATCAACTGGACCTGTAAATCTCCTGGTTCTCATCAGTGTACTAATCATTGAACCACATTGCTTGGTAGGGGTGACTGGGATCAGGAGAGGCAAGTTATTGCTGATAATGGTTCTTTTTGTTTTGTTTCTAATAATTTATTTTTTCAGCATAGCCTGGCTAAGATGCAACTTCACATTTCCAGTGAGGTCCTGCTTCTAGCCCTTGCCACAGCTGTGAAGTCTAGAGCATTGGGAGGTTATGTGACTTGCTCAGGGTCACACTGTATTTGGCTATAACAGGTTTTAACTTGTGATGTTCTGGTTTCCAATAGTGCTCCAGCCACTAATTCAGACTGCCTGTAGGGAAGGTGGACAACCAGAATGTTTTTGGTTTTGTGTTTTTACAATTTATTTACCTAGAATATCTCAGTTGAGAGGTTGCACCTCACTTCCAGTGGGGTCCTGCTTCTGTCCATTTCTGCAGCTTGACTGACTGGAGCACTGGGAAGTTAAGCACATTGCTCAGGGTAACATAGTATTTGGTTGCAGCAGGGTTTGAACCTGTGATCTACTGGTTCCCATTTGAGCTGTAACCACTAGACCACACTGCCTGAAGGGGGGGGGCACAAAAGGCCAACCGCTGCTGACAGTGTTGCTTTTTGTTTGTTTTTGTTTAAAGTTTATTTACACAGGATAGCCACACTAAGATGCATTCCTGGTCTTTTCCCTTTTTCTTACCATCTTGCTTTGTTTATAAGTAGGGGATATTGCTTAGTTGGGTTCTGGGGAGTCCGGGATGGGGATCTCAGGGTGATGTCTGGTCATATCTATAAAATATGAATAGAGATGTAGTCACAAAAGAGCCATAATTACTATAGGAGAAATTAGGACAGATAGGAAAGATTGAACATGAAAAAAATTGCTTACAGGCAGCAGGTCGATATTCTGTCACATCTGTAGAAATAATGAAAAATGGTTTAGTATGGGGAACAAATAGTAGTGAGAGTAGTGGAGAGGAACTGTACAGGATAGTCACGGAAATTAAGTAAAAATTGATTTGGAGAAAAGGTACAGTTTACGGTTAAAAGGGAGTGTTAAAGTGAAAATGGAGAAATAGAAAACAGAGAAAAGGAAAGAGAGAAAGACAGAGGCAAAAAACAGTCACAGCATCTGCAATCCTAACACAGAACCACACACTTCAGCAAGCATGCACAGACAAACACACACACACACAACCACACACATATATGCACCATATCACACACATACTGTAATACACAAACATTTAGATCCATTGACACCTGACCATACATAAACATTCTGAGTGGCAGGCACATGCAAAGACTAACGCAAACACACATACTATATACTAACAGGCACACACACAGTGACACAAACATACATATAAACATACAGTGGTGGCACACACATGCACTGACTCAAATACATACAGTATACACAAACAAAACCCACAGTAACAAATACACACTGAAGTAAAGAAACACACGCACATACACTAGTTATTAATATGAATCTTCAGATTACTAAATGCAAATCCTTTCTGCAGACTCTGTAGTATCAGAAGGGACCGTCTCTTCACACTGCAGCACTAAGACAAACCAGATGGGACCTTCTGAAGGGGAAGCTAAATAAACAAGACTGATTGCCAGGCAACAGTGGAACCACTGTCAGCAGTATTAAAGTAAGCATGTTCTGCACAGGCAAAGGATGAACTGCCACTGGTGGGATTAAACAAGCCCACTCAGTGGGACATGGGGAAACCACTGAGCAAGCTCACTCAGTGGGCAACAGAGAAGCCGGTGCTTGCAGCTATAAAGCAAGTCCTCTTGGCAGGCAATGAAGGAACCACCAAAGCAAGCCCACTTGGCAGGCAAGGAAGAAACCACCAAAGCAAGCCCACTTGGCAGACAATGAAGGAACCACCAAAGCAAGCCCACTTTGCAGTCAATAAAGGAGCTGCCACCTGCAGCATTAAAGCAAGCCCACTCATTGGGCGATGAAGGAACTGCCATCTGCAGCATTAAAGCAAGCCCACTCATTGGGCAATGAAGGAGCTGCCACCTGCAGCATTAAAGCAAGACCACTCATTGGGCAATGAAGGAGCTGCCACCTGCAGCATTAAAGCAAGCCTATTCATCGGGTAATGAAGGAGCTGCCACCTGCAGCATTAAAGCAAGATTATTCATCAGGTAATGAAGGAGCTGCCACCTGCAGCATTAAAGCAAGCCCACTCATTGGGCAATGAAGGAGCTGCCACCTGCAGCATTAAAGCAAGACCACTCATTGGGCAATGAAGGAGCTGCCACCTGCAGCATTAAAGCAAGCCCACTCATTGGGCAATGAAGGAGTTGCTGCTGCTGCTGGTGGTACTAAAGCAGAACTGTTTGACAGGCAATGGAGAGCCAATGGCAGTGGTGATAAAGCAAGTCCACTCAGTGGGCAACCTAGGATCCACAAAAGGTGGTGCAAAGCATGACCCCTCAGTGGGCAATGGAGGGCTGCCACTGGTAGTATTAAAGTAAGTCCAGTTGGTGGCAATGGAGGAGCTGCCATTGATGGCACTGAAGCAAACTCACTCAGCTGGCAATGGAGAGACCATCAACAGCAGCATAAAAGCCTGTTAAACAGGCAACAAGAGAGCTGCTACTGGCAGTCTTAAAGCTAGCCAGCTAGGTGGGCAAAGATGGAGCCAGCACCAGCAGTATTAAGGTAAGCCCACTTGGCAGTCAACAAGGTAGCTGCTGGTGGTGGTAATAAAGCAGGCCTTCTCAGAGGGCAGTGGAGGAGCTGTAGATGGTGGTTTTAAAGCAAGTCCAGTTTGTGAGATATGAAGGACGTGCTGCCAGTGGCATTAAAACAAGCCACCACTGTTAGTGTAAAAGGAACAGAAAATTAGTCATATGCAGCTAGTGCAGAATGTGGTAGCCAGGTTTTTGACTGGTGCTTCGAGGACCAGTCATATTTCACCTGTGCCCCGCAGACTGCATTGGCTGCCAGTTCAGTGGCGGATCACCTTCAAGGTTGGGTTACTGACCTATAAAGCCCTACATGAGCAGAGACCCCAATACTTGCAAGATCTCCTTCGACCTTATTCCCCCTCCCGCCCACTGCAATACAGTGATGAGGGATTTCTAGAGATTCCCAGGGTCCATTTAGCGACATCTGGGGCCCAGTCATTTGCATTTGTGGCCCCAGCCTTGTGGAATTCTTATCTCATCAGGTACGTGAATGCCTGACCATCGAGAGTTTTAAGATAGCATTGAAAAGCTATTTATTTACTCTGGCATATCCAGATTCTTTTTAGATTTTATTACTTAAATTATTGCATTCATTTTAGCTGTGTATAATTTGATTTGTTTGCTGTCATGTTTTATTGTATGTTTGTATAGGCACCTTGGATTTGGAAAGGCGCCTTCAACAAATAAAGTTTGATTTGATTTGATTTAAAAGGCTGCCTTGGGGGAATTTTAAAGTCAGTCACAACATTAGGGTTGCTCAGAATCCACTGATCAGCATTGGATCCAGTTGATTCTGGGCTTTTTCCGGAATTCAGAATTTCAGCATTCAAGACCAAAATATGACTCTGAAAACCCTAGTCAGATGTGAATTTGGAGTTGGAATCTGATTTCTATTTCACATCCGAGTGCTGCCTAAATCTTTATTTTAACTCCCCACACCCAGAACAAAACAAACGAGGAGCCCCTAGTGGTCAGCCCTCCCCAACCCTTCACCTTCCCCTTACCTTAGAAGACTGTCCCAGTGGTCTCACACTGCAGGCCTGCTAGGGAGGGAAGGATGCCTCACCACAAACAGCTATAGTTTAGGGCAGTAATCCTCGGGTGCCGGACCCAGTCAGGTCCATGTTAGCAGCAAGGAGGCAGGTTATGGCTGCTCAGGTGCACTGTGAGTGAAGTGGGGGGAGTGTTCAGCTCAGGATCAAAAACCCAAGAACCAATACTGCTGTCATATAGACAGCTGAGCGAGCAATGGGTAGAAGTAAAAAGCTTGCTTCCTAGTAAAAGCCAAGAGTCAAAAATGACAACCAAAGAAAGCACAGAAAAATATTAAAGAAGTAAAATCTTCCACTGCATCTTTATTCACAACAATGCCATTAGCTGTTGAACACAAACTGCAATAAGCAGCAGTTCGCATGTCATAGTATTAATTCAGGATAGTCAGTGTAGATTTCAAGTGACAAAAACAGAAAAACATCAGATAATATAGTACAAATAAACTCTAACAACTTTCTGACCCCCCCCCCGGGAAAATTTTACTGTAGGTAAAATAAAGTACCAAAAGAAGACAAAGATGTATATTATAAAGAATTGGCCTGAAAAAAACAATAGTAAAATGAGAGACCCCTTCAGTTTCACTGAACATAAGGGACTCACAATTTGTGCTGGCTACCATGTGTCCCTCTGCAGGAAGGGGTCTCAATTGTTTGACCAAGCAGCATGTGAACAATTTTTGCCTCACTAGCTAGCACTAGTAGTGCACAACAAAAGCCAGATGGTACAGCATTGGAAAATCAAAAAAAGAAATTGATTAGATATCAGATGCACGCTTTCTCATTATCACATTACCGGCTTGAATGCAAAATTCCAAGGGGTCTACATATTCAAATTCCACCGCCTTACAGCCTTGATAATCCAATATTAATGCAGGACTGGGAGAGAATCCTCAATAAAGCCTCTAGCAACTTGATTCTTAGTTTGATTAAGAAAGCCAAGAGAGATATAAAAAGTGTGCAAAAGGAAATCAGTGAAATGGAGGCAAATATACGAGCAAACATGACACATTTGGAGGTGGATCCTATGTTTAAAAAGATTGAGGCACAAATGATTACATTTCAAGATGAACTGAAAGATTACAAAATGGGCAAGCATTTTAGAGATAATAAAGATTATGAAAGAGGACAGGTGTATAACTGGCAGTGCAAAACAAGAAGGAAACCATATAGATACAAGGGTAATCAGCAAAGATTCAGGGAAAATAACTTTATATCATCCCCGGAAAGTGATGAGAACAAGCCAGGCAAATGCCAAAAAAGTTTTTAGGCCATCAACAGGAGGAGTTGTGCCAGAACAACAAGTCAGTTCCCCCACCTATTTTCAGTATGTAAACAGAAGATCTGGTGGGGGAGGGGGAAATGGAAGAGGAAGAGGCAGAGGAAGGTGGCCCTGGCAGGAATCAGCATCACCAAGGAGTTCCATTCGCAACAACAAATGACAATCATCAATCTAACAGATAAGCCTCTAAACTTGGAACAGGAAAAAATCCTGCACAAAGGCTTGTCCTTTGTTCCAAGTACAAATTTAAATCTGTTTCAGCTGCGTGTGGATCTGTTTACATTCTACAGCCAGTTACATCTCAAAAGCTTCTTTTCCAAGCCCCAACAGGACAGTTTACAACATCAGGTTGCTGGAAACATACAAAATCTGGCTAGTAGTTCCCATGAAGACACACAAGGTTTGAATCCCACCACTGCCAACGACACTATTACGTCACACCTCAAAAAGAAGTCAACATTCTGTCCTCCCACATATCCCCATCATAATGTTAATACTTTTTCTAATCCCCCAAGCCGTCCACTCGTTTCCGCCATTGGATCATCCATTGAGCCTTTTTCACAGTAGATAGATTGACATCTCAGACCTTGGGTCCTCCAGCTTACATCTTACCTTAAAGATACCAGTGATGTATTATGTGCATTATCAGAAGTCAGATTACAGCCTGAGACAATTTTGGTGACTTTCGACATCGAAAGCCTTTATTCCAATATTCCCCACCATGGAGGTTTGGATGCTATTCAACATTTTTTGGATTTATGGAATGAACCTAGCAAACCAAATACTAATTTTCTTGTGAATATGGCTGACATGGTCCTAACATCTAATTATTTTGCATATCAAAACAATTTTTATCCCAAATCTGTTGTACAGCAATGGGCACAACATTTGCCCAAGCTTACCCAGTTTATATGTGAGGTTGTGGGAGAAGAAATTTTATATTCAAATGCATTGTTTAGAAAATATGCATTTCTTTGGAAGGGGTTCATTGATGATTGTCCTATGCTATGGACTTCGACAGAAGTAAACTTAATATATTTTTAGATTCATGAATGAATTTGATGGGCACCTACACTTTACCATGCAGATGGAACTTGAAAGAATTAATTTTTGGATATCATGATTTACAAACAGGATGGTCATTTGCAAACAACTATAGTTAGAAAGCCACTGACCGTAACAGTTTGTTACACTATACAAGCTCACATTCAAGGACATTGTGGGACAACATACCAGTTGGACAAATAATGAGTGCAAAAGGGTTTGTAGTACTGAAACTGAATTTAGAAAACACTTTAAAATAATGGCACAGGGGTTTGTAAACCAGAGATACCCACCACAAAAAGTTAAGAC
Organism: Neoceratodus forsteri; assembly: GCA_016271365.2. Lineage (NCBI taxonomy): Eukaryota > Metazoa > Chordata > Ceratodontiformes > Ceratodontidae > Neoceratodus > Neoceratodus forsteri. Next base: position 340,588,683 of record CM057449.1, read on the forward strand.
TGTGCTGGATAGAGCAAATCAGAGGGACAGAGATGATTCACTTAAAAAGAAAGAGAAATCAGCAGAGATTCGACCAGTTACTTTTGTATCAAACTTCTGTAACCAAAGTGGGGCAGTTTCTAAAATCATTGAAAAGCACTGACATATTATGTAAAGTGCGGAGGGATTCGAACAAGCTGAACTAAGAATAACACACCACAAGAGGTCTAACCTATGGGACAAATTAGTGCATAGTCTGCATAAAAAACACTCAGAAAATAACATTAGTAAAATGTGACTACCAGACATTCCAAATGGAAACTTCAAATGTGGCCACTGTGCACAGTGCAATAACACTTTGAATACAGGCTCGATTAAACATCCATGAATGGGGAAGAAATTTAAAGTACAATCTTTTATTAATTGCTCTACTGTCTCTGTTATATACTTGCTACACTGTCCATGTGTCCTTGGGTATGTTTGTCAAACTAAAAGAACGTTAAAGGAATGAATAACAGAACACAAATCGGCAATCCGAAATGGTTTCCCAGACTAATGCCATGGCAAAACATGATGGTGCTATGCAACAAGGCTCACCTCACGAGCCTTCACTTTTTAGCATAGAAAGTGGAAATAGGTGCCGGGTGGTGATCTACTAAACAAATTGCTACAATGTGAATGTTTTTGATTCACACTTTGGACGCCTGCAGCCTAGAGGTTTAAATGAGAGATACCTCTATAGCTACTTATGAATTCTGATATGTTTTTAACTGTGTTTTGATTATGTGTGTGGATTGAGTGTATGTGGCTATATCCACATTGATGGATATGTGGAATGCAAGTATAAATGTGGTGTATGTACTGGTAGCCAATCAGCTCTGAGGAAGCCTTGTTAGCGAAACGTCAGCTGATCAGGAACGTAGCACATAGGTGCACATTTGTTCGCATGACTGCTGGCTGAAAATATTGCTGTGGTGCACCTATGGAGGCACCGATGTGTGTTAATCTGATTTCTTGCTTAGCACTACCATCACAATTTGTATTTATTTATGGCATCTGCACTTTATATGACATCATCTTGTGAAGCACTTATTTTGCACAAATACAGGGAATTATATCAGGGAATGGTAAGCTGTTTCCTTCTTTACAATTTGAAAAGCAATGTGCTTTAGAGTCAGTGCAGCAGCAATTTAGCAGTCTCTACTGCTTGCCCTTTCTGCATTTCTTACATTTATGACATATATTAGTTTGTTTAATACCCATTTTATGTAATCTCAAGGGAGTTAAATAAGTGTTATGTAGGATTTTATAACATATAGTTCTTAGAAACATAGAAACATAGAAGTTGACGGCAAATAAGGACCGCAAGGCCCATCCAGTCTGCCCATTTCTTTTTCTACCTTATGAATGTGCCATCGGCCTTTGTTTAGGTTAGCAAGAGGAATAAACTTATAGATATTCTTCCATAACTGGGGCCAATCTAGAGAATGAGTCAAGGCCTAACTAGCCCAGACCGAATTCTGGAGAGATATATCAGAAAATTTTAGTTTCAGGATGAATTTATATAGATTTGAGATTAGATGAGGTTTAGTGACCATAGAGAGTAATTCTGTTATGATATTGGCCTCATCTTTAAGAAATAAGCAGTTCCCAAAATAAGCACATAGTATGAGATTTAACATGAGAAAATTTTTTGAGTGTTTCTCAGACCAAAAACATTTTTTTGGAAATTTCAGAGAAAGAGCAAAATTCCCCTTGATTTACAAGAGTTTTTACCTGAGCATTTACTAAGCTAGGTAAAAACTGTGACAGCAAAATTCTCCCTTTTAGATGAATGTTTGGATTATAAAGCACTGGTTGAGATGTACTCTGAGAAATATTAATGTTCAGAACTCGACAGATTTGATTGTGAATCTTAAGAGATGTGCCAATAACTGTATTTTTAATTTTTGTATGTATATTTTTGAAAGCAGAGTATAGAATAGCTTCTGGACAAATATTATACTTTTTAAATAAATCTTTTTCTAGCTGTACCCATGTGGGGACATAAAGGGAAGATTGGTCATTATACATACAAGTGTGATACCCAATGAATGGAAATTGGCACATGTTGTGCCTATACACAAAAAAGGGGATGAGGACAATGTGAAAAACTATAGACCAATCAGTTTAACCTGTGTTATTTGTAAAGTTATGGAAGGTCTGATTAAAGATAAACTAAGTGCCTCACTTAAGATACAAGACATAGATCAGCATGGTTTCAGGAGTGGTAGGAGTTGTACTACAAACTTAGTATGTTTTTATGAAAATATAAGTAAAGCATTAGACATAGGGGTGCCGTGTGATGTGATCTTCCTGGATTTTAGTATAGCTTTTGAATTGACCCCACATTGGGCAGTTATAGAGAAACTGAGACTACTAAAGGCAGATCCACTTCTAGTAAACTGGATAGCTGAATGGTTAAACAATAGGAAGCAGAGGGTACTGATTAATGGATACCTGTCAGATGTTGGGGAAGTAATGAGTGGTGTACCACAGAGTTCAGTGCTCGGATCAATATTATTTCAGATTTTTATTTCTGATTTAACAAGTAATCTAAACTGTTGGGCTACCAAATATGCTGATGACACTAACATTGAAGGGCCTTGTGGCACAACAGAGGAAGCAAACTATATCCAGCAGGATCTAGACAGAGTATCGATATGGGTTAGCAAATGGGGTATGTCATTTAACCAGGACAAATGTAAAATTATGCATTTAGGGAAAATTAATAAAACAATGAACTACACACTCTGTGGTAATAATTTAAATACTTGCTCATCTGAAAAGGACTTAGACTATTTTGTATCTGATAACTTAGGAACTAACGAACAAACACAAGCTGCTATCAAAAAAATGCAATAACATTATCTGGTCCATAAAAAGAAATATCACTACCAGAAACAGTTCTGTTATGATGCCACTGTATAAAGCCTATATCCGCCCACAATTGGAATATACATCTCAGATCTGGTTTCCTTCAAGAAAACAGGAAAGATACAAATTAGAGCAGATACAAAGGAAATTCACAAAATGTATTGAAGGTTTGGAAGGATTTGATTATGATAGATTAAAAAAACTAAATGTAATGTCTATAGAAACTAGAAGGTTAAGATCAGATCTTCTTTTCATGTATAACATTATGAAGGATCCCACCCTTTTATGTGACCTTGGTATAGAGTTAAAACAAGATAGGAACAATACAAGATGGAACCCATTGCAAATACAGGGTAAATGGTTCCGAACTAATAAAAAGAAATACTTTTATACATCCAGGATCATCAATCCATGGAACGCACTTCCTGAAGACCTAATATAAGTAGGAATAATTCAGCCTTAAGTACAAGTTAGACCAGTACTTATTGAGTGGACCCAACCTTAAATATTTCTAAATGAAAATCTGGAGCAAATGGGCTCTCTCTACTAGCTCCATGTTTACTCTCAGTATGAACCTCAGTATGAACATGAGCTATTTTAAATATTTATTTATGAATCCATATAACAAAATATGAAATTGGGTATTTTCTGACCTCCTACATTTTAGGATGCATTGGTTTTTGTAATGCAATTGTAGATGTACTATTTAGCCATAAAAAGTTGTTTATAATTGAATGTAGTTTAGAGAACCAAGTAAGAGGGAAGAACACATTAAGCATATTTATGGGAAAGAAAATTCTGGGGAAGATATTCATCTTTATGATACTAATTCTACCTTGAAAAGAAATAGGGAGATTAGCCCATCTGTTTAAATCTTGAGTGATTTTTTTGCAGGGGCATGTCTAAATTTTTTATTAACTGTGATTCATCTTTGGAAATAATTATACCCACCAATTTCTGCTTTACAGAAACAATTCAATAAGGGCATCACTTCTGTTTTTCTCTATTAAGCTTATAATTAAAGACTTTACTATAATGTTCAATAGTCTTCAGAGCCGCTTTGATTGAATTCAATGGATCAGACACCAGTAATAAAATGTAATCAGCAAAGGCTGATAGTTTTAATTGATATCTTAACAAAGGGATTCCTTTAACATCTTTATTAGAGTTTAGGAGTGAATGAGCGGTTCTAAATAGAAATGAAAAGAATAGGAGAAAGGGACAACCTTGTCTAGTGCCTTGCAATAACCTAAAGGAGGGCAAGAGTAAATTATTGCAGCTAATTTTAGCAGTAGGGTTTGAATATAGGACTTTTAACCATTTTATAAATGTTGAGGGAAAACCAAAGGTGCATAAAGTAGCATATAGAAAATTATGGTGGACTCTGTCAAAGGCTTTTTCCACATCCAGCAAAACCAGTGCCCAATAGTGTTTGGTGTCGCTGGATGCAGAACGAATATGTGAGATTTTTCTGAAATGGTCAGAAACTTGTCTAGAGGACATAATGCCAACTTGGTCTGGGCTAATTATCATATCATATTGTATCCTCCCTGCAGCCATAGCCCCTGCTTACCTCCAGCCACCACTCCTCCTTCACCTCCGACCCCAAAGTTGGACATGCCCAGCAAGCATATGCAGCTATACCATTGAAAGGGACTCACCCTATGTCCCCGCACCTGGCAAGGAACCAATACCAGCACATGCCTCCAGTCCAGGCATTCATCAGCCGGTGAAGCTGCTGCTATCATGCTGTTGCAGAACATGTGCTGCCATTTTCCTCTTAGGTTTTCTGTTCCCCTCAGAGTGCATGCATGCAATGACATTGGACACAACGCTGATGACTGCTGAACTCCACCCCTCATGTTTTAACCCCACTCCAGTAGTGCCCCGGTCATCACCAGGGTTACTACAGCGTGATGGTTCCTGGATCCCTCCCCAGGGATGGGAGAGCAGTCCTCATACACTCAATCCCATCCCTCCCTGCCAACCCTGTGCCCCGGGCTCATGTCCAAACCCAGGTCACTAGCATGGTGCGAGGTGTGGTGTCCAGCACCTCAACCTCAGCGCCACCGGCCGGCAGTCCGGCTAATTAAATTTTGCCATATCCCTTTAATCTTTGTGCTAGAATGTGAGTTAGAATTTTAACATCATAATTGATTAATGAGATAGGTCAATAACTGGTAACTTTTTGTTTAGATTTATTAGGTTTAGGGAGAAAAATTATTTGTGCTTCTAACAATGACCTATCTGAAATACCCTCTGTGAGGATAAAATCAAAAAGTTGTTTTAAAATGGGGACAAGGGAATGTTTAAATGTTTTATAAAAAATTTGATGTAAGGCCATCCGGTCCAGGAGCCTTGTTAATAGGTTATTTATGGCCTCATCAATTTCTTTTAAAGTAATCAGTGCTATCAGTTTAGTAGTATCGGCCTTACTAATGTGAGGACAAGTGAAATTCAAAAGAAAATTGTCTATTTCTTCCGTAGTGAGAGGATTGGGAATTGGGCCATAAAGTTCTGAGTAATATACATATAACTCAATGAGAATGTCTTTATAATCAGTTAACACCTTATTTTGGTTGTCAGATATTATAGAGTCTATATGCCTTGATTGCTCCATTTTTTTAATTCTTTGAGCAAGCAATTTACTAGGTTTGTCCCCTAAATCGGCAAATGGTGCCTTTGTTCTAATAATCAGAAGTTCAGCTTGGTCTTTCAAGTGGAATTGAATTTCATCTTTAAATTCTTGGAATAGCTGAAGTTCCTGAGGTGAAAGTAAGTGTGGGTCTTTCATTTCGAAATCCTTCAGTTTATTGGTTAAATCACTTAATTTTTCAGTCATTTGTTTTTTAATTTTCACCCCAAATCTAAAGAATTCACCCCTAATATAACATTTGAAGGATGCCCAAATTAAATCCACTGTTTTAATGGAATTGGAGTTATGGTTCCAAAACCTGAATAGCTTGTTTGATATAGTTTGTATTGTAATCTTGTCTCAAGAGATTGGGATTAAGTCGCCAAGAAAACATTGAGAATAGGGAATACCTAACTTTAAAGTAATATGTATCAGGGAGTGATCAGATAGCACCAGTGGTAATATCTGGGATCATATACTGAGGAAGTAACTTATTAGACAGCAGAAAATAGTCAATTCTAGAGAAGGAATAATGGGCCTGTAAGAAAAATGTGAACACTTTTTTACTTGGAAGTATATTCTCCATGGATCAACTAGGTCATATACCTTTATTAAATCACAAAGGGCTTTATTGTTATATGAAATTGTATAATTTGAGGGATTATATTGATCTAAATTGTAGTCTAGAAGTAAATTCCAATCACCTCCTAATACAATTTGGTAGGAATGATAAGGTGTAAGTTTGGAAATCAAATTCATATAGAAGTTTGGTGATACATTGTTCGGACCATAAATTGACCCAAACACATATTTAGTGTGAGCAATTTCTCCTATGGTTAAAACATATCCTCCTTCTTTGTCTAAGATAGGTTTGGACAAATGGAAATCCACAGACGAGTCTATTAGAATTGCCACTCCTGATTTTGCAGTATATTTACCTGTTCCATATATTGATCTAAAGCTAAATTTTTTCAGGCATTCAGTCTCAGAGCTTAATAGATGTCTTTCTTGTAAAAGAATTAAATTGAATCCCATAGCCCTTAAGTAGTTTAAAATTGCTATCCTTGTAGTTTTTGATCTGAACCCTTTAACATTCTAGGAAGCTAATTTAAGAGTTATAACACTCATACCAAATAAAAGTATTAAAATAAGTAAAACCAAGTAGTCATTCCAGGTTGTAAACAGGCCATAAATATGTTTTGAAACCACCCACCCTACTGTCCTCCACCCCAAACTGTCCCTCCCTCCCTCCCTTTCAGAAGCAAAACAAACCACATGAACCCAGAGTAATCCAATAGTCATCACTGAAGGTAAAAACAAAATATTGTATATAGTTTCAGTTAAACCCCAGTCCCTAAGACTAACCTCCTAAAATCTCCTAAATGCAGTGAAACCATTCTACTCTAACTCCATTTATCTAACCCTCAAAACCCTAGTTATTAAGTTACTAAAGCACTACTAAGTCCTGAAAAATGGAGTAAATGTTTTAAAGGTATTCTTATCAAAGGAAATGAAAATTTGAACTTTTCATAGTAGAACCAAATTGTTAATTATAAGTAATTAATGAAGAAAAAACCCTTAATCTCTTATATAATATGAATTTCTCAGTCGGGGCCCGCCCACTAAAAAAGGAATTATCAAAATAATTAAAATGTTCTGAAATCCAAACTGTAAGTTAGATCCAAAGAAAAGCCCACCAGGCATGTATAACACTTAGTCAAACATTGACCCTCACAATTATTTGTAGGGCAGTCTTTGCCGTCTGGCATCGGAGAAATATTATTGTTCTTTATCACCAAGTTCTGAAAGTATGTGAGATCTAAAACACGGGGGTTATGTTCCCAACAGATATAGTGTTGAAGGAATAAATATTTAAATTCAGGGATGCGCAAAAGGTGGCCACCAGAAGCAGTTTAACCCTGGAGGTTGAAATTAAGAAGTGGGTCTGGATTCTGTAAAGGACTACACTCCCTGCCATTCCAACCTATAATACATGTTGATGGTGAGAGACGTCTGCACAGAAATTAAATAAAAGGTATTGATAATGAAATCAGGTTCAGATCAGCTGGAATACCACTATTTACCCAAAATACCTGCCTATTTAACAGGACCGTTAAGTTATCTTGGGTGGTAGCATATAAGTAGATATAATCTTATTTAACAGGATCCAGCTTTGTGTATTTATTTAAGCTTAGTGGCTGCCTCCACTGTGGAGTGACATTTTATGATGGTCTCTTGAGTGGAGCTATAAGCCTATAATTTTTCCCTTACTTACTGGGCTTGGTGGACCTAAGATTGTAGCATAACAGACCATAGTCTCTCAGTTAAAGCCAATCTGAGTTTCAGATGAAATAAAGACATTCAAATAATATTGTCTGACCACTATTTAACGGGTACATCAAATATATAAGGATACATGTGAATAGGATTCAGTGTAAAAAGATGATCCAGTACCGAAGCCAGGACCCATACCATTTTAAGTGAAGAAAGGATCCTATTTAATGGATTCTATCTCTGAATTAGTTAGATTTCTCTGGAGTCCAGCTCAGCAAACTGCCCTTCTAGCCCTCCACTCCCCCAAAATCTACCCTTCATTTTTATAAATACACTATAACTGTTAATGTAGCCAATGATGTTATATAATTGGCCCTCCGGAAATATCCCACACAGATCGTTGGTGCAAGGGAGGGAAAATTAATGAATTGATAGGTCCCACAAGCCTACTACATTATAACCTAAGTTAACATTAATCAACTATGCATAGATATTATTCCTTAAGTTAAAGTTCTTTGAATAATAGCATTATTTCAAAAAACTGTTACTTTCTCTTCCGAATTATAACGGGCCTTCAAAAAGATATCCATACAGTTCGAAATTAAATAGCAGAAAACAATACATTCCTCTGTGTTTATATATACATGATGTGGCTGTTGCAACCCAAGAGCAAGAACAGTTAGATTGTCTCAGTCCTATGAGGTGACATACAGGAGAGGACTAGTCAAGACTAGTCAGAATCAAGAATAAATCAAAACTGCAGGGCACACAAATGGAGCCTTTGGTTCTTTGACATGAAATCTGTAATTTACTCAGCTGCCCCAGTGTGACCAGAGAGTTCCATAACGATTTTGCTTTGCATTAAAAACAAATGATATGACACTGGTTTCGAGCTCCTACCATTAAACCAATAGAAATAAAAATACAGGATCTTTGTATTAGAATCCAGTGCTTGGAGCTAGGTTCCTGATATCATCAAAATATAGTCTCAGCACGAAGCAAGAACATTATGAAGTGCGAACCATGAGACGCAGGTTCTCATAACCACAGAAAAAAACTCCTTTAACTTTTATATCAGTGAAAAGTAAGCCCACCAGAGTCTTTGATCAAGGATTTAACTCTTCTTGAACAAATCAGGGCACAAACCTGATAGTTGGGGAAATGCTTGATCTGGAGATTCGAAAGCATAGCTTCTTTCCTCTTTAACAATGGATAATTTTGCCGGGTACACCATGCAGAATTTAATTCCTGCTGAGATAAGTTTGCTTACGATCAGTGTGAAATCTTTCCTCCTTTGGTGAACTTCATGGGGAAGGTCTTGAGTAAGTCTAATTTTTTTACTATCCCATGACAGATCTTTATGGACTTTGCTTTATTTAAAACATGGGTTCTGTCCAGGTAGTTCAGAAAGTGAATGATAAATGGCATTGGAGGTTCATCTTTGCTGGTGGGGATCTCAGAGCTCTGTGGTCTCTCTCTATTACATATATGGCACCATTAGGAGAATTGCCTGCAATATTCTACTTTACAGCAGTCGTATAAGTGTATGAGGTCTAAACCTTCCGAGGTTTTGGGAGGCCATAGACTACATTATTATGCTGTAATCAACCCTCCAGATCCTCCAGCTTTGTTCCAGTTTAATTTTATGCGTAGATTTAGGAGTTCCAGATCAGTTTTGGCCCTCCAATCCTCCGTCGATGAGATTCTCACTTCTGCATCTGTGATTTGGTTAGTGATTTTATTTAATATATTGCTTTTATTTTTAGACTCTTGGACCAAATGTGAGATAGCCTCCTTAAGATCATTGATTTCGGACATAAATTTTTCCTCCGAAGTGGGATCTTAGTCCTGGTTTCCGACATAGTTTTACCTGCTTGTTGTTTAGCCTTTTTGAGCTTGGTGTTCTGTCTGGAGTCGCCTGTGGGGTGGGCCTGATTGGCGTTTTCATAACCACATCCATTTTGATCAAATTTACACAAAGAAAGGTAATGCTCGATACAAAGCAGGATTCCAGGAAGTTATAGAAGTTAAAATTGACTATTTTAGTATGTAAATGGGAGTTATTTGTTAGATTAGGTGACAAAGCTTCCCGACTAGCGTCCTACCCAAGCAGACCCGTCACCGGAAGTCCCCTGAAAGTGCAGGTTGAGTGCAGGGGATAGAGTATAGTCAATAAAAAAAAGACAAACACACACACACACTTATTAAGCCCATCTGCATTCTACCGACAGACATCACAGTCAGGACATGCTGGTGGCATGGTTTATGAAGGACCTAGACAACTGACTGTTACAAACATTTCCTCAGGATAGGTTCTCTAGGCAAAGAAAACATGAAAGGAAACCTTCACATTACCTGTTTAAAATGTCCCACATTATGAAGCACATTCCTCATGTTACCCCTCAGAATTGAGCCGCCCACATATAAAAAGTACTGCTCACACAGAAAAGGTGTTCTGAACTCAGACTTTAAAGTAAAACTCATAATACAGTACTCTGATGCTTTTGCACAAACAAAAGCATTTGTTTTCACTGTGCTGTTGTTCAATATCTTCATATTTGATATGTGCCATGTTAGAGGGCATGTGTCCCACATTTTGAGGGTCAGCCTCCACATTAATGAAAAGTAGGGAGGAGGTATGGGAATATTAGTGGAGGATGTAGGAGGTATGAAACAGGTGGCAGAAATACCATCTTTGCAAGCTGTGTTTCTGAATGAACCCTCCAGGTATTGTCCTGTCAAACATTAGAAGGCCCTCTTTGAACTGTGGTTGGGAGCTGTGGACTCTAATATTACTTAGAAAATGGGTTGGAGAATTCCTGGAGTCTGATTGGTTCAGGTCACCAAACAGCCGGTCCGGTATCAGGCAATAGAGACCAGGAAATAATGAGTCCTAGTCTCTGGCCACCTGATTACCTTTGACTATCACTGGGCTGATGGAATGTTAAGTTTGAATTAGCAGCCATATGTTTTCTCTCGGTTATCAAGAGATACAGCCTGCCATACTGAGGCTTAAAAGATTAAATGAGTGGCGGCTTACAGTAAAAAAGCAGGAACAATGTAAAATGGCCAGATACGTGGTGATCGTATTGCAGCCAAAGTAACAACACACAGTACTCTCCTATGGGAAATCATCTACCATGCAGCCGACACACTTGCTGTACGAAGCCATCATGACCTTACAACTGGTGTCAAAATTGTTGTCTGTGCCACTGACCCCATACAAAAAGCAAAGAAAGTTTCTGTAACTCACTGTCCCACCAGCACAGTTGATTTCTCGAACGCGCTGTATTCCTCTGTTCAAAGACTGGCTTGTGAAATCAGTTGACTTAGCTCCACCACTTGTATGTCCTCTTGTGCCCAGCTCCCCTGCATTTTTACCCGCATAACTAACATTTACGGCAGAATGGATATCGGGCAATGTCCCTCCACCTAACCCCACTGTCTCACTGGAGCTCCGTTACTGAATAAACTGATAAAAACTGTTGAAATCTGATCCAGCTTAGCGTGACCCACAGTACCCCAAATGCCGGCTGATCAAGTACTGTAACTACTGTAAGCCAGCAGCGTCTCACCGTCTATGGCGGGTGCAACTCACAAAACCACCCCTCTGATCCTCCGCTTCATTCTCCCTGTCCCAAATAGCGCCTATCCCTAACAGCACAGAAAAGCCAGTGGGGAAAACACAGAAATGTACCTGTTTTTAAGATTTACTTATTTTCTTTCCTCTACCAGCTCACTCAATTGCTGTCTTCAAGTGTCCCTGTCTAATTGCTGGGCTGCTTGCCCGCTTCAGCCAGGTCGCTTCCCTGCTTATACTGCTCTACTGAAGGAAAAATAAAATCTAAAGAAAGACAAGGTGTCTGTGTGTGGGGGCACAGAAAAGCAGTCAAAAGAAGCACCCATGACCAGCAGCACCTCTACTGGCAATTCAGTAAAGGGACTATTTTACACAAGCTGCTGTGTCTGATCATGTTTGTAAATATTTTACCCTATTTTTCCTCATCAAATCACTTTTATAAAAATAAAATGAAAATCCCATTTTCTAAAGCGCAATAATACCCTCCAGGGTGGGCGGTATGGCAATACCAGACCTTCCAGGGGCTATAAGGCCCCTCGCCTGGGCGCGGGCCCTCATTACGCCTGGGCAGTCCGGTATTGCCTACACCGCCACTCTGTCAAGTATTGTTTGCAGTAGATGCCACATGCTGAGAAAAGTCCCAAGGACAGAATGTGTGGGAGAGCTGTCATGGGAAGACCAGTCTAGATTTTGGGGTAGGCTGTCAGGAGTCACAGCTAGCTGAAAACTAGAAATCCCAAGAGCAAGCCAACACAATAGAACCAGAATTTTAGAGACAATGGATCATAAACTAAAGAAGATAAATATCAAAGGGGAACTGTCAGTAATAAGAGCCTCACACCCAACTGTAAGGTTACTCCCAATGTGCACTTGTGTACAACAACTTTATGTTTTTACTACATTCTACTGTACTGCAGTAAACAACATTAGGCTAATTTTGCTGACTTCTAAGATGCCATTTCATGTAACCAGAAATCCCACAATCCCCTGCAGGTGATGTCAGAGGACAGTTGCAGAGCCGGGAGACTCAGTAGCCGCCGTATACATGTTAAAGATTCTGTAAGTTAAAATCAGATGTTTGCTGGTCCTGCTGTGCACACGGGGATTAGTACAGTCCTCTGTGACTTTACCTAGCCACAGGAGAAAATCAAACCAGCAAACAAAAGATTACAGCTCATAACAGACTCTAACATTCACTGCATGTAATGTAATCGCCCTTTGATGTCATCTGCAGGGGAGTCTGGCATTTCTAGTTACAAGAAATGCCTGCTTACAAGTCAGTGAAATTGGCCTGATACAGTCTACTACACTGCAATAATCAGCACATAAAACAAGTATTTTTGCACACAAAGAGCTAATTGAGATCAGCCTCACACTTGGGTGTGAGTCTCTTACTGTTGACAGTTCCCCTTTAAAAATGTTAATGTTTATAAAATGGTCAGTAACAGGCATCAGTGTGGGAACCATAGAACTGTGACCCACACATTATTTTATGCCTCTGCCCTTTAAGCCTTTTGAGCAGCTCCCTTAATATAAGTTTTAAGTATCCTTTCAAACCTGGGCCTCTCCTCCCAAATGCCCCAATTACACACAAACACATCACACTCATATTTTCTAATGTTAAACATTGTTCCAACACCACTAGTAACAGGACTGATAATTGCTTCCATATCACTGCCAAACAACAAGTACCAGAGGTGTAGCAAGGAAAATAAATGTGTAAACAGAAACTCTTTAGTGCCTCATTTCGCCCATCCGCCATTGTAGACATGCCAGTATTTGTTACTCAGACCCCTCTACTCATTGTACTTCAGGAACTGCATATTTAGTTTAATGCATTAAGTAGTTGGTTTAATTCAATCAGTGCACAACAATCATTTCATAGCACCAGTAGGGGTGGATATCAAACAGTATGAGTATCCAGAATCAGGTCAGGGCCCAGAATACCTCCCCCTCTCCAATCAACATAAGCCATGGCTTGCTTGACATATGCTTTCCTACACCCATGGAAACTACCATAAAAGGAGGTTTAGGGGTTCTGCATAATATAAATAAGAACTTTTGGCAGTAGGAGGCTCATAAAAAACAAAGAAAAACAGGTCAGGTAAACAGCACAAATTCACAAAAGAACTGTAAGCTATAATCAGGAAGAGGAGACCATGCCAGCACCTTCTGAAGACTAAGGAATGTAAGGAATTAACATTAAAGTTTTATCAATAAACATGATAAAATATCATAAAAGATATATAGTCTGATATATATTTCACACTCAGTTTTGTTGATTTTTTCAGTGGACGCATTTCACATGACAAATGTATATATTTACTCAGTAGAGAAAGGATGATGCATCCACTCAATGTATTACAGCACTGCAGGAGTACACATATTGCACACCAGCGGGAGAGGCAGACTGCTGATAGGCATGAAACACGCCAGCAGTACTATCCCTTACCTGATCAGATCCAGAAATGAATCCATGACCTCCTTATTCTGGGGCCGCCCTGAGTCATTCGTCAGCTTGAGTGTTGCCCCTGCTCCACCCCAGATGGATGATGTGTCATGGACACCACAATGGCTGATACAGTCAGAGTAGCGACCAAAATGAAGAGCGTTGCCCAGCTGCCAAGCATTCCTACAGCATTGGGGTTGAGGTTGGTAGCACCAGACACCAGGCTGCATATCACGTGAGAGTCATTTTGAAGAACTGGATGAGCAGCTCACCCAGGAAGGAGAGGTAGAAATTTGGTGTTGGAAAGCTCCAGTTTCCAGAAAGCAAGTTCGCTCAGCACCCCGATAATGACCGCAGCCACAGTGAGAATCACCAGCACGTTACCCCTTAGGCTCTCCTTGACTTTGTTCATCTTCCTCTTGGTGTAGCTGATGGGCTGAAAGAGGAACACATTCACAAACCATTCATGGTTTTTAGGTCTTCCATGTGCATGTCTGTGTTGTAGGTGCTTTTCTCTATTAGTTGATTGATCATTTTGATTTAAGAAAATCCCAACTGTAGATGGTATAAAACTATGTGAAATATTGGCCCCATTATAAGTGAATGGGGCACACTCACTAAGCCTTCGTTTTGTGACATCACAAAACAAGGCTACATGGGGCGACGTTTTCGGACCAGGAAGTCAGTCCTTTTTTTCCCTAACATACCGATTTTGGATTTTACGAGTGAAATAACTTTCTTTTCCTACAGAATTATTATGTCACACTTCATGGATGGTGTACTGTGAAGGTAAGCCATTGAACGGGCTGGGGAGAGCAGCATCACTGTTACTAGGAAGCTGCTCTTTAAAGCACCCACCAGCTGTGGTGGATTCCAGCACTCGGAGGACTTTATTTAAAGCACCTACCAGCTGTGGCAAATTCATGTCCTCAGAGGGCTTTCTTTACCTCCCTAAGACCCTCCCCAAGCCATGGTAGATTCTAGTCCTCAGAGACCTCTGTTTAAAGCATCTACCAGCCTGTGGTTCCATGCCTGGCCCCTGAGAACACAGAGGTCTTCCAGTTTAAGGTTTTAGAAGAAATCTCAGCTGTTCTGCTTGCTGCTAGAAAATCTTCCACTAGACACACCTACTCCCTGAAGTGAAAGTGGTTTATGATGTGGTGCCAAGCAGCATCTCTGGTCCCCTATATGTGTCCTCTCTGTAGGTATTGGACAACCTCCTGACTCTTTCTCAGTCAGGGTTGCAGTATTCCTTGATGAGATTCACCTGTTGGCCATTGCAGCTTTTCATGCTCTCCTGAGGGACAAGATTGTGATTCAGCTGAATGTGGTCTATAAGTTTCTTAACGGCCTGTTTTACATGGCCCCTTCAGTCTGTAAACCCATTCTAGTTTGGGACCTGACACTTACGCTTGAGTCACTGATGAAAGTCCTTTATGAGAAAGCAGTGGCTTGTAATACCTGTCCTGGAAGAAATATTTCTTGCAGCTATTAATTTGATTCTGTTGTGGCTAGTAAATGCACACTGAGTTGAAGCACATTATGGGTGTGACACAACAGCACAGGTGCACAAGTGATTTTTCAGGGAATCATAATGTGTAAGTGGCACTGGAGGTTTCAAACCTGGGTCTACTGGAAATCTAGTTTCATAGTTTGGTGCTCTACCCTCTAGGCTACACTGTTCCATTAACTTGCCAGACTCATGTCTGAACTGCAGGACTTAGTTTGTAGAATCACCCTTTCTGCTATTCACAGGATGTGGTGACACTTGCAATGATAGCAGTCCTGCATACCATGTGGGTCTGCTCAGCAACAACCTTTATTAAATGCTTTCTCAGTGTATATGTAGTATAGTACACCATCTAGTGGCACATTTGAACAACTGCACCCAGTGTCATTTTACTGTTAGTCCATCAGTGCATCTTCTGTTTTAAATAAACTGTGCATGTTAAATAACTGATTAAATTTAGTTATCCATTAGTGCTGTACAACAATATAACCTTCCCCATGGTTTATAGGTGCTGTCGCCTCTTGGGGATTATGAGCGAGGCGTCGGGGGTGGTGGTTTAGGCAGGTGATGGGCGGGAGGGGCGACTGGGGTGGTGGGGTCAAGAAGACGCTCTGGGGCAAATGGATCCAGAAAAGGGGTCCCACCCTGCTTGGTTCCCATACCAAGGGCTCCACTTTTAGTGGACAGGTATCTCGGTCAGCCTCGACTACTCATCCAACCCAGGCGGTGTTATGCAATGCCAGGTCAATTTGAAACAAGACAGCAGTAATTGCTGATCTTGTGGGGTCATGTGACCTGGCTTGTGTTACTGAGACCTGGCTAGATGAGAATGCTGGCCCCATCCTGGAGTCATCTGTTCCAGCTGGGTACTCAGTGATACACCACCCAGGGTTGGATCATAGTGGTGGGGTGGTAGCTATCTGTTTCAAGACGGAGCTGTGCCTGGTAGATGTGCCAGTTGGGGTCACCAATCCTTTAAATGTATCATGGGCGCAGGTGTGGGCTGCAGGATAATTCTCATTTACCGTCCACCCAGGAGTGAGAAAGAGCTCCTGCAGGAGGTCACAGACTTCATTGCCAAGATGTTACTGGAGGCCCCTAGGTGGCTGGTTCTGGGGACTTATTGCCTGGGTCGATGATGAACTCTCACAATTTGGACAAGACTTCCTCTAACTGATGGTTTCGTTGGGGCTCACACAGGTGATTACCTCTGCGACTCACATACAGGGTCATTCATTGGATCTGGTGTTCCTACTGGATGGAGATCTCGGACATGGTGGTGAAACCCATCGGATGGTCTGATCACCACACTATTGGGTTCAGCTTGGGCCCCAGTAGACCTGCCCCTATGGAGATGGTCCAGTACTGCGCCTTTACGGGAGTAACCCAGATGGTCTGATGGAAGTTCTGGACCTATTGGGTAGTGTGAGTGTTAGCAAGGATCCAGAGAGTCAGCTATGAGCCTATAATAAGGCAGTGGTGGAAGCTCTGGATGCCATTGCTCTGATCCATGTTTGTCCGCACGCTCACCCTCAGTCCTGTGGTTTGATGGGACCATGAGGGAGCTGAGGAGAGGTGTGTGCTGGCAGAAATCAGGCCTGAATGAAACAAACTTAGATTGATATCCCATCATAAGGTATATCAATCTATGGTCTCCCCGTAAGAAGGCAGAATTCCTGTTCAGGGAAATTGCAGCGGCATGAAATTGACTGTCTCGGCTTTTTCATACTGTGGACAGGCTGTGCAATCCAGCCTGTCTCCAGAATCGGAGAGCCTTTTCACAAGAGAAGTGTGCAGTGTTCGCTCAATTTTTCATAGATAAGATTGAAACCATCAGGTCAGAGATCCATGCAGCTCACTCAAATGGGCAAAGCAGAGATCGGTGTGAGATCACTAGCACCCAGTTTGTCTGGTTTTACTTTGCTCAGTTGGCAATCAATGATGTTGTGAAGATGGTCCAGGGCTTGCGACCGACTTACTGTAGTTTGGATCAAGGTCCGATGCGCCTCCTAGTGGGGCGATGGAGGCAACAGGACCAGTCCTTGCTGAGATAGTTATGTGTTCATTAGAGACCAGGGTGTTTCTGGACACCCTGAAGGAGGCAGTGGTTCATCCTCCTGAAATCCTTCTCTGGGCCCTGACTATCTCGCAAACTACAGACCTGTCTCTAACCTGCCTGTTGTACGAAAGGTTATTGAGAAGGCAGTTGTGTTGCAACTCGAGGAGCACCTGACCACCCACAACATCTATGATCCTCTCCAGTCCAGTTTCAGGAACAGACATAGTACTGAGACAGCACTGGTCCGGGTACTAAATGATTTCCTGATAGTGAGGTATCGGAGGAGCAGTGCCATCTTGGTCCGTCTTGATCTCTCTGCAGCATTTGATATCATGGACCATGGGATGTTGCTAGAGCGCTTGTGGTTTTTCTGTGGACTGAGTGGCACAGTCCTCAGATGGTTCCATTCATTCCTCACAGAAAGTGGAGTCCGAGTATTTTACTTGGCCCTTCCTGCCATGTGGGTGCCACAAGGCTCTGAGCTTTCCCCCATGTTGTTCGCGATTCATATGCTGCTGTTGGGAGACATATTAGCAGTACAGGTTGAGTTTTCACTATTATAGAGATGACACTCAACTGTACTTGTCCTTTGTACCCAGGAAACGTGATGTTACAGTATTTAACAACTGTCTCTCTGAGAGTCAGGATTGGATGAGTGCCAGCTGGCTTAGGCTGAATCCGGATAAGACTAAGGTGTTGATTGTGGACCCAGGTCACCAGGTGGAGGGATTATCATCTGGGCAGCCATCCTGGATTTGGCTGGGGGGCAGCCAGCTGATGACCTCTGACTGGGTGCAAAATCTGGGCATCATGCTTGATAGTGGGCTGACACTTAAGACTCAGGTGTCGGCCATTGTCAAGTCCTCATTTTACCATCTGAGGAATTTCACTCAGATAAAGCACCTGCTACCACCTGATGACCATCTGACACTGGTCCATGCCTTGGTGACCTCGTGCCTTGATTACTGCAATGCCCTATACCTAAGTTTACCGGGGGTGGACCTCCGCCCCCTGCAGTTGGTGCACAATGCGGCTGCCAGGTTGTTGACAGGTTTACAAAGATCTGGTGCTCCATGCTCTGCACTGGCTGCCGGTGCAGTGGAGGATCACCTTCAAGATCAGATTACTGACCTATAAGGCCCTACACAGACAGAGACCGCAATACCTGTAAAAGTTCCTTTGTCCCTACGCCTCCTTCACCCTCTCCACTCTGCCGACAAGGGGTTGCTGGAGATTCCCAGGGTCTGCTTGACAACATCAGGAGCTAGGTCATTTGCTTTTGCTGCTCCAACCCTGTGGAATTCTCCACCTCATTGGGTAAGGGAATGCCTGTCCATTGAGGCCTTCAAATCTGCCTTGAAAACTTATTTATTTGAACTGGCATTTCTATACTGATATATAGATTCCTGCTATGTTTTTAGAAATGTGGTTCTGTTTTTATACTGTTTGATTATACTGTGTAAAAGCAACTATGCTCTATTGTGGAATAACATTTCAAAATAAAGTTTGGTAGGTTGGTTGGTTTGTTGGTGGTCCAGTAAATTTAACTGCCTTAACACATAATATAACTTTAAAGGATATGCTTATTACATTAAGTATTCAATCTTTTATACTGTTTAATAACTCCTTCACTGCTGAGTTCTTCAGCAAGAACTTAGGTGAGTCCACAGTGTTGTACTGATAATAGACTAATAGTAAAATGACACTGGGTGCAATTGCTTCAATGTGCCACTAGGTGGTGGGCTGTACTATATATACTGTGAAAGGCATTCAATAACGGTTGTTGCTGAGTAGTCCCACATGGTGTGCAGGACTGCTATCATTACATGGAACCAGGAGTAACAATCCATTGCCATCCAGGGAAAATATGGATGCAATCTGGCAACTTAAAAGGGAATGTGTATGAACAATGTATGAACACTGCAGAATCTTCAGACAAGGTTTTTTCAGACAAGGTTTTTAATTCTATATTAGAAATATTGACAGATGGAATGAAAAGACCCACTCACAAAATCAATTACATAAAACTAATGTTTTATTCTTATTTATACATCAATAATTTCTTCCAGACAATAACTTTCCTACATTTCGGATCAAAATCCCTTCATAAGGAGTCCAGTTTTCAATCTATTTAAACAATAAAAAAGTTGTTAAAAGTTTCACACATACAGGAAATTTTTTAAAAAGGTTATCAATTTCAAAATGAGGATAACTTTGAGTTAACTTATTTATTTATGTAAGGAAGAGCAGATACATGGGACACAGCAAAGAAAAAGGATCTGATATGGTGTAGCATTTATGCCAAAAAGAAAGCAGCTCTTACCAGCACAGCAACAAAAATCGCAGATATATTCGAACAGACATATAGACAGAGATATCCAGATATGGCAAACATCACAAAGAAAAGAATAACCACACAAAAGTGGAATGTAATGAAAAGTGCACAGTTTCATGATCTAGAAAGGCAACACATCGAAATAGAAGTCCTTGAACAGTTAAAGAAAGAAGGATTTGAGGTAGAGACTCAGCCTCCACCAATATCATCTGCAGCCGTTACAGCAGACAACTGCCAGCCAATATTGGTACATGAAACGAACATGACACACACCTCCTAAAGACACCCAGCAAAGTCCACATCAAGTGCCATATCCGGAGCAAAACAGCTGAAGTTCCAGTTCAACCCATACAGAGAGCGGAAGAGCAGGAAATGCCAATTACAGGAACAGCCCTTAACCAAGAGGAAGAAACATGAGAGAAGACTTGCTGGACCTAATTGACATGGACAAATATATCAAAATACATCAAAGGGAAAGACTGCAAAAATTACGCCTGACATACACAGTTAGGGAACACATAAAACATATAAACAAAGTTATTGGAACCATCCAGAGGGATCCATATGATGTCACTGAAATAAACAGAATACATTATTGTGCAGCGAGACTAATAACAAATAGAGCAGTGCCAAAAAAGCAAGGAATGAAGAACAAAAAGAGAGGGAAATTCAGCATACCACCATGGAAAAAGTGGATAGAAGGGACAATTATGGAACTAAGATCAAGTATCACTGCTGGAGGAGTTTAGAAAAGGTAATAGATCAATGAAAGTCATCAGGAAAGTGGATGAAATCAAAGACAAATGCTGTATTAAAACAGATCAGGACCTAAATTTTACCATCTCAAATAACAAGCTAAGATCTCTGCTCAGCCGAGAAGCTCAGGAGATACGTGAAAGGAACAATGAAAAATGCAAAATAGATGGTTTAGAGAAGACCCAAAGAAATTCTATAGGAGCTGTGAAAGAAACAGCCAACATAAAACTCCACCAGTAAAGAAAGAAATTGAGGAATTCTGGAGAAGTATTTATGAAGATCCAGTTGAACATAATAGGGATGCAAAGTGGATACAGGAAATAAAAGACAGCATTTGAAATGGTACTACTAGAGATATGGAGTGGCCTGACGTAACAGCTAAGGAGATAGAAATGAAGATAAGGAAGGCCTCCAACTGGAAAACCCCAGGTCCAGATGCAGTACCCAACTTCTGGTTGAAAGTACTAACATCTTTGCACCAAGATTTAGCTACCTCAAAAAACTATTTATACGCACATCCTGACTTGACACCCATCTGGTTAACGACAGGGAATACCACACTTTTATTAAATCCGAACCTGCCAGTCTCCCAAGAACTATCGCCTAATAACCTGTTTACCAACAATATATAAACTATATACTGAATCGATGCAGATTGAGTCTACAATCATTTAGACTGCAATAAACTCATGGCAATAGAACAAAAAGGTAATAAAAGAAAATCATATGGCACAAAGGACCATCTCCTGTTGAACAAAGCCATTATGGAGAGCTGCAAAAATGTCAAATCTTAGTGTAGCATGGATCTACTCAAAAAGCATTTGACAGTATCCCACACTCCTGGATCACTGAGTGTTTACGGATCTACAGGATACATCCTACACTGATAAACTTCATCACAACAATAATGACAAAGTGGCAAACCACCTGCAATTAAATCATGAGAAAGGTCAAATCACCATCCCAAATATAAGTATCCAATGAGGGTTATTTCAAGGTGACTCTTTGTCACCACTTCTGTTTTGCCTTGCCCTCAATCCCTTGAGTAGCCTAATCAACAACCTAGGCTATGGATACAGCTTGAACCCCAGAAACAAAACAATCAACAGCTAACATCTCACCTTCTATTTGTAGATGACCTAAAACTTTCAGTTCATCTGACAAACATTAGAAAGAACAACTACAAATTGTTAAGACCTTTTCTGATGACATACGGATGACGTTGTCCTAGACAAATGTGCCAAAGCAACATTTGTAGCAGGAAAGTTAACTTGTAAAGAAAACATGAATCTGGCGGAGGTTTGTGACATAAAAGAACTTGAGCAAGAGGGAGTGTATAAATACCTGGGAATAGATGAAGGAGCAACAGCACAACATGAACAAATGAGAGTAAAAGTAAGCAAGGAATATTTTAGAAGGTTAAAGCTAATTTTGAAAACTGCTTTGACAACACGAAATAAAGTGCAAGCTATAAATCAACTCGCCCTTCCAGTGATATCATACAGCTTTGTGATAGACTGGCCACAGAAAGTGTTGAACCAGCTAGATATAAAACAAGAAAAATGTTTCATGCTCACCAATTAATATACAAAAATCAGTGCATGCCAAGATTATACATCCCAGGGCAGAGGGAGGCATGTGCCTCATTGAGATTGATTACACATATAGATCCACAATAGTGGGGCTACATACATACTTCATGACATCCTTGGACCCAAATATAGTCAAGGTCTTGCATCATGAAGAAAATAAGCCTAAAATGACTTCACTCATCAAATTAGGAGAAGCCTTCAGAAGGGTAGCAGAGATTGATGTCAATCCAAAAGTAGATAAGGAATTGTCAGCAACAGAAACGCAAAGAACCAGAAAAGGAGTATAAGGATAAAGACCAACAGAAAAGAAAAAACAATCGGAAAGTCCATAATTATAGTGGAAAATACAGTGAGCTTACTGGAGCAACCACAGGTCAAACAAGCCCTGACCCATGAGTGGTTAAAAGAGGTGAATTTAGGCCACTAGATGAGAGATCATTAATGGCAGCTCAAGATATGGCTACGACAAGATGGTTCACAAAATCCATAGAAAACAGGAGAAACAGACAAGTGAAGGTTCTGTAGTACAGAATTAGAAACAGTTGCGCATCTCGTGGCTGTATGTGAAGTACTCATGGCAGAAGGCCTGTATACTTAAAGACACAACAATGTAGCAAGATTGATCCACTGAAACTGTGCAAACACTATAACATACAGGTAGCAGAGAGACACTGGAAACATGAACCACAAAGAATCACAGAGAATGAAGAAGTAATGATCAATGGGATCACCCAATACCAACAGCCAAGAAAGTGGAAGCAAGAAAACCTGATATTGTAATACAAGAAAAGAGAACAAAGGTAGCATTACTGATTGAAATAGCCACCCTAGTGACTACAGTGTGCTGCATACAGAGAGACACAAAATCATGAAATACAAGATATGCAGTCAGAAACCAAACTGATGTGGAATAAGGACACACAGATTGTTCCAGTAGTGCTTGGAGCAATGGGACTAATCAAAAGAACTTTCAGGCACATTTAAATATACTACCAATACTTGTGACACCTATGAACTTCAAAAGGAAGCTATTTTGGGATTGCTATGTGCTGAGAAGAGCGCCTCAGCAAACATCAAAGATTAATACAGTACTAATTTCTTGAGTTTTGAATATGCTTCTGCTAAAGAATGGGGTCCATTCTTGCCACAGTATTATAAACCTAAACATTTGGAGACACTAACTCGAGGAAAACATCACTGGGAGAACTTTATGAACTGTGCTATGCCAGTTTGAAAGCCCATAAAAGCCTCTTAAATGAGGTATTGTGCTCCTCTGTAGCTGGCTGAAGTCCACAGATATTGTTGGCAATGTCTGGCCCATATTGATAATTCATTGCCACCATTTTTAGAACTTTGGTCTGGCACTGATGAATGAGCTGTGGCTAACCACACGTAGTCAAGCACAAGGTTCTAAAATGGTGGCAGGTATCAAAAGGAGCAGACACAATCATCAATATCTTTGGACTGCTGCCAGTAACAAAAGAGCCAAATATCACATTTATAAGATATTTTCATGGACTTTTAAGCTGTAATTGGTACTGTCCATAAATGTTCCCCTTTAACAAAGCCATGTTTCTTAGGATCCTTTAACCCATTCTTCTCCAGAAACTCTACTATGGTCTCATTCAGTATGATCTTTAATACTCTGTTAATACTGTCTTGCTAGCAATTTAGAGTTCAAATTTGCTGATTTAATCTAAGTGCCTGTAGAGTGTTCCGTCTTAAGACCCGGTAGCGATCTCAGCTCAGGTCTTGAACTCTCCCCCTCTTTTCACCTTTTACCCTGGTATTGTGTTTTAATTAGCCCTGTTCTTGCTCTCTCAGACCTTGTGGCACCTTGCCTAACATTTTGGTCTGCAACACATCCAGTTTAAGCCATTTTGCATTCCTCTTAGCTCTCCGAGCAGCCCCACCCCCACCTCTCTTATTTAATTTCCTCTGTCCTTCTCTTTTTGATAGTCCGAGAGCCACAGCTGTGATTCTCTGATGAACCTGACCTGCCAGACTGCCATCCGCGTACGGGTGTGAAGCCACCAGCCCTCACAGAAGCTCAGGTACGGACTCAGCCTCGGGACTAATTACTCCAGGAAGGCAGCCTTAGCTACTGGATTTTGGGCCCCACCCATGCCCACCCCCAGTCCTGTTTACTCTTTGCTTCCACAGGCTCACTCTGAGATTACACCACTTGTGTTCTGAATGTCCTGTATACTTTTAACAGTGAATCCTGGGCATTTCTAAGCAAATCAAGCCATAAGTCAGCATGTCGAACAAATGCTAATAGCTCAATAACTGTACTTGCTAGACACAAAGTATGAGTGGCAGAGTTATTAGCACAAAATTTCCTTTCCAATGGTGGTATGCATGTAATGATAAGTAATTTAGTTTTTTCTATGCTGGTTGAAACCAGAAAAAATATTTCTTTCACTAAAAAGGCAACATAAGCCATTTTTATTGCAAATTACGTCAAATATCAACACCAAATTAAGCATGCAGACATTAGATGGTGTTTTACTATTATGTTTGTTAAAAAAGATATCTTTTACTGTGAAACATATTTTTCCTTATTTTAGTCAAGGTGCTTTGGGTGAGATTCAGGATGAATCTCAACCACACGCACCGTATCATAAACAAATGCATATAACTCAAAAGTATACATGATACACACAACGATCAGCATGAAAGATGATCAGCACAAAATTGCCTTCCAACGATACTATGCGATCAACTGTACTCAGTACAGTATTTTTTTATACCTGCTGAAGTGTCAAAAAGGTGCATTTTATTCAAGCTGCTTAGGTGAGTCTTGATGGAAAACATGTCAGCCATTCACACCGTGCCATAAACAAATGTAAAAAGCTCCTAAAGTATACATGACGCACACAAAGTATCAGCATGAAACTTGTTTAGCACAAAATTGCCTTTCCAACGGTGCTATGCATTCAATTGTCATCTATACATTTTTTTTATGCCCACTCAAGTGTCAAAAAAGTGCATTTTGTTCAAGCTGCTTAGGTCAGTCTTGACAGACAACTGTCAGACACAAACACACACACACACACACACACCACCGCAAACAAATGTGCATAACTTTTATTTTATATGCAAAAGACAAAGTATCAGCAGATACCTTCGTCAGCACAAATAACCTTGCTAACGGGTCCAAGCATTCAGTTATAATCAGCATTTTTCTGTACTACCTGAAAAACAAATTCAGTTTTCTGAAACTAAAAGCAGTTATTATACAATAGGAGTGAGCAGAACAAGTATTCTCACTGCATTATGAAACTCCATATGTCACAATGTCTCCAGATATCTCCACATATCACACTAATTCTCCACATTACTGCTTACTGCAAACAACCAAAACCCAGCACAAAACAGTCCTCTTGTACAAAAGCACTGGAATGGCCAAGTGAATGATACAGACTACATCTGAACTTGTCACAAGTGAACTCAGTCAACTCACGGAACCATCATTCATGTCATCGCTACGCTCCATCATTCGTTCATGATATTCCACCAGCTCACTTGCCAATCATTCAGATATATTCTGCATCACACCCCTAGCCATCATGTACCCCTTTAGTCCTTTGGTACAAAACACCAATTTTTCATGTCTTTCTATCGCACCAACATGTGCAATGACATTCAACACAGGGTAGTTCCAAATATCCGAAGGTGCACGGCGGCACACTCTTGCATACACCCACATGTAAGAATGAGCATTCATGACATCACAACACATACAAGCATGTGCATGGCAGCACCCATGGTATTCGGTACAATGCCCACAAGTCACAACACCGAAAACAGAATGGCAACAAATGTCAGATGTCCACAAAATTATTACAATTATCACAATTACATTTTTCTTACCTTTTCAGATGGTGTCCCATGATGATGTCACTGCACTGAAGCGAGTTCACCATCCTTACCTGGTGTCGTCCAACCTCTCCTCTGTTGACTGTCATCTTTCTGTAAATAAAGTAGTTCCATCCTCTCGTCTGTGTCATCCTTCTGTAAATAAAGTATTTCCATCCTCTCCGCTGTTGTCTGTGGCATTTTATAACATGAAAAATAAAACAAAAGGTCCTGCCTCTACCTGCTGTCTTTGGTGTCCTGTGATGAACAAATAAAAATTAGTTCCAACCAATTGTCTGTAGTCTGTGTCAGATATTTGCCTTCCAAACTCCTCTAGCTGTGCTCCTTTAGTCCTCCGTGGCAAATTTGTCATCTTCTGTGGTCCTCTGCTGTTCACTCATTCTGTTCCAGTCACATAAATGCGGGACTACCACCTCTGCATGTCTCTCCACTCCATGCACTACACCACCACACAGAACAGGCAATGTGGCAGCCAAATTAAAATACAAATACTGAGCTAAAACCTCCGCTCCACATAAATTTTACTGAAAGAGGTACTGGAGACAAACAGGCACACTGGCATACTCACTCCTCACTCTTATTTCTGAAGTGTTGTTCTGTATTCCTTTTGATCCTTTGAGTCATATCAATCCTCAGTCTGCCAGCCGACATCAACCCCTATGGCACCACACCACCACATCATCATTGCGATCGCTCAATGAAAACACTTGTCAGTACACTATGAGATGCTGTGGTGGGTGGCCATTACAGATATGTCCGCAGTCAGGCAGAGAGCTGCTATGCTCATCACACATTATGGGCTGACAGCAGTTCCGGACTGACCAAAAGGAAAAAACTACTTCAGTTAGAACAAGGTGACGCTGACTCCCAAAGTAATGCAAGTTTCATCCTCCATTAGCCGCTTTCAGTTGGCCCTCTTGGTCTGGTGGAGTGAAATCAGCCTAACACTGTCATCCGATGTGTGCAGCCACACTCGCTATTCTTTCTGAACACTCCACTTGTCTCTCACCTACCAGAAACTCGGTAACGCTTCCGCACTTGTACCCTTTACTTTCACTCACTAGACCTCTTTAGCTCAGTATTTTGCATTTTAATTTGGCAGCCCATTCAACGACTGGCATGTCGCCACTGCATCTGAAACACCAATGGGCCTAACCTACTTTCACCAACAACACACGCAAATACATTTCCTCCCTATGGAAACTGCATCTCTGTGACTTTCTGTGGTGCTTTGCACAAAGTGTATTCCACAAATCAGTAACAATACCTATATCAGCGACTTTTAGATTACACATGCTGCCACGGCCACCCACCTCCATTCCTACAAAACCAGCTTATCAACTTTCTCACTTCCACCACGGCCTCCATCCAGTCAAGTGCTCTTTCTCCTCTGCCATTTTCCTGTCCTGCTCCACTATGCACCTACCACCACCTCTGTGTGCATCTACACTCCATCCATTGAAGCTGCTGTAGCTGTTGGTGACTGTGAACACGGTCCATTTGGTATCTTCCAGTGTTCATCCGCCCCCGGCAGGACTTTGCTTCAACCAAATATTCAGTGCCACGCACAAAGCCAGAAGAATCCACATTTATATAGCGCTTTTCATACACAGTGTATCCAAAAGCGCTTTACAAGCAATGCTTCACTGGTAGTGAAGTGACTGAATGTGTAGTGGTGGCCATATCGCACATTACCCTACCACATCTGGCACAATCGCATGAGCCACTTTTATGGGAAGGGGAATGTTGGCGATGACACCGGTTATGTTTCCTACTCTTTGCGAAGACTGCCCTGTGTTCTTTTACTTCCACCTGGACACCCACCAGGATGGGTAGAAGGGACCCTGGTTTAACGTCTCATCAGAAGGATGGCACACCTCAGCAGCCCAGCACCCAACCCCCCAATACTGCACTCGAAGAATGATTGTTTTTTGTTGTAAGTCCAATCCCGGTGTGGGACGAGAACCCAGGACCTTCTGGTCCACAGGTGTATGTGCTACCAACTGAGCCACACTGACACCTCTTGTTGTCACAATGGACAGCGCGACACACAGAACAGGCAATGTGGCAGCCAAATTAAAATACAAAATACTGAGCTAAAACCTCCACTCCACATAAATTATACTGAAAGAGGTACTGGAGACAAACAGGCACACTGGCATACTCACTCCTCACTCTTATTTCTGAAGTTTTGTTTTGTATTTCGCTCGCCGGTCTCTCTCGCTTGCTCAGTCTCTCTCAAACTCTCAGGCTCTGTACTCTCACCACCAGTCTCTCTCAAACTCAGGCTCTGTCACTCTCGCTCACCAGTCTCTCTCAAAATCTCTTGCTTGCTGATCTCTCTCAAACTCTCAGGCTCTGTTCTGTCACTCCGCTCACGGTCTCTTGCAAACTCTCAGGCTCTGTACTCTCACTCACCAGTCTCTTCACTCGCTGGTCTCTCTCAAACTCTTCCTTGTACCATTGTCTGCTTTCCCTGCAGCTCCTCATCATGTACACTCAGAGAAGCTGCAGAGGGACTATTACACTCAGAGAAGCTGCAGAGGGACTATTGCAAGCAAGTCTTTTGTGTTGCTAAGCGTGAGCCCTCGTTATCTGTAGTTGTGATACTCTGAAAGCAATCAACACAGAGGTGTACACTGCACATGCGGCATGTATATGTTGGTTCAGCGCTTTTTCAGTGCACAATTTCTGCACCTCCCTTCTTCCCTTTCACCGGTAGTGTGGTCCAGCCAAGTAGGATCCTGCTCAATTACAGCAACTGGGGCACTTTGTCTCCTATTGGTGAACCCTTAGCAGATGCTCCGAGAGGGCATGTGAAAATTCAGCTGCCTATGCTTGTTCACCCTCCCGGTCTTGGATCGTTGAACATGATGGACACTCTCGAAACAAAGTGAAAGCATTTGCTAATGCCAGGTCCCACAAAACCAGAAAGATATATCCACCACTTCTTAGATTTTCTACTACTGGTACTGGCTCAAAAGCTGGTCAGCAACATCCACGCCATTCATGCATGTTGTACTGCTTCAGCATTTCAGGACAGGGAACAGATACTTCAGTGCCATTTTTTGTCTCTAGTCAGAGATGTTGCTGGTAAGGTCAGGTCATGATGAGTTGAGAGAAGGAAAATAGGAAACCCTGTTGGTACGCATTGTGCCACATGCACAAGCCAACATTCAAAAGGTCTTTTGCCAGGTGAACCAATGAGAAAAAATTATCATAATACACATGGTGTCTTTTGCCACACAGATCTTTAGTCAGGTCTGTCACCACCCTCTCTCCAAGGCCCACTGCCACAGTGCCAGCAACCTTTCCTGTGTAGACTTGGAAGTCTGACACATAACCATTGTGAGGATCTGCAAGAACCCACACCTTTATTCCATACCGTTGCGGCTTGCTTCACATGTACTGCTTGAATGAGAGCCGTCCTCTGAATCCTACCATGGCCTCATCGATTGACACTTCTTGGTGTAGGTGGTATTCCATCTTGCAGGCCGTCCGAACACGCTCCAGAATGGGATGCACATGATGAAGTTTGTTGTGATTTTCCAATCCTCTGGGCGGATTTAGCATGCTATTGTTAGCATGTAGATACTGCATAATCTTCTCATACGCTCACGGGTCATCACCTTGAAATCGGACTACGTCCATAGAGATGGTGCTTACCCAAATACATCTGGTAGAGTGGTGCCTTCATAAATGTGGGGCTGTGGTTCCTTGTCATCATTGCCATTCTGCTATCTGGGTATATAGAGACAAATCCTGGGCCACTAGATGATTATTTTCAGCAGATGACATAGATAGTATGTCCAAACATGGGCTGTTAATTGCACACTTGAATATAAGAAGTTTGATGTGTCACTTGTGGAACTGGAGTCATGGGTCAAACTGTACAATCCTGATATCCTCTGTCTCACTGAGACCTGGCTAAAACCATCGGTTACTGACTCCCTCTGCTCCCTGCCAAGTTACTCTGTTATTCGAAGGGATAGGATATCAAACAAACGTGGTGGTGGAGTTGCTCTGTACTACAAAAATAATCTGACTGTCTCTCTTCTCGCTATCCCGGATGCTCAGTCAGTATGTGAATACTTGCATGCTACCGTTGCTTTGGGAGCCAAGAAACTGCATGTTATCTGTGCGTATAACCCCCCAGCGGGAGGGATTGCGGGTCTAGAGTACCTGTTGCAAAATACCTCTCAGAATTTTAATCATAATGAGGTTGTCATCTTAGGGGACCTAAACTTAAACT
Source organism: Neoceratodus forsteri (assembly GCA_016271365.2). Classification (NCBI taxonomy): domain Eukaryota; kingdom Metazoa; phylum Chordata; order Ceratodontiformes; family Ceratodontidae; genus Neoceratodus; species Neoceratodus forsteri. The sequence goes on from CM057449.1 coordinate 340,618,902, forward strand.
GGCTTGGGGCAGCTCTCAGTTCTCTTCAATCTCTGACTCATAGCTACAACCTGCATCAGATGGTAACAGTGCCAACTAGAAGTTTGTCTTCATCACCACTAGGCACACTATTGGACTGGGTGCTGGTAAACTGGATCAAACACATCTCAGACGCTGGTACTCTTGCTGATGCTTTAACTGACCATTCTCCTACTTTCTGCATCCTGTCCTTGGGGGCACCTCCATCTCCTCCACCACGTCTCATCACTCTCACAAACTTTGCTCACCTAGACCAAGAGGTGTTTCTGTATGACATCTCCAGAATTGATTGGTCGGAGATCTATCTATCACACTGTTCTCAGGATGCTCTTAACCTCTTCATCACTAAATTCCTTATGGTTCAATGTAAACTTGCCTCAAAGATCACCTGGAGAGTGAGGGGTAAACATACAAGATGGCTAAACAAAGACTTGCTCAAATGTTTGCACTTTAGAGATAAACTCTGGAAGCACTACAAAACATCAGGCCAGCAAACAGATTTCAACGCTTACCGTACGCTACGGAATTCATGTAAAAAACAAGTCAGAGCTGCTAAGAGCAAGTACTGTAAAGACCTACTGATTAACTCGGCCAATGATCCCAGAAAATTCTGGTCACACATCAAATCCTTCCTAGGATCCTCACAGTCAGCAACCCCTGGTGATATGCTGATAAATGATGTGCATTGCAATGACTCGCAAACCATAGCTAATTCTTTCAACCTGCATTTCTCTGATCTCTCCCAGTATACCTCTTCCTTCAATCCCACTGCAGTGTCCTCCCACTCCTCATCAGGAACCTGTCTGGATAAGTTGGAAGTGTTGTCCCCTGTGCCTCCTTATACTCCTCCATTCTATTTTAAGGCTGTGTCTAGAAAGGAAGTCCTGAAGCTCCTGAGGTCCATCTCTGATCGTACCAGCTCTGGCTCAGACTCCCTTGAACCCCGCCTCTTGAAACTTGCAGCTCCCCTTATTGCATTACCACTGGCCAAAATTTATACATTATCACTTTCAGGTGGAGTGGTCCCTGACCTCTGGAAAGCTGCACGGACCACACCTGTACTTAAAAAAGGGGATCCTAAGGTTGTCATGAACTACAGACCAATTGCCATACTCTCAGTACGTAGCAAAATCCTGGAGAAAATTGTCACAACTGACTATCTACTTAAGCACAGCCTGCTCTCAGATACCCAACATGGCTAAAGGACATAGCATGACAACTGCACTCCTTAAATTCACCACTGACACTCTTTCAAAAATGGATACTGGCAATCTGACTGGGGCTGTCTTTATTGACCTCACAAAGGCTTTTGACCTTGTTGATCACACTTTGCTTCTCTCCTCGCTCAACACCTGCATTTCTCCTCCTCTGTTGTTGACTGGTATGAAAGCTACCTGACAAATAGAACTCAAGTGGTGACATTTAATTCTCTCTATCGAACAGTACCACCATTAACATTGGTGTACCTCAGGACTCCATCCTAGGGCCCTCCTATTCTCTCTTTATATAAATAACATTGAGCTGCTTTAAAATCCTGCTCTGCTATTCTATATGCTGATGATCTTGTCATCTATACAAGTTCTACTAATATAGACACTATCAACACAACCCTTTCCTCTGACTTTAACAATATCCAGAACTGGCTATATGACCACAAACTGGCTGTCAACACTAGCAAAACTAAAGCCATGCTGCTTGGATCGGCCCCAAAGCTCCGGCTTACAAAACAGCACTGATGGTGTAGGACTTAGAAGGTCAATTACTGGAATGTGTGACCTCTTTCAAGTACCTGGATATCCGGCTAGATCAATCTCTTGATCTTAATCTTCATGTACAATCTGTTTGCAGAGCTGTCAACTCCAAACTGGGTGTTGCATATAAGACTAGTTATATGCTCATGCCATCAGCTAAAATGGCCATTGCAAGGGGATTCTGCTACCCACCCTAACCTATGGGGCTTCCTTATTTGGGGCTGCTCATAAAACTGACCTACTCAAATGGGATATTATGTATAACAACATATGTCGCTATGCCTCTTCTGCTCCTCAGCTTAAACACCACTGTCAGCTTTATAATGATCTTGGTTGGCTGTCTCCATTAGCTAGTAGGAAATACTACTTTGGCTGTCTTGTTGAGTCCATAATTTGAAATCAAACCCCTAGGTGTCTTGCAGCTATGCTTGTTCCTCAGGACACACTCCATGGTCTACGATCAGCTGACAAATCCTTTCTGAATTTGCCGAGGTGCCGCACGAGGAAAGGAACTGTTGCATTTGAACATGCGGCTCCACAGCTGTGGAATTCCCTTCCCCTCGACATTAGACTTTCTAGCTCCCACACAAGCTTTAAGAGAAAATTGTGCTCGAATCTGCTGATTGCTGATACCTGTTCCTGCTTTCACCCTACCTAATGACTGATGTCTCTGGCCATACAATAGTATTTCCTCACATCTATATAACCTCTTACTGCCTCAGCCTGTCCCGGCTCCCTTTCCCTGCCCATATACAATCTTGCAATGCAGGCATCTCCCCTTACACTTACATACACTCATATAATCTAATTTCATGGCTTGCTCCCCTCTTCCTCACTTACCAACCTTTTCCTTAATGACACCCCCTGCTCTCAATGGTTATTTCTTCCTTTTGTATTACCTGTTTTTGTTTTTGTGTACCTTGTTTCTGTTCATATGATGTGCCACCTGAAAATTTATTGTCCAAGGTCCTCTCTATTCATTGCATAGGTAGGCACCTATGAACTTATAAATGGTCTACTCTGTATGTCTCTGATATATTGTATCCACTTTAACTCATTGTATGTAAAGCACTTTACTTTGTATGTTCAAATATATTGTATCCTGTCTAACTCATTGTATGTAAAGCACTTATAATTTGTTATCCTGTTAAGTTTCTCATGTCTGTACTCTCCCGGGTCATGCCTGAAAATAGTCATTTTATGGCTAGTGCACTTACCAGTTAACAAAAGCTAAATAAATAAATAAATAATAATAGACATGTACAGCCGTAGTCAAAAAACATTTTATGTCGCACACCGTCACCAGAGTCCATCGGGGTCCACTTTATTTGCTTCTGCCTAGCTTACGGGCACTGTACCGGTTTGTCTCATCAGCTATCAGTTCATAGAGTATCGGTGGAAATGTGAGGTTCATGAAATCTATCGCAATCTTCTCTGCACCCATCACTGTGGTGGGACCCACAGGCTCCTTGAAGTCTTCAACATGCACTGGCTGTAGCAGACGTGTCCAACCATCATTGCGAACCTCATTCAGATGTGTTGAAAGTTGCTCATATTGTTCTGCAGCATCCACTTCAACAGGGCTACATGCACGCTGCAGTCTAGCCAAAGGGAGATCATCCTCACTGTCCGTGTAGTTTCTCTTCCGCCGTAGCTTGGCTAGTGGAACATCATCCTCTTCGCTCTCCGAGGAGTGCCTCTTCCAGCACACGTGGACAGGGCAGATCATCTTCACTGAATTCACTATCTGGTGTACTCAAAGGCATCATGCGCATCAAGTCCACCTGGATGTCGAATCATCAGAACTGCCAAACCCGGAAAGTCCTCTGCCTCATTGTCACTAGCACTATCAAACAAGCACAGCAGGTCGTTTTGTAGACATTCTCCATATTCTTCAGTTTGATTGCTCTGCGCCTTCACAACGTATTTGGACTGCCTCGGAAGGTCTCTCTGGAGGTTATAATGATTTTGAGGTTCTATCAATCTCTGGCGGTTGTAACGATCTCTGGCAGTTCTACAGATCTCTGGAATGTTCATTCACAGACTCTACAACAGAAAAATAAAGCCATATCTTTGCACCAGAGCCACACAAACTTGCTGCATCCAACATATGTTCCGCCTACAATGCTCCATTACCGGTACAATAAAAACAAACTGTGTGTAACAGTTTGGCGGCCATGGCACCACAAGCCATGGACCTGGCACCAGCTCACACAAAACGGTTGCCATGCAACAACACAAAATGGCATTCTGTATATCACACCTGTCTTGTAACCATCTACCACAGGTGAGGGCAACCAACCCTCCGAGGACTCCATTTTGTGGGATGGTTTAGTGTGTTTGGAGGTGGGGTGGAGGACCCTGACAGCGTGAGAACCATTTTGTGAGCAGGCGTCAGGTCTCGGAGGGAGAGGGATCACCCAGGCAGTAGGTGCTGCTCTTTGTTGGACAGTGCGGGGCCTTGTGTCACCCACCACCGTCCCACAAACAGCCACGCCTGTTGTCTGGGTGCCCCCCCCAGACCTGCCGCCAGCTCACACAAAATGGTTGCCACGCTGTCACAGTCCTGCCCCCCAACGGCAAACACACGCCACCATCCCATAACATGGATTCCCTGGTGGCCAGTGTTCTCCACACCCCACGGTATCCAACAAAAAACATGACGGCATTCCCCACGGTGTTCAGTGGTCCCTCCCCCCCAAAGCAGGCAACAACACAAAATGGCATTCTCTGTATATCACATCTGTCTTGTAACCATCTAGCCACAGGTGAGAGGTAACCAGCCCTTCGGGGACTCCATTTTGTGGGATGATTTTGTGTGTTTGGAGGTGAGGTGGAGGACTCTGACAGCATGGGAACCATTTTGTGAGCAGGCGCTGGGTCTCGGAGGGAGAGGGATCACCCAGGCAGTAGGTGCTGCTCTTTGTTGGATGGTGGGGTCTTGTGTCGCCCGCCATCATCCCACAAACAGCAACGCCTGTTGCCTGGGTGCCCCCTCCTCCTCAGACCTGCCACCAGCTCACACAAAATGGTTGCCACACTGTCACAGTCCTGCCCCACTGGCAAACATGCCACCATCCCACAACATGGATTCCCTGGCCCATCACCCTCTGTGGTCCCACCCAGCACATAGCAGAACCACATGAAGCATAGCAAAAACACACAGAATGCCATACAATCCCCCAGTGGCCCCCACCCAATTGGAGGAAAAGGTACCGTTACCTGGCTGTTACCCACCCAGAATGCCCTCCCCCAACCACAGCATAGTAAATGCATGCTTGTGGGCAATACATATGACAAAATGCCCAAAAACAAACACCATCCAGCACATTTGCAGAAGTACCTTACCTGGCTGAGGACCGGAGCACAGAAGAAAACACCCCTCCACCCCAAACGCCATCCCCCAACAGCATAATGGCATGGAACAGATGGCAAAACACGGAGAAACACCGCGACCTGTCCCCTCCACCCCAAACGCCATCCCCCAACCGCATACCGCATGGAACATATGGCAAAACACTGAGAAATGATGCTCAAGCCAAACAGGAGCACCGACAAAACCAGGGCGACCTGTCCGCTCCACCCCGAACGCCCTCCCCTAACCACATGACGCATGGGACCAGAGCCGCAGACACCATAGCCTACCAATGACAAAGCATTCCACCGGCTCCCCCGCTGCCCCCGCCGCCCTCCCCCGCTGCCTCCATGGGTCCTGCTCTGAAAGCAAAGCAAGCAGTACAGCACAGTAGGGGACAGAAGCACAAACGGCAAACCAAATGCCGACATCCACTTGCAGATGATAGAATAACAGTGTAAAGCAGGAGCACAGAGTTTAGAGCAGATGCCCAAAAACAAAAGAATAAAACAAGCAATAAATAGCCATTTCTGTACTATTTTAACCAATTTGAGTGTTTTGGGGCTTTCATTTGAGTCAGAAACCGGAAGTAGGGATTCTCGCTGAAGTCGACTCAAAGAAAGACCCTGAAAACAGTCAAATTGAAACAGAAGTTAAATAAAAGTTGCCAATTAAATACCTGAAAGTGTGCAGCTGTCAGGGAAAGATAACGAGTAGCTCAGCAGGTGCAACAAGCGGCAAACTGAGACAAGCTGTAATCGACCTCCACGCAGTACCGAAATGAGGATGTACAGTTTGAAACAGCGTTTTCTTATCTTTTTTCAATTGGACTCCTACACTTACCAGCCAATTAAAGGAGGCTAATTGTGTGAGGTTTCACCCCAAGAGTTTTAAAAAGCAATAGTTCTATTGGCTGGCAAGGACTGGCAGAAAAAGGTACTGACGACTCCACACATAGCAGCGGCACACAGGGACTCTACAGCTGACGTCTGTATTCATCCTAGGACACATGGGGGAAAGTGATCTGCCTACTCCAAGTGGTGGCTAGGACACAATGAGTTAAATACACTTAAACCCCTCCCCGGCTTACTAGCTCACTCCTACAGGATACTGACAGCCAGCTGCTCAAGCTTAAATGACAGCATCACTGTCTCTTGTGAAGCACTTTTCCTATCTAGTGTAACTGCTCCTTCTAGCTCTCTCTCTAAAAACCACCAAGTACAGTGTTAACTGTACAGCCTCTCTTTGGCACCAGTGTGTCAGACTTGATAACTGAATCAAGCTGCCATGTCCCTATCAAGGGATGCTATCTACTTCTGCTCCTTGCTACCAGACTTGGTACAGCTGGCACCAGATGCCTAGCTAGGCCGCTGCTACCCCCCTCTGAACCACTACTGGGTAGTGCATGGCTGTCCAAGGCACCTTCGGAAACTGCCTCACTTGGCTGTGGGCAGCGACTTACTTGACCTTACCCTACAAACACAGGTGGACATATGCCCTTCCCTAGCATATGGGTAGTAATGGTTAGCTATACCCTAATAATTAAACCAGTGTCCAACCACCTGAATCATCTGAAGCCTCGGTGGCAGAAGGTACGAGCCAAATTTAGCATAAACCTTTCTGCCAGAAAGGTAATCTTTATCCTCCTGCTCCTCTCTGGCAACATTCACTCGAACCCAGGCCCACTCACTTCAATGGGCCCTGGTGTTCATAAGGTTAAAGGCCTAAAAATAGCCTCACTGAACATCTGCAGTTTAACCACAAAATTTGACCAACTACAGGCATGGATGGCCCTCCATACCCTGTACATCCTCTGCCTAATGGAGACCTGGTTGACCAGTAGGATTAAAGATAGCAGAAGTTGCCCTCAAAGGCTTCCAAGCATACAGGATTGATAGAATAGGCAAGAGAGGTGGGGATGCCTCATCTATGCCAAGGACTTCTGCAGTACTCTGTCTTTCCTGGAACCAGGATGGCAGAGGACCATGAGATAATAGTGATAAAGGCACAGGTCGGTCAGAATGGCAAAACTCATCCTTGCCACAATCTACCTACCCCAAGAAAGCCACGCAGGCCTTCCCACAATTATGGATGTTATCAGCACCCTTCCAACGGGACTGAGCTTGTCATTACCAGGACTTTAACATAAATTGGGATGGAAAGGAGGCTGCCCTTTCAGGATCTGATAGCCACCTCCAACCTGACACAACTTGTCACCTGCCCCACCAGGCAGAACTATAAGACAGAAACAGTACCTCATGACTGGGTCCTAGCAAGCTCACCATCCGGATCTCTGAGATCAAGGTTCTCCCAGACACGCTAAGTGACCACTCCCCAGTCAACTTCCTGTGGTCTAATAAATTTACCAAAAGCCCACCCATCCTCATTGAAAGCAGGGTCTTGAGGAAGGGTAAACTTGGAGCCTCAAATCAGCCCTTGCCCTGCATGACTGGACTCCTATCGACCTGGTGCCTGCCTACCCTTGATCAGGCCCTCAGTTAATTCATTAAGGGCTTTAGCTCCATCTGTGACATCTATGCCCCGCTCATGAAAAGAAAAATTTGGGGGCTGGCAAATGGCTGGATTGATGGGGAGCTCCTCTCCCACCTGAAAGAAAGGGACATACTCTGGGAGAAGACCAGAAACACAGGTAGCAAGCATGACTACCAGTGTTACAGAACAGCCGGGAACCGCTGCACCAAGCTAATCCATCTCGCCAAAGCCAACTATCATAAGGCCCAGCATTACAATTTTTGGGGTGATGGGAAAAGATTCTGGGATAACATCAAAAGCATCCTTGGAAAGGAGGACAAGAAGCACCCTCAGCTGCTCAGTATCAGTAACACCCCCACTACAGACCCTCTAGCTATTGCAGAAGCCTTCGATAAGGCCTTCACCGATCTTACCCCAGTGCTACCACCTGCCTATTTTCAACCTGGTTTGAACCATTCCAACAACGTGTCTACTGAGTGTTCTCACCAAGGACCTTGGTTTTCCATTTTTACTGGTAACACCAGTAGAAATCACAGAATCCTGCTTGGTTTATGGATTTTAATTCTTGTACCAGTGCCTCACGGAAATTGCATTTCACTGCACAGAATCCCTAAGATTTCAGCATCTTTTAAATTGTTTTATTTTTTTCTTTCTATACCACCTTCTCCAAGCATCAGTCTCCACTTTTCAGAGATCCCTAGGCTGGGTATCCCCTGGCTTCACCCCAGATAATGCTCAGGAGCTCCTGTGGGCCTGCCCCCATCTTACCTGGCTTGTACCCCCAGGTGGGAAAGGAGGGACCCAGATCACCCCTCCATAGTCCCTTAGGTTATGAATTCTGGGGAAGCTGGGTCCCTTCTACCAGTGACTAATATGGGGTGATTGTTACTGGTTTTCTGGTCTCTGTCCCTAAGGGCACCGGCATTCAAGTGGACCCAAGGAGGTAAGGCACATAGAGACATGCCACTGCTACAGAGTCTGGCTAGTGTCCTCCCTCCCAATTGCTCTGCAGCCCCATTGCACCACCACCCATGGTCACCCAGGTGGCAGTAAGCAGCAGGACCTGCAGCCTACCATCCATGGAGGAGGAGGAGAGCAGCCACAGGTGCTCGATCCTACTCCCTGGCAAGACCTCCAGCAACTCAAGTTCACCTCTGACCCGCTGGCATTGCAAGCAGTAGTGCTGCCACAGTGCCAGCGGACTAGCATTTCAGCATCTTAAAATTAATGCTGCTGTGCTTTGCATTCTTTTCTGCTTTGCTGCATATACAATCAGTAAGGAAACCTCCCACGCTACTTTGTTGTAATCAGCCATTCAGTTTAATCCCCTATGCTTCCCACTAACCTCTCCATCAGCTGAGGACTGCTTTCGTTCCTGAAACCACAGTTTTCATTTAGTATGTACTTAAGCGTCTTTTACTATTTATATTACACTGGATGATACAAAAAAAAAAAAAGTATCAGCTCACATGGGCAGGGCCACTGGAAAATTGTGGGAAAAGTAACCTGAAACTGCAGAGATTTTTTGCAAAACTTGCTGGGAAATTGAGGGAGTTGTACTATAGATCCTGAGTGCTTCACAATAAATCCTTTAATGTTTTCTGCAGCATATATTAGTCAGCATAAACTACTAAATGAATACACACTGACACTTGAATATGTTTTAAATATGAAGAAAAACTTTTGTTCCTAATTTGAATCCTAAACGGATAAGATGTGTTGCCTCTCTTCCAAAATATAAAAACATCTGCCTCATACAGTGCTAAATAGATTTTATTTAGTGAGCCACAGAAAATCAATATTAAATAAATCCAGAATAAACAAATTTTTCTGTTTGTGGATATAGAATAGTGAAGCCTGATCAAAAGCTATTTACATGTGTCTGTCAACTATTCACCCACTTTGGTGTAAGAAAAATAAGCAGATGGAGTGGCAAATAATTCTGTTTAGTAAACTGTTGTAAAGTGTTTAATGTTCATAAATTGCACTGTAGGTACTGTGCACTATTATTGAAATCATATATTAAAACATTATATATGGATGTTATTATGGCTGGCAGTAGAGCCTAGTGGTTAGAACAACAAACAGTAATTGAACTGGTTACATCCAGCAGACTTGGGTTTGATTCCCACAACCTCCACTTGCAGACTGTGTGACTCCGAGCAAGTCACTTAACCTCCCCAGTGCTCCTGGGTCACCCCTGAAAACAGGCACTTCTGCCTAGTGGGCCTTACCTGGTTTACAAAGAATATATTTAAAAAAATGCCAATATAGGTTTACTACATCATACAGTAGTCAGGGTACCATGTAATTTATCTGAGTTTTACTTGGACTGCAATGATTTTGCATAGGTAAAGATAAATGTTTAGATACATTTTATGTGTTTTATAAGCTTGTTTTTAGATTTTAGTTAGGTTTTTATTGTATTCTATGCATGTGAGCATTTAGGTTTTAGATTGCTAAGCACAGGGTCACAGTTACCAACTAGCTCATTCAAGTTTATAATCAGCAGGGCCATCCAAAATCCTCAGTTGTTTGAATGAAAGCTAGTCTGAATTAAAGTATGTTCACAGGGAAGAAACTGCCTTACTGCTTACAAAAAGACTTCACAGTTAGCACGCCATTTAGGTGAATGGGACCATTTGCACCTTTTCTCCCACCTGCTATTTCAGTCCCTGTGACAACAAAAAGTATCCAAATATACTGCTTCAACAAAAAGCAAATGTTAAGTGTTTAAGTGTACTTAAGTTTGGCCAGTGGATTCTGAAAGCACATGCAATGACACACAGAAGGTAAGTCCCCAGGGGCTGTATGATGCTGGTGGGCAGAGCAGTGCTCAATTCACGTCTGAGCTCAGACATTATTTTCCATTTGAAGGTCCTTCACTAATCACTTGTGGATTTTTAGGCGTAAGACACTTTATTTAAAAAAAAAGTTCAGGCAGTTTATTTTTGCTCCTCCTACCCCCCGGGCCATCCACTCCTTCAGGCCTGCCAAGGCACCTTCCCACTGCTGCTGAGTCCCAACCACCATTCACTGCCCCTTACTGCCGTGCTACCATGTAAGCCAAAGTAACCCTTCACCGGGTGGGCCCCTACCCCTCTAGGAGGCCACCAGGGGAGTAGAATTGTCCCAAAAAGCTTCCTTTGCATCCCAAGCATGGCAGGGGTCAGAACAGACTCCTGTCTCTGGGGCTTTGAGCTTATGGAGGGACTAGCAGCTATCCTCTGGTTGACCAGAGGGTGTTTTCCATTTTCTTGGGAGCATGACAGGCCACATTATGTCAAGGCACAAGCCAACGTCCATCATGCCTCCCACAGTGAGGGCCGGGATGCCATGCCTCTGGCCTCCACCAAGGACCAGCAAACACTGAGCTGTGAACCCACCCCTCCTCCCAGGAGAAGGTGAGTGGTCATTGGACACTCAAGCCTTTACCCACCCCCACCCCGGCCGGCCCTCCAACACCCATGTTTGTTCCTGAACCCTGGTCAGTGGTGTCAAAGGCATAAACCAATTCAGGCAGTTAAATGATAGGAAAAACAAAGGTAGTCCACCTCAGTGGTGGTGGTTCAGATTAATTCACATCTGAGTTCTAACAAGCAGAGACCAAGTCATTTGTAACTTGTGCATATAGGGTGTGGGTGTTGAAGAAAGGGATCATAGTGCTGTCACTACTGCCATCACCCCTGAGGGATGTGGACTGCATTGTTGCTACTGCCATCACACCTGAGAAGCAGGGGCTGTAGTGCTTCTGCCATCACCACTGGTGGATGGGGAATGTAGTACTGTTGCCTTCCCACCTGAGGGATGGAGCCCATAGTGCTGATACTGCCATCACACCTGAGGAATAAGGAATGTAGTACTGCTGCCATCACACCTAAGGGATGGGGGCCACAGTGCTGCTGCTTCCATCACACCTGAGGGAGGGGGGTCCATAGTGCTGTTGCTGCTGCCATCACACCAGAGCGATGGGGGCTATAATGCTGTTGGTGATCCCATCACACCTGAGGGATGGGGGTCAAGTGCGTTGCTTATCATACCTTAGGGATGGCGGTTGTAGTGTTGCTGTTGTTGCCATCACATCTTGTACCTAAAATAACTTTACATTGGTACAAGGGATGAAGGATGTGCAATAGTGGAGGTCAAAACTGCTAAAATGCATGTTAGCAGGGTTACAAATTGTTAAATAAAGTACACAAAACCAAACACCAGTAAAACTGGATTCTGACTTAGCAGACACCGTGACAATACCATTTTTACAATGTGCAAAATGAAGTTTGCCCTTTCTCAATCCCATTAAACCAGTTCCTGTTTCTCACCCGACCTTCTACTTTAAAAGGGTGATGGTTAAGGAGGCCCTAACTATGGTCAAGAAAGTACTAGGTAAGACCAGACTGGGCAGTGACGGATAGACATGAAACTTCTATCCCTCACCTTGGATGTTCTTATAGTGCCCATTACCATGCTGTACAATAAGTCCCTGGCCCTTGCCCAATTCTCAGTGGTTGGGAAGCAGGCCTTAGTTACGCCAGTGCATAAGGAGGTGACAAGTCTCTGGTAGCCAACTACAGACCCATCTCGTATTTTTCCCCCCTGTCCAAGCCACTGGAAAAGATTATGGTGGGTCAACTCATCACCTCAATAAGTGTAATCTACTACGCCCCAACCAGTATGGCTTCAGACAAAATCACATTACCACCACTGTCCTGCTGGACTACATGAACTGTGCACATAAGGCCCTGGATGAAGGCAAGCTGGTGGGGTCTGTCTTTATTGACTCACCAAAGCCTTGATACAGTCAACCACCCCTGTTACTGACCCAACTGCAAAACATGGGGTGGCACCCAATGCCCTGTGCTGGTTCCAAGACTACCTGATACAGAGAAATCAGTATGTCAAAACTGGGCAAACAGTATCCAGCGCAAGAGAGAGTATTAAGGGTACCCAGGATCAATACTAGGACCCCTACTCTTCAGCCTCTTCTTAAATGACCTTCCACAGCTTGCAACACCAAACTCATACTATATATGGATGATGCTGTGCTCCTGAGCAGCAGCACATCTCAGGCTGCCCTACAATCTGAGCTGCAGAACTCCTTCTCCAAACTCAAGGACTGGTTCTGTAGTCATAAGTTGCTACTAAACTACAAGAAGACCAAGGCCATGTTTATGTCCAGCCCCCACAACAAAAATAAGCACCACCCCTCATCATCTCCAACTCATGCAGTGAGCCGCTGGAACAAGTCCACTTGTTCAAATATCTGGGGGTCATAATAGATGATACCCTCATGTTTGTGCACCATATTGACTCTGTGATCAAGACAGTCAGTACCAAGATTGGTGTCCTGTACAGGCACAGGCAATACCTCTCTCCAGGGGACCTCTGCCTCTCAGTCCACAGTTTCATTATATCTACTATTGACTATGGACTAGTGGTCTACGGGGCTGCAATGGATACAGTGCTCAAGAGGGTTCAGACTGCACTCAACAAAGCCGGCAGACTCACCTTGGATGCTGAGTGTGGCACTCACACCTGTACTCTGTACGAACATGCAAACTGGCTGTCATTAAGAAAGAGGGTCAAATTCCATACTTGCATCCTAGGGAAGAAAGCTCTATTGGGTAAAACACCACCTTGTGTAGGCAATTTGATCAAGGTGACCAACTTGTTACAGGTCACCATAGGGAGGACTAGAGGGGCCTTGGCTATCCCCTTTCATCACATCTCACTTGGGCAATATGCATTTGCCTACCAGGCCCCCTGTGGATGAATGAACTCTCTGGCACCTCTTGGCCACCAATTGTCTGGCCCAATTCAAAACTTGACCTCAAACAGCACCTAATAACACTCTCTAAGTGCACCTGCCCCTAAGTCCAGCCACACCCGCTCTCTCTGCTCCCCAGCAAGCACTAGGCAAGCCTCAGGTACCCCCTCCATCTATCCCTTCTCATGACTTGCCTCAACAATCAGTTTGCATCATGCTCCTTCAACACCCACCACCCCACCTTCTCCCCCAACTTCCACTCCTGTGAGTTTCCCTAACATTCACTACTAATGCAGGCTGCCTGCCCATGCCCCCTCACACACCATAATTTACTGTAGCATGTCTTTTCCACTCAGCCTCCACTCACCCCCCATTTCTCCCTATACCTTATTGCCTTTCTTCCCCTACCCTTCACCTCCCCCACAGTACCCACCTCTCTCTGCACTCTCCTTTCTTCACCCCACTGCCAGCTATCCCCATCCTTCTGAACTACTAACAAGGCACTTTGTGGCTGCTTATTTCCTCCACCCTCATAAAGTGTTTTCTTGTTATTTTAACTTGTACCTATGTTTTGAGTTATTCTGTAAGTTCTGAATCCAAGTTGTATCGTTCATTGTAATGTACCTTTGCTTCCTCCTAATGTACTTTGTTTTGCAATCTATGAAGTAGAACCTTTGTAAAAGAGCATGCACTCAAGGACTTTTCTGAATCATTAAATTAATAAAAAAAATTCAATAAATCTCATGTATCTTTCCACAATGGGGTCAAGCTCACTAGCATACATATGTTCCCTAGATCCCACTGTCCCCCCCAAGAAGTGGAACTACTTATGTCAGTCTCCAGTCCTTCTGAACTATACCTAAAGCCAGTGAGTTACTGAACATCACTGCCAGGGCCACTGCCAGCTGCCCATTGAGCTCCTTTAGTACCAGTGGGTGCAACTCATTAGGCCCCAGAGATATGTTTAATTTCAGGGCCATCAGGGCTCTGCAGGCCATCTCTGGTGATACCTGCCCTACCACCAGCTTCTGACTTGGGCCTTAGCTAATCCTCATTCTGGAAGCTGGCCATGCTTCTCCTTCATCAAAACAGAGCAGAACTTGTTCAGCTCACTTGCCTTGTCCTTGTCCTTGTCCTTCTCACCCAACCGTCAGTCTTTATATATGCTGTTTCTTTTCTCTTCTCACTGGCCTACCTAAAAAAGACTTTATCATTCATCTTCACAACATCTACAGTTCTGAGCTCAGTTTTTGTCTTGGCCTTACTGATCACAACACTTGCAGTCTTAATGATTTTCCAGATAATTTGACATACTCAACTTTGTGTGGTTTACCTTATGCTCACTAAGTGTTGCTCTTTTTTTCTCTTACTGCCTTCCTTCCTTACTTCACCCAGAAACCACATAAATCTTTTTCTATTCAGATTTTTTGCTACCCTTATGCAGCCACTAGTGACCTCCCAGAATCCCTTTTTAATTAACCCAATTTTTTCTGCACTCCTTCCAGATGCAGAACCCCTATGATTTACAGTTGAGAGTGTAAAAAGTTGTAGGAGGGACAATACTACTTAGTTTTTATTTTCATTTTAGGCAGTTTTATCTTTAAGACCTAGTTGAAGGTTTTACTGAGTAAATGTGATGGCTGTGTGTGGATAGCAATCAAGGTTGTGTGCCTAATATTGATTTTATTTTGAAGGTGCTTCTGGGTCTTTTCCATTGATTTGTGATTACAGCTCATATAAAGATACCACTCAGCCAATCAGGCTTCACTGTTTTAAAACCCATTTAGTACTATATCTAATGGTTAACACTGGCCTGATACAAAGGCATCATTCTGCATATTTCATTGGTGATCCAAACCCATGATCTTGTGCCATCATTAACAACTGAAACTAGTCTGAATTGTAAAAATATTTTTAGGGAACATGAATATTCATACAAATGGAAATACAGATACAAATACCTGAACTTTTTATTTGAAGAGCCCTGAAGATTTCATTTGAAGAGAGGCTTAGCCCTGTGTATTACCATAGTTATTACTGTCAGTTAGATATTTGGCATGTTGCATGCAACAGGAGTCAGGAGTGGCAGTAGGTGAACGAACATCTGGATGGAATTGTTGGGTACCACTGATGCTGAATCTGGGACAATTTTTGTTAAATTTTAGATTTAGAATAAAGGGTTATTACTAACCAATTAATGCACAGCAAACAACTGTGGTGAGCAGTGAATTGAGCTGTGAGAACTTATGGAATACTGTACATCTAACACCCAACAGTAAATAAGAGCACTAAGCGAGGAGACAAAGCCTAATATCTACTAGGCAAAATGTTAAGTTTTTCTTTTCCTGATATGACATTATTGGGCACATATTACGTGTGTAGCCTTAGATGTCAGTCTTCATGATTTGCACATAGTATTTGTAATAAACAGTAAGAAAAACTCTTGTTCATTGCTTGGTGCTCTGATTTAATGTTGGGTACCAGATTTTTTTCTGTCTTAGTTCTTATTGCTGCATTGGAGCACCATGGCTGCATCCTGGTGCAAGCCCCTATCTGATTGCTGTGAGAATTTATACAGTCAGTTGCTCGGACAGCTAACATATGACGTTTAGTGTGGTGGCATGCAAGACAATGTACCTAGGAGACAGAAACAGAAAATGGTTTCATAAGTCAATTGGGAAGGTATTGTATGCAACATAGCACGAAAAGGATTTGAAGTTATTACAGATTTGACCTTGAAAATGTACAAACAGTGGTCACCAGTGGTTAGTAGAGTCAACAGAGTGCTGGGTTGCATTATAAAAAGGACTTCTGCAGTAACTGGTAGATGGGGAGGGGGAGGCAGCTTGGATGACCTCCTGTAGGGAGGGAGAAAAGGCTGCACAGGAGGGTCGCTGTCACCTGGCGGCAGAATGTAGCAGAGCGCTGTCCACAGGCAGTGACAGTCAGGTGGGGGAGGGATGCCGAAGTCTGGAGGGGAGCACTTACAAGTACAAAACCCACCTTTTGGTCATGCATGAAGGCGAATTTTCATGGTGGGCAATCTCCATGCCCTAACTCAGGTACGGTAACTATATGCTCCTCACAAAACGTGGCAGCCTTGTGGGCCTCTGCCAAGGGAAGGAGTGGGTCTGTTGGCAATTAGTGAAAGGGAACAAGGGATAGCCCATAGCTTTGGCCAAATGAGGGAATGCAGGAGGGGCAAGCATAAATAGAAAAGGGAATAACTAGGGAAAGGGGTTGATAACAGCATTATACAAGATACAGGTTAGACCTTAGCTGGAGTATTGTGTTTACTCTGCTCGCTACATTACAAAAAGACAAAGTGGATGTAATAGTACAGTGCAGCCCCATAAAATGATTAGGGGGCTAGACAACATGACATGAGAAGAGACTGGGGCACCTGGAGATGTTCTTCTAGGAGGGAGAATGAGGCGTGATATGATTGAGGTATTAAATCATGTGTGGTTATGCAACAATAGACCTATAGAGATGGTTTATCAAATTCAAGATAAAAGAACCACACAGCATGATTACAAGTTAATGGCTAAGATAGGGACATGCAGTAATGGAACACAGTTTTCCACAGAGAGTAATAGGGTTGTAAGCATATTACCAGAGGAGGTGATAAGCACAGACAACGTACAGTGTTCAAGGTCAGACAGATACAGATGTCAGAACAAAAAGACATTTCAGTTTATGGCTGTTAAGATAGCAGGAAAGTGAATATGATGGTCTAAACACCGTCTCACTTCCCCCCTCTCTCTACACCTACAGTATGTACATGCATACATGGTAAGCAAACATGTTTATCATTAAGCTATCAGATAGCCAGTGTTTAAGGTTTCTTTAGCGTATGTGAGACATCTGCAGAACTTGCACCACAGAAAATGTTCTAGAAGCTGGTGACACATGATGACTGATGTACAGTGTGGTGGGTACTGTGCTGCTGTTCAAGTTTCAGTGAGTCAGCAGTTTCTGATCTCGATGAACAAGGCAGCTCCAACATTTGTTGCATTAGTTCATGGGGTTCAAGTATTGTATGACCTATTGGTGTCAGCTGCACTGTTCTTCAGATGAGATACCATTATTGGTGATTTCTTTGGTAATCTTTGCATTGTTATATATTTTTTTAATTTCTGTTTATTAAAAGTTTTTGATTTAATTTCTATTTAGTAAAAGTTTTTGATTTTGACACATGTACCACAGAAGAAAAACAACACAATATACAAACAGTGGGCATCTAGGAATAACGTGAAACTCTGCATTGCCATATGTCCATTATACAATAGAAGTAAATGTTACAGGTCCTGCGGCCAAAGTCAATAAAGGCACAAAGTCTGGTCTTTGGTCCAACATGTCCTGGACCCAGCGGGCCCAAATTTTGTTGAATTTAGAAACTGTATGATTTACTTTTGCTGTCAGTTGCTCCATGTCCTAAACTGACCACATAATGCCCTGCCAGTTCTTCAAAGTTGGTATCTGGTTTGTCAACCATAACTTTTGTTAACATTATTTTATTTTTTATTTTACAATGTACATATATACAGTACACAGTACAGCTCAGATGAGAAACAGCTGTTTGCTTTCAGTGGAGTCCATCTGTTAACCTGTTTCCCAGCTGGGAGCAAAGAAGCTCTGGGTGCTCAAAGGATATACTCAGGGTCATACATTAAGTAAGAGACTCCACTGAAATGTGAACCTGGCATCCTGGAGCTTCCTGGCTTGATCTACAGTTCTATGCTGGAAGTAATGGATCACATTGCCTCCACTCATAGAATCTCAGAATCTGATAGCAGGATACTGATCACTCCTTTCAGCACAGGAGTCAGCAGCTCCTCATGGGAAGATAAACATTACTTTTGCAAACCTTCAGTGGCAGAGACTACTTTCAATATGAGAAGGAGTACAGGGAGTGGCAGATTTAGCTGAGGAAACCTAAAGCTGTTCACATGACATAAATTGCACAATAGGACCAAAGGACAGAAAGATTAAGCAGCCACTATTAACTAATGAAGTCGCTCTAGCCACAAAATGTTGATATCAGTCTTAGGTGGAAGTAAGTAAGCAATAATACCGACAGGGTAGACGAGTACTAGACTATACGGGACCACCCAGGGGAGTAATGAGGCCCGATGCCACAGGCAGAGGGTCTTATAGCCCTTGGAAGGTCCAGTATTGCCCATACCGCCCACCCTGGAGGGTATTATTGCGCCTAGAAAATGGGCCACTGTATTTTATGTGTTTAAAAAAAAGACTTTTATGTTAGTGTTGAAGCTCTTACTTGATTTGAAATAAAATAGTTCCCCTGCCTGTATTTTAATTATGTGCTTTTTGTTTTTTTTTACTCTAGGACTTTTGTCCTAATTGAGCCTCTGTAGTTTGCCTGTTTTTTTAGTTGGTTGTCATGGTTTCTTGCTCCCACACAGGTGCTGACTGATTAATTGAAAAGTTTTTAACTGGGTTTTTTTTTTTCACATACATTGAATCATTCACTGTATTTTATTCATTTAGTGATTGTTTGCTTGGAAATCTGCTCAAGGAATGGGGCGGTTGGGCAAGCATGGATGAAAAGAACAGGTACCTTTCTGTTGTTTAATGCTCCTTTTACAGTGGGATACTGAGAGGGGACACCTGCAAAACTGCTAAATTAATAGAATTGGCAGGGCGTGGAGTTGTCAGGCAGGCGGTCGCACTGTGGAGTAGCCATCTACGGACAGACCGTAACTACAGTTTTGAAGGAGAGAACTCTAGCGAGGAAGTAGGGAGACAAAAGGAAACCTGCCTTTTGAATAAGGCTTACAAGAAATGAAGCAGTTATTTTTTTAAGCTAGCAGTTCACTGGTGTGCAGTCTTGTGTCGTCTTTCTGTGTTGGGGCTACCTTATCCTTTCATGGCTGGATCGCTTGAGTCAGGTCCGCTTTCTGACAGAAACAAAAATAGATTCTCACTGCTATGCTTATCACTTAGCAAACAGATAAATTACTACAAAATGGTGGAAACGCTATGGGTCTGAGCCATGGAGAAACCACAAATTACTATCACAGATAAGGTACTGTTGTCAAATTTACTGATGAGGAGAATGTTCTTTTTATGTGTCTTTAAGCGGGGAGAATGGGAGAGTGTGCTAGGAATTGTTGTACTTGGTCAGTAAGCTAGCAAAAACAAAGAAACAATAAAAACATTGCTTTTGTTTGTTTTCTATGTACAGTGCTATTATGTTTTTTCAATTATTGTGTGGTGTCTGCTCTAAGGACTTAGTTTGTGAGTGTGTGTGTGTTGGGGGAGGCTCTCGCTAAGGGATTAAAAAATGGTGGCAGTTTGAAATAGTGTGCCCAGCGTCAGCCAATGAGGAAGCAGGGTGCTGGGCATAAGGATACTTTGCTGGCTATCAGGCAGGTTTGGGATGGGGCTGTTTATTTGGTGGGCATCTACTGTCTGATAGATGCCCACCTAAATAAGTGTCTCAGCCAGTCAGAAGAGAGAATTGTCTTTGCCCATTTTCTAATAAAGCATACCTTATCAGCACTGCTTAGGTGTTGAGTCTTCCATCTGCATTTATGGATTTCTGAGATGTC
Organism: Neoceratodus forsteri; assembly: GCA_016271365.2. Taxonomy (NCBI): domain Eukaryota; kingdom Metazoa; phylum Chordata; order Ceratodontiformes; family Ceratodontidae; genus Neoceratodus; species Neoceratodus forsteri. The sequence continues at coordinate 340,638,861 of CM057449.1, forward strand.
TTTTCCTTGAAGACTTCTCTAACCTAGACCATACAGGCCCAATGAAAAGGGCATGTGTATCATTGGTCTTATCTTTGTTGTAGAAGGAGAAGATGTCCCATTAAGTCAGTCCATAGTTACTACTACCTTACTTCCTGGCCTAGTGTCACAGTGGGTTATTCATGCCCTTTTTCCCTCCCTGCTGCTTCCTCCCTTCTTGGTCCCCCTGAAGTGGGATTATGACTACCGTGGCCCTGTCCCACCCATGTTTGAACCCATTAATGGTCCTTGCCCCACAACCTCTGCTGATAATCTGTTCCAAGGCTCCACAACCTTTGTGTAAAGTAAAATATCTTCACATCCTTCCTGAGTTTACCTACCACTAATCTCCAGTCATGCCCCTCATGGCTGTATCTCTATTTCTAAGAAACAGGTCCTCACAGTTTACCCTATTTATATCCCTTAGGAATGTATATGTGTCTAGTATGTCCCTCTCCCATCTGGCCTCCAGCAAGCACATGTTCAATGCCTTCAGATGTTCCTCATATGATCAGCCCTGCTGGTCCTGAATCATTTGTGTGACCCTTTGCTGCACTGTCTCCAGCCTATCAAGGCCCTTTCTCAGACTGGGACTCCAAATCTGGGCACAGTACTCCAGGTAAGGCCTCACTAGTGATCTGTATGTGGCAGTATTACCTCCCCATTCTACTGAAAAACCCCTCCCTATATATCCCAGCTTCCTAGATGCCTTGTTAGAGGCCTTATTGCACTGGCTGGTTGTCTTGAGTGAGTCAATAATGAGGAGTACCAGATCTCTCTCTCTCCTCCGATGAAGTGGTCAGCTTAATCCTTCCAGATAGTACTCTGCATGGGCTCTTATTCCTTGTATGCATCTACTTGCACTTTTGGCATTTATTCTCAACTGCCAGAACTTCAACAACCTCTCAAGCCTTTCTAAATCTCTCTGAAGCTCCCTCACCCTTCTTCACTGTACACATTTGCTACAGAGCTTTCTGTCATCAGCAAAGAGACACATCTTACTCTGAACACCTTTTCCCGTGTCCCTGATGAACATATTAGTAGAACAGGTCCCAAGCCTGATCTCTGCGACACACCACTTGTGACCCTCCTGCATTTAGATTTGCATCATATCCTGCTTTTCATAACTGGCTTCCCATTCACTTAACTAATCCCTTCTGTACATCTAAATCCTCCAGATTTTTGAGTAGCCTCCTGGGCAGCACAGAATCAAAGGCTTTGTTGAAATCAAAGTAGAGAAAATCTACCATCTGGCCTCTGTCCACTGCCCTAATGACCCAGTCAAAAACACAATCAGGTTTGTCTAACACTGTCTTCCTGACTCAAACCCATGATGCTTGTTGTCCTGCAGCCCAATATTCTCTAAGTGGGCCACCAGTCTTTCCTTCACAATGGTCTCCATCAATTTTCCCATGGTGGAGGTAAGGCTTACTGGTTTGCACTTGTTTGGATCCTCCTTGTCCCCCTCCCCACCACCCACACACTTTGTTGAGCTGGGCTATGTCCGCAGTTCCCCAGTCCCTTGGCATTATGTCTGACTCCAGTGAGATGTTAAAAGCTGTGACAAAGGCCATGCCAGCTCAGAAGAAAGCTTCTATGCACTCTGGGTGCAAGCCATCCTGGTCTGGGGCCTTGAGCACCCTAATGCCTGCCAACCCTTTCTCTACTCATTCAGCCATGGTAAACACTCCCCCATTTCCTGCACCCCCATGCAACTGCCTTGATACTAATTTGCTGCAGAGGTCCATCATCCTCTACTGTGAACACTGAGCAGAAGAAATTGTTTAAGACATGGGCCTTAGCCAGAGGCATTAGCACGCCTGATAAAGTAACACTGGTTCTGCATTTTTGGACCATAATTCTGGATGCTAATTATCTTTTTATGTTTAACAGGAACTCGTTCAGGAAGAATGGGCTTTTCTGCCATGAGTGACGACCCACCATCATCTTCCACATCTGCAGGTAAAAGACATGATCATTTAAACAGAAACTATTAATGATGTACCATGCAAGAAAAAGAGCCCATATGTCATCCTGTGGCAAATATAGAGTACAAACAAGAATTGCATTGATAGAATTGCACTGAATAACTGAACAAGCATTGGTCAATGCCATAATGTTTTCTTACAAGTTTAATCAGTAAAACTGTTATGCTTAGTTAGTGACAAGGTAAATGAATTTAAAGGACTTACAGTGCAGTTGCTGCTGATAAAGCATGTGCTACATTAGTTGGACTGAAAAGGTAGGGTGACTCTTGACAATATTATTTTTTTGTGTTTTTACTATTTAACAGTTTATTTACTCGAAATAGCTGAGATTAAACATTACAGGATGGATTTTCAAAACAAAGTGGGACTAAGTCCTAATCCTTAACTGCAGTTGTGGTGCAAAATCTCTGCACGTGTGGAGATTTGCATTTCAGTCCACCACAGATGCGATGATTACGCCTGGTTCCACAGGCGGAAAGTTTTCCCACAGCTGTGGGAAACAAACTCTGGCCAGATCTGATAGGGCTGCAGGTGAGGAATTTGGGCCAGATTGGTTCCATTGTAGGATGGTGGTCCCTTGTGAAGCACCACGACAAGCAAGTTGCTGGAGATCAAGTAGGGTCTGTGGTTTCTGCAGCAGGTAAAGAAAATGGGCAGACTGGGTGGCTAGCTGTCCTTATCTCGCCATAAATTTCTATGTTTAAAGTGTGGCTTTTGTGATATGCAAACTGCAAGGATCCTGATAAAAAGTGAGATGCAATCATATGGTTAAGTCTGCTTGTGTGACTATAATTGAATGCAAACTTAATGCATAAAAACCTGATTAAACAGTACTATCCAGTAGCCTCCTTTGTAAAGCAAAGCAAAATAATAAAGAACTTATTCTCAGAATGCTCCTTTACTCACAACATTGGGGCTATGTTTTAAGGGTCTTAAGGGAGCCTCTTTTGTGCGATCCTCAGGATTGTTTATAGCCTAAACTCCATTCCACAAGGGAAGTGTGAGAAGGGAATGCAGCAGGTGGTGTTCATCAGCTTCAAATATTTTCTATGGCAAGCACAGTGCCAAGTATCTCTTATACTAACCAGGAGGTTGCACCTGAAATCATGGTTGGACAATTTTAAGTTTTAATTAGGTTGCTATATTAGGAGGAATTGCTAATGACTGAGACTGAAGCTTTCCATAACTAATGGTAAAAACCTTTCGATACCCCTGTAATGACCCCGTTACACATTGTACACTGTGCCTACGATTTGTTTGTTTTGTACCAAATCTCCTCATGTCCGATATTGAAACCTTGTATTCACTGTTCTCAAATGGACCTATACATTAAACCTGTGTATTGTGCTTACTATTGTTGCTTGTATCAAATCTGTTTCATGTGTATTACTGTTACCTTGTACTCCACTGTCACCCTGCACCATGTGTTGTGGCCCGGGTAGTGCCTGAAAACGGTCCCTGGGATCAATGCACTCATCCGGTTATCAAAGTCATAAATAAATAAATAAAATAAATAAATGTCACTAGAAATACTGTGTAGCAGAAATTGTGTAAAAGAAGTGCATATAATAAGGGGATGGGTCCTAGGGGTAGGGAATAATGACATGATATATTTTTGAATATTGTATTATAATTTGCTAACTGATTTTAAAATAAAAAGTTATTTGACTTTTGCATTAAGTTCCATGGGATCTTTAACTTCCACCTGGACAATCAGAAAAGATAGACAGAAGGGACCTTGGTTTAACATCTCATACAAAGGCCAGCACCTCAACATCAGTGTAGTACATCCCATACCCAGGTGCTAGACTACAGTATCAATACTTGATATTAGCCCAATTTCCTGGTGTGAGGCACCAGCCTATGTCCTTCTGGCCTCAGAGACAAGCATGCAACCTACTGAGTAAATAACTCTAAATATCTAACATGTTCACAGAAACAACGAATTGGATATTGATGAGGACTGAATGGCCCCTCAAGGCCCACCCCTTTCACTAATCCAACGCCAGTGTTCATTATCCCTGCATAGGTGAGAGTAATGACTATTAACCATTCGCTTCCAGAGCAAGAAACAAATTCAAGTTAGAAAATAGCAGTTTCATTGTTCCTCCATTTAGGGTTTTGATCACAGCCATGAAAGAAAATGAAGGAGTGGAGGCACCAAGGTTTGGCATTAGGTTTCAGAGCTATGATTCGAATCTGCCTCAAATTAGTAAGTGTCTAAAATATGTATTTTCTTGATTTTTATTATGAATGCAATGTCTCTGAAAGAGATCAGATTGACAGCGCCAAAGCATTGAATGGTCATTGAGTACAAATGACCCCCTCAACCACTAGAGGTGGTATCTCCCACAAAAGACTAAATGCTGGCAGCAGACTCTGAGCAGCTGGAGGTATCTGACTGGATGGCAGCTTGTGGTGGCTACTTACTGCAAGTTTCATGTACATGGATCTTTGATCCTCCCTCACCCTGCCAGCCCCCCACCTGAGCAACCTGAGTCCATCCCCGGGTCACCAGTGTGGCAGAAGGAAGGTGCCCAGTGCCTCAGTCCTCCATGCCACTGGGCTAGCATGCTAGGTGCACCTTGAAGATTGTCGACCTTAGGCACAATTAAGAGATGGACAACAAGTAATCCAGGATGCTAGCCACAGGGCAAGAGAGGGGGTCAAGCTCCCTGCCCTGGCACCAAATGGAAAAAGCATTCCCATCTGAAGACATAGCACTGATAAGTTGATTCCTTTTGAGAGGCCTCTACAACATGGAGAACCTTGTCAGAGAGACCCAAAGGCTGGAACTCTAGCCACTCAAGAACCAGTACAAATGGCAAAAATGGCAGACTGCAGGTAATTGCAAAAGATGCAAATCATGTGATATACTCCTATAATCACTGTTGTGTTCCTTTGTTGTCAATAACAGGAAAAACTAGTGATATTTGGTGTGTATGTTCCCTTTAACTAAATTAGCTCTGTTTTAATGTGGCTCTTTAATTTGCAAGCTGTAGTAAATTGTAGCACTCATTATCAGAACAAAAGGGGTTACAAATGTTTACATCTTCTGTTATTGCAAATCCGGGAATCTCCTGCAGCTGGCCTTAGAACAGTATGCAGCAGTGAGAGGTCCAGTAGCTTGCATTGTATGTTGAGTTTATATAAGTTCATGGAGTAGGTCCAGCCCAGCCAACCTCGGTATAAAGGAAATGTAGTTTAAATGGGAGAAGACCAATACCAATCAAGGCAACCTGGAGGTGGATCCAGAATGAAAGGGGTGTGCACTAATGGTGGGTCAGACGCTCCTCATAGGAGTGTGGGGAGTGGGTGAAAGTTACACTGGAGTTCATATATGAAAACAAGGCTAACCAATGATGATTAGTAAAATAAAATGTATAAAAACTGCAGGCAAGGGTGTTACCAAGGTATATGTTCTGTAACAGGTACATCAGGGCTTCTGCCTAGGGAAAGTGCACAATCCTCTATGAGATGAGTTGCCTATCTTTGCCTCCTCTGTTGCTTGCACAGTACTGTATGATAGTTGGTGTGTATGTTCCCCTTTAACTAAATTAGCTGTTTTAATGTGGCTCTGTAATTTGCAAGCTGTAGTAAATCGTAGCAATCACTATCAGAACAAAAGGGGTTATTAACACTTTTTACATCTTCTATTACAACAAATCTCAGAATCTCCTGCAGCTGGCCTTAGAACAGAATGCAGCAGTGAGGATTCAGTAGCCTGCATTGTATGTTAGCGTTTATATAAGTTCTGATATTTTGTTTGCTGGTTCTGTCATCCTCCCTGAGCCGTGTACAGTCACATAGGGATGATCTAACTGGAGATAAACACAAGCTCTATCATGCTATGGGCTATTGAATCTCCCACTGCTGCCTACTATTTTGATGTAGCTGATGATACAACTCCCCAACACACACATATCACAAAGCCATTCACAGCAGTTGTTTTATGAACAGTATACTTGTTGGAGTTACGTCAAAGAAACAGGACTTGATTCTGTGTTTTTTTTTTTTCCCAACTTTCTACTTGAAATGAATGGGAAAAAGTCACAATTCAAGCAAAGCAGTCAGGCACAATGAGCAGCACAGTGGCTGGAAACTTAGGAAGGAATGTGGAGTCCCTTTACTCATCTTTAAAGGCAGTCAGGCACAGTGGGAGGAACAGTGGGTGGCAACTTAGGAAGGAATGCGGAGTCCCTTTACTAATCCCAAAAGGTCTGCAGGGCTATGCCCACTGCAGCCCTAAAAACAGCCACAAGTTGCCAGAAATCATGGAGCCAGTCGTAAACTGGCTCCACCTTTGAAAATATCACAGTTGCAAGAAAAACTCAGTTCTGCAAGTGGCAGTCCACCTGTGCCAGTTTTTTCCACAGCTGCAGGATTTTCAAGGCCTCTGAAAATCCATCCCTACATTACCAGTGGGGTCTTGCTTGCCATTTCCACAGCTAGGTGGACTGGACCACTAGGAGGGTAACTGACTTGCTTAGGGTCACACTGTATTTGGCTGACAGGCTTTGAATCTGTAAACTCTTGGTTCCTCACAGTACTCCAGCCACTAATTCTGTCTGCCAGTGGAGGAGAGGACAACTGGGAAAGGCTAGTGGTTTCTGGCCTTGCATTCTTTTGCCTTTTCATAATTTATTTACCCAGAATGGCACTTGGCTCAGCTGAGGTTAAACATCCCTTGTCACCATGATTCTGTCTTTAATCATTTTCACAATGTATTTGCATAGGGTAGTCCAGCTGAGATGCAATATCATATTTCCAGTGGGGTCCTGCTTTCACTTATTTTTCCATCTAGGTGGACTGGCACACTAGGATATTAACTGACTTGCTTAGGGTCACATTGTAAATATTTGGCATTGATATCAACTGGACCTGTAAATCTCCTGGTTCTCATCAGTGTACTAATCATTGAACCACATTGCTTGGTAGGGGTGACTGGGATCAGGAGAGGCAAGTTATTGCTGATAATGGTTCTTTTTGTTTTGTTTCTAATAATTTATTTTCTCAGCATAGCCTGGCTAAGATGCAACTGCACATTTCCAGTGAGGCCCTGCTTCTAGCCCTTGCCACAGCTGTGAAGCCTAGAGCATTGGGAGGTTAAGTGACTTGCTCAGGGACACACTGTATTTGGCTATAACAGGTTTTAACTTGTGATGTTCTGGTTTCCAATAGTGCTCCAGCCACTAATTCAGACTGCCTGTAGGGAAGGTGGACAACCAGAATGTTTTTGGTTTTGTGTTTTTACAATTTATTTACCTAGAATATCTCAGTTGAGAGGTAGCACCTCACTTCCAGTGGGGTCCTGCTTCTGTCCATTTCTGCAGCTTGACTGACTGGAGCACTGGGAAGTTAAGCACATTGCTCAGGGTAACATAGTATTTGGTTGCAGCAGGGTTTGAACCTGTGATCTACTGGTTCCCATTTGAGCTGTAACCACTAGACCACACTGCCTGAAGGGGGGGGCACAAAAGGCCACCGCTGCTGACAGTGTTGCTTTTGTTTTTTTTGTTTAAAGTTTATTTACACAGGATAGCCACACTAAGATGCATTCCTGGTCTTATCCCTTTTTCTTGCCATCTTGCTTTGTTTATAAGTAGGGGATATTGCTTAGCTGGGTTCTGGGGAGTCCGGGATGGGGATCTCAGGGTGATGTCTGGTCATATCTATAAAATATGAATAGAGATGTAAGTCACAAAAGAGCCATAATTACTATAGGAGAAATTAGGACAGATAGGAAAGATTGAACATGAAAAAATTGCTTACAGGCAGCAGGTCGATATTCTGTCACATCTGTAGAAATAATGAAAAATGGTTTAGTATGGGAACAAATAGTAGTGAGAGTAGTGGAGGAACTGTACAGGATAGTCACGGAAATTAAGTAAAATTGATTTGGAGAAAAGGTACAGTTTACGGTTAAAAGTGTTAAAGTGAAAATGGAGAAATAGAAAACAGAGAAAAGGAAAGAGAGAAAGACAGAGGCAAAAACAGTCACAGCATCTGCAATCCTAACACAGAACCACACACTTCAGCAAGATGCACAGACAAACACACACACACACAACCACACATATATGCACCATATCACACACATACTGTAATACACAAACATTTAGATCCATTGACACCTGACCATACATAAACATTCTGAGTGGCAGGCACATGCAAAGACTAACGCAAACACACATACTATATACTAACAGGCACACACACAGTGACACAAACATACATATAAACATACAGTGGTGGCACACACATGCACTGACTCAAATACATACAGTATACACAAACAAAACCCACAGTAACAAATACACACTGAAGTAAAGAAACACACGCACACATACACTAGTTATTAATATGAATCTTCAGATTACTAAATGCAAATCCTTTCTGCAGACTCTGTAGTATCAGAAGGGACCGTCTCTTCACACTGCAGCACTAAGACAAACCAGATGGGACCTTCTGAAGGGGAAGCTAAATAAACAAGACTGATTGCCAGGCAACAGTGGAACCACTGTCAGCAGTATTAAAGTAAGCATGTTCTGCACAGGCAAAGGATGAACTGCCACTGGTGGGATTAAACAAGCCCACTCAGTGGGACATGGGGAAACCACTGAGCAAGCTCACTCAGTGGGCAACAGAGAAGCCGGTGCTTGCAGCTATAAAGCAAGTCCTCTTGGCAGGCAATGAAGGAACCACCAAAGCAAGCCCACTTGGCAGGCAAGGAAGAAACCACCAAAGCAAGCCCACTTGGCAGACAATGAAGGAACCACCAAAGCAAGCCCACTTTGCAGTCAATAAAGGAGCTGCCACCTGCAGCATTAAAGCAAGCCCACTCATTGGGCGATGAAGGAACTGCCATCTGCAGCATTAAAGCAAGCCCACTCATTGGGCAATGAAGGAGCTGCCACCTGCAGCATTAAAGCAAGCCTATTCATCGGGTAATGAAGGAGCTGCCACCTGCAGCATTAAAGCAAGCTTATTCATCGGGTAATGAAGGAGCTGCCACCTGCAGCATTAAAGCAAGCCCACTCATTGGGCAATGAAGGAGCTGCCACCTGCAGCATTAAAGCAAGACCACTCATTGGGCAATGAAGGAGCTGCCACCTGCAGCATTAAAGCAAGCCCACTCATTGGGCAATGAAGGAGTTGCTGCTGCTGGTGGCACTAAAGCAGAACTGTTTGACAGGCAATGGAGGAGCCAATGGCAGTGCTGATAAAGCAAGTCCACTCAGTGGGCAACATAGGATCCACAAAAGGTGGTGCAAAAGCATGACCCCTCAGTGGGCAATGGAGGGGCTGCCACTGGTAGTATTAAAGTAAGTCCAGTTGGTGGGCAATGGAGGAGCTGCCATTGATGGCACTGAAGCAAACTCACTCAGCTGGCAATGGAGAGACCATCAACAGCAGCAATAAAGTAAGCCTGTTAAACAGGCAACAAAAGAGCTGCTACTGGCAGTCTTAAAGCTAGCCAGCTAGGTGGGCAAAGATGGAGCCAGCACCAGCAGTATTAAGGTAAGCCCACTTGGCAGTCAACAAGGTAGCTGCTGGTGGTGGTAATAAAGCAGGCCTACTCAGAGGGCAGTGGAGGAGCTGTAGATGGTGGTTTTAAAGCAAGTCCAGTTTGTGAGATATGAAGGACGTGCTGCCAGTGGCATTAAAGCAAGCCACCACTGTTAGTGTAAAAGGAACAGAAAATTAGTCATATGCAGCTAGTGCAGAATGTGGTAGCCAGGTTTTTGACTGGTGCTTCGAGGACCAGTCATATTTCACCTGTGCCCCGCAGAACTGCATTGGCTGCCAGTTCAATGGCGGATCACCTTCAAGGTTGGGTTCTGACCTATAAAGCCCTACATGAGCAGAGACCCCAATACTTGCAAGATCTCCTTGACCTTATTCCCTCCGCCCACTGCAATACAGTGATGAGGATTTCTAGAATTCCAGGGTCCATTAGGCGATCTGGGGCCCAGTCATTTGCATTTGTGGCCCCAGCCTTGTGGAATTTCTATCTCATCAGGCACGTGAATGCCTGACCATTGAGAGTTTTAAGATAGCATTGAAAAGCTATTTATTTACTCTGGCATATCCAGATTCTTTTAGATTTTATTACTTAAATTATTGCATTAATTTTAGCTGTGTATAATTTGATTTGTTTGCTGTCATGTTTTATTGTATGTTTGTATAGGCACCTTGGATTTGGAAAGCGCATTCAACAAATAAAGTTTGATTTGATTTGATTTAAAAGGCTGCCTTGGGGAATTTTAAAGTCAGTCACAACATTAGGGTTGCTCAGAATCCACTGATCAGCATTGGATCCAGTTGATTCTGGGCTTTTCGAATTCAGAATTTCAGCATTCAAGACCAAAATATGACTCTGAAAACCCTAGTCAGATGTGAATTTGGAGTTGGAATCTGATTTCTATTCCACATCCAAGTGCTGCCCAAATCTTTATTTAACTCCCCACACACAGAACAAAACAAACGAGGGCCCTAGTGGTCAGCCCTCCCAACCCTTCACCTCCCTTACCTTAGAGACTGTCCCAGTGGTCTCACACTGCAGGCCTGCTAGGGAGGGAAGGATGCCTCACCACAAACAGCTATAGTTTAGGGCAGTAATCCTCGGGTGCCGGACCCAGTCAGGTCCATGTTAGCAGCAAGGAGGCAGGTTATGGCTGCTCAGGTGCACTGTGAGTGAAGTGGGGGGAGTGTTCAGCTCAGGATCAAAAACCCAAGAACCAATACTGCTGTCATATAGACAGCTGGAGCGAGCAATGGGTAGAAGTAAAAAGCTTGCTTCCTAGTAAAAAGCCAAGAGTCAAAAATGACAACCAAAGAAAGCACAGAAAAAGTAGTAAAGAAGTAAAATCTTCCACTGCACTTTATTCACAACAATGCCATTAGCTGTTGAACACAAACTGCAATAAGCAGCAGTTCGCATGTCATAGTATTAATTCAGGATAGTCAGTGTAGATTTCAAGTGACAAAAACAGAAAAACATCAGATAATATAATACAAATAAACTTTAACAACTTTCTGATCAATTTTTTCCGGAAAATTTTACTGTAGGTAAAATAAAGTACCAAAAGAAGACAATAAAGAATGGGCCTGAAAAAAACAATGGTAAAATGAGAGACCCCTTCAGTTTCACTGAACATGAGGAACTCAAAATTTGTGCTGGCTACCGTGTGTCCCTCTGCAGGAAGGGGTCTCAATTCATTATGACCAAGCAGAATGTGAACAATTTTTGCCTCACTAGCTAGCACTAGTAGTGCACAACAAAAGCCAGATGGTACGGCATTGGAAAATCTAAAAAAGAAATTGATTAGATATCAGATGCGCACTTTCTCACTATCACATTAATGGCGTGAATGCAAAATTCCCAGGGGCCTACGTATTGTGGAGTACAGAGTTGAGCATGGGGCTAAAGATTAGCTGCCGCCCCTTTAACTAGGAACAGTAATGGGCAGCCAGCTATGGTCACATGTTATGCTAATTAGTGTCCAGAAGGGGCTAGGGAAGGGAAAATTCCTTTGTCCTCTGGTCAGTCTAGGATGTTCCCTGTGCTGATGAGATGTGCCTTCCTAAGCTCCTAAATAAACCTTATCTTGTTCATCATTTTATGCGTCTGACTCAGTTTGTTCAGTACCTAGTGACTCATGCAGCAGAAGCACCAGATGGGAAAGCAGAATACCAGGAGGTAAGTGGTCCTAGTGGCAGACCAAATACCAAAATGCCACACATGGTGGAGAATGCGGCCCTTCCTCTTCTGCCCAGACCCCATCTCGCGTGCTCTGCATCGTTGGGTACCCCAAAGTCATCACCCCAGTGTGCCTGAACTGTATGCATGCTCAGAAAGAATAAACTTGGCAGCAGAGAGGAAAACTAAAACTGAGCTGTTCTCTGTTAAAGTATCTGCATCAGCATATATAAGTCTCATTGCATATAAATGTGCTCCAAATTAGAACACTGTCTGTGCAACTAAGGTACAAAGTTATTTATGGCTCCACCATCCCCAGGGAGCAGCATGCTACAAACCTTAGCAGGCTTCTGAAACCCATGTCTAGAAAGCACACCAAAATCTAAAACTCGCTCCCAGCCAGCAAAAGCACAGAATATACACTGCAATCCCTGCCCAACTGCCCTCTGCTGCAGGTGTCAGCCACCAAACTATAAACCAGCAAAGCAGCAACAAAATTTTAAAGTATTTTTCCAGATGCTTTCTCTGGATTGTAGCTCCAGCAAATGCAAATTCCATACTAACCCTGCTAACTAGCAGCTCGCCCATTGTAGGCTATGATAAAAAAAAATAAAAATAAATGTGTGTGCTGCATATTACCAGCCTGCTAACTGAATGAACCGTAAATTACAATCATGCTAGCCTGAGCACCATGGGCTGGGGACTGCCTGTTCATTAATCCTTAAACCAGAGACATATGGCTTTCTGTTATTTTAAGTCGAGGTGCCTTCCAATACACAGACATTTGTTTTGCCATTTCTGCCTGAAGAAAGTATTTGAGGCTTCTAAACCTGGAAGAGAGCAATAAATCTCCCAACACAAATACTTTGGGAGTCACTCAGCCAAACTAAAGCCTACCACTTATCTTTTGAACAGACTGCAGAGTGTCCATCTTGCATTCTTTCATTTGCCCTGAGATAAGCCACTGCCTACAACTACAACACAGGAAGCAACCCTTCCCCCCTGTTGGCAGCCATATTGGGAATGTCAAATTAGCCAAGAAGCCTATGTTACAGGTCCAGTGGCCATCTTTGTGAGGGGCATCAGCTTGTTCAAAGTGACCTCACTCCATGGGAAGTAATGGTGGCCATGGTTTTGAGGGGCACCAATTGAAATGAATGAACACTGCAACAAATAGCTGCATCTTACAAAAGAAAAGTTTATTTCAATAACAGACAACACCAAACTAGAGTGGCAGTTGTTTATTGAGACTTTCCTTGCTGAAAATTGCTTACATATAACTGTACTTGTCTACAAAAACAAAACAAAAAAAAAAGTTTCATTCTCTCAGCGAATCATTTCTTCCAAGTCATCTCCTTCTCTCCGTGACAACCACTCCTACTCATCCCTACGACCTTCGTTCAGGGCCATGCAGCCCCTCTCCAACCATGTCTTCCGAAGACACCAACGCCCCAAACACTGTCAGCTCTGGGGCTTCACCTTCAGGGGCTTCACCTTCACCTACCTCAAGAGCATGGGGTCTCAAGATTGAAACTATGCTGCATGACATCCTGTCATCCATCCCAGCCCAAGGGGCACCCACTATACAGGCCATCCAGGATGACCTCGCCTACCTTAAAGCTATTTCCACACACTCAACGGTCCACTCCAGCTTGCAGCCAGTACCATTCTCAGCACTACCTCATGAAGATGCTGTCACCTGGCTTGAGCAATTTCAGGCTTGGATCTCCTTCAATGGTTGGATGGATCCCTTGTGAATTTCCAACACTATGCGCTTGCTTCTGAGAGGGACGGCCATATCGTGGTTCAATGCCCTTCCAGACGAGATGAGAGGGAACAATGTCACCCTGTAGTCCACCTTCAAGGACTATTTCTTACAAGCTCATCCACCCTGGTTGTTAGAACAGCAACTATGGGAGCGCAGTATGCAACCCTCCGAATCATTGGAAGCATTTATAGTGGACATTGAATCACGGTGCAAACATCTACAAAAATCAGAAAAAGACCAGATTACAGAATTTATCTGGGCCTTGCCTCCACAATTTCGTACCTACATTATTCAACAAAAGCCAACCACCTGGCTAGACACGATCCAAGCGGCCCGTTTAGACCAAGAGTCTATTTCCATGCTTCGGCCTACCACTGTTCAGGACCAACAGTCCTCACAGTTGGCTGTACTTGCTACTTACGTCCAACAGCAACAAAAAATGATTGACCAGCTCATTTCAACTGTCAACAGCATACATTTCCCCACTGCAGCTCCCACTGCAACTCCTGTTAATGCCCTACAGCCATCTCCACAGTGACCTGAGCCACCTCTATCTTCACAGGAGCCAGTGACCTGTCAGTGGTGCGGGTTCAGGTGTCACACTGCTGCAGTCTGCCGCAAACTGCAAAACTTTCATAGGACTCAAGACAGCCAAAGGCATCCACCGCAGCGCAATCAGCAATATGCTAGCAACTATTCACAGGACCAGGGAAACGAGCACCACCCAACAAACTAGGGGCTCTTGTTGGGCAGGAAAATGAAACAACTGACTGCCCCACTGACTCGGATAACACAAACAAACAGCACCCTCTAGCTGCTAAGTCAGGCACAATCACGCCTAAAAGAGCCAAAGTTCCTGTCATCAGATCACCCTCCTTGCAAACTACGTCCCCGTCACTATTGGCAATTGGTCCAAGCATGCCTTGGTCGACTCTGGAGCAGAAATCTCTGTGATCCACAGCAGTATTCTAGACAATCCAGCTATTCACCATGTACCTACTGTTGCTCCAGCTGACCTAAAATACATCATCACTGCAAGCACTGCTACCGTACCTATCACCGGCGTGGTCCTTCTCAAGCTCCACTTTGGCTCACAGCAAGCTACGGTTAAATTCTACTTAGTGCCTGAACTTCAAACAGAGGTGATCCTTGCCTGGACTTTCTCCAGGCACACAAAGCCATACTGGACTTTGCCTCAAACAAACTGTCACTAGATCCCCGGGAGGCAACTTGCAGCTACAGACTCAGTCACTGTACCTCCTAAGTCAGAGATGGTTTGGATTGCAAGATTCAAGGTGACCCCTTCCCAAGGTGTTGTTGGCATCATCATGGGACCCCCAGCTTTGCACTCCTCAGGTCTCCTCCCAGGAACACCCTGTCTGCTGTGCTGGCAGGTTCCAGTATTCAAAAGTGCTGCAACTTCAAGGATTAACCAGTGGTCATCTCCAAGGGTGCCAGTATCGGGAAGTTTGTTTGTCTGTCTTCAGGGGATCAGCTTCAGATTCTACCTGAACCTCAGCCTGGTTCCATTAACAGTCATCCTGTCTGTACCATCACAACCACCGCCACTTCACAAGAAATGCACATGCCCTTCAGCCAGCATCTCTCTGCCTCAAAGCTCCCAGCCTGTCCCACAGAGAAACAGCAACTTCTGGAGTTCCTGGAAACCTACTCAGTTGTCTTTGTTGGCCCTGATAATAAGCTTGGATGCTGTGATACCCTGCAACACACCATTGAGGTGCAGCCCAACCAAAAGCCAATTTGTCAGTGAGCCTACAAAGTGGGACACAAACAAAGCAAATCCTAGAGAACTTAATCACGGACATGCTCGAACAGGACATTATTGAGGAGTCCACCAGTCCCTGGGTGCACCTTGCTTGCTGGTAGTCAAGAAGGACAAAGGGTATCAGTTTGTGGTGGACTGCAAGAAAACAATGCCCTCACAGTACAGGATGCCCATCCCTTACCCACCACAGAGGATGCCTTAGAAAGCCTTGGTGCCGCCAGCCCAGCCTACTTCACCACTCGAGATCTCTAGAGTGGATTCTATCAAGTTACTATTGATCCAGCTTCATGTCCATACACAGCCTGGCGCTGCCACTTGGGACTTTTCCAGTTCAAATGTCTGCCTATGGGACTTCGAACATCCCAGCCACCTTTCAACACGTCATGGAGGCTGTGTTGCGTGGACTGTCTTGGAAATCTTGCCTAGTGTATCTTGACGATGTTATTGTCTTCAGCAGAACTTTTCAAGAACACCTCCAGCATCTCAAAGAGGTGTTCAAACATCTCAGGCAAGCCAACCTCAAACTCCGTGCAGAGAAATGTTGCCTCGCTCAGCATCAAATCCATTACCTGGGACATGTGGTCAGTTCGCATGGCATCTCACCAGACCCAGATAAGCTTTCTGCAGTAAAAAACTATCCAGAACCCACAAACCTCAAAGACCTTAGAGCTTTCCTAGGTTTGTCTGGCTACTACAGAAAATTCATTTGCAATTATGCTAACATTGCAGCTCCCTTGTACGCTCTCACAAAAAGGGGATGCGACTACATATGGACTTCTGATTGCAAAGAGGCCTTTGAAACCTTGCAAGACAAACTTATTTCTTCCCCAGTATTGGCATATCCCCACTTTGACCAACCATTCAGGCTTTACATAGATGCTAGCTCCTTTGCAGTGGACGCTGTGCTGTGTTAAGTCCAAGATGGAACAGAACGAGTTGTTTCCTATGCACGGCACGCTCTTTCTTCAGCTGAGCAAAACTATGGCATCACAGAAAAAGAATGCCTAGCCATGGTCTTTGCTGTAAAGAAGTTTGACTGCTACCTTTGCTACTCCTTCTTCACAGCCATCGTGGATCACTCAGCCCTCAGATGGTTATTCGAAAAGAAGGAACCAGTAGGAAAGTTTGCCCGATGGGTTGCCATACTGCAAGGCTACAATTGTGAAATCCAATACCGACCAGGTGTAGTTCACTCCAATGCTGATGCTGTAAGTTGGAGACGATATCCCTCCGTAGCAACCTCTCCTGACAAAGAAGCCTGCCTACAAGCTTTCCCCTTCTGCTTCACAGATGAGCTCCCTGTGCACCCTCCTACAGCACCTCAAGTCACTTTGCTGCTCCCAGATGTTTCTACACAAAAAAGTACCAATCCTCAACTATTGCAAGCAGCTGAAGAGCTTCTTACAACCTCCAGCACTGATATCTCTCTGGCCATGATTAAACTTCAACAAAGAACTGATCCTCAGTTTACAGACATCTCTTATCTTGAGTCTGGAACTTTACCACAACAAAAGAAACACCGCCAGGATGTACAATTCTTTGCGTCGCAGTATTTTCTCAATGACGATGTGCTTTTTCACATTTGGACCAAGGAGGGCAGGGGCCATCGCACAGGCAGAACTCATGTACAGTTAGTTGTGCCAGCCTCTCTAGTCTCCGAAGTTCTTCAATCCACTCATGCCTCTCCACTTTGTGGAGGTCATATGGGTATTCACAGAACTCTCGAAAAGACAAGGCTCCACTTCTTCTGGCCTCACATGAACAAGGACATTGTCCATTTTGTAAAATCCTACCAGCACTGTTCCCAAAGAAAGCCTCCCACCAAACCAACCAAGGCACACATCATTCCAATGCCTGTAGCCACAGAACCCTTCCAAAGAGTCAGCACAGATATTCTTGGGCCCCTGCCTGCCTGCCCTGACTCCAGCAGCAAGTACATTCTTGTCTTTGTGGACTACCTAACTAAATACTTGGAACTGATCCCATTAAAAGACATTAAAAGCTGCTACAGTGGCAGTGCCTTCCACAATACAATCAATTTGCCATCACTGTCCACTAGCATAGCCTGTATTCAGACAGAGGCACTAACTACTCTCTAATCTATTGTGCGAGAAACCTGCAAACTTCTTGACATCAAAAGACTCATAACCCAGTTACCATCCAAGTGCAATGGACAAAGTGAGAGAATGATGTTGACCATTCGTAATACACTATCCAAGTACCTGGATGAGACCCACAGCACTTGGGATCGTTTGTTCCCTTCATTCAGTTTGCATACAACTCCAGCCCTTGTGTCGACAGCACAGAGTACACCCTCTTTTCCTAGTCCATGGATGTCACCCAAGAACACCTCTGGACAAAGATTCTCATTGCTAGAGGTCCCAAAGTCAGCTTCCTCTTCATCATCCCAATGTTGGAACGCTTGAACTTGCGAGACGGGTTGCTATTGACACCCTGGGACAGAGAGAAACGGCAATGCAAAAAATGTCTGCAGCCAAATGTCATGATCCTTCATTTTCTGTGGGAGACATCGTATATTTGCATCAACCTGTCCTTGTTCCAGGCACCACCAGAAAACTGCTTCGCCCCTGGACTGGGCCATTTTACATTGTGGAAAAGCTTCCCCCAGTTCATGTTCGCTTCTGCCGAAAGTCAGATGGGAAGCTGGTACACAATAAAATTCACATTAACAGGTTGAAGCATGGGTACTTGCATGATTCCCTCCCTGATGATCCCAGTCCCCCAAGTAATGAAGCTTCTTTGGAACCTGCAATCCTTTCAGAAACTGAACTTCTTGCTTACAACTTGACAACTGTTCCACAAGCACCTCATGGTACTGACACTTATCAGCCAGATCCCGTTCTTCCTGCCCAAACAGATGAACTTTCTGGAACTTCTCCACCTCTTGCATCTTTTCAGGACTGTCTTATACCCCAAAAAGTATATCAGATCGAGAAGATTCTGCGCAAAAAGTACATCAATGGATCTTGGTCATGCCATGTTAAATGGTGTGGGTATAACAATGCTCACAATTCATGGGTCCCTTTTTCTGACTTGACCACATCCTGTCAAGAACTAGTTCAAGCCACCCACTCAGCAATTCCAACTGACCATAAAAGCCGCAGAATCCAGCAAACTTATTATTTGGACTCAGTGCAGTGATTCTGTTAATTCTTTGTCTTAATCTGCAAATTGCTTCTCAGTTCCTGTATGATCTTCATTTTTTTTCTCTTCTAAATTTTAGCATTTTCAATCAATCAACTAATCCATTGTCTTCTAGTAATGTCTCCACAATACTGTTAAATGTTCATTTACTGTTACTAAGGTTTTTCTACTTTTATTGTTGTTCATGCATAACGATGTCTTTACTTGTTTGAGTGGTACTCACGTTTACAATACCCGGGGTGATGTGGAGTACAGAGTTGAGCATGGGGCTAAAGATTAGCTGCCGACCCTTTAACTAGGAACAGTAATGGGCAGCCAGCTATGGTCATATGCTATGCTAATTAGTGTCCAGAAGGGGCTAGGGAAGGGAAAATTCCTTTGTCCTGTGGTCAGTCTAGGATGTTCCCTGTGCTGATGAGATCTGCCTTCCTAAGCTCCTAAATAAACCTTATCTTGTTCATCATTTTATGCGTCTGACTCAGTTCATTCGGTATCTAGTGACTCCTGCAACAGAAGCACCAGATGGGAAAGCAGAATACCAGGAGGTAAGTGGTCCTAGTGGCAGACCAAATACCAAAATGCCATAGTATTCAAATTCCACCAGCTTAAGGCCTTGATGATCAAATATTAATGCAGGACTGGGAGAGAATCCTGAATAAAGCCTCTGGCAACTTGATTCTCAGTTTGATTAAGAAAGCCAGGAGAGATATAGAAAGTGTGCAAAAGGAAATCAGTGAAATGGAGGCAAATATACAAGCAAACATGACACATTTGGAGGTGGATCCTATATTTAAAAAGATTGAGGCACAAATGATTAAATTTCAAGATGAACTGAAAGATTACAAAATGGGCAAGCATTTTAGAGATGATAAAGATTATGAAAGAGGACAGGTGTATAACTGGCAGTGCAAAACAAGAAGGAAACCATATAGATACAAGGGTAATCAGCAAAGATTAAGGGAAAATAACTTTACATCATCCCTGGAGAGTGATGGAGAACAAGCCAGGCAAATGCCAAACAAAGTTTTTTAGGCCATCAACAGGAGGGCTTGTGCCAGAACAACAAGTCAGTTCCCCCCCAACCCCTGTTTTCAGTATGTAAACGGAAGGTCTGGTGGGGGAAGGGGAAATGGAAGAGGAAGAGGCAGAGGAAGGTGGCCCTGGCAGGAATCGGGATCGCCAAGGAGATCCAATCGCAACAACAAATGACAATCATCAATCTAACAGATAAGCCTCTAAACTTGTAGCAGGAAAAAATCCTGCACAAAGGCTTGTCCTTTGTTCGAAGTACAAATTTAAATCTGTTTCAGCTGCGTGTGGATCTGTTCAAATTCTACAGCCAATTACATCTCAAAAGCTTCTTTTCCAAGCCTCAACAGGACAGTTTACAACATCAGGTTGCTGGAAACATACAAAATCTAGCTAGTAGTTACCATGAAGACACACAAGGTTTGAATCCCACCACTGCCAGCGATACTATTATGTCACACCTCAAAAAGAAGTCGACCTTCTGTCCTCACACATATCCCCATCATAGTGTTAATACTTTTTCTGTGTTAGTAGACCAGGACATTGAAAACTTGGTAAAAAATCAGCAACAAGCTAAGCAAAACCTTACAAGAAAAGAAAGAGAAACATTAAGATCATTGGAGGATGATGCTGCATTAATAATAAAGCCACTAGACAAGGGGGAAGCAATTGTGATCTGGGATGTTGAAAAATATGAAAAAGAAATGGAGAGACAACTGGCAAAAAGCAGATATTATGAAAGTTTGACAAATGATCCAACAGAAAGAATAAAGGTGAGAGCCTTTAAATTTATTGCGAATGGAGAACTAGAAGGTCAGCTGACAAAACAGGAATGTGATTTTTTGAGAGTACAGCATCTGATCAAACCCTGCATATATCTGCTTCCAAAACTCCATAAAGATGCTGTTAATCCCCCAAGCCGTCCACTCGTTTCCGCCATTGGATCATCCATTGAGCCTTTTTCACAGTAGATAAATTGACATCTCAGACCTTGGGTCCTCCAGCTTACATCTTACCTTAGAGATACCAGTGATGTATTATGTGCATTATCAGAAGTCAGATTACAGCCTGAGACAATTTTGGTGACTTTCGACATTGAAAGCCTTTATTCCAATATTCCCCACCATGGAGGTTTGGATGCTATTCAACATTTTTTGGATTTATGGAATGAACCTAGCAAACCAAATACTAATTTTCTTGTGAATATGGCTGACATGGTCCTAACATCTAATTATTTTGCATATCAAAACAATTTTTTATCCCAAATCTGTTGTACAGCAATGGGCACAACATTTGCCCCAAGCTTACCCAGTTTATATGTGAGGTTGTGGGAGAAGAAATTCTTATATTCAAATGCATTGTTTAGAAAATATGCATTTCTTTGGAAGGGGTTCATTGATGATTGTCCTATGCTATGGACTTGGACAGAAGTAAAACTTAATATATTTTTTAGATTCATGAATGAATCTGATGGGCACCTACACTTTACCATGCAGATGGAACTTGAAAGAATTAATTTTTTGGATATCATGATTTACAAACAGGATGGTCATTTGCAAACAACTATAGTTAGAAAGCCAACTGACCGTAACAGTTTGTTACACTATACAAGCTCACATTCAAGGACATTGTGGGACAACATACCAGTTGGACAAATAATGAGTGCAAAAAGGGTTTGTAGTACTGAAACTGAATTTAGAAAACACTTTAAAATAATGGCACAAGGGTTTGTAAACCGGAGATACCCGCCACAAAAAGTTAAGACTGTGCTGGATAGAGAAAATCAGAGGGACCGAGCTGATTCACTTAAAAAGAAAGAGAAATCAGCAGAGATTCAACCAGTTACTTTTGTAACAAACTTCTGTAAACAAAGTGGGGCAGTTTCTAAAATCATTGAAAAGCACTGACATATTGTGTAAAGTGCAGAGGGATTCGAACAAGCTGAACTAAGAATAACACACCACAAGAGGTCTAACCTACGGGACAAATTAGTGCATAGTCTGCATAAAAAACCCTCAGAAAACAACATTAGTAAAATGTGACTACCAGACATTCCAAATGGAAACTTCAAATGTGGCCACTGTGCACAGTGCATAACACTTGAATACAGGCTCGATTAAACATCCATGAATGGGAAGAAATTTAAAGTACAATCTTTTATTAATTGCTCTACTGTCTCTGTTATATACTTGCTACACTGTCCATGTGTCCTTGGGTATGTTTGTCAAACTAAAAGAACGTTAAAGGAATGAATAACAGAACACAAATCGGCAATCCGAAATGGTTCCCAGACTAATGCCATGGCAAAACATGATGGTGCTATGCAACAAGGCTCACCTACGAGCCTTCACTTTTTTGGCATAGAGAAAGTGGAAATAGGTGCCCGGGGTGGTGATCTACTAAACAAATTGCTACAATGTGAATGTTTTTGGATTCACACTTTGGACGCTCTGCAGCCTAGAGGTTTAAATGAGGAGATACCTCTCTACAGCTACTTATGAATTCTGATATGTTTTTAACTGTGTTTTGATTATGTGTTGTGGATTGAGTGTATGTGGCTATATCCACATTGATGGATATGTGTGAATGCAAGTATAAATGTGGTGTATGTACTGGTAGCCAATCAGCTCTGAGGAAACCTTGTTAGGCGAAACGTCAGCGATCAGGAACATAGCACATAGGCGCACATTTGTTCGCATGACTGCTGGCTGAAAATATTGCTGTGGTGCACCTGTGGAGGCACCGATGTGTGTTAATCTGATTTCTTGCTTAGTACTACCATCACAATTTGTATTTATTTATGGCATCTGCACTTTATATGGCATCATCTTGTGAAGCACTTATTTTGCACAAATACAGGGAATTATATCAGGGAATGGTAAGCTGTTTCCTTCTTTACAATTTGAAAAGCAATGTGCTTTAGAGTCAGTGCAGCAGCAATTTAGCAGTCTCTACTGCTTGCCCTTTCTGCGTTTCTTACATTTATGACATATATTAGTTTGTTTAGTACCCATTTTATGTAATCTCAAGGGAGTTAAATAAGTGTTGTGTAGGATTTTATAACATATAGTTCTTAGAAACATAGAAACATAGAAGTTGATTGGAAATAAGGACCGAAGGCCCATCCAGTCTGCCCATTTCTTTTCTACCTTATGAATGTGCATCGGCCTTTGTTTAGGTTAGCAAGAGGAATAAACTATAGATATTCTTCCATAACTGGGGCTAATCTACAGAATGAGTCAGGCCTAGTTAGCTCCAGATCAATTCTGGAGGTATATCAGAAAATTTTAGTTTCAGGATGAATTTATATAGATTTGAGATCGGATGAGGTTTAGTGACCATAGAGAGTAATTCTGTTATGATATTGGCCTCATCTTTAAGAAATAAGCAATTCTCAAAATAAGCACATAGTACGATATTTAACATAAGAACATTTTTTGAGTGTTTCTCAGACCAAAAACATTTTTTTGGAAATTTCAGAGAAAGAGGAAAATTCCCCTTGATTTACAAGAGTTTTTACCTGAGAATTTACTAAGCTAGGTAAAAACTGTGACAGCAAAATTCTCCCTTTTAGACAAATGTTTGGATTATAAAGCACTGGTTGAGATGTACTCTGAGAAATATTAATGTTCAGAACTTGACAGATTTGATTGTGAATCTTAAGAGATGTGCCAATAACTGTATTTTTAATTTCTGTAGGTATATTTTTGAAAGCAGAGTATAGAATAGCTTCTGGACAAATATTATACTTTTTAAATAAATCTTTTTCTAGCTGTACCCATGTGGGGACATAAAGGGAAGATTGGTCATTATACATACAAGTGTGATACCCAATGGATGGAAATTGGCACATGTTGTGCCTATACACAAAGAAGGTGATGAGGACAATGTGAAAAACTACAGACCAATCAGTTTAACCTGTGTTATTTGTAAAGTTATGGAAGGTCTGATTAAAGATAAACTAAGTGCCTCACTTAAGATACAAGATGTAGATCAGCATGGTTTCAGGAGTGGTAGGAGTTGTACTACAAACTTAGTATATTTTTATGAAAATATAAGTAAGGCATTAGACATAGGGGTGCCGTGTGATGTGATCTTCCTGGATTTTAGTAGAGCTTTTGAATTGACCCCACATTGAGCAGTTATAGAGAAACTGAGACTACTAAAGGCAGATCCACTTCTAATAAACTGGATAGCTGAATGGTTAAACAATAGGAAGCAGAGGGTACTGATTAATGGATACCTGTCAGATGTTGGGGAAGTGATGAGTGGAAAATACAGAGTTCAGTGCTCGATCAATATTATTTCAGATTTTTATTTCTGATTTAACAAGTAATCTAAACTGTTGGGCTACCAAATATGCTGACAACACTAAAATTGGAAGGCCTTGTGGCACCACAGAGGAAGCAAACTATATCCAGCAGGACCTAGACAGAGTATCGATATGGGTTAGCAAATGGGGTATGTCATTTAACCAGGACAAATGTAAAATTATGCATTTAGGGAAAATTAATAAAACAATAAACTACACACTCTGTGGTAATAATTTAAATACTTGCTCATCTGAAAAGGACTTAGACTATTTTGTATCTGATAACTTAGGAACTAATGAACAAACACAAGCTGCTATCAAAAAATGCAATAACATTATCTGGTCCATAAAAAGAAACATCACTACTAGAAACAGTTCTGTTATGATGCCACTGTATAAAGCCTATGTCTGCCCACAATTAGAATATCCATCTCGGATCTGGTTTCCCTCTAGAAAACAGGAAAGATACAAATTAGAGCAGATACACAGGAAATTCACAAAATGTATTGAAGGTTTGGAAGGATTTGATTATTAAGATAGATGTTTTAATGTCTATAGAAACTAGAAGGTTAAGATCAGATCTTCTTTTCATGTATAACATTATGAAGGATCCCACCCTTTTATGTGACCTTGGTATAAAGTTAAAACAAGACAGGAACAATACAAGATGGAACCCATTACAAATACAGGGTAAACGGTTCCGAACTAATAAAAGGAAATACTTTTATACATCCAGGATCATCAATCCATGGAACGCACTTCCTGAAGACCTAATAATAAGTAGGAATAATTCAGCCTTTAAGTACAAGTTAGACCAGTACTTATTGAGTGGACCCAACCTTAAATATTTCTAAATGAAAAATCTGGAGCAAAATGGGCCTCGTTTACTAGCTCCATGTTTACCTCAGTATGAACCTCAGCATGAACATGAGCCATTTTAAATATTTATTTATATGTTAATCCATATAACAAAATATGAAATTGGGTATTTTCTGACCTCCTACATTTTTAGGATGCATTGGTTTTTGTAATGCAATTGTAGATGTACTATTTAGCCATAAAAAGTTGTTTATAATTGAATGTAGTTTAGAGAACCAAGTAAGAGGAAGAACACATTAAGCATATTTATGGGAAAGAAAATTCTGGGGAAGATATTCATCTTTATGATACTAATTCTACCTTGAAAAGAAATAGGAGATTAGCCCATCTGTTTAAATCTTGAGTGATTTTTGCAGGGCATGTCTAAATTTTTTATTAACTGTGATTCATCTTTGGAAATAATTATACCCACCAATTTCTGCTTTACAGAAACAATTCAATAAGGGCATCACTTCTGTTTTTTCTCTATTAAGCTTATAATTAAAGACTTTACTATAATGTTCAATAGTCTTCAGAGCCGCTTTGATTGAATTCAATGGATCAGACACCAGTAATAAAATGTCATCCGTAAAGGCTGATAGTTTTAATTGATATCTTAACAAAGGGATTCCTTTAACATCTTTATTAGAGTTTAGGGAGTGAATGAGCGGTTCTAAATAGAAATGAAAAAGAATAGGAGAAAGGGGACAACCTTGTCTAGTGCCTTGCAATAATCTAAAGGAGGGCAAGAGTAAATTATTGCAGCTAATTTTAGCAGTAGGGTTTGAATATAGGACTTTTAACCATTTTATAAATGTTGAGGGAAAACCAAAGGTGCATAAAGTAGCATATAGAAAATTATGGTGGACTCTGTCAAAGGCTTTTCCACATCCAGCAAAACCAGTGCCCAATAGTGTTTGGTGTCGCTGGATGCAGAACGAATATGAGATTTTTCTGAAATGGTCAGAAACTTGTCTAGAGGACATAATGCCAACTTGGTCTGGGCTAATTATCATATCATATTGTATCCTCCCTGCAGCCACAGCCCTGCTTACCTCCAGCCACCACTCCTCCTTCACCTCCGACCCCAAAGTTGGACATGCCCAGCAAGCATATGCAGCTATACCATTGAAAGGGACTCCCCCTATGTCCCAGTACCCGGCAAGGAACCAATACCAGCACACACCTCCATTCCAGGCATTCGTTGGCCGGTGAAGCTGTGGCTATCATGCTGTTGCAGAACATGTGCTGCCATTTTCCTCTTAGGTTTTCTGTTCCCCTCGGGGTGCATGCATGCAATGGCATCAGACACAACGTTGACGTCTGCTGCACTCTGCCCCTCATGTTTTAACCCCACTCCAGTAGTGCCCCTGCTCATCACCAGGGGCTACTACATAGCGATGGTTCCCTGGATCCCTCCCCAGGGATGGGAGAGCAGTCCTCATACACTCAATCCCATCCCTCCCCTGCCAACCCTTGGTGCCCCGGGCTCACATCTGAACCCAGGTCACTAGTGTGGTGTGAGGTGTGGTGTCCAGCACCTCAACCCTCAGCACCACCGGGACAGCAGTCCAGACTAATTAAGTTTTGCCATATCCCTTTAATTCCTTGTGCTAGAATGTGAGTCAGAATTTTACCATCATAATTGATTAATGAGATAGGACAATAACTGGTAACTTTTTGTTTAGATTTATTAGGGTTAGGGAGAAGAATTATTTGTGCTTTTAACAATGACCTATCTGAAATACCCTCTGTGAGGATAAAATCAAAAAGTTGTTTTAAAATGGGGACAAGGGAATGATTTAATGTTTTATAAAAAATTTGATGTAAGGCCATCTGGTCCAGGAGCCTTGTTAATAGGTTATTTATAGCTTCATTGATTTCTTTTAAAGTAATCAGTGCTATCAGTTTAGTAGTACTGGCCTTACTAATGTGAGGACAAGTGAAATTCAAAAGAAAATTGTCTATTTCTTCCATAGTGAGAGGATTGGGAATTGGGCCATAAAGTTCTGAGTAATATACATATAGCTCAATGAGAATGTCTTTATAATCAGTTAACACCTTATTTTGATTGTCAGATAATATAAAGTCTATATGCCTTGATTGCTCCATTTTTTTAATTCTTTGAGCAAGCAATTTACTAGGTTTGTCTACCTAAATCGGCAAATGATGCCTTTGTTCTAATAATCAGAAGTTCAGCTTGGTCTTTCAAGTGGAATTGAATTTCATCCCTTAAATTTTTGGATTAGCTGAAGTTCCTGAGGTGAAAGTAAGTGTGGGTCTTTCATTTCTAAATCCTTCAGTTTATTGGTTAAATCACTTAATTTTTCAGTCATTTGTTTTTTAATTTTCACCCCAAATCTAAAGAATTCACTCCTAATAAAACATTTGAAGGATGCCCAAATTAAATCCACTGTTTTAATGGAATTGGAGTTATGGTTCCAAAAAACCTGAATAGCTTGTTTGATATAGTTTGTATTGTAATCTTGTCTCAAGAGATTGGGATTAAGTCGCCAAGAAAAACATTGAGAATAGGGAATACCTAACTTTAAAGTAATATGTATCAGGGAGTGATCAGATGGAACCAGTGGTAATATTTGGGGATCATATACTGAGGAAAGTAACTTATTAGACAGCAAAAAATAATCAATTCTAGAGAAGGAATAATGGGCCTGTAAGAAAAATGTGAACACTTTTTTACTTGGGAAGTATATTTTCCATGGATCAACTAGGTCATATACCTTTATTAAATCACAAAGGGCTTTATTGTTATATGAAATTGTATAATTTGAGGGATTATATTGATCTAAATTGTAGTCTAGGAGTAAATTCCAATCACCTCCTAATACAATTTGGTAGGAATGATAAGGTGTAAGTTTGGAAATCAAATTCATATAGAAGTTTGGTGATACATTGTTTGGACCATAAATTGACCCAAACACATATTTAGTTTGAGAAATATCTCCTATGGTTAAAACATATCCTCCTTCTTGGTCTAAGATGGTTTGGACAAATGGAAATCCACAGACGAGTCTATTAGAATTGCCACTTCTGATTTTGCAGTATATTTACCTGTTCCATATATTGATCTAAAGCTAAATTTTTTCAGGCATTCAGTCTCAGAGTTTAATAGATGTGTTTCTTGTAAATGAATTAAATTGAATCCCATAGCCTTTAAGTAGTTTAAAATTGCTATCCTTGTAGTTTTTGATTGCAACCCTTTAACATTCTAGGAAGCTAATTTAAAAGTTATAACACTCATACCAAATAAAAGTATTAAAATAGGTAAAACCAAGTAGTCATTCCTGGTTGTAAACAGGCCATAAATATGTTTTGAAAACCACCCACCCTACTGTCCTCCCCCCCAAACTGTCCCTCCCTCCCTTTCAGAAGCAAAACAAACCATTTGAACCTAGAGTAATCCAACAGTCATCACTGAAGGTAAAAACAAAATATTGTATGTAGTTTCAGTTAAACCCCCCGTCCCTAAGACTGACCTCCTAAAATCTCTTAAATGCAGTGAAACCACTCTACTCTAACTCCATTTATCTAACCCAACAAAACCCTAGTTATTAAGTTACTAAAGCACTACTAAGTCCTGAAAATGGAGTAAAATGTTTTAAAGGTATTCTTATCAAAGGGGAAAAGAAAATTTGAACTTTTTATAGTAGAACCAAATTGTTAATTTGCAAGTAATTAATGAAGAAAAAAAACCTTAATCTCTTATATAATATGAATTTCTCCGTCGGGGCCCTCCCGCTAAAAAAGGGAATAATCAAAATAATTAATATGTTCTGAAATCCAAACTGTAAGTTAGATCCAAAGAAAAGCCCACCAGGCATGTATAACACTTAGTCAAACATTGACCCTCACAATTATTTGTAGGGCAGTCTTTGCCATCTGGCATCAGAGAAATATTATTGTTCTTTATCACCAAGTTCTGAAAGTATGTGAGATATAAAACACAGGGGTTATGTCCCAACAAATATAGTGTTGAAGGAATAAATATTTAAATTCAGGGATGCACAAAAAGGTGGGCCACCAGAAGCAGTTTAACCCTGGAGGTTGAAATTAGAGTAAGTAGGTCCGGATTCTGTAAAGAACTGCACTCCCCTGCCATTCCAACCTATAATACATGTTGATGGTGAGAGACATCTGCACAGAAATTAAATAAAAAAGTATTGATAATGAAATCAGGCTCAGATCAGCTGGAATACCACTATCTACCCAAAATACCTGCCTAACTAATGGGACCGTTAAGTTATCCTGGGTGGTAGCATATAAGTAGATATAATCCTTATTTAACAGGATCCAGCTTTGTGTATTTATTTAAGCTTAGTGGCTGCCTCCACTGTATAGCGACATTTTATGATGGTCACTTGAGTGGAAGCTATAAGCCTAATAATTTTTCCCTTACTTACTGGGCTTGGTGGACCTAAGATTGTAGCATAACAGACCATAATCTCTCAGTTAAAGCCAATCTGAGTTTCAGACAAAATAAAGACATCCAAATAATATTGTCTGACCACTGTTTAATGGGTACATCAGATATATAAGGATACATGTGAATAGGATTCAGAGTAAAAAGATGATCCAGTATCGAAGCCAGGACCCATACAATTTTAACTGAAGAAAGGATCCTATTTAATGGATTCTATCTCTGAATTAGTTAGAGTTCTCTGAAGTCCAGCCTCAGCAAACTGCCCCTTCTAGCCCTCCCTCTCCCCTCCCCAAATCTACCCTTCATTTTTATAAATACACTATAACTGTTAATGTAGCCAATGATGTTATATAATTGGCCCTCCGGAAATATCCCACACAGATCGGTTGGTGCAAGGGAGGGGAAAAATTAATGTATCGATAGGGTCCACAAGCCTACTACATTATAACGTAAGTTAACATTAATCAACTATGCATAGATATTATTCCTTAAGTCAAAGTTCTTTGAATAATAGCATTATTTCAAAAAACTGTTACTTTCTCTTTCCAATTATAACGGGCCTTCAAAAAGATATCCATACAGTTCGAAATTAAATAGCAGAAAACAATACATTCCTCTGTGTTTATATATACATGATGTGGCTGTTGCAACCCGAAGAGCAAGAACAGTTAGATTGTCTCAGTCTGAGGTAACATACAGGAGAGGGACTAGTCAAAGACTAGTCAGAATCAAGAATAAATCAAAACTGCAAGGCACACAAATGGAGCCTTTGGTTCTTTGACATGAAAACTGTAATTAACTTGGCTGCCCCAGTGTGACCAGAGAGTTCCATAACGATTTTGCCTTGCACTAAAAACAAATGATATGACACTGGTTTCGAGCTCCCACCATTAAACCAATATAAATAAAAACAGAGGGTCTCTGTATTAGAATCCAGTACTTGAGCTAGGTTCCTGAAATCATCAAAATATAGTCTCAGCACGAAGCAAGAACATTATGAAGTGCAAACCATGAGAAGCAGGTTCTCATAACCACAGAAAAAAAAATTCTTTAACTTTTATATCAGTGAAAAGTAAGCCCACCAGAGTCTTTGTTCCAGGATTTAACTCTTCTTGAACAAATCAGGGCACAAACCTGATAGTTGGGGAAATGCTTGCTATGGAAATTCGAAAGCATAGCTTCTTTCCCCTTTAACAATGGATAATTTTGCCAGGTACACCATGCGGAATTTAATTCCTGCTGAGATAAGTTTGCTTACGATCAGTGTAAAATCTTTCCTCCTTTGGTGAACTTCATGGGGAAGGTCTTGAGTAAGTCTAATTTTTTTACTCATCCCATGACAGATCTTTATGGACTTTTGCTTTATTTAAAACATGGGTTCTGTCCAGGTAGTTCAGAAATTGAAAGATAAATGGCATTGGAGGTTCACCTTTGCTGGTGGGGATCTCAGAGCCCTGTGGTCTCTCTCTATTACATATGTGGCACCATTAGGAGAATTGCCTGCAATATTCTCGCACAGCACTCATGGGCAGTGTATGGGGTCTGAACCTCTTGATGTCTCTGGAAGGCCATAGATCACCACATTATTATGTCGTGATCTACCCTTCAGAGCCTGCAGCTTTTGTTCCAGCTTCTTAATTTTATGTCGTAGATTTGGGAGTTCCAGATCAGTTTTGGCCCTCCAATCCTCCATCGATGAGATTCTCGCTTCTGCATCTGTGATTTGGTTAGTGATTTTACTTAATATATTGCTTGTATTTTTAGACTCTTGGACCAAATGTGAGATAGCCTCTTTAAGATAATTGATTTCAGACATAAAATTTTCCTCCGAAAGTGGGATCTTAGTCCCAGTTTCAGACATAGTTTTACCTGCTTGTTGTTTAGCCTTTTTGAGCTTGGTGTTCTGTCTGGAGTCACCTGCGGGGTGGGCCTGATCAGCATTTTCATATCCGCATCCATTTTGATTGAATTTACACAAAGAAAGGTAATGCTCGATACAAAGCAGGATTCCAGAAAGTTATAGAAGTTAAAATCGACCATTTTAGTATGTAAAAGGGAGTTATTTGTTAGATTAGGTGACGGAGCTTCCCAACTAGCGTCCTACCCAAGCAGACCCATCATCGGAAGTCCCCTCAAAGTGCAGGTTGAGTGCAGGGGATAAAGTATAGTCAATAAAAAAAGACAAACACACACACACACACACTTATTAAACCCATCTGCATTCTACCGACAGACATCGCAGTCAGCACATGCTGCTGGCATGGTTTATGAAGAGACCTAGACAACTGACTGTTACAAACATCTCCTCAGGATAGGTTCTCTAGGCAAAGAAAACATGAAAGGCACCTTCGCACATTACCTGTTAAAAAATGTCCCACATTATAAAGCGCATTCCTCATGTTACCCCTCAAAATTGAGCCGTCCCACATATGAAAAGTACTACTCACACAGAAAAGGTGCTCTAAACTCAGACTTTAAAGTAAAAACTCATAATACAGTACTCTGATGCTTTTGCACAAACAAAAGCATTTGTTTTCACTGTGCTGTTGTTCAGTATATCTTCATATTTGATATGTGCCATGTTAGGAGGGCATGTGTCCCACATTTTGAGGGTCAGCCTCCCACATTAATGAAAAGTAGGGAGGAGGTATGGGAATATTAGTGGAGGATGTAGGAGGTATGAAACAAGTGGCAGAAATACCATCTTTGCAAGCTGTGTTTCTGAATGAACCCTCCAGGTATTGTCCTGTCACACATTAGAAGGCCCTCTTTGAACTGTGGTGGGGAGCTGTGGACTCTAATATTACAGATGTCACATGCTGAGAAAAGTCCCAAGGACAGAATGTATGGGACAGCTGTCATGGGAAGACCAGTCTAGATTTTGGGGGTAGGCTGTCAGGAGTCACAGCTAGCTGAAAACTAGAAATCCCAAGAGCAAGCCAACACAATAGAACCAGCATTTTAGAGACAGTGGCTCATAAACTAAAAGAAGATAAATATCAAAGGGGAACTGTCAGCAATAAGAGCCTCACACCCAACTGTAAGGCTACTCCCAATGTGCACTTCGTGTACAACAACTTCATGTTTTTTATTACATTCTACTGTACTGCAGTAAACAATATTAGGTTAATTTTGCTGACTTCTAAGATGCCATTTCATGTAACCAGAAATCCCACAATCCCCTGCAGCTGACATCAGAGGACAGCTGCAGAGCCAGGAGACTCAGTAGCCGCCGTATACATGTTAAAGATTCTGTAGGTTAAAATCAGATGTTTGCTGGTCCTGCTGTGCTCACGGGGATTATTACAGTCCTCTGTGACTTTACCGAGCCACGGGAGAAGAGCAAACCAGCAAACAAAAGATTACAGCACATAACAAACTCTGACATTCACTGCATGTTATGTAATCTCCCTCTGATGTCATCTGCAGGGGAGTCTGGCATTTCTAGTTACAGGAAATGCCAGCTTACATGTCAGTGAAATTGGCCTGTTACAGTCTACTACACTGCAATAATCAGCACATAAAACAAGTATTTTTGCACACAAAGAGCTAATTGAGATCAGCCTCACACTTGGGTGTGAGTCTCTTACTGTTGACAGTTCCCCTTTAAAAATGTTAATGTTTATAAAATGGTCAGTAACAGGCATCAGTGTGGGAACCATAGAACTGTGACCCACACATTATTTTATGCCTCTGCCCTTTAAGCCTTTTGAGCAGCTCCCTTAATATAAGTTTTAAGTATCCTTTCAAACCTGAGCCTCTCCTCCCCAAATGCCCCAATTACACACACAAACACATACACACATATTTTCTAATGCTAAACATTGTTCCAACACCACTAGTAACAGGACTGATAATTGCTTCCATATCACTGCCAAACAACAAGTACCAGAGGTGTAGCAAGGAAAATAAAATGTGTAAACAGAAACTCTTTAGTGCCTCATTTCTGCCCATCCGCCATTGTAGACATGCCAGTATTTGTTACTCAGACCCCTCATACTCATTGTACTTCAGGAACTACATATTTAGTTTAATGCATTAAGTAGTTGGTTTAATTCAATCAGTGCACAACAATAATTTCATAGCACCAGTAGGGGTGGATATCAAACAGTATGAGTATCCAGAATCAGGTCAGGGCCCAGAATACCTCCCCCTCTCCAATCAACATAAGCCATGGCTTGCTACACCCATGGAAACTATCATAAAAGGAGGTTTAGGGGTTCTGTATAACATAAATAAGAACTTTCGGCAGTAGGAGGCTCATAAAAAACAAAGAAAAACAGGTCAGGTAAACAGCACAAATTCACAAAAGAATTGTAAGCTATAATCAGGAAGAGGAGACCATGCCAAGCACCTTCTGAAGACTAAGGAATGTAAGGAATTAACATTAAAGTTTTATCAATAAACATGATAAAATATCATAAAAGATATATAGTCTGATATATATTTCACACTCAGTTTTGTTGATTTTTTTCCAGCGGACGCCATTTCACACGACAAATGTATATATTTACTCAGTAGAGGAAGGATGATGCATCCACTCGATGTATTACAGCACTGCAAGAGTACACATATTGCACATCAGCGGGAGAGGCAGACTGCTGATAGGCATCAAACATGCCAGCAGTACTATCCCTTACCTGATCAAATCCAGAAATGAATCCATGACCTCCTTGTTCTGGGGCCACCCTGATTCATTCGTCAGCTTGAGTGTTGCCCCTGCTCCCACCCCGGATGGTTGATGTGTCATGGACACCACAATGGCTGATACAGTCAGAGTAGTGACCAAAATGAAGAGCGTTGCCCAGCTGCCAAGCATTCCTACAGCATTGGGGTTGAGGCTGGTAGCACCAGACACCAGGCTGCATATCACGTGAGAATCATTTTGAGGAACTGGATGAGCAGCTCACCCAGGAAGGAGAGGTAGAGAAATTTGGTGTTGGAAAGCTCCAGTTTCCAGAAAGCAAGTTCGCTCAGCACCCCGATAATGACCGCAGCCACAGTGAGAATCACCAGCACGTTACCCCTTAGGCTCTCCTTGACTTTGTTCATCTTCCTCTTGGTGTAGCTGATGGGCTGAAAGAGGAACACATTCACAAACCATTCATGGTTTTTAGGTCTTCCATGTGCATGTCTGTATTGTAGGTGCTTTTCTCTATTAGTCGATCGATCATTTTGATTTAAGAAAATCCCGACAGTAGATGGTATAAAACAATGTGAAATATCGGTCCCATTATAAGTGAATGGGGAACGCTCACTCAGCCTTCGTTTTGTGACATCACAAAACAAGGTTGCATGGGGTGTGATTTTCGGACCAGGAAGTCGGTCCTTTTTTTCCCTAACATACCGATTTTGGATTTTACGAGTGATATAACTTTCTTTTCCTACAGAATTATTATGTCACACTTCATGGATGGTGTACTGTGAAGGTAAGCCATTGAACGGGCTGGGGGAGAGCAGCATCACTGTTACTAGGAAGCTGCTCTTTAAAGCACTCATCAGCTGTGGTGGATTCCAGCCCTTGGAGGACTTTATTTAAAACACCTACCAGCTGTGGCAAATTCATGTCCTCAGAGGGCTTTCTTTTACCTCCCTCAGACCCTCCCCCCCAAGCCATGGTAGATTCTAGTCCTCAGAGAGCTCTGTTTAAAGCATCTACCAGCTGTGTGGTTCCATGCCTGGCCCCTGAGAACACAGAGGTCTTCCAGTTTAAGGTTTTAGAAGAAATCTCAGCTGTTCTGCTTGCTGCTAGAAAACCTTCCACTAGACACACCTACTACCTGAAGTGGAAGTGGTTTATGATGTGGTGCCAAACAACATCCCTGGTCCCCTATATGTGTCCTCTCTGTAAGTATTGGACAATCTCCTGACTCTTTCTCAGTCAGGGTTGCAGTTCTCCTTGATGAGATTCACCTGTTGGCCATTGCGGCTTTTCATGCTCTCCCGAGGGACAAGATTGTGATTCAGCTGAATGTGGTCTATAAGTTTCTTAACGGCCTGTTTTACATGGCCCCTTCAGTCTGTAAACCCATTCTAGTTTGGGACCTGACACTTACGCTTGAGTCACTGATGAAAGTCCTTTATGAGAAAGCAGTGGCTTGTAATACCTGTCCTGGAAGAAATATTTCTTGCAGCTATTAATTTGATTCTGTTGTGGCTAGTAAATGCACACTGAGTTGAAGCACATTATGGGTGTGACACAATAGCACAGGTGCACAAGTGATTTTTCAGGGAATCATAATGTGTAAGTGGCGACTGGAGGTTTCAAACCTGGGTCTACTGGAAATCTAGTTTCATAGTTTGGTGCTCTACCCTCTAGGCTACACTGCCTCCCATTAACTTGCCAGACTCATGTCTGAACTGCAGGACTTAGTTTGTGAATCACCCTTTCTGCTATTCACAGGGATGTGGTGACACTTGCAATGATAGCAGTCCTGCATACCATGTGGGTCTGCTCAGCAACAACCTTTATTGAATGCTTTCCCTCAGTGTATATGTAGTATAGTACACCATCTAGTGGCACATTTGAACAACTGCACCCAGTGTCATTTTACTGTTAGTCCATCAGTGCATCTTCTGTTTTTAAATAAACTGTGCATCTTAAATAACTGATTAAATTTAGTTATCCATTAGTGCTGTACAACAATATAACCTTCCTCATGGTTTATAGGCGCTGTCGCCTCTTGGGGATTGTGAGGCAGCGTCGGAGGGTGGGGTGGTGGTTTAGGTAGGGAAGTGGAGCGGGGAGGGGCGAATTGGGGTGGTGGGGTCAAGAAGACGCCCTGGGGCAAAATGGATCCAGAAAAGGGGTCCACCCTGCTTGGTTCCCATACCCAAGGGCTCCACTTTTAGTGGGCAGGTATCTCAGTCAGCCTCGACTACTCATCGAACCCAGGTGGTGTTATGCAATGCCAGGTCAATTTGAAACAAGACAGCAGTAATTGCTGATCTTGTGGGGTCATGTGACCTGGCTTGCATCACTGAGACCTGGCTAGACGAGAATGCTGGCCCCATCCTGAGTCATCTGTTCCAGCTGGGTACTCAGTGATACACCACCCAGGTTGGATCATAGTGGTGGGGTGGTAGCTATCTGTTTCAAGACGGAGCTGTGCCTGGTAGATGTGCCAGTTGGGGTCACCAGATCCTTTAAATGTATCATGGGCGCAGGTGTGGGCTGCAGGATAATTCTCATTTACCGTCCACCCAGGAGTGAGAAAGAGCTCCTGCAGGAGGTCACAGACTTCATTGCCAAGATGCTATTGGAGGCCCCCAAGTGGCTGGTACTGGGGGACTTCAATGCCTGGGTCGATGATGAACTCTTACAATTTGGACAAGACTTCCTCTAACTGATGGTTTCGTTGGAGCTCACACAGGTGATTACCTCTGCGACTCACATACAGGGTCATTCATTGGATCTGGTGTTCCTACTGGGGATGGAGATCTCGGACATGGTGGTGAAACCCATCGGATGGTCCAATCACTGCACTATTGGGTTCAGCTCTGCGGCCCCCCAGTAGACCTGCCCCTATGGAGATGGTCCAGTACTGCCCTTTACGGGGAGTAACCCAGATGGTCTGATGGAAGTTCTGGACCTATTGGGTAGTGTGAGTGTTAGCAAGGATCCAGAGAGTCAGCTACGAGCCTATAATAAGGCAGTGGTGGAAGCTCTGGATGCCATTGCTCTGATCCATGTTTGTCCGCTCACCGTTCACCCTCAGTCCCTGTGGTTTGATGGGACCATGAGGGAGCTGAGGAGAGTGTGTGTGCTGGCAGAAATCAGGCCTGAATGAAGACAAACTTAGATTGATATCCCATCATAAGGTATATCAATCTGTGGTCTCCCGTAAGAAGGCAGAATTCCTGTCCGGGGAGATTGCAGCAGCATGAAATTGACTGGCTCAGCTCTTTTCATACTGTGGACAGGCTGTGCAATCCAGCCTGTCTCCAGAATCAGAAAGCCTTTTCACAAGAGAAGTGTGCAGTGTTCGCTCAATTTTTCATAGATAAGATTGAAACCATCAGGTCAGAGATCCATGCAGCTCACTCAAATGGGCAAAGCAGAGATCGGTGTGAGATCACTAGCACCCAGTTTGTCTGGTTTTACTTTGCTCAGTTGGCAATCAATGATGTTGTGAAGATGGTCCAGGGCTTGCGGCCGACTTACTGTAGTTTGGATCCAGGTCCGATGCGCCTCCTAGTGGGGCGCGTGGAGGCAACAGGACCAGTCCTTGCTGAGATAGTTATGTGTTCATTAGAGACCGGGGTGTTTCTGGACACCCTGAAGGAGGCAGTGGTTCACCCCCTCCTGAAAAACCTTCTCTGGTCCCTGACTATCTCGCAAACTACAGACCTGTCTCTAACCTGCCTGTTGTAGGAAAGGTTATTGAGAAGGCAGTTGTGTTGCAACTCAAGGATCACCTGACCACCCACAACATCTATGATCCTCTCCAGTCCAGTTTCAGG
The DNA here is from genome assembly GCA_016271365.2 of Neoceratodus forsteri. Lineage (NCBI taxonomy): Eukaryota > Metazoa > Chordata > Ceratodontiformes > Ceratodontidae > Neoceratodus > Neoceratodus forsteri. The sequence goes on from CM057449.1 coordinate 340,676,392, forward strand.
AAGAGACATAGTACTGAGACAGCACTGGTCCGGGTACTAAATGATCTCCTGATAGTGAGGCATCGGAGGAGCAGTGCCATCTTGGTCCACCTTGATCTTTCTGCAGCATTTTATGTCATGGACCATGGGATGTTGCTAGAGCGCTTGTGGCTTTTCTGTGGGCTGAGTGGCACAGTCCTCAGATGGCTCCATTCATTCCTCACAGAAAGTGGAGTCCAGAGTATTTTACTTGGCCCCTCTTTCCCTGCCATGTGGGGTGCCACAAGGCTCTGAGCTTTCCCCCATGTTGTTCGCGATCTATATGCTGCTGTTGGGAGACATTATTAGGCAGTACAGGTTGAGTTTTCACTATTATAGAGATGACACTCAACTGTACTTGTCCTTTGTACCCAGGAAACGTGATGCTGTTACAGTATTTAACAACTGTCTCTCTCTGAGAGTCAGGATTGGATGAGTGCCATCTGGCTTAGGCTGAATCCGGATAAGACTAAGGTGTTGATTGTGGACCCAGGTCACCAGGTGGAGGGATTATCATCTGGGCAGCCATCCATGCTTTGGCTGGGGGCAGCCAGCTGATGACCCCTGATTGGGTGCGAAATCTGGGCATCATGCTTGATAGCGGGCTGACACTTAAGACTCAGGTGTCGGCCGTTGTCAAGTCCTCATTTTACCATCTGAGGAATGTCACTCAGATAAAGCACCAGGTACCACCTGATGACCATCTGACACTGGTCCATGCCTTGGTGACCTCGTGCCTTGATTACTGCAATGCCCTATACCTAAGGCTACCGGGGGTGGACCTCCACCCCCTGCAGTTGGTACAGAATGCGGCTGCCAGGTTGTTGACAGGTTTACAAAGATCTGGTGCTCCATGCTCTACACTGGCTGCTGGTGCAGTGGAGGATCACCTTCAAGATCAGATTACTGACCTATAAGGCCCTACACAGACAGAGACCGCAATACCTGTAAAAGTTCCTTTGTCCCTACCGCCTCCTTCACCCTCTCCACTCTGCCGACAAGGGGTTGCTGGAGATTCCCAGGGTCTGCTTGACAACATCAGGAGCTAGGTCATTTGCTTTTGCTGCTCCAACCCTGTGGAATTCTCCACCTCATTGGGTAAGGGAATGCCTGTCCATTGAGGCCTTCAAATCTGCCTTGAAAACTTATTTATTTGAACTGGCATTTCTATACTGATATATAGATTCCTGCTATGTTTTTAGAAATGTGGTTCTGTTTTTTATACTGTTTGATTATACTGTGTAAAACGCTATGCTCTATTGTGGAATAGCATTTCAGAAATAAAGTTTGGTAGGTTGGTTGGTTAGTTGGTGGCTCCAGTAAATTTAACTGCCTTAACACATAATATAACTTTAAAGGATATGCTTATTACATTAAGTATTCAATCTTTTATACTGTTTAATAACTCCTTCATTGCTGGAGTTCTTCAGCAAGAACTTAGGGTGAGTCCACTGTGTTGTACTGATAATAGACTAATAGTAAAATGACACTGGGTGCAATTGCTTCAATGTGCCACTAGGTGGTGGGCTGTACTATATATACTGTGAAAGGCATTCAATAACGGTTGTTGCTGAAGGTCCCACATGGTGTGCAGGACTGCTATCATTACATGGAACCAGGAGTAACAATCTATTGCCATCCAGGGAAAATATGGATGCAATTTGGCAACTTAAAAGAGAATGTGTACAAACACTGCAGAATCTTCAGACAAGGTTTTTTCAGACAAGGTTTTTAATTCTATATTATGAAATATTGACAGACTGGAATGAAACGGCCCACCCAACAAAATCAATTACATAAAAATAAGTGTTTTATTCTTATTTACACATCAATAATTTCTTCCAGGCAATAACTTTCCTACATTTCGGGATCAAAATCACTTCATAAGGAGTCCAGTTTTCAATCTATTTAAACAATAAAAAAAAGGTGTTAAAAGTTTCACACATACAGGAAATTTTTTTAAAAAAAAGGTTATCAATTTCAAAATGAGGATAACTTTGAGTTAACTTATTTATTTATGTATTTATTTATTTGAGTTTTGGTAACTGGGCAACCCACTGAGACAATTACAGTCCTTTTTTCAGGGTCGCACCGAGTGCAGCAACAAACAATACAGTACAGTGCAAAAACAAAACAAGGGAATTCTGTTACAGTAATAACAAAATTAACATACAGATAGAGAATCATAAAACACACAGAAATATGAAAGTAACAGTTTATAACAGCTAACAAAATATATATATATACAGTTTGGTTTTATTTATTTTTGTTTGATTTATTTAGTTTCGGATTAATACCTTTGAGCCAAGGACTCGTTTTCAAAGGTTCCATGTCAGACAACAAACAGACAAAATTGCATACAGAATACATACATCATTGCACAATAACTAGGGTACAACATTGCATATTGGCTAGGGTACATGAAGGTTGCATAAAGGTTGTACTTTAATACTCACTAATACAGAGGAGTCTAGCATAGCAACTATCATCACATACTGTGAACAGTATAGAGCTACAAATAAGTGCAGAGGAGAAAGTTTGGGACAGTATCCTGGGGCATTCAAGATGAGAGAATGGGGGCTGCCCAAGGCAGGCGTTGCCGATCGTGTGCTGGGGAGGGCACAACCATGGTGAGCATTGTCAAGTGTTTGTGATTGAAGTAGATGGGGTGGGAAAGGGGAGGGAGGTAGGAGGAAGAGGCCAGTGTATTGTGGGGATAGGGAGGGTGAAATCTGTGCCAGCAGGTGTTTAGGGGGTTGAAGTATTCGTTGGTGGAAGGGGGAAGGTGAGAGCAGGGGTAGCAGGGGGGTGGTAGGCACAATGGGGTAGTGGATGGAGTAGAAGTGCCCTATGCAGCCACAGGCTTTTTTGAGGTCCACCGTGGAACAAAGCCCAGTTTTAAATTGTCTGAGCTTGGGACAATCCAAGAGTGCAGTGGACAACTCATTAAACCACTTAGGGCCCTGGAAGGAAAGGGATCTCTGTGCCTGTTTAGTGTGCTTGAAAGGCATCTGGAGTCACCCTTTTCAGCACCCCTTGTCTTGGTGGGTAACTCCTTTCCGAAGAATCTGTTCTGGACTCAAGCATAAGCCTAGCGTGGCTTTTTTAATTAGCACGCAAGTTTGGAATTGAGCTCGGAGGTGGACTGGAAGCCACCCTGTCTCACTAGAGGGCACAGGTGTGGGTATAGTGATCAGGCCCTAGGGTTAGGCAACAGGCCTTGTTCAGTAGAGTGTTAACTCTTTTGAGGGCAGTGTCAGAGCCAGATCTATAGATTGGTAGTCCATAGTCTATGGAGGCTAGTACCAAGCTGCTTGTGGCAAGTTTCAGATCTGCAGGTGGTAGGGAGTGCTTGTAGTGATAGAGGACACCCAATTTCATTTTAGTGGTCTTGATGACATGATCAATATGGCTGGAGAAACTGAGAGTGTCTTCAAGGTATATACCAAAGTATTTCAATGTAACCCCTAGGTGGCGCTATCTCAAGGACTACTACTCCTGCCTGCTTGGCTATTAGCAGGTTAAAGGGCCTGAGTTCTGAAACAGGTGTCTCCAACCAGAGGTCAAGGTTGGTAGTGGTCAAGCTAACCTGGGCACAACCCTCCAGGACACTGTAACCCCCCTCTTTCCTTACTAGTGGCTGGAACAATACACAATAATCACTTTCACAATACCCCTGATACACCACACAAGTACCCACACTGTTTGCACTTACCCCAGGGCTTTCCTCTGGCCCGGCCCTGGGGATCCTCTGTAAAACTAGGTTATACACAGCAAATAACAGCAGTACAGTACTCTTGCACGAACTGGAACCACAGTCAGGGTAAATGCAAAAAAGAGTTAGATCTGATTTATTTAAGGGGCTTGAACAAGGGAGGGGCGTAATCAGGTTAATTTGCTTAAAGGCTCTATCAATCAAACAGTTATGCATGCACTTCAGGGTCCATAAACAGTCACACACTCTGGGTACCCAGATGGAAAATGGTGGGATAGCCAGGAACGTTGCAGCTGGTTGGGGCCCTGTGATGGAAGAAAACAACATGCACAACACACACTGTTTGTAATCTGGAGCCGGAGAGCTCAGTTCGTGAAAAGACAACAAGACAATCAGATGACACACTTTTAGATTAGGCTGTTGTTGCAGGGAGCTACCTTGATGATTACTCACGATACCCAAGACTGGACACAGGCTGGATGAAAATCGAGACAGCAGGTGGTTAATCTGGAGTGCCACGAGAAGCAGGGACCGCACAATTTGCCGAGGCGCATCATTCCTGTTCAAGCGTGGAGCAGGGGGCTGATCCCCAGGCAGGTCTCTCATCGGTGGCTTTCTCGTGCAGTGGGGTAGTCTGGCAAGGCCAGCATGGCATGGCCCAGGCCAAATGTAGATGAATGCAGATTCAGTCCGATCAAGCTGGATAAAGCTTCCAGCAAGCAGAACACAATTCACACAGTGGGGGAACCAAATCACGACCCACTTTCAATACACAGCACATTTACATGTGAAGGATTCTACGGTACCAGCAAGCAGAACACAGTTCACACAGTGGGGAACCAAATCACGACCCACTTTCAATACACAGCACATTTACATGTAAGGAAATTCTACTGTACCAGGCAAACCGCCTCCTCGTCACGATCATAAAGTCTCTGCACAAACCGGGATTCAAAAGCAGCTGAAAATCCTGACAGGCCGATCGCATTCAGCAACTCTTCGGTCTTCTTCAGGTTAAAGCCTGGTCACAGTCCAGTGACTTAAATAGTCCTCACAACTTGGATTCAGTCTGAACAAACTGTATTTTCCCTCTCAGGGACAGCAGGCAGACAGGCAGGCCAAAACTCAGCCTTTACAGTTCTCCCATGCAAACTACACAGAACTGCTGCTCAAAATCACTTGAGCTGTTACTTTTCACTTCTGCTCAAAACTGAAACTAACTGCAGCAGCCTGGGAAATTCCCAAGATCCAAAAGGTTCGGTTGGCTGATCCTCCTGTCAGTCACAACAAAGGCTCCCCCTTCAGGTGCAAAAAGGTGCAAAAAGCCCAAAACTACAATTCCTACAGATTTTGACTCCAGACAGCTCCTGTAGTCCGGCTCCATTTTAGGTCCCACCAGTACTGCTTGGTCCAATTCGCAGTCCAGGATCAAGATAGTGTAGATAAACAAAACAGTCCTTGCTGCAAAGAAGGCAGGTTAGACAAACTACATTATCATTATCACTCTAAATGATTTTCAACAAATAGTTACATCTTTCAACAGAGCTACCTCTCAGATTACTTATGACCGCAATCCAGGCAGCTCTTCAAGAGACAGTACACAGAGGCTATACAGGCACTCTCTGGCAATCACATTTAAACTGCTAAAATGCAGGACACCAGCCTGGCAGTGAGCATTTAGGCAAGCTCGAGGAAGACTTTTCGGCCCCCATTTGTAGGGGGTTACACCCTTCCCTACCTGGAGAAAACTTGGCATCCATGTCAAGTCTGTACCATCATGCATCAGTTAACATAAACGTATTACTTTACTATACATATTCACTACACTTCATGATACTATATCCATTCTGACAACACATTGTGCATATTTCACACAGGTAAATTGAACATCACTATACTGAATCAGGTAATAACTTCTTGCACCTTAAACAATGCAAGAGGGGCCCTTCCCTATCAGCTAACTTGGGGCTAGAGGGGGCAGGGGCACCATGGTGAGAGGGAAAGACAAGTAACCTGGAATTGGCTGTCAAGCTCAATTTGGGCAGTGAGCTTGGTGAGACATAAACACCTTTATGCACCACATTGAGGGGCAAATCCACTGCCTCACAGGAGAATCATAACTGAGAAGTACTACTGGCTTGATAGCTTGGCAAGTCCTTCTGAGGGGAACAACCACAGTCTCTGTACTCTCAGCACTGGTCTGGGGACTCTCGTCACTTGTGCGGGGTGCCTCCGCCTGGGTGGGAATGTCCAAACTTGGGGCACTGTCAGCCCTTGCTCTGCAGGCTCTGTTTCTACAACACTTGACTCATTTTGAAGGCTCAGGCACAATCAAGCTTTGAGGCACTGAAGGGGTGGTCAGCACTCTCATAGTGTTCTTCAGTTCTGGTATGTCACCAGAAAGACTCAAACCCTCAGTCCCTTCTTCAGGCAAATCACACAGTTCCACAATACACAGAGACTCAACATCTTCAGACGTGATACCCTGCACTTCACTGCTGGGAGTGTTGGCTACAAGGACAAAGCTAGGTGGGGCAAGGCAGCCCAGAAGGCCCAGTTTCATCCCCACAATTTATCAGGGGGTTACCTCGAAACAGCTGACTCAGTTCACAAGAGGGGTAATAGGCATGGTCGTATTCACTTTCGTCAGAAGTGGACTGACAGTCACTATCATTCTGGGCCTGCTGCAGAGGAAGCCTTAAATCTGTGACCACTGGGGTAGGTTGACTCTGTCTCTTTCTTGCAGCAGCATGAGTCACCGGCCCAGGGGGCTCAATTTCTGGGGTTCAGCCTCAATCATGACTTGGCCGATAGGTAGCAAGTGGTTATGGTGCATGGTCTTGACAGCTTTGGAGTTGTTCTCTGGGCACACTTTGTACACAGGTAAATCATCCAACTTTCCAAGTACTACATGGGGAAGATGGTGCCACGATCAGCAATTTTGTGTTTACCATGCAGTCCCAAATTGTGTAACAACACACGGTCTCCAGGTCAAGCTCTTGAGCCTTTACTTTTTATCATGCCTCTCTGTTGGTAGATTTCTTGGCGGCCATTGTCTGGGCCAGTTGATAGGCATGGTTCAATTGACTTTAAGTTTTGTACATATTGCAAGTAGTTTTCAGCTCGCCCCATCTGGAGAGACCCCAAAACAGACATCAACTGGCAGCTGGGCCTCTCTCCGAACATGAGGCAGTAGGGGAGAACCCAGTAGCATCATTTTTCGTGCAATTGTATGCGTGTACCAAGGTGCTAATCTGCTGGCTCCATTTATGCTTGTCTTTTGTGTGGAGGGTGCCCAGCATGTCTAGAAGGGTGCAGTTAAAACGTTCTGGTTGAGGGTCTCCCTGCGGGTGATAGGGGGTGGTTCTTGACTTTCGCACCCCCCATAGAGAGAGCATTTCTTTGATTAGCCGACTCTCAAAGTCTCTGCCTTGATCAGAATGAATCTGCTGGGGAGCACCATAGTGGATGAAGAAATTTTCCACTAGCACCTTGGCCACAGTAGATGCCTTTTGATCTTTGGTGAGAAAAGCTTGTGCATACTGTGTGAAATGATCCGTAACCACTAACACATTGCCAGTGTTCCACTGATCAGGTTCTAAACACAAGAAGTCTATGCAGACTAGTTCCATGGGGGCACTGGTTGTAATATTAACAAGGGGGGCAGCCCTCTGAGGCAGGGCTTTTCTTTGCAGGCAGCGACTACAAGTCTTTACATGGTGCTCAACATCGGCCCCCATTTTGGGCCAGTAGAAGCAAGATCTACCAGGTCAAGGGTTCTGTCAATACCGAGGTGCTCCATGTGATTGTGGAGGACCTCAGTACCAAATCTTTAAAGGCGTGGGCAGGACCAATTGTTGCTTGTCTACTTGCCTCTATGATCTACTGTCTCTATACAACAACTGATTGAGCAACTTCAATCTGGGGCTTCTTTAAACAATAAAGCAGTTCGCAAGTCAGTGGAACGTAACTTAGACACATCTTTCCCCATACGCAGGGCATCAAGTGCTGGCTGAATCATAGGATCTTGGGATTGAGCCCACTGAATGCTGTCATTGTCAAATTGAGGTAGTGCACTAATATCTAGAGCAGAGAAGTGGCAATAAGCAGCTGGTATGCAGGTGTCAGAAGGGCCCAAGCAATCTACTAAACAGTCCACTGTGTCCGCAGACATCTGTTTATCTCTATCAAACGTTTGGCGCAATGTTCGAATATCAGGTTCAGACAGCCTGCCCCAATCACTCTTGGAAGTGGGCCTTCGTGATAGGGCATCAGCATCAATATGGTTCAGGTCCGGTCTGTATTCAACAGCATAATCATACAGTAGGTTGATAATGCAGAAAGCCACCGGTGCCCAGTTGCGTCTAACTTAGCTGAAGTCTGTACATAGGGCAATGGGTTATTGTCAGTCTTCACCAATATCTTTGCCCCATAGAGGTATTCATGAAACTGGTCAACAATGCCCCATTTTAGTGCAAGGAACTCCAACTTATGCACAGAGTAGTTTCGTTCAGACGGGGTCAAGCTCCTACTGGTGAAAGCTACTGGTCTCAGGCCATTCTCATGGTCTTGATACAGCACCGCTCCTAGACCCTGCAGACTAGCTTCCATATGTAGCACATAGGGTTTGGTGGGGTCAGCATAGGTGAGGATGGGGGCATGGGTGAGCTGGTATATGATCTCATGGAAGGCTGCTTCACAGTCAGGGCGTCCAGTGGGGCCCAAAGAGTTCACCTGGGTGGAAGTATACTTTTCTGGTTCTTTAATGGACCCTTTTGTATTTATGATCGGAAGAGAGGGTAACCCTGGGTAAGGTTCAAGAGTGGGCTAATCACCTTGGAATAGTCTTTTATGAACCTACGGTAGTAGCCACAGAACCCCAGAAAAAGTTGTAGTTCTTTCAGATTATGGGACTGGGGTCAAGTAGTCAGTGCTTCAACCTTACTAGGATCAGTATCTATCCTTTTGTAGATACCATGTGCCCCACATATTTCACGGAGGTTTGGAAAAACTGGTATTTGTCAATGGACAGCTGGAAGCCGAAGTCTTCCAGTCGGTCTAGGACTTTAAACAGTCAGTTCTCATGCTCCTCTAAGGTGCTTCCAAACACAATGACATTGTCCAAGTACAACAGGCATTCCAGCATATTCATATCTCCCACCACATGTTCCATCAATCGCTGAAAGGTGGCCGGAGCGCCTGATATCCCCTGTGGCATCCTCAGAAACTTGTAGAACCCCAATGGACAGATGAAGGCTGTTTTCTCATGGTCTTCCGGGGCCATCAGGATCTGGTAGTATCTGCTGTAAAGATCCAACACTGAGAACCATTTGCTCCCATTCGAGCAGTCCAGGGCATCTTGTATACGAGGCATAGTGTATTGGTCTGGGATGGTCCACCGGTTCAGGGTTCGATAATCAACACACATCCTCACAGACCCATTCTTCTTACACACAACCACAATGGGAGAGGTGTATGGACTCCTGGATTCTTGTATCATGTCGGCGGCAAGCATTTTCTGCAGGTGTCTTCTCACATCATCTATGTCTGCTGGGGCTAGGCGTCGGGACCTCTCTCTAAATGGCCGTTCATTGTGCAGGCATATGTGATGCTCCTCACCCTGGACACATCCCACATCCCATTCCTTCAATGAAAACACTTGGTCTCTCTGGGCAAGTCCCTTGCTAATTCTAGCCTTCCATTCAGCTGGCAACGGGGAGTCGCCAAAGTCAAACAAGTCTGGGGTCACTCTCTCCTTCTCACCAGGGTGCTTGTTGCTGGGCAATACTGCAGTGTCTGTGCAGTGTACCTTAGCTAGGGTGCACCCCCTGTTCACCCGGATCTTCCAATCTGACACATTGTGAATCTGGACCATCCCTCGTCATGCATGGGCATGGGCATGAGCAGGCAAGATGCTGGGCTTGACCAATAATCCTTCTGGCAATTTTACATCGCCTGGTGCATCCAACATAAATATTTTGTTCTTGACATCTTTCCGGAGGTGGACCTTCCCTTGAATGGTACACTGGGCATTGGGGGCAAGTACCATTGAATCGGGATCCTTCTTCCACACGATCCCCACCAGTTCATCCTGGTCTACTTCCTCGGGTTTCTGCTGCAAATCATAGGCCCTCTTGATCAGAGCTAGAATTCTCAGTGCCCTCCTAGTCCTTCACCCTTGTTTCTCATGACAGAGTTGCACCAGTATCCCAAACATATGGGAGTTTGTCCCAATTAACAAGGGGACCCCATCATACAATCTGGTGGGGGGACACACTAGGGCCAATGTCTCTACTCGCTCCTCTACACCTGTTACAGTTGCAGGAAAAGACAACCAGAGGCGGACATATGCTAGGTAGGGATAATACTTGTTGTTCAGGCCCCACACATGTAGACCTTCCTGGGATTGCAAAGGCACATCAGATAAGTGTTTGTCACACCAGTCCTGGAATACAATGGTCACTTGCGACCCACTGTCAAGCACAGCCAGTATGAATACCATTCACAGTCACCGTAGTCTCCATTGAAGGGCCCACTATTTTGGACGGTCTGGAGAGACAGTAGCAGAGGCCTGGACAGATGATTGACAAAGAAATTTGAGTTAGGGTTTCTCAAACCCTCACTGTAGTAATTTCTGGCACCCCTTGGCCACTGATTTGCTTTTCAGAGCTCCCTTGAGTCTGTTTACTACTCTTTCTAAGTCCTTCTGAGACCGCATTCTCTTTCATATGGCCATCCTTTCCACAGTTGTGACAAATGATAGACTCCTGGGTCATCCTGGGAGAGAACATCGTATGAGGAACTGAAGCAGTAGTAAGAGATTGGGGTCTAGCATCTGCTTGCTGCAGTGAGAGTGGTGCAACGTGTCTTAGCAGTTTCTTTGGAGTGGCAGTCAATCTGGTGATTTCAGCCTTGGAGCCACCCTTGGTAGCAGATGTCTGAGGGTGCACCCCACCTCCATGGCAGTTACATCCTGAAAGGGACCAGAATTTTGTTCCATGGGGGGAAACCCTTACAGAAGCACCCGTCTTCAACTCTCGGACTTCCTTTAGTACTCAGCCTTTCCAATGCTGGGCCCAGGGCAGGAAGTACTTGCATTCACAGAGTGCTTGTTAAGGACAACTTTGCCCCTGAGCCTCACTTGGCTGATCACTCAGTCACTATGCAGCAGCAGCAGATATGGGTGCACTTCCATGGGGTCACCTTTGCTCAACCCCCTGAATTTCTTTCATTAGCTCATCATAGGAGGGGGGCGATTCCAGTCGGGTGGCAAGGCACAACTGAAGCAGTAACAATTCTGAAAATGGAGCAGACTTAAGGATCCAGTCCAGCCTAGTTTGATTGAATTCATTTGAGGCAAACTACCCTTTCTGAGGCACTCTTTTAGCAGCTTTTCAAGCTGAGGTACATACACAGACAATGGCTCCCCTGGGTACTGCTGAGCATTTCCTACTGTCCACCACAGATCCTCATCTGAATCCGGGCTCCCATACACATTTTCCTATGCATCAAGATAGTCCTGTGCAGTTGCTTCAGTGTTATTGGCCCACTTGGCATGGATGGTAGCCAGGGCAGGAGCCTGAAGGCTCTCACTCAGCCTCTTTCGTTTCTCTGCTTCTGAGCATTGCCATTCAAGTAATAGAGGGACAACATAGTCAATCCAGGTCTTCCAGTCATCCTCCACCTGGGGGATGGGGAGGGTGCCCGAGAAGATTCTCAGCCTTCAGGAGGAGTCGAGACTAATGGCAGGTACAGATATAGGAGCCAGCATTGGCACAGGCACAGTAGGTGGGGCAGTAACAGGTGCTGGAGTGGGAGGGGGGTGTTAGGGAAGGAACACCCCCCAGGTGACAGGAATAGTTTCTTAAAGTCCTCTATGGTTTTCCCTTCCTCCAGCAACAACTTAGCAAATTTCTCCTCAAAAGTCTCAGATAATGGTGGGAGCTCATCCTCCCCGGGGTCTTTACTGTCTTTTGTTATCACTCTCCAGGCAGCTGGCACCCCTTCTGGGGCAATAGTCTGTGGCACTTTAGAGCTGTCCACGAGGTCACTACACTCTACCAAGGCTATGAAAGTTCGGGCTATCAAATCAGCCTGTCGACCCACCACCACAGGGTTTTTTAAACATTCAACTTTGGAGAGTGCTCCCTCTACAATGTCTTTACTGGTAGTCAGGGGAATATCCAGTATAAGTAGAGCATTTTGGGGGTCGATCTCCCTCCCAGTACACTACCCCACCAACTGGTGTACAGCCATTTCTACTGGGGTAGCCATTAATCTTTAACAATAATTCATCATTTTTTGGCCACTAGAAGGCACAAAATCCCAGCAGTGAACCTCCAAAATGTAACCCCTAGGTGGCGCTATCCCAAGGACTACTACCCCTGCCTTCTTGGCTAGTAGCAGGTTAAGGAGCCTGAGTTCTGAAACGAGTGCCTCCAACTGGAGGTCAGGGTTGGTAGTGATCAAGCTAACCTGGGCACAGCCCTCCGGGACACTGTAACCCCCTCTTTCCTTACCAGTGGCTGGAACAATACACAATAATCACTTTCACAATACCCCTGATACACCACACAAGTACCCACACTGTTTGCACTTACCACCAGGGCTTTCCTCTGACCCAGCCTGGGGATCCCCTGTAAAACAAGGTTATACACAGCAAATAACAGCAGTGCAGTACTCTTGCACAAACTGGAACCACAGTCAGGGTAAATGCAAAAAAGAGTTGAATCTGATTTATTTAAGGGGCTTGAACAAGGGAAGGGCGTAATCAGGTTAATTTGCTTAAAGGCTCTATTAATCAAAAAGTTATGCATACACTTCAGGGTCCATAAACAATCACACACTCTGGGTACCCAGATGGAGAATGGTGGGCTAGCCAGGAAGGTTGCAGCTGGTTGGGGCCCTGTGATGGAAGAAAACAACATGCACAACACACATTATTTGTAATCCAGAGCAGGAGGGCTCAGTTCGTGAAATGAAAACAACAAGACAATCAGATGACACACTTTTAGATTAGGCTGTTGTTGCTGGGAGCTACCCTGATGATTACTCATGATACCCAAGACTGGACACAGGCTGGACGTAAATCAAGACAGCAGGTGGTTAATCTGGAGTGCCACGAGAAGCAGGGACCACATGATTTGCCGAGGCGTCATTCCTGTTCAAGCATGGAGCAGGGGGCTGATCCCCAGGCAGGTCTCTCATTGGTGGCTTTCTCTGCAGTGGGTAGTCTGGCAGGGCTAGCGTGGCATGTCCCAGGCCAAATGTAGATGAACGCGTATTCAGTCCGATCAGGCTGGATAAATCTTCCAGCAAGCAGAACACAGTTCACACAGTGGGAGCCAAATCACAACCCACTTTCAATACACGGCACATTTACATGTAAAGGATTCAACAGTACCAGCAAGCAGAACACAGTTCACACAGTGGGGAACCAAATCACGACCCACTTTCAATACACAGCACATTTACATATAAGGAAATTCTACTGTACCAGGCAAACCACTCTCCGGTAATGATCGCAAAGTCTCTGCAGAAACCGGGGATTCAAAAGCAGCAGGAAATCCTGACAGGCTGATCGCATTCAGCAACTCTTCGGTCTTCTTCTGGTTAAAGCCTGGTCACAGTCCAGTGACTTAAATAGTCCTCACAACTCGGATTCCATCCGAATAAACTGTATTTTCCCTCTCAGGGACAGCAGACAGACAGGCAGGCCAAAACTCAGCCCTTTCACAGTTCTCCAATGCAAAACTGCACAGAACTACTGCTCAAAAATCACTTGAGCTGTTACTACTTCACTTCTCTGCTCAAAAACTGAAACTAGCTGCAACAGCCTGAGAAATTCCCCAAGATCCAAAAGGTTCGGTTGGCTGATATCTCCTGTCAGTAACAACAAAGGCTCCCCCTTCAGGTGCAAAGAGGTGCAAAAAGCCCAAAACTACAATTCCTACAGATTTTGACTCCAGACAGCTCCTGTAGTCCAGCTCCATTTTAGGTCCCACCAGTAGTGATTGGTCCAATTCGCAGTCCAGGACCAAGATAGTAGAGATAAACAAAACAGTCCTTGCTGCAAAGAAGGCAGGTTAGACAAACTACATTATCATTATCACTCTAAATGATTTTCAGCAAATAGTTACATCTTTCAACAGAGCTCCCTCTCAGATTACTCATGACTGCAATCCAGGCAGCTCTTAAAGAGACAGTACACAGAGGCTATACAGGCACTCTCTGGCAATCACATTTAAACTGCTAAAACACAGGACACCAGCCTGGCAGTGAGCATTTAGGCAAGCTTTGTAGAGGGTTACATAAATATGAAGACTTGTTCTAGGGGTCTCCTTAAGGCTCAAATTTGCATGGGGCTGAAATTCTTTTTATTTTGGAGGACTGCGAACAGCATGCACTTGTTTTTTGGGTATTGATCAGGAGTTTGTTCTGACCGAACCGTGATTTGAGCTTATGGAAGCTGTCCTGCAACTCAGAAGTGATGTAGTATTGGTCTGTGCCAGGGATGGATATGACAGCATCGTCTGCATAGAGTATGATGTGTGCAGGGCAGGCAGAAAGAAAGGTGTTTATAAAAAGACTAAAGAGGAGAGGGCCAAGGATGGATCCCTGTGGGACACCTAGGCTCACCTCCTTTGTCTCAGAGTATATGTTGCCTATTCTGACACTTTGCATTCTATGGGAGAGGTAGCTCCCAAACCAGGACACTGTGTCAGGGGACAGGCCAGTTGACAACAGGTTGCAGAGGAGAAGGTGGTGGTTAACAGAGTCGAAGGCCTTAGTGAAGTCAATAAGGTCAATAAATATTGACCCCACTGCCTTCCCCTTATCCAGCGCTTCATATAGCTGAGAGGTGAATTCAACAAGTGCAGTAATTGTAGAGTGGTTTTTATGGAAGCCATGCTGCTGGGAGTTGAGATGGTTATACTTTTCCAGGTAGTCTGTGAGCTGGTAAAAGACCACCCTTTCTAGAGCTTTCGGGGGGGGGGATGAGATAGGCCTGTAGATAGATGTGCTGGTTCTATCTCCAGTTTTGTAGACAGGTGTGACATGAGCCTGCTTCCAGGCATTAGGGAACATGCTCGATCTAAGGGAGGAGTTAAATACCTTTGTGAGAGGGTCGGCCAATTTATCCAGGGATAAGGCGACCAGCTTCAGGTTGACTTGGTCACTCCCTATCCTGGTCTTGCCTAGGACCTGCTTAATGTACTTGATTGTCTCAGTTCTTGAAATCTGTTTGAAATAGAAAGGTGGTGGTCCATTTCTGTGGTGAGGGGTGCAGACCAGAGGGCTGTTCTGTTGGTGGTGCAAGGTATTCTCCTGGCAATAGAAACATAGAAACATAGAATTTGATGCCAGATAAAGACCGCTTGGCCCACCTAGTCTGCCCATTTCCTACCTAACGGATAAGCTGCAGATCCTAGTTAATCAACAGCCTACTTCCTCCTACCCCCACTAGAATTGCCTTATGTCTGTCCCATGCATTCTTGAATTCCCTCACTGTTTTTGGCTCACGACCTCCTCAGGAAGGCCATTCCATGCATCTACAACTCTCTGTGAAGAAATATCACATTACCTCTGAGCCGCCCCTCTATCTTCAAATTGTGCCCCTTGTTCTTGCACATCTCTTTCTGAAAGATGCAACCCTCTTGGACTTTGTTGATTCCTTGAGGTATTTGAAAGTTTCTATCATGCCCCTTCCTCGAGGCAATATCCCTGTAAGATCTGTAAATGCCAGATTGAAGGCATTTGCAATATCAGGGGGTTCCTGAAGTGTAACAGTAGCTGAGGAAATCATGTCGGGTGGTGCTCTGGAGGCCTTACCAGTTAGTGTTTTCATGTAGTGCCAGTAATCCTTGCCCGATCCCCACAATTTGTTGAGGTGATCCTTATAGTAAGAGGCTTTGGCCTGGTGCATGCGCTTTGTGCAATTGTTTCTGGCCATTCTATAGGCAGATAAGTCAGCCTGTTTGCAAGACGCCTTGGCCTTATGCCAAAGATTGTCTCTATGATGCATGAGCACAATTAGGGGGGCCAGTGAGCCAGGGGGTTGTAGTTCCTTTAATCTTCTTGTCCCTGTGGGGTACAAAGATGTCACATGCCTCACTAAAGGTCCTGAGGAAGTAGTCCAGTGCCTGGTTACCATCCCTGGCTCTGTCAATCGGGGACCAGTCAATCTGTTTCAGGTAGAACTTGAATGTGTCCAGAAGTCTGGCTCTTAGGGAGTGGTTTCTGGAAACTTTAGGCGGGTGCTTTGTGAACTTGTTTGACCACATGCACGTGACTAGGGAATGGTCACTGAGGCTGTCCGGTAAGAAAAAAACCATGGAGATGTATTCTGGGTGGAAGGATAAAAGCCAATGTATAAGAGTGCCAGTTCCACTTCTGTAGTTAAGGCGGGTGGCTAGTGTGACCATCTGGGTTAGGTAAAAATCTGGTCTCTTGCTGATGTTTCACCCTGGGAGAGCCAGTTAATGTTAAAGTAACTGACTATGACCTGCTCCCAGTTTTTGCTCACAAGCTGCTGATTACTCATGAAATGTTTGAAGCCAGCAGCTTGCTGACCAGGGGTATGTAAACCATAGTAAACAGTAGGACTTTGTTCTGTTGTCCTATGGAGAGTTTTAGGTTTAGGATTTGAGCCTCTTTAGAGAGCACACTGCTGTACATGGTCTGTGCTTTAATGTCACTTTTGACGTAGATTAAGCATCTACCCCCTCATTTGGACAGCCTGTCCTGCTGTTAGGGAAATAGCAGCATCGGAAATTTTTGGGGACAGCCAAGTCTCAGTGAGAGCTATAATGTCAGGATTAATGAGCTCAACCCATGCCTGAAATTCCATGAACTTAGGAAGGAAGCTGCCAATGTTAAGGGATATGATCCTGAGGAGCCTCGCTCTGATGGTGGTGCTAGAGTAGGGCGGGCCAGGGTTTGGGTGCACATTACCAGATAGCAGTAGCAATAGGAGGATAAGCTTATGAGCAAAGCGGGACCAGTGCTCCCAGCTGGGTTTGGTCTTTGCCCCTGTATGCTTAAGGTAGTGGGTGTTGGCTGTGCAGTAGGGCACATAGAGAGAGATGATGGGGGGGTCTACTGCTCTATAAATTTGTGGGGGGACAAGGAGGACTTGAGGATGGATGTTGTCACACTGTGTGCCCTTGTTATGCATCTCCCACCAATGAAGTAGTTGGGTGGGGAAAGACAAGGTAGTGTCAACCCACTCCCTCCGTGAGTCTACTCGTAGGTAGGCTATCAAAACCATTGCAAGAGTCAGCTGAAGGCACTGTGGCATTGTGAGGGGTTTCACGGTGGAGGGAGCTTGTCTGAAGAGATCAGCAGGGCAGGAAAGAGTTTAGTCATGCTCCGTGTTAGATTCCTAAAGGGTATGGGCACAAGCTATTATTTGCATCATCCAATAGCAAGGGTGGAGAGGTAGAGAGGGAGGAGGCTGGAGCTAGCGCGCATTTAATAGAGGCCGGCGTTGGGAAGGACAGGTGGGATGCAAAATCAAGTTAAAAAGAGCCTGGAGTGGGTGCTTGGAGCCAATCAGCTTTGTGGCAGCTGGACCAGGCTTGCCTGTGCAAGGAGGTGGCATACCTGGTGATTGCTGAGGGCAGAGGGTTCCGTTAGGCCGGCCTGGCCTAGAGCCGGGCCTGCAGGAGCTGTATGCCCAATCAAGGGCTGATTCTTTGGGCAGGACCTGGAGGGGCAGGAGAAACAGCACAGTTATGGAGAGAAAATAGCTTCTGTTGCGGGGAGGGTCGGGGCAAGGGGTGGGCTACTTGATACAGAACAAAGGGACAGAGTGGACTAGGTGAGAAAGGGGAGGGGTGAGAGAAGTAAATGAGGAACATTAAGGAGAGATGAGGAACCAAGGTGTAGTGGCGCCCATCTGAAGTACAGAGAAGTGTAGGAAAAAACAGGTCGGGGGTGGGGGTCTGAGGTTAAACAGCAGAGGTGAGGATAGGCAGTAAGTGAGACAAGGAGAAGGACAGAACTGAGTGTTTAAGGCTGCTAAAAATCACAAGGTAGCCAATTATGTTGTAGCTAATGTAAAGATTAAAAATAAATTCAACAGCCTTTCAGAGCCTAATCTGACTGTTCCCAGCTATAGTAAAGAATAAAATTAAATTCAACAGCCTTTCAGAGTCTAATCTGACTATTCCCAGCACAGATCTAAGTAGCAAGAAAAAAAGAAAAGACAAAAACAGGCAGGTATACCAAGTGAGGGAACTGATTCACGGGCTAAATAAAAAATTTAAATTAACAGCAGCTCAGAGCCTAATCAAACTTTTCCCAGCAAAGATTTAAACACAGAGCAGGCAGGTTTAGCAAGTGAAAGAATCATATTACAGGCAGGTCAAAATCAAGTCACAGGCAGGTTTACATCTAGTTAATGGCTGATGAAAAATCAAGTTAAAAAATTCCTGGCCCAAAACAGTGTATTCCAGCTCTGCTGTAGAGTTTCAGGTCAGAGGGCTATTTCAAAGAAGGTGCCGAGCGCCAAGACTGGTGGGTGCCGTGTTTCAACCAATGGAGAGCCTGGAGCAGGCACTTGGAGCCATTCGGCTCTGTGGCGGCTGGACCAGACTTCCCTGTACAAGGAAGCAGCGTACATGGTGAATGCTGCGAGCAGAGGGTTCCGTTCAGCTGGCCTGGCCTGGAGCCTGGTCCGCAGGAGCTGTGCGCCCAATCAAGGGCTGATTCTTTGGGCAGAACCTGGAGATTGCTGCGAGCAGAGGGTTCCGTTCAGCCTGCCTGGCCTGGAACCAGGTCCACAGGAGCTGTGCGATAGGGTTGTCAGAACCCTCTGAAGTTCTGGATTCTAGTTCTAGTCTAGAACTTTTGAAAAAGTTCTAGGGTTCTAATCTTTTTTAGAACTTTTTAGAACTCGAACCCTATTTTTTTATTGTGCTGCCAGTAACGAAGATAGTAATAAAATACATGTAAAGGAAAAACTGTTCAATATAAGGGGGAGAGAAATTATCGTATGTGACATTGATAGGAATACAACTAGGTTTATCTATGGTTTCTTACATAGATACATAGACAGTGTCGGCAGATAAGGGCCTATGGCCCACCCAGTCTGCCCATTTAAGTTTGTAAGTTCAGTTTATGTTTTCCAGGAAGTCTGTTGCCCCTTACCCCTGACCTCCAGAATTCCTTTATGTCTATCCCATGCATTCTTAAATCCTGTGATTGTTTCAGCTCCCACTTCTTCTTCTGGCAGGGTGTTCCACTTGTCCACCACCCGCTCTGTGAAGAAATTCTTCCTCACGCTTCCTCTGAATCGCCCTCCTCCAACTTCATCCCATGCCCTCAGTCCTGGAACATCTTTTTGCTTACAAATAGTGCATTCCTGCACCCTGTTCCTCCCTGTAAGATACTTGTATGTCTCTATCATATCCCTCTCTCCTCCTTCTCCAGGGAGTACATGTTGGTACCTTCAACCTGTCCTCATAGGACTTGTGATGCAATCCATGCACCATCTTTGTTGCCCTCCTCTGAACCTTCTCTACCCTGTATATGTCCTTACATAGGTAAGGTCTCCAGAACTGCACAGTGTACCCAGGTGCGGCCTCACTAGTGTCTTGTATAGTGAATTATGACCTCCTTTTCCTGCTGGTGATGCCCTGCCTATGCATCCCAGCATCCTATTTGATTTACCTGCTGCCTTGTCACACTGTTTCCTGCCTTGAGGTCATCAGAGATGATAACTCCAAGATCCTTTCCTGCTTGGTGCATGCTATATCCTCACCCCCAACTGATATATTGTGCCAGGGGTTTTGTGCCCCATATGCATTATCTTGCACTTCCTTGCATTGAATTTCAACTGCCAAACCCCTGACCATTCTTCAAGTTTCTGCAGGTCCTTCTCATTCGTCTCTACACCTCTGGTGTGTCTACTCTGTTACAGAGCTTTGTGTCATCAGCGAACACTGAAATTCTGCCTTCTAGGTCCTGCGCAATGTCACTGATGAAGATATTGAATAGTGCCGGTCCCAGCACTGATCCCTGTGGTACCCCACTGGTCACTCTTCCCTCTGTGGAGTGACAGCCATTTACCACCACCCTCTGTGTCCTGCTGCCCAGCCAGTTACCTACCCACCACACTACTGTCCTGCCTACACCCATATTCCCCAGTTTGTGCAATAGTCTTCTATGTGGCACATATCTTCTGTTTGCTAAAGCCAGCAACTTAATCACGTAACAGGCCCACCCACCCACCCATAAGTTAAAGTTTTCCTGCTGCAGCTGCATCATAGTTCCTAGTGAAAGAAAGAGGCACATTAGCCATTTATGTACTCAGTTATATATACTCATCGTCATGAATTATGAGAAAAATAACTGATATTACCTAATTTCAGCTATTTGCTGCTTTCTGTTTTAAATGAGTAAATCAAAAGTTGCTATGTTTAAAAGAAAGCTTTTATAACAAAGTCACAAGTACTACAGCAGCAGCATGTGAACTGTTGCAAAACATATTATGTCATAACGTAGTCAGTCAAGACATTTGAATAAAAAAATATGCCAGTCATTGTTGCTGGCAAAAAATGCATGCAATTTTCTAAGGTAATGCATACATATACCAACATTTTTGTTGGCAAATTGAAGTAATACATACAACTTTCTAAGATGATACATTTTTGCAGCTGATGCTTCAATAAAATCTGTATTTCAGTCACATAAATAAAAAAAGTGGTTTCCTCACCACACACTAAGGAACATTTAATGTAGCTGCAGCAGTTGGCATGTGATGTTTAAGGGACAGCGTCTGTCAACCCCATTATGTATCAAATTATCACTACTTGTAAGCAAAACACTTTTATGATACGTCACATTCTGTGAAAACTGCTGATGCAGATTTTCTTTTATTTCTGATTCCTTTATTCTTTTTTTAAGGGACATGACAATTGTGCTAAGTGGCAGCAGTTTGCAATGTATTTAATAAGAATATAAATTATGTGTACAGTAGGTTCTGTCTGTCATCATTTTTTCCTCACCATCCCCAGCTGATCGCCTAATCTGTAAATGAAAGAACTAAAACAACACCCACCTTTCACCCCATCACCCATTCCACTTTTCTTCCACCACCCTCATCTGTGCAGTAGCACCCATGCCACCCTTACACCCATGTTAAAACCAACCCACAACCCTCACCCATGTACTAGCATCCATTTTTGGTTTATGGCTAACATTTCTGTAATTGAAAAAATAATAAACAGCTACCAATTAGAACTCATTGTGTTGTCCTCTTTAAAATTGAAAAATAGACCTTCTCCTGTCCCAGCCCATACTGATGCACCACAAAGTCACAGAAGGTAAATCCAAAAATATATGTTTGCACTTTAACTATAAATAATATGATATGGAAAGGATTGACATGACAGTGTCCCTTTTATGCCAAATTTGGGCCTGTTTCCACTGATGTTAAAATTGCCCTGTATATAAAACTTGTTGACTTTAGTTTAGACCCTAGCTACAAAGCAGTTTGCCATGAAATGGTGAAAGTTTTGGGGGTTATATAGTCCAAGGTAGTAGATCGAGAAAGGAGAGAGACGACAACCAAAGTCATCACAGTCTGTAAAAGTTTCCTTTTTGGTGCAGAGAGACTCTGTCCCACACAGTATTTACCAGCCACCACCATCTGAGTTGTCATCACCATCAACATCCACAACATCAATCACTTCAGGATCAGTTTGTATACTCTTGTAGGGATACGAAAATCTTGACTTATTAACTTTAATAAAAATTAACGTGTGTACATTTTCTGGCAGCAACCTATTTCTGGTGTCTGTCACAATATTATCAGCTGTACTAAACATGCTTCTGAAGAGACACTTGTTGCAGGACAACCAAGATATTTACAGGCTTCATCATACAGCTCTGTCCAAATTGACTTTTTGATCTCCAGTATTCAAAAGGGCATGCATCAATAGGAATAGGTAGTTCTTGCAGGTAACTGTCTACCATGATGGACAGAGACCGCTTCAGAAGAGGAATCACAGAAGCTGGTATGGCAGCAATTTGGGAAAGGTTTTGCCACACATTTAGCTTGCTACTAAGGGTTGAAGAAGTGGCAGTTGTGGAACAACTACTGTTAATGTTTGGTGACTTTTCCAGTTCTGTATCCCTTTGTGAAGATGAACCTGCATGTTGTGGGGATGACAACCTGAGGGTGCTGCATGTCTGTGTTTGACTCCTGTGAGTGCTGCAGCTCATCTAGCAACATACATTTGTACTGCTCTATATCATCTGTTTTGGAAGATGTATAGCCTTGAGCCTGGGATCTAAGAGAGTTGCAAGGATGTAGTGTTTTGATTTCTTCATTGCAACTAATTTGTCATTGGTTTTGAAGCGCTCATTCTCTTTTTTGATTCCCATGATACAGGCGACATGTTGTCTGCGCTCAGATCTGTCTTTTTCTATTTCTAGATTTAGGAACACTAAGATGATGTGAAATGAGCATTATGAGTGGGATAACCTGACTATCAGATGCGCTTTCAGAAGACATGTCCTTTGTAGCTGTCTCTGTAAGGAGCTAGGATACAGCACACTGTCTCCATTAATTTCCACTGCAGCACAGACAGCATAATGCCATCTCCAATAATGTAACTGGAACAGTACTCATGTACAGCTTGCTTTTGCTCCAAGAGGCACTGCAGCATATAAAGCATTGAGTTCCAACGAGTGGAAACATTTTGAATCAGCTTTTGCTAGGGCAGCTTGTGGTTTTTTTGCAGTTCGGACAATGTCCGTATAGCCTTGGTTGAATGTGAAAAGTGAGTCACAATTTTTTTGCAAACAGCAATCATACCATCCACTTGTGTTTTGTTGCTGAGAAATCCCATGACAATTCAGTGTAAGCAATATGCAAAGCAAGAAGCATGCAGAAATCCTCCATCCTGTACTGCTTTCAAGATGTTGGCTCCATTGTCACTTACTATGAAGCCACATTTTAGACCGTGAGAATAAACCCATTCGTCAAGGAGGTCATTTAGTTCCTGCAAGATGTTTGCAGCAGTATGACTTTGCCCAAACTCCTTGGTATGCAGCAGCCACCATCTTTGGGGTGTCTTTGTTTTTGAAGAAGACAAGAAAACATGACCCAATGAGCGTAAGGGACATGTAATCTATGTTTGAGTGCTGGTCCATATCTGTTGTGACATGAATAACCCCATCCTCCGCAGTTTTAAGTGCAAGCATCACTGTCGCTTTAAAGCCTGATAAATGTTTGGTTTTCAACATAGGAAAAGTACCTTCGATGAGGAACATTGTAACGAGGCTCTGCTAATGCCATGAGCTCCCTAAAATCCTCATGATCTACCAAAGAGTATGGGAGAAGGGCTCGCTAACAGTTCACCAATTCGGTGATTAAGATGAAGGGTCTTTGGATGATTTCTAGTAAAGGTATTCTTCCTTTCAAATGCCTGAGACAGTGTTAGCTGTTTGCAAACATGTCCCTGCTGGTTGATTATACACGTGCTTCGATGGTCAGATGGCGAGAGATGGTGGACTAGGACTTATATATTCAGTGCCATCACTGGATGTGCAACTGGTACTAATGGTGCTGGCATTGGTGGTAACAGTGATCCTAGGGCTGGCAGTGGTTCTGCCCACATCAAGTTCAGACAATTCAGTATCCATTTCAGATTCCTGACCCTTCTCACGTGCGGTCTGGAAAATGGAGGACATGGGTTTTGGATGATCAAGCAAAACCGAATGCTTTTTCAGATGGCGTTTAAGAGCTGTAGTGCCAAGGCATGACACAACTTTACCATGGCTTACACTCTGTTTACACAGGGAACAAATTGCTCTGCTTGGATCAGTTTTACTGACAGAGAAATAATTCCACACCTCAGATGTGACAGATTTTGTTTGAGTGCTAGGAAGATAGCTAAAGACTGTTTGTGTCTTTTCACCTGTCCTAACAGAACCTGGGACATGCTCTTGGTGCTAGAAGAGTGCAGAAGACTCTGATGGATTTTCATTGCTGGCCAACACAGAAGTGGTGGATTCAATGGATATGTCCTTTTCATTGCCAACAGTGCTGGATGTATTTGCAAGTGCACTACCTGATTCATTGTCAGCAGACTTGCTCATTTCACTTTGTTGAGGAAGTAATGATTTGTCGCGAGACACAACAGTGTCGGACTGAGACAAAGAGCTACTGTCTGAGTCAGAGAGGGACTCACTGTCACTTGCATTATTGCTGCTAGTCACAGGATCTTAACAGCATGAATGGCATACCTTATAGTGCCTCTCCGTGGACCCCAGCAGCTGTACAGGTTTTCTTAAAAGGTCCCCTTTACACACTTCACTGTTGCTTTTTGCTGTTTGTTGAATTTTTATCATGAAACATTTTGGTTACTTCTGCTAGCACCAGGATTACCACTACCACCAACAGCTGCTCTAACACCAGCACTAGATGCTTCATCTATGTTGGTGTCAGCCATAACAGACAGTAAGTACCAGTACTACCAGTATACTGCAGTGAACACACCCACACCCAAACAATTCCTGTGTAACAAAGCAATGTGATCTGTGATCGCTGGCTACAACTCCAAAATTTTATTTTGGTTGTGTGACACTGTGATACCGTGGACTGAAAGTAATTGAAGAATATGACAGTTTGCAACTAAAGGATCCCAGGTTCAAGGCTTACAGAATGATTGGGCTGCCGGGCATAGACATACACATAGCAATCAAGGGGTGCACAGCAGCAGGGTGATGGGCTGACCACAGGAGACAGAGTCACATACGCAACCCAGGGAATGAGAATTATATTTCTACGTTTCGGTCATGTAAGGTTAATGCCACCACACAACTGGCCTCTGGGCTTCTCTCTGTAACACACACTGGGTAGGGTACAGTGCAGTCAAGGGGCACACACTGGGCTTCTCTCTGTGACACACACACTACACTGGAAGGGTCAGATTTATTTGCCTTTTTGCCCCCCTTGTATGCTTGTTGCTGGCAGCTGCTGAGTGTGCAGTGTGCACCACTGACTGAGTAGTGCTGCAGTTTCAAATAATCACATTTCACAAAGGTTCTTCACTTCTTCTTATTTTTTATTCTCTCCGAGTCCTCCTGAGTCCTCCTCCTGATATTGATTGATCTCGGTCCGATCCTCCTTATTCCCCAGTCCCTTCCCAATTCTTGATTAATCCCTCCACCTGTCCTGAACCTCCCCTAGTCCCACTCCCACCCGATTTTGAGCCTTTTTTCAGCCTTTCTCTCGTTCTCAGTCTCGGTCTCACAGGAAAATGGATGATGGAATTTTAGTGGCCAGTATTGGACAAGAGTAGCGGTACGCTAACCGCTAATGCTAGTAGTACAGTTTAGCTAGGCTGCTGCTGCCTCCACTCCGATCCTCAGCAAATGGCGCTCCTCCTCGCGACACATCTGCATAAATACCCCCACAGATCCCATGGCTCGCACAGCTTACTCGACCCCCACCTGACCCATATGTAGGTACGCAACTTACGCAAGCGCAAACAGACAACGTCTCACGTCTCGCGGTGATTCGAACCCTTTTGCAAACCTTTTAGTGTTCGAGTTCTAAGTTAGAACTCGAACACCAGGGTTCGAGGAGGGTTCGAATCTTTGAAGAACTAGTTCTGACAACCCTACTGTGCGACCTATCAAGGGCTGATTCTTCAGGCAGGACCTGGTAATAACATATTGTAGGTCAGTTTCGGAATGAACATGAGCAGTGAAAACTGAATATAACAGCTAACAAAATAGATATTTACACTTTGGTAATTACACATTTCACATCGATTTCAGGATGACCAGAATCAGTGAAATCTGAAGGCAGATAAGTAGTATTGGTACAGGAGGGGGCGAAGAGATGGCAAGAATACCAAGAGATAAGGATGGGTGGTAAGGAGAAGGGCCTGTACAAGGGGTCAGGTCAGATGAGGAGAAGGATATAGAGCAGTATAAGAGAAGATCAGTCATCAACGAAGGCAGGAGCATACTGCAGAGGCAGAGAGAGAGGAAAGTTATGTTCCCAAAACTAATTCCAATTCATTCATTAGCGCTTTAGCTTCCCTGTGACCATTTGAAAATATATAATTAGTCATCTTTTTTATATCAAAAGAACAGTTTTCAAAAATATTTTTCTATATGAAAAAACATCTTTTGTCATGTTCCTACCTCTGGCATGTCAGTGGCTCTTTCTAAACATTTTCAGTATGCCAGCATTTAAATTTTCTAATAAAAAAGACAAGGTTTACTATAAAACTATTGCTTGTATTGCTCATTCTCTGATAACTACTAATGGTTAAACATTTAAACATTCTGGCCCAGATATTCAAAAGGGTTGTGCATGACGCAACAGTGTTGCGCCTCGCAAGAACCTTAATTGATGCGCCCAGCTTAACATTCAAAGGGAGAAAAGTGCACTGTACAAATCCCAATGTGCCGAGCGCATCAGTAATGTATGCAGACACAGGTGGGCGGGCATGCCCATGCACAACCTGCACAGCCCGATATTCAGCCCAGGATGTGCAGCGCGTGCATGCGAACCCCTACCTGTGCCAGCACAAAGTTAAGCCCAAAAAAGAAACAACTGATGGCCACCCACAGGTGAGCTCGCCCCCATGCCCGATCTCAGGCATCTGTTTAAATAAACTTCCTTCCCTATGTCTGGCCTAGGTGCCAGAGGACTGCTGCTCTGCCGATCATGGTATCCTGTAAAGAAAAACAGTCCTATATCCCTAGTGGTCCAGTGGACCACTCTCTGCCAATCTCGGGCATCTTGTAACAAAGAAAAAACAGTTCATATCCTCTGGTGGTCCAGTGGACGCACTCTGCGCCGATCGCTGGCATCTTTAAAAACAAAACCTCCTATTACCCTGGTGGTCTAGGGCACCCCCCTCCCCACCTGCCCACTGAGCCCTACCGCTTCTGGCTCCCCGGTCCGCGGCGGGTTTCAGCACCTACTCACCTGCCACCTGACACCTTGGTAGGGCTGCACGCCCATTGGTTCTGGCGTGGGTTAATGGCGTGCAGTTTTGCTACACATTCCAGATATCTGGAATGTAGCAGTATGGTTAGGGGTGCATCCATTGGCTCACGCGAGAACCAATGAGCTTGCAGCCCTACCGAGTGTCAGTCGGTGGACCTGCGGGGTGGCAGGTGGTGGAGTACTGCCACCCGCCGTGCTGACCGGGGAGCGGGCGGTGGGCTCAAGTGGGCGGGTGGGAGGGGGGCACTAGACCACCAGGGTAATAGGAGGTTTTGTTTTACAGATGCCCGTGATCGGCAGAGTGCATCCACTGACCACCAGATATAGGGACTGTTTTTCTTTGTTACAGATGCCCGTGATCAGACAGAGAGCGGTCCACTGGACCACCAGTGATATAGGACTGTTTTTCTTTTTTTACAGATGCCCACGATCGGGCAGAAAGCAGTCCACTGGACCACCAGGGATATAGGATGGGGAAGTTTTATTTAATAGATGCCCAAGATCGGGCAGAGAGCGGTCCATTGGACCGATATAGGACGGGGAAGTTTTATTTAACAGATGCCCAAGATCGGGCAGAGAGCGGTCCACTGGACCACCAGGGATATAGGACCTTTTTATTCATACAGATGCCCGCGATTGGGCAGAAAGCGTCCACTGGACCACCAGGGATATTGGAGGTTTTTTTTTTTACAGATGCCCACATCGGTTGCAGGCCAGCCCCCCCGACAGCTGCTACCTGGCAGGGTGCCAGGTGCAAGTCGTCGGGGATCGCACACCTGCATGCAAATGGAGTTGAGTGATGACATGCAAATGGCCCATGTGCACCTTGCATAAATTATGGCCCCATTTGCATGTCAACTTTTGAATATCGCTGGTGCTGTGCATGGCGCACTGAACTTTGCTACGCGATCTCCATGCTCCACTCTGGCTAATTTCATGCTGGCTTAGTGCCACTGTGCCATGCACACTGGTGGTTAGGGTGCGATATTCAAAGCTGCTGAGCCATGGCTCAGCTCCTTTGAATATCGCTTAGTCCACACCCCTCGCGCAGCTGTTGAGCTGCCTCAAGCTTACACCACAGCCGGGCTAGTTTGAATATCTGGGCCACAGTATTTAGACTGCTTACTCATACAGTACAAATTGCTCCCTGTGCTTTATTACTTAACCACTCTTCCTTGCTATGGTATTTAAATAGCATTAGTAAAAATTCTCACCATCATCAACGCTCAAATCCACGCTTATTAGCATTCTCTAACAAAATAAGTTTGCACTTTTGTTTGCATTTTATAGTACACCTCACTCAGTTTGCTCACTTGTAGTGGGCTGCAAAACCCGATCTTTGCTTAGTTATTTAACTACTTTTTCTAAAAGTGTTTAGACAGTGTTCCTAAAGTGTTAAGTACAATCAACTGTGTGGTTTCAAAATTAGCATTTTCATTAGCAATGCTGTACTAAAGATTTTATCTGTTTCATTGTTCAAACAGTATTCAGCCTTAGCATTTAGGCTGTGAGTACTTTAAACAATTATTAACGCACCAAGGCTACTAGTAATGAAATCAGTATAACCATCCTTGTCTCCTAAGCATGCCGTCCTTACAGGGAAGCAACTGAGCAAAGCAAATTGAACTCCTTTTATACTGTGCCACCAAAGCAGTCAAATCCAGCACATGAGTACTGTACTCTGTCATTCACAAAGATGTGAATGATAGGTCAGTACACATGTAAGCCCATTGATTGACAGGGTCCACCAATGGGCTTCCAGGTGTACAGTAGCTGTCATTCACAGACAGCTCTGTCGGCAGGCAGCTGTGGTGGTGGCGGGTGGATTGTGCTGCCCACCGACAGTGGGAACATGCTGGGATGGGGAGCGGGGTGGGTGGGATGCTTGAGTGGGTGGGGTGTCTGCTGTACTACCAGGGGACGTCGCCATTGCCATCTGCATTGCAATTGGGTTGGGAAGGGGGGTCTTGTAGACAACAAGGATGTTGCCGATTTCATTCCATTTTACCGGATGTGGGCAGGGAGGGGGTTCTACTTGGGCACCAGGGATTTTGACAAGCTCTGTTTCTTTGGGGATTCAGGCAGGGGAGGACCACTGGAACACCAAGAATAAATCATGGATCAAACACGGACTACAATCAGACAGGGGAAGGGTGGGGGTTCAACTTGACTACTTGTGGTTATGTCTGTGGCCCACAGCCCTTGCAGGGTGCCCAGCGCATTCTGCCAGGTGCATCCCTGCAAGATACATGCAAATGGGGCCATAATGACATGCAAATGTCCCCATTGTACCTTGCATGCCTAATGGCCCCAGTTGCATGATTGTGGCTGTGAATGGCAGCATTGGGTGCAGTGCATCGTGAAATGCACTGCCTCACTGGTTTCCTTGTTCGACCAGGGTTGCGCTACATTTTGAGTTGGGCGAATCGATAGTATCTACAGAGGATGCACCAGGAGCATCCCCCAGTGCATCTTCTGTGAATACCACAGTTTGGGCTTAGTGCACCTCACTTGTGCCTGGCAGCTGAGATGCGCTGAGTGCATATGCTTTGAGAATCCTGCCCACTTACTTTTGTACTTGCCTCCCTTTGACTTATATTTACTGTTCTAACACCTCACTGCCATGTATCACCATTCTAGTGAAAATTAACTTAAGACAAATCTTTGTAACGTACTACTGTAAGTCCCTGTCAGGACTGAAGTCATGGTCTCATCTTGAAAAATACAAAGCTGTAAGGTTCTAGTCAGGAATCAATCCCTACTCCCTTGTATTCATAGTTAGTAATATTTCCATTACATAGTCAAAGAAAACTGAATTGCACTGCGTCGCCTGTGGTGCAGAGGTTAGGTAACAAGCTAAGATGCAAGTACATGAGACCTCCTAGTTTTGAATCCAGGCACTGCCATTAAGGAAGTGATAAGCCCCACCAGGGTGTGAGGTGTTGGGGACACCCACATACCCTGGGGATGTGAGTCAACACCATACGTGGAGGGCCTCAGAGCCCCTGGTATGTGGGTATTCCCCAAACCCCACACCCAGGAAGGTTTCATTGCGCTTTGGAAATGAGCTTTGACATCAGTTTGCAGTAACATGATTTAAAAAAAGTCTTTAAAAATGTCAAACAAAAGTTTTTTATGTAAAAATAGTCCTTACGAAGGTAGAGTGCCAGCTCTTGTTTTAAAGAGTTATGTTGCCTGATAAACATATGGCTTTGGAATATTGTCAGCCAATCAGATTTCAAGATTTTTCCTACCCATTTTCTTAAATTATCAGGTGTGCATAAATGGTTCACAGAAGTTTCCCCATGAAGTCCCCTTCCTCGGAGACCTCTGAAGGAAACTCAGAAAAATAAATTCATTTTTGTGCTTGACTCCCTTGCCATGTGTTTTACTATTCTAGCACCACACTGCCAAGTATCACAAAAATTCTTTAAAAAATGTTTCCTAAGTACTGAGGGCTGGATGTTATGACATGGCTGACTGTGCTACAAAGTTTGTGCAGCTAAGAGCACATTACATTTGTGCAGCTAATTGTACATGTACTGTGCACATGTCCTGTGTGCAATGCCTGTACTAATATAGGCTTTGTCGTAGTGCTGTGAAAAGAGGCAAGGCACAGCACACAGCCCCCCGCTGGCCATATGGGCAGCCAGGAGCAAAAGGGTTCAGCACGTCCTAAACAGGGAAATGCCATTGCTCCTGGCTGCCATATTCGAACGCCAACATGCTAATTACCTCATAAGGCATGTAAAGTCTGAAGAACCCATTTGCATGACATTATGTTGCCATTGCCAGCTATGTTCAATGCCTTTCTGCCGTGTATGTGTAGAAGCATTGCCCAGAGCAGCATGTAGTGGCTCCAATGCTCACCTGATATCAATCATTGATGGAAAACTGAAATTAATCCTGTGGTTCCCCCCACCCTCAACAAATCATGATTGTACACTGACGTGTAGTCATTATGAATCCCTGGTGCTAATGTTTCACCCACTCCCTTTGGCCCTAATAATAATACCCTGACTACCCATCCCAGGCAGTCTAGTGGACTACCCCCTACTTGTGCCACTCTCCATTGCCCACCCCTTCCCCTGACCCTGAGATGAAGGCTGTTTCTTATCCTCCAGTCACCTCACAGCCAATCATCATCTCATTCACTCAAGTACAGTCACTAGAGTTGTAGAAATCCCAGTATTGATACTGGGTTTGTATGTACAATATTGATACTGTGACTTGTACAGCAACAGCATCTGTACTTGTGTAAATCAGAGTATGGTGGGCAGCCAAGGTGAGTGGAGTCAGGGTAACAGCCACCAACTTGGGACTGGGAGAGAAACTGGGCAAGAGAGAATGGCAAAGGAGGAGGCTGGCCACTAGACTACCAGGAATAGGTACTGTGGATACTATCAGGTGAGAGTGAGGCAAGGAGAACCACTGGTGCCAAGGATCGACCTCATTTCATATTTTTCAATGATCAGGATAGGTTGAGGGTGGGGAACAAGGTACCTTGTTCTTTTAAACATGTGGTAACATGGCACCAGGGATGGCAGGGAAACACACCACTGCATGTGGTATTAAAAGCAGGTTTTCAGCACTGTTACCAAGCATGGCCCTGTCAGCCTGTTGGTGCTGCCAGAATCCCTTTAGACTGGCAGTGTGCCCATGTACAGCAGCAATGCGGTCATTTGCATGTGTGCTAGGCATCAGTTAGGCTATACACACAGTCTGTTTTGCACCATGTTAAATGAGCCTTTCAGAATAAATATGGCACTTTTCTTGCAGCCATACACTGGACAGCACAAAGCAGTTAACATAGTGAGCACCAAATTCCTGTCAGAAATCCAAACCTGATCTGTTCTTGAAAATATAAAACTGTTGGCTGGCCCATCGTCACAGCAGTAGGGATTGAACCTAGGACCCTTAGCATTCTGCTGGGCTGTGTGAATCATAGCTCTGTTGGTAGAGTACTAGCACAGAATGCTAGGAGTCCTAGGTTCAATTCCTAGTGGGTCACACTTTCCCTTTCTCGTTGTAATTCATAATCTAAATTTGCCTTGCAGTGGCCTCTTAAAACTGCATTGAGAAGGAGTGATTGGCTGTTGTTCTGCTGTAATTCTCAGGTTGCAAAGTTACGCAACACCAGAGGAGGGGAATATGACTTTGAAGGAAGGTCTGGGGCACCTGCTGGGCTGTGTGAATCATAGCTTAGTTGGTAGAGTACTAGATTGGATTGCTAGGGGATCCTAGGTTCAATTACTTGTGGTTCACACTTTCGCTTTCTCATTGTAAGTCTTGAAACTGGAATTTCATTATTTTAATCATCATAAATCAGTGGCCTTGCTTATCTCCATAGTATAATGTGGAAATCTCACAACATTCCATTGTTTACCAAGGAAATCACACAATGTCCCAGGATTTATGGGATAAATCTCACTAAGACCCACTGCTTGTGAAAACTTCTCCCAAGGTACTATCATATACACTATAATGGATAACATGTGTAACCCCCCTGCAAATGGGGGTTCCCAAAAGACTTCCAGGAGCTTGCTTGAATGCTCCAAGCCTGAATGGTGTTTGGCATTTAAGCCATTTATCAGTGAGTGTTTTAGAGCCTCTGGTACTGTCTCTTTAAGAGCTGTCTGCTTGCAGACATAATTATTTGTATGGGGGACTGTGTGCTTTCTGAGTACCACTCAAGCTGCTGCCAATTCACTTCATTTTGCAGTCACTAGGAGTGCAAAGGAACCTATCTGAAAGATGTAACTGTTTTCCAGAAATTATTTAGAGTAATAATGAAATTACAGTTTGTCTAACTGCTTTCTTTGCAGTCAGAACTGTGTCTGCTAGTTCCCCATTCTAGTTTTGAACTGCTGAACTGGACCAATCAGTGTGGGGTAAGCTAGCTCTAAAATGGTGCCTTGGACGAATCAGAACTTGGACTCATAATCTGAGCCAGCCACAAGAGGATTGTATAGACAGTGACTCTGGGAGATGTAGTTTAGACTTCAGCACCTTTTGGACCAACAGCAGCAGTCTATTGTGAGTGACAGCCAATCCAGTCAAGAACTGGGAGGAACTCAAGGAAGTGCCGGTTTTGTCTGGTTGGAGTTTCAGTTGAGCTTTGACAGTAAAGAAGGAAGGAGCCCTGTGCTTTTTCAGTGTGCAGTTTTAGTCAAAAACGTGTAAGGCCCAGAGTTCTGGTCTGCAGCTTGTGTAACAGCTTGTTAGGACTGAATCAAGTCCTGTGAAAAGAATCAAAGGATCTCTGAAGAGAAACCAGGCTCACCCTGTAGAAGACTGGAGGAATTGCTGAAAATTGCACTCGGTCTGTCAGGAACTGAATCTGCTGTGTGTTCTCGGGTATTGTGCAGTTGTGCGATCGGGATAGATGCAGCCTGCTGGTATAGTGCTTTCTTTTATATGGATGTGTGAAGAGGTTTGTGTACCTCAAGTGAGCCCTACTGACATTGAAGGACCCTATCTTATTTGGAGGTCGTGAGTACTAATTCAGGGTCAGCTCCTGTTGGATTGCCACATTAAATCCAAATGGAATTACTGTACTGCTGACTGTTTAATTCTCCTTTTCTCTGTGTGAAAGGGCCCTACCAGCTGCCACGGTTTGGACTAGCCACTAGGGCTTGGGTACCCAGGGACAGTAACTGATAGGGATAGGCCTGTGCACAGAGCCATAGGTAGATTATTAGAGTGATAAGCTAATTAACCTGATTTCCCTGTCCTTGTTATATCCCCTAAATAAATCAGAGCTGCTTGTTTCAGCAAAGATATACTGCCTGAGGTATTTGTCTATGTTAAAGTACTGTACTGTGATTGTTGCACTGTATCTCATTTCACAGGAGGTCCCAGTGCGGAACCAGACCTGGAAGGTAGTGTATACTGTGAGGTAATTCTGATATATTGTGTGGGCCACTAGTGGGAAGAAAGGGGGTTGCAGTGTCCCAGAGGCTGTGACCAAGTTAGTTTAACTATTGCAACCCTGACCTCTGGGTGGAGGCACCCGCATTGGATCCAGGCCCCTCAACCTGTTAGTGGCAAATCAGGCAGGGGTAGTAGCCCCTGGGATAGCGCCATCTAGGGTTACATCTTGGAGGCTCACGCTGGGATTGTGTGTCCTCTAGTGGCCATATTCTGAACCACTGTTAAGAAAAAAATGGGTACCCTGACAGAAGTGGCTGTGCACCGGCTGGTGGAGTGTGTACTGGGGAGGAGATCGACCCCAAAATGCTATGCTTATCCTGGACATCCCTGGGTATCAATCACGGACACTGTGCAGGAGTACTTTCCAAGGTGGAAGGTTTACAAAACCCTGTGGTGGTGGGTCGGCATGCTAATCTGCTCACCCACACTTTCCTGGCCCTAGTAGAGTTTAAGGATCCCATAGATAGCTCCAAAGTGCCACAGACCATTACCCCAGAGGAGCCCTCACTGCTTGGAGAGTGATAACTAAGGACAGTAAAGACCAGGGAATCAGTCCCCACCACTATCTGAAACTTTGAGGAGAAATTTGCTGAATGGTTGCTGGGGAGGGGAAACTGTGGAGGACTTGAAGAAACTATTTTTGCCACCTGAGGTGTTCTCCCCAACACCCTCTCCTGCTCCAGTGCCCGTAATGGTGGCTGAACCAATGCAGACTCCTATTTCTGCACCTGCCATTAGTCACGACTCTTACCAAGGTTGAGGATCTTCTCTGGCACCCTCCCACCCCCAAGGGGAGGATGACTGAGAGACCTGGATAGACTGTGTTGCCCCCAAGTGCTAGAATGGCAATGCTCGGGATGGCGAAAGCGAAAGAGGTTAGTGAGGCCTCGAGGCCCTGCCCTGGCTACCATCTGTGCTAAATGGGCCAGTAACCCTGAAGCGACTGCACAGGCCTATCTTGAGGCCTTGGAGAATGTATGGGAGCCCAGATTCTGATGAGGACCTATGGTGGAGAGTAAAGAGATACAACAGTACCAAGGAGTTGTTGTCTGTGTATGTATCTCGGCTGGAAAAATTGTTGCAAGAATGCCTCAGAAAAGGTAGTTTGCCAGCGATTGAACTGGACCCGAACCAGGCTGGACAGGATCCTTAAGTCTGCCCCTTCTCAGAACTGCTGTTGCTTCAGTTCGCCTGGCAGATCGACTGGAATCCCACCCTCCTATGATGAGTTAATGAGAGAAATTCGAGGAGTTGAGAAAGATGACCTCTGGAGGACCTGCACCAATAGCTGCATGCTCGACCAGTGACTGAGGTGACCCATCAGAGGTGAAGTTCAGGGGCGGTTGGCAGTCAATGAGTGCTCTGACAAGGAAAGATATGTCACAATGGGGTGAGAACTGTTGAGAGAGATCCGAGAATTCAAAAACAGTCCCTTTATGAAGGCCACGCCTGCAAATGCAGGCCCTGACCTATATCGACTGCATCTGCTATGGGGTGAGGTACCCACCCATGTATCTCCTGCTGATAACAGCTCCGAACTCGATTCCTTGACCATGGAAGTGGAGAAACTGACGAGATGTCTCCAAATGCTTATCACGCCGAGACAGAGATGGCACCAAGGTTTCCAGTTAGTAATACCCCGCCCTGGCTCCCAGTGTGGCGCCTCGGCCAGCTCAAACTCCAGAAAGTATGTTTTGCTATAATTGTGGGAAAGATGGGCACATGAAAGGAATGCCAGTCCCAAAAGACACTGACAAAGTTGCATATAGGCTACAAGGAGAGCTTGGAGAAGAAATCAGTGGTTAAGAGGTGCGACATGAGCCCAGTGAGGGCACCAAAATGCTAATTCACGTCCTTTTGTGGCAAGGTCAGTTGCCCAGGCCCCCTACCGCCTCTCCAGACTGGTCCAGAATAGTGGGTCCCTCCATGGAGACCACTGTAAAGGTGAATGGAGTGTCTACAAGAGCTGTATTAGACAGTGGCTCCCAAGTGACAATTATGTTCCAGGATTGGTATCAGAAGCATTTGTCAGGCGTCCCTTACAACCATTAGAAGGACTGCATGTATGGGGTTAAGTGAGAAGGCCTACCCTATTCCGGGTATATCCGAATTTGGCTGTCTTTCCCACCTCCGTGGCTGGAGTGGCCGAACAAGTAGAGACCCTAGCCTTAGTGTGTCCCCCACTGGACTGTATGATGGTGTCCCTTTGTTGATTGGAACAAATGCTCATATGTTCGGAAGGCTGGCACAGTTGTGTTATGAAAAACAGGGGTCAAAGACTAGTAGAGCTTTAAGAGTTCCGGCTTTAATTAAGAAGGCCTATGAGGCACAGAGATGCTGAAAAAACAGAACCAGAGGAACGGTCGGATGTATGGAAGAAGGATCCTGAGTCTCTGATCCTGGCGCCAAATGCCCAGTGTACCTTACAGGGAGAGGTCCGTATCAGAAAGGATGTTAAGAATAAAATATTAATGTTGGATGCACCAGGCGATGGAAAATTGCCGAGGGACTGCTGGTCAAGCCTAGTATTTTGCCGCTAGAGCCCATGCTTATGCCAGAAGGGTAATGGTCCAAGTTCATAATGTGTCTGAAAGAGACATTCGAGTAAACAGAGGTTGCATCCTGGCTAATGTGCATTGTGCAGACACTGCAGTGCTACCCAGCAGCAAGAGTTCAAGGAAGAATGACAGAGTAACGCCTGACTTGTTTGATTTGGCGACTCCCCTGCCAGCTGAATGGAAAGTGAGGATCAGTGAGAAGCTTGCCCAGAGAGACCAGGTGTTTTCTTTAAAGGAATGGGATGTAGGATGCGTGCAAGGAGCTGAGCACAATATCCGGCTGCATGACGAAAGACCATTCGTGAGAGGTCTCGACGCCTGGCACCTGCTGACATAGATGATGTGAGACGGCATCTGCAAGAGATGTTAGCTGCTGGTGTAATACAAGAATCCAGAAGCCCTTATGCTTCCCCATTGTGGTAGTGAGGAAAAAGAATGGAACAGTAAGGATGTGTGTGGATTATCACCTTAAACGTGGGACTATCCTGATCAGTACACAATGCCCGCATTCAGGATGCTTTGGACTGCCTAAGCGGGGCAAGTGGTTCTCTGTGCTGGATCTCCATGTGGGTACTACCAGATCCCGATGGCTCAGAGGACCGTGAGAAGACAGCCTTTATCTGTCCGCTTGGCTTCTATGAATTCATGAGGATGCCTCAAGGGATTTCAGGTGCCCCAGCCACTTTTCAGCGATTGATGGAGCGTGCAGTGGGGACATGAACTTACTAGAGTGCCTGGTATACCTAGATGATGTTATTGTGTTTGGCAGCTCACTGGAGGAACATGAGAGCAGATTATTTAAGGTATTGGACCGACTGGAGGACTTTGGCCTTAAACTGTCCATTGATAAGTGTCAATTCTTTCAAACATCAGTAAAGTATGTGGGACACATAGTATCCACCGAGGGAATAGAGACCGACCAAGTAAAGTTGAGGCCTTGACCACCTGGCCAGAGCCAAAAATCTAAAGAACTGCAAAGATTCCTGGGATTCTGTGGTTATTATCGGTACGTCATCAAGGACTATTCAAGAGTGATCCGCCCTTTACTTAACCTTACTCAAGGGTATCCCCAACCCACAAAAAATACAAAGTCAGCGTCCTCAAGACTGAAAGAGTGTATTTTCATCCAGTGAAATATTTGGGGCCGCTGGACTCCTGATTAATGAGACTGCTTTTCATGAGATCATATATCAACTTACCCATGCTCCAGTGCTGGCCTATGCCGATCCAAGAAAACCTACGTCCTGCACACTGATGCTAGCTTGCAAGGGTTGGGGCTGTGTTGTACCAAGAGCACGAGAATGGCCTGAGACCAGTGGCCTTTGCCAGTAGAAGCCTGACCCCATCCGAAAAGAACTATCCTGTACATAAGTTAGAGTTCCTAGCTTTGAAGTGGGCTATTGTTGACCAATTCCATGAGTACTTGTATGGGGCTAAAATACTAGTAAAAACTGACAATAATCCTTTGACCTATGTGCAGACCTCAGCTAAGTTGGATGCCACTGGCCATAGGTGGCTTTCTGCGTTATCTACATATGACTATGCTCTCGAATACCGAGCAGGTCTGAACCACATAGATGCTGATGCTCTCTCCCGGAGGCCTGTTCCCCAGAATGATTGGGTCCGATTGGCAGAACCTGACATTCGGGCACTCTGCCGGAAGTTTGACAGGGAGGAACAAATGTCCACGGACGCAGTGGACTGCATGGTGGATTGCTTGGGAGCCTCTGAGGTTGCATACCTGCTGCTATTGCCACTTTTCTGCAATAGACATTGGTGCACTGCCTCAGCTGGACAATGACAGTATTCGGGGGCTCAATCCCGCGATCCCATAATCAAAGCAGCTTTAGAAGCCCTCTATGCAGGAAAGATGTGTCAAATTACGCTCCACTGATTTGAGAACTGCACTGTTATACAAAGAAGGTCCTAAGTTGAAACTGATCAATAAACTGTTATACAGAGAAACAGTAGACAGAGGGGACAAGTAGACAAACAACAACTAGTCTGCCCACTGCCTTTCGAGACTCAGTACTGAGGTCCTTGCACAACCACATGGGGCACCTTGGTATAGACAGAACACTTGACTTGGTGAGATCCAGATTCTATTGGCCTAAGATGGGGGCTGATGTGGAGCAACACATTCGAACTTGTAGTCGCTGCTTACAGAGAAAGCTTTGCCCCAGAGGGCTGCCCCTTGTTAACATCACCACCAGTGCACCCATGGAGCTGGTCTGTATTGATTTTCTAAGTTTGGAGTCAGATCAAAGAAATATCAGTAATGTGCTGGTGGTCACTGACCATTTCACGAGATATGCCCAAGCTTTCCCCACCAAAGACCAGAAAGCATCCACTGTGGCCAAAGTACTTGTAGAAAACTTTTTGTTCACTATGGGCTCCACAAAGAATCCATTCTGATCAAGGGAGAGACTTTGAGAGTCGTCTGATCAAAGAGATGCTTTCTCTGTGGGGAGTCGAAAGTCCAGAACCACTCCTTACCACCCCAGGGGACCCACAGCCTGAACGTTTCAACCGCACTTTGCTAGATATGCTAGGCACCCTGCACCCAAAGGACAAGCCTAGATGGAGCCAACAAATTAGCACCCTGGTACATGCTTATAACTGCACCAAAGTGATGCCACTGGATTCTCCCCTACCGCCTGATGTTTGGAAGAAAGCTCGACTACCAGTAGATGTGTGTTTTGGGGTCTCTCCTGATGGGGTTCAAGCTGACAACTATTTACAGTATGTGCAAAGTTAAAGGCCCAGCTAACTCATGCGTACCAACTGGCTCAAACCATGGCTGCCAAAGAAATCTGGCCAACAAAGAAAGGTATGATAAAAGGTGAAAGCACAGGAACTCCAGGAGGGAGATCGGGTATTGCTAAGAAATCTGGGACTGCATGGCAAGCACAAGATTGCTGACAGATGGCACCATCTCCCTCACATTGTAGTGGGCAAACTAGATGATCTGCCAGTGTACAAAGTAAGGCCTGAGAATAATTCAAAAGATGTAAAAACAATGCATAGAAATCATTTACTGCCCATTGGACAAATCTTAATTGAGTCTGAGCCCCTAGAAGATGCCCCTCTGGACCAGTGACTAGAGCTGCTGCTAAGAAAAGATCAAGAAAGTCTGCACCTACAGAAGCAGAGTTAAAGTGTTCCCCTCCACAAGTCCCAGTTGAGCATGACTGTCAGTCCATATCAGAAGAAAGTGAGAGTGACTTTGAATACTATCCTTCTTACGAACTGAGTCAATTGTTTCGGGGCAATCCCCTAGTCAATACTGGAGATCAAAGCTGGGCCTTCTGGACTGTCTAAGCCCCCAGCTTCATCCCTGGAGCCAATGCTCCCAGAAAGTGAAGTGCAAAGCATCAGATCAGATGAAATGGAATCATTGTGCATGGTTGAACTGTTTGAGCTTTCAGGGAGAAAATGATAGATTGGGGCAGACTGGTGATACACCCGAACAAGAAGAGTATTTTGAGTGCCCTGACAGTCCACTGCCAGTGTCCGAAGCTCTCCATGCGAGCCAAATGTTGTGGACTCAGAAACTGTAACTCCTGGAGCTGAAAGTGCCCCAAGTTCTAGCCTCTCTACCCCATGGAGACTCCCTGACAAGTGAGGACAATGCTGAAAATGAGGCTCAGAGTGCAGAGACTATAACAGTTCCCCTAGAAAGACTGGTCGAGCTGTAAAGCCTGTGGTGCACCTCAGTTATGATTCACTTGGGAGGCCTGTGGACTTGCCTCTCAATGTTGTCCATAAAGAGTGTATGTGTCCCGAGCTCATTGCCCAAACTGAGCATCAGTGCTAACTCCAAGTTACTTGTGTTGCCCTCTAAGTATGGTGCCCTTGCCCCATCCAGCCCCAAGGTAACTGATAGGGAAGGGCCCCCTCTCTTCAGGTTTCATGTACAAGAGGTAATAACTTGAGTTATGGTACAATGTGTATGTAATACTGTGTAAAGAGTGACGTACTGCAATGTTTCAGAAATGTGTTCTTGGTAAAATGATATATTGACTGATGATTACATGTGCGAGCCTAATGCAAATGTATATGGTTGCA
Source organism: Neoceratodus forsteri (assembly GCA_016271365.2). Classification (NCBI taxonomy): domain Eukaryota; kingdom Metazoa; phylum Chordata; order Ceratodontiformes; family Ceratodontidae; genus Neoceratodus; species Neoceratodus forsteri. Next base: position 340,716,668 of record CM057449.1, read on the forward strand.
GTTGAAACTTATGGGGGTACTTGCTTGACGCGGACGTCAAGCTTTCCCAGACCAGGAAGGGTGTAACCCCCCTGCAAATGGGGTTCCCAAAAGACTTCAGGAGCTTGCTTGAATGCTCCAAGCCTGAATGGTGTTTGGCATTTAAGCCATTTATCAGTGAGTGTTTTAGAGCCTCTGGTACTGTCTCTTTAAGAGCTGTCTGCTTGCAGACATAATTAGTTGTATGGGGGACTGTGTGCTTCTCTGAGTACCACTCAAGCTGCTGCCAATTCACTTCATTTTGCAGTCACTAGGGTGCAAAGGGAACCTATCTGAAAGATGTAACTGTTTGCCAGAAATTATTTAGAGTAATAATGAAATTACAGTTTGTCTAACCTGCTTTCTTTGCAGTCAGAACTGTGTCTGCTAGTTCCCATTCTAGTTTTGAACTGCTGAACTGGACCAATCAGTGTGGGGTAAGCTAGCTCTAAAATGGTGCCTTGGACGAATCAGAACTTGGACTCATAATCTGAGCCAGCCACAAGAGGATTGTATGGGCAGTGACTCTGGGAGATGTAGTTTAGACTTCAGTGCCTTTTTGGACCAACAGCAGCAGTCTATTGTGAGTGACAGCCAATCCAGTCAAGAACTGGGAGGAACTCAAAGGAAGTGCCGGTTTTGTCAGTTGGAGTTTCAGTTGAGCTTTGGCAGTGAAGAAGGAAGGAGCCCTGTGCTTTTTCAGTGTGCAGTTTTAGTCAAAAAGCGTGTATAGGCCCAGAGTTCCGGTCTGCAGCTTGTGTAACAGCTTGTTAGGACTGAATCCGTCCTGTGAAAAGAATCAAGGATCTCTGAAGAGTAGAAACCAGGCTCACCCTGTAGAAGACTGGAGGAATTGCTGAAAATTGCACTCGGTCTGTCAGGAACTGAATCTGCTGTGTGTTCTCCGGGTATTGTGCAGTAATTGCGATCGGGATACAGATGCAGCCTGCCTGGTATAGTGCTTTCTTTATATGGATGTGTGAAGAGGTTTGTGTACCTCAAGTGAGCCCTGCTGACATTGAAGGACCCTATCTTATTTGGAGGTCGTGAGTACTAATTCAGGGTCGCTCCTGTTGAATTGCCACATTAAATCCAAATGGAATTACTGTACTGCTGACTGTTTAATTCTCCTTTTCTCTGTGTGAAGGGCCCCTACCAGCTGCCACGGTTTGGACTAGCCACTAGGGCTTGGGTACCAGGGACAGTAACTGATAGGGATAGGCCTGTGCACAGAGCCATAAATAGATTATTAGAGTGATAAGCTAATTAACCTGATTTCCCCTGTCCTTGTTATATCCCCTAAATAAATCAGAGCTGCTTGTTTCAGCAAAGATTATACTGCCTGAGGTATTTGTCTATGTTAAAGTACTGTACTGTGATTGTTGCACTGTATCTCATTTCTCAGGAGGTCCCAGTGCAGGAACCAGACCTGGGGTAAGTGTATACTGTGAAGGTAATTCTGATATATTGTGTGGGCCACTAGTGGGAAGAAAGGGGTTGAGTGTCCCAGAGGGCTGTGACCAAGTTAGTTTAACTATTGCAAACCCTGACCTCTGGGTGGAGGCACCCGCCATTGGATCCAGGCCCCTCAACCTGTTAGTGGCAAATCAGGCGGGGGTAGTAGCCCCTGGGATAGCGCCATCTAGGGGTTACACATGCAAATGCTATCTAAGAATATTAGTCAATATTACAAGAAGCACCTGTTACAGTAAGTTGTAGAGAAAAGGTTGTATACCTTTGTCTTCTTATTCAGTTTACATTTATGCATGACCAGTTCAAACAGTGACAAAATGGGGATCTTCTCAGTTGATCATCATATGTGACTTGTATCTCAGATGTCTCTGCAGAGTTGCCCTTTATAGTACAGTCTCACGCCAATAAAACTGTAGGCTCTCACCATTACTTCTGATCTTATTTATTTCAGGTGTGATCATCGGTGCACTCTGTGCATGTATGTTTGGGATTGCACTCATTGCTAGTCTGGCTGTCTTCATTGTCCAAAGGTAAGAACATTTTACTCTAGGACCACACCTTGCAGTTGGCAAATTGAAATGTCCCATCATATACATAACTCAAACACTAATGCTTTGATACAATAATATTACGTGAGTAATATGAGCACATATGAAGAGCCAGCAGATACAGGCCTTACGCTCTATTATTTATTTAAATTTTGGTAACCGTATGAACCCGCTGAGACAATACAGTCCCTTTTTCAGGGGTGACCCGGGTAGTGCAATGTATTGATAAAGTGATTACACCACGCAGTACATTAACAAAAGTCAGGGCAGAAACAGTGGTTCCATTTACATTCAGTTATATCATTCACAGATTAAGCAATTACATCATATACCGAATGCATTTACATACATTTACATCAATCCCAGTTTAACATTACTTAATTTATAAATACACATACATTTATTCAGCTACAGATTGCAGATCACAAGTATGTGAGCAAAAGCAAAAATATTCAAAGAGTGCAGATACCTAACTACAGTGGTAGGGAAGCAGGGAATAGAGTTAGCAGAAGCATGAGCAAGGAGAGGAGGCAGAGAGATGGAGGGATAGAGAGGACTGAAACTTAGTGAGAGAGGAGCAGGAAAGGATAGAATGTGGTAAGGAATTCCAGGTGGACACCGCAGAGTATGCAAATGTTAGCCGGGCTATTACTAGCCGTGATTTGGGCACTATAAGGAGAGGGAGGGTAGTGGATCTCAGAGCACGTGGAGGTTGTTGCAGCTGGATGAGCTTGCCTAGGCAAGGAGGGGTGAAAATGTGCACTGGTTTGTACATTAGATTCAGGGTGGTATACTGTAGTCTTGATTCATATGAGAGCCAGCCCAGAGCAGAGGGAACATTACAGTGGTGGTTACGGACATTGGCATAAGGCAAACCTTCCATACCTATCACGATTGTTTGAGGTGAGAGAGTATGGATGCATTGGTTGTGAGTAATAGTGGGGCACCAGAAGAAAGGAGTGGAAGGAGTGTGGCAGAGGCAATTTTAATGCAGGACGCCAAAGAGAGGAAGGGTAAATACAATAGAGAAGGCCCAGCTTTTGGTTTAGTGTTTTGGTCAGTAGCATGACATGGTGGTCCAGGAAAGTGATGTATCTAAGGTGATACCTAGATATTTGAAGGATTGGACTGACTCAAGGGCATCACCATTGCTTGAGCATATCACAAGAGGAGTTAAGAATACATTGAGGTGGAGAAGTTGGTAAACAACATGCATTTTGTTTTTTGATGTTGAGGACTAGTTGGTTCGCTTGGAACCAGCCATCAAGAGTTTGGAAGTCTGAGGCTAGCATACTATTGAGCCACCCAATGTCAGGTGAGGAAAGGTAGATAATGGCATCGTCAGCATAGTGGTGCACACAGGCCCCACCACAGTTATCTGGCAGTTTGTTAATAAAAAGAGAGAATATTAACGGGCCTAGGATGGAGCCCTGAGGGACGCCATGTAATAGGTCTAAGGTCCAAGAGTGTAACAGACCATTTGATCCTTTGCATATGGCCTGAGAGGTAATTTTGGAGCCAGGTTAGGGCACTGATGTTGAGGCCAAGAGAGTGTAATTGCCGGAGTAGAAGGTTATGGTTGACCAGGTCAAATGCCTTGATCAAATCAATGAAGACAGCACCGGTGACAGCACCTTGGTCCATGGCCTGGAAAAGGTCAGAGGTCACTTTTATTAAGGTAGTAAGAGTACTGTATTTTTTTTTGAACCCATGTTGGACCTTTGAAAGGAGGTGGTGGCAGTCAAGGTAATCCTGAAGGTGATTGTAGAGTATTCGCTCTTTAATGTTTGTCAATGGACAGAGGATGATAATGGGTCTAAAATTTTCAACAATTGTGGTGAGTCTGCCCCTGTGTATGGGGACAACAACTGCAACCTTCCATTTATCTGGGATAATCCACATGAGGAAGGAATGATTGATCAGGTCACAGACTGGGCAGGCAAGGGCTGGAGCCCCCAGCTAGAGGAATTTGGGCTCAAGGGTGTCATGAACTGGGGAGCTATCCACTTTTAGATTAATAGGTAACTGTCAAACTTCTTTGAGAGTGGTGAGTTTAAGGTGAAAGTATGGACGAGCACCAGTGTCTACAGGAGGGAATGTGGATGTGAATGGGGAGGGAGTCAGTAAACAGTGATGTGTACCTATGTAAGCCGGAAAGAACTTGATAAATCCATCCGCGATAGTTGGAGGGTCTGAACGTACAGCACCTTGGGCAGTAAGGGAGCTAGGGACCTCTGAGGACTTGCCTTTGATTAAGGAGTTCACCTGTCTCCAGAATTCTTTTGGATTGCAAAGATGTTCAGTTTGGAGTGCCCTAAAGTAGGTGCACGTGGCTTTCCGAATGGAATTTTTACATGAGTTTCTGAGCTGCCTATAGTTTTGCCAGTCAGTGGGAAGCCCACTTTGTTTAAAGGTTCTCCAGGCCCAATCACATGTGATTATGAGTTTTCTTAGATCCCTGGAGATCCAGGAGCTTTGAGTCCTTAGATCGCACCTCTTCATGGGGGCATGAAGATCAACTATATTGGTGAGGGTGGACAAGAAAAAATCAAGCACCTGGCTGACATCTGGTAGTGTGTTTATAGAGTTCCAATTGGTATCGAGATAGAGGCATGAAAAGCAATTGGATCAAGTCATGACATATCCCAGACCAAGGCAATCTTAAGTTTGAGGTTGGGGAAGTTATTTCATCAGATGCAGAAGATAGGGGAGTGATCACTGATGCTGTCGGATAGTATGATGACTGATTTAACCTTGAGTGCACAGTCAGTGATCACTCAGTCAAGCAGTAAGTGGTTGACTGTTTTCGTGTTGATTACTGTTGGGTCAGAGATGAGTTGGGCTAGGTTACAGTCAGCAAGAGAGGCATGTATCTTGTCAGAGATGGGGTTAAGCCAGTCTACATTAAAGTCACCACAGATTATGAGGTTGTGAAGGTGGAGTTTGATAAGAGAGGTTATAAGGGGGGGCAGGTAGAGGCCTCATTGGGGGGCAGGTAGACACAGCTCACTATTAGTTTTTTGACATTGCCAAGTGTAAGTGAGAGAAACAGTGATTTTTCCACAGGGGGTTTAGGGGTTAGGATAGGTATTTCAGTGGCATCTAAGCTGGATCGGACATACAGGAGGACATCACTGCCCTGTTTTCCTAACCTATCCTTCCTGAAGCATTTGTAGCCATGTAAAATAACCTCATGTTTCTTGACACTAGGCTTTAGCCAGGATTCAGATGTGCAAGTATGTCCGGGTATTGGTGACCCATATCGAGCTCACCATCTTGGGTGAAAGCATTTATATGTGCAAATTGTAGCTCTTTCGGAAATTGGCGTTGAGTGGTTGGGGGGTGGAAAGCAGGGAAAGTGGGTCCAGGGTTGAGTTTGATATCACCCACACGGGAAAGGAGTAAGGAGGAGGGATAGGAAAACCTTGATTGATGAAGAGTGATGAACGAAGCTGTTTTAGGCTGAAGCAGTCGAGTGGTGTGGGTACCCATAATCTTTTATGGAGCCATCGTCCAAGGTACACAACAGCCTGTTTGAGGAGGCAGGGAGTGAGGAGAAGCCAGTGTACAGATTTCAAGGGTACTTGCCTCAGCAGTAGGTGCTTGCTGTACTGGTGTGGGCGCTTCAGGTAGAGAGCAATAAAATAATTGACAGTGTAGAGGGTCAGAAGGCATAAAAGGGTAGCCAAACACCCTGCCTTACCCATGATGGAAGAACAAACTAAAAAGGGAGTAAAGCTATATGAGTTACACAAGTTATGTTGAAAATTGTAATTGCTGGGGTGGCCAAATGGTTAGGGCGATAGGCCACCACAGTGATCTGGGTAGATGATTAGGGCAAGGAGTTCAGATTCTGGCCTGGCAGTTTTACATTTGTGTATGAATTCCAGTCTAGAGTAAAGGACAGAATTGAGAGGGCAGAGATTGAGTCCCGGCCTTAAAAGTTTATGAGTTAGGATTAAAACTGATAAAACATTCCTCATCAAAGTGTGGGCTTTATCTGAGTCACTGGTTGCTTTTGGATATATTATTAAATGTTGCTGCCCTCTAGTGGTGTCTAAGTATAACTTGCAAATTGCAAATTGGGGAGATAGCTTATTGTCCATAGACCATAATCACGCATGTGCAAACTACAGTGGGCTACACCCCTTAGCAACTACTGACTATAAAAAAAAGTGTAGCCAAGGGTGGGTGGGGAGCCGCCACGAAGCAGGGGTGGGAAGAGCTGATTACGGTACACTGAGTCCATTTCTGTCTGCAAGGGCTAAGATGCCATTGCTGTAGACAAAGGAAAAAGGTGACAAGTTCAAATTATCACCATAGGCTCACAGCAGGGCACTTCAGAGGTCCGCGTCATACCTTGAGAACTGCTGACGTGGGGAGGGTTGGAGCTCCTTCTGTGGCCACTAGGCTGTAGGAATGCTCAGGGGAGGGCTGTCTGAGGACAGAAAAAAAGGAAAGAAGGGGAGGATTAAGCACAAGTGTGCATGGGTGGATACTCGGGTTACAAGCATGCTCTTTCTACAGTTGTACTGATTAGGGATGCTCTGTTTTCTATTTTCTATTTTTTTTTAAACACTCAAATTCAGACTTAAAAAAGTAGTAAAACTTGTTTCTCTGCCTGCAGGCTTACAGGCTACAAACCACATTCTCTACAGAATTCTAGAACAAGGAATGTGCAAAACTCAGTTTAAAACAAAATTCATTTTACAAGAAATTGTGGTCTCCAGTTACAGATTGCGCTATCTTATATTAATTTCTGAGGGCTTGGTTAACTTCTGTGGAGCTGATTATGGTACACTAAGTCTGCTTCTGTCTGCAAGGGCTAAGATGCCTTGGCTGTAGACAAAGCAAAAAGGTGCCAAGTCCAATTTATCACTGCAGGCTCACAGCAAGGCACTGCGGAGGTCCATGTCATACCATGAGAACTGCTGGCGTGGGGTGGATCGGAGCTCCTTTTGTTGCCGCTGGGCTGTAGGAATGCTCAGGGGGAGAGCTATCTTAAGAACTGCTGGCATGGGCTGGGTCAGAGCTCCTTCTGCGGCCGCTGGGCTGTAGGAATGCTGGGGGGCGGGCTGTCTTGACAACTGCTGGTGTGGGGTGGGTTGGAGCTCTTTCTGTGGCCGCTGGGGTGTAGGAATGCTCGAGGGAGCTGTCTTGAGAACTGCTGGTGTGGGGCAGGTCAGAGTTCCTTCTGTGGCTGCTGGGCTGTAGGAATGCTCAGTAGAGGGCTGTCTTGATAACAGCTGGCATGGGGCGGGGTGGAGCGCCTTCTGTGACCACTGGGGGCTGTAGGAATGCTCAGGGGAGGGCTGTCTTGAGAACTGATGGCATGGGGCGGGTTGGAGCTCCTTTTGTAGACTGCTTGAGTGTGCAGCTCTCAGTATTCAGTACTGATGCTGCCCCCCAACCCCCTCCACCCCTTCCTCCCTAACTGCATCATCTAAGTTTCCTCCATCCTCCCAAACCTTCCCATTCTGATTTTGCCTATGACCTATCCACCCCATTTTAAATCCACCTGCTGATGTTTGCAAAATCAGACCCTCAGGCAATGCATTCCACACATCACCCCTCTCTCTGTGAGAAAGTACCTCTTCCTCTCTCCTCTGAATCTCCCACCTTCCAACTTCAGGCTGTCTCCTCTTGTGATCCCCCCTTCCTAAACTTAAACATTCCCTTGTGGCTAACCTTATTTATACCCTTCAGTTATTTGAAGGTCTTAGTCATATTGCCTCTGTCTCTTCTGTCCTCCAGGGAGTACATATTGAGTGCCTATAGTCTATCCTTATAGGGCTCTTCCCTCTTCCCAGTTACCATCTTTGTCACCCTTCTGTGTACCCCCCTCCAACAGTCTGATGTTCTTTTTAAGAAGGGGCACCAGAACTGCATGCAGTACTCCAAGTGAGGCCTCACCAGTGACCTGAAGAGTGGCAGGATCACCTCCTCCCTCCTTGAGGTGATATCGCTTACTATGAACCCCAGCATCTTATTGGCCTTCACCACCGCTTTTCTACATTGTGTAGAGTGATTGATATGACCTGTGACCAGCAACCCCAGATCCTTTTCCTTGGTGGATACTGATAACTGCACTCCCCCCAGCTGGTAACTGTATCCAGGATTCCTTTTTACCTTGCATTGAAACCCAGTTGCCAGGTGCATGACCATCTCTCCAATGCTTCTAGGTCTTTCCGAAGTACCTTCCCCACCCCATCCACTACTGTTCCCAGTTTGGTGTCATAGGCAAACAAGCTTATCTGACTCTGAATCCCAGTTGCCATATCCGCTACATAGATGTTGAATAGCACCTGTCCCAGCACTGAGCCCTGCAGGACCCCACTGATGACTTCCCGTGGTGTTGATAGCTTCCCCCTTACCACCACCTGCTGCTTGTTATCCAGCCAGACCCCCATCCATCTGACCACCTTTTCCCCCAACCCCATGTCCTTCAGCTTACCTAATAGCATCCGGTGTGGCATAGAGTCGAAAGCCTTGCTGAAGTCCAAATGCAGGACATCAACCACCTTGCCTCCATACAGACCCCTAGTCACCCAGTTGTAAAAGGCCACCTAGTTGGTCTGACAAGACCTTCCTTTTGTGAACCCATGCTGCGGATCATCAAGGAGAGCTTTCTTCTCCAAGAATGCCTCTATCCTTTACTTCAGGATTGTTTCCATTAGTTTCCCCACAATAGATGTGAGGCTGACTAGCCTGTAATTCCCTGGCTCATCCCAAGAGCCGTTTTTGTGGATAAGTACCACATGTGCCATCCGCTCAGGGGCACACATCCTGATAGAAGGTATGTGTTGAATGCATCTGCTAGAGGTGCTGCCAGGACCTCCATGAATTCCTTCAGTACCCTCAGGTGTATCCCGTCTGGTCTTGGTGTCTTAGCAGTCCACAGAGACCTCAGGCCCTTTAGCACCCTCTGCACAGGGATCCCTCATCTACCATCTGCCCTCCCACCCTTTCCTACCCTAACGTGCACCTGTGGGAAGGTACATCCCCTCCCTTGTAAAAACTGAACAGAAGAATTCATTTAATACCTCTGCCTGTTCAGCCCCTTATCCACCCATCCTCCTGCCATCCTAATTCTAGAGATTTGCTCCCTGCAGTTCATTTTCTCCTGATATATTTGAAGAACCCTTTTTCACTCTTTTTTATCCCTTGAGCAAGCCTTAGCTCCTTCATAGCCTTGGCTGTCCTTATAACCCTGGTCATCATATGGACCTCCTAATGTAATCTTCCTTATCTGCTACTTTGCAGGGCCTCTTAAAGTTCTTAAAAGCTGCCATTTTTCCCTTAACTTTGTTTGTACCTCCTTGGTCCACCAGCTTGGCTTATTGGACCTAGCCTCCTTACTCCTCCACACAGTACAGGGGTTTGTGGCCTCCACCAGCCCTGCTGTGATGTCCCATTTCTGGGTGGTGTCCATGTCTGGGCTTATGGTGGCCATATGCCTCCCCAGGACTTCAGCCATCTTAGTGAAGTTGGCCCTATTAATGTCAATGACCTTGGTGGCAGTGCGTGTTGCCTCTCTGCCCAGCTCGAGGAGAACCATACTGAACTATGGTCACTCCCCGCTATGGGGTCCACCACCCTACCTCCCTGCATCCTGGTCCCCATCTGCCAAGACAAGGTCTAAGATGTTGCCTTCTCTTGTTGGCTGTCTTACCAGCTGCATCAGGAATGCATCCTGGAGCACATCCAGGTAATATACCACAGTCTAAGCTGTTCTTTATTTTAGTAAAATTCCCGTCATGGCAGGTACTAATGCCTTAAAGTTTAAATATTAAAGTAGGGCTCTGGCTGTCAGTAAAAAAAATATGTATATCAGCATCAGTAGTTCCTTAACTTTAGGTGGCAATTTTAAATATGAAATCTTAAGACAAAGAACCTCAGCACAAAAGCACTGAAGCAAGGGTTACCCAGAAAGGGCTTTGGTGATGAAGTCGGGTTTTGAAGAGCTCCTGACACCAATGGCATAACTTTGAAAAAATGTAATATTTTGACATAACTCCGCTCATATTTCATATTTGTTCTGTAATTTTTAGCCTTGTTTCTTTATTTCTAAGAATTTTTGTGTGAGAACCGGACCTTGGCCATATCTACTATGGCTGTTTTTCTACACCTGACATCACAGTTCTGTTTATGACATCACAGTCTGTTGCTGTGGTGATGATTACAATGTCATAATCAGGGGATTATAATATCCGGTGTAGACAAGCAACCAGAGAAAATAAAGTCATGGGGACAGTAATCTTATTTCCATGCAGCTGTCCTCAGTAATAAAGAAAAAGGGGGAAAATTACAGAACATAAATGAAATATAAAATGAATAGTGTCTACATCTTTAATTTTTCAAAGTTTTCCTTATGGTGTCAGTGGCTCTTTAAATAAATCACACATACCCCAGTAATGCAAAGCATCAATGGATGTACTGTATATGAAAGTCACCATGAAGGAATAATTTTGAATAAGGATGAGTATGCAGTGCTTCATCTCATATATGCACTCCAGGAGAGAATATGTTTTAAATAGAATCCAAACTAAAATGAATTTTCAAGTGGTTTTCTTCTTTTAAAAAGGACCTGCTAACTAAGGGAGAGGTGGATGTGGCAGCAGTCACTGAGACCTGGGCCATCGCAGGGCACGACTTGGACCTGAACCTGGAGGGTTACACCATGTTCAGGAAGGACGGGAGGAGGGAAGGGGAGGAGGGGTAGCAATAATAGTCAAAAACTGCATTGGCATAGGAGGAGTGGAGGAGGCAGAGGGAACTGTGGAGCGATTTGGGTCACCTTGATAACAAATGGGGGCAAGAGAGTAAAAATAGGAGTGGTGTATAGACCCCCTGCGCTGGTGGAGGTGCTGGAGGAGACTCTGGTGGCAGATGTTGGGAGACACTGCAAATTGGGCAGGGGAAAGGTGGTGGTGTTGGGGGACTTAAACATGCCAGGAATGGACTGGGAGACTATGACATCCTCGGTGGCCAGGGAACAGAGGTTGTTGGATGTCTTTCAGGATACGTTCCTAACTCAGCAAGTGGGGGAACCGACCAGGGAGGTGCAGATACTGGATGTGGTCCTGGCAGACAGTGACCAGATTGGGGGCCTGGAGGTAAGGGATCCGTTGGCGGGGAGCAACCATGCCACGGTCTGGTTCTGCCTGGATCTAGGAGGGGTAGAAGGCTGCACAAAGACGGAGGTAACCAACTTCAGAGGGGCGGATTTCAAGGAAATGGGAAGGATCCTTAAGAAGCATTTGGATGGGATTGGGCCAGACATGGATGCTGACAGTAGGTGGGAAATCATCAGAAGGGGGTGCAGGATGCTACCAGCACCTGTGCAAGAGTAAGACGAAAATGTGGTAGGGCCCGTAAACCCTGCTGGTGGACCAGAGAGGTTCAGAAGATGGTGAGGGGAAAGAAGGTGGCTTATAGGTATTTCAAGTGCTCAAGTAGTGAAAGGGATAGAGGGGAGTATGAGCTGATGGCCAGAAGGGCCACTAGGGTGGTGAGGACAGCTAAGGCAAGGAAGGAGCAGAACCTGGCCAGGGAAATTAGGAGAGGGAATAAGGGGTTCTTTAGATACATTAGGGAAAAACGAAGGGTGAAGGGGCAGATTAGCAGGATTAAAACAGGGGAGGGATGGGCACAAGACCCGGGGGAGCAGGCTGAGGTACTAAATGAGTACTTCACCTCAGTTTTCACCAAGCAAAATGGGGGCTGCATCATACATGGGAGGAGATGGTGAAACTGAGGGAGGGCACTTGCCAATCGTCGGGTCTGGGAGAGGATGGGCCATCACTGGCAGGAGGAAAAGGCAAGGCAGGGAATGAGGTAGCGGAGGTGGAAATCATGGCAGAGAAAGTGAGGAAGCCCTCAGGTCCCTTAAGATGGAGAAAGCACTGGGCCAGATAAATTACATCCCAGAGTGCTGAAGGAACTGGCGGATGTCCTGGCGAAACCCTGGTGGAGCTTTCAGCATCTCTCTGAGGACAGGGTGGGTGCTCCAGGACTGGAAGGTGGTGCATATAGTGCCTATCCACAAGGGAGGATCAAGGAAGGTGGCAGGAAACTACAGGCCCATCAGCCTGACATCGGTGGTGGGCAAGGTGATGGAGAGCATTGTCAAGGAGGCTGGGGGACCTGGAAAAGTCAGGGTGCCTGGACAATAGACAGCATGGAATCGTTCTGGAGAAATTGTGTCAGACAAACCTTGTGGAGTTCTATGACTGAGTGATGAGAGCCTCGGATCTGGGTAGACTGGTGGACGTTCTCTATCTTGACTTGAGCAAGGCGTTTGACTCTGTTCCTCATGGGGGCCTGTTGAATAAGCTGGGAGAAATGGGGGTGGGGAACCAGATGATCAGATGGATAGGCAATTGGCTCCAGGACCAGACTCAGAGGGTTATGGTTGGTGGGATAGTCTCATCCCCAAGGAGGGTCATTAGTGGGGTCCCTCAGGGATCAGTCCTTGGGCCCCTCCTGTTCAATGCCTACGTCTCTGACATAAGGAAGGGTATCAGGAGTGAGATGAGTCTCTTTGCAGATGACTCAAAACTGGGGGCAGTGGTGGATCGGGAGGAGGGGAGGGTGGCCCTACAGGGGGACCTGGAGGCTCTGGAAAGGTGGTCTAGAAAGTAGAAGCTGAGATTTAATGCAGGGAAATGCAAGGTACTGCATCTGGGAGCCAGAAACATGGGCCAAGAGTACACTCTGGGGGGGAATGCTACTAGTCTTAATGGCTGAGAGGGACGTGGGGATGGTGGTGGATGTCAAGATGAACAACTCGGAGACTTGTAGGGCGGCAGCGGCCAAGGCTAACAGGATGTTGGGATGCATTGCTAGGGGGGATCACCTCCAGAAGAAGGGAAGTGATACTCCCCCTGTATAACTGCTTGGTGAGGCTGCAGCTTGAGTACTGCATGCAGTTTTGGAGGCCACACTTTAAGAGGGACATTGAATTCCTGGAGAGGGTCCAGAGGAGGGCAACCAAAATGATCTGGGGCTTGGGGGACAGGACCTATGGGGAGAGGCTCGAAGAGCTAAATATGTACACATTGAAAGAGAGAAGGGACCGGGGGGACATGATAGAGGTCTTCAAGTACATGAAGGGGTTAAATAGGGGAGAAACAGTCAAGGTGTTCGAAGGAAGGAGGTGGGGCAACTAGAGGGCATGGGTGGCAGCTGGAGGGGAGATTCAGGAGAGAAAGGAGGAGGTGCTACTTCACTGGGAGGGTGGTGGAGCCATGGAATCGCTGCCCAGGGGCTGGTGGAGGTAGAGGCGGTGGAGGGTTCAAGAGGGGTGGGACAGGTACAGGGAAGGGTTCTGGATGCAAAGTCCTGTGCAGTGGGAATATCCGGGACTGGGAAGGGAGAAGCCAGAGAGGACGAGGAGGCAGCAAGATCAGCTCCCAGGGTGGGGGCTGACCAAACGAGCAGACATGAAAGACCGTTAGGCCTATTCTGCTGGCATTTTAGTATGTTAGTAGTATACTATATGCATGAGAACATAATCTTTGCATGTGGCAGCTCATTTTGCCTGGATGTTATTCAAGACTCAGAGCTGAAGTTATAATTCTCTGCATGTGACATCTTAATCAGAACTGATCAGGATGTCAGAAGCAGAAACTTATGACTTCAGCTCCAGAACAGCATCAGGAGAAATGGTTCTGTAAAAGACCGGGGTTATATTTTTATAAATAAATCCTTGTTAATAAAGAAAACAACAACTTCACATTTAGTGTAATTTTGGACTGGTAGGTAATTGGGGTTTGCTGAAGTCTGCTGAGATATCTTACTGTTAACCAGAGACCCCTTTTAAATTCATTATTGTTACTGTATATTATCTGGCCATAAAGACCAACACATAAGGGGATCATTGCTATAAAACAATGGCAAGTTATTTACAAACATTTTATTTACTTGTTTAGTTTTTGATTACCGGGTAAGTGCTCTAGACAAAGAAATTGCCTATTTTCAGTCACGACCTGGGAGAGTTACAGACATAGGTAAAAGCACATCACATCACAATGGTTACTAATACATAATACAGACTTGGGTCAAACACATTACAGTATAGACAGGCACAGTGATACCTACTGTACAAGAGAAATTAGACATTACACTAGGCTATCCATAGATACAGGGGAATATACAATACAGTTTCAAGGAGATAGAACATAAGGTATAAGGAAATAGAGAAACTATTCCAGACAGACTCACAGACATACATACAAACATACGAAAACCCCAGCAGAAGCAGGTTTAACGGTCTGTCAAGTCTGCTCAATTCTGCAGCTAGCCCTCAACTTGCAGCTGCCCCACCCTCCCCACCCCTCTTCAACATTACCTCCCACACTGTCCCAACCCCTCTTAAAACTGCCCACCACTCTACAGGATACCACCTCCTCAGGCAGAGTATTCCACCTGTCTACCATCCAATCTGTGAAAATGTCTCCTGATTTCCCTTGGAATCTAGCTCCAAAGTGCAGTACCTTGCACTTCTTGGCGTTGAACCCCAACTGCCATGTTTCCGACTACTCTTGTAGTTTGGTCAGGTCCTCCTGCAGCCCTTTTCACCCTTGATGTCATTTACCACAACTCCATCTTCATATCGTCAATGAACAGACTGATTCTACTCTGGATCCTATGTGAGATATCAGCTATGTAACCTCCCCACCAGCCCCCTTGTTTCTGTCAGCAGGGCTGTTCCTCTCCAACCAAGGAACGACCAGAGAGAGTGTGGGTTGTCACACACTTCTTTTCTTCACAGAAACTCTGTATGACCCATTATTTCACCACTGAGCCTGCCATCCTTCAGACAGGCAAAAACAAGCAAAACTACCTGACTCCATACCTGGGGGCACCATTTAGCATGGCCTCAACCTGGGTCCCTGGGAGAAAACGTTTGCTCAGCATTATGCTAGGTTTGTACTTCTAGTCAGGGGCATCCAAGTAAAACTGGACACTGGAAGCAATAACTGAAATGTCCAAACCAGGATGGGATTCTAGAGTGTGGCTTTTATTCACATAACACAGAGAATAACAAAGCAAAGATGGACCCCCATAGGGCTACACTCACTGGTATTGCGGATTACTGAGGTACAGAGCACACTTCCTTACTACGAACCCTCAGGTTCTGAATGAATCTGGGCATACATGGCCCAAACTGGTACACTTCTCTTCTATTCCTTGACATGGCACCCCAGCCAGTACTAGGACACTTTTCCATATTACATGGAGGTTGATGGTGGCTCCCTAAACCACCCACGAGCACTTTCCGGCTCTCAGGGAAAATCCAAAATCCCACATCTGGGTGCTTTCCTCAGACACTGGCCAAGTGCCTGAGAGAAAACCATAGGTACCCAAATTGAACCCATAGAGGTAAACCTGGTTACTCCAGATGGGGGGGTCTCCCACCTCTTGCTCCCAAATCTATACTCGTCCGTTCTTTGGTTACAACACCTTTCTTCAAAACACTGTTTGTAGATGCTCTCTCAAAATGTTTAGCACATTTAACATTCTGCAATTCACTCTGGAGGTGTCCTGACTTTAATAGTTATGTATGTGACTATGTCTTTACCCTAGACCCCCACTGTTGCGAAAGCTTCTAAATCATACACAATCTAAAAGTTCTGTACTTGGCAAGTCTTCCTTTGAC
Source organism: Neoceratodus forsteri (assembly GCA_016271365.2). Taxonomy (NCBI): domain Eukaryota; kingdom Metazoa; phylum Chordata; order Ceratodontiformes; family Ceratodontidae; genus Neoceratodus; species Neoceratodus forsteri. The sequence goes on from CM057449.1 coordinate 340,732,370, forward strand.
CCCACAGTAGGCAGACACTTTTACTTTAAACACTGTCTCGGTGAACATAGTCTCTTTATCAGAGAAGAACTCACCATGATATGCAGGTGCCCCAGGACTTCTTTCCCACAATACAATCTCTGGTACTCACAGAACAACATGACTCTCAGGCAGCTTCTCCCTCTCCAGAATGGACCAGGGGATTGCCCCTGAATTCCTGGAATTCTCCCCCATCCCTCTTGGGATGGGGCACTGGAACAACTTCTAGGAATGGTCTCTACCACTTCACAATCTGGTCTTCAGTGTTCCTCTCTAGGGTGAGAACACACAACCCCGTTCTTCTAAGATAGCTCTGTATCAGAGCTTGGCTCTGAGGAGCTGCACACTGCAGCACTCCTAACTCTCTTGAGTCTCTCTTGAAACTGGCTTGAATCCCCCAATGTTCTACTGCTAACCCCCTGCAGCTAGCATTCCATTGTGGCTTATGCTGCTGCAAGAATTCTACGGTGACATCATCACTCCAGCTCAACTGAAACTGAGAACAGAGTGAGACAGTGTGAAACCCATTTAACTGGCATCTCACAAGCTGCCTTTCCCTGCCTGCCACTGGTTCTGAATGGGATTCTAGTAACCCCTGGGAACAAGGGGGTTACATATGTATATCCCAAACAGCACTGGTCCAGTACCAATCCTTGTGGCACCCTGCTCATCACTTCCCTTGGTGATGAGAGTTTCTCCCACCACCACTACCCCTGTTGCCTGCCATTCAGCCAGTTAATGATCCATTTGACTATCTTTGTTCCCATCCCTCATATTCCAGCTGCCCGCCCCAATCTCCCATGTGGTAGCAGAATCAGAGACCTTTATTTATTTATTGAAATGTTTCACCAGGAAGGCACACTGAGCAACAAGTTGCTCATCTCCCGGTGTGACCTGGGAAGTCTTGCTGAAGTCCAAATAAAGGACATCCACCACATGGCCCCTGTTCAGCTCCCTGGTCACCCAGTCATAATACTCAATTACATTTGTCTGGCAGGATCTGCCTGAGGCAAACTTGTGCTATCGACCATCCTGGAGACCATTGTCCTCCAAAAAGATCACTAGCCTCTCTTTTAGGATTGTCTCCATGAGCTTCCCCACAAGTGATGTGAGGCTCACTAGTCTGTAGTTGCCTGGTTCATCTCTAGGGCCATTTCTGTGAATGGGCACCACATGGACACTCCTCCAGTCTTGCGGTATGCATCCTGTGTCCAGGGAGGTATTGAACAGATCAGCCAGTGGTGCTGCCAGGATCTCTGCTAGCTCCTTAAATACCCTAGGGTGAATGCCATCTGGTCCCTGTGCCTTGTCCACCCTTAGTGCCCTTAATCTATCCAGAACCCTATCCTTTGTAATCCCTATGTCAGTTACCCCCTCCCCCACCCCACTGTCCACTCCACCCCTCCCTTGAGGTATCTGCCTCCTTTCTCCTTCATGAACACAGTACAGAAGTATTTATTTAATGCCTCAGCCTCATCCTCCCCCTTCTCCACCCACCCTCTGTCCTTCCTAATCCTCACAATCTAGTCTTTGCTTTCCTTCTTTCGCTAATGTATCTGAAGAAGTCCTTTTCTCCTTCCTTAATACCCTGTGCCAGCCTTAAAATAAATCTTATAGTTTTACAAAACAGGCTACAGTAACACGTGCAGCTGTCTGAACATTGTGAAAATGAAACTCCTCTTCCATGTACCAAATGTTCCAGCAGGTGCCTGCCTTGAGGTAATGGCCCAGTGTAGAAGACAAGTGACAATTTGTTGTATCATGGATCATTAGTAACCATTCTGGAGTGTGTGACCCAGGTCAGGCTCTGCCAGTACTGAACCAGTATCACAGATTCCCCCAGTTCAAGTGAACCTTTCAAAACTGGCCTTTGCAGCAATAGGCAGTAGCTTGACCAGTGACCACAGTCCTGCATATTACTGGTAAATTATTAAATACTTTTATTAAGCTGGACCAGTGTTGCAGAGGGCTGAGGCACCAAGCATCTCACCTGTTGCCATGGGTTCAGGAACAGAACTGGGATGCCAAGGGTCAGCTGGGACGAGAGAGGACAGAGTGTCTGGAGGACTGCTCTCCTCTTCTGGGAGGGAGAATTACAGCACTAGGTATTAGCCTGGCCACTAGCATAGACTGGGGGTACAGCAGCCAGGGACTGTCTGGATAGGGGAAGGAGTAGCAGCTGCCAATGTCCCATGTGCAGTAGCATGAGTGGCAATGTCTGGGTGGCAGTGCATGTCCACTGTGTGAGGGGAAAAAAACAGGAAATGGATTCCTAGGTGGCCACTGACTTCCAGACACCCAGTTGACTCACATCAATGAAAACACAGGCTACACTGCCTTCATGTGAAGATAAGTCTTGGTGGAAAATCTGGCAGTTGGGGCTGGGGTGGCTGGCATCTGGAGGGCTGTTTGGGGCAAGGGGAGAAAAAGAACTAACTGCAAAAAAAGGAAATACTTTCAATAAATTCTCATAATTGTGGTAGCAATGCCATAACATAAGGAATAGTTAACGGCTGGAAGTTTTATGAAGATACAGAAATCTGGTGTTATGAGCAGGCCTGGTAATGGAGAGGTAGCACTACTGCTTGCAACACTGACAACAGGGGTTCAGAGGACAGCCAGGGGAAGGAGACTTAAGCATCCATAGACAGCTCCTCTCTCTATGTGTGTGTGTGTGAGGGGGGGCACAGTGCCTAACTACTTGAATGTTACCTAGCAAAAGCCAGGTAGCAGCACAAGTGAGCACACACTCTAGGGAAAGGAACTGGCACCAGATGCCATGTCACAGCAGAGAGCTGTTTGCTGCCTGATTTGCCATTCCCATGTCATGACTATGTATCAGGCCTATTCATTTGTTTTTGTTTTTAATTAAAGCTTAGAATCAGGTCAACATGGTTGTATCTAGACAACACTTGATATACTATTAGCTGCTGTATAGAAATATATTAGAGGTGTTCCATCAAGAAGAATGATGTTTGTTTTACTAGTTTATAACCTGATGTGCAGCACTGCATTTTCAGTTGGATCATGTTTCTACCCAGTGGGCAGTGGTACAGCTGAAATGATGCAGAGCTAGTAAAATGATTAGCTATGAAGTGATGCTGGTGGCCCTTATCTTGCATTCCTTGAAGAAATTGGGCTAAGTGGGGACATGATCACATGTATCATTCCTCCACGTACAGTACACAAGGGTATTGGCAAGATTAGATAGAGATGCTTAATCTAGTGTCCTCCAGCAGGACATAGGGAAACCTCCTAAAGCTCAGAGATGTTAAATTCAGGAGTGATGCTAGGGGGCACGTCTTCTTTCAGATGCTAGTAAACTTTTGGAACAGTCTACCAGTGGAGGCGGTGGATAGAAAGACAGTACAGATTTTCAAGATAAACCTGGACCAGTTGACTTCAGAGACACCAAAAACTGAATGTATCTTTGGATGCTGAGTAGGTAGAAGGAGTAAGCTGCAGGGATTGCTGGTCAGAATTGAGTGCTGCCTTTATTCTCCCTTTGCGTGTGCTGCTTGGCTGCATTCTGAATTTTTATTTAAATGGAGCATTTTAGTAAAAGTTATATTGAATGGTCCAGCACCACTTATTTGAACGGTCCCGCTTGACTTATTTGAAGCAGAGCGTCCTTTGTCGAACCAAAGTGCTTCTTGTTTTTCCTTGAATTGCCAAGCTGTGGTCTGGTTTGGTGGAGAAGCCTGGTCAGGGGTAATAAGAGGCATCATAAGAACGCATCATAAGAATGCTTGGACAATGCCTCTCTTGGTCTATATATAGGGAGGTCATGCTGAATCACGTAAGGCACGTGAAATTGAATGGAAAACACACTGGAGTAGGAATCAAGGTTCGGGACACCGGCCTGTAAAGGTAGAAGGATTAAAAGAGCAAGTATTATAGATAATTTTATTCAGGGACCTAATCTACATTTAACTTGCTTTTAACCTTCTACTAGTAAACTTTGGAAGTAACTTTAAAAGAATATGGACTTCTAATTGAAGGTGGAAGGTGGATTGTGGAAAACTGCATTGGCTAACAAGAACAGTGTATGAAACATCATTTGGGGACTTAATCTACATCAAATTTGTAGCTAGCCTAGTACTAATAATTTTGAAAAGTGACTTTAAAAGAGCTTGGACTTATAAAGCAAAGTGGATTGGGGAGTGTGGAAATTTGTATTGGCTAATACTGACATTGCTGTTATTATTAACTGTGACAGAGTTTGATACAGTATATCTGAACTGGCCCTTGTGGTATTCTGTGGCTCTTTTGAGAGTAAAAGCTGAAAGCATCAGTAGTCATGATGACAAGCCAATTTAAAAGTGAAAGAGGGAAAAAAATAACAAAAACTAGAATCAACAATCCTATAACTAAAAAAAGACAAGAAGATCAAAATAAGAAAAGGAATAACATGAATATTAAGGGCAAAATAATAACTAGTTATTTATTGGCCTTGGGAAACCAGATTGATCTAGTAGGGAAAAGGGAGGTTCTAAGAATACAGAGCACAAGCTTGGCACCTTTAACCTCTTCCCCAATTAAAATGCAGACGACATTTTCTGAACACCCACTGCTGCAGCAGATAAGGGAATTAGAAAAAGAAGTAAAGGAGATAGATAGCCCAGCCGAGGAAGTAGAGGCAGATGAAAAATAGCAGCCCAGAAAAGAGAAGTGAACACACTTAGGGAAGGGAGCAGGGCCTCCTTGGAGGAAAATGGAAGAAGGGAGACAGGGAAGAGAACAGCAGAGAGGGTAGAACCTGAGATTATGCTAGGCTCCTTTTTAAACCAGTTTGATGAGTTTCTCACCCCATATATGAATAGAATAGTGTTAGATCCACCCTCCAAATGCCCCCCTATTGTTATGCATTTGTGGGAAACTAAAGGAAAAGAATATGAGCAAAAACCCCTGTCATCTCAGTTTGGAAGTTTTGCAAGAGAAAAAGTGATGAAAACTTATGGAAGAATAGCAGAGGGACATAATATTTCATCACAAGGAATGAGAGGAGAAAATAGTAAAGTGATCAAAGAGCTTAAAGCAGAAATAGCATATGGAAACAGCTTACTCCTGGAGATTCTTGCAGTATTAAAGAATAATTTGATCAAAGATAATATGGAGGGTAAAGAAGAAGTATTAAAAAGGATCTCTATTCGACAGTCAGGTGTGATAAAGAAAGGGCAGGAAGAAAAGGAAAAAAGGAAGCAGTAAGGAAAAGGGAAAATAAGGGAAGGACTGTAAAATATATAACAGAAGAAATGGGTAGGAAGGAAAATTTGGAAATACAACAGTGTGTACAACAATTAAAAGTACAAAGTGAGAAAGAAAAAAAGGAATAAGCAATTAACAAAGGAAAAGGAAAGGATGATAGAAGAATCCCATGATAGGAATGAGATGAAAAAAAATGGGGAAAAAAAAGGAGAATAGGAGAGTATATTTAGAAGGGGAGAATGGAATCCTTATCCCAACTTTGGTTTCTCCCCAAGCTGGAGAGATAGTGGCCATAGATCACAATAAGCATAAAGGAAAATGAAGGGTCAGACTCCTAAATGAACAGATAGCAGACAGCATAGAATATAATAGCCAGAGAAAGAACAGTAAAGGAGCAAAAGAACAAGTGGCCATAGATAAAGATGGAAGTACAAAAGAAGAAAAAATAAGAAAGGGATTAATAAATCCAACAGTCTTCTTTAGAGGAATTCCAAGGACTAAGAATGAAAATCTAATTGCACTCAATATAGCAGTGTATAACATATGTAAGGATTTAATGGGAAATAAATTTAGGTGGAATGTCATTGCTTCTGTTTATAGATATCAGACCGGAAAGGAAAAGGGCTGGATCTGTATGGTAATACAGAAGATAGGAGTGAGGCAGTTAATTTTGGATGCTAAAGCTGATTTTTAAAAAATAGGGGTAAAAGCTGAAACAACTATCTGTGAGGATGAAAAAAGACAAGAGGTTAGTAAAAATTTTTCAGAGGAAGAGATTGAGACATCTAGGATAGATATAGATCCTTACCCAATTAGGAAATTTCAAACATAGAAAAGAATAACACATTATTGGGAAACAATACAAAAAAAAGTATTCACTACAGGACAGTGGACAATTGGGGTCCAAGGACAGGATGATTAGAGGAAGGAAAATCAGAGGTCCGAGTTAATAATAGTTTGATACTGACATCTGCTGATGGCTCTGTATAATTTGGGCACCCCATCCATGGATATTACAAGGGAAATAGGTATTATCCCTTGGAACCGAAGTGATTCTTAACTGACGGAAGGGAAAAAGATTGTCCCCAGGAGTAAGGTCTCGATGTAATTTCTTGGACTATAGCGGGATTAGGGGAAAAATGAAGGATATGAGTTGGTGGAAATTCATTTCTAAATTTGCAGTCATTTTGCTACAGGAAACATGGATAACTAATGAGGTGGGGCATCATTTTGAGGGCTATCAGACCTGGGTTATTAAAGCACAAAACCTTCCAGATATGGGAGGCCCTCTGGGGGATATGTACCCTCATAAAAGCTGACCTTGGTGTAGAAGCAAAATGTATTGTAAAGAATGAAATATCTAATATTCTGGGAAATGTTTTATTTTGGGATGGGATGCCCATATGTGTAATTTTGAATGTGTATTTGGTCCCTAAGGACAAGTTGAAGGAAATGATTAAAAGAGTGGAAACCCTGCAAGAAGTGTTACTAAATGTACAAGTAAAATACCCAGGAATTACCATCATATTGGGTAGAGATCTGAATGCAAGAGTTGGGACACAAATAGAGGACCCATGCAATAATTGGAATCTGGACAACGCCTTAGGAATTCCTATAAGGACGTCCTCAAATTTAAAAATTAATAAACAAGGATGGCTTTTGTTAAAAGTGTTAAAAATAACTAAAATGAGGATGTTAAATGGCAAATCAACAGGAGATACAGAGAGAAATGTACCCATACGGGAATAAGGGAGCTAGCGTTTTGACTATTTAATAGTTGATGCTTATTCCTTCTTTTAACATCAAAGATGAGGATACTGGATGTATGGGATAGTGATCACTTTCCTCTCACTCTAAGAATAGATCAGTCATTGACAGGGAAATTGAGAACAGATAACCTGGAAAAGAGGTCTGTGGTAAATGAACATATGCAAGTGTGTAATAGGAAGAGAATAAGATGGACGGAAGAGACTAAAGGGAAAGTTCAAAAGCTGATGCAAGAAAAGTCCTTCCTACTACAAAAAGGAGAAGTATTGAATATTACCAGGACAGGGGTAAAGGTAGTGCAGAGCAGAAGGGACAAGTAATGGAAAACCCGAGTTCTAGGTTAGGGGAAGAATGTTTCAGGGCATGAAAGAAGAATGATTTTGGACAAACTAAAAGCAGGCAAGGAAAGTAGGATTATAATGAAGAACAAGAAGGAAAATGGAAAGGCTAAATGGTTTGATAGAGAATGTCTAAGTGCAAAAGCTAGAATGGTGAAGCAGAGGAAAAGATGAAAACACAAAGAATTGCAAGATAGGGTAGCTTTTATAAACTTAAGGTACGAATATAGGATGACAATAAATACAAAAAACAAAAATATTCTAGTGCCCTGTGGCAGCTCTTCAGATATCAATAGTGGAAAAGGACACAAAGTCTTTCTAGAATTTAGTGGCATATGGTACGGTAATCTTAGAACAAATATAGAAGCATTTATCACCCCAGAGGCCTGGGTAAACCACTTTAGAACAATATAGGGCAGATGAGAAGTCTGCTGATCTCACAAGAAATACTTTTAATACTGAAGGAATACCTTGAAAACAAAAGTTGGAATGAGTTTACAATAAGGAAGTGGTTGTAGCAATTAAGGAACAAAAAATAACAAAGCTCCAGGTATGGATGAGATAGAAGCAGAGATTTACCAATCAGATATGGAATGGTGGGCGGAAATACTAACACCAATGTTTAATTACATGGTGAGAATGGAAAAAAATCCTGCAAGATGGGCCATGGGTGTGATTGTTCTCATACATAAACGAGGACCTATAGAGGACCCGGGTAATTATAGACCAATTACTCTGCTAAGTATAACCTCTAAAAAAATTTTCCAGACACTTATTGCTAAGGTTAGAACAATGGGTAAAAGAAAATAATATATCTCTTTTCCAGTCCAGATTTAGAAAGCAAAGATTGACTTTACACCCCATTTTTATACTTATTCATGTAGTAAATAAATATGTAAAGAAAGATGGAAGAAAATTATATGTAGCATTTATAGACATTAAAGCAGCATTCGATAGCGTTAACAGAGAGCATTTGTGGACAATTTTGGAAAAGAAGGGTATCGATAGAAAATTACTTAAAATGATTAAATTATTATATGAAGTTACAGAAGTGGTAATAAGATACAGTAAAGATGGTGCATGTATAGAACCACTGGAGATTAAATATGGGGTAAAACGAGGCTGCTTGCTGGCACCAAGTCTTTTTAACATATATATTGAAACTGTGATAGAAAAAAAAATTGACACCTTCCCTCCCAGAGTACTGCAGCTACCTATGAAAATGATGTTATATGCTGATGACACTATTATCATGTCCCAAACCCAGTTGAGGATAAAAAGACCCTTAACCTCAGTTGTTAGTTCACTTAGGAAGATTGAACTGGAGCTTAATATACAGAAGACAAAGATTATGGTTTTTGAACCTGGAAATTTAAACTCAAATTTAAATTCAAAGGTACAGAAGTGGATAATAGGGAGATAAGCAATTAGAGGAAGTAAATGCTTTCTGCTATCTGGGGCTATGGTTCTCAAAGAACCTAAATTGGAAAACCCAAGCACAAAAAATAAGGGAAAAAAATATGAGAACGGTACAGGCAATTGCAAGGTTTGCCAACACATTTGCACAAAACTCTTATGTGGCACAAATTAGATGTTTGGAGGCGAATATTAATGCCCTAATGCTGTACACATCAGAGATATTGGGAGTACTAAGGGATACAAATGCACTGGAATCGATACAAAATAAGTTCCTTAAACAACTATTGGGTGTCTCTATGTACACACATACTGCAATGGTAAGAGCAGAAACTGGAGTACACTCTATTAAAATAAGGATAGGAAAAAGAGCAATAAGTTTCTGGTATAGAATAATGAATAATGAAGCATCCAATATCACCCAGTATTCCCTAATGGAGGATTGTGAAAAAAGATATAGGGGTACAGTGACATGGCTGTCCACTTTAAACTCTATTTTAAAATAAATTGGGATTAGAATATAATTACATCCTACAACCTGACAAGGTTATGTATCTGTTTAACAATTAGGCTATACAAAGACTATTGGATGTTGCTGTAGCACAAGATTTGGGGAAAACACATGAATGCAGGGAAGGGGAAATATAAAAAAAATATTTTTAGCAGAAAAATATCTGGTCTTCTGTGAAAATAAAAACCAGAGAAAAGCACTGAGTAGACTAAAAATGGAACAGATTAATCCAGAGGAAAAGTATAGGATAGGGAGAGTAGCACCAGTGGTGTCATGTTATTGCAATGAAAACTGCTAGTGAGAAATTCCGCATGTGATCTTTGAATGCCCAGTTTTTGATATTCCTATGATAAAATGGATAGGGAGCCTAATAAATCATCTAGAGGGGTCCGATTCATGGGCTAAAACCATGAGTATATTTAAGTCAAGGCAGGAGCCAGTAATATATGCCCTAGCAAAGTTTGCACAATATGTTTTTTACTATGTGGGAAAGGAAAAAAAATCACAGGAAGAAAGAATAATATGAATGATAAGATATGAGATTTCATCTCATGTAAACAATTATGGATTCCTTATACCCATCTTAGCTCTGTCTTGTATTGCTCTTAAAGTTGTCTTGATTGTAAGCATATAAAGTGTTAACTGTTTGCAGGATGTATTTTTAGCATGTTTTTAAATTTTACATGTAACAAAAATTTTTTATAGTACATGTGTGTTAAATAAAATTTGAATCTTGAATCTTAAAACTGGCATCAGATGCCATGTCACAGCAGGGACGTTGTTTGCCGCCTGATTTGCCGCTCCCCATGTCATGACTATGTATCAGGCCCTTACATTTGTTTCTTTTTTAATTAAAGCCTAGAATCAGGTCAACATGGTCGTATCTTGACAACGCTTGAGATAATATTAGCTGCTATATAGGAAGATATTAGAGGTGTTCCATCAAGAAGAATGATGTTTGTTTTACTAGTTTATAACCTGATATGCAGCATTGCATTTTCAGTTGGATCATGTTTCTACCCAGTGGGCAGTGGTACAGCTGAAATGATGCAGAGTCAGTAAAATCCTTAGCTATGAAGTGATGCTGGTGGCCCTTATCTTGTATTCCTTGAAGAAATTGGGCTAAGTGGGGACATGAGCGCATGTATCATTCTTCCACGTACAGTACACAAGAGTATTGGCGAGATCAGACAGAGATGCTTAATCTGGTTTCTTCCAGCAGGACACAGGGAAACCCCCTAAAGCTCAAGAGATGTTACATTCCAGAGTAATGCTAGGGGACATGTCTTCTTTCAGATGCTAGCAAACTTTTGGAACAGTCTACCAGTGGAGGCTGTGGATAGAAAGACAGTACAGATTTTCAAAATAAGCTTGGACCAGTTGACTTCAGTTGTCCCGGCTACAAAACTGGGTCAAAACAGGATCCCACTAAAAAAGAGATATCACATCTTAATTCTGTTATCCTGGGGTTAAATAAGTTGGGAAGAAAGAATAAATGAAAGGAAATGTTTTGATCCACTGGTGAACTGACAAGCACTGGAGATCATAAAAAGCTGATGGTAATACTAAAAGCTATGTTTATTGAAATGAAATTCACCACTGTAGCCAAACATCTAAAGTGCTGGGCTACCTTCAGTTTGTATATGAACTGCATGCTGGCAGGTTTTTACCACTTGCTTTCCTTGCAGAAAATTACTTTTCTTCTATTCAACCAACCAGATGACAATTCTCAGGTAGTTGCTTGGAAGGCATCCCATGATGCATCCTTATTGATAGCAACTGCCAGACTTTCTCATAATGTGTTCATATGTGCATTATGAGTGTGTGTGTGTGTGTGTGTGTGTGTGTGTGTGTGTGTGCATGTATGATGCGTCTACAGAAACTGCAAAAAAAGCTGTGTTAATGCAGATATTAGGGTAAAGAACACAAAGCACACAAAGTAGGAAATGAAAACCATTAGGGTTTTGGGTCTCTGGAGTATTGTAGTGGGGTTTTTCCTGATGCTCACCTCTCCCCAAGTCCATAGCCTCCTCTCGCAAGCACAAGGTACAGCTCCAAGCTAGTGCCTCACAGTGATACAGTAAGGCCAAAATAATCTGTTGCAGCTTTCTTCACGTGGGGCCCTCACGGTCCTTGCATGAAGACATCACATCTGAGCTCATTTGCTCAGGGAGGGTGGGCATTAGGGATGATGACCCCAAGGGAAGACCCCACCACCGATTCGCATTACTTCTGGAGACCAAAACCCTAATGGTTTTTATTTCCTACTTTACGCTTTGCATTTTCAACCCTAATGGCTGCATTAAACAGTTTTTTGCAATTTATTTCCTTCTTTTCTGATACTGGAATTATCCTGATTTGCACAGGTACCTTCAGGACCTGCACAAAGTGAGATATACAATATTGGAGACAGTCCTGACCCAGCGCATGGGCCCTGCAGGCCTTAGCATGCATTTCAATACCTTATGTGGAAGGCTCCCTGACTTACCACAGGGTGTTGCATCTGCACCAAAACACTGCTCCTTCCTTACTCAAGCTAGGGCTGGTGCTGCATGCTGCAGCACTTCCCCATCAGCATTGTCCCATTAAGCTGGCTCACTGAGTTTGCACCTGAATTCAGGTCCCTGGCACGGTAAGGCAACATAGTCCTCAGTGGCGCAATGACATTCCAGCAAAAGATTTTACTTCATAAATTCTTTGTTTTTTAATATTTTGACCCAAATCTTGCAACATAGTTTTCGTATGACCCTACCTCATGAACCTGGCAGGTGAAAATTTTCAAATCCCCACTGAAATGCCATTTATCTATTTATTTATTTCAAACATTTTACCAGGAGAGACACACTGAGCTATAAACAACTCATTTCCAGATGCATCCTGGGGAAGAGGGTAGAAGGGAGTATATACATGTGCATTCAGAGTGTAAAATATTTACAGAGTATAAAACACAATCACATACATTATACCATAAATTAAACATCGGTAATATACATTAAAAGACACTGAGCATTTACAAAATATTATTTTATAGAAATGAAGCAGCAGCAGTAAATATCATTAGTCTTCAAGAACGGGGAAGAGTGGAACCAAGGGAGAACACAGCAGCCCAAAGGGTCATCCATCAAGGGGAGAAGAGTTGAGAGAGGAGGAGAAAGGAGAAAGGAGAAGGTAGACCAGGAGGAGGGGAGGCAGGTGTCGGGAGGAGGCCAGAATGTGTAGATTAAGGTAAAGGAAGTGGTGGAGGAAAAGGCAGAGGGATGGTGGGGGAAGGTAAGGAGGGGGGAAGGGAGAGGAGATCTGCAAATGAGAAACAGGAGGGCAGGGAGGAGAAGAAGGAGAGGTAGAGCAGAGGAAAGAGGAGAGTGCAGGGCAGTTACAGAAGGAATTGAGTCAGTGGCAGTTACAGGAGGGGCGGAGTATTCATGTAGAAGACTGGAGAAGGAGCAAATGGAGGTGGCAGAGCAGATAGCCAGAGGAAGGAATTCCAGAGTTTGGGCAAGAGGAAGGAAAAGCAACTTTCCCAGCCAAGGTCCACCTAGGTGGGAGAGTTAGAAAGTGGAGGTTAGAGCTATGGAGGAGTAGGAGGAGTTAGAAGGGAGGAGGGAGAGAGAAGAGAGGTAGGACAGAGGAGCTCAGACAGTGCTTATGAATGAGGAGAAGCCATGGGCAAGCCATCTGGCTTCAAAAGGGGAAGGGAGAGAGGTGTAGAGGTGGACACGTGGGGGTGGGGGTCAGGAGGGCAATCCAGGGCAAAGCGACAGAAGAAGTGGTAGATGGGGTCCAGTCTGGCCAGGGTAGACTTGGGTGCACTACCATAGATAGTGCCACTGTAGTCAAAAAAGGAAACTAATTCTCTGTACAATGTCTCTGTGGGCCTGCAGAGGGATGTACCCATGGTTCCTACAGGTGCACCAAGTTTAGGTGGAGCTTTTTGTGTATGGTGTCCTCATAAACAGAGAAGTCTAGTTGACAGTCAGCACATACCCTAGGTAATTAAAAGACGAACGTCTTCAAAGATAGACCCATCCAGGGTGTGGAAGGTAGGCAGAGCTGAAAGTCTGGAGAGTTTTAGCCTAGTACCAAATCTCATAGAGACTGTTTTTTTGCATTTAAAGAAGGCTGATTAGAGCGGAACCAGTGCTGGATATTGGTGAAGTGCAGCTGAAGTCTGTTCGTCAGATCAGTGAGGAGGAGCCAGAGGCAAATATAACAGTATCATTTGCATACATATATATATGCAGATGAACATGCAGAGGGAGGCTATTTAAAAGATGGAGATGGGATGGATCCAGACACTAAGCCTTGGGGACACCAGTGAGGATAGGAAGGGACAGAGAGTTGCCAATTTTAACAGTTTCTGTTCTGTCCATGAGGTAAGAACAGAACCAATCTGTGGCTTGGCAAGACAGTCCAGCAATGGATAGCTTAGCTAGGAGGAGGGGTGGCTACTGTGTCGAAGGCTTTGGCCAGGTTGACAAAAAATGCAGAAGTGATCAGGCCCTGGCCTATGCCGGTCAGAATGGCGTCAAGTTAGCCTGAGGAGAGGTGGATGTGAGTGGGATTTGCAAAAAATAGACTTGAAAGGGATGAGGAAGGAGAAGGTCAAGCAATGGAGTGAGTTGTGAGAGTACCACATGTTCTTGGAGTTTAAGGGTAGGAAGAAAAAGATGCAGGAGCTTAAGGTCCAGTCCATCTGGATCTGGACCCTTAATAGGGTTTAGGGCTAGTAGAGCTTTAAGAACATTAGCTGGTGAGACAGTGGAGAAAGAGATAGGGGAGGGTAAAGTGTGCTGATTGGGGAAGAGAGGTGGGGAGGGTGGAAGGGAAAAGAGGAGGCAGGAAGCACAGGAGGTAAAGAAGTTGTTAAATTTTGCAGCAACAGCAAAGGATTCAGAGATGGTGGTCCCTCTCATCTTGAGGACAGGGGCGGCAAACTTGGGGGGAGGAGGGAGGGAATGTCCTTCCAAAACTTAGATAGGTGGTTAATATTGTGTTGGAAGGTGGAGGAAAAATAATCTGTCTTAACGAGTTTGGTGGCCCTGGTGTAGGCATTGCATACAGCTCGATATCTGTGGTAATCAGCAGGGAACCTAGAGGATTTGTGAACCTTCCAAGCCTGATCCCGTGCACACAGACAGGCTAGTAGCTCGGCAGAGATTCAGGAGAGGTGAGTACCTTGGACCTTAGTTTTCCTAAATGGGGCGTAGCGATCCCAGATGGTCATAAGGCATGCTAAGAAGTAATTTAGCGTCAAGTCCACAGAGCTGGCAGTGGAGACAGGTGACCAGTCCATAGCTGTCAGGTCCTTGTGAAGGGAGGATAGGTCCAAATACTGGAAAGATTAAATCTGGATGAGTCTGGCTGGGGCTTTGGTACGATGGCCCTTGAAAACACAGTAGACCATGTGTTGGTCACTTAGGGCATCTAGGAGGGTTCCAGACATAATACTTCTGTGAAGGTGTGTGAGGGCCCAGTCCAGTAGGGTATGTTTTAAGATTCAAGTGGGTAGGATCAGTGATTAGTTGGGAGAGGTTGAGGGATTTGATGTTGTCACAGAATTTGGAAGTAGAAGGAGAGCCAATTTTTATTGAAGTCCCCCAGTATGAGGAGTTCACTGGAGGTGGCTTGATAGGAGATAGTGGAGAGAAGTTCAGTAATAGTGGCGGAAGGTATGCCATGACAACAGTAGACACAGGCAACAAAGATGGAGATAGAGAGAAGGGGAGAGAGATTTTGATGAGAACTTCATAGGCAGAAGTGGAGGAGATAGAATAGGGACATACTGTATGGCAGAGGAAAGGTACATGGCCACTCCACCACCTCTTGTGACATGATCCTGGTAGGTAAGTGATAGCCAGGGATTGCCACCACTGAGTTGGGAATCTTATGGGCGATGCCATACCATGCCACAAGTATGACACATTTTGGCCAGGATGTGAAAAATAACTGCTGTAATGTTCATGAGATGGTGTGAAGAAATGGCTATGTTGAAAATTTGTGGTCAAAATATAAAAGTTACCAAAGTTATGCACATGCAATGAAAAGTTCAATGTCGTGCATAACTTGGTAATTTTGTAGCTTTTCACCAAATTTTCAACATGGACTTTGGGACCCCACCTCATGAACCCTCATGATAATTCATTATTTGGGCCCAGAAAGGTAATTTCACGCAGCGTACCACAAAATCACCTTCTGGGCCCAATTAACAAAATTTCACCACCAGTGTTCATGAGGTGGGGTCCAAACCAGGCCAAGTTGAAAATTTGGTGAAGAAAATCCTAAAATGGCCAAGTTATGAAAAGAAGTTTAAAATGCATTTGAAATACATTACACAACACTTACCTGTACTCTTCATTTCATGGGTCAGCATCGAAGAGTAAAGCGTGTCTCTGGTCCAGAGAGGATTATGTTGTTGGACCTTGGCTGGTAAGTATAGGGTAAGGAGGGTGTGGGGTGGTGGGTGCTCAATGGGAGGGTTGGGATGGGGAGGGATGGTGGTGATGTCAAGAGACTGTTTCTTTCTTTCAGGTTACAAAAAAAAAAGCGTTGCAGGATGGTTTTCTGTTTTGCAGTAACAGTTATTATAATAATGCTACTTCAGGATACTGGGATTGGCTCTGCAGTGTCCCACACTGCTGAGGGGCTTGTACATGCCGACAGAGGGATTGGGCTCCCAGATGTTGGCAACTATACATAACAACGGGCTTGTGGGGTATCATACCAACAACAGGAGTGTGGGCATCCTGGTGTCAGATATACAAAAAATAAATAAGCTGGCACCGGGGTTTGTGCCCCTGGTATACAGATGTAGTGGTAATGGTGGCACAACACAGTCAGCACAGTGGGGCTATAGTGACAGTAGCCCTGTACCTGACATACAACATAGCAGGGATTGACATACAACAGACTCTCATTTTTGGTACCAAATAACAAACGACAGCTGTGTCGTACAGTACAACATGCCATTGTCAAAAAAATCCAGCTATCTTTTGAACGTTGATTTTTTAAACCATGGATGTTCACAAACAAAATGTTTTTTCTTAATTTAAAAAATACTTATGTCTGGGACATAAACAACACAAAAGCACACACCTTTGGCCAAACTATCAAACCTTAAAAGTTTCAGGTTTCAAATCCTCATGTTTTTAAGTTATTGATGAGCAAAAAAGTCTTAATTCTGGTGATTTTTGTTCTTTAAACCTCTGTAACTTTCCCCACACTGAACCACTCCCATGAAATTTTCAGTATACAGAGATCCTGCCACCAATGCTGTGCTTTCCAAATGTCATCTAAATCAAGTGGGCAAAGTTATTAAGATGCAAAATTGGGGTTTAACATTAAAGTATTTACCCACCCTAATATACAGGCACTACTGTGCCTGAATAGTCATTGCAAAAAAAGCGTTGTTAATGCACTAGAAGGAGTTAAACTGCTACTGACAAAAGTAGGGAACTGTGGAATTAGGGTTTCCAACCCTAACACCCCACCACTGCCCTGCAGGTGGGAATAGGAGAAACTGCTATGGTTTGACCTCTCTTGCATCTTCACAAATCAGGTGTTGGGTGTACCTTGTGGTTGTCAACCCTAACCATGAAAATTTTCAAATCCCACTTGAAGGATGATTTCTCTAAGCGACTGCAAAATTCCACCACCATTGGTCATGGGGATGGGTCCCAAAAAGACCATGTTGAAAATCAGAGGTCAAAATATGCAAAAATAACAAAGGTCTGCCTCAGAGTTCAAAACTCCATTGAAATACATTAAACTACACTTACCTTAGTTTCTCAAAATTGTGGTCTGCGGGTCCAGCAGCAAGATGTGTCTTCAATCAGAGAGTGGATCTTCACCTGTGACCAGTTCAGGTGAGTCAGGCTGTGTGTGAGGGGTTGGAGTGTGGGAGGTAGGTGCTTAGTGGGAGGTCAGGCTGGGAGAGTCAGATTAACAAGGGACTATTTTCTTTTTTACAGGGAAAAATGAGAAAAAGACATTGAGGGATGGTTTTCTTTATTGCAGGTTAGTCAAATATGGAGATGGTGACTGGAGGTGTGGGAGGGTTCCACTAGACACCAGGGAAACATTAAAGAATATGGCGACAGTGATTGGAGGATGGGGGTGCTACTAGACACCAGGGAAACATGCAAAAATATAGGAATCGGGGATCGGGGTGATCGGGAGTGGGGTGCCACTAGATACCAGGGAAACATTGAAACAATATGGGGACAGCAATTAGATGATGGGGTGCCACTAGACACCAGGAAAAAAGAAATAATATGGGGACAGTGATTGGAGGGTTGGGGGTGCCACTATACACCAGGGAAACATTTAAAAAAATACAGGGATGGCAATTGGAGGGTGAGGAAGGTGTCAGTAAACTCCAGGAAACAAACTGAAAAACGGAACAGCAATCAGCGGGGCAGGGGTGTCACACTAGACACCAAGAAACATTAAAAATATGAGGATGCCTATCAGAGGGTGGAGGTACCACTAGACACCAAAGAAAAAGAAGGAGTTATGGCTTCTGAAACTTCTTGTTATCCTGTGGGACTTTTCAAATGTTAATGTTTATAATTTTTAATATAGCCCTAGATATTTTTTTGGGGGTGGGGATTATATAATATTCTAAGAGTACTGCTGAAAACCTTTGGATTTATATACAGATTGTCCTGTATGTCGAAATTTTGAGGGACTTATGGGTTCTAGAGGTTAAAATCAAGAGAAAAACTAAGTCCAAAATCCTTTTGTTTGTAGGAGTCCCTTTTCTATGGCTGAATTCTTTTCTTATAGCCATAGAAAATGCAGAAGCAAGTCACGAAAAAGGAAGTAAAATGAAAAACAAAAAAAAATGTTTTGGGGTCATTATTATAAAACTAAATACAGAATCTACCAAACAGTGTTCCAATGAGCAAGATACATGTATTGTTGTCTCTGCAGTATGTAATTTTGTGTTTTGAAAAATATTTTTTGAGAAAAAAAAACAGAAACAAGATGGCAGCCAGACAAAAATGATTTTTTCATATGAAAAAGAATTGGCCTTCATATGAAACAGAATCCTTTTTCATATGTACCAAATTATTTTTGTTCCAAGCAGCTATCCTAAAGTGCTTATTGAGCATACTCAGAACTGACATTTTAAAAACTGATAACTCTGGAAGAGATTATTTTTTTTTACCAAACAAGCAAAAGGCTGTACTGTGGGCAAGGCCATTTTTACCCTGAAAATTTTACATCAAAATTTCAAACTGTCTGGGCGCGAGGCGATGACAAAAAGCAGCAAAAAACAGCGATTTTTTTACATTTTTTCACTATCCACATCTCAGAACCAGAATAAAACTTGGCAAGTCAAGAGATCTACCCCCACAAGACTGTGCATAAAAAAAATTCATGCAAATTCATTGAACAGTTACAAAGATATTAAATAGCAACATTTGAGGTTTAACATGGAAACCCCGCTCAACCCTAACTGCTGTATAGTGGTATGGTTGTGCCACTATAATACATATGTATATATATAGGACATCCATACACATACTGTACATTCTTTGCAAAAACTACTTTAATGTAGATTAGGGTTGCTACAGCACAAAGCTCAAACTCTCAACGTTTGAGAATGTGCTATTATAGTTCTCAACCCAGTGCCGAGTTTTGAAAAGGGTTGTCATGCCTAACTCCACCCTCCTTCCTTTTTATCAAGACCCAGCTGCAGGTATGGGTCATGCATCCATAATGTAGTTATAGGGCCAGCATATTCAATATTTGTAAATAGCAACTTTAATCCACCCATCCCCTGTCATCTCATGATCCAAGGCCAAGCTACAGGTGCAGCTCCATGCTACAAGGCTGTACTGCTTCATGTGAGCCTTTTAGTCCAGCAGTAAACTGCACAGTTACTATACAACTGTATATTGACTGTGTATTGTCTTATGAACCCTGTGTATAGTGTAACATACATTTAACATCAGCAATTTGTTTCACATGTTGTCTAGTAGGATATGTACCATCCTTTTGTACTTTGTTTACTACAACTTCAACAAGACACTAATTAAAATATCATACATGTTCTAGACATGTAACATGTTTTGAGTAGTTCTAAGTATGCATCCTAAAGAAAGTCACAACTGTGCAATATGCATAGTACTGCACTTACAAATCTGTAACAGGTCTGCTGCTTTGCACAGTGTCCACAATATTGTGTGCAAAGCAAGCTACTTCATAAATGGATGTAAAACTCTAGCTGTGCTACATGAGTATTCTAATTACAGACCTAAAATTCAGTATCCATGGACGTTGAATTAATTGCCATTAATCTTAAACTGGGTACAACAGGTGAGAAAATTCTCCACTTCCTGGTGGCCTATATTCCCCCCAACAATGTCAACCCCAGCTTTGACAACTTTGTCAGTGTTGTGACCGGGTTAAACCCACAGCATGAAAAAATAGTCATGGGGACTTCAGCTGTAATTGGCTCTCCAGCGGTAGCAAGGCTTACAGGGACTAGCTCACTAATATCTTCTTACCCAGGTGATCTCCTCCCTACTAAGGTCAACTACAAAATGAGCACTGTTACCCTGCTCAACTGGTCAACTGGGTACTAGTCAGTCATCTGAACAGGATCATCTCCACAGAAGTTATGCCTGTCTTCCTAAATGATCACTCTCTGGTCACATGCAAATGGTCAGCTAGAGTACCCTCTTTGGAGTCTTCCACCTCCAAAACCAGATTGTTCTGCAGTCACAGACTTCCTCAGTTCAATGCCCTCCTGTGAAAGGTTAGTGGTACTTCCTGTCGCAGACACGGCAAATAAATGCAGCACTAGAGTACTTCCATACTCCAGTTCAACACAGTCTGTGACATTGTTGCCCCATATAAGACCTTCATCATCAAGGAACCTCTCGAGCATGGCTTACCACCACACTCAAATCCTTAACCACAGAGTGTGACAGAGCTTGGGCCAGTTTAAGGAATATGATCATTATACCTTTCTACAAAAGTTTAATGAGCTCAGGAACACTATCAAACCCAAATTAAAGCTGCCAAGGCCAACTACCATAAAACAGGCAAAAGACCATCCTCACTCAACCTAAACAGCTATGGGGTCAGATCAGTGAGATTCTAAGCTATGCAAGGAAACCTCTTCCCCATTCTATCACAGCTGATGATGTCACAAACCCATTCCTGATGGTCAAGGTCAACTGAGCTCACAGTGCCCACCCCTAAGTGCAATCCATGAAAGGGAGGGGGAAAACAGGGATACCCTCCTCATGTCCTTCCAGAGTGTTTGCTGGGTTTACAATGGAACACTCACCACAAGGTCCCAGAGCATCCCTCTTTACTTTGGATCAGGGTACAATATCATTCTCGAGTCTTGTGACCAAATATAGAACCCTTTTTCTTGGCTATTACACAAAGGAGGAAGACCCAGGTATTACACTCTCTCTGGGGTAGAAGCAAAACACCTGATTTGGCCTTCACGCTACAGGACATGCAACAGCCTAATTCACAATCCCTGTAGACTTCTATGAGACCTGGTATTCTCTCTATCCTTCCAGATTCCATTTTCAGACCCTTTTTCAATTTGGTTGCTATTATTGCCCCTCTAAGCATTTAACGGTTGTCACAGATATTTAATAAACCTTCTACAGTCACACATACAATATAAGGAAACTCACACAGGCAGAATTTCTTTAGAAAATTAAACATTTTACTAAATTAATTAAATAAATGAAGTTACAACTAAAGAGGACATATACTAATTTAGGTTACAGTATAATAAACAAACTAGAAAAGTATACAAAATTAAATGCACTAAAACTGGTTAACTAAGTCTCTACCTTAAGCATGAAGATTTCAAAGTCTGTGTAGCCTCACTGGGTTTCAACAGTTTACTGTATGTCAAGTGAGGTCCAAATGAAAAGTGTTTCAAAAATGGCAAAATGGTGCTGGCGTCTGTGCTGAAAAACTTAAATACCCTTCTGAAATCTGCAGTGTCATCAATTTTCCAGTTATAAGGAAAACTAGTCTCAGTTTGTCGATAGAGGCTGACCTTTCCATTTAGGCCACGGGTGTCACTTATGTGCTTCCCACAAGTTTTACTAAGGTTCTGACATCACAGCTTCCTGTCAGATATTAATAACCGCAAACATGACTTCAGAGTTAAAACTTTGATGTCATAGTGTAACACCCTGTAAGTTAATTCACAGTGTACTGTAAAGAATGGCTACTTCCAAAATCCTATTTAACACATCCTGGGCTTTGAACTTTACAACAGAGTTTAGTGTCTCTCCATATCCTTAAGAGTTTTATTACCTTGGCTTCCCTCAGAAGGTAACCGAAAAATACTCTTTGATCAGCTAATCCCAAAGTCGTTGACAAATAATTGTCAATTTCCTTGCAAACAAGCTAGTTCCTCTAGGGTCAGAGGAAGGTCAAAAACATTACAAAATCCAGTCTGTCTCACTATCCTGTGAGGTCTTTCTTCAACACTAGCCTTCCTGTGGCATGTACATATACAAAATATAAGTATAACAGAACACATCTGCCCATCTGACTGGCAGGGCATATCTTGCCACAGACAACGCTAGAGTTGAAGGACACAAGAACATTGCAAACTCCTTTAACCTAACTTTAATGATCTATCTGCCTACATCTTGGCTCTGAACACCCACCCTGCTGGGGCTGATGATATACTCAACCTCCCCCACAGACCCAGAGTCTATCCTAAAAGGCTAACCTGGGTTGAAACGTACATCTACCTCACCCAAACCAAAATCACAAGAATAGGCCTGGACAATATAGATATGAAGCTCCTTAAATCAGTAATAAGGGAGGTTACTTGCCCCCTCCAACTCTTTTTTCATTTATCCCTCTCCACTGGGCAAGTACCAAGGTTCTGGAAAATAGTGCATGTAACCCCTGTATTTAAACGAGGTGATCATGGTCTTCCCTCAAATTACTTCCCTAACTCAATTGATTCCACCAAGCTGCAGCAACGGGAATTACTTCGACGTCTAATACATCAACACCATGACAGCAACAATTGCATGGAGAGAACACCAGTAAACATGTTGAAATGAGGGCAGCTGCTCCCCCCTGCACCTCCATGCAGGGAGTTCTGCCCTAGACCCCAAACAACAAATAACAACCTCCATGGTACACATACACTGGTGAATAGGGTGAACCCCCCCTTGCATAGACATCCACAAACAGCACAATGACACAGAAGTGCGCAAATGCCCCCACCGCTGAGCTGCCTATGTACCTGCCTGATCTGATACACCTCTCGACAGAACACACCTGTCGGCATTAAATCCCTCTCACTGCACTTGCCATCATTGTGCAGCTGTCAATGTCATAACTTCAATGTTCTGACTTTGATGTTGTAACAGTATACCATCTCAATCCTACCCCCAAAACACTAAAAGAGGGTAAATGACCAGCTCACTCAGTATTTGAACCAGCATGAGCTCCTGACCAAGGAACAGCATGGTTTCAGAAAAATCATGGCACTATGACAGCTCTGTTGGAGATTACAGATCTGCTTCACTGCACACTGGACAGAGGTAACTTGTAGGCTCCATATTCATTAACCTTACCAAGGCCTTTGACCTTGTCAACCATGCATTGTTTTGCCAGGAACTAGTCAAACTAGGCCTCTCTGCTGGTGCTACACAGTAGTCTACTAGCTACTGTATGTAAGCCCTCACCCCTTCCTTTTTACTAAAATGACAGGTGGCATGCTGTTGGCGTTGGCAACAATACCTGGGGACCTGGGTTCGGGAGGATGAGGTTACCTGGCACAGGGGACCTAGGTTTGGCTACTCTGCACAGGGGCACCCAAGTAAATCCAACTACAGGAAGCAATAACTGTAATGTTCAGAACCAGGACTGGGATTTTTCAGTGTGGCTTTTATTCATAACTAGCTGAACACAACAAAGCATAGATGGACCCCCATGGGGCTACGTTTACTGATAATGCAGATTAGAGACTACAAGGTGGTCCACTTAAAGAATGAACCCATTTCTACTGTTTTCAGGCTCTGGACCCACCAGGCACACAGCCTGGACTTGCATGCGCTTTGGATACACAGCCCGACTGGCCTGGCTCCCCTGCCGGCCACTTGACTGACGGTCCATTTAAAGAATGAACCCATTTTACTTGTTGTGGCTCCCCACACCACTTAGAGTCTGCGACCCCTAGAGAGATTTTCTTCTTACTTCTTCTGACTCCCATCTCACAAGGAGAATTCTTTTCCCAAGTTGTGGCTCCCCACACCACTTAGAGTCTGCGACTCATGGGGAGATTTTCCATTTAGCCCATGTCTGGGTACCTACCTCATCACTGGCCAGGCGCATGAGGCAAGTAGCAATCACAGCAGAAATCTGTAGAGGTGGACCTGGTTACTAAAGATAGAGGTTCGCCCACCTCCAGCTCCCACAGCCCATACCCAGCCATTTCTCTGGAAAAACTGAAACTTGATATGTAGATTAAGCGGTGGATGGACTGTAGCACCCTCTACAACATTACTTGAATTCACACAGACTTTAAATTTTGTCACTACTCCATTTGTTTGTCCTAGTACAATAGGCCTCCCAAATAGTAGTCCAAATCCCAGCTTTCTTCACATTTCCCAAACTGAAGAAACCCATTGTTTGCCCTCTCAAATTAGAGCAAAATACTCACCCTTTCGTTGCAGGTGCCCCACAGGCTTAAGTACAACTTTTTCCACTTTTAAGACCAAACAGAAACTGTAAAAGGCAGCTTTCTTCCTTTAGTAGACATTAGGGATTGCCCTGGAATCCACAGAGGGATACTTTCTTTCTCCTCGGAGGGAGGGGCACTGAGACTGGACAGCGGTCTCCACCACTTGAAACTGGACACTGACCTTCTCTTTCAAAGGTAAACAAAAGACAGGCAGGCAAGCAAGAGACTTCCTTCTCACAAGGAGGTAAACAGAAAACTGACTTTGAAACTCCCAACGTTCTATCTCACTCCCTGTGCTGCAGATTCCAATGTGGCTTATGCAGCTCGCGACAGTTCTATGGTGATGTCATCTCTCAGTCTCAGCTGAGACTGAGAACAAGAGTGAGACAGTGTGAAACCCATTTAACTGGAGTTTCACAAGCTGCCTTCCTGCCTACCACTAGGTCTTACTGGGATTCTAGTAACCCCGGTAACAAGGGTTACACTCGCTTCTTGACCAGGAAAATGACTGTCCCCAGTCATTATGCACCCAGCCTTAGGCCATCCCACCCTATGTGCTACCTGTGGAGGGGGATGATCAGGCCCCCTCCTACCATGTGCAAGCACAGGCAGGCAACACTAAGGGCCTAGAGGCCTGTAGCTGACATATCAGCCTCTACACTATCCACTTACTATGGACACCTAGTGGCTCTGGTAGAACCATCCAGAGCATAGCCCTGATAGATCAGCACTGCGGTCCCTACTGCAGGTCAGGGCCACAGCCTGTCCATCCCCCTAACCCTCTAGGGAAAACCTATCTGCCTTTAACATAACATTCCAAAACAAAAACAAAACCCAGGGACCTCCCCGACCTTGGGCAAGCTGCAACCACACCATTAAAATACCAATTACTGCCTCCTCCTACACCACAACCACACCTGTGGAAGGAAATGGTTAATACAGTAACAACCATAACAATAACAACACAGTATTTTAAATTCTACACAATAAAGCACTGACGAGGAACTCAGATGAGCCCCTCCTCCTCTTCTTGTCTTCTCTTCTGTCTTCCCAGGAACCTGTAAGAGAAAGAAAGACAAAACACACTCCTAATCTGCATGCACAGTCTACCTAAACAACCCCACCATACAAAAACACTGAACAATCCCAAAAAGATTTTTTTTAGAAAAAGGTAGAAAAACAGTATTTACATTACAGTACAATAATGACATTATTTACAATGCACATTCGGGGGATGGAGTGCCCTAAAAGTCCCAACTAGTGACCACAAGGCCCGAAGGCTAGTCCAATAAAGAGTCTCTCCTGGGCCAGAGCCCGTGAAGCACAGTTCTAAAAGGCCAAAGTCCCGAAGAGGTCTTCTGGACAGTTCACACATTTTGAAGTCTGTAGTGTAGGTGTGTACTGCAATGTCATAAAGATAGAAAGGTTTCGGACTTACCAGCCATTTGTAGTACAAGAATCTGCACGAACCTGGTCCACAGCCAAAGACTCTCCCTGGCAGCATTTCTTCTGATACAGCTGGGTGGACATCTTCCGGGAACCACAGGAGAGCACATCTGGAAACAGCTGGGCTGATGTCATCAATGGAGACGGAACCTTAGAACAGGAACAAAAAGAAAAACAGCTGGTCCGACGTCATCCGATTACCAGATGATGAACAGGAAACAGCTGGGCTGGTGTCCTCTCTGGATCTGAAGTCATCTGGTGGGCCAGTAGATGGCTGCTGAACAGGACAGTACACTGTAGACTGAAGAATGTGGAGCACCTGAGTCCTTGATTATTCATATTGGCGGATCAATAAGGGCACTTCACAGTCTGGTGTGGCAGTATTGACTACCACTGCTCTGCTCTCCATTTTGTAGGCACGGGCTTAATTGCTGGGAGGTCCTTGCACTGAGGCCAATAGTACCAGGGGTCAGGGGCTTGAATTATTACCCCATCTGGGTGCACAAAACTCACACGGTGGGAGATTTCATGTCCCTCTCCGTCCACTATTCTCACTCTGTCCATAAACAGTGTCCTGCCTCTCTTCCACTGCGTATACTTTTCATGGAACAGTCTATTTTTACATGCTGGTTGGCCCCAGGATGCACATTTTCATTGCTTCATCCCAGATCCAGGATTTCCTGCAGTCCTCAATCTCCTCCCAGACTCTTGAGGAAAGGTAGGAAAGGTCATACCATAGATCTCATTGCCTTTCACAGACCAGTCTCTCCTCTTTACTTGCTTTGGTCAATCTAAGACTGCTGGCCTGGCTTGGGGTGGCCAGTCCTGGTTCTGCCAACCGCATTCTCAAGGAAATTAAAACGGATCCTGACTTCTTCCTCTTGTAAAGCCAGGGCAGTGGCATCACCACCTTCTTCAACACATTCCTCCAAGGCAAGATCTTGAGGCTGTGTACCCGTTCCTTTTCACAAGGCCACATAGGTTCCCCCTCATCTTCCTCTTCACTGAGGATCTGAGCCCAGGAGTGAGCAGTCGTTCTCACCCCTGAGACTATCCATTCATCACTAGGAGTGGAGGTCGACACCTCCCATTCAAAGGCCTCCCGCATCTCATCTTCACCTAAGAGACTTGGGCTAGGCCCCCCCACCCAGGGGTTTATTGATGCTTTATCCAAACTTTCTTTCTGAGATCCAGCATCCAAAACTTCAACTTCAGGTTCAGTCTCTAACTCTGCACCCTCTAGCTTTGTGCCACACTCCCCCGAGGGACCTTCCTCCACA
Organism: Neoceratodus forsteri; assembly: GCA_016271365.2. NCBI lineage: Eukaryota > Metazoa > Chordata > Ceratodontiformes > Ceratodontidae > Neoceratodus > Neoceratodus forsteri. The sequence continues at coordinate 340,759,052 of CM057449.1, forward strand.
GGCTCTGCCTGGTGCTATGTGCTACCAACTGCAGATTCCTGAATTTTTGTCCATGTGGGAGCCAAGCGAATTGGAGGCACTTTATACAAGCCATATTTTGAAGGCATCCAGCACAGTGAGGAATCATAAAGACATCCTTCCAGCACTCAAGCATATTTGGCATACACGCACTGGATAATTAGGAATTGCCACATCAGGAGGAGTTGCCCTCCATAGCACCACTTTCAATATCTCTCAGTCTATTTACTGCTGCTGTTACTGCAACCCGGGCATGATCCGGGTAATGAGCTGGTCCTGAGGCTATAACTGCAGAAAATAAACAAAAGTTCACTGTAACTGAAAGTCCCACTTTAATGAACACACTCTGTGTTTAAAATGGCTCCTCTGCTGCTGTGTTTTACTACCCCACCCTGTGAGGAGTGATGCAATGCACTGGCTGTGGGGCAGCAGTTTTCCGGGAGACATTCTAGAAACTGCGTTGCTGTCCTATTTGCAGACAACTGTCAGCTCTGAGGGAGGAGGTTGCCCACCTCCAGGCTGAACTAGCAAGGGTAAGGAGGCCTCCCCTTCAAAGAGCACCACTGCCACAACCACTGCCTCAGAGGTTGCCAAGTATGAAGAGCAGTTGGACCAAAGTGGGTTCTGGGAGGTGCGGGTGGTGGACCAGAGGTGAAGCCCCTAGTTGTACCTCTACATAAATCATATGCCAGTCTGGCAGAGCAAGGTTTCTCTATGATGGCACCCTCAGTTGAGACCCAGAAGAAAGCTGAGGACATCCACAAGGGAGACCCACAAAAGGGTGGCAAGGGACACCACAGGGGAAAGAAACAGCTTCTGACAGGGGACTCTATTGTTAGGGGGTAAACCTGGGAAAGGGAGGGAGAAGGAAGTAAGGTGCCTGCCTGGTGCCATGGCTTGGAGGGACAGGAAGCGAATCCTCAGGATTGCAGAAGCAGCATCGCAGGAGAGGAACTGGATATCATAGTCCACCTTGGGACAAATGACCTAGCTAGGCATGGGATCAGTGCAGTGCAGCATGAATTTGTGGAGTTGGGAGGGGCCTCAGACAGGTAGCAAGCACAGTAACCTTCTCAGAGGTGCTACCAGTCCATGGCAGGAGTGAGGCTAGGGTACTGCACACCATGCAGTTTAAAGAATGGTTGCAAAACTGGTGCAGAGCACAGGGCTTTGGCTTCATTGGGGACTGGGGGGCCACCTGGAGAGATAAAGGTCTATTCTGGCATGATGGTCTGCATCTGTCCATGAAGGGAACCAAGCTCCTAGGTGATAGGTTTAAATGCTTCCTTGGCAAGCTTTTAAACTAGCCAAGGGGGGAGGCGCTGATAAAAGGCAGGAAATTTCAAGCCTCCCCCCACAAAACATGGCAGGTCGTAAGGTAAACACTGAGGTACAAAGCTCAACACAGGGCAGGACAGTGGTAAATAGAAAAATAGACAAGGACAGTAAGAGCAGGGATGGGGGAAAAAAGGATAAAGCCAACATTAAATGGAGGGCAATGAGTACCAATGCCCGTAGTCTGGGAAACAAGCTTCCTGAGCTAGTAGCCCTGATGGAAGATGAACAGTTGGATATTGTGGCAGTCATGGAAACATGGTACACCGAGAGCCATAACTGGGATGTCAACATACCAAGGTACACAATCTACAGAAGGGACAGGGAAGGTAAAAGAGGAGGTGGAGTAGCTCTATACATAAGGGAAGGGATCAAAGCTACAGAACTAAAAGTAAGGGGAGGACAAGGGCACTCTGGTGACTTTGGAGACAGGGAATGGCATCACAATCCGCACAGGGTTGTATACAGACCCCGTCTCAAGGGAGAAATGGACAACAAAATGATGAGGACATTCTCAAAATGGCTGAAAAGGGAGATACTGTTGATGGGGACCTGAATATGCCAGATGTTAACTGGATGACAGGTACTACAGCCACGTCCAAGAGCAGGGTAATTCGATGCCTGCAGAGCAGGCCTTAGACAGCTTGTGTTGGAACCCACTCGGGAGGGAGCAATATTAGACCTGGTACTCTCAAATGGAGAGAGGATCACAAATTTAGCAGTCAGTAGACATCTGGGAACAAGCGACCACTGCACAGTGTGCTTCAAATGAGCACAACCATGGAGATAAGCCATACAAAAACAAGGATACTGGACTTTAGAAGAGCTGACTTTGGCAAAATGGGTGAATATCTGAAAAATGCACTAGCAAATGACCAAAAAGGAGGGGTGGAAGAACAATGGAGAAACATCAAAACTGCCATCATAGAGGCAACAAGCCTTTGTGTGAAGCAAATAAAGAAAACAAAGCAGAGTAAAAAACCACTATGGTTTTCAAACGAGGTCGCAGGGAAGGTTAAGGAGAAAAAGGCTGCATTCATAAAGTATAAGGAATCACAGAAGGAGCATGACAGGGAACTGTATCAATTAAAGCTGAAAGAAGTGGGGAAGGCAGTCAGACTAGCAAAGGCCCAAACCAAGAAAAAATAGCCAACTCAGTTAAGAAGGATAAAACCTTTTATAGGTACATTAGGGAGCATAGAAAGGTTAAGGGAGGGATAATGAAGATTAATAAAGGAGAGGGAGGTGGGCAGAGGGGACAGTGAAAAGGCAGAGATTCTGAATGAATACTTTTGCTCAGTATTCACAAAAAAGATGAGGAGGAGTTACCTAAACCAGACAATAGAAGCACTCTGGGTGGGGGTTGACACCAGCCATTCACAGAAGAAAGAGTCCTGAAAGAACTCCTAAAACTCAAGGTGGACAGAGCAATGGAGCCTGACGAGGATTCACCCAGAATCCTAAAAGAACTAAGGAGGACCTAGTGACACCACTGACCACGCTTTTTAACAGATCATGCATGGTAGGATGGGGTGGTACCTGAGGACTGGAGGAGGGCAGATGTGATTCCCCTTCACAAAAGTGGGAGCAAGGCAGAAGCGGGAAAATACAGACCTGTAAGTTTGACCTCAGTGGTAGGGAAAATGATGGAATCACTTCTGAAAGAAAGAATTGTTGAGTACCTAGAGGCCAGCGGGGCACAGGACCCAAAGCAGCATGGATTTACAGCTGGAAGGTCATGTCAGACAAGTCTAATTGATTTCTTCGACTGGGTGACCAAAGTAATAGACCAGGGAGGGGCTGTGGATATGGCCTACCTAGACTTTAGCAAGGCATTTGACACAGTCCCGCACAAAAGATTAATAATCAAGTTAGCCAGCCTGGGAGTGGGTCCCAGGGTGGTAGCCTGGGTAACAAACTGGCTGCACAACAGGACACAGAAGGTAATAGTGAATGGAACATATTCCAAAAGGGGGTTACTAGTGGAGTACCTCAGGGCTCAGTTCTGGGTCAGTCCTCTTTAACATCTTTATAGGTGACATTGCAGAGGGTCTGGAGAGAAGGCATGCCTCTTTGCAGATGACACAAAGATCTGTAACAGAGTTGATACACAAGGGGAGTAGAAAAGATGAGAAGGGACTTGGCAAGGTTGGAGGAATGGTCAGACATGTGGCAACTTAGATTCAATACAAAGTAGTGCAAGTAATGCACCTGGGAAACAAAAACCAGGAGAAGAGTGCACAATAGCAGGAGGTACTAACAACAACAAAAATGGAAAGGGACCTGGGGTAGTCATATCAGATGACCTAAAGGTGGGTAAGCAATGTGAAAAGTCAGTAAGGAGAGCCAGGGGGATACTGGGATGCATAGGAAGGGGCATCACAAGTAGAAAAAGGAAGTTGTTATCCTCTGTACAGACAGTTGGTGAGACCCCATCTGGAGTACTGCGTGCAGTTTTGGAGAACTCATCTACTCAAGGACATAGACAGGATGGAAGCAGTCCAGAGGAGGGCAACTGAAATGGTGCAGGGTCTGCAGCAGAAGCCATATGAAAGAGACTGAGAGAGCATATATATGCTCTTGATGAAAGGAGGGACAGGGGGACATGATAGAAATGTTCAAGTACCTCAAGGGAATCAACAAAGTCAGGAGGTAGCATCTTTCAGAAAAGAGATGTGTAAGAACAAGGGCACAATTTAAAGATAGAGAGGGCGGCTCAGGGTAATGTGAGGACATTTTTTCACGGAGAGAGTGGTGGATACATGGAACAGCCTTCCTGAGGAGGTCGTTGGGTCTAAAACAGTGGGGAATTCAAACATGCATGGGACAGACACAAGGCAATTATAGTTGGGGTTGCAGGAGTAGGCTGTTGGTTAACTAGAATCTGCAGCTTAACCAGTAGGTAGGGAAATGGGCAGACTGGGTGGGCCAAGTGGTCCTTATCTGCCGTCAAAGTCTATGTTTCTATGTTTCTATGTTACCCTGTAATGACGGTGGCAGCATTCCTGTGCATCAGCGTTTAGAATCTGTGTCAACCACTCGCACCGATTTACACCAGCTACTGATAACTTTTACTCAAACTGCACAACTTGCTCTTATCTGGCTTCACACACATTTACAGGATTTTCCTTGGACTTTTCACATGCTGGTAACATTCATTTTATTACAGTCCCTCTAAAAGCTTCAGGTTTCAGCTCAGGATTGCCTGCTTCTACTAGTGTTGCATTTTGCTACAACCCACAGTCTCTCTCTGGCTGCAGACTTTAAACTGAGGCTATTTTTACTTCCATGCACACATTTAATGGCTTTACAGACTTGCACTTGCTGGCAGGACTTCACACAGTCGTTACTTGCAAAGCGACTACTCTGCTGCACATACATTTTATATGGCATTACTGAAAATCACTGACTGAGCAGTTTTTGAATTGTTTACACACTGTTATTAGTAGCAACTTGCTACGATGGGGTAAAACGCCTGCAGCCAGTTCTTGAAGGCCTCTGAATACAAGCAGGCGGGCAGTCTCAGTGATCGTCGTTTTAACCACCAAATTCACTATTTCCACGATCGATTTGCGGGTTGAGCCCAATTTTAAACTTAAAAGTCACTTTTTGAATGTTTACAGCGCTTTGAATTCCTCGCGACGCTCCTCCACTGCCAGTACACGCACTACTCTCTGTCTCCCTCTCGAATGCTGAGGCAGTCTCAGAAGAGCAGGCTGAGGGGCGGGACTAATGGCAATCTGACCAACCACACGACGCCATGCAAATGAGCCTCTTCTTCCTCGTGAGGCACTCTCTCCTCACGACGATCATCGAGCAGGCAAATTTAAACTGTAAAATGCACACTTTTTTTTTTTCAACTGACTCCACGGCAGGAGCCCACTTTAACCATGTAACAGTGCCATTAACTCTGCAGTCTCTCCATTTACACAGAAAGCATTTCCAACGTCCAGGGCATAATTTCTCTGTTGCTACCCCTAGTTTTCCACACTTTTCCTCACAGAATTCATTTTTAAAAGCCTTTTAAACGTCCAGGGCACAATTTCTCTGTTGCTACCCCTAGTTTTCCACACTTTTCCTCACAGAATTCACTTTAAAAGCTGACAAAAATGCTATAAACAATTTTGATGCAGGACAAGGGCACACTCTTTGGCTTTACAGCTCCTTGGTAAACAGTTGGCATTTTTTAAACAGCAGCTCAAGATTCACAGCACACAGCAACACACTAGGGAAATTGCTTCAGCTTTTTGGGCTACCCACTGCCAGATACCAAAACGCTAGCCCTCTTGCCCAAGCACCTTCCTTCCCAAACAAATCCAAGCGGTGCCTCCATTTGTAACCCCTCACCCTGCCTTTTACTAAAATGACAGGTGGCATGCTGTTGCGTTGGCAGCAATACCTGGTGGGGACCTGGGTTCAGAGGAGGATGAGGTTACCTGGCACAAGGGGACCTAGGTTTGGCTACTCTGCACAGGGGCACCCAAGTAAATCCAACTACAGGAAGCAATAACTGTAATGTCCAAAGCCAGGATTGGGATTTTTCAGTGTGGCCTTTATTCATAACTAGCTGAACACAACAAAGCATAGATGGACCCCCATGGGGCTACGTTTACTGATAATGCAGATTAGAGACTACAAGGCGGTCCACTTAAAGAATGAACCCATTTCTACTGTTTTCAGGCTCTGGACCCACCAGGCACACAGCCCGGACATGCATGTGCTTTGGATACACAGCCCGACTGGCCTGGCTCCCCTGCCGGCCACTTGACTGATGGTCCATTTAAAGAATGAACCCATTTTACTTGTTGTGGCTCCCCACACCACTTAGAGTCTGCGACCCCTATAGAGATTTTCTTCTTACTTCTTCTGACTCCCATCTCACAAGGAGAATTCTTTTCCCAAGTTGTGGCTCCCCACACCACTTAGAGTCTGCGACTCATAAAGAGATTTTCCCATTTGCGACCCACGTCTGGGTACCTACCTCATCACTGGCCAGGCACATGAGGCAAGTAGCAATCACAGCAGAAATCCGTAGAGGTGGACCTGGTTACTAAAGACGGGGGGTTCGCCCACCTCCAGCTCCCACAGCCCATACCCGGCCATTTCTCTGGAAAAACTGAAACTTCAAAATGTAGATTAGATGGTGGATGGACTGTAGCACCCCCTCTACAACATTACTTGAATTCACACAGACTTTAAATTTTGACACTACTCCATTTTGTTTGTCCTAGTACAATAGGCCTCCCAAATAGTAGTCCAAATCCCAGCTTTCTTCACATTTCCCAAACTGAAGAAACCCATTGTTTGCCCTCTCAAATTAGAGCAAAACACTCACCCTTTCGTTGCAGGTGCTCCACAGGCAAAGTACAACTTTTTCCACTTTTAAGACCAAACAGAAACTGCGAAAAGGCAGCTTTCTTCCTTTATGAACATTGGGGATTGTCCCTGGAATCCACAGAGGGATACTTTATTTTCTCTCCCCGGAGGAAGGGGCACTAGAGACCTGGACAGCGGTCTCCACCACTTGAAACTGGACACTGACCTTCTCTTTCAAAAGGTAAAGAAAAGACAGGCAGACAAGCAGGAGACTTCCTTCTCACAAGGAGGTAAACAGAAAACTGACTTTGAAAACTCCCAAGGTTCTATCTCACTCCCTGTGCTGCAGATTCCAATGTGGCTTATGCAGCTGCGACAGTTCTATGGTGATGTCATCTCTCAGTCTCAGCTGAGACTGAGAACAGAGTGAGACAGTGTGAAACCCATTTAACTGGAGTTTCAAAGCTGCCTTCCTCCTACCACTAGGTCTTACTGGGATTCTAGTAACCCCGGGTAACAAGGGTTACATGTATCTAGCAGGTCAAACTCATTCTGTAAAACATCATAGTACTCTCTCCAAATATAGACCAGTTACTGTTGGTGTCTCTCAAGGATCAATCCTGGGCCCTTTCTTTCTGTCTATTCATAAATTACCTTCCCTCAGCCTGTAAATCCACTAAAATCCTTCTATATGCCGATGATGCAGTAATCATCTCCACTGACAAATGCCTTAGGGAATCTCCAGTAGAGACTACAACATGACTTTTCTGCCATCCAGGACTGTTCACTTCCAATCCACTCATTATGAACACCAAGAGAACCAAATCTATGTTATTTGCCACCCATGGCAAGTCCTCTTCTTCCTTGCAGGAGGACTTTATAGAGTTGGGGAGGGGCCTAAGACAAGTAGCACACACAGTATCCTTTTCAGAGGTGCTGCCTGTCAATGGCATGGGTGAGGCGAGGGTACTTTTCACCATGCAGTTCAATGAATGGTTAAAAAAATGGTGTGGAGCACAGGGCTTGACAAATTTTAAAATTAGGTACTTGTCCACGGACAAGTGGCTTGTCCAAAAGTAGTTGTCCCAGTGCTTGAGTTGGTAGTCCCAGTATAAGATGGCATATTTTTAATGGAAAGTATCAAACTACAGAAAACTCAATGGATTTATTGTAGTAGTTATTTAGTGTTGAAATAGACAATAAGGAGAATAAATAATATGATTTTATTTTTGTCAGCAGCATGGCGAGACTGCGAGCATAGACAGAATTAGCATTAGCAGCGAGGAACTGACAGCAAGTGTGGTTGCAGCAGCAGCACAGAGTGCCAGCCTGCAGCACAGTGAGAACAGCATTACAGCAGAGTAGCAGACAGTACCAGCATCAGGAAAAGTTACAGGAAGCCTGAGCTTGCTCCAGCGGAGCATCATATTCAGTCATGTCATCATCAAGACTAGTGACAGCCTCAGGGACATTTTCGTGTGACTCAGTAGAACTAGTAGTTGAACTAGCATGACCATGATGACCATGAATGTGGCGTGTGCCAGGACGAGATAGTAGCCAGTGGTTGATAGCTTGATCCGGATCAAAGCTGTCTAATGCAGGGCCTTCAACTGCTATATGCAGAAGTGACTGGAGCATGTCATCAGCCAAACTTGTTCTTATTTTTGTTTTATAAGATTCTGAATGGAGAATACTCTCACATTTAGCAGTAGGCCTTTCGTAGCCAGTAACATTTCTATTAGGTTAAGGATGTGAGCAAGCTGGGCAGGTTTCTCTCTCGTAGTAGTGATAATACACTTGCAGATATGGCTTGTCAACTGCAGACTTAAGCATTGCTTTTAATGCACAATACTCCCTTTTATACTGGTTACATGATCTTCAGAAAAAAGTTGTGAAAGAAGTCTAATAAATTACTTAAATCAGTTGTGCCAAATTGTCAAGTTCTTCCGTGACAGATCAAAATTTTGAAATCCAAGCAACTGAACCATTTCAGAGGTTCTTCGAGAAATTCAAAGCGCTGATCAATGTAAGATACTGCTGCATCTATTAAACTGTGCAGCTGTGTATCAGTAGTAAAATTTACTTCTGGGCAGTTCCTTTGAAAGTAAAGGAACAATCTTGTCCTCACTGCCACGTTTGAAATGAGGTAGTTCATGCATTTCTCTGCAGGATTATATTGGTTCAGAAATGATGTCATAAACTTTCCAGGTCTTGTTTTTAGCTCAGTCAACTGAAGTAAGCATGTCTCAACGAGTTGGGGACTTCTAATCTTAGTAGGTCATCCTTCTGAAATTCAAGTGATAAATTTTTCAATATTAGCAGAAAATCTTGAAGAATAAACAGTGATTTTACAAACTGTACTACGTGCATCTCTTAGAAGTGCCTTTGCTTTGGCCCCATCATCACCAGCAGAGTTTGACACATATTCAAGATGCTGAATTACTGTAGGCAGGTTGACTTGAACAGCATATGAACTGAACGTGTCTTACTTGCAAGCCAACGTGACTTGCTTTATTGCACTGAAATGAGCCAACCGGTGTGTGTATGACATCTGCTATTTCCTGCAATTCCCAAGTTTCTTGGGGCTGTAGTGGTAAAATTTAAAATTCCTTTCAAGGTGTTTTCTACTTTTTGAACAAAGGATTTTTCATGGCGTCGAGAACTGCTAACTCCAGTTTGTGGGCTACGCAATGCATGGGTATTACAGTGGGGACATGTTCTCGGATTTTTGCTATGGTGCCACCTGTATGGCCCATCATCACACTGGCACCATCAAAGTTGGCACATACGAGAACTGGTCCAGGTCTGCTCACATCATTAAGGTCCGCAAAAGAAAGATCAACAGACTCAAGTGCAGAGGTTATTGCTTTAAAAACTCCATCTGCGTGAGAATGTTCAAGAGGTACAGCTTTAATTAACACAGTTGTAACTTTTTTCTGCGCCATCAACAAAAGAAGAAGACATTTCCCTCTACAATGCTTGCATCTGTACTGCCATCTGCAAACGGTAGCAATTTTGTATTTTGATAGTCTGGATCTGTGTTGTAGACATGACAGCTGATATTGCGTTACAGAAATCTCTGGCCCGTTTACCATTTGCGTAATTGCTGCCGAGTTTAACCCCATTTTTTTCTTGCAATGTGCAAAGCCACTCCATATCTGAGAAAGGACGTAAATTTTTAGCCAAGGAATATGCAGTGTTAAATAAATGCCTCATTTTATTTTTGGTGACTTCCTCCATCTGAGAAAATGCATGATATATTGCAGTTTCAGATATGTTAAAATTGACTGCATGTTGACCAGTTTATTGACTATGCTGGTTTGCACAAATTATATGTGGATTCGATTTCTCATGGGCTCTCACGGACTCAATTCTGAAATTATTTGAACCAGTGGCAAACACGTTAGGTTTTTGAATAAGCAGGAGTCACAAGAGTGGGATATTTCTCACAGGCAGAGCAGTACATGCGTATTTTGGTCATCATACCTTAACCAGGTAAACTATTTAGCCAGTGATGCTGAAATGTTCAAGCCCTTTTTCAACATCATATTTTATCTTTGCTTCTTTTCTCAGTGTTTATTTCCTCATCATCTAAACGAAGGTCGGCTTTACCTGTACTGAACCAGAATGTGATGGCACTGAACTGCTGCTACTGTTATGCTCCTCGTTTCAGAAACTGAGTACAGTCAAGTTAGACTGATCGCCTGTTATGATACAAACACAGACCCAGACCGAGAACCTTGGTCATTTTTTCCTGACTACTAGTAGGGCCAGGGGGGCTGGTTGGGGCTGGCTTTCAGACTGTGAAGAAGGCTCAGGGTCAGGCTCTTTACTTTTGCTTCGATGAAGAAGTTTTCCCTGTCAAAGGGAAAATAGAGTAACTGCTTTGGCTTATTTTGTTGCATTATTTTAACTGTCTTCTATGCTGCAATTGTGAAATAAACTAATCAAGATTGTTGTATTATTGTACACAATATTGTACACAATAAATTTTATTTGTGTTATCTTTGTGTGTGTTGTGTTACTGTAATTTTTTACCTTAAGCTGTTGTGTATGCAGCACTACAAGAGGGCAGGACAGAGGTGAGTAGGTGGGAGGGCTGAGTCCAGAGCCGGATGGAGTACTAGCAGGAAATTGCTTTTTCCCTTCTCAGGGCAGGTTCGGAGACCGTCTCACAGCCACACACAAACAAACACTTCCACCAGTGTAGCTAGTACTGGTAGGTTTATTTTATTTTTTCGGTGTCCCCAAAAATGCCTTTTCCCTTCTCAGGTCAGGTTTGGCCTGATGGCCTCACAGCCACACACACATACACCTCCACCAAAAGTACTAGCTAGGGTTTATTATTTTCTTCTGTGTAGTGTCACTGTCACTTTTCACACAAAAAATGTTTTTCCCTTTCCCTTCCTATAGTATATTTCTAGAAAAGAAGTCCACAGTTGTTCCCAAATTCCTGTACCCTCTCCTCTCAGGGCAGGTTAGGTCTCACTCACAGCCCACTGCCACACACCTCCACCAAGTACTTGGTAGGACAAACAAAGTACTAGCTAATAAATTTATTTAAGGTAGCTATCTTTTTTTATTTTTGGGTATCAATCTCTTTTATACTACGACTGTTTACTTTATTAAGTATTCAGTTCTTTCCCTTCACAGTTTCCTCTACTCTACCCTTAGGCTCTCAGGGCAGGTTCAGTGGTCTTGCAGGAGGCACACATTATCAGTCAGGTCCAAGTCCCTGATCTCTGCTCTCAGGGAAGGTAGGCTTGTCTCACAAACACACACACACACACACACACCCCAACCCTTATCACACAATTATTATTCAAATGTTTAGTAATTCCACAACTAAATTCAACACACAATCACTTCACTTAGAGTCTCATGTTTTTGCCTTTTTATTTATTTAAGAGCTGTGTATCCTTTTATTTTTCTTCACTTCACATGAGTCCACACAGAGTCAAACAACACACAGCTCTCTGAATTCAGTGTCTGGTGTTTTTGCTTAGTTCTCCTTCTCCCTTCTTTTTTTATATATATATATATATATATATATATATATATCAACAGATTGTTTTATCAGACTTTCCACTCTAAGCAAACTCCTCTCTCTCACATCCTCTCACATCCCCCTCCCCAAACTACAGATCCTCCTACTCTTCTGCTCCAAAATTCCCAATATATATTTGTATTATATTTTAACTTCTCTCTCCTATTACTGATTTGCTAGTGACTCACGCAATCTGCCCCAAATACACAAATACACAGTTTGACTGTGCTCCAAACAGAAACGATGTGCTCTCTGCCCTCTCTCCATAGTGAAATGGCACGCTTGCCAACGGCACGAGCTACTGCCACTCTGAGAGCTTCCAGTCCAACCCCTAACACGATCACCAATAGCCAGGACTGACAGGACTGTACCATCAGCTATAGGTTGCCTAGCCTGTCAGTCTGGCTATTTTGACCAGTTACGAGCGCGTTTCTTCTTGGCGCGCCCTCCGCCTCCCAAGTGTGTCTGCTGGTGCCCGACTGCACAGTTGGTGGGTAGGGACATGGGAGCGCGGTGTGGCGTCTTGGCCATGAATAGCGGGGTGCGCACATTCAACAATGCGCTCAAAGACTCCATCTAGTGGCCAGCAAGGGAAAAGCAGGTAAAAACCTGCAAATTTTAAACTGCAGCATGGTAGTCCGTGGGACAAGCAGAACTTTGGCATCTGCTTGTCCCTACATAAAAAATGGTAGTCCAGGACGTCGGGCTATAGGATTTGTCAAGCCCTGGTGGAGCACAGGGATTTGGCTTCATTGGGGACTGGGGTTCCACCTGGAGGGACACCAGCCTATACTGGCAGGATGGTCTGCATCTGTCCAAGAAGGGAACAAGTCTTTTGAGCAATCGGTTTAAATGCTTCATTGTGCAAGCTTTTAAACTAGTCAAGGGGGGAGGCACTGATAAGCAGCAGGAAAATCCCAGCCTCTCCCTACAGAACAGGGTACTAAATGAGAAAAAGACCAAGGTAGAAAGATCAGTGGGGGATGCTGCAACAGAAGGTAAAGCATCAAAAAATGGAGAGCAATGAGTACCAATGCCCGTAGTCTAGGTAACAAGCTTCCTGAATTAGTGGCCTTGATGGCGGAACATCTGGATATCGTGGCAGTCACAGAAACATGGTACACACAAAACCATGACTGGGATGTAAACATATCAGGATACACTAGCTACAGGAGGGACAGGGAGGTAAAGAGGAGGAGGAGTAGCTCTTTACATAAGGAAGGCATCAAAGCAACAGAACAAAAGGGTAAACAGGGAGGAGAAGAAGCACTGTGGGTCAATTTGAGACAGGCAATGGCACCACAATCCCGCACAGGGGTTGAGACTGACCCCTCAGGGGAGGAAGTGGACAAGGAAATGATAGGAAGTATACTTGGAATGGCAGAAAAAGGGAGATATTGCTGATGGGTGATCTAAATATGCCAGATGTTAACTGGAGTGCAGTTGCAGCAGCCACTTCTAAGAGTGGGGTTATTCTAGATGCCCTACAGGGGCATGCCTTGAACAACTAGTATTGGAACCCACTCGAGAGGAGCAATCTTAGACCTGGTTCTCTCAAATGGAGATGGAGAGAGGATCACAGATGTAAGTGGATAGCCATCTGGGAACTAGTGACCTTCAAACAGTATGGTTCACATTAAACACAGCAATAGAGTCAAGCCATACAAAGGCAAAAAGTACTGGACTTTAGGAGGGCTGACTTTGCCAAAATCGGTGAGTGCCTAAGGAATGCACTAGCAAATGGGCAGGAAGGAGGGGTGGAAGAACAATGGGGAATAATAAAAACTGCCATCACAGAGGTAACAAGCCTTTGTGTGAAGCAAATAAACAAAACAAGACGATGTAAGAAACCACTATGGTTCTCAAATGATGTGGCAGTGAAGGATCAAGAGAAAAAGAAAGCATTCAGGAAGTACAAGGAATCACAGAAGGAGCAGGACAGAGAATTGTATCAGTTAAAGCAAAAGAAAGCTGGGAAGGCAGTCAGAACAGCAAAGGCCCAAACCGAGGAAAAGATAGCAACTCAGTTAAGAAGGGGGATAAAACATTTTATAGGTACATCAGGGAGTGAAGAAAGACCAAGGGAGGGATAGTGAGGCTTAATAAAGGGGAGGGAAGGTGGGCAGAGGGTGACTGTGAAAAGGCAGAGATACTAAACAAATATTTTTGCTCAGTATTTACAAATGAAGAGGGGGCGGTACCTAAAACAAACAGTAGAAACACTCTGGATACAGAAGTTGATACCAGCTCATTTACAGAAGAAAGGGTTCTGAAAGAACTTCTAAAACTGAAGGTGGTCAGAGCAATGGGGCCTGATGGTATTCATCCCAGAATTCTAAAAGAACTAAGGGTAGAACTAGTGACACCACTGACTACCCTCTTTAACAAATCATGGGAGGATGGGGTGGTACCCGAGGACTGGAGGAGGGCAGATGTGATTCCCCTTCACAAAAGTGGGAGCAAGGCAGAAGCGGGAAAATACAGACCTGTTAGTTTAACCTCAGTGATAGGGAAAATGATGGAATCACTTCTGAAGGAAAGAACTGTTGAGTATCTAGAGGACAGAGGGGCACAGGACCCAAGGCAGCATGGATTCACAGCGGGAAGGTCATGCCAGATGAATCTGATAGATTTCTTTGACTGGGTGACCAAAGTAGTAGATCAGGGAGGGTCTGTGGACATGGCCTACCTAGACTTTAGCAAGGCATTTGACACAGTCCCACACAAAGATTAATATACAAGTTAGCCAGCCTGGGAATGGGTCCCAAGATGACAGCCTGGGTAAAGAATTGTCTGGAGAATAGGACACAGAGAGTAATAGTAAATGGAGGTCCTCTGAAGAAAGGGGTTACTAGTGGGGTACCGCAGGGTTCAGTATTACTACGGTCCTCTTCAATGTCTTTATAGGCGACATTGCAGAGGACTGGAAGGAAAAGTATGTCTCTTTGCAGATGACACAAAGATCTGCAACAGAGTTGATGCACAAGGTAGGGTGGAAAGGATGAGAAAGGACTTGGCAAGGTTAGAGGAATAGTCAAATGCATGGCAGCTTAGATTCAATGCTAAGAAGTGGAAGGTAATGCACTTGGAAACAAAACCCAGGGAAGAGTACACAATGGGGTGAGATACTAACAACAACAAAAATGGAAAGGGACCTGGGGTAGTCATATCAGATGACATAAAGGTGGGCAAGCAATGTGAGAGGGCAGCAAGGAGGGCTGGGGGATACGGGATGCATAGGGAGAGGCATCACCAGTAGAAAACAGGAAGTTATTATCCCTCTGTACAGACAGCTGGTGAGACCCCATCTGAGTACTGTGTGCAGTTCTGGAGACCCACTCCCGCAGAAAGACATAGACAGGATGGAAGCTGTCCAGAGGAGGGCAACTAAAATGGTACAGGGTCTGCACCAGAAGACATATGAAGAGAGACCTAAGGAGCTTAATCGTATAGCCTCGAGGAAAGGAGGAGAGAACATGATAGAAACTTTCAAGTACCTCAAGGGAATCAACAAAGTCCAAGATGGTAGCATCTTTCAAAAAAAGAGGTGTGCAAGAACAAGGGGGCACAATTTGAAGATGGGAGGCAGCTCAGAGGTAATTTAAGGAAGTATTTTTTCACAGAGAGGGCTGTGGATGCATGGAACGGCCTTCCGGAGGAGGTTGTGGAGTCAAAAACAGTGGTGGAATTCAAGCACCATGTGACAGTCATAAGGCAATTCTAGGGGATGGGGGTAGGAAGAAGCAGGCTGCTGGTTAACTAGGATCTGCAGCTTATCCATTAGGTAGGGAAATGGGCAGACTGGGTGGGCCAAGCGGTCCTTATCTACCATCAAATTCTATGTTTCTATGTTTCTATTACCTCTTCCTTGGGAGACTCTTTAGAACAGGTAAACACCTTCAAGAACCTGGGGATCACCCTTGACTTGGGATTATCTTATGCAGCACATGTTGAACCTTAGTCAATATTGCCAACTCAGACTTGGGCTGCTCTATAGGCATAGGAATCGATTCCTACCAGAGATAAACTTCTTGTCAGATGCTACACTGTTAACATAATCAGCTATGGCCTGATGGTCTACGGTACTGCTAGTGAAAGTGTGCAGGCCAGGTCAGGGTTCAATTGAATAGAGCATGCCATTTGTGTTTGATCTAAGGCAGGATTCCCACTCCTGCATACTTTACAGTAACCTTGGTTGGCTGCACCTTGACTCAAGATTACACTACAGTACCTTGGTTACTGGAAAGAAAGCCCTTCTTGGATTGCTATCCCTTGAATGCAGGCCATGTCACCTGGTTGACCAAAAATATGCCACAAGGTGCATCAAACAAAACTCCTGGTGCTACACTGTAGGAAAACATCCTTAAATCAAGCCTGTTTCTCATTCATGTTCCCTAAACTGTGGAATGGCTTGCCCCCCCTCTCTAAACTCATCCGGCTCTATAAATCTGTTTAAATCATAACTTCTTTCTTCGCTCACTCTCCCCAGCCCCTGCTTTCGCTGATCTAAGAACCTGCCCACTGTTCTGCCACTCAAGCACAGGCACTTGTACTCGTTAAATCTATTGCTTGGTAACAGCGCTACTGTTCTCAGCCAACAACCTTTGTAACCTGGCAGCCCGTAGTATCCCATTAATTATATTGTATGACTGATTGTACTGTATTAACTGTTCTGTATTGTACAACTGTATTACATCTCTATTTCATACTGCCACTCTGTATTTCTCTGCTTTGTCCTGGATTGTCCTATGAATGTATGTATGTATAATATACCTGCTAATTGTTGTCCTCTGTTGCATCTGACCCTAAACCCTTTGAAAATAAGCACAGCCTAAAGGGTTTGAGTGTAATAAATAAATAAATTAGTGGAATGTGTATTATGCACCAGACCTACAGTATACGGCATGACCTCAGACCTATAGCTTGGCCTTACGTCATGAGGGTAGGGGATGAGGTGGGGATTAGGCTTGCTATTTACAAATTTTTATTATTTTGGCCATGTACGAGGTACCACATCATTGATTTATAGCCCTATACCTGTAGGTTGGTCTTGGGTTAAAAAGGGAAGGGAGAGGAGGATGGGATTTGGGTTTGACAACCCTAACAGCACATTTCCACTGAGTTGAAAATCATAATGGTACATTCCCAAACATTGAGGGTTTGTGTATTACATGGTGGGAATCTAATCTGCATTCACATAGTTTTTCAATGACTTTTCATAGTTTGGGGTTTTAGGCGGTAGAGTGGTAACTTGCTTTGTGCAGGGCCCTGTACGAAGAAGGGTGACTCCTAACTTTCTTTGAGCTTCCTAACTTTCTTTGCACAGGGCAAGATGCAAGGGCACCTCGGTTCCTCTGCATGAGTCCTCACTTTCATTGTGCAGGGCCCTGCAGTGTGTGAGAACAGCAGAACTATTTGTCTATGTAACCCCTAGGTGGCACTATCACAAGGGCTACTACCCCTGCCTGCTTGGCAAGTAGCAGGTTAAGGGGCCTGAGTTCTGAAACTGGTGCCTCCACCTGGAGATCAGGGTTGGTAGTGGTCAAGCTAACCTGGGCACAGCCATCCGGGCACTGTAACCCCCATCTTTCCTTACTAGTAGCTGGAACAATACACAATAATCACTTTCACAATACCTCTGATACACCACACAAGTACCCACACTGTTTGCACTTACCATCAGGGCTTTCCTCTGGCTCGGCCCTGGGGACCCCTGTAAAACAAGGTTATACACAGCAAATAACAGCAGTACAGTACTCTTGCACAAACTGGAACCACAGTCAGGGTAAATGCAAAAGAGTTAGATCTGATTTATTTAAGGGACTTGAGCGGGGGCATAATCAGGTTAATTTGCTAAAGGCTCTATCAATCAAACAGTTATGCATGCACTTCAGGGTCCATAAACAGTCACACACTCTGGGTACCCAGATGGAGAATGGTGGGCTAGCCAGGAACATTACAGCTGGTTGGGGCCCTGTGATGGAAGAAAACAACATGCACAACACACACTATTTGTAATCCGGAGCCGTAGGGCTTAGTTCATGAAAAGAAAACAACAGGACTATCAGATGACACACTTTTAGATTAGGCTGTTGTTGCAGGGAGCTACCCTGATGATTACTCATGATGCCCAAGACTGGACACAGGCTGGACGAAAATCTAGACAGCAGGTGGTTAATCTGGAGTGCCAGGAGAAGCAGGTCCCACACGATTTGCTGAGGTGTCGTTCCTGTTCAAGTATGGAGCAGGGGGCTGATCCCCAGGCAGGTCTCTCATTGGTGGCTTTCTCTGTGCAGTGTGGTAGTCTGGCAGGGCCAGCATGGCATGGCCCAGGCCGAATGGAGATGAACCCAGATTCAGTCCAATTAGACTAGATAAAGCTTCCAGCAAGCAGAACACAGTTCACACAGTGGGGAACCAAATCACGACCCACTTTCAATACACAACACATTTACATGTAAAGGATTCTACAGTACCAGCAAGCAGAACACAGTTCACACAGTGGGAAGCAAATCACTAACCCACTTTCAATACATAACACATTTACATGTAAGGAAATTCTACTGTACCAGGCAAACCGCTCTCCGGTCACGATCACAAAGTCTCTGCACAAACCGGGATTCAAAAGCAGCTGGAAATCCTGACAGGCCGATCACATTCAGCAACATTCAGACTGCAGAGGAAAGACACTGCAGAAGTTCTTCGGAAAGAATATTGCCTCTTGTTTCAGGCCTAGGCAACTTATATGTAGAAATCATAAGCAGGTAGAACAACAGGCCATTAGGAACTACTACTGCTTGGGACTGCTTATATTTTCTTAGACTTAGTGACTGTAGTTATATTTTGATAGGAAATAATAGGTTGCTAGGTATAGGGGCATCAGCAAAAATAATATTTAAGTGGGCTTAGGTAGGGAAACATACCAAGTTATACTGTGTTTAGTCATGTAATTTTGGACCAGCCCAGTGTTTCCTGTAGCCTAGAATATTATTTTGTAACAGTTAAACACACGACGTAATTATTCTTCACTTACTGTTGTTAGGAATATGAGAAGGGCATTCTGCTTACTGCTTATTGTTGGACAAAACATGCTATAAAACGTCATGCTTTATTTGCTTGGATTTTGGTAGGCTTGCACATTTGGCCCCTGACCAGATGTCTCAGATTGTCTTTGTATATAACAATAGGTGGCACCTGTATGCCCTAAGAACCCTGGCTTTTACCAGCTTTGGCCCTAGTATTCGACCCAGATCTAAATCCTTGGTTCTGACCCAGTAACAGAATAATCACACATAGAAATGCTAGCAGTAAAAAGAGCGTTGGTGAAAATGGTGGAATGTAGAGAAAAGCATGGGATGTTATCATGCCCCAACTACTACCCTTCTGGGGTGGGGTTAAGAATAATAAATCATGCCCCCTGACTGTCGCACCCCCCGTCACCCTCTTGGGGTTAAGAATAGTAATCGCCCCAACTGTCACCCTCCGGGTTAAGGACTGTAAATCGCACCCGACTGTCACCCTCCTAGGTACAGTAACTGTAAATAGTGCCCGCTTCCTAGCAATTGTAAATAGTGTTCGCCTCCTGATGTGCACCCCTGACTATCGTGCCCCCCTCCCCTGTCGCACTGTCATTACCATGCGCTGCATTTCTGCAGCGTAGTTATCAGTGTTGGCGATTTGTCTGCCCAATTATCAACCACGCGGTAATTCCTGAGTGGTTTTGACCTGGACCCGTGCAGCATAATAAAATTTAACAGATAGAGCAGGGTACTGTTTATCGGCCTTTCTTGGAACTGCAGGCAGGGTATTGGGCCTATGCCAAGCAGCACAGGTAACATCTTCTAATTAAGGATATACCGGAGGAATAATACTGAAAGGTGTGCAAGGAATCTCCAAAACTTCTATAAGATTCCTTTCAGTGGAATCGTTCTCAGCAGCAATGCCCATGGTAGACTGCATTTGATGAAGCACAGCCCCACAAACGGGCTCCTCAGGGGCAGACCTGGGTGTATAAACCATACAGCCCTCGCTGCAGGATGACAGAGTGGAGCTAGAAGACAGGTTACCTTCTTCAAACTGCTCCTACCCCTGTATTCATTCTCTGTATCCTCCTGAATGTCCATGAGGTCAGGATTATATTCTACTTTGTCATAATTATGAAGAATGACAATGGCAGCTATAGAAGGAGATGGTGACACAGGTGGTGGCTGAGGAGGAGAAATCATTGGCATGCTTCTTGAATCTGTCAGCAAAGGCCCT
Source organism: Neoceratodus forsteri (assembly GCA_016271365.2). Taxonomy (NCBI): domain Eukaryota; kingdom Metazoa; phylum Chordata; order Ceratodontiformes; family Ceratodontidae; genus Neoceratodus; species Neoceratodus forsteri. The sequence continues at coordinate 340,779,027 of CM057449.1, forward strand.
GGTTCAGGCTGCCTTGTTGGCAAAACTACCACGATAGCCCTGATGGTAAAAAGCACTGTATAATTTTTTTTTTTTTGAAATACTATTTATTCTCCCCCCAGCCTGCCATTCCTGACCCATTGGGAGAGCCAAGGCAGGCATCCCACTGCCACACCTTACCTGGGCGGTCTCCAAAGCCCCATGGAGCTGCAAGCTAACCCCACCCCCTGAGCAGGGGCGAGGTGGGGCCATACCGCCAAGACTGGCGTTTCGTCAGTCTTGAAGCCGTCGGGCGGGTGGAGGCACATCATGGGCACGTTTCTGTCTCCCTGGAGATGGCAGGCTCTTTTCCAGTTTTTTCGTGGGCGTTGCACTTGCCCAGATATCAAGGCGTGACTGCCGATGTCTGCAACGCCCTCCTCCTATCTGCCTACAAGAGTCGCTTAAGCCCCAGACCTACGCCCGGGGGCCAATCAGACACCGAGGCACTCAGTGTAATACCACACCCTTAGCCTCCGCCAGGGGAAGGCAAACACCGAGCTGCTTTCCAACCCTCCCCCCGGGAACAGGTGAGCTGTCGATGGACGCTGCAACCTGTTCCTCACGGCCGGCCCTCTGGCAGCCCAAGCTCGCTCCAGAACCTGGGTCGCTGGCATCGCAAGCGGAAATCCACACTGTATCCTTTTTGAAAATGATTGCAGCATAGCCTGGAAGTCGATGATGCCCTGAAAAGGGTCCAGGACTACCTGTGAAGGTAAATTGAAGCACAAAAAGTGACCGCTCCTGAAGGTGCTGGTGCTGACAGTAAATAACGCTACCCCCCCCAAAAAAAATGGGCCAACATCAGCCTAGTCGGTATACAGATCATATGCTGACAATGCTGACTAGTTCAAAACTCATTTTATTAGTTTTTAGGCAGAACCAAACCACATACAGGGCAAACGGGGAAGACCCAATGTTTCACGCCCGTACTGGGCACTTAATCACAGGACGATAAAACTATAAAGAACGGAAAGCAAAAGACAAACAGCAGCGATTATTTCAATGTGGTCTCTTTCAGCAGGTCCAATGAGGATGATTGATGGCAGTAAAAAAACTAGACAGTGTTGGGGCCGCCCACATTATAAAGGTATTGACGCTCCACGCCATTGTGGGCAGCCCCCCAGCTCGCAAAAGGTTTCAAGTGGTCCTGACGCTGATGTCTTACAGTTCCAAAGATGCGGCCCTACGAAGGATACATCCTCAGTGAAGATCATACATGTATTGTATTAGCAACCGCTACACCAGATAATGTAGGAGGAAGAATGGAAGTTTACAAAAGCAGAATAAAGGCTGCTTCATAACAAGTACCATAAAAAGCACAAAGGGAGGCTGTGCTTCATATCCCTGAGACCTCAGCAGACAAGACACAAGTATACAGAAGGCACAGGGCCTCATTTTCAAAAGGGTTTTCTTCATTCTGTGTTGAAAGCAAAAATCCTTTCAAAGTGCCTTAATGTCGATCTTTTTTTTTTTTTTCTAACTCCCTTTATCGCCCCCGGAGCTGGAACTCTCTCAGGCCTCACCAGTGGCCAGTACCGCTTTACTGCCCACTGTGAGCCCCACCATCCTCAAGGATGTTACTTTTCTCCTCAAGCGCCCCTGGGGACATAGGGCCCGAGGAGATCGAGAAGGCGGTGGAAGGGTTCCAGTGTTGGGTGTGTGTCGGCATGGCTCAGGAGGCAGTCGCCTATCCACCAGAGGAGCTTTTTTTTTTTCGTGATGTTTCGCCCCGACACAGGGCGTGCAATGCCACCCCTAGCCGAGGCGTGGTGCTTCACCCCGTCTGGAAGGCGCCCGGCGTCCCACCCCTTAGCTTGCTAGCAAGCCCATGTGCGTGGCAGTGCCGCTGCACACGGGCTACCCTGGATCCCTCCCGGAGAGGCGAGTCCAATGGACACTTGATCCTCTCTCCCCTGCTGACCCCAGCGGTCCGGGCTTGTTCCGCAACCCAGGTCGCCGGCGTAGCGCAAGGTGTGGCATCCAGCACCTCAACCCTCAGTGCCACCAGGCCGGCCCTAATGTCCATCTTTAAAAGCTTCACACCTTAGTGTTGGGCTGCCCCGGATTAGTACTTAGAGTAAAAACATTTTTCTTAGCTTAGGTGGTTACTTAAATGCCTTAGTCTGTTAATCTTGCTATCTTCCCAGATGGGAATTATGTGGAGCAGCCAGTCTAAGTGGCATCCCTAAATCCCCTATGATGCAAATCATGACCAGAGATTAGCCACAGGAGGTTCAATTAGCTCCAGTTGTTATTGGAGCCATTCATAGCTCAGTTTTGTTGGCCACTGGTCCCAATGTCTTATTGACACCAAGTACAGCTTAGACAGCTTGGTCCTGTCTCCAGCGTCTTTGCAAAAGAGGCGTGGGGTGTGCCTTGGGGTTGTCAACCCTAACACTCACCTGATTCCATCAGTAAATAAGCTGAGATGTGTGCAATATATGAGAATGGGGTGAGTGTTATGTTAACAACTGCAAGGCACACCTCACGGCTGATTTGCGAAGATGCAGGAGAAGTCAAATACTAATGTTTTTTTCTGTTGCTGCCTGTAGGGTGAGGGTGGGTCATTAGGGTTGGGAACCCTAATGCTACATTTTCCCTACTTTCGTCAGTTTAACCCTAATTAGTGCATTAATGAAGTTTTTTTGCATATTAATTTCCTTACTTTTTGACATAGTATGGTCATATCCTCATTTGCCTGTGGGCGCACCAGGTCCTCTGGGCCCTGCGCTTCCATCTCTCCATAGATGCATACATGAATCTGAGTCAGGAAGGATGGATACAGAGGAAGCAAGATATGGGGGGTACGTATCAAACCAAAGTTCAGACACAAATTTGGTGCAATGGCTGTGGTGGTGGTTTTCCAAAGAAGAAAACAGCAGGGAGTGATAGAGGTTACAGTGATGGGTGTGCGTGGTGGGGGGGAGTCAAGAGCAAAGCAACCATTAAAAAGGATATCCAATCTGGCTAAGGATGACTTGGGGGCAGCACTGTAGACTACATCACAGTAGTCAAAAATAGGTAGGATCATCTTCTGGACAAGTTCACACCTAGCCGGCAGCTGGAGGCAGCAATGGTTCCTGTATAATGCACCAAGCTTGGGGCCCAGTTTCTTCAGGATGACGTCTACATGTCCAGAGAAGTTGAGGTGTCAGTCGAACCAAACCCCCAAGTACCTAAAGGATGATGTGACCTGAAGGACTGTCCCGTCAAGGGTATGGAAGGAGAGCAGGAAGGGGAGCCTAGTGAGTTTCTGCCTAGTGCCAAAGGTCACTGAGACTGTCTTCTTGGTGCTGAGGGAGAGTTGATGGGAGCTGAACCAGTGCTGAACTTTACTTAAGTCCAGCTGAAGTCTAGTTTCTACATCAAAAGGGGACCGGCCTGAAGTGAAGAGGACTGTGTCATCGGCACACATATGGATTGAGGTGGATGAGCGGATCAGCAGGCTGAGGGAAGGTTATTTAGCAATATGGAGAATAAGACAGGGCCCAAGGAGGGGAAGTGCAGTCCGCTGTTCTGACCGACTGTGTCCAACCAACTATACTGGCTTTGAACCAGTTTGTGGCAGAGTCGGTTAGGCCAGCCGAGGAGAGGGAGTTTAAGAAAAGGGTGTGGGAGACAGTGTCAAAGCCTTTGCAAGGTTGAAAATATGGCTGATGTGATTTGACCACTGTCCATCCCTGAGAGGATGGAGTCAGTGAGCCTAAGCAGGGAGGTAGTATTGGAATGGTTCTTCCGGAACCCATACTGGAACGGAGTGAAAAAATTAGAGTTAGAGAGGTAGGAAGAGAGTTTTGTGAGAGAACCAGGTTCTTGCAGCTTAGTGAGGGTAGGAAGGAGAGAAATGGGGCAATAATTAGCAGAAATAGAAAGGTCACCACCCTTAGGCAGGGGAAGAACAGTGGCATGCTTACATACAGATGGGATAGCAGCCGTTGCGAAGGAAAGGTTGAGGAGGTCTGATAGTGGAGCAGAGATAGCTGGAGCTGATAGATACAGCAACTTAGGGTCCAACCCATCAGGCGAGCCGCCTTTAGAGGGGTTGAGAGCATACAGTGCGCCTAAGGTGTCAGAGGGTATAATGTTTGAAAAGGAGAAGGAGTGGGATGAAGAGGGTAGCCTGGGAGGGAAGGGGGCAGCAGGTAGGGAGAAGATAAGGAGGATGGAGGACAGGAGGCAAAAAGCACAGGAGGTGAAATATGAATTAAATTCAGTAGCAACACTAAGGTGATCTGCAACGTGTGTGTTGTTTATAATAGGAGAGGGTGGGAGGAAGGAGGGGTGGGAGAAGAGAGAGTGAATCACATTCCAGAATTTGGAGGGTTTATTAATGTTGGTCTGGAAGGTAGAGCAAAAGTAGTCAAATTTAGCTTTTGTACACGTATTATGCAGAGATTGGTAGATGTCATAGTAATGAGGGAGTTTAATGGCTTTGTGCGTTTTCCAGGCCCTTTGACACACCAGGAGTTCGGGGTGCTCGATGGGAGGTGGTTGCCCCCAACCCTAGAATGCTGCAATGGGACATGTTTGTTCCAAATCTCCAGAAATGTATCATGAAAATGAATGTAGGCATCATCAATAGAGTACAACAAGGCTATAGGTTTCCAGTTAGTGTGGGCCAGATCATGGAGGAGGGGAGCAAGGTTCAGTGATTTATATGAACAAAACTGTAGGGTTTTCGGGGGGCCTAGTCCTGTGAATTTTGCGTACAATAAAGGTCATATGTTGGTCACTCGGGGCATCTGGTAGTATTCCAGATTTGATAACCCTGTGAGGGTGGGATATGAGGGCCCAGTCAATTAGGGAGTAATTACCAGTTTTAAGGTTCACAGCTCGGTACTAGAATGAGTTGCGATAAGTTGTGGGTGTTAATATCATTGCGTGCTTCGATAAGGGAGGGGGATAGCCAGTTTAGGTTGAAGTCTGTAGGGGCTGTAGTGCTACAATAGGCAGGGAAAATATATTTTGTTATATAGATTGTCCCTTAAGTCTAAATACTGAAGGAGTTATGGTTTGTTGAAGTTGAAATGAGGAGAAGAAAACTAGGTCCAAAATTGTTTTTTGTTTGAGGGCATTCTTTTTTTCGTATGAACGAAACAAGTTTACAAAACAGGATACCTTCATATGAAACAAGAATTACATAGAAGCACAGAAGTTGTCAGCAGATAAAGACACCTTTGGTCCGTCCAGTCTGCCCATTTTCCCTGTCTACTGTGGCACTGCAGTGCCTACACAGTCTCTGGTTGTCTCTACTCCTTGTGTTTCTTCCAAGGTCTCCTTGTATCTGTCCCATATGTGCTTGGATCCTGCTACCATTTTGGCACCTACCACCATCACCACCCTCTCGGTGAAGAAATATTTCCTCACATCCACTCTGAATCTACCCCTTCCAGCTTCGTAGCGTGACCCCTTATCCTCGTGTCTGCCTATCTGCGGAAAATGCTGCCTCTTCCTGTACCTTATTACTACTTGTTATGTACTTGAATGTTTCTGTCATATCCCTCTTTCCCTTCTTTCCTCCAGTGAGTACATATTCAGTTCTCTTAGTCTCTCCTCATAAGGCTTTTGATGCAGTCCCTTCAACATTTTGGCTGCCAGCCTCTGTATCGCCTCCACGCTATCCCATGTCCTTCCAGAGGTGGGGCCTCCAGTACTGGACACAGGTGTGGTCTTACCAGTGACCTGTACAGGGGCAACACTACCTCCTTCTTCTTACTAGTGATACTCTTTCCTATGCACCCCAGCATTCTAATAGCCTTTCCCTCTGCCATTTCACTCTGCTTAGCTACTTTCAGGTCATCCAAAATGATTACTCTCTGGTTCCTTTCCTATCTGGTGGTTGCTAGAACCTCTCCTGCTAAAAGGTACATAGCCCCCAGGTTTCTGCACCCCAAATGCATGATTTTGCACTTTTTAGCATTGAAACCCAGCTACCAAACAGGTGACCATTCCTCTTACTCGTAAATTACTCCTCATCCCCGATTGGCCACCCTGTTGCAGATTTTGTGTAATCTGCGAACAGGCGAACTTACCTTCTAGGCCTCCTACAATGTCACTGCTAAAGACACTGAAGAGGACCACGCCCAGTACTGACCCAGAGGCACCCCATTAGTCACCCTGCCCTCTCCCGAGTGGACTCCATTTACCACCACCCTCTGACTCCTGCCGCTCAACCAACTTCTTGTACAGTTAACTACTTTCTGTCCCACTCCTAGATTGGCAAGCTTGTTCACCAGTCTTCTGTGTGGAATGGTGCTGAAGGCCTTACTGAAATCCAAGCATGCCACATCCACTGCTACACCCTGATCCACTTCTCTGGTAATCCAGTCGAAAAACTCGATCAGGTTTCTATGGCAAAACCTCCCCACTGTGAAACCATGTTGCTTTTGATCCTGCAATCCACTTGTTTCGAGGTATTCCATCGTCCTTCCCTTCGATAGTGATTCCATAACCTTCCTTGCCCACTACCAAAGTCAGGCTGACAGGTCTGTAATCTCCTGCCTCCTCCCTATTCCCACATTTATGAAGTGGGACCACATCTGCCCCTTTCCAGTCCCTCGGAACCACCCCGGTTTCTAGCAATACGTTGAACAAAGCTGTTAGGGGTGCAGCCAGCACCTCTCTGAGCTCCTTCATTATCCTAGGGCGAACACCTGTAGGTCCCATTGCCTCAACTTTTAATTTTGCTAGTACCGTGAGATTTCCTCCTCTGTAAAAGGACTAGTGTCCACCTCCCTGCCAGTTCCATCCCTGTTCTTTATCCTTGGCTTGTCACCTACCCCTTCTACTGTAAATACTGAAGGAAAGTATTTGTTCAATCTGTCCACCTTTCCTTGGTCCCCTACCTCACAGACACCCCCTTTGCCTTTTATCCTAGTTATCCTCCCGCTGGTCCTCCTTTTCTCACTGATACATCTAAAGAAGATTTCACCCCCTTTTTTTTTTAAACTGGGCAATATTCTCCTCTGTTTGTGCCTATGCTCTCTGTACTACCTTCCCTGCCTCCCTTTGTTTCTCCTGGTAATCTATCTTATCCACCTACTGCGTCTTTTTGTACTTCCTAAATGTTTTTTTTTTTTTCGCTGTTTCCGTTAGCTCTCTAGAGAACCGTAGTGATCTCCTTTTTCTCTTGCCCTTGCAGACCTGCCTGACAGATATTCGTAGCTCTTTCTACATCCTCTTTTATTTTTTCCCACTGGTCTTAAACTCCTCCTAGCATCCCTATACCTGCCAGGGCATCGCTGAGGCACTCTCCCATACTCTTGAAATCAGCCCTCCTGATGACCATGACCCTCCTCCTTGTGTGGCTCAGTGCAAACCCAGTTTTATAGCAAACCACACCATATGATGACACTAGTCCCCAAGTGGTCCACCACTGTGATGTCAGCAACACTGTCATCGTTTGCCAGCACCAGGTCCAGTAATGGTCTTCCATGAGTAGGTTCCATTACCAGTTACTTGAGAAATGCCCCTGCAAGGAATCAAGGATATCCCTGCTCCTGAAAGTTCCCACTGCTGGGAGTCCCCAATCCATGTCAGGTAGGTTAAAGTCTCCCATCAGCAGCAGCTCTCCCTTTCGAGACAGTCTTTGGATTACCTCCAGCATTTCCCCATCCACTTCTTCTGTCTGTGCTCAAGGTCTGTATATCACTTCTGTATGGGTAACGGCCCCATTTCTTCTCTCCAGAGATGTCCACAGTACCTCTACTCCCCCTGTTCCCCTTGTATTTCTGTAGCCTGTATGCTGTCCCTTACATAAAAAGCTATTTCTCACCCTTTTCTTCTGATCCTGTCCCTTCTGAACAGAGTAAATCCTAGCACTGCCATATCCCAGTCCTGGGTTTCACTGCACCAGGTCTCAGTGATGCCACTAGATCCAGGTCCTCTAGGTCAGCAATCTTGTTGCCCTGACTTCAGGCACTGGCACACATGACCCTCCAAATCTCTCACCCTCCATTTCCACCATCCCCTTTTCTATTCCCTACCCCCATTTGCTGGGGGAGTGCCAGCTAGTTTCCCGTCTCCTTTGCTGATCTCCATGCCCTCCTTAGCCTCATACTCCCTCTTTATCAGTTTAAATGCAGGCCCCATTCATATATGCTACCAGTTTTCCCCTAAGCTCTCTAGACCCTCCTCGCTGAGGTGCAACTCATCCTTTCAATATAGTTCTTTATCCTTCCACTTGTTCCCCCACCCTCCAATGCAAATGAACCCCTCAGACTTGCACCAGTCCCTCAACCACTCGTTGAACTCCTCTATTCTCCTTTTTCTGCTTGTACTGGCACTGGGCACCTGGATTACCTCAAAGAATGCCACTGAACTCATGGACTCCCTGCAGCACCCTGCTAGCTCTTTAAACCTTTGTTGCACCACCCTACCTCATTTCCTGCCACGTCATTTATCTCTAGGTGAATGATCAAGAGAGGTTTGCATACCACCTTCCTTATCATTTCCTTGATCTTATGCCCTGCCAACCTCGCTTCCATCCCTGACACACATTCAATGTTCCTTTTCCTATTTGGGTCCCATTTCTTTATTCAGTGTATACCCTTGATAATAGAATCCCTAAAGACCAACACCTTTTCCTCCCCCTCAGTTTTTGTCTTTGTCCACCTGTCCACCCCTGGTGGTTCAGCCTCCTCCTCTTTACTTGTTCCCTGTTCAACCTGCTACTGCTCCCTGCTATTTTTCTCCCCTGTCCCCATTCTTCCATCTCCTCCCTGGTGTCCTCTGCTATCCTCTGCAGTCCCCCTCCTTCCTTGTTCTCCTACTTTTCCACCCCCCCTCCACCCATAGCTCCTCCTTTACTGTGTATATCTCCTTTTCCCCCTCAGTCTACACAACCCTCCCACTCCTATATTGCAGTCCTTTTCCTCTGTGGTTTTTCAAGCCCCACACTTCCCTCCACCCTATCTACTCCTTGACTGTGTATACCTCCTTCCCCCTCAGTCTGCTTTCCCCTTCCATCCCCATATTGCTGACCTTTTTCCCTATGACTGTATGAGACCCGACCCCCCATGTGCCCCCTGGTCCTCCAGGCCTGCCAGTACCGTAAACCTGTTTGATGCTGGTCCCTCTACTTCTGAATAAGCCTTAGCATCTCCTTCCCTTGACATTCCTCTGCCTCTTTCTACAGCTTTCCCTCCCAACTTTCCATTTATCCTTACCTTCTGCCAATCCCCTATTCCAGTACTGCCTAGTCTATGTGTAGGTGGTGACCTCAGACACCTTGGCAACCCCCTGTTCCCCCTTATTTTGCCATCCACCTATCCTGTGGCAGTCCTAATGTGTTCCTCACTTCATTTTGCCTTCATCCATTCCCCCCCACACTCTCAAATTCCTATCTTAATCTATATAACTCTGCCATTAGCTGTCCCAGGTGCCTGCACATGAGGCATTGCCCACTCTCCACATGATTCCTTGGAAAACTGCCGGTCCACATCCATTGCAGTGAACTACCCTCCCTCCCTCTCCCCTCCTTTCCCCAGTATCCTCCTGTTTCCCTGTTCCTCCACCCCTACATGATTCCTCTCTGCCTGTACCAGCTGCTAGATCTCCACATCCTCACACTTTTAAATGTGTTTTTGTGGATCTGGTGACCCTAGATCTACCTTCAGACCTATCCAGTCCCTTCCCCAATATAAGTGCCAGACACAGATTTAAATATTAAATTTGGCTGAGTCTACAGCAGCATTGAAACAGCAGCAGCAGTAATTTGGACTTAGTTTTTTTCTTCTCGTTCTTTTTCCATATAGAGGCATCCTTTTTTCATATGCTTTTTCATTCATACGACAATAGAATGCCTTCATAAGAAAAAAGAATCGAAAATGATTTTTCGTATGAAGCAGTCCTTTCTAGTGGGACCACATTTTTCCGTATGCCATAGGTTAAAAAGAGAAAATTGGCTGACGAAGAGGATTTTTAAATGTTAATAAAAAGACATTTCTAGGTCATTTATCTACTAAGTAAATTACCCGCCTAATGGGATCCTGATGAGCAAGATACATGTGGGTGTGTGTGCAGGATGTCATTTTTGTGGGTTTTGTAATTTTTTTCTTTAAATGGAAACAAGATGACAGCCGTATAAAAAAAATTTTTTCCTCACGAAAAAGGTTTACCCCATTTGAAAAAGGATCCTTTTTTGTATGGACCTAATTATTTTTTGTTCCAATCAGCTATCCAAAAGACAGTACTGAGTATGCTCAGAACTGAAATGTCAAAATTTAATAACTTTGGAATGGATTACTATTGTGTCACCAAACCAAAGAATGGCACATCTATGGGACGAGCCCTTTCTACCCTGAAAATTTTGGACCAAAATTCCAAACCATGTGGCCACTACAGGATGCCAAAACAACAGCAAAAAAATGTGATTTTAAACTTTTTTCGCTATCTGTATCTCAGAATCTGCAAATCCGACCGGATCGAAACTTGTCATGTCCACAGACCTACCACCAAGACTGTGCAAGCAGACATTTGTGGAAATCCGTTGAACAGTTGCAGAGATATTAAAGAGGAAAATGCGAGATTTAACATAGAAACCCTTGCTCAACCCTAGCAATAGTGACACTACCACGCCACTATGATATGGTATTTTGTGTGCTTATTTATTTTTTTGTAGACTTTATTTCTGCACCTTCCCGAGTTGAACTCTCTCCAGTGTCTGCTTACTCCTGGTCTCTACCTCCCACTGTGAGGCTCACCTAACTCCTCACCCTGGCCCGGCAAAACCCCCAGATCTGAACCCTCACGGGGAAGGGCCACCCTATCCACTCAGGGTGCTCTATCTGAAGTGTAGAGTGCCAGGCTGGGGTGGACAGAGGCAGAAGCAGAGAGCGACCAGCCTTGGGAGTGTGGGCCAGAGGGCAGCACCTTTGCCGGTCCCCAAGGGAAGGGGATTTTCTATCCTCGTTTTGCCCCATGGAGTTCAGATGTGCAATGGTGGCTGGGCATGACGTGCCGCTGCCTGCCGAACTCCACCCCCTAGCTATGCGGTCACTACTTGCTAGCGCTATCCTGACAGCCACCAGGTGTCATTGCAGTGCGGTGAGTCCCCGGAACCCTCCCCAGGGAAGAGAGAGCTGACCTCTGGATGCTCAATCTCTTCCCTCCCCTGCTGACCCCCAGCTCCCTGGGCTCATTCCTGAACCCGGGTCGCCAGCATGGTGTGAGAGCTGTGGCATCCAGCACCTCAACCCTCAGCGCCGACATTTTGTGTACTTATTAAAATCTGTATTATGTTTTGTAAAGTGCTCCATGCCATTTGGATGGGGCACTACATTAAAAAAAATTACCTAAGCTACACTTCAAACACACAAAAATGCATGTAAGTGTTACTGGTGCAAATAAACAAACAGAATGGAAATACTGACTACGACTGAATTGAAGTAGTGTTTGCATGCCCATAACATTTAGCTTCTTTTTTTGTGCCATGAGGCTGGCATCATCTTGACCAGGTGGGAAAAGACTACAAAGCCACTCAATCCCCTTCTGGAATTCATCTATAAGGCTGCAGTCTCCTCCAAAATGTCTCAGTTATTAGCCGAAGTGTCCCATTAAGAATAACGCTCTCAGGATACTGCCCAGTTACTCTGTCCTTTACGGAGTATTAACTTGGTCTCCTGTTCAGACTCTAAATCCTGTCTGGCCTGGAATTTAGAAACACAGAATTTGACGGCAGATAAGGACCGCTTGGCCCACCCAGTCTGCCCATTTCCCTACCTACTGGATAAGCTGCAGATCCTAGTTAACCAGCAACCTACTTCTTCCTACCCCCCACCTAGAATTGCCTTATGACTGTCCCATGCATGCTTGAATTCCACCACTGATTTTGACTCCACAACCTCCTCCGGAAGGCCGTTCCATGCATCCACAACCCTCTCTGTGAAAAAATACTTCCTTAAATTACCTCTGAGCCACCCCCTCTATCTTCAAATTGTGCCCTCCTGTTCTTGCACACCTCTTTTTTTGAAAGATGCTACCCTCTTGGACTTTGTTGATTCCCTTGAGGTACTTGAACGTTTCTATCATGTCCCCCCTCTCCCTCCTTTCCTCGAGGCTATACATATTAAGCTCCCTTTCGTCTCTCTTCCTTATGTCTTCGGTGCAGACTCTGCACCATTTTAGATGCCCTCCTCTGGACAGCTTCCATCCTGTCTATGTCTTTGCGGAGATTGGGTCTCCAGAACTGCACAGAGTACTCCAGATGGGGTCTCACCAGCTGTCTGTACAGAGGGATAATAACTTCCTGTTTTCTACTGGTGATGCCTCTCCCTATGCATCCCAGTATCCCCCCAGCCCTCCTTGCTGCCCTCTCACATTGCTTGCCCGTCTTTAGGTCATCTGATATGACTACCCCCAGGTCCCTTTCCATTTTTGTTGTTGTTAGTATCTCACCCCCCCATTGTGTACTCTTCCCCTGGGTTTTTGTTTCCCAGGTGCATTACGTTGCACTTCTTAGCATTGAATCTAAGCTGCCATACATTTAACCATTCCTCTAACCTTGCCAAGTCCCTTCTCATCTTTCCCTCCACCCATTTCCTAGAGCTTTTCTCAACTCACCTGCCCACATCCTTGATGTCGCAAAATTTTTATGTCTCACCTACCGATATGATGTGAAGGTGGGCAGGAAAACAAAGAGAGTTCCCAATGCCCAGAGCGCAGAGGCGTCAGTGAAGCACATCAAACTGTTTATGGCGGTTTTGTGTTCAAGAGATCTGGTTGCAATTTAACATCATGGTCCTCTACAGTCAGGGAACAGCATGATGGGGCTGCAGCCAGGATGGTGTCACAAACCTGTACACCTGAGGTTTTAAGTAAAAAACAGTGCATGGATGGTTTGCAGGTGAATATGCCATTCACATTTACACAGTAAGCTTGTTTATGCAAACAGTACGGTTAGATTGGATGGGCCTTGTGGTCCTTATCTGCCATCAACTTCTACGTTTATCAACTTTTATGTCAAAGACCTCCAGGAAATGCAAGGGATTTAACAGCCAGACTTTCAGGAGGAAAAAAAAGGCTACATAATTATAGTGACCGTTCTACTGCTAGTATTCAGTTCACATCTTCACTTTGGCAGTGTTCCACTGGGCATGCTCAGACAGTGGAAACAATCTTCAAGCTTGACTCATCCTACTACCCAACCATGTAGTTCTCCAGTTCCACACGCACTACACTCATATCTGCATGCTGGAAACAGGTATCTAAGGCAAGCCACGCCACAGGAGGCTGGGTGGGTCATATGTATGTAAACGTAATACAGTGCAACCCGCTTATAACAGACACATCCATGCGACCAGGTTTTGTCCGTTATAAGAGTTGTCTGGTTTATCTTAAAGTTGAATTGTGGCAGTGTAGGACTTCAACGTAGCCCTACATGCAGCCCTTATCAGTTAAATAAATAGATTACGGCTCCTTTGACACGTGAGAACTGCGCCCAGGCCCCCGATTAGAACAGAGCTGTAGCTGCAGTGGACTATTTTAATACATCCTAGACTCCTCAGTTAGACCAGTGCGCAAGCTAAAACAGGGGATTTCAACAATAGCCCATACTCCCCAATTAGAATACAGCACTAGCTGCAGTTGACTATTTCAACACAGCCCTGACTCCCACATCAGAAAACAGCACAGGCTGTGGTGGACGATTTCAACACAGCCTCGACTCCCGAATCAGAAAACAGTGCTAGCTGCAGTGGACAATTTCCAACACAGCCCCGACTCTTGCAAGCTGTGATGGAACAACAATAATCCCCAACTCACACATCAGGTACAATCAGCAGTTAATACAGGAATCAGTCATCAGCTTACCTGAAAGGTGGCAGTCAGAAACACGAATGGGAAATGGGAATAATAAAAAAAAAAAAAAAAAAAAGACACTGAAGTGAGTGTGTGAGAGACAGTATGACACCCCACCCCACTAAAGTTTCCTGACTTCATTTGCCACACTTGCATGTTGGAATAAAGAGATAACAGGTTTTGGAGACAGTAATTAGCAGATTAAGCGGATAGCATGTTAAGGTACAGTGCTGTACAGGGCCAGATTATCAATTTATTCAGACTCTAGCATCTCTACATAGGGACACTACAGTACACATTAACCAGCAGTTTTTGTACTGATGTCTATGGAACTGACAGGTATAAGTGTGTCCGTTATAAGTGAGTTGCACTGTACCAGTAGTAGAATTACAGTATAACCCAGATTATCCGAACCCTGATCATCTGGAAATCCATATCTAACAGATTGAACCCTTGTCCCACAGTATTTAGAATGGGTATTGGATGATCGGGATTGGATGATCTGGTGTTGTACTGTTGTTCTGTTACAAGGGGCCACTCAAGTACTGTATCTGTAGCAGACTGCAACTACAGACATCCGGGCTAGAGAACCATGCTGATGGCCGAAAATTCATTTTTCTGTGCCCCCCTCGCCCCAATAGGTCCACGTTGTCTGTGCTACAGAAACTGCTGGTATGCATCTTGGTGTTTGGAGCTGCTGATTAGCAGTATTTGGTTGCAGTCCCCACCACCACCACCACCTGTACCTGGAGAAGGACAAGAGTACAGTAAGATGACCTGGTGTTTTTTCTTTTCTCCCTCAGTTCATGCGATCCATGCCATCTGGTTTCTCCAAGAATGAGGAGCACTGTGAGCCAACCCTTCTATGGCTGGTAAGCTGAGTGAGAAAGTAAAATGTATTTGCAATAGAAACACATGGTCGGACAGCAGAGACGTGGCTGCACAGTACAAATTTTGGCAGTTTGTAATGTACTGTAGTATTTGGACAAAAGAGTTGGGGCTTTTACTGTCGATTACTGGCCTTCCTGTACCCATTCCTTGCCACAGAAATACGAGGTTGGACAGCAGAGTACAGATTTTGGCAGTATATGTATAAAACTCAGAAAGTAAGCTGCTCGGTTTCGGTTTCAGTAATGCACAGTTCTGGCAGACGATGGAATCCTGATCATCGGACCCCCAATTATCCAGACTGATGTCATGTCCCCAGGCAGTTTGGATAATTGGGATTCTATATATTCACAATTAACCTCTTCTTATAACTTCCAAGTTTCAGCCCAAATATGCACTTTAACAAACTCTTAGAGTCCTCTGGAGGAAGAGGCAGGTCACTTGCACCAAACTGGGCAAAAAAACTGGAGGACTAAAACCAAAAGCAGCAATCTGGCTGACAGCACCGATGCTGTAATGGGACAGGAACATGTGCACGTTAGACCAGGAAGCAGCCCTACACATCTCCGCAAAGGTGGTGTACCCAGCAGCAGCAAGAGTGACAGAAGTATTTCTGGTGGAGTGAGCCTTTAACCTTTCAAGAGGCTCTTTCCCAGTCAACTGGAAACGCAAAGCAATGTATGATGTGATTCATCTAACAACTGTCTGCTTCACTGCAAGTCTGCCAAGAGCACCTGCAGCATATGTAAGAAACAGCTGGTGAACCTTACCAAGAAATTCTGCCATGTGCTTACAATCATAGGGCAAGGTCCTGCAGACATAAATTGGATGGACATCTGTTTGGCTGCCCGAAGTTTGGGGCTCGCTTCAGAAAAAAAACACAGGCATGGTTCAGATGGAACTCGAAAAACTACCTTGAGCAAGAATTTTACATGGGACATTATGTACCCCTATCTTTGTGGAAAACTAGATACAGTGACTCCACAGATAGGCCCTGGAGCTTACTCATCTGGCCTAGGTGACAGCAACCAAAATGCAGTGTTCCACATCAAGTGTTGCATGGAATTGTACTGTATTCACCTGTTACTTTTCCTATCGATGTTGAAAACGTCATCAAATGGGTCGGAAGCTACTTCTCTAGCAGATCGCAGAAAACTAATATCAATCGTCACTCTGTGACTGATACCACCCTTCAGTATGTCTACACTGGTCTTAACAAGGCATGTCATCTCATCTCAGGAGCCCACCGTCTCACCCAATCGTGTGACCTCTATGCCCTAACCAGCTGGCTACATCTTAAAAATTGCATTGAATACCAAACGTACCTGATGGCCAAGAAAATAACCTTAGGCCTCTTGCCACCTGGAGTACAAGAACTTCTGTGCCCCCCTTGTAATTCATACCACTCTCGAGGTTCTGAATCTCAGCTCCTACAGGTACCTCACCATCGAACCACCCAGGGACAAAGATTGTTCACCTACAGGACCCCCTCTGGTTGAATGCTTTCAACAGTGACATCTCCTCTGAAACTAAGCTGGGCCCATTCAAATCCAAGCTTCAGTCACTACTCTCTACAGCTAGCACCTGTGACTGTTTCCCTTAACCATGATTTCCCAAACCTAGACCTTATGCATGACCTCTTTCATAGCAACTTAGCACTCTTGTCTCCTACCTCTCCCCCCATCCCATTAACCCTTCCAGCCTTCCTCCCCCTCCCTTGCCCCACCTCTCATGTTCCCCTCACACCCTTCTCTTACTCTTCCTAGCCCACCCTCCTACATCCCTTTCTACATCCTGTGCCTTGTTTGTCCTCACAAAGCCTGCTGGCCGATATCAATGTACTGTATGCATTATCCTGTGCCTGAAACTGATTAGCACAATGTGTCGCTATTGTTTTACATTGACTGTCCATTATGATTCTGTCCATTATGATTTTGTACCTCCTATTTACACTTTATTGTACCGTACTTTACTGTCCTGTTTAATCTGATGCCCTTTATACTGATGTGGAACCTTTGTAAAAGAGCTCTTAGCTCAAAGGTATACGTAATCTGAGACTTAAATAAATAACGGTCATTTTTCTGCTGAATGTCTGATTAAACATGGGGTACACCTTGGCTCCATCCTGGGCCGGCTCCTGTTCTTGCTCTTCATCAATAACCTCCCTTCCATCTGCCAAACCACCCAACTAGTCCTTTACGTGACGACGCTGTCCTCTACTGCAGCTCCCTTCTCCTGCCCCTCCGTGATTATGGCTCTATTGTTTACCCACCCCACCACAACACATCCCCACTTTTCTCCAAACTCAAGACTACATGCAATAATACTGCATGCTTCGTGACCGGCCTCCCCTGGATGACCCATCACTGTACCCACTATGCCTCCCTCAACTGGCTCACCCTTGAAGGCAGGTTCCAACTTAAAATGCTCTCTTCCCTACACAAAGTTCACTGTAACCTGCTGCCGATCAATGTGAATTCCCTTTTCCCTTTATCAGTTCCCAAGCGCAGTACTAGAGGGGCCGGAAGTCATATCTTTGACACCACTTTTTACCGCACCAAGCATGCACAGAACTCCATCACATACAAGGGCCCTAAGTTTTACAATAAACTGCCCCCAAACTTCAGGCCTGTAGTTCAATTTGCTCATTTACCTCCTCCCTCAAGGACCACCTCCTCCAATCCACCACCTGTGTCTGCCTCAGTAGGTAACCCCCCTGAATGTCCACCAACCCTTGAGTTACTTTTGAGTTTGTATGTATCTGCATATTGGCTCTATTGTTGTGTGCTCTATATTTTTGTTTTTTCTAGTCTAGATGATCCTATCATTTACACTGTTTCTATTGTAAATACCATAACATTTTGCAAATATTGTTTTTACCTTTTTTCTGTACCATCGAATTTCTGTATCACTGTACATTTGTGAAAATGGGCATTTTTGCTCATATACATTCCAGTATAAAATAAAATTGAATTGAACTGAATTGAATCTAAACTCTGTAAACAGTCCCTGCCCAAAGGGTTTTATTTGGAATGAATGAATGAATAAATAAATGAGACAGGTTGGCTCAACAGCTTACCCATCGGCTGTGTAAACACCTGTGTAAGTCCCACAATGGAGGCAGTTTGTGCACAGAAGGGGCAGGGGTCTAGAATCCTGAAAAGCAGTGGCGGTGCCCACTTTGTCTTCGGTCATGTTTGACACACCAGCCTAGTATGGTATGCAGAGATGGCAGCCAGGTGCACCATGTGACACACTGCTCATTGCCCTGACTGAGGCAGGGGCCAGAGGTAGTCGAGAATGTGCTTCCTGGAGCAGGAAAGTGACAGCAATCCATGCTCCATGCACAGCACGGAAACCTTTTCCATTCATAGGTGTAGGTTATATAAGTAGTCTCCTTCTGAGACACTTCCAGGACTCTGTGAATGTCTTCCTTTATCAGGTGCAGGGGCTGCATGTCCATCCCCTCAGCCCTCATAAGCAGGGCAAGAAAGAGTGAAAGCAGTTGTGGTGGCTTGCTGCTGAGGCAACAGAGACCTTGGTGCTAGAACTGACTAGGCAAGTTTAAGGATATCAAGGTCACCTGGTGCATCCATACCTTGAGGACTACTTTGTAAACTAAAGGAAGCTGATGGAAAGCATACAGGAGACTCTTTGTCCAAGGATGGTGAACATGTCCCCCAACAGAGTACTCTGTGGAGAGGGATGCAAGTGAAACAATCTAAGCTTCCTATTTTTCCAAGGAAGTAAACAGGTTCAGTGACTGTGTACTAAAGCTGAGAACACTTGGGACACCATTTTTGGGAGCACTGACCTCTCATGGGATGCCTCCCCTACACAGCTGAGGGTGTTCTTAAGCGGTTTGTTTGCCACCACTACAATGACTGCCACAAGGTTTATGTGCAGAATGCAAGCCAGAGACCACATTTGCAACACCTCCTGACAGAGAGGAAGGGAATGTGTGCCACCTTGTTTGTGCAGGTAGAAGAGTTTTAGTGTTATCCATGCTAACATGGAAAACCTGGTCTTTGACTAGTATGGAAAGCTGCGACATAATCAGGCCAACAGCACTGAGTTCTAGCAGGATGTTATGCAAATATGATGTGTTCTGATGCTGTGGACTCTGGGGTAAAACAGCCCATGACTGAGGCATCTGTCGACAATGTAACCAAGGGTTCTGGCCAGATAAACAAAATTCCTTTCTAAGATGATTGAAGGGGATAGCCATCACCGGATGGGATCACCAACAACAGGAGACTTAGGGCTGAGTATATCTGGAACCACAGGTGCCCCAGTTACCAATGGATGAGTATCATGCACCAGCAGGCCCAACACACCACAGCCGTGATGAAGGCAATGAAGCTCAGATGCGTGAAGAAATCCTGGGATGGGCACAACTGCCCAAACCATAATGATAGAGCAAAGGATGACAAATCCTCAGCACTGTTTGAAGGCAGGTGCCCTCTGGCCTGCAGCAAGGCCAGTTCAATCCCAATGAACACAGTAACCCGCTTTGGGGTCAGTCTGGATCTGGCCAGACTGACCAAGGGGCCAGCTGCTGAACATCTGGATAACCAAGTACCTAACCTGCCCCACATTCTGCACTGAACTGCCCACAAGGAACAAACCGTCCAAGGCAGGGAAACTGTGAGAAAGGCTACCACTACAGATGAGCACTTGATGAAAATCCTGAGCAGTGAATATTCTACCCAGGACTGCATCACACAAATGAGTCAATATGCTGTGATTGTGAGGTTACCTTTGGTTATGTGTGGAATGCCTACAAAGTCTATGTCATTTGCAGGGCATACATACTTCACACCAAGTGAAAAGAAATGAAAAAAACAGGCTGAAAGGTATAATTTATTTAAAATCTGGTAACAGAGAAAGGCACACTGAGCCAAAGTTCATCTCCAGGTGTGACCCAGGGGCAAGGGTAACAATACAACAGAGGGATAACAAATATGCATACAGTGTAGAACAATGTACAATGAAAGAAAAGTTATTTACATATTGGTAAATAGCTGATATGCACATATATACAGTTGACTACACATAAACATGAATGTGTACATGTTGGTCATTACATATATACAATCGAATATAGATAAACCGAGTAAGCCAGCCAGAGCAGAACTACAGTTTTCTAGTACAAAATAGGGGATGCAAGATAGGAAGCAGGACTAGGAGAAAAAAATAGGACAGAAGGTGAATTAGGAAAATGGCAAGTGCAAGATGTGGTAGGGTTTGGTGTGAGTAAATGTTTAAGCACTGAAAAGGAGGGTGGGAGACAAGCGTTGGGGGGATATTGTTCCAGAGGAAGGAGTCTATAAGAGAAAGCAAGTTTCCCAGCAGAGGTACAGAAGACTCATGGAAGGGTGAAGGAGTGGGCACAGTTTGTATATAAATTATAGGAGGAATGGGTGGCGGGACTTAGAAGAGATGCGAGATAGGCTGGGAGAGTCCTGAACCAGAATTTGAAAGGAAGGTGGAGTGATGGGACAAGCATCGCTGCAACAGGGATTGGACAGATAGAGAGGAGTATAAATCGCAGTGGTGTATCAGATGGGGGGAGTTTGAAGTGAACTGAGAGAAGGAGCGGAAAAGGACATCGATTTTGGTAAGGGAGGTGCCTGGAGCTGCACTGAAGACTACATCAGCATAGTCAAAGGCTGGGAGGATCTATTTGACCACTAGATCATGTCTGACTAGAATGGAAAGACTGCCTTTATGGCGATAGAGTAACCAAGTTTGGGGTATAATTTGCAATGGAGAGCATGGAAATGGGATGAGAAGTCTAGGGAGGGATCAAGTCATACTCCAAGATATTTAAGCAGTGACATTGTCGAGAGAAGTATTTGTTCTGGAAAAGAAGGATGGGAGGGCAGAAATCCTGGCAAGTTTCTGCTTGGACAAGGTCATGGCTACAGTTTTATTTGTGTTCAATTTCAGGCAGTTATCGGTAAACCAAGATATAACTGCAGAAATCTTTGAAGGGAAGCTTTAACGTCAGGGTAGAGGAACCGGATAGGAAAAGGACAGTGTTGTCCACATACATATGAATCATGGCACAAATGCATACAGAAGGAGGTCATTAATAAACAGGAAAGAGAACAGGTCTGAGAATTGAACCCTGAGGTACACCTGCAAGGATATGGAAGGGATGGATGAGACATTGCTGATTTTGACAGACTGGGATCAGCCAATTAGGCAAGAAAACAAGAAACAGCAGATGGGGAGGCTGGAGGCACTGAGCTTATAAAGTAGGAGAGGATGGAGACAGAATTGAAGGCCTTTGCAAGGTCAATGAATATGGCGGTGATCTGCCCTTGATCCATAGCAGAATGAATGTCATCTGTGGCGAAGAAGGCAGAAAGTGGTAGAGTGAAGTTATCTAAATAATGATTGGACAGGACAGACTGTTGGAAGCAAGGAGAAATCATTTACCTACAGAGGACAAGAGATTCTTGGGCCTTGCAGCGAGGAGGAAGAGATATGTGTTGTAGTTGCCAGGGACAGTGGGATTGCCCCTTGAAGGGTAGGACCGTGTGGACTTTCTAGGCAGTGGGAGCAGTGGAGAAAGCGAGAGAGATCAAGAGGTAAGTTAAGGGGGTCAGAATAGAGGTGCAGAGCTTTTGAGAAGTCTAGGGTGCAAGCCATCGGGCTGGATTTAGCTGGGTAAAGGGAGACAATAGCATTAAGAATTTCCAAGGGGATACCGAAGGTAGCTGGAAACCAGGTGACTGCACAGGGAGGCGTGTGGGGCAGAATAGGGCAGGGCAGTCGTGAGGGGGGCACAGGTAGTGAATAACTTATTTGGGGCTTTGGCGACAAGGGCAGGGTCAGATACTAGTGAGCCTGCCACACAGAGAGTGGGGAGTAGGGAAAGTTTGGTGGAGGAGTGCAGAAACAATCCACGATCAGCCCAGAAGGAGGATGGTGGGTTGCTGGAGGTTTGCAAACAAGATTTAAAGTAATCCAATTTAGCCTGTCAAGTTCAATTTGTACAGCCATTTTGGAGGGCATGGTATGCCAGGAGGTCAACCGGGTCACATGAGGTCTTAAAGTAGCGCCAAGAGAGGTCACAAGATTTGCACATGGCCAAGATATCTAGGGATGGTGAAGGCACTTCACCTTAACTGTTTTTAGTGGAGCATGGGCATCCCGGACTTTTAGGAAAGTGGACATGAAGTGGGAGAGGACAGCATTAACTGAGATGGAGGAAAAGACCGGAGACCAATTTGCCATAGCCAGGTCGTGGAGTAGTTTATTTGAGTCGAGGATTTTGAAGGGACAATACTGAATGTTTATTGTTTATTGTAAATTCTAGGAATTAAATACCTTTGAGCCAAGGCTCTTTTACAAAGGTTCTGGTTACAAACAATAGGTACAGGGTTGCACATTTAGGTAACAGTGTTGAAATAGACAGAGACAAAAATAGCTAATCTAATGACATTTATGAACAGCAGATAAATCACTAAGCACTTTCACTGTATAGAAAACAAGTGGAGAGGGAAGATAGGTAAGGGAGGTAGTTAGATAGTGTAAGTGAGAAAAGAGGAAAGAGGGTGGGAGGAGGAGCAGACCATTGTGGGAGGCGAGGATCCACTAGTAGCCTTTGTCAAGTAAGAGGGCAAGGGAGGAGAAGTGAGAATAGATTAGGATTTAATCAAGGCAGTCACAGGAGTTTGAGGTGGCTAGGTGAGAGAATAGTCTAGATTTAAAGGCACCTAATGAGTTAGAGGAGGTAATAGAGGTGCTAAGAGTGTTTAGCCAGTTGGGGGCACGATAGGCAAATGATCATTGACCATGTGTGGTCCGACAGTGGGGGACCTGGAGAAGCTGGGTGTCTCATCTTCTGGTAGATCGTACACTTGAGTTCTGGCATAGCAGGTCTTGAATGCAGGGTGGAGTGAGGCCCATGATGGATTTCTTGGCCATTAGGCAGGTGAAGAACTTTAAGCGGTTTGATAGTTGTAACCACCCAGTATCAGCATAGAGTTCACAGGTATGAGTAAGTCGATGTGCACCTGTAAGCAGCCGACATGCTTTGTTTAGGAGGCTGTGATCCGTTTCAGTCGCTTGGAGGGCAGACCCATAAACAATTAAGCCGTGAAGTCGACGACTGAGGATTGAATAGCTAGCTTCAGTGCTGGATGGGTGAAGAGTTGTCTGTTTCGTAGAGTATTCGAGCCGCTGATTAATAGTTTTGGAAATGCCATCAATATGTGTTGCAAAGACTAGGCCTTGATCAAATGCGATTCCAACATATTTAAAGGTAGCCACTTGTTCAAGGGTGATTCCCAGGAAGTGTTGATAGTAAGTAGCTTGCCTTTTCTTGTTCTGCGGACTAGCGAAGAGCATAGTTTTTGTTTTGTAGTTTGGACTAGCTTGTGTTCAGCGAACCACTTTCGTCAACACTGGCAAATGCGTGCTGTAGGCTGGGCGTGAGGGTTAGGGTCTTTGTGTGAGGATAGAATCACAGCGTCATCAGCCTAGAAAGAGGCTGAAGAGTAGCGGCCAGGGATGGATCCTCGTGAACTCCTGAGAGGACAGGCTTAGGGTCTGAGAGAACTCCAGCTATTTTTACAACCTGGGTGCGTTGGGCAAAGTAGCTTTTTATCCGGCACCAGAGCCCAAGGAGAGCCTAAGAGCTTGTAGTTGACTGATGAGTAGGCCATGGTGAACAGTGTCAAATGCCTTCGTTAGATCAATAAACACAGCTCGGTGAGGAGTCCTTTGTCTAAGGCCTTGTGGATTACTCCTGAGAATTCGAGCAGGGCTGTGGTGGTGCTATGCCTTTGTCTGAAACCATGTTGCTGGTCACAAAGAATGTTATATTTCTGCAGGTAGTCTGTAAGCTGGCAAGCTACCATACGTTCAAGAGCCTTTGATAAGGGAGGAAGTATTGAAATTGGTCTATAGTTAGCAGGCAGAGACTTATCACCACTTTTGTGCACAGGGGTAACTATAGCAGCCTTCCATATACTAGGGAATTTGCTGGAACAGAGGGAGAGATTGAAGATTCTGGTGAGGGGGAGTAGAACTTCATCCAGGGTAAGGGATAGTATTTTAAGGTCAAGAGAGTCACTGCTTGCCCTTGATTTAGATATAGCCTTCTTTATGTATTTATAAACTTCGTGTGCTTTAACTATTTTAAGATGGAAGGGTGGAATGTTTGGAGAGGCAGAGGGGGATATAGAGATGGGGGGTCAGTAGAAGCGAAGAAGTCAGATGCAAGGACACCACTGAGGGTCAGTGAAGGTCTCATTTAAGGTGTTTGCATGACCAAGGGGTCGAGGGTGGTAAAGCACTGCCACATTCAGTATAGTAGGAGAGGTTTGGACTGCTTACCCGTGATATTTCTTAGATTGTTCCAGAAAGATTCTCGCCCAGGTGTGTTGGAGAGAGCAGTTTTGAAGTAGTCGCCTTCACCTGACGCCAGTCTCTTTGGTACAGTAGTTTCGGCCTGTTTATATTTTAGGATGTCAGACGAGAGCCAGAGTCTCTTGCAATAGCCCAGAGGTGGTTCCTTCCTTTGTGTAGTGCCATTAGCTTAGCAGTGAGCCAAGGAGTTGAGAGTGCTTTCACTTTGCACTTTTTACAGGTGCATATGGGTCACAGGCAGCACTGAAGGTGTAGATAAAGTGGTTAAGGGCTTCATCGACATCTTGTGTATTGTAAATGGGAGACCAGTCTTCTGTCTAAGATTTTCCTTGAGTGGAGTAAGGTTTCCAAAAGGTAGTACTCTGCTAGTGATGGTTCTAGGGGTGGTTTTCTGAACTTGTTTGACCAGGTACATATTATAGGAGAGTGGTCGCTAAGAGAGTCCGGGAGAACAGCAAACATTATTTATCCGGCTGGGTGGTTGGAGAGGATCCAATCTATTAGGGTACTATTACCAGATTTATAGTTTTTCCTAGTGGGTGAATTGACCAGCTGTGTTAAGTTTGCAGCAAAGATAGCATCCTTAGTCGACCCTGTGTCTGTTGCAAGCCAGTTGATATTGAAGTCACCAAGGAGGAGGAGCTCGGCAGCAGGAGGTTGAGATCTGATGAAATCTAGTACAGACTGGAGGCCGGGCCCAGGATCTTTAGGTGGGATATAGATAGCAGCAACTGTGAGGACTTTGTTTTGGGCACCAAGGAGAAGTTTGATAGGGAGGAGTTGTAAAGCCGAGTTAGTGGTGAGATACATAATAGAGAGGCAATTGAGATATTCCTTTATGTAAATGGCACAGCCACCACCCCTTTTTGATGTCCTATCCAGCCTGAGAATCTTGTAGCCTTGAAGAGATATAGCATGGTCAGGGGTGCATGTATTTGGAATGGAATGTATTTGGGAGGGTTGGGTGGAGGATGGATCTTCCTGATGCAAAAGGTTGGGCAGTGGTCGCTGAGCACATCAGGAAGTATGCCAGCAGAGCAGATGCGTTGAGGGTGGGTTGAGAGCACCCAGTTGAGCACAGTGTGAGACTGGGAGTGAGGGTTGGGGCAAGTGGGCTCTTTGATCATCTGGGTCAGGTTTAGTGCTTCAATTTGGAGGCATGAGATGTGGGATGAGGGGGAGAGCCAGTCAAGATTAAAGTCTCCAAGTAGGATCAGCTCACCTGCTGAGGTAAGGAAGGTGGCAGCAGTGATACCGGTGATGAGGGATGAGGGGGAAAGATTAGAGGAGGCACACAAAACGCCCACAAAAACCGGTGTAGAAGACAGAAGAATGAGCTTGACTAAGAGGAGTTCATGAGAGCAGGGGATCGTTACATGATGGGAGATGGTGCAAGTTAAGGAGTTCGTGGAGGAATAACAACCACATCACCTCTGTTATCATGGTCTTGCTGGTGCAGAGTATAGTCAGGAAGAGCTAACTGATTGTCATGAATGTGTGAGGACAGCCATGTTTCGAGATGCACAATATATCAGATGAGTGTTGACTGGCCCACACTTTCAAATCGTCAAGTTTGGGGAGTAAGCTATGAGTATTTACATGGAAGAATCTAAGATCCTCAGGGAGGTCTAGTGGGGAGGTGGAGAGGCCAGGGTTCAATTCAATGTCCCTGCTAGAAGTAGAAAAAGACTAGAAGGTGATAGAGATGAGCATGACGCTTGAGCTTAGGTTGGATGCTTTGGGGTGAGGGACACAGGGGAAGCAGGAGGCAGAAGACAATCGAATGGCTTCAATGTTTGTGAGGGAGCTGTTGAGTAACCCCTGTGGATTAATAACGAATGGTAACAGGAGAGGGAGGGAAAGGAGAGGTGAGCAGAGATGCAGGAGGGAGTTGTGTTGCAAGGCGGACAGGATGTAGAAGGAGTGGTACTGAGACAAGATGGGGCAGAAACTGGGAGGGGGCAAGGATATGGAGGAGGAGGGCTAAAAGGGAGAGAAAACAGGGGGAGGCCATAGGATTTACTGGGGAGAAAAAAACAAATTGGGCAACAGTGGCCACTAGTGGCTAAGCAGTATAGGCTGCAGATGGAGAACTGGGGACTTTGAAAAAAAAAATCACTGCAGGTCATATGACAGATCACCTGACTCTGCAGGCTCATAAGCAACAAGCTGACCAATGGTGGGTATAGTGGGGGAGGTGGGAGCAGCTGCATTAGCAGCGCTGAGGGCAAACCAGGAGTCTGCTGAATAAAAAAAAAAAATGAAGCCACACTCTAGCTCTCTTGGAAACTTCACGCCGAATTGCTGCCTGAGACCAACGCGGTCTGTTAGGGAAGTCCCAAGATGGTGCTGGATGCCAGTAGTACCTGTTTCTGTGTTTCAGTGGTCCTACCAGCTTGGGAGAGCTCTGCTGCAACTACCCTCTCAGCCCTTTGTTGCTGCTGTGCAGTTGGGAGCCCTGCGCTGGAGGAGTCAAAGAAGGCAAGGTAAGGGGCTAGCTGAAAGGATGGGGCAGGTTGAAATATGAGACAGGGAGGGTGGCTGCAGTTGCAGCGAAAA
This sequence comes from Neoceratodus forsteri, assembly GCA_016271365.2. Classification (NCBI taxonomy): domain Eukaryota; kingdom Metazoa; phylum Chordata; order Ceratodontiformes; family Ceratodontidae; genus Neoceratodus; species Neoceratodus forsteri. Next base: position 340,805,679 of record CM057449.1, read on the forward strand.
GGGGACAAGAGACTAGCAATCAGTCAGGAATACAAGTGAGCAGAAAATGCTGTAAAATAACTAATAAGCAACAGCGATCTAACTCTTCAGTAAACCTCGCAGTGCAAGAACGTTCAGGATTAAAATGTAACATCTGTTGTAGCCCAAACCTCATAAAAGCAGTAAATGCTGACGATAGAGCAACAGAGAACTTAAAACAGCTGTAAACCTCACCAATTTGCTACTTGGCTGTACACGTTAAATAGTGAGTGATTGGATTCAAAACAGAAGCTGTAATACATACACATCTGGTTCCCACACTACACTGACATTCCCTAAATTTATTTGCTTTTGTTAACCAGGTAAGCACACTAGACAGTCAAGTGCCTATTTTCAGGTGTGACCCGAGAGAAGGCATTTAGGGAATCGATGGACTGGGCAGAGTGGGAGAATGGAGACGAGTGGGCGGACAGGGATAGTTGGGACAAGGAGACACCCTGGGGCGAAATGGAGTCAGGAGAGGGGTCCTCCTTGCCTGATTTCCATACCCAAGGGCTCCACAGATCGTGGGCAGGTACTGCGATCCTCTCCGAAAACTCATCCAACTCGAACGGTGTTATGTAATGCCAGGTCGATTAGGAACAAGACTGCTATTATTGCAGATCTTGTTGCAACATCTGACCTGGCATGTATTATGAGACTTGGCTGGATGAAAATGCAGGTCCTATCTTAGACTCTGCTGCTCCAGCTGGGTTCTCGGTGATGCACCGTCCGAGATTGGATCGTGGGGGCGGGAGTGGCCATCTTTTTAGATCAGAGCTGAGTCTTGTGGAGGTGCCAGTGGGTAACACCAGATCCTTTGAGTGTATCCTGGCAGCAGGTGCAGAGCTCAGTTCTCCTCATTTACCGTCCACCCGGTGATGGTGGTGAATTCCTGAAGGAGTTTATGGACTTCATCGCTGACATGGCACTGGAGTCGCCTAGATGGTTAATTCTGGTGACTTCAATGCCTGGGCCGACGATGAACCTCGTGACTTTGGAAAGAACTTCCTCCAACTTATGTCTATGTTGGGCTTGTCGCAGGTAGTTACCTCTGCTACCCATATAGGTGGACACTCATTGGACCTGGTGTTCCTACTGGATTTGGATGTCTCGCATTTGGAGGTGGAACCAAATGCGTGGACAGACCATCACACTATAAGATTCAGTTTTGGGGCACCCCCTAATAGGCCTATCCCTACGGAGATGGTCCAGTATCGCCCTTTAAGGGGAGTAAATCCAGAGGGCCTAATGGCGGTACTGGACCTATCGGGTATTTCGGATGACAGCATGGATCCAGGGGACATGGTTATTGCCTATAACAAGGCGGTGACCGGGGCCCTGGATCGGATTGCTCCTGTTCGTGTTCGCCCACTCACTCAGCGCCCAAAGACTCCCTGGTTTGATGAGTCTTTGAAGGAGCTGAGGAGAGTGGGGCGAAGGCTAGAGAGAGCATGGCGGAAATCTTGCCTGGATGCCGACAAACTTAGATTGATGGATCATTATGTTATCTATCAATCGGCAATATCCCGTAAGAAGTCAGAATTCCTGTCCAGGGAGATTGCTGCTGCAAGAAATCAACCGGCTCAACTCTTTCGGACTTTTGACAGATTGTGCAATCCACTCTGTCTACAGTCTGGAAGAGATTTTTCACAAATAAAGTGTGATGAGCTTGTTCGATTTTTCACTGATAAGATTGCCGGCATTAGGGCGGATCTCAGCCAGGTTCACTCTACAAGGGCTTGCAGTGGTCGGCAGAGGAAGCAAACACCTTTCACCTGTCTGACTTTGGTAGGCGAATTCATGGACATTATGAGGATTGTCCAGACTGTACGTCCAACCAGTTGTAGTTTGATCCGGCCCCACGCCACTTTTATTAGGTTGCGAGATATTATCTGTCCGATCATTGCTGAAATCGCCTGAAATCCTTTGAAGCAGGGATCTTTCCTGAACCCTAAAGGAGGCGGCCGCTCGACCACCCTAAAAAACCTTCACTGAACTGACTGTCCAGCTAACTACAGACCTATCTCTAACCTCCCTTCTTGGGTAAGGTTATTGAAAAGGTGGTTGCACTGCAACTGGACGACCATCTTACAAATCATAATGTCTATGATACTCTTCAATCAGGATTTAGGAAAAGACATAGTACTGAGACTGCTCTTGTCGGGTTCTAAATGATCTCCTGATAGCGAGGGATCAAAGGCTTGTACTATTCTAGTCCTTCTTGATCTCTCTGCAGCTTTCGACACTGTGGACCATGGTGTGCTTCTGAACGCCTGCGGTTCCATTGTGGACTGTCTGGTACGGTCCTACAATGGTTTCAATCTTTCTCACAGGGTGACATAGGGTTATCACTGGAATTTATTCCTCTGATGCCGTCTCCTTGCCTTTGTGGGGTTCCGTGAGGGTTCCATTTTGGCACCCATGTTGTTCGCTGTCTACATGCTGCCATTGGGAGACATTATTAGGCAATATGGCTCTGGGTTTTCACTGCTATGCAGATGACACCCAGCTATATTTGTCCTTTAGCCCCGGCAAGAAGATGCAGTGTCTAAACTTAACAACTGTCTATCTGAGATCAGTGATTGGATGAGTGCCAGCTGGCTAAGGTTAAACCTGGATAAGACTGAGGTGTTGGTGGTGGACCCAGGTCGCGTGAGGCGGGTTGTAGGCTGGTCTTCCCTCGGGCATATGGATCGATGGGGCCCAGCTCTTGACCTCAGACCGGTGCGTAACCTGCAGGGTTATTATTGACGACAGTTTGACGCTGAAATTCCAGGTGTCATCTGCCGTCAAATCCTCTTTTACCATCTGAGGAATATCGCTCGGTGAAACACCTTGTTCCTCCGGCTGACCTCCGACATTAGTCCATGCCTTTGGCCTTCGCCTTGACTACTGCAATGCCTGTACCTAGGATGCGGGTTGATATCCGCCGCTTGCAGCTGGTGCAGAACGCTGCAGCCAGGCTTTTGATGGGGACATCAATGAGGAATCATATTACACCTGGTGCGCGAACTGCACTGGCTGCGGTTCAGTGGCGGATCACCTTTAAGGTTGGTTTACTGACCTATAAAGCCCTACAACAGGGACCGCCAATATCTGCAAGATCACTTGTTCCCTACCGTCCCTCCGCTCACTCCGATCCACCGACGAGGGATTGCTAGAAGGAGTTCCCAGGGTTCATTTAAAACATCAAGGAGACACGGCGTTTTCTTGTGCTGCTACCCTGTGGAATTTCACCGCCGGATACGAAGCTGCCTGACCGCTGAAAGTTTAAATCAGAGCTAAAACCTATTTATTTCAAAAGGCTTATGGGGAGTAGCTACTGCACTGAATTGAAATTGAAATTATATTTTACTGTTGTTTGTTACGCTATATGTATGTTTTATATGTATTTAATTATTGTACAGCTTTGATTTCGAAAGCGCTTAAAATAAACTTTTACTTACTTACTTACTTACTTACAGTGTAAACCCTGAAAGAACATTGTTTCTCAAGGCACCACCCACAGCCCGCGTCTCATACAGTACAAAGTGCTCAGAGAGACCTTAAAGTACCCGGACAAATGACAGAGTAAGCTGTGCTGTGACTCAAAAGTTATAAAACAAAAACTATCAGCAGGAGTCTGGCAAGTAAAAAAAAATGAAGCCGCACTTTAGCTGTCTTGCAAACTGCATTGCCGAGTTATGCTGCCTGGGACCATGTGGTCTGTTAGAAGTCCCAAGGTGGCGCTGGACACCAGTAGTACCTGTTTCTGTGTTTTAGGGGTCCGATCAGCTGGGGGAGAGCTCTGCTACAACTGCCCTCTCGACCCCATTGTTGCAGTGTGCAGTCGGGAGCCCTGCACTTTTTCTGTGTTTCAGGGGTCCAATCAGCTGGGGGAGAACTCTGCTGCAACTGCCCTCTCGACCCTGTTGCTGCAGTGTGCAGTCGGGAACCCCACGCTGTTTCTGTGTTTTGGGGTTCCGATCAGCTGCGGAACAGCTCTGCTGCAACTGCCCTCTCGACTCTGTTGCTGCAGTGTGCAGTTGGGAGCCCTATGCTGTTTCTGTGTTTTGGGGGTCCGATCAGCTGCGGAACAGCTCTGCTGCAACTGCCCTCACAACCCTGTTGCTGCTGTGTGCAGCAACAGGGTCGAGAGGGTGTATGTGTGTACTATATTGCCTGTACCCTGTAATTTCTCGGTCACACCTGAAAATAGGCACTTGACTGTCTAGTGTGCTTACCTGGTTAACAAAAGCAAATAAATAAATATTCTTAAAGATCAAATCAGAGATCCTCAAACTAAACATAGCCTCTCACATTCCGCTGTATACCTTAGGTGCCCAGGTCAGCTAAAGTATAAATACAACTTGTTATTAAGTATCACAACTGAAAGATTAATCATGATCAATAGAGCTTAGTATTATTCTCAGACCCATCATTCTGGGAAACTACTAGCTTTCTGACTACAAATGGAGAAGGCACAAAGAATAAACAAATCCATCATACTACTACTGATCATGTAGCAATAAACTGCCAATTTGCTTTTATCAAGCAGCTCGATTTCTATGGTGAGTCATCTTACAAAACACTAATATACCCTCACTAAAACATGAACAAGCTGCTATATTGGAACAGAATATTAGCAACTGCTACTACTAAACTTCCAGCCTAAGCAAGCTGGACGTCCTTTATCATCGTGCGTTACGACTCATTACCAACTGTCCCTACCGTACTCACCACTGTGACCTGTATGCAGCTGTTGGCTGGACATCTCTTACCACTAGACGTATGCTCCATGCTGGCCTCTGAACCCTCAAGTTGCTCTTGCAGACATTACCATGCTACCTAACATCGCTAATCAGCATTTCCAGCAGTCCATATTCCCTTAGGAAAGCTGACTTTGTCCTACTCGATATACCTAGGACTCGTACCACCTTTGGCAATGTGCCATTTCTTATACCCTCCCGTTCATGTGGAATCAGCTCCAATCAGTACTAAAATTAACTAGCAATGTATCTGTCAACTTCTTCAGAGTTCTAATTGCATCTAAAATAAAAGATAGTTGTAACTGTCATTAAGCCCATGTCTGTTCCTTTCTATTGTTTCCTGTTGGCACTTGTCATACTGAGACCCTTAATCCCTAGTCTACTTTACCCCTTGATAACCTACCCTGCCCATCCTTTTTATTGTTTCCCTTTCTTACAGTTCTTTACCTTCTGATTAAATATTGATTTATACAACAACAAAGTGTTTAACTGCACCTGATATTGTCTGTCCTGTACTTTTACACATAATGGTAAGTAAGCAAAAAGACACGACAGGGTGTGCGTTAGACACTTTAACACACGGCTAGGAGGCGTAGTGAGGCACGAGGCCAATGGCCGAGTGCGTCCAGCCTCCTAGCCGTGTGTTAAAGTGTCCAACGCACATACTGGAGTGTCTTATTGTGCTTATGAAATGGTGATCTAAAACACAGATGTATGCCATAACTCAAATGCATAATATTTAATAGTAAAACACTTAAATGTTTGTCTTGTTAGTAAAATAGTTCCTCCGCCTGTTTTTTTTTTTTTAGTTGAGGACTTTTGAGCTGCAAAGGCATTCTTACTTCGTCCCCCCCCCCCGTCAGAGTAGCAGTATGTCCCGCTAAGAAGTAAATTAGTTTTCAATTTACAGAGATTAGAAATTATATGCTATGTGAGGGAAGTTGCAATTGGAACAGTCAGTGAGCGGGCGGTCCAGGATGGAGATCGTGGCAGCCGTTTTATTTTTATGAACTGACTCCAGGACAGAGAGAGAGCGCGAGCGATCGTGGCAGTTCCTGTTTTTCTTTTTCTTTGTTCCGTTCAATGTGCATCCGAAATGGTAATGGTAGAGTGCGAGGCTGAGGGAATAGTCGGACGGCTGGCAGGTTGAAGATTTCAATTGAAACAGCCAGTGAGCAGCTGCGTCAGGAGAGAGATCGTGCCAGCCGTTTTATTTTTATGTACTGACATTTCTTTTTATGAACTGACTCCAGGAGAGAGAGAGAGAGAGCGCGAGCGATTGTGGCAGTTCCTGTTTTTTTGTTTTTCTTTGTTCAGTTCAATGTGCATCCGAAATGGTAATGCTAGAGTGCGAGGCTGAGGGAATAGTCGGACGGCTGGCAGGTTGAAGATTTCAATTGAAACAGCCAGTGATCAGCCTCGTCAGGAGAGAGATCGTGCCAGCCGTTTTATTTTTATGTACTGACTCGAGAGAGATTGTGGTAGTCCTTTTTGGGGGTTTGTACTATCGCTGAAATGGTAGAGGCGAGGCTGAGGGAATAGTCGGACGCTGGCAGGTTGAAGATGGAGAGCGCAGAGTGGTCAGGATAGTTAGCTGGCACCACTTCTGGCACAAACAAGATGGCTGCATTTTGTTTTGCTAACATTCTGAAGTGGGCAGCATCACCTATATCAGTGCCCACTGCTGGTCCTTTTTCCTGTGCGTTAGAAAGAATATCACACAGGTATGGACCAATCAGCACGTCTAAATTTTGATGCCCATTTCATAACTAGGGTTGTCAGAACCCTCTGAAGTTCTGGGTTCTAGTTCTAGTCTAGAACTTTTGAAAAAGTTATAGGGTTCTAATCTTTTTTAGAACTTTTTAGAACTCGAACCCTATTTTTTTATTGTGCTGCCAGTAATGAAGATAGTAATAAAATATATGTAAAGGAAAAACTGTTCAATATAAGGGGGAGATAAATTATCATGTGTGACATTGATAGGAATACAACTAGGTTTATCTATGGTTTCTTCTGTTTGCTAAAGCCAGCAACTTAATACATAACAGGCCCACCACCCACCCACATGTTAAAAGTTTTCCTGCTGCAGCTGCATCATCATAGTTCCTTAGTGAAAGAAAGAGGCACATTAGCCATTTATGTACTCAGTTATATATACTCATCGTCATGAATTATGAGACAAAATAACTGATATTACCTAATTTCAGCTATTTGCTGCTTTCTGTTTTAAATGAGTAAATCAAGTTGCTATGTTTAAAAGAAAGCTTTATAACAAAGTCAAGCCAAGTACTACAGCAGCAGCATGTGGAACTGTTGCAAAACATATTATGCCATAACGTAGTCAGTCAAGACACTGAATAAAATAAATATGCCAGTCATTGTTGCTGGCAAAAAATGCATGCAATTTTCTAAGATAATGCATACATATACCAACATTTTTGTTGGCAAATTGAAGTAATACATACAACTTTCTAAGATGATGCATTTTTGCAGCTGATACTTCAATAAAATCTGTATTTCAGTTACATAAATAAAAAAAGTGGTTTCCTCACCACATACTAACTTAAGGAACATTTAATGTAGCTGCAGCAGTTGGCATGTGATGTTTAAGGGACAGCGTCTGTCAACCCCATTATGTATCAAATTATTACTACTTGTAAAGCAAAACACTTTATGATAGGTCACATTCTGTGAAAACTGCTGATGCAGATTTTCTTTATTTCTGATTCCTTTATTCTTTTTAAAGGGGACAGGACAATTGTGCTAGGTGGCAGCAGTTTGCAATGTATTTAATAAGAACATATATTATGTGTACAGTAGGTTCGGTCTGTCATAATTTTTTCCTCACCATCCCCAGCCGATCACTTAATCTGTAAATGAAAGGACTAAAACAACACCCACCTTTCATCCCATCACCCATTCCACTTTTCTTCCACCGCCTCATCTGTGCAGTAGCACCCATGCCACCCTTACACTCCATGTTAAAACCAACCCACAACCCTCACCCATGTACTAGCATCCATTTTGGTTTATGGCTAACGCTTTCTGTAATTGAAAAAATAATAAACAGCTACCAATTAGAACTCATTGTTTTGTCCTCTTTAAAATTGAAAAATAGACAGTCTCCTGTCCCAGCCATATTGATGCACCACAAAAGTCACAGAAGGTAAATCCAAAATATATGTTTGCACTTTAACTATAAATAGTATGATACAGAAAGGATTGACGTGACAGTGTCCCTTTATGCCAAATTTGGGCCTGTTCCCACTGATGTTAAAATTGCCCTGTATATAAAACTTGTTGACTTTAGTTTAGACCCTAGCTACAAAGCAGTTTGCCACTTAAATGGTGAAAGTTTTGGGGGTATATAGTCCAAGGTAGTAGATCGAGAAAGGAGAGAGACAACCAAAGTCATCACAGTCTGTAAAAGTTTCCTTTTGGTGCAGAGAGAGTCTGTCCCACACAGTATTTACCAGCCACCACCATCTGAGTTGTCATCACCATCCACAGCCACAACATCAATCACTTGAGGATCAGTTTGTATACTCTTGTAGGGATACGAAAATCTTGACTTATTAACTTTAAAAAAGTTAACATGTGTACATTTTCGGCAGCAACCTATTTCTGGTGTCTGTCACAATATTGCCAGCTGTACTAAACATGCGTTCTGAAGAGACAGTTGTTGCAGGACAACCAAGATATTTACAGGCTTCATCATACAGCTCTGTCCAAATTGACTTTTTTGATCTCCAGTATTCAAAAGGGCATGCATCAATAGGAATAGGCAGTTCTTGCAGGTAACTGTCTACCATGATGGACAGAGACCGCTCAGAAGAGGAACCAGCAGAAGCTGGTATGGCAGCAATTTGGGAAAGGTTTTGCCACTAAGGGTTGAAGAAGTGGCAGTTGTGGAACAACTATTGTTAATGTTTGGTGACTTTTCCAGTTCTGTATCCCTTTGTGAAGATGAACCTGCACATTGTGGTGATGACAACCTGAGGGTACTGTGCGTGTCTATGTTTGACTCCTGAGTGCTGCAGCTCATCTAGTAACAGACATTTGTACTGCTCTATATCATCTGTTTTTGGAAGATGTATAGCCTTGAACCTGGGATCTAAGAGAGTTGCAAGGATGTAGTGTTTTGATTACGTCATTGCAACTAATTTGTCATTGGTTTTGAAGCGCTCGGTCATTCTCTTTACGAGATTTCCATGATACAGGTGACATGTTGTCTGCGCTTCAGATCTGTCTTTTTCTATTTGCAGATTTAGAACACTAAGATGATGTGAAATGAGCATTATGAGTGGGATAACCTGACACAGATGCACCTTCAGAAAACATGCCCCTTGTAGCTGTCTCAAAAGGAGCTAGGATACAGCACACTGTCTCCACTAATTTCCACTGCAGCACAGACAGCATAATGCCATCTCCAATAATGTAACTGGAGCAATACTCATGTACAGCTTGCTTTTGCTCCAAGAGGTGCTGCAGCATATAAAGCGTTGAGTTCCAACGAGTGGAAACATTTTGAATCAGCTTTGCTGGGGCAGCTTGTGTTTTTTTCAGTTCGGACAATGTCCGTATAGCCTTGGTTGAATGTGAAAAGTGAGTCACAATTTTTTTGCAAACAGCAATCATACCATCCACTTGTGTTTCATTGCTGAGAAATCCCGTGACAATTAAGTGTAAGCAATGTGCAAAGCAAGAAGCATGCAGAAATCCTCCATCCTGTACTGCTTTCAAGATGTTGGCTCCATTGTCACTTACTATGAAGCCACATTTTAGACCATGAGAATAAACCCATTCATCAAGGAGGTCATTTAGTTACTGCAAGATGTTTGCAGCAGTATGACTTGCCCAAACTTTTATAGGCAGCAGCGCCATCTTTTGGGGTGTCTTTGTTTTGAAGAAGCACAAGAAAACGTGGACCCAATGAGCGTAAGGACATATAATCTATGTTTTGAGTGCTGGTCCACATATCTGTTGTGACATGAATAACCCCACCCTCCGCAGTTTTAAGTGCAAGCATCACTGTCGCTTTTAAAGCCTGACAAATGTTTGGTATTTCAACATAAGAAAAGTACCTTCGATGAGGAACACTGTAACGAGGCTCTGCTAATGTCATGAGCTCCCTAAAATCCTCATGATCTACCAAAGAGTATGGGAGAAGGGCTCCGGCTAACAGTTCACCAATTCGGTGATTCAAGATGAAGGGTCTTTGGATGATTTCTAGTAAAGGTACTCTTCCTTTCAAATGCCTGAGACAGTGTTAGCTGTTTACAACATGTCCCTGCTGGTTTATTATACACCGTGCTCATGGGCAGATGGACCGAGAGATGGTGGACTAGGACTTATATATCCAGTGCCATCACTGGATGTGCAACTGGTACTAATGGTGCTGGCATTGGTGGTAACAGTGATCCTAGGGCTGGCAGTGATTCTGTCCGCATCAAGTTCAGACAATTCAGTACCCATTTCAGATTCCTGACCCTTCTCACATGTGGTCTGGAAGATGGAGGACATGGGTTTTGGATGATCAAGCAAAACTGAATGCTTTTTCAGATGGCGTTTAAGAGCTGTAGTGCCAAGGCATGACACAACTTTACCACGGCTTACACTCTGTTTACACAGGGAACAAATTGCTCTGCATGGATCAGTTTTACTGACAGAGAAATAATTCCACACCTCAGATGTGACAGATTTTGTTTGAGTGCTAGGAAGATAGCTAAAGACTGTTTGTTTCTTTTCACCTGTCCTAACAGAACCTGGGACATGCTCCTTGGTGCTAGAAGAGTGGGCAGAAGACTCTGATGGATTTTCATTGCTGGCCAACACAGAAGTGGTGGATTCAATGGATAAGTCCTTTTCATTGCCAACAGTGCTGGATGTATTTGCAAGTGCACTACCTGATTCATTGTCAGCAGACTTGCTCATTTCACTTTGTTGAGGAAGTAATGATTTGTGCGTGAACACAACAGTGTCGGACTGAGACAAAGAGCTACTGTCTGAGTCAGAGAGGATTTACTGTCACTTGCATTATTGCTGCTAGTCACAGGGATCTTAGCAGCATGAATGGCATACCTTATGGTGACTCTCCGTGACCCCAGCAGCTGTACAGGTTTTCTTAAAGGTCCCCTTCACCACACTTCACTGTTGCTCTTTTGCTGTTTGTTGAATTTTATCACGTGAAACATTTTGCTTATTTCTGCTAGCACCAGGATTACCACTACCACCAGCACCTGCTCCAACACCAGCACTAGATGCTTCATCTATGTTGGTGTCAGCCATAACAGAACCAGTATACTGCAGAGAATACACCCACACAATTCCTGTGTAAGAAAGCAACGGATCTATGATCATTGGCTACAACTCCAAAATTGTATTTGGCTATGTGACACTGTGATGCAGTGGACTGAAAGTAATTGAAAAATATGACGGTTTGCAACTAAAGGATCCCAGGTTCAAGGCTTACAGAATGATTGGGCTGATGGGCATAGGCATACGATAGCAGTGAAGGGGCACAGCAGCAGGGGCGATGGGCTGACCACAAGAGATGGAGTTACCACACAAACCGAGGAAAGAGTTTTCTGTCTCCTCCCAACAGGGAAATATATTTCTGGGCTTCGGTCATGCATTTAAGGATAATGCCACCACACAACAACTGGCCACTGGGCCTCTCTGTGACACACACTGGGTAGAGTTACGGTGCAGTCAAAGGCACACAGCAGATGGGCTGACCACAGAAGACGGAGTCACACTCACAATACATATACAACCCATGGAAAGAGGTTTTCTGTCTCCTCCCAACAGGGAAATATATTTCTGGGTTTCTGTCATGCATTTAAGGATAATGCCACCACACGACTGCCCAACAATGGGCTTCTCGCAGTAACACACAATGGGTAGGGTACACAGTCAGCAGCCACAGCAGGGTGATGGAAACACCACAGGAGAGTAGAGAGATACAGTGTAGTGGAGTCACACATATAACACACAAGTAGGGAGTACTGTGTAAAAAAAAAAAAAACTAAAAACAGCCTGGTGTTGTTCTATCAGGAGTTTTATAGGGTGGAATAGAAGAACGCTCAGCAGCACAGTACCACAGAATCCCTTCCCCTCCCTGTCCTCCTGATTATTTTACTTTGTTTTGTGGAGTAGGGTATAAAGTAGTAAGTAAAAAATAAAAAAAAATGCCATCAAATTCAAATGTTTCAACTTCTCAGAGACTCACACATTAAAGTTAAACTTAATTTTCCTCGAGTCACAATCTGTTTGTTTTAATTTCTTCACCCTTCCCCCAGCCATCTGATGCTCACTCCTTCTTCCCAGTGTGAAACAACACCATGCAGAAAATAAAGTTTTTGAACTGTTGTTTGAGACTACGACAAAATTCTCTCAGTTTCACTCAAATACTCAGCAACTTTAACTTCCTTCCCTTGCTCTGTCCATCTCATCCTGAGGCTGAGCTTTCTCACCAACTGTTCCTAGGTTCGTTCAGGCCCTTTCTTTTCCACGGTTCCCACTCCCAATCCCAACCCTGAGTCCCCCCCGGGCCCTACCTTTAGTTTTCACCCCCACCCACTCCTTAGCTCTTTTATTTATTTTTTAAATTTGCCCAAACACACAACGATTTTAATTAGCAAGCAATTGCCATTTGCCAGAGCTAGCCCAGACAGAGGGAGCGAGCGATTGCAGCCTGCCCTGCAATTCCTTTATGGCACTGGCTGGGTAATGAACGGAGCAACCCCGCGCCGGTTTACATCTCTCCACCACCTGACCGCAGAGCAGATGGTCAGGTGGTAACACTACTGTGGGGATGAAGTACGCAGGCGCGCAGTCAGAGACTCCGACTCAGTGCAGTCCACATCAGCCCCTACAAGTTTGTGCATGCTGCCATCATGCGCCCGTGATCCTTCTCTCCACCTCCTTTCTGCCTCCTGTGGCACTGCATATGCTCCAACTGTACCGTTTTGGCTGGTACAATACTGGATTTCTGATAGTGGTACCGGATCCCGGCTAGTTCTCAGTGTGTACCGAATTTCGACCACCTGAGAAATACCTAATTATTATTCAGTTTCCTGGCAATCTTGTCTGCTGCAGTGTCTGACTGCAACTTCAAACATGCAATTATTGTCTTATTTTTGTAGATTTCAAATCCAGTCTTGTCTGCTGCAATGAGTCACTGAGTACAAGTCTGGTGGTCCGAGAGGAAAGCGTCTGTCCAGTCCCCATGGTAACCACACTGACATGCTCCGTTATGTAACCCCCGAACCAACTGAGCTGCTGCAGCCTGGATATTCCCCTGACAGACTCGGTGGGAGTGTCTGTCAGCGATATGAGGAGCTGTCACTGAGCTGAGGAGCAAAATACTGGCCCGTGGGTGTTCGACTGTCTGGATGACCATGATACTATCCATCCCACTGTGAAAGTAAATGTGGCTCGTCTGCTTGTTTAATTCTGCCGAGTGCTTAAGTTTAAAAATCAGACTTAATTTGTCTGCATCTCCATTGGGTCAGGTCCATGAACGTGGAGACATCAAAATCCCTCACTGCAGTGCTGCACTCTAGCCGGTTAGCTACAGCTGCTGGAGGTAAAGTGTTCACTTTGTCTTAATTCAATTAAACTCTGTCCTCTCTCAGTCTCCTACAATTTGGTGGCAGCGATCTTAAGTGCAAAGATGGAAGAATGAGTCTTTGGTAGCAAACATACCGTGGTGGCAGTCAAATTATGGTACCCTGCTCGTCTGCAGTTTGAAAAGTACCCCTGTTATTCCCTATATATTCTTGCTACTAATTTTAAACACCCCCTGCCTCAACAGAGAAAGAGAAGTACCACTTATTAGTGAAAGTGCCACATACAGTACCTCTTGATTGTCAGATTAGGAGGGACGCCCCTCATTTCACCACTTACACTGCTCTCTGTCCCGCTTTGAAAAGGTTCTAGTAAAGAGCCCACATAGAAGGGGCTATTCAGACTTCACTTTCAAAGCAGATGTATAATATTTAAGATGTTAAATAAAAAGTAAAATATTAACAAAGGGCAGTGGGTTTACAGTGTTCTGAGCTTGTGAGTCTCTGTGCCTCATCATGAGAAGCAGTGCCCCTCACTGTCCCTCATTTATTATTGTCACTTTCAGTGACAAAATGTTGAGAGTTATGTATGGTACTTACTGCAGAAGTTCAAGAATCTGAAACAACTGAATGGTCTAAGTTTTTTTGGGGGTATTGCAGGGCTTTATTTAACTCTAAAAATTGATCCTCTGGCATGTCCACTCTGTTACAGAGCTTTGTGTCGTCAGTGAACAGGAAATCCTGCTTTCTAGGTCCTGCACAATGTCACTGATGAAGATGTTGAATAGGACTGGTCCTGGCACTGATCCCTGTGGTACCCCACTGGTCACTATTCCCTCTGTGGAGTGACAGCCATTTACCACCACCCTCTGTGTCCTGCCACCCAGCCAATTACCCAACCACCACACTACTGTCCTCTCACTCCCATATTCCCCAGTTTGTTAAATAGTCTTCTATGTGGCACAGTATCAAAGGCCTTCCTGAAGTTCAGATAGGCCACACCCACTGCCCTCCCCTGATCCACCTCTCTTGTCACCCAGTAGAAAAATTCAATGAGGCTGGTCTGGCATGACCTCCCCCCAGTGAAACCATGCTGCTTTGGGTTCTGTAGTCTGTTGGCAACCAGATGTTCCACCAATCTCTCCTTCAGTAGTGCTTTCATGATCTTCCCCATTACTGAGGTCAGGCTGAATGGTCTGTAGTTCCCCGCTTCCTCTTTGTTCCTGCTTTTGTATAAGGGGACTATATCTGCTGTCCTCCAGTCTTTGGGTACCTCCCATTTCCAGTGATTAGCTAAAAAGGATTGCCAGAGGTTCAGTCACCATCTCTCTTAGTTCCTTTAGGACCCTGGTGTGCACCCCATCTGGCCCCATTGCTTTATCGACTCTTATTCCTTCCAGTTCCTTTAAGACCTTTCCCCGTGTAAAGGGACTTGTGTCCATTTCTGCACTGTTCCCACCCCTTGTACTCCCTTCAGGCCCATTACCCTCCTTTCGTCAGTAGTGACTGAGCTGAAATGTCTCGATCATATCCCCACCGACCCTCCTCTCCTCCAGCAAGTACATGTTCACCTCCTTTAGCCTACTCTCATATGGTATTTCCCCCAGTCTCTGGATCATCTTAGTTGCTCTGTGCTGCACCCCTTCCAGTACTTTAATGTCCCTTTTCAGGTATGGGAGCCAGTACTGCATGCAGTACTTGAGATGAGGTCTAACTAATGATCCACAGAGCGGCAGAATCACATCCCCCTCCTCGACGTTACTGCCCTTGCAATGCAACCCAGCATTTTGGTGGCCCTTGCTACTGCTTTCCTACACCATGCTGAGTTGTTCATTGATTCTGTGATGACCACCCCCAGATCCTTCTCCTCCTCAGTCTCCATCAGCTGCACTCCCCCCAGTTAGTAGTTTCTCCTTGGTTTTTGTGCCCCAAAATGAAGTACCTTACACTTTTTGGCATTGAACCCCAGCTGCCAAGTGTCCAACCAGGTCTCCAGCTTTTTCAGATCTTCTTGCAAACTCTGCCACCCGTCTATGTCATCCACCACCACCCCATCTTGGCGTTGTCGGCTAACAGGCTGATCCTGCTCCCGATGCCCATGGAAATGTCTGCAATGAACATCCCAAATAACACTGGTCCCAGCACTGAGCCCTGTGGAACCCCACTCGTTACTGCCCTTGGGGATGAGAGTTCCCCTTCCATCAGCACCCTCTGTTGCCTTCCCTGTGGCCAGTTTGTCACCCATCCCACCATTTTTGCTCCCACCCTTGTGCCTTCAAGTTTCATTCCAAGTCTCCCATGTGGCACCAAATCGAATGCCTTTATGAAACGTGAGATCGGCAACTTTCATAAGCACCCTCTTGGATGGGTGCAGGGCTATGGACATATGACAGGGTTTTGGGGTAAAGTAAACCAGTGCAATATACGGAAGCATATAAGGTGGTGTGCTAACTGGCTTCAGGGCAGGAAGCATAGTTGGTGGTGGACTGGCACTACTCTGAGTGGAAGGAGTGCTCTGGTGCCTCAGATTCAGTGAAGCTAAATACAAGGTTCTACATGTGGGAGAAAACACAGAGGGTAGGGTCTATATAGACTATGGGGCTAGTATGACTTCCTGACTGATGATCTCCCGACAATTTACCTCCTGACTGTAAGTTCCCGAAAACCTAGTGCCCGTTCGGTATTATTTGCCGACATAATCCATTGCCCGACCAGTATGGTAGTGCCAGAAAACAAATAGCTTCCCTAATACATTTTTAAATATGTGCTCATTCGGTTATTAAGCGACCGATGCAGTCTTCTGGCCACTTCCCCTGCTGGAACCCTCTCAGCCAGAGCATCATCACATTTCTAGCACTTACGTGGAGCTTTGTGGCTTGCTAATGGCACCAATCGATGTAGTCTGCTTATGCTGATACACAGCACCAGAAGTGTCCCGATGTGTGGAAATGAGGCAAAGAAATACATACATAAGGTGGGTTTTCAAAAATGGCTGTTGAGGAACGACCTGTCCAAAGTACATGCCATAAAAAGGTTGCCGTGGAATGTTCAGCTCCCTTTCGAGTTTTGACCAAGTGAAAAGTTTAGATTTGGTATGCTGTAGAGTATATAAATACTTGTCCATTTCAGTAGAGCTGGGGCAGTAGTGTTCCCCCATCCCACCATAAAATGACTATTTCTGCTTCAGTGTTTCGCCTTGGGATTTTCGTAAGGTCTCCATTTTCATTACAGTAGCTCCATTCATTTTTTAAAACCGCTTCCAGCTTCACACTATCACTTTTCTGTATCGGGAGTAGGGCAATTGTTTTTACGGGCTAGAATCTGTCGGCAACCTAACCCAGTCGGGAAATCGGTGTTGGGAAATAGTTTGTCAGCAAGTTACATATCGGGCAGCAGTACGGATCCCAGACTATGTTGGGCTCCTCTTGATGCATTCCAGGAGATAAAGGATCTAGGGGTCATAACAGACAAGGGGGTGAAGCAGGACAAGCAGCGAGCGGCCACTGTCAAGGGGCCAGCAGAATACTGGGGTTCATCAAATGGCAGGGAGTCCAATGAAACACTGAACTGCCACTTTACAAGAACCTGGTCAGGCCCCACCTGAAACACTGTGCAGAAAGAAATTCAAGGCAGTAAAGAGGATGCAACAAATCGGGAGGATCGGATCCTGGACATTATCCTAGCAGACAGTGACAAGATAAGGGTCCTGAGGTGAGCAGCCTGTTGGCAGGCAGTGACCATGCCACAGTCTGGTTTCTTATGTTCCTGGGGAGAGGAAATTTGCACTAACACAGAAGTAATAGATTTCAGAGGGGTGGACTTTGAGGGCATGGGAAGGATTCTTAAAGGGTGCTTGGATAAGATAAGGCCAGACATGGATGCTGGTAGCTTGTGGGGGACTATTAAGAAGGGGGTGCAGAAGGCTTCGAGGGCCTGCACAAAGGTAAGGCGCAAGCAGTGTAGGGCCAGTAAGCTGTGTTGGTGGACCTGAGAGGTGCAGGAGGCAGTGAGGGAGAAAAAGGCTGCCTATACGTGCTTAAAACGCTCAAGGGGAGCTAGAGAGAGGGGAAGAGTATGATTTCCTGGCTAAGAGGGTTACCAGGGTGGTAAGGGGGGGCCAAAGCAAAGAAGGAGCTTAACCTGGCTAGGGAAATCCACAGGGGAGTTCTATAGATACATAGGGGAGAAAAATAAAGTGAGGGCACAGATCAGCAGGATTAGAACGGGGGGGATGGGCACAGGAAGCTGGGGAACAAGCAGAGGTGCTAAATGAGTACTTTGCCTCTGTCTTTACTGGAGGAGGTGGGGGATATTTCCAACCCGATGGGAGGGTAGAGGAGCCCACTGAACCAGGAGGTCAGTTGGAGATGGAAGGACTAGATGAATCTAGGGCAGGGGATGGGTCGTATCTAGAAGGGGAGAAGAGGATGCATGAGGAGGGGGAATGTGAGGGTGAAATCACAGCGGATAGGGTGAGAGAGGCCCTCCAGTTGCTAAAGACTTAGAAGACACTGGGGCCAGATGTGCTGCATACAAGGGTGCTGAAGGAACTGGCGAATGTGCTGGCAGCTCCACTGGCCTCACTCTTCGACATCTCCCTGATGACAGGGTGGGTGCCTCAAGATTGGAAGGTGGCTCATGTGGTGCCTAGCCACAAGGGGGTCCAGAGAGGAGATGGGGAATTATAGGCCCGTTAGCCTAACATCTGTGGTAGGCAAGGTTATGGAGGGCATTATCAAGGAAAGGCTGGGGGGCAGCTGGAAAGGTTGGGGCAACTGGATGACAGGCAGTATGGTTTTGTTCCAGGGAGGTCGTGCCTGACTAACCTGGTGGAGTTTTATGACTGGGTGTCGGGTGCCCTGGACCGACATAGGCCGGTGGACATCCCCTATCTGGATTTCAGTAAGGCATTCGATTCGGTACCCCACAATAGCCTACTAACAAGGGTGGGGGGCAGTTGCTCAGGTGGGTGGAAAACTGGCTTATGGGGCGAATACAGCGAGTGGTGGTTGGAGGGGTAGTCTCCTCCCCCAGGAGGGTCATCAGTGGGGTCCCCCAGGGTTCAGTCCTGGGGCCACTCCTGTTCAATTCCTATGTCTCTGACATAGGGTGGGGTGTTAAGAGTAGGTTGAGTCTCTTTGCAGATGACTCAAAACTGGGAGCACTTGCAGATGGGCAGGAAGGGAGAGAGGCCCTGCAGGGGGATCTGGATACCCTGGAGGGGTGGGCAAGGAAGTGGGGGTTGAAGTTCAATGCAGGGAAATGTAGGGTGCTATATCTGGGAGTCAGAAACCCGGGACATGCATACACCCTGGGGGGACCACACTGCAAGTCACATCGAGTAAGAGGGACTTAGGGATAGTGGTGGACAGCAAGATGAATAACACAGAGAATTGTTGAAGAGCTGCAGCAAAAGCAAACAGGATACTGGGCTGCATAACCATGGGATTACCTCAGGAGGGAGGTGATCCTACCTCTGTATAATGCCTGGTTAGGCCGCATCTTTGAATACTGTGTGCAGTTCTGGAGACCCCATCTTAAGAGGGACATAGCTGCTGGAGAGGGTCCAGAGAAGGCACCAGGATGATTCAGGACATGGAGGATAGGATCTATGAGGAGACTGGATGAACTCAATCTGTATGTATTGTAGGAGAGGAGGGACAGAGGAGACATGATAGAGACTTTCAAGCATGTAAGGGGATAAATAAGGGCAGAGCCAGGGAAGTGTTCAGGCTTAAGAAGGGGGGAACTACCAGGGGGCATGAGTGGAAGCTGGAAGGGTGGAAGTACAAGGGGAGTGCAGGAGATGCTTCTTCACAGAGAGGGTGGTGGAACCATGGAATGCACTGCCCAGGAGTCTGGTGGAAGACATCACAGTGGAAGGATTCAAGAAGGGTTGGGACAGGTACAGGGGAGAGCTGAGGCCAGGAAGGGCCACCTCTGGGGCTGGGGAGGTGGAGAAGCAAGCTCCCGGTAGAAATAACTCCGAGCAGACACAATAGACCATGGGGCCTATTCTGCTGGGTTTTACTATGATACTATGAAATGGCCACCAAAATGATCAATGGTATTTTGGGGCGGGGAGACTTTAGTGGAGGCTGGAGCCCTTATTATGTTCACTCTACAGAAAAGGAGTCTGAGACGAGACATGATCTCATTCTTTCACATACTCAAGGTTAAGCGACAAGACTGAACAGCAGGAGATGTCTGACTTGGTGTCTTGCAGCAATGTCTGTAAACATTGCAAAGCAGGTAGGAAGTCTGAACAACAGAGGCACCACAAAGTGTTAAGATATAGAATCTACAGTTTCACCACTTACTTTGTGATTTACGTATACTGATGTGAATGCAGTAGGGCACATGTACTGCATTCTCTTCAACCCTTCAAAAGCAAGAGTGCAAGAACACCTCCAACGCATTTCAAGGGCTGATATGGACATATTGGTTGGGATGCACTTGAGATCATCATAAATCTGATCCCAGAAAATTACAACTTATGGATCTGGAGTGGGTACCACCAGCAAGGAGAGAACAAGACAGACTTAACAAGCTACTTCAGAAAGAAAGTCTGTGGATCTGAACCCTTGGTATTCTAAAACCCAGAGAACTCAATGAAGAATGGGATTTGAAGCCATTTATCTGATCTCAGTATCTCATTTGCCATAAAAGTTCCATACTGGAGGGGTCCCCTCTCCCCCGCATACGAGTACTAGGAATTTGGTAAATAAATATTTTGCTGTAACCATTTTAATTGATTTTATAACAAGGCTCTAAACAAGAGACTAAAATAACTAACACAGATTGGACAAACAGCGTCGAAGTGCTCCAACAACTCAACTATGGATTAATTCCACAGTAGACCCATCCTTTCTCATGGCTTAATCTTACATAGTTTTTGTGCTTCACTCTCCTTGAATAACCCCTCCATCACTGAAAGGGGACCCCGATTTTCTACTGTCAATTCTCAGTAGTAATAGGACACCTGTGGCAGGCAGTGATAACTATGTATAGTTTATTTATTTAAATTTCGGATTACAACCTTTGAGCCATTGGCTCTTTTACACAGGTTCCACGTCAGAATATACATACAGAGAAGACAGGCTTTGCTAAGCCAGGCAATAGATTATTACATACAAACAAAGCAAAGAATAGTTACACGGGTAGAAGACTAGTCACAACAATTTCAACTGTACATACAGGCAAGACCTAGATTACATCAAAGTAAGTACCTAGACCTAAATAAATAACAGGAAGATGAAAATGTACTATAGAAGATATTATTACAGACAGGAGTGCAGTCGCTAGGCCTTGTCAAACAAGAGTGGCTGAGAGGACAGATAAGTGGAACAGGGTGTTTCCACATACACAGGGCTAATGGAAGGGAAGAGGAGGCGTATCAGGCAATGAAAGTTGCATGGTAGGGTGGGGTTTGGGGAAGTGGTGGGAGGAATTGCCAGGTGGAGGAGAAAGGGGGAGTGTAAAAATGGCTCAGGAGGTGCCAAGAGACCACTTAACTGAGAGGTCCAAGGGTCAGGAGGGAAGGGGAAAGGAGTGGCAGGGTAGGAGAGGATGGGGAGAGGTGTGTGCTGTGTAGTTAGACAGAGGATGTACAACCATTGTAGTGCAACTAAAATAACTGTATGTGTTCTTTAGGTAACTAGTACAGTCATTCAGAATTTATGTATGTGTTTTGTTTTCTTTTACAGCTGTATCAGGTAGTACACAGTGATGGACCAGTGTAATCTGCATGTGGCCCTGATCCTCATGAGGCAACAATAGCCAGCACTGAACTATGAGGGATCCGAGTAGGTGGCATTAGTATTTGCAGCATACCAGTAGCCCCCCCCCAATTATCATCTAAAACTGTGGTCCTGTTCAGGTAACATTTAAAATGGTTTAATTATAGAGAAGTTAATGTTAGCATTGTACTACAACAATAGGATAATAATCTCCAGTCTACAATTGTTACCATTTATTTTGATACTTGCATTAAAATTTTGGCAAGGCTGTTGTCTGCATATTCTGCTCCCCTCAAAACTTTATACAGATACACTTAACAGGGGTAATATCAGTTAGTTACAAGCTAAGGATGAAATGTTTGACTGTCTATAATTTATCTGCATTAACTCCCTAAGTGTACATCTATGAAGTAGGGGTGTATAAAAACCTTCTTCTTAATCATTTGTGATGTACTTAATTTTGCTGAGCACTTGGTGATAGTTTTGCAAATTGCACCTTGCAATTCTGCTTTAATCTGCACCAGGGGAACCTTAAATATGCCAGGCATGACAGCAAATTTTTGTAAAAATCATGGTGACGTCATTAATAAATATTCATGTTCAAGACTCAGCCATTGGTCGCAGATCCCCTTTTAAGCAGGTAGTGAAAACATCAGAAACCCGGCCCCTGGTGAAGCCCCAGTACAGCAAAGTGCCTGGGCTTCTGGCCAATACAGGTAGTAAGCTGGCACGCCTCACCCATGCAGTTTAACTAACTCATCCATTTCTGGTAAGTAAGTAATTGTTTTTTTTATGGGGCCTGTAGGTTGTGGCAGAGGAAGGCTGCAGCTTTTTGTTTTTATTGTTAGTGTTTGGGTCGCGGCACCCCAGCTGCAGCACCTGGTCTCAGAACTGAACAGTGTGCACTAGTTTGTTGACTTCTGGGATGCAGGAACATATCCTAAAGCTCAAGGGTAGTAAATCTGAGAACAATGTAACCACTGATCCAATGCTCTAATTCATTGTTCATCGAACTTCTCTTTGTTAGATTGTATTGTTAGCTGTTTGTCAGTTATCCAACATGGAACCTTTGTAAAAGAACCTCTGGCTCAAAGGTATTGTAATCCGAGAACCAAAATTCAATAAAAAAAAAAAAATTAAAAAACAATGTCAGGAGGCACAATTCCCCTAGAGGGTAGTGAACCTACAGAACAGACTACCAGTGGAGACAGTGAACATGAAGCTAGTACAGGTCATTAAGGTAAGTCTGGACAAATGTCTGCTTACCAAGGGAATCACCCAGTCCCTGGGTAGCAGAGTGTGTAGGGACTACCTATAAACTGGTTTGTTTTTGCACAGCATGCTTACTTTATCCTTGCTTATCGTGAAGTGGGGAAGGGAGGCTAGAGACTCTTTCGATCTTAAATTACTATGGATACAGGACTCACAGTAGGATTTTTCTTTTGAGGGTCTGGTACTCACTGTAAAATAAACTGGATGTCTCAGAAACAAATTTGAGTGTCCAAACACATTTGTTGAAGGGTCCCACTTTGGTGCCCCCCCCCATAACCTTCAGTTGTTCAACAGACTGGACTCACTTTGGGCCCATATCGGAACCACTCGGCAAATTTGCTGCATACATAGAGAAGGGGCTATAAGCTAAGAGTTAAAGCAGGAATACATAACAATCTAAGATACAAAATCAAAACTAAATGTACAAATAAATGCACAGTATTCCATAGTGTTCTGAGTTTGCATCTCCATGGTTGATGTTTCGTCTGCACATTATTTTTGTATTTTTTCTGCTGTCACTTTATCCATCATGGTTTGCTCCAACACACCTACCCCCCACACACCAGCTTCTCTTAGGACTTACCTGACCTTCCTCCACAACTTACCCCAGTGGGTTGGCAGGAACATCATAAGAGCAGGTACCTACTGTCAGGCACTTCGGTTCCCCTCAAACATATATAATAGCAGATCTGCTCTATTGTTGAGGGCGTTAAAAATTCTATCGCTTCTCTCTGGTTAAAAGTTATAGCACCCCAAATTTGCACCCTCATAAAACAAAGCCTTGTCTGACAGCCTCCTTTAGTGATGTCAGAAAATGAATACTGAGCATGCATGTTATTAACCTGTATGTAAGATATGTCTATGCGTTAGTACTATTTAGAGGTGCTATGTAGAAAAATCAAAGCACGCTGGAGTAATGGTCCCTGTTTTCTGAAGCGATCACTTTCATTGTTCCAAGTGGCAACTCTAAATAGTACTAAACGTCATTGACAAATGGCGCCAATATAGATCTATGGAGCACCCACAAGCAGCCTTCATTTTCTTGACATCACAAAAGGGGGCGTGTCAAACATGGCTCTGTTTTTAAGAGGGTGCAAAGTTGGGGTGCTATAACTTTTAACCTGTAGGGAAGCGCATATAAGTTTTTATACCCCTCAACAGTGCAGCAGGTCCCCTAATATATATGTTTGGGGGCTGGGTGCCTGACAGTAGGTACATGCTCTTTAACCCACTGGTCCAAAGATCCAGCGACTGTGCCCAGGTGTGAAGCCTGCAAGTGGCAGCAGTCATCCATGCCAGCCAGGGGGTGTTTTCCCCTTTACTGTGCATACCTCCTCCCCTTGGGGCACAGAGAAGTGGCGTGCAATGACATAACTTGCGGTGCCATGTACGCTCCACTGTATGACGTGCTGGACATCTGCCCCTCCTCTGCTGCCCCGGTGCATTACTCTCTAGCCTCTGCTAGGGGCCAGTGCTGCTCTGGGTACCAAGCCACTCCCTCCCCTGAGGACAGCAATCCAGTGGACGCTCAGTCCTCCTCCCCTGGCCGAACTTCCAACACCCTAAGTTCGCTCCCTATCTTGGGTTGTTGGTGCCACTAATGGGAGCGATATTGCTATGCCAGCAGGCCAACTAGTCTGCACATTATGAGTGCCAGTGTCTCATCTATCCCACACTGAGTATTTATGCCCTCCCTTATGTTACAGAGGTCCCTGCACCCTAATTGGTACCCTCAGAGGTACAATGTAGACAGCTAGCACTTAGGTATAGGTTATACTAATATTTAGGCTAAGGCCATCTACCGTATAAAAGTAGATGTCAGGATATGAATGCATATTGTTGTAATACACTTTGCTTGCAAATACATATATATTCTGCCATGTATTTTCTGTGTATTTTTACTTGCTAGATGCCAGGACACCTGTGTCCTTGAAGTAATTATAATATGTAAGACGGCATTGCCATCTTTTGGTGATTTGTACCACTACACTGAGTTATGTAAGACTCTGTATAAGAACTTTTGTTCTCAAACTGATGACTTTACAGAATTGTATAATGTTATCTTGGACCGTGGAGCCACCTCTAATTTAGCCAATAGGGCTGATCTCTGTAACTAGAAATGTTTCTATCTTTTGGTAACCATAGTAATTATCATAGGTATATAATGTAATGCACAAGCTTTACACCTTGGAGACCCGAGACACCCCAAGAGACAACAGAGAAGCCTTGAGGTGTAGGGAACGCTTAGCACTGGCTCCCGGTTCGTATTGGTAAGAACTGCTTAGGGCAACTGTGATTTATCCCTTGGTAGTAATAAACTTGTTTATTACTCTAATGCAACGTGTCTGTGATTACTTGCATTCCCAACATTGTCAAGAATCTGAAAGTGAGGTTTAGACCTCCCAACACTTAAATACAATAAAACCAATCCAGAGCCATCGGAACGCCACCATCCTCCACCATAATTAAAGACATAATTTAAAACTGCATGGTAACAGGGCATTCTTTTTATTTTAAAAAGTTCAGTGTTCAACAAAATAGGCGCACGCTTGCCCATCTCATAGTGTGGCACCGCACGCCCAGCGTGTTGGAGCTGAGCGTGCAGCACTTTGCCATGAGGTGGAGACATGCAGCGCGTCGCCATTTTGCTGAATGCCAGACTTTTAAAAATAAAAAAGTAAGTAAACCAGGTTAGAAAAGGGCACTCTAGTTGTGAAACCCCTAATTGGGGGGTAAGGCTTGCGAGGGTGGGAAATCCTTTAAGTAAGGAGTAAGGCATGACATAAGGGGGATTATGCTATGTTAATTTACTGAGTTGTGGGTTAGAGTCCCAAGACCAAAGGGTGAGGGACTTCAACCAACATGAGGTACATTAACATAGCATAATCCCCAATGGACTTGCCGTATTCCATTTATAAAATGTTTATTAATGTTAGTTTTTTAGCAGTGTAGTAGTGCTGTAATTTGGTGCTGTCCATTTAAATGGCTGCCTTTAGGGTATTAATATAATTAGATGTGTGGCCAGGGTTAGAATGCAGCTGGTACAATACACTAGTTGGGGTGAGGTTGCACTGAAAGGGAGTGGGTGATTTTGTTGCTTTAAATTGGTATTCCTGACTTTCAACTTCCTGTACTTTCCATGTGATCTATGAGGCTAAGCTGGAAGCTTGGGCTGTGCTTTCTGTTCGTTCCACGTTATCTGAGTCGGATCTGGTAGCCTAGATGCCATTTTACCTCATTCAGGTGCACTGATGGAAAAAACACCTCATGGAACAAACATGGGGTCTTTTGACATTAGATAAAGCAAACAGTGGCTCCACTTGTTCCTGGATTTTTCTCACCGTCTCATTATTAGTCATACTTTCTAACCTATAAGTACTGTTCACTCGAGTCGCCCATTCGCCTTAATGTTGGACAAGCTGATATAAGCCAGCATTCTGTAATACAGTTCTTAGCTGCAACTAGTAAAATGCCTAATGGGTATCTTGTAGCTGAGTCCCTAAAACCATGCGGGAATAGTGTGAAAAGGAAGAACATGTCTGTGAGGGCTAACCCAGGCTTAAATATTTCTTGCAGAGCAAATTCTGATCCTTAGCAAAATTAGCCTACCTTTGGGCAGTGCCATATGATAAGGAGATGGGCGTCCCTGGATTCACCGCATGCCCTGCAACACTGGGCTGTGGAAGCTGTCCTTCTGTGGACCTGTTGGTCTGGGGTGTAGCAGTACCTAACCAAACACCTCCAATTATATTCCCTCCAAGTCAGGGAGGAAGTAGCTCTAAATATTTTTGGCAAATAAGTTTCCACATCTCTGGCTCAAGGTTCTGCCCAAGTTCTTGGTTCCAGAGCCCAAAAGCCTTCAGTGGTGGGGGGGGGCTCATGGAGAGAAGAGAGGAGTACACTTGTGAGATGCGGTGTGAGACCAATTCCCCCAGCATTGCAGAGGTAACAATATGTAGGACAGAGTTATTGGAATCCAGCTTAAGCCCTCACCTCACCTAATTTAGCAAATATGCACGTGCCTGAAAGTCGGGAAACACGTCTGTTCACTGAGACCTAAGGCCTCTTTTACTTCCTGAAATGGTTTCACCACTTGTCCCTGGAGAAATTGGTAGGGATAACTCAAGACCAAGGTCCCCTGTTCTCTGAGGCAAACTAATGTAACTTCTGCAGCAGTGATAGGTCAAGTTCTGCAGGCAAGGTTTAAAGTTCTGCGGCACATTTATATATAAAAAATACAGAGCCAGCTTTACAGTTTTGGGGGACCCCAGCAAGGAGGGCCTGTGAGGAGGATCCTTGACTTCCACCATATAAATTTAAGTTACATTATTTCCCTTAAACCTTTAGTTTTATTATTTTGCTTTTCAGAAGCTATTCTGGCTCTCCATATTTATCTAAATCTACCTTTTTTTTTAAACCAGGAAAGACACAATAGCTGAAAACTTGTTTACAGGTGCGACCAGGGAGCACAAGGAAGTTAAGTGACTTGCTCAGGGTCACACAGTATGCAAGTGGGGGCTGTGGGATTCAAACCCAGGTCTCCACGTTTGCAGCTCAGAGCCTTAAACCACTGCGCTATACTGCCTCCTTGACTCCTCAATTTAAGGCTTAGGGTTATGTCATGCAACATTAATGGCTACTGGCAGGCATCCACTCAAACTGACGACAAAACAAACAGCTGAATAGTTTTTTCTCCAAGGGACAGCTTGAAGTAGACTAGTCGTGGAGCACCCAAGACCCCCCTCTTCTGTGAACATCTATCATGGGCCCCATACACAGCCATGGTTGGGGGTGACAGGCTTTTGGTGCATACAGAGACTCCCATACTGAAACCCTGAAAACTGCCATATATTAAAAACATAAAATATTACAGCAGCACTGTCAGTATGATTATTTCTGCTTTCTTTGTTTGATCTAATTTTTCCTTGTTTTGTTGTCACATTTTGAATTAATAACATTTAGCTTATCATTTTCTTATATTGGCTTCATTTTTTTTTTCTTTCATATGCACCTCACTACCCTAGCCTGAAAGCCCTAGCATCTGCAACGCCCTCTGACCATAGTCTGTCCTTGAGCAGGTAATCTCAGGATCGCACCTAATCATGGGTTGCCCTTGTGGAACCTTGATGCACTGCTACTGCCTAGTAGGGTGGCTCTGCTAGCTTTCTGTATTTTCCTTTTTCTTCTGCCTCTGTAGTCTCATTGTCTACCTTCCAAGTCAGACAACGCTTCCCTTCCCTGAAGAAACAAACTCTGGCAGGGCCACTACGACTATGAATCCATTAACTAGGTAAGGGTGTTTCATGGGCTTAAACATAAACATTTACTTATTTAAAAATATCAGATTTGCAAACCTTTGTGTCAGAGACTCAGTTGCAAAGGCACCTCGTTAAAACTAGTACAAATACAGCACAGTTACCAAGTCAAAAAACAATGGCTCGGAGAGCAGACTGTTATAACAATCATTCACTGGAGATGCATGGGTAGCAATAGATAAACAGATTACATAGTTTAGGCACACAGGCACCACATCAAGAAGACCAAAGCAGTTCAAACAATATACTATAGCTAAAGCAAATAGACATCAGGAGTCAAAGAGAGCCCAGAGTGTTCACATGAAGGCTGTTGCATATATACTAACTGGATCAAAGTACAGTACAGAGAAAGGGCATATTTAAGCAATGAAGTACGACATGGTGTGTGTCATGTAATAATGTCTCTCATGGGGTGGGTAGAGCATGAGGCAAAGTCGAGTGCTTCCACCACCCCCAGAGTGACAATATTACAAGATAACACACACCCTGGAGTGCCTTATTGCAATTATACAATGCTTGTGGTTATATACAGAATAAAAATAAATTTTAAAGGATGTTTTTGTTAGTGTGGAAAATATTTCTTAAGAGAAATGCAAGGAATGATCCAACCAAAGCTACGTGATGTTACTGTGTAATAACATCACTGTTTCAGTGGGTCAAGCACAATCAGCTTCTTACATTTTTCCTTTCCATTGTATAATTAAAAATAATGCCACCAGTTGTATTACAGTTACCTATATGTTTTGCATTTTATTCTATGTACTGTTATAGCAATCAACTCAACAGAACCAGGCCATCATATACATGAAGGTCCTGTACCCTAACTTAAAACAGTGCTCAGACAACTGTATGTTGTGACAAGGTAGAAGATAAAACACAATGTTGAGACAAGTTTTTGAAGACATTTGATGCGTTTCATTGTTTGTTTGTTTTTAGAAACTGATATACAGTTTACACATAAAATTCATATAATATAAAAGTGCATATGCCCAAATGTCAATGTAAATTTGACATATTTCATTACAAGCTGTTCTGTTGAAGTAAGCCATTACTATATGAGGCCTAAAAATGGGCATCAGGTAAATGTAAACTGGGGTAGGTGTGTTATTGAGGGTATTGCATAGTTTATCTCTTATTGCTGCTCCACTGGATCAGCAATATTTGCACAAGCTGTGCCCAGTCTAGATTTTACAGCTCTGGCTTGGGTCTGGTGATCTGGGTTTTACCCATACCCCACTGCATGTGGCTTAGTGGTATACTGTACAGATGGCTACAAAGTCTAAGCCATTGAACGCTGAAGTTTCAGAAAACCATTATGCTAAAAATATCAAGACTCATTCCCTTCCTCACTCCCCAGTCACAATTAATCCTCTACAAAAATCATGCTTAAATACTGGTGCCTCTACATCCACACCACTAAGCTTTTAATACCAACATGCTTCTTCTGCTGCTCTGATCAATTCCATCTGTGATCTGCTCAACCCTGGCTTTATAAAAGTATTTAATTATTTTTAGAGGGGCTCCTGGTTGTGACCAACATCAAACAAACAACTGAAGTCCAGTGTGCCCCCACCACCACCACCACCAACTGCCTGCCTGAGAATGAAGCTGGTATACTAGTTGGAAAAATGCAAGGCTGGGTCTCTTATTATGCAGTGTCCAGCAAAGATGGTGTTGTCAAATGGCTTAATGAGGTGCTGTGAGGTGCCTATGGAACTTGTCGGTAGAAAGTTCCAGGGACACAGTCATAAAAACTGGAATTACAGGTTCCAAGGAGTAACTAACTCAGGAGGAATGTTAGAAGTCAACTCCAATATAAACTGAGCTAGGAAAAAGTAAATAGGACACAAAAAAAAACAGAATTTTGTTTCTAAAGTGAGTTGCTAATTGCAACTGGTATTTTAACGTGCAAGTCAACTCCACGGCGCTTATTTAGATTAGGGGACACATAGTGCCCTGCAACTGGAATTCTGCGGATTACGGTAGTCGTCCCTTGAAACGGCGGTAATTAGCCACCCTTTTTTAACGTCAGTTCTCCACGCCCATGTTACTGTACTGTCCCCCCGAACAAATAGGTAACTTGAAAGCATGAGACTCACTTATTCTTTCTGTTATGCCTTTTTTTTTATTATTAGGTTTAACACTGAAAGCAAGAATATTTTACGTTACGGTTAACATCCTCATTTTACACATTTTGGTAGTTAAGTTCTGTGGGGGCTCCACCCCCGCCCCAGATCCAGGAATATGTTTTGCTATTGCAAAAGCTACACATTTTGGTCATTTGTTCTGTGGGGGCTCCCTTCCCCACGCCCGGTCCAGGAATATGTTTTGTTATTGCAAAAGCTACACATTTTGGTCGTTTGTTCTGTGAGGCCCGCCCCCCACGCCCCTCGGGTCCAGGAATATGTTGAAACAATTAAACTGAATATTTTCCGTTACGATTTACACATCCTCAGTTTAAACTAAACTACACATTTTGGTCGTTCTGTGTGGGCATGACTTATCAGTGACTGCGGCCGTATTTCTCACTAGGAGCACTCACTTCCAAGGTGTGTCCCCTAAAGTAAATATATGCCAACTCCACTTCTCAAACTTAAAAAGAAACATACACTTCATCACAGACTGTATTTACCAAGTACTGTGCCCATTTTAGTATATAAATGTTTAAGAAATACCTGAAAGCTGTCTATTTTCCACAGAAGGTAAATCCTTAGTAGTTTCAGACACAGTCTTTCCCTTTGAGACACCAGGTGACTGATAATTATTTGTTCCAAGGGTTTTTAAGTCAGTTTGAAGGCATAAAATATTTTCTGTTCTCATACTCCTTAAAAAAATGCAGGGATTCCACAGACTTCTTGTGTTCCTAGGTCCAGCTCCCAAACTAGTGAATCATATTTCAGCATAATAGATCCGCCTCATGCCCCTCCCACATGAATAAAAAAAAAAAAATGGGCTGGATCTTTAGGAGCTTCTTGGGTGGAAGAGGGTTGGATCTTACTTCCCCCAAAAAAACAATGCTGCCTCCCACTACTCAGGTTCCAGTTCTTGTACCACCTATTTAAGAAAGAAAGTTGTACCCTGCAACCATTGAGTAACATGAAACCGTATTTATTTGAGGTTGGAAAACATTTCTTGGAGGAGACTATTTACACCTTCAGTCAGTTCCATGGACAGAAAACATGATATCACTCCTTTGTACATGCAAAACTCCTGTAGGCTCTGCCCACAGTAGCAAAACTCCTGTAGGCTCCACACAGTCATAAAATGGCAGCAGTGCTCCCACGCCTTCACTCCAGACCAAAAGGCTGCAATGCCCTCTGCTCTCTTCTTTCCACCCAAAACCTAGCAAAAGAAAAGCTTTCTCCTCCCTACCTCCCACCTACCTAATGGCAGTAATGCTATATCCTTCCCCAATCTCATAGGTCTCATAGGTCATTACTAGGCCAAGAAGACAAAAGTCCATAACAGCCTGCCATTTTAATACCCAGTAATACCTTGTTTAGTCAGATAATCATCTAATGGTTTCTTAAATTCATTCATGGAAGAACTGGCCACCACTTCTATTGGCAGACCATTCCAGATACTAGTAATCCTTTTACTAAACCAGTTTTTCCTAGTATTTGTACAGTAAGAGCTAATCTGAATTTGAAGTGGGTGTGCTCTAGTGTCGTATAGCTGCATCCTTAGTTCGATTCCCAGTTGTTGCCATAGGTCATCGTCCAATAGTGCTCTATATACCATGCACATGTCACCTCGGCACATAATGGCAGCAATAATCTCTCCTCTCCTCACTTCCCCAGACATAATCTCAGCAATGTTCTTTTTCTACCCCTTCCCATAACGGTAGTAACGCCTCTGCAACCACCCCTCACCCTAGACCAAATGAAAGCAGGATATTTTCTTCTCTCAATATGATCCTACACCCAAAAGTCTTGCCTGATCCCAGTTTTTAAAATCCAGTGTAGCCTACCTCCGCCCATCTCAGCCACTACCTACCTAGGAAGGAAAAGGATGGTATTTGCAATTCTCAGAAGAAGCCAGAAGGTGAAGGAAGGAAACATATTCAATTCAGTGCTTTAGAGTAACTGGTAATTGGTATTTTTCTTTTAAACTTAGATTGTAGGCTTGTAGTGACACTATACTTTCTTTCTGTGTTGTCTTTACTTGTAATTGTTTTTGGGCTGTTGAAAATTTAAAACCTAGTGGTGGTGTAATTCTGTGCTGTCTTTAATTGCTGCAAATATGCCCTGATAAATCTGATTGACAGGAGCTAAACACAGGGTATAGTAAGAGGTGTGAAGTAGGAGGGGCATAAGGGGGAAGAAGACCACCCTCAGCACGACAAGTGTTTTGACTCATTTATTTATTTATTGGTTTCTTTTTCCTTAAAAAAAAATATATATCTGATGATCAGTTACAGGATTTTTAGTACTGTAAATAAATAAAAAGAGAACTAAGAGAGCTTCAGTAGCAGATAAGTAGTGGAATTGCAGTATAATGTGGGGAGTGGTGCAATGCAGTGGCTGTGGGGCAGCCATATTCAGGCGGACCTTCTGGACACTGAGGTGCTGCCCTATCTGCATGCATCTCTCGGGACTGCGGGATGAGGTAGCCAGACTCAGAGCTGAAGTAAACTGGGTCAGGAGTACCATCACCCCTATCCAGGACCACCCAGTCCAATGCAGCTGCCTCAAAGGATGCAGAGACGAGGAGCACTTGGATGACAGTGGGCTCAGGGAGGGTTAGAGCAGTCAGGCAGAGGCACATCCCAGATCCTATTCTCTCAAGAACTCATATGCCACACTGGCAAATGAGGACAACCAAATAGAGGTACCCAGGAAGTGGAAGGAAAGGATGTGGAGGTTAGGCAAGGAGGTGACCTCAGTGGGGAAAGCAGTGGACCCCAGAGGAGGAGGACGCGAATCCTGGTGGGGGACTCCATCGTAAGAGGGATCCAGCTAGGAACACAGGAGGGGGAGGACAGGGAGGTGAGGTGCTTACCAGGTGCCACGGCATGGAGGGATGGAAGGAAGATACTGGGGATCACTGGGAAGGCAAGACGGGAGGGTGAGCTGGATGTCATTATCCACCTAGGTACTAATGACTTGGCAAATGGGGAGCCAAAGGAAGTTCAGGAAGAGTTTAGGAAACTGGGAGGGGTCTCAAGCAAGTAGCTACTTCTGTCACTTTCAGAAGTACTACCTGTGAGAGGCAAGGAGAGCATAGGAGTGCATGCACCAGGAACTTTAACTCATGGTTGAAGAACTGGTGCTGTGAGGAAGGGTTTGGATTCATTGGTGACTGGGGACCCACCTGGAGGGATGGAGGTTTGTTCAAGCCTGACGCCTGCATCCATCCTGAGAGAATCAAGCACTCAATGATAAGTTTAAATGCTACATTGACAGCATTTAAACTAGCAAAGGGGGTGGCAGGCCAGCAAGGACGGTACCTACTTGCTCACCCCCACAGCTAGTAGTGGAACCAGTGAACCAGAGGAGTGGCTATCTCTGCAAAGCAGTGTGCAAAAGATGGAGATTAGTGTCCAAAGGTGGATAAGCAGAAAAGGCAAAATTCAGCAGAAGGGCAAACAGCAAGGAGAACCAGGGATAAATGACAACCAAGGAAGGGGCTGAGTAGAACAGGAAGCAGTCTAGGGAGGTCAAATCATGGAAAGCCATGTGTGCAAATGCCAGGAGCCTTAGCAACAAGATGGAAGATCTGGAGGCTGTCATGGTACAGTCAGACCTGGACATTGTGGCCATCACTGAAACCTGGTGTAATGATAACCATGACTGGGAGATGGCCATACCCGCTACAACATATTCAGAAGAGACAGAGCAGGCAGGAAGGGAGGAGGAGTGGCACTGTATGTGAAAAATGACATAAGGGCCATACAGATCCAGGAGGAACAAAATGGGGAGAGATACTGTGGGTTGCTGGAAAGGAAAATGGGCCAGCCATCCACACAGGTGTGGTCTATAGACCACCAGCCCAGGAGGAAGAAACAGATAGGAGTTGATGCTAGCCATCCAAAGGATGGCAGACAAGGGTGAGTAGTACTGGTTGGAGACTTCAATATACCAGACGTGGACTGGAGCATCCCAGCAGCAGCATCAACTAGGAGCAGATTTATCCTGGACTCTTTCAGGGTGCCTGCCTCAAGCAACTGGTCATGGAACCAACTCGCAGAAGGCAATACTGACCTTGTGCTCACAAACAGGGACAGTGTGATGGGGTAACAGTGGGGGAGCACCTGGGTAACAGTGCACCAGTCATTGTGGTTTGAAATCACAGAAAGGGCAGAACCAAACCACACAAAAACACGTATCCTGGATTTTAGGGGGCAGACTTTGGGAAAATGGGAGATACTTGAAGAGGCATTAAGGGAATGGGACAGGAATCAGGGGTTGAGGAACAGTGGGCAGTATTTAAATGGGGATTATAAGAACAACAGAATTATGCATTACAGGTTAGCAAGAGGAAAAGGAAGAGGGAGACCATTATGGTTTTCAAAGAGGTAGCAAAGAAAGTGAAAGCCAAAAAGATTGCATTCAGGCAATACAAAAGACACAGGCAGAAGGGGATAGGAGAAGTACCAGGAGAAACAAAGGAGGCAGGGAAGTCAGTAAGGAAGCCAAAGCTCAGACAGAAGAACACATTGCAAAATCAGTGGGTAAAG
The DNA here is from genome assembly GCA_016271365.2 of Neoceratodus forsteri. Classification (NCBI taxonomy): domain Eukaryota; kingdom Metazoa; phylum Chordata; order Ceratodontiformes; family Ceratodontidae; genus Neoceratodus; species Neoceratodus forsteri. The sequence goes on from CM057449.1 coordinate 340,840,023, forward strand.
GGACAAAACCTTTACAGGTACATAAGTGAAAAAGAAAGACAAAGGGAGGATAGTGAGACTGAAGGGGAGGATGGAGCCGTGGAGGATGACAACAATAAAGCTGACATATTGAACAGGTATTTCTGCTCAGTCTTTACTAAGGAAGAGGGGGTAATGGGTCTGAAGGGAGTACAAGGGTGAGAATGGTGCAGAAATGGACACAAGTCCCTTTACACGAGAAAGGGTCCTGAAGGAACTGGAAGTAATAAGAGCTGATAAAGCAATGGGCCAGATGGGTGCACCCCAGGTCCTTAAAGAACTAAGAGAGGTGGTGGCTGAACCTCTGGCTATCCTGTTCAGCCAATCACTGGAAACAGGAGGTACCCAAAGACTGGAGGACAGCAGATGTAGTCCCCTTTATACAAAAGTGGGAACAAAGAGGAAGCAGGGAACTACAGACCAGTCAGCCTCACCTCGGTAGTGGGAAGATCATGGAAGCACTACTGAAGGAGAGATTGGTGGAACATCTGGTTGTCAATGGACTACAGGACCCAAGGCAGCATGGTTTCACCAGGGGAGGTCATGTCAGACCAACCTCATTGAATTTTTGACTGGGTGACTAGGAGGTGGATCAGGGGAGGGCAGTGGACATGGCCTATCTGGACTTCAGCAAGGCCTTTGACACTGTGCCACATAGAAGACTATTACACAAACTGGGGAATATGGGTGTGGGCAGGACACAGAGGGTGGTGGTAAATGGCTGTCACTCCACAGAGGGAAGAGTAACCAGTGGGGTACCACAGGGATCAGTGCTGGGACCGGTCCTATTCAACATCTTCATCAGTGACATTGCACAGGATCTAGAAGGCAGAATTTCACTGTTCGCTGATGACACAAAGCTCTGTAACAGAGTAGACACACCAGAGGGTGTAGACAGAATGGGAAGGGACCTGCAGAAACCTGAAGAATGGTCAGGGTTTGGCAGTTGAAATTCAATGCAAAGAAGTGCAAGATAATGCATATGGGGCACAAAACCTGGCACAATATATCAGTTGGGGGTGGAGGATATAGCATGCACCAAGCAGGAAAGGGATCTTGGGGTTGTCATCTTTGATGACCTCAAGGTAGGAAACAGTGTGACAAGGCATCAGGTAAAGCAAACAGGATGCTGGGATGTATAGGCAGGGCATCACCAGCAGGAAAAGGGAGGTCATAATTCCGCCTATACAAGACACTAGTGAGGCCCCACCTGGAGTACAGTGTACAGTTCTGGAGACCATACCTACGTAAGGACATAGACAGGGTAGAGAAGGTTCAGAGGAGGGCAACAAAGATGGTGCATGGGTTGCATCACAAGTCCTATGAAGACAGGTTGAAGGAACTGAACATGTACTCCTGGAGGAGAGGAGGGAGAGAGGGATATGATAGAGACATACAAGTATCTTACAGGGAGGAACAGGGTGCAGGAAAACACTATTTTAAGCTAAAAGATGTTTCAGGACTAGAGGGCATGGGATGAAGTTGGAGGAGGACGATTCAGAGGAAACATGAGAAAGAATTTCTTCACAGAACGGGTGGTGGACAAGTGGAACACCCTGCCAGAAGAAGTGGTGGGGGCTGAAACAATCACGGGATTTAAGAATGCATGGGATAGAGATAAAGGAATTCTAGAGGGCAGGGGTAAGGGGAAACAGACTTCTAGGAAAACAAACTGAACTTACAAGCTCAAATGGGCAGACTAGGTGGGCCATAGGCCCTTATCTGCCGACACTGTCTATGTATCTATGTAATGCTCTCCAAACAATTTTATCACAGAATGTTAATACACTGGGGGCTGCCTGCCAGATTAGGGAAGTAGAAGAGATAGGGCTGCCAGTTAAACAGTCAAAATTTGATTAAATCAAATTGGGGGTGGGCTACACTGGATTTATTCTTTGATAACATTATCTGTTTACCAAAGAATTAAAAAAAAAAAGACTACTGTATTGAACGGTCAAGCTATTTGTGCTGTAAAAGAATTGAAGCTAAACTGATGCTCTGAGTAAATATACTTGTCCTCAGAGGCATTTTTTACTTGATGCAGTGAGTTTGAAATCTGTCTTGCCCACCCTTGCATATTGTCCTGCAGCAACATATAAATGTTAAAAAAAAATGTAAAAATGTTTCATCTGCAATGTCATTTTGATTTTCTCTATTTTTTCAATTTGTTTTTCTCTTCCCTTACTTTCCACATTTTAGATAAATAATCTTTAGCTTAATCTTTTAAATATCTTCAGTCTATCCGACATTCTCTCATTCTTTTCCTGTCCCAACAATTTTTTTTTTATTTACTTAGCAGTCCCTTTGCTTGCATTTCTCTAAACCCTATAAGATAGCAATTGCCCTGCCCCCGACAGCACTTCACTCGCCTCATAGTTTTAGAACAGGTAAACCCATCCCTGCTCATCTCAACCACACCACTTTCCTAACAAGCCTTGAGAATGCCATTGAGTGGTCCTGTAGATTTAAATGCATGTTGTTATCCAGCCCAACACTGTACAGTAATCCTTTGCCTCTTCCTGCCTCAAACATATTGTAAAGTCTCCTCTAAAGCCCAGTTTACATACATTTCCCTCTGTGCAGCGCATCAGCCCGTGCATTCCGTCTGATGCACTAAAGTCTCCATTGTGGACAAACTCACCACATCGGGTTAACTGTTGCTCCGCTCCAGTTTCTGTGATGGTCAAATTGTGGGGATGTGTACTGCATTGAGCGCATCATCCTGCAGTGTAAACTGTTTATGCGCTCGATCCACTGTGGTCCAGTATTTCCCAGCACAGATGGATGCTCAGCCCACCTAGCTTGGATACTCCTCTCGGCACCATCTGCTGTGCTTGACCATCAGGAGGTGTAAACCTAATTTTACTGGGTTACAATAGAGCGCAGCAAGATGGCAGCAGAGCATAAGTAAAGCACCCCAGTGGTGTAAACAGGGCTTTAGACATTACTCTGCCCCCTCATAAAACAATAAATACCAACCATACACATCTAAGCCCCAAAAGGCATTCCTCCCACAGCTTCACTGAGTCACTGTTTTTATATTGGCACCAATTTTTGGTCCAACAGTGTAGGACAATCCTCTGCCATTTCCTATTATTACTGGACCCAAATACCGGATTCAGGTTCTGTATGGCTTTGTAAGCGGCACTACAAAACACTACTGGGATAAGAAAAAGCATTCTAGCCCATTAGCAGTGACAGGAAAAGGCAATGGATCATCATGCAACCTTGACCAAAAAAGGGGTGCCAATAAAAAAAGAGTAGGGTGACTCAAGGGGGGGAGCTGTCAAAGCTGGGTGGGGATGGTTTGAGATGGTTGGGGTGAATTTTAGTTCTTATAAAGCTACAAGCAGGCAGAGGAATTGCTTGAAAGGAGTTGTGTCAGTCTCTGTCTCTCTTACTGGAGCAATTTCAGTGCAATTTCTGCAGCCAACCCCAAATTCTGTGGCAAGTCATAATTTCTTCGGCAATCACTGTGTGCCGCAGAACCACAGAAAACAGTGGGCCTTGACTAAGACCCTGGCGATGACAGGCCACAACCAGACACGATTTTATAATGAGTTTTAATGAGGTTTACAGTGCTACAGTTGTCACGCTAACATCAGTTTTAAGAATTATACAACTCATTATTCATGCTTAGTGAGTGAGCATGGATTTTTAATTGACACAGAGTAAGTTAACATTACTGGTATGTGAAGTCAGTCAGTCAGTCAAGTATCAGTAATTATTACTTTTCACTTTTCTCATTGAAGAGTCACTGTGAAAGCTACCAAATTAACTTAGCAAGCTGGACAGCACATACAGAGAGTAAGAGACTGTCGAGAGGAGAAAGACAGATTATAGTGTCCTCTAGTACACAGTAATAGCTGAGGATTCATTAGATTAATTCTATAAAAGAGGAAGCATGAACGCTGGTGGTTAAGTGACCCAGAATAGGGCTACTTCCAAGGGCATCTTCAGGCCAACACAGAATAGCCTCACATGATTGGAAATCTTCCACATAGGACCAAAGGACCATTTGACAGTTACACAGAAACAAAGGGACATAGAAGTTGATGGCAGATAAGGACTGTATGGCCCACCTAGTCTGCCCATTTTCCTACCTAATGCAATACTGTAGACCCCTGCTGATCTGTGGCTTACCCTCTCCCCTATTGCAAGGGTATTCTTATGTCTATCCCACGCATTCTTAAATTTCTCTTCACCATTTCTGCCCCACCACCTCCGGGCTGTTCCAAGCACCCACTACTCTTTTAGTGAAAAAGTACTTCCTCATGTTGCCCCTGAGCATACACCCCAGCCTCATATCATGCCACCTTGTTCTTGTACACCTCCTTTTCTGAAAGATGCTACCTCCTGTACCTTGTTTATACCCATGAGGCACTTGAACGCCTATCATACCTCTAGTCTTTCCTCGTATGACTTTTGGTGCAGTCCTTGCATCATTTTTGTTCCTCTCTGACTGCCTTTATTTTGTCTGTGTCCTTCAAGATGCAGCCCTCAGAACTGGACACAATTCTTCAGATGAGGTCTCACCAGTGATCTCCATAGTGGCATAACCACCTCTTTTTTTGCTGGGGACACCTTTCCCTATGCACCCCAGCATCCCACTGGCTCTCCCCACAGCCTTCTCACATTGTTTTGGTTACCTTTAGGTAATCAGATATGATTACCCCCAGGTCCCTTTCTTGACTGGTGATTGTCAGTACCCCCCTCCCCCATCCTGTACTCCTCCCTTGGATTTCTGTGCCCCAAGTGTATGATTCTGCTCTTCTTTGCATTGAATCTTAGCTGCCACACTCTCGACCACACCGGGGGAACCGGGGAGAGGGGATTCTCAGCTTCTCCAGCCGACAACCCGCTAACGGGTCGAGAAAATCTTGACTGCGTCGAACGGAGTCTCGGTCAACTGGCCTGATGGGGACACCGTGAAGCCAGCGTGGCGCGGGTGTCCACCAAGTCGACTGTCGACAAGGGAGGGGGATCTTCTCCCGCTCCCAAGAGCGCCGACAGAGAGACTTACTTTTGCTCTTTGGACCTGGAAAAGGTCCCGAAGAAGTTGGACCTCACCCTTGGTCGAGAGGGTCAGACAAAGCTCCTTAAAAGAAGCCGAGCACGAGGCACCGAGAGAGAGCGGGACAAATGCCGCAGCCGAGGTAGAAGCAGCTCAAGGCCGCTTCCTCTTCGAGGAGCCAATCATCTGTCGGCTGATCCGCCGAGCCCGCCATGACACCGCCAATCGGGCCTCTTTAGATTTCACCGTAAATTTTTCCTCGGGCGCCCTAGTTGTATAGAGAGCAGCACGGTAATCAAGGATGTAGGTCAAAAGGAAGAGCACAAGTCGCAGGCCTGCAGGTCGTGCTCAAGGCTCCAGGCAGTAGACGTACGTGGAGTGCGGATCCGCCCTAGACATCTTCTGCCCGCAAGGGCACTCCGAAACCAGGAGTCGATTTGTCCATCGTAGCTGCGAGGAGAAGACCAAGTCTTTAGTAAAAACTTTTGATTTCTGAACTTCAAGAATTAGGAACCAGTCTTTAATCGCAGAGCGTTAAGGAGGGAACCTGAGCTTCCAAGCGGTAAGGAAGATCTGGCGTCATGGGGCGGAGCCGAGAGTTTTACCACCCGGGTGGGTGGGAGGAGCCAGCTTGAAGACCTTCCGGCAAGATTTAAAGCGGCAAGGAACCTGCCAATAAGTGTGGATGAACAACATATCCATGTCCCTAGAACCTGTTTTTCTAGGGATATGTACATGGTGTTCTAGCCACACTTCTGGCAGACTCCTAGCAGTTCTCTGGAAGAAGAGGGCAAGGAGCACCCCCCCTACTTAGGGAATGAAGACTGGAGAACTGAGGCCCAAAAACTAGCATCCTGTCATTACTCAAGGTCAATGTGATAGTGGGAAATGAAGGTGTGTATTGACTTCCAGGTAGCAACCCTACAGATTTCCTGGACAGGTACATCCCTGGGAGCAGCCACTGAGGTAGTGGTATGACGGGTGGAATGAGCCCTTAGCCCTACCAGAGGTTCGGTAGTTGCTGCTTGCTTGCTGCTGTTAGATTATCTTGCACAACCTAGTTGCACTACTGACAGCGTCAACCAGTGCTACTGAGGGTGAGGCAATGAGGATGGAAAACTGACAACTGCTACATGCACTTTTGCTAACTGGCTTTAAGGCAAGTATGAATTTGGAATGATGGTGGTTGAACGATGACAGAATGGAGTTAAGGTTGCAAATATTTATGCATTTTTTTATGTACATATTGTTTACATACAGTTGGCTGTCATTAATTAATTTAGAATGAGGCTGGCTGAATGAAGACAGGAAAGGAGTGTGGTTAAGTTAAGGCTGGAAATAGTTTCATTTTATTTATACTCCGTTTTGTGTGTTAGCCACTGCACATGCACAAGGGAGTGAGAGGAGGAGCAAGGAAGATATTATCATAGTAAATGCTGTGGGGGGGGAGGGGGATCTTACCTGACTGGTGGGCTACCTGGCCGCATAGCATCTAGTTTTGAGCAGAGTATGAGGGGGGATATGTCTGAGCTGGCCTTGTGCTGCAGCTGGTGAGGACTGGAGCTGGCAGAGAGATCCCACAGGTCATTTGATTTTGTACAGTCCACTACACCAACTGTGTTGGCGTGCCAGACGGGTTATTATAGTCCCATACTTTGATATGTGGCAAGGGTATGCCTTTGTGGGTGGGCAATGGTACTGGTACAGGGTTGGTGCCTGGGTGGAAGGAAGGAAGGAAGAAAGGAAGAAGACCATGGTATTAACTTGGCTTTGTAGTACTACACTACTTCTACTACTACTACTTCTTTTGTTAATTGTCAGTGAATAGTTACATAACACAGTTTAATACGTGTGTCACTCCTAAACATGGTAAAATGCTTTAATTAACTTATCTTAAAAAATAACATTCAGTATGTAGGAGCACAGATTTGATAGGCAGGAGCACATATTTTTTGGTCTTTATTTATCTTGCCAATGTGTGCGCCTAAATTCAAAGGAAGCACACCGTGCAAAACTTGACGCCATCCCTGGCTTGAAGATGTTCCAGCAAGCCTTAAAGGGGAAAGAACACTGCCAGAAGTGTGGACAGAACACCATATCCACATTGCTAGAAACTTCATTTCTATTTGGAATAAGAGACTGTTTAATTTCTCAGAAACCAACCCAAGCAAGGTGGTTGGATAAGCTCCAGACATTTTCAAATAAAATGTGTTATTTTAAAACTCAAGGCACTGTGTCTAGGTTTAAATTTTCAGATGTGATTATTGACCAAGTATGAAACAGATTTCATATTACAATTAGAGAAAGAGAGATGGGAGCATAACACATCGGGAGGAGGGAAAACTTTGACTTGCCCTTGTTCAGACGGTCAGTGAAGTTTAGCTTTTGCAAAAACTGCATTTTGGGAAGCCTCTGCGTTCAGATTTTCACAGTCAGTCAGACACAACTGAAAGAAACTATTCTCATCTCCCTCCAGCCCCACCACATCATTACCCCTTGTTGAGTGGACTTCACTTCCCATGAGGGTGGATCTGGTGATGCTGGAGTAATAAGTTAGTTGGGTCCCCATCCTTCTGGTCTGTGTCCTGCTCAGTGGCCTCCTCCCTATTGTCACATGCATCCCATCTTCACCATATATTCACGTGTTTCTCAACAGACAGCAAAGTAGTAGTTATTCTCCATCAAGGGCTCTTTCTAGTACACAGTTTTTCTACCAGAACTCTTAAAAGAGCTACGACGCATAAAATACGCCAGCAGATAAAGGCCTAGAGGTCTATCAAGTCTGATCAAATGTGCAGCTAGCATCCTTATTCTGCCGCTGCCCCTCCTTCCACCCTTCTCCTACACTGACCCTCCCCCATGTCCTGTCCCATTCCCTTTTGAAGCAATCCACTTTCTACTGGATACCCCTTCTGCAGGTAACGCATTCCACCCAGCTACTACCCTCTCTCTAAAAATGCGTCTCCTCATCTAACTCCTGAACCTTCCTCCCTCCAGTCTCATATCATGGCCCCTGGTGTCCCTCCACTCCCTTACTTTCAACAACCCCTTTGTACCCATCATGTTTATTCCTTTCATGTACTTAAAGGTTTCACTCATGTCCACCCTGTCCCTCCTCTCCTCCAGCGAGTACATGTTCAATTCCCTCAGCCTCCTCTCATATGATACTGTAAGTTCCCCAGTCCCTTAATCATCTTTGTCGCCCAGCGCTGCACCCCCTCCAGTAACTTAATGTCCCTCTTCAGATACAGGTGCCAGTACTGCATGCAGTACTCCAGGTGCGGTCTAACCAATGACCTATACAGTGGCAGAATCACCTCATTCCTCCTCGAGGATATACCCCTTGCAATGCAACCCAGCATTTTGTTGGCCTTTGCAGCTGCCTTCCTACATTGTGCCAAGTTGTCCATTGACCCTGTAATGAGCACCCTCAGATTCTTCTTCTCCTCCTCTGTCTGGGCTAGCTGCACTCCCCCCAGCTGGTAACTCCTCCATGGGTTCTTCATCCCAAAATGCAGCACCTTGCACTTTTTGGCATTAAACCCCAGTTGCCAGGTGTCTGACCAGTTTTCAAGCTTTGCCAGATCATCCTGCAACCCCTGCTATTCCCCCTAGGTCAGTTCACCACTGCTCCCATCTTGGTATCATCAGCAAACAGACTGATCTTGCTCTTAATGTCCAATGATATGTCTGCAATGAATATCCCAAACAACACTTGTCCCAACACCGAGCCCTGTGGAATGCTGCTCGTCACTACCCTTGGGTGTGAGTGCTCCCCACCCACCACCACTCTCTGTTGCCTTCCCTGAAACCAGTTCCTTACCCATCTCACTAGCTTTGCACCCGCCCGTGTGCCTTCTAACTTACTTCCCAGCCTTCCATGCGGCATCGAGTTGAATGCCTTACTGAAGTCCAGATACAAGACATCCACTGCATGGCCCCTGTCCAGTTGGCTAGTTGCCCAGTTATAGAACTCCACCAGGTTGGTTTGGCAGGATCTGCCACATATGAAGTCATACTGTTTGCCATCCTTTGTACTGTAGGAGGGCCACCAGCCTCTCCTTCAGAATAGTCTCCATTAGCTGACCCACGATGGATGTGAGGCTCACCGGTCTGTAGCTCCCCGATTCATCCTTGGGCCCACTCTTGTGGAGGAGCACCACATGAGCCACCCTCCAGTCCTGAGGTACACACCCTGAGTGTAGTGACGCATTAAATAGGTCTGCCAAAGGTCCCGACCTCTGCCAGCTCCCTTCAGTACCCTGGGGTGGATGCCATCTGGGCGTGGCGCCTTGTCTACCCTCAGTGCCTTCAAACCTCCAACTCTGCCCTCCATGATTTCCCATCTGTCACCCTCCCCCATTTCTGCCATTCCCCCCTGGGTGTCACCCTCTCTTCTCCTTAGTAAATACAGAGCAGAAGTACTCATTTAGTGCTTCTGCCTTATCGCACCCCGCTTCCACCCAACCCTCCTTTCTAATCTTACTATGTGGTCCTTACAGCTCCGTTTCTCCCTGATGTACCTAAAGGTCCTTCTCCCACTTCTTAATGCCTGTGGCAGCCTGAGCTCCATAGATGCCTTGGCTCCCCTTACTGCCCACGTCACCTCCTTCGATTCTATCAAGTACTCCTCCCTGTCTTCCCTCCTCCCTGTTTTCTTTTACCTTCTAAAGGCAGCTCTTTTCCTCCTTACCTTTTCCATGACCTCCTTGCTCAACCTGCTTGGTTTCCTAGCCCTAGCCTTCTTGCTCTGGGCCTTGCAGCAGGCTTTGGTTGCCTCCACTATCCCCAGCTTTATGAGCTCCCACCTCTGGTTAGTGTCCATACTAGGTTAAATTCTGGCCAGGTACCCTTTTTCCACTTCCATCCTCCCAAAGTCGGCCACTCCTGAAGTCCAGCACTCTTGTGCCAGATTCCACTCCTTCGTTGCCCATATCCAATGTGAGCCATATTATGGAGTGGTCACTCCCTGACAGCAGTTCTTCCTCCGTAACTTCTCTCACAAAGTCCCCATTTGCCAGCACAAGGTCAAGGGTACTGCCTAACCTGGTTGGTTCACTGACCATTTGCAGCAGGAAGCTGTCCTGGAAGGCATCCAGCAGTACCTGCTCCCTTCTGTTCCTGGTCGTTGGGGTACTCCAGTCCACTCCTGGGATGCTGAAGTCCCCCACAATCACCACACTACCCTTCTCGCAGGTCCTCCTGATCTGTCCTGCTAATTCAGGGTTTTATTTAACTCCAAAATTGATTAGCGCTTTTGCTCATAAAAGTGCTAAACACTGTGAAAATGCATAGCACTTGCCTCACTGTGTTTAACAAGCATAACACTTCTAGAAACCCATATAAATACTTTCTGTACAGTTAGCATTGTCCCAAGAAAAAAACTGCTAATCAATTATTTAAAACCCTGTAATTCCCTGTCTAACTCCTTTGTCTCAGATGGCAGCCTGTACACCATTCCCATTCTGAGAATCCTATTCTTGGAATCCTGGATTTGCATCCAAAGTGACTCCATAATACCCTCCTCCCCTTCTTCCCTTACACACTTCAGTCCTTCCTTCACACATAGTGCCACCTCCCCCTTTCCCAATCACCCTGTCCCTACGAAATAACCTGTTCCCTGGTACAGACAGGTCCCAGTCATTGTACTGGGTGGCCCATGTTTCTGTGATGGTTGCAATGTCCACCTCTCCCTCTGCCAAGAGCACCTGTAACTCTGCAGTTTTCCTCCCAAGGCTCCTAGCATTAAGGATAACCACCTTTCACCCTTTCTCACCCCCTCCCATTCTGCCCTCCTTTCCTAGCATCACCAATAGTACTTGCCATTTGTCCTTTGTCACTGTTATGGTGGGTACTCATGTGTTCCCAACCTGTGGTCTCTGCATGTCTCTTGCCCATTTGCCACCCCCACTCCCTAGTTTCAAATTCCCAACTTCCTATGTACTCCTCCATCCTCTGTTTCAACACTTCTTTCCTCCTCACTCAAGTGTAGTCTGTCCTTGGCATAGAGACTACTGTCCTCCCAGGTCCCTCCCACCCCAACAGCCCATAGCCTTTAGCATAACACCAGGTTCTTAGCCATCCATTAAATTCCTCTATTCTCAGCTGCAAACTTTGGAAGCAGGGTGCGATAAGGCGGAAGTAATAAATGAGTACTTCTGCTCAGTATTTACTAAAGAGAAGAGGGGTGACACCCAAGATGGGAGAAATGGCAGAAGCAGAGGGAAGTGGTGACAGATAGGGAAATCATGGAGGGCAGAGTTCGAGAGGTTTGAAGGCACTGAGGTGGACAAGCGCTAGTCCCAGATGGCATCCACCCCAGGGTACTGAAGGAGTTGGCAGAGGTCCTTGCAGGACCTTGGCAGACCTATTTAATGCCTCACTACATTCGGGTGTGTACCTCAGGACTGGAGGATGGCTCATGTGGTGCCCCCTCCACAAGAGTGGCCCCAAGGATGAACCGGGAAACTACAGACCAGTGAGCCTCACATCCATCGTGGTGCTAATGGAGACTATCCTGAAGAAGAGGCTGGTGGCCCTCCTAGAGGCCAAGGACTACAGGACAGCAGACAGCATGGCTTCATACATGGCAGATCCTGCCAAACCAACCTGGTCGAGTTCTATGACTGGGTAACTAGGCAACTGGACAGGGGGCCATGCAGTGGATGTCCTGTATCTGGACTTCAGTAAGGCATTCACTCAGCCACATGGAACGCTGGGAAGGAAGTTAGTAGGCACAGGGGCGGGTGCAAAGCTGGTGAGATGGGTAGGAAACTGGCTGCAGGGAAGGCAACAGAGGGTGGTGGTGGGTGGGGAGGTCTCACACCCAAGGGCAGTGACAAGCGGTGTTCCACAGGGCTCAGTGTTGGGACCAGTGGTGTTTGGGATATTCATTGCAGACATATCATGGGACATCAAGAGCAAGATCAGTCTGTTTGCTGATGATACCAAGGTAGGCGCGGTGGTGGATGACCTAGGGGGATGGCAGGGGTTGCAGGATGATCTGGCAAAGCTTGAAACCTGGTCAGACACCTGGCAACTGGGCTTTAATGCCAAAAAGTGCAAGGTGCTGCATTTTGGGATGAAGAACCCAAGGAGGAGTTACTAGCTAGGGGAGTGCAGCTAGCCCAGATAGAGGAGGAGAAGGATCTGGGTGTGCTCATTACAGGGTCAATGAACAACTTGGAATAATGTAGGAAGGCAGCTGCAAGGCCAACAAAATGCTGGGTTGTATTGCGAGGTATATCTCGAGGAGGGAGGAGGTGATTCTGCCACTGTATAGGTCATTAGTTAGACCACACCTGAGTACTGTGTGCAGTACTGGCGTCCGTATCTGAAGAGGGACATTAAGTTACTGGAGGGGGTGCAGCGCAGAGCGACAAAGATGATCAAGGGGCTGGGGGACTTATCATACGAGAGGAGGTTGAAGGAGTTGAACATGTACTCACTGGAGGAGAGGAGAGACAGGGGTGACATGATTGAAACCTTTAAATACATGAAAGGAATAAACAAGACGGGTACAGAGGGGCTGTTCAAAGTAAGATAGGGGAGGGCCACCAGTAGCCATGATATGAGACTGGAGCGATGAAGGTTCAGGAGGGAGATGAGGAGACACTTTTTTACAGAGAGGGTGGTGGCTGGGTGGAATGCGTTGCCTGCTGAAGTGGTATGCAGTAGAATAGTGGACTGCTTCAAATGAGGATGGGACAGGACAAGGGGAAGGGTGGAAGGGAGGGGCAGCTGCAGAATAAGGGGTGCTAGCTGCACATTCGAGCAGACTTGATAGACCTCTAGGCCTTTATCTGCTGGCAAATTTCGTATGTTCATAGCTTTCCTGTTGTGCTTGCCTTGGGCACTGAAAGTATCTCTGAAAAAGTTACTTATCTTCCTGCCCCCTCACATAATTGTCGTAGTTCCACAAACCTCCTCTGGACTATATCAACTGTCATGTCAGCCAGGTCGTTCATCCCAAGATGTATAATTAAATGAGACTTGTCCCTACCCCTTCTAGCACATTTCAGAACAGACTGTCCCACCCTTTCCGCTGCCATTCCTGGCATGGCCTCCACCCAAATGTGACTATGCCTCTCCCCCTTGCTATCCCACCTGACTCCTCTTAGTATTGAGTCCCCCAGCACTAAGATTCTACCCCTCTTACTTCCTGCTTGCTTCCATTCATCTCCATCTCTCATTTCCAGCTCCTCTTCTTCCTCCTTCTGCACATTATTTCCCCCTTTTGCCCCTGTTGCAATTCTCCCAATAAAACTTCTCCCTCATCAGTTTGGTCCAGACATTTATCAATTACTACTCCAACTGCATCATTTCCTCTTCTCCTTCCTCTTTAGCAGTGCAAAACTATTTTCTGAAGACCTTCACAAATGCCCACCCCTCTCTCTTCATAGTGACCTGTTCTTCCTTTCCACCATGACTTTGCCACTTCTCTCCCTCCTCACAAGTCCCTATCTCCTCCTCCTTCCGCTTGTCTTTGTCTCCTGACCTGGCTTCCCTGGCAATCATTCCTCCTGGTCTGGGCCCCTTTGTCTCCGCTTCCCTTCTTCTGACCCTCTCCTCACCACCGTTGGCTCAAATCGTCCTCATCTCCCCTCCTCTCTCCCTCCAGTATTGGGCTAAACCCACCCCAGTCTGCCTTGCCTGTCTTAGTTCCTCCTGCAGACCCTCAATCTCCTTTCTAAGTTTCTCTGTGTGGTTGCACACTAAACATCCTCCCACACTCCAGGCAATTTTTAGAAAGACTGGTGCACCGCAGTTGTTGCAGCCTACCACCCTACCCATTGCTGTCGTTGCCCACCAGTGACCCCCGACCCTTCCAGATGAAGGATACTAAATACTCCCCCAAGTCTTCCCTCTTCCCCCATCAGTGCAAAACATTCTTTTCTTAATTTCCCTTACCCCCTTTGTTGTACGTTTAGATAAATTCAGCAACTGCTTTTTACTTTCCTATCCACACCCAAAAAGAGACTTTCAGTAACTATAGCACAACCTTCTTCAAACTCCTACTCCTCCTTTCCACAATGCAAATAGCAATGCAAAAAGTAACAATGAAAGCTCGTTGATTTGCAGTTACTTTCCTTCCACTGAGATAGCAGTTACCTCTTCAATCGCTGCTGTTCCTTTCCTGGATATCTGCTTCTGCTATGACAGGTGCATGTCCTTTGCCCGTTTGAGGAAGTGATGTCAGAAACCCTGGTATAAAGGAAATCACAGACCTGGGTGGTGGGGTGAAGGGCTGGGAGGGTGGACCAGACCAAGTCTTCCAGAAACAATCAAGTAGCTGAGGCCCCAGGTCAGACCATTAGCACCTTTCCCCCACTATGCACTAAACTCTGCAGCTAGTGAAGCCAGCAAAAAGGAATCATAATTCTACTCACAGCCCCAAAAATAGGTTTGTTACCAAAAGAAACAGGTCTCCAATTCAGACAGCCTCAACAACAACACATCAAGATAGGCCTGAATTTAGAAGATATGTATCCAATTCAAAGAAACTGCCCCAATTAAATCACACCAAATAGGTTTTAAATCAGAAGAAATAGGCTTCCACAAACGCAGCCTGCTACACAGTGAAACAACAAACAAATGAGCCCACTTACAGCCACCAAAATAGGTTTTAAAATTCCTATAGCCCCAAAACAATACCCTGTTAACCCCTTAGAAGTAGTAAGAAAGAAATGAAATAACCTTCTACCAAATAAAATCCACAAGAAACAATGTAAACAGCAAGAAGAAGCTACTATACTGGAACTGATCTGATCCTTCCCTACTGGATAAGCTATGCTTATTCATTTGTATTTATTCCTTAAAAGCAAAAGTATTTTTTCTTAATATTTTTTCTGCCCCTTCTGTCCAACCAGTCTCCTTGCCAGTCACCCTGGCACACCTCACCATGCATTTTAACTAACTCAACCATTTCTGTCATGTAAGTTTAAACCCTGGCGTCCTCCAAGTCTTACCTGTCCATGTCTTTCCCCAGAGAACATAATCCGATGAGCAGGACAGGGACTGGATAGTCAGGTGCAGGGCCTGTGGGTCACCAGTGTCATCCTGCTGGTGGGGAGGTTCCTCCGTATCTCCCCCAGAGGCGCAGACATGCAATGCCATCAGGATGCAGGCTGTGCACGTCCTCATTTTGTGTGTCAATGGTCACTGTTCCTCTATGCATTTCTGGTGGCCTGGGACTGCCTTCTCCCTAGCCTGTGTCGATGGTCACTGTGCCTCCATGCATTTCTGGTGGCCAGGGACTGCCTTCTCCCTAGCCTGTGTCGATGGTCAATGTGCCTCCATGCATTTCTAGTGGCCTGGTTCTGCCTTCTCCCTAGCCTCTGCTAGGGGTCAGGAGCATGCCAGGCTACATGCCCCCCCACCTTTAGAGGAAAGCCGTCCCATTGACGCGTGACTCTCCGATGTCCTGAGTTCGCGTTCGAATCCAGGTCATCAGTGCCATCACTGCGCCAGCAGACCAGCTTAAATGAAGAAGTATTGTTTCTTGTTTATTTCCCCCCACAAGCTGCTGCTGCCTCAATCTTGCGATCGATGGCCAAGAAGCAGAAATCTATTAAACTCTTTTCTTAGAGCTGTTATTTAAAAGTGCTGTGTAATGTGGTTTAGTTTTGTATAAATTAAAAATAATATCAATGCTATTTATTTCTCCCTAGCTGCTGCTTCCTCTCCTTGATTTCCTGCCAAAACTATTTGTCATAAAATAAAGAGCAATGCATGGCTAAGAAAAGTATTTTTTCTTTATCAAAACGCGCTCTGGAAAAGAGGTGTTTCACTACATGCTTCTGCCTCAAGTACCAAGTCTCCCCAGTTCCCTACTGAACAGCTCTTGAAAGAACTGTGTTTTATTTATCAATTACTGATGGGAATATGGAATTAAATCAAGTTCTAAAACAGAGCAGTTTCCCACTAGTGTCTGGCCAGCTTCTGCCTCACGGATGACTTCTGCTTACCTCTGTAACATTAACAAGTTTGATCATTTGGTCAGTGAGTGTCACACTGACTTTTCTCTTATTATTTTATTTATTATTTATTTATTTAAAATTTGGTGACCAGGTAGGCCTCACTGAGCCCCGAGGTCCCTTTTCAGGGGCGACCCAGGATAACAATACATATTTTCATACAGAGAAAGACTTGGGTTACACAGTAGTTTCAGGTGTGTGAGCAGGTTACAGCCATGGTTATCATTGTGCATCAGTTCTTACAAATATGTTGACAGTAGAATTAACAAAAGGTACAGAAGAAATGTAATTTTACATAGTAAGCTCATTGTTTACTACTGGCATGGTTCAGTGGAAAGTTAGCTATGGTACTATGCTCAGAGGGAAGCACCACTGAACCTGATAAGGTGCTTGGAGAATCTGGATATTAAGAGGACAGAAGCAAGTTGGGGGAGGGGGTCATGAGCCATGGCAATGACAAGTGCTAATATCAGACATATAGGCTTTGAGTCTGGTACGGAAGTTCATCAGTGAGGAGGCTTCCTCCACTAGGGGTGGGAGTTTGTTCCACGGGAGGGGATGAGTAGGAGAACGACCTGCCGCCAGCATTAGTCCTGACTCTGGGAACTTCAAGCAGTGTACGCCCAGATGTCCGTAGTCTCCTGGGGTTATGTTCGAGTGTGATAGTTCCAGCGATGCTGGGTGGCGCTGAAGGGCTGAGTAGCTTGAAGGTCAAGCAGAGCAGGGGTAGTGGAGATGAGAGGTCATCGAGGACCAGCGTAGCTGGGCAAGTGTGTCACAAGCGGTGGCGAGGGCCCTGGACCTAGTTGCTCCTGTCCGTGTTCCCACTCACTCAGCGCCCTAAGACTCTATGGTTTGATGAGTCTTTGAGGAACTGAGGAGAGTGGGGCCAAGGCTAGAGAGCCTGGTGGAAACCGCCTGGATGCTGACAGACTTAGGTTGATGGACCATTATGGTACCTATCAATCAGCAATCACCCGTAAGAAGGCAGAATTCCTGTCCAGGGAGATTGCTGCTTCGCGAAACCGACCAGCTCAACTCTTTCGGACTATCGACAGACTGTGCAATCCACTCTGTCTGCAGTCTAGAAGAGATTTTTCACAAATAAAGTGTGATGAGCTTGCTCGGTTTTTCACAGATAAGATTGCCGGCATTAGGTCGGATATCGGCCAGGCTTACTCTTTAAGGGTTTGCGGTGATCGGCGAGGGGAAACAAACACCTGTGTCACCTGGTGTGACTTTGGTAGGCCAGAATTCATGGATATTGTGAGGATTGTCCAGACTGTACGTCCAACCAGCTGTAGTTTGGATCCGGGCCCTACGTCACTATTATTAGGTTGTGTAGATACTATCTACCCGATCCTTACTGAAATTGTCTGGAAATCTTTGGAGCAGGGGGTCTTTCCTGATCCCCTAAAGGATGCAGTCATTCGACCACTCCTGAAAAAGCCTTCACTGAATCCGACTGTCCAGCTAACTACAGACCTGTTTCTAACCTGCCCTTTGTGGGTAAGGTTGCTGAAAAGGTGGTTGCGCCACAACTAGATGACCATCTTACAAATCACAATATCTATGATACTCTTCAATCCGGATTTAGGAAAAGACATAGTACTGAGACTGCTCTTGTCAGGGTTCTAAATGATCTCCTGATTGCAGAGATCGAAAGCTTGTACTATTCTAGTCCTTCTTGATCTCTCTGCAGCATTTGATACTGTGGACCATGGTGTGTTTTTGAACGCCTGCAGCTTTATTGCGGACTGTCTGGTACAGTTCTGCATTGGTTTCGATCTTTCCTCACAGGTCGGAGACAGAGGGTTATCACTGGAATTTATTCCTCTGATGCCATCTTCCTGTCCTGTGGGGTACCGCAGGGTTCCATTTTGGCACCCATGTTGTTCGCTGTTTATATGCTGCCATTGGGAGACATTATTAGACGATACAGTCTGGGTTTTCACTGCTATGCAGATGATACTCAGCTGTATCTGTCCTTTAGTCCCGGACAGGAAGATGTAGTCTCTATACTTAACAGCTGTCTATCCGAGATCAAGGCTTGGATGAGTGCTAGCTGGCTGAGGTTAAACCCGGATAAGTCTGAGGTGTTGGCGGTGGACCCAGGTCGCCTTGAGGTGGGTTGCAGGGCTGGGCTTCCTTCAGGCATATGGATTGATGGTGCCCAGCTCTCAACCTCAGACCAGGTGCGTAATCTGGAGTTATATTGACAACGGTTTGACCCTAAAATCGCAGGTGTCATCCGTTGTCAAATCCTCCTTACCATCTTAGAATATCGCCTGGTGAAACACCTGGTTCCTCTGGCTGACCTTCCCATACTGGTCCATGCCTTTGTGACCTCTCCCTTGATTACTGCAATGCCCTGTACTTAGGGCTACTGGGTTGATATCCGCCGCTTGCAACTGGTGCAGAACGCAGCAGCCAGGCTTTGACCGGGACATCCAGAAGCAGTCATATTACGCCTGTGCTGCGCAGACTGCACTGGCTGCCGTTCAGTGGTGGATCACCTTCAAGATCGGTTTACTGGCCTATAAAGCCCTACATGAACAGGGACCGCGGTACCTGCAAGATCTCCTTATTCCCTACTGTCCTTCTCGCTCACTCCGATCCGCCGACGAGGGATTACTAGAGATTCCCAGGGTACGCTTAAAAACATCTGGGACACGTGCATTTTCTTACGCTGCCCCCACCCTGTGGAATTCCTCCACCGTCGGATACGTAGCTGCCTGACCGCCGAGAGTTTTAAGTCAGAGTTAAAACTTATTTATTCCAAAAGCGATGGAGAGTGATCTTTGTGATTTTACTGTGAATTTTATTGTTATTATTGTTACTTTTGTCATAGTTTGTAAATTCTAATGTTTGCTTAATTGTACAGCGCTTTGGTTTTGAAAAGCACTTAAAATAAAAATTTACTTACTTACTTCTACAATGGTACCTTCACGAGTGGTCCTGGGTAGCAAACAGGGCTACCTTGTTATATAGGATCTGCATCTTGGTGACCTCCTGCTTGGCCATGCCCTGTAAGATTGGGGCAGCGTGGGTCAGGGTGGGGAGGAGGACATTTGTGGCGACTGAGGTCCTGGCCTCAGGGATGAGCTGGTCTTTTAGCTGGTGCCAACTTTGCGGTGTATGGTCTTGGTGACCTGATCCACATGGTACTTGAAGGCAAGGCAATGTCCCAATGTTAGAACTAAGTATTTTAAGGAGGGCACAACCTCGATGTCGTTTCCCGAGAGAGTAGTGAGTTGTAGAGATTTAGACCTGTCGTGTCCAAGGGTGTTGCATCCGAACAGCATCGCCTTAGTTATTTAATCTTGATATTTTTTATTTAATTTTGTTAAATAAAATGTTATTCCTCCCTATTTATTTATTTTTAGTTAACAGGATCTTAGCCAGCCTAATGGCATGGAGCGTTGAGCGCAATACCTGCCACCACACCGTTTGGTAGTGGACTGTGATCATGGGGGAACAGTCGGGGAGGGTCTCAAGTGTCTGGAGGACAGCTCTCCTTTCCTTGGGAGAGGCTGCATGCCAACTAGTTGTCAACAGCCATTGAATGGGGCTTACTGGCAGTGCAAAAGTGCAAGCAGTGTAGAAGGGAGGGTGCAGCTGGTTTGAAGCAGGACGTGTGTGTCTCCACACTGCGCATTCTGTCATCTCCGCTTTAACAAGCAGATGTAGGAGAAAACTGAAAATGTGATGCTGGCCTCATCAAGCCCCACTTGCCTACACTCTCAGTGTGGAACCAGTGGAACCCCACCAACCAACATACATCACACCCACTGTAAGGGCAGAAAAGATGGGAGCCAGCTGCAGAGCTGAGCCACATGGAAGAGCACTGAAGGTCACAGTACAACAAGGACAAGGTAGACCAAAGCATATGCAACAGGACAATGGAAAGGTCCAGGGAGTGAGGCTCATGAAATACTGAAACAGGGAACACCGGAGTCGAGGAAACTGGCATTCCTTGTCTAGTGTGCTTACCCGGTAAACAAAAGTTAAATAATAAATTTCCAAGAGGACATCTGAGCCGGGGTGGAATTCTAGCAGGATTGAGTCACATCGGCAGGAACCAAGCATGACAGAGCAGGGAAACAGTGTTCCGAAAGTCACAGGTAGACAGTAGCAGAGGAAAAAAGCCCCAGTAGAGATGATGAGGCAGACAGTGCTATACAGAGCAGCAGTAAGCAATCTAGGGACAGAGAATGAAGAACCCAGCCAGAGGATGAAGGACTCAGCCAGTTGAGGGCTAAAACATTCAAAAGCCCAGAAAACCACAGGCTGAGGAAGAAGCCATGAAAGGCGTGCACCAGAAATGAGAGGGAAGAGAGCCAAGGGTACAGAGACACTGAAATCGAAACCAGAATGACCTAGGCCACAGTGTGAACAGCTGGGGAGACCAGTGACCAATGCCTTGTGCACAGAACACAGAAGGACATTAGAAATAAAAAGGACCATAATATGAGCTGCCCCTGCCCCAAAGAAAAACTGTGGTGCAAACCCAGTGGGAGTGACTGAATATGCAATACCCACAGGGCAGGATGTACAAGAAAACTCACAGGACACCATGGGAAGGAACGACCACACAAAACCATGAGGAAGGTAACAGCCACATAAAAGGCTGGTACAGCCCAGAGACAACACAGTTACAGGAGGACCAGAAAGTACCTTGCGCTCAACCTCCCTGGCCACAACAATAGTTTAGGGACTGGCAGGCCATTCAGGAAGCATGGTGGCACAAAAGCAATTGTGCCCATCAATGTAGGGTAGTACTGTGAAAGGGAAGGCTGGAAGGGCATAGAATAGGCACCCTCAGAAGAAAACACAATTCCTGGCTACAAAGTACGAGGCCAGCAAGGGAAATCCAGCAGCAAAAGCCAGACCATGGCAGTAAAACCAAGGATGGGCAGTCAGGAACATGAATAAAAGAACCTGAAAACCACAGGGAGTGAAACTCCAAACTGGTAAGGAACAGGTGGCATAGAAATGTGTTCAAGTTGCCAAGCTACAGGCAACAATTCTGAATGCAGAGTAACAGGCATGGAAGGACCAACAGACAAACCGATGGAGCTGGAGACAAGACAGCTACTGGCAACCATGAATGAATGAAGCATAGGACAAGAAAAATGTCCAGAAGTAAGTCAAGAGCAGTAAAGATGAAAATGAAGACATGCAATAGTAACAAGGCACCAGAGCAGGTCATGCTGCACCAACCATCAAGCAAGGACTAGGCAGGGCAGCGTTGGAAGGCAGGATATTACAAATCTGCCAGCCCAGTAATCTCTGGCAAGCCCAAATGTGTCACAGAGCGGCACTGGAACGAACACATCTCCCACAGAAATAGCCACTGGAAGAGAGCAGGAAACACAGAAACATATTTAATTTGTCAGCAGAAAAGGATCACTTGGCCCACCCAGTCTACCCAGATGTTCCTTGCCTATTCTGCCTCTACAGAACCTATCTGTTCTAGGCGACCCTCCCCTCTCCCTGGCTATCTACCAATATCCCCCTATGTCTATCTCATTCATGCTTGAAGCCCCCCACTCGTTTTGCTTCCACCACCTCTGATGGCAGATTGTTCCAGGTGTCCACCACCCAGTGAAGTAGCACTTCCTCATGTCCCTCTTAAGTTCCCCCTTCCAGCTTCAATGCGTGCCCTTTTCTGTTAGTGCACTTCCTCATTTGAAATAGACTCCTCCTGTATCTTGTTTACCCGAGAGGTACTTGTAGGCATCTATCATGTTCCCTCTCTCCCTCCTCTCTTCTAGAGTGTACATGTTGAGATCCCTTAGTCTCACCTCGTAGGGCTTTTGATGCAACTCCCGCACCATTTTATTTACTCTTCTCTGGACTGTTTCCACCCTATCCTTTTTTTGCCATCCTGCTGTTTACCCCTAGTGCTTTATTCAGCTTTTCCCCTTGTGCTGGAGGTCTGTATATAACCCCAGTACGAACAGTGCCTCCAGCTCCTGTCCCCAGGGCAGGGTTTTATTTAACTCTAAAAATTAATTAGCGTCTTGCTTATAAAAGTGCTAAAACACTGTAAAAATGCGCAGCACTTGCCTCATTGTGTTTAACAAACATAACACTTCTAGAAAACCTATATCAATACTTTCTGTACAGTTAGTATTGTCCCAGGGAAAAAAACAACTGCTAATCAATTATTTAAAACCCTGTCAGGGTGACCCACAACATCTCCAGCCATTATTTACTTCTAGGTTCACCAGCACTTCCACAGTCCTAATACCCTTCCTCACATACAGACCAACCCCTCCTCCCCTCCCTGTCTCTTCTGAACTGCGAAGTGACCTGGTATGGCCATGTCCCAGTCATAACTTTTAGTGCCCCATGACTCTGTTATGGCCAACAGAACCAGGTCCACTTCCACCTCCACCATGATGGCCTCTAGATCCATAACTTTCTTTCCTACACTCCTTGTTTTGGTGCACTAGGCTCTCCAAACCTTGCGCTCTCCCTATCTGCAATCCCACCTTCCTCCCCACATTCTGCCTGGCCTGCTCAATGAAATTCCAGCCCCCCCCCCCCGACTCCCCTCTTCCCTTGTTACTCTATTTCTTGTCTTGTCTACATCTCTCTTTTTGCTTCCTTCGTCCCCCCCCTCCTTACTCTTCTTACACCCCTTTGTTTTTGTGCCTCTCCTGAGGGATGTTTCTCCCTCAGGCCCCTCTCATTGTTGCTTCAACCTGCTGGAAGGGGAGCAGTTTATGTCTCCCTTGGTAATACAGCTCTCCTTCAGCTAATTTAAATACCCATCCAAGTTACTGAGGACTGTGGTCCCTTCCCAAAGGATGTAGGTCACACTCTGTAAAGGCCCATATCCTTCCAGGTTGGTCCTTAGTCCCCAATAAAGCCAAAACCCTCCTCATTGCACCATGCCTTCAACCAGCTGTTGAGGTTCTAGGTGCGAAGTGCCCTATCCTCCCCTTGGCTAGCAAAAAGCAACAGATTCTAGCAGAAGGACCCAAGCAAAGATCCAGTAACTGACCTTGACAAAAGAACTGGTAGAGTAACTAGAGCCAACAACAAGCTGGGTGACAGCAAAGAAGCAGTGCAACAGGCTCTGGAACAAAACAGAAGAGAACAAAAAAAAAACAGAACAGGAACATCAACAATGCAGACAACAACTTGCAAGCAGAGAGCAGAAAAGTAAAGGACGGCATAAGCACCTCAGTACAAAGTCAACCAACCGCGGTGTCATAATGACAAGAGGAGTGGTGGGAGAGATGAAGAAAACATCAATGGCAAAAGGAGAAAAGCCTCTGGAGGGAAAACAGACAGCAGAACCAAAGACAACATCAAGAAAATCAACATGGCAGAGCCAAGCAATGATCAGGAACAGGGAGCCACAGGACAGTATCAGGACCCAAGCACAGAGTCAACAACCAACTGGGGGCTAAATGGTGGCCAGAGCTGACAAGAAAGTCAATGGCAAAGAAGGCAACAGACTATAAAGTTAAACAGAACAGAGCCAAAAAGAGACACAGAAACGTTGACAAGACAGAGTCAGGGGATGAACAGCAAGCAGAAATCTATGAGCCAGCATAAGGACCCAACCCTAGCTTGCATCAGCATTTGACAATTATGTCGTATTGGCAGTCTGAGCCACTGAAGCCCACAAGAGGACTGATGGCAAAGAAGGCAACAGTCACTACAGTAAAACAGAGAACAGAGCCAAAAACAGCAAAAGGAACATCGACGAGTCAAAGCCAGGGGACGGAGGGCAAGCAGAGAGCTATGGGTCAGCATGAGGAACTGAGTCCAGCGCCAGCAGTAGGCTAGAACTACTCACAAACAGGAGACATCCGACAGGGGAGCACTGAGACTCGAAAGGAAACCAACATCAACTGCAGACAGCTGGCAACCCAGAGGCAACAGCAGCACCATTTCTGAAGAAGGAGACCAATGTATGCAGCAGCTGGATCCAAACAGCCGCATACAGCCTGGTACAGAAGCCAGTCTTAGAGCCCTGTGGTGAGAAGTACCAAAAAAGAACTATATAGAAAAGCAGATAGCAGCGTCCGAGCAGAGACTACATAGGCAGTTGTTAGTTATTTATAAAAAGCACCAAGAAAAAGCAGGAAAACATCAGCAATGAAATATGACAAGGGTATCTCTTTTATCTGACGTGAAGTCAACAGCTGGAGAAATAAAACTGGGGAGAATGGCGACTGCTTACAGTAAATAAGTACCAACTAAGTACATCATCATGGGTGGCCCGAGCTAGGCAGAAGTTATCGAGTGGTGTGGGTGCAATCAGCTTACAGTTTCAAAGGTGTGGCTATATGGAGGCAGATATCCTGGAAAAATATATATATTTTTTTATCATTAACAGTTGTTTTAAACAGTCTTGTATTTGTTATCCAATAATAGTTTTGCCGATTTACTTCTGCTGGTCACTTAATGAGACAACGCCTTATTATGCTCTACCTTAAACCCTCTCCTTTAAAGGAAAACTGTCCAAAACAGTGGGGGCAATCACCAGGCTGCAAAATGCCCCATTAAAACAACCTATATAGTTTAAAATGAATGCAGCTATCCTTCTGTGAGTTATTTATTGTTGTAATGCTGTCCTGGATCGCGCATGTAAAAAGTGTCGCCGCACCAGAAGATGGAGTGTGACCCTGGCATCTGGTCCTGTGCAGGAATGCTTGTAAAAATGACGAGTGAGGCACATTTACATGAGATAAAAAGAAACATTGTGCCATGTAGAGGTCTGTTAACTGAACCTCTAGAAGCAATTCCCGGTGAAAACAGAGCAGTGTAAGGTACTTAAAATCAGTATTAAAGTTGCAGCTCCGAGTTCAGTCATGCACAGTAGCACCCAGAGCTTATAATTTAAAACAAGAATATGTGTCTCAAAACATAGCCATTGCTCTATAAAGTGCATTTTGCCCTGATGCTGTCCAAAACTGAGATCACAATGCTCTGCCTGTGACATCACAATCAGTTCTACAGCAACACAGTGTGATGTCACAAGCAGAAGATTAAAACATTAGATCCTGAAAAGCATTTGGGTGAACTGAACTTTAAAGGAGATAGCTTGTGTTTTTATACACATACCTGTGTTAATAAAGGGGAAACAAATTCTTGACATTCGATTTGTGTTTTAGGTTGTTCAGTATTTTGGGTCTGCCAATGCCAAATATGATTCCTGTTTATATTGGTTGAGAGCCCCCTTTAAAATAGGTGTTCTCTACAAAAAAATATAAGAAATTGAAGGGAAGCCAGATCAAATTGGCATTACTACTGTGGCTCCATCTTGGTCTGTCCCTCTCTGTTACATGAAAAGCCAAGAACAACTAGCGCCAAATGGTCTCATTAACTGGTGCAAGTGAAACGTCAGAGGCAAGGCTGCTCTGACAGCCCCACTGCCTTGGCTTGCTATCCACTAAAAATAGATGAGAAATCAAACTGCCTGTCATCCTATATGAAAATCCAAGGCAAACCAGCTTTGTGTAGTCCCATTGTTTAATTACTTAAAATATGAACGCTACCAATTTGTACAGCTCTGTTGACTCTGACTATACTGTATGGAAATCTAAGGCCCTGTCCACACTACACCACTAAAAGCTGTAATGGTTTGAAACCGTTACAGCCCTGTAACGTTACAGTGCGTCCACACTATGAAATGAACAGTGTCGAAACCGTTACGATAATGTTACAGCCTGTCCACACTATGAATAATTCTGGGAGTGATGTAACCCCTTGGAAGCAGTGCCTATCCCAAGATGCAGCAGGTGCTGATTACCGATATCCCAGAATGCCAAGGGTTGCCATACACACAGAACACAGTACGGTGTGTGAAACATGGCAGCATTTTCCAAAGCAGTGTGTTCGTTGGCCTGTATAATGCACTATTATGCAGTGAACCTGCAGACTGCCAGGTGTAGGAGACAGAGGAGGGCTGTACAACGTTGTGTCTCATGCAGGGCTTGCCAGCATTTGCCAAGGTGTGCTTGACACAGTGTCCATATTACAGAACATACTGATGTGTGTCCTTGAAAGTGGCACAGTACCCAGAGCATTGGCATCCCACACCTGCCAGTACAAGTTCACTACACTCGATCAGCACTGTGTAGCTTCCTGGTTCTTCCCCTTGTTTACCTCCCAGACTGCACCAGTGCACTGCAGCAATGCATTGAGGTATAGTAAGGGACTGGAGGGTACACAGTCACGTGTCCACACTGCAGGTTGTAATGTTACAGACCTGGAACCATTACCAAAACCATTGTAGAAACCACATACAAACAGGTTTCTATAACGGTTTTGAAAACGCCTTCTGTAACGTTACAGGTGTAAACGCAAACTATTACAGTAACGGTTTGACCACTCTGTAATGTTACAGAGGCATAGTGTGGACAGGACAGGGCCTTACACAAGTCAGGGTTGTGTGATTAATTTGCATATCTGTCCCTAATATCCAGACTGAGACTGGTTAACTTCAATATATATAGCTCCATTGTCTTGATCAGTCTAACATAAAAATCTGACATCATATAAAATTCCAGAACAGTCCAGCATTAAGTGTGTGTCACGTCTGTCTTTACCCTATTACAAGCACAAAAAGCCAGCATCAACCTGTCTGTATTGAACGATCTCTTGTCATGTGCAGCCAGTCACTGCTAAAAATGGACTTGTCGCCATCCATTCAACAGGTAAAACAAACAACTAAAAGTAGAGTCACTGTATCTATTCCATATGAAAATCCAAGACACTAATAAGGTTGTATGAAAAGTCGAGACACTAGTGAGGTTGTATGGTCTGGCAGGTGCAGCAAGGACTGGCTTCATTCATAAGAGTCATGCTCGACTTTGAACATAGTCCTGTTAAGTCTCAGTTACAGCTATCACATGTTAATAATTTCTGAAGACATTTAAGTTAATAAAGTTTATAAATCATGTCGAGGGTTGTAACCTGCACTCATAAATACTGTAGTTGTGACAGATCAGCACTCACAGTCCTGTTAAAGATAGTTCTTCTTTGTTCTATACTGTAGCACTGTTTGTTTTTGCAACACAAACTATTGCTTTATATAGTTAGTAAATATACAGTACTACAGATTTGCATGGCTACTCAATAAACGTTTGCTTTGTTTTGTTAGTTCACATGCTTTTAACTTGTATGGCTAGTCAACATACCACTGGTTTGTATGCTTAGTAAACATACTATTGTTATTTATACAACCCCAGTGGAGATAAAAATGGCAAGAAAAATAGGCAATAACATACAACAGAGTATGCAATCGTTGGGAGACAGGTACTCCTCCAGTGTGCGCTGCCTGCCAAGTGCTTCTCAATACACAACTGAGGGGTGCCTAGATCTCCTAATGATAAAGCTACCAACTTTCCGATACCTAAAACTGGGATGGTCCATCCTGACCATGACCCCCACCACTGTGTCACTCCCACAGACCCCACCGCAGACAATGCTGCACAGAATTGAATTTTGCTGCTTGCTCTGGCCATGCCGCCCCACAGTAACACCAGTAGCAAACATCCAGATTAAAACAATAGATCATTCTGCTGCAGCAAGTTCCAAATCATGATGTACA
Source organism: Neoceratodus forsteri (assembly GCA_016271365.2). Lineage (NCBI taxonomy): Eukaryota > Metazoa > Chordata > Ceratodontiformes > Ceratodontidae > Neoceratodus > Neoceratodus forsteri. The sequence continues at coordinate 340,867,612 of CM057449.1, forward strand.
GAAAGTTCATTAGAAGCAAACCTTCGTTAAATTGTGATCAGACATTCGAGTAGCATGTATTTCTCCTCCTGATAGTCCCATCCAACCCATTTACACTCACCTCATTTGCTGAGCAAACTTCACTTCAGTGACTCCCACCACCACACCAGATTGTTTTCACACACTTCCCTACAGCTGATCAGATTTGGGTACCTTAGTTCACTGCTGCTGGTCTCTTCTCTGTCTGGAGTCCCTCTCAGCTACTGGCAGGCAGATGTCCACATGCACTTGTTTGCACTACTACTCAATCTAATCTAACAGGAAGGAACAGGCTTTACTGCGCTCCCACTGACGTGGTCGTGGTGCAGCACAGGCGCAAGGTTTGAAGCTGCAAATTGCTGTCCAGCCCAAGCAGTGCCACTGTGGCTCAGAAATAATTGTCACTCACAGATTAGCAGTCAGCAAAAAAAAAAAAAAAAGGGACAAAACTGGGACACATAAGCAAAAACCAGGACAAAAGTGACATTTTGCAAAACTTGTGGGGACACTGGGACATGCTGCCTAAAATAGGGACTGTCCTGGGAAAATAGGGACTGTTGGTAGCTTTACCTAATGAACACAGCACCTTGAAGTGTGTCACTGCACTTACAAAATGGAATGATTAAAACATTTTGGCTTAGAGAATGCAGTACATGCATATTAGGGTACATACAGGCACGGCATGTAACCTGGTTCATTCAATGAGAGAGCAGTAGTTGAGCAAAGCATCTCAACCCATTTTTATAACAAGCGATATCTTTGTAGCTGACCTCAAGACATAGAGGATATCCAATAGGCAGACTCAAAATATGCAATTTAACTTCATGAATGAGGAGGCTGTACCTCACCTCAGGAGTGGTGGAGCTAGGAGTGAGTTATAAAGTCCAGTTCCCCCATGTAAACTGAATTATTTCAGTAAGACTGTTGCATATCTAGTTTGTACGTCAGTTTACTTGTTACAGCTTTTACATCTTCAGTTTGTCCAAAGATTTAGCTGTTTTTTTTTTGGGGGTTCCTTGTTTCTCCCTGCCACCGACCAGCCCTCTTCCACCGGACCCCCAGCCCCTTCACCCGGCATCCACTAGTAATTACCTCTGGCGTTGAGGTGCCAGCTGGCTGGGTGCGGTGCCTGCGGGGAACCGGCATCACCCCTCCGGTCAGTGAATTTTCACCTCCATTTTCTCCCCTTCCCCGAATGCGAAGCCATGGTGTGCAATGATGCCAATGGCCACGCCACTCACACTTCAGCATGCAACACGCCGTGCGTCTGCCCGATCTCCGCCCCTCTGTCTGTGGATCCACTGTGCTAGCTCCCAGCTGCAGCTAGGGGCCAGGCAAGCATCGGACTCCATCCCCACCCCTCCCCTGGAGAGGAGAGCTGTCCTCCAGATGCTCGATCCTCTCCCTCCGTGGCTGACCACCAACGACCCGCTCCCATCACGAACACGGGTCACCAGGGTGGCAGGAGGTAAGGCAGTGATGCCTCAGCCCTCCACACCGCTGGACCTGCTAACTGTTTCTTGTTCATTTCAACTGCTAGCTTCAGAGTTGCACATGGCTACTGACATCATCAGAAACACAGAAGTTGTCGGCAGATAAGGACCTCTTGGCCCACCTAGTCTGCCCAGTTTTCCCTGCCCAGTGTGCCACCACAGACCCTACTCGATCTTCTGTCGTCTCTTCCCCTTGCCTTACTACCAAGTTCCCCTTGTATCTGTCCCCATCAGCATTGTGAAAAGTTGCTGTCCGACTGGTTCAGTATCCCACTGTAATGTACCCAGCTTTGCTAGATAGCGACTGTGACATACTCTCAAAATGCAAGATAGGATATCTTGAAAGTGGGTCCAAAAATATCAGTTTTATTCTGTAGCATTTCTGTCTACACCGTTATATAAATCATGGTATCTTTGCTGTTAGGATAGGTCACAATTGCTATCTTAAAGGTGAAATGTTCGACCAAACTCATATTCTCTGGGCAAATCACTGCCTCCAATCCTTCTGGCAAGCCACTACCCATGAAATCGAGGCAATATTTGAATGTTCAGACCAGATTACTCCCTCACTCATTCGAACTGCTATTCCTCTGGAAGGCAGCACACTATGTAAAAATGTGTTGAGGTTAGTTCTCTCGTCTATCTTAGTGGCCAAAAAAGCCATAAAAAGACCATGGCACATGGACAGAGCCCCCACCCACGCTATTGGGAAGGAAATCATGTTGGAAAGCTGTACTTTAGAATAAATAACATCATCAGATCATGGACCAACTAATCCATTTGAAATGCGCTGGTGCAAATAGGTCCTACACCAGCTACACAAACACCCTGAGTTTGTATCATAAGGTCAAGTCCACCTTCACCATCCTCACCTCCCTTTCCTTTTCCTGCTTAAGCTACTCTTCGCTACACCACTCTTAACTTTGAGCCCTGTAGCTCTTATCTTTCTAAATGGTAAAGAATAATATATAGTAGAGTTTTGGTGCACTCTGAAGTGTATCTGATGCTGGATAAGAAGTCCTAGCCCTTGGACAATGAGATATGGACTTGACACAAATCTTAAGCCTGCTGGCAAGATATAATACCGGATTTGCCAGTTTGTTTGAAAATCTGTTGGAACTATGCATCATATACAAGCTATGAGGCATACAAATGATCCCTGCTTATGTATCTTGTATCCCTATTCTTATTTCTTGTATACAGCTTTGAATAAAAAAATAAAGGTGAAATGATAAGTAATTCAAATCAGTGGACAAGGTGGTCACCTTTCTTAACATTACACTGACTCAACTTGCCAATAAACATGCCCCTTTCATTAGATTCAGGATCCGTTAACATTCCCATCCCTGGTTCACTCCAAACCTAAAAGCTGCACTGCACAACCACGATGAACCTTGGGCCCGTGCAAGGTACACAAATAATATGGCCAACTGGTAGGCATTTAGAACTGCCAGGAATGCTTGTGTTAAACTAATATGATCTGCCAGAGCAACTTCTATGTAGAATCCCTTGAAAATTCCAAAGGCAACTCGGCCAAGATCTGGCAAACAATCAAGACAGTAGAGGGCCACAAAGTAGCTCCGTCCATCCCCACCAAGTTACTCATTAACGGAGTCGAATATGTTGAGGGTGACCTCATCCTAGAAAAACTGAATGTTCATTTTGCCACTGCTGGTCTCGTGTTTGATTCCTCCCCATACGCAGGGCTACCACGCTTCCCACCCCACCACACCGCACTACCCATTAGCCCCCACCTCCTCATACCTTTCAGCTTCACCCTGTGACCTACAAACAAGTAGAGGACCACCTTGTTAAACTCGACATCAATAAAGGTAGTGGAGCAGATGGCATCGATCCCATATTCATCAAGCTAGGCTACTATTATCTAGCTGCACCAATCCTTGAAAATGAGCGTGCGCAATGGAGTTTTCTTGCCAATAAACTTAACTTAATTTGACACTTTCAATATCCTTGTGTTGTCATCGAAGACTGCTGTCCAATCACTTAAAAAAATAATCTACGTACATATGCTATTGTGTGTCTTTTAATGTCTCAATGTTTTTAAACCCCGATCATGACCAGCAAGAGACCGTAATGGAGAAGTGCCAAGACATGATCATGTGACTGCTACATCACTCCCTCCTCCGTTACCAGTGCTGCACCTCCTACTCTCAGCAAGAACTTTGACAGCTTGTCCCCACTGTGAGATTCTCATAGACTCACTATATCTGTAAATTATAATAGAAAGCCAAACTCTTACATCAACTTAAACTCTGACATGATGTAATTTAGCAATACAGATCTGTACAAATACTGTACGTCCATTTTCAGTAAGGTTGGTTGGTTTTCATGAGATCATCTGATCGACACTCATTCTTATCAGTAGCTATAAATATGACAGCTATTCCCTAATTTAAGCTCTTTGCTCTCTAACTGCTGAAAAGTTGTTTTGAACCTGTAGAGGTTGTGAAACATGATTAGTGTTGTATTTTGATATAAATACTGTTCTAGCTAAATTGTAAATCTGATTTTACTGCTTGACTTGGAACAGCAGATTGGATGTCAGTCTATTCGAACGGCATATAATCCATGGTTCAGAATCTGACAGCTGTGATATGAGTTGCACAACACAGGCTTGCTGTCATTTGTATGCAATTTGTTTCACGTGAAACCGGGGACATGCCATTTTGGTGCCAATATGTATATTACTCTACAGTCTATAGATTTCACCAAGTTCAGTTTGTTTCAAACAGCAATATACAATGTTTACTCTGGACAATGTTGCTATCATTACTCTGGCTCACAGTTCCCCCTCCCCATGAGGGTGCTTTTAAGCCATCATCCATGCCAGAAACAGAAATATGCCAAAGCACGCTGCGGTTTCTACAGCGCACAACCCTAACCATCTTATCCTATGTACCTTGTAAGAAGAGCATTTCAGTTACATGGGAACTGCCACCTCATAGTGACAGTAAGACTTCAAGACCCAATTACTACTCAGGATTCACCTAACCGATTACGATGCAAATTTGCCGGGAATCCCAGCCTGCTTCAGTAACCTAAACACTTCTCAGCACGTTCAAAATGTTTTGTAAAGTTTGACACAGAATACACAAGCCATAGTTTCACCATAGCACACTGAAATAAAAGCCTTCATTGTTTTAAACAGTGAACGGGTAAGTGTATTTATTAGAAAAACTGTAAAGTCACTCAGCCTCATCAGAAGCCTCCTTCGGTCCATCCTCTTCAGCCTCAAAATCCTTTTCGATTTTCTCTATAATTGTTCCAGTTTCAGCATGTTGGTATACTGGTAATGCTTCTCAGCATATGAAAAACTGAGGTGCACTGGAAATTGCAAGACACGAGTAATCCCCAGGGCCTGAATTTAGGCCCGCACCATGTCAAATTACTTTTGGTACTGCACGGTAGACAAACTAAGATCTGCAGAGAGATATAAAGATATCCCTGTTGGTAGAAATCCTGCCCTGAATGCTCGTGACTCTGCAACAACTGATCTCGCTCCTGCTTCTCATCTGTTACCAGCAATAGTGTTCTGGGCAGTGATTCATCACTAGGACATCTTTTTGGTATAATTCTGTATGCCCTGCAAATCAATGCATGACAGACCATATTTAAAAGCTGTTGCAGGTAGGATACAATAAAATTATCAGAATCTTGAGTTTCCTCCCCATCTGGCAGACCCAGAAGTCCCAAATTTGGTGCTCTTATGTTTTCTACATGTTCCAAAATCGGCCTGCAAAACCTTGTTGTTGTTATGAAGGGGAAGGGATTAGATCAGTTCCAGTACAGTAGCTTCTTCTTGCTGTTTTTAAATTGTTTCTTGTGGATTTTACTTGGTAGAAGGTTATTTATTTTCTTTCTTACTGCTTCTAAGGGTCGAGTAGGGTATTGCTGTTGGAATTTTGAAAGCTATTTTGGTGGCTATAAGAGGGCTTATCATTTGATGTTTCACTGTGTAGCCGCTGGTTTGTAGGAGGCCTATTTCTTCTGATTTAAAACATATTTGGTGTGATTTTATTGAGGCTGTTTCTTTGAATTGGAGACCTATATCTTCCAATTTCAAGCCTATTTTGATGTGCTGTTGGTGTGGCTGTTTGAATTGGAGACCTGTTTCTTTTGGTAGCAAACCTATTTTTATGCTTTGAGTAGAATTAAGATTGCTTTCTGCTGGCTTCACTAGCTGCAAAATTTAGTACATAGTGGGGGAAGGGTGCTAATGGTCTGACCAGAGGCCTCAGCTACCTGACTGATTGTGGAAGGCACGGGCTGGTCCCACCCTCCCCAGGTCTGTGATTTCCTTTATACCAGGGGTTCTGACATCACTTCCCCAAAAGTGCAAAGGACATGCAGCTGTCATAGCAGAAGCAGACATCCAGGAAAGGAACAGCAGTGAGTGAAGAGGTGACTTATCTCAGTGGAAGGGAAGTAAATGCAAAACAAGGAGCTTTCATTATTATTTCTTTGCATTGCTAGTTGCATTGTGGAAAGGAGGAGTAGGAGTTTGAAGAAGGTTGTGCAATAGTTACTTAAAGTCTCTTTTTGGGTGTGAAAAGGAAGGATAGGAATGTAAAATGCAGTTGCTCAGTCTATCTAGATGTGAACAACAAAGGGGGTAAGGGAAATTAAGAAAAGGAGAAGAATGTTTTGCACTGATAGAGGGGGGAGAGGGGGGACTTGTGGGAGTGTTTGGTATCCTTCATCTGAAAGGGTGGGGGGTTGCTGGTGGGCAACGAGAGCGATGGGTAGGGTGGTAGGCTGCAACAACTGCGGTACACCAATCTTTCTAAAAATTGCTTGGAGGGTGGAGGGATGTTTAGTGTGCAACCACATACAGAAACTTAGAAAGGAGATTGAGGGTCTGCAGGAGAAACAAAGACAGGCAAGGCAGACTGGAGGCGGGTTTAGCCCAATACTGGAGGGAGGGAGGAGGGGAGAAGAGGGAGGGCAATTATGAGCCAACAGTGGTGAGGAGAGGGTCAGAAGAAGGAAAGCGGAGACAAAGGGGCCAGGCCAGGAAGAACGATTGCCAGGGAAACCAGATCAGGAGACAAAAGACAAACGGAAGGAGGAGATAGGGACTTGTGAGGGGAGGAGAAGTGGCAACAGTCATGGAGTGGAAAGGAGGGTATAGGTTACTGTGAAGAGAGAGGAAGTGGGCATTTGTGAAGGGTCTTCAGAAAATAGTTTTGCACTGCTAGAGGGGAAGAAGGAGGAGGGAGGGAGGTGATGCAATTGGAGGAGTAATTGATAAATGCCTGGACGAAACCAGAGCGGGGGAAGTTCTGCTGAGAGAATTGCAACAGGGGCAAAAGGGGGAATAATGTGCAGGAGGAAGAATAGGAGCCAGGAATGAGAGATGGAGGTGAATGGAAGCATGCAGGGAGTAAGAGGGGCAGAATCTTAGTGCTGGGGGACTCAATACTAAGAGGAGTCAGGTGGGGTAGCAAGAGGGAGAGGCATAGTCACATTTGGGTGGAGGCCATGCCAGGAATGACAGCAGAAAGGGTGGGATAATCTGTTCTGAGATATGCTACAAGGGGTAGGGACAAGCCTCATTTAATTATACATCTTGGGACAAATGACCTGGATGACAAGGCAGTAGATATAGTCCAGAGGAGGTTTGAGGAACTAGGACAATTATGTGAGGGGCAGGAAGATCAGTAACTTTTTCAGAGATATTTCCAGTGCCGAAGGCAAGCACAACAAGAAAGCTGAGAATAGAGGAATTTAATGGATGGCTAAGAACCTGGTGTCATGCTAAAGGGTATGGGCTGCTGGGGGGTGGGGAGAGACCTGGGAGGACAGTAGTCTCTATGCCAAGGACAGACTACACTTGATTGAGGAGGGAAAGAAAGTGTTGAAACAGAGGATGGAGGAGTACATAGAGGAAGTTGGGAATTTAAAACTAGGAGCAGGGGGTGGCAAGTGGGCAAGAGACATGCAGAGACCACAGGCTAGGAAACCATATGAGCTTACCCCCCATAACAGTGACAAAGGACAAATGGTAAGTACTGCTGGTGATGCTAGTAAAGGAGGGCAGGATGGGAAGGGGGGGAAAGGGTGGAAGGTGGTTACCTTTAATGCTAGGAGCCTTGGGAGGAAAACTGCAATTACAGGTGCTCATGGCAGAGGGAGAGGTGGATAGTGCAGCCATCACAGAAACATGGGCCACCCAATACAATGACTGGGACCTGTCTGTATCAGGGTACAGGTTATTCTGTAGGGACGGAGTGATTGGGAAAGGATGGGGGGTGGCACTATATGTGAAGGAAGGGCTGCAGTGTGTAAGGGAGGAAGGGGAGGAGGGTAGTACGGAGTCACTTTGGATGCAAATCCAGGATTCCAGGAATAGGATTCTCAGAATGGGAGTGGTGTACAGGTCACCCTCTCAGACAGAGGAGTTAGACAGGGAACTAGCGGGACAGATCAGGAGGACCTGCGAGAAGGGTAGTGTGGTGATTGGGGGGACTTCAACATCCCAGGAGTGGACTGGAGTACCCCAACAACCAGGAATAGAAGAGAGCAGGTACTGTTGGATACCTTCCAGGACAGCTTCCTGCTGCAAACTGTCAGTGAACCAACCAGGTTAGGGAATACCCTTGACTTTGTGCTGGCAAATGGGGAGTTTGTGAGAGAACTTACGGTGGAAGAACCGCTGTCAGGGAGTGACCGCCACTCAGTATGGCTCACATTGGATATGGGCAAGGAAGGAGTGGAATCCGGCGTAAGAGTGCTGGACTTCAGGAGGGCTGACTTTGGGAGGATGGGGGAAGTGGTAAAAGGGTACCTGGCCAGAATTCAGTCTAGTATGGACACTAACCAGAGGTGGGAGCTCATAAAGCTGGGGATAGTGGAGGCAACCAAAACCTGCTGCAAGGCCCAGAGCAAGAAGGCTAGGGCCAAGAAACCAAGCTGGTTGAACATGGAGGTCATGGAAAAGGTAAGGAGGAAAAGAGCTGCCTTTAGGAGGTACAAGAAAACACGGAGGGGGAGGACAGGGAGGAGTACCTGACAGAATCAAAGGAGGTGACATGGGCAGTAAGGGGAGCCAAGGCATCTGTGGAGCTCAGGCTGGCACAAGGCATTAAGAAGGGGGAGAAGGACTTCTTTAGGTACATCAGGGAGAAAAGGAACTGTAAGGACCACATAGTAAGGATTAGGAAGGAGGGGTGGGTGGAAGCAGGGTACAATAAGGCAGAAGCACTAAATGATTACTTCTGCTCGGTATTTACTAAGGAGAAGGGGGGGTGATACCCAAGGGGAGAGGAACAACAGAAACGGGGGAGGGTAGGGGGTGACAGATGGGGAAATAATGGAGGGAAGAGTTCAGGAGGGTTTGAAGGTACTGAGGGTGGAAAAGGAGCCAGGCCCAGATGGCATCCACCCCAGGGTACTGAAGGAGCTGGCAGAGGTCCTTGCAGGACCTTTGGCAGACCTATTTAATGTCTCACTACACTCAGGGTGTGTACCTCAGGACTGGAGGATGGCTTATGTGGTGCCCCTCCACAAGAGTGGCCTAAGGATGAATCAGGGAACTACAGACTCACATCTATCGTGGGTAAGCTGAGGGAGACTATCCTGAAGGATAGGCTGATGGCCCTCCTAGAGGCCAAAGGACTAGAGGATGGCACACAGCATTTCTTCATACATGGCAGATCCTGCCAAGCCAACCTGGTGGAGTTCTATGACTGGGCAACTAGGCAACTGGACAAGGGCCATGCAGTGGATGTCCTGTATCTGGACTTCAGTAAGGCATTCAACTCAGTGCCGCATGGGAGGCTGGTGAATTAAGTTAGAAGGCACAGGGGCGGGTGCAAAGCTGGTGAGATGGGTAGGGAACTGGCTTCAGGGAAGGCAACAGAGGGTGGTGGTGGGTGGGGAGCTCTCACACCCAAGGGTAGTGATAAGCAGTGCTCCACAAGGCTCAGTGTTGGGATCAGTGTTGTTTGGGATATTCACTGCAGACATACCATTGGACATCAAGAGCAAGATCAGTCTGTTTGCTGATGATACCAAGATGGGAGCAGTGGTGAACGACCTAGGGGGATGGCAGGGGTTGCAGGATGATCTGGCAAAGCTTGAAACCTGGTCAGACACCTGGCAACTGGGCTTTAATGCCAAAAAGTACAAGATGCTGCATTTTGGGGTGAAGAACCAAGGAGGTGTTACCAGCTGGGGGGAGTGCAGCTAGCCCAGACAGAGGAGGAGAAGGATCTGGGGGTGCTCATTACAGGGTCAATGAGCAACTCAGCACAATGTAGGAAGGCAGCTGCAAAGGCCAACAAAATGCTGGGATGCATTGCAAGGGGTATATCCTCGAGGAGGGAGGAGGTGATTCTGCCACAGTGTATGTTATTAGTTAGACCACACCTGGAGTACTGCGTGCAGTACTGGCACCCATATCTGAAGAGGGACATTAAGTCACTGGAAGGGGTGCAGCACAGGGCCACAAAGATGATCAAGGGGCTGGGGGACTTATACAAGAGGAGGCTGAAGGAGTTGAACATGTACTCGCTGGAGGAGAGAAGGGACAGAGGGGACATGATTGAAACCTTTAAGTACATGAAAGGAATAAACAAGACAAGTACAGAGGGGCTGTTCAAAGTAGGAGAGGGGAGAGGCACCAGGGGCCATGATATGAGACTGGAGGGAGGAAGGTTCAGATGGGAGATGAGGAGACACTTTTTTAATATATTAATCAAGTCCTAGAAGCAGCCCAAAAGGGGGCATTTGAGGAGAAGGATCAATTCCTTTATAAGAAATCTGTGCATCTCATTACCCATGAATCTCCTTTTGCAGAATACCACTGCCATGTCCCACATGATACTCTAAAAAGTCTTGTTGCCAATGTTAGTATGCAATACTGTCTCCAGTGGAAAGAGTGGCTCTGCACCATGTATATTTTTGAGGACAGCATGGGAGGGATGAGCCATAATGAGGTGGGTGGAGAAAAGATGAAACCACTAGCAGGATGAAGGTTATTCTGAGGTGCCTTGGCAGTCAGGTTGTCCGGTTTTAGAGCTGAGCAGTCACCATAAGGATGCTTAAAGGGAATGACTAGCTCAGGAGTACAAATCTATATTAAGAAATGGGTACAAGTGTTTGGGGACAGAATCTAGCAAACAAGCAAATAAAACTATAGCATGTATCAAGAGAAACTTTGTAGCCCACTGAAAAATACTGCAGTATATGGTTAGGCCTTAATATACATGGAAATCAGTGGCTACTCAAACATTTTTACGTACAGTCTAAAAGTTGTGCACGTTCTAAAAGATGTTATGCACATTCTATCAAGTGCACCTGTGTCCCTGTTTGCACCGACCCCTACCTCGTACCAGTTTTCATATTCACTAAGAAGACTTGTGCAGGCCAGAGCCTGCATTCACGATCACACTAGCAGTTCATGATGCCCACCCTCAGTGTGTATGAGGGGATTCTCCTCAGAGCATAGTAGTGCTTACTACACTGAGCCACTCCTCAGCTCACTCATGCTCTCAGTTCTGGCACTCATTCACTCTCTTTGTACTGAATTTTAAATTGTTTTGATATAAAGTAAATTAAAATATGAACTGGAAGCTGAAACATATACTATAAAATAAAATATGGGTAACCATAAACAACTTGCCTTATGTTTTCATTTCGGGGTCAAAATAACAGCAAGGACCTCTTGAGTTTTCCTCTAGAGGCCCATGTGCTGTTATCTTGATCCCTCAATGGAAACACAGACTTGTTTTGTATGGTTACCCATACATTATTCTTTATGTAATGCCTCTGCACAGACTTAATCAGATACCATCTTAAGTGAATAGCATACAGCCGTGATGCTTATATCTAAAGACAGATATTTTCATGATTCAGATATTATTAAGGAGTGTGAGCAAAGTGTCCAATGGCTTGGTAAAAATGGGATAAGAGGATCGACTGCAAGAAAGGAGACCATTTTCTATGGAAAAGTGAAGACCTCAGGTGATGGGGATGCATTGTTATACAGGAGACTCACAATGATGGTAACTGTAATAAATTCCTCTTTATAAAATAGACTTCAGAATTCTCCGTAATCCTAGTAACCTCATTGGTTGAAAAACATCACATGGCCGTTCATTAAATCCCAGTACATGCAAAGTTTGTCACCTACCTAACATCATTTACCTAGCAACAGATTGACTACACAAAAATACAACCTTTTTCAATTAAAAAAAGAAAACTTTTTCCACTTCATAAGCACAATAACCCACTTCAGGACGTGCTTTTCTTCAGAATGATGCCCTTCCTGGGTGCACTGAAAGGCACTTGGCCACTGGCCTTGTGCCTTTCAATCCACCCTGGGCATGCATTAATTTTCTAAAAATAAACACCCCATCATGGGTTATTGCTTACTTAATCAGGACTTCTTCAGGTTTGCAGCACTTTGCAACACAAAATTCACTCTGACTGTACCAGGAAGTTCCACTGTCCAACCCTAAGCTAGAGAATTAACCCTCTAGTACTCATTATAACATATCTCGCTCCTTAAAAAAAGCAATAATTACTAAAAACAACACAAAACCTGAACATCTATTGAAACATTTTTTTTTTAACTGTTACACAATTGTAAATCCAGTCTCCCTGGTGCCCTGCAGACCAATCTAAATTACGCAGATGCTCAGTAACCAATGTATCTGGGATACTTGGCAATCGAGAAATGCACTGACCAGGAACCCCCCAGTTTTTGGGCCACAGGCAAGAGTTGGCAGTATTTCAGAAACAGCCTCAGGCATTTATTTAGTGATTTCAAAAGGTCAGGTAGTCTCTCCTATTTCTGTACTGTGGGTCCACTTCTATTGGGCATCAAACCAGTTCAGACAACATCTAAAATTGTATCTGTAAACCTGGCATCATTTAGCTGTGCCTTAACAGAGTCCCTTAAATTTGCATATTTAAGGCTGTGCCTGGTGGCCATTGGGAACACTCTTGCCCTCTGAAAACATATGCCAGCTCCAGGGGCGTAATTATAGGGGGGGACGGGGGGCACATATCGCCCTCTCTAACTGGCATCACCTCCTTTTTATGCCATTTGTACCCCCAACCCAACATCTTTAATTTAATTTAAATCAGCTGCACCGCCGCTGAGCCACGCTCATGGCATGTGCCCTGCCCGCCAAGTACCGTGTGAGTGTGTGACCGGGCCCACCCCTGGCCAAAAGTATTGTCTCTCCACCTAACCAATCCAAGTCCGACCAATCGTGAGCTGACGGAGGAGCTGGCGGAGACTGGCTGCTGTGGCGCTTTCGCCCGTGCGTGCGTGCTATCGTGAGGCGGAGATGGTGTAGTCGATCGGACTGGAGGTGGAGACGACAGACTACGCCTGAGACCGACTCCCAGTGAGTGTCCGAACTGTCGGTGACCCTGAGCCTGACCGCCTGCGGTCCGGTCGTCGCTGGATTTTGTGGCTGTAGGCCTGTGGCAGCCAGTGACTGACTCGAAAGCCTTTAGGCTTGTTGTTAGCCTTCCAGTGCCCATTGGCTTGACTGCCAGGACTCGGGAGGACGAGTAACTCGTCGTCGACGGTCGACTCGACGGCATTGTCGCGGCCCGCACAGCGAGGGTCCGGTCCAGGTGGCGAGAAAGAAACGACAAAAGAACCGTGGTGGAGACACTAGTGCAGCTGGACAGACTGAGTTCTGTTCGGGGATCTAAAGTGCGTTTGTGGTGCCGGGTGGTGCGAGTCTGCCTGGTCTTGTGGTCTGCATCCCTGTGGCTGTGGGGAGTTGACGCCGGGTCTGTCTAGACCAAATAAAAACAGTTCACTGACTGCACTGCGTCTGCTGGAGTGCTGTGCTGCTGCTGGCATTGCTGCATCAGAAAAAAAAAACAAGCAGGTAAATTGAGGTAATTTCTAAATGTGTCTCTGTACTGTGTAGTAGCAGAGCAGTACTAGTATTTCATTAAAGTAAAGTTTTCAGCAAGTAAATGCTGGTCCAGAGAATGAGAAAGTACAGACATCCCTTTTATCCTCTGTGGGACTTTTCTTGTAAGGGAGACAGCCTTGTTGATAAGTATTCTGTAGTACTTACTTCCATTCTTGTTTTTACCGAGTTGATATACAATATTTGGCTCAAGCTCTGTCCCACTTGTGATGGCAATCCAAGAGATTAAGGAGTTCCATTTGCTAAGTCTGCCCTAACCCTGACTTGTTTTAGTGGAAGTAACTTGTCACAATTTTTCTTTGGCTCATTACCAATGAATACCGAAGCAGACTCCCCTCAGGAATGAGTTCAAGGCAGTCCTAGTCAACCTCACTGGATTCTTGGTGGAGCTTGGATGGTCAAGCTTGCTAAATGATTAGGTCCAGTCCAGATGAAGTGTGGTCATATCCTTGTGGTTTTGTTTCCCAGATAATGAAGATAGTGCTGTGGTCACCAACAAATTGATTGGATTTCAACCCACACCAGATTTGCAGTGTGTGTGCATGCAGCTATCAGTGCACTAATAATATTTGCTGATAACAAGTAACTACCAGAGCATAATTATTAATTTATGCATTAAAGTTTTGGTGTGGAAAAAATGGAATATCCCCTTCTTCATGTGGTGGGGCAGAGGATTTCTGGTGGGGCAGAGGATTTCTGAGGGGTAAAATGAGTGACATGGAACTGGACGGGATGCCTCTGAGTCCTGTGGTGATGCAAGGCAACCAGATAGTGATTTGGTGGGGGGGGGGTTGCAAAAACCACAGTGTTAGCTAGTAGCCCTCATCTGCATACCCTGCATGCTGGAAGCAGCATGTGGAGCATGAAATGGTCGTCCGTGCCACCATTAAGCAAGCAAGGAGTGGGTTGTTTTGACTAAAACAGAAAAGCAGCAGGTAAAAGAGAACTCTTTTTATGCCAAAAGACCTATCTGGGTCAGGGTGTTTCTGCACTAGTTGCTGCATTTTGCAGCCTTACCAGAGCTTCCCTTTAATGAATGGTGAGGGGTCAGGGGGACAGGGACTGGGTGTAAACTGGGAGGCAGGTGGACAGTGATTTGACTGACATGGAGTATGTAAGGTTGCCAAATAGAGGAGTAAAGGCTGAAATGTGACTGGTGATGCAGAGATCAGACAGCTCATCACCGAAATCTAGCACCCATCACTAGGAGTAAATGAAGCTCAAACCAGTTTTATTTCTTTAAAAAGTGCTGCATTTCATGAAGTGGCTATGTGCAAAATTAGCAATGTGCAAGTCCCCAGATGCATACCGCTCAAGGCTCAATTGTCCCTGATTTTGTCTCAAAATTGTCCTCTGTTGACTGTTCCTCATGAAAAGCACAAAATAATGTCAACCATTAATGTAACAGACTTGTTCTTCTTCATAAAATGCAGCTTAACACAAATCTTTTCATTCTATAGGCTTTATGAATGAATAACATCAATTTTTAAGATGTGTCCCTCCATTGGGGGTGTTTGTCCCCGATTTTCTTTTAGCCTTGTCCCTGATTCATGATGCCAGGACCCAGGTTCAAGACGCACTCTCCTTATCGAACCAGTGACTGTAATCAATCTTCCACCTGCTAAGTTTGTAATTTTTAAATATTTTTAACCCATATATATTTTTGCCTGCTGGTACCCCAGCCTGGCTCCAGGACCCTCAACTTGGGAATGCCGCCACCGAGGCAGAATTGAATGTGTCTGGAGGGTCAGGCCACCAAGCCCCGGCTCATACACGGGTGCCAGTGGATTTTCTGATGCTATATTCCCCTGGAGCTAGGAACATGCAATGATGCTGACAGCAAGCATCTGTTCTAGCTCCACCCATATTACGGCACGACTTTGTGCCTCTCATCCTCCACCAGTGGGCAAGGGACCCATCTCCTCTACCCTCCCAGAGAAGGACAGCAGTCCTCTGGATGCTCGATCCTTCTCTCCCTGCCAACCCCAGTTTAGATGTAGGGAGGTACAAACCGAACATTTATATTTACTGTACTCAGGTTGTGTGGAGAGGTTCTTGGGCTGTGCTAATTCTAACTTGTAAATGCCATAATTTATAGTTTTATAACTTAAATGACATAATTTTGGACACAGTCCAGGGGATCTGGATACACTGGAGGGTCATCCCGCGGCTGCAGTCGGCAGTGGGCCAGGGTTTTCGGGAGAGTAGTGATTGAGGAAGACATCAGAGAAGACGTCCCGGCGGCTGCAGTCTGCAGTGGGCCAGGGTTGGAGGGAGCTGTCTGCTGCTGGAGGACCAATCGGCTGTGAGGGTGCCAAGTTTTAAATCTACGTCTGGGCTATAAGTCTGGCCCAGCCCTCACGAACTTGAGGAAGAGCTGTAAATTGCTGGGAGAAGAGGTAGCTAACTGCATTGGCAGTGGAGAATCCTACCAGGGGCTGCTGTGGTGAGAAATTGGAGCTGCATCGGCAGCTGCATCGAGGAAGACGGCTTCAGGGCTGCATTGGCAGCAGAGGTGTGCAAGGGGGTTCTGGTCGTCCCGGCGGCTGCAGTCGGCAGTGGGCCAGGGTTTTGGGGACAGAGATTGAGAAGGCATCAGAGAGGACTCCGTGGCTGCAGTCGGCAGTGGGCCAGGGTTGGAGGGAGCTGTCTGCTGCTGGAGGACCAATCGGCTGTGAGGGTGCCAAGTTTTAAATCTCGTCTGGGCTATAAGTCTGGCCCATCCCTCACAAACTCGGGAAGAGCTGTAATTGTGTCCACACCAACTACCCGGCTCCGACTTGTATTAAATGGTCTGTGGGGTGGATCCTTTGGGGAGTGCACAGTGTGACTAGCTGAGACTGAGCAATAAGAAACTCAGATTTGTGTAGGACCAAGGGGAAGGCATAATAAGATCTCATATTGTGTTGCTGGAGATTGTGTGTGTGTGTGTGTGTGTGTGTGTGGTATATTAATTGTTGGTGGGGGCTGTAGGTTTGACTGTGTATTGTGATGATAGTAGGGGTCACACACAAAATGGGGTGATTGGGTGTAAGGAGTGTGGACAGCCATAATATTAAACTGGGCATGGAGGTTTGGAGGATGTCAAAATGGTATTCCACAGGGGACAACAGGACAAGGCAAAGGACATATCCCAGAGGATAGGTGAATCATATGGTATCTGGAGGTGTGGGGGCAAAGTTGGCATCATCGTGAAGTATGCCACAGGAGGCTGCTCAGAGGGAGCAGATGAGGGAGGGGGAGTAGGAGAGAGCAGTATGGGTATGAGCAGCAAGTTTGGAAACCATTTCACCATACTATACCCGGGAGATGAAGTGGATGAGGATGGTGGGAGGGCAAGTGGACAGGGAGGAGTTGGTCAATAGGCAGAGAGGAGGGACAGTGATGGAGGATGGAGCCTGTTTCAAAGGAAAGGGAGGAGGAGGGAGGGAGGGACATGAGCCTAGGTTGGGGTCTCGGGAGTAGATGGTCAATTATGGGCACATCAGTCTGACATCTGTGGTACATAAAGTAATAGAGGGATTTATCAAGGAGAGACTTGGGAGGCAGTTGGAAATGTTAGGACACCAGGATGATAAAAATAGAGAATACTGGATGGGCAACTATGCACAACCAGTTTGTTCTGCCACAGAGGGGTTCTGATTCCCTCTGACCTTGAGAGCGACGCTCAAGAGGTCCATGGGAATCAGAAGCCTGAGGTGGCAGAACACACAGGTTGTGCATGAAGTTGCTCATCCTGTATTTGTTATAGTGTATAGTAGTACTATGTGAAATGTGTGCTTTGTGTGTTTTTTTTTCTCCCTTTCTCATAATGAAACTGATTTGAAAAGTCTCTAGAGGTTCTAGAATACTGTCACCACATAATTAAATAGAGGAAAGCAACGATGTGCTAGGATTCCTAGTGGTTCTGCTGCAGTAGTGACATCACTGCTGCAGCAGAACAACATAATATATCACTACTGCAGCAGAACAAGCATATTCCAGGCATGGAATTTCATGCATAAGCATTCCACTATACACTATCATTAGAACAGTGGATGGATGGACACCACAACAAGGCTGTGTTTCCATCGAGGAGTTGATGACATCATAGAGACCTTGAGATGGAAATGCAGCCTTTGTTATGGGTGTTCAGCCATCCACTGTTTATATAGTATATGTTTTTTTTTGTTTGTTTCTCATTATTTTATTGAAATTACTTGCTGTGGTGTCAGTCCATTCCTCCTGCTGCCACTCCTGCTCCGCCCAATCCGCTTCAACTTAACTTCTCCACACTGCTTAGTTTTCAAATTAGAAAACAAATTTTTTTCCCAAAAATGGAGCCATGTATGGCACACCGTGTCCTGGCTCTGAATTCAACTGCCAGTGGCATTGCTGCCCGGCACTAGCTAAATCACGCCATGTTTGTTTTTGTTTGTTTCAGCATTTATATAGCGCTTTCATACATCCAAAGCGCTTACAAGCAATGCTAACTGGTAGTGAAGTAACTGTGGTGGTGGCCATATTGCACGCTATCACCCACACACAGCCTGGATAACTGCATGAACTAGTTTATGGGAAGGGGGAATGTTGGCCAGACACCGAATGTTCCCTACTCTTTGTGAAGAGTGCCCATGGTTGTTTTACTTCCACCTGGACACCCACCAGGACAACACCAGGATGGGCAGAAGGGAACTCCGTTTAATGTCTCATCCGAAGGATGGCACACCCCAGCAGTACAGCACCCCCCAATACTGCACTCGCATGCCAGCAATTTTTATGTGCAAGTCCAATCTCGGTGTGGGATAAGAACCCATGACCTTCTGGTCCAGAGACAGATGTGCTACTTGGTCACTCATTGATTGTCTTTCCTCCCCCAACCTGCGCCCACCCTATGTGCATCCACCTCCCCACCCACTTATTACGGAAGGCGCACAGTTTCTACGTATGCTCGTGACTTCACCAGTTTTTTTTATATTTTCACTCCAGATGTAGAGAATGACAGGCATAAGGGGTGTGACCTGGGATTGTTGCCTGTAATGCTGATACCATTTCACCCCCACCCACACCCAGTGAGAGGCGTCAAGGTTTGCCTTGGACTGTTTGGCCACAAAGTTCACCCCATTCTCCTATACAGCACCCATCTCATCAAAATGTCACTCAGTGTGAGTATGCCGTCGATGCTTCTCAGAATTACACCCACGAAGGGGACCATGGACTCTCACTGGGTCAGGCAAGTTACTCTGGCCTGATCATATGCTGTAGAGGTGATGGATAGAATCTGTTTGGCTATAGAGCCTATTGCATCCTTGCTGCCCCATCTTTTTCCTCTTTAGCTGGCATGAACACAGCTGAAGTTTTGCGAATAGCTTCCTCTCTCTTAATCTCCATATTTCTCCCTTCCCATGTCTAGTGTTGCCACTTTCCATTCTTGTTGCTTTTAGAGGTGGGCAGAAGGAGGAAGCATGAACCCTTGATTGTAATAGAGGGAGGACATAACTTTGGCAACTAAAAAGTGGAACTGTTCTAGCCTGATGAACTAGTGTACAGCTCTTAGGCCAGCAACGCTTTTAGTTTGCTGAAACTCCTAGCAGGAGTAGTAGCTTTGAGAAAAAATAGGCAATCTTTATTTTGAGATGCATGATGGATGGCATGAGAGGCTCTAAGGGGCTGTCTTGGTCATCTGAGCACCATATCAAGACTCCAAGGTGATAGCTTTGGTGAACTGAAGATGTTGCAAAGCAATGCTGCTGCCTGTAGAAGTACCAGACGTGGGGATATGAGCCCAACAATTCCCCAGTCCCATCAAGAGTGCCCCCAGTGCAGAAACTCTAATTGTAAGGTGACCGGTTGGAGTCTTTTGCCCATTTGTCTTAAAGGAACTGCAGTAGTACAGGCAATTATATTGTGTCATTCTGTATGTGTCTGGAATGAAGCCAGAAACAAAATCTCCTCCGGATTCTATGATGCACTTTGGAGGAAGAAGAGGCATATGAACTCCCCATCATTCTAATAACAGGAGCTGTACTGCATAGCTCATTGAAAGTTTTTCCACTCACTTTCCCAGTCTAGAGAGAGGCCAGTTGTTAAAACTGGGTGCAGAACTGGAGCTTTTCCTGCTCAATCTTTAGGCCCCGGAGACAAGTTGTTCAAATTGAGATGCAGACCAGCCTTAAAGAAGAAGGTCTGGGCTGAAACTGAAGTTAGAGGTGGTCGCCTCAAAAGATGAGTGATAGTCAGAAACCCATGTGTGAACTGGCCATAAGGGACCCTAGAATCATGACTGCCCTGTCCAAGGTCACTTGTGGAGGAGTCTTGATAGAAGTGATATTGGATGAAGGCAAACAGGAGGCTGAACTGATCCCAGTTTAGGAGAAGGCATCTTGAGCCACCGCTGGTTTGTCCATGGCCAGGAGCAGAATTGCTGTACCTTCAATTCCCGCCCACAGGCTTAAGATCTGTCTGAGGATTGCCCCTGTTCTGTTGGAGTGTGGAAGCAATGTCCTCCAGCTCCCATTCCCTGGAAGAACAACCTTGTGAATTGAGCCAGACTGCTGTCATTTTCCTGTCCAGGAATATACATCTTCGGTAGTGCTCGCCCACTGAAAAGAAGAGGGGAATCTATCGGTTTTGGGCTTCTTATGCCGCCTCTGGTCATGGTGGTCGATGTATACCCATGTTGTCAGACTGTAAGTTGGAACCACAGACCATCCTCATTGAGGAATTGCTCTTTAGAAGCCTCTGAGCTGTGTCAGGGGGCAGGGCCTGTGGATGATCAGCTGGGGATCCCAGAGACCAACTCATGAATGCACGAGAGCAAGTAACAGTCGACTAAGTGGCCGAGGACAGTCCAATGTGCCAGTCATCGATGGAAACATTTGGCTGCCTCAGAGGGAATATCCTGGATAAGCCCTCTGGTGTTGATTTTCTGTCTCAAAATATTCTGGTGGCGATTTTTAACTCCAAATCTCTACTGGCCAGATTCCAGCTCCTGATGTGGATGGCCTGGTCCAGAAATCGCAGGGAAAAATGAGACCATGTTGAAATGGGGACAGTCTGTACAGCTTGCAAGGCTGAGACTGGGGTCCATGCAGGAGTGCTGAGAAACAGCTACAATGCCCGAAATAAAAGAAATTGATGGAGAGAGAGAATTGGTATATTTAAATTTTAAAAAGTACAGAATCTGGAAGTCTGGAGGATGCAGGGGGTGCTCCATTTTTTGCCAAGGTGCAGCAATGCACCACATGCATCAATACAAAAGTGTTGAAGCGTATGGTGCATCACTACACCTTTGCAGAAAATGGAGCACCCCCTGTATCCTCTGGACTTCCGGAACCGTACTTTTTAAAATTAAAATATACAAAGTTGAGGCTCAAGAAAATTCCACTTGTGCTGCTAAAAGCTAAGCTGAAGGGATAGCTTTTCAGTTGTGTGGGAACTCACAAACTCAGGAGTTTTCCTTTAATGAAGAAGAATCTGTAACAGTTGTTCATTTTTTACAGATCAGGGTTAACTGCAAATCTCATAACATGAAACGTCAGATAGACCAAATTCGACAAGGTTACGTTCTTCAAGAAGAAACCTCACATAGATCCCGTACCTTCATCCCATTGCAGAAGATCCCGGACTGAAGAAATATGTACTGCAGTGTATGAGGAGCTAGATCAGGGCTCAATGCTAATGTTAACAAGAGAACAGTAACCAAGTTCTGGTCCTTTCCTACTGTCGAGAGCACAGTTCCTGTACTGAGATCCAAAGAGTGTCGGATCAGCCACCGAACCACAATCACCATCTGTTTAAACAGTGCCCGAATGGAGATGACAACCATGATATGGACTACCGTATAACCACCATCTGAGGAACACTAAAGCAGGACTGTGGAAACAAAAATCTCATTCCAGGAATCATGGTATGGGAATTTCATGGCTGCACTTATGTCCTGATGAAAGTTGCCTGCTTTTGTTGCACAAAGAGGAACAAATGGGATGCTTGAGCTGTCGCTAAGAGAACCAGTATTACCACAATAGCTTCACCAACTGAGAAAGCACGAAAGTTTCTTACTCACTGATTTCAGGAAACACATCAGCATGCCCTGTGGAAGGTGGGTATGTATCCCGTGTCAAAGCATTGATTTTGCCTAGTGAACAGAAAAGATCTCACAAGATGTGTCTCGGGAAGTGCTTGTTTAAGCATAGTCGCTTGTATTGGGAAGACAGGATTGTCATCGGGTCATCAGCTTGATGAGGGGAACTTGCTGAACTGCTCAAGCTATTCAGCAATGAAGATGAGACCTTAGCAACTTGCTGAAACGAAGTAGACCATACAAGCCCAGCACCAAAATGAATAATCGACTCATGAGTCATGAGATCATCCGCTTGTCGTGGAAGGAGGCTAACATCATCATGTATTCCATTGTCGTTGACGGAACACAAGACTACAAGGTAAAGAAATAAGAAAGTACTGCTCTAGATACGCTTGATGGAAACATGTGCCTGCAGAGGAGTTCATTGGGTTTTTTATGAGCTACAGGATACTATCGAGCTCTCAATAGCAAAAGTCATAATGGATGTCTCACAAGACTTCTCTGCCAATTGAATTCCTCCGAGGTATACATTGATGGCGCTATGTCAGGATGCTATCGGTGCACAGGCTATCATAAAGGAAAGTCAACCACTTGCCACATTTGTGCATTGTGGTGCTCACTGTGTAAATCTTGTGGCAAAGAGAGCTGTGAATAAGCCCTGTATTAAGAAATTCTTGTACTGTGTAAATGAACTGGGCAAACTGTTCAGTGAATTCCTAAAGTAGAACAATTTTTCTCAGATTGTTACATTGATACGACTACCTCCTTCAAGAAACTGGCACTTTATGTCCAACTAGATGGACTGTAAGACTAGCAGCAGTCAAGCTGTGTCACAGCAATATGAGCAAATTTGAGAGTCTCCAACAAATGGATTGGAAATGATGCTTTTATGGTCTTTATAGCTCAGCAAGGCAACACATTAGTTAGCCTTGCTGCTGCTGGTTGTAGTTGTGGAACCACTGACTTGTCTGAATGGAGCCTCAAATCAACTGCACAGTAGGTGGTATGCTTACCCAAGTAAGCTCCTAAAAGCTCAGTCAAAGACTACAATGAAATACTGTCCTGCAAGCCATCAGAAAAGCTGATGAAGTTTCAGAAGCTGGAGTTGATCCCATTGCACCACTAAGGCAACGATGGGTCCAGTCCGCTTTGCTGGCAAGGGAAGTGCACAATCATGCAACAGTGGAGGACTATTTCAGAATGGAATTCTTTAAGATGGTAGACATCTCTGTTGCCCAGCTAGAAGAGAGGTTCCATCAAAGGGCTGACTGAGTATTCGACTTTGAACAGTTCTTCTGTTGCAGTACATATGGATGAGAAGACTATGAGCTGGAGGAAATGATTGACTGCATTAAAATATCCAGAGCTTATCCCGAATGCTGAAAGTTCATGAGATGTTTGCACAGAGTACATATATGGCCTTTTGAATGAGGCTGTAGTCCTATTTAGCACTACCCTTAGATGTCCGTGGGCTTTTATGAGTTAGAAAGTTTCATACTACTGTTGGTGATACCAGTAAGCAGTTGTGAAGCAGAGTAGTCAGTACTTAGGCGCCTAAAACATGGCTGTGGTCTACAATGACCCAGTGTCGCCTGAACGTATTGCTGTATGTCATGTTCACCAAACCAGACTTGATGAGCTATGTCTGACACCATTGCACGTAAATTGTTCATGCTCGCGAAAGGCGCCTGGCTGTATTTGACTGTAGCAATTAAAAAATATTGCAATGGGTTGATGTACCAAAATTCAAATGTTCAAGTAAGCATCATATTCCTGGTGCTGCATATCAACTTATCTCATGAAGAGAATTATCACACCTCAGATCATTGTAACCCTGTACCTCGATATTGGCACACCTATACGATTCGCTTCATTGCTGGTTACTGTTAAAATGCTTCCCAGTTCACTGTCCAACGACTTTCTCAATGTTTGACTTGCCCCACAGTAAACATTGTGGATCACCACCCTTCCACACGGTGAAGGCAGTATGTATGTTCCCTCTGCTGCTTTTTCTCCCCACCATTAGCCAACACAGGTCTTCCTAGAAGCAGCATAAGCATCAGACTCAGTAATACACCTGAACAACTGCTGTCTTCGGTCTCTAAGGGCTGGGCTGCACTCATTTTATGGCTAACAATATTAGGCAGGAGAGATATTTACTGCCTTTGAGAAAATCCACCATTTGGTATCAGTCTACTCCTTGATCTGTGATCTGCAGAACCCCAGGACAGTTCTGTTATATTTTCTGCAGCTCTTTTCTGTACCCTACTGCACAGTGTAGTTGGCTGGTATCATCATCTAAATCTTGAATGAGCTTACACAGCTCCCTTTAATAATGTCCTAATAAACGTTAACATTCCACCTCACTGCGGCCCTGGGTACTTCCCATACTGAATTAAGTAACAGTTTAGGTGCAGACCTGCTACTTTTGGAGTATTTTTCATCACTGGCTGTTCATCTGATCAGGTAGTGATCAGTGCTGGCAGACCCATATTCATATCACAATGACTGCCAACGCCCCTTCCTGTTCACTAACCTGAATATAGCTATACTGTGCCGACTTACTATTCACTCCCTCTCTGGCTTTTTCTGTCCTTCCTCCCATGGAAAAACTGGTGATCTTTCTACCCTTCTGCATCATGATTGTAGTTGTGTAGCTTCTGCGTTATTTTTACATATTAATAGTAAACATCACTTTTCGATAAGCTGTGGTTGACAGCAGCAGAGTTATTGGCAGAAAATAGGCATCTCTTTCCCACATAAGATATAAGCCACCCATGATTAAGATTGTCAAGGGAGAACTGAAAGCCCTCACCTCAAAGCTTACTCCGGCTAAAGCTTTGCGTTATAACCCTTCAGAATTATATATTTTTTCGAGTTCGGCGTTTCTATTGTTTAGTCGAGTCAGGTTGTAGCGGTGTCGACCGCTTCACCTAATATAGTGAGCTGCAGCGCTTTACCCCGTTGTGCAAATGGGTTTTACACAGTCTCCCTTTACTCTGCCCGCGGATTTAAAAATAAATATAAAGTAATTTGTCTGCTGGAAAAAAAGAGGGGTTTATGCGAAAGTTAATCGTGAGGTGTTTTCTGGGAGTGGGGAGCTTTATGTCGTATTTCTTTAGAATGATGCATACGATGCACACACCCATCATTTACCAGTGCCCAATTAAAGGTAGCCTAAATCTTTGAAGGATAGATTGCCCATTTTTTTCCTTGTTCTCTGCTGCTATTAGCCTGACTTACTGAAAGATCTGCTATCTCAGGAACTGTACTGCCTGTATTCATGATGCAGAAAGGTGATGAGCTATCCATTTGTGCTGTGGGAGAAGTAGTGAACAATGAATACCAGAGGGTACTGAGATGACACCTGCAAGGTACTGGCATGTCTTGTAAGAGGGTACCACATAAGGGGAAAAAATATGAGTAGATCACTGTGAGATATGAGAGTTGGCTGCAAAGCACCATGATCGCTACCTGACCCCGCTTGTCCAGGCCAACAGTCCCCTTCCATAAAACCATTTCATGCAATTGTCCAATGCTACATGTGATTATTATTGTGTGAAATGATTGCCACTATACATTCAGTCACTTACTACCAGTCAGCATACCTGTAAAGCATTTTGATACACTGTGTATGAAAATTATATAAATGTTGATTCTTCTTTGATTATTATTATTATTATTTCTATGGAAAAGAAGTCAAGACAACCATATGAGCATCCCCAGTGCATCTTCTGTGAATACCACAGTTTGGGCTTAGTGCACCTCACTTGTGCCTGGCAGCTGAGATGCGCTGAGTGCATATGCTTTGGAGAATCCTGCCCACTTACTTTTGTACTTGCCTCCCTTTGACTTATATTTACTGTTCTAACACCTCACTGCCATGTATCACCATTCTAGTGAAAATTAACTTAAGACAAATCTTTGTAACGTACTACTGTAAGTCCCTGTCAGGACTGAAGTCATGGTCTCATCTTGAAAAATACAAAGCTGTAAGGTTCTAGTCAGGAATCAATCCCCTACTTCCTTGTATTCATAGTTAGTAATATTTCCATTACACAGTCAAAGAAAACTGAATTGTACTGCGTCGCCTGTGGTGCAGAGGTTAAGTAACAAGCTAGGATGCAAGTACATGAGACCTCCTGGTTTTGAATCCAGGCACTGCCATTAAGGAAGTGATAAGACCCACCAGGGTGTGAGGTGTTGGGGATACCCACATACCCTGGGGAGTAGTAAGGTCCAACGCCATATGGAGGGCCTCAGAGCCCTGGTATGTGGGTATTCCCCAAACCCCACACCCAGGAAGGTTTCATTGCGCTTGGAAAATGAGCTTTGACATCAGTTTGGCAGTAACATGATTTAAAAAAAAGTATTTTTAAAAATGTCGAACAACAAGTTTTTTATGTAAAAATAGTCCTTACGCAGGTAGAGTGCCAGCTCTTGTTTTAAAGAGTTATGTTGCCTGATAAACATATGGCTTTGGAATATTGTCAGCCAATCAGATTTCAAGATTTTTACTACCCATTTTCTTAAATTATCAGGTGTGCATAAATGGTTCACAGAAGTTTCCCCGTGAAGTCCCCTTCCTCGGAGACCTCTGAAGGAAACTCAGAAAAATAAATTCATTTTTGTGCTTGACTCCCTTGCCATGTGTTTTACTATTCTAGCACCACACTGCCAAGTATCACAAAAATTCTTTAAAAAAATGTTTCCCTGAAGTACTGAGGGCTGGATATTATGACATGGCCGACTGTGCTACACAGTTTTGTGCAGCTAAGAGGACATTACATTGGTGCAGCTAATTGTACATGTACTGTGCACATGTCCTGTGTGCAATGCCTGTACTAATATAGGCTTTGTAGTAGTGCTGTGAAAAGAGGCAAGGCACAGCACACAGCTCCAGCTGGCCATATGGGCAGCCAGAACAAAAGGGTTCAGCACGTCCCAAACAGGGAAATGCCATTGCTCCTGGCTGCCATATTCGAACGCCAACATGCTAATTACCCCATAAGGCATGTAAAGTCTGAAGAACCCATTTGCATGACATTATGTTGCCATTGCCAGCTATGTTCAATGCCTTTCTGCCGTGTATGTGTAGAAGCATTGCCCAGAGCAGCATGTAGTGGCTCCAATGCTCACCTGATATCAATCATTGATGGAAAACTGAAATTAATCCTGTGGTTCCCCCCACCCTCAACAAATCATGATTGTACACTGACATGTAGTCATTATGAATCCCTGGTGCCAGTGTTTCACCCACTCCCTTTGGCCCTAATAATAATACCCTGACTACCCATCCCAGGCAGTCTAGTGGACCACCCCCTACTTGTGCCACTCTCCATTGCTCACCCCCTTCCCCTGACCCTGAGATGAAGGCTGTTTCTTATCCTCCAGTCACCTCCACAGCCAATCATCATCTCATTCACTCAAGTACAGTCACTAGAGCTGTAGAAATCCCAGTATTGATACTGGGTTTGCATGAGTACAATATTGATACTGTGACTTGTACAGCAACAGCATCTGTACTTGTGTAAATCAGAGTATGGTGGGCAGCCAAGGTGAGTGGAGTCAGGGTAACAGCCACCAACTTGGGACTGGGAGAGAAACTGGGCAAGAGAGAATGGCAAAGGAGGAGGATGGCCACTAGACTACCAGGGATAGGTACTGTGGATACTATCAGGTGAGAGTGAGGTCAAGGAGAACCACTGGTGCCAAGGATCGACCTCATTTCATATTTTCAATGATCAGGATTGGTTGAGGGTGGGGAACAAGGTACCTTGTTCTTTTATACATGTGGTAAACATGGCACCAGGGATGGCAGGGAAACACACCACTGCATGTGGTATTAAAAGCAGGTTTTCAGCACTGTTACCAAGCATGGCCCTGTCAGCCTGTTGGTGCTGCCAGAATCCCTTTAGACTGGCAGTGTGCCCATGTACAGCAGCAATGCGGTCATTTGCATGTGTGCTAGGCATCGGTTAGGCTTACACACACAGTCTGTTTTGCACCATGTTAAATGAGCCTTTCAGAATAAATATGGCACTTTTCTTGCAGCCATACACTGGACAGCACAAAGCAGTTAACATAGTGAGCACCAAATTCCCTGTCAGAAATCCAAACCTGATCTGTTCTTGAAAATATAAAACTGTTGGCTGGCCCATCGTCACAGCAGTAGGGATTGAACCTAGGACCCTTAGCATTCTGCTGGGCTGTGTGAATCATAGCTCTGTTGGTAGAGTACTAGCACAGAATGCTAGGAGTCCTAGGTTCAATTCCTAGTGGGTCACACTTTCCCTTTCTCGTTGTAATTCATAATCTAAATTTGCCTTGCAGTGGCCTCTTAAAACTGCACTGAGAAGGAGTGATTGGCTGTTGTTCTGCTGTAATTCTCAGGTTGCAAAGTTACGCAACACCAGAGGAGGGGAATATGACTTTGAAGGAAGGTCTGGGGCACCTGCTGGGCTGTGTGAATCATAGCTTAGTTGGTAGAGTACTAGCATGGATTGCTAGGGGATCCTAGGTTCAATTACTTGTGGTTCACACTTTCGCTTTCTCATTGTAAGTCTTGAAACTGGAATTTCATTATTTTAATCATCATAAATCAGTGGCCTTGCTTATCTCCATAGTATAATGTGGAAATCTCACAACATTCCATTGTTTACCAAGGAAATCACACAATGTCCCAGGATTTATGGGATAAATCTCACTAAGACCCACTGCTTGTGAAAACTTCTCCCAAGGTACTATCATATACACTATAATGGATAACATGCAAATGCTATCTAAGAATATTAGTCAATATTACAAGAAGCACCTGTTACAGTAAGTTATAGAGAAAAGGTTGTATACCTTTGTCTTCTTATTCAGTTTACATTTATGCATGACCAGTTCAAACAGTGACAAAATGGGGATCTTCTCAGTTGATCATCATATGTGACTTGCTATCTCAGATGTCTCTGCAGAGTTGCCCTTATAGTACAGTCTCACGCCAATAAAACTGCAGGCTCTCACCATTACTTCTGATCTTATTTATTTCAGGTGTGATCATCGGTGCACTCTGTGCATGTATGTTTGGGATTGCACTCATTGCTAGTCTGGCTGTCTTCATTGTCCAAAGGTAAGAACATTTTGCTCTAGGACCACACCTTGCAGTTGGCAAATTGAAATGTCCCATCATATACATAACTCAAACATTAATGCTTTGATACTATGATATTACGTGAGTAATATGAGCACATATGAAGATCCAGCAGATACAGGCCTTACGGTCTATTTATTTATTTAAATTTTGGTAACCGTATGAACCCGCTGAGACAATACAGTCCCTTTTTCAGGGGTGACCCGGGTAGTGCAATGCATTGATAAAGTGATTACACCATGCAGTACATTAACAAAAGTCATGGCAGAAACAGTGGTTCCATTTACATTCAGCTATATCATTCACAGATTAAGCAATTACATCACATACTGAATGCATTTACATACATTTACATCAATCCCAGTTTAACATTACTTAATTTACAAATACACATACATTTATTCAGCTACAGATTGCAGATCACAAGTATGTGAGCAAAAGCAAAATATTCAAAGAGCGAGATACCTAACTACAGTGGTAGGGAAGCAGGAATAGAGTTAGCAGAAGCATGAGCAAGGAGAGGAGGCAGAGAGATGGGGTGATAGAGAGGACTGAAACTTAGTGAGAGAGGAGCAGGAAAGGATAGAATGTGTGGTGGGTGACCCAGGTGGACACCGCAGAGTATGCAATGTTAGCCGGCTATTACTAGCCGTGATTTGGGCACTATAAGGAGAGGGAGGGTAGTGATCTCAGAGCACGTGGAGGTTGTCGCAGCTGGATGAGTTGCCTAGGCAAGGAGGGGTGAAAATGTGCACTAGTTTGTACATTAGATTCAGGGTGGTATACTGTAGTCTTGATTCATATGAGAGCCAGCCCAGAGCAGAGGGAACATTACAGTGGTGGTTACGGACATTGGCACTTAAGGCAAACCTTCCACCCTATAAATACGATTGTTTGAGGTGAGAGAGTATGGATGCATTGTTGTGAGTAATAGTGGGGCACCAGAAGAAAGGAGGAAGGAGTGTGACAGAGGCAATTTTAATGCAGGACGCCAAAGAGAGGAAGGGGTAATACAATAGAGAAGGCCCAGCTTTGGTTTAATGTTTTGGTCAGTAGCATGACATGGTGGTCCAGGAAAGTGATGTATCTAAGGTGATACCTAGATATTTGAAGGATTGGACTGACTCAAGGGCATCACCATTGCTTGAGCATATCACAAGAGGAGTTAAGAATGTATTGAGGTGGAGAGGTTGGTAAACAACATGCATTTTGTTTTTGATGTTGAGGACTAGTTGGTTCGCTTGGAACCAGCCATCAAGAGTTTGGAAGTCCGAGGCTAGCATACTATTGAGCCACCCAATGTCAGGTGAGGAGTGGTAGATAATGGTGTCGTCAGCATAGCGGTGCACACAGGCACCACCACAGTTATCTGGCAGTTTGTTAATAAAAAGAGAGAATATTAACGGGCCTAGGATGGAGCCCTGAGGGACACCGTGTAATAGGTCTAAGGTCCAAGAGTGTAACAGACCACTTGACCCTTTGCATATGGTCTGAGAGGTAATTTTGGAGCCAGGTTAGGGCACTGATGTTGAGGCCAAGAGAGTGTAATTGTCGGAGTAGAAGATTATGGTTGACCAGGTCAAATGCCTTGATCAAATCAATGAAGACAGCACCGGTGACAGCACCTTAGTCCATGGCCTGGAAAAGGTCAGAGGTCACTTTTATTAAGGTAGTAAGAGTACTGTGTTTTTTTTTGAACCCGTGTTGGACCTTTGAAAGGAGGTGGTGGCAGTCAAGGTAATCCTGAAGGTGATTGTAGAATATTCGCTCTTTAATGTTTGTCAATGGACAGAGGATGATAATGGGTCTAAAATTTTCAACAATTGTGGTGAGTCCGCCCCTGTGTATGGGGACAACATCTGCAACCTTCCATTTATCTGGGACAATCCACATGAGGAAGGAACGATTGATCAGGTCACAGACTGGGCAGGCAAGGGCTGGAGCCCCCAGCTAGAGGAATTTGGGCTCAAGGGTGTCATGAACTGGGGAGCTATCCACTTTTAGATTAATAAGTAACTGTCAAACTTCTTTGAGAGTGGCGAGTTTAAGGTGAAAGTATGGACAAGCACCAGTGTCTACAGGAGGGAATGTGGATGTGAATGGGGGAGGGGAGTCAGTAAACAGTGATGTGTAGCTATGTAAGCCGGAAAAGAACTTGTTAAATCCATCCGCAATAGTTGGAGGGTCTGAACGTACAGCACCTTGGGCAGTAAGGGAGCTAGGGACCTCTGAGGACTTGCCTTTGATTAAGGAGTTCACCTGTCTCCAGAATTCTTTTGGATTGCAAAGATGTTCAGTTTGGAGTGTCCTAAAGTGGGTGCACGTGGCTTTTCGAATGGAATTTTTACATGAGTTCCTGAGCTGCCTATAGTTTTGCCAGTCAGTGGGAAGCCCACTTTGTTTAAAGGTTCTCCAGGCCCAATCACATGTGATTATGAGTTTTCTTAGATCCCTGGAGATCCAGGGAGCTTTGAGTCCTTTAGATCGGCACCTCTTCATGGGGGCATGAAGATCAACTATATTGGTGAGGGTGGACAAGAAAAAATCAAGCACCTGGTTGACATCTGGTAGTGTGTTTATAGAGTCCCAATTGGTATCGAGATAGAGGCATGAAAGCACTTGGATCAAGTCATGACTATCCCGGACCAAGGCAATCTTAAGTTTGAGGTTGGGGAAGTTATTTCATCAGATGCAGAAGATAGGGGAGTGATCACTGATGCTGTCGGATAGTAGACGACTGATTTAACCTTGAGTGCACAGTCAGTGATCACTCAGTCAAGCAGTAAGTGGTTGATTGTTTTCGTTTTGATTACTGTTGGGTCAGAGATGAGTTGGGCTAGGTTACAGTCAGCAAGAGAGGCATGTATCTTGTCAGAGATGGGGTTAAGCTAGTCTACATTAAAGTCACCACAGATTATGAGGTTGTGAAGGTGGAGTTTGATAAGAGAGGTTATAGGGGCAGGTAGAGGCCTCATTGGGGGCAGGTAGACACAGCTCACTATTGGTTTTGACATTGCCAAGTGTAAGTGAGAGAAACAGTGATTTTGCCACAGGGGTTTAGGGGTTAGGATAGGATTTCAGTGGCATCTAAGCTGGATCGGACATACAGGAGGACATCACTGCCCTGTTTTCCTAACCTATCCTTCCTGAAGCATTTGTAGCCATGTAAAATAACCTCATGTTTCTTGACACTAGGCTTTAGCCAGGATTCAGATGTAGCAAGTATGTCCGAGAGTATTGAGTGACCCACGCTTCGAGCTCAGCCATCTTGGGGTGAAAGCATTTATATGTGCAAATTGTAGCCCTTTCGGAAATTGGCGTTGAGTGGTTGGGGGGGTGAAAGCAGGGAAAGTGGGTCCAGGGTTGAGTTTGATATCACCCGTACGGGAAAGGAGTAAGGAGGAGGGATAGGAAAGCCTTGATTGATGAAGAGTGATGAGCGAAGCTGTTTTAGGCTGAAGCAGTCGAGTGGTGTGGGTACCCATAATCTTTTATGGAGCTATTGTCCAAGGTACACAACAGCCTGTTTGAGGAGGCAGGGAGTGAGGAGATGCCAGTGTACAGATTTCAAGGGTACTTGCCTCAGCAGTAGGTGCTTGCTGTACTGGTGTGGGCGCTTCAGGGAGAAAGCAATAAAATAATTGACAGTGTAGAAGGTCAGAAGGCATAAAAGGGTAGCCAAACACCCTGCCTTACCCATGATGGAAGAACAAAGAGATGCCATACCTAACTAAAAAGGAAGTAAAGCTATATGGGTTACACAGGTTATGCTGAAAATTGCAATTGCTGGGGTGGCCAAATGGTTAGGGCGATAGGCCACCACAGTGATCTGGGTAGATGATTAGGGCAAGGAGTTCAGATTCTGGCCTGGCAGTTTTACATTTGTGTATGAATTCCAGTCTAGAGTAAAGGACAGAATTGAGAGGGCAGATTGAGTCCTGCCTTAAAAGTTTATGAGTTAGGATTAAACTGATAAAACATTCCTCATCAAAGTGTGGGCTTTATCTGAGTCACTGGTTGCTTTTGGATATATTATTAAATGTTGCTGCCCTCTAGTGGTGTCTAAGTATAACTTGCAAATTGCAAATTGGGGAGATAGCTTATTGTCCATAGACCATAACGCGCGTTGCAAACTAGGCGGGCTACACCCCTTAGCAACTACTGACTATAAAAAGTGTGGCAAGGGTGGGTGGAGTTACCACAAAGCAGGGGTGGGAAGAGCTGATTACAGTACAGAGTCCATTTCTGTCTGCAAGGGCTAAGATGCCATTGCTGTAGACAAAGGAAAAAAGGTGACAAGTTCAAATTATCACCATAGGCTCACAGCAGGGGCACTTCAGAGGTCCACGTCATACCTTGAGAACTGCTGGCGTGGGGAGGGTTGGAGCTCCTTCTGTGGCCACTGGGCTGTAGGAATGCTCAGGGGAGGGCTGTCTGAGGACAGAAAAAAAGGAAAGAAGGGGAGGATTAAGCACAAGCGTGCGTGGGTGGATACTCGATTTACAAGCATGCTCTTTCTACAGTTGTACTGATTAGGGATGCCCTGTTTTCTATTTTTTTAAACACTCAAATTCAGACTTAAAAAGTAGTAAAACTTGTTTCTCTGGCTCATGGGCTTACAGGCTACAAACCACATTCTCTACAGAATTCTAGAACAAGGAATGTGCAAAACTCAGTTTAAAACAAAATTCATTTTACAAGAAATTGTGGTCTCCAGTTACAGATTGCGTATCTTATATTAACTTCTGAGGGGCTTGGTTAACTTCTGTGGAGCTGATTATGGTACACTAAGTCTGCTTCTGTCTGCAAGGGCTAAGATGCCTTGGCTGTAGACAAAGCAAAAGGTGCCAAGTCCAATTTATCACTGCAGGCTCACAGCAAGGCACTGCGGAGGTCCATGTCATACCATGAGAACTGCTGGCGTGGGGTGGATCGGAGCTCCTTTTGTTGCCGTTGGGCTGTAGGAATGCTCAGGGGTAGAGCTATCTTAAGAACTGCTGGCATGGGCTGGGTCAGAGCTCCTTCTGTGGCCGCTGGGCTGTAGGAATGCTGGGGGGTGGGCTGTCTTGACAACTGCTGGTGTGGGGTGGGTTGGAGCTCTTTCTGTGGCCGCTGGGGTGTAGGAATGCTCAGGCGAGGGCTGTCTTGAGAACCGCTTGCATGGGGCAATTTGGAGCTCCTTCTGTGGCCACTGGGCTGTAGGAATGCTCGGGGGGGGCTGTCTTGAGAACTGCTGGTGTGGGGCAGGTCAGAGCTCCTTCTGTGGCCACTGGGCTGTAGGAATGCTCAGTAGATGGCTGTCTTGATAACTGCTGGCGTGGGGCGGGGTGGAGCGCCTTCTGTGACCACTGGGCTGTAGGAATGCTCAGGGGAGGGCTGTCTTGAGAACTGATGGCATGGGGCGGGTCAGAGCTCCTTCTGTAGACTATCAAGACTGCTTGAGTGTGTAGCTCTCAGTATTCATTACTGATGCTGCCCCCAACCCTCCACCCTTCCTCCCTAACTGCATCATCTAAGTTTCTCCATCCTCCCAAACCTTCCCATTCTGATTTTGCCCATGACCCTATCCCACCCCATTTAAATCCTCTGCTGATGTTTGTGAAATCAGACCCTCAGGCAATGCATTCCACACTGTCACCCCTCTCTCTGTGAGAAAGTACCTCTTCCTCTCTCCTCTGAATCTCCCACCTTCCAACTTCAGGCTGTCTCCTCTTGTGATCCCCTTCCTAAACTTAAACATTCCCTTGTGGCTAACCTTTTTATACCCTTCAGTTATTTGAAGGTCTTAGTCATATTGCCTCTGTCTCTTCTGTCCTCCAGGGGTACATATTGAGTGCCTGTAGTCTATCCTTATAGGGCTCTTCCCTCTTCCCAGTTACCATCTTTGTCACCCTTCTGTGTACCCCCCTCCAACAGTCTGATGTTCTTTTTAAGAAGGGGCACCAGAACTGCATGCAGTACTCCAAGTGAGGCTTCACCAGTGACCTGAAGAGTGGCAGGATCACCTCCTCCCTCCTTGAGGTGATATCACTTGCTATGAACCCCAGCATCTTATTGGCCTTCACCACCGCTTTTCTACATTGTGTAGAGTGATTGATATGACCTGTGACCAGCAACCCCAGATCCTTTTCCTTGGTGGATACTGATAACTGCACTCCCCCCAGCTGGTAACTGTATCCAGGATTCCTTTTTACCTTGCATTGAAACCCAGTTGCCAGGTGCATGACCATCTCTCCAATGCTTCTAGGTCTTTCCGCAGTACCTTCCCCACCCCATCCACTACTGTTCCCAGTTTGGTGTCATAGGCAAACAAGCTTATCTGACTCTGAATCCCAGTTGCCATATCCGCTACATAGATGTTGAATAGCACCTGTCCCAGCACTGAGCCCTGCAGGACCCTACTGATGACTGCCTGTGGTGTTGATAGCTTCCCCCTTACCACCAGCTGCTGCTTGTTATCCAGCCAGACCCCCATCCATCTGACCACCTTTTCCCAACCCCATGTCCTTCAGCTTACCTAATAGCATCCGTGTGGCATAGAGTCGAAAGCCTTGCTGAAGTCCAAATGCAGGACATCAACCACCTTGCCTCCATACAGATCCCTAGTCACCCAGTTGTAAAAGGCCACCTAGTTGGTCTGACAAGACCTTCCTTTTGTGAACCCATGCTGCGGATCATCAAGGAGAGCTTTCTTCTCCAAGAATGCCTCTATCCTTTTCTTCAGGATTGTTTCCATTAGTTTCCCCACAATAGATGTGAGGCTGACTGGCCTATAATTCCCTGGCTCATCCCAAGAGCCGTTTTTGTGGATAAGTACCACATGTGCCATCCTCCAATCCAGGGGCACACATCCTGATAGAAGGTATGTGTTGAATGCATCTGCTAGAGGTGCTGCAGGACCTCCATGAATTCCTTCAGTACCCTCAGGTGTATCCTGTCTGGTCTTGGTGTCTTATCAGTCCACAGAGACCTCAGGCCCTTAGCACCCTCTGCACAGGGATCCCTCATCTACCATCTGCCCTCCCCACCCTTCCCTACCCTAATGTGCACCTGTGGGAGAGGCACATCCCCCTCCCTTGTAAAAACTGAACAGAAGAATTCATTTAATACCTCTGCCTGTTCAGCCCCCCTTATCCACCCATCCTCCTGCCATCCTAATTCTAGAGATTTGCTCCCTGCAGTTCATTTTCTCCCTGATATATTTGAAGAACCCTTTTTCACTCTTTTTTATCCCTTGAGCAAGCCTTAGCTCCTTCATAGCCTTGGCTGTCCTTATAACCCTGGTCATCATATGGAACTCCTAATGTAATCTTCCTTATCTGCTACTTTGCAGGGCCTCTTAAAGTTCTTAAAAGCTGCCATTTTTCCCTTAACTTTGTTTGTACCTCCTTGGTCCACCAGCTTGGCTTGTTGGACCTAGCCTCCTTACTCCTCCACACAGTACAGGGGTTTGTGGCCTCCACCAGCCCCTGCTTGATGATGTCCCATTTCTGGGTGGTGTCCATGTCTGGGCTTATGGTGGCCATATGCCTCCCCAGGACTTCAGCCATCTTAGTGAAGTTGGCCCTATTAATGTCAATGACCTTGGTGGCAGTGCGTGTTGCCTCTCTGCCCAGCTCGAGGGAGAACCATACTGAACTATGGTCACTCCCCGCTATGGGGTCCACCACCCTTACCTCCCATACCTGGTCCCCATCTGCCAAGACAAGGTCTAAGATGTTGCCTTCTCTTGTTGGCTGTCTTACCAGCTGCATCAGGAATGCATCCTGGAGCACATCCAGGTAATATACCACAGTCTAAGCTGTTCTTTATTTTAGTAAAATTCCCGTCATGGCAGGTACTAATGCCTTAAAGTTTAAATATTAAAGTAGGGCTCTGGCTGTCAGTAAAAAAATATGTATATCAGCATCAGTAGTTCCTTAACTTTAGGTGGCAATTTTAAATATGAAATCTTAAGACAAAGAACCTCAGCACAAAAGCACTGAAGCAAGGGTTACCCAGAAAGGGCTTTGGTGGTGAAGTCAGGTTTTGAAGAGCTCCTGACACCAATGGCATAACTTTGAAAAAATGTAATATTTTGACATAACTCCGCTCATATTTCATATTTGTTCTGTAATTTTTAGCCTTGTTTCTTTATTTCTAAAATTTTGTGTGAGAACGGACCTTGGCCATATCTACTATGGCTGTTTTCTACACCTGACATCACAGTTCTGTTTATGACATCACAGTCTGTTGCTGTGGTGATGATTACAATGTCATAATCAGGGATTATAATGTCCGATGTAGACAAGCAACCAGAGAAAATAAAGTCTAGGGGACAGTGATCTTATTTCCATGCAGCTGTCCTCAGTAATAAAGCAAAAGGGGGAAAATTACAGAACATAAATGAAATATAAAATGAATAGTGTCTACATCTTTAATTTTTCAAAGTTTTCCTTATGGTGTCAGTGGCTCTTTAAATAAATCACACATACCCCAGTAATGCGAAGCATCAATGGATGTACTGTATATGAAAATCACCATGAAGGAATAATTTTGAATAAGGATGAGTATTCAGTGCTTCATCTCATATATGCACTCCAGGAGAGAATATGTTTTAAATAGAAATCCAAACTAAAATGGATTTTCAAGTGGTTTTCTTCTTTTAAAAAGGACCTGCTAACTAAGGGAGAGGTGGATGTGGCAGCGGTCACTGAGACCTGGGCCATCGCAGGGCACGACTTGGACCTGAACCTGGAGGGTTACACCATGTTCAGGAAGGACGGGAGGAGGGAAGGGGAGGAGGGGTAGCAATAATAGTCAAAAACTGCATTGGCATAGGAGGAGTGGAGGAGGCAGAGGGAACTGTGGAGGCGATTTGGGTCACCTTGATAACAAATGGGGGCAAGAGAGTAAAAATAGGAGTGGTGTATAGACCCCTGCGCCTGGTGGAGGTGCTGCTGGAGGAGACTCTGGTGGCAGATGTTGGGAGACACTGCAAATTGGGCAGGGGAAGGGTGGTGGTGTTGGGGGACTTAAACATGCCAGGAATGGACTGGGAGACTATGACATCCTCGGTGGCCAGGGAACAGAGGTTGTTGGATGTCTTTCAGGATACGTTCCTAACTCAGCAAGTGGGGGAACCGACCAGGGAGGTGCAGATACTGGATGTGGTCCTGGCAGACAGTGACCAGATTGGGGGCCTGGAGGTAAGGGATCCGTTGGCGGGGAGCAACCATGCCACGGTCTGGTTCTGCCTGGATCTAGGAGGGGTAGAAGGCTGCACAAAGACGGAGGTAACCAACTTCAGAGGGGCGGATTTCAAGAAAATGGGAAGGATCCTTAAGAAGCATTTGGATGGGATTGGGCCAGACATGGATGCTGACAGTAGGTGGGAAATCATCAGAAGGGGGTGCAGGATGCTACCAGCACCTGTGCAAGAGTAAGACGAAAATGTGGTAGGGCCCGTAAACCCTGCTGGTGGACCAGAGAGGTTCAGAAGATGGTGAGGGAAAGAAGGTGGCTTACAGGCATTTCAAGTGCTCAAGGAGTGAAAGGGATAGAGGGGAGTATGAGCTGATGGCCAGAAGGGCCACTAGGGTGGTGAGGGTGGCTAAGGCAAGGAAGGAGCAGAACCTGGCCAGGGAAATTAGGAGAGGGAATAAGGGGTTCTTTAGATACATTGGGGAAAAACGAAGGGTGAAGGGGCAGATTAGCAGGATTAAAACAGGGGAGGGATGGGCACAAGATCCAGGGGAGCAGGCTGAGGTACTAAATGAGTACTTCACCTCAGTTTTCACCAAGCAAAATGGGGGGCTGCATCATACATGGGAGGAGATGGTGAAACTGAGGGAGGGGGCACTTGCCAATCGTCGGGTCTGGGGAGAGGATGGGCCATCACTGGCAGGAGGGGAAAGGCAAGGCAGGGGAATGAGGTAGCGGAGGTGGAAATCATGGCAGAGAAAGTGAGGGAAGCCCTCAGGTCCCTTAAGATGGAGAAAGCACTGGGGCCAGATAAATTACATCCCAGAGTGCTGAAGGAACTGGCGGATGTCCTGGCGAAACCCCTGGTGGAGCTTTTCAGCATCTCTCTGAGGACAGGGTGGGTGCTCCAGGACTGGAAGGTGGTGCATATAGTGCCTATCCACAAGGGAGGATCAAGGAAGGTGGCAGGAAACTACAGGCCCATCAGCCTGACATCGGTGGTGGGCAAGGTGATGGAGAGCATTGTCAAGGAGAGGCTGGGGGACCTGGAAAGTCAGGGTGCCTGGACAATAGACAGCATGGAATCGTTCTGGAGAAATTGTGTCAGACAAACCTTGTGGGTTCTATGACTGAGTGATGAGAGCCTGGATCTGGGTAGACTGGTGGACGTTCTCTATCTTGACTTGAGCAAGGCGTTTGACTCTGTTTCCTCATGGGGCCTGTTGAATAAGCTGGGAGAAATGGGGTGGGGAACCAGATGATCAGATGGATGAAACAGTGGCTCAGGACCAGACTCAGAGGGTTATGGTTGGTGGGATAGTCTCATCCCCAAGGAGGGTCATTAGTGGGGTCCCTCAGGGATCAGTCCTTGGGCCCCTCCTGTTCAATGCCTACGTCTCTGACATAAGGAAGGGTATCAGGAGTGAGATGAGTCTCTTTGCAGATGACTCAAAACTGGGGGCAGTGGTGGATCGGGAGGAGGGGAGGGTGGCCCTACAGGGGGACCTGGAGGCTCTGGAAAGGTGGTCTAGAAAGTAGAAGCTGAGATTTAATGCAGGGAAATGCAGGTACTGCATCTGGGAGCCAGAAACATGGGCCAAGAGTACACTCTGGGGGAATGCTACTAGTCTTAATGGCTGAGAGGGACGTGGGGATGGTGGTGGATGTCAAGATGAACAACTCGGAGACTTGTGGTGGCGGCAGCCAAGGCTAACAGGATGTTGGGATGCATTGCTAGGGGATCACCTCCAGAAGAAGGGAAGTGATACTCCCTGTATAACTGCTTGGTGAGGCTGCAGCTGAGTACTGCATGCAGTTTTGAGGCCACACTTAAAGAGGGACATTGAATTCCTGGAGAGGCTCCAGAGGAGGGCAACCAAAATGATCTGGGGCTTGGGGACAGGACCTATGGGGAGAGGCTCGAAGAGCTAAATATGTACACATTGAAGAGAGAAGGGACCGGGGGGACATGATAGAGGTCTTCAAGTACATGAAGGGGTTAAATAGGGGAGAAACAGTCAAGGTGTTCCGAAGGAAGGAGGGGGGCAACTAGAGGGCATGGGTGGAAGCTGGAGGGGAGATTCAGGAGAGAAAGGAGGAGGTGCTACTTCACTGAGAGGGTGGTGGAGCCATGGAATGCGCTGCCCAGGGGGCTGGTGGAGGCAGAGATGGTGGAGGGGTTCAAGAGGGGGTGGGACAGGTACAGGGGAAGGGTTCTGGATGCAAAGTCCTGTGCAGTGGGAATATCCGGGACTGGGAAGGGAGAAGCCAGAGAGGGCGAGGGGCAGCAAGATCAGCTCCCAGGGTGGGGCTGACCAAGCGAAACAGACATGAAAGACCGTTAGGCCTATTCTGCTGGCATTTTAGTATGTTAGTAGTATACTATATGTATGAGAACATAATCTTTGCATGTGGCAGCTCATTTTGCCTGGATGTTATTCAAGACTCAGAGCTGAAGTTATAATTCTCTGCATGTGACATCTTAATCAGAACTGATCGGGATGTCAGAAGCAGAAACTTATGCCTTCAGCTCCAGAACAGCATCAGGAGAAATGGTTCTGTAAAAGACAGGGGTTATATTTTTATAAATAAATCCTTGTTAATAAAGAAAACAACAACTTCACATTTAGTGTAATTTTGGACTGGTAGGTAATTGGGGTTTGCTGAAGTCTGCTGAGATATCTTACTGTTAACCAGAGACCCCTTTTAAATTCATTATTGTTACTGTATATTATCTGGCCATAAAGACCAACACATAAGGGGATCATTGCTATAAAACAATGGCAAGTTATTTACAAACATTTTATTTACTTGTTTAG
Source organism: Neoceratodus forsteri (assembly GCA_016271365.2). Classification (NCBI taxonomy): domain Eukaryota; kingdom Metazoa; phylum Chordata; order Ceratodontiformes; family Ceratodontidae; genus Neoceratodus; species Neoceratodus forsteri. The sequence continues at coordinate 340,908,252 of CM057449.1, forward strand.
TTTTGATTACCGGGTAAGTGCTCTAGACAAAGAAATTGCCTATTTTCAGTCAGACCTGGGAGAGTTACAGACATAGGTAAAAGCACATCACATCACAATGGTTACTAATACATAATACAGACTTGGGTCAAACACATTACAGTATAGACAGGCACAGTGATACCTACTGTACAAGAGAAATTAGACATTACACTAGGCTATCCATAGATACAGGAATATACAATACAGTTTCAAGGAGATAGAACATAAGGTATAAGGAAATAGAAAACTATTCAGACAGACTCCACGACATACATACAAACATCCGAAAACCCCAGCAGAAGCAGGTTTAACGATCTGTCAAGTCTGCTCAATTCTGCAGCTAGCCCTCAACTTGCAGCTGCCCCACCCTCCCCACCCCCTCTTCAACATTACCTCCTCACACTGTCCCAACCCCTCTTAAAACTGCCCACCACTCTACAGGATACTACCTCCTCAGGCAGAGTATTCCACCTGTCTACCATCCAATCTGTGAAAAATGTCTCCTGATTTCCCTTCGGAATCCTAGCTCCAAAGTGCAGTACCTTGCACTTCTTGGCGTTGAACCCCAACTGCCATGTTTCCGACTACTCTTGTAGTTTGGTCAGGTCCTCTTGCAGCCCTTTTCACCCTTCGATGTCATTTACCACAACTCCCATCTTCATATCGTCAATGAACAGACTGATTCTACTCTGGATCCTATGTGAGATATCAGCTATGTGTAACCTCCCCCACCGGCCCCCCTTGTTTCTGTCAGCAGGGCTGTTCCTCTCCAACCAAGGAACGACCGAGAGGGGTGGGGGTTGTCACTACAATTCTTTTCTTCACAGAAACTCTGTATGACCCATTATTTCACCACTGAGCCTGCCATCCTTCAGACAGGCAAAAACAAGCAAAACTACCTGACTCCATACCTGGGGCACCATTTAGCATGGCCGTCAACCTGGGTCCCTGGGAGAAAACGTTTGCTCAGCATTATGCTAGGTTTGTACTTCTAGTCAGGGGCATCCAAGTAAAACTGACACTGGAAGCAATAACTGAAATGTCTAAACCAGGATGGGATTCTAGAGTGTGGCTTTATTCACATAACACAGAGAATAACAAAGCAAAGATGGACCCCATAGGGCTACACTCACTGGTATTGCGGATTACTGAGGTACAGAGCACACTTCCTTACTACGAACCCTCAGGTTCTGAATGAATCTGGGCATACATGGCCCAAACTGGTACCTTCTCTTCTATTCCTTGACATGGCACCCCAGCCAGTACTAGGACACTTTTCCATATTACATGGAGGTTGATGGTGGCTCCTAAACCACCCACGAGCACTTTCCGGCTCTCAGGAAAATCCAAAATCCCACATCTGGGTGCTTTCCTCAGACACTGGCCAAGTGCCTGAGAGAAAACCATAGGTACCAAATTGAACCCAGAGGTAAGCCTGGTTTACTCCAGATGGAGGGTCTCCACCTCTTGCTCCCAAATCTATACTAAATCCGTTCTTTGGTTACCTTTTCTTCAAAACACTGTTTGTAGATGCTCTCTCAAAATGTTTAGCATTTAACATTCTGCAATTCACTCTGGAGGTGTCCTGACTTTAATAGTTATGTATGTGACTATGTCTTTACCTAGACCCCCACTGTTGTGGAAGCTTCTAAATCATACACAATCTAAAAGTTCTGTACTTGGCAAGTCTTCCTTTGACCCCACAGTAGGCAGACACTTTTACTTTAAACACTGTCTTGGTGAACATAGTCTCTTTATCAGAGAAGAACTCACCATGATATGCAGGTGCCCCAGGACTTCTTTCCCACAATACAATCTCTGGTACTCACAGAACAACACGACTCTCAGGCAGCTTCTCCCTCTCCAGGATGGACCAGGGGATTGCCCCTGAATTCCTGGAATTCTCCCCCATCCCTCTTGGGATGGGGCACTGGAACAACTTCTAGGAATGGTCTCTACCACTTTGCACAACTGGTCTTCAGTGTTCCTCTCTAGGGTGAGAACACACAACCCCGTTCTTCTAAGATAGCTCTGTATCAGAGCTTGGCTCTGAGGAGCTGCACTGCAGCCTCTAACTCTTGAGTCTCTCTTGAGCTCCAAGCAGATTGTTCCTGCTAACCCCTGCAGCTAGTATTCCATTGTGGCTTTATGCTGCTGCAAGAATTCTATGTGTGACATCATCACTCCAGCTCAACTGAAACTGAGAACAGAGTGAGACAGTGTGAAACCCATTTAACTGGCATCTCACAAGCTGCCTTTCCCTGCCTGCCACTGGTTCTGAATGGGATTCTAGTAACCCCTGGGAACAAGGGGGTTACATATGTATATCCCAAACAGCACTGGTCCAGTACCAATCCTTGTGGCACCCTGCTCATCACTTCCCTTGGTGATGAGAGTTTCCCCACCACCACTACCCCCTGTTGCCTGCCATTCAGCCAGTTAATGATCCATTTGACTATCTTTGTTCCCATCCCTACGTATTCCAGCTGCCCGCCCCAATCTCCCATGTGGTACGGAATCAGAGACCTTTATTTATTTATTGAAATGTTTCACCAGGAAGGCACACTGAGCAACAAGTTGCTCATCTCCCGGTGTGACCTGGGAAGTCTTGCTGAAGTCCAAATACAGGACATCCACCACATGGCCCCTGTTCAGCTCCCTGGTCACCCAGTCATAATACTCAATTACATTTGTCTGGCAGGATCTGCCTGAGGCAAACTTGTGCTATCGACCATCCTGGAGACCATTGTCCTCCAAAAAGATCACTAGCCTCTCTTTTAGGATTGTCTCCATGAGCTTCCCACAAGTGATGTGAGGCTCACTAGTCTGTAGTTGCCTGGTTCATCTCTAGGGCCATTTCTGTGAATGGGCACCACATGGACACTCCTCCAGTCTTGCGGTATGCATCCTGTGTCCAGGGAGGTATTGAACAGGTCAGCCAGTGGTGCTGCCAGGATCTCTGCTAGCTCCTTAAATACCCTAGGGTGAATGCCATCTGGTCCCGTGCCTTGTCCACCCTTAGTGCCCTTAATCTTTCAGAACCCTATCCTTTGTAATCCCTATGTCAGTTACCCCTCCCCCCCCCACTGTCCACTCCACCCCTCCTTGAGGTATCTGCCTCCTTTCTCCTTCATGAACACAGTACAGAAGTATTTATTTAATGCCTCAGCCTCATCCTCCCCTTCTCCACCCACCCTCTGTCCTTCCTAATCCTCACAATCTAGTCTTTGCTTTTCCTTCTTTCGCTAATGTATCTGAAGAAGTCCTTTTCTCCTTCCTTAATACCCTGTGCCAGCCTTAAAATAAATCTTATAGTTTTTACAAAAACAGGCTACAGTAACACGTGCAGCTGTCTGAACATTGTGAAAATGAAACTCCTCTTCCATGTACCAAATGTTCCAGCAGGTGCCTGCCTTGAGGTAATGGCCCAGTGTAGAAGACAAGTGACAATTTGTTGTATCATGGATCATTAGTAACCATTCTGGAGTGTGTGACCCAGGTCAGGCTCTGCCAGTACTGAACCAGTATCACAGATTCCCCAGTTCAAGTGAACCTTTCAAAACTGGCCTTTGCAGCAATAGGCAGTAGATTGCCCAGTGACCACAGTCCTGCATATTACTGGTAAATTATTAAATACTTTTATTAAGCTGGACCAGTGTTGCAGAGAGCTGAGGCACCAAGCATCTCACCTGTTGCCATGGGTTCAGGAACAGAACTGGGATGCCAAGGGTCAGCTGGGACGAGAGAGGACAGAGTGTCTGGAGGACTGCTTTCCTCTTCTGGGAGGGAGAATTACAGCACTAGGTATTAGCCTGGCCACTAGCATCGACTGGGGGTACAGCAGCCAGGGACTGTCTGGATAGGGGAAGGAGTAGCAGCTGCCAATGTCCCATGTGCAGTAGCATGAGTGGCAATGTCTGGGTGGCACTGCATGTCCACTGTGCGAGGGGAAAAAAACAGGAAATGGATTCCTAGGTGGCCACTGACTTCCAGACACCCAGTTGACTCACACCAATGAAAACACAGGCTACACTGCCTTCATGTGATGATAAGTCTTGGTGGAAAATCTGGCAGTTGGGGCTGGGGTGGCTGGCATCTGGAGGGCTGTTTGGGGCCAAGGGAGAAAAAGAACTAACTGCAAAAAAAGGAAATACTTTCAATAAATTCTCATAATTGTGGTAGCAATGCCATAACATAAGGAATAGTTAACGGCTGGAAGTTTTATGAAGATACAGAAATCTGGTGTTATGAGCAGGCCTGGTAATGCAGAGGTAGCACTACTGCTTGCAACACTGACAACCGGGGTTCAGAGGTCAGCCAGGGGGAAGGAGACCTAAGCATCCCATAGACAGCTCCTCTCTATGTGTGTGTGTGGTGGGGGGGGGCACAGTGCCTAACTACTTGAATGTTACCTAGTAAAAGCCAGGTAGCAGCACAAGTGAGCACACACTCTAGGGAAAGGAACTGGCACCAGATGCCATGTCACAGCAGAGACGCTGTTTGCTGCCTGATTTGCCATTCCCCATGTCATGACTATGTATCAGGCCTATTCATTTGTTTTGTTTTTTTAATTAAAGCTTAGAATCAGGTCAACATGGTTGTATCTAGACAACACTTGATATAATATTAGCTGCTGTATAGAAATATATTAGAGGTGTTCCATCAAGAAGAATGATGTTTGTTTTACTAGTTTATAACCTGATGTGCAGCACTGCATTTTCAGTTGGATCATGTTTCTACCCAGTGGGCAGTGGTACAGCTGAAATGATGCAGAGCTAGTAAAATGATTAGCTATGAAGTGATGCTGGTGGCCCTTATCTTGCATTCCTTGAAGAAATTGGGCTAAGTGGGGACATGATCACATGTATCATTCTTCCACGTACAGTACACAAGGGTATTGGCGAGATCAGACAGAGATGTTTAATCTAGTTTCCTCCAGCAGGACATAGGGAAACCTCCTAAAGCTCAGAGATGTTAAATTCAGGAGTAATGCTAGGAGGCATGTCTTCTTTCAGATGCTAGTAAACTTTTGGAACAGTCTACCATTGGAGCAGTGGATAGAAAGACAGTACAGATTTTCAAGATAAACCTGGACCAGTTGACTTCAGAGACACCAACAATTGAATGTATCTTTGGATGCTGAGTAGGTAGAAGGAGTAAGCTGCAGGGGATTGCTGGTCAGAATTCGGTGCTGCCTTTATTCTTTCCCCTTAGCGTGTGCTGCTTGGCTGCATTCTGAATTTTATTTAAATGGAGCATTTTTAGTAAAAGTTATATTGAATGGTCCAGCACCACTTATTTGAACGGTCCGCTTGACTTATTTGAAGCAGGCGTCCTTTGTCGAACAAAGTGCTTCTTGTTTTTCCTTGAATTGCCAAGCTGTGGTCTGGTTTGGTGGAAGCCTGGTCGGGGTAATAAGAGGCATCATAAAGAGCATCATAAGAATGCTTGGACAATGCCTCTCTTGGTCTATATATAGGGAGGTCATGCTGAATCACGTAAGGCACGTGAAATTGAATGGAAAACACACTGGAGTAGGAATCAAGGTTCGGGACACCGGCCTGTAAAGGTAGAAGGATTAAAAGAGCAAGTATTATAGATAATTTTATTCAGGGACCTAATCTACATTTAACTTGCTTTTAACCTTCTACTAGTAAACTTTGGAAGTAACTTTAAAAGAATATGGACTTCTAATTGAAGGTGGAAGGTGGATTGTGTAAAACTGCATTGGCTAACAAGAACAGTGTATGAAACATCATTTGGGGACTTAATCTACATCAAATTTGCAGCTAGCCTAGTACTAATAATTTTGAAAAGTGACTTTAAAGAGCTTGGACTTATAAAGCAAAGTGGATTGGGAGTGTGAAATTTGTATTGGCTAATACTGACATTGCTGTTATTATTAACTGTGACAGAGTTTGATACAGTATATCTGAACTGGCCCTTGTGGTATTCTGTGGCTCTTTTGAGGTAAAAGCTGAAAGCATCAGTAGTCATGATGACAAGCCAATTTAAAAGTGAAAGAGGGAAAAAATAACAAAAACTAGAATCAACAATCCTATAACTAAAAAAAGACAAGAAGATCAAAATAAGAAAGGAATAACATGAATATTAAGGGCAAAATAATAACTAGTTATTTATGGCCTTGGGAAACCAGATTGATCTAGTAGGGAAAAGGGAGGTTCTAAGAATACAGAGCACAAGCTTGACACCTTTAACCTCTTCCCCAATTAAAATGCAGACGACATTTTCTGAACACCCACTGCTGCAGCAGATAAGGGAATTAGAAAAAGAAGTAAAGGAGATAGATAGCCCAGCCCGAGGAGAAGTAGAGGCAGATGTAAAAATAGCAGCCCAGAAAAGAGAAGTGAACACACTTAGGGAAGGGAGCAGGGCTTCCTTGGAGGAAAATGGAAGAAGGGAGACAAGGAAGGGAACAGCAGAGAGGGTAGAACCTGAGATTATGCTAGGCTCCTTTTTTAACCAGTTTGATGAGTTTCTCACCCCATATATGAATAGAATAGTGTTAGATCCACCCTCCAAATGCCCCCTATTGTTATGCATTTGTGGAAACTAAAGGAAAAGAATATGAGCAAAACCCTGTCATCTCAGTTTGGAAGTTTGCAAGAGAAAAGTGATGAAAACTTATGGAAGAATAGCAGAGGGACATAATATTTCATCACAAGGAATGAGAGGAGAAAATAGTAAAGTGATCAAGAGCTTAAAGCAGAAATAGCATATGGAAACAGCTTACTCCTGGAGATTCTTGCAGTATTAAAGAATAATTTGATCAAAGATAATATGGAGGGAAAGAAGAAGTATTAAAAAGGATCTCTATTCGACAGTCAGGTGTGATAAAGAAAGGGCAGGAAGAAAGGAAAAAAGGAAGCAGTAAGGAAAAGGAAAATAAGGGAAGGACTGTAAAATATATAACAGAAGAAATGGGTAGGAAGGAAAATTTGGAAATACAACAGTGTGTACAACAATTAAAACTACAAAGTGAGAAAGAAAAAGGAATAAGCAATTAACAAAGGAAAAGGAAAGGATGATAGAAGAATCCCATGATAGGAATGAGATGAAAAAATGGAAAAAAAGGAGAATAGGAGAGTATATTTAGAAGGGAGAATGGAATCCTTATCCCAACTTTGGTTTCTCCCAAGCTGGGATATAGTGGCCATAGATCACAATAAGCATAAAAGGAAAATGAAGGGTCAGACTCCTAAATGAACAGATAGCAGACAGCATAGAATATAATAGCCAGAGAAAGAACAGTAAAGGAGCAAAAGAACAAGTGGCCATAGATAAAGAAGGAAGTACAAAAGAAGAAAAAATAAGAAAGGGATTAATAAATCCAACAGTCTTCTTTAGAGGAATTCCAAGGACTAAGAATGAAAATCTAATTGCACTCAATATAGCAGTGTATAACATATGTAAGGACTTAATGGGAAATAAATTTAGGTGGAATGTCATTGATTCTGTTTATAGATATCAGACCGGAAAGGAAAAGGGCTGGATCTGTATGGTAACACAGAAGATAGGAGTGAGGCAGTTAATTTTGGATGCTAAAGCTGATTTTTAAAAATAGGGGTAAAAGCTGAAACAACTATCTGTGAGGATGAAAAAGACAAGAGGTTAGTAAAAATTTTTCAGAGGAAGAGATTGAGACATCTAGGATAGATATAGATCCTTACCCAATTAGGAAATTTCAAACATAGAAAAGAATAACACATTATTGGGAAACAATACAAAAAAAAGTATTCACTACAGGACAGTGGACAATTGGGGTCCAAGGACAGGATGATTAGAGGAAGGAAAATCAGAGGTCCGAGGATTAATAATAGTTTGATACTGACATCTGCTGATGGCTCTGTAATAGATTTGGGCACCCCATCCATGGATATTACAAGGGGAAATAGGTATTATCCCTTGGAACCGGAAGTGATTCTTAACTGAGAAGGAAAAAGATTGTCCCCAGAGTAAGGTCTCGATGTAATTTCTTGGAAATATAGCGGGATTGGGGAAAAATGAAGGATATGAGTTGGTGGAAATTCATTTCTAAATTTGCAGTCATTTTGCTACAGGAAACATGGATAACTAATGAGGTGGGGCATCATTTTGAGGGCTACCAGACCTGGGTTATTAAAGCACAAAAACCTTCCAGATATGGGAGGCCCTCTGGGGGGATATGTACCCTCATAAAAGCTGACCTTGGGGTAGAAGCAAAATGTATTGTAAAGAATGAAATATCTAATATTCTGGGAAATGTTTTATTTTGGGATGGGATGCCCATATGTGCAATTTTGAATGTGTATTTGGTCCCTAAGGACAAGTTGAAGGAAATGATTAAAAGAGTGGAAACCCTGCAAGAAGTGTTACTAAATGTACAAGTAAATACCCAGGAATTACCATCATATTGGTAGAGATCTGAATGCAAGAGTTGGGACACAAATAGAGGACCCATGCAATAATTGGAATCTGGACAACGCCTCAGGAATTCCTATAAGGACGCCTCAAATTTAAAAATTAATAAACAAGGATGGCTTTTGTTAAAAGTGTTAAAAATAACTAAAATGAGGATGTTAAATGGCAAATCAACAGGAGATACAGAGGAAAGTGTACCCATACATGGAATAAGGAGCTAGTGTTTTGACTATTTAATAGTTGATGCTTATTCCTTCTTTTTAATATCAAAGATGAGGATACTGGAAGTATGGGATAGTGATCACTTTCCTCCTACTCTAAGAATAGATCAGTCATTGACAGGGAAATTGAGAACAGATAACCTGGAAAAGAGGTCTGTGGTAAATGAACATATGCAAGTGTGTAATAGGAAGAGAATAAGATGGACGGAAGAGACTAAAGGGAAAGTTCAAAAGCTGATGCAAGAAAAGTCCTTCCTACTACAAAAAAGGAGAAGTATTGAATATTACCAGGACAGGGGTAAAGGTAGTGTAGAGCAGAAGGGACAAGTAATGGAAAACCCGAGTTCTAGGTTAGGGGAAGAAGAATGTTTCGGGGCATGCGAAAGAATGATTTTGGACAAACTAAAAGCAGGCAAGGAAAGTAGGATTATAATGAAGAACAAGAAGGAAAATGGAAAGGCTAAATGGTTTGATAGAGAATGTCTAAGTGCAAAAGCTAGAATGGTGAAGCAGAGGAAAAGAATGAAAAACACAAAGAATTGCAAGATAGGGTAGCTTTTATAAACTTAAGGTACGAATATAGGATGACAATAAATACAAAAAAAACAAAAATATTCTAGTGCCCTGTGGCAAGCTCTTCAGATATCAATAGTGGAAAAGGACACAAAGTCTTTCTAGAATTTAGTGGCATATGGTACGGGTAATCTTAGAACAAATATAGAAGCATTTATCACCCCAGAGGCCTGGGTAAACCACTTTAGAACAATATATAGGGCAGATGAGAAGTCTGCTGATCTCACAAGAAATACTTTTAATACTGAAGGGAATACCCTTGAAAACAAAAGTTGGAATGAGTTTACAATAAGGGAAGTGGTTGTAGCAATTAAGGAACAAAAAAATAACAAAGCTCCAGGTATGGATGAGATAGAAGCAGAGATTTACCAATCAGATATGGAATGGTGGGCGGAAATACTAACACCAATGTTTAATTACATGGTGAGAATGGAAAAAATCCTGCAAGATGGGCCATGGGTGTGATTGTTCTCATACATAAACGAGACCTATAGAGGACCTGGGTAATTATAGACCAACTACTCTGCTAAGTATAACCTCTAAAAAAATTTTCCAGACACTTATTGCTAAGGTTAGAACAATGGGTAAAAGAAAATAATATATCTCTTTTCCAGTCCAGATTTAGAAAGCAAAGATTGACTTTACACCCCATTTTTATACTTATTCATGTAGTAAATAAATATGTAAAGAAAGATGGAAGAAAATTATATGTAGCATTTATAGACATTAAAGCAGCATTCGATAGCGTTAACAGAGAGCATTTGTGGAAAATTTTGGAAAAGAAGGGTATCGATAGAAAATTACTTAAAATGATTAAATTATGATATGAAGTTACAGAAGTGGTAATAAGATACAGTAAAGATGGTGCATGTACAGAACCACTGGAGATTAAGTATGGGGTAACACAAGGCTGCTTGCTGGCACCAACTCTTTTTAACATATATATTGAAACTGTGATAAAAGAAAGAAATTGACACCTTCCCTCCCAGAGTACTGCAGCTACCTATGAAAATGATGTTATATGCTGATGACACTATTATCATGTCCCAAACCCAGTTGAGGATAAAAGCCCTTAACCTCAGTTGTTAGTTCACTTAGGAAGATTGAACTGGAGCTTAATATACAGAAGACAAAGATTATGGTTTTGAACCTGGAAATTTAAACTCAATTTAAATTCAAAGGTACAGAAGTGGATAATAGGGAGATAAGCAATTAGAGGAAGTAAATGCTTTCTGCTATCTGGGGCTATGGTTCTCAAAGAACCTAAATTGGAAAACCCAAGCACAAAAAATAAGGGAAAAAAATATGAGAACGGTACAGGCAATTGCAAGGTTTGCCAACACATTTGCACAAAACTCTTATGTGGCACAAATTAGATGTTTGGAGGCGAATATTAATGCCCTAATGCTGTACACATCAGAGATATTGGAGTACTAAGGGATACAAATGCACTGGAATCGATACAAAATAAGTTCCTTAAACAACTATTGGGTGTCTCTATATACACACATACTGCAATGGTAAGAGCAGAAACTGGAGTACACTCTATTAAAATAAGGATAGGAAAAAAGCAATAAGTTTCTGGTATAGAATAATGAATAATGAAGCATCCAATATCACCAGTATTCCTAATGGAGGAATGTGAAAAAGATATAGGGGTACAGTGACATGGCTGTCCACTTTAAACTCTATTTTAAAATAAATTGGGATTAGAATATAATTACATCCTACAACCTGACAAGGTTATGTATCTGTTTAAGAATTAGGCTATACAAAAGACTATTGGATGTTGCTGTAGCACAAGATTTGGGAAAAACACATGAATGCAGGGAAGGGAAATATAAAAAATTATTTTAGCAGAAAATATCTGGTCTTCTGTGAAAATAAAACCAGAGAAAAGCACTGAGTAGACTAAAAATGGAACAGATTAATCCAGAGGAAAAGTATAGGATAGGGAGAGTAGCACCAGTGGTGTCATGTTATTGCAATGAAAACTACTAGTGAGAAATTCTGCATGTGATCTTTGAATGCCCAGTTTTTGATATTCCTATGATAAAATGGATAGGGAGCCTAATAAATCATCTAGAGGGGTCCGATTCATGGGCTAAAACCATGAGTATATTTAAGTCAAGGCAGGAGCCAGTAATATATGCCCTAGCAAAGTTTGCACAATATGTTTTTTACTATGTGGGAAAGGAAAAAAAATCACAGGAAGAAAGAATAATATGAATTATAAGATATGAGATGTCATCTCATGTAAACAATTATGGATTCCTTATACCCATCTTAGCTCTGTCTTGTATTGCTCTTAAAGTTGTCTTGATTGTAAGCATATAAAGTGTTAACTGTTTGCAGGATGTATTTTTAGCATGTTTTTAAATTTTACATGTAACAAAAATTTTTTTATGTACATGTGTGTTAAAATAAAATTTGAATCTTGAATCTTAAAACTGGCATCAGATGCCATGTCACAGCAGGGACGCTGTTTGCCGCCTGATTTGCCGTTCCCTATGTCATGACTATGTATCAGGCCCTTACATTTGTTTTCCTTTTTTAATTAAAGCTTAGAATCAGGTCAACATGGTCGTATCTTGACAACACTTGATATAATATTAGCTGCTATATAGGAAGATATTAGAGGTGTTCCATCAAGAAGAATGATGTTTGTTTTACTAGTTTATAACCTGATATGCAGCATTGCATTTTCAGTTGGATCATGTTTCTACCCAGTGGGCAGTGGTACAGCTGAAATGATGCAGAGTCAGTAAAATCCTTAGCTATGAAGTGATGCTGGTGGCCCTTATCTTGTATTCCTTGAAGAAATTGGGCTAAGTGGGGACATGAGCGCATGTATCATTCTTCCACGTACAGTACACAAGGGTATTGGCGAGATCAGACAGAGATGCTTAATCTGGTTTCTCCCAGCAGGACACAGAGAAACCCCCTAAAGCTCAGAGATGTTAAATTCAGGAGTAATGCTAGGGGACATGTCTTCTTTCAGATGCTAGCAAACATTTGGAACAGTCTACCAGTGGAGGCTGTGGATAGAAAGACAGTACAGATTTTCAGAATAAGCTTGGACCAGTTGACTTCAGTTGTCCCCGCTACAAAACTGGGTCAAAACAGGATCCCACTAAAAAAGAGATATCACATCTTATTTCTGTCATCCTGGGGTTAAATAAGTTGGGAAGAAAGAATAAATGAAAGGAAATGTTTTGATCCACTGGTGAACTGACAAGCACTGGAGATCATAAAGAACTGGTGGTAATACTAAAAGCTATGTTTATTGAAATGAAATTCACTACTGTAGCCAAACATCTAAAGTGCTGGGCTACCTTCAGTTTGTATATGAACTGCATGCTGGCAGGTTTTTACCACTTGCTTTCCTTGCAGAAAATTACTTTTCTTCTATTCAACCAACCAGATGACGATTCTCAGGTAGTTGCTTGGAAGGCATCCCATGATGCATCCTTACTGATAGCAACTGCCAGACTTTCATAAATGTGTTCATATGTGCATATATGAGTGTGTGTGTGTGTGTGTGTGTGTGTGTGTGTGTGTGTATGTGTGTGTGTGCATGTATGTGCGTCTACAGAAACTGCAAAAAAACTGTGTTAATGCAGATATTAGGGTTAAAGAACACAAAGCACACAAAGTAGGGAAATGAAAAACCATTAGGGTTTTGGGTCTCTGGAGTATTTTAGTGGGGTTTTCCTGATGCTCACCTCTCCCCCAAGTCCATAGCCTCCTCTCGAAGCACAAGGTACAGCTCCAAGCTAGTGCCTCACAGTGATACAGTAAGGCCAAAATAATCTGTTGCAGCTTTCTTCACGTAGGGCCCTACGGTCCTTGCATGAAGACATCACATCTGAGCTCATTTGCTCAAGGGAGGGGGTGGGCATTAGGGATGATGACCCCAAGGAAGACCCCACCACCAATTCGGCATTACTCTGGAGACCCAAAACCCTAATGGTTTTTTATTTCCCTACTTTGTGCGCTTTGCATTTTTCAACCCTAATGGCTGCATTAAAACAGTTTTTTTGCAATTTATTTCCCTTCTTTTTCTGATACTGGAATTGTATCCTGATTTGCACAGGTACCTTCAGGACCTGCACAAAGTGAGATATATACAATATTGGAGACAGTCCTGACCCAGCGCATGGGCCCTGCAGGCCTTAGCACGCATTTCAATACCTTATGTGGAAGGCTCCCTGACCTACCACAGGGTGTTGCATCTGCACCAAAACACTGCTCCTTCCTTACTCAGGCTAGGGCTGGTGCTGCATGCTGCAGCCCTTCCCCATCAGCATTGTCCCATTAAGCTGGCTCACTGAGTTTGCACCTGAATTCAGGTCCCTGGCACGGTAAGGCAACATAGTCCTCAGTGGCGCAATGACATTCCAGCAAAAGATTTTACTTCATAAATTCTTTGTTTTTAATATTTTGACCCAAATCTTGCAACATAGTTTTCAAGGACCCACCCATGAACCTGGCAGGTGAAAATTTTCAAATCCCACTGAAATGCCATTTATCTATTTATTTATTTCAAACATTTTACCAGGAGAGACACACTGAGCTATAAACAACTCATTTCCAGATGCATCCTGGGGAAGAGGGTAGAAGGAGTATATACATGTGCATTCAGAGTGTAAAATATTTACAGAGTATAAAACACAATCACATACATTATACCATAAATTAAACATCGTAATATACATTAAAAGACACTGAGCATTTACAAAATATTATTTTATAGAAATGAAGCAGCAGCAGTAAATATCATTAGTCTTCAAGAACGGGGAAGAGTGGAACCAAGAGAGAACACAGCAGCCCAAAGGGTCATCCATCAAGGGGAGAAAAGTTAAGAGAGGAGGAGAAAGGAGAAAGGAGAAGGTAGACCAGGAGGAGGGGAGGCAGGGTGTCGGGAGGAGGCCAGAATGTGTAGATTAAGGTAAAGGAAGTGGTGGAGGAAAAGGCAGAGGGATGGTGGGGGGAAGGTAAGGAGGGGGGAAGGGGGAGAGGGAGATCTGCAAATGAGAAACAGGAGGGCAGGGGAGGAGAAGAAGGAGAGGTAGAGCAGAGGAAAGAGGGAGAGTGCACGGGGCAGTTACAGAAGGGAATTGAGTCAGTGGCAGTTACAGGAGGGAGCGGAGTATTCATGTAGAAGACTGGAGAAGGAGCAAATGGAGGTGGCAGAGCAGATAGCAAGAGGAAGGGAATTCCAGAGTTTGGGAAAGAGGAAGGAGAAAGCAACTTTCCCAGCCAAGGTCCACCTAGGTGGGAGAGTTAGAAAGTGGAGGTTAGAGCTATGGAGGGAGTAGGAGGAGTTAGAAGGGAGGAGAGAAGAGAAGAGAGGTAGGACAAGAGGGAGCTCAGACAGTGCTTAGCAATAAGGGAGAAGCCATGGGCAAGCCATCTGGCTTCAAAAGAGGGAAGGGAGAGAGGTGTAGAGGTGACACGTGGAAGTGGTGGGTCCAGGAGGGGGCAATCCAGGGCAAAGCGACAGAAGAAGTGGTAGATGGGGTCCAGTCTGGCCAGGGTAGACTTGGGTGCACTACCATAGATAGTGCCACTGTAGTCAAAAAAGGGGAAACTAATTCTCTGTACAATGTCTCTGTGGGCCTGCAGAGGGATGTACCCATGGTTCCTACAGGGTGCACCAAGTTTAGGGTGGAGCTTTTTGTGTATGGTGTCCTCATAAACAGAGAAGTCTAGTTGACAGTCAAGCCATACCCCTAGGTAATTAAAAGACGTAACGTCTTCAAAAATAGACCCATCCAGGGTGTGGAAGGTAGGCAGAGCTGAAGAGTCTGGAGAGTTTTAGCCTGGTACCAAATCTCATAGAGACTGTTTTTTTGTATTTAAAGAAGGCTGATTAGAGCGGAACCAGTGCTGGATATTGGTGAAGTGCAGCTGAAGTCTGTTCATCAGATCAGTGAGGAAGGAGCCAGAGGCAAATATAACAGTATCATTTGCATACATATGTATATATGCAGATGAACATGCAGAGGGGAGGCTATTTAAAAAGATGGAGATGGGGATGGATCCAGGCACTAAGCCTTGGGGGACACCAGTGAGGATAGGAAGGGGACAGAGAGTTGACAATTTTAACAGTTTCTGTTCTGTCCATGAGGTAAGAACAGAACCAATCTGTGGCTTGGCAAGACAGTCCAGTAATGGATAGCTTAGCTAGGAGGAGGGGGTGGGCTACTGTGTCGAAGGCTTTGGCCAGGTTGACAAAGATAGCAGAAGTGATCAGGCCCTGGTCTATGCCAGTCAGAATAGCGTCAGTTAGCCTGAGGAGAGCGGTGGATGTGGAGTGGGATTTGCAAAAAACAGACTTGAAAGGGATGAGGAAGGAGAAGGGGTCAAGCAATGGAGTGAGTTGTGAGAGTACCACATGTTCTTGGAGTTTAGCAAGGGTAGGAAGAAAAGAGATGGGGTAGTAGTTTCCCAGATCTGACGGGGCACCACCTTTAGAGAGGGGAATGATGGTGGTTACCTTCCAAGAAGTAGGAACAGATGCCAGGGAGAAAGAGAGGCTGAGGAATAATGCAGATGGAAGCAGATATCATAAGCACAGAGGTGCAGGAGCTTAAGGTCCAGTCCATCTGGATCTGGACCCTTAATAGGGTTTAGGGCTAGTAGAGCTTTAAGAACATTAGCTGGTGAGACAGTGGAGAAAGAGATAGGGGAAGGTAAAGTGTGCTGATTGGGGAAGAGAGGTGGGGAGGGTGGAAGGGAGAAGAGGAGGCAGGAAGCACAGGAGGTAAAGAAGTTGTTAAATTTGCAGCAACAGCAAAGGATTCAGAGATGGTGGTCCCTCTCATCTTGAGGACAGGGGCGGCAAACTTGAGGGAAGAGGGAGGGAATGTCCTTCCAAAACTTAGATAGGTGGTTAATATTGTGTTGGAAGGTGGAGGAAAAATAATCTGTCTTAACGAGTTTGGTGGCCCTGGTGTAGGCATTGCATACAGCTCGATATCTGTGGTAATCAGCAGGGAACCTAGAGGATTTGTGAACCTTCCAAGCCTGATCCCGTGCACACAGACAGGCTAGTAGCTTAGCAGAGATTCAGGAGAGGTGAGTACCTTGGACCTTAGTTTTCCTAAACGGGGCGTGGCGATCCCAGATGGTCATAAGGCATGCTAAGAAGTAATTTAGCATCAAGTCCGTGGAGCTGGCAGTGGAGACAGGTGACCAGTCCATAGCTGTCAGGTCCTCGTGAAGGGAGGATAGGTCCAAATACTGGAAAGATTAAATCTGGATGAGTCTGGCTGGGGCTTTGGTACGATGGCCCTTGAAAACACAGTAGACCATGTGTTGGTCACTAAGGGCATCTGGGAGGGTTCCAGACATAATACTTCTGTGAAGGTGTGAGGTGAGGGCCCAGTCCAGTAGGGTATGTTTTAAGGTTCAAGCAGGTAGGATCAGTGATTAGTTGGGAGAGGTTGAGGGATTTGATGTTGTCACAGAATTTGGAAGTAGAAGGGGAGAGCCAATTTATATTGAAGTCCCCCAGTATGAGGAGTTCACTGAGGTGGCTTGATAGGAGATAGTGGAGAAGTTCAGTAATAGTGGCAGAAGGTATGCCATGACAACAGTAGACACAGGCAACAAAGATGGAGAGAGAGAGAAGGGGAGAGAGATTTTGATGAGAACTTCATAGGCAGAAGGGGAGGAGATAGAATAGGGACATACTGTATGGCGGCGGAAAGGTACATGGCCACTCCACCACCCCTTGTGACATGATCCTGGTAGGTAAATGAATAGCCAGGGATGGCCACCACCGAGTTGGGAATCTTATGGGTGATGCCATACCATGCCACAAGTATGATACATTTTGGCCAGGATGTGAAAAATAACTGCTGTAATGTTCATGAGATGGTGTGAAGAAATGGCTATGTTGAAAATTTGTGGTCAAAATATAAAAGTTACCAAGTTATGCACATGCAATGAAAAGTTCAATGTCGTGCATAACTTGGTAATTTTGTAGCTTTTCACCAAATTTTCAACATGGACTTTGGGACCCCACCTCATGAACCCTCATGATAATTCATTATTGGGCCCAGAAGAGGTAATTTCAGCAGCGACCACAAAATCACCTTCTGGGCCCAATTAACAAAATTTCACCACCAGTGTTCATGAGGTGGGGTCCAAACCAGGCCAAGTTGAAAATTTGGTGAAGAAAATCCTAAAAATGGCCAAGTTATGAAAAGAAGTTTAAAATGCATTTGAAATATATTACACAACACTTACCTGTACTCTTCATTTCATGGGTCAGCATCGAAGAGTAAAGACGTGTCTCTGGTCCAGAGAGGATTATGTTGTTGGACCTTGGCTGGTAAGTATAGGGTAAGGAGGGTGTGGGGTGGTGGGTGCTCAATGGGAGGGTTGGGATGGGGAGGGATGATGGTGATGTCAAGAGACTGTTTTCTTTCTTTCAGGTTACAAAAAAAAAAGACGTTGCAGGATGGTTTTCTGTTTTGCAGTAACAGTTATTATAATAATGCTACTTCAGGATACTGGGGATTGGCTCTGCAGTATCCCACACTGCTGAGGGGGGGCTTGTACATGCCGACAGAGGGGATTGGGCTCCCAGATGTTGGCAACTATACATAACAACGGGCTTGTGGGGGTATCATACCAACAACAGGCATCCTGGTGTCAGATATACAAAAAATAAATAAGCTGGCACCGGGGTTTGTGCCCCTGGTATACAGATGTAGTGGTAATGGTGGCACAACACAGTCAGCACAGTGGGGCTATATGTGACAGTAGCCCTGTACCTGACATACAACATAGCAGGGATTGACATACAACAGACTCTCATTTTGGTACCAAATAACAAAACGACAGCTGTGTCGTACAGTACAACATGCCATTGTCAAAAAATCCAGCTATCTTTTGAACGTTGATTTTTAAACCCATGGATGTTCACAAACAAATGTTTTTCTTAATTTAAAAATACTTATGTCTGGGACATAAACAACACAAAACACACACTTTGGCCAAACTATCAAACCTTAAAAGTTTCAGGTTTCAAATCCTCATGTTTTTAAGTTATTGATGAGCAAAAAAAGTCTTAATTCTGGTGATTTTTGTTCTTTAAACCTCTGTAACTTTCCCCACACTGAACCACTCCCTGAAATTTTCAGTATACAGAGATCCTGCCACCAATGCTGTGCTTTCCAAATGTCATCTAAATCAAGTGGGCAAAGTTATTAAGATGCAAAAATTGGGGTTTAACATTAAAGTATTTACCCAACCCTAATATACAGGCACTACTGTGCCTGAATAACTCATTGCAAAAAAACGTTGTTAATGCACTAGTTAGGGTTAAACTGCTACTGACAAAAGTAGGGAAATGTGGAATTAGGGTTTCCAACCCTAACACCCACCACTGCCCTGCAGGTGGAATAGGAGAAACTGCTATGGTTTGACCTCTCTTGCATCTTCACAAATCAGGTGTTGGGTGTACCTTTGGTTGTCAACCCTAACCATGAAAATTTTCAAATCCCACTTGAAGGATGATTTCTCTAGCGACTGCAAAATTCCACCACCATTGGTCATGGGATGGGTCCCAAAAGACCATGTTGAAAATCAGAGGTCAAAATATGCAAAAATAACAAAGGTCTGCCTCAGAGTTCAAAACTCCATTGAAATACATTAAACTACACTTACCTTAGTTTCTCAAAATTGTGGTCTGCGGGTCCAGCAGCAAGATGTGTCTTCAATCAGAGAGTGGATCTTCACCCTGTGACCAGTTCAGGTGAGTCAGGCTGTGTGTGAGGGGTTGGAGTGTGGGGAGGTAGGTGCTTAGTGGGAGGTCAGGCTGGGAGGAGTCAGATTAACAAGGGACTATTTTCTTTTTTACAGGAAAAATGAGAAAAAGACATTGAGGGATGGTTTTCTTTATTGCAGGTTAGTCAAATATGGAGATGGTGACTGGAGGTGTGGGAGGGTTCCACTAGACACCAGGGAAACATTAAAGAATATGGCGACAGTGATTGGAGGATGGGGTTGCTACTAGACACCAGGGAAACATGCAAAAATATGAGAATCAGGGGATCGGGGGTGATCGGGGGAGTGGGGGGTGCCACTAGATACCAGAGAAACATTGAAACAATATGGGGACAGCAATTAGATGATGGGGGTGCCACTAGACACCAGGGAAAAAAGAAATAATATGGGGACAGTGATTGGAGGGTTGGGGGTGCCACTATACACCAGGGAAACATTTAAAAAAATACAGGGATGGCAATTGGAGGGTGAGGAAGGTGTCAGTAAACTCCAGGGAAACCAAACTGAAAAAACGGAACAGTAATCAGCAGGGCAGGGGGTGCCACTAGACACCAAGGAAACATTAAAAAATATGAGGATGCCTATCAGAGGGTGGGAGGTACCACTAGACACCAAAGAAAAAGAAGGAGTTATGGCTTCTGAAACTTCTTGTTATCCTGTGGGACTTTTCAAATGTTAATGTTTATAATTTTTTAATATAGCCCTAGATATTTTTTTTGGGGGGTGGGGATTATGTGTTATTCTAAGAGTACTGCTGAAAACCTTTGGATTTATATACAGATTGTCCTGTATGTCGAAATTTTGAGGGACTTATGGGTTCTAGAGGTTAAAATCAAGAGAAAAAACTAAGTCCAAAATCCTTTTTTGTTTGTAGGAGTCCCTTTTCTATGGCTGAATTCTTTTTTCTTATAGCCATACAGAAAATGCAGAAGCAAGTCACGAAAAAGGAAGTAAAAATGAAAAACAAAAAAAAATGTTTTGGGGTCATTATTACAAAAACTAAATACAGAATCTACCAAACAGTGTTCCAATGAGCAAGATACATGTATTGTTGTCTCTGCAGTATGTAATTTTTGTGTTTTGAAAAATATTTTTAAAAAAAAAACAGAAACAAGATGGCAGCCAGACAAAAATGATTTTTTCATATGAAAAAGAATTGGCCTTCATATGAAACAGAATCCTTTTTCATATGTACCAAATTATTTTTGTTCCAAGCAGCTATCCTAAAGTGCTTATTGAGCATACTCAGAACTGAAATTTTAAAACTGATAACTCTGGAAGAGATTATTTTTTACCAAACAAGCAAAGGCTGTACTGTGGGCAAAGGCCATTTTACCCTGAAAATTTTACATCAAAATTTCAAACTGTCTAGGCAGGCGATGACAAAAAGCAGCAAAACAGCGATTTTTACATTTTTCACTATCCACATCTCAGAACCAGAATAAAACTTGGCAAGTCAAGAGATCTACCCCCACAAGACTGTGCATAAAAAAAATTCATGCAAATTCATTGAACAGTTGCGAAGATATTAAAGAGCAACATTTGAGGTTTAACATGGAAACCCCTGCTCAACCCTAACTACTGTATAGTGGTATGGTTGTGCCACTATAATACATATGTATATATATATATATCAGACATCCACACACATACTGTACATTCTTTGCAAAAAACTACTTTAATGTAGATTAGGGTTGCTACAGCACAAAGCTCAAACTCTCAACGTTTGAGAATGTGCTATTATGGTTCTCAACCCAGTGCCCACAAAGTTTTGAAAAGGGTTGTCATGCCTAACTCCCACCCTCCCTTCCCCTTTTTATCCAAGACCCAGCTGCAGGTATGGGTCATGCATCCATATTGTGAGTTATAGGGCCAGCATATTCAATATTTGTAAATAGCAACTTTAATCCCCAACCCATCCCCTGTCATCATGATCCAAGGCCAAGCTACAGGTGCAGCTCCATGCTACAAGGCTGTACTGCTTCATGTGAGCCTCTTTTAGTCCAGCGGTAAACTGCACAGTTACTATACAACTGTATATTGACTGTGTATTGTCTTATGAACCCTGTGTATAGTGTAACATACATTTAACATCAGCAATTTGTTTCACATGTTGTCTAGTAGGATATGTACCATCCTTTTGTACTTTGTTTACTACAACTTCAACAAGACACTAATTAAAATATCATACATGTTCTAGACATGTAACATGTTTAAGAGTAGTTCTAAGTATGCATCCTAAAGAAAGTCACAACTGTGCAATATGCATAGTACTGCACTTACAAATCTGTAACAGGTCTGCTGCTTTGCACAGTGTCCACAATATTGTATGCAAAGCAAGCTACTTCATAAATGGATGTAAACTCTAGCTGTGCTATGAGTATTCTAATTACAGACCTAAAATTCAGTATCCATGGACGTTGAATTAATTGCCATTAATCTTAAACTGGGTACAACAGGTGAGAAAATTCTCCGCTTCCTGGTGGCCTATATTCCCCCCAACAATGTCAACCCCGGCTTTGACAACTTTGTCAGTGTTGTGACCGGGTTAAACCCACAGCATGAAAAAATAGTCCTTGGGGACTTCAGCTGTAATTGGCTCTCCAGCAGTAGCAAGGCTTACAGGGACTAGCTCACTAATATCTTCTTAACCCAGGTGATCTCCTCCCCTACTAAGGTCAACTACAAAATGAGCACTGTTACCCTGCTCAACTGGTCAACTGGGTACTAGTCAGTCATCTGAACAGGATCATCTCCACAGAAGTTATGCCTGTCTTCCTAAATGATCACTCTCTGGTCACATGCAAATGGTCAGCTAGAGTACCCTCTTTGGAGTCTTCCACCTCCAAAACCAGATTGTTCTGCAGTCACAGACTTCCTCAGTTCAATGCCCTCCTGTGAAAGGTTAATTGGTACTTCCTGTCGCAGACACGAGAAATAAATGCAGCACTAGAGTACTTCATACTCCAGTTCAACACAGTCTGTGACATTGTTGCCCCATATAAGACCTTCATCATCAAAGGAACCTCTCGAGCATGGCTTACCACCACACTCAAATCCTTAACCACAGAGTGTGACAGAGCTTGGGCCCAGTTTAAGGAATATGATCATTATACCTTTCTACAAAAGTTTAATGAGCTCAGGAACACTATCAAACCCAAATTAAAGCTGCCAAGGCCAACTACCATAAAAACAGGCAAAAGACCATCCTCACTCAACCTAAACAGCTATGGGGTCAGATCAGTGAGATTCTAAGCTATGCAAGGAAACCTCTTCCCCATTCTATCACAGCTGATGATGTCACAAACCCATTCCTGATGGTCAAGGTCAACTGAGCTCACAGTGCCCACCCCTAAGTGCAATCCATGAAAGGGAGGGGGAAAACAGGGATACCCTCCTCATGTCCTTCCAGAGTGTTTGCTGGGTTTACAATGGAACACTCACCACAAGGTCCCAGAGCATCCCTCTTTACTTTGGATCAGGGTACAATATCATTCTCGAGTCTTGTGACCAAATATGAACCCCTTTTCTTGGCTATTACACAAAGGAGGAAGACCCAGGTATTACACTCTCTCTGGGGTAGAAGCAAAACACCTGATTTGGCCTTCACGCTACAGGACATGCAACAGCCTAATTCACAATCCCTGTAGACTTCTATGAGACCCTGGTATTCTCTCTATCCTTCCAGATTCCATTTTTCAGACCCTTTTTCAATTTGGTTGCTATTAGTGCCCCTCTAAGCATTTAACGGTTGTCACAGATATTTAATAAACCTTCTACAGTCACACATACAATATAAGGAAACTCACACAGGCAGAATTTCTTTAGAAAATTAAACATTTTTACTAAATTAATTAAATAAATGAAGTTACAACTAAAAGAGGACATATACTAATTTAGGTTACAGTATAATAAACAAACTAGAAAAGTATACAAAATTAAATGCACTAAAACTGGTTAACTAAGTCTCTACCTTAAGCATGAAGATTTCAAAGTCTGTGTAGCCTCACTGGGTTTCAGCAGTTTTACTGTGTGTCAAGTGAGGTCCAAATGAAAAGTGTTTCAAAAAATGGCAAAATGGTGCTGAGCGTCTGTGCTGAAAAACTTAAATACCCTTCTGAAATCTGCAGTGTCATCAATTTTCCAGTTATAAGGAAAACTAGTCTCAGTTTGTCGATAGAGGCTGACCTTTCCATTTTAGGCCACCGGGTGTCACTTATGTGCTTCCCCACAAGTTTTACTAAGGTTCTGACATCACAGCTTCCTGTCAGATATTAATAACCGCAAACATGACTTCAGAGTTAAAACTTTGATGTCATAGTGTAACACCCTGTAAGTTAATTCACAGTGTACTGTAAAGAATGGCTACTTCCCAAAATCCTATTTAACACATCCTGGGCTTTGAACTTTACAACAGAGTTTAGTG
Source organism: Neoceratodus forsteri (assembly GCA_016271365.2). Classification (NCBI taxonomy): domain Eukaryota; kingdom Metazoa; phylum Chordata; order Ceratodontiformes; family Ceratodontidae; genus Neoceratodus; species Neoceratodus forsteri. The sequence goes on from CM057449.1 coordinate 340,931,718, forward strand.
TCTCTCCATATCCTTAAGAGTTTTATTACCTTGGCTTCCCTCAAGAAGGTAACCAGAAAAATACTCTTTGATCAGCTAATCCCAAAGTCGTTGACAAATAATTGTCAATTTCCTTGCAAGCAAGCTAGTTCCTCTAGGGTCAGAGGAAGGTCAAAACATTACAAAATCCAGTCTGTCTCACTATCCTGTGAGGTCTTTCTTCAACACTAGCCTTCCTGTGGCATGTACATATACAAAATATAAGAGAGTATAACAGAACACATCTGCCCATCTGACTGGCAGGGCATATCTTGCCACAGACAACGCTAGAGTTGAAGGACACAAGAACATTGCAAACTCCTTTAACCTAACTTTTAGTGATCTATCTGCCTACATCTTGGCTCTGAACACCCACCCTGCTGGGGCTGATGATATACTCAACCTCCCCACAGACCCAGAGTCTATCCTAAAAGGCTAACCTGGGTTGAAACGTACATCTACCTCACCCAAACCAAAATCACAAGAATAGGCCTGGACAATATAGATGAAGCTCCTTAAATCAGTAATAAGGAGGTTACTTGCCCCTCCAACTCTTCTTTCATTTATCCCTCTCCACTGGGCAAGTACCAAGGTTCTGGAAAATAGTGCATGTAACCCCTGTATTTAAGCAGGTGATCATGGTCTTCCTCAAATTACTTCCCTAACTCAATTGATTCCACCAAGCTGCATATGAGGAATTACTTGGCGATCTAATACATCAACACCATGACAGCAACAATTGCATGGAGAACACCAGTAAACATGTTGAAATGAGGGCAGCTGCTCCCCTGCACCTCCATGCAGGGAGTTCTGCCTAACCCCAAACAACAAATAACAACCTCCATGGTACACACATACACGGGTGAATAGGTGAACCCCTTGCATAGACATCGACAAACAGCACAATGACACAGAAGTGCGCAAATGCCCCCACCGCTGAGCTGCCTATGTACCTGCCTGATCTGATACACCTCTCGACAGAACACACCTGTCGGCATTAAATCCCTCTCACTGCACTTGCCATCATTGTGCAGCTGTCAATGTCATAACTTCAATGTTCTGACTTTGATGTTGTAACAGTATACCATCTCAATCCTACCCCCCCAAAACACTAAAAAGAGGGGTAAATGACCAGCTCACTCAGTATTTGAACCAGCATGAGCTCCTGACCAAGGAACAGCATGGTTTCAGAAAAAATCATGGCACTATGACAGCTCTGTTGGAGATTACAGATCTGCTTCACTGCACACTGGACAGAGGTAACTTTGTAGGCTCCATATTCATTAACCTTACCAAGGCCTTTGACCTTGTCAACCATGCATTGTTTTGCCAGGAACTAGTCAAACTAGGCCTCTCTGCTGGTGCTACACAGTAGTCTACTAGCTACTGTATACCCTCACCCTTCCTTTTTACTAAAATGACAGGTGGCATGCTGTTGGCGTTGGCAACAATACCTGGGGGGACCTGGGTTCGGGAGGATGAGGTTACCTGGCTACAAGGGACCTAGGTTTGCTACTCTGCACAGAGGCACCCAAGTAAATCCAACTACAGGAAGCAATAACTGTAATGTTCAGAACCAGGACTGGATTTTCAGTGTGGCTTTTATTCATAACTAGCTGAACACAACAAAGCATAGATGGACCCCCATGGGGCTACGTTTACTGATAATGCAGATTAGAGACTACAAGGTGGTCACTTAAAAATAAACCCATTTCTACTGTTTTCAGGCTCTGGACCCACCAGGCACACAGCCTGGACTTGCATCGCTTTGGATACACAGCCCGACTGGCCTGGCTCCCTGCCGGCCTTACTTTGACTGACGGTCCATTTAAAGAATGAACCCATTTTACTTGTTGTGGCTCCCCACACCACTTAGAGTCTGTGACCCCTAGAGATTTTCTTCTTACTTCTTCTGACTCCCATCTCACAAGGAGAATTCTTTTCCCAAGTTGTGGCTCCCACACCACTTAGAGTCTGTGACTCATGAGAGATTTTCCCATTTGCAACCCATGTCTGGGTACCTACCTCATCACTGGCCAGGCGCATGAGGCAAGTAGCAATCACAGCAGAAATCTGTAGAGGTGGACCTGGTTACTAAAGATGGGGGGTTCGCCCACCTCCAGCTCCCACAGCCCATACCCAGCCATTTCTCTGGAAAAACTGAAACTTCGATATGTAGATTAAACGGTGGATGGACTGTAGCACCCCCTCTACAACATTACTTGAATTCACACAGACTTTAAATTTTGTCACTACTCCATTTGTTTGTCCTAGTACAATAGGCCTCCCAAATAGTAGTCCAAATCCCAGCTTTCTTCACATTTCCCAAACTGAAGAAACCCATTGTTTGCCCTCTCAAATTAGAGCAAAATACTCACCCTTTCGTTGCAGGTGCCCCACAGGCGAAGTACAACTTTTTCCACTTTTAAGACCAAACAGAAACTGTAAAAAAAAGGCAGCTTTCTTCCTTTAGTAGACATTAGGGGATTGCCCCTGGAATCCACAGAGGGATACTTTACTTTCTCCCCCCCCCCGGAGGGAGGGGGCACTGAGACCTGGACAGCGGTCTCCACCACTTGAAACTGGACACTGACCTTCTCTTTCAAAAGGTAAACAAAAGACAGGCAGGCAAGCAGGAGACTTCCTTCTCACAAGGAGGTAAACAGAAAACTGACTTTGAAACTCCCAACGTTCTATCTCACTCCCTGTGCTGCAGATTCCAATGTGGCTTATGCAGCTGCGACAGTTCTATGGTGATGTCATCTCTCAGTCTCAGCTGAGACTGAGAACAGAGTGAGACAGTGTGAAACCCATTTAACTGGAGTTTCACAAGCTGCCTTCCCTGCCTACCACTAGGTCTTACTGGGATTCTAGTAACCCCGGGTAACAAGGGGTTACACTCGCCCTTGACCAGGAAAATGACTGTCCCCAGTCATTATGCACCCGGCCTTAGGCCATCCCACCCTATGTGCTACCTGTGGAGGGGGGTGATCAGGCCCCCCCTCCTACCATGTGCAAGCACAGGCAGGCAACACTAAGGGCCTAGAGGCCTGTAGCTGACATATCAGCCTCTACACTATCCACTTACTATGGACACCTAGTGGCTCTGGTAGAACCATCCAGAGCATAGCCCTGATAGATCAGCACTGCGGTCCCTACTGCAGGTCAGGGCCACAGCCTGTCCATCCCCCCTAACCCTCTAGGGAAAACCTATCTGCCTTTAACATAACATTCCAAAACAAAAACAAAACCCAGGGACCTCCCCGACCTTGGGCAAGCTGCAACCACACCATTAAAATACCAATTACTGCCTCCTCCCTACCCCCACAACCACACCTGTGGAAGGAAATGGTTAATACAGTAACAACCATAACAATAACAACACAGTATTTTAAATTCTACACAATAAAGCACTGACGAGGAACTCAGATGAGCCCCTCCTCCTCTTCTTGTCTTCTCTTCTGTCTTCCCAGGAACCTGTAAGAGAAAGAAAGACAAAACACACTCCTAATCTGCATGCACAGTCTACCTAAACAACCCCACCATACAAAACACTGAACAATCCCAAAAGATTTTTTAGAAAAGGTAGAAAAACAGTATTTACATTACAGTACAATAATGACATTATTTACAATGCACATTCGGGGATGGAGTGCCTAAAATTCCCAACTAGTGACCACAAGGCCCGAAGGCTAGTCAATAAAGAGTCTCTCCTGGGCAGGAGCCCGTGAAGCACAGTTCTAAAAGGCCAAAGTCCCGAAGGGGAGAGTCTTGCGGACAGTTCACACATTTTTGAAGTCTGTAGTGTAGGGTGTGTACTGCAATGTCATAAAGATAGAAAAGGTTTCGGACTTACCAGCCATTTGTAGTACAAGAATCTGCACGAACCTGGTCCACAGCCAAAGACTCTCCCTGGCAGCATTTCTTCTGATACAGCTGGGTGGACATCTTCCGGGAACCACAGGAGAGCACATCTGGAAACAGCTGGGCTGATGTCATCAATGGAGACGGAACCTTAGAACAGGAACAAAAAGAAAAACAGCTGGTCCGACGTCATCCGATTACCAGATGATGAACAGGAAACAGCTGGGCTGGTGTCCTCTCTGGATCTGAAGTCATCTGGTGGGCCAGTAGATGGCTGCTGAACAGGACAGTACACTGTAGACTGAAGAATGTGGAGCACCTGAGTCCTTGATTATTCATATTGGCGGATCAATAAGGGCACTTCACAGTCTGGTGTGGCAGTATTGACTACCACTGCTCTGCTCTCCATTTTGTAGGCACGGGCTTAATTGCTGGGAGGTCCTTGCACTGAGGCCAGTAGTACCAGGGGTCAGGGGCTTGAATTATTACCCCATCTGGGTGCACAAAACTCACACGGTGGGAGATTTCATGTCCCTCTCCGTCCACTATTCTCACTCTGTCCATAAACAGTGTCCTGCCTCTCTTCCACTGTGTATACTTTTCATGGAACAGTCTATTTTTTACATGCTGGTTGGCCCCAGGATGCACATTTTTCATTGCTTCATCCCAGATCCAGGATTTCCTGCAGTCCTCAATCTCCTCCCAGACTCTTAGGAAGGTAGGAAAGGTCATACCATAGATCTCATTTGCCTTTCACAGACCAGTCTCTCCTCTTTACTTGCTTTGGTCAATCTAAGACTGCTGGCCTGGCTTGGGGTGGCCAGTCCTGGTTCTGCCAGCTCCGCATTCTCAAGGAAATTAAAACGGATCCTGACTTCTTCCTCTTGTAAAGCCAGGCAGTGGCATCACCACCTTCTTCAACACATTCCTCCGAGGCAAGATCTTGAGGCTGTGTACCCGTTCCTTTCTCACAAGGCCACATAGGTTCCCCCTCATCTTCCTCTTCACTGAGGATCTGAGCCCAGGAGTGAGCAGTCGTTCTCACCCCTGAGACTATCCATTCATCACTAGGAGTGGAGGTCGACACCTCCCATTCAAAGGCCTCCCGCATCTCATCTTCACCTAAGAGACTTGGGCTAGGCCCCCCCACCCAGGGGTCTATTGATGCTTTATCCAAACTTTCTTTCTGAGATCCAGCATCCAAAACTTCAACTTCAGGTTCAGTCTCTAACTCTGCACCCTCTAGCTTTGTGCCACACTCCCCCGAGGGACCTTCCTCCACAGGCTCTGCCTGGTGCTGTGTGCTGCCAACTGCAGATTCCTGAATTTTTGTCCATGTGGGAGCCAAACGAATTGGAGGCACTTTATACAAGCCATATTTTTGAAGGCATCCAGCACAGTGAGGAATCATAAAGACATCCCTTCCAGCACTCAAGCATATTTGGCATACACGCACTGGATAATTAGGAATTGCCACATCAGGAGGGAGTTGCCCTCCATAGCACCACTTTCAATCTCTCAGTCTATTTACTGCTGCTGTTACTGCAACCGGGCATGATCCGGTAATGAGCTGGTCCTGAGGCTATAACTGCAGAAAATAACAAAAGTTCACTGTAACTGAAAGTCCCACTTTAATGAACACACTCTGTGGTTTAAAATGGCTCCTCTGCTGCTGTGTTGCTTACTACCCCACCCTGTGAGAGTGATGCAATGCACTGGCTGTGGGGCAGCAGTTTTCGGGAGACATTCTAGAAACTGCGTTGCTGTCCTATTGCAGACAACTGTCAGCTCTGAGGGAGGAGGTTGCCCACCTCCAGGCTGAACTAGCAAGGGCTAAGGAGGCCTCCCCCTTCCAAAGAGCACCACTGCCACAACCACTGCCTCAGAGGTTGCCAAGTATGAAGAGCAGTTGGACCAAAGTGGGTTCTGGGAGGGTGCGGGTGGTGGACCAGAGGCGAAGCCCCCTAGTTGTACCTCTACATAAATCATATGCCAGTCTGGCAGAGCAAGGTTTCTCTATGATGGCACCCTCAGTTGAGACCCAGAAGAAAGCTGAGGACATCCACAAGGGAGACCCACAAAAGGGTGGCAAGGGACACCACAGGGGAAGGAAACAGCTTCTGACAGGGGACTCTATTGTTAGGGGGGTAAACCTGGGAAAGGGAGAGGAGAAGGAAGTAAGGTGCCTGCCTGGTGCCATGGCTTGGAGGGACAGGAAGCGAATCCTCAGGATTGCAGAAGCAGCATCGCAGGAGAGGGAACTGGATATCATAGTCCACCTTGGGACAAATGACCTAGCTAGGCATGGGATCAGTGCAGTGCAGCATGAATTTGTGGAGTTGGGGAGGGGCCTCAGACAGGTAGCAAGCACAGTAACCTACTCAGAGGTGCTACCAGTCCATGGCAGGAGTGAGGCTAGGGTACTGCACACCATGCAGTTTAAAGAATGGTTGCAAAACTGGTGCAGAGCACAGGGCTTTGGCTTCATTGGGGACTGGGGCCACCTGGAGAGATAAAGGTCTATTCTGGCATGATGGTCTGCATCTGTCCATGAAGGGAACCAAGCTCCTAGGTGATAGGTTTAAATGCTTCCTTGGCAAGCTTTTAAACTAGCCAAGGGGGGAGGTGCTGATAAAAGGCAGGAAATTTCAAGCCTCCCCCCACAAAACATGGCAGGTCGTAAGGTAAACACTGAGGTACAAAGCTCAACACAGGGCAGGACAGTGGTAAATAGAAAAATAGACAAGGACAGTAAGAGCAGGGATGGGGGAAAAAAGGATAAAGCCAACATTAAATGGAGGGCAATGAGTACCAATGCCCGTAGTCTGGGAAACAAGCTTCCTGAGCTAGTAGCCCTGATGGAAGATGAACAGTCGGATATTGTGGCAGTCATGGAAACATGGTACACCAAGAGCCATAACTGGGATGTCAACATACCAAGGTACACAATCTACAGAAGGGACAGGGAAGGTAAAGAGGAGGTGGAGTAGCTCTATACATAAGGGAAGGGATCAAAGCTACAGAACTAAAAAGTAAGGGGGGAGGACAAGGGGCACTCTGGGTGACTTTGGAGACAGGGAATGGCATCACAATCCGCACAGGGGTTGTATACAGACCCCCGTCTCAAGGGGAGGAAATGGACAACAAAATGATAGAGGACATTCTCAAAATGGCTGAAAAAGGGGAGATACTGTTGATGGGGGACCTGAATATGCCAGATGTTAACTGGATGACAGGTACTACAGCCACGCCCAAGAGCAGGGTAATTCTCGATGCCCTGCAGGGCAGGCCTTAGACAGCTTGTGTTGGAACCCACTGGGAGGAGCAATATTAGACCTGGTACTCTCAAATGGAGAGGATCACAAATTTAGCAGTCAGTAGACATCTGGGAACAGCGACCACTGCACAGTGTGCTTCAAATGAGCACAACCATGGAGATAAGCCACAAAAAACAAGGATACTGGACTTTAGAAGAGCTGACTTTGGCAAAATGGGTGAATATCTGAAAATGCACTAGCAAATGACCAAAAGGAGGGTGGAAGAACAATGGAGAAACATCAAAACTGCCATCATAGAGGCAACAAGCCTTTGTGTGAAGCAAATAAAGAAAACAAAGCAGGTAAAAACCACTATGGTTTTCAAAGCGAGGTCGCAGGGAAGGTTAAGGAGAAAAGGCTGCATTCATAAAGTATAAGGAATCACAGAAGGAGCATGACAGGGAACTGTATCAATTAAAGCTGAAAAAAGTGGGGAAGGCAGTCAGACTAGCAAAGGCCCAAACCAAAAAAAATAGCCAACTCAGTTAAGAAGGATAAAACCTTTTATAGGAACATTAGGGAGCATAGAAAGGTTAAGGGAGGGATAATGAAGATTAATAAAGGAGAGGAGGTGGGCAGAGGGGACAGTGAAAAGGCAGAGATTCTGAATGAATACTTTTGCTCAGTATTCACAAAAAAGATGAGGAGGAGTTACCTAAACCAGACAATAGAAGCACTCTGGGTGGGGGTTGACACCAGCCCATTCACAGAAGAAAGAGTCCTGAAAGAACTTCCTAAAACTCAAGGTGGACAGAGCAATGGAGCCTGCGAGGATTCACCCAGAATCCTAAAAGAACTAAGGAGGACCTAGTGACACCACTGACCACGCTTTTAACAGATCATGCATGGTAGGATGGGGTGGTACCTGAGGACTGGAGGAGGGCAGATGTGATTCCCTTCACAAAAGTGGGAGCAAGGCAGGCGGAAAATACAGACCTGTAAGTTTGACCTCAGTGGTAGGAAAATGATGGAATCACTTCTGAAAGAAAGAATTGTTGAGTACCTAGAGGCCAGCGGGGCACAGGACCCAAAGCAGCATGGATTTACAGCTGGAAGGTCATGTCAGACAAGTCTAATTGATTTCTTGACTGGGTGACCAAAGTAATAGACCAGGGAGGGGCTGTGGATATGGCCTACCTAGACTTTAGCAAGGCATTTGACACAGTCCCGCACAAAAGATTAATAATCAAGTTAGCCAGCCTGGGAGTGGGTCCCAGGGTGGTAGCCTGGGTAGCAAACTGGCTGCACAACAGGACACAGAAGGTAATAGTGAATGGAACATATTCCAAAGAAAGGGGGGTTACTAGTGGAGTACCTCAGGGCTCAGTTCTGGGTCCAGTCCTCTTTAACATCTTTATAGGTGACATTGCAGAGGGTCTGGAGGGAAAGGCATGCCTCTTTGCAGATGACACAAAGATCTGTAACAGAGTTGATACACAAGGGGGAGTAGAAAAGATGAGAAGGGACTTGGCAAGGTTGGAGGAATGGTCAGACATGTGGCAACTTAGATTCAATACAAAGTAGTGCAAAGTAATGCACCTGGGAAACAAAAACCCAGGAGAAGAGTGCACAATAGCAGGGGAGGTACTAACAACAACAAAAATGGAAAGGGACCTGGGGGTAGTCATATCAGATGACCTAAAGGTGGGTAAGCAATGTGAAAAGTCAGTAAGGAGAGCCAGGGGGATACTGGGATGCATAGGAAGGGGCATCACAAGTAGAAAAAGGGAAGTTGTTATCCCTCTGTACAGACAGTTGGTGAGACCCCATCTGGAGTACTGCGTGCAGTTTTGGAGAACTCATCTACTCAAGGACATAGACAGGATGGAAGCAGTCCAGAGGAGGGCAACTGAAATGGTGCAGGGTCTGCAGCAGAAGCCATATGAAAAGAGACTGAGAGAGCTTAATATGTATACTCTTGATGAAAGGAGGGACAGGGGGGACATGATAGAAATGTTCAAGTACCTCAAGGGAATCAACAAAGTCCAGGAGGTAGCATCTTTCAGAAAAGAGATGTGTAAGAACAAGGGACACAATTTAAAGATAGAGAGCGGCTCAGGGTAATGTGAGGACATTTTTTCACGGAGAGAGTGGTGGATACATGGAACAGCCTTCCTGAGGAGGTCGTTGGGTCTAAAACAGTGGGGGAATTCAAACATGCATGGGACAGACACAAGGCAATTATAGTTGGGGGTTGCAGGAAGTAGGCTGTTGGTTAACTAGAATCTGCAGCTTAACCAGTAGGTAGGGAAATGGGCAGACTGGGTGGGCCAAGTGGTCCTTATCTGCCGTCAAAGTCTATGTTTCTATGTTTCTATGTTACCCTGTAATGACGGTGGCAGCATTCCTGTGCATCAGCGTTTAGAATCTGTGTCAAGCCACTGCGCACCCGATTTACACCAGCTACTGATAACTTTTACTCAAACTGCACAACTTGCTCTTATCTGGCTTCACACACATTTACAGGATTTTCCTTGGACTTTTCACATGCTGGTAACATTCATTTTATTACAGTCCCTCTAAAAGCTTCAGGTTTCAGCTCAGGATTGCCTGCTTCTACTAGTGTTGCATTTTGCTACAACCCACAGTCTCTCTCTGGCTGCAGACTTTAAACTGAGGCTATTTTACTTCCATGCACACATTTAATGGCTTTACAGACTTGCACTTGCTGGCAGGACTTCACACAGTCGTTACTTGCAAAGCGACTACTCTGCTGCACATACATTTTATATGGCATTACTGAAAATCACTGACTGAGCAGTTTTTGAATTGTTTACACACTGTTATTAGTAGCAACTTGCTACGATGGGGTAAAACGGCCTGCAGCCAGTTCTTGAAGGCCTCTGAATACAAACGGGCGGGCAGTCTCAGTGATCGTCGTTTTAACCACCAAATTCACTATTTCCACGATCGATTTGCGGGTTGAGCCCAATTTAAACTTAAAGTCACTTTTGAATGTTTACAGCGCTTTGAATTCCTCGAGACGCTCCTCCACTGCCAGTACACGCACTACTCTCTGTCTCCCTCTCGAATGCTGAGGCAGTCTCAGAAGAGCAGGCTGAGGGGCGGGACTAATGGCAATCTGACCAACCACACGACGCCATGCAAATGAGCCTCTTCTTCCTCGTGAGGACTCCTCTCCTCACGACGATCATCGAGCAGGCAAATTTAAACTGTAAAATGCACACTTTTTTTTTTTCAACTGACTCCACGGCGGGAGCCCACTTTAACCATGTAACAGTGCCATTAACTCTGCAGTCTCTCCATTTACACAGAAAGCATTTCCAACGTCCAGGGCATAATTTCTCTGTTGCTACCCTAGTTTCCACACTTTTCCTCACAGAATTCATTTTAAAAGCCTTTTAAAACGTCCAGGGCACAATTTCTCTGTTGCTACCCCTAGTTTTCCACACTTTTCCTCACAGAATTCACTTTAAAGCTGACAAAATGCTATAAACAATTTTGATGCAGGACAAGGCACCTCTTTGGCTTTACAGCTCCTTGGTAAACAGTTGGCATTTTTAAACAGCAGCTCAAGATTCACAGCACACAGCAACACACTAGGAAATTGCTTCAGCTTTTGGGCTACCCACTGCCAGATAATAAAACGCTAGCCCTCTTGCCCAAGCACCTTCCTTCCCAAACAAATCCAAAGCGGTGCCTCCATTTTTGTAACCCCTCACCCCTGCCTTTTTACTAAAATGACAGGTGGCATGCTGTTGGCGTTGGCAGCAATACCTGGTGGGGACCTGGGTTCAGGGAGGATGAGGTTACCTGGCACAAGGGGACCTAGGTTTGGCTACTCTGCACAGGGGCACCCAAGTAAATCCAACTACAGGAAGCAATAACTGTAATGTCCAAAACCAGGATTGGGATTTTTCAGTGTGGCTTTTATTCATAACTAGCTGAACACAACAAAGCATAGATGGACCCCCATGGGGCTACGTTTACTGATAATGCAGATTAGAGACTACAAGGGTCCACTTAAAGAATGAACCCATTTCTACTGTTTTCAGGCTCTGGACCCACCAGGCACACAGCCCGGACATGCATGTGCTTTGGATACACAGCCCGACTGGCCTGGCTCCCCTGCCGGCCACTTGACTGATGGTCCATTTAAAGAATGAACCCATTTTACTTGTTGTGGCTCCCCACACCACTTAGAGTCTGCGACCCCTATAGAGATTTTCTTCTTACTTCTTCTGACTCCCATCTCACAAGGAGAATTCTTTTCCCAAGTTGTGGCTCCCCACACCACTTAGAGTCTGTGACTCATAAAGAGATTTTCCCATTTGCGACCCACGTCTGGGTACCTACCTCATCACTGGCCAGGCACATGAGGCAAGTAGCAATCACTGCAGAAATCCGTAGAGGTGGACCTGGTTACTAAAGACGGGGGGTTCGCCCACCTCCAGCTCCCACAGCCCATACCCGGCCATTTCTCTGGAAAAACTGGAACTTCAAAATGTAGACTAGATGGTGGATGGACTGTAGCACCCCCTCTACAACATTACTTGAATTCACACAGACTTTAAATTTTGACACTACTCCATTTGTTTGTCCTAGTACAATAGGCCTCCCAAATAGTAGTCCAAATCCCAGCTTTCTTCACATTTCCCAAACTGAAGAAACCCATTGTTTGCCCTCTCAAATTAGAGCAAAACACTCACCCTTTCGTTGCAGGTGCTCCACAGGCAAAGTACAACTTTTTCCACTTTTAAGACCAAACAGAAACTGCGAAAAAGGCAGCTTTCTTCCTTTAGCAGACATTAGGGGATTGTCCCTGGAATCCACAGAGGGATACTTTATTTTCTCTCCCCCCCCCGGAGGGAGGGGGCACTGAGACCTGGACAGCGGTCTCCACCATGAAACTGGACACTGACCTTCTCTTTCAAAGGTAAAGAAAAGACAGGCAGACAAGCAGGGACTTCCTTCTCACAAGGAGGTAAACAGAAAACTGACTTTGAAAACTCCCAAGGTTCTATCTCACTCCTGTGCTGCAGATTCCAATGTGGCTTATGCAGCTCGACAGTTCTATGGTGATGTCATCTCTCAGTCTCAGCTGAGACTGAGAACAGAGTGAGACAGTGTGAAACCCATTTAACTGGAGTTTCACAAGCTGCCTTCCCTGCCTACCACTAGGTCTTACTGGGATTCTAGTAACCCCGGGTAACAAGGGGTTACATGTATCTGGCAGGTCAAACTCATTCTGTAAAACATCATAGTACTCTCTCCAAATATAGACCAGTTACTGTTGGTGTCTCTCAAGGATCAGTCCTGGGCCCCTTTCTTTTCTGTCTATTCATAAATTACCTTCCCTCAGCCTGTAAATCCACTAAAATCCTTCTATATGCCGATGATGCAGTAATCATCTCCACTGACAAATGCCTTAGGGAATCTCCAGTAGAGACTACAACATGACTTTTCTGCCATCCAGGACTGTTCACTTCCAATCCACTCATTATAAACACCAAGAGAACCAAATCTATGTTATTTGCCACCCATGGCAAGTCCTCTTCTTCCTTGCAGGAGGACTTTATAGAGTTGGGGAGGGGCCTAAGACAAGTAGCACACACAGTATCCTTTTCAGAGGTGCTGCCTGTCAATGGCATGGGTGAGGCGAGGTACTTTTCACCATGCAGTTCAATGAATGGTTAAAAAATGGTGTGGAGCACAGGGCTTGACAAATTTTAAATTAGGTACTTGTCCACGGACAAGTGGCTCGTCAAAAAGTAGTTGTCCCAGTGCTTGAGTTGGTAGTCCCAGTATAAGATGGCATATTTTTAATGGAAAGTATCAAACTACAGAAAACTCAATGGATTTATTGTAGTAGTTATTTAGTGTTGAAATAGACAATAAGGAGAATAAATAATATGATTTTATTTTGTCAGCAGCATGGCGAGACTGCGAGCATAGACAGAATTAGCATTAGCAGCGAGGAACTGACAGCAAGTGTGGTTGCAGCAGCAGCACAGAGTGCCAGCCTGCAGCACAGTGAGAACAGCATTACAGCAGAGTAGCAGACAGTACCAGCATCAGGAAAAGTTACAGGAAGCCTGAGCTTGCTCCAGCTGGAGCATCATATTCAGTCATGTCATCATCAAGACTAGTGACAGCCTCAGGGACATTTTCGTGTTACTCAGTAGAACTAGTAGTTGAACTAGCATGACCATGATGACCATGAATGTGGCGTGTGCCAGGACCAGATAGTAGCCAGTGGTTGATAGCTTGATCCGGATCAAAGCTGTCTAATGCAGGGCCTTCAACTGCTATATGCAGAAGTGACTGGAGCATGTCATCAGCCAAACTTGTTCTTATTTTTGTTTTTATAAGATTCTGAATGGAGAATACTCTCTCATTTAGCAGTAGAGCCACTCGTAGCCAGTAACATTTCTATTAGGTTAAGGATGTGAGCAAGCTGGGCAGGTTTCTCTCGTAGTAGTCGTGAATACACTTGCAGATATGGCTTGTCAACTGCAGACTTAAGCATTGCTTTTAATGCACAATACTCCCTTTTATACTGGTTACATGATCTTCAGAAAAAAGTTGTGAAAAGAAGTCTAATAAATTACTTAAATCAGTTGTGCCAAATTGTGCAAGTTCTTCCGTGACAGATCAAAATTTTTGAAATCCAAGCAACTGAACCATTTCAGAGGTTCTTCGAGAAATTCAACAGCTGATCAATGTAAGATACTGCTGCATCTATTAAACTGTGCAGCTGTGTATCAGTAGTAAAATTTACTTCTGGGCAGTTCCTTTGAAAGTAAAGGAACAATCTTGTCCTCACTGCCACGTTTTGAAATGAGGTAGTTCATGCATTTCTCTGCAGGATTATATTGGTTCAGAAATGATGTCATAAACTTTCCAGGTCTTGTTTTAGCTCAGTCAACTGAAGTAAGCATGTCTCAACGAGTTGGGGACTTCTAATCTTAGTAGGTCATCCTTCTGAAATTCAAGTGATAAATTTTTCAATATTGGCAGAAAATCTTGAAGAATAAACAGTGATTTTACAAACTGTACTACGTACATCTCTTAGAAGTGCCTTTGCTTTGGCCCCATCATCACCAGCAGAGTTTGACACATGTTCAAGATGCTGAATTACTGTAGGCAGGTTGACTTGAACAGCATGAACTGAACGTGTCTTACTTGCAAGCCAACGCACTTGCTTTATTGCACTGAAATGAGCCAACTCGGTGTGTATGACATCTGCTATTTCCTGCAATTCCAAGTTTCTTGGGGCTGTAGTGGTAAAATTTAAAAATTCCTTTCAAGGTGTTTTCTACTTTTTGAACAAAGGATTTTTCATGGCGTAGAACTGCTAACTCCAGTTTGTGGGCTACGCAATGCATGGGTATTACAGTGAGGGACATGTTCTCGGTTTTGCTATGGTGCCACCTGTGCGGCCCATCATCACACTGGCACCATCAAAGTTGGCACATCACGAGAACTGGTCCAGGTCTGCTCACATCATTAAGGTCCGCAAAAGAAAGATCAACAGGCTCAAGTGCAGAGGTTATTGCTTTAAAATTCCATCTGCGTGAGAATGTTCAAGAGGTACAGCTTTAATTAACACAGTTGTAACTTTTTTCTGCGCCATCAACAAAGCGAAGGAAGACATTTCCCTCTACAATGCTTGCATCTGTACTGCCATCTGCAAAACGGTAGCAATTTTGTATTTTGATAGTCTGGATCTGTGTTGTAGACATGACAGCTGATATTGCGTTACAGAAATCTCTGGCCCGTTTACCATTTGCGTAATTGCTGCCGAGTTTAACCCCAATTTTTTCTTGCAATGTGCAAAGCCACTCCATATCTGAGAAAGGACGTAAATTTTTAGCCAAGGAATATGCAGTGTTAAATAAATGCCTCATTTTATTTTTGGTGACTTCCTCCATCTGAGAAAATGCATGATATATTGCAGTTTCAGATATGTTAAAATTGACTGCATGTTGACCAGTTTCATGACTATGCTGGTTTGCACAAATTATATGTGGATTCGATTTCTCATGGGCTCTCACGGACTCAATTCTGAAATTATTTGAACCAGTGGCAAACACGTTAGGTTTTTTTGAATAAGCAGGAGTCGCAAGAGTGGGATATTTCTCACAGGCAGAGCAGTACATGACGTATTTTTGGTCATCATACCTTAACCAGGTAAACTGGTTTAGCCAGTGATGCTGAAATGTTCAAGCCCTTTTTCAACATCATATTTTTATCTTTGCTTCTTTTCTCAGTGTTTATTTCCTCATCATCTAAAGCGAAAGTACTTTACCTGTACTGAACCAGAATGTGATGGCACTGAACTGCTGCTACTGTTATGCTCACTCGTTTCAGAAACTGGTACGGTCAAGTTAGACTGATCGCCTGTTATGATACAAACCCAGACCCAGACCGAGAACCTTGGTCATTTTTTTCCTGACTACTAGTAGGGCCAGGGGGGGCTGGTTGGGGCTGGCTTTCAGACTGTGAAGAAGGCTCAGGGTCAGGCTCTTTACTTTTTGCTTCCGATGAAGAAGATTTTTTCCCTGTCCAAAGGGAAAATAGAGTAACTGCTTTGGCTTATTTTGTTGCATTATTTTAACTGTCTTCTATGCTGCAATTGTGAAATAAACTAATCAAGATTGTTTTATTATTGTACACAATATTGTACACAATAAAATTTTATTTTGTGTTATCTTTGTGTGTGTTGTGTTACTGTAATTTTTTTACCTTAAGCTGTTGTGCTTATGCAGCACTACAAGAGGGCAGGACAGAGGTGAGTAGGTGGGAGGGGGCTGAGTCCAGAGCCGGATGGAGTACTAGCAGGAAATTGCTTTTTCCCTTCTCAGGGCAGGTTCGGAGACCGTCTCACAGCCACACACAAACAAACACTTCCACCAGTGTAGCTAGTACTGGTAGGTTTATTTTATTTTTTGGTGTCCCCAAAAATGCCTTTCCCTTCTCAGGTCAGGTTTGGCCTGATGGCCTCACAACCCGCACACATACCTCCACCAAAGTACTAGCTAGGGTTTATTATTTTCTTCTGTGTGGTGTCACTGTCACTTTTCACACAAAAAATGTTTTTCCCTTTCCCCTTCCTATAGTATATTTCTAAGAAAGAAGTCCACAGTTGTTCCCAAATTCCTGTACCCTCTCCTCTCAGGGCAGGTTAGGTCTCACTCACAGCCCACTGCCACACACACCTCCACCAAGTACTTGGTAGGACAAACAAAGTACTAGCTAATAAATTTATTTAAGGTAGCTATCTTTTTTTTATTTTTTGGGGGGTATCAATCTCTTTTTATACTACGACTGTTTACTTTATTAAGTATTCAGTTCTTTCCCTTCCACAGTTTCCTCTACTCTACCCTTAGGCTCTCAGGGCAGGTTCAGTGGTCTTGCAGGAGGCACACATTATCAGTCAGGTCCAAGTCCCTGATCTCTGCTCTCTCAGGGAAGGTAGGCTTGTCTCACACACACACACACACACACACACACCCCAACCCTTATCACACAATTATTATTCAAATGTTTAGTAATTCCACAACTTAAATTCAACACACAATCACTTAGTCTCATGTTTTTTTGCCTTTTTTATTTATTTAAGAGCTGTGTATCCTTTTAATTTTCTTCACTTCACATGAGTCCACACATGAGTCCAAACAACACACACAGCTCTCTGAATTCAGTGTGCGGTGTTTTTGCTTAGTTCTCCCTTCTCCCTTCTTTTTATATATATATATATATATATATATATATATATATATATATATATAATCAACAGATTGTTTTATCAGACTTTCCACTCTAAGCAAACTCTCTCTCCTCTCACATCCTCTCACATCCCCCTCCCCCCAAACTACAGATCCTCCTACTCTTCTGCTCCAAAATTCCCAATATATATTTGTATTATATTTTAACTTCTCTCTCCTATTACTGATTTGCTAGTGACTCACGGCAATCTGCCCCAAATACACAAATACACAGTTTGACTGTGCTCCAAACAGAAACGATGTGCTCTCTGCCTCTCTCCGAGCAGCGAAATGGCACGTTTGCCAACGTGCACGGAGCTACTGCCACTCTGAGAGCTCCAGTCCAACCCCTAACACGATCACCAATAGCCAGGACTGACAGGACTGTACCATCAGCTATAGGTTGCCTAGCCTGTCAGTCTGGCTATTTTGACCAGTTACGAGCGCGTTTCTTCTTGGCGCGCCCTCCGCCTCCCAAGTGTGTCTGCTGGTGCCCGACTGCACAGTTGTTGGGTAGGGACATGGGGCACTGTATGGCGCTGGCTGTGGTGCGGCGGTGCGCATTCAACAATGCATCAAAGACTCCATCTAGTGGCCAGAAGGGAAAAGCAGGTAAAAACCTGCAAATTTTAAACTGCAGCATGGTAGTCCGTGGGACAAGCAGAACTTTGGCATCTGCTTGTCCCTACATAAAAATAGTAGTCCAGGACGTCGGGCTATAGGATTTGTCAAGCCCTGGTGGAGCACAGGGTTTGGCTTCATTGGGGACTGGGGTTCCACCTGGAGGACACCAGCCTATACTGGCAGGATGCTGCATCTGTCCAAGAAGGAACAAGTCTTTTGAGCAATCGGTTTAAATGCTTCATTGCAAGCTTTTAAACTAGTCAAGGGGAGGCACTGATAAGCAGCAGGAAAATCCCAGCCTCTCCCTACAGAACAGGGTACTAAATGAGAAAAGACCAAGGTAGAAAGATCAGTGGGGATGCTGCAACAGAAGGTAAAGCATCAAAAAATGGAGAGCAATGAGTACCAATGCCCGTAGTCTAGGTAACAAGCTTCCTGAATTAGTGGCCTTGATGGCGGAACATCTGGATATCGTGGCAGTCACAGAAACATGGTACACACAAAACCATGACTGGGATGTAAACATATCAGGATACACTAGCTACAGGAGGGACAGGGAGGGTAAAAGAGGAGGAGGAGTAGCTCTTTACATAAGGGAAGGCATCAAAGCAACAGAACAAAAGGGTAAACAGGGAGGAGAAGAAGCACTGTGGGTCAATTTGGAGACAGGCAATGGCACCACAATCCGCACAGGGGTTGTATACTGACCCCCCCCCTCAGGGGGAGGAAGTGGACAAGGAAATGATAGGAAGTATACTTGGAATGGCAGAAAAAGGGGAGATATTGCTGATGGGTGATCTAAATATGCCAGATGTTAACTGGAGTGCAGTTGCAGCAGCCACTTCTAAGAGTGGGGTTATTCTAGATGCCCTACAGGGGGCATGCCTTAGACAACTAGTATTGGAACCCACTCGAGAGGGAGCAATCTTAGACCTGGTTCTCTCAAATGGAGATGGAGAGAGGATCACAGATGTAGAAGTGGATAGCCATCTGGGAACTAGTGACCTTCAAACAGTATGGTTCACATTAAACACAGCAATAGAGTCAAGCCATACAAAGGCAAAAGTACTGGACTTTAGGAGGGCTGACTTTGCCAAAATCGGTGAGTGCCTAAGGAATGCACTAGCAAATGGGCAGGAAGGAGGGGTGGAAGAACAATGGGGAATAATAAAAACTGCCATCACAGAGGTAACAAGCCTTTGTGTGAAGCAAATAAACAAAACAAGACGATGTAAGAAACCACTATGGTTCTCAAATGATGTGGCAGTGAAGGATCAAGAGAAAAAGAAAGCATTCAGGAAGTACAAGGAATCACAGAAGGAGCAGGACAGAGAATTGTATCAGTTAAAGCAAAAGAAAGCTGGGAAGGCAGTCAGAACAGCAAAGGCCCAAACCGAGGAAAGATAGCAACTCAGTTAAGAAGGGATAAAACATTTTATAGGTACATCAGGGAGTGAAGAAAGGCCAAGGGAGGGATAGTGAGGCTTAATAAAGGGAGGGAAGGTGGGCAGAGGGTGACTGTGAAAGGCAGAGATACTAAACAAATATTTTGCTCAGTATTTACAAATGAAGAGGGCGGTACCTAAAACAAACAGTAGAAACACTCTGGATACAGAAGTTGATACCAGCTCATTTACAGAAGAAAGGGTTCTGAAAGAACTTCTAAAACTGAAGGTGGTCAGAGCAATGGGGCCTGATGGGATTCATCCCAGAATTCTAAAAAGAACTAAGGGTAGAACTAGTGACACCACTGACTACCTCTTTAACAAATCATGGGAGGATGGGGTGGTACCGAGGACTGGAGGAGGGCAGATGTGATTCCCCTTCACAAAAGTGGGAGCAAGGCAGAGCGGGAAAATACAGACCTGTTAGTTTAACCTCAGTGATAGGAAAATGATGGAATCACTTCTGAAGGAAAGAACTGTTGAGTATCTAGAGGACAGAGGGCCAGGACCCAAGGCAGCATGGATTCTACAGCGGGAAGGTCATGCCAGATGAATCTGATAGATTTCTTTGACTGGGTGACCAAAGTAGTAGATCAGGAGGGTCTGTGGACATGGCCTACCTAGACTTTAGCAAGGCATTTGACACAGTCCCACACAAAAGATTAATATACAAGTTAGCCAGCCTGGGAGTGGGTCCCAAGATGACAGCCTGGGTAAAGAATTGTCTGGAGAATAGGACACAGAGAGTAATAGTAAATGGAGTCCACTCTGAAGAAAGGGGGGTTACTAGTGGGGTACCGCAGGGTTCAGTATTACTACCGGTCCTCTTCAATGTCTTTATAGGCGACATTGCAGAGGGACTGGAAGGAAAAGTATGTCTCTTTGCAGATGACACAAAGATCTGCAACAGAGTTGATGCACAAGGTAGGGTGGAAAGGATGAGAAAGGACTTGGCAAGGTTAGAGGAATAGTCAAATGCATGGCAGCTTAGATTCAATGCTAAGAAGTGGAAGGTAATGCACCTGGGAAACAAAAACCCAGGGGAAGAGTACACAATGGGGGGTGAGATACTAACAACAACAAAAATGGAAAGGGACCTGGGGGTAGTCATATCAGATGACATAAAGGTGGGCAAGCAATGTGAGAGGGCAGCAAGGAGGGCTGGGGGGATACTGGGATGCATAGGGAGAGGCATCACCAGTAGAAAACAGGAAGTTATTATCCCTCTGTACAGACAGCTGGTGAGACCCCATCTGGAGTACTGTGTGCAGTTCTGGAGACCCAATCTCCGCAAAGACATAGACAGGATGGAAGCTGTCCAGAGGAGGGCAACTAAAATGGTACAGGGTCTGCACCAGAAGACATATGAAGAGAGACCTAAGGAGCTTAATACGTATAGCCTCGAGGAAAGGAGGGAGAAGGGGAACATGATAGAAACTTTCAAGTACCTCAAGGGAATCAACAAAGTCCAAGATGGTAGCATCTTTCAAAAAAAGAGGTGTGCAAGAACAAGGGGGCACAATTTGAAGATGGGAGGCAGCTCAGAGGTAATTTAAGGAAGTATTTTTTCACAGAGAGGGCTGTGGATGCATGGAACGGCCTTCCGGAGGAGGTTGTGGAGTCAAAAACAGTGGTGGAATTCAAGCATGCATGGGACAGTCATAAGGCAATTCTAGGGGATGGGGGTAGGAAGAAGCAGGCTGCTGGTTAACTAGGATCTGCAGCTTATCCATTAGGTAGGGAAATGGGCAGACTGGGTGGGCCAAGCGGTCCTTATCTACCATCAAATTCTATGTTTCTATGTTTCTATTACCTCTTCCTTGGGAGACTCTTTAGAACAGGTAAACACCTTCAAGAACCTGGGGATCACCCTTGACTTGGGATTATCTTATGCAGCACATGTTGAACCTTAGTCAATATTGCCAACTCCAGACTTGGGCTGCTCTATAGGCATAGGAATCGATTCCTACCAGAGATAAACTTCTTGTCAGATGCTACACTGTTAACATAATCAGCTATGGCCTGATGGTCTACGGTACTGCTAGTGAAAGTGTGCAGGCCAGGGTCAGGGTTCAATTGAATAGAGCATGCCATTTTGTGTTTGATCTAAGGCAGGATTCCCACTCCTGCATACTTTACAGTAACCTTGGTTGGCTGCACCTTGACTCAAGATTACACTACAGTACCTTGGTTACTGGAAAGAAAGCCCTTCTTGGATTGCTATCCCTTGGAATGCAGGCCATGCTTCGCCTGGTTGACCAAAAATATGCCACAAGGTGCATCAAACAAAACTCCCTGGTGCTACACTGTAGGAAAACATCCTTAAATCAAGCCTGTTTCTCATTCATGTTCCCTAAACTGTGGAATGGCTTGCCCCCCCTCTCTAAACTCATCCGGCTCTATAAATCTGTTTAAATCATAACTTCTTTCTTCGCTCACTCTCCCCAGCCCCTGCTTTCGCTGATCTAAGAACCTGCCCACTGTTCTGCCACTCAAGCACAGGCACTTGTACTCGTTAAATCTATTGCTTGGTAACAGCGCTACTGTTCTCAGCCAACAACCTTTGTAACCTGGCAGCCCGTAGTATCCCATTAATTATATTGTATGACTGATTGTACTGTATTAACTGTTCTGTATTGTACAACTGTATTACATCTCTATTTCATACTGCCACTCTGTATTTCTCTGCTTTGTCCTGGATTGTCCTATGAATGTATGTATGTATAATATACCTGCTAATTGTTGTCCTCTGTTGCATCTGACCCTAAACCCTTTGAAAATAAGCACAGCCTAAAGGGGTTTGAGTGTAATAAATAAATAAATTAGTGGAATGTGTATTATGCACCAGACCTACAGTATACGGCATGACCTCAGACCTATAGCTTGGCCTTACGTCATGAGGGTAGGGGATGAGGTGGGGATTAGGCTTGCTGTTTACAAATTTTTATTATTTGGCCATGACAGTACCACATCATTGATTTATAGCCCTATACCTGTAGGTTGGTCTTGGGTTAAAAAGGGAAGGGAGAGGGAGGGGATGGGATTTAGGTTTGACAACCCTAACAGCACATTTCCACTGAGTTGAAAATCATAATGGTACATTCCCAAACATTGAGGGTTTGTGTATTACATGGTGGGAATCCTAATCTGCATTCACATAGTTTTTTCAATGACTTTTCATAGTTTGGGGTTTTTTTTAGACGGTAGAGTGGTAACTTGCTTTGTGCAGGGCCCTGTATGAAGAAGGAGGCGACTCCTAACTTTCTTTGAGCTTCCTAACTTTCTTTGCACAGGGCAAGATGCAAGGGCACCTCGGTTCCTCTGCATGAGTCCTCACTTTCATTGTGCAGGGCCCTGCAGTGTGTGAGAACAGCAGAACTATTTGTCTATGTAACCCCTAGGTGGCACTATCACAAGGGCTACTACCCCTGCCTGCTTGGCAAGTAGCAGGTTAAGGGGCCTGAGTTCTGAAACTGGTGCCTCCACCTGGAGATCAGGGTTGGTAGTGGTCAAGCTAACCTGGGCACAGCCATCCGGCACTGTAACCCCATCTTTCCTTACTAGTAGCTGGAACAATACACAATAATCCTTTCACAATACCTCTGATACACCACACAAGTACCCACACTGTTTGCACTTACCATCAGGGCTTTCCTCTGGCTCGGCCTGGGGACCCCAAAACAAGGTTATACACAGCAAATAACAGCAGTACAGTACTCTTGCACAAACTGGAACCACAGTCAGGGTAAATGCAAAAGAGTTAGATCTGATTTATTTAAGGGACTTGAGCGGGGGCATAATCAGGTTAATTTGCTAAAGGCTCTATCAATCAAACAGTTATGCATGCACTTCAGGGTCCATAAACAGTCACACACTCTGGGTACCCAGATGGAGAATGGTGGGCTAGCCAGGAACATTACAGCTGGTTGGGGCCCTGTGATGGAAGAAAACAACATGCACAACACACACTATTTGTAATCCGGACGTGAGGGCTTAGTTCATGAAAAGAAACAACAGGACTATCAGATGACACACTTTTAGATTGAGGCTGTTGTTGCAGGAGCTACCCTGATGATTACTCATGATGCCCAAGACTGGACACAGGCTGGACGAAAATCTAGACAGCAGGTGGTTAATCTGGAGTGCCAGGAGAAGCAGGTCCATACGATTTGCTGGGGTGTCGTTCCTGTTCAAGTATGGAGCAGGGGCTGATCCCAGGCAGGTCTCTCATTGGTGGCTTTCTCTGTGCAGTGTGGTAGTCTGGCAGGGCCAGCATGGCATAGCCCAGGCCGAATGGAGATGAACCCAGATTCAGTCCAATTAGACTAGATAAAGCTTCCAGCAAGCAGAACACAGTTCACACAGTGGGGAACCAAATCACGACCCACTTTCAATACACAACACATTTACATGTAAAGGATTCTACAGTACCAGCAAGCAGAACACAGTTCACACAGTGGGGAAGCAAATCACTAACCCACTTTCAATACATAGCACATTTACATGTAAGGAAATTCTACTGTACCAGGCAAACCGCTCTCCGGTCACGATCACAAAGTCTCTGCACAAACCGGGGATTCAAAAGCAGCTGGAAATCCTGACAGGCCGATCACATTCAGCAACATCTTCAGTCTTCTTTGGGTATGAGCCTGGTAAACAATCAGTGGCTTACTTCGTTTTCACAAACTTGGATTTAGTCAGAAATATTTCTCTTCACTCCCTCGTAGGGGTAGCAGGCAGGCTTGCCGGCCACAACTCAGGCCTTTCCACAGTTCTGCTGCTCGAAACTACTCAGATGGCTGCTTGACTGTCTCAAACTATTGCTTCTTCAGCTCCCAACTGAGATATGACTCAACTGCCAGCAAGCCTGGGACTTTTCCCAGAATGCAAAAGGTTTGGTTGGCTGATCTGTCTATCAGTCACAACAAAGGCTCCCGCTCCAGGTGCAAAAAGGCGCCAAAAGCCCAAAACTACAATTCCTACAGATTTTGTCTCCAGACAGCTCCTGTAGTCCAGCTCCATTTTAGGTCCCACCAGTACTGATTGGTCCAATTTGGCATTCCAGGACCAAGATAGTGGAGATAAACAAAACAGTCCTTGCTGCAAAGAAGGCAGGTTAGACAAACTACATTATCATTATCACTCTAAATGATTTTCAGCAAATATTTACATCTTTCAACAGAATTCCCTCTCAGATTACTTATGACTGCAATCCAGGCAGCTCTTAAAGAGACAGTGCACAGAGGTTATACAAGCACTCTCTGGCAATCACATTTAAACTGCTAAATGGAAGACACCAGCCTGGCAGTGAGCATTTAGGCAAGCTCAAGGAAGACTTTTCAGGAACCCCCATTTGTAGGGGGGTTGCATCTAGTTATCTGGTAGCCTCCAAGGACAGACACTCAGGACAGCAGTGATGACTCTGGGAACTTGGAGTGTGAAGTTCATTTATTTTATATCACCATTTATTCTGGTGGGAGTATAAGGGATCATCGGTAGGGAATGATGATCCTAAGGGACTACCCTCAAGGGAACTCCATGGTGGCCTTGTGACGCACAGAGGATTTCACCAAAGTGTATGTTTTCACTTTGGAGAGAAATGTTAGTCCTGTCTGTAACAGAGAGATACTGTCAGCTGTTCTGAAGACGGTGAATTATCTGTCAACAAAGACTGAGCTGCTGAAACAGAGGAGAGAGGGACTAATATTTGTATGGGGAATACCAATCTGGTGCGGATATTAGAAACACTACTTCTGTTGGAGGATCTGGAGAGATTGCCAGCCACTGGCTGAGGGCAGGCTGAGGTAGACACAGATACACTGATGCTCAGCACACTGTCTGGTAAGAGTAAAGACCTGGTTAATGTGAGGTGTCCAGAGCCAGCGTGGATGTTAGCCAGGAGTGTCAGAGTGAATGTCCCTACAGTGGCGCTACTTCCTGCACACCAGCTAAACTGAAACTGCAATGGCATGTTATTAAATGAATAATGAATGAACCCAAAGTGTATAGCAAGGTGAGAGCTCTGCTAAATTCAGAGGGCAGCACAGAAAAGACTCTGTCCTGTGGTAAAACCTTACCCACAGATAAACTGCAAGAAATAAGTCATGAGGCTCCTGTAAGAGACATGTAAAGGGTGAAACCATTTTAAGGTACCTCTGGTTTCAACTTATGTCCAGGGTCAGAACAGAGCCCGTCTTGCAATGTTGATATGGGTAGCAATTTTAGGGCTGTGTTCCCAAATGTGTTACTGTAACTATGTTGGTAAACATGACAACAACCCATCATGTAGCAAACGGATTTATTTATGACGTGATAGAATGGGCACTGAGAAAAGTTCATCATGGGGTGAATGGAAAGGAAATGAACTGTAAATAGCTAGAGACAGAATGTATTTGATTGAAACTGATAAGCAGTTACCACCTACCCTAGACCTGGAGGATACCCTTGGAGTTATGCACACACCTTGGGCCCCATATTCAGAGCTAGCCAGCTGCGTGCGCACAGAGAGCGACACATGAAAAAATAGGGCCACCCAGCTCTGGCACCATATTCAAACTGATACCATGATTCAAACTGAACCCACTATCCCTCTGAATATTGGGCCATGGTTGTATGGTGCACAGCCAATGGTCACCATGCTGTGTGCTGCGCTATCAGAGTGTCAGGCCGAAGACAACCCATAGGGGTAAAGCGTGGCACACACTGGTTAGCGCCATGGCCCCTGTGGGTGATAGTCAGCCCAAACAAGCAGATGAGCCAACTGGGTATGCACGGCATTAGCAGGCCATTTGCATACCCATTATGGGCTCATCTGCATGCTGCCACATCAGCTGAGTGCACGGGGCCAGGTCCCGAAGTTTCCCTGGTAGTCTAGTGGTCCTTTCCCAGCCCCAATGCCCTTGAACATAAATGTAAAAGTAACCCTGGTAGTCTAGTGGTCCCTCCCTTGCCCAGATCCCCACAGAAGTGAAACAAAAAAATAAATCTCCACTGGTCCAGCGGTCCCTCCCAGCCCCAATCTCTTTGCGAAAAAAGGTAAAGTGTCCATGGTAGTCTAGCATTCCCTCCTCAGCCCTGATCCCCACATATGACATAACGAAGACAACCCTGGTGGTGCAGTGGTCCCTCCCTGGCCCCAATCCCCTTTCCAACAAATGTAAAGGTTTCTCTGGTAGTCTAGCGGTTCCTCCCACTGGATCACCAGGGTTGTCTTCATTATGACATATGTGGTGATCGGGGCTTGGGAGCGGACCGCTAGACTACCAGAGACGTCTTTTTTTTTTACACATGTGGTGATTGGTGCTGGGGAGGGAACCACTGGACCACTGAGGATTTCTTTTTTTTTGTTTCACTTTTGTGAGGATTGCTGATCTTGTTGAGTCATCGGACCCGGCATGCATCACAGAGACCTGGGTGGATGAGAATGCTGGCCCTATTTTTGAGTCAGCTGTTCCAGCTGGATTTTTGGTGATACACTGCTTGAGGATGAATTGCAGTTGCAGGGGTGTAGCGATCTGTTTTAGAATGGAATTGGGCCTTATTGATGTGCCAGTTGGGGAGACCAAATCCTTTGAGTGCATCATTGATGCGGGTGCGAGGTGCAGAATCCTTCTCATTTACAGTCCACCCGGGAGCGAGAAGCAGTTTCTGCAGGAAGTCATGGACTTCATCGTCGATATGATGTTGGAGTCCCCCAGATGGGTGGTGCTGGGGGATTTCAATGCTTGGGTTGACAAACTCTCACAATTTGGTCAGGACTTCCTCCAACTAATGAATTCATTGGGCTTCCACAGGTGATTACCTCTGTGATCCATATTCATGGGCACTCCTGGATTTGGTCTTCCTATTAGGGATGGAGACATCCAATGTGGTGGTGGAACCAGTCGGATTGTCGGACCATCACATCTTAAGGTTAAATTTCCTGGCTTCCCCTAATAGGCCTGCCCCTGTGGAGATGGTCCAGTACCGCCCTTTGAGGGGTTTAACCCCTGCTGGCCTGATGGTGGTGCTGGATCTATCGAGCATGTCAAGTGTAAGCAGGGATCCAGAGAACCTGCTGCAGGTCTATAATAGGGATGTGGCGAGGGCCCTGGATTCCATTGCTCCTGTTCATGTTCACCCACTCACTCTCTGTCCTCAGTTCCCTTGGTTCAATGGGACCTTGAAGGAGTTGAAGTGAGTGGGACATAGGCTGGAGTGATGTTGGCGGAGGTCCGGTCTCGATGCCGACAGATTTAGACTGATGTCCTATTATAAAGATTATCAGTCGGCTATCTCCCATAAGAAAGCAGAATTCCTGTCCGGGAGATAGCTGCTGCACAGAATTGACCAGCTCAGCTCTTCCAGACTGTGGACAGACTATGCAATCCAACCTGTCTCCAGCTATGGAGAGCGTTGTCACAAGGAAAACGTAATGAGTTTACTTGGTTCTTTGCAGATAAGGTTTCCGGCATCACAGCAGATATCTGTGTGACTCACGCCAATGGGGATTACAGTGGTCAGTGGGAGGTCACTGCCCCTCAGTTCGTTTGGTCAGATTTTGAATGGTTGGCAATTGCAGATGATGTGAGGATCATCCAGAGTTTGTGGCCGTCATACTGTAGTTCGGATCCGTGTCCAACTCGCCTCCTTGTGAATGTGTTGAGATCATCGGCCTGGTCTTTGCAGAGATAGTTGAGTGTTCCTTAGAGACAGGTGTGTTTCTGGACACCCTGAAGGAGGCAGTGGTGACACCCCTTCTTAAGAAATCCTGTCTTGACCCGACTGTCTTGCACACTACAGGCCTGTCTCTAATCTTCCTTTGTGGGGAAGGTTATTGAGAAGGCAGTTGTGCTGCAGCTAGAGGGTTACCTTATCATCCAGGAGATATGAAAATTACCTACCTACCATAATTCTTGATCTTCTTGTATATCTTCACCATTCATCATTGCTGGATTATCGCCGGATGCACTATGACCCCGCAGGAGCTTTCAGTTTACACATTTTTTCCTGGGAGAGGAGCCGGCATCATGGACGGCACCACCCACAAGGAAGATGCATAGCGTGCTACTCAAGTGTCAGCCAGTAACCGATGCTGACTCCTCCCTCACCTCATTTCTGTCTGCCAGAGAGAGTGAAAATTAGATATAGAGAAAAGAAGAGGGCGGGGCAAGGGAGCCCAAGAGATAGTAAAAGGAAAGGATATAAACAAAAAGGAGAAAAAAAGCAGACACAGGAGGAGAGGGAGGCTACCTGAGGATATGGCATAGGGAAGGGGACCCAAGCACTGGGCAGTCCTAAGGGACAGAGAAGTGGGAAGGGTTAAGGAAATTTCAGGAGAAGAAAAGAAGAAGAAGGGATAGTAAAGGATGAGAGACCCACAGCACCCTCCCCACCAGGGAGACAGGATGGCGATGTCAAGGCGGCATCCACCTCTACATTCTCCAGACACTTCTCATGGAGGAGAGATTGGCTTGTCTCCCATCTGAGACAAGACCGGGCTGTTGAGCTAAGATAGCGTGGAGAAACAACCCTGAGACTGAAACCAGAGGGACGCCCATTGAAACCCTGGGGAGTAAGATGTCAGGGTCTCTGCAGGTTGCCCTAGGGCACAGGGGTGAGGACAGGACCCACCCGGACAAAGACCCCTCAACAGTCATTCCACATCCAGGTGTTGCTACATTCTATAACTGATCCTGGAGCCAAATTAATCAATCAATCAAAATTTATTTATAGTGCGCTTTTCAACAAATCAAAGCGCAAGTACAAAACAACATCTTACATAATAAATAATAACATAAAACAATAAAAGCAGCAATAAACCTATTCAAATGCTAATTCAAATAGATAACTCTTCAGGGACACCTTAAATGATTCCGTGGACAGGCACTCTCTAATCTGACGAGGTAGAGAATTCACAGGGTTGGGGCCATGAAAGAAAAGGATCTGGCCCCAGATGACTGAAGACGAACCTTGGGAATCTCTAGCAACCCTCATCAGCGGAGTGGAGGGCGTGGTGGTCGAAGGAGATCTTCCAAGCAGCTTGGTCCCTGACCATGTAGGGTCTTATAGGTCAGCAACGCGACTTGAAGGTGATTCTCCACGCACGGCAGCCAGTGCAGTTCGCGCAGCACAGGAGTGATATGGCAAGTTCTTGGTAGCCTAGTCAACAACCTGGCTGCAGCGTTTGCACCAGCTGCAGGTGACGGAGCTCCACCCGGCAACCCTAGATATAGAGCATTACAGTAATCAAGATGCAAGGAAACAAAGGCGTGGACCAACACAGGAAGGTCATCATGTGGAACAAGGTGTTTTATCCAGGAGATATTCCTCAGATGGTAAAAGGAAGACTTGACAGCAGTAAATACCTGTGTCTTCAATGTCTTCAAAGGCAAGGGAAAGAATTCATGGAAAGGAGGGGAACTGCCCCATGTAAACCAGATCAGTTCATGAGGAAAAAGAGACAAGGGGAAGGGTCTTCGGGTCCCCCAGAGCCCACCAGGATTCGAAGAGTCCCAAGGGAGGACCAAAGTCTGGTCTTGCTCAGAAAGCAAGATGGAGACCAGGAGGGACCCAGGGAGCCCTCATTATCATAGGGCAAAAGGGCCCCGCTTGTCCTCCCCTCTTCAAGGAGAAGAACTAATCCCCTGGAGGAACACAGGAACAGAGAAGCCAAAGGCTTACCCCACAAGGGTATCCACAGAGGGGAGAGCAAGCAGGGAGGAGGTACTGCTCAGAGGCTGAGACACCAAAGGGAATGGTGGGCAGGAAGCAGTGATGAATGGTGAAGATACACAAGATGATCAAGAATTACGGTAGGTACGTAATTTTTATGTCTTCCTATATGTATCTTCACCATTCATTTCTGGTGGGTGAGTACCAAGTCCTCTGAAGGGGACCTGGCATTTCCCTGAAGGTGGGAGTTCCCTCAGCCCCTTGTGGGGGAGAACCACAGGGGGAGAAGCCCCCTATGGGTCTGGAAAGGCCTGAGAATGATCAGGGTGAGACCAGGACTCCAGTAATCTGGGAGAAGGAAGGTGCCCCACTAATTCCCATCTCACTCTGCGGCAGAAAAAATGGTCTCCTTGGAAGTGGGAGGCAATTACCCTATGCCGGGCCAAGGGCGATAACCTGGAAAGGTGAAGCCATGCTGCCAGCCTTATACAGAGTGCAGATCCTGCCAACCTAGAAGCTACCTCATTAGCATCATATGACGCCCTTGAGAGATGCCTTGTTAGCTCTAGGCCAGAAGCAGAAAGACAGATGGCCTGCCTGGTTGCCTCTGAGTCAGGCGAAGTGGTTAGGAGCTGTCCTAGCACCATCCATAAGTGTCTAGCATAGACAGCCATATGGGCCTGATGGGCTGAAATACATAGAAGGAGATGCGCCGAGGAAAAAATCCTTCTCCTCCAGCAATTAAACTCAGCAGAGTTGAACTCCGGGGGACAGTCATGTCTCAGGCAGTGATGCCCAGAGGGGGGTTCCAGTAGCTCTATCCCTGAAGTGGGGTGAGGCATGGAACCTGGAGACCCCCTGGGGCATGATACCTGTGCTGGCAGTCCCACGGGGGAGGGGGGGTTGAGGGAGTCTGCCAGGCTCGATGGGACACTTCCTGAAAAGGAACAGACTATAGAGGAATGACCACATTCTCTGAGGAGAACTCTCCCAGGACAGCACGTGTTGCATGGGCAGGATTGCGACTTGCAAAATGAGAAATTGAAGATCCTTCAGCAACCTTGACAAGAACCACTGGTAGCTGGTGATATCAGCATCCGAGGACAAGTGGACCAAGGAGTCGTCTTCCTCAAGGGATGAAGATGAGGAGGTGGAGGAGCTCGATTCAGATTGGGGTGCAGTGAGGGTTTCCAGTCTAAAAATGACCTGGTCCAGAGCTCTAAGATAGCGAGAGAAAGCTGCAGCTGAGCCTCTGAATTGGTCCCAAGACAGGGGCCCTGTAGGGCCCAAAATGCCCAGGAGAGCAGAAGGGCGAGGCAGAGGATCCAAAGAAGGAGGAGAAGACTAGTGAGCCAGAGGAGAATCCCTGCTAGGATTTCAGGAACATTCACATGACCCCTCCAGAAGGGTGGCGCTGTGCAAAGAATCTACAGAAGGTTGCACAACTATGCAGGTTCAGCCTAAGTGGTGCCCTAAGGAAGAAGCCCCATGGTAAGGAGACAAGGGCTGGTCAGGCCCTTGCAGGCAGCCCCTTACCCCACGTGATGCAGATCCCCCCTGCTGAGGAGAACAAAAACATGAGGGGATTGGCACTGCAGCTCTTCCCAGAGACACCAGCAGTTCTGAGAGAAGACCCCCAGGCCACCCGAGAAGCTCTCAAGTCCTCCCCCTCAGAGAGAGACCTGCCCCTCATCCATCCCTGAGGCTTTGAAGGGGTCAACACTGGAGGAGCCACAGGCAAATACAAGCCTGCCACCTCAACCCCCAAGTTAGCCCCTAATACAGGAATAGAAGTCATGCTGCTCCCAGCTTCAATGCCAGATTCAGCCCCCACAGAGGTGCTGACCTTCGACTCGGCATCAGGTGTGGTGCTGCCCCTAGACCTGGCACCATCTCCTGATCCCGCTCTATCATTGGCACTGCCCTTCTCCACGGCACCAGGGTCAGCATCACCCTTCTCCATGGCACCAGGGTCGGTGCCACCCTTTCCCACAGTGTCAGAGACAGCGCCTTGAGAGTTCCCCACCACCAATGGTGCCAGAAGACTCAGAGATGGCAGCTCCAAAGAGGGATCCAGTTGAGGGGGTGAAGACACCTCCAAAAATTTGCTGCTAGGCCTCATAGGACAGTGAGACTCTTCAGAGCCGGAGCACTCCTCAGAGGGGGCAACCACTCTGGGTCAGACCCGTCCCTCTCCTCCAAAGAGTAAGAAAGCAGAGCAAACAGGAGTGAGGTTATCCCTCACACCCTACCGGGGTCAATGTGCTCACTGACCTTGGGTACGGTGCCAGGTGCTTGAGCCAAGCCGGCGGATGGAGACAAGGGCCCCACCAGTTTGGATCCAGCGTGTAGCTCTGACCACGACACCAGTGGTGATCATGGTTCCAAGGAGGCCAACGCCCAAGTGGGGTGCTCAACCAACCCCCCGGAGGAGGTTGACTGTCCGCCCAACCCCTCTAGCAAACTGGAAACACCAGCGAGGCCAGCACTATCAATGGCTCATGGTCCTTCAGTATGTACAATAATGGAGGGTGACCCGAGGGAAGGGTCTAGAGTTCTTGCCATGGTATCCCAGGACCGAAGCCATCCTCCAAAGGTAGGAGGTTTCTGACCCACCTTAAACACGCATGTGTCAAGGACCCGGCAGTCCATGGAGAAGCACGCATCGAAGTTGTCCATGTCATGCTGTGGGCCCAGGCAAGAGAGACATCTATCATGGTGACCCATTACAGAGGTGGACTTGCCACAGGGGCACCGACACATTGGGGTACATTCCGCCTTAGTTTTGGATTTAGGCCCCAGATCGGACATGATTGACCGCACACAAAATTAAAAGAAAATAAAGAAAAGACTCGGTGCCGTAGAAACAATAAAATAAGAATACAATAAAAAGGGAACAGTCTCACACGTTTGCAGCTCTACGGCATTGAGTAAATGAACAGAACTTTGGTGGCTTGAACAATGACGAACTACATAATTAGACTCTTCAGCTCCCATGAGTTGCACTCTCAATAGCACGAAGAACAGAACTGAGATGAGGGAGGAGTCAACGTCGGTTACTGGCTGATACATGCGCAGCACACTGTGCATCGTTCTCATGGGTGGCGCTGTCCACAATGCTCGCTCCTCCCCCAGGAAAAAATCTGTAAGCTGAAAGCTCCCGCAGGGTCATAGTACCTCCAGCATATAAGCCACCAGTGATGAATGGTGAAGATACATACAGAAAGATCTACAATCCTCTCCAGTTGGGTTTCAGGAAGAGGCATAGCACCAAGACGGCACTTGTCCGGGTACTCAATGATCTCCTGATAGCGAGAGTCAGAGGACCCGATCAATCTTGGTTATCCATGAACTCTCCACAGCATTGACACCGTGGACCATGTTGTGCTTCT
Organism: Neoceratodus forsteri; assembly: GCA_016271365.2. NCBI lineage: Eukaryota > Metazoa > Chordata > Ceratodontiformes > Ceratodontidae > Neoceratodus > Neoceratodus forsteri. Next base: position 340,964,762 of record CM057449.1, read on the forward strand.
GGAGTACCTGAGGTTCATCTGTGGACTGTCTGGTATGGTCCTCAGGTGGTTCCACTCGTACCTCACAGGCAGGTTTCAGAGAGTGGTGTCGGGGATTTATTCCTCCAGCCCAATCCCCCTGCCTTGTTTAGTCCATCAGGGTTCTGTGTTATCGCCTATGTTGTTTATGGTGTATATGCTGCCATTGAGGAACATTGTGAGGCGATATGGGCTGAGTTTCCACCGCTATGCAGATGATGCTCAGCTCTACATGTCCTTTGTGCCTGGGCAGATGTAGCAGTCTCAGTGTTTAACAACTGCCTCTCCGAGATCAGGACTGGATGAGTGGCAACTGGTTGAAGCTGAATCGGACAAGACCGAGGTGTTGGTTGTGGACCAGGTCATGGGTTGAGGACAACTGGCTGGACAGCCTTGTGGGCTTTGGTTTGGGGCAGCCAGCTATTGACTTCAGACCAGGTGCATAATCTGGGTGTTATCTTTGGTGAAGGACTGATGCTTAAATCACAGGTGTCGGCAATCGTCAAAGCCTCTTTTACCATCTGAGGAATATCGCCTGGGTGAAACACCTGGTCCCTCCCAATGACCTTCCAACTTTGGTCCATGCCTTTGTGACCTTGCCCCTTGATTACTGCAATTCCTTCTACCTAGGGCTTCTGGGGGGTTGACATTCATCGCTTGCAGCTGGTGCAGAATACAGCGGCCAGGTTGTTGACTGCTTACCTCAAACTTGCCATGTCACACCTGTGCTCCGCAGCCTGCACTGGCTGTCAGTTCAGTGGTGGGTAACCTTCAAGGTCAGTTTGCTGCCTACTCCCCATCATCAAACCGGCCCCTCTCAGGCATATTACCAGACTCTCAGCTACCACATCCTTCATGGTTCCCCCATGTCGTACATCCCTTGAGCAGAGATCCCTCCGCTACCGTGCCCCCAAATGGCTTAACACTCTTCCGCCTTCCCTCTCCCAGTCCTGCAGCATTCAACTCTTCAAAACAGGCCTTAAAACCTTCCTATTGGATAGCTCTAAATGTGAGTGCTATTTTGCCTAACCTCTCCTCCTCCTCCCCACCCCTCGCACCCACACAGGGGCCTCCAGGCCGTTCGAAACCCCAAAGCTCAGTCTAGGGGTCACAGGTATGTCTCCTACTTGCTCTAACCTGATAAAAAAGTCTCTCTGCTATCATGCCAGCAATATAATCTATAAACTATTTTATTATGTACTGAAAGTTGTTTTCCATTTGCCGTTTACTGTCATATGTCTCTCCACCCGCTGTAACCACCGTAGAGCTACTGTTTAAAAAAAAAATGTTTGAACAAAAATCTGTACATTATTTTGCTTGTATATAATTTCCTTGTTCCGTCTCTCTTCCCCAACTCTTGTTGCCCCCTCCACCCTCTGTAACTGACGTGGAGCCTTTGTAAAGATTCTATGACTCAAAGGTTTGTAATTCCAAATATACAGTAAATAAAATAAATAAGTGGACAGGGTCTGCCTATCTGTAGAACTCCTGAGTCCTTACTGTCCCCGTACTCACTCCACTCCTCCGATGAAGGATTGCTGGAGATTCCCAGGGTTAGTTTGAAGTGCTAGGGCTTTTCATTTGCTGCCCCGACCCTGTGGAATTTCTACCTTGCTCGTAAGGGAGCGCCTGACCATGGAGAGCTTTAAGTCAGCATTGAAGACTTATCTGTTTAGACTTGCCTTTCTGGAATTCTGATAACTTAATTTAATGGATATTGTTGTTATATATTTTATTTTGTGAGATGTGTTATTCTGCTGTGATTTTACTCTTTGTACACACGCTTAGATACTTTGATTTGCTCTTTAAAGAAATAAAGTTGAGTTGAGGGATTAGGGACTAGGAGAGACTGCTAGGGCACCAGGGTACCCAGCCCTTGATGTTGCATGGATGGTGTGCAGGGCAACCACCCCCTCTGCACACTGTTAAGGGCTGGGTTTCAGAAAACTGTTTAACACTTCTGAAACTTTTCAGTATTGAGCTGCACTGCATATGCATGGGATCCTTTATTTTCATGTCGCCTTTAACATTGTGCACCAAGGGTGTTGTCAGGGTGCATCGACATAGGTGGCCTTTGAATATGCCACACCCCGATGAGACTGGCTCTATAACCTGGTTTGTGCCATGCTAACCTTTGAAAATGGGGTCTTATCTAGTCTCTGCAAGATGCCAAGATAGAGTTATCATATGTTATCAGCCCTGAACTGAAAGAACAGGGACAGCAGCCACAGCTGAAAGAGATTCTTGGACTGCATGACATCTAGTAAGGGAAGAAATGTCCGTTACTGTGTTGGTCCTTGTACAAAAAAGATGCACAAAATGGATGATTTGATACCATTTATTGGACCAACAAAAGAGTCACAGAATGTTCTTTAGATTTCAGACTACATAGAATTCTTAATCAGAAAATGGCAGTTAAAGTTAGTTGTGTAACTGCCATTTTCTGATGAAGAATTCAGTGTAGTCTGAAATGTAAAATTCATTCGTGAATCTTTGTTGGTTCAATAAAGGTATCAAATCACCTATTTCGTGCATTTAGTATGGAAGTGAGGGGACCATAAGGAGAGGCAGAGTAAAAGAGGGGTTACATAGATATTTTGAGAGCTGTCCAGCAGCACATAGGTTTCAAAACTATTGTAAAGTCTGTAGATTTTCAAAACCTTCATGAAGGCACTGTGTGTGAACATTTTACTGTTCACACACAACAATACTAGTCAAACAATTAACTTATTCCATGACTTCACCTAGGCCTATGACTCTGGGCTCGGAAAAGTCCTCCAATCGGTAACCTGACCCATCCCACCTTGATGACCCAGGGTCCTCTAAGGACCCTTGAGATAGTAATCAACCTATGTAACTACACTGTACTGTGAACTAGTGAAATAGGTCTAAATGTAATTTGTGAACTATGTATAATATGTCTATTGTAACGTTTCTGCGTTGTACTGACGTGGAGCCTTTGCAAAGGAGTCTGACTTAAAGGTTTGTAATTCTGAAAATTTTCAATAAACAATAAACATTTTGTAAAAACCCTAATGCAATACATACATTCTGAAAACCACCGTGCAGCATGCACATTTTGAAAACTGTTATACAGAATAAAGAATCTGAAAATCATAACATAGATGACAAAAATATTCATGCAGCATGTAGATTTTTGTAAGATTTGTAAAATATTCCTATGCAAATGTTTTGATTTTTAATTAAAAACAACCAGTTACTAATTAATTATAAAAAACACATCTTGGTCCTCATATTCAGTCTCTGTTGTTTGGGCTACACCAATCCAGTGCTGCACTAAAAAGGATTTGGCTACCAGGGAGCAATATTCAAATAGAAAGCATGCCCTGTCCATCCTGTTGTGCCTGTCTCAATATTGGACTTTCATAGCAAACAAACACATTTTATTTGATATAACTCCAAATCCCAATGGCTTGAAGCTCTGAACATGCAATTCATTTACTCAACTAAAAACATTTAAAACTTTATAAAATTAAACAACAAGCACAGCGGAATCCTTCTCATTCATAACATATTTAAAATGAGTCCGCCAAAGCTAAGGAAAAAAAGATTAGCATTAAGAGTCCTTTTAAAACTTTGAGAGGCGATCTGATAAAGCTGATTTGGTAAGGCATTCCTACATGTGAGGGTAGCCACAGGAAAGGCCCTTTCTAAAATTTCAAAGAACACAGGAAATCACGAGCAGATTCTCCCATGTTGAGCAGAGCAGCCAAACCAGAGTACAGTATATGGGAGCAGAAGGTCTTTTATGTAGCCAGAACCCAACCACTACAAGAGCCATGCATGGTTCAAAACTGTATAATTATCACAACCCCTGCTGACAACAGCTTTCCAGGAGCAAATGGAGATAGTTAAACTGAAGTTTAATAGTGCCATCACTTCTGAGAGCCATATTCTGTGGATGGCATGATAAAGACCATATATTTATGGCATGCACCATGCTAAGGGGCCATTTGCATGTCATTATGTGGCCATTAGCAGCTCGGCACAATGTGTCCAGGCTCAAATACAGGAGGCATTGTACATAGCCTCGGCCACCACCACACAGGTGCTGTACCCACTACCCACCTACGCTATCCCTGGAAGCTTCCCTCACCCAATTCCTGTTGGCATTGTGGAACTATACTAAAGCCCTTCCCTGGAAGTCTAGTGGTGCCCCGTACCTCACTAAATCCCTCTTGGTATTGTGTAACTGTGTGGAATCCCTTTCTTGGCAGTGTAGTGGACCCCCTCCCTCACCTGATCTGGTGTTGTGGAAATATACTGAAGCCCATCCCTGGCAATTTAGTGTTGCCTTCCCAACCAATCACTGTCACAGCCTCCCTCCCTAGAGCCCCCCAAGCAACCACCACCTCCAGCCCCTGTCAGTCCCTAACTCACCCATCCATCCACAGATATCTGCCATAAGGTCCTCAGATACTGACCAGCACAGACCCCTCCCACTCAGCACCTCGGCCATCTGACTGATAGGTAGTGAGCGTGCAAATATACTGTAGAAACGGATTTTCCTGCGGTATGTATGCATTCCTGGAAATGTAGAATTTCTTGGCAAACAGACCCTCAGTGCTCAGTATTGGAACTGGTCCTGTTCAATGTCTTCATAAGTAACATCGCAGAAGAACTTAAAAGGAAGGTATGCCAGGATTTGGATCTTTAACTCTGTGTGGTACTGACAGCAACTGGGGGTAAGGGAACCACTAGACTGCCAGGGTTGGAATCTGCAATATAGATCTGTACTAACAGGGATGTGGTGGCTGGAAGTGGAAGACACCGGCACCAGTGCCTGCTGGCGGTCAGGGGTCACACACCACTGTAAGCATGATATAAGCAGAGTTTCATAGCATTAATTAGAGCTGCCTTGGTTGATTGTCACCTCTTACAAAATCCTTTGGATATACCATTACATCCTGTATGCAAGAGGTGCATTCATTTGCAAGTCACAGTAGTATAGTCTCACGAACCAAGAGTGACAGAAAGAGCACTATAAACAAATTCTGGTCAGATCCACCATGGCTGCATAATGAATTTAGTGAAGTTGTGTGGAATTGTTAAGAGATATGAAGAAACAACAGAATGATTTGTATGTAGTGAGATTTGTTTTAGTTTCTGTTCTAAGGAAGACATACACATCATTAGGAAAATATATAGGGCGTATATTTTAATGGAAGAAATAGGAAGTGATATAGGTTTACAAAAGAACCCCAGAGCAAATGCCACTGATGTATGTGTTATCCCAGATGATACTGGCTGGACAGCCAAATTTTAAAGAAAACACAGTTGCACATACCCCAGTAATGCAAAGCATCATATGAAACATATGCAAATCCCCATGATGGTACAGAAGGTGGCAGTACATGAAAAAGTAATGGCTGGCATATGTTCAACCTTGGGATTATTTACACAGTTTTTTTTTTTTAGAGAAACAGGGTTTTTGTCCATGAGGTGATGTAAGTTATATTTAAGCAATGTGTTGATGTCAGGAAGTCAGGTGTAATGATGGACTATTAGCAGAGAAAATGTGATAGTAACTTTCAGAGGGGGTCGCTTTTGATAAGGGTAAGGTAGTTATGCTTGTGATAATGGGAATATTAGGAAAGTATGAGATCTATGCAGAAGTGGAGTACAAATATGCGCAGTTTCATAAGTATGTGCTCATAGTGCAGGCAAATGTGATATGCAGGTTTGTTTTAAAAATAGGTAAAAATAGCAATACAAGCAATTGATAGAAATATAGATAATTACATAAACATATAGATGGAGAGAGAGAGAGAGACACACACACACACAGACAGACAGGCAGAATAGGAATGGCAGTGAAGTATTGAAGTGGCGCCAACCCACCCCACCCCACCCGAAGATATGGACAGGCATTGGGGTGTGCATTTGAGTCATTGCCCATAATGCTCACGCCATTTACCTCACCCTACCCTGCAGACACAGACAAGTGTCGAGGTATGCCTCGGGTGTTCAAACTTTACACTCACCCCATTCCATAAGGAAATACATTGAAACTGGTGCAGCGTGAAGAGAATGGAATGAACTTTGGAGCTGAAGAGTCAAAGGCACACCTTGATACCTGTCGCTGGCTGCAGGGTGGGGATAGTGGTGGAATGGCATGAGCATTACTGTTGACAATCCCAAGTCACACCCCAGATGCCTGTCGGTCCCTACAGTGCAGGGTGCTATGGTCAGAAAACCCTAATGCCCTGGGCATTTCTTGGTATTTTCACTCCAAGTTTTCAGCATGGGCTTTTTGTGACCCCACCGCAAGAACAGTGACACTATCAGTTCATTAGCCGAAAGGTGATTTTGCACAGTGACTGTGCCATTTGGCACCACAGGTGCAAAAACACATTTTGAACAGGATGTAAAAAATGACAGCTGTACTGTTTACAAGGAGGTGTAAAAAAATGGTAATGCTGAAAATCTGGAAGGAAACTATTAAAAAATTGGTGAAGTCATGACACTGCTCCTGCTAATGTATACTTTTTTCAAATTCCTATGCATGCCATTGTTTTCATCTCTATTGCTGTTATGTGACTTCTTAACCTAGCAACAGCATTTAATGCATTACATTATAAGGACAAGTAAATGTTTTAATACATTTACAGACAGTTACATGAACTTAATGTCCTTCATAGAATAATTTAAATTTAATAACAGTGGTAGTACAAAGCAATTACTCAGGCAACTTGAAAACTATAACTACTTTATATTGTACATTGACACCCCATAAGGACCGCTTTGAAATTGAGATGCAAATGTCACACATTTAACAGGAATATTTTACTATCCTAAATACATTTCTTGCTTCAGTAACCGCTCAGCACATCTGTTGCATGAACCTTATTGACATTTTACAACAGCTATGCAATGCATTGCTGCTTACTACACCAACATCATGAACCATAAAACAGATGACTGCCATAACTAGGGAAGCAGTATAGCACAGTGGTTTAAGGTTCAGAGCTGCAAATCTGGAGATCTGGGTTTGAATCCCACAGCCCCCACTTGCATACTGGTGACCCTGAGCAAGTCACTTAACTTCCATGTGCTCCCAGATTGCCTCTGTAAACAAGCTTTCAGCTTAGTGTGCCACTCCTGGTTAAACAATTGAAAGAAAAAAAAAGACAATAGATTATTTTTCTTGCTTTATTTTGCTACTACAGTAGAAGCCGCTTAAGTGGGATGGCTGGGTGGAAAGCCGATCGTCCCACTTAAGCGGGCGGCGTCCCACATAAATGAAGTTAGTGATTTGAGCTTTTGGGATAGAATCTTTGCTCAGTCAGAGACTACATTACCCCCATTCTCCATACATGTACAGAAATGTATGTTTGTGGCTTTATATTTTTTTTTTGTTTTGTTATGCTTGTGTAACACACTCGTGAAACTGTTTTTTTTATGCTTGTGTAACACACTCATGATATTTTTTTTTGCTTGTGTAACGATGTGGTAAATTCAAAGCACAATGTATGTTTTAGCAGCAGAATCTTCTGTGCTGCTATCATCCAGCAATACTGACATAGCTTCAGTAACGTATGTGAATGCAAATGCTGATGGCTCTAATGGTTCTTCACTTGTAAGTTGGGATGATTGTGATGGTCCAGCAGTTGACAGGTGGAAGAAGTCTGTTATGCTTCTTTGCTTGCGTTCTTTGACAGCTTGAGCCTGCATGGAGTACTCAATCTCAAACAGCTGCTCCCAGGCTCCAGTCTGACCGCATTGTTGGCACCACTCCATAGGCTGCAGGATGGATGTAGTGTTTGGAGGGGAAAACACTAACTTAATGAACTTAAGCCATTTGACAAGCTCATGTGGGTGAGCGGAACAGTTGTCGACAAACAATAAAATTTTTCTGTTGCTCCTTCGAAGTTCAGAGTCCCAACTCATCAGCCATTCCTTGAAGGTAGCAGTGGTCATCCAGGCATTGCAGGAGGACGTGTAACTCACTGGCAGCACATGAACATCCCTGGGAAAGCAACGTGGGCGTTTGCTTTTACCAATCACTAGCAATTTCCTTTTCTCAGTCCCTGTCTGATTTGCACAGCACAGGACTGATATGCGGTCTTTGGCTTTCTTGCCGCCGGTGAGTTCTTGGTGTTTCAGTGCATGCCCTCGGTCAGGGTACCCACGGTAAAATAGACCCGTTTCATCAGCATTGAAATCATCTGCTGGTGGGTACCCTGACAAAATGCCTGGGAGGACATCTGTAAGCCAAGCCTGGGCTGCCGATGCATCTGCATCCTGCTTCTCACCATGTTCACGCTTGAAGAGAACCTGGTGTCTTAGATTCCATCGAGACAGCCTGCATTCTGTCGCTTCAAATTCAGAGTGTCCCATTTGTGAAGCCAACTCTATTCCTTTGCTTTTAGCATTGGGCCAGACAGTCTTGCTCCCTTATCCAGGGCTTGTGTCAGCCACAACATCAGTGCATCTTCTACATCGCGGTCTTTTCCCTCCTGTTTGTGCTTTCTGGTGGGATTACTGTTCAACCCCATTCAGCAAGGATAGTATCTCTATTCTTGCTTATCCTTCCCACTTGCTTTTGGAGATTTTGAATTCTGCCGCTACAGAGGACAGCGAGCGGCTTGGGCTGTTCAACGCCTCCAGAACTCGTACTCTGTCAGCCAAGGTGAGTTCATTTCTTGGAAAAGACATGACAGAGAGTGATGCAGTTGCAATGAGGCAGGTTAACAGATCTAAAAGAACTGAGCACCAACAGCATTAAGTGACGTGAAACAGGCAGCTAGACAAACACAGATAAGAACAGGTGATTGTTAAAGGGGTTCTATAATTATAATTATAGGAGCAATTAACAGGTGCTTACAAGGCAAGGAGAAAGGTCAGAGTCATTGAAGAACCACCCACTAAAGCGGTTTATGGTAATCTAGTGCCCCACTTAAGCATTAAGTCTAATGCGCCTTTACATTGAATAGAATTGGTTTTGTAAGCAAGCGTCCCATTTAAGCAGACGCTCCGCTTATCCGCTGTCCGTTTAGGTAGTGTGTACTGTACAAGCTTTGACTAATACATCCATCCTTAAATGTACTTTTTATAGCTTATGTGTCTATGACCTAGGCAGAACTACACTTAAAATCTCACACATAAATAAATAAATCATCAGAATAGCATTTATTTTAGTAGTTTCTCCTTCCTTTTCAGGTGCCCATGACACTATGCATATATATTTTAATTTCAAAGCACTAGACCTATTCAAATGCACAAAACACAAGACTTTATTCTCTTCACACATTACTGTTAATCCACTTGGCCATTTCAGATCCAAGAATGGCCAAGAAACAATTTAGACTTCGCTCTTGCATGCCACTGTCACACCCACTTCTCATGCAAACAATAATCAATTACAGAAACCCTTTCACTTCTGTGCTATGCACTCTTACATCAGAGAGACATAAATCTTACAGAACTGCTAAAAAAAATTTATCAAGACTGGATTTCTGAATTAAAATCTGTCATTTACAATACCTACGTAAATAATAGTTTACTGGCTACAAATGATGCTACAGACATGACATCGACAACATTTCTGTTTTACATGGAAAACATTCATATAATGAACTTGCCATACAGGATTTGTGACCTTCTGTCTGCATGTATCTGACAAAGGAAAAGGCACCTGCTTTATCCTTTTTTTTTCCTATTTCATTTTTATGCCCAACTTGCTCATACTGTTAGAACCAAATATTGACATGCTTAGAGTTAAAAAAAAAAACATGATGTCTATGTGTGTGTGTTGGGGGGGTATGCCTAAATGCAGTTTCAGGCACTCCTAATTACTTCCCCAGGCAGCTCTGATAGTCAGTTGTAACAACATGACAGATCCACCTCATGCCCCTCCCATATGAACCAAAAAAAGGTGGGGGTGGATCTTTAGGAGCTTCTCGGGTGGAGGTGGGGGTGGATTTTACTCCCCCCCCAAAAAAAATTAATGCTGCCTCCCACTACTCAGGTTCCAGTTCTTGTACCTCCCATTTAAGAAAGAAAATAGTGCCCTGCAACCATTGACTAACATGAAAGCATATTTATTTGAAAGCGGAAAACATTTCTTGGAGGAGGAGATTATTTACACCTTCAGTCAGTTCCACGGACAGAAAACATGACATCACTCCTTTTGTACATGCAAAACATCAGCAGGCTCTGCCCATTGCAGCCATAAAAACGTAGATTCCTTGTGTCAGGCAATAGTAGCAAAGCATTTATTTAAAGGACAAAAAGCAAAATTGCTGAAGGTGCAGCAGTAGCTACCCCTGTGCCTCGCATCTGGAACGTGATGCTTTGTCCCTCCTCCTTCTGACAAAGCATCACGTTCCTGTTGCAAGGGGCCAGCATACCTTTTACTGCACCTTCAGCAATGTTGCTTTTATACTTTAAATAAATACTTTGCCACTATTGCCTTGTATCTACATTTTTGGGGAGTTGGAGTGCCATTCTGCCCCTGTCGGATGCACTTCTTCATTTAATAAGCACCCACTGCCCAGGTAAGTGTGCGTGGCTTTGTGTGCTTTGCTTTGTGTATTCGGTGTAGCAGCACTATCCATTGTACGCAGTGTCAGGTAACCTTTTGGATTGGTCCCCACCCCACGCACATGTACTGAGCATGGTTAGTGTATCAGTATGCTTGTTAACGCTGTGCTAACCTTCTTAATATGGGTCACTGTGTGTCTCATTCCACCTCTCCTACACAAACACTAAAGTATCTCCTTTACATTTCCAAGGGGGTCCAATAACTACCAACAGAGACCAGGAAAAAATAAGTATGAGTGCCACCTGCCTCAGTGCCAGTTGGTATCACTGTGCCAGGAATTGAATTTTTAAAACTAACCAGCAGTCATTTTTGTTTCATTTAGTAAGTGATTGTGTGCCCCTCCCCAGATCTCACAGACTGCCAGAAACTGCAATGTATTTTCTCAAAACCAACAGGAATTACCACACAAACCAATATTCTTTTTCAAATAAACAACAAATATGCAACACTACAGTTAGCATTACCACCAGCACCCCAACTGCTAGCTACTGTCACACGTTGAACAGTCTTGCTGTATTTCAAACCACAGCCCTCCCTCTTTAACAAAAGAAAAAAAGCAAGTACTGAACTGGATAGAGCAGAGGCGCCTTAAACAATTTAAATCTGCATCTTGCTACTTCTATCCCCTGGCCACATCACATCAATCAGTCCTTCTGTTCCTCCAAACTGCTCTGCCAAAACAATCACTCTCTTGAAAGTGCTGCACTGCAGAGATCAATGTCTCAGTCACAGTGCTTTGTTTTTAGCTGGCATAACAGAGTTCTTTAAATAAAACTCTTAAAATGAAAGCCCTTCCAGGAGGCTAGGGATGGCCACAAGGAAACAAAACAAAATTGCATTAAAAACAGCAGTGCCCATGACTGGCAGCTGTACCAGTAGAGGGACTACTTTACCACAAAATGCATTAATGTGTTTTTTGAATTTTTAAATATTTTATAAAAATGTCACAATAACTCATTTTAAGCACAACCAAACCCTACAGGGTGGGCAGAATTGGATATGCTGCCCCTTCCAGTGCCTGCAGCATCAGAACTCATTATGCCCCTGTGTGGTCAGTATAGCCAATACAGCCCAAACTGTTGAGTATGTTGCATGTTTACCCTGGAGTTTTTTAGTTATGTTGAACTTGAACACCAACTAAAAACCTTTACTCAGCAAGTAGATTTTGAAAATCATTGTGCATCATGTAGATTTTGAAAACTATGACACAGCCAACATAGTTTCAAAATCTTTGAGTAGGATTTCTGTTTTGTGAAAACCATCCCACAGCAAGTAGATTTTGAAATCCACTATACAGCAGGAAGATTTTGGAAACCACCATGTACCATATAGATTTAAAATCCATTCTGCAACATGTAGATTGTAAAAAATCATACTGCATCATGAATATTTTGAAAATCACTCTGCAAATGTTCACAATATTCATGCAGCAGGTAGATTTTCAAAAACATTTCTGAGGGATTTCTGTGCAAATATTTTATTTTTTATTAAAGATATCTAAATACCAGCTGTCCCAGTGAAGCGGTGGTTAAAGGAAAACTCTTATACCAGATGTAAGTGCAGCAGCTGCTGTAGAAATGCCCGATTAGGGCTTTTAGCATAGAAGTAATTTTTTTATCTACCTGCTGCCTGGTGATTTTAATTAGAAAGATCCGCTTTGTGAATAATGGCTACAGAGTCCCGGGCGGACATTTCACGCACCCCGGGTGGCTTCCACCATGAAGGTTATGCTAATGAGGGATACCAACAAATGGCAGAGTTGGTAGCCCTTATTAGCATAGCCTTCTCAGCGGAAGCCACCCAGGGTGCGTGAGATGTCTACCCGGAACTCTGTAGCCATTATTCTCATGGAGCGGATCTTTTCTAATTAAAATTACCAGGATGCAGGTAGATAAAAAATTACTTTAATGCTAAAAGCCCTAATTGGGCATTTCTGAAGCAGCTGCTGCACTTACAGCCAGTATAGGAGTTTCCTTGCTGCCACCTGCCACCTGCCACATCAGTGACCTGCAGTTAGGAGTGGTTTTAGGTAGCTTTGAGTCAGCTGGGGGAGAGGATTGAGCATCAAATGGATTACTCTCCTATCTTGGGGTGGAAGGGAGGGAGGGAGGGAGGGCTTGTCAGCTTTGCCACAAGATTGCCATCAAATGGTGGCCTGATGGTAGTGCAGGTCTGGAGTGGCATGTGCATGGACCAACGTGTGCACCCCAGGTACAAGGGAGGGAGAAAAAAACAGTGGAAAATGGACAGCAGGGCAGGCATGCTGACCCCTCACCTGCCCCACCACCAGGGCCCCTTTTGGCAGCGCAGTGTATCCAATGCAAATAATAGTCAGCACTCAAAGACAAAATAACCTGTCAAGATACTCTGTTTAGAAGCTGTGTAGCAATGATATAAAGAGTACTGTTCAAGATCCTGCAAAATATAGCTTTTATTGCAGTTCCAACATAAAGGAGAAAGATTCAATAGCACAAATCACATTTCATAAAGTGCGGCACAGGTGCAATTCAAGTAACAAGGGTAGCTCTCTCTGACTCATTCTCATGCTATGTACATAAGATGTTAGTGAAATTCACAATAGCCCAAACCACCAAATTTTCAAGACATATTATACAAAAATACAGCAAATGAAGAACTACATCCTAATTACATGCCTCTCACCCATCTGCCAGCACTCCATGCCCTGTTGGTAGCAAATGGGTGAGAGTCTTGGGTGGGAAAATAACCCTCACCCTTCTGGCCCTCCCACTGGGAGCAACCCATGGGGGTAACATGGCTGACAGATGAGTCATGTGAAGCTGGTTGCCAGTGGAGGGGGGGCACAGGGACAGTGCTGAAGGGAGCCAACCTGTCCCAGCCAAAGAGAGTAAGCACCTTTAAAGAAAAAAATGTATCTAAATACTGCCTTGCATAGCTTTTGTTAAAATTTAGTATTTTTACCTTTGGCTTGAATTCAAGGAAGACAAAATCTATTTTTTAAGGACTAAAAATAAAATACTATACGTCCTGGATTTGACCAAGTTTATTGTTATCGGTCTACTTTGTATCAAAATGAGTTGAACAAAAATAAACTAAGATAATCAGTTTAAAAAGAACTACAATAAGGATCATATTTTTAGAGATAAATATCACAGATGCACACCCATTGTGTTCTACTGGACATGACTTCAACCCTGACTAGAAGCTGCAGCTTGTATTTGGGGGTGGATTTTATTAAAAGTATTCCTGTTGACCTCTAGTTTGTATTTGAGGGTGGCTTTTATTTGACCTTGACTTCTAGTCAATAAAATATGGTGTTTAGTTATATTTTGTTTCAATGAACTGAGCATATGCGAATAGTAAATCATTAATAACTTCAAAATGAATTGACATTTTTTCATCAAGCCACCAAAAGGATCTATAGCTCCATAACATCTAACAAACCTGTTAAGTTTCAAAAATGTAATTCCTTGTAGATTTTTTCAAGCTATTATTTCAGCGAACTGAGAATGTGTGAACAAATACTGTTAATAACTACAAAAAAACTTTAACATTTGTTCACCAAACCACAAAAAGGACATATTCCTCCATAAAATCTAACAAACCTGTAAGTTTCATAACTTAAAATGGAAAACCCACCACTAGAACTTCACATCCAAGTGTGGGGCTGGTCCCAATTTGCACTTCGTGTGCAAAAACTCTTTTGTCTTTCTGTTTACTGTAGTACAGTAAATTGTGTCAGACTAGTTTGCTTACTTCAGGGTGACATTTTATGTAACTACAATTCAATGGCCTACTCAGCCAGTATAGTGTTATGCTTGTGCAACTGTGTTAGTTGGTTTGTGCATTCGCCTCTCTATTCCAGAGAAATTACCACTCTGTGAAAGGTTCAAAGGTGAGGAACCCTCGAAGGGTTCCAGCCTAGAGTGCCACAGGATGATTCTCATGGCTAAAGGTACCTTAGGAAGTATCCCCAAAAAGAAATGTAATAGTATGAAGCATATAAGCAAGCAGGAGCTGTGACGTAGTAGTAGATAAAGCATCAGGCACCTTGATAATGTAATGAGATGCTCAGGTTTGCGTGGCATGATTCGATGTTTGCATTGAGACTGAGGGGACCTAAGGAGAGAGGGAACAGCAGGGACACCATCCACCTCAAATCCAACAGCGGAACCTACCTAAAGAAACTAGGAAACACTACTATGCTAACTAACAGTTATGACCTGAGGCATGGAGGAGAGGAAAACCCTATGAGGAGGAAATCTCTGGGGATCCAAGGCCTAGGTCACCTTCCCTCCAGGCTTGGGATATTTTATTTACTGATGGTTCTGCTGCTGCAATTTGGAAACCCAGTTAAAGGGAGGTGGAAAAGATTCAAATTTGGAGGAAAGCTCACTCCAATCTCTTTAGCGGGGCATCGTGGAAGATTGCAGAGTGGTCTGCAACATCGGGCAACCAAGGCAGGAGGAGGAGGCAATGACTGCTGAGGCACTCACCTGGCCTACTCACCCTAAACACAAACCAGGTGAACCAGAAGCAGTCGAGGAGAATGCGTGAAGGTGCCTTAGGGGAAACCACTAAAGCCAATGGATAACCATTATAATGGAACCACCAGAGCCAAAGGAGATCAGGAGTAACCACCCTTCACAGCTAGTCTTAAATTCTACACCAGGAGCTGTGGTCACATCAGTGAACAGCTAAAGCCAAGCCCAGGCAAGGACATTCCAGCTATGGGCCAGGTGAGAAGAATCACACCCCAAGTCGGGCACGCTCAAGATGTGGACTTAGAATGCAGAACAAGACTGTCATGCAGGAAACCCTGCACCAGAGATGACTGGCATGCCCAGAAACTGATAAAGAACTGAAAAACTGGTGAGCAGCTGAATGAGCACTGGTGTGCTGAGACTTTCATGAGCGTTAAGTGGAGACCTTGCAAGGTCGGATGCAGTAGTGAACACAACAGACATCCCAGAGGCTGAAGCAGAGGGAGTAGTGGTAGGCATGAAGCAATGATCGCGTAAGCAAGAGTGGACCTGCACGTAGGTCGGCAAAACATAGTAGCAAAGGAGCAGCAACTGGGAATAGTGGGGCAAGCCAGCCAGGCATGCAAAGCCAATAAAAGTGACAAATACTCTGAGGATTTTTTTCGGCGGCGGAAACAGGATTTTGAACATAATATTTAACCACACGGGGCCACGACTCCCCAAACACCTCCAAGTCCCCGCTGTAGGAAAAACAAGATAGTGATGGAAGGGCCGAGACCCACATGCAGGTATTGAAACTAATTTACAGCACCAGCAGTAGCTTAGCTGACCTCAGAATATAACAGGGTATTACAAACATAGAAGCAGCATCTGTACTGAGTACACAGAGTTGTAAATTTCAATAACATAGAAAAAAAGGAGACACCATGCTCTGAAGCAACTATCACCTAGCAGTGCAATGAAACTGCAACAATGAGGTAAGTAGAATGAGTTGAGAGAGCATGAATGAGCTGGTTAGCTAGAGTTCAGAGTGAGCCTGAATCAGGTAAAACAATTAAGTACAACATAAAAGCAGCTATGGTTGAGCTGAAACACATAGATCATGGTTGCAGTTGCCTTGCAAGTAATTTGAGAGTTGTGAGTAACTGAGAGCAAGTAATATGAGCTCTGGAGTAACAATATGCTAGGAGCTTAGAAACAAAGCTCCAAAAGACAAAACCAAAACACACAAACAAGGAGCACAGTGAACAAAGGCCCAAAACAAAAACAAAGACACACAAAACACAGAAAGTAAGGACAGAAAGAAGCACACAACCGGAGGCAAAATACAAACCAGAAGCGGGAAAACAAACACTGAAGTCCAGCAGAGACAAACAGAAACAGCAAGGAGGGGAAGGCGTAGGCCCCAGCCAGCTCAGAGAACAGAGCCTCCAGCTGGCAAAGAAAAAGTGCTTCAGAAGGAGACCGAGAGGAACTGCTTATATAGCTCAGGAAGTGGGAGCGGCTGGCTGCTTGTCCATTAAACTACAGGCCAAGCCTTCCAAATCCCAGAATCCCCTACCTCTGACAACAGAGGAGGGCTGCAGCAGTGTAAGATTCAATAGTCTGCAGTGCATGTTACAGTTTATATGAGCACTGATCTCAAGGGGTGTAGCCAGGATTTGGTGGGGATCCCAAACACTTCTAGGGGTCTGGGGCATGCCCCCCCCCCGGAAAATGTTGGAAATGTAGGAGTTAAATGGTGCAGTTTTGTGTATTTTAGGCAATAACTGTTGAGTTACAAAATGCATCAAAATTCAAGTTGTCAGTCTCATCCATCCCCAGTCCTAGGTATTTCAGTTGAACTCAGGATTCTTTTCTCCCTTTTTAAATTTCCACCTTTCTCTTGTGTAGATATCTTCACATCTGTTACCAACCCTACACCGCCTTTGCTATTTTGCCAGGTGTGCCTTCAAATTTTATTTTTGGTTAATTTTCACTTCCCCAAATTTAATTTCTGTGTTCAGCTATTGCCTTGCCTTTTATGTTCCACCTCTCCCACTGCACATACTTCCCCTTTAATTGCCCACTTTCTATGGTTTCTCTTAATAGTCAAAATGGTCAGATACTTTATATATTTTTTAATATTTTAATACTGTTTGTGTCAGGCTCATATACTAAACAGTATTGGATGAAAAACATTTAAACAATATAAACTGCCTATTATTTGTGCGCAGATGATACACAACTTTTACCAAAGTGGTACAGTCAATTCCACTTGTATGCCTTTCGGTTGTATGCCTTTTTCGGTTATATGCCCGTTTTATCAAAGTCCCAATCCACTTCCTATTCCCACAATATAAAAGTGTCCTGATGTATGCCTAGTCAATTTCGGTTGTATGCCTGTTTTATGTACTGCAGCTGTGTCTAAATGAAGCTCTAAATGAAGCTCCAGATACCTGAGTATGTGTTAATTAGGTAATTACGGTTAATTGCCGTTAGCGGTTTCATGTTAAATACAGCAGCTTATCACTAGCACCGCATGCAGCGATGGAGAAGAACAAAAGAAATGTGCTATCTCTTGCGTAAAGCTGAGCTTCTTGAAAAATCTGAATTGCCTGGTGTTACAAGAAAGGATTTAGCAGCCGAATTTGGCGTTGACATTTCCAGTGTTGGTCGTTTTATGCGGTCCGGATCAGATCCTGCATGGGTGAGTCAAGTGGCAACACAAACCGAAAAAGAAAAAGAGATGGCAAGGATCCTCAGGTGGAAGAGGCGCTCCTCAGGTGGTTTACTGCCTCCCGCGACCGTGGTGTTCCTGTGTCTGGCATAATGTTGATGGAAAAAGCCCGTAGCATGTCACTAACACTGGGTGTACAGTTCGAGCCAACTACAGGCTGGCTCTCCAGGTGGAAAGAGCGTAACAACATCTGTTACTGACGGATCCATGGCGAAAAGGCTGAGAATGACACAGTAGCTGCCGAGGAATGGATCCGTACTGTTCTGCCCACCCTACTACAGGAATACGCCTCTAATGACATTTTTAACAGTGATGAGACAGCCTTATTTTTCAGAGCGACTCCTAATGGCACACTGTCTTTCCGTACACAAACACCAGCCGGTTATAAGAAAGCAAAGGACCGTGTGTCCATAATAGTTTGCTCAAATGGCACTGGTACAGAAAAGCTCCCACTCCTTGTAATCGGAAGCTCTAAAAAACCCAGATGTTTTAAAAGCATAAATGTAGAGGCACTACCAGTTCACTATCGTGCCAACTCAAATGTCTGGATGACGGCTGACATTTTCCATGAATGGCTAAAAGACCTTAACAAAAAAATGAGGTTTAGAAAAAGGAAAATCGCTATGCTAGTTGACAACTGTCCTGCCCACAAAGCAATTAACCTGTCCCATATCAATTTAATTTTCCTTCCTCCTAACTGCACTGCTGTGATCCAACCTATGGATCAAGGGGTGATACACAACCTAAAGGTCCATTACCGAAAATCGATCGTTAATCATCTGCTGGATGATATTGATGGATCCATGGACATGTTTAACGACAAAGCACGAAAAATGTCAATTCTCGATGCAATACACCTTATCCACTATGTGTGGAAAGAAGTTAAACCCCAAACTATCCAGAACTGCTTTATTAAAGCTGGGGTCATTCACGGAGAGCCCCAGGGTGCAGATGAAATTGATCCACCAACCGAATGCAGGAGTCTGACTTTGTGGGATTACGTGACCACGGACGCGAGGAGCCAATCCTGGTGTTGTGACAGATGAGGAAATCTGCAATGAAATCCTAACACAAAGCGATCACACAGCAGAGGAGAAAGATGAGGAGGAGCAGGAGCCAGTGGCCACAACGAGAGGTATGGCAGATGGTACAGAGCAATCCGGCACTATGTTGCAGCGAGGGAAATTAAGGAGTATGAGTGGTTTTACACTTTGAAACGCCTTGAAATGTGTTGGCAAGTCGTGGAGCCAAACAACAATCAATAGATAAATGGCTCAAGCATTGCACAGATGCAGATGCTGATGCAGTCGTGGAAATGACACTGCAGAAAACACAAACTGCATTGACTTGTGATCTTTTTTTTAAAATTACTTTAACTACTGCACTACTGCACTGTACTTAATTATTGCAGTTCCATTTTTATTCAAGTCAGCTATCAAGGTTGGCTTCTGCATAAATAAACGAAATTAACGATTAAAATAGAGTGCAGCTGATTCTCATGCATAATAGCAGCTACCAGTAATTCGAAATATGTTCTCCCGCTTGTATGCCGTTTCGGATATATGCCCCATTTTTCAGCTGTCCACGGCAGCGGCATACAAGCGGAATTGACTGTATTAAAATTATCAAACTACTACAGGTGCAGCCGGTATCATCAGAGTGTATTAATAAAATGTAAAACACAAACATTACAACTTTACACATCAAACACGCAGTTATTTGCCTAGAACTCTTTTTTTTTTTTTTTTTACCCTTTTTTTTCCTCTGGTCGCCGCTGGCTGGGGCCGCTTCAGTCATCCTGCCTTATCCCCTCCTGCCAAGATACTCCCGGGTCCGGACTCTCTGTCTCCCCACACCAGCAACACACCTTTGGAGAGTCCCCCGGTCCATGCCCCCTGGAGCAGGTCCATCTTCTGCTCCTTGGTGCTCCCTCTTTAGAAGCTCCTCAGGTGGAGATGAGGTGATGAGTGAGACGAGATCCGGTGGACAGGATCCGGCGCTGGAGTTGGGGGCAGTTGATGCCTTCTTCCCAGCCAACGGTTGGTTTCCTTTGTTCGAGAGCTCCCCCTCCAGGAGCACGGACATGCAATGACATCCAGTGCAGGCTGAGCACACTCCCGCACCCCTCCCACAGACGTCCTCCGATGCTCCTCCCCGTCCCTGACGTGATCCCCTGGCTGTTGCACTCCCAACCTCCTAATGAGCACACACCACCCCACATCTCCCACATACCATCTCTCACCTTAACAGATCCCAGGGTGAAGATCCACTCTCCAATGGAAGACACTTCTTGCTGCTGGAACCGCTGACTACAATATGAGAAACATCTTTTCAGAGAAGCCTTTTTTAGCTAGCTGTAGCACTGATTTTATTATTATTCATTTATTATTGATTTTAATTGTTGTATTTATTTTACAGACCACGTATGTTTTTCTTGTATTGTAATTTTGTATGTCTCTTACATTTCTTTGTAAAGCACCCAGAGCCTCTGGGATTGGGCGCTGGAGAAATAAAAATTGACTTACTTACTAAGGTAAATGCGTTCAATGTATTTCAATGGAATTTTCAACTTTGACTCATAACTTGGCCATTTTTGCATATTTTGGCACTAAATTTCCAACATAGCAGTTTTGGGATCCCACCTCATGAGCAATGTCAGTGGAATTCATATCTGGCCCAAAAGGCAAATTTATAACACTGGATAATTGTTGACCCACCCTCCAGAGGAGAGGAGAGCTGCCATCGAACGCTCAATCATCTCCTCCCCTGCTGACCCCTGATGGCCCAGGCTCATTCCCAAACCTGGGTCACCAGCGTGGCACAAGATGTGGTGTCCAGCGCATCAACCCCGCAACTCGGCACAATGTAGGAAGGCAGCTGCAAAGGTCAACAAAATGCTGGGTTGTATTGCAAGGGGTATATCCTCAAGGAGGGAGGAGATGATTCTGCCACTGTATAGGTTATTAGTTAGACCACACCTGGAGTACTGCGTGCAGTACTGGCACCCGTATCTGGAGAGGGACATTAATTTACTGGAGGGGGTGCAGCGCAGGGCAACAATGATGATCAAGGGGCTGGGGGACTTATCATACGAGAGGAGGCTGAGGGAATTGAACATGTACTCGCTGGAGGAGAGGAGGGACGGGGAGACATGATTGAAACCTTTAAGTACATGAAAGAGAATAAACAAGACAGGTATGGAGGGCTGTTTAAAGTAAGGGAGGGAGGGAGGAGGGCCATGATATGAGACTGGAAGGAGGAAGGTTCAGGAGGGAGATGAAGAGACACTTTTACAGAGAGGGTGGTGGCTGGGTGGAATACGTTACCTGCAGAAGTGGTATCCAGTAGAACAGTGGACTGCTTCAAAAGGAGATGGGACAGGACAAGGGAGAGGGTTAATGAAGGGGAAGGGTGGAAGGGAGAGGCAGCTGCAGAATAAGGAGTGCCAGCTGCACATTCGAGCAGACTTGATAGACCTCTAGGCCTTTATCTGCTGGCAAATTTCGTATGTTCGTAACCCTCAGTGCCACCAGGCCGACTTATTTGCCTAGAACTCTTGTTTCTTTATCAGATTATCTTCTGTATTTGTATTTTTTTATGAATTTTTTCAAAGTCTGGGAACTGACACAAAATAAGAATTCCAGCTTCTCTATAATGGCTTCCCTCATGTACAAATACACACACTGTGGTCTTAGCACAGACTGAGGAATAAAACTGATATTTAATGGTAAACTGCAGTCTTAGAGTCTGTGTAAACATACAATGCCAGAGGCATGTTTCTGTATGACCCCTATGTGAAAACATCCCACAGAGGAAGACGCTATTTCCCTTTCTCCTAAGCCATATAATTGTGGCTAATTTATTTTACTGCTTGACTGATTTTTTTTAATTTTATTTGTGCCAAGCTCCCTTATTTTCATTCCCTTTTTATTAATAATTCCCACAGCCTCATTAACTGGCAGCTGACCCACATGGCAAATTATTTTACTACTTGACTCATTTTTAATTTTTTTTTGTGCCAAAGTCCCTTTTTCGTTTTTTTTCCCTTAAACATCCTGTGACTTAAGCTCACTACCTTTTGCCACCGAGTTGTAAGTAACTGTGCCTACAGGGTAAAACCAAATGCTACTGCAGTATACAGACTCCGCGGAACCTGAAGTCTAGGTTTTGAATCCAGCTCAGGTTCATGAGCTTAATTTCAGTCAGCCCCCACTCCAGTCAGTGCCCCTGTGCACTACCGAGACCTACAAGCGCGGCAGGAAGAATGATGGATGACCGCTGGTCATTTTTTTTTTTTATTAGTGAGCACTGCAAAATATTACAATAAAAACTGGCCAAGCACTACAGCAGCACGCTGATGAGAATCTCTCTTCCTTTACTCTCACACTGATGAGCCAAAGTGCTGGAATGTCATGAGTTTGCGGTAGTCTCGGTTGCTGAATCACATGACCACCCCAGTTTACAGTCATGTGACTCAGAATCCGAGGCTCCTTGTCTGTTCCTGGTGTGTCAGAGGCAGGGCTTATGCATATTCATAAGCCAATGCCTCCCCCTCCCAACTCACTTGCTACCAGCAATTTAAATAGATCACCATGAGTAAAATCCTTTGGCTGTAAATCCGTTTGGCTCATGGGGAGGAGAGAGAGAGATATTTTTCAGCCCAGAAAGACAGGAGATAGTTTTGGCAAGCAGGGCAGGAGTTTTCGTGCACACAGGAAACCCCTCCGACTATGCCCTGGGTCTTTGTTGCTGGTTGTGCTGTACCTTCTGGGATAAGTACAGTCACAGAGGGTTACAAAACCTGAGACAGCATGGGTTCACAAAGTGGAGGGCATGTCAAATGAATTTGATAGATTTCTTTGGGTGACCAAGGAACTAGATCAGGGTGGAGCAGTGGGTGTGGTCTACTTAGATTTCAGTAAGGCTTTCAACACTGTTCCACATAAGAGACTAGTAAGCAAGCAGAGTAGCTTAGGAGTGGGTTAAAAGGTGGTAAACTGGATAAAAAGTCGATTAGGGGATAGGTGACAGAGTGTGGTTGTACACAGAGTTCAGTACAAAAAAAGGAGAGTGACCAACGATGTGCCTCAGGGATCAGTGCTGGGACTGGTCCTCTTTAATGTCCTTATAAATGACATTGCAGAGGAACTGGAAGGGAAGGTCTGCCTCTTGGCGGATTACATCAAAATCTGCAATAATGTGAACACTCCTGGGGTAATAGAAAAGATGAGCAGAGACCTGAGAAAACTAGAGGAGTGGTCAAGGGTACGGCAGCTGGGTTTCAACATGCAAAGTGCAAAATACTGCATTTAGGGCACAGAAACCTTGGGGCAGAGTCCAAAATGTGTGGAGTGGTATTGATGACCACCAAGCATGAAAGAGACCTGGGGGTAATCACATTAGATGACCTAAAGGTGGACAGGCAGTATGACAAGACAGTTGGGGGAGCTGGTGTATTGCTGGGGTGCATAGGGAGAGGTATCACCAGCAGAAAGAGGAAATTGTGTGTTGTCTTTGTATAGAGCACTGGTAAGACCCCATCTGGAGTACTGTGTCCAGTTCTGGAGACCACATCTGCAGAATGACATAGACAGAGTGGAGGTGGTCCAGAAAAGGGCAATTAAAATGGTGCAGAGTCTGCATCAAAAGCCCTAAAGGACCTCAATATGTACACCCTGGATGAGAAGGAGGGTATATGACAGAGACCTTTAAATACTTCACAGGGGTATATAAGGTACAGGAGGGAAGTATTTTTCAGAAGAAAAGGTGCTCAAGAACAAGGGGACATGATATGAAGCTGGAGAGGGGTAGATTCAGGAGAGATGTGAGGAAGTACTTCACAGAAAGATTGGTGGATTCCTGGAATAGCCTTCCAGCAGATACGGTTGGAGTGAAAACAGTGTTAGGGTTCAATAATGCATGGGATAAGCACAAAGGAATTAAAGTGGAAAGGAAGGGGGAGGTAGAAAGAGGTACAGATTGGGCACGGTCTGTGGTAATATTGTAGGTAGGGAGAAATGAGCAGACTGGATGGGCCAAGTGGTCCTTGTCTGCCGTCAAATTCTATGTTTCTATGTTTTGTTTGCTGGTCACTCTGTACCCCCCAGGGTAAGTACAGTCACACAGGGCTGTACTTAGCCCTGGAAGAAAAGCAGGCCTGGAAAACATATGGCCAGAGCTTAAAAAAGCCCATGTCTCATAGTCATATACTGTTAGAAGGTAGAGTAGTATGGCTTCCCATATGTGGACAGCAGAATCAGTTGTAACTTTCTTCATGCAGGACCCAAGAAAGAACTCATGTATAACTTTGTTTGCTTAGGGTAGGGATGGCATTGGGTTTATAACCCCAAGGTAAACCACACTCTTGATTTATAAAGACTCCTGAGACTTCAAACCCTAATGCTTTTATTTCCTACATTGTGCACTTTGACTGTTTGGGAACCCTAATTTCTGCATTAACTCAGTTTTGTGCAATGAATTTCCTTATTTTTATGATAGTGGAATAGTATGCTGAAGATGCAGAAGCACAGTGCCCTCTGGGCCCTACGCTTCCATGTGGCTACTGATGTAAAGGTGCATGGCCTTCCTGACCCTGGACCAAAGGAAGAGTATGTCTGCAGAAATGCAGGTCTTTCTAGGCCCTGTGGTTCCATGAGGCTTCAGATACAAAGAATTCATGGAGCTGTATGGGGGTGCATCAGAAGTGCAAGACCTTTAAAGTAACTACAGATGCAGATGTGCAGGGCCAAGAGTCCTTCTGGCTGTGGAAGAGCAGGGTCCATCGGACCTCGCTTCCTCCACAACTACTGGTGCAGAGCTGCAGGACCCTCTGGGCCCTATGACAAGCGAAAACTTGTCTTTACTATATGGTTGCTTGTTGCCCATGCGGCCAACACTGCACTGTCCCTCTCCAGGCTGTGGATGATGTAGCATGGTAGTGCCATCCCCCCAGCCTTGGCCCATCCAGATGACTCACTGGGCTTGCCCCCAAACTAGGCTCACCATCAAGTGATTACAATACACTACCACTGGGCCAAAGGCTGGCCTTGCATACATTTCTTCATAACTTTTCTTTTTTTTTTTTTGACATTTTGATCATATGTCATTTTGATCATACGTCATGTGTTAAATTCTGCCCAGTAGGTGGTTTTGCAGAGTGACTGTGAAATCATCTTTTGATCTGTACTTGAAAATTCCAACTCTCCTGGTTCGTGTGATAGGGTCATGTAAACAGTATATTCAACATTTGGGACTAAAATATTGTAAAATGTCCAAGGTACGACTAAAAGTGAGACCCAAAAAAGTTTTCATGCACACCAAAAATGGAATTCTTTGGTTGCACATTTAAGTGTGATCCAATAAATCCATTTTTGGTGTACACAAAAAAAAATGTGTGGGTTGCACTTAAATCTGTGACTGGAATTTGTGGCTTGTGACACAAGAATAGGCCACCTTGGTAAACTGACAGCCGAAGAACTTAACAAATTCAAAAAAAGGTATTTCTGGCCTGAATTTTGAAAAACAAAAATCCGAATCAAGCTTAACAGGCTCCGTTTAGCAAGATTCATGTGTCTGTTTTTTCAAATAAGAGATTTTAGCCATATTTGTCCTTGGAAAACAAGAGATGCTGAAAAATGAGATGCCTTTCATTGGACCAACAAGTGTCTTGTACAAAGATGGAATTATATAAGCTTTCAGGGCCTCACAGGTCCCTTCTTCGGTGATGATTTATTTTTCAAATAACTAATTTTATGTATTTTCCATTTCTGTCCCTGAAAAAACAAGATGGCAGCTGTCATGATCTAAATAATTTTCGCAACCCCAAAAACAATTGGTCAAAATCTCAAAACACTCACAAAAGGTTTGGGTTGTATCAGAGTATATCAAAAAAACATATTGAGCCTGCTCAGAAGTTATATTTCAAAACCTTATAACTCTGGAACTGTTTAATATTTTTTTCACAAAACCTTCGAAAAGGCACAGCTTGAAAGTTTTGGAACTTTTGGTAGGTTTTATTAAAAGTGTTATTTAAAAGTAGTCCTGGAAGTTTTTGTGGGTGCTAAAACTGTTGGTGGGTTCAAGTACAGCTGGGATACAATGAAGGGTATAGTGGTTGCTGGGAACCACAGAGCAAAGACTGGGGTTTAACATTGAACACTCTGCTCAACCCTAATATACATGCAGTACTGCACATATATTACACACATACACACACACACACACAAAACACACACACTCACATATACACATCAGGGTTTTAAATAATTGATTAGCAGTTTTTTTCTCGGGACAATACTAACTGTACAGAAAGCATTTACATAGGTTTTCTAGAAGTGTTATGTTTGTTAAACACAGTGAGGCAAGTGCTATGCATTTTCACAATGTTTTAGAACTTTTATGGGCAAAACGCTAATCAATTTTTAGAGTTAAATAAAACCCTGACACATATCGACGTAGATATAAATATAGATATGGGATATGAGATGAGCCAATGTCAGATATCAGAAATATCTTTATGAGTTGTGTTTGACCTCTGATGTCACAAGTGGCAAAGCCATGAGTGAGGTCACAAGACGTCAAGTACATTAAAAGATGTTTCTGACATGACACATTAGCTCTTCTCATATCTGATGTATACAACAGGGCCCGAAAGTTCCATAAATAAAGCTGTAAACAAGTGGTTTCCTTTTTCATTCAGTTTTTTTTTGCTTGTTTCTATGAGTGGAATGTCTCTGAAGAATGTATGAGGTAATGGCTGCCAAGGTCATCTGTGATATCTCTAATAATAGGTGATGGTTTGCTATCTTGAAACTTAGCTCAAATGTATTATTAGTTATCTTTATAAATGTATACCCACACCTGTTGTGTATGTACAAATTATAGTGGTGCGGTAGTGCCACTATAGTTAGGGTTGACTAAGCACTTTAATGTTAAACCCCAATTTTTGCAGTTTAATAACTTCACAACCGTTCAATGGATTTGCATGACATTTTGCATGTGCAGTCTCATGATGCAGATCTCTTGAGTTACCAAGAGTCCTTCCCATCAGATGTGCAGATTCCAAGATGCAGTTAGTGAACAAATGCAGAAATCACCATTTTATTGCTGTTTTGGCCATCACATAGCTAGATGGTTTGAAAGTTTGGTCTGAAATGTTCAAGGTAGAAGGGGCTTGGCAAATAGAAGGGCCTTTCACTGGTTTGGTAAAAATCTTAATCCGTCCAAAGTTATTAAATTTTAGAAATTTGGGCTCTGCTCATTCTCAGTCAGAATTTCAAAATATCTGTATGAAGTTTTTGTATGGGAACCCTTTCTCATGAGGTTTTTTGTATACCACCATCTTGTTTTCTGTGTTGCCCTAAACATTCTAATTTGAAAAACCAAAAAAAAATGCATTCTAGAGAGTGTCTAACACATGTAATCTGCTTATATGGACCCCCTTAGCTGGATTCTGCATTTAACTGTTGGAGAAATGCCTTTAAAATGTTCTTTTTTAAGATTATAAATCTTTTTTCATGGCTCGTGATATGAAAAAATGAGTCACGAAAAAAATTTATAATCTGAAAAAAAAACATTTCAAGGGCATTTCTTTAACAGTTAAGTGCTGAATCCAGCTAACGGGGTCCCAATGACCAACATACATTCGTTGGTCTCCCTCTACGATGCCATCTTTGTGGCTTTCATTCTTTTTTCATGAGGGGAAACCCTTTTTTGTCTGCCACTATTTTTTTCCTGGTGTCTAGTGGCAACCCTCAAAGTCCACTTGCTGTTCTTGTAGTTTGTAAGGTTTTCTGGTGTCTAGTGGCACCCCTACCCCCTCAATCATCATCCCCATAATTTGTAATGGTTCACTGGTGTCTCATGGTACCTCCACCCTCCGATTGTCATCCCTGTATGTTTATCTATTTCCCTGATGTCTAGTGGCAACCCCACCTCTCTGATCACCATTTTCTTATATAGGACTCTTTCCTGGTGTCTGGTAGTACCACCACCTCTCTGATCACCATTCACATATATAAGAATCTTTCCTGGTGTCTAGCAGCACCTCCCCAACCTCCAATCACTCTTCCCCTTGAATTTGTCTTTTCCCTGGTGTCTAGTGGTACCCCTATCCTCCAATTGCCATTCCCGCTGAAAAAAAGAAAATTGATCCCTTGATATCTTTTTTAACCTGTAAAAAAGAAAACAGTCCCTTGTCGATCCAACCTGCCCCCCCCGACTCCCCAACCTCCTAATGAGCACACACCACCCCATGCCTCCCACATACCATCACTCACCTTAACAGGTCCCAGGGTGAAGATCCACTCTCCAGAGGAAGACACTTCTTGCTGCTGGAACCACTGACTACAATATGAGAAACATCTTTTCAGAGAAGTCTTTTTTAGCTAGCTATAGCACTGATTTTATTATTATTCATTTATTATTGATTTTAATTGTTGTATTTATTTTACAGATCATGTATGTTTTTCTTGTATTGTAATTTTGTATGCCTCTTACATTTCTTTGTAAAGCGCCCAGAGCCTCCAGGATTGGGCGCTGGAGAAATAAAAATGTACTTACTTATTTACTAAGGTAAATGCATTCAATGTATTTCAATGGACTTTTCAACTTTGACTCATAACTTGGCCATTTTTGCATATTTTGGCACTAAATTTTCAACACAGCAGTTTTGGGATCCCACCTCATGAGAAATGTCAGTGGAATTCATATCTGGCTCGAAAGGCAAATTTGTAGTCACTTGGTGAAATCACCTTTTGGGCAGGATCTGAAAAGTCTCACTGCCCTTGTTGAGTACATTGGGTCATAAAAAGGCTATGTTGAAAATCTGGGGTCAAAATATGTAAAAATGAAAAAGTTATGCACGTGTGTTGAAAGTTTGCTGCACTCACTCATAAATCTGGTCATTTTAAATATTTTGACACCAAATTTTCAACATACACATATTTTTACACCACCTAATGAACGTGATAGCTGTCATTTTTAATATATTGGCCAAACAATCTTTTCACACCTGTGGCATGGAATGATGTTGCAGTGGCGCAGAATCACATTTTTGCAGAGATTTAGAAATTTTCAGTACTGGGTTCATGAGGTGGGGTAATAAGAAGTCTATGGTGACAGTTTGGTTCCTTTTTGGTAAAAATGGAAGTGCAGGGCCCTCTACAGCAATGTACATATACGCATCTATGGAAGGATGGGAGCACAGGACTCAGAAGGCCCTGCACTCCCACAGGCAAATGAGGATGTGATTATACTATCTCAAAAAGTAAGGAAATTCATAGCAAACAACTTCATTAATGCATTAGTTAGGGTTAAAGTGACAAAAGTAGAGAAATGTAGCATTACGGTTTTCAACCCTAACACCTCACCTGTACCCTACAGGCAGCAATAGGCATGGGGTGTGCTTTGGGGTTGTCAATCCTAAAGTTCACCCCATTGTTGTATTCTGCACATCTCAGCTTATTTACTTATGGAATGGGGTGAGTGTTAGGGTTAAAACCCCAAAGCATACCCACACCTGTTGCTGCCGGATATATCATGGAATGGCATAATTCAGTCTCCCAACCTACACTACACCGAGGTCAGGAGACCAAATTTCAAAATCCCAATGGGGACTTGTGGTATGCAGGGCTTTGACCCCTGCACTCCCTAATTAAAATAACCAACTCTGAGGGAGCAGACCTCAGAATTGGTAGTAATAAAGTGAAGTGCAAAAATTAAATTTGCAAAATGTTCCCCTACAGGAACAGAACCCCATCCCCAAAAGCCTACTGGCCAAGCCACACTGTGCAGCAGCTTGGCCAGCACCTCACTCTGCCACCCTCAAAAGGTTAGACCAGGTGGAACCATGTTCCGTGGGCGTAACCTAGCATTTCACCAGGTGAAATACAATTTCACCCAGCAAAATGCAATTTCACTTTCAGGCAGAAATATCGGGCACCTCTCAATTTGGGATACCGAAGCTGGGTCCATGAATGTCAGTACCCTCAGCTTCAGTATCCTGATAGGATACCTTGCTGCCTGTAGGGGAGGGGTATGGTGTTAGGGTTGGAATCCTTAATGCCACATTTCCCTACTTTTGTCACTTTAACCCTAACTAGTGCAATAATGAATTTTTTTGCAATGACTATAGATGGACAGATAGATAGACAGACAGACAGACACAGACAGACAGACAAATATGTACATGCATACATATATACTTAAAAATTTAGAAATCAGTGGCTACTAGCTGAGGTTGAGGTTTATAGGTGAAGAAGTGAATTTAAGTGTCATTTAGATGCCTGTGGTATGTCTCGAGTCTGCTGGAGGGAGAGGATGTGATGGTTAACGTTTTATAAGATGTCCGGGGATATGAAAGCTGCAAATGTTAGTTTTGCTGCTAGAGAGAGGGTGAGGGGCTAACCAGTAGCATAATTTAGGATTGTTATCTCCAGTATACTACCAAATAGGACTGGCAAATCTTTTGGTACCATGAAGTTGCTTGGAAAATCTAACTGTGGTTAGACTCCTGACGAGAAACAGATAATTTAGTCATCCACAGGGGAGCAAACAGAATGGGTAAAAACTGTTCTGTGGTTCAAATCTAGACCGAGTCTATCCTCATATCCATTGAGCTGCTGTCCTTGTGACCTGAACCCAGGTCGTCTAACCCAAGTCTTGATGTGTGAGACATAAGTGATAAATCACTTCTAACAATAGCAGCAACTGCTACTCCAATAGTGAATGTGATCATTTGATTTTTCTCCTGCCTTCCAGGAAGAAGAAGAAGCAGTCCATCAGTAAATATGTAAGAGTCCAGAAGCAGTGGAGATGAAGTGAGAAAAGAGTCAGTTTACCCTTAGAACACCATCAGAAAATCCACAAACTACATCAGAGACGGGAATGCCTACCCTTCAATGACTGATTTTTTGAATCTGTTATATGCTGTATAATTGTAACTACAGATGGATTCTGTGGAATAGTGGACACTGAAGTGCAGAACTGTGATTTATTTTTTTCAAAAGGTTCAGATCCTTTTTTTTTTTTCATTTTATTTGAATAAAAATAGTTATGTTAGAAAAACCCATACAGTAAATTCAAGTTGTGTTGTTTGTAAGCAGTTACTCTAAGACTGCAGTCTATCAAAAAGCACCAGTCTTCTATAATTCCCCATAAACTTGCATGTATGTATGTATTGCTACTGGTTGTAACTCATGAATTGCAGAAGTGATGTCTAACATTCAAAATCCACAGGAGAAACTAGTCTTTAGTGTCAGCAAGGCGACAGTAGCACAAGGATTGCTTCTAAACTATTTCATATGACTAACCAGGGATTTAGGTAAATGCTTTTGGTTATAGTCAAAACTTCCATGGGTCCATAGTTATAATTAATCCATTTGTTTTAGAAACCATGCAAAGGCAAAAAGTATATGTTTCTAAAGGGCAAACAACCCACCCCTTTAGTCACAGCTAAGAATGCTTTCTTTTAGGTATGGTAACTTTGTAACCTGTCTCTTTGGCAATGGATCATAGATTTGTCAATTTACCCTGGTTATCTATACCTGAAATTAGTCACAGAAAGCATGAAGTATACAAAATAATATTTAATACTCCATGGTATTTACATACATTACAGGATAACATACACAAAAGACTGTGAGGAATACAGTATTTCTGCAGAGATAAAAATAGACACATTTGAAAAGATAGAGGTCACACAGAAAAGCCTACCTCAATACTAACTAAAGTCCTGTGTAGAGTAGATTATCCCTACTGGGGAACTAGTGAGTTATGGCAGACTTGAACACATGATGTTACAAGTTCAAAACCTAGACATAACAGACTTCTCATTGCAACATACAACAGAAATGCATTCAGCTGAATGGCGCAATGTCCCCACACCACTAACAAGTTTCTCTGGCATCAGACCCTGTCTCTTCTTTTGACCTCAGGGGATCACCTTTTTCCCAGATGGGTCCAAACCGGATTGTTATTTAGAGCATGATCCTTCTGTTACCATCACCATTTGCCTAACTGGAAACTTCTGGACTTACCTAGGCCACTGTTTACATTCTAAACATGTCTTTTTATGAACGGGACTCAGCCCTTTGAAGTTTAACCAAAACAAAAGCTTTTAGAGCAAAAGACTTCTGATACCCACATCCACTTGTTTTCCCAAGGACAACAGACTTGAAATTGTAATCTCATTTCCCACATGACTTAAAAATATTTTAAAAAGTAAATGAGACATCTGTTACATTTCTGTCCCTTGGAAAATTAAAAACAAATCTTTCAGGGGGTGTACCAACTGAACATCAAAACCCCTATTGCAAAATCCCCCACAGCAACAATTTTGACAGGTTTCAAAATTGTCGCTGTGGGGGACCTAAGGGCAAAATGTCACCCTTTCGCCATATGTGCCCCCCCTCAGATCAACTCTGACTCAAAGTTGATCATCATTTAGAAGGGGGGGCACAGCCCTCATGGGGGTTCAGGGCACAACCTCCTGAGAAAACACTCCAATATCAACAGACAAAATTTTGCCTGTCAACATTGGGGATCTCACTATGCAAACGTCGACAATGATGTTGTCACACTGGCGTAGGTAAACCCTTTAGGGACCCTAAATTATATGTTTTTCATGTTAGCTGGTTTGCTTCACCTGTTAGGCCCCACTTCTCTCTCTGGTTTAACAATTTGTTTATTCTCTGAAGCACCTCCCATTCTTTACTGAGCCACTATGTTGTGACACACTACAGTGTCTAAAGTCCGCGTCATAGAACTGCAGCACTAAGCTCAATCTTAACAATTTGGGATTTTGCCCTCTGGCCTTATGGAGCCACATGAGGGGGTTGTGGTCAGTGACCAGTGTGAATGTCCTCCCATATGAACATGGTTGCAGCTTCTGTAGAGCCAAGCCAATGACACCCCTTCTCAATAGTGGAGTAGGTCTTCTCCCTGGACAGCAACTTCCTGCTCAGGTGCATGAGGTGTTCCTCCCCAGTGTGTGTGATCTGACTCAGAACCACCCTTAGCCCAAGATCGGATGCGTCCATGTGCACAGTGATCTTCAGAGAATAGTCAGGGCTTGTGAGCACAGGTGCCAGGCATATTGTCTCCTTCAGTTGGTGGAACACTGTCACAAAGTAATCTGTCCACTGAAGTTTTTCTGACATTTTTTTCCTGTGAGATTGAAAAGTGTTTTGGCCATTCTACTGAAGTTATGCACAAACTTTTACTAGCACCCTGCCATTGCTAGGCCTGTACTTTTTTCTTTGTGGTGGAAGTGACCCATCCCTAAATGATGTCAGTTTTTAATGGTTCAGGCTGGATGTACCCACACCCTACCCCGTGCCAAAGATATGACATGTCTGCTATCCCCATTTGGCACCTCTCCACCTTGACTGTAATCCCTGCAGCCATCAGTCCATGGAGCACCTCAGTCATGTGCCTGACATGATCCTATCATGTCAGCTGTAGATGGTGATGTCATCCATGTATACCATAGCAAAGTCTCCAGCCCCAGACAGAATGCAGTCCATGAGCCCTTGAAAGGTGGCTGGAGAATTCTTCATCCTGCATAGCAGTACTCGAAACTCTAATAGTTCAAATGGAGTGACCAGGACTGATCTCTCTCTGGCTTTAGAGGTCAGTAGTACCTGCCTGTAGCAGTTTGTCATGTCTATGGTGGTCCATTACATTGCTCCCCCTATCCTCTCTAGGACCTCATCTGTCCTGGGTTTGGGGTATGCATCTGACTTAGTACAGTTGTTGAGTTTTTGGTAGTCAACACAGAACCTTGTTGTCCCATCCTTCTTGGTGATCAGTTCCACTAGGGAGGCCCACAGACTGCCAGACTCTTAGATTACCCTACGAGCCAGCACTTCTATGATCTCTCTCTTAAATGCATGTTTTGCTCCCTCAGGAACTCTGTAGGGTGGTTCCCTCAGTGGATCTTGGCTCTCTCTAGCCACATGGTGCTCCACCAGCATGGTGTACCATGGCTTCCCATGAACATTTCCCCAAATGTATGCAGTGCCCCATGCATTTTGGCAGACTGGGCCAGTGTCAGTTGCTTCAAGTGGGTAACAGCATCCACTAAGAATTCTCCCTTAACCTCTCCAAGGAAATCTACCAGTGTGTGTTGGTTCCTCCTCCTGATAGCTGTACACAGCCATAATCATCTCATACTGGTCATGGTGGGCCTTCATCATGTTTAAGTGGTAGATGCACTGCTTGCACCTCCTGTCAGGTAGCTCCACCATGCAATTAACATCATTCACCCTCCTGAACACAGAGTAAAAACCCTCCCCAACTATCTGCAATTTATTCTGTAGAATGGAGATGAGTGCCATCACTCATTGCCCGACTTTATACTCCGGGGCTGTGTTCCCACAATTGTACCATGACTTCTGTCATGTTGTGCAGTGATAGGTGCTTCTGGCTAAACCCCATGAGTTCCTTGAGCCAAGACCTGAAAATCTGGGTATGCTCTAAAACAGATTTCCTTAAGGAGCAAGCTTACACTCCCATTCATCTCTTATCAAATCAAGGGAACTCCTTACCCTATGGCCAGACAGGGCTCGAGAGGGAGAACCCTGTGGACTTCTGGGGACTTCCTATATGTGAATAAGAGATGGAGTAATTATTTGTTCCACTCTCTCACATTCTGGTTGGTGAATGCATTTAACATAAATTTAAGTGATATATCACTCAATCAGACCATTAGTCTGGGCTGGTATGGGAAGGTTCTGAGCTGCTGCCACACTTCTCCCATAGACTAGCTACTGTATTAGGTGAGATGTAAAACTGGTGCCCTGTTCTCACAGAGTCTCCTGTGGAAACCCACCCAGCTGAATAGCCCCAGCAGTTCATCATCCACTTTTTCTGCCTCAGTGGAGGACAAGGGCATGATCTCTGGGAACCCCATGGCATAATCCATGACTACCAAAATGTATCTGCTGTCTGTGTGACTTAGGGTACTGAGTGACCCCATAATGTACACTGCAACTCACCAAAATGGTTCTTTAATTATATGCAGGGGAATCAAAACTGCCTTAGCCTTATCCCCAACTTTTCCCACCTTCTGGCACTGTTGACAAGTCCTCTGAAGAATGAGCTGTGAGCAGCAGTTCCTAGCCACAGCTATTATTAAAGGTACTGGGCCAGTAGCAATTGTTAGTCAGTCACCTTTTTGTACCAGTAACTCCTAAGTGACCAGAAAATGTTATATTGTGGACTATGGCCTGAAGCTGCTTCCTATACTTCTTAGGAACTACTACTATCTGCCACAGTACCCCTTCTTCCAGTCCTCCCACTGGAACCCACTCATGTTATATGAGCTCATTCTCCAGTATACATATATATATATATATATATATATATATATATATATATATATATATATATATATATATATATATATGTAACTTCAGTAGGGATGGGTCAGCTTAATGAGCTCTCTCAAGCTCTGCATGCCTGATCTTCCATAAAACACACTCTCATGTGGGAGAGCTACTGATGGCTGGGCACTCTCCAGTCTGTAGCTGTGGCTCAGAACTACTGCTCCCAGCTCATTTGTCAGCTACAACTTCCTCTGCTGCTGTAGGAAGGGTTGCTTCCAACTGCACTGCCTCCTCCTCTGTGTTCTCAGGAGCCGGCTTCCTAGCCTTACTAAATGAAGTCACACACACAATGTTGCCCTAACTGTGAAAGCCATTAACCATAATTACATCAGTGGACATGTCCAGTACAACTTTTCCAGCTTAGAAAGATTTGGGCCTTTGGCACTGACACCACAGGATCCATTACTCCTCTAATTCCAGAAAACTGGCTTGGCAACATCTGTTCCTTGTGAATCAAATTCTATTTTACCATTGAA
This sequence comes from Neoceratodus forsteri, assembly GCA_016271365.2. Lineage (NCBI taxonomy): Eukaryota > Metazoa > Chordata > Ceratodontiformes > Ceratodontidae > Neoceratodus > Neoceratodus forsteri. The sequence continues at coordinate 341,000,392 of CM057449.1, forward strand.
ATGAAGATACCAGTGTCCCCCAGTCCTTGGGTTACCATCCCATTTGCTAACACAGGGTGCATGTGTGCAGTGGAGTTAGTGGAAACTGCGCTCTGGGTACAGGCCACTAGCTGCTGGGAGTTTCTATGTTTCTGGGAGCTTCCAGAGTTGCCCCCTCCAGCTGCACTCACCCCTTTTGCTATATGTTTTGGGCAGTCATATGACAGTTGTCCCAGTTAAGACAGCTATAACTTGCATTCCTCTAACTCCTTACTTTTGAAAGCCTTCCACTTCCTTTTTGTTTGAGCACAGGTTGGCTGACCCCCCCCCTTAGGTTGCCCATCAGGGTGCCCTTAAAACCACCTGATGTCCCTCCCCCATTGTTTTTGTGCTGAAGGTATGGTTGGCTGGATACAAACTGATCAATCATCTTGGTGCCTACTTCATGGAGTTCGGAGTCCTATCCAGCAGCCATATTCTCAACTTCTCTGGTAAAATCTTTAAGAAAAGCTCCATGAGGAAGAAATCTTTTATCTGCTTCACAAAGCTAGCCTTGCACTCTCTAAACATTACTTTAACTGTTTGTCTAGTTGTACACACATTTCAGAATAGATATCTCCCAGAGCCTTCCTAAAACCTCTAAATGTTTGTCTATAGGCCTTAGGAGTCAGTTCAAAACATTTAACAATGCAATTTTCACTCCATTATAGTCCATACAGTCTTCATCATCCTTCCTAATGAATGCTTCTAATACCCTTCCCATAAGGAGTGGCAAAAGGGGGGGCAGCATATGGTGACCAAGATGATCTGGGGGCTAGGGGTCAAACCACATGAAGAGAGATTACGGGAGCTCAATATGTATTCCCTGGAGGACAGAAGGGAGAAGGGGATATGATAGAAACCTTCAAGTACCTAAAAGGTATAAGCAAGGTCAGAACAGAGAGCATTTTCAATTTAAAAAGAGAAGGGACCACAAGAGGGCATAGTCTGAAACTAGTGGGAGGTAGATTTAGGAAGGAAATGAGGAGGCACTTTTTCATGGAAAGTGTGGTGTCAAAGTGGAATGAACTACTAGAAGAGGTGGTCTTATTGAAAATGGTGGGCAGTTTTAAAAGGGGGTGGGACAGGGTAAAAAGGAGAGTCATAATTAGAGGGAGGATGAGGAGAGGAGGGTGGCAGAAGATAACTCTGGGGAGAAAGGGGGGCGGCTCCAATAAAATAGTCTGAGCTGCACACTTGAGCAGACTTGATAGATCATTATTGCCTGTTTCTGCTGGCATTTTCATATGTAAAATGTGAGTTGCTCAACAAGCCCTGTCCAATTTAAATTGCCCACAAATGCTCTCAAAAGATTTTAAAAACAGCAGGATATACACACTAAATACTATGGAGAATACAGTATTTCTACAGAGATAATAAACACACTTGAAATGATAGAGATCAAAAGGAAAACCTACCTCAACACTAACTAAACTCCTAAATGGATTAGATGAATATTACCCCAGCTGGGAACTGATGAGTTATGGCAGACTTGAACACGTGATGTTGCAATTACCTTTTATTTAACTAATAGAAACTTATTTGTCAAAACTCTGTACTGAAACCTTCAGTCAAAATAGTTTCCTTTATTGACTGGCAGTAAATTATTTTCTTTTTTATTATTATTGTTCATATAAGTTCACAGCAAACATTAGAAATAGGTTCTCTGTTATGTATGATGGCATGCATTTGTCACCCCAAGGAGACTATAACAAGTTTTGTTTTAAATATATTTATTAACTAAGCTACACTCTATAAAAGATCTAAGAATGCATTGTTTTACACACACACATTGTACTGTCGACAATATACATCACTGCATACTGAACATATGTCACTACTCAGTAGTCAAATAAAAGGTATTATAACCATTTTTTTTTCCTTTTCCATCAATTCCTCTTGGGCTAACATGGTGGTATAATTCCCCTTTTAGAAGATAAAATACTACCCGGGTCCCAAATGTTAAAAGTCAGTATTTTAAAAGAGACCAATGTTTGGAAGTTAATAAAACTTATTGGTGGTAAAACACCTCTTCCTCTAGAAAATCAATCATTCTAGATTTCCATGACTGCAAAATCAAATGTTGCTGCATTTTCTTTTTTTCCTGTTAAAAAGTCAGTCCTTAAAATACTGTTGATGCATTGTCAGCTGCTCAGTATCTATTCTGTTTCCCAAAGAACTTGGTTTTCGCACCAAATCCATTTTAGAAGTGCAATGACATACTCCAGTTTGGGTATTACAGCATTTGTGATGCACTATTCATAGATGAAAGAACACTTTGCCTTCAGCCTTATGCATCACAGAACTCCTGGGGCTTGCATTACAAATGCTTTAGTGCACATTCTGTTGTGCATTATGGCTCACATAATATAGTGGCTGCATGCAGACAACTAGAGTGGCATCCTTGTATCCCATGCTCAAGTACATTTGGCAGTGTCACGAACAATTGCACTAGAACTGGTGATTTAATTTAGAGAAAGGATTATGCTAGGGTGTTAGGGTAATCATGTACCACTTGTTAATAGTGTCATGGGAAGTCTGAACTCTCACCTGAAATGGAGCAAAATTAAGGGAGCTCTGTTTTACATCTCATCCAAAGGATGGCTGTTCCAACAGATCACTCCAGTGCTGTCAACCTTTCCTCAGTTTTCCAGCTCTCGGAGGACAGCCTTAGAAAGAGAAATGGAAGCACACAAAGCGGTATATCTCATCAAGTAAGCGATAGCTAATTTCAGATCACTGCAAAGCTGCAATTCATTGCATTATTCAATCAAGCAGGGCTCTAGTACCACAGCAGACATTGAGGCATTAAGAACTTTTGTTCCTTACGGTTGTCTACAGAGTGTCAGCACAGCTTGGTTGGTAGCACATCTGTCTCTGAGCCAGAAGGTCATGGGTTCTTGTCCCACACTGGAATATGTAAATGGTGGCACCTGAGTGCAGTACTAGGAGGTGGTGTACTGTTAGAGCATGCTGTCCTTCAGTTGAGACATTAAACTGAGCTCCTTTCTACCCATCTCCGGTGCTCTCCTGGTGGAAGTAAAGAATCCAAGGCACTTTTGCAAAAGTAGGGACTTTTCCCAGTGTCCTAGCCAATGTTCCCTTCTCTCATAAAACCTTGTTAATTCAATTGTCCAAGGCTGTTTGTAGGTGTTGATGTATGAAATGGCTGCCACTACACGTTCAGTCACTTCACTACCAGTCTAGCATTGCTTATATAGTGCTTTTGGATACTCTGTGTATGGAAAGTGCTGTTTAAATGCTGAATAATCTTTTTCTTTACATGTGTAGTCCTCATTCTAAGGATTCCAACACGGTTGTGAACAACCTTAGACTTCAGGTCAACAAGGCATGGGTACAACATTAAAAAATACATCCAGCACTCCAGGTCCACCCAGGAAGAATATTTTTATTCAATACAAAAATTGTAAAAAAAAAAAAAACACTTACTACTGTAAGCAAGAAACATTCACAATGATAAATGCAAAATCATTTCAAGGCTTCAAAGTCCTCTCCTGCCTCAACAAGGCATGGGTGAAGCACGCTTCCAGGGCAAAACATAAAACAGTGTGTAAAGTTTTGGACACCCCAAAAATGACTTTACTATTGATCCCAGTTGAAGGAACATGGGAAATATATTTCTCTTTCCTGAGTGGTTCACAGTAGGGAATGCATTTCGGTGAAAGATGCTGCAATTATGTTCCCAAACTCTCCGTAGAAACATAAGGCGGAGCCACTTACTTTATTTCTATTCTGCAAGCTTTTTGCCACTTCAGCAAGAAAACTTCAAGCTTCAGGCCAAGTGGAATTATTGATGACTTTACTGTGGGGGATGTCTTCAAGCTGTGATGATCTGCTCATATTTATTTGAACTGTTCTACCCAACTGTCCCTAACTGAGCTTTGCAAGCCTTCAGGCTACTCTAGCTAAAATAATGCTTTGCTAACATGGTGGAAGGAGATGGCTATGCTGCATGAGCTGTGTGACTGAGAAAGTAAAACTGCAAAGAAAATTGCAGTGAAAGTAAACTGCTGACTAAACAAGCACTCTCATCTAGGCTACTAAACTGCAAAGTAAACTGACATGAAAATAAATTGAAAGTAAACGGCTGATTAAGCAGGTACTTTTGTCCAGGCTGCTCTATACAGTTTTTATTGGTGGTATGCCTTATGCAGAAAAAGGATAAAGTAAAATCACTAGAGTGAAAATGTGGATAGTGCTGACCCCTCTGATATGCATTTTGGCATTCCATCTGTACTTAGTAACTGTTGGCCCTGGGTATGTGTACCCACAAACATATGAGCTGCTCTATCGGTGTGTCTCGAAACTCTTCATTGCTTCACCTGAATTAAAATTCCACAATTAACCTTTTCTGAAGGTATCCCAACTTATATTGGCAGCTGGCTCACTCAGTGAACTACAGCATCATTATTTGAGACCCTGTCTTGACTTAGTTAGTCTCAAGATTTTAAAATGATAATAGTATTAAAAACTTCATAGCATCATCATTCACAGAACCTAAAAAGGAGAGGTGGGGAACCCATGTTTGTCATGAAGACAAAAGGTGACATCCTCCAAGTTTGGGCAGGGAAGTGAGCTATACATATTTACAATAGGTTCTTGTCTAGAAGTGGGAGTCATCCATTGCTTATGTTTTGGCCAGGGTCAGTGGAGTACCCTTTTACCAAGGGATGAAAACATTCAATTTTATAGTAAGATTTTGCTAAAGGATAGGCAGGGATAATCGCATTGGTAGGCTTTATTTTGCTTTATTTCTTGATTACATTGTTTTGATACAGTGATAATTTACTTTTGCTGCATCCCTTCAATTGTTTTCCAGCATGTTTATTCGTTCAATTGAATTCTCTAAACTGGAACAGAATTCAAGCTGGTCCAGGTATAAACATGATAGTCGGACTAGTGGGCAAGCATGTCTACACAAATCCATTCACACTCGCACCATGAGAGTGATGGAATGAGCAGTCTGCCACACTTTCATCCGCCATGTTGCCGTGAGTAATGGCTCCAAAAATAACAGTTAACAGGGGACTGTAACCCAGCGAACAGAATCTCACAAACAGGACACTGATAGATTTATACTAAAGTACTCTATAGAACTGAGTCACAAGGTGGGCACAAGAAAAAATAAAGTTAGCATTAACATTTTGACCATAAGGGCTTCTTCTCGAATGATCTGGGAAGAAAATACTAAGAAAACCATAAGCATAGGGTGTATGTTTATATTGTTCTGTTTATATTGTTCTTTTCAGATCACCCAAAAAAAGAACCTAATAATCAAAATGTTGTTTCTATTGTGTTTTCTCCCCAGTTTTCTCCCTCACCCAGGACCCCGGCAGACACACGTGTACATGTTCATGGAAGCACACATGCACACCGGATACCAGCTAGGCCCCTTCCAGCCCCACCCCTGGCAATCACCTGATTCCCCCTCTGCCAACTGTATGTTTCCCATCAGACCTCCACCCAAATGGGAGTGGAACTATGGGGGAGGCAAGCAATCTCCCCTGGGAAAGGAGAGCTGTCTTTCATCTGCTCAATCCTGCTTCCTCCCTCCCCCCATGCTGGCTTCCAGACAACCCGAGGTCATTCTGAACCCGGGTCGCCGGCACAATGCGAGGTAAGGTGTTCCAACGCCTAAGCCCTCAGTGCCACCAGGCCAGCTTAATGCTCAAAATGTTGATAGTAATTTTATTTTCTATTTTCTGTCTACATGTGCAATAAGCCTTATTATTAAAAGAGTTTGAGAAACAAAGATTTTTGATTGACTGTATGCATTATATCAGCCTTGTGTTAATTTCTGGATAACATACATGTAGAGACAAATAAAAAAAGGCACAATACTGTTTATAATTCCTGTGTTTTTATAATTGCATTAAGGAACTCCCAAGGGTGCATGTGTGGTCAATCACCCTCTAGGTGCATGTGGCATTTGGCTATGCCTTGTGCAACACTACACCCCTGGAGAGTGATTAACAGGCCACTGACATAACCCTTGGTCATGCCAAATTGATTGCTCAATTGGGTACACCACATGCATGTTTGCATCTGGCTTCTTGATAGTTCTCTTACATGTTCTTCCCTTGTTTTTCACTGACAGTAAAATACTTATTTACTTCGGAGAGATTCACATTCATTTCATAGGTATGGTGGAACTGGTTCATTTTAGCAAGCCTCTCTGACATCTATTGAGATATGGGAGTCCCACCAGAACCTCAAGACTGCTTTGCAACACAATGTCAGTGATTACACTGTTTATCCCAGTCTTCATTTCCATTATCATAAACATCCTCAGGGCTTTCTGGAGGGTGTCGCCATGGGGACAGGGCTAGTTTTCCAAGTATCCTGAGGTGCCAATGCATCACCTTGAGGAAATGTGCTGCTCCATTCCCAGTCTCAGTGGGTGGCAGTGCAAAATAGGGTGCAAACAGGTGTTCCATTTTACTGCCACCCATTTCTGCCAGACACAAAGAGTACTGTGACAGGGAGGAGTTCACCTAACAAATATGTTGCAATACAAAGCATTTACCCGATGTTTCTGGGTGCAAACAGTTGGTGCTAGTCAAGCACTTGTTGTCATGGGGGTAGAGTTCTTCCCATGACTATGTTGCAAAGTATTGCCCAAATACTTGTGGGCACAAACAATTGGTGCTAGTCAGTGACTCCCATTACGTTATAGCATGGCATAATACTAGTCCAATGTCATTATACCAAGCAGAGACTCCATAGAGACCAATGTGCCACCTGAAGTCCCACTAACCCCACTCACTTTCTCTTACTCCAAGGCTGGACTGCTGTGATATGAAATGTTCTTATGGGTCATGCCATGACCTTGGCACAACAGTGCCTACCTCCACCCATTCCCTGTCCACATACTATCTCTGGTATCAATGTGAACCCTCTCCTTAGCCCCACATCCCTCACAGTACAGTCTGAACAATGCTTGTATGCTCATCCCCCCACAGGCTTTCCCCAAACTTGTTGCAGCTTTGTAAATGATAGTTCTTCTTTTTTTTTATAAAGCTTTTTACCACTTGGCAGTGGTGCAAGCAGCTCTCAGCCCCATCCCTACGGTCACTGACTGGCCATCCATCTCCCCCAGACCCTGCCCCAATCTCTCACAGATTGCCCCCCATGGCAGGGCCAGAGGGGGAGGTCATCCCCCCCAAAGATGCTCATTCAGGTGGTAGGGTCTGGGTTATGGTGCAGGCTGAGAAAGGCAGGTGGGGCTTTATTAAGCCTGCAGCCACTACCATTTTCCATTTTCTCCCTCCCGCATCCCCAATGTTGGATGCAGCATCTACAGGCCTCGATATGTCACTGGTGTCTCTGCAGAGGTGCAAGTTCCCTAGCCCACCCAGGAGTCACCTTGTGGTCAAGCACAACACCATCCTATTTAGTCTGTGAGTGCTGCTGAGTGGTAGTGCTCATCCAGCCCTGTGCCATCCAGTTGGATCCCGAGGTTGTTCCTGAACTCAGGTTGGGGACACAGGAGTGTGATGAGCTACCCATTGGCCCATGGGATGGCTGCTCTAACAGTTCAAAGGCAAAGGTGTCACAAAATCAGTGATGAGGATTGCAGGGGTCCTAGATGCTATTGCATGGCCCTGCAATACATTTGCATGGTGACCCCTAGCCCCTTCTCCACACAGTTGCAACTTTTTAAAGACCACACAAGGAAAGCTTGTGATGCATGTAGTGAATGGAATGGACCCCCATGGTCATAATTTTAAGTAACTTTTTCATTTTACTTATATAGTATATATTGTTAGAGTGTCACACAGCAATAATGCTGCATTCTTTTAAACAGCAAGTAAAATTTATAATAAAATATATTTGGATTGCTGTACTGTTACTACTAAAGTAATAAATTATTTAATTCTAAAATCAGGTAATTGGTTCCATGCTCAACGACCTTGGAAGTGAGTTACACGGTGCACACAATATGGCAGGCTGAGTGCAGGAGCTGTGTGAACTGAGCTAAGCGCCTCGCAGAACACTTCTCCCTCAACTCTCTTGTTTTTTTGTCTGGATGAAGCCCTTCTCCTCAGCTGGATGCAGTTTTTGGCATTGGGGTGTGGGGAAAAAATGTGGGGGAATTTTGTAAGATAAGTCAGGTTTGGAAGCTTTTTTCCTGTTTTTCTCCTCGTTCATTGGATACATCTAAACAATTTCAGCGTGTTCAAGAGGTGTTGCGGTACAGCCCTGAGCAAGAACTATCGATTGGAAAAAGCTATTCAAGAAGAGTTAACACAGCCCCAAATGTATCTAATTTGTTGTTCAATGTTCAGGTAAAATCACTTTATAATGGTGAAGCCCAAGCAACAGATACGTTGAAAGCTTCTCTTATTTCTCCGGGAGTTATTGGGGCAGAAGATTCTGTTGACTCGCTCTGGAGGGGAAGCATGCAAGATTTAAAAAAGCCATCTGTAGATAATATTAACACTGTGGGCATTCAAACGGAGAACTATTTATCTGCAACAAGATTGTTTAGGGCTGCTGATGAATTGTAACAAGCAGTTTTAAAACAGGAGAAAGAGTCAGTGGATGAAGGACGAGAAGGGGAAAACATTTTTTTGTTAGAAGACTCAATTGGTGGAGGAGGGGGAGGAAGAGCCTGCTTGTGAAAGCCGGTACAATTGCTGAAAGTCTGAACTCAGAACATAGAGGAGCAGCAAACTGACAAACAAGCTGTTGACAAAGTTAATGTGATATCGGGGACTACTGGGGAATAAAACTCCAGCTTCATCAGTTCAAAAACTATTGTGACATTCTTAAGCTCTCCTTTGTGTCAGAAAATTCCATATCTGAATTTGAAGATGTCCTCCTCAGTAAAACAAGGCAATTGAAACAAATAGAAATATAATAAAGGAGGGCTGTGTTGTTAGATGAAAGAAAAAGCCAGGAGGCAGAGCAGGTTTGGCCTGATCCCCCCCAAGACAAGAAGTACCTTTGGGAACATCGACTAACATGAAAAACTCATCTCTATTACAGGAATTAAGGTCTGGCTATGCCAATATTAATTTGGCAATAGCCTCATTGGATAAAACATTTTTGGATATAGTAGAAAAAATGAATGAAGTTGTGTTAAGAACAGACTAAGTCGAACAGAGGGTATCTAATATAGAAGGTATTCTTCCCAAAATGTCAACAGACTTGGCTACTGCAAATAAAGAGTTGGTCATGTTAAAGAATAAAGTTGAAGATTTGGAGACTAGGTTAAAGCGAGTGAATATTAAGACCGGTAGCTTGTCAGAGGGGGGTGGAGGGAGAGAACGCCTTGTCATATTGTGAACGAATGTTAACATCAATAATGGGACATAAATATCCTGAGGAAAAAATTGAGCTGGATAGAGCGCATAGAGCGTTTGGGCAGCGAAGTAAGGATGGTAGGCCAAGATTTATGTATATGAAAACGCTGTCATTCCAAGATAGAGAGGAGATCTTGGCTAAGGCAAGGAAAGAAAAAGGCCTGGTATATAATGGAATGAAATTGCAGGCTTTCCCTGATCTCCTCCACTCAGTTTTGACTCAGCATAAATCTTTTGATGGTATTAGAGACGTGTTAAGGAAACACAGTATTTTCTTTGCTTTACTTCACCCTGCAAAACTTAGGGTTTTTATAGAGGGAAAAGCTTTTTTTTTCTACACCTCAAGAGGCTAGAACTTTCTTATATAACAAAGTGTTTACAGAGTTTACAACTTCTTAATTTATTAAGGAGAAGGAGGGGGCATTTAGAAAATGTTTGGATTATATGTAAATGGGAGGAAGCAGAGGCAGCTCAAGCTATAACATCTACTCACACAGCTTAAAGGTAGCTGCCTTAGAGTTTGGGGATAGGGAGATGGTTTTCTTTCAATAGAAAAACCTGTGAAGGAATATCGGGTTGGGGGGATTTTAAGAGGGATTAATAAGGAGATAAGGAAGAAAAAGTGGTGTTTGGTTAAAAACAAATATGGAAAATATATAGGAATGAATGAGGATGGGGAATGGTTATTAGGGGTTATTTCCCTGCCGCCTGTGTTAGGGATTAAAATAAAATGGGGAAAAATTGTTTTCAGGTTAAATAATGTCTCAGGTGTTTAGGATACTAACTTGGAATGTGAAGGGAGCCAGAGATATGATTAAGTTCAGTCAAATTGTTAATTATTTAAATTAAAAAAAATGATTGTGTCTTGCTTCAGGAGACGCATTTTTGGAAAAAGGATGTGATGTACTTTCTAACCTCTTCAAAGCAGTGGGTATTTCTACGTCATTTTCAGGCAATGCAAGAGGGGCTGCTATTTTTATTAAAAAACATTTTAATCCTAAAATTGAATGCTCTAAGGTGGACATAGAGGGTCGTTGGGCCAAGACAAAAATTACTGTAGGCCAACTGGTGCTGTTTCTTATTAATATATATGCTCCAAATGAGGAGAATCTGTCTTTTTTCACACATATTTTTTTACAGGCTGCAGCTGCAGATTCTCCAGTGATTATAGGGGGTGATTTTAATGTAGCATTGACTTAGCTGGATAAGATGTTTTCAGTCCCAGAACGCAGAATAAGATTGGTACAGCTCATAAGTAATTATGCTAAGAATTTGGCTTTATTAGACCCTTTTCAGGCCTTGTACCAAGATTTAAAGACATTTTCTTTTTTTTCTAATGTTCATGATGGTTCGTCGAGGATTGATTATTTTGTTATATCAGGGTCTCTTCTGCAATCTGTAGTATTTGTTAGATACTATGCTATTCTAATTTCAGATCATGCTTCATGTTATATGGAGCTAGACTTGTCAAAAAATATACATTTAGGATCAAGGAGCTGGAGGTTTAATAATATGTTATTGCAGCATTTTCAGATTGAGGGTTTTTGAGAAAAGAAATTGGTATTTTTTTTACAGCATAACCCCTCTAATAATTGTTCTTGGGTCAGTATTTGGGAGGCCCTCAAAGCATACCTGAGAGGTTCTACTACAAGTTATGAAAGTATGGTTAAAATTAAAAATAAATGATATTTCAAACAATTAGAACAAGAATTGAATTATATTCAGGAAAGTTATGCAGCATTAGGAACTAATGAAATTAAAATAGAAATGATGTTTCTAAAAGAAAAATTGGAAAAGATTACTCGGGAAAGGGTGGAGAAACAAATGTACAGGTTTAGGGCAAAACATAATTTTTGTGCAGATACACCACCTAAATTATTGGCATACCAATTAAAAATACAGGATTATCAGAATAGAATTAATGTTCTTATTACAGAAGGGGATGGGAAGGGGAAACAATTTTTTTTATACTAATCAGATTAATGTGGAATTTCAAAAGTTCTATAAAGAGTTATATAAAGAAGAAGACCTGATGGATACTCTTGAAATAGAATGTAAGGCCCTCACCCCTGCCTTTTTGCAAAACGACAGGTGGCATGCTGTTGAAGCTGACAGCAGTACCTGGTGGGGACTGGGTTCAGGGAGGACTAGGTTACTCGGCACAGGGGGCCTAGGTTTGGCTACTCTGCACAGGGGCACCCAAGTAACTCCGAACACAGGAAGCAATAACTGTAATGTCCAAAACCAGGAATGGGATTCTAAAGTGTGGCTTTTATTCACATCCAAACTGAACAAACAAAGCATAGATGGACCCCAACGGGGCTACATTCCTGATAATGCAGATTAGAGATAACACAACACTTCTTCACTATTCCAGCCCTCTGGCTCTGAACCCACCAGGCACATAGACTTCCATGCAGCTTTGGGTACACAGCCTGACTTGTACACTACTTGTTTTTTTTTTCCCATGGCCCGGCTCCCTCGCCAGCCACTTGATCTGCGGTTCATATGGGAATGAACTAGTTTTCCTGTTGGTGGATCCCCAAACCACCATAGAGCCTTCGACTCCTAAAGGGAAATTTCCTTCCAATCCCATGTCTGGGTACTTCCCTCATCACTTGCCAAGTGCATGAGGCAAAGTAGAAATCCACAGAGCAAATCCGTAGAGGTGGACCTGGTTACTAAAGATGGGGGTCTCCCACCTCCAGCTCCCACAATCCATACCCGGCCATTTCTCTGGACACTAAACAACTCTTTGAAAGCTTGGCAATATAGATCACAGGGTAGACGTATGTCACATCTCCTCTACATGTCTTGACTTTCCCCTTGTGCTGGACTTGAACATACTTTTACTTTTGGCTAAGCCTATTACTCTAGGCCTCCCACTACTTTAGTAGTCCAATCCCCACTTTAACACAGTTCAGGATGAAACATGGGCCCATTAGAAAGAGCAGAACTCACCTTTTGGTTGCAGGTGCCCCACAGGTGAATCTTGAAATCTTCTTGTACCCCACACACTTGGAAAAATAAAGCAGTTTCTTCTCTAGCAGTAGCCAGGGGGTTGCCCCTGGAATAGCAGGCATACCTTCCTGCCCCACCCCCTGAGGATGGGGCACAGAGACCCAAATCAGTGGTCTCCACCACTTTAAAGAACAGCTTACTGTGTCCCTCTTTAGGTGGAAACACACACCTTTGTCTCTCTTTAATAGTGTGGCACACCACACACGCATCAATGTTGTTACTTTTTTCCATTATATCCCAAGTCCAGGCTAGCAGGGATACAGGGATGGTCACCCTATGCTCTTCTGGCACCCCCTGCATGTTGCAAATTTTATTAAAGGCTCAACCACACACTCCAAATGCTCCTTCACGAACCCTTCTCAAAATGGGGCCTGCTCCTTGCCAGAAAACTCATGCACCAGTACCCCACTCGCAGCCAGCCAACCATAGAAACATAGAACACAGAAACATAGATTTTGATGGCAGATAAGGACCACTTGGTCCACCTTGTCTGTCTTTTTTCCTACCTATTGGATAAGCTGCAGAGCCTAGTTAACCAACAGCATACTTTCTCCTACCCCCCTCTAGAATTGCCTTGTGTCTTTCCCATGCATTCTTGCATTCCCCCAACTGTTTTTAACCCTACAACCTCCTTAGGAAGGCCATTCCATGTGTCTACCACCCTCTCTGTGAAAAAACACTTCCTCACATTGCCCCTGAGCTGTTCCACCTGTATCTTCAAATTGTGCCCCCTTGTTCTTGCACATCTCTTTTTCTGAAAGATGCTACCCTCTTGGACTTTATTGATGCCCTTGAGGTGCTGGAAAGTTTCTGTCATGTCCCTCCTTTCCCTCCTTTCCTCGAGGCTATACATATTAAGCTCCTTTAGTCTGTCTTTGTATGGCTTCTGGTGCAGACCCCAGATCAGGGCATCTGCATATCAATGGCTTATAGTCACCTGCAAGTCCATGTGTAATCACCCCATGGAGCGAGACAGCAGTCCAAAAATGGTGATACTCCTCTGGCAAATTGCACTTCGTTAGCCTGTAATTAGGTACCATGAACCCTCCTGCAGCTGCTAATGTTAGTCCAGGCACAAAGCATGCTCCGTAACACTTCTACAAATCCTGGACAAGCCCCCATGTTGCAAGCCCCCCTCCTAATGTCAAGGGGTATCCAGATGGTAACTTGGTAGGAGGGGGGCACTGTACAACCACAAAAACACAGTCCAAGAAAATAGAAATATGCTCATTACCTGATTTTTCTGTTGTTGCAAGATGGTTTTGCAGACTGAGGAGCAGGTTCCCTTCTTTGCTTCAGTGGGCTAGCTGCAGGGGGCAATGTTTGTTAACAGGCACAACATGCACCGTTAAAATCAAGTGAATTCAATGTCCTCCGGAATCAAAAGTGCAAAACTGATTTAATATAAAACGAGAAAGTTGATGAACCACACCATGGAGCGTGGGGTAACAAATATGGAGGACATCTCACAGGCAGAAGCCTGACATTCCTTCTGCAACAATCTCTTTTCCAAATGATTGGTGGACTGAAACAGGCAGCACTCTTATTTCCTATCCCTTCACATCACTCTGTCTTTACTCAGGCACTTGCTTACTTTTTCCTTCTTAGTAATCTCAAACTGAGGTAGCCATTGTGACAGCACGAGATGTTTCTACTGTCCCAATCCATTCTTGCTTTGCCTTGTTACAAATGGGGTTATTTTGAAAACACAAGGGGTTGCTTTTTAACCACAGGGAGCTATCTTCCTACAGTTACACAAAGGTGTTCCTTTTAGCAAGAACCAAACCTATCGAAGATCTTATGGATACCCAATTACTGATGCCACGCGGCTGCATCTGGGCACTTCCAGGCAGTTATGCATACCCCTGACTTTTACAGTAACTCCAGACACTGTCCGCTCATACAGCAATTACAAGTTCTGGACTGCCTTCCCCCAGGGGACTGCTTGCTATGCCACTCGAGCACCTGGATGGCCTGCTACCCCACCGGGGTCCCTACCAACCACTCCCCACATGGATTATTTCCTGCCTCCATAGGCTGCACACCCACAGAGCCCACACTCTGTAGCAGCCACCAGCCAGAGGAAAAGGGGTAGACTGCCACCACTATGCCCTCAACAGTCCAGGCTGCCACCTCTGAACTGTGCCCCAGGCCTCATCTGCCAGAGCAGGCTAGCCCACAGAAACACTTCTCACCCACAAGGTGTACTCACCCACGGGCGAGATTTCTTAGAAAACAGGGCCGCCACTGATGCTTACCTTATCATGGTGCCAGAGATCATATGGAGAGCCTCTCTCCTTCAGCTTCTAGGGCTCCAGCTCCCAATAGCACTGCCAGGACCCAGCTGGTGCTCCACTACTCCCTTTCTCTTACTGCCTGAACTGCTGTACTCTCCCTACTTAGGTCTTCAAGGGAGAAGGACCAGGGTGGCAAGCGGCCCACCCCAGCCCCGCCACAGCCCTCTGGCCAAACTTGCAGGCCCACCCCGACTTCTCCCTTCTTCTCAGGCTTCCCCTCTCTTAATCCCCTTTAATGGTGCCAAACCCTCTTTTTATACCACCTAGGGATGGGGCCCTCCTACCAGCAGCAAGCAGACCCGCATCTCAGACCTACTGGCACCACTGCTCTCTCTTCCCAGCTACACATATTTTTAACAAGTAAGCTCCCAGATGGTGAAGAAAGAAAGAAAGAAAGAAAGAAAGAAAGAAAGAAAGAAAGAAAGAAGCAAAGTAAACTAGAAAATGTGTGTGTGTGTGTGTGTGTGTGTGTGTGTGTTTGTTGGGGGGATTGTGAATGTGTGCTCCAGCCTGGTACTGCATGCACTGCCCCTCAGTTCTGTGATCCAGTGCCGTCCTGCAGCTGTGAATTATCTCCATTCTTCAGCACTTGGCAGTGCCCAGGCCCCCTGTGTGGTGGCTTAGGCTTCCCATAAGCCATCTGAGCTAGCCAGCCTATTCTTGTCAAAAATATTATTTGAACCTAAAAGTCTAGTGTATTAATGCAAGGGATTTAACATTTTTTATATCATCCTGCTGTGAATTATCTCCATTCTTGAACACCTGCCACTGCTGCCACACTAGTGCCTTCCCTGGGTAGTAGCTTGCCATAAGCCATCCAGGCTAGCCAGTCCATTTTTCAATACAAACAAAAAAAGTTTTGATGTCGAATAGTGTAGTGCATCAATCCAAGGGTTTAATGTCATCTTGCTGTGAATTATCTCCATTCTTGAGCACCTGTCACTGCTACCAGACTAGTACCTTTCACGGGTAGTGGCTTGCCATAAGCCATCCCGGTTAGCCAGTCCATTGTTCAATACAACAAAAAAATATTTTGATGCCAAATAGTGTAGTGCATTAATCCAAGGGTTTATTGTCATCTTGTTGTGATTATCTCCATTTTCAAGCACCTGCCACTGCTGCCAGACTAGTGCCTTCCCTGGGTAGTGGCTTGCCATAAGCCATCCGGGTTAGCCAGTCCATTTTTTTTTTTTGAAATTGTTTATTAATTTTCAAACTAATACAAAAAAGTACTTACATCATGTAATGTGATACAATACAAGCATAGAAAACCAGGGAGGAGGAAGGGAGGGGGACAGCGGGGATGCAACAAGGGATAACATAATTACCTTAGCAAGTCAACTGTTACCTGTAAGTAACTATAGTATATTGTAGGGTACAGAGTGCTTGAGAGTCAGAACTACCAAAAAGTTAAGCATTGTACACTGCTAGGGAAACTGTCATAGCCTAAGGGAAGTGACTGGCAGTACCCTAACTTATACCCTAAGTACTTCCTGTCCACAGGACAGGCCTGTGGACTAACAACAATGGGAGGTAGAGGTTACTCAGGTTCAGTGGTAACAAAGAGGTACTCACAGCGCAAAGCCTGAATGGACCAAACCTGCAACAGGGTGATGGCCCTTGTTAGCTTAGTGTCTGTCAACTCCTGCAAGGCACCTCGGCAGAATCCAGATAGAAGCGTTTTCAGTTCCTATGGTCCAGGCAGCCTCCAGCTTCTGAAATATAGAAGTAAGTCCACAGAGGAAAAAGGTCCAGTAGAGAGAACAATGAATGCATTCGTCTATCAGCAGGCACATACCCATGTGGCATAGACTGGTATCTACATCTAGGCCCCCTTACAGCAAACTTGTGGGCCTGTATTACATATTTGTAGCCCCTGATCCTCTCCAGCACAAGGACACCCTTCCCATGGGGCAAGGGTACCGTAACTATCCATATCAACCTATATATATTGGGTAGTACCTAAAGACAAGGAGATAGCCATCAGGTGGCACTTTCGTGGCTCAGTCAGCCCTAGTGGGGATGACATAGTGGATATATATGGGCCCCAGCATTTCTGGAACCTGGCCATGTGATAGTTCTTAAGGTGGAAATTGTGTCCAAGGCCACTAAGTTCGAGAGGGAGACTAGGATCTCACCACTGGTGGAGAGACAGTAGTACACCATCTACAGACCAGATCCCTCTTAGTCTGGATAGCTAAAGGGCAAGCCACTGGTGTTCATGATGGGTGAGGTGAAAGAGCTCTCTTGAGACCCAAGAGAAAGAGGGGGACCAGTGGGAGGGTTTCTGTAAAACTAAGGAGGCTAGTGTGCATACCTGATGCCAGTACCGTTGGAAGGGTGGGGTTGGTGGTGCAACTGCCCTGGGTACATGCCTCCAAGGGGCGCACTGATTCTGTGCTGTGAAACTTTAAAAAACATATTTCTTTTGTTTTTTTCAATCAAATACAATTACTAATGCCTGCCAGCAGGGGCGCAAGCATCCCCATGGAAGGACCAGCAAGTTGGGCGGGGGTCACATGGCCCGCTGTCTTGGCAAAGAAAACATCATGTGGTGTGAGGAGTGCCACACAGTATAAAAGGTAGGGCTAGGGTACAGGAGACTCGCGGAATGGGTTGTAGTGTAGATAGAGGTCACTGAGAAAACGCAAAGGAGCAGCGAGCAATAGGATATTAGAGAGTGGAGTGTGGAGGAGATAAGACAGAGATATTGTGCTTGAGGAGGGACTCTCGAGACAGTCTGAGAGATATAGATTAAAATAAATATTGTGTAAGCACCACTCTTCTTCCTTTATTTGGGGTAGGCTGACTGAGACTCAACTGCTTAGTGCTTTTTTTTGCTAATTGAGTAGCCTTAGTGGTACTGCCGTACTTACTGGATCAGATTTTTTTTTTTTTTGTGATCGGCTGTCTGAATCCAACGATTCTGATGCCTCCTCATCCGACCTCCATACTCCAGTCCTCCCGGTTCCCTCCTTAGTTCTATGTGTCTGTGAGGGATGGTGTCATGGAGCACTCGTCCCATCCCGCGTCCAATTAGGGGGCCAAAAGTTACTTCGTTTATCTGGTCCAGGCACTGGCAGCCAGGCTCACGGCACCCCCAGCCAAAGAAAGTGATGAACTAATCATTATTTTTGTTGTTTTTGGCAGGGTGGGGTGGGCCGCCTGGACGGCTGCCAGTGCCTGGACCAGAATAATCATTAAACTTCCTCGGAGGTTCATCGCCGATCCATCCTCCCCTTGTTCACTGTTCAACCATCCCACCCTCTGAGTCCTTCACAGTCCCACCCTGAGTGACTCCTGTCCCGGCCAGCACCTCCAGTGTTCCCTCCGCTCCGAGTCCACGGCTCTAGTCTACTGATTTCCCAACCCAATAATTCTTTCCGATGAGTCCTGAGGGAGTCCCCTCCACAATTCCAGCCCCACACCAGGCAGCAGCAATGTGAGCCTAGCCTAGGCAGCTCTTTTTGTGGAATATATTGTGTGAGTGTGAGCGCAGGGCCACAGCAAAGTCTGTGAAGAGGGCGAGCGGCCACAAGATTCTTTATTTTTAATCGTTTCTTGACTCTCTGCCAGACCTCACTCTCTCCTAGTTCGACTGCCTAGTCTGACAGCACAGTTGGTGGCCTGGGTCAGGAACTTAGCACTGTATGGTCACTGTTCAGACAGAGACCGTCTGAGTCATATACAGCTTCTTAAGTTCCCAGGCCGCCAACCGTGTTGTTCTCTTAAGAGTCCATGGCCAGGCGAGTGGCCGGCGGCGGCATAACCTCACCACTGTCTCTAGACCCCTGAGTCAGTTGAAAAATGAATTATGACTGACTTACCACACATTATGACTGATCTGTTCAACTAGTTTGAAATTTATGACTTCAACTAACTGAAGAAAATCCAACCAATTGTTTCAACTTTCACCATTGTTGAATTTTATTATGTAGTAGTTTTTAGTACTTTTTTAACATTGTATCTTTTTAATTAAAATTTTGACTATAAAGTTAATAAAATTTATGGAAAAGTCCCCTCCGAAATCAATGGGGTGCACGCATACACAGCCTTTGCCTTCTGACATAACAAAACAGGGCTGCATGTGCCTTTGTGGGTGCGTGTTGGTGGGTTAAGGTCAGAAAGCAGCTCTGTTTTTAGCATTTGGGATTTAGCAGCATTATAATTTCATAACTGCATTACCCTGTACTGTTAAGCTAGTACCGTTTGTATATGTTCGTTTTCTGTAAATGCACCCTCCACCCTCTGTAACTGACATGGAGCCTTTGCAAAAGAGTCTGTGACTCAAAGGATTGTTATTCTGATTATATTCAATAAACAAACAAACAATAAACAAATAAATGGGCAGAAACAAAAGGAATTATTTATGCCCCTCAACTCTGGGGCATGTGAGGTATTTGCATATGTTGGGGGGAACAGCAACTAAGCAGCAGCAGCTAAGAAGCTGGTTGCTCTTTAAAATGCAAATACAAAGTGCAGTGAAACAAATCAACACACAGTGGGGACCCACTAAAGCACAATAACCAGTCAAAACAACAACAGAATATACTAAGTCCCTGAAAGTAACAAGATAAAGCAGGGAAGTAAAACAGTAGGCGGTATAGAAAAATAAGCAGCAGTAATTCTAGTTACTTAGAAAAAGAACTGTGAGTCTAAAATGCAGTATAAGTAGGGCTTCTTAAACCTCCCACAGAAGCTAGAAGGTACCGTTTGCATCAATATATGTTAGTTTACTAGTAGTTGTAGAATCTGTGAGTCTAAAAACAGTTTAAGGGAGGACCCCTAGAAATACCTACTGTATGGTATACCAGAACTGAGATGTATCCATAGTTTAAATTTAAAGCTAAAAGAAACTCATGCATACTAAAAAAATATATATTTTCTGACACAGTTTCTGAACTTGTTTTGGCTTTCAACATGTACACTAATGTGTTTTTTAAAATTTTATTCATCTTGCCGTGAGGACTTTAATATTTAGTCTATCCGATTCCTACAGTGGCAAACAACAAACATTTTGTCCATTGGATCCGACCGACCATGCTCCATGCTCCGGCCTCCTATGGGTCTGGGAACTCACCAACCAACCACCTGCACCAGGCCTGCTCCACGACCTCGTGGGGAGTCTGACTTGCTCACAATACCACCACAGTCAGAGAGAGAGAGCCCAGCCAGGCCACCAGCAGTAGATTGATGATGATCAATTGTCTTGGCTTTTCAAGTTTGGCCCCTCCAAGCCCTCAACCAGCCTGACAAACCAGACACACAGACAGACTGAGTAGTCTGTGAGACCATCATCCTCCTCCTTCCTACTGCCCACTGCCCAGTCCTGGCAGGCCTTGCATACACATCCCATACAGTACCTTGCTCACTGCAGTAGCCTGTTGCCAGTTCGGTCAGGTGGCTCCATGGCTCAGGCTGCCACTGCTGCTCTACTCGGTGGTGGTGCAAGTGTTTTTTTGAGCTGTGTGCTCCCTCCTCCTAACCCACACAGTTGGTCCCCAATTCAGACCCACGTCCCCACTCCAGTACTTCACACATTGGAACTAGTGCACCTACCACTCCTCCTCCTCGCTGATTCTGAAGACCTGGCCAAGAGTGAGTGAGAGTCACCTGATGGGCCCTGCTGACAGGGTCGTGGGCTGATTCTGACCACAACCAGACCACTGACTTGCTGCCTTCACATGATTGCTGCCTGGCTTTGCTGGAGGACTGACTGGGACCTGCACAACTACACACTAGTCTCTCTCTCTCTCTCTCTCTCTCTCTGGGCACCAGACACGCCAGGACAGTGGACACAGTTAACTTATTTTTAAATTAAAGGCCGGACTTCCAAACTTCTTCCTTGCAGAAAAACACTGCTCACTCTGTTGCCCACACAACAACACAGATGCCTCCTCTCCTGACAGTCTCCTTTCCTACATAGGCATGCTCTCCCGCCATCTCATGCAGCCAGTCACCAGACACTCTCAAGCTCCTGGCTCCTCCTTCTAGCTCTCCCAATTGGTGGATGCTTTGTGCCCAGGAGTCAGGTGCATTTATTGGCTCTAAGGCTCTGTGCCAGTGGTTGGGGACCATTAAATATTCACGCCCCCTTCTCCCTCACCCCAGGAAAAAAAAGAAAGCAGACTGCAATACACCACAAAAACAAACCTGGATGGGTCACGGAATTGTCAACTGCAGTGGATTTCAACTCCACTATTTTATGACTACTAATCCAATGCAATTGCAACTGATTGCAACTGCATTGAACTGCAACCGACTGTTTCAACTGCCAACCACTGCTCTGGGGTCTAACTGTCTCCCTCATAACAAAATGTATCTGATAATTGAATGACTTGTGTGACTAAGCAATGTAGTACAAATTAAGACCAAGCAGACAAGATGCCATAGACTGACAGAAAATTTCTATTATACAGTACTTATTTACTCGTTCTTAAATTTTCATTTATATACACTTTATATGCAGGCCTTTGAAGGCGGCAGGCAAGACTAGGGCATAGATGGATGAGCAGCCCTCATTTTAACGGGGGTAGGCTTAAGTCATAATATAGCGATTAGCATTAAGGCATAGGGTTAGGTAGGGCACAATATTAGCATGCATAGAGCAAATAAAACGACAAGCACTATAAGCACAAGCACAGAACTTGAAAACTGACACACACACACCACTGCAATTTCCTTGTTGATACATAAGTACCTAGAGAGTGTCGGAGATGAGGCCTCCGCCCACCCAGTCTGCCCATTTGAGCTTGTAAGTTTGCTTTATGTTTTCCTAGAAGTCTGTTGCCCCTTAACCCTGACCTCCAGAATTCCTTTATGTCTATCCCATGCATTCTTAAATCCCGTGATTGTTTCAGCCCCCACCACTTCCTCTGGCAGGGTGTTCCACTTGTCCACCACCCATTCTGTGAAGAAATTCGTCCTCACATTTCCTCTGAATCGTCCTCCCTCCAACTTCATTCCATGCCCTCTAATCCTGGAACATCTTTTTCACTTAAATATAGTGTATTCCTGCACCCTGTTCCTCCCTGTAAGATACTTGAATGTCTCTATCATATCCCCTCTCTCCCTCCTCCAGGGAGTACATATTCAGTTCCTTCAACCTGTCCTCATAGGACTTGTTATGCAATCTATGTACCATCTTTGTTGCCATCCTCTGAACCTTCTCTACCCTGTCTATGTCCTTACGTAAGTAAGGTCTCCAGAACTGTACACTGTACTCCAGGTGGGGCCTCACTAGTGTCTTGTATAGTGGAATTATGACCTCTCTTTTCCTGCTGGTGATGTCCCTGCCTATGCATCCCAGCAACCTATTTGCTTTTTCTGCTGCCTTGTCACACTGTTTCCCTACCTTGAGGTCATCAGAGGTGATAACCCCAAGATCCCTTTCCTGCTTGGTGCATGCTATATCCTCACCCCACCCCCCAACTGATATATATTGTGCCAGGGTTTTTGTGCCCCATACACATTATCCTGCACTTCTTTGCATTAATTTCAACTGCCAAACCCTGACCATTCTTCAAGTTTCTGCAAGTCCTTCTCATTCTGTCTACACCCTCTGGTGTGTCTATTCTGTTACAGAGCTTTGCGTCATCAGCAAACAGGGAAATTCTGTCTGCTAGGTCCTGTGCAATGTCACTGATGAAGATGTTGAATAGGACCAGTTCCAGCACTGATCCCTGTGGTACCCCACTGGTCACTCTTCCCTCTGTGGAGTGACAGCCATTTACCACCACCCTCTGTGTCCTGCCGCCCAGCCAGTAACCTACCACTACACTACTGTCCTGCCCACACCCATATTCCCCAGTTTGTGTAATAGTCTTCTATGTGGCACACTAGTGTCAAAGGCCTTGCTGAAGTCCAGATAGGCCATGTCCACTGCCCTCCCTGATCCATCTCCCTAGTCACCCAGTCAAAAAATTTCACGACGCTGGTCTGACATAACGTCCCCCTGGTGAAACTATGCTGCCTTGTGTCCTGTAGTCCACTGACAACCAGATGTTCAACCAATCTCTCCTTCAGTAGTGCTTCCATGATCTTCCCCACTACCAAGGCGAGGCTGACTGGTCTGTAGTTCCCCGCTTCCTCTTTATTCCCACTTTTGTATAAGGGGACTACATCTGCTGTCCTCCAGTCTTTGGGTGCCTCCCCTGTTTCCAGTGATCGGCTAAACAGGATTGCCAGAGGTTCAGCCACCACCTCTCTTAGTTCTTTAAGGACCCTGGGGTGCACCTCATCTGGCACCATTGCTTTATTAACTCTTATTACTTCCAGTTCCTTCAAGACTCTTTCTCATGTAAAGGGACATGTGTCCATTTCTGCACCATTCCCACCCCTTGTACTCCCGTCAGACCAATTACCCTTTAATATAATAATGTGATGTAATAGAAATGCCCTTCCCTTTGACATTTCAACTTGAGTCTAAGTTGTTTAAATGTATTAAAGGAAAGGAAACAGCATTGTATTACCTCAACAACAAATTACAGTGGTCAACTCCACTTAGCCTTCTGGTCCTGTCATAAAATGTATTTGCAGTTCATATATCTATACCAAGATGCCATATCTGGCTGATCATCATGGTACCCTTACCAGGAGTACTGCAATTAGGCATTTGTGGAGGACATTGGACCACTGGCACTTATTAGGTTACTTACGGTAACCTGCTGAAATGGAAGCACAACATCCCCGTCACGAAGAGAGATGTCAGATACAACTATATGCCTGTGTTGGGAATAATGCTTGTTAATGATATTCTTGTAATTGTGGGATTCTGCACCCCACAACCCCCGAGAATAATTAAAATAATTGATATTTCATAAATATTGACAGAATGATGGAGGCGTGGGGGGCTGAGCCCCCCAATTACAAAAATTACATTAACAATTAGAGACTGCTTGTTTAACTTCCGTGTACAACCTGATGCAATAATTACAAGTCCACTGGTCCAATGTCCTCCCTCCACAAACGCCGCAGTTGCCCTGTTACATTACTGGCAAATTGGTAGTACATTCACAGCTATGCTTTTAGTTTTTTATGGTTTCTGGTCTCATGTTTTGTTATTCCATGATATTATTCTTTCTATGGAGGTGCTCCTCAGCCCACACCTCCCCGGGTGCACCAATGAAGTTGTATTTTTTACCCGGGGGGCATAGCACCCCCACAGAACGAATATCATGGAATATTACAAAACATAAAGCAACCTCACAACTAGTTAGGCAGTTAAATTATTGTGGCTCCTCATTCTCCTCTCTCTTTGGCAGTCTGGCATATTGGAATGTGTTCCAGCAAATTGTCAGTTGTAATTATTGCATCACATTGTATGGAAAGGTTAAACAAGCAGTCTCTTATTGTAAATGTAATTCTTATAATTGGGGGGCTCCGCCCACCCACCCCAAATCAATAATTATGAGTTCCTCATTGTAGTTTTCAGCAATTGTGGAGGACGTGGACTTTGCAACAGGAGGAGCATGCCCACAGCATGATCACATCTCCACCGTAGTGTGTGAAGTTTGCTAAAAAGCCATGGGAGCAAAGTATTCCTTGAAATCAGGTGTAAGGACCTTATAACCAAAGTATGTTTTTTCTTTAAGAAAAGCCTCAAAACTTACCACAGAGCATGTAAACCCCTCAGAGCTTCTGGGGGCCTTGTGGCCCCCAGACCCTTAGCTCTTTTCTGGGGCAGGGGCGCAAAATTTGTCTCTTGCCCAGTGCACCAAAATGCCTTCCTATGACACTGCCTGGTGCTACATACCCTGGATCTTAAGGCAGGACCAGAGAACATGCAGCAGATCAGCCCCAGGGCTGAGGCACACTCCAACATTCATCTGGGGAAGGGGTTTGGCTTTGTGAAGAACAGCAGGGTTTTGTACCAGAATGGAAAATCTTATATTGGATTAACCTGGTACGTGCATTCTTGAACCAGGTGTGTGAATCCTTCCAGGCCTGTTTCCATTGGGAGTCCGGGATAGAGCATTACAACATCTTCTCCCATTTGGACTTTGTTAAGGTGGATTGTGAAGGTAGGGTGTCAATAAGCAGCTTGTAGATGCAGCCTGCCAGGCCCTTTGGGTGGTCGATCCAACCCTGAAGGTCCACTTCTTGGGGGGAGGACTGCCTGGCTAGGTTCAACAAGGGGTGTAAAGCTGCCCGCATCTGCAAGTACCTCCAGAAGTCCATTTGAGGTAGACTCCATCTCTCCTGCAGTGTCTGGAAGGAGACCACTCTCAGGTCTGGCAGGTCAAGGTCTCCCACCCTCCTTATGCCCCTACTGCTCCAATGTGGCCAAGCCACTCTGTTGTTGTCTATGCTGATGTGGGGGTTGTGCCACAAGGGGGCAATGGAAATGGGCTTGGGGCCCATTTCCAGTTTGTTCACAGTGATATGCCAGATTTTCCTGGAGGCCACAATAGTGGGAGCCACTGTAGTCGAGTTCCCAAGAGACAGTGAGCCCCTGAAGGGAAACACAAGAGAGGAGGCATCCTAACAGTCCCATCAGGCCCTTTTCCATCTCCACCCACTGTGGCTCTCCCCCCTGGGCTCTCTGAACCAGTGGGTAGTTTGGGCAAATTGAAAAGTCCGTTTGTATCCCTCCAACCAGGGCAGGCACCAACCCCTTGAACCAGTGAGCCCAGAGCTTGTTTACAAGTTTATTGGTCTAGGAATTAATACCTTTGAGCCAGAGCTCTTTTACAAAGGTTCCACGTCATATAGAACATCAAACAAACAAAAATATTACATGTATTTTCAGAAAGAAAAGTTACATAATAAATTTGCTTAAACAGGCTAAACTGAGGGTTTTGAGCCTTCCCGATGTAGGTCCCCAGTCAATTTGTCAATAGGCTGGGTCCACAGTTTGACGGCATGATTGGGAGGTGGGAAAGGAGGTAGAAGAATCTGGGGCCATCACCATCTTTATGGCCGCTATCTTCCTTGCCAGAGTGAGCCGGAGTAGTTTCCACCTCTCAAACTCCAGTTTGGTACTGGCCAGTAGTGGAAGTATGTTAGCACCCCACATATCCTTTAGCTTTGTGGGTACCACAATGCCCAGATATGTGATCCCAGATGGGGACCATAGTAAACCAGTCTCCAGTGCGGTTTGTTGGGTACAATGTTTATTCAGGTGCATCATCTCTGTTTTGGCCTGATTTATCTTGAGCCCAGAAATCTTGGCACAGAAGTCTAGAGGTGCCAGGATGAGGGGATGAGCCAGCCAGGGGAGAAGCAGGTCATCGGCATACATCAGAGTAAGGTAATTTCTGAGACCAACAGTTATTTCTCGGATGACAGTGTGATGTCTAATCGCTGTAGCCAGGAGTTCAACCGCCAGCACAAATAGCAGAGGGGACAGAGGGCAGCCTTGCCGTGTTCCCCTCTCCAAGGTAAAATGAGGAGAGATCATCCAATTAGTGGTGACCTTAGCCACCGGCATGTTGTAGATGGTCCTAACCTTCCCCTGAAGCCAACCCCTACTCCCAGCTGGGCAAGGGTTGCATCCAAATAGTCCCACTTCAGGTCAAGGCCTTTTCAAGCTGACTGCGATAGCTGCTGCTGGAGTTGGCAGCCCAGTCTACATGTATCAGGTTCAGCAGGGCTCTCAGGTGGTCAGAGCTGTGCCTCCCCAGTATAAAGCCCACCTGGGAGAGGTGTATTAGGGTAGACAGCAGGTGGCTGAGGTGAGAGGCAAGTGCTTTTGCATAGACCTTACTGTCCACATTAATAAGGGAGATGGATCGGTAGCTGCCAGGGTTGGTGGGGTCTTTTCTTTTCTTGGAGATAGCAATAATGTTGGCCTCACGTATGGTAGGGTAGGGGCAGTATACCTCTAGATTCAGCTTCCCCAAAACCCTCAGTCAGGAGGGGAGCCACCTGCTGGTGGAGGGCCTGGTAGAAATCTACCAAGAATCCATTCCCACCCAGGGATTTACCCTCCTTCAGGACCTTGATGGCAGCCTCGACCTCTGCCACCGAGATCGGTGCATCGAGCACCCTTGGACTGTAGTTTGGGAAAGGGAGTCTTGTCCAGGAAAGACTGGATCTCTGTAGGGGGGTGGAGTGTTAGGAATAGTAGAGGTTGGAGTAGAAGGTGGCCATTACCTGGTTTATGTCCGGTGAGCTGGTTGCCAGTTCTCCACTCCCATTCCTCAAGCCCAGTAAATGGCTGGCAGCCTGCTGTTTCCTGAGCTGGTACGACAGTACCTTGCCACCCTTATCTCCTCCCTCCCAGAATGTATGCCATAGCTGGAGTATGGCAACTTCAGCCTTTCTGTTTAGGAGTTTATTTTCTGAAAGCGAAGCCCCAGGATCTCAGCCAGTGGGTAAGGAGGGAGGGGAAGGCATGACCTTGTGTGTGGCCTCTGCCAGTTCAAGTCTGATTCCAGGTCCATGAGCTTTTGCTCCTGGTCTCTTCTTTTGGCCACTGCACACCCCTTTATGCTGTCTCTATCGTGGCTTTGAGGCCTTCCAAGAATTCCCTGGGTGGTGTCAGATATGGGATTGGTCTGAAGAAAGAGTGAGTCCTCTGTCCTTGCCCAGGGAAAACTCCAGATCCAACATAAGGAGCGGGTCCACCTTCCAGGACTGGGAAGGGGTTTCGTTAGGGCCCCACGCTAGGATGAGTTGGACCAGGGCATGATCTGAGCTACTCCTTGGGAGTATGGCAGAGTCCAAGGTGGTCTGTGTGAGGGACTGCAGTAAGATAAATCCAGCCTGCTATAGGAGGAGTGGGTTTCCAACTGGTAAGTGTAATCTTGTACTCGAGGGGTGGAAAAGTCTCCACATCCATGAGGCCCAGGTTCTCCATAAGCAGGTGCAGCGCCTGCCACCTCTCATGTGCCTCGGTACTCCTATCATTTCTCTCAAGGTGGGGTACCAGGGTAAGTTAAAGTCCCCCCAACAGCAGTGCAGTGTGAGGTGGAGAAAAGGCAGTGAGAGTTTCAGTTAGGGAGTTAAAGAACAGGGGGTCATCTTGGTTAGTGGCGTACACATTACACATCACTATAGGACCAGTCAGAGTGTCGTACAAACCCATCACCCACTTTCCCTCTCCATGTGCTCTGCTATTGGCCAATTTCCAGGACAGGGATTTATGCTGTAGGATGGCAACCCCTCTCATCCGAGATGGGGCCTCCACATGCATCATTTGTCCCACCCAGTCTTTGTAATAAGGAATGGTCTCACTCCGAGAGTTTGGTCTCCTGAAGGAAAGTCACCTGGGACTTGAGGCATTTGAGGTGGGAAAAGACCTTCTTTCTCTTGATGGGGGAATTCAGTCCCCTGACATTCCAGGTGTGCATTATTACCTCTGTCACAGCACCGGCAGTGGGGGGGGGCCTATGGGTAGGCCCTTTGTGAGTGAGCCTGGGAGGTAACCAACTAGCTACCTCTGCTACAGACCACACAAGGGATAGGGGTGAGCTACGCATATACTACAGGAGGATGACCCCTCACAGGGGTCATAGAATGGTATGTATCGCAGCTACATCCTAATTGAGCAACCCCTAGGGATCAAGAGAGGCAGGGACCTGATCTTAAGACTACTTTATAATAAGGCTGATTAACAGTACTATACAAGTTCAACTCTCAGCAAAACCTACAGCAAGACTGAGATACATATATATACTGTATATATGTATCACAGTTTTGTTTTGTGATACAAAATAAAAAGAGAATCTTAGGATATCAGACTGGACTATGGCCAAATATGTCAATAGCCAATGGCTGGTGCAGCCTACCCTGAGAAGTGGCTCAGCCCGAGTGGGGGGGGGAGTGAAATGGTAGCTCAGCTAGGTGGAGCACCTTGGGCCAGAGCAACAGACCACAGGCAACCTGCTGCTAGGCTGCTAACTGGGCAGCTGAAATGTTGTCATTATCACCCCAGTTTTGCACAGACTGCACTGGCTGCCAGTAAGGTGGAGGATTCTCTTCAAGGTGGGCCTGCTCACCTGTAAGGCCCTATGCAGCAGGGTCCCAGTTACCTGTCAGACCTTCTTACACCTGCTGTCCCAGTCTGCTCCCTCCGGTCCACCTCTAGGGCCTCCTGGCGATTCCCAGAATGAGGCTCAAAACTGCCGGCAACAGAGCATTTAGTGCCACCGGCTCCGTCCGGTGGAATTCCCTTCTTCACCGATTCAGGAGGCCCCTTCGGTTGAGATTTTTAAGGCCCACCTCAAGGCCTTCCTATTTAACCAGGCCTTCTCAGACCTTAGGCATTAGTCCTCCCTGGGTACCCTGCTTTTCTGTTTGAGCTTCAGCTTTTATAAAGCTATTTATTAATGATATTTATGTATACTGATATTTTATTGTTTTTTATATTGATTTGTATTATTGTACTGATAGATTATTTCTGTTGTTCAGCATGCAGAGCCTCCGGGATTGGGCACCAGAAAAATAAAATTTGCCTTGCCTTGCCAACCGCTATCTCTAACCATGGGTATTCAGGCTATCCTCTGCCCTGTCTAAACAATGACTCCAATAGAGAGAGAGAGACACCTGCTGGAGCAATAATGTTCTCACTAATCCTGTAGGCCAGCTAAACAATTAAACAGGGCCTAACAGTGAGGACTAAAATGTGCTGGGTAGGGGTACCACGCATATACATTACAGTTCTGGGGCACAAGATACATACTCCGCCAAGCAGGCGGGGAGAGAGGGGTAGTTACTCCCAAGCTAGAGGATTGTCTGTCCCCCCCTTCCCTTTGCAGGGAGAGGAGTCGCATGTGTCTTGGGTCGGGTGCAGCAAGTGGGCTTACTGGGTCACACATCCCTGTGAGCACCCAATTCCGTGTTGCCCTTTGTGTACAAGTAAAAACAATTGTACATCCTCGTAGAGGTATCGGGTAACATGGGGGCCGGGTAGCAGATGGGTCGGGGTCTCGTTAGGCCAAACTGTGACACACTGCTCTCCTGGCATGCATGGGCAGGTGCAGCTGCTGAGAAAAGTCACCAATGGGCAGCAAGTGGCAGGCCGGTTGGGATGCATCTGTG
This sequence comes from Neoceratodus forsteri, assembly GCA_016271365.2. Lineage (NCBI taxonomy): Eukaryota > Metazoa > Chordata > Ceratodontiformes > Ceratodontidae > Neoceratodus > Neoceratodus forsteri. The sequence goes on from CM057449.1 coordinate 341,030,042, forward strand.
GCAGGGAGATGGTGAAGGGCTAGGGTGGATAGGCAGCTGGGCACTACAGCACGGTCTCAGGCAACAACCTGGGCAGAGGGCACTTCAGAAGTCTATGCAGTGCCAGACATGGTGGTATACATTACATAGCCTTCCTCCACCCCCCACCCATCCCGAGACATTAGCAGTTCAGTACAATAGTACTGCTGGGCAGCAGTTACAGAGGAGGGGGCAGGAGTGAATGCACATCTGCCCATCACTCAAATCCACCCCGCAAAAAGGAGTGGGAAGTCGGAAGTGAGTACATATAACAGTTATGGATCAAGGTACTCGCACTACCCCCCCGCTTCCTTCCCATCAGTTTACCGCTGCACCTCCCCATTAACTCCTCTGATATGCCACCCCACTAAAATGCTGCACTTATCTGGAGACTCCTAGTCACAGAGCACTGGTACAGGAGTATTCACCCATCTTCGGTCTTCAGGCTGGGTGGCCTTCCATGCAGTCTGTGCTCCAGGCCTACAGCAGTCCCTTGGGTCTCTGGAGCTAGGATTGGCGCAGAAGAATCCAAGGCATCCACCCAGTCTTGCACATGGAGATCAAGGTCGTCAGGGGCTTTCTCCACGGTCCCAGTGTCCATGACCTGGCAATTGGCAGTCTCGATGGGCAGGGTGACCAGCGCAAGTGGGGAGAACCTGTTCTTTGTGAAGTATGGGCTGGTCACCTCAGGGCTCACCATTATCTCATAGCAGCTGGAGAGGGACTGCTGCACACTCTCCTCTGTATGGTCTTGTGGGTGATTTCTCTTGCTGTGCGCCTCCTGCTGCAGCTGCTTTTTCAGGTTTTGTGGCTGTGGCTCCCACAGTGTGCCTTGAGCATTGGGCCCGGATGAGGGGACCTGCTGGTCCTGCTTAAGTGGGGATCACCTGTCCACATAGTTACTTGAGTGAGTTACAGGTAGGCCATGTACTGGGCTAGTCCTCCAGTTGTTGTCAGTGCCAGGAAAGGTCTTCTCAAGGAAATCATTCACAGCCTCTGGCATGGAGAACTGCAGGGAGGTGCCGTTATGGGTGAATTTCAGGATCACTGGTTACCTAAGCAAGAAGAGAATGCCCAAATCATGAAGTTTTTTTCCTGGCCTCAATGAAGCCCTTCCGTTGGGCCGCCAGGTCTTTGGAGTAGTCTTGAAAAAGCATGATGCGGTTACCTTGCCAGTCCAGAGCTCCCAGCTCCCGTGCCCTAGACTGGATGGCCTCCTTCTCTGCAAAGTTCAGCAGGTGTGCCAGGATAGATTGGGGTCTCTCCCCCACTGCAGGCCTCAGTTGAAGAGTTTGGTGAGCATGCTCAATAGTAATCCTGGTACTGGGGGGCAGTTTGAGTGCATGTTGGAGAACTTGAGTAGCATGACCCTCCTCACAACCCTCTGGGAATCCGAGGACCAGCAGGTTGTTTCTGCAGCTCGTATTCTCCAGGTCATCCAGGTTGTCCTGCATCCCCCAGATTTGGGCTGCCTGCTCTCGCAGTGTGGAGCAATGGCCTTGGAGAATTTCCTCTTGACTAGTTGATCTCTGTTTCACAAGGCCCAGTCTGGAATCAGTTAGTTAGGGCCCCAGCAGTAGTATTGCTGGCAATTGTAAGCTCCTCCATCCTGCTCATAATTGAGGTGAACATTTCTCAAACAGAAGGCTTGTGGCCTTCTTTGCTGTTGCATGCCATGCGGTGGATCAGGCAGTTCGGGTTGCATCAGCTGGCAGGCGGAAAACAGGAGCAAATTACTCAAAAATCGCTTGGGCAAACAGGCAGTGTTCTTATGACCCTCAATCACTTTTAAAGGGAATGAGCCTACAGGAAACATGGATTTAGGATGGATCAGACGATCCATTTGGCAGCTGCTAAATATTCAAGCAGCCATTTTACTTGACAGCCAAGCCATGCCCCCGCCAGTCCATTTTTCAATACAGACAAAAACCTTTTGTCTTTATGCCAAATATTGCAGTGCACTAAGCCAAGGGTTTATTGTCATCTTGCTGTAATTATCTCCATTTGCGAGTACCTGCCACTACTGCCAGACACGTGCCTTCCCTGGGTAGTGGCTTGCCATACACCATCTGGGCTAGCCAGTACATTTTTCAATACAAACAAAAACATTTTTTTTATGCCAAATAGTGTAGTGCATTAATTCAAGGGTTTATTGTCATCTTGCTTTGATTATTTCCATTTTCAAGCACCTGCCACTGCTGCCAGACTAGTGCCTTCCATGGGTAGTACTTGCCATAAGCCACCTGGGTTAGCAGTCCATGTTTTAATACAAATAAAACAAGTTTTCACGCTGAATAGTGTAAGCCATTAATCCAAGGGTTTATTGTCACCTTGCTGTGATTATCTCAATTCTTGAGCACCTGCCACTGCTGCCAGACTGCTGCCTTCCCTGGGTAGTAGCTTGCCATAAGCCATCCGGGCTAGCCAGTCCATTTTTTAATACAAATAAAAATACTTTGATGCCGAATAGTGTAGTGCATTAATCCAAGCGTTTATTGTCATCTTGCTGTGAATTATTTCCATTCTCAAGCACCCAGTGTTCATGCCCCCTGGGGAGGGGCTTACCATAAGCCATCCAGGCTAGCCAGGAATACCCAGTGTGAGATGTCATCTGATTAAGTTGTAGGGAGCAGGAGAGTTACCTGGTGTCCCACCACACTAACTACAACCACAAACCAACAGCAGGAGCAATCTGAAGATAATATGGCAGAAAGGGGCACTACACAAGTGAATGCAGCACACAAAAAAACCCTGACCATAGTAGAAGAAAATAATCAGTCATCCGTTACTAAATTGGGCCCTTTGGTCTCTGTCGCACTGCTGCTTGTGGTGCTGGGGCTGCCAGGGACACTTGTGATCCTGATATCGCAGCTGCTTGACTACTTGTCACAACTTGTGGCCAGTGGTATGCTTTATAAATTGCTTGAGCTAGCCACCCCCATTGATCAACACCCTTACCTGAAGAGAGTGTGTGTGTGTGTGTGTGTGTCTGTGTGTTTTTAATTTTGACTCACTTGGCATGGTTTTCATTTCATTTTACTAGTTTTCTTGGCCATTCCCTGTTTACAAACCATGGACAAAACTAATCAAACAAATGTAAGGAAACTGTCTGAATTGTTTAAAACAAAAGGCAAAAGGGAGAGACAAGATGCTACTGTAACCACTAGGTGGCGCTATCCCAAGGGCTACTAACCCTGCCTGCTTGGCTAGTAGCAGGTTAAGAGGCCTGGGTAATGAAACGGGTGCCTCCACCCTGAGGTCAGGGTTGTTAGTGGTCAAGCTAACCTGGGCACAGCCCTCCAGGACACTGTAATCCCCCTCACCGGAAAAGGAGGGTGGGTCCGGTTACAAGAATATTAGTTATTTTAGAGGAACAGATGGCTAAATAATGGCAAGGGATATTAAACTTGTTAGTTGGAATGTTAAGGGAACTCGCCATAAGTCGAAGCAATACAAGATTTTAAAGCATTTAGACTATGTGAAAGCAGATATAATGTTCATTCAAGAGACCCACTTACTTAATAGTGAGATTAACCATTTGAGGAGGTTACAAGTCGGGCAGGTGTTTGCCTTGAAGGCAACACTCAGAGTAGAGGAGTGATGGTTATAATTTGTAGGTCAGTTCCATTTAAACCGGTTCAAATACTCCAAGATACATTAGGGAGATACGTGTTTATAAGGGGTAATCTGCACACTTTAGAGATCGTGTTGGGGCCGATTTATGGCCCTAATGTTGACACCCCAGGATTTTTGTGCAGATTAAGGAAGTACTCACACCATTTCTTAATTTGGCCATTATTATAGGAGGGGATTTAAACTTGGTACTGGACCTGTCTGCGGATAGGTCTGGGTCAACTAGGAAGGGACTGTCTCCTGTCCAAAGAGCGGTGAGAGAATTGTTGGATCAAACAGGTCTTTGTGATGTTTGGAGGATCCTCCACCCGAATGGCCGGGAATTTACTTTCACCTCCCAGGTGCATGGCACCAGGTCCAGGATCGACTATGTCCTGCTTTCGAACACTCTCATATCAGGTGTACTGGATGTGAGTAAATTAGGGGGTAGATGGAAAATCAATAATCAGTTGTTAAAAGATTTGAAGGTGGTTGAGTTTATTTCTTCCCAGATAACGGAATTTATCTCCCTCAATTATAACTCCACCAGCCAGCCTGATATGGAGTGGGGTGCACTTAAGGCTTACTTGCAAGGGACCCTTATAGGGCTGGCCTCCTGGAGAAAGCAAGAGAGACAGAAACGGATTTCTGAATTATTTGCTCAGATTCGAGAAAAGGAGATTGGACTCTCTTCTTCCTCATCAGAAGAGCATAGGAAGGAGTTAATTCAGTTGTGGGATTCATACCTTAAGATGTTAGGTGAACAGGCTGAGTGGGTGATCATTAAAACAGGGGTTGTGTATTCCGAACAAGGGGAGAAAGCTGGCCGCATGTTGGCTAGGCGTGTAAAGCAACTGGACACCACCAGACTAGTGGCGGCTATCCACTCAGTGGAGGATGGCTCCATCAAAACATCTCCTAAGGATATTTTGGGGGAATTTAGAAATTATTTTGAGGAGTTATAAGGAGCCATGAGTGATCCACCATCAGAGGAGAAGATACGGTGTTATTTAGGAGAGTTGAATTTGCCTTCCCTGATGGAGTTTCACCAGGACAGGTTGATTGCACCAATTACAGAGGGTGAAATAGACCGGGCTATTAAGTCCCTCCCTTCCGATAAAACACCAGGCCCAGATGGATTCTCGGCTAATTTTTACAAAGTTTTTTCTAAAGAGCTAACCCCTTCATTGTTGAGATTGTTTCAATGTATTTTAAGTGGGTCTGCTATGTCTCTTTGTTTGAGGCCTTAATTGTACTTTTGCCCAAACCTGATAACCCCCTTGACTCTGTGTCTAGTTATAAACCCATTTCGCTTCTCAATCAGGACATTAAAATTCTTACAAAATTATTGGCAGATCGGGTTACTGAAGTTCTTCCCAAATTAATTGGGGTTGAACAGGTGGGAACAGGTGGGATTTATGAAGGGGAGGTCTTCAGTGGACCATTTGCAGACTCTAGTACGTGTCTTCTCGGCCTCCAGGGAGGCTGATCATTCTATGGCATTGGTCTCACTGGATGCCGAGAAGGCTTTTGATAGGGTTCACTGGAAATATCTGATTATGGTAATGGAATCATTTGGCTTCCCCCAAGAATTCCATTGTTGGGTTGGTTCTATTTATAAGTTTCCCTCTGCAAGAATTGCCTGTATCGGTATAATATCAGATCCCTTTAAGCTGTTTGTGGGCAACAGGCAAGGTTGTCCATTGTCCCCGCTCCTTTTTAATTTATATCTAGAACCCCTTATCAGGCGGATTATGCAAGCACAGGAGGTTCAGGGTATTCAGGTATGGGGCATACTACTAAATTACTAGCGTATGCCGATGACTTACTGCTTCAGATTTCCTATCCATTCTCCTCTATTCCTGCCCTATTAGATATTATCCAGGGATTTAGTGAAGTCGCCAATTATAAGCTCAATATTGGGAAAACTGTGGTATTTCCCTTGAATCACAAAACTTTTAAACATGAGATCACCCCTTTTGGGTTAGCTTGGAGCGCAGATGCAATAAAATATTTAGGCCTCACTTTAACGAGATCCCCTGCTCGTATGTTTCAGCTAAACTTAGACTCCTTATTGCATGGGATTGAGGCTGATCTTAAAAGACGAGCCTTTCTTCCATTGTCAATGTGGGGAAAAGTCAATTTAGTTAAAATGAACATATTTCCCCACTTGTTCTACCCTATAAGTATGCTGAATGCTTGGCTTCCCTTAAAATGGCTTAGGAAAGTTCATGGTATAATTGCTGGTTTTATTTGGAATTATAAGAAACCCAGACTGGCTTATCATAAATTAGTTGCTCCCAAACTGATTGGGGGCCTGAGACTCCCTCATATAGGGTTGTATTACTGGGCCAGTCATGCCAACAAATATCTTAGGTGGTTAACACCGATTGAATCCCAGGAACATAGTAATTATGTCCCTTTTTGGTTGAAGGTAGAGATATCTTTTGTACTAGAGCTAGGATTAACACCCAGGGCCCTGTTGTATTGTACTCCAAACTCTCTGCCCACGTCTCTTTGGAATTCCCCCATTGAGATATCCATCAGAGTTCATTCGCAGTTATGCACCTTTTTAAAATATAGTCATAATAAGGATCCATCGCAGCCACTAAAAGACAATCTCAACTTTCAACTTGACGGTAGACCCATTAGGGTAGTTGGCTTCCACAGTTAGGAGAGGGCCTTGTTAGGGACTTAATATTGGCAGAAGGGCGATGGTTAACTTCAGCTGATATTTTGAATAAATTTCAAATTCCACATGCTGATGTATTTAAAGTTTTTCAACTTCGGCATTTGTTGGTTAAAAAAATGGGCACAATTTCCCCTGTTGCTTCAGTTCCAGATTTCTATGGTGAGATGGGGCCTTTAGCGGGAAAGGCTCATGCTGTTTCTATATATATATATAGGGCGCTTCTTAGCTGGGTACATTCCCTAAATCTTGCACCGGTGAATTACTGGTCTTCATACTTTCCGGATTATGAACCTGACTGGGCGTGTATTTGGAGTACATGCCATAAATTCCTGTAGCAAGATAGGCTTAGATTAATGCAATTTAAACTATTGCATAATATTTACTATTCCCTTTTAAAGCTGGTTAAGTTAGGTATGGTGTCCTCCTCTACTTGCTACAGATGCCAGCAGGGTAGTGGGAACTTGCTCCACATTTTTGGAATTGTCCCAAAGTGGCTCCACTCTGGTCCAGGATTAAGCAAAACTTGGATCCTCTGCTGGGGCTGAATGATTTGTTTACAGCAGAGATATGTGTACTAGAGGATGTCTCTACTATTCTGGCACGAAATAGGAAATACCATATTTGCCTGATAGCTGCCTCTGTTAAAAAGGTGTTATTAAGGCACTGGAAAGATACCTCAGAAATTACTTATGGCGAGTGGTTACAAGAGTTACTTGCTAATCTTAGAACTGAAAGGGTTATTGCTAGTCTTCAGAATAAATTACCTAGGTTTAACCCGATCTAGGGTCCTTTATATACACTGTATTAGTTACCAGATAAAGGTGAACATTTGGGTCTTATTTTATAAGTAGAATTATATTATTGCTGTCTGGGGAGGGTTCTTGGTTTTGTTTTTGGGGGAGGGAGGATGTGGGGGTGAGGAGGGACGTGGGGAGAAACACATCAGGAGTTATGTCATCTTTAATTTCTGATGTAGTAATTACCATGTATCTTATTTGATGGATGTATTCTTGCTATTCAAAACTTTAATAAAATTTGAATGAAAAAAAAAAAGACAATTAGATGACAACACTTTTAGATTTAGCTGTTGTTTCAGGGTGCTGCCATGAAGTTTATTCACGATACCCAATACTGGACACAGGCAGGATGAAATTGAGACTGCAGGCTGTTGAGCTGGAGTGCCCGGAAAAGCAGGGCCCACACAAATCACTGAGGTGTCGTTCTTGTTCAAGGCGTTGAGCAGGGGGCTGATCCCCAGGCCGGTCTCTAATTGATGACTTTCTCTGCATAGCAGGTATTCTGGCTGGGCCAGTGTAGCAGGGCCCAGGCAAACGGAAATGGATATGGATTCAGTCCATGGAGCTGGACACAGCCTCCAGCAAGCAAAACACAGTTCAGACACACAGTGGGGAACCAAATCACGACCCACTATAAGCACACAGCACATTCACATGTAAGGAAATTCCACTGTACCAAGCAAATGACTCTCCAGTTGCAATTACAGAGTTTCTGCACAATCCGGGAGTTCAGAGGTAGCTGGAAGTCCTGACAGGCTGATCACATTCAGTAAATCTTTAGTCTTCTTCAGGTTAAAGCCTGGTCACAATTCAGTGGCTTAATTCGCTCTCCAAGTCGGATTCAGTCCAAAAAAAAAAAGCACAAGTTCCCTCTCAGGAACAGCAGGCAGGCATGCAGGCCAAACTCAGGCCTTTCCACAGTTCTCCCATGTGAATCCACTATGGATTGCTGCTTGAACTATCTCGAGCTGTTACTTCTTCACTTCCCAACTCAGATCTAACTGAAACTGCAAGCAGTGTGGGACTTTCCCCAAGATCCAAAAGGTTTGGTTGACTGATCTGTCTGTCAGTCACAATAAAAGCTCCCCCTCCAGGTTGTTTTAGGTGCCAAAAGCCCAAAACTACAATTCCTACAAGTTTTGACCCCACCAAGCCCCTGTAGGCAGGCTCCATTTTAGAGTCCCAAATGTACTGATTGGCCCATTCTGTAGTCCAGGACCAAGATGATGGAAACAAACAGAACTGTCCATGCTGCAATGAAGGCAGGTTAGAACAAACAGTAATATTATTACTACTGTAACAAATGATCAGCAAACAAGCACATCTAACAGAGACCCCTCTCAGATTAATTATGGCTGCAATCCAGGCAGCTCTTAAAGAGACAGTACACAGAGGCTATACAAGCACTCTCTGGCAATACATTTAAACTGCTAAGATGCAGAACACCAGCCTGGCAGTCAGCATTTAGGCACGCTCAAGGAAGACTTTTTGGGAACCCCCCGTTTGTAGGGGGGTTACACCCTTCCCTGCCTGGAGAAAACTTGGCATCCATGTCAAGTCTGTACCATCATGTTAACATAAACTTATTACTTTACTATACATATTCACTACACTTCATGATACTATATCCATAAGGACAATATTTATGCATGTTTCATACAGGTAATACTGATTCCACTATGATTAACATACTTGTGACATCATAATACTGATTCATGTTATAACTTCCTGTACATTTAACAATGTAGGAGGGGGCCCTTCCCTATCAGCTAACTTGGGGCTGGATGGGACAGGGGCACCATACTGACAAGGAAGAACATTCAAGCTGGAATTGGCCATTAAGCTCAGTTTGGGTAGTGAGCTCTGAGAAATATAAACACCTTTGTGAACCACATTGAGAGGCAAATCCACTGGCCTCTGGGGAGAATCATAACTGAAGAGCAATACTGGCTTGACAGCTCGGCCAGTCTTTTTGGGGGGAACAGCCACAGTCTCTGTACTTTCAGCACTAACTTTGGAGCTTTCATCATTCGTGAGGGGTACCTCTGCATGGATGGAAATGACCAAACTGGGAGCACTATCAGCTTCTTGCTCTGTAGGCTCTGTTTCCACAACACTTGGCTCATTTAGAGAAGGTTCTGGCACAATTAGGCTTTGTGGCATTGAAGGGGGGTCTGTCAGCACTCTCATATTGTTGTTCAAGTTCTGGTGTGTCACAAGGGAGACTCAGACCATCAGCCCCTTCTTCGGGCAATTCACACAGTTCCACAAAACACAGAGTCCACAACCTCAGATGTGATGCTTTGCACCTCAATTTCAGGGAGCACAGGCTCCAAGGACGAAGCTGGGGGGGTTAGGCAGTCCAGAAGACCCAGCTTCATCCCCACAGTTAGTCATAGGGTTACCTCAAAACAGCTGACTCAGTTCGTAGGAGGGGTAATAGGCATTGTCACACTCACTATCATCAGAGGTGGACTAACAGTCACTATGATACTGGGCCTGTTGCGCGGGAAACCTTAACTCTGTAACTACTGGGGTAGGTTGACTCTGTCTCTTTTTGGCAGCAGCATGAGTCACTGGCCCAGCTGAAGCAATGTCTGCTGGCTCAGCTTCAATAATAACTTGGCTGATAGGCAGCAAATGGTTACAGTGCATGGTCTTGACAGTTTTGGAGTTATTCTCTGGGTGTACCTTGTATACTGGTAGATCATCCAACTTTCCAACTACTACATGAGGAAAATGGTGCCACCTATCAGCAATTTTGTGCTTGCCATGTAGTCCCAAATTGCATAACAATACACGGTCTCCGGGCCATAGCTCTTGAGCCTTTACTTTCTTATCGTGCCTCTCTTTGTTGGCGAGATTTCTTTTAGCGCCCATTGTCTGGGCCAGTTGATATGCATGGTTCAATTGAGCTTTCAGTTTCTGTACATACTGCAGGTAGTTTTCAGATCGGACCCCATCTGGAGAGACCCCAAAACAGACAACAACTGGCAGGCGGGCCTCCCTCCCAAACATGAGACAGTAGGGGGAGAACCCAGTAGCATCATTTTTGGTGCAATTGTACGCATGTACCAAGATGCTAATCTGCTGGCTCCATTTATGCTTGTCTTTTGGTGGAGGCACCAGCATATCTAGAAGGAATGCGGTTAAAATGTTCTAGTTGAGGGCCCCCCTGCAGGTGATAGGGGGTGGTTCTTGACTTCCACACCCCCCATGGAGAGAGCATTTCTTTGATTAGCCGACTTTCAAAGTCTCTGCCTTGGTCAGAGTGGATCCGTTGCGGGGGCACCATAGTAGACAAAGAAATTTTCCACTAGCACCTTGGCCACAGTAGAGGCCTTTTGATCTTTAGTTGGAAAAGCTTGTGCATACCATGTGAAATGATCCGTAACCACTAACACATTGCCAATATTCCACTGATCAGGTTCTAAACACAAAAAGTCTATGCAGACCAGTTCCATGGGGGTGCTGGTAGTAATATTGACAAGGGGGGCAGCCCTCTGAGGCAGGGCTTTCCTTTGCAGGCAACAACTGCAGGTCTTTACATGGTGCTTAACATCAGCCCCCATCTTGGGCCAGTAGAATCGAGATCCTACCAGGTCGAGAGCTCTGTCAATACCGAGGTGCCCATGTGATTGTGGAAGGACCTCAGTGCCAAATCTTTAAAGGCCATGGGCAGGACCAATTACTGCTTGTCTACTTGACCACTGCAATCCACTGTCTCTCTGTATAACAACTGATTGTGTAACTTCAACCTGGGGCCTTCTTTAAACAATAGGGCAGTTTGCAAGTCAAGAGAACGCAACCAGGACACATCTTTCCCTGCACGCAGGGCATCAAGTACTGGCTGAATCATAGGATCTTGGGATTGAGTCCACTGGATGCTGTCATTGTCAAATTGAGGTAGTGCACTAATATCTAGAGCAGAGAAATAGCAATAGGCAGCTGGTATGCAGGTATCAGGAGGGCCCATGCAATCTACTAAACAGTCCACTGTGTCCATAGACATCTGTTCATCTCTATCAAACTTTTGGCACAATGCTCAGATGTCAGGTTCAGACAACCTGACCCAATCACTCTTGGAGACTGGCCTTCGTGACAGGGCATCAGCATCGAAATGGTTCAGTCCTGGCCTGTATTCGACAGCATAATCACAGGTTGATAAAGCAGAGAGCCCCGGTGCCCAGTGGCATCCAACTTAGCTGAAGTCTGTACATAGGTTAACGGGTTATTGTCTGTCTTCACCAATATCTTTGCCTCACAGAGGTAGTCATGAACCTGGTCAACAATGGCCCATTTTAGGGCAAGGAACTCCAGCTTGTGCACAGGATAGTTTCAATCTGACGGGGTCAAGCTCCTGCCTGCAAAAGCCACTGGTCTCAAACCATCCTCATTGTCTTGATACAGCACAGCTCCTAGGCCCTGCAAACTAGCGTCTGTATGCAGCAAATAGGACTTGGTAGGATCAGCATAGGTGAGGATGGGAGCATGGGTGAGCTGGTATATGGCTTCGTTGAAGACTGCTTCACATTCAGGTTTCCAGCGGGGCCCAAAAGGTCCACCTGTTCGGAAGTATACTTTCTTGAGTTCTTTGACAGCCCCCTTCTTGTATTTACAGTTGGTGGGGGGGGTAACCCTGGGTGAGATTCAGGAGCAGGTGAATCACCATGGCATAGTCTTTTATAAACCTGCGGTAGTAGCCACAGAACCCCAGGAAACATTGTAGTTCTTTCAAGATATGGGGCTGGGGCCAAGTAGTCAGTGACTCGACCTTACTGGGATCGCTCTCTATCCCTTCTGCAGATACTATGTGCCCCACATACTTTACGGAGGTTTGAAAAAACTGGCACTTGTCAATGGGCAGCTTGAAGCCGAAGTCTTCCAATCAGTCTAGGACTTTAAACAGCTGGGTCTCATGCTCCTCTAATGTGCATCTGAACACAATGACATAATCTAGGTACACTAAGCATTTCAGCAAGTTCATATCTCCCACTGCACGTTCCATCAGTCGCTGAAAGGTGGCCAGGGCACCCGAAATCCCCTGTGGCATTCTCAGGAATTCGTAGAACCCCAAAGGACAGATGAAGGCGGTTTCCTCACGGTCTTCCATGGCCATTGGAATCTGGTAATAACTGCTGCGAAGATCCAATATTGAGAACCATTTGCTCCCATTCAAGCAATCCAGGGCATCTTGTGTACAGGGCATTGTGTATTGATCTGGGACGGTCCGCCGGTTCAGGGTTCGATAATCAACACACATCTTCACCAACCTATTCTTCTTACACACAACTACAATGGGAGAGGCATATGGGCTCCTTTATTCCTGTATCATGCCAGCAGTGAGCATTTCCTGCAGGTGTCTCCTCACATCATCTATGTCCGCTGGGGTGAGGTGTCAGGATCTCTCTCAAAATGGCTGGTCATCATGCAGGCGTATATGATGCTCTGCACCCTGGACACACCCCACGTCCCATTCTTTCAACAAAAACACTTGGTCTCTCTGGGCGAGTTTCTTGCTAATCCTAGCCTTCCATTCAGCTGGCAGCGGGGAATGACTAAAGTCAAATAAATCTGGGTTCACGCTCTCCTTTTGGCCAGAGTACTTGTTATTGGGTAATACTGCAGTGTCTGCACAGTGTACTGTAGCTAGAGTGCACCCTCTGTTCTCCCAGACCTCCCATCTGACACATTTCGAATCTGGACCATCACTCTTCATGCATAGGCATGGGCATGGGCAGGCAAGATGCTGGGTTTAACCAACAATCCTTCTGGCAACTTTCCATCATATGGTGCATCCAACATTAATATTTTGTTCTTTACGTTTCTCTTTAGGCGGACTTCTCCATGGATTGTGCACTGGACGTTGGGGGCAAATACCAAGGGGTCAGTTTCCTTTTTCCACACTATCCCCACTGGCTCATCTGGGTCCTCTTAATTGGGTTTCTGTTGTAAGTCATATGCCTTTTTTACTAAGGCTGGAATTCTTAGGGCCCATGCAGTCAGTTGCCCTTGTTTCTCATGGCAGAGTTGTGCTAGTCTCCCAAACATGTGGGCGTTTGTTCCAATTAACAGGGGAACTCCATCATACAGTCTGGTGGGGGGGACACACTAGGACCAGTGTCTGTACTTGCTCCTCCACACCAGTTACAGTTGCAGGAAAAGACAACCAGAGGCAGACATATCCTAGGTAGGGATAAGACTTGTCACTCAGCCCCACACATGTAGGCCTTCCTGGGATTGTAATGGCACATCAGATAAGTGTTTGTCATACCAGTCCTGAAATGCAATGGTCACTTGCAACCCACTGTCAAGCACAGCCCGAGTAGGAATACCATTCACAGCCACAGTAGTCTTTATTGAAGGGCCCACTATTTTGGACCAGTCTGGAGGGACAACAGCAGGGGCCTGGACAGATGATTTAGCCACAGAGGGGTTTGAGTTAGGATGTCTGAAGCTTTCACTGTGGTCATTTCATGCACCCCTTGACCACTGACTAATTTTCTGAAGCTCTCCTTGAAGCCAGTTCACCACTTTCTCTAAGTCCTTCTAAGACTGGCATTCCCTCTTCATATGGCCAACCTTGCCGCAATTGTGACAAATTACAGGCTCTCAGGGTATCCTTGGGGAAAACATAGCAGGGGATGCTGGAGCATTAACGGGAGATTGCGATCTGACTTCTGCTGGTAGTGTATCATGTCTCAAAAGTTCCTTTAGGGTGGCAGTCAATTCTTGACCTCAGCCATGAAGCCACCCTCAGTAGAGGATGCCTGAGGGTGCACCCCACCCACATAACAGTCACATCCTGGCAGGGGCCAGGGTCTCTGTTGGCAGGGGATACTTCAGCGAACGCACCCGGTTGTACTTTTCTGACTTCCTTCAGCAACTCCTCCCCCCCACCATTTAGCCCACTGCAGGACACTTGTAATGGTCTCCATTTCGGAAGGGCCTTCTGGTGCCATGATCACTTGGGCTGCACTCACCCCATAATTACAATCTACCGCTTCACCTTCTACCTCCCAGAGTTCTTTTATCAAGTCACAGTAGTCAGGTGGGTTATCTCTCCTATCCTGGACCCTTAACTGGATGATCTGCAGTTTAGAATGCTGGGCATGTTGCAGTATGTGCCCCAGTCTCACACGGTTCAAATCACTGGCGGCTACCCCACCTTTCCGGTGAGCTTTCTGCAGAGACCTTTCTAGGCAAGTAACATACACAGACAAACTTTCCTCCTTCCATTGTTTGGTACTGTGGAATTTCCACATCAAAGTCTCCCCTGACTCAATGCTCCCAAAATTGTCTTCAAGTACAGATAGGTACTTCTGAGCAGATGCATCAGGGTTCGTGAACCTCAAAAATTTAATGGTTTAAAGGGCGGGGCCCCTCAAACTTTCTATGATTCTTTTCCACTTCTTAGCCTCCACACACTGCCAGTCGGGTACCAAGGGGGCAACATAGTCGATCAAGGTCTCCCAGTCATCCTCCCCCTGGGGTGTGGGGAGAGCACCCGAGAAGATTCTCAGCCTTTGGTAGGAGTCATGATTAATGGCAGGTACAGATATAGGGGTCAGCACTGGCACGGGTACAGAAGGTGGAGCAGTAACAGGTGCTGGAGTGGGAGGGGGTGTTGTGGAAGGAACACCCCCAGGTGGCAGGAATAGTTTCTTAAAGTGCTCTATGGTTTTCCCTTCCTCCAGCAACAACTTAGAAAATTTATCCTCAAAAGTCTCAGATAATGGTGGGAGCTCATCCTCCCCAGGGTCTTTACTGTCTTTTGTTATCACTTTCCAGGAGGCTAGGACCCCTTCTAAGGCAATAGTCTGTGGCACTTTAGAGCTGTCCATGAGGTCACTACACTCTACCAAGGCTATGAAAGTTTGGGCAATCAAATCAGCCTGTCGACCCACCACCACAGGGTTTTTTAAACATTCAACTTTGGAGAGTACTCCCTCTACAGTGTCCTTACTGGTACCCAAGGGAATTTATCCAATATAAGCAAAGCATTTTGGGGGTTGATCTCCTGCCCAGTACACCACCCCACCAACTGGTGTAGAGCCATTTCTACTGGGGCAGTCATTAATCTTTAACAATAATTTGTCATTTTTGGCCACTAGAAGGCACAAAATCCCAGCAGTGAGCCTCCAAGTTGTAACTCTTAGGTGGCACTATCCCAAGGGCTACTACCCCTGCCTGCTTGGCTAATAGCAGGTTAAGAGGCCTGGGTAATGAAACAGGTGCCTCCACCCAGAGGTCAGGGTTGTTAGTGGTCAAGCTAATCTGGGCACAGCCCTCCGGGACACTGTAACCCCCCCCCCGTCTTTCCATCCTAGTGGCCTGAACAATATACAATAATTACTTTCACAATGACCCTTATTCACCAGGCAATTACCCACACTGTTTGCACTTACCACCAGGGCTGGTTCCTGTAGCTTGACCCTGGGGAACCCCTGTAAAATAAGGTTAAGCACAGCAAATAGCAACAGTACAATACTTATGGCACAAACTGGAACCACAGTCAGGTTAAATGCAAACAAAGTTAAATCTGATTTATTCCGGGGACTTGAACAAGGGAGGGGCATAATCAGGTTGATTTGCTTAAAAGCTATATTAATCAGACAGTTTTGCATGCAGTTCAGAGTCCCTACACAGTCACACACTCTGGGATCCCAGGTAGGAAAACGGTGGGCTAGCCAGGAACGTTGCAGCTGGTTGAGGCCCTGTGATGGAAGAAAGCAACATGCACAACACACACTATTTGTAATCAGAGCTGGAGGGCTCAGTTTATGAAAGAAAAGGCAACAAGACAATCAGATGAGAACACTTTTAGATTTAGCTGTTATTGCAGGGAGCTACCCTGATGTTTACTCATGATACCCAATACTGGACATAGGCAGGCCGAAATCGAAGCTGCAGGCTGTTGAGCCGGAGTGCCCTGAGAAGCAGGGCCCACACGAATCACCAAGGCGTCATTCCTGTTCAAGGCTTTGAGCAGGGGGCTGATCCCCAGGGCCGGTCTCTCGTTAATGACTTTCTCTGCATAGCAGGTATTCTGGCTGGGCCAGTGTAGCAGGGCCCAGGCAAATGGAAATGGATTCGGATTCAGTCCATGGAGCTGGATACAGCCTCCAGCAAGCAAAACACAGTTCAGACACACAGTGGGGAATCAAATCACGACCCACTATAAGCACACAGCACATTCATATGTATGGAAATTCCACTGTACCAGGCAAATGGCTCTCTGGTTGCAATAACCAAGTCTCTGCACAATCCGGAAGTTCAGCAGTAGCTGGAAGTCCTGACAGGCCGATCGCATTCAGCAAATCTTCGGTCTTCTTCAGGTTAAAGCCTGGTCACAATTCAGTGGCTTAATTCGCTCTCCAAATTCAGATTGAGTCTGGAAAAAAAGCACAAGTTCCCTCTCAGGAACAGCAGGCAGAGCATGCAAGCCAAACTCAGGCCTTTCCACAGTTCTCCCATGCAAATCCTCTATGGATTTGCTGCTCGAACTATCTCGAGCTGTTGCTTCTTCACTTCCCAACTCAGATCTAACTGAAACTGCAAGCAGTGTGGGACTTTCCCCAAGATCCAAAAAGTTTGGTTGGCTGATCTGTCTGTCAGTCACAACAAGGGCTCCCCCTCCATGTTATTTTAGGCGCAAAAAGCCCAAAACTACAATTCCTACAAGTTTTGGCCCCACCAAGCCCCTGTAGGCAGGCTCCATTTTAGAGTCCCAAATGTACTGATTGGCCCATTCTGCAGTCCAGGACCAAGATGATGGAAACAAACAGAACTGTCCATGCTGCAAAGAAGGCAGGTTAGAATAAACAGCAATATTATTACTACTCTAACAAAAGATCAGCAAACAAGTACATCTTCTAACAGAGCTCCCTCTCAGATTAATTATGGCTACAATCCGGGCAGCTCTTTAAGAGGCAGTACACAGAGGCTATACAGGCACTCGCTGGCAATACATTTAAACTGCTAAAACACAAAACATAGCTTGGCAGTGAGCATTTAGACAAGTTCAAGGAAGACTTTTCGGGCACCCCCATTTGTAGGGGGGAGGTTACACTACTAATAAGCCTTTTGGTTCCAAAAGTGGTCCAGCACAATCCTTGTTGGAAAACAACCCAAAAGAGTTAGATTCTGTGAGCGAGACACGTGGCACATCCCCTTTCCCTAGCCCTATAAGTGATCCATTCCCAGGTGCTGGTGCTGGTGCATCAGATTAAGATAGCGTCAAAAAGAGAACCATGGGTGCTACTGCGCCATGCAAGAGGAGTAAGGGGCATTGTAGTAAAGGCACTGTTACTAAGGGAACCAAAATAGTTGGTTGTGTCACCCTGAGAGGCACTGAAAGGATGAGTACTTATGCATTCAATGTGCCATTCTCCCAATCATCATCTCACGAGTCAGACTCCAGCATGGACATAACAGTGGTAGCAACTTTGTGCCCAGCAACCCCTAGTCTGAGTAATCTGATTCTGATACTAGTGAGGTAGTGCAGGAGAAAATTTAAAGACATTCTGGAGATGGGTCATCAGGTGGGAACAACCAAACAGGAGATGGCGACAAGGAAGATCCTCTTGTCCACCCTGCTGACACTGTTATTTTAGAGAAGGAAAACAATGATGATGACAGGACTCACGATGTAAGCACCACTACTAGTTCTACGGAACAGCTATTTAGGCCTGGGGGTAAAACTAAAAAGGCCACCTATTGGGTCTGGAATTACTATCGTATTGACTCCCACAGTATCTATCATGCAGTTTACACTGTTTGTAAAACAGTGTCAGCAGGGGGAGCTAGGAAAATCACCTCAACATCTACATTGATAAGACACTAAGGCCAGATATTCAAAAGGTTGCGCCATGCTTAATGGGGTTCTTGTCTCGCACAAGTCCAAGTACTCCATTCTGCGATATTCAAGTTAACCGCAAGTTGAATGCTCCACTCTGACCACTTGCGGTGGCGCAAGTTCCACTTCGCCATGCACAGTGGCTGTGGTCGGGGGGTGATATTCAAAGAAGTTGCTCAAGGGCACAACTCCTTTGAATATCGCTCTGGCCACACCCCTGCGCAACTATTTTGTGCAGCGCAAGGGCTTGCTTCACAAAATAGCGCAGTTTGAATATCTGGCCCCAAGAGAATGCACCCAATGGTATTTGCAAAGATGTAATGCCACTGTGTGAGACAGAGGATGAGGCATTGGATGACAGGGGCCTAGACCATTCTTCTTCCATAACCAAAACAGGTGGAATTGCCAATTATTTTTCGTAGCCCTCAGCCAAAAAAGCCAAGCATGTAATTCACCATCACCATCAGGCACTCTAGCATCTGACAGTTCCCTTCCATTTAATTTATTTGGTCCGCTCTTTTCAGAGCAGAGAAGACCCAAAACTGAAACAGTTAACCATGCAACAGTCAATTCAAAGGGCATGTAAACATGAACCCAATCACCCAGCTGCCCACAAATTAAATAAGGCCATAGCAGAAATGATAGCACTAGACCTATATCCCTTGTCTTTTGTTGAGTCTGTTGGTTTATGTAGATTGCAGTACCACAATATCAAGTACCATCCAGGAAATACTTTGCCACAAAAGCAGCACCAAATTTGCATTGGAGTTGTGTGAGAAAGTGATGCAGCCCTTGAAGCTGCCATAAATTCATGTTCCAACTAAAATGTGGACTAGCAGCCAAACTGCAGACTACATGACCATCACTGGTCACCGGGCCTCCTTCCATGATTCCTCTGCCTCATCCTCTGTCTCAGACTCAACCAGGACATTTAAGAAGCAAGCTGCTTTGTGTAGTACTAATTTTGAGTCAAAAGATCATACTGAAGTGAACCTCTTGCAGGAGCTAAGAAGACACTTTGCTGAATGGTTCACTCCTCAAAGACTTTCTCCAGGATTTGTCATATCCAATAACGGGACTAATATTGTACCTGCTGTGAAGGATGGTGGGTATATGCACATACCTTGCTTTGCTAACACCCTCAGTCTCATAGTGCATGATTTTCTCTGGGATGACAGAAGCATTCAGAATGCCCTTAGGGCTGTGCACAAGATCTGTGGACATTTCAGCCATTCCATCAAAGCATACAAAATATTGCAGCAGCGGCAAAAGGACAGTAACCTTCTACAACATTAGCTAAAGCAGGAGGTAGATACCAGGTAGAATTCCACCTTTTATATGGTACAATGACTCCTAGAGCAGCATAGATAAGTGCATCAGTACACAATGGATCACTCTATAGGAAAGGGGATGTGTGAGAAAAGCAAAAAAAGCAGAAGGCAAAATTTCTGGAGGAAGGTACTGTGACTTCACTTGTATAAAACCTGAGTATGTCTCTTGAAATGGACCCCAGAATAGAAATGATGTTACAATATGAACGTTATACTCTCACCACCATGTCAGACCCTTGATTTAAGGCTACCCTGGCTTCCCCCCTTCCCTCTGGCATCACAGAAAGCAGCACATATAAGGACCATCTCACTGAAATCGTCTCAAATGAAATGGTGGACACTATTTCATCACAACAACCTCTTGAGCATACACTCTCCCAGACATCACTACCAGTAAAAGGTGCATCCACTGTGAAAGATCAAGATGAAGACGAGGGCATTTGGTCAGAGCTGCAAGAAATTGATGAGAAAAGTACTTGTTCCAGTGTTTTCCAAGGACATACTGCTGCCAGTATGGTGGAAGACTATCTAAAAGACCCTAGTGAAATATCTATATGGGATGACCCTCTGAAATATTGGCAGAGTAAGAGAAAACTCTGGCCAGCATTGTACAAAATTATCATTTTTTACTTGAGTTGCCCTCCCACTAGAGTCTATTTGGAGAGAATCTCTAGCACAGTTGGTAGTATTTCTTCTGACCTACAAAACTATTTGTTACCTAAAAATGTTGAACGCCTTACATTTCTGAAGGTAAATCTTAATCTTTTCAGTGGATGCACTTCTTCTCTAAAATATCACACTGATCCTGACAGTGATGAAGAGGTGCCAGTATGCATTAATGATGAAGATTAATAGACCATTGTGTCACATGGGTGATTAGCTGCTGCTGATGTCTGTAAGGTCACAGGGTAAAAATACTGCAGAAAATTACACCAATATCCTGAAGTGTGACTGAAACAAAGACACAACATATACAACAACACTAATGTTACTCTTCTTTATTGCACCAATTTCTTTTTCTCAGCAAGGGTCTAACTTCTCTAAACTTCACTGCACTGGGCTTTTCTGCACAAAGTGATCTTCTTTGTCAAGTCATGTACATCTCCAGCCATTTAAGTTGTTGTCAGCAATTCATTCTCCAAAAACAAAAAAATAAAAAACATATTACAAAAAGTTAAAAAGTAAAACATCTTGAACCTGATTTTCAAAGGGATGCTACAAAGACACATAGTGCGCCAATCCACGGCTGCGGTAACCTCCAGGTGCATCAGAGGCCATGCACCCTATTCTAGAAAAAAGAGGGTCCCTGTACCAAAGTCCAGGGAATTGCCACAGTCTCAATCTTGTGTCAAACCTTTGGCGCATCAGAGGGGTTTGATAGAGGGTCCTGTCAAGCCCCGCCCCCCCAGATGGCACAACCCTTGCTCAGAGCTGCGATGTTGGGGGGGTGAGACAGGCTACATTGTACACAGCAGCTGGATCAGTGGGAGTGCCAGTGGTGAGTCATAGGGGCATGATGAGCTGTGGGAGGGTCCTCTGGTGGCACATGGGAAGGCATGCCCTGGATGGGAAACACAGCCACAGAGTGCAGTGTGCAGTATTCTGCCACAGATCATGTCTTGGACCTCTGATACTACCAGCCCTTGCCAGTCGCCCGCATCATGCTACCATCCTGACAGGGGGTGACTGACCATGGCAGCACAACATGAAGGGATGGCCATGGTGGGGCACATGCTCCAAGCAGAGCTACCTGTCCTGATGCACAGCCACAGGTACCGGAAGAGTGACAGCAGGTGGGATGGGCACCACAAGTGGCAGATGCTATCCCGAGTTCCAGCTGTCAGCATGTCAGGGCATGTGTGCACTGTGGGTCAGCTGGCAGGGGTGGCAACATTGGGGGTCTAGGATACAATCAGTGGCAGCATACTCCCCATGGTCACTTCATGGCTATGTGTCACTGTCCAGGGCATACCTGCCCCGGTGCTATCAGTGTTCCTTCCTACACCCCGCCATGCCCATTCCACCTAGCACTGCCACCCCCACTGGTCCTGCTGCACTGTGCCACACAGCCTGCCCTGCCAACATGGCTTATGCCAGCCACCCGGTGCAAGGGCTGTTAGACCAGCACATGGCTGGTCTAACCTCAGCACTGGGTTGTGTCCACAGTGGGGCTTCCAAAATCTCAAATACTGTAAGGGGATTCTACAGTCCTGCTGTGGTGTAAGTCCCCTTGTGACCTGCTGCACCAGCACTTCTGACACAGGAGTGGTGCAGGGCAGCTTCAGTACAAGGCATTCCAATTTTGACACAGCCTGTGTTAAAAAATTGGGACTGCCACAAACTTTGGTGCAAGGTGCCACTTCCATCAAACCCTTTTGGTGTAGACACCTTGTGCCAGATTTCGGTCTTTTAAAATTGGGCACCTTCTCTTCGTGTGTGTGTGCACGGGGTTAGAGGGAGCAGCTTGTATCAGAGTGCATGTGGAATGAAACTGTAAATTAACATCAAGTAGGGGAATTAGATTCATGTAGAGCCACCCAAGCCAGCCTAAACACTGCTAAAATTAAGGCCAATATAAAATCATGTAGAAAGCAAGCAGATGCATATAGTATATCCTTATTATACAGTATTAAATTAATACTGTATAATCAGGGTATACTATGGGCATCTGCGTGCATTTTGCACAGCAATGCAAATAGGGCTAGGTTGGTTAGCTGGCTAGGGTTTATCTTTTGCCTTTGTCTTGCACACTGGGAGGTAACTCAAAAGCACACTCACATAATTTAAGATTGAAGAAGTCGAATTGACATTTGGCATTTATAATATAATTGCACGTAATTTAATACTATTAATTTGTTGGCAGTGCAGTCATGAATGCCAAATGTCAGTTTGTCTTCTTCTTCAATCTTAAAATTACATGCAATTGTAAATGTCAAATGTCAAGTTCATCTTCTTTAATCTTAAAATGCATGCAGTTATACATGCCAAATGTTGATCTGCCTTCTTCTTCAATCTTAAATTAAGTGCAATTATAAATGCCAAATTCTTCTTCATCAATCTTAAATCATGTAGTAGGCTGGTAGTATAGCCTAGAGGTTAGAGGAATGAGGTGTGAACGAGCTTGGTACATTCAGTAGACCAGAACTAAGTTTGATACTCACAACCTCCACTTGCATACTGTGTGATTCTGAGTAAGTCACTTAACCGCCCAGTGCTCCCAGGTCACCCCTGAAAACAGGCACTTGTGCCTAGTGGGTCTTACTCGGTTACCAAAGACTAAAAAAAAAAAAATTACATC
The DNA here is from genome assembly GCA_016271365.2 of Neoceratodus forsteri. NCBI lineage: Eukaryota > Metazoa > Chordata > Ceratodontiformes > Ceratodontidae > Neoceratodus > Neoceratodus forsteri. Next base: position 341,052,648 of record CM057449.1, read on the forward strand.
CATGTGCTTATGATTTGCCTCCCACAATGTGCGAGACAAAGGCAAACTATAAAACCTAGCTAGCTGAGCAACCCAGCCATATATGCATTGTTGCACAAAATGCACATGGTAATTTTTTCATAGTTTTCTTACTGAAAAATGTAACCAAAGCCAAACTCAAACCACTGGCTCTTCTTGTACTTTCTTAATAAAAAATCCACTTGTGGAATTTAACACAGACATTCTTAACCAGTAACTACTGCACTTGTGTAGTTGTCTGAGTCGACATGAATATCTAACCAAATACCACTGGTCTTCTTTTTCTTGTATTCTCTATGCAAACAATCCACTTGTAAAAGTTTTATTTTATTTTTTTATCATGAAAATTTGTATTTACTTTCAGCAAAAAAACACCAAATATAGTATACAGACAGAGTAAGCTATACAAAATCCATTACAAAAGCAAAAATATGGACAACAAGCAGCAGTACAGATTCCAGTGCTAGAGCCTTGAATCAGATGTATTCCAAAGTGGCTTGCCAAACACATAATGTGCAATGAGCTAGTGTGGGTACTAACAATACACTTCAAATGTTTTAGAAACATTTTTGTAGCTAAATGGTTGTAATTGTCTCAGCTTGACTTAAAAATTAAACCCAATTCCATTAACTCTTCTTGATTTTCTCGTATCTGCGAATGGAAACAAACATTAGATTCTATCTATAATGTTAGAAATGTAAAACTATCTGAGGCATTTGCTTGCTTTGCTACATTTTTTAATTGGCCTTAAAGTTACTCTGACTTCATAAGGGTGGGTGGGTGGACAGGTTCCAAATATACAGTTTAATTCCACATGCTACTGTTTGGTTGTTTCCCATGCAGGTTGGTCAGAAAACAACACTTTTTAAACAGTAGGATGTAGTGCATCTGAGGCAACGGACCCCCTTTTAATGCTGCTGCCACTTCAGAACTTCGGGACAGCAGGTTTTAAGAAAATGGGAGAATGCCTAAGGGAAAGCCTGGCAGGGATAGGAAAACTGGCAAGAGTCAAGGAAAGGTGGGCAAAAATAAAACTGGGAATTAAGCAAGCTACAAACCTGTGTGTAGGGTAGGTGAGCAATGGCAAAAGAAAAAGAGACCACTATAGTTCTCAAAGGAAGTAGTAGAAAAGGTAAGAGCAAAAAAAAAAAAGAGCATTTAGAACATATAAAAAAAACAGAAGGAGGGGGATAGAGAAGCTTACCAAGAGAAACAAAGGGAGGCAGGGAAGGCAATTGGAAACACAAAGGCACATAGGAAAGAACTGCCAAGGCAGTGACAATGGGAGATAACAAATCTTTTAGATACACAAGTGAAAAAAGAAGGACGGGGGATGGGTGATGGTAAGACTGAAAGGGGAAAGGGAGGTAGTGTGGAGGAAGACCACCCAAAAGCAGATTTATTAAACAACTATTTCTGTTTAGTATTTACGGTGGAGGGTGAAGGAAATGTGCCATGGGTAAAGGGCGAGTGTATAAATGGATGGAAAGTATACACAAAACCATTTACAGTTGAAAGAGTGCTTAGGGAACTATCAAAGATAAAAGTAGACAAAGCAAATGGGCCAGAGAGGGTGCACCCCAGGATAATGAGGGACCGAAAGAGAAGCTAGTTGCACCTCTGACAGCCCTTTTAACATGTCATTAAAAACAGGCGAAGTACTGGGGGACTGGAGGAGGGCAGATGCAGTCCCACTTCACAAACGTGGAAATAGGGAGGTGGCAGGAAATTACAGCCCAGTCAGCCTGACATCGGTGGTAGGTAAGGTAATGGAAACATTATTAAAGGAAAGAATTGGGGGAATACCTAGTTACCAAAAACCTGCAGGATCAGAGGCAGCATGGGTTCACAGGCAGGAGGTCCTGCCAGACAAATCTGATTGAGTTCTTTGATTGGATGAGCAGGAAAGTGGATCAAGGGGGAGCAGTGGACATGGCCTATCTGGATTTCAGCAAGGCCTTTGACATCGTTCCACATAGAACATTGTTAAACAAGTTGGGAAGCTTAGAAGTAGGTCTTAAGGTACTAAAATGGGTGGAAAATTGGCTAGGCAATAGGAGTCAGAAGGTGGTGATAAAAGGCAGTCACTCCAAAGCAGGCAAAGTGACCAATGGAGTACCACATGGATCAGTACTAGGGTCAGTCCTCTTCAGTGTCTTCATCAGTGGCATTGCAGAACAGATGGAAGGGAAAGTATGCTTGTTTGCAGATTACATAAAACTGTAAAAAAGCAGACACACCAGGAAGAGTGGAAAAAATGAGATGTGATCTAGAAAAGCTGGAAAAATGATCAAGGGCTTGGCAGCTGGGTTTAAACACAAGAAAGTGCAAAATAATGCACTTGGAACATAAGAACCCAAGGGCAACATACCAACTGGGAGTAGAGGTATCAACAGTTACAAAGCAGGAAAGGGACCTGGGAGTGATAATTTCTGATGACCTGAAGGTAGCGAAGCAGTGTGACAAAGCAGTGGGGAAGGCTGGAAGGATGCTGGGTTACATAGGAAGGGGAATCACCAGCAGAAGGAGGGCAGTAATAATACCCCTATACAGATCACTGATTAGGCCACACCATGAGTACTGTGAAAAGTTCTGGATGACCCACCTCCGTAAAGACATAGAGAGAGTGGAGGCAGTAAAAAGGAGGGCAACCAAAATGGTGCCTGACCTATATCAAAAGCCATATAGGATAAGGATCAAGGAACTTAACATGTACTCCCTGAAGGAAAGGAGGGAAAGGGGGATATTACAGAGACATTTAAATACCTCAGAAGCAAAAACAAGGTACAGGAAGGAGGCATTTTCCACAGAAAAAGATGCTCAAGGACAAGGAGTCATGCTATAAGGTTAGAAGGGGGAGACTCAGAGGAAATGTGAGGAAGTACGTCTTCACGGAGAGAGTAGTAAACGCATGGAACAGCTTACCATTGAGGGGGCAGAAATGGTGACAGGGTTCAAGAATGCGTGGGATAGACACATGAGGGATCTTAGCAGTGGGGGTGAGACCATAGAGCAAATAGGGTCTTCTGCAACACTATAGGTAGGGAAAATAGGGCAGACTGTGTGTGCCATCAGGTACTTATTTGCTGACAGATTCTATATTTCTATGTTTTCCTTCAATTATACATGTAGGCTGAATCAGGAATATCCACATCCTTTGCAAATCCAAATCCAAACTCAACCTGGAACTGGCAAATCCAAAACCAACTCCAGATTCACCCTGGCATGTCCCATCCCTAATGGGAATACTACTAAAGGAAGGGATTGTGGAATATCTGAAATCCGGCAGGTTACAGGATCTGAGGCAGCACATATTAACAGGGGGAAGGTCATGCCAAACAAATCTGATGAGATTTGTTTGACTGTGAGCAAGGAGCTAGATCAGGGAGAATCGGTGGACGTGGCCTACCTGAATTCTAGCAAGGCTTTCAACACTGTTCCTCATAGGAGACCGGTAGTCAAGCTGGGTAGCTTGGGGGTGGGAAAAGCCTGGGTAAGAAATTGGTTAGGGGATAGATGACAGAGAGTGGTGGTAAATAAAGTTTGCTTTGAGAAAGGTAGGGCGACCAGCTGGGTACCTCAGGGGTCAGTGCTGGAATCAGTCCTCTTTAATGTCTTTATAAGTGATATGGCAGAGGAGCTGGAAGGTAAGGTCTGCTTCTTTGTGGATGACAGCAAGATTTGCAACAGAGTGGACGCTCCGGGGAGGGGCCAGTGTTGCAGATGTTAACGTGGGAGGCCACCTGGAGATCAGTGATCACCGTATTGTGTGGTTCAAAATAAGTAAGTGTGGCAGAATCGAATCACACAAAAGTGACAGTCCTAGACTTCAGGAGGGCCAATTTTAAAAAGATGGGGGAATGCCTCAGGGATACCCTGGCAGGAGGGGAGGACTTGGTGGAGTGGAAGAACAGTGGGCAAATCTCAAAGGAGGGATAGAAAAGGCAACACACCTCTGTGTCAGACAAATAAAAAAAAGCAGGAGGAAAAAGAGACTGCTATGGTTCTCAAAAGAGGTGGCCAGGAAGGTACTGTAAGACCAGAAAAGCATTCAGGATGTATAAGGAGACAAGGAAAGAAGAGGATAGAGAGGTGTATCAGAAGAAACAGAGGGAGGCAGGGAAAGTAATTAGGAGTGCAAAGGTGCAAACGGAGGAGAAAATAGCCCAGGAAGTGCAGAAAGGGGACAAGGTATTTTTCAGATATGTAAGCGAAAAGAGAAAGACCAGGGGAGGGATAGTAAGGCTTAGGAGGGAAGGAGGAGAGTGCATGGAGGGGGAGCAGGAAAAACACCTTGAACAAATACTTTTGTTCAGGGTTTACTGAGGGAGGGGGATGGTGAGGGACCACAGATAAGGGCCAGGAGCACTGAAGGATGGGAGGTGGACACTAGTCCATTTACAGAGGAGAGGGTCATGAAGGAACCCACAAATCTGAAAGTGGACAAGGCACTGGGACCAGACGGGGTGCATCCTAGGATACTGAGGGAGCTCAGGGAAGAGCAGGCCGCACCTCTGACAGCCCTGTTCAGCCTTTTACTGGAGATCGGTGTGGTTTCAGAGGACTGGAGAAGGGCAGATGTAGTGTCACTTTGCCACTTCACAAAAGTGGGAGCAAAGAGGACGCTGGCAATTACAGGTCAGTCAACCTGACTTTGGTGTTGGGAAAATTAATGGGCCCTCTACTTAAGGAGAGGATTGAAATATCTTGAATCCAGTGGCCTTCAAGATCTGAGGCAGCATGGATTCACTGGGGGAGATCATGTCAAACAAATCTGATAGATTTCTTTGACTGGGTGACCAGGGAATTAAATCAGAGGACAGCAGTTGTTATGGCTTACCTAGATTTTAGTAATGCATTTGACACTGTTCCATATAGGAGATTCATAAACAAGCTAGGAAGCCTAGAAGTGGGTCCAAAAGTGGTAAACTGGGTGAGAAATTGGTTGGGGGACAGGAGACAGAGGGTGGTGGTAAATGGAGTTCACTGGTTGGGGCACTGTGATGGAAGAAAGCAACATGTACAACACATACTATCTGTAATCCAGAGCCGGGGGACTCAGTCCAAGACAGAAAAGTCAACAAAGCAATCAGATGATAACACTTTAGATTTAGCTGTTGTTGCAGGGAGCTACCCTGATGTTTACTCACGATACCCAATACAGGACACAGACAGGATGAAATCGAGACAGCAGGTTGTTAAACTGGAGTGCCAGGAGAAGCAGGGCCCACACAAATCACCGAGCCGTCGTTCCTGCTTAAAGCATGAGCAGGGAGCTTATCCCCAGGCAGACCTCTCATCAATGGCTTTCTCTGTGCAGCGGGTAGTCTGGCTGAACCAGTGTGGCAAAGCCCAAGCCCAATGGAGATGAATATGGACTCAGTCCATGGGAGCGGGATGCAACCTCCAGCAAGCAGAACACAGTTCAGCACACAGTGGGGAACCAAATCATGACCCACTAATAGCACACAGCACATTTACATGTAAGAAAGTCTACTGTACCAGGCAGATTGCTAACTGGTCGCAATTACAAAGTCTCTGCACAAACCAGGAGTTCAAAGGTGGCTGGAAATCCTGATAGGCTGATCGCATTCAGCAAATCTTCAGCCTTCTTCAGGTTAAAGTCTGGTCACAGTTCTGTGGCTTAAATCTTCCTCACAATTCAGATTCAGTCCCAATAAACTTCAATTTCCCTCTCTGGGACAGCAGGCAGACATGCAGGCCAAAACGTCGCCCTTTCACAGTTCTCCTGCATAAATCTATGCAGGATTACTGCTCGACTATCTCGAGCTGTTACTCCTTTTCACTTCCCAACTCAAACTGAAACTGCTGCAAGCAGCCTGGGACTTTCCCCAGGATCTAAAAGGTTCGGTTGGCTGATTCCTCTGTCAGTCACAACAAGCACTCCCCCTCCAGGTTCATTTAGGCACTAAAAGCCGAAAAGTACAATTCCTACAGAATTTTGCTCCCACAAAGCCTCTGGGGACAGGCTCCATTTTAGAGTCCCCAAAGGTACTGATTGGCCATTTCAGCAGTCCAGGACCAAGATGGTGGAGATAAACAGAAATGTCCATGCTGCAAAGAATGCAAGTTAGACAAACTGCAATATTATTACTATTCTAACAAATGATCAACAAACAAGTACATCTCCTAACAGAACTCCCTCTGCACTAATAACGATGGCAGAATGGAGCGATTATTTGGCAGCCCGGGCCGAACTCGAGCATAGAAACACCCAGCCTCCTCCCAGATTAATTATGACTGCAATCCAAGCAGCTCTTAAAGAGACAGTACACACAGCCTATACAGGCACTCTCTGGCAATACATTTAAACTGCTAAAATGCAGGACACCAGCCTGGCAGTGAGCATTTAGGCAAGCTCAAGGAAGACTTTTTGGGAACCCCCATTTATAGGGGAGTTACACCCTTCCCTATCTAGAGAAAATTTGGAGTCCGTGTTAAGCCTATACCATCACACTATTGAAAATGCAATATAAACTAGACATATATGACATTAGCATCCTATGCATATACTATCTGATACATCAGTTAACATAAACTTGTCACATTACTGTACATTTCAACATACTTCACAATACTATATCCGTACTGACAATACTTATGCATGTTTCATACAGGTAATACTGATTTCACTATGATGAACATACTTTGAACATCACTATACTAATTCATGTAATAACATCTTGTACATTAAACAGTGTAAGCGAGACCCTTCCCTATCAGCTAACTTGGGGCTGGATGGGCAGGGGCACCATGGTGAGAGGGAAGAACAAGTAACCTGGAGTTGGCCGTCAGGTTCAATTTGAGCAGTGAGCTTGGTGAGACATAAACCCCTTTGTGAACCACATTGAGAGGCCAATTCACTGGCCTCCAAGGAGAATCATAACTGAAGTGCAATACTGACTTAACAGCTCAGCCAGTCTATCTGGGGGAAACAGCCACAATCTCTATACTTTCAGCACTAACTCTGGAGCTTTCATCATTCATGAAGGGTGCCTCTGCACAGATGGGAATGTCCAAACTAGCAACACTGTCAGCTCCTTGCTCTGTAGGCTCTGTTTCCACAACACTTGGCTCATTTAGAGAAGGTTCTGGCACAACTGGGCTTTGTAGCACTGAACGGGGGCTGTCAGCACTGTCATGTTGTTGTTCAAGTTCTGGTGTGTCACCAGAGAGACTCAGACCATCAGCTCCTTCTTCAGGCAAGTCACACAGTTCCACTAAACACAGGGAGTCTGCAGCCTCAGACGTGATACTTTGCACTTCACTTTCAGGGAGCATTGGCTTCAAGGATGAAGCTGGGGGGTTAGGCAGTCCAGAAGGCCCAGCTTCATCTCCACGATTCTGCATAGGATTTCCATGAAACAACTGACTCAGTTCATAGGAGGGATAATAGGCATTATCATAGTCACTTTCATCAGGGGTGGACTGACAGTCACTATCATTCAGGGCCTGCTGCGGGGGAAACCTTTAATCTGTAACTACTGGGGTAGGTTGACTCTGTCTCTTTTTTGCAGCAGCACAAGTCACTGGCCCAGGGCAGGCAATGTCTGCTGGTTCAGCCTCAATAATAACTTGGCCAATAGGCAGCAAGTGGTTACGGTGCATGGTCTTGACAGCTTTGGAGTTATTCTCTGGGTGTACCTTGTACACTGGTAGATCATCCAACTTTCCAAGTACTACATGAGGAAGATGGTGCCACCTTTCAGCAATTTTGTGCTTGCCATGTAGTACCAAATTATAACAACACACAGTCTCCGGGCTGTAGCTCTTGAGTCTTTACTTTCTTATCATGCCTCTCTTTGCTGGTGAGATTTCTCTTGACGGCCATTGTCTGGGCCAGTTGATATGCATGGTTCAATTGAGCTTTCAGTTTCTGTACATACTGCAGGTAGTTCTCGGCTCTGACCCCATCTGGAGAGACCCCAAAGCAAACATCAACTGGCAGTCAGGCCTCCCTCCTGAACATGAGGCGGTAGGGGGAGAACCCAGTAGCATCATTTTTGGTGCAACTGTGTGCATGTACCAAGGTGCTAATCTGCTGGCTCCACTTATGCTTGTCTTTTGGATGGAGGGTGCCCAGCATGTCTAGAAGGGTGTGGTTAAAATGTTTTGGTTGAGGGTCCCCCTGTGGGTGATAAGGGGTGGTTCTTGACTTCCGCACCCCCGACAGAGAGAGCATTTCTTTGATTAGCTGACTTTCAAAGCCTCTGCCTTGGTCAGAGTGGATCCGCTGAGGGGCACCATAGTGGCCGAAGAATTTTTCCACTAGCATCTTGGCCATGGTAGAGGCTTTTTGATCTTTAGTTGGAAAAGCTTGTGCATACCATGTGAAATGATCTGTAACCACTAACACATTGACAATATTCTGTTGATCAGGTTCTAAACACAAACAATCTATGCAGACCAGTTGCATGGGGGTACTGGTAGTGATATTGACAAGGGGGGAAGTCTTCTGAGGCAGGGCTTTTCTTTGGAGGCAACAACTACAGGTCTTTAGATGGTGCCCAACATCAGCCCCCATTTTGGGCCAGTAGAATCGAGATCATACCAGGTCAAGAGTCCTGTCAATACCGAGGTGCCCTGTGATTGTGGAGGGACCTCAGTACCAAGTGTTTAAATGCCACGGGCAGGACCAATTGTTGCTTCTCTACTTGACTACTATGATGTCTCTCTGTATAACAACTGATTGAGTAACTTCAATCTGGGGCCTTCTTTAAACAATAGGACAGTTTGCAAGTCAGGGGAATGCAACTTAGACACATCTTTCCCCACATGCAGGGCATTAAGTATGGGTTGAATCATAGGATCTTGGGATTGAGCCCACTGAACACTGTCATTGTCAAGTTGAGGTAGTACACTAATATCTAGAGCAGAGAAATGGCAATATGCAGCTTGTATGCAGGTATCAGGAGGGCCCATGCAATCTATTAGACAGTCCACTGTGTCTGCAGACATCTGTTCATCTCTGTCAAACTTTTGGAGCAATGCTCGGATGTCAGGTTCAGACATCCTGATCCAATCACTCTTGGAAGTGGGCCTTTGTGACAGGGCATCAGCATCAATATGGTTCAGTCCTAGTTTGTATTCGACAGCATAATCATAGGTTGATAAGGCAGAGAGCCACTGGTGCCCAGTGGCATCAAACTTAGCTGAAGTCTGTACATAGGTCAATGAGTTATTGTTGGTCTTCAGCAATATCTTTGCCCCATAGAGGTTCTCATGAAACTGATCAATGATGGCCCATTTTAGGGCAAGGAGCTCAAGCTTGTGCACAGGATAGTTTCGCTCTGATGCGGTCAAACTCCTGCTGGCGAAAGCTGCTGGTCACAAACCATCCTCGGGGTCTTGATACAGCACAGATCCTAGGCCCTGCAGACTAGCATCCGTATGTAGCACATAAGGCTTGGTAGGGTCAGCATAGGTGAGAATGGCGGCATGGGTGAGCTGGTATATGACTTCGTGGAAGGCTGCTTCACATTCAGGTGTCCAGCGGGGCCCAAAAGATTCACCTGCGTGGAAGTACACTTTCTCTGATTCTTTGACAGCCTCTTTCTTGCATTTACAGTTGATAGGGGGTAACCCTGGGTAAGATTCAGGAGTGGGTGAATCACCTTTGAATAGTCTTTTATGAACCTGCAGTAGTAGTCACAGAACCCCAGAAAAAAGTTGTATCTCTTTCAATTTATAGGGCTGGGGCCAAGTAATCAGTGACTCAGCCTTACTGTCTCTATTTCTTCTGCAGATACTATGTGCCCCACATACTTCACTGAGGTTTGAAAAAAATGGCACTTGTCGATGGACAGCTTGAGGTCGAAAGTCTTCCAATTAGTCTAGCACTTTAAACAGTCAGGTCTCATGCTCCTCTAATGAGCGTCCAAACACAATGACATCATCTAGGTACACAAGACATTCCAGCAAGTTCATATCTCCAACTGCACGTTCCATCAGTCACTGAAAAGTGCCCGGGGTGCCCAAAATCCCCTGTGGCATTCTCAGGAATTCATAGAACCCCCAAAGGACAGATAAAGACTGTTTTCTCATCATCCTCTCGGGCCATCGGACTCTGGTACTATCCACTGCCAAGATCCAATAGTGAGAACCGTTTTCTCCCATTCAAACAATCCAGGGCAGCTTGTATACAGGGTATGGTGTACTGATCTGGGATGGTCCACCGGTTCAGGGTTTGATAATCAACACACATCCTCATGGACCCATTCTTCTTACACACAAGCACAATGGGAGAGGCATATGGGCTCCTTGATTATTGTATAATGCCAGCAGCGAGCATTTTCTGCAGGTGCCTCCTAACATCATCTATGTCCGCTGGGGTGAGGCATCGGGATTTCTCTCAAAATGGCAGGTCATCATGCAGGTGTATGTGGTGCTCTGTACCCTGGACACACCCCACATCCCATTCTTTTAACGAAAACACTTGGCATCTCTGAGTGAGTTCCTTGCTAATTCTAGCCTTCCATTCAGCTGGCAATGGGGAATCACCAAAGTTGAATATATCTGGGGTTACGCTTTCCTTTTCACCAGAGTACTTGATGCTGGGTAATACAGCAGTGTCTGTGCAGTGCAGTGTACTGTAGTTAGGGCACACCCTCTGTTCAACCAGACCTCCCAATCTGACACATTCCGAATCTGGACCATCACTCGTCATGCATAGGCATGGGCACGGGCAGGCACAATGCTGGGCTTAACCAATAATCCCTCTAGCAGCTTTCCATCACCTGGTACATCCAACATTAATATTTTATTTTTCACTTCCTTTCTAATGTGAACCTCTACCTGAATGGTGTACTGAGCATTGGGAGAGAATACCAGAGAATCAGGATCTTTCTTCCACACAGTCCCCACTGGCTCATCTCCACTGGCTTCGGAAGTCCGTTTTTGCAGATCACAGACTCTCTTTATCAGGGCTTGGATTCTCAGTGTCCCCCCAGTCCACTTCCCTTGTTTTTCATGACACAACTGTGCTAGTCTTGTAGACATGTGGGTGCTGGTTCCAGTGAGCAAGGGAATTCCATCATGCAATCCAGTAGGAGGGCACACCAGCGCTAGTGTCTCTACTTGTTCATCTACACCAGTTACAGTCACAGGGAAAGACAACCAGAGCCAGACATATCCTAGGTAGGGATAAGACTTGTCACTCAGGCCCCACACATGCAAACATTCTAGAGATTGCAGTGACACATCAGATAAGTGTTTGTCATACCAGTCCTGGAATACAGTGGTCACTTGCGACCCGCTATTGAGCACAGCCCGAGCATGGATACCATTGACAGTCACAGAAGTCTCCATCAAAGGGCCCACTGTTCTGTACCAGTCTGGACAGTCAGTAGCAGAGGCCTGGGCAGATGATTTAGCCACAAAAAAATTTGAGTTAGGATTTCTCAGTCCTGCACTGTGGTCATTTCCGGTGCTCCTTGGCCATGGTCTCGATTTCCGAAGCTCCCCTTGAACTCTGTATACAGCTTTATCTTGGTCTTTTGGGGACCGGCATTCTCTCTTCATGTGCCCATCCTTCCCGTAATTATGGCAAAATATGCTTTCTGGGGTCTGGCATGTCCAAGACATCCCATTGGGAACTGAGGCGGGGGTACTATCAACAGAAAACCTTGGTTCCAACTCTGTCTGCGGTGTGGCGAGCATTTGGAGACATCTCATCAATTCTGTCACTTCCATAGTCAAGACATCAATTTTTGAGCTGCTGTCAGCAGGAGATGCCTGGGTGTGCACCCCCACCCCATAGCAGATGCAGTCGGATAAGGATCGGGGCCTGTATGCGCAGGAGTGGCCTTCATAAAGAGGCTGTATTTTGTTTCTCTGAACTCCCTCAGCAGTTCATCTCATGGCAGAGCATCCGTAGCAGTCCCTCTCTGGCTGGGCCCCCCGGGGCTGACATTTAGTTCTCAGATTCTGTCATGTGATTGCAGTGAAACCAGGCCATCAGTGACCGACCCCGCACCTGGAGCAGAGGATGCAGCAGCTATGACTGTGCAGGGCCCCAAAAAGCCTTCTCCTCCTCAACTTTCCATACCTCCTTCATCAACACAAGGAAGGGCAAGGGAACAGATTTCCTTTGATGCAGTTGTAATTTGAGCAACAAACAGCTGGAGTGCCAGGCAGAGCAGAGTATATGATCCAGTCTAACCCGGTCCACTTCACTAGAGGCCCAGCCTCCTTTCCGAAAAATAGTATGTAGGATTCCCTCTAATTGATCCATGTAGGCAGATAACAATTCCCCAGCTGTTGTCTAATATCTTTAAGTTTCCATTTCAAGGCCTCAACACTTGTGGTGCCCCCAAACACATTTTCAAGAGCGACTATGTACTCTTGGGCTTTGGCGTCAGCGTCAGAGGACCTCAGGGAGCGAAAAGTACGTAGGGCGGGTCTTTGGAGGCTTTCCCCCCAGGCAGGCACCTTTTTTCGGCCTCTGAGCATTGCTAGCCTTGTATCACAAGAGTAGCAGAGTCTATCCAGGTCGACTTCCCCATTAGAGGTAGGGCGGATGCCAGAGAATACCTTGAGCTTGCGGTAAGGGCCATGACTATGTGCTGGCTCAGAGGCAGGTACAGAAGTTGGTGAAAGAACAGGTGGCTGTGGCCGGTGTTGACAGTGCGGAGATAACACTCCCAGGTGGCAGGAATAATTTTTTTTAACTCCTCCACATTTTTGCCCTCCTCCAGTAACAACTTGGCAAACTTCTCTTCAAATGACTCAGATAACGGTGGAGGCTCATCCTCTAAGAGATCCTTACTATCTTTGGTTATCACACTCCAGGCGGCTGGGAACCCTTCTGGAGTGATATTCTGGGGCACCTTTGAACTGTCCAGGTGGTCGCTACACTTCACCAAGGCCATGAGAGTTTGGGCAGTTAAATCAGCCTGTAGACCCACCACTACAGCTTTTTCAAACATTCAACGTTAGAAAGTGCCCCTTCAACAGTATCCTTACTAATGCCCATAGGTATATCCAGTATTAGCAAAGCATTATGAGGGTCAATCTCTTGGCCCGTACACCACCCCACCAACTGGTGCACAGCCACTTCTGTTGGGGTAGCCATTTATGTTTGACAATAATTCATAATTTCGGCCACTAGAAGACACAAAATCCCAGCAGTGAGCCTTCAAGATGTAACCCCTAGGTGGTGCTATCTCAACGGGGCTACTACCCGCCTGCTTGGCTAGTAGCAGGTTATAAATACAGAAACTGGTGCCCACCCAAAGTCAGTTGTTAGTGGTCAAGTTTAACCTGGGCAATTATTCTCCGGGACACTGTAACCCCCCTCTTTCCCTTCTAGTGGCCTGAACAATATACAATAACCACTTTCACAACGACCCTTATTCACCATGCAATTACCCACACTGTTTGAATTTACCACCAGGGCTGGTTCCTCTAGCTCGACCCTGGGGACCTCCTGTAAAACAAGGTTATGCACAGCAAATAGCAACAGTACAGTACTCTTGGCACAAACTGAAACCACAGTCAGGTTAAATGCAAAAAGAGTTAGATCTGATTTATTCAGGGGACTTGTACAAGGGAGGGGCGTGATTAGGTTGATTCGCTTAAAGACTATATTAATCAGACAGTTATGCATGCACTTCAGAGTCCCTACACAGTTACATGTAACCCCTAGGTGGCACTATCCCAAGGGCTACTACCCCTGTCTGCTTGGTTACTAACAGGTTGAGGGGCCTAGGTCCAATGGCAGGTGCCCTCACTGCAATCATTTCGTGCACCTCTTAACCACTGATTTGTTCTCTGAAGCTCTCCTTGCACCCTGTATGCAACTTTGTCTGTGTCTTTTGGGGACCTGCATTCTCTCTTCATGTGCCCATCCTTCCCACAATTATAGCAAAACATATCTTCCTGAGATTGAGATGGTCAAGGCATCACACTGGGTGCCAGGGCGGGGCTACTTCCAACAGAAAACCTTGGTCCCGCCTCTGTCGGCGGTGTGGTGAGCATTTGGAGACATCTCAAAAATTCCCTTACTTCTATAGTCAAGACATCATGTTTTGAACTGTTATAAACATGAGGTGCCTGGGTGCCCCCACCCCATAGCAGATGCAGTCTGATAAGGATCAGAGCCTGTACTTGTAGGGGGGGGCTGCCTTCATAAGGAGACTGTTTTTTGCTTCCCTGAACTCCCTCAGCAGTTCATCCCAGGGCGGGACATCCATAATTGTCCCTCTTTAACTGGACCCCCTTTGGCTAACATAGGGGTCTCGGATTGTGTCATGAGATTTCAGTGATTCTGGACCATCAGGCATCTGACCCTGCACCTGGAGCAGGGAATGTAGCAGCTACAATTGCACAGGGCTCTGACAAACCTTCCTCCTCCTCAATTTCCCATACCTCCCTCATCAACACATGGAAAGGCAAGGGACTGGATTTCCTTTGATGCAGTTGCAATTTGAGTAACACCCAGCTGGAGTGCCAGGCAGAGCTGAGTATATGATCCAGCCTTACTCTGTCCACTTCACTAGAGGCCCAGCTCCTCTTCCGAAAAATGGTTTGTAAGACCCTCTAATCGATCCATATAGGCAGATAACAATTCCCCCGGCTGTTGTCTAACTTCTTTAAGTCTCCATTTCAAGGCCTCAACACTAGTGGTACTTCCAAGCACATTCTCAGGGGCGACTATGTACTCTTGGGCTTTGGCGTCAGGTTTAGAGGACCTCAGGGAGTGAAAGGTATGTTGGGTGGTTCCCTGGAGGCTTTCCCCCAGGCGGGCCCTTTTTTCGGCCTCCGAGCATTGCCAGCCTTGTACCACAAGAGCAGCAAAATGTATTCAGGTCTCCAGATCAACTTCCCCATTTAGAGTAGGGTGGACACCAAAGAATACCTTGAGTTTGCAGTAAGGTCCATGACTACTTGCTGGCTCAGGGGCTGGAGCGGGTGTGGATGTTGGGGGTGGTATGCCCCCAGGTAGCAAGAACAATTTCTTTAGGTCCTCCACAGTTTTCTCTTCCTCCGCAACAACTTAGCAAATTTCTCCTCAAAAGTTTCAGATAGTGGGGGGGCTCATTCTCCCTGGGGTCTTTACTGTCTTTAGTTATCACTCTCCAGACAGTGAGGGCTTCCCCTGGGGTACTAGTCTGTGGCACTTTAGAACTGTCTATAGGGTCCTTACGCTCTATTAGGGCCATGAAAGTTTGGGCGAGCAGATCAGCTTGTCGCCCCACCACCACAGGGTTTCGTAAACATTCGACCTTGGAAAGTACTCCTTCTACAGTGTCCACACTGGTACCCAGCGGGATATCCAAGATAAGTATAGCATTTTGGGGGTAGATCTCCTGCCCAGTATACCACCTCACCAACCGGTATACAGCCACTTCTGTTGGGTTATCCATTTATTTTTAACAGTAATTCGTAAATGTGGCCACTAGAGGACACAAAATCCCAGTGGTAAGCCTCCAAGATGTAACCCCTAGGTGGCGCTATCCCAAGGGCTACTACCCCTACCTGTTTGGCTACTAACAGGTTGAGGGGCCTAGGTCCAATGGCGGGTGCCTCTACCCAGAGGTCAGGGTTAATAGTGGTTAGACTAGCTCGAGTACAGCCCTCTGGGACACTGTGACCTCCCTTTGTTTCCACTAGTGGTCCACACAATACTCGGGAGTTACCTTCCCAATACCCCACAATTGCACACTTCTTACACATACAGTAACACTTACCCTCAGGACTGATGTCTTGCAGCACTTCTCTGAGGACCCCCTGTAAAACAAGGTTAGGCAATATACACAAACATAATGCAATGTCTTTTCTACATGTACTGACACCACAGACAGCATTTAGTTCAATAACAACAGAGAGGGCAGTAACAAGGAGGGGGTAATCAGGTTGATTTGGTTTGAAAATATTCAAATCACAGTACTGTGCATGCATATTGGGTCCAAAATGTCACTCTCTGGGTACCCAGGATGGCAGGGGGCAAGCCAGGGTAGGTGCAGCTGGTTGGGGGCCCTTTGATGGAAAAACACATGCACACACACAAATTGTAATCCAGAGCCCTGGGGCTCAGTTCATGAAGAAATGAAACAGCAATAATCAGATGACACACTTGTAATCGATAAAAGGCTGCAGGGAGATACCCAGATTTGTACTCACAATACCAAAGCTGAAAGCTGGATGGAGGATGTTCTATCTGGATTGCCAGAAAAACAAGGTATAAAGACAGGGTCCTTGTGGCTGGACCCAACTGTAGTTGATAGTAAGCGGATTTAGTCTGGCTCAAGCTGGGATCTGCTTCCAGCTTTAGCTCACAGAAAAAGGGGAAATAACATTGCGATCCCCCACAAGCACTATGCACATTTATATGTAAAAGGAAAGTACTATACCAGGCAGCTTCTTCTTGATCCTGATCGCAAACACTTGCAAATTACCCGGGAACACACACAGCAACAGCACTTCCTGACAGGCTGATGGCACTTCAGCAAATCTTCGGTCTTCTATGGGCAAGTCTGGTTCTACACACTGCTTCCTTCTCTTCAAAACTCAGATTCAGTCCAAACTGGCACTTACAAATGGCAGCAGGCCAACTTCAGGGCCTTCCACAAGCTTCCCGTGCGAACTGCACACTGCATCAGAAGGAGGGCTCCTTCTCTCTTCACTGTCACTACTGATCTGATCTTTCCAGTAACAGAGCAGGGCATTTCCTTTGAGTTCCTCCCAGTTCGGTTGGCTGCTTCGGCTGTCACTCACAATAGGGCTCCCTCTGTTGGTGCAAAAAGGTGCCAAGTTCCAAACTACATTTCCCAGAGGCACTGGCCATACAATACATAGGTGTCTGGCTCCACAGTGAGAGTCCAATTTCTGATTTGCTAGCAGCAGGCTCCATTTTAAAGGTCCCCCAACACTGATTGGCCCAGTTCAGCAGTTCAAAACCAGAATGGAGAGCTAGGCAAAAACAGTTCAGACTGTAAAGAAAAACAGGTTAGACAAACTGTATTTTCATTATTACTCTAAACAATTCCTGGCAGATTGTTACCCCTTTTGAAAGAGCTCCCTCTGTGCATTTAGAGATGGCAGAAACGGAGTGAGTTGACAGCAGCCCGGGTGGGACTCGGGCATTGAAACACACAATATCCCTTCTAAATTAATTAGGTATGCAAAGCAGACCGCTCTCAAAGAGACAGTACATGGAGGCTCAAATAGCACTCACTTGGAACCACATTTAAACAGCTTAGATGCCGAACACGTCCAGGCTTGGAGCATTCCTGCAAGCTCCTGGAAGACTTCTGGGAACCCCCATTTGCAGGGGGGTTACATACACACTCTGGGTACCCAGGTAGGAAGACAGTGAGCTAGTCAGGAATGTTGCCCATGGTAGGCCAGCTCGCAGCTGGTTGGGGCACTGTGATGGAAGAAAGCAACATGCACAACACACACTATTTGTAATCCGGAGTCAGAGGGCTCAGTTCATGACAGAAAAGACAACAAAGCAATCAGATGACAACACTTTAGATTCAGCTGTTGTTGCAGGGAGCTACCCTGATGTTAACTCATGATACCCAATACAGGACACCGGCAGGACAAAGTCGAGACAGCAGGTCGTTGAACTGGAGAGTCAAGAGAAGCATGGCCCACACGAATCACCGAGCCGTCATTCCTGTTTAAAGCACGGGTAGGGGGCTGATCCCAGGCAGGCCTCATGCTCTGGCTGGCTTTCTGTGCAGCGGGTAGTCTGGCTGGGCCAGTGTGGCAAAGCCCAGGCCCAATGGAGATGAATATGGATTCAGTCCGTGGGAGCTGGATACAACCTCCTGCAAGCAGAATACAGTTCAGCACACAGTGGGGAACCAAATCATGAACAACTAATAGCATACAGCACATTTACATGTACATGTATGGAATTCTACTGTACCAGGCAGATTGCTATCTGGTCACAATTACAGAGTCTCTGCACAAACCAGGAGTTCAAAGGTGGCTGGAAATCCTGACAGGCCGATCACATTCAGCAAATCTTCGGACTTCTTCAGGTTAAAACCTGGTCACAGTTCTGTGGCTTAAATCATCCTCACAATTTGGATTCAGTCCGAATAAACTTCAATTTCCCTCTCAGGAACAGCAGGTAGACAGGCAGGCCAAAACTTAGCCCTTTCACAGTTGTCCCATGCGAATCTATGCAGAATTACTGCTCAACTATCTCGAGCTGTTACTCCTTTTCACTTCCCTACTCAAACTGAAACTGTTGCAAACAGTCTGGTACTTTCCTCAGGATCCAAAAGGTTTGGTTGGCTGATTCCTCTGTCAGTCACAACAAGGGCTCCCCCCTCCAGGTTCATTTAGGCGCCAAAAGTCCAAAACCACAATTCCTACAGAATTTTGCTCCCACAATAATCCCTTGGGGACAGGCTCCATTTCAAAGTCCCAAAGGTACTGATTGGCCCATTTCAGCAGTCCAGGACCAAGATGGTGGAGATAAACAGAAATGTCCATGCTGCAAAGAAGGTGGGTTAGACAAACTGCAATATTATTGCTATTCTAATAAATTATCAGCAAACAAGTACATCTTCTAACAGAGCTCCCTATGCGCTAATAGAGATGGCAGAACGGAATGCTTATTTGGCAGCCTGGGTGGGACTCGAGCACAGAAACACCCAGCCCCCTCCCACATTAATTATGACTGCAATCCAGGCAGCTCTTAAAGAGACAGTATACAGAGGCTATACAGGCACTCTCTGGCAATACATTTAAACTGCTAAAACACAGGACACCAGCATGGCAGTGACCATTTAGGCAAGCTCAAGGAAGACGTTTCGGGAACCCCCGTTTATAGAGGGGTTACAGACAACATCATAGATCAAGTAAGGTCTGCAGCAAAACTGAAGATAATAAAAATGGGCAGACTGGGTTGGTCCAGCGATCCTTATCTGCCATCAGTTTCTATGTTTCTATGGAACACCATTGATTCAGATTGTGAATCAAACATCATAAAGTCTTAGTATGTTAATTGAAGATTTTATTTTTAGTCATATTATATGAATTCTTATTTCTATATAATAAAAAGTAACAATTGTAAATCTACACCTGCCATAGGAAACTATTTTTTAACTAGATGTGTTTCCAGAGACCATTTAAAAGAAGAGACAAAAGCGCGTGGGGAGGGGGTTGCTCTATGGCAAGGTGGTTCTAAACTTCAAACATACACAGTTTTGTCAAAGAAAAGCAGCCCTAATCTCTACCAGTGGAACAATGTATTTAGTCACATGCTCCAATGGTTCCAAAAACAAGATTCTTTGCATAAACTGAGGGTGTCTAAATACATTTTTCACTGAGAGAGTTTAATGATGCTTTTCTTTGGGAAAGAGAGCCACACTCAGTTTGCACTTAGTGTGCAATAGCATTTTGTTTTTGCTTTCTGTTTGCTGCAGTATTGTAGCTTGCACATTTGCAGCAATGGACATTGTCAGACATTTCCTGAAACTTCTGTGATGTCGCTAGTGAAATGTCCTGTCTGCCTGCAGTTCACTTGTAAGGCCACCAGAGAGAATCTCCATAGAAACACTGCAAAATATCTGGAAATATCTGACCATGTCAGTTGCTGCAACTGTCTCAGGCCGATTTTGCTGATTTCCAGGCTAACATGCCCAGTAATCAGAAATCCCAGAATCCTCTGCCACAGTAGTGGGTGATTTAGTAGCTTGCAGCACATGCTAGAAAGGTCAGTGGGGGATGCTGCAACAGAAGGTAAAGACATAAAAAAATGGAGAGCAATGAGTACCACCGCCCGTAGTCTGAGTAACAAGCTTCCTGAATTAGTGGCCTTGATGGAGGAGGAACATCTGGATATCGTGGTAGTCACAGAAACATGGTACACACAAAACCAAGACTGGGACGTAAACATACCAGGATACACTATCTACAGGAGGGACAGGGAGGGTAAAAGAGGAGGAGGAGTAGCTCTTTACATAAGGGAAGGAATCAAAGCAACAGAACAAAAGGGTAAACAGGGAGGAGAAGAAGCACTGTGGTAGAAATTTGGAGACAGGCAATGGCACCACAATCCCTACAGGGTTAGATACAGACCTTCCTCAGGGGAGGAAATGGACAAGGAAATGATAGAAAGTTTACTTAGAATGGCAGAAAAGGGGAGATATTGCTGATGAGTGATCTGAATATGCCAGATGTTAACTGAAGTGCAGTTGCAGCAGCCACTGAAGAGTGGGGTTATTCTAGATGCCCCACAGGCATGCCTTAGACAACTAGAATTGGAGCCCACTCGAGAGGGAGCAATCTTAGACCTGGTTCTCTCAAATGGAGATGAAGAGAGGATCACAGATGTAGAAGTGGGTAGCCATCTGGGAACTAGCGGCCATCAAACAGTATGGTTCACAAAAAACACAGCAATAGAGTCAAGCCATACAAAGGCAAAAGTACTGGACTTTAGGAGGGCTGACTTTGCCAAAATGGGTGAGTGTCTAAGGAATGCACTAGCAAACGGGCAGGAAGGAGGGGTGGAAGAACAATGGGGAATAATAAAAACTGCCATCACAGAGGTAACAAGCCTTTGTATGAAGCAAATAAACAAAATGAAACAAGGTAAGAAACCACTATGGTTCTCAAAGGAAGTGGCAGTGAAGGTTCAAGAGAAAAAGAAAGCATTCAGGAAGTACAAAGAATCACAGAAAGAAAGAGCAGGACAGAGAACTGTATCAGTTAAAGCAAAAGGAAGCTGAGAAAGCAGTCAGAACAGCAAAGGCCCAAACCGAGGAAAAGATAGCCAACTCAGTTAAGAAGGGGGATAAAACCTTTTATAGGTACATCAGGAAGCGAAGGAAGACCAAGGGAGGGATAGTGAGGCTTAATAAAGGGGAAGGAAGGTGGGAAGAGGGTGACTGTGAAAAGGCAGAGATACTAAACAAATATTTTTGCTCAGTATTTACAAAGGAAGAGTGGGAGGTACCTAAAACAAACAGTAGAAATACACTGGATACAGAAGTTGATACCAGCCCATTTACAGAAGAAAGGGTTCTGAAAGAACTCTTAAAACTGAAGGTGGACAAAACAATGGGGCCTGATGGGATTCATCCCAGAACTATAAAAGAACTTAGGGTAGAACTAGTGACACCACTGACTACCCTCTTTAACAAATCATGGGAGGATGGGGTGGTACCCGAGGACTGGAGGAGGGCAGATGTGATTCCCCTTCACAAAAGTGGGAGCAAGGCAGAAGCAGTAAACTACAGACTTGTTAGTTTAACCCCAGTGGTAGGGAAAATGATGGAATCACTTCTGAAGGAAAGAATTGTCGAGTATCTAGAGGCCAGAGGAGCACAGGACCCAAGGCAGCATGGATTCACAGCGGGAAGGTCATGCCAGACAAATCTGATAGATTTCTTTGACTGGGTGACCAAAGTAGTAGATCAGGGAGGGGCTGTGGACATGGCCTACCTAGACTTTAGCAAGGCATTTGACACAGTCCCACACAAAAGATTAATATACAGTACAAGTTTGCCAGCCTGGGAGTGGGTCCCAAGATGACAGCCTGGGTAAAGAATTGGCTGGAGAATAGGACACAGAGAGTAATAGTAAATGGAGTCCACTCTGAAGAAAGGGGGGTTACTAGTGGGGTACCTCAGGGTATAGTACTATGACCAGTTCTCTTCAATGACTTTATAAGCGACATTGCAGAGGGACTGGAAGGAAAAGTATGTCTCATTGCAAATGACACAAAGATCTGCAACAGACGTGATGCACAAGGTGGGGTGGAAAGGATGAGAAGGGACTTGGCAAGGTTAGAGGAATGGTCAAATGTATGCCAGCTTAGATTCAGTGCTAAGAAGTGCAAGGTAATGCACCTGGGAAACAAAAACCCAGGGGAAGAGTACACAATGGGGGGGGTGAGATACTAACAACAACAAAAATGGAAAGGGACCTGGGGGTAGTCATATCAGATGACCTAAAGGTGGGCAAGCAATGTGAAAGGGCTGCAAGGAGGGCTGGGGGGATACTGGGATGCATAGGGAGAGGCATCACCAGTAGAAAACAGGAAGTTATTATCCTCTGTACAGACAGCTGGTGAGACCCCGCCTGGAGTACTGCGTGCAGTTCTGGAGACCCAATCTCGCAAAGACATAGACAGGATGGAAGCTGTCCAGAGGAGGGCACTAAAATGGTGCAGGGTCTGCACTGGAAGACATATGAAGAGAGACTTAAGGAGCTTAATATGTATAGCCTCTAGGAAAGGAGGGAGAGGGGGACATGATAAACCTTCAAGTACCTCAAGGAATCAACAAAGTTCAAGAGGGTAGCATCTTTCAAAAAAGGTGTGCAAGAACAAGGGCACAATTTGAAGATGGGGCGGCTCAGAGGTAATTTAAGGAAGTATTTTTTCACAGAGGGTTGTGGATGCATGGAACAGCCTTCCGGAGGAGGATGTGGAGTCAAAAAGAGTGGTGGAATTCAAGCATGCATGGGACAGTCATAAGGCAATTCTAGGGGGCGGGGGTAGGAAGAAGTAGGCTGCTGGTTAACTAGGATCTGCAGCTTATCCATTAGGTAGGGAAATGGGCAGACTGGGTGGGCCAAGCGGTCCTTATCTGCCGTCAAATTCTATGTTTCTATGTTCTATGTTTCTATGTTTATAAGCCACCTTATAGTTACAGCACCCATGGTCACACAGACTGAAACATTATTACAATTATAAAGAATTAACTACATATAGCCCCCCCCCCCATGGGGTAGGGCTTACCTGTTGCCCTGGAGATCTCGTCCTTCCTCCTGTTCTGCCTGCTGCCCCCGTCGCCAGTCCTGGGTCCTGCTGTCCCCTTGCATCTCCGTCCAGCCCTGCGTGTGTTTTAAAGTCTTAAGGGGGCTGAAGGAGCAAAATGGGTCCATGCATGTGAAGTAGCGCCAGCCTGTTTTCTCACCACTGCGGCAGCTAAAATGTTGCCTCCCCCAGTGATCCTGATCTTCAGAATGGCTTAATCGGGGGTCAGACACATGAAGGAGGCACTTCAGAAGTGGCTGCACTGTTTTGTTAAAGAGCACCTACAAGAGCTCAGAACAGAGGTACATTTATATATTAATGAGGATTGCATGAATATTAATGTGCTACCGGGCTGCCTTGGGGGGGGGTACTGTGTGAATCATCAGCTACGACAGATGAACTGAACTGTTTTAAATACAATTTAACAGTCACTTTACTAAGGACAAAGGCTGTTACAGGATAATGGGGCAAATATGTGTTAGGGCTGCATATTTTGGCTGTAAACACACTTAAAGTGGGGACTGTTATAAAACTGTATGAGACTGTGTACAATGGCAGCCATCTTTGCAAATTTGACCCTCTGTGCCAGCCAGTCACTAGCTTAGGTGCCCAAACACTGGTGAATTGCCTAATGGGAGAGGTGTGAACATTATTTCAGGTGCCAAAACCCATTTACCAATCAATAATCAAACTAGGTTAATGTTTATTAATATTTGTGAAGGACAGCAGGACTTGGCCAATTGGAGGCTGGGATTTGTTGTGTGAAACTCCAGGAAACTTGGGCAGTTTGGGCAGTCTGATCTAGGCTCTGATCGAGTCAAAAGGGTCTTATACTGTTTGTTGGAAAAGGCTGGAGACCTTTTTCAGGACTCTGTTGGTCAAACAGTCAATCTCCTGAGAATTGGGAAAAGGGATTTATTCTGCCTGCAGGAACTGTAGTTGCAGTTGAATGTCCAAGGCACTGGGTGAGAACTCCTATTTTTTTTTTCAAATCCAGAGTTTGCAGTAAGCCTGCATCAGTGTGGTAAACTCTAAGTCTAAGGTTGGCACTCGGTCTGAAACTGAGGACATTTGTGGAAAAGGTTTGCAGGTATCCAGAGCTCGGGAACCTGCTGGTCATGTTGAAATCTAGCTGTGGAAAGGTGGAGGGCCACTCCAGAGACTGTATGTTGCTAGCCAATAGCCACTGGCAAGGAGGAAGTCAGGGTACTTATTGCTGCAAAACGGAGCTGATCCTCTCTGCTCAGGCAAAAGGCAAAACTGCAATCTACACAGCTGCAACTTGGAGTCAGGTAGGGGAACTGCTAAACCCATATCGAGTGGGGTGGACTGGGCTGTTGGAAACTACAGGTGCGTACTTGAGTGCAAGGGCAGAGAGCGACAGGGAAAAAGCAGGGATACTGAATGAATACTTCTGCTCAGTATTCACAATGGAAAAGCAGAGGGAGATACCTAATTCAGTCAATAGAAGCACTCTGGATAGGGGGTTGATATTAGTCCTTTCACAGAAGAAAGGGTTCTGAAAATTGAAGGGTGCATAAAGCAATGGGGCCTGATGGGATTCACCCAAGAATTCTAAAAGAACTAAGGGAAGAACTAGTAACACCACTGACTACCCTTTTCAATAAATCTTGGGAGGATGGTGTGGTACCTGAGGACTGGAGGAGGGCGGATATGATTCCCCTTCACAAAAGTGGGAGCAAGACAGAGGCAGGAAATCACAGACCTGTCAGTTTGACCTCAATGGTAGGGAAAATGATGGAATCACTTCTGAAGGAAAGAATTGTTGAAAGCACCTAGAGGCCAGTGGGGCACAGGACCCAAGGCAGCATGGATTCACAGCGGGAAGGTCATGTCAGACAAATCTAATTGATTTCTTTGACTGGGTGACCAAAGCAGTAGACTAGGGAGGGGCTGTGGACATGGCCTACTTAGACTTTAGCAAGGCATTTGACGCAGTCCCACGCAAAAGATTAATAAAAAAAATTAGCCAGCCTGGGAGTGGGTCCCAGGGTGGTAGCCTGGGTAAAACACTGGCTTTGACAACAGGACACAGTGGGTAATAGTAAATGGAGTCCACAGTGAAGAAAGGGGGTTACTAGTGGGGTACCGCAGGGTTCAGTACTGGTGCCGGTCCCTTTTAATGTCTTTATAAGTGACATTGCAGAGGGACTGAAAGGGAAAGTATGTCTCTTTGCAGATGATACCTAGATCTGCAACAGGATTGATACACAAGGTGGGGTGGAAAGGATGAAAAGGGACTTGACAAGTTTCGAGGAATGGTTAAATGTATGGAAGCTTAGATTCAATGCAAAAAAGTGCAAAGTAATGCACCTGGGAAATAAAAACCCAGGGGAAAAGTACACAATGGGGGGTGAGATACTGACAACAACAACAAAAATGGAAAGGGACCTGGGGGTAGTTATATTAAATGACCTAAAGATGGGCCAGCAATGTGAGAAAGCATGCATAGGAAGTGGCATCACCAGTAGAAAATAGGAAGTTGTTGGCCCTCTGTACAGACAGTTGGTAAGACCACATCTGGAGTACTGTGTATAGTTCTGGAGACCCCATCTCCACAAAGACATAGTAGGGTGGAGGCTGTCTAGAGGAGGGCAACCAAAATAGTGCAGGGTCTGCACCAGAAGACATATGAAGAAAGATTAAAGGAGCTTAAAATGTATAGCCTCAAGGAAAGGAGGGAGAGGGGGGACATGTTCAAAACTTTCAAATACCTCAAGGGAATCAACAAAGTCCAAGAGGGTAGCATCTTTCAGAAAAAAGAGATGTGCAAGAACAAGGGGGCACAATTTGAAGATAGAGGGGGATGGCTCAGAGGTAACGTGAGGAAGTATTTTTTCACAAAGAGGGTTGTAGATGCATGGAATGGCCTCCCTGAGGAGGTCGTAAAGTCAAAAACAGTGGGGGAATTCAAGAATGCATGGGACAGACATAAGGCAATTCTAATGTGGGGTAAGAGAAAGTAGGCTGTTGGTTAACTAGGGTCTGCAGCTTATCCATTAGGTAGGGAAATGGGCAGACTAGGTGGGCCAAGTGGTCCTTATCTGCTGTCAAAGTCTATGTTTCTATGTTTCTAGGGCACTCTGGACACATTTGAGGAGCCAGGCCATGGAGTCACTCATGGGTGAAGGTTCACTTATGGCCTAGGAGGCCTTGCATGTGTGCTCTGTAATTTGACCTGCTTAGCTAGTTGAAGGTGACAAGATGCTACATTCTGCAAGCAAGTTAGAAGGTGACAAGCTGCAAGACTCATCAAGCAAGTTCAAGGTTGATTAGCTGCCAACATTTGCTTCATCCCCAGGCCAGGAGTTGCTGTCCTTCTGCTTGCTGTCCCACGGAGCAGTTGTTTCCTGCTTCCCTGAACCCAAAGTGCCAATATCTAAATCTCAGTGTCTGCAGAACCATGTGTAACCCAAGGCTTGCCCTGCCAAGGGGGATTACTTCAAAGTTGTTAACATGTGCTGGTAAAAGTTTACTCCAAGTGCCCCAATGCCAGCCAACCTGCAGCAACTAGCAAGCCTGATTTAAAATCTTGGTACCCAGTCGGGACAGAAAAAGGGGGGGGGGTGGTTACACTGGTATCATTTAGGCTAGGCACTGTTAATGTTTTGGCTTACAGGCCTTTCTGACTCAACCAAACCTTTCATTCTTAACAGTAATCCCTCATCCAGGTACCCTTTCCTTGCCCTATCCCTAAAAATAAAGCTATGTTTTGTTCTTGGCAATTCTTGTGTTGTGAGCATACTATAAGCTACAGTCATTAAGTACTGTATATGTGCTGTACTACATTGCTAATGTAACCCCCTGCAAATGGGGTACCCAAAAGTCTTCCAGGAGCTTGCCTGAATGCTCCAAGTCTGGGCGGTGTTCGGTGTCTGAGCTGTTTAAATGTGGTTCCAAGTGAGTGCTATTTGAGCCTCCACGTACTGTCTCTTTAAGAGCTGTCTGCTTGCAGACTTAATTAGCTTGTATGGGGGGACTGTGTATTTAATGCTCGGATCCCACCTGAGCTGTTGCCAATTCGCTCTGTTTCTGCCATCGCAACATGTGCAGAGGGAGCCTTGTTGAAAGATATGACTGCCAGAAATCATTTAGAGTGACGGAGAAAATGTAGTTTATCTAACCTGTCTCTATTTTAGCAAAAACTGTTTCAGTGTAGCTCTTTCATTTTTGTCCTGAACTGCTGTGCTGGACTAATTGGGTTAAGGGAGCCCTAAAATGGAGCCTGTGGACGAATCAGAACTTGGACTCTTAATTTTGAGCCAGCCACAAGGGGATTGTATGGGCAGTGACTCTGGGAAATGTAGTTTTGACCTTGGTGCCTTTTTCCACCAACAGAGGGAGTCTTATTGTGAGTAACAGCCAAACCAACCAACAGAATGGTGTGGCGCTAAAGGAAATGCCCTGCTCTGTGACTGGAAAGCTCAGATCAGTTGTGACTGTGAAGAGAGAAGGAGCTCTGTGCTTCTGCAGTGTATAGTTCCACGCAGGAAGCACGTGTGAGGCCCTGAGATTCGGCCTGCAGCTGTTGCAAGTGCCAGTTTGGATTGAATCCAACTGTGAGGAGAAAGAAGGAAATCTGAAGAGTGGAAACCAGGCTCACCCTGTAGAAGACTGGAGAAATTGCTGAATCGCGCTCGGCCTGTCAGGAACTGAAGCTGCTATGTGTGCTCTCAGGTATTTTGCAGTAATTGCGATCAGGATCAAGGAGCAGCCTGCCTGGTATAGTACTTTCCTTTTACATATGAATGTGTGTAGTGCTTGTGGGGAATCGCTATTTCCAATCCCCCATGCTGTGTGCTGTGTGCTGAAGCTGGAAGCAAACCCCAGCTTAGCTTGGACTAAATATGTTTGCTATCAACCGCAGTGGGGTCCAGACACAAGGACCTTGTCTCCATGCCCTGTTGTTCTGGCAGTCCAGAAGAACATCTACCTTCCAGTCCTCAGTTTGGGTATTGTGAGTATAAATCAGGGTATTCCACTGCAGTCCGTTTTCAATCACAAGTGTGTCATCTAATTCTTGTTGTTTCCCTGCTTCATGGACTGAGCCATCCGGCTCCGGATAACAATTGGGTGTTGTGCATATATTTTCTTCTACAGGACCCCATCCATCTGCACCTGCCAGCCAACCCCAGGCAACAGACCTAGCTAGCACCCCCCCAACCTGGGTACCCAGAGTGTGACTTTTCAGACCCTGTATGTGTGCACAGTACTGTGATTTAATGCCACCAATTAATCCGATGTCCCCCTCCTGTGTTACTGCCCCCTAAATAAATCAGATTTGTTGATGTTATACTATATGCTGTCTGTGGTGTTGGTACTTATGGAAACAATATTGTGGTTTGCTGTGTATGTTGTTTAACCTTATTTTACAGGGGGTCCTCAGAGATGTGCTGCAGAATCAGTCTCGAAGGTAAGTGGTATATATATATATATATATATATATATATATATATATATGAGTGAACAGTGTGTATACGTGGGGTATTGGGGCTGTAACTCTGGGGTACTGTGTGAGCCACTAGAGGGAATAAAAGGGGTCTTAGTGTCCCAGAGGGCTGTGACCAAGCTAGTCTAACCACTACAAACCCTGACCTCTGGGTGGAGGTACCCGTCATAGGACCTAGGCCCCTCAACCTGTCCGTAGTCAAACAGGCAGGGGTAGTAGCCCTTGGGATAGCGCCACCTAAGGGTTACATTAAACAAAATGGTTCTGTGTGTGGGGAGACTGGATGGGGAGGTGGATAGGTACAGCATCCCAGGGGGTTGTACTATTCAAACACCTGGCCCACTGTTATCTTACTCTGGGTGGAGGCGCCACACTATTTTATTTCTATTCTGGGAAAGAACCCTCAATTATCATCAAAACAGAACCCAGGCCCTTTAATCTGTGTGGTATTCAACAAGCAGGGGTTGTAGCCCACTGGCACACGGCACCTGGGTTACACACATACTGTTCAGTCTTTAGGTCCTAAGATTCAACATTTTATCTTTATTGCATATGCTGTATATTTCTCTGGTTCCTGGCAAAGCATCTGCCTCTCAATGGCAAGAAAAGGGTATTTGACTTTTGGCATTTGGCAGAGGTTCACTAGGGTCACCACCCTTCCCTTCCTCCATATTTCTGATGGTGCAGAGATTAAGGATTTCTCCTACTTTATCTACTTCAGGATCCTGCTGGACAGGCACCGCAATCTCTCTGTGCACGTGGATGCCATCCGCCAGAAGCTTCACCCCAAACTTGGTGCACTTTACAGGAATAAAAGATGTATCCTTCTTCCTGCCTCTGGAGAGATCGTCTTGAAAATGATAATCCCCATCTTTGACTATGGTGACATACAGTAGTAAACAGTGCTGCTCCCAAGTCCACCCTGGCCAGACTGGATCCTCTCTTTCACTCCTTTTGCCACTTTGCTCTGTACCTCTGTCCACTACACCCACCATTGCTTCATTTACTCTTCCCTTTCCTTTCCTCTTGAGTCCAGATGCCTCACCCATTGTGCTTTCTTTATTTCTAGATACTGGCTTGAGCTCCTCCTCTCCCGTCCTACCTTGATTTCCTCCTCTTCTTGCCCTTACCATTTTATACCCCCTTCACAGCTCTGGTTCTCACTGTCTCACAGTCTCCTCAAGGAAATCCACCACTGGTTAAGCTGCCTTCTCCTTCTGGTTCCACAGACTCTAGGGTTCTCCTCCCCTGCCATCTGCTCTACTCCTTCTCACCACTTACTCACCTCCCTCGTCTGTGACTTCACTACTCCCTCCTGCAGTTGCCCCTGATACTAGACCCAGGGCTGCTACCCACCACCCTCCTATCCCTGCTCCCCTGTCATTCCCCATTTTACCCTGCTCCTACACTACTGCAGTCCCCTTGTCCACCCTCCCTTTCCCACAACCATTTGCCCCCTCCCTAAACTCAGTATTGCCTTTTGCACATTGCAAATGTTATCTCCAGCATTTTTTTGTATTGTAATATATTTTACTTACACAGGACCTGTGTCCTTGCGAAAATGTTATTTATAATGCTTACTTTCCTATTTGTATTAATTGTATTTATTGCTCACAGTATTCCTCTGTTCTTCCCTTCCGCCTCCCCAGGACACATCTGGAAATGAGCTGTTACCAGCTAAGTGTGTCTTTCGGGTAAAACCTTTGAAATTAATGAATAAATATTCTATAACTGCATCCCATGATCTCCTCTCTCCCAGGTTGCACCTGGCAATGAGATCCAGTTTGGTGTGCTTAAGTTACCTGGCCAAAGAATTCAACAAATAAGTAAATAAACTTTTTTAAATTTATTTTATTTATTTCATTGTTCAGAAAAAACTTTGAGCGAAAGCTCTTTTGCAAAGATTCCACGGCAAGTACATGGCATATACAGTACAACAGAAGGGGAATTGCCCCCTCAGCTGTTCACACTTCACGGGAAGGAGTACACACAATAAGAACAACTCAGGGAACATTTAAACAAACAGTGCAATGGTAATGCAACCAGAGAGACATAATGCGGAACAGAAGTACAGAATAATAAGTAACCAGCTACTGAAGCTACTGCCCAAAACCTTAAACAGAATACGACTATGAGCTTACGGGGGAACACAGAGACAAGGACCTCAGCAGCCCATGATACAGGCTTTGTCCTGGTAACAGGACATTTCTTCACAAAACGGGTGGTGGACAAGTGGAACACCCTGCCAGAGGAAGTGGTGGGGGCTGAAACAATCACGGGATTTAAGAATGCATGGGATAGACATAAAGGAATTCTAGAGGTCAGGGGTAAGGGGCAACAGACTTCTAGGAAAACAAACTGAACTTACAAGCTCAAATGGGCAGACTGGGTGGGCCATAGGCCTTTATCTGCCGACACTGTCTATGTATCTATGTATCTATGTAACAGAGATGGGGACTGAAAATGGCCGATTGTGGGGGAGGGGAAACTTAGAGCAGTAGTGCATGTGAATGCTTGAAACTGATTGGCGTCCATAGGGTTTGCAACAAGAATGTTGTCAAATTCCAGGGTCCTTTATAGGTAACGCCACTGGCACATTCTCCAGACCTGCTAATCATGAAACAGGTTGAGGGGAAACTCTCTAGCCCTTTCAGACTTTTGCTTGTTTTTTAGGTAGCATCAATCCTCAGATGTGTTCCCCTTCCTTCATTACAAGCTGCACAGTCAGAGGCTCCTTTTCCCTACATAAGACTTCTGTTTTGCTGGCTTCCCTCTCACTGCTATAGATGCTGGTGGTGGCTCCTGGGTTCTTTTCTCTCTGAAACTGGGTGGGAGGTTTGTATCCATATCCAAAGAAAATGGGGGTGTCTTCCACAAATAGAAAGACTTAAGTGTACCCGATGACTGATCAGTACAGCCCCCTGGGATGCTGTACCTGTCCACCTCCCCAATGTAGCCACTCCGCCTGCAAACCTCACACCACATGCAACAGGTCTCCTCTAATTAGCACGAACTGTATAAATGCAGTCAATAATAAAACCAGAAAAATGCAGTTTTATTAAACACCACAGGATCCCCACAAGAGGAAATGGTTAGCACAGTTCCAGGCAGTACATGGGCCTGTTGAAGTGCCTGTGTAGGCAGGGCCTGCTCTACCACTCGGTACTCAAATCATGCATAGGTAAAACCCAGGAGTGTGCAGCACAACTGTCAGTACCTTGGTTGCCACTATGAGGACCCAGCAAGGTGCAGCCACACTTTGCCCACCCTCATACTGTAACATGCCACAAAGACTCTGTGAGCCTTCTTGTACTGGGAGCTCCTCTTGCAGCAGTTCCAGGGTACTCAGAGTTGAATCATGGAAGAGCCAAAGATGTCACCATGGGTTATTATCCAACACTGGTGCACTTTCACATTTCCCCCAAAAGTCCATACAACTGAAAATATGACTGTGAACTTCAACAACGTGGTACTTGCGATCCAACCCAATGACCACCTTGACAACAAATCCAACAAGCAATCAATATCCCCTGACAGTTCCCCAATCAGACTGCTCCTTCTAGCACTGCAAGCATCTGGAACTCAAATTTCATGTGGTACTTCTGGATCAGCCGGGCTCCCTCTTCAGGACTGCTACTCTTTTTCTTGGGTGCTGGTTTATCAGTCTCCTTCCTGGTGGTTCAACTGGCATGTTACTTCTCTTACTGGGCTGCTAAGGTCCCAGACTGTCCCACACATCTCAGCTTTACAAACCTTCAGGGCAGCAGCAGCCAGGCACCTGACTTTAGTGCCTGGTACAGGACCTTCTCCAGCAACTCTGGCTTAGTATGGGCTAATTCCAAGCTGATTTCTTCAGCGTTTTCACTCATCTAGGCAAGTACACAAATGCCATGCTCTTACAGGACAACAGGCCCTTCCTCCATGAGACCTCTCTCAGATCTGTTAGCGTCCAGCCCAGTCCAACTTATACTGTATATCAGTGGTACAGGGACAGCTCCCACTGGTCCACACACTGTCACTCAGATCTACAAGCCCCCATAAGTCCAGGAAAGGAGACAGAATCACCTATCCCACCTTCTACCAAAAGCCTTCAGGTGAGGCTTAACAGAAAATCCCTTGGATTCATTGTCACAGAGGGTCACAAGATGACAGCTCCCAGAGAGTTCAAAACATTTACCCCATTGTACTGTTATTTAGGGGTCCTATCTTGCTATCAGTCCCTCACTGCACAGCAGAGGTCCAAGGGTCTTTGTACAATAACCAAATAATCCTCAATTGTGGGGGTTGCATCTAAATTCATGATTTGGATGCAGATTTTAGATATTTCTGGACAGTTTAAATGGCAGACAAGGTTCCACAAAAGCAGCTGGAGGGCCACACCTGACCCCCATGTCCCATATTGCTTTACTAGTGCTTTTGAGAATTCTTTATTACACAATGGGTACCGAACATCCTCATTCCTGATTGGCTGGCTAGCATGATTTACATCATGTAAATCGTGCCATCTACCAACAGGAACAGGTGTCAGTCAGCTGTGTCTCTAAAATACATCCAACCTGTGAAGTTTAAATTGCAGAACCGCCATGTTCAATCCCCGCTAAGCAGCTGTCTCCCACAAGTCAGAGGCACAACACACAAACTGAATAACAGTATGTCCCGAAAAGATCCACAAAACTGATGAAGAGCAACTACAAATTCCAGAAACACTCCAGCAACCCACATGACTCCAAACAGTACATTAGAACATTTTCACCACGGCTGTTTCCACGAGGCTGACCTGAAAACTTTTTTGCATCTCGCTTCACTCACTTGCCGACCCCTTTTATCATATTTGCCAACCAATTGTTGCATTAAGGACTCCCTTTCAAAAAAAATGAATAAATAAATTTTGTACATCACAACTATTTTGTTCCACCAAAATTCACCCGGAAGCACCCGCTGTACAACGATGGCGCAGTCACATCACCAGTGGCTCAGTTACATTACCAGTGGCTCTGCATACATGTGGGCCCTATATTGAAAAAAAAAACCAAAAACACAACTGACACCACAATGGTGTGTGTGTGTCTGTGTGTGTGTAGCTGTATTAGCAGCTCTTCAGCAGATAGCTACTGCTGACTATTTGTTATAGTGCAGGAACAAATCAAATAAAACGAGAAATAAAAAAACACAACACTTTTTCTTTATTTTTTTTCTCAGAAAAATTAACAGAGCCATTGTGTAATAGCAATATGTCACTCGTGGATGTGGGTGGTGGCTGGATTTACCCACGCCTGGTGTTTTTTAGTCACAAGGTTGCAACACACCAAGCGTGGGTAAATCCTGCCATCATCCACACCCACGAGTGGCATACTGCTTAAATATTGGAATGAACTCGGCTATTCTCAGTCACAGTGGGTGGTGCTTGTGCAAAACAGGGTACAAACGGCTGCCCCATTGCACTGCCACTAACTGCTGATTTGCATTTGCCATACGTAAAGAAACTGCACAGTCACAGGGTGAAGGAGTCACCCTGGGACTGTTTCACAAGACATCTGCCTTGCCTAGGTTGCTGACTGTACTTGAAGTTATATTGTATTTACCTGAGTTCAGGACATTCTTGCAAATGAGCTCTGTTCAATGGCACTATCCTAGTTAAACAAACAAGCAGAGAGACAGACAAATGGACAGGCAAACAAACCTAGCTAACCTTTGCATTTGCAGCACTAGACATCTGCAATAACCTCCTCTCCGGCTGAAGAATGTTTCTAGCTTGCAGGGATTCAAGTCCAGTCTTTGCAGCCACCTTAGAACCCCTTGTATTTGTTTTGTTGGGTAGCTTTCTCTTCCCAACCATGAACACGTTGCACAACAATGCTTATGCTCTTCATTTGCTTTGACCCCATTTGTTAGCTTGCTTTGATCGCTGTTTGGATGTACAGTACTTATATTTACAGTTTGTGTTTTGCCTTGTATATTTTAGCTTGTATGTAACTATACATGCTAGACTATGTGAACCTGTTGATTACTACTATCCACTCTGGGACCCCCATGAAAATGAGATGCTGCAGCTCATGGAGTTATTCTGGCTGGAGTAATTTTAAATATGAAAATACAGAGGATTGTCTATGGGTAGTTATTCACAACAAGGATATTCTCGATCGAGAGGTCTCCCTGGCAACATCAAACCTCGAGATCAGAGAATATCCTTGTCTGTGAATGACGCAGCATAGACAATCTTATATAGTGTATGGTGAGTCTATATCAATTTTTAGCAGTATGAGAAGTACCTTCTTGGCGCGGTTCATTCAAGTGCTGCTTTTGTTTCCTCGTTCGCTGTCACCGCTGCGGCCCAATATCACGCATGCACAAATGCATTCAATCTTGTGCTACACTGGTGACATACTCAGTGCAGCACAACAAGATCATGATGCACCGAGTCGAGCACAATGCTGTTCTGAGTATGGATTTCTATGCTCAACAGCGTGCCACCATACACTATAAATAAATTAGGGTTACTTGGAATTTGCTAATTCTGTTTTGTTATGTATTCTTTGGATAATTGGATTATCCGATTTCTAACCTCAGTTACAATACCTACTTAGCAATCGGATTCAAAATCAAAGCCGGAATCAGATGTCCCAATTCTGTATCCAGCTCTGAATAAACCCCCCCCCCCCCACAGTAAACCCAGAGGAGCCTCTAGTGGGCTAGAAGAAAAGCCCTCCACCACGCTTCTCCCTCCCTTACCTCACAACCTCTGTCTGTCTCTGCCCCACTGGTGCTGCAGGCCAGGTTGAGAAGAATTACATGCTGATGTGCTGTAGATAGATTAGATATGCATATAGTAAGTCCTCTGGTACCCACCTGGATGTGCAGGCAGGCACTGATGACAAGTGTCAGTGAGCAGCAGCTTTGTGTCTCTTACAACCCCTTATAGCATATGCCCCCTCCTCAGCATGCTTGTTCAGCACCATCCCCTGCAAACCTGGTCCCTAGTCATGTCTGTTCCCCTCAGTGACCCAAAGGCTACTAGTAACAGCATTGATAATAAACATATTATAAGAGAAAGCATCTCTTATCCCAATACACCCACCACATCACTGAACAACTCCTGAGTACGCACCCCAGTCATCTCCCTATGTGGTGGCCAACTGATAGAAAGCCCTGGGTAGCCACCACAACCAGACACCTAATAAAATCATCTGGCAGTGCCTCCTATCCAGGGCTTTCTTTCAGTTGGTCACCTCCTGGGGAGAGGGCTGCTGGGTATCTGGGACATGACCGCAGTGTGCACTTGGCAGAAGGTCACTGGTGTGGCTGGAGATTCATGGGTGATGTTGGCTGTAGTGAGACCAGGCTGGACCAGGATATATCCCTGCAACAGAGTATGTCTGGGATAAGCACTTCTTTAAAAAAGAGGCAATGTTTTAGACCATTCCTCACATTAAGGAGTTCACTGCACTGAACCATTTAGTTATTTTGCCCCATAGAAGCTTATTGATTTTTAAATATGGTTTCCACAAGCTGGCCTGGTGGTGCGGAGGGCGGAGGCACTGATACCTCACCTGCCACCATGCTGGAGACCTGGGATCAGGAACAGAGCTGGGTCCCTTGGGGGTCACGGGGGGGGGGTGGATTGAGCAGGATGCTCTCCTCCTCCAGGGGCGAAAGGTTGTCGGCTCTACTGCGACACTGCCACCTGGGTGACCACAGGAGGTAGTACACATGGAACAGGCAGCACAGGGAGGGAGGGAGGGCAATTTCTGACTGTGACACATGCACTTGTGTGCGTTCCACCTGTCATAGCTTGTTGGGGCACCTGAGGGGAGGGGAGGGGTGAAAACCAGGCAAAATAAGCTGAGGCCGAGCAGGATGCTGCTGCACTCCCTTGCAGGCTCCACACAGTCTACTGGGCTGCCTGCTGTCACATCCCATACCAGTCTCCTCCTGGGTTAGGAAGGGAGCCCTAGGAGGCCCTGCTACAGGAGGCAGTCCATGGGGCACTGTTTAGCAGTAGGTGTGTAAGCTCAAGAGATGATGGCGCTGATGGAGCAGTGAAGCTGATGAGGACCAGCTGAGGAGGAAGGGTAAAAAGGAAAAAGTTTCCATTTTGTACTCTTCCACTGCAAGCTTCTTTGTTATACTAGTGGTGTTTTTGATTTACATGCAGGTACTGTAGTAAATACCATTTTATAACTGTATGATGTAGTTTATGTGCCTTGTGCAGCTCTTGCATTGTTGGCACAATGCCTCTGACATCTACTATAGAACTCTGTGGTTGGGAGGGACATAAAGTACATCACACAGTATTAAAATGGCACTTATCACCAGCGTGTAAATCAGAAACACTCATTAAAGTTACCAGAGCTGGCCTTAAGGTATGTGGTGTCCCTAGGCAAACTTGTAAATGGTGCCCCCTGAAAAAAAAATGTAAATCAACCTCCTCTCTCCCCCAGCCCACCAGCCACCACCATCAGCACAGTAAACACAGGGCCCAGGAAATTTTCACTTCACTTAAAATTAACTTGGGGTTCCCTTCATTCTCCATAAGCCATCTACTCCACTCATCCCAATTTGGAACACATTATATTTTAACTGTTAATGCTACTGCTTGCAGAATGATACTAAGTCTCAGACCGAACCATGCAGGCAGCCGCAGCCCCAAGCAACATTCTCCCTCCAGCCAGCCGTGCATGTGTGTTTCTGGCTTTCATCTTTCTGTGAGTGCTCAATAACCCCTTGCCCCCCTTCAGGTAGCCAGGCCAGTACCTACTGACTGTGGCCATCGTAATCCTCCCACTTCCCTCCCCTTCCGTCTTACTCCTCAGCTTGAGACTCACCTCAGGCTACTGACTTCTTTTCTTTGTCACTGTGTGGACACAGGACACCAGAGCTTCTCCTCCCCAGCCTGGCCTGACTAGTTGACTGACTCTCTCTCCCTGAGGCCCTGCTGGCCTCCTGCTGCCAGACCAGGTGTCGGCCTGGGTGGATTGCCTTGTTGTTCTTCTGCTGCGCTCTGGACCATGGCCCAAAATTAACGAGAGTCTGTTTGCCATGCAGGGCATGGGGTGAGCATCAGGCACTGTGGCTACCATGGCTGGTTTTGTGTTTCCTCTCAGGCAATGTTGCTTAAGCCCCAACCTGACTGCAAAGTCCCATCATACGATGCAAGTGTGATAGCCGCCATTCACCACTGCTGCCTCCCTGGAGGTGGGAGCTGCTTACTGTCACTCTTCATTGGTCCGGGTGGTGTGCTTTTGTGGTACTGCATGCCGGTGAAATACATTAGGCGCAGGAGGGCGTATAGCGAGAAGCCATGCCACATGATGTGCTGCTGCATACTGGATGCTGGATGTTTTCAGGTTCACATACAACGACAAAAAAAACTTAAAAATAAAAAGGCAACTGATTTTCGGGGCCCTCAATGATGGTCATTGGTCACCCTAGACAACATCCTAATTTATCTATCCTTAAGGCTGGCCCTGGAAGTTACTAATAGGCTCATTCAAATGGAACAATAACATAATTGAAACTACTAATATTTAGAAAAAAACATTTCTACTGGAGAAAAATGTCAGGTTCCGCGCAGTTCTCCTTTAGGTTAGATACCACATGATTGGGCTCTAAAACTAATATTTTACTGGGAAAATACTGTACAAGTACCTCTGAAAAGGACCGCATTTTCTAACAGTTGCCGGTGCAATACGGTTTATCCTGTACATTTGAAAACACTTTTGGGGGGGGGGGCCATAAATTGCCTGGCCATGATATTTACGGATTTCTACTGGAATATTCGAAGAAGTTAGGGGCACTATTTTTTTTAACCAAATAAAAGATTGCTGGAGCTACTTGGGATGTGGCAGCAAGGTTATTGTACCACGGCAGAGGGCGGCAGAGAGACGACTCTGAGCCGAAGCAGCCGGCTCCAGCTTTTGAAGTGGGCGAGAGCAGCAAATTCTGAGCAAGCTGGTGAAGAGGGCTTGGCTTGCAACAAACTTTCTCTTTCTTTGTGCTTCCTTTCAAGTGACAGACGAGGAGCAGTTCTGCAGTACGTGCCTGCACTGCCGTAACAGAACAGAGCGTGTCAGTGGCTCTTCAGAATTTTACTTTACGTGTGACATCCCCCGGGCTGTTTATGTGACTTGTGAAAGCGATATTATTAATCCATGTTGTGCGTCCTCTTTCCAACTACCGGTGGAGCAGGGACAAGACGGAGCAACATTCCAAGTCGAGTCTGGCTCGGAGCACAAGGCGTGGATACAGCCGTGGTCCCGACAAGAGACGGGGGAAAAAGAAACCTTAAGAAGAGCTCGGGACCCTGAACTCAAGACAACCCCTCAACTACCAGGAAGCAGACTGAAGGCAGGCTTGGGGAGAAGTAAAGCGTTATAGTTCTTCCAGAGGTACACGGGAGCGCCTACTGCATCTCACCTGAGGAGAGTGAGGAGGACACGGAGATCAGCAGTCCGACCCCAAAGGAGGGTTTTGCCAGTAGCCTTTCCCCAGTTTACAGGAGGTTTGTCCCTGGGGCCTGCAATGGCTGTTGAAAACCCCGAGGATCTTGCGACTTTTTCCCAGCTGGAGGAGGGTACCCTACTGGAGTCCCTGACTATCAGGTTCCATAACCAGCATATTTACGTAAGTACCCCCAATCATTCTCATCCAGTGTTATGCCAGAGCGTCTTGTAAATTTGAAATTTTTGTGATGCTAAGGTCGTTCAACCTCAGTGCTTCAGCCTAACCAGCTGTAAAAGGTGTACATGCTGGACCCACTAGTGCATCTCAGCTAGGCTAGTCTGAGTTAATAACTTGTAAACATAAGCGGCAACACTACTTATGTTCTATGGCTTGAATATTCAAGTGAATAATGTTGGCAAAATAATTTTACCTCCAGAATTGTGGCTTTTTATGCGTATGTTGTTGGACTAAAAAATACTTCCAAAATGGTGTTACTTGAAGTCCTGATTTATATAGGTTGAATTATTATTTAATGATGTCATTTACTGCAAAAGATGTGAACTAATCCATAATGCCTTCATGCTTAGAAACATAGAATCTGACGGCAGATAAGGACCACTTGGCCCACCCAGTCTGTCCATTTCCCTAGGTAATGGATAAGCTGTAGATCCTAGTTAACCAAAACAGCCTACTTCCTCCTACTCCCACCCCCTAGAACTGCCTTATGTCTGTCCCATGCATTCTTGAATTCCACCACTGTTTTTGACTCCACAGCCTCCTCAGGAAGGCCCTTCCATGCATTCACAACCCTCTCCATGAAAAAAATACTCCCTCACATTGCCTCTGAGCTGTCCCCCCTCTATCTTCAAATTTTGTCCCCTTGTTTTTCACGCCTCTTTTTCTGAAAGATGCTACCCTCTTGGACTTTGTTGATTACCTTGAGATACTTGAAAGTTTCTATCATGTCCCCTCTCCCTCCTTTCCTCGAGGCTATACATATTAAAGGAGAAGACTCCTGTATATTTATGATTTGTATATGTCTGATGTATTGTTTATGCATTAAATCAATTACTGTACATATGTCAATAAGAAATCAGTCATTTCTTCTGTT
Source organism: Neoceratodus forsteri (assembly GCA_016271365.2). Classification (NCBI taxonomy): domain Eukaryota; kingdom Metazoa; phylum Chordata; order Ceratodontiformes; family Ceratodontidae; genus Neoceratodus; species Neoceratodus forsteri. The sequence goes on from CM057449.1 coordinate 341,092,434, forward strand.
GTAACACATACTTGGAGTCTGAGGCTCTGACACAAGATTGTAATGTGTCAAGCACGCCTCCATTTACATGCAAATGAGTCACTTGTAATACAGCCCCTCCCATTCCTTGATGTCACTGCAGCAGCAGGGCAGAAGAAAACATAAGGTTATCAATGCTGTCTGTCCTGATTTTATTTTAAGTTTGCAATGGCTTAAGACAGTTCTGTTATGCAACTCACACACAGAGAGTAGTACTTGTAGCCTTAATATGAGTATAGCAAATAATACATCTCATAGTATTTCATTCTCAGGAAACAAAATCTGTTGCTTTGTACTGTTCATTTCTCTCTGTGGGACAGTTGTAACATGTTGTGGACAGCAGTAGACTGAATCAATAAAGCAAGTAAGCAAGGCAATCGGTCAATATTTAAGCAGGTGAACACCCTTGAAGATTCCTTTACAAGGTGGGCCTGGGCAGGTTCCCAAGGGATCACACAAGACTTTTTATGTATTTATTTATTTATTTATTTCAATCTAGGATTACAATACCTTTGAGCCGAGGCTCTTTTACAAAGGTTCCACGTCAGCGTGTACAACAGTCATCATTTTTAGTTATAAACATAACGTCACTGACTTAGACATGTAATAACCAGTACAAAGACTTGAGCTATGAGCAAGACAAGGGGAGGAGGAGGGTCGATGGGGAGAAGTGAGGGTAGGAGAGATCGGGGGTAGGAGGTGCAGGGGGTAAGGGGGAGTACGGGAGGTGGGTGGGGACAGGGGCAGGAGTGGAGATACAAGGGGAGGTGGAGAAGGGTGGGAGACAGTGCAGCCAGGGGGCCTTGTCGAGGGAATATGCCAAGTAAGGTGTTAGGGGTGCAAAAGACTGAATTCCTCCTTTGCATAAACTGTACAAATCCCCCTTTCAGCAGCCTGAAAGTGGAGAGCTAGATCACTTTAGTGAACTGTTTTACATTTCAAATGCTCCTTAAATCTGAGTTTCTGATTGGAAATACCAAGAGAAGGAATGCATATGACATTGGAGGAGTGAGCTCAGCAAATAGCACTACAAACACCGAGACTGATTAGTTTCTTTACCTACAACAGCTGAGGTGTAGCATCTGATTTGTGAGGAACATCCTACTTCAAATGCTGGCATTACAACGCAGTGGGCTGCCACAGCTTGTCCTCAGTACCTTCACAGTGAAGTGCTGTAGCTCTCACATCACTGCTAATGATTTATGTAAGCATTAATCACCGACAGAGGAGGGCTCTACCTGTGGATTAATATCCGGCTTGGTGGTGGGTTTGGTGCGCAAGGCCGCAGGCCGAGTGCTTCCAACCACCCAGCGGGCAATAATCACCAGGTAGAGCCCGACGCTGGAGGTGATTAATGCACTTGTAACATGGCAAGTGTGAGTGGAATATTGTGCAGCTACTATTTCAGTTCAGAAGAGACGAACATTATGTGACACTAGCATAGCTGCATGCTACCATTTCCACCACTTCTTTTGCTGCAGCACAGGGAGAGGATGTGAAACCGTGCACATGCACACCTCCTGGTAGACATTTATTTACATAGAGTCCACTATTTTAGAGTTGCGACACCGACAGTAGTCCTACCTGTCAGAGGACAACCATGCTACAAATCAGTGATTCGTTCCAACAGTTTTCATGCTTACTGCTTCTCCATGAGATCCCGATGCTGTATAGCAGCAGTGCACTGTGGGTGATTTGTTTGGGTGGATACAGTGAGCATACAAACTATGCATATCGTTAGGTGTGACTATGTTGCGCAGGTATCTCTGCCAATTTCGCCACACGTGTATGTCAGATCGAGAAATACAGTTAAGGACAAAAGAGATGGTTTCACTTCTTGTCTTTCTTTCGCGGCAGGTGGTCTCCTCTTTGCATCTGTGTACTGATTCCGTACTTCAGTATGTGAGTCTGCTCTTCTGTTCGGCTCATTGTATTGGTTGAGGACCGTGATGTACAGACAAAGACACTGTCATGGGCAAAGAGACATGACAGCAAGTACTACTTCTTTCTGTACTACTTTTGGTTTTGCGTGATCCCGATGCGTGCGCGGGTCTACGTGCCTATCGGCTCTGTAACGTCCTGATTGCTGCCCCACTGCTGCACCATGTGGCTACCTGTGGAAGGGCGCCAGTGGGCTCTAATACACCAGTTTTGCATCTCTGCCCTGTGCATTGTCGGTGCACTGCTGCACCCTGGGGCTCATGGACACTCTAGGTACTACACAAGCGGGCTCTAATGGTGCATTAGCGCTGTGGACACTTTAGGTACTACACAAGCAGGTTCAACTGGTGGGTTAATCGCCGCTTGTTTCTCGTCACATGATGCATTTGCACCAATCTCCACTCTCCATTTGCCTCCTATCTTTAGAGCCATGTTACAAAATGGGAATGAGGGGCACTTTTAAAGTCATTGACCTGAGGGTCCATCACAGTTCCCAAGGAGGTTAGGGAACTTGTTAAGGGTTACAGAGTAAGGTACTCAGTAGGATTTGAACCCGAGCCTCTCAGTTCTTGTGCCTGCGTTTTAACAACTAGATTATCCTTCTTCCATATGTTGCAACTGATGCTTCCCTGGTAACCTGTTCCTTGTTATAGCTGAACTCTCTATTGCCTTACAGCAGCCATTCGATTACTGATTGCATAGTTACAAAGGAAAGGGGCATATTTGCAAGATTGTCTGTCACTGCTGGTGTCAATCAAAACAAAGAATGCTAACACACACAGAACATAATAAAACAACTGTATAATACCACTCAAAACTCTTGTTGTACCCAGAGTCATTTATTGGGTAAACTGTTTTTGGTAACATAAACAGAAAACAACACATACAGGCACTTCCTTATGTGAATACTGTGGTTGGATATTCAAACTGCGCCAGGCTGTGGTGCAAGCCTGGGCGCAACTCAACTTTGTTGCGCAGGGGTGTGGCCTGGGCAATATTCAACGGAGCTGCGCTATGGCGCAGCAGCTTTGAATATCGCACCCTGGCCACCCCCACTGTGCATGGCGCAGTGGCCAGAGTGGAGCATGGAGATGCGCTAGCGTAAGTGCCATTGCGCCATGCACAGCACTTGCGATATTCAAAAGCGGACATGCAAATGGGGCCATAATTTATGCAAGGTGCTCATGGGGCCATTTGCATCTCATTGTGGCCCCATTTGCATGCCATTAGCATGCAGGTGTTCCGATCCCCGATGACTTGCACCTGGTGCCCTGCCAGGCAGCAGCTGTCAGGACCGACATCCTGCAGCCCGATCGTGGGCATTCATCTAAAGACCCCCGGTCCAATATCCTGGTGGTCCAGTGGACCCGATCGCTGCCGATCGCGGGCATCTGTAAATCATAACATACTCCAATTACCTTGGTGGTCTAGTGTTTCCCCTCCCACCACCCACTGAGCCCCCACCACCCTCCCCCGTCAGCGGCGGGCAGCAGCACCCACCTGCCCCACCACCTGCCGACTGACAGCTTGGTAGGGCTGCACACCCATTGGTTCCTGGCGTTAATGGCGGGAATGCAGCCCATCCTGCATAACACAGTCTAGATATGTGAATGAATTCATTCACATCTGGACTAGTAGTACAGTATGGGCAGCACGCCCATTGGCTCATGCTGTGAACCAATAGGCGCAGCCCTACAGAGCTGTCAGGCGGGGTGGCAGGCGGGTGGGTGCTGCCGCCCGGCCGTTTGGGGGAGAGGGGCGGTGGGGCCCAGTGGGCAGGTGGGGGGTACACCAGACCACCAGGGTAATAGGAGTATGTTATGATTTACAGATGCCCACCATCGGCAATGATCGGGCCGTCCACTGGACCACCAGGATATTGGACGGGGGGTTACTACAACAATGCCTGATCGGCAGAGTGTGGTCCACTGACCACCAGAGATATAGGACGAGGGCTTATTCTGGAGACAAATGCCCGCGATCGGGCACATAGCGGTCCACTGATCACCAGAGATATAGGAGGATTTAGCTACACAGATGCCGCGATGGAGGGCATGGGGAGGTGCGGCAGGACTCGGTGGCCACCCACAGGTGGCAGCTGCCATGTTGCTCCCTGCAGCATGGCAGCTCACCTGTAGTGTGCTCACTTGTTCCTTTTTTTTTTATTTTTTTGCAACTTTGTGCAGGCGCGGGTAGCGGTTGCACATGCAAGACTCTGCACATCCCGGCCTGAATATCGGGCTGTGCAGGTTATGCATGGCATGCCCCCCACCCCACACCGCCTGCATGACATTACTGATGCGCTCTGGGCATGGATTTGTCTGGTGCACTTTTTCTCTTTTGAATATGCGCGGCGCATCAGTGGGTAGTGCATGGCGCCTGCTGCACCACGCCACTAGAATACTGAGCAAAAAGTAAGTGGCAAACACTTTATTTTATACCGAAACACATTTTAGGCCAGTTGGCCTAGTTCACAAGCCTGTCCTGTTGGTAACTTGTTTCCTATACATTTAAAACATGTAGCTACAAAATAATGACTAAACAAACATGACAATACAAATATAATTAATCTCTACATTTTTTGGTAAAAGGGCTTCTCCATTACTCTAGTGGGGAACCAAACATTGTGGGTTTGGTTTACTGGTGGAACTGCATTTAGTGCAGCACCATTATCTGTTGCTCTGATGACATCATCCTCCAGCAACATTGATGGCAAAATGGAGGACAAACACATTGATAACTTCTGAGGTTGTATATTTTTATTTATATCCTAGATTTGGACAGCAATAGGACTGCTTGCAACTGGAGGAGGCACACAATGGTTACACATAAGGAGTTAGTAAAATATTGGTGTGAAACTATGGAAGATGTCCTCTTTAAGCTCCTTAAGTCTCTCTACATAAGTCTTCTGGTGCAGACCCTGCACCATTTTAGTTGTCCTCCTCTGGACTGCCTCCATCCTGTCAATATCTTTGGAGAGTGGGTCTCCAGAACTACATGCAGTACTCCAGATGGGGTCTCACCAGCTGTCTGTACAGAGAGATAACAACTTCCTGTTTTGTACTGGTGATGGCCCTTCCTATGCATCCCAGTAACCCCCAGCCCTCCTTATTGCCCTCTCATATTGCTTGCCCACCTTTAGGTCATCTGATATGACTACCCCAGGTCCCTTTTCATTTTTGTTGTTAGTATCTCACCCCCCATTGTGTGCTCTTCCCCTGGGTTTTTGTTTCCCAGGTGCGTTACTTTCATTTCTTAGCATTGAATCTAAGCTGCCATGCATTTGACCATTCCTCCAACCTTGGCAAGTAACTTCTCATCCTTTCCACCCCACCTTGTGTATCAGCCCTATTGCAGATCTTTGTGTTGTCTGCAAAGAGACATACTTTTCCTTTCAGTCCCTCTTTAATGTCACTTATAAAGACATTGAAGAGGACCGGTCCTAGTGCTGAACCCTGCAGTATCCCACTAGTAACCCCCCTTTCTTCAGAGTGGACTCTGTTTACTATTCCTCTCTGTCTCCTGTTCTCCAGCCAATTCTTTACCCAGGCTACCTTCTTGGGACCCACTCCAAGGCTGGCTAACTTGTATATTAATCTTTTCTGTGGACTGTGTCAAATGCCTTGCTAAAGTCTAGGTAGGACATGTCCACAGCCCCTTCCTGATCTACCACTTTGGTCACCCAGTCAAAGAAATCTATGAGATTTGTCTGACATGACATTCCCGGTGAGAATCTATGCTGCCTTGGGTCCTGTGCCCCTCTGGCCTCTAGGTACTAAACAGTTCTTTCTTTCAGAAGTGATTCCATCATTTTTCCTTTTACTGAGGTTAAACTAACAGGTCTATAGTTTCCTGCTTCTGCCTTGCTCCCACTTTTGTGAAGGGGAATCACATCTGCCACCCTCCAGTCCTCGGGTACCACCCCATCCTCCCATGATTTGTTAAAGAGGGTAGTCAGTGGTGTCATGTTCTACCCTTAGTTCTTTTAGAATTCTGGGATTAATCCCATCAGGACCCATTGCTTTGTCCACCTTCAGTTTTAAGAGTTTTTTCAGAACTCTTTCTTCTGTGAATGGGCTGGTATCAACCCCCCATTTCCAGAGTGTTTCTATTGTCTGATTTAGGTGCATCCCACTCTTCATTTGTGAATACTGAGCAAAAATATTTGTTTAGTATCTCTGCTTTTTCACAGTCACCCTCTGCCCACCCCCCTTCCCCTTTATTAAGCCTCACTATCGCTCCCTGATTTACCTATAAAAGATTTTATCCCCCCTCTTAACTGAGTTGGCTATCTTTTCTTCAGTTTGGGCCTTTTCTGTTCTGAATGCCTTCCCAGCTTCCTTTTGCTTTAACTTTATTTATTTGAATATAGGATTACAAGTACCCTTCAGCCAAGGCTCTTTTACAAAGGCTCCACGTCAAGTAGGTACACTATAGAGTAGAGAAGACATTCAGTTATAGTAGACAAAGTAAACAGCATAGCACTAAATACAAGTATGTGGTTATGGACATTCGGACTAACGTGCATTAGAGCACTGAGCAGCAGCAGAAGGAGACCAGAATGGGGAGGACTAACTAAGGGAGCAGCCAAAGGCATTGTCATAATACAGGTAGAAGTGCTGAGGCAAAGAAAATGAAATGAGACTGAAATAAGAAAGAATAGAAGCGGGGGGGTAGAGTATAGCGGAAGTGCAAGTTGGGGACTAGAGGGGCAGCTAAGAGTGAGGGTGAGATGGGTTAAAGAGGCAGTAGGGAGTGGGGGGAGGTAGGCAGTTAGGTGCTGGAGGTAGTGAGGTGTAGGCGGAGTTTGGACTTGAACGATCCAAGCATTGGCACACATGAAAGATCACTGCTGAGCATATTCATCCAGCTGGGGGGCCTTATAGGCAAAGGATCTTTGACCTTGAGAAGTACGGCAGCGGGGAACCTGAAAGAGCTGGGTTGCAGAGTCTCTTGTGGGTCTAAGCTTTCTGCTAGGGCAAAGGAGAACTTGGACTTCATGTGGCACAAGGCCCAAGGTGATTTTCTTTGCCATAGTGCAGGTCAGGTATTTAATGCGGTTTGAGAGTTGAAGCCAGCCAGATTGTGCATATAGTTCACACATATGTGAGTCAGTGAGAGCCAGTGATAAGCTGCAGGCTTTGTTGAGCATCATGAATATGCGCCTAAGAGCCGTTTGCGAGGAGGCGAGCCGTAGATGATGAGGATGTAGTCTATAACTGAGACAACTGAGCTCTGAACAGCGACCCTTACGGTTTCTGGTGTAAGGTGCTGTCTATGACTGTAGAGGAGACCAAAGCTGGTGTTAGCAGCTTTGGCAACACTGTCAATGTGGGTTCCATAAGAGAGGTGACTGTCTAAAGTGATCCCAAGATATTTAAAGGAGTGAACCTGTTCTAGGGTGGCTCCAAGGTAGTTTGTGATTGTCAAAGGTTGCAGCTTGTATTTGTTGTGAGTGCTGCAGAAAAGCATAGACTTTTTTTTTTTTTTTTTAATAGTTTAGTAGCAGTTTATGCTTGCTAAACCAGATTTCAACTGAGGCGAAGCCATTCTGAAGTTTGTTCTGGAGGCAGAGGAGATCCTTATGGTTGGCATGGATGATGACGTCATCAGCATAAAGAATGCTTTGTTCTGTGCAGATTGTGGGAGGCTGTTCAGAAAGAGGCTAAACAGAGTGGATCCCTGTGGAGCTCCTGATCAGACGGGTCTTGCATCGGAGAAGACATCAGCAATTTTGACTCTTTGGGAGCGGTTTTCCAGGTAGCTTTTGAGCCAGGCTGAATAGACGGAGGAGAGGCCAGCTAACTGGAGCTGCTCTATTAAAAGATCATGATGAATGGTATCAAAGGCCTTTGTTAGATCTGTAAAAACAGATCCAGCAAGGAGGCCATTGTCCAAGGAACTGTGGGCTGCACCAGTGAATTCAAGGAGGGCAGAGGTCGTGCAATGCCCTTTTCTGAAGCCATGTTGAGAGCATAGGATAATATGCTTATCCATGTATTCAGTAAGCTGGTCTGCTACTATGCATTAATGGGCCTTGGAGAACAGAGGCAAGATGGAGATTGGGTGATAATTCACATGGAGGGACTTATAGCCACTTTTTGGATAGGGGTCTGTTGCGGATTTTCAGATGTCTGGGAACTGTCCAAGACAGAGGGAGAGGTTCAATATCTTAGTGATTGGTCCAATCACATCGTCAAAGGTGAGGGACAGTATTTTGAGGTTCAGTTAGGTAGCACTACTTCTGGAATTGTCTGTTTGTTTTCTTAATATATTTGAGGGTTTCATGCATCCGAAGGGTTTTAAAGTACAAAGGTGGGTAGGTAGATGAGGGCGGGGGGTTGGGATGGTGGGCTGTAGTAACATCTTCATCAAAAAAGTCAGGAGGGAGTACACTGCTGAGGTCAGTAAATGTGGAGTTGAAGGTGTTGCCGATAGTAGTAGAGTCAAGTGTGGTTGTCTCATCAAGTGACAAGTGTAGTGGGGGAGGATTTTGTTGTTTCCCAGTGATTTCCTTGATATTGATACAATTCTCTGTCCTGCTCGTTCTGTGATTCCTTATACTTCCTTAATGCTGTCTTTTTCTCCCTAATCTTCTCTGCCACTTCCTTTGAGAACCATAGTGTTTTTTTACATCGTTTTGTTTTATTTGCTTCACACAAAGGCTTGTTGCCTCGGTGATGGCAGTTTTGATTATTCTTCATTGTCCTTCCACCCCTCCTTCCTGCCCATTTGCAAGTGCATTCTTTAAGCACACACCCATTTTGGCAGTGTCAGCCCTCCTAAAGTCCAGGATCTTTGCCTTTGTATGGCTTGACTCTACTGTTTATCATGAACCATACTGTTCGATTGTCACTAGTTCCCAGATGGCTACCCACTTCTAAATATGTGATCCTCTCTCCATCTCCATTTGAGAGTACCAGGTCTAAGATTGCTCCCTCTCGAGTGGGTTCCAACACTAGTAATCTAAGGCATGCCCCCCTATAGGGTATCTAGAATGATCCCACTCTTGGATGTGGCTGCAGTAAATGCACTCCAGTTAACATCTGGCATATTCAGATCCCTCATCAACAATATCTCCCCTTTTTCTGCCATTCTAAGGATACCTTCTATCATTCCCTTGTCCATTTCCTCCCCCTGAGATGGGGGTCTGTATGCAAACCCCAGTGCAGATTGTGGTGCCATTGCCTGTCTCCAAGTTGACCCACAGTGCTTCCTGTCCTCCATGTTTACCCTTTTGTTCTGTTGCTTTGATTCCTTCCCTTATGTAGAGAACTACTCCTCATCCTCCTCTTTTACCCTCCCTGTCCCTCCTGTAGATAGTGTACCCTGGTATGTTTACATCCCAGTCTTGGTTCTGTGTGTACCATGTTTCTGTGACTGCCACAATATCCAGATGTTCCTCTTCCATCAAGGCCACTAGTTCAGGAAGCTTGTTACCCAGACTACGGGCATTGGTACTCATTACTCTCCATTTTTGATGACTTTACCTCTTGTAGCACATCCCTGTCCTCATTGACTTTTTCTCCATTTACCCCTGTTCTGCTCCCTACTGACCTTTCTACCTTGGTCTTTACCTCATTTAGTACCCTGTTTTGTCTTGGTAAGACCTGCACAATGAAAGCTTGTGTTACTGAGCATCTGGGGATTGAGGATATTAGGTTCTGGTGAAATCTTGCCAGACTGCAGAAATTGTAAGACAGAGTTGTGTGGTGGTTAGAACACAAAACTTGTGACATAGATGGTTCCTAGTTTGAATCCCACCACTGTTGTGTGTTCTGTGTGTGACTTTCATGAGGTCGCTCGACCTCCCTGTGCTTCAGTCCTTTGTTCAAGCTGCAAAACTGGTAAGAAGGACCCCACTGAAAAACATTAGGGTTATCCTGGGTAACACACACACACGCACACACCAACTACTAATTGAACATTTGGACAGAGTACATGTTTTATGCATAGGCTAAGTGGAACACTTATGAACCAAACTCATCGTAGTTTGAAAGGTAATGAAGAGCTCTTTTTAAATGAGGGACTAGACTTAGACATAGCTGGCAGCAGTACATATACAGCAATGACTTAATCTGCCCCCAAGAACTTTATGATATCATGAAGGGTGAAGCAGTGTCTAATTACAGCTTCACCCTGAGTGACACCACACGGTTGTAAAAAAAAAAAAAAAATTTATAGCAATGTAGTATCCAGTCTAGGGCGTATTGAGTACTTAATATGTCTGGCCTGCTGTCAGCTACAGGCAATAGGGCTGTCCACATGGTTGGTTTTTGGTATACATGTCTCTGGTGTTAGCATGTGTTTATACATTTGTGTTTACATATAGTTCTACATTTCTGCCTTTTCCTGTTGTTAATGATGGCACAAGATCAAGAGTCTGAGAGTTATTAAAGGAATAATGCACGACAGGGTGTGTGTCGTGCTGGGATAACATCATGCCTGGGGTGGTTAGGATCGAGGCCGCAGGCCAAGTGTGAGTAATCACCCCAGAAATGACATCCCAGCACAACACTACACCATGGAGTGCATTATTCCTATTATACAATGGCTCCTATGTTAATAAAAAAAAATGATAAAAAAGTACATTTTAAAGTATATTTTTGCCTGTTTTTTTTTTTTTTTTAATGGGGAAGTATACTTAAAAAAAAAAAAAAAAAAAAAGTAGTGCTGTTCGACTGATGGTAGGTGGAGTTGCTGTTACTGTGGCGCTGCAATCTGCACACTAAACCCTCTCTCAGCTATCCCTTGCCTGTGAGTCATTGCCATCGCGTGCCCACTACCCCGTCTCTCTTTTAATCGTGGTTTTCTGGAGAATGAAGTAACAGAAATCTTGCTTGGTTTTGTTGTGGGATCATAAAGTTTAACAGTGAATTTATGTGCCCACTCGACCACATATGAGCAAGCTGATCAGAGAGTAGAAAGCGGATGTTTCCGGAGGTTTTATTAAATTTTGAAAGGTCTCCCGATACCATTTCTTGTATTAAGTGTTGTACTGGTAGACAGGGGCAGAATGAAAGTACAAGCTGGTGTTTCTATGATAGCGGGAAACAGGCTTTTGTACTGAAGCACATGCTGGCTGAGTCTGCCAGCAGTAAGTAATGGATGATCGTGACGTCATCATATTCTCGTATTTTTAATTTGACTGTGAGGAGCCTATACAGAGAAGGTGGTAGTGTGAATAGTGACCTGGCAGGTTTGGATTTTACTGTGACAATTCTTTTTTTCCTTTTTCTTTAAGTTGATATCGATTTCGAGCGGGGCAGGGAATGGGGATATTCAGCACTCAGCAGAGTTGCAAAGTGGGGCAAAGTCATCATTGAGCAAGCTCATTTGCAAGATGGTCCTGGTCAGTGTAAATGATAAAATCTTAAACAAGAAATTGTGCATACGTTAATGTTTACATAGAATAACATGATGCAAGTTGTGCATAAAAAAGGCACAATTATTATCCGAATTGGCAGGTACAAAAATAAGCATATTTTCAGTAATAAAAGGAACAAGTACAGTGAAAACAGTGGCACAGCAGTAGTCATATAACACTTAGACAAGGAATTCGTACATGTTTGGTGAGGCAGATCATTAAGAACTGGAAAAGGGGACAAGGAGAAAAAAAAAAGAACAGTGGCAGAAAGTGCTAAGGTTGGAAACAGCAGTGCTGGGGGTAAGAGGCTCCAAGGGAGTGGACAGATGGACTTGTCACCTGAAGCAGGTGGAAGTATCCCTTAGGTATTGAGCAAGCAATAGTTTGAAGGCATAAGGTCTGGGCAGGGAAGCGATCCTAAGTGTCTTTTGCATAGTGTTCGAAAGGGAGGAGGGGGGGGGAGGGAGAAACTGGCAGCAGCCAGACCATGGCATGCCTTTATTCTAGGCACCTTGAATGAAATGACTGTGGAGCTCCTAAGGCCATACGCCCCCTTGGCCCGCACAAATAGGTTTGTGATATAGGTTGGAAACTTATTGGTTAGTGCCCTAAAGAACCACAAGAGAGTGTTTCTTTGTCTCCTCAGTAGGAGAGAGGGCCAGCCCATTGCTTTGTTTATTTACATATGTATGTATGTATGTATTTCAGGTTGGGATTAATACCTTTGAGTCAAGGACTCATTTTCAAAGGTTCCATGTTGGTGCTGAACAAACATTACAAAAAATACAAGGTTTACAGAGAAAAAAAAGAGAAAAAACATTGAAGCATATACACAGGCAGTAATAGTAAAATTTTAACTTGTAAACATCAAGTTAGTAAATATTAACAGACCAATTAGATAAGATGGGGTTGGGGTGGGGGATCAGCGAAGGTGGCATTGTCTGAGGTGGGAGAGAGGCGAAGCTTTCAACCAAGAGAGGCCATCATCAGATAATTGGGGGTAGGGGGGTAGGTTAAGAAAAAAGTGGTATATTGCTGAAAGATGTAGGGGGGTAGGTAAATGGAAACTGGGGGCCAGGTACTATCACATTGGCACAGACAGGTATAATTCATTTTAGAGCCAAGGAGAGATTTGAGCCCGGCTTTAAAGGTACTAATCTTGGTAGTATCGGTGAGGAGAGCAGGTAGTTCATTGTGCCATTTTGGACCTTGATACAGGATGGAGTTCTGGGCAAGTTTCGTCCTTTTTGAAGGGAATCTCCATCTTGTCAGCGACTGCACTGCAGGTAGATTTCGTTGGCATGGCCAGCTTAAAGTGTCCGCCCAGTGTGGCGGATGTCAGTCTAAGTAGTACTTTTTTTAGAAGTAGGCAGGTTTGGTATTGCCCTCTAAGATGGAGTAGGAGCCACCCAGTTTCAGTGTACAGCAAGCAGGTGTGGGTGTCGAGAGTAGCCCCCAAAATAAGACAACAGGCCTCATTGAGGAGTGTGTTGATCCTGCTAAGAGCAGTTTTTGTGCCTGCCCCATATATAGGCAACCTATAGTCAATGGTACGAATATACGAACATATGAAATTTGCCAGCAGATAAAGGCCTAGAGGTCTATCTAGTCTGCTCGAATGTGCAGCTAACACCCCTGGTAGACAATACTGAGCTGCTGGTGGCTAGCTTGAGTGCATCCAGTGTCATTGAATGTCTGTGACGATAAAGTACACCAAGTTTTGTATTTGCAGTCTTGATAACAGAGTCAGTGTGGTTTGAGAAAGTGAGCATGTCATCAAAGGTAATGCTAAGATATTTGAAGTTATATACTTGGTCTAGGATTTCACCCTTTTGGTTATGAATACCCGGGGGCAGGTATTTCTTTTTGCTTTGGGGAGTGGTGAAGAGCATACTCTTTGTTTTTTTGACGTTTAGTAGAAGCTTGTTTTCTGTAAACCAAGATTCAAGTTTGTGGAAGCTGCTTTGGAGTTCAGTTGTGATGGATTGTTGGTCTTTGCCAGCGAATGAGATTGCTGCATCATCAGCATAGAGAACTGTGTTTGCTAAGCAAGCCATTGGGGTGGAGTTGATGAAGAGGCTAATGAGTAGAGGACTGAGGATTGACCCCTGTGGAACCCCAAGGTGCACCTCCTTAGCAGCGGATAGGGTATCATCAATTTTGACTCGTTGTGATCTGTTAGAGAGGTAGCTGCCAAATCATAGTACCATATCTGGAGATAGACCTGTAGACAGAAGGCAACTTAAGAGGAGGTTGTGATTAACAGAGTCAAAAGCCTTTTGTAAGGTGGATGAAGACTGATCCAACTGCCTGAGCACTATCCAAGGTGCTATATAGTTGGAATGGATAATCAACTAGAGCGGTGAGTGTGAAGTGCTTTTTACGGAAGCCGTGCTGTTGCAGGCAGAGTGGGTTATGGTTATCAAGGTATTCAGTAAGCTGCTCAGAGACCATTCTTTTGAGTACTTTCAAATGGTGATGAAGGATGGATATAGGTCTGTAGTTGGATATTTGCATTTTATGCCTTGCTTTAAAGACAGGCGTTACGTTAGCTGACTTCCATGCTTTTGAAAATACTCCTGATTTTAAGGAAACATTAAACACCATGGTAAGAGGACCTGCAAGTTCATAAAGGAGTAGACTAACCAGCTTCATGTCAAGCAGATCCGCCCCCATCCTGGTCTTGCCAAGCACCCTTTTGATATGCTTGATGGTTTCGGCTTTGGTGACACATCTAAAGTAAAAGGGATGTACATCTTTCCTTGGGGGATCTTGAGGGGCAGTCAAGCATTGCTGAACATGCATATCGTTGAAGTAGTCACCAGAGAGTACACTTGAAAGATCAGTGAACGTGTTGTTGAGCTCATTGGCAATTTCGGTTGGTTCCTCTAGGGACCCCTTCACAATCAACAGTAGATTGGGGGGGGGACTTGGGGGCTTTGCCCATTAAGGATTTAAGAGAGCATCAAAAGTCTCTTCCAGAACCCCGGGTTTTGGTTAGTAGATCTTCATAATAGGAGGTTTTAGTATGTCGGATGAGTCTGGTGCAGGTGTTTCTAGCTGCCTTGTAGGTGTTGGATGCAGCAAGTGTACCAACTACTTTTGCTATATACCAAAGATTATCTCTGTTCTTCATAACTCCAATAAGGGAGTTGGAGAGCCAGAGATTGGAGGTTCCCTTAATTGGTTTTATTTTGTATGGTGCAAAAATATCACAAGCACGGTTGAAAACCATTATGAAGTAGTCAAGTGCCTCATTACCATCTATATCCCCAGCCAGCAGGGACCAATTCAGTTGTCACATCAGCTTGAAATGTTCAAGTAGTCTAGGCTTTAGGCAGTGGTTTTTGTACACCTTGGGTGAACTCTTGGGGAAATTGTTAGACCAGGTACACTTCACAGGGGAGTGGTAACTGAGGCTGTCAGGCAGGACAGTGACATCAGATATATGCTCTGGGTGTGTGGTCAGGAGACAGTCCATGAGAGCTGCTCCCTGTTTTGTAGTTAAGCCAGGTGTCAGCAGTGACCATCTGTTTTAGGAAAAGACTAGTAATTAGATCCTTGCCTTTTGTTCCTTTCTGTGGGTGCCAGTTTATGTTGAAGTCACCTACAATGATCTTCTCCCAGTGGTTGCCTAGTTGCTCTTGGCTTGCGATGACATGGTTTAGCCCAGCAGGTTGGTGCCCTGGTGGTATGCATATTGTGGAGATCAGGACTTTATTCTGTGTCCCTATGTTTAATTTGAGGTTCAGAATTTGGGCCTGTTTTGTATTAAGACTGTTATCAAGGGCTTGCACCTTTATTCCAGATCTGACATATACTAGGCACCCACCCCCATGTTTAACAATCCTATCTTGTCAGAATGAGTTGTAGCCATCAGGAGAGATGGATGCATCCGGTGTTTTGGGTGAAAGCCAGGTTTCAGTGAGTGCTATTATTTCTGGGTTGATCACCTGAACCCATGCCTGGAATTGTGGAAACTTGGCGAGGAGACCATTAATATTCAATGATATTATAATAAGTTGACATTTAAGCTTAGTCATTTTAGAGTGAGGGGTCCAGAGTTTGGGTAAATATTCCCTGACAGTAGCAGGAGCAGCAGGATTAGAGAGCAGAGAAAATTACAAGTACATGTAAAGTTGATTTAAAAGGAAAATGCTGATGGTTAAATTACATCCAGAGGAAATGATGAACTGTTGAGATCCAGGGTCACATAATATGTTAAGATTCCTGAAAGGTGATAAACTGGCCTGGGCATATGCAAGGTGTGCAATCCTTTTGTCTGTATGTTTCCTTTGCTCTTTAAAGTCCTCAGAGACAAGTACAATACCTTTGGTAGCAGGTCAGAGAGAAATGTTGACTTAGTCACAAAATGTGTTTAAAATTTTTGAAAGGTGATAAACTGCAGCCTGGGCATATGCAAGATGTGAAATCCTTCTGTCTGTATGTTTCCTTTGTTCTTTTAAGTTCACAAGTACAGCTACTTTTGAAGTGGTCAGACGAAAATGTTGATTTAGTTGCAGGACCCAGCATCACCACGTTTGTCAGACTAGTTGCAAGACATGTACTTCCTTGTGAAGGTGTCAAGAAGGTTGATTTAAAATTAAAAAGCTGATAACTGGTGATGTTTTGCAGAAATTCAGTCCAGGAGACTTTCACAGATGTGTGCAAGAATGGCACAGGTATTCCAAGCAGAAAAACATGTAAATTAACAAAAAATAACCTACAGACACAGACGAGCACAACCAACCACCCACTCAGCCCCAGGAGGAGGAGCTAATATGAGCTTTATGGAGCAGACAGTGATGAGTTTGAGGGGGAAGGTTCAGAATGAACTTCAGGGAGTGATGATAGAGGGTGTCAAGTTTACATAACACCTGGTTAGGACAGTGGCTGTAAAGGAAGTCTGGGTAGTCGAGCAATGGTGAAAAAGTTGTTTGTGCCAGTCTCTTCCTGGCCTCAAATGTGAGGAGGTGTCTTGTACGGTATAGTATGCTTAGGCATTGTCTTAGTGTTTTAGTTAACTCATTGGGGTGAGCCATGAAGTTAAGCCTGCTGTCCAGCCATTTGCCCAGATATTTGAACTTGTCCATAATTTCCATTGGTTCTCTGCATAAGGTGTGGATCAGGAGGCTCGCTGGTGACTCTGAAATAAAGGAGCATGTGGCGAGGTAATCATGGCTTTGGTCTTTTTAGCATTGAGCAAGAGCTTAGAGAACAACTGTTATGTTGCCCTCCCCGGGAAGGGCAAAGAACCCTCACCTGCCCCCGAGTCCAAACCATGTAAACATTCTTTTTTCTTTTTTTTTTATTGTGCCCCAGTTTAGGAAGGGAAGGGATTGTATTTTTGCCCTGAGGAGCCTCGTGGCTTGGATCCCTTCCACTTCGTTATAGCTCTACAGGGTGCACTCTGCCCCCAATCCCCCCACGCTACCACATATTGTGACATCAGTGTTTGAGGAGTGCGGGGTGCGCGTCTATAGATATGAATGGGGGCTGCTTTTTAAAGTTAAATTTCAGTACTTTAAATGACCATTCAGAATAAATGATGGCCACTGCTTAACTAACAAGATCCTTGTTAGTTTAATGGTGGCCATCATTTATTCTGAATGGTCATTTAAAGTACTGAAATTTAAAAAGCATCCCCCATTAATACCTATAGGCATGCACTCCTCAAACACTGATGTCACAAAACGTGGTAGTGCAGGGACGGATAGGGGGCAGAGTGCACTCCGTAGAGCTATAAGGAAGTTGAAGGGATCTGCACTGTGAGGCTCCTTGGAGCAAAAATACGATTCCTTCTCTTCCAAAACCAGGGCACCAAAAAAAAAAATGTTTTACTTGGTTTGGACTCGGGGGCAGGTAAGGGTTCATTGTGCTTCTCGGAGGGGGGGAATGTAAAGAGCATGATAGTTGCTCTTTAAGTTTCAGCAGGTTATGCTGAAGGATGTCAGAGTCATGCTGCAGCTCCTTGTGAGCAAGCTCTAGTGAAGAGTTGATGGCATACAGAACCGTATCATCAGCAAATAGATGTACGTTACCTAAGTGAATGCGGGTGTCAGTGTGGTTTATGTAAATTGCGAACAGTATGGGGCCTAGCACAGAGCCTTGTAGTACACCCCAGGGAAGGTTCTTTAGTGGAGACAGTTCTCCTGGATCCTTAACTTGCTGCATCCTGTTGGTAAGATAACATTTGAACCACTTTTGAGCAGAGTAGTCTAGGCCGAAGCTCCTCAGGCCATTAAGCAGAAGGTTATGATCCACTGTATTGAAGGCCTTTCTAAGGTCTATGAAGAGGGTACAAGCATGTTTTCTTGTATCCAGAGCGGTTTGCCAGTCACTAGTCATTTTAGCAAGGGCAGATTTGGTGCTGTGCTTGGGTCTGAACCCAGGCTGGGCTGGGTTTAAGAGGTTTTCAGATTCAAGATGCTCTCTAAGCTGAGCGTTAACTATTTTCTCCAAGAGTTTTGAGAGGGTTGAGAGAAGGGAATTGGCCGGTAATTGTTCAGGTCTGTTGGGTCACCAAACTTGAAAAGGGGAATAATGAGCATTATTTTCCAGAGTGGTGGTAGCTTGCCTAAGGTCAAGGAACAGTTGAAGAGAATGGGTGATTGGAGCTGTCAAGTGTGATAGTAGCCGGTTTTTCTAGAAAAACGGTTCTAGGAGACATGTGCCAGCACTTTTTTCGTGTCCAAGGTTACTAGGAGATCCTCCACCTGTTTAAAAGTTACTGGTCAAAAGCTGAAGGTTGGATATCTTGGGTTAGGAGCAATATTAGGTTTGCTGGCCAAGGCACCTAGCTTCACCTGAGCTCTTTCCTTCTAGCTTGCTTGAACGGACAGAACTAAGAACCTTACCAGACTAAGGGAAATGATTAAGACTTTTGGCTAGGCAGATTTACTGTATGTTGTGTTTTTTATTTTGTACTCACAGGGATTGTTACTGTTTGTTGCTAACATTTTATTGTTTTATTTTTCTCTGACTCAAATTGCTGTTGTTGGGTATACCTTCTGCTGCATTATTACAAGGTGTGCCTACAGGTCGTGCTAACAGATTACTGCTGTAATCTTCTGATTCAAATTGTTTTTTGCAAGGTGTATCTTTTGTTACTGCTTTATTTTTCTCTGTGGCAAAGTGTTTCTCACATGGTATATCTTCTGTTAAATTATTACAGGTGGTGCTTAAATTTTTGTGACTTTTTATCATTAGGCTAAGCAAAATTACTGTTTGCCCCTATTTATTTTATTTATTTTTTGCTGAAAAGTTTTTTTTGTCTGAGGAGTTGCAGTCTCCTTCTCATATTGAAGACAGGGAGAGTGAGAAAGCAATCACAGCTTCCTCGAATCAAGGAGATTATTTTCTAGACTACACTGAACTGAATTATTACTTTTTGGACCTGTGTAAATAACTAGTATTGATTCTGTTTTGGGGGTGGATTTTTCTTAATTTTAACTTTAATTTGCCAGGGAGGAACTGTAGCTGGGAGATATTTGCAGTCAGTTGTGACTAGACCTGTTACTTAGCCTTTGTGAAATAGGTGTCTGAAAGGAAGGAAGGCACTCCCGGTGGAGGTAAGAGTTGTAGGTGATTGTTTCTGGACAGCATGGGTTTATCCACCACCTTCCCCTCACCCCACTCTGCAATAACCCCACCCGCATAACCTCCTTTATAGCATCGGGCTCTGACATCACTTCCTCAAAACTGCTAACAACATTCACCTGTTCATATCCTTAAAGGCACAGCACGTTGAATGGGGGTAGAGACACTCACAAGCTTGCACACACTAAAACAGGAACAAAAAACCAAAAAGCATCTGTAACTGGAAGGGATACAGACATATGGGGAGTGGTGCAGTGCACTGGCTGTGGAGCAGCAGTCGTCCGGGAGACATTCTGGAAACTGTGTTGCTGCCCTATTTGCAGGCACCTCTCTGGTCTGAGGGAGGAGGTTGTTCGTCTCCATGCTGACCTGGCAAGGATTTGAGAAACCTGCTCCCCCACCCAGGCCACCACCACTACCTCAGAGGCTGCCAAGAAAGAAGAGTGGTTGGAACATGGTGGGCTCAGGGAAGGTGAGGGTGGTGGAACAGAGGCGCATCCCTCCAGTTGTGCCTCTCCACAATTCATTTGCCACTCTGGTGAAGCATAGTTCCTCTATGGAGGCATCTGCAGTGGAGACAAAGGAGGATGCTGGGAACCTCCACAATGGAGAACCACAGGAGGGTGGCTCAGGACCCCACAGGGAAAGGAAACAACCCCTGGCGGGGACCCAGTTGTTGGGGGGGTAGAACTTTGGGAGGGAGGGAAAGGGAGGTAAGGTGCCTGCCTGGCGCAAGGCTTGAGGGACAGGAAATGAATCCTCAGGATCATGGGAGCAGCGGCAAGGGGGAGGGAGCTGGATGTAATTATCCACCTAGGGACAAATGACCTGGCTGAGAATGGGATCAGAGCAGTGCAACAGGAGTTTGGAGTTGGGGAGGGGCCTTAGACAAGTCACACACAAGGTAACTTTCTCGGAAGTGTTACCTTTCTATGGCATGGATGAGGCTAGAGCACTCCATACCATGGGATTCAGTGACTGGTTGAAAAGCTGGTGCAGAGCTCAGGGATTTGGCTTCATGGGGGACTGGGGCACCACCTGGAGGGATGCAGGCCTATACAGGCATGATGGTCTGCAACTGTCCTGGAGGGGAACGAGGATCCTAGGTGATAGGTTTAAATGCTTCAGTGGCAAGCATTTAAACTAGCCAAGGGGGGAGGCACTGAAGAGGAGAAGGGAAATCCTAGCCCCCCCCAAAAAAATCTGGGTAATTAGTGAAGTAAACACCAAAATAGAGCAGTCGATAGGGAGAAGGGCAAGGGTAAATGGAGAAAAAGACAAAGGCAGTAGGGACAGGGATGGGGCAAAAAGAAATAAAGCCATAAAATAATGGAGGGTAATGAGCACCAATGCTCAAAGTCTAGGTAAAAAGCTCCCTGAAATGGTGGCCTTGATGGAAGAGGGATGCCTGGATACTGTGGCAGTCACAGAAACATGGTACACAGAGAACCATGACTGGGATGTCAACATACCAGAGTACGCAATCTACAGGAGGGACAGGGAGGGAAGAAGAGGAGGAGGAGTAGCTTCTCATGTAAGGGAAGAGATAAAAGCAACTGAACTAAAGGGTAAACAGGAAGGAGAGGAAGCACTGTGGGTCACCTTGGAGACTGGAAATGGCTCCACAATCCGCACAGGGGTTGTATACAGACCCCATCTCGGGGGGAGAAACTGGCAAGAAAATGATAGAAGGCATCCTTGGGATGGCAGAGAAAGGGGAGATATTGCTGATGGGGGACCTGAATATGCCAGATGTTGACTGGAGTACCTTTGCTGCAGCCACATCCAAGAGCAGGGCCATTCTCAATGCCATACAGGGGGCATGCCACAGACAGCTAGTTTTGGAACCCACTCGGGAGAGAGCAATCTTAGACCTGGTACTCTCAAATGGGGATGGAGAGAGGATCTCTGATCTTGAAGTGAGTAGCCATCTGAAACAAGCAACCACCAAACAGTGTGGTTCACGATAAACTTAGCTGTAGAGTCAAGCCACACAAAAGTGAATGTACTGGACTTCAGGAGGGCTGATTTATTAAATGGGAGAGGCCTCAGAAAAGCACTAGCAAACAGGCAAGAAGGTGGGTGGAGCACAATGGGGAACATCAAAACTGCTATCACAGAGGCAACAAGTCTTTCTGTGAAGCAAATAAATCAGAATGAAAGAAAAAAACACTATGATTCTCAAAAGAAGTGGTGGGGAAGGTAAGGGAAAAAAAGATACCATTCAGGAAGTATAAGGAAACACAGAAGGAGCAGGACAGAGAACTGTACCAGTTAAAGCAGAAGGAAGCGGGGAAGGCAGTCAGAATAGCAAAGGTCCAAACCAAGGAAAAGATAGCCAACTCAGTTAAGAAGGGGGATAAAACCTTTTATGGGTACATTAGGGAGCAAAGAAAGACTGAGGCAGGGATACTGAGGCTGAACTAAGAGGAAGGTGGTTGGGCAGAGAGTGACTGTGAAAAAGCGGGGATACTGAATGAATACTTCTGCTCAGTATTCACAATGGAAAAGCAGGGAGA
Source organism: Neoceratodus forsteri (assembly GCA_016271365.2). NCBI lineage: Eukaryota > Metazoa > Chordata > Ceratodontiformes > Ceratodontidae > Neoceratodus > Neoceratodus forsteri. Next base: position 341,113,878 of record CM057449.1, read on the forward strand.
ATACCTAATCTGGTCAGTAGAAGCACTCTGGATAAGGGGGTTGATATTAGTCCTTTCACAGAAAAAAAGGTTCTGAAAGAACTCTTAAAACTGAAGGTGGATAAAGCAATGGGGCCTGATGGGATTCACCCCAGAATTTTAAAAGAGCTAAGAGAAGAACTAGTAACACCACTGACTACCCTTTTTAATAAATCATGGGAGGATGGGGTGGTACCTGAGGACTGGAGGAGGGCGGATGTGATTCCCTTTCACGGAAGTGGGAGCAAGACAGAGGCAGGGAAACTACAGACCTCTCAGTTTGACCTCAGTGGTAGGGGAAAATGATGGAATCACTTCTGAAGGAAAGAATTGTTGAGTACCTAGAGGCCAGTGGGGCACAGGACACAAGGCAGCATGGATTCACAGCGGGAAGATCATGTCAGGCAAATCTACTTGATTTCTTTGACTGGGTGACCAAAGCAGTAGACCAGGGAGAGGCTGTGGGCATGGCCTACCTTGACTTTAGCGAGGCATTTGACATAGTCCCACACAAAAGATTAATAAACAAATTAGCCATCCTGCGAGTGGGTCCTGGATGGTAGCTTGGGTAAAACACTAGTTGGACAACAGGACACAGCAGGTAATAGTAAATAGAGTCCACAGTGAAGAAAGGAGGGTTACTAGTGGGGTACCGCAGGGTTCAGTACTGGGGCCGGTCCTTTTTAATGTCTTTATAAGTGACATTGCAGAGGGACTGGAAGGGAAGGTATGTCTCTTTGCAGATGACACAAAGATCTGCAGCAGGGTTGATACACAAGGTGGGGTGGAAAGGATGAAAAGGGACTTGGCAAGGTTGGAGGAATGGTCAAATGTATGGCAGCTGAGATTCAGTGCAAAAAATCGCAAAGTAATGCACCTGGGAAACAAAAACCCAGGGTAGGAGTACACAATGGGGGGCGAGATACTGTCAACAACAAAAATGGAAAGGGACCTGGGGGTAGTCATTTCAGACGACCTAAAGGTGGGCCAGCAATGTGAGAAGGCAGTAAGGAGGGCTGGGATACTGGGATGCATAGGGAGAGGCATCACCAGTAGAAAACAGGAAGTTGTTGGCCCTCTGTACAGACAGTTGGTAAGACCACATCTGGAGTACTGAGCACAGTTCTTGAGACCCCATCTCTGCAAAGACATAGACAGGGTGGAGGCTGTCCAGAGGAGGGCAACCAAAATGATGCAGGATCTGCATCAGAAGACATATGAAGAAAGACTAAAGAAACTAAAGATGTATAGCCTCGAGGAAAGGAGGGAGAGGGGGGAAATGATAGAAACTTTCAAATACCTCAAGGGAATCAACAAAGTCCAAGAGGGTAGCATTTTTCAGAAAAAGAGATGTGCAAAAACAAGGGGCACAATTTGTAGATAGAGGGGAGACAGCTCAGAGGTAATGTGAAGAAGTATTTCTTCACAAAGAGGGTTGTGGATACATGGAACAGCCTTCCTGAGGAGGTCATAGAGTCAAAAAAGTGGGGGAATTCAAGAATACATGGGACAGACATAAGGCAATTCTAGTGGGGGATTGGAGGAAGTAGGCTGTTGGTTAACTAGGATCTGCAGCTTATCCGTTAGGTAGGGAAATGAGCAGACTAGGTGGGCTAAGCGGTCCTTATCTGCCGTCAAATTCTGTGTTTCTATGTAATATTAAAGATTTAACCGATACTGTTATCACTGTGGGCACTAAGCTTGCAGGCTGGCGAGGCATCGAAAGTGAGATCTGTCGTGGTGAAGTGATTAAGTTGTTATAGGAAGTCTGCTGTGTTGGTGTAAGAGATGTCCCCTATCACTAATTTGGTAGGCAGAAAGGAGGCTGGCGAGTGACCTTCAACCTCTCTGAGTATATTCCAAAATTTGGCAGAACAGTTTTTATTTTTTTTAAGGGCTGTCTGAAAATAGAGTGCTTTTTCTGCCCTTATTAATTTGGTGCAGAAGTTCCTAGCTGCCCGAAAAGCAAGCCAGTCACCATCTGATTTAGATTTCCTTGCCCTTTTCCACAATACATCACTGTTCTTGAGGGTTTTTTTAAGGTAGGTGTGAACCAGTCAGGAGACCTTTTCCTGGTTTTGATCTTCCTAGCCGGGGTATGTTTGTTTAGCAGCCCTAGTAACAGGTTTTGGAAAATATTGTAAGCCTCAGTAACAGAGAAACCTAAGTAGAAGTCCTACTAAATAATATTCCCAAGGTCTGCCAGAAAGGATGGTCTGCAGAAGTGTTTTAGGTTTCTTTTCAGCTTGTAGGTGGAAGTAGACAGCCGGTTTGAAGGGCACCTAATACAGGCGGTAGCACAATAATCACTTAAGTCATTGTGGAAGACCCCTTCATCGGAAAAGTTATGTGGTTTGTTAACAAGCATAAGATCAAGTAGTGTACTATGTTCCGTGTTTTTCCTATTAGGACATGTGTTCTCGAGTCATCTGTGATGGTCCATGTTCGCCACAGAAATCCTTAAGCTTGTTAGAGCAGTCATTGTTCCGGCTGAGGTTGAAATCTCCCATTATTATACATTCTGAGCTCGCCTTTTCCAGCAGGGAGTGGAGGTGTGCCAATATGCCAAGCCCAGCAGAGGGTGGCCTATATCATGCAGATAATAGTAGGGTAACTTCTGGTGACCGAGATAATTTTAGGGCAAGGCATCAAATTCCTTAGGCATGGAGGTTCGAACAATATCTGAGACTAGGTGTTTGTCCTTGATATAGATAGCAACTCCCCAACCTCTTGTTAGTCTGACACACCTAAACAGATTATACCCATGAATATTAATAGTTTTGTTGGGGATATGGTTTGTAAGCCATGTCTCCGAGATCATAAGTATGCCAGGGGACGTATGTAGGACCCCAGCTTGAATCATATAAAATATTTTGGGCAAGCTGCAAACATTCATATGCAGAAAACTAAGGCCTTTTAGCTACAGGAGGTCTGATGGGGCTTCTGTCACACGGGGTGGGCCAGGATTTAATTTTACACTCCCCGAACAAAGTAGGAGTACTACTAATAATTTCCTAAAGCAGCTTATGATCATTTTCAATATGCGTGTATTTTGACACTTAGTGCATACTCTTTTTGGGGAGGTTTTACTAGGGGCTCCTAGGCAACGGAGGAGGGACAATGCATAGATTGCCACTTTTACTGATGGGAGGATTGGTATTCGACTAAGGATAGTAGGTGTAAGCTGAAGAGACGGTGTATAAAATATCAAGGGATCAGTGCCCCTTGTGGAGAGCAAAAATTGTGTAAACATGATCCTGGGCAGATCTTGCTGCTTAGATGGGTCCTGTTGTTAGTAAGTTTTCATTTTTTCAGTAATACTGATGGATAAAAGAAAAATGCAACCATTCATGAGGGTGTTTATTTGAGATGCCAGTGGGCTGGAATGAACAATCAAAATAGGGGCGGGTTTAATTCAGTAGGATAAGTATCTATATAGTGTAGCTTTAAGTGGTCTGGCTATGGCGAGGATGCAAAATCCCTTTAAGAAAGCAGGCTGTCGAAAATTTTGGCCAGTAAGGTAGAAGAGAGGAGTGGCTAGCTTCCTGCAAAGAGCATTTAATAAAGGTTTGGGGTGGCAGAGGGCTGGTGGGCTGAAAAACAGGCAAGGAAAGTGTTAGCAGATAATACTTGTATAGCTGCCAGATGCAGTTTTAAAAGTTACCAAGACACCTGAGTGCCCAGCAGAACCCAGTGAACTACAGGGGAGTTAGCTGGGCAGCCAGTGGGATCCGATTTAAATTCAGAAAGGTCCAATAGAAATAGCGGCTTAGAAGCCGTAGAAGGTCCAATGCACAGCAAGGCCAGATCATACCTTTAGTGGGAAGCAGGAGTGTTGGCCGAAAGTTGCGCCGTGGCCAGCAAGGAGACACCATGGCTGCAGTGCTGGTGAACCCTCTGTGGGCTGATCCTTTGGTGGGAAGCAGGAATGTCGGCCGACAGTTGAGCTGCGGCTGGCAAGGAGACACTGGGGCTGTGGTGCTGGTGAGCTGTCTGTGGGGCTGATCCTTTGGTAGGAAGCAGGAATGTCGGACAACAGTTGAGCCATGGCTGACAAGGAGACACCAGGACCACATTGATGCTGAGCCCTCTGTGGGCTGATCCTTTGGTAGGAAGCAGGAATGTCGGATGAAAATTTAGTTGCTCATAGATAGCGGATCAATGCTTCTTTTTTTTTTCTTTCTTTTAGTGTGCTGGGACTAAAGCCGTGATGTTATGCCAGGATAACATCATGGCTCCAGTGCCAGCTTGACCAATCAGAGGCCAACATTCTTCTTTGCCATTGTATAATAATAAAATATGCACTCATGATATGAGCGAGAGCTTTCACACAGGATGTGTTTCACATCAGCTGCAACCCTGCTATAACTAGACTTTGGCCCTTTATACCCTAGGACTTTTAAACCTTTTCAGCTCTGTTAAAATGGGTTCAGAGGTGTGCATTTTGATTGCAGCATGGTAAAAGCTGTTCCAGCGTCCATGTACTAAAACCAGGCCTGTAACCCTGCTCGGAGGTAGGGTAGAGCATGGATTTAGAGCAACATGGTTGCCACAATCTGTGTTAACAGCACTGTGGGCACGATCTGTGCTATAACATAAGATAAGGCAATACCCACAAACTGCAGTGTGTTTTTTGGCTGTTCACTGTCCCAAAAAATGTAATTCATGTCACTTTTGCTCACACTGAGCCAGTGTTTAAAACTCTGACCCTTTTGAATTAAACATGCCCGGTCCTGAGTGACCTGGCATGCATTGTGGTACCTGCAGTGATTTGCGCTGGTGCTGCAGTGATGCCTGGGAATTCACTTGAGCTAGCACTGTGTTGGAGTGCAGCCTGGATGCTCTGACAACTATGCTTAAACACTATTCGGTAATGCTTTTTAATACATTATTAAAAATGGCACGTAGTGTGTACAGGGTCAAAGGCAAAAGCAAATATTTAAGAGCGATATTTGTGTTTGTAAAAAGACCAGTAATTGTGTGCATCTGTCCTAGATAGGATTTTTTTTTATTCTTTATATTATGAATACATCAGGAATACACTTGTACAGTGAAATCATGGAGAATTTAAGCATTCACATTAAGGGAGATATAAATTAATCATAAAATATTTCACTCCTTCTCAAGCAATTATATTCATAATTTCTTCTTCAGGGAATAAATGAGTCATCTAACGGTGAGATGTAAAACACCCAGGGCCTCCAATATAACTCGAATTGGTGTAACCGATCCCTCCTACCTGCAGTCAATCTTTCCATGTAATAAATCTCTATCATTATGGAATGCCAGTTCTGCAAAGTAGGAAGTGTAGGCGTCCGACACAATCTAGTTATCGCTTTTTTTGCCGCAGCTAAATACAGATACAACATACTCTTTTTCAGTGGGATACGGCCATCCTCCCCAATATCTAAAACAATCATTTGATTCAATAAAACAGAATCTAAATCTATTAAAGATTGAAGGCTCTTGGAGATGTCCTTCCAATACTGATCACCCCATGGGCACATACAGGAAATATAAGAAATATTAGCCTTGGTTTGTCCATACTCTTTCCAACACATTCCACAGCTTTCTGGAAGGAATCTGGTCAGTTTATCTGGGGAAATGGAAAAAAAAAATGTATACGACATTTCCTGATGTATTCAAGCCAGTATGGGGCGTGTAAGGCCTTCATTGAAAGTTTAATTGGTTCTAACCACTTCCCATATGGAATCTTGAGTATTTAGCTCCCTGTTCCATCTAACCAAAACACTCTCCGTAGTCTCCCTCAAATATTCACTGAGAGATCTATAGAGTTGACCAATTAAGTGTGGTTGAACCTGTCCTTCAATAGCCCCAATAATCAAAGTCATAAGGGCCGGCTTCGGGGTAGGGAGAGCTCCCTGAGTAGAGCTCTGGCCCATCAAATAGGAATGGGCCTGCAAATATCTAAAGTGATGTGTAGAAGAAAGGCTAAACCTAGATTGCAATGTTGTGAAGGGTATTACCCCACGTTCGTCCAAAAATTGATATATCATAGATAGACCCATCTTATGCCATTCCTCATACGCATAATCTAAATGCGGGGCAACAAACCATTTTTCTTTAGCTATTAATTTAAAATAATAAAAAACTTCTGCCAATTCCTGACACGACCTCACCTCATACCATATTTTTAAAGTATTTCAAGTCCCCCAAGAGAAATCCCCAAGACGTGGTCTAAGGTCCAGGGGGGGAAACAACACCGAAAGGACATCATATAAGTCGTTCAACTTAAATTCTATATGCTTCTATAATGGCATAACATGTGAATTAAGCCATATCATAACAGTCTTGCATGCAACAGCCCTATGGTATTCTTTTAAGTTAGGGAGATTCAAACCACCTTGGGCAATGGGTAATTGTAACAGTGACCACCTGACCCTTGGGTGCTTCCCCGTCCATAGGAACCTAGATAGTATTCTAATTTTGTAGGGATTAAAGGTAAAATTTGAAAAAAATATATAAAATCTTGGGAAAAATAGTAATTCTAATGGCCTGTGCACGTTGGTAAAATGATAAAAAGAGGTGTGCCCACTTCCCAAGTAACTGTTCAATACCCATCGTCATAGGTTCTAAATTAAGGAGTTCCAGAAGCTCCAGGTCTCCAGGAATAGTAACCCCCAGATATTAATTTTATTATTTCACCACCTAGCTGGTAGTTGTGTTTTCAATTCCTGTGATGGAACAAAATTTAGTGCCAATATCCCTGTTTTTGGAATGTTAATTTGATATCCGGCAATCTCTGAGTATCTGTCTATTACCTTTAAGGCTGCCGGTACTGATATTTTCTGGGTCCAACAGGGTTAACAGAATATCATCTGCATATAGAGAGAGAACAAAGTCTCTCCCCCCATAGGTACCCCATGAATATCGGTGTTCTGTCTTATTGCCTCCGCAAGTGGCTCTATATAAAGAGTAAATAAAAGGGGTGATAACGGACAGCCCTGCCTTGTCCCCCGCAACAGAGGGAACCTGGTCGGGAGCTGTCCATTCAACTTAATATAGGCCTTTGGTGCAGCATACACCCTCTGCAATAAGGAAACAAACTCCCCTGGAAACCTGAACCTAGAGAGGGTCTTCCAGAGAAAGCACCAACTAACCCGGTCGAATGCCTTGTCAGCATCTAGGCTGACAGACTGCCGGGATTCATCTCTTATTAACATAATCAAGTAAATGTACAGTCCTACGTGTATTATCAGCTGTCTATCTAGACTGGACAAACTCTGATTGATCAGGGTCAACTAAATCAGGAATCATACTTTCTTACCTATGGGCCCATATGGCCATAAACAGCTTATAATCCATATTCAGTATCGATACTGGCCTATATGATGTAACCCTGTCTAGGGGCTTGCCAGGTTTCAGTGTAGGTGCGATGTTTGTATAGTCCCATGAGGGAGGGGGAATTCCACCTTCCTGTATCTCTTGGAATATCTTTATCATCACCGGGGCTAGCTGCTTGTAAAAGGTTTTCTACCATTCCGCTGGCAGTCCCTCTGGGCCCAGAGTTTTTTGAGTTTTACTATCTGTTACCACTCTTTTAAGTTCTTCTTCTCTAATTGGGTACTTCAGACTCTCCACCTTCTCCTCAGTCACACAGGGAAGCACCATAGACTATAAAAAGTCTTCTACTTTAAATGGATCTGGGGCCTATATATAGCGGAGTGTAATATTTCTTAAAACAATTCATGATTTGTTCTGTATGGGTGACTCGAGTATTGGAATCTGAATCGACCAAGTGTGATATATATGTGGACATCTTTTGTCTTTTGTCCCCTCAGTCGCCTAGTTAGATTTCTAGCACCCTTAGGGCCTCCCTCATACTTGTATGACTTTAAATAAACCAGTGCCTGTATTGTTTTCTCATCAAGCAACTTTTGTAAACCTGCTTTCTTCTGGTTAATCTATGACCGAATGTTTTCAGTTACTGGAATTCAGGCCTGCAATTCTCCTAATTCACTATGGAGTTTGGTGTATTGCTGTTCCCACTTTTTTTTTCTTGCTGCTACATAGGCAGTTACCTCTCCTCTGATCACCGCCTTGACTGTGTCCCACAAAATAGCTGCCGAAACCTCTGTCCCTGAATTATCTTATATCACCTGGGTAATTTTGGCAGTAAAAAACCTCTCTAAAGATCCTCTCTTTTAAAAAAGAAATATTCAGGCACCACCAAGTGGTTTTCTTAGTTATTTTAAGATCTAATTTTAAAATAGAGGAATGATCCGAAAGGAATTTGGGCCCAGTAGTTAAATCATGCAGATAATCTGCATATTCATTCGAGATAAAGAAGTAATCTAATCTGGATTGAGAATTATATCTGGTAGAATGAAATATGTATCCACTCAAATAGGGATAAAATTGTCTCCAGACATCTAACAAGCCCAGGGCTTCCAAACTGGAGCGACAACATTTTTGTGCCGTCGAAGTTCTATGTTTGTGAGGGGATGAAGAATCCAAGTGTGGATTCAATGTAAGATTCAGATCGCCTCCCATAATCAAACAGCCCTGTATATTGTCAGACAGTTTGTTAAAAAATCCTTTCACTGGAGCCGCAGACATCATTGGGGGGGGGGAATGCACATTAACCAAAATAACCAATTTCCCAAATAGGGTCCCAGTTAACATGACATATCGTCCCTGAGAATCAAGATGCTGTGAGGACAGGTGAAAAGGAGAGGTCCAGGGAATCATAATTGCCACTCCACGGCATTTCCACTTTGGGAAAGATGAAGCATAAATTTGAAATTGACTCGACCCCCCCCCATATGCTAATTTTAAATGCTCCGTATCGTTCAAATGGGTTTCTTGTGAGTATATTAAATCATTCGGGTGTTTCCTTAGGTATTGAAAAAGTCCAGCTCTTTTAACTGGATTATTCAATCCATTTATATTAAGGGACAATGCCCTAATTATTTGGGTCGCAATTCTTACTTAGTGACTTCCTAATATTTTGAATTCTTTCTCAAATCTTTAAACTATATCCCATCGAGTCTCTATAGTGCCTCCCTCCCCCTGGGGAGAGAAACACATCTCCATTTTTCTCCCTTTACATTATCTACTGTACCTTCCTGCTGATACTGAAATTTCAAATTGATAAATCAAGTCAACCATTTTGTTATTATTTCCATTTAACGTGCACAACCAAAATTGTAATAATTGCAAAACAAACTGTATTAACTGTGTGACGAGGGTAAACCTACTCTTTATATGAGAACTATGTACATCAACGATGACTTCCAAGGCTGAGGGGTATACAAGAATGCTCCCTATTTGTACCTCCTGAGAATTTGGAGGAACTAGAGGAAATGCGAGTGCAACCAGCTCTTGGGCCTCCAGAGGATATTTATTCCCTCTAACGTTAAAAATAAATAAATAAATAATCCTTCTTTTGCTAACATGAAGCTGTTAGCCAAAGGGTAGCACAGACCCCCCACACTATCTTAGAAATGCTAAATATCTACCAGTAATGTAACTCCTCCACAGATTAAACTTTAAACTATCAGCCTTGCATCTTTCTCACCCCTGTGTTACATAAATGCATATAAGTAAGAAATACAGGCATAAATTCCCCTTCATCCATGCCCTTTAGGCTCTAAGCATAGAAGTATTCAAAGTGACTGCAAATCTTTGTCCAAAACTTAAATCTTGATGGGGAGAGCCCCAATTTGGCCTTGTCCAACCCAATGCCCTCAAGGATTTAACATGTTAACTTATCTCTTTGGGTTATAGTCGGGTCCTGCCACATGCAGGCCGGAAAGCTGCGAGTCGGTTCTTCAAACTTACTGGTCTCTGGTCTCCTCTTTTCTGGGCTTTTCCGTGCTCCATCACTGTTTGCCGTCTCGGTAGGGGGGCCTCATCTCGAGACTCTTCTTAATCTGGATCCCCAGCTTTGATAACTCCCCCTGGCCTCCTCTGCTAAATGAAATTCCTTTTTCCCGGAAGGCAGCTGCACCAGTAAATGAGCCGGGTATGGCGTAGTGAATTTAATATTGGCCTCTTTTAATGCTGGGAGTATGTCCACCTAGGCCCTTCTGTTCCTCACTGTTTTAGGGGCATAGTCATTATCTACATAAATGCGTGTTTGGCCGTAAAAGATTTTCCCCTTTCGCCAAGCGGTGGTTAAAACTCGTTCTTTTATCGCATAGCTGAGGAAGTGCATTATTATGGACCTTGATCTGGCCCTTGTATCAGTTGGGCGCGGACCCAGTGCCCTATGCACTCGTTCCAACTCTAGGGGCATATCAGAAGGTAACTCCAGTGCTGTTTTTTGCACTGTTATAATGAAGTCAGCTAGGTCTTGGCCCTTTAAACCCTCCGGGATGCAGTAAACTCGCAAATTCTTGCGACAAGCTCTATTTTCCGCATCTTCTTGTCTTGAGTTTAGGGAGGCATATTGATCCTGCAATTCTTGGAAGAACTCTTCTATATCATCAACTCTGTTTTCCACAACAGTGATCTGCCTCTGTATTGCATCTGTTCATTGTTCTACTATGGCCACATCCTTGCGCAGCTCAGCATATATATCTTTTATTTCGGCCCTGAAGGAGATTAACTCTCTGTAAATTGTGTTCAGTTTCACCCGTTTGTTTTTAACTTTGCTACGAGCCGAAACCGACTGTTCAGATTGTTCGGTCGCCGAGACCGAAAGCTCCAAGTCCAAGGGCTCCGGGGCCGACATCTCGACCGTCTCGATGAAAGATCCAGTCCTCTGTGGAAAGTATTTTCTCTCGATCTACTTGTCTCTAAGGTATGTCCTGCCCTTTTTAAACAAATTTAAAACTCTTCTGTAGCTTGACTCTGTTGATGCAGGAGAAATAGCGGAGAGGAGCCGAGGGAGCTTGAAGTTAGGCTGCCATCTTAGTCACAGGCTCAACCGGAAGTCCGCCCTAAATAGGATTTCTATTACACAGCTATAACAGGTATGCCTACTATCTCATTTAGAAGAGTTTTTTTTATCGGTTTTAAGTGATGAGCACCACTTATAGAGTTTCCCCCCTTTAAGGAAGCAAATGTAAAGAAATACCATTTCCTAAACCAAGCCTAGAAACCTTTCACATGTTCAAGTTTATTGCAGGAAAACTCCATTGAGCAAGCTCATTCACAAGGAGGTCCTGTGACATAAACACTTAAAGTACAAACATAGATAGGTAATAACAGTATATACATGAAATGCATGTTACATGATACAGGCTGGATATACATACAAGGGTACCACATAGGGTGACCGCAGGTGGTAAACATTAATATGAGACAGGGAAGTGACTTACAGGTTGCATACTGATAAATGAAACATGACTGGTGTGTGCAATACATATATTTTGGCAGCTAGAACAAACAGACTACAACTGATATGGGGGAAGGAGTGATTTGATAGAGCAGCAGTGGAGCGTAAGCATAGATAAAGCCAGGAGTAGAAGGGGAAGGGAAAGCAGTTAATATGACAAAGCAATTATACCTTACCAGTGGATAAATATGGCATACATGGGGAAGGAAGAGACTTAATGACAGTTACAGGTGTCTTTTATTTTGGCTGAACTTAGCGATTTGTAGAAGTTTATTGAAACTGTGCTAGTTAGTTTCAGTACAGTTTGTAATTGGTTCCAAATGGAGGGAAGGGCATATGCAATAGCACGTTTACCAAAGGAGGCCCGCGTCCTTGGTATGTCAAGCATAATAAAGTCAGATTTTCTTAACGAGTATGCACTGTGTGAGATACTAATAAGGGAAGAGAGATAGCTTGGCAATTTCTGCAGGAGCAGTTTGAGTCCATAGCCCAGCATGGAGCAGGGCCTGGTAGTAAGGATGTCCAACCAACAGCTGCATATAAGTCACAGTGGTGCGAACGGTAAGGGAGTTGGTAATGAACCTGAATGCACGGTGATAAAGGATGTCCAGTTTACTTAGATTTGCAAGAGTGGTGAAGGAATAGATTACATTGCCATAGTCGAGTAGGGGGAGAAAAGTGGCCTGTACAAGCTTGTTTCGAGTTTCAAGGGGGGAAAAGGGGCCTATTTCTGTAGAAGAAACCTAACCTTGCTTTTAACCTTCTAGAGACATCTTCGACGTGGTCATTGAAAGATAATTTATTGTCGATCCAGATACCCAGATATTTAAATTCTTTACAACTTCCAGAGACTCGTTTAGCGTGGTGACAATGAAGTCTTGGGCAAGGGTATTTGGGGCCTGTGACAGCACTGCGTGGAGAATATCATCGCTTAGTCTTCTTAGCATTGAGCAGAAGCTTTGCTCTTTATTAGATTATGCTCAGTTGTGCGAAGTCCGCTGAAGCACTCCCTTGACTTCGGATAACGAGCCAGAAGTATACAACACAGTATCACCTGCAAAAGTGCAGATTGAACGAGATATGTTAGCATCTAAGTCATTAATGTACAAAGAAAACAAGATAGGGCCTAAGATGGATCCTTGAGGGACTCCTCTTGCAACTGGCAAGGCAGCAAAAAGCCCTCCGCCTTTACTTTTGGAATCTTCCAGTTAGGTAGCTAGAGAACCACTGGGTGGTATGGTATGTGCACCCAACTTTGCAAGGCGATTGACTAACAGTTTGTGATCAACAGTATCAAAAGCTTTGCTGAGGTCCAAAAGACTGCGCCAGTTACCTTCTTAGCATCTATAGCAGAGATCCAATCATTGGTTACTTTTGCTAGTGCAGTGATTGTGCTATGATTAGCCCGAAGCCGATTGAGCTGGGCTAATGGAGAGAAGGTTTCAATGAGATTTTAACTGAATATGGATCAGTTTTTCGAGAACTTTAGAAAGGATAGGCAATATGGAGATAGGCCTATAGTTGTTTACATCGCATGGGTCACCATTTAAATAGAGGGAGGATATGTGCTGATTTCCAGCAGGACGGCACAGTAGCAGATGTAATGAAAAGAATGAAGATGTGGAGAATTGGGGCAGTGAGATGGGCGTAGTCTGACCTTAGAAAAGGGTTCAAGCCATCGCCCCCGCTTTTTTGTGTCTAAGTTAAGAAGAGAATCTTCTACTTCTTTATAAGTTATCTCGCGCAGTGGAAGGGGAGGGGTATGCTGGCTCACCGCAGCACCAGCATAAGATGACGAGTCAAAAGCTAATCCAGCTGTGGCAAAGTGGGAGTTAAGTTCCTCCAGGATTAGTGACTTGTTTTCCACAATCTTGCCACTTGCAACTATCTTTTTGGGACAGAGGGGGCATGGGTCATTCTTCTATAGCTTTGATAGTCTTCCATATTTTATGAGGGTTACCTTTAGCTTGTTCAAGAGTAGAAATATAATAGTTAGCTTTAGCAGAGCCAAGTTTTTCACACAGTTATTCCTGGCTGTTCTAAAGGCCTGCCAATCCAAGATTCTTTGAATGTCTAGCTTTAGCCCAGAGCTTATCTCGAGCTATAAGGGCTGCCTTGAGATCTGAAGTGAACCAGGGTTGGAATTGTTCCGCACTTACTTTGACAGGGCATGCTTATGTATTATTGTAGTGAGTTTGTCATTAAGGATGTAAGCTGCCTTGTTGACATCTTTGGCTAGGTAGAGATCTTGCCATCTGATCATGCTCAGGTCAGATAGGAAGTTTACTGCACTGAATTTGCGAAAGGATCTTTTTGTTATAAAGATGGGTTGCGGCCGGGCCTTAATTTGAGATCTTATGCAAGCAACAATGTCAAAGTAATGATGTCATACATGTTTGGCAGTGGGTGAGGTATCTTAAAAAACTGGCTGCTTTTCATTAAAGCCACTCTTTGCATTAAATGTCTTTGCATACTGTAGGGTCGTAGTAATCTGAACTGTAAAGAAAAACAGTTCACAACCTCCAGGGACAGACCGGTACAAAGTAGGTTCCTGTTTATAAGCATGTATGTGTATAAATGGTTAGAGCAAAGGAATGAGCCCAGCCTACAGTAGTGAGTGGCGTACTGTGCGAACCCTAAGCAAGGTGAGTGGAGAAGTTGTGCTCCATGATGTGCTTTATAGTATATCATACTCAAAGCGCTTTTCTCAAATTCATTGACATTTCTGTGCCCCCCCCCCCAACCACCACCACCAAATTGTTCCATGCTGTTAAATCGGGAGTCCCAGGGCTGCATTGAAAAGGTGTTGCAACTCATTTTAACTAGTCTGGAAAAATAAACAGTCTGGCATCAAAATCTGTAGGCCTGATTACACGGCCACTCCTCTGTGGCTTGGGGTCTGCTCCACGGATGCTTTGACCTTTTGAGCTGATCTGTAAGTGTCCATGTCGCTACATTTGCACTGCTGCAGCCTGTGCACTCAGGTTGATGTGGTGCAAATGCTGACATGTAAACAAGCTTTTGTTGGTCTTTGAGTTAGAAGGAAAGTATCAGTACTGTGTGGGGCTGGTTGAAATTTGCACTTTGTGTGTAATTTTTTTTTTTAACTTACCATCTACTATAACTGCAGTAAACTTTTTTTACTAATTTATTTATTGAAATATTTCACCAGGAAGGGCACACTGAACAACAAGTTGCTTGTCTCACAGTGCGTCCGGGGGAAGGGGGTGTAGTGGGAGAATGACCTGGTGTGATTTTATTGTTTCATCAGGTTGCTTGATGTGATTTATTTTATCGGTTTTATTGTAATGTTTTATCTTGATGTGATTTTACAATTTGTACTGCGCCTTGATTTTTGAAAGGTACATTAAAAATAAAGGTTATTATATTATTATTATAATTTACAATACATACGTTGAGGAGCATTAAACAGTTGGCGCATGAACATGAAGCAGAACAGATTCAACAGTGCAGATATACAACTTACAATATATACATCAAGTAATAATCGTAGGTACAATTATACATTGAATAAGAAGGGTTAACCGTTCAAAATAAAGCAAGCCTGTGCATACATGTGCTGTTAAGAGAAGAAGACAGATTATGTAATTATGCCTACTAAGAAATACTAACATAGATAAGTGTGATTTGTAGGTGAACAGCAGAACAGGAGATGGAATGCATTGTGCCCGCCAGTACTGGAGGGAATAGTGACTTAGCCGCATGAGCAGTTTACTGCAAGACAGTTTTGGAGGGCTAGTGAGATCGAATATGGGGAGGAAGAGTGACGAACCTGAGGGGGGAGGGCATTCCATAACTTGGGTAGTCGGTAGGAGGAGGAGAAGGCCATCTGTCTTACTGTAGTAGACCGAGGAACTGCTAGTAGCCAAGAGTCAAAAATAAATAAAGAGGCATATAACCTAAGGGAATGGTCTGGGGAAGAGAGTAGATTGGGAGGAGGTAAGATATGGGGAGTGAGCCAAACCAAAATTTAAATGTGAATTTGGCACAGTGGAGGTGGCAGCAATTTTTTAGGGTGAAGAGAACCAAGGAGTGATAGAGAGAACAGTAGTAAGTGAGAGGGGGTGCATCTAGTGCAAAGCAACAGACGGAGTAGACAGTATCAGACTGCTGGCTTCACTTCCAAGCTGTCTTTCTCTGTAAATACAAATCCCAGAATCTGCTGCAGCCAATGTCAGAGCGGGGCTGCAGTAGTGAGAGATTCAGTAACCTGCAGTACATGTAAGAGATTTTATAAGCTGTGATACTTTGTTTGCTGGTTCTGCTGTCTTCCTTGGGCCCCTTACTGTCCCAGAGGACTGTACTTTGCCCCAGGAGTACAGTGGGACTGGCAAACATCTGATCAGAGCTTATTAAAACACTTACTTGCACTACAGGTTGTTGAATCTCCACTGCTGCAGCCTTGCTCTGAAGTCAGCTGCAGGAGATTCTGGGATTTGTAGTTACAGAAAATGTCAGTTCGGAAGGCAGCAGGATCACTATGACGCAATCTACTATACTGCAGTAACCAATAAGTAAAAAATATATATATATGTTTTAGCACACAAATTAAGACAAACCCCACACATGGTTGTGGGGCTGTTAGTACTGACTTTTCCCCATTAAGGATTTCCTTGTAGCAGTGTAGGCAGTCAGGATTGTGGTTGCAGCAGAGGGAACCTGCACTGGGAATTATCTTTCTGTTTTTTTGGGGCGAGGGCTTGTTGTAGTGGGACATCACCACTGCATTGGTCAGACAGGGCAGGGATTCAGACAAGGTGGCCTTCTAGTAGCTTACTGTCTTCCATCAGTAATATTCTGAGATTCAAATCTAGGAGCCCTTGTGTTACTGTAAGGCACGGCATATTTTATTTAGCCGGTGCCCAATCCCTGAGGCTCTGGGTGCCTTACATTAAAAGGTAGGATCAATACAAACATAACACATAATAAAAAATCTAAAACAATAAATACAAAAATCTCAGCATGACTAAATAGCTTTATAAAATTAACACAGGTCAGTCACCTTCATTGGGGAAAAGCCAGACAAAAGAGATGGGCATTTAGCCCCTTTTTTAACAGCTGTACCATCTCCTGCTACTGGTGCGACTATGCTGGAATTAGAACTGTGATGCCTTTGAAGGGATAGACACAGTTCCATGCCACAGTTGGAATTGTACTGGGACTGGAACAGCCCCATGCCCCAGGTGTAATAGTACAATACCGGTGTTGCAACTAAGGGCCCCTTATAACGTGTGTTAAAAAAAAAAAAAGGCATTCTGATTGGCTAAAAGAGAAGTGCAGGACTGTAACACTTCTTTAGCCTGTGCACCACTTCAGCTATGATATCACCATATGTCTCGCGCTGTAATCCAGTGTCAACAAATCTCGTATTTACTAACCGTAGCAGACCACAGTAATGTCCTGCAATCTTGCACCTTTCTAATTACAAATGACAGCACTCTAAACCTTCTGGCCTTACACACTGTCACAAAAGTGTAGTCAGTGAGTGTTCTATCATGTAGTTTTAAAACCACAGCTGTATCCTTAAGTCACTATGTTGAGAAACGTTGTTACAGACTAATCTGGCTAAGTCACAGAACGCATTTCCTGCAGATATAAAAAAAAAATTCTGTGAATGAATTTCAGATTGCTTTAAGGAAATGTTTTGCTACTTCTTGAAATGATTGCACATAAATAATGAGTATGAATTGCATAATGTGATTTGTTTTTCATAGTAATATTTGTTATAAGGTTATATTGTTATATGTGTATGGTTGAAAGTGTGATTGTAAAGTGAACACAGGACCTTTTTTGAAAATAGAGGTTTTTCCTCTAAAGATTGTTTTCCTGTATAAAAATTAAATGTTATTAAATCATTATGTCATGCTGCTGTCTCTCTCTCAGCTGACAACTCCAAAACTGCTGTCTTGCAAAGGACTTTTTTTCTTTCCGCATAGAAAACACTTGAAACAGTATTTCAAGAGGAAAAGGAAGAGGAGACCATTATGGTTTTCCAAAGAGGTAGCAAAGAAAGTGAAAGCCAAAAAGATTGCATTCAGGCAATACAAAAAGACACAGGCAGAAGGGGATAGGGAGAAGTACCAGGAGAAGCAAAGGGAGGCAGGGAGGTCAGTAAGGGAAGCCAAAGCTCAGACAGAAGAACACATTGCAAAATCAGTGGGTAGAGGGACAAACCTTTACAGGTACATAAGTGAAAAAGAAAGACAAAGGAGGGATAGTGAGACTGAAGGGGAGGATGGAAGCCATGAGAGGATGACAACAGTAAAGCTGACATATTGAACAGGTATTTCTGCCTGTCTTTACTGAGGAAGAGGGGGTAATGGGTCTGAAGGGAGTACAAGGGGTGAGAATGGTGCAGAAATGGACACAAGTCCCTTTACACGAGAAAGGGTCCTGAAGGAACTGGAAGTAATAAGAGTTGATAAAGCAATGGGGCCAGACGGGTGCACCCCAGGTCCTTAAAGAACTAAGAGAGGTGGTGGCTGAACCTCTGGCTATCCTGTTTAGCCGATCACTGGAAACAGGGAGGTACCCTAAAGACTGGAGGACAGCAGATGTAGTCCCCTTATACAAAAGTGGGAACAAAGAGGAAGCAGGGAACTACAGACCAGTCAGCCTCACCCTCGGTAGTGGGAAGATCATGGAAGCACTACTGAAGGAGAGATTGGTGGAACATCTGGTTGTCAATGGACTACAGGACCCAAGGCAGCATGGTTTCACCAGGGGAGGTCATGCTCAGACCAACCTCGCTGAATTTTTGACTGGGTGACTAGGGAGGTGGATCAGGAGGGCAGTAGACATGGCCTATCTGGACTTCAGCAAGGCCTTTGACACTGTGCCACATAGAAGACTATTACACAAACTGGGGAATATGGTGTGGGCAGGACAGTAGTGTGGTGGGTAGGTAACTGGCTGGGTGGCAGGACACAGAGGGTGGTGGTAAATGGCTGTCACTCCACAGAGGGAAGAGTGGACCAGTGGGTACCACAGGGATCAGTGCTAGGACCGGTCCTATTCAACATTTTCATCAGTGACATTGCGCAGGATCTAGAAGGCAGAATTTCACTGTTCGCTGATGACACAAAGCTCTGTAATAAAGTAGACACACCAGAGGGTGTAGACAGAATGAGAAGCGACCTGCAGAAACTTGGAAATGGTCAAGGGTTTGGCAGTTGAAATTCAATGCAAAGAAGTGCAAGATGATGCATATGGGGTACAAAACCCTGGCACAATATATCAGTTTGGGGTGAGGATATAGCATGCACCAAGCAGGAAAGGATCTTGGGGTTGTCATCTCTGATGACCTCAAGGTAGGGAAACAGTGTGACAAGGCAGCAGGTAAAGCAAATAGGGATGCTGGATGTATAGGCAGGGGCATCACCAGCAGGAAAAGGGAGGTCATAATTCCACTATACAAGACACTAGTGAGGCCCCACCTGGAGTACAGTGTACAGTTCTGGAGACCATACCCACGTAAGGACACAGACAGGGTAGAGAAGGTTCAGAGGAGGGCAACAAAGATGGTGCATGGATTGCATCACAAGTCCTAGGAAGACAGGTTGAAGGAACTGAACATGTACTCCCTGGAGGAGAGGAGGGAGAGGGGATATGATGAGACATACAGTGGCGTGAAAAGTATTTGCCCCCTTCCTGATTTTCTCTATTATTGCATATTTGTCACACTGGATGTTTTTCAGGTCTTTAGACAAAATGTAATATTAGATAAAGTGAACCTGAGTGAACAAATAACACTTGTTTTTTTTTTTATTTCACTTATTTAATGAAAAAAGTTAACCAACACCAATCGGCACTGTGTGAAAAGTAATTGCCCCTTTACACTTAATAACTGGTTACGCCACATTTAGCTGCAATGACTGCAACCAAACACTTCCTATAATTCAATATCAGTCTTTCACATCGCTGTGGAGGAATTTTAACCCACTCTTCCTCGCAGAACTGCTTTTAATTCAGTAACATTTGGTAGGTTTTCAGCATGAACTGCTCGCTTGAGGTCCTGCCACAGCATCTCTATTGGGTTTAAGTCTGACTTTGACTAGGCCACTCTAAAACTTTTAATTTTACTTCTTTTTGCCATTCTGATGTGGACTTGCTTTTTGTGTTTTGGATCATTGTCTTGCTGCATGACCCAACCACGCTTCAGCTTCAGCTGACGGAAGGATGACTGGACATTCTCCTTAAGAATTTTCTGTACAGAGCAGAATTCATGGTTCCTTTAATTATGGCAAGTCATCCAGGTCCTTAGCAGCAAAGCATCCCCACACCATCACACTACCACCACCATGTTTGACTGTTGGTATGATGTTCTTACTGTGGAATGCTGTGTTTGCTTTACGTGAGACATTATGGGATCCATGTTGTCCAAAAGTTCCACTTTGGACTCATCTGTCCATAGAACATTTTCCCAAAAGGCTTGTGGATCATCCAAGTGCTTCTTGGCAAATAAGAGACGAGCATTTATGTTCTTCTTGGTTAGCAGTGGTTTCCGCCTTGCTACCTCACATGAAGCCCATTTTGCCCAGTCTCATTCTGATTGTGGAGTCATGAACACTGACCTAGCTGAGGCAAGAGAAGCCTGCAGTTCTTTGATGTTGTTTTAGGATCCTTTGAGACTTCTTGGATGATTTTACACTGCGCCTTGGAGTAATTTTGGCAGGCCGCCCACCCTGGAAGGGTCACCTACTGTTCCAAGTGTTCTCCATTTGGAGATTATGGCTTTCACTGTGGTTCAATGGAGTCCCAGAGCCTTAGAAATAGCTTGTAACCCTTTCCAGACTGATAGAGGGCAACAAAATGTTGTTCTGATCTTTTCAGGAACTTCCTTTGATCATGGCATAATGTGCTTGTTGAATCTTTGTGCTGGCAATGTGACTCTGATGTAGAGGCCAAAATAAGTGAGGTTTATATTGAGCAGGGCTGGCTGTAATCAAGCCTGGCTGTGTTCAATCAGCTGACTCTAATTATCCCTTTAATTGGGTTGATTTAACTAGGGGGCAATTACTTTTCACACAGTGCCAGTTGGTGTTGGTTAACTTTTTCATTAAATAAATGAAATAAGTAAAAAAAAGTGTTATTTGTCCACTCAGGTTCCCTTTATCTAATATTATATTTTGTCTAAAGACCTGAAAACATCCAGTGTGACAAATATGTAATAATAGAGAAAATCAGGAAGGGGGCAAATACTTTTTCACGCCACTGTACAAGTATCTTACAGGGAGGAACAGGGTGCAGGAAAACACTATTTTTAAGCGAAAAAGATGTTCCAGGACTAGAGGGCATGGGATGAAGTTGGAGGGAGGACGATTCAGAGGAAACATGAGAAAGAATTTCTTCACAGAACGGGTGGTGGACAAGTGGAACACCCTGCCAGAGGAAGTGGTGGGGACTGAAATAATCACAGGATTTAAGAATGCATGGGATAAACATAAAGGAATTCTAGAGGTCAGGGGTAAGGGGCAACAGACTACTAGGAAAACAAACTGAACTTACAAGCTCAAATGGACAGACTGGGTGGGCCATAGGCCCTTATCTGCCGACACTGTCTATGTATCTATGTATCTATGTATTTTCCAGCTTAAAACCATCAACCATTTTTTTTTTTTTTTTTTTGTTTTACATTTTTAGGTAGGATGCATGTTTATGAATGTGGTAAGATACTTCAGAGATTTGTAATTGCACTCTGCTCTATGGTGTTTAAAGGCACAATGCAAGCGTCTCTTACTTAACAACACCCTTGTGCCATGCAGTTATTCCCTCATAAATACACACCCTGGCATGTCTTATTGAATACATATTCAGAAGGTTAATGTGTCACTGAACATGTTACCAACACACGGCCAGGGTTTCGTGTGATCAGCGGGGGCCATATTCAGCTGTTCTCAGTGTGTTGTGCAAAATTGACAGTGCACACACGCGTAATATACTACTGTGTCCATGCAAACAAGGGAGGACTCTAACATACAGGGCGTGGTGGTATATTTAAAGGTTTTGGATGCACTAAGCAGCTGCTGATGCAGTGCTATTTAATGCTTGTAGAATCTGACCCTTATCGCAGCACATCGTGGTGCCTGGCTGAGCGCTGGGTAGCAGATCGACAGCAAGAGATGTCTTTACCTGCCAGTGTTCCCTCAACCCCAGTCAGCACATGGACCTCAGTATAGTAGTAATTCCATAAATCCCAGTAGTCTAGTGGCCACTCTGATCACCATTCCAAACCCTGTATTATTGATATTCCCCACTCCCTGGTAGTCTCGTGCCCCTTCTACCCCAACCATGTAATACTGATATACCCCATTCCCTGGTAGTCTAGTAGCCATCTACCCCACAACTGCAGTTCCAGACATGTGCAGGAGACTGTCTAGAGGCTTCCCACCCCAGTTTCTTTGGAACCCCTTCCCAACCAGCACACCTACTCAGCACCCACCTCCCCTGCAAGTTGAACACAGTCATCTGCCACCATCAGGAGATGGCGACTGTTACCCATCTGCCATCAAGTGATAGGGAAGAAGCATGTGTCTAATGTAGAAATAGCTATATGTTTCATAGCTGTAACTTGGTTAAAATAAAGTGAGCCGGGAGATCTAATAAGGAGATAGGTGGGGTGGTGATATTTGGAATGAATGAGAATCATAATTCCATGAAGTCAAATGAAGTGAACCAAAAGATATGAATGTCAGGCTATCCTAATACATCCACCCAGGTGGTAAGGCAGTGTGTTTTTCCTATTTGGCTACGTGATGTAATTCTTCACCAGAATGGAGAGGCAGGAGGCACGATTGGAGAAAAGGAACTTGTTTCTAGGGACATGGATATGTTGTTCAATCCATACTTACTGGCAGTTTTCTTGCCGCTTTAAATCTTGCCGGAAGGTCTTCAAGCTTGCTCCTCCCACCCACCCGGGTTTTAAAACTCTCAGCTCCGCCCCATGATGCCAGATCTTCCTTACCACTTGGAAGCTCAGGTTCCCTGCTTTGCGCTCTACGTTTTAGGCCTCGATCCTAACTCTTCAGTTAAACCGAAACTTATCTTAAAGTTTACAAGACTTCGGTCTTTTTCTTCCTTCGCGGCTGTGATGGACAAGTCAACTCCTGGATTTTGGCGGTGCCCCTGTGGGCAGAAGATGTCCTGGACCGATCTGCACTCCACGTGCGTTTACTGCCTTGGGCTCGAGCATGATTCGCAGGCCTGCAACTTGTGCAAGTCCTTCTCGGCCATGGTTCTTGAGGATCGCGCTGCCAGATTGCAACTTGGGCGCCCCAAGAAATGTTATCCTCCGGTAAAGTCAAAGGAGGCTCGTTGGGTGGTGTCTGCGGTGGCAGGCTTGGCTGAACAGCTCGAACAAATGATTCGCCGCATCAACTTCTTCTGTCGCAGCATTTGTCCCACTCTCTTTGGGCTCCTCTTACACGGCTTCATTCAAGGAGCTTTGTCAATCCCTCTCCACCAAGGGAGAGGGCCCTTCGGGACATTCCTCTCGGTACAAGAAGAAGGACTCCAAGGGTAAGTCCCACCATCAACGTTCAAGGGAGTGGAAGAGGTCCCCACCCGGATAGTCGACAGTCGACTTGGTCAAGATTGTGGCTAAGGTCAGCTGGCTTCCACGGTGTCCCTGTCAGGTCAGCCGGCCAAGACACCCGTCAACGCAGTCGAGATTTTTCTCAACCCGTCGGACAGGCTGTCGACTGGAGAAGTCGACAACCCTTCTTCACCGGTTCCCCCGGTGGAAACCGAGGAGTTGCCTGTGCCTCCTGTGCCGGAGTCCCCGGTTAAGGTCCCCAAACCAAGGGAGGAGCGGGTTTCCCCCACTACCTCTCAGACCCACCCTCGGAAACATTGAAGGTCTTGGTCTCAGACCTCTTCTCAGTCCAGCTGATCCCGCCGACATCGGCAGTCTCGGCACCGAGGAAAGCAGTGGCGCCGCTCATCCTCGTCTTTGTCCTCTTTGGAGGATAGGCTCTGGCTCAAATTGCGTTGGTGCTAAGAGGATCTGATGTGACATCAGCTCCTTTGACTGGGAGCAAGCCGACTCCATCCTCTGTGCAAGGAAGCTCTAAGCATTTGGTCTCTCGTGAGCAGACTGGAGGCGGATCTCCTAGCCACCCATGTGGCAGGAGCCTCCAACATTCTGGCTGATGCCCTAAGCTGGATAGGTGCTGCATCTCACGAGTGGTCTCTCCTGCCAGAGGTAGTACACGATCTGTTGTCCCACTGGGGCACACCTCAGGTGGACCTGTTTGCCTCCAGGGAGAATGTGAAGCTGAGTCTGTTTCACGCCTGCCCCCCGTAGCAGGGCTCGCTGCAGGGGGATGCCTTCTCGAGGCCGTGGACCCTGGGCCTCTTCTATGCCTTTCCCCCATTTCCCTTGATCCACAAGGTGCTTCTCAAGTCGAGGAGGGACAAGGTGCAGGTGATTCTGGTAGCCCCAGACTGGCCCCGCCAGTTCTGGTATCCATATCTCCTCAGCCTCAGCTCCAGGCTCCCAAGGCGGCTTCCAGGCCACCCGGACCTGATCTCAGTCAACCAGGGGAAGATTCTCCACCCAGACCTTCAATCCCTGCACCTGACGGCCTGGTTCCTGAGCGGCTAGAATTCCAGGCCTTGGATCTTTCCGACGAGGTCCTCAATGTTTTTGAGGCATCCCGTAAGGAGTTGACCAGAAAATGCTACACCTTCAGGTGGAAAAGATTCTCCATTTGGTGTCAGGACAAGGGGTTGGACCCTTCTTCCTGTTCCTTGGCTAGCATCCTGGACTACCTGTGGTTCCTTTCTCAGCTAGGGCTTTGGTCGATGACCCTTAAGGTGCACCTGGCAGCCATTTCTACTTACCAGGCGTGGGCTGGCAAGCAGTCGGTGGCGCAGGAGAAGGTTGCTGGGTGCTTTTCAAAGGCCTTGATCATATATCCCCTCCGGTGCAAGAACTTCCACCTCTGTGAGATCTACTGCTGGTATTGGCTAAGCTCATGGGCAAGCCATTCGAACCAATGCACAGGTGTGACATCTCTCACCTGTCGTGGAAGACCGCTTTCTTGGTGGCTATCACGTCAGCCAGAAGGATGGGAGAGCTCCAGGTGCTTTCCGTCGAGTCTCCCTATCTGGTCTTCCACAGGGACAAGGTTGTCCTGCGCCCCCACCTGAAATTCCTTCCAAAGGTGGTGTTGGAGTTTCACCATAACCAGGTGTTTACTCTGCCGGTGTTCTACCCCAATCACACTTCGGAGGCCAAACATAGGCTCCATACTCAGGACCCTAGAAGAGCGTTCTCTTATTATGAGGAGCAGACGGCTGAAGTTTGGGGAGAGGTTCGCCAGCTGTTTGTCACCTACACTGAAGCCACACCTGGCAGACCTGCAGCCAAGCAGACGATAGGCAGATGGGTCACCTCCTGCATAGATCTCTGCTACAGGTTGGCGGGCATGGAGCCTCCTAAAGGGATAAAAGCTCATTCTACCCACCATACCGCTGTATCGGAGGCTGCTTCAAGGGACGTCCCTATCCATGAAATCTGCAGGGCTGCTACCTGGAAGTCAGCATGCACCTTCATTACCCACTACCACATCGACCTTGAGTCACGCCGGGATGCTGGTTTTGGGACCTCGATTCTCCAGTCCTTATTTGCCAAATAGGGTGTGTGCGCCTTGCCTCCCTCCTCCCGGAGAACTGCTAGGAGTCTGCCAGTAAGTGTGGATTGAACAACATATCCATGTCCCTAGAAATACAGGTTACTCACCTGTAACAGGAGTTCTAGGAATGGTATATGTTGTTCATCCACACAACCCACCCGACCTCCCCGGCTTCGACGCACAACCTTGCTTGCAGCAGGCTAGATCTGGCATCATGGGGCGGAGCCGAGAATTTTACCACTCGAGTGGGTGGGAAGAGTCGGCTTGAAAACCTTCCGGCAAGATTTAAAGCGGCAAGGAACCTGCCAGTAAGTGTGGATGAACAACATATACCATTCCTAGAACTCCTGTTACAGGGGAGTAACCTGTATTTATTGCCAACTGATCATCGGGTAGGGGCAATCATACATACACAACCTACTATTTTACTATAGGCAAGAGGAATAATCAGCTGTAACAGCTATGCTGTAAGAGCGTCTTATTTCTATTTCTCTATCTCCCTATATGAGGGAAAACTCTACAGCATAGAATACCAGAATAGATCAATCGACTGTAACAGCTATGCTGTAAGAGCATCTTCCTTATCTTCAGATCTCTACGTCTAACCCCGAGGTGCACCTCTCCCTAAAACTTAGGTCTTTAGAACTACAGTCATTCCAATACTACAAGAAGAGTCTATGCGAATAGATGATCGTCAGTTGGTGCAGGTAACTTTCTCTGTCGACTAAAGAAATGTGGAAACACTCCACTGGTTTCCCAGTGAAATACGGAACCTTGGTGGGAAAGCTAAGGATGCAGAGAGGATTTAACGGACCATGGGTTCTCGGCTACACCCCACCTGTCTAAGGTTGCAGGAAAGGAATACAAGATCTGGCTGCAGTCTGCTTTTAGACTGCCCGGAAAGAATAAGCAATGCAAACCACCTGGCCACAATCCGTTTCTGGATTGCCAAGTGAAGGGATCAAGAAGAAAAAGGGGAAGAAGAACCAACAGTCCACTTCTGAACTGAAGATATACTCTAGGCTGATGAACACACTGGATCAGGAGAATCGAAACCTCTGGACCACTCTTGGGCTTCATGCAAGCACACCCTCTGGACTGAAGACACACACTGGCTGACACTCCCACTGGATCAGGACCTCTGGACCACTCATGGACTCCAGGCAGACTCCCTCTCTGGGTGTCTAAGTGCATTGGTCTTCTGAGTTCCAAGGCCGGATGAGCCAAGGCACTCGCCAAAACAATAAATCGTACGTCAGACTGTGACCAAACTTGGAGTCCACGGCTGGACGAGCCAGGACACACTAAAAACAACAAACCGAACTTCACTTGGAGAACTGACACTGACAAGTTGAACGGTACTCCACTGCGGACATGAAAACAAGAAAACGGACGGCAGATTTCTGCACTGGGCCATGCCATACTGGGAAACTAAGAGAGAAAAATAACAAATGGGACGATGCAACTTTAAGGTGACTGTGGTACGGCTCTTCATGGATTGGCTATCTGCTTCCAGATGCACTGGAGGACGATTCTTGAAGGATAGGTGAAGACTGACTGGGTTGCACTGGGATAAAGTGACTCCGAAGACAGTTGAAGACTGATTCAGATGGTTATCCAGCACCGACATGCTGACACAAAGCAATGCAAGACAGTTCTGATACTCAATAATGTTCATAGAATGAATAATAATGCAGGAAAATGCAAACAGAGTCTCAGTTCCTACTATAGTGGTCAATAAATATATAGTCTCAGTGTCCAGACCACAATAAATATACAGGCAATTTATCATACTGATTCAACTGTAGCTGTGGTGGGCCTAACTCTAATGGGGTCCCTTCTAGCTTTTTGGTTCTCCTGTTACTGTCGAAACACTACAGTGGGCAGTAGGCTTTCTGGAAGGCTATACAAAAGATGAGCGACTGGGCCCCTTTAACACTGGAGGGCTTACGTGGCTAGCTAGGCTCCTGTTAGATCTGGGGTTGCTCCTATCGCTGGGCCCCTAACACAGCTGTGTGCCTAAATAGCTTGCTATGGGTCCTGGGCCTTGTGATGCCCCTCTAAATATCAGTGGCCTTTCCCTTCAATGGGCCCTTCCAAGTACATGTGGGCCTAAGCGTGCCCTTGCTTCATTACTGTGGGGCCTGGTACCTAACTTGCTACTGGACCTGGTGTCCTAATTACTACTGGGCCTGGTGCCCTTATTACCACTGGGCCTGGTGCCCTTATTACCACTGGGCCTGGTGCCCTAATTACCACTGGGCCTGGTGCCCTTATTACCACTGGGCCTGCTTTGCCCTAACTTGCTAGGCCACTGGCACAGCTGTACCACTTGCAACGCTGATGACCTGGGATTGGGAATGATCCTGGGAAGTTGGACGGCTGGGCCAGGGGAGGAGGATAAGGCATCCTGTGGACTGCTCTCCTACTCCAGGGGAGGGAGGGTGGGGATGTCACCGTGTTCGATATCTCCTTGTGGTTGCCTGGCGTACGACAGCTGGGACTGACTATGTTTGGGAGGCATGTCAGACATTCGGCGTGCTGCCCCAACGTCATTGCATGACGTGCTTCCCGGGGAGAAATTGGGAAAATGGAGGTTCCACTGCTGCATGATGATGTCCGCCCCCACATTGCAGACCCTGTGCCACCAACCGGGCTCTTGCTCCTGTTCTACCCTCAGTCTCCATGGGAGGGGTTACTCTAGGGGCACTTAAGAGTGAGGTAAGACCTGGGGTGTGTGGTGGGTCTGAGCATGTGTAGATCAGACCGATGGGGGCTGGTGGATGAGGAGATGAAGCATAATAAATAAAAATGAAGAGTCAGTATAAACTATGAGTAAAACAAACCTGTAGGTTACATTGAGTCTGACCAAGGAAAATTATTCCAGGCATCATATAAACTGTGGTTATTCCATGGATCATATAAACTCCAGAACACTATTCTGCTGTTTATGTTAAATTCTGTAAATGCTTTTTGAAATTCTGTGGAATTTAAAAACAAAAAAATCTGAAAAGAATTTTGGAGCAGCCCCTGAACATTAGTTTGTCTGCTAGGGCTGTACCTTAAAAATCAAAACCGTAAATCCCCCATCCAGCTCAGACCCACCACCCTCCCTTCCCCACACCTTTGAACCTCCTTGAGTCCCTTTATTTGAAGTAGACATATTTTATCAGGTCCCATACTGTGCCGCAGTCCTCATCCGCTGGGCCTGAATTCCGCTTTTCATGTCCCAGGTAAGGATTAACCGACGACAGGGCATGGGTCTACTTGGAAATTAATCAACGGCTGGGGGTGGGAGTTCCAACCACTCAGCCATTGATTAATTCTTAAGTAGACCCACGCTCTGTTGCGGGTTAATTCACTTGTAACATGGGGAAGAAAAAGGGTTTGGCTCACTTCTGAGAATATTTTCTTCCCCATGTTACAGGTTGTAAGACCTTATTTTTGCAGTTTTAGGTGCACCTTTCAACTTCCGGTTGCTTTTTGAAATCAGGAACATCAGTAGAGTTCCAATTGTATATAGTTTGGTATGTCTGGGATACGTCTGACATTTAGGTTCTTACCTTGTGTTTTGTGATTGCTGGGAATAATGCATTCTGCCGAAGTGTTCTGTGTGGACATAGTCTTTCTCCGATCATGTGCAACGTGCTGTGCTTTGAAAACGCATCCTCCTCACATATGGGAGCTGCTCAATTCATGCACCAGAGGAGAACGCAGGAAACTGGCTGTATGGCTACCTTGCCAGAACTTAAATGCAACCAGTGACAGCACTAGTGGGTTAAAACATTGGTCGAACTGGACTCACTGGTGTAAAAAATGTGGGTCTAAAGAGAAAGCTACTGGGTCAAAACATAACCAGTGGCAGATTTTGAAAAGTTCACATTCCCTTCCTTTAGATGTTGTGATAGAGTACATGCATCCGTTTGGACCAACTGGCAAAGGGAAGAGGGGTCATTTCTGGGCAGGATGCAGTTTACCCTTTTGGTGCATGTTACCCTGTCCCTAAATGCTACCCCCCAATATCTCCTCTTCCAAAAACAACACATGTGGTGTCTGCAGAATTGTCTTTTGAGGTAAAATTGCACCATTTCGTCTAATTTAGACAAATCTGCAGGAAACAGGAGGCAGTACAACTCACAGAGCACAGACTGTGACATTGTGACATGGGGAATAGGAAGTCACAGTGCGTATTGGAGGAATAACACCATGCATTAATTCCAGCATGGCCATGCATTAATTGAAAATTAATGCATGGTCATCTGATGCACGTTCTCCTATCAGGCACAACCGTTTTTCTTTCCCATGTTACAAAAGTGCTTTGAACACAGCTGCACAAAGCACTACTGGAATGAAAAACTGGCATTCTGGCCTAGTGGTAAAACAAGAAGGATAAGGATCACTGTGCAGTGTGGTAGCTGCTAAAAAATATTACTCATTCAAATTTGGTGGCCCTTGGATTCTCAGGCTGGGCTAAGAACTCCGGAGTTAATTGACAACCTTCTCTGCCTTGCAGGCCCTAGCCCCAAAACTAAACTTTTTCCCCTATCTGGGTGCTTGGGGTGGGGTTGCTGACTGCTACCAAAGCCCCTAAATGACGCCACAGAATTTCCACAGAAATAGGAAACTAATGCCGCAGAAGTTCTGCAGCAACAGGGGGACTTTCCGCAGAATTTAGACCCAAGTTGCTGCAGAAAAATCGGGGCCTTGCCTATATCTGTGCATAGTATGGGGTAACCTTATGCTATTAGGTTCTTGTACAAGGAATTAGAATGGTAGAAGGCTTACTGGCCCATAACAACCGTTCCCCACATCAGTGGGTCATACATCCGGAATTTGATAATAACCATCAGTCAACAGATTTTTTTGAACCCATTGATCGAACAACTATCAATTATTTCAGAGGATAATCTATTCTGTAGTCTGCCAGTTCTGTTCATAAACGAAAAGTGTCTCACATTTTTCTTGGCTGTATTTAACTTAATTTGTTTTTTGTGTCCCCTTAAACCTTCTGGTTTATCCTGTAGGGTAATATCTAATTCATTCTGTAATTTAGCATAATTCATATAGAGAATAATGGATAGGAAGGTAGTGTGATTCACGAATATTTTTATCACCGAGGTGTGACCCATAAACCTCGAGAGAGAAGCTCGAGAGGTTTATGTAGTCCTCACACACCGAGGGTGTGACAAAAATATTCATAGGCACACACTTCCCTGTTATTTTTTATAATAACTGGTGCATGGACTTTGAGTGTAAAAGTACTTGGGCGAGAGAGAAAGCATGGCTGAGCAGTGTTTGATTCAGTAAATTATATGCCCCAAAATTCACAAAAAGAGAAGTGGCTTCTATGAAAAAACTTCTAACCAGTGGGTGCTGAGCTAATTTTTTTTCAGTTTTAAGATACAAAAGCCACCAGTGTAGATCGGCGAGGCAGTGACTCAGCGGCTCAGAGGCTAGATTCAAGGTGAACGAGTGTTGCTATAGCAACACCGCTCACGCCTGAATCTAGCCTTCTGAAGCCGCTGAGTCACTCGTTTTCCTAGGTGTATACTCAACGGCTTCTGTTTCTCAAAACTGAGAAAAAATTAGCCTAGCACCAATAGGTTAAAATTTTTATACAAGGCACTTCTCTTTTTGTGGATTATGGGGCATATAATTTACCGAACACTTTTCGGCCACACTACTGTGTCAGAGAAAAGTGAAAGTGATCATCATGGACAGTGTAAGTGAGACGTGACTTAGAGCTACTCAATTACGGTGTTTGAAGGGTATCTGAAATCAGGCTTCTCAGCGTGAGACTGTAAAAGTTGTATCGACCCGTGGGTTGATGCAAGTTTTTTCATATCAACCTGCGGGTTGATACGACTTTTTACAGCAATCAAAAATGGGTTGATAACGGGGATCACCAGTTATTATTATCATATACATGACCATTAGCTTTTCTGTGGTTCTTCTCAGTTATAACAAGAATAGTCCTGTTTTTTTTTTGTCTGTCCTTGTAGCTGTACTTACTAAGTATTCCTATCAATTTAGTAAAATGTCTTTGAATCTTTTCTACTGTATCTATTTCTCCTACCAACCTAAAACAAAAAAGAGAAGCCAAGAAACATCCTATCTGGGCTAAGGCAAAAATTATTTTTTAGGTCATTGAGAAAGTACAATTTGAAATGTTTTAAGTGGTGAAGTGCAATGGCTGTTGAGCAGCAGTCTTCAGGGAGACCTTCTGGAGACTAAGTTGCTGCCCCATCTGCGTGCACCTCTGTGGACAGAGGGTGGAGGTCTCTAGACTTTGGAATGAGTTGGCTAGGATTCAAGGGACCTCATCCCCCACCAAGGAGGACCACTGAGTTCACCACCGTTGCTTCAGAGGATTCCAAGAATGAAGCTTGGTTGGACTGCGGTGGGCCAAGAGAGGGTGAAGGGGAAGTGGACACATTGCTTAGCCACTAAAGAAGTCCTTTGCTACCTTGGAGGGACAGGACTGCCGAGACAAGGCACTTGTGTTAGTGACAAGGGAGTACAGTATGTATGGGTCCTTCAGAGCAGAGGCCCTAAGTTGGGAGGCAGAGGACCCCAGCAGAAGAGGAAGCAACTTCTGGTGGGGGACTCTGTAATTAGGAGGGTAGTCTTGGGAACATCATTGAAGGGAAGGAGTGAGACGAGGAGCCTAACTGCCGCCTCGACTTGGCGGGATGGAGAGCAGATCCTTAAGATCACTAGTACAGGCAGCATGGCAGGAGGTGGAGCTGTAGGTTATTTTCCATCCGGGGGCAAATGACCTGGCAGAGGATTCACCAGGGGGTGGTGCAGGATAGGTTTAGGGGGCTCGGGAGGGTCCTTAAACAGAAAGCACACATGGTGGCTTTCACTGACGTGATACTTATGCACAGTTGGGGGAGGACAGGGAACAGTGCACCACAGTCTTCAACGACTGGTTGAAGATGTGGCGCAGGGAGGATGGGTTTGGCTACATTGGGGAGTGGGGTCCTGCCTGCAAGGATTAAGGCCTGTACAAACGGGGTGGCCTCCATCCATCCAGGAGGGGAACGGCAGTTGTGGATTGATTGTTTAAATACTACTTTGATGGGCATTTAAACTAGCCAAGGAAGAGGCAGAAGAAACGGGAGGAAGTGAATGCCCCCAAAAAAATGGAGCAGCAGTGAGGAAAAACCCAGAGGAAATAAATTCCCCAGGGTAGTAGGGAGTAGGGTGGGGGGGGGGAGACAGGAAGGTTGAGAGGTGGATCCAAGGCTGAGAGAAATACCAGGGATGGTGGGCAGAGGGAGGATGAAAAGGGAAAGTACATACTTCCTCATAGTACTGTTTTGTGTCATGTTTTCTGAAAATGTTTGTAATAAACATGATAATTGGAAGGGAAGGGAGGACAGTACCAGGGAAAAGAGGTTAACAGATGGATTCAGGAAGGGGTGGCAGAATAGGGGCAAGGAGGGACAAAAAGAGTGCAGAGCCACGTGCGCCAACACAAGAAGCTTAGGAAACGAAATTCCTGACCTTGAGGCTACCATTGCAGATGGTCCTGGATCTGGTGGCTGTAACTATAAGGAGGCAGTATAGCGTAGTGGTTAAGACCTGGGTTTGAATCCCATCAGCCCCCATATGCATACTGTGTGGCCCTGAGCAAATCACTTAACTTCCTTGAGCTCCCAGGTCACACCTGAAAACAAGTTCTAGCTTAGTGTGCCTTTCCTGGTTAAATAACCCCCGTAACAGAATCATGGTGCAATTGATAGCCACAGCTTGGGAGGTATTATACTGGGTTACAAAATATTTTGAAGGGGGGGTTATATGTATGGAAGATATGAAGGCCAAGGAAATACAAGGCCATGGCAGGGAAGAGGAGGCTGTAGGTTCTTGGATTGGCTTAGAGATAGGGTCTGGGGCATTATATGCTTGGGGTGTGTGCAGGCCACCAACACAGGGGAGGAATTGGGCAGGGTTTGGTGGGAGGCAATAGGCAAAATGGCAATCACTAGGGAAGTAGTACAGTAGTTATGGGGGACTTTAATCTGCAGGATGTAAACTGGAACATCCAGCTACAGCTAAGAGCAGGTCGTCCTAGACTCCCTGCAAGGTGCATTTTTTCAGGCAGCTAGTTCCAGATCCTGTGAGAGACCTGGCAGTGCTGGATCTGGTACTTACGAAGCGGGACAGCATTGCAGACTTCACAGTGCGTAGCCACCTGTGTACAAGTGATTAGCACACAGAGCGGTTTGGTATATGGATTGGATAGTGAAAAAAAAAATACTAGTACGAGGGTCCTGAGAGCAGATTTTAAAGAAATGAGAGACTGCTTTACTTGGAAAGGGAAGGGGGATAGCCAGGGGGGAAGGTGAAGGCAAAATAGATAAAATAAGAGGGAACAGCTAATCTATCGGCAAGCTGTTTAAAGGTAATACACACAGGTAAAGGAGAACGAAGCCACTGTGGTTCTCAAAGGAGATGGCTAAGGCAGTTAGGGAAAAGAAAACAGCTTTTGGCAAGTACAGGGAGACCCAAACAGAGGCAGATAGGGAGGCATATCTAAAGAAACAAAGAGAGGCAGGAAGGAGGGTAAGAACAGCAAAGGTTCAAATTGAGGAAAGGATCACCCAGGAGGTAAAGAAATGGGATAAGGCTTTCTTCAGGTACATGAATGAAAACAGGAAAGCAAGGGAAGGTATAGTGAGGATCAGAAGACGAGGGGAAGGTGGGATGTGCAGAGGAAGACCAAGAAAAAGCTAAAACATTAAATGAATACTTCTGCTCAGTCTTCACAGTGGAAGTAGGGGATGAGCCGGCCGACATGCATTAACAGACACTTTGGGGGGAGTAAACACAGGTCCATTTATGAAAGAGAGATGATGCTCTTGGGTTTGGAAGCCCTAAAGGAAAACAAGACAGTGGGGCTGGGCAGGATCCACCCAAGGGTACTAAAGGGACTGAGCACGGTGCTAGCTGCCCCCATGGCAACATTATTTAGCACCTTATTTTCATTTTATTTAAAATTTTGGTAACCTGGGAAGGCACACTGAGTCGGGGCTCGTTTCCAGGTGTGACCCGGGGAAAAGGGAATAGGAGGAAGTTTTACATTGCAATAACAACATGGTAGAAAATATTCACACACAAGGATCAAAGATAAATGCTATGTACAATATGACCAAACAGAGTAATAATTAAACAAGCATAATAGAGTGCAGTGTAACAGATCAAAATAATAGTTAACCGGAACAGAGTGATTCCAGAGGAAGGGAAGGGGGACTATGTGGTCCCTCTGCACAAGAGTGGCAGCAAGAGAGAGGCCAGCAATTACAGACCAGTCAGTCTCACATCAGTGGTGGGGAAGTTAATGGAGTTCCTGCTGAAGGAGAGACTGATGGAGTACGTGGAGATATATTGGCTGCAGGACCACCGGCAGCATGGCTTCACATGGGGGAGGTCATATCAAACATATCTCATAGATTTCTTTGGGTAACTAGGGAGGTGAATCAGGAGGACAGCGGATGTGACTTATTTGGGCTTTTTTAGGAAACTTGGCAGTCTCAGGGTGGGGGAAAAGGTGGTGATCTGGGTATCTAACTGGTTGAAAGATAGGAGGCAGGGGGTGGTGGTAAATGGCAGTTACTTGGAGGATGGGAGAGTGACCAGTGGAGTACCACTAGGATTGGTACCAGGTCCTGTCCTTTACAATATCATCATAAGGGACATTGCTGAGGAATTGGAAGGGAAGGTGTGTTTCATTGCAGATGACACAAAGTCAGCAACAGGGTGGACAACCAGGAGGGGGTGGAGAGAATGCGGAGGTATCTAGGGAAACTAGAGGGGTAGTCTAGGGAGAGGCTTCTGGGTTTCATTGCTAAAAAGTGCAAGGTCATGCACCTGGGGCAGGGAAACCTGGTGGCTGTGTATAAGTTGGGGGAAGGACTTACAGTTACCAAGAAAGAGAAAGACCTTGTGATCATATTTGATGATCCCAATGTGGCAGGCAGTGTGATGGGGCAGTAGGCAAAGTGAGCTGGATACTGGGGTGCAAAGGAAAGTGATCTCTAGCAGGAGAAGGAAGGTGATTTTGCCTCTGTATTGCTTACTTGTGAGACCCCACTTGGAGTACTGTGTCCAGTTCTGGAGGCCGCAACTTTGCAAAGACAGTGATAGGGTGGAAGCGGTCCATAGGATGTCTACTAAATGGTGTGGCTGTTGTATGAGAAACCATACAAGGAGTGTCTGCAGTAGCTCAACATGTAGTGCTTGGAGAGGAGGAGAGTGAGATGGGACATGATTGAGACCTGTAAATACCTCACAGGGGTGAACAAGGTGCAGGAGGGGAGTCTCATTCACGGGAGGAGGAGCACCAGAACAGGGGGGCATGCTTTGAAGCTTGGGGAGGGGAGTGTCGTTGAGGCACAGGTCAGGAAGCATAGGAAAACCAGGAGCAGTTGTAGAATTCACCAAAAATTATTTATTTAAACTAGCAGTATTATCAAATAAACTTGTTCAGTATAACTATTTACAAAGGCAAAATAAAATAAAGTGTTCTTTCAGTGCCTGTGTCCCTTGCTCTCCTAATAATCATTCTTGTAGTTGCAGCTTAGCTCTTATATAAGTCTTTTCAACCCCAAATTCTTAGCAAGCATCCTGTTTTTGTAAATATCAGGCAGGAGCTGCTAGAACACATTGTGCCTGAGCTGAGAGGCCACATTTGCACAGCTTTTGCAAAAGGCTTAAACATTTGCACTCAAGTAACCTCTGGAGTTTTCCATTAGCTTTTTACAATCATCTCAAATTATAATTATATACATTTAAACAGTAATGCTATACATTTTCGAAACAAAGGGGATCCCAATATTGGTTACATTTTCATATGATGATTTGCACATCTTTTTATATTAGCAAATTTGCAACAGAGGAAAAACAAACAGCAAGGGAGGGCTGAGATACAGTGAGAGACACAGAACTGCGAGATTGTCGGGGTGAGCAAATCTGAAGTCTCACAGTAAACTTGGGTTGTGCAACCAGACAGAGAATTAGAGAAAAGGAAAGAGAATATCCTTGCATTTAAACACCTTCTCCATAACAACTGGGACAGGGTCCTATTCTACCCTGTCTCAGGAAGTTCAAGAGGGATCTGAGGGAATACTTCTTCACTGAAAGGGCGATGCGTGAGCAACCTGCCAGAAGAGGTGGTAGGGACAAAGACAGTGGGGAGCTTCAAACGTGTGAGGAAGGCACACTGCTTGAATAAATAGAGGAAAGAGGGACATCTGTGACCAAATAGAGTCCAGGATGAAGTGACAGGCAGGGTAAATAAGATAGACTAGATGAGCCTACCAGCCCTTTTCTGCTGACATGTTCTATGTTTCTGTGTGTGAAGCTTGGTACTCCATCAATTTGTTGGCAAAGTAAAACTTTACTGCATCTTTATTAGAGGCCCTTGACATGTTCACCCTGGAGAAAAGGAGGCTGATGAGGGATAGGATTTCATCCTTCTGCCTGACGAGGGATGTGATCTCATCCTTCTGCCTGATGAGGGACGTGATCTCATCCTTCTACATGCTGAAGAATATTGACAACATCAAATAGATGGCTGTGTTTGACCTGGTGGGCTCCAGCAAGATGCAAGACATGTCCTGAAGCTTACTGGAAGTAAATTCAGAGGTAATGTTTGGAAGCAAATACTGTATAGGTACACACACAAAAATGGAAGAAAACAAAAAAGAATTAAAGAGCACCTTTCCTGGTTCACATACAGAACCAGAGCAAGAACCCATACCTCCCCTTGGCGTTCATTAATGTCAAAATTAAATTTCTTATGGCAGGGTTTTCAGGAGGGAAGAGATGGTATTTAGGCTGCATGGAGCTGAGAGCCTGATACCTTCCACTTCCCAATAGTGAGTTCCACCCCCCACTTGGACGTTTTGAGTGTAATAGTCTGGAGAGCGCAGAGGCACTCTCCATATACTTCTGCAGGGCCATTTTTATAAACACATTTTTATTTATTTTAGATGTTCATTTTTATAAAAAATTCAAGGCCGCTACTCAACAGGCAACATAGAAACATAGAATTTGATGGCAGATAAGGACTGCTTGGCCCACCCACACTGCCCATTTCCCTTCCTAATAGATAAGCTGCAGATCCTAGTTAACCAGCAGCCTACTTCTTTCTACCCCCAACCCCTAGAATTGCCTTATGGCTGTCCCATGCATGCTTGAATTCAACCACTGTTTTTGATTCCACAACCTCCTCCGGAAGGCCGTTCCATGCATCCACAACCCTCTCTGTGAAAATATTCACATTACCTCTGAGCCGCCCTCCCTCTATCTTCAAATTGTGCCCCCTTGTTCTTGCACACCTCTTTTTTTGAAAGATGCTACCCTGTTGGACTTTGTTGATTCCCTTGAGGTACTTGAAAGTTTCTATCATGTCCCCCCCCCCTTTCCTCGAGGCTCTACATATTAAGCTCCTTTAGTCTCTCTTCATATGTCTTCCAGTGCAGACCTGCACCATTTTAGTTGCCTTCCTCTGGACAGCTTCCATCTTGTCTATGTCCTTGCAGAGATTGGGTCTCCAGAACTGCACACACTACTCCAGATGGGGCCTCGCCAGGGATAACAACTTCCTGTTTTCTACTGGTGATGCCTCTCCCTATGCATCCCAGTATCCCCCCAGCCCTCCTTACTGCTCTCTCACATTGCTTGCCCACCTTTAGGTCATCTGATATGACTACCCCCAGGTCCCTTTCCATTTTTGTTGTTGTTAGTATCTCACCCCCCATTGTGTACTCTTCCCCTGGGTTTTTGTTTCCCAGGTGCATTACCTTGCACTTCTTAGCATTAAACCTAAGCTGCCATACATTTGACCATTCCTCTAACCTTGCCAAGTCCCTTCTCATCCTTTCCACCCCACCTTGTGCATCAACTCTGTTGCAGATCTTTGTGTCATCTGCAAAGAGACATACTTTTCCTTCCAGTCCCTCTGCAATGTCACTTACAAAGACATTGAAGAGGACCGGTCCTAATACTGAACCCTGTGGCACCCCACTAGTAACCCCCCTTTCTTCAGAGTGGACTCCATTTACTGTTACCCTCTGTGTCCTATTCTCCAGCCAATTCTTTACCCAGGCTATCATCTTGTGACCCACTCCCAGGCTGGCTAACTTGTATATTAATCTTTTGTGTGGGACAGAGTCAGATGCCTTGCTAAAGTCTAGGTAGGCCATGTCCACAGCCCCTCCCTGATCTACTACTTTGGTCACCCAGTCAAAGAAATCTATTAGATTCGTCTGGCATGACCTTCCTGCTGTGAATCCATGCTGCCTTGGGTCCTGTGCCCCTCTGGCCTCTAGGTACTCGACAGTTCTTTTCTTCAGAAGTGATTCCATCATTTTCCCTATCACTGAGGTTAAACTAACAGGTCTGTAGTTTCCTGCTTCTGCCCTGCTTCCACTTTTGTGAAGGGGAATCACATCTGCCCTCCTCCAGTCCTCAGGTACCACCCCATCCTCCCATGATTTGTTAAAGAGGGTAGTCAGTGGTGTCACTAGTTTTACCCTTAGTTCTTTTAGAATTCTGGGATGAATCCCATCAGGTCCCATTGCTTTGTTTACCTTCAGTTTTAAAAGTTCTTTCAGAACCCTTTGTTCGGTAAATGGGCTGGTATCAACTTCTGTATCCAGAGTGTTTCAGTTGTTTGTTTTAGGTACCTCCTCTCTTCATTTGTAAATACTGAGCAAAAATATTTTAGCATCTCTGCCTTTTCTCTCACCCTCTGCCCACCCGCCCTCCTTTATTAAGCCTCCAATATCCTCCTTAGTCTTCCTTCGCCTCCTGATGTACCTAAAAAAGGTTTTATCCCCCTTCTTAACTGAGTTGGCTATCTTTTCCTCAGTTCGGGCCTTTGCTGTTCTGACTGCCTTCCCAGCTTCCTTTTGCTTTAACTGATACAATTCTCTGTCCTGCTCCTTCTGTGATTCCTTGTACTTTCTGAATGCTTTCTTTTTCCTTGAACCTTCACTGCCACCTCCTTTGAGAACCATAGTGGTTTCTTACATCGTTTTGTTTTGTTTATTTGCTTCACACAAAGGCTTGTTACCTCTGTGATGGCAGCTTTTATTATTCTCCATTGTTCTTCCACTCCTCCTTCCTGCCCATTTGCTAGTGCATTCCTTAGGCACTCACCCATTTTGACAAAGTCAACCCTCCTGAAGTCCAGTACTTTTGCCTTTGTATGGCTTGACTCTATTGCTGTGTTTATTGTGAACCATACTGTTCGATGGTCGCTAGTTCCCAAATGGCTACCCACTTCTACATCTGTGATCCTCTCTCCATCTCCATTTGAGAGGACCAGGTCTAAGATTGCTCCATCTCAAGTGGGTTCCAATACTAGTTGTCTAAGGCATGCCCCCTGTAGGGCATCTAGAATAACCCCACTCTTAGAAGTGGCTGCTGCAACTGCACTCCAGTTAACATCTGGCATATTCAGATCACCCATCAGCAGTATCTCCCCATTCTAGGGACATGGATATGTTGTTCATCCACACTATCTGGCAGGTTCCTTGCCGCTTTAAATCTTGCTGGAAGGTCTTCAAGCTAGCTCCTCCCACCCACCCGGGTGGTAAAACTCTCGGCTCCGCCCCATGACGCCAGATCTTCCTTACTGCTTGGAAGCTCAGGTTCCCTCCTTAACGCTCTGCGATTAAGCTTTGGGCCAAAAAACTTCGATTTGAAAATTTCTTCTAAACTTTTCTACACCTTCACGGTCTTCATCCCTCGCGGCTACGATGGACAAATCGATTCCCGGTTTTCGGAGATGCCCCTGTGGGCAGAAGATGTCTCGGACGGATCCGCACTCCACGTGCGTTTACTGCCTAGGCCAGGAGCACGACCCGCAGGCCTGCGAACTGTGCTCATCTTTCTCGGTCTACGTCCTTGAGGATCGCGCTGCCCGTCTCTCTCCAACGGAGGCACCCGAAGGAGATTCCTCCTGTTAAATCCAAGGAGGCCCGACTGGGCGGTGTCAGCGGCTGCGGGCTCTGCAGAACAACTTGAGTAGATGATCGCTTCTTGAGGAGGAGGCGGCTCATGCCGTTACATCTTCGACTGCTGCATCATTCTGGCCTCGCTGCCGGTCCTCCTATTCGGCTTCTTTTATGAGCTTTGCTTGACCCTCTCAACCAAAGGTGAGGGTCCAACTTTCTGGACCGTTTCATCGGTCGGGAAAGTAAGGGTAAGTCCCGATCGCCGACGCTCCGGGATGTGGAAGATCTCCCTCCTTGTCGGCCAGCCCACTTGGGTCAATTCTTCGGCTTCGCCACTGGCTTCACGGTGCCCTGCCAGGCCAGGTGACCGAGACTCCTGCCGACATGGTCGAGATTTTCGACCCGTTAGACGGGTTGTCGGCTGGAGAAGCCGAAATCCTCCTCCCAGTTCCCCGGCGAGGACTATGGATACCGTCGGCTCATCTGTGCCTCCGGTTCCGGGCCGTGGATTGTCGACTGAGCTAAGGGGATTGCCGATCCTCGGCTCCCTCGCGCCGACTCGGCCTACCAGATTCTCGTCTCGTCTTGGACATTCATGGCTTCAGCCGATCCTGTCGGCACAGGCGGTCTCGGTCTCGGCATCGCGGTAGCGGCATCGCCGCTCTTCCTCATCTTCCTCCTCGCTCGGAGGCGGACGTAAGTTAGCCAAAGTATGAGGAACTTATGTGGCAACAACTAATTTTGGCGGAAACAAGCGGCTCAGGCCTCTTCTCCAGCCATAAAATGGTTGTCACTGGAACGGCCGAAACAACCCCTCGCGGTGGTTGAGGAGCCTGTTTCCAGGCCGGTTGTTCGGTCTACTCCTGCTGCCCCACCAATACTGGTGGAACTGCCTCCGCCTCAACCGACAGTCGGGGCCCTGACAAAAAGTTCGCGGCCGGCTCATGGCCTTCCCCATAGGCTGTCGGTCACCCTCCTCCCGATAAGCCTCCGCACGTGGAGGGTGGCGAGGCTCGAGGCAGCTATTCAACGACTGCCTGAGTCGGACGACGACTCCTCCCTGTTTTCCAAGCGCCTAGACTTGGAATCCTCTGGGGGGCAGTCGATGGACGATAGCCCTTCATCCTTCCTTGGACTACTCAGGCTCATCTCAGAATCCACTGGGATGAAGCTCGAACCTGTGTCCAAACGGGCTAGATATCCCCTCACTGAGATCCTGGACCGAGGGGATTCTCTTCGGAGGCCTTTCCGGTGGCCGAAGCCATTGTTGGTCCGGCCCTGGAATTGTGGCAGCGTCCGGCTTCCTGTCCTGCACCTTCGGCCAGGATGGCCCAGGAGAGTATCTCGGTCCCCTGACATCTCTGTCCGGCTTTTCGAACACCCCTTGACTGAGGGGTTGGTCACGGGCAGTGTTTTCCAGCGTGCGGAAATGCCGGGGCGTGGACAAACCGCCCGACAAAGTCCAAGAAACTGGACTATGCGGGGAGAGAGTGTGTGCTGCCTCCTCCCTCGGCCTTCGTCAGGCCAGTTCGGCCGTCTTGATGGCACATTTTTCCCATGCCCTGTTGGGCTCCCTGGATGAGGTCGTCCCTCATCTTCCTGCGGACCTGCAGACCACAGTAAAGCAGGTGCAGGACCAGGGCAGGGCAGTAGCTAAGCAGCAGCTCCAGACTGCGCTGGATATTGGGGATTCTTGTGCCCGGTCAGTGGCGGCCGCAGTGGCTATGCGCCGGCGGGCGTGGCTGAGGATATCCACTTTCACCTCGGATACCCAGCACAAGCTACGGATGTTCCTTTCCTGGGAACTGACCTCTTCGGCCCTGGAGTGGAAGGCCACCTCCAGAGGATCGAAAAGTCCAATGCCACCTTGGACTCGATCTGCGATCCGGCGCAGAAGGGACAAGGGCTGTAAGCCTCAGCCTAAGCCCTTCGCCCCTCTGCTCTGCTGCGCGCCCGGCCCAACTGTCAGGGCCAGCAGGCTAGACCTTGTATTCCAAGCCCAAGCTGTCAGCTTCCTCTAATAGGAAGCAAGGAGGAAAAGACCCTGGTGGTCCCTCAGCCGGTACTTCCTCAAGCCTGCACAGTGACGGGCTGAGGGGTGTCGCCCTCTCCCGTCACCTCGCCCTAGTTCCCCGATGAAGCGGCTCCAGCACTTCCTTTCCGCCTGGTCCGCTGTTACCACGGACAGGTGGGTTCTGAAGGTGGTGGGAAGAGGCCTGCCTCTGGAATTGAGCGGTTCCACCCTTCAGAGCCGTCGCCCCAAGGGGCTTGGGGTCCCAGACTCTCTGGAGGCTCGTCGAGCCGACGCCGCCCTCCTCCTTCAGAAAGGGGTGATAAAAGAGATAGAGGACCCTCCATCAGAACCAGGGTTCGTGTCCAGGTACTTCCTGGTCCCGAAACGGACGGGGGGGGGGGGCTGGCGCCCCATTCGACCTACACGACCTGAACAAGTTCCTAAGGTCTCGAACCTTCAGAATGGTCACTCTGGCTCAGATAATACCACCTCTGGAACACGGCGTGTGGTTCTGTTCTCTGGACTTTCAGGATGTGTTCTTTCACGTCCCTATCCGTCCGTCTCATCAGAGATTCCTCCGCTTCAGGGAAGAGGGATCCCTTTTCGAGTTCCAGGCCATGCCCTTCGGCCTCTCTCCAGCTCCCAGGGTCTTCACCAAGTGCATGGCAGTGGTGACAGCATTCCTGCGGCGCCGAGGGGTCCGGGTGTACCTTTACCTGGACGATTGGCTGATAGCAGCCCCCTCCAGGTCGGAGGTGGAGCGGTCCAGGGATCTGGCCCTCCGGGTTTGCTCTCAACTCTGCCTCCTAGTCAACGAGGCCAAGTCGTAACTCGAGCCGAAGCAGGTGATATCTTTCATCGGGGCAGAGCTTGACTCTCTTCGAGCCAGAGCACGGCTCCCGGCGGACAGGGCCGAGGTTCTTACCTCCTTTGCCCAGTCATTTCTGGTTGGGCAATCGCGCCCTGGCCGGGACTTCCTGCACCTCCTGGGTCTCATGGCGGCCTGTACCAGCGTAGTCCGTTGGGCACGCTGGCACATGCGTCCCTCCAGTGGGGACTGGCCAGCCAGTGGTCCTGAGCGCTGCGATCCTTTGGACCAGCGTGTGTGGGCGACCAGGAGATGTGGAACGCTCTCCAGTGGTGGACCGTTCCGTCCCATCTGCGGGAGGGTATCCCGTTTGTCCGCCCGAGCCGCGGTCTCTCTAACGACCGGCCCTCTTTGATGGGTTGGGGTGCCCATCTGGGGAACACCGAGTGCCGGCCTCTGGTCCCTTGGGGAGTCCCGATGCCATATCCAGCCTGCTGGAGCTCCGTGCGGTCCGCCTAGCTCTCACCCCGCCTTTGCTCCGTTTCTCCCGGGGTCAAGTGGTCCAGGTCCAGATGGACAACACCACGACCATGTACTATCTAAACCGCCAGGGCGGGACGCGCTCCATGCCCTTATGCAAGGAAGCTCTCCGCATCTGGTCACTAGTGCGCAGCCTGGAGGCGGATCTCCTGGCCATTCATGTGGCAGGAGCCTCCAACACCCTGGCCGATGCCCTGAGCCAGATGGGGGCTGCATCGCACGAGTGGTCTCTCCTGCCGGAGATAGTACAAGACCTGTTCTCCACGCTGGGGCACACCTCTGGTGGATCTGTTTTGCCTCAGGGAGGCATGAAGCTGAGGCTGTTTCATGCCCACCCCTCAGCAGGGGCTCGCTGCAGGGGATGCCTTTCGAGGCCGTGGACCGGGCCTCTTTCCGCCTTTCCCCCGTTCCCCTGATTCACAGGGTCTGCTGAAGCGAGGGAGAGGGACAAGGCGCCAGGTGATTCTGATGGCCCCAGACTGGCCTCGCCAGTTCTGGTACCAGATCTCCTCAGTCTCAGCTCCAGGACTCGAGGCAGCTTCCAGCTCACCCGGACCTGCTCTCAGTCAATCAGGGAAGGTGTTCCATCCGGACCTTCAATCCCTGCACCTGGCGGCCTGGTTCCTGGCGGCTAGAGTTCCAGGCCTTGGGTCTTTCCGACGAGGTCCTCAGCGTCGTTGGGCGTCCGTAAGGGAGTAGACCAGAAAATGCTATGCCTTCAAATGGAAGAGGTTCTCCATTTGGTGTCAGGATAAAGGGTTGGACCCTTTCTCATGTCCTGTGGCAAGCATTTTGGACTATTTATAGTCCCCTATCTAGTCAAGGGCTTGGGTCGGTGACCCTTAAGGTGCACCCTGGCAGCCATTTCTGCCTTGCAGGCGGCGGGCGGTCACCAGTCAGTGGCGCAGGAGAAAGTGGTCGGCGCTTCTTTAAAGGCCTTGATCACATTTCCCCTCAGTGCGGAGAC
The DNA here is from genome assembly GCA_016271365.2 of Neoceratodus forsteri. Classification (NCBI taxonomy): domain Eukaryota; kingdom Metazoa; phylum Chordata; order Ceratodontiformes; family Ceratodontidae; genus Neoceratodus; species Neoceratodus forsteri. The sequence continues at coordinate 341,158,160 of CM057449.1, forward strand.
TCCCACCTCCGTGGGATTTACTGCTGGTACTGGCAAAGCTCATGGGCAAGCCATTCGGACCAATGCACAGGTGTGGTCTCCCCACCTGTCGTGGAAGACCACCTTCTTGGTGGCTATCACGTCAGCCAGAGGATGGGAGAGCTCAGGTGCTTAGCATCGAGGTCTCCTTACCTGGTCTTCCACAGGGACAAGGTTGTCCTCCTTCCCCACCCGAAATTGCTTCCGAAGGTAGTGTGAGGTTTCACCTTAATCAGGTGTTGACTCTGCGGTGTTCTACCCCAATCACCTCGGAGGCCGAATATAGGCTCCATGCTTTGGACCCTAGAAGGCTCGCTTGACCATAAGGCTGCAGCTGAGAGAATCGAGGGAGAGTTCACCAGCTGTTTGTCACCTACGCTGTAGCCGCACCTGGCAGACCTGCAGCCAAGCGGACGATAGGCAGATGGGTCACCTCCTGCATAAATCTCTGCTATGAGTTGGCGGGCATGGAGCATCCCAGAGGATAAGGAGCTCATTCTACCATCATACTGCTCCATGGTGGCTGCTTCCAGGGGCGTCCCTATCCAGGAAATCTGCAGGGCTGCTACCTGGAAGTCAGCACACACCTTCATTACCCATTACCACATCGACCTTGAGTCACGTCGGGATGCTGGTTTTGGGGCCTCGGTTCTCCAATCTCTGTTCCCCAAGTAAGTATATAGGGGGTGTGCGCCTTGCCTCCCTCCTCCCAGAGAACTGCTAGGAGTCTGCCAGATAGTGTGGATGAACAACATATCCATGTCCCTAGAAATACAGGTTACTCACCTGTAACAGGAGTTCTAGGAATGGTATATGTTGTTCATCCTACAATCTCCTGACCTCCCGGCTTTGGCGCACAACCTGAGCTTCCAGCAGGCAGATCTGGCGTCATGGGGGCGGGCCGAAAGTTTTACCACCCGGGTGGGTGGGAGGAGCTAGCTTGAAGACCTTCCGGCAAGATTTAAAGCGGCAAGGAACCTGCCAGATAGTGTGGATGAACAACATATACCATTCCTAGAACTCCTGTTACAGGTGAGTAACCTGTATTTATCTGCCATTCTAAGTATACTTTCTATCATTTCCTTCCTTCTATCAATTTCCTCCCCCTGAGAGGGGGGATCTGTATACAACCCCTGTGCGGATTGTGGTGCCATTGCCTGCCTCCAAATTGACCCACAGTGCTTCTTCTCCCTGTTTACCATTTTGTTCTGTTGCTTTGATTCCTTCTCTTATGTGAGAGCTACTCCTCCTCCTCTTTTACCCTCCCTTTCCCTCCTGTAGATAGTGCATCCTGGTATGTTTTCGTCCCAGTCATGGTTCAGTGTGTACCATGTTTCTTTGACTGCCACGATATCCAGATGTTCTTCCTCCATCAAGGCCACTAATTCAGGAAGCTTGTTACCCAGACTATGGGCATTGGTACTCATTGCTCTCCATTTTTTGATGGCTTTACCTTCTGTAGCAGCATCCCCCACTGACTAAGTCCCTGGTTAGCTGAGTGGGGACTGTTTTTTTCATTTATAATATTTTTTGTCTTAGTTATACAATGCTAAGTACATAGCTGCCTAGGTTAGTCCTATTGCTAGCTACATTCCTAGGTATTTACAGTGCTCTCTTAATCTGCTGCTTTCAGAGGATGTGTAATAACAGATATTTTTCGAAAACCCATGGATCGTAATACTCTGCTGTGTCCAACTAGCTGTCACCCCCGCCAGACAACCAGATGGGTTCCGTCAAGCCGGATCGACAGTAAATTTATCAAACAGCATTACAGCGACTGCACAGTGCTGACAGTCGGCATTGTGCCATCAGTAAAACAAAGTGCATACTTTACAAAATAAAAAAGCCAAATTAAAAAAATATATAAATTATACCAAAATACTGCCTCCCTAGTGCATAAATGGAATATGCAGTGGAAAACTCATGGAATAAATGGTTTATCTACACTCAAGCAGTTTACCTTGGACACCTCACTCGTGGCTCATGCCACTCATAAGGTTACTTGAGGTCAAACTGCTCTTGTGCAGATAAGTAGTGTATTCCACTCATTTCCTTTTTTTTATTTTCTCTTTTGGCCCGGCTTCCCTAACCCCGCCGAGTGGGCTCACTCTGCCCCAGCCACCGACCCCACATTATCAGGACTGACCCCTCCTGAATGGGGCTGCGGTAGTGGAATTTAGGTGGCTAGAGGGTCAGCGAACTGGAGCCGACTCATTAGCGGGGAGCCGAGGAATTTTTTCTGATGTTTTTCTCCGGAGGCGGGGACGTGCAGTGAAGGCCAGCGTCCACCCCGCCCCCCTTCCAGCAGACACCAGAGCGCTTGTGGTACCTCCAGCCTCCTCTGGAGGTCCACGTTGCACCAAGCACTTGACCCCCCTCCCCCCGGAGCAGGACAGCAGTCCTGCTCCCGCGGCTGGCCCTCCAACACCCGGATCCGTTCCCGAACCGAGGTCGTCGGCACTGCAGCCGGCCACCATGCCTCTGCGCCAGCGGGCCGGCATTCCACTCCATATCCCTTATTTATGTGCTGGTTCTCATTATTGCTTTGGGTTATTTTCTTTTATGTCTGTGTTCCGGTGCTATATGGATCAACATCTCGATGGGACCCAGTAGCCTGTTTTAACCTCACTTTTGGTGTTTTTAACTCTATTGTGTTTGGGATTAGATTGAATATGGTGGCTCTTTAAATTGACCCTGGCCTTTTTTGCCTGGTAAAAAAATGGGATACATAGCCCCTTTAAGTAAAAGGAAATTTCCCCTTGAAGGTGGTCATGTAAAGGCATTGTGGGAGCTGGGCCGCCACCCTTGATAAAGTAGCCAGTAGTTTATGAAATGGCAGGGCTGTTGTGCAGTATAAATTCCTGCTGATCTGGCTTTTATATGGAGTGAGTACTTGCATCCAAAGAATTCTCCACTATATGGACACTGGGATTATTTGGAAGAGTACTTTAGTAAAGTAGAGCACTTTCTTGCAAGCAGTCTGTTCTGTTATCTGTGATACTTTAAGGATTTAGAATTGAGACCGGAGGGCTGGGTGCAGTGAGTTTTGTTTGTGCCTTGTGGAACCTTATCATTGCACCAGCCATTCCCAGCTACTACTCTTACTCTTTGCAGTTTCTCCATTGAATGCCTGCTGCCAGCACTTTGTTTTTATCTTGGTTTCTGAGCTCACCTTATTTGGGTCAACCGAGATTTCTAGCATCCTTATTAAAATGCTGCTTGCATAGTTTTATTTTTATTTTTTATTTATTTTTTTGTACTTTTTCTCCCTAGGGGCCACCAGTCTGCCTTACCTCTACACGTCTGGCATCCTCTGGGTATTCAGGCCGCCATCTCCTGGGACTACTTCTCCAGCTCCACATTGGAGCCTGCAGCTACCCCTGTGGCTTACCCCCTGTGGCGGGGTGGAGGGGAGCGCTCCCATAGCTCAACCCCCCCAGATCAGGATCCAGTAATGCCACGCACCCTCAGTGACAATTGAGTCCTCTCTGGAGACGGCCATCATGCCGCCGCGACTAGTGCCCCCTAATTTTTCCACTTGTCTACCCATTGGCTGGCGTGCAATGGCGCCCTGGGCTCCAGCCTTGTATGAGGTCGCGCGCGCACTCAAGCCAAGCATCTGCCCAGCACGCTCCCTCAATGTCCCTGCCAGTGCTTACAGCCACTCCGCTGCTGCCAGAGGCCGCTAGAGCACAGATGGCAACCGCCCCCTCCCTGGAGAAGGAGAGCAGTCCTACGGACGCTCCATCTTTCTCCTCCCCTGCTGACCCCCGATGACCCAGGCTCGTTCCTGAACCCGGGTCGCCGGCATAGCACGAGGTGTGGCATCCAGCGCCTCAACCCTCAGCACCACCGGGCCGGCTGCATAGTTTTATTTAGTTGCTCACAGTACTATGTACCTTGACAATTGCCAATAATAGGGTATTCCAGTAATATACTATCTGGGTACACCCTATTTCCAGCTTCCCCACAAACATTTGCATTGTTTGGTTTTCTTTATTGCTTCACCACTGACTACCTGTTGTTTCTCATTTACTGCTAGTTTTCAGGGAACCTGTTTACATCCCATCTTGGTTTTGCCTTCTTGCTAGCTTCCATAAATGTTTGCACAGTACAGTTTCACTATTGAATGCCTGCTGTTTTTTGCTTACTAGTAATTCATAAGGAACCTTGTTATCACCTACCTAGGTTTTGCCATTTTGCTAATTTCATCTTGCCCTTCCAGCTACCAGATGGACCCTGAGGAGTTGAGAGGGTAGCCCCAGCCACACCGGGGTACTCCCTCCTGCACGATTGCATCAGAGACCAGGACTTCCAGCAGCTGGCAACACCCCACCCCACCCCCCATGGGAGCCAGCCATTCAATGGAACCGTTGCTAATCCAGTGCAGGGCTTATGGAAGCCCACAAAACTTAAAAACTCTCCAGCTCCACTTTTGTTCAGAAGCCGCACGCCACCCACTCAATGCATGGCTCACCCCTGCAGCCACCAGACAGACCCTAAGGAGTTGAGAGGGTAGTCCCAGTCACACCAGGCTACCCCTGCCTCCAGAATTACACTGGAGTCCAGGACTTCTGTGATGGGACCCCCAGAAGACAGCCAACCTCTGCCATGAGAGCCAGCTAGTCGATGGAGCCCCAGGGCAGGTCATGAGGAAGCCTGTGAAACCTAAAGATCTCAAGCTCAACTTTTGTTCAGTAGCCACCCACTTACTGCACGGCTTGCCCCTCCAGCTATTAGATGGACCATATGGAGTTAAGAGGGTAGCCCCAGCTGTACCAGAGACCAGAACTTCTGTGCTGGGACCCCTGAAAGATGGCCATCCCCTGCCATGGGAGCCAGCCAGTGGACTGAGCTCCTCGCTGTTGCAGAGCGGGGCTCTAACCTTCTTAAGGAACTCCAGTCCAAGTGGCCTCCGAGCGAAGGACGAGCACTAAGGAGACATCGTCTGGAATCAGCTGTCAGCTGGCCACACTGCTGTGGATTAGATCTGATTCTGTTCCTATCAGCCTAACCACCTCATGCTTCTGCTCAAATCCTGCACTGTAATCCAAGGGAAAATTAAGTTGGTTACTGTTTTGCTCCTCATGTGCTTTTTGCCTGTGCTCATGATTACTTGCACCAGATAAATACTGTATACCTACTAGCTGGGTCACCTTGTAACTGTGTTTGTTCTTATTCCTCTGATAATTAAGCCTCAGAAACCATGAATTCTGCCTACATAATCTGCTACTGTTTGTTATCTCTAGTGTACTCACAAGCGGGGTCGCCTTATATCGAGTTTGTTTTTATACCTCTATGAAGTTAAATTTGGTTTTATACCTCTGCCAGTTTAAATCTGCTGTCTGCTATCTAGCCTGCCATTGTCATTATCTGCAGAATATTCGCTAGCTGGGTCACCTCGTAATTATGTGCTTGTTTTATACCTCTGCAATTTTAACTTTGCTGCCTGCTACCTAGCATGCTACTGTAGTTATCTCTAGTGTACTCACTTGCTCAGTCACCTTGAAATTGTTTTACATCTGCCAATGCAAATCTGATTTATGCCTCTGCCAGTTTAAATTTAGAAACTTAGAAACACAGAATCTGTAGGCAGATAAGGACCATATGGCTCACCTGGTCTACCCATTTCCCTATTCACTGCTGCAGCCCCAGATCCTGTTTGACCTGCGGCTCTCCTGCTCTGCACATCTCCAGGGTACCCTTATGTCTATCCCATGCACTCTTGAACCCCCATATTGTTTTTGGCCTCACAACTTCTGCTGGAAGGCTGTTCTATGGCTTCACCACACTTTCAGTGAAAAAGTACTTCCTAACATTACCCCTGAGTCTTCCACCCTTCAGCCTCATATCATGCCCCCTTGTTTTTTGCTGCCCACTACGTAGCCTGCCTTTGTTGTTATCTCTAGAATACTCACTAGTTGGGTCACTTTGTGATTTGTGCTTGTTTTTATACCTTTGCGAATTTAAATGTGCTGTCTGGTTTTATGCTCTTCTGCTGCCTCTATAGCTATAAATCTGCCTACCTAGACTACAGTTGTAATCTCTAGTGTAAATGCCATTTTGCTCTACTGCTGTTATTGTTGTTCTCTCTTATGTAACTGCTGTTTTGTTCAGCTGCTCTGCTTCATCACAGCCCTTCCTACCTGGGTCCCAGTCACCTAGCTGATGCCATTGTTCTCACTGTCAGATTGTTTGTTCCCTGATTTACCTCGGTAATAGTCTCCTGCCTCTAATTACTGCACACTATGCTGCACACACTTTCTGCCTATCCTACTCTGCTGTCCTTCTTATCCCTGTTCCCTTCCTCCCTCTCCCTTCCCCCTAATCCTATTCCCACACCTCTCATCCTCCGCCCCATCTTTCTTATTTCTCCCTCCTTCCTTTGCCCTTCCCCCCTCCTCCCCAGCTCTCCCCTTGGTTCATTAACCCCCCAACTCTACTCCTGTCTTCCATTGACTCTCTGTACCGTACCTTCCTCCCCCTTCCACTCTTCCCTCTCCCCTTAGATCGAAGGGGTGAAAGTCTCACTCTATTCTCCTTCTCATCTTTATTCTCCTCCTTCTTGCTGGTGATGTTGAACCCAACGCTGGCCCCTTTTCTCCTTCCTCTCCTCCCACTTTTCCCCAAAGGCCCCAGCATTTTCTACTTTAATGCTAGGAGCCTTCTTCCTAAACTCAACCCCCTATAAGTCTGGATTTCTCAGCACTCTTCTGGCCTCTTGTGTATTTCTGAATCCTCGCTTTTCTCTAGGGTATCTGACTTCAGCTTGGCTCCCTCAGACTATCACCTCTTCCAGCAGGACTGAGGCAAATGTGGTGGTGGTGTTGCCTTGTATGTCCGTCGGAACCTATCCTGCTCCATCACCTTAAGAGAATCGGGTCCCTTCCTCCCACAAATTCCTACTAGCCAAGCTATCCCGCCCTTCCTCTGTTCCATCAAGCCGGTTCAATAGAAAACCTGCCAACCAGCTTTACAGCGCGGCACAGTGTTGACGCGATCACAGTCCACATTGTGCTGTTAGGAACACATGTGTTTTCTGGGGGGGGGGCTGTGCTGTAATGCCTCCATGGTGGAGTATTTCGGGGAGGGGTGCAGACCTGGAGAAGCTGTGCGGGGGTCCTGCGTGACATTACAGTGACCATCGTTTTGTTGCTGTAAACGACTGGTCGCTGTAATATTTCTGATGAAGTAACATGCTACCCACTTCCTCCGTCCCTGTCTTTGTCATTGTTTTCTATGCCTCTCCTTAAAATCTCTCTCTCCTCCTTGATTGACTTCCTCTCATTCCTTGTTTCCCTTGCTGCCACCAGTGAGCTCATCCTCCTTGGGGACCTCAGTATAAACTGGCTGTCTCCTGCCTCCAGGCCCCCTGGTTCATAGGATTGAGTACCTAAACCTCTCACGGCTTATCACTGAACCCACCTGGCTCAATCCTTACTACTCAAACCACTCCCTCCAGGACTGGGTGCTCTCCTCCCACTCCCACCGCACCTCTGCTATCTACCAGATGCCTTCAGTGATCACTGTATAACCTACAGTAGTAGCCACAGACATGGTCAGATATTTCCAGATATTTTGCGAAATTTTTAAAGTGCTTCTCTCTGCTGTCCGTACTATGGAAATGCAGAAAGCAGGAGATTTCTCTAGAAATATCGCAGAAATTTCAGGAAATATCTGACCTTGTCTTTGGCTGTCACTATACTGCATCAAGAAAGTGAGACCCACACATTCTGCCCCTAAATACACTTGGTACTGGGGTCTCATCACAGGACACTAATGCCCCCCTATGTGGCCTAGCTGCCTCTGATTAGTCCCCTGTCTGCTCACTCCCAAACATTGACACAGCCCTCTTCCAGGCCATACTCAGCCACACCTGAAACATTCACACAGCTCCTTAAAAAGTCCAGGGTTAAATGCTGTCATCACCCCTGGATCACTTCTGACCATATCAATTTATTCGAGTCCCAGGACCAAGCTTGGGCACATTACAAATCCTCTCTATTCCTGTCTGACCTCCTATTCTACAGATCTCTCAGGAATTAGTGCTCAGAGGCGGTCCATGATGCTAAGGCCAACTACTTCAACTCCAAACCGACAGTCTAACCTTAATTCCCCATCTAAGTTCTGAAAGGTTATCCTCTCCCTGTCTGACACACCCAACCCAGTCTGTCCCTCCCCCTTCAGGTGGATGGCTGACTGGTCTCTCCCCCCAGTTGTTGCACATTTTATTAACTTCTTCACTGCCTGTGCACTACCCTCTCTTCCATCTCCAGATCATGTCCCCTTTCTGTCCCCCGCTACCTCTTCCCCACCTCATTCCCCTGAAAGCTTTCAATTCCCTCTTGTTTCCCCTCAAGAGGTCTTCCTCGTCTTTACTTCACTTAATCCTTCTAAATCCAGCTCTACAAAAGGCAGAAAAGAAATCGCATATCGGTTCTCCCAAAGGTGCACCAGCCAAACATGTAACATCAACAGAAAAGAAGAAAATGGCTAGGCACACACCAAAGAACTTCGAGTGGAAACTTAATTTATTTTAAGAACACAGCATGACAAAAATGCAAGGCAGTACACCTACGTATTGACCCAACAAGTGAGTCTTCCTCAGGGGATCCGACAGGCTGGACCCCGGACTTCTACGAATCTCTGCTCTGGCCATTGCTTTGCCACTCGCTCATCTTCTGAACCTCTCCTACTCCCTCTGTGCTATCCCTCAGGCCAGGAAGTTTGCAGAGAGTGGGTGACCCCTCCTGTCCTGGAAACGTCTGGTCAGTCTTTCTAAGATCGTGGATATGTTGTTCATCTGGCATGTCCCTTTCCCCTTTAAATCTTGCCGGAAGTCTTCAAGCTGGCTTCTCCCACCCACTCGGGTGACATAACCCTCAGCTCCTCCCCATGACACCAGATCTTCTTTTCGCTGGAAGATTCAGGTTGCCTCCTTCGTGCTTCTGCATTTTGTAGGCCCTGGCTTCAAAGCCTTTGGTTATTCCGAAACTACGTCTAGTTCGCATTAGCGGTCACAACTACTTACCTTCGATTATGGAAGACAAATCTTCCCCTGGATTTCAATGGTGTTTGTGCAGCCAGAAAATTTTGTGCACCGATCCCCACACCGTGTGCGTCTACTGCCTGGGTGTCGACCACGACACCTCGAAGTGTGATTTTTGTCTTGCATTTCACCCTAATGTCCTCGATGACCATCTCACACGCCTGAAGTTGGGGAAGCTGGAAAAATGGAACCCTCCGATGAAATCTAAGGAGGCTCAGTGGGCGGTTTCCATGGCCGCAGGATCCACTGAGCAATTGGAACGCATGCAAGCCTTCAAGGAGGAAGTGGCTTGTGCCGGGGAATCCTCTTCTCTGAGCTTCTTTGTTCCAATCAACCTGGGCTCCACCTTCTGGGGTTCTTTCCGAGAGTTGTGCCAGTCTCTCCCGACTAAGGGGGAGGGTCCTGCAGGCATGCACACCTCTCTGTCCCATAAGCGGGAAAAGGACCCGGGATCATCTTCGTCTCGATGGAGATGCTCTTAATCGGGAGAGATCTCGGTCCCAGGAACTGGCAGTCTCGACTTCGGTCAAAATTGCTTCTTCAGCTGCTGGCTTCTTGGCTTTGCGATCTGGCCAGTCGACTGAAGTGTCAGTCGATGAGGTTGAAATAATCATCGACCCGATGGACACATTATCGCTGACTCCAGTTGATGATTCTCTCAATGGACTCCGGTCCTTTCCTTCCCTGACGAGGAGACCCAACCGGTTGGGATTCCCTTCGAGAAAGTGGTCCCCGGCCCTGAGAAATCACTGGTCCCGCCGGTGTCTCCCGAACGATCCAGTTGACCTGTCCAATCTCAGTCAAGGTCCATGCCCCACCTCGACCGAAAGACCGAGGAAGAGCCACAAGCACTCTAAAAAGAGGTGACTCCATCAGTCGTCCTCGTCCTCCTTGGATAAGGAGAGGCTCTGGCGGAAACTTCATCAGCGCTATGAGGACCTCATATGGCAACAGCTGATTTTGACTTGGCACAAGCTGACTCTGGCTTCTACCCCGGCCATTACTTGGCTTTCACCTCCCAGGCCGAAGCTGACTCCTTCAGAGCTGATTGAGTCTGTTCCCCCTCCTGCAGAGCCAGCAAAACCTCTGGTTCAGCGAACTGGACTCTCTGCCAATTCTGGTGGAACCACTGCCCAAGCAGCCTGTGGGAGGGGCTCCTTGTAGGGAAGATAGACCAGACACCAGGCTTCCCTGGCGTCTTTCGGTCACACTCACCCCGGACTGCCCTCGGCGGGTTGAAGGTGACCTGGGCGGTCAACCGTTATATCCGGATTTCTTGGATTTGGATGAGACTGGCCTTCATTCTCATCCCGGGGATGATAAATCGGCCGGTGGGTTAGAGACAGAGGAAGGTCCTTTGTTCTTTCAGGGCAATCTTCGCCTCATCTCTGAGTCTACAGGGATGCCCCTGGAACCTATCTAGAAAAAGGCAGAGTACCCTCTCACTGACATCCTTAAGAGAGGCTTTTCCTGTGGCCAAGGCCATAGTTGACCCGGCCTTAGAACTTTGGCAGCATTCTGCCTCCTGTCCAGCTCAGTCTGACCCCATGGCCCGCATGTGTGCGGTGCCCATGGGGTCCTTTTCAGGGTTCATAGAGCACCTTTTGGCCTAGAGTCTGGTGACCACCTCTGTGTTCAGGTGTATTGGAAGTTCTGCTGACACTGACCGTCATCCCAAAAAAGGATCAAACTCTTGGATCATTGAGGCTCATCTCTAGGCAGTCATCGGGCAAGTTCCTGACGTCAGCATGGCTGCTCCATGCTCTCCTTGGGTCTTTGGATGAGTCCTCCCATCTCCCGCAGACCATGGTCAAAGCAGGTCCAGGATCAGGGCTGGGCTGTTGCCAAACAGCAGCTTCAGACAGCCCTGGACATTAGGATTCTTGTGCCGGCTTGATGGCAGACAGGTTGGCTACTCGTACATGGGGCTTGGCTGAGACTCTCCTCTTTTCCAGCAGATACTCAGCACAAACTAGCTGATGTGCCTTTCCTGGGCACCGACCTTTTGGCCCAGGTTTGGCTGGTCATCTTCAGCGTATTGAGCAGTCCAGTGCCACCTTGGATGCTACTTCTGCCAAAGGTTCTTCAGGCAAGAAACAGCAGAAGAAGAAGAAGCCTTTTCAGCACTCTTCCCCAGTGGCACAGCAACCCTCCTTTTAAGGAGGGCAACAGCAGCAGCATGCTCAAGCTTGGTGCCCCTGCCCAAGCCTGGGCCCTCCCAGGCCCGTAAAGGAGGCCGAGGTTCAGGTCCTGGATCCTCCTCCTTCAAGCCTGCCCACTGACTGGGCATGGGCTGCCTCCCCCTCTCCAGTCACGCCAGCTCTGGGTCCATATGGTGGGGGGGCCAGCTCCACCACTTTCTTTCAGCCTGGTCCATTATCACCATGGACAGGTGGGTTTTGGAAGTGGTCGGTCAAGGACTGCCTCTGGAATTCGAGCAGTACCTTCCAAGCCAAGCCTGCGCCCCTTGGGAGGAAAGAGTACCATCTAGACTCAGTCGGCTCTCCGAGATGACATTGCTCAGCTCCTCCTCAAGGAGGCAGTAGCTGCAGTGGTGGATCCTCCAGCAGACCCAGGCTTTGTCTCCAGGTACTTCCTGGTGCCCAAGCGGACAAGGGACTGGTGCCCCATTCTAGATCTGCACGACCTGAATCAATATCTCAGGTCATGCACATTTCGGATGGTCACTCTGTCCCAGATCATACTATCCTTGGAGCAAAACTTGTGGTTCTGGTCACTGGATCTGTAGGACGCGTTCTTTCATGTCCCAGTCCATCCATCTCATTGGCGGTTCCTACACTTCAGAGCCGAAAGGACCCTATATGAGTTCCAAGCCATGCCGTTTGGACTGTCATTGGCCTCATGGGTCTTCACCAAATGCATTGCAGTGGTGGCAGCCCATCTCAGGCATTGGGGGTCAGGATTTATCCCTACCTCAGTGACTGGCTCTTAGCAGGTCCCACTCTACAGGAGGTGGAGAGGTCCAGGGACCTGGCCTTCCAAACCTGCTCCCAATTCGGCCTCCTGATCAACGAGACCAAGTCGGAACTCATGCCTTCCCAGGTGATGTGCTTCATCAGGGCAGAGCTCAACTCTCATCAAGCCAGAACTTGGCTCCTGGTGCACAGGGTGAAGGTTCTCTCCTCCTTTGCCCAATCATTTCTGGCTGGGCAATTGCACCCTGCCCTGGACTTCTGGGTTACATGGCGGCGTGCACCCCAGTGGTCTGTTGGGCCCGGTTGCACATGCTCCCTCTCCAGTGGGAGCTGGCCACTCAGTTGACTCAGCGCCACTGTCATTTCGACCAGCTGATCACTGTAACCCAGAAGATGTGGGATGCTCTCCAGTAATGGACCGCCCCAGACCGGTTGCAGGAAGGGATCCCATTTGTCTGCCCCTAGCCAACGGCCGTCCTCACGACCGATGCCTCTCTCATGGGCTGGGGAGCCCACATGGACAAAAGGGCCCATGGGTTCTGGACCCCTGAGGAGTCCCAATACCACATCAATCTGTTGGAATTCAGAGCAGTCAGACTAGCGCTGTCAGCTTTCGCTCCTCAGCTCTGGGGTCAAGTGGTTCAAGTCCAGACGGACAATACCACGACCATGTACTACCTCAGCAAACAGGGTGGCACGCACTCCCATCTGCAGAGAGGCGCTCCACATCTGGACCCTCATCAGCCATTTGGAGGCAGATCTCCTAGCCATCCATGTGGCAGGAGACTCAAATCTGGCAGATGCTGTTAGCTGCTTAGGGAGACATCACATGAGTGGCCTCTCCATCCAGAGGTAGCTTACAACCTGTTCTCCCACTGGGGCAAACCAATGGTGGACCTGTTTGCCTCCAGGGAAAACACCAAGCTGAGGCTGTTTCATGCCACCCCCCCCTCAGCAGGGCTCGCTGCAGGGGGATGCCTTCTCAAGGCTGTGGACCCCAAGGCCTCCTCTACACCTTCCCTCCATTTCCCTTGATCCACAAGGTGCTTCTCAAGGTGAGGAGGGACGAGGCAAAGGTGATTCTGGTAGCCCCAGACTGGCGGCACCAGTTCTGGTATCCAGATCTCCTCAACCTCAGCTGCAGGCCCCTGGAGCAACTTCCAGCATGCCCGGTCCAGATCTCTTTCAATCAGGGGAAGGTATACAATCCAGACCTTCAATCCCTGCACCTCACAGCCTGGTATCTGAGTAGCTAGAGTTCCAGGCTTTATGTCTTTCTGAGGATGTCCTCACCGTGGTGGAGGCATCAAGAAAGGAATCAACCAGGAAATGTTATACCTTCAAATGGAAAAGATTTTCCATTTGGTGTCAGGGCAAGGGTGTGGACCCTCTGTCATGTCCGGTGGCTAACATTCTCGACTACCTATGGTCTCTGTCCAAAGGGGGTCTTTGGTCATCGACCCGTCAGTCGACGTTGGCACAGGAAACAGTGGTCGGTGCTTTTTCAAAGGCCTGGATCACATATCCCCTCCGGTGCGTGAACCTCCACCTCCGTGGGATCTACTGCTGGTACTGGCAAAGCTCAAGGGCAAGCCAATCGAACCAGTGCACAAGTGTGCCTTGTCACACTTGTCATGGAAGACTGCCTTCCTGGTGGCTATCACGTCTGCCAGAAGGACAGGGGAGCTCCAGGCGCTTTCGGTGGACTCCCCTTATCTGGTCTTCCACAGGGACAAGGTTGTCCTACGCCCCCACCCGAAATTCCTTCCAAAGGTGGTGTCAGAGTTTCACCTTAACCAAGTGTTAATTCTGCCGGTTTAGTACCCTAATTACACCTTGGAGGCCGAGTACAGGCTTCATACTTTGGACCTGAGATGAGCTCTCTCTTATTACAAGGAGAGGATGGCGTAAATTCAGGGAGAGGTTCGCCAGCTGTTTGTCACCTACGCTGAAGCCACTTCTGGCAGACCTGCAGCAAAATGGACAATTGCAAGATGGATTACATCTTGGCATAAGTCTGTGTTATAAGTTGGCAGGCATGGAGCCTCCCAGAGGGATAAGATCTCATTCTGCCTGCCATACCGCTGTATCGGTGGCTGCTTCCAGGGACATCCCTATCCAGGAAATCTGCCGAGCTGCTTCCTGGAAGTCAGAAAACACCTTCATTACCCATTACCACATAGACCTTGAGCGACGCAGGGATGCTGGTTTGGGGCCTCAGTTCTCCAATCTCTGTTTCCTAAGTAGGGTGTGTGCGCCTTGCCTCCCTCCTCCTGGAGAACTGCTAGGAGTCTGCCAAAGAGTGTGGATAGACAACATATTCACAATCCTAGAAAAACAGGTTACTCACCTGTAGCAGTAATTCTAGGAGTGGTACATGTTGTTCATCCACACGGTCCCACCCGACCTCCTCAGCTGCGGATGCACAACACCTGGCTTCCAGCAGGCTGAGATCTGGCGTCATGGGGCAGAGCCGAGACTTATACCACCCGGGTGGGTGGGAGGAGCCAGCTTGAAGACTTCTGGCAACATTTAAAGGGGAAAGGGACATGCCAAAGACTGTGGATGAACAACATCTACCACTCCTAGAACTACTGTTGTAGGTGAATAACCTGTTTTTCTCCTCCCCTCAATTGCTAAGCTTCAGGAGTCCATCATGCATTCTAGACTTGCTGACTTCCTTCATTTTTCTAACATCCTCTCCCCCTTCCTGTCTGGCTTTAGAAAGCAACAATCTACTTTCTCTTCCCTACTGCATGTAACTGACTCTCTCCTCACCGGGATGGATCATATCACTGGGGCAGTTTTCATTGATCTAGTCAAAGTTTTTGACTCTGTGTCCCATGCACTCCTCCTAGACAAACTGAGCTCCACTGGCCTCTCAGCATCCGCTGTTGACTGGTTTTGGTCATACGTCATGGGCTCTCAATAGTTGGTACAGGTGGGTGGCCTTCTGTTTCCTCCCCTTCCCGTCCCATCTGGGGTCCCTCAAGGCTCCATCCTGGTCCCTATTCTGTTTTCAGTTTTCCTAAATGACCCCCACTGCTTGCGTCACATATTTACATGTATGTGGACAACACAGTCATGTACACCTCCAGCCCATTGATCTCAGCTGTGGAAGGTCCACTCCAGCAGGACTTCCACAACATGCTGTGCTGGTTCCATGCCAGCCAACTTAGGATCAGCCCCAAGAAGACTGTGTTTGTGACCTTTGGCACCAGTCAGAAGTGGGTCAGGCTCTGCCCCCCGTCTTCTCAACTCTGGATGGCACCCCTGGAATTGTCCCTGCTTTCAGATACCTTGGTGTGTGGTTTGACATCAAACTTGACTTCTCTCTCTCCACATTGACACCATCCATACCAACCATTCTGCAATGTCAGACTCCTCCCCCTCCCTCCCCCGGCAGCCAGCCCATCCGCCTGACCACCTACAGTTGTGATCTGAAGTGCGTGGTCCACTAAACAATACTGGTCCACCATGGTGTCTGGAGGAAACACTCATAGATAAACAAATGCTGCACCTGGCTAGAGAGCCCTGCCCTTCCAGAGCATATGCTGATACTGAATTGCTCATGTTCTTCTCAGCTGGCACTACTAAATGACACACTTATGATGCATATGTGTGTCATTTAGTAGTGCGAACGAAGAAGAATGGGCATGGTGCAGTATCGGTATGTATTCTGGAAGGGTAGGAGACTCTAGCAGGGTGTGGCATTTGTCTGACCAGGAATGTTTCCTCCTGACACTGTGTGCACCAGTATTGTTTAATGAACCAGGACTTCAGATCTAAACTGTGGTCGGTTGAGTGGGCAGGTGGACTGGCTACTGGGTGGGGGTGGGGCATTTGACATCACAAAATTCAGTGGAATCTTTTTTTTTTTCTTCCTTTTTTTTAAACATGGATAAAAAAAATTCCGTTTAACTATACATTTGGACAGGACAAGAGCATGATCATCAAGAAGACATAACCACTAGACTGACAAGTATTTCATAACTAGTGTTGCTCAGATAGTGTCCTAGAAGCTAGGATACCAACAGATAACCTCTCTTTTGGCCAGATAGTTGCTGCAGCGGGATAGCAGTGCTATCTGACTATGGATCCTACCCTCTAAGATCTAGTACATGGATCCTACAAATGTTGGGATCCTGTGGATCCTAGCAGCAAGCATTGTGGGTCCTATGGATCCTAGCAACAGATCCAGCTCGGATCCTATCTGACCTAGGATTCCTGGATCTGACCTAGGAGCCATCATTATCTGACCCCAGATCCTAACTATTTGATCTAGGATCCCTGTAGCCTAACTAGGATCCAGTGCTGTCTGACCCCAGATCCTAACGATCTGACCTAGGATCCCTGGATCTGACCTAGAATCCCTGGATCCTTGCTAGAATCCATTGCTATCTGATCCTGGAGCCTACATCTGTCTTTTTATTTTATTTATTTATTCTAGGATTAAAAGTACCTTTGAGCCAAAGCTCTTTTACAAAGGTTCCACGTCAAAGGAGGTACAATGCAGAGTAGACAAGACATTCAGTTACATAGGCAGGTAAACAGCATAATACCAAGTACAAATATGTGATCATGCACATTCAGGCTAACGAGCGATAGAGTACAGAGCAGCAGTAGTAAGAGAACAGAGAAATGGTGGGGGGGAAACTAACTGAGGGTGCAGCCAGAGGCATTGTCATAATGCAGATAGAAGTGCTGGAGTCAAAAAAAAAAAAAAAATTAGAGAGAAGTAAGAAAGAAAGAAAAGAAGAAGGGGGGGCATGGAGTAGCGGAAGTGCAAGGAGGGACTAGAGAGGCAGCAACGAAGGGGAGGTGGGCTAAGGAGGCAGTATGGAGTGGGAAGGTAGCCAATTAAGTGGTGGCAGTCACAGGTGCTGGAGGCAGTGAGGTATAGGCAGAGTTTGGATTTGAATGATCCAAGCACTGGCACAGATGAGAGGTCACTGCTGAGCATATTCATCCAGCTGGGGACCCTATAGGCGAAGGATCTTTGAACTTGGGAAGTACGGCAGCGGGGAACCTGAAAGTGTTGGTTTGCAGAGACGCTTGTGTGTCTAGTCTTGCTGCTAGGGCAAAGCTTGGACTCCAGGTGGCGCAAGACCCAAGGTGATTTTCTTTGCCATAGTGCAGGTCTGGTATTTTATGCGGTTTGAGAGTTGAAGCCAGCCAGATTGTGCATATAAGTCACACGTATGTGTGAGTCGGTGGGAGCCAATGATGAGCTGGCAGGCTTTGTTGAGCGTTGTGGATATGCACCTAAGAGCCATTTGCGAGGCAGAGCCATAAATGATCAGTCTGTAGTCTATATTTGAGACAACGGAGCTCTGAACTGCTACCTTTAAAGCATCTGGTGTTAGGTGCTGTCTATGACTGTAGAGGAGACCAAGGCGGGTATTTGCAGCTTTGGCAACAATGTCAATGTGGGTTCCGTGAGAGAGGTGACTGTCTAAAGTGATCCCAAGATATTTAAATGTGTGAACCTGCTCTAGGGTGGCTCTATGGCTGTTTGTGATGGTTAAAGATTGCAGCTTGTATTTGTTGTGTGTGCTGCAGAAAAGCATAGACTTGTTTTTTTATAGTTTAGTAGCAGTTTATGCTTGCTAAACCAGCTTTCAACTGAGGTGAAACCATTCTGGAGTTTGTGTTGGTGGGGATAGAAGGTCCTTATGGGTGGCATGGATGACGGTGGATCGGCATATAGGATGAGTTGTTCTAGGCAGGATTGTGAAAGGCTGCTCAGAAAGAGGCTAAACAGAAGGGGCCCCAGAATGGATCCCTGTGGGACTCCTGATTGGACGGGTCTTGCATCAGAGAGGACATCAGCAATTTTTACT
Organism: Neoceratodus forsteri; assembly: GCA_016271365.2. Lineage (NCBI taxonomy): Eukaryota > Metazoa > Chordata > Ceratodontiformes > Ceratodontidae > Neoceratodus > Neoceratodus forsteri. The sequence goes on from CM057449.1 coordinate 341,176,006, forward strand.
CTTTGGGAGCGGTTTTCAAGGCAGCTTTTGAACCAAGCTGAAGAGACAGAGGAGAGGCCAGCTAACTGGAGCTGCTCTAGTAGAAGACCATGCTGGACGGTATCAAAGGCCTTTGTTAAATCTATAAAAACTGACCCAGCAAGGAGGCCATTGTCCAATGAACTGTGTGTCTTTGGTAGGATTTCTGGTAGGATCCTAGGTAGGATAACAGCACTATCTGACAGACAGTGGTAGGATCCACAAAAGCACTATGTGAGCAACATTATTCAAAACTGATATTGTACAGTGTGTTTGAGAAAAAAGGACAATTTCGGCAGGATTATGGAAACAAAAATAACAAAATGATAGCCTAACGTGTGTACTGATAAAAATAATACACATTTAAATCATGACTTTGACTATTTGGTTGACACTTATGTCAAACATGGTACATAGAAAGTGCAAGTGTAGTACTGTAGAATTCAGTGGAGCTCTCTGCCTGTCACTCCAGTGAGGTAACTATGTTGCACGTTCGGTGGCCATTTTGGGGATCAGGCACTACAGTTGTTTTTTTAATTTGGAAGGCTGTTTGCATTTTTAAATGCTGCAATGCTGCATTTGTGTTAATTATACAAATACAGTTTGAGCATCAATATAAACAGCATGCTTTTCTTTACCTCTCTATGAAGCCTGATTTGGAACGTATTATTGGCAAAACGTTGTTTAGGTATCTTTTAAGAGAAGTTAGTGGATCAGCACAGCTGAGGTTCTAAGAACAGTAAAAGCTTTGTTAGGGAATTCAGCACATAGCCTGAAGCTTCAGAGAGGATTCATTTTGAATGGGAGGGGTAAAGGTGGAGGGGAAACCTGTTGGGAGGCAATGTAGTGCAAAGAGTTGTGAACCTAGGGTCCCTGTTTTGTGTTCCTATTGACAACACTGAGCTCACATGTGCAGCATTGATTACTCTGTGTTTTTATCAAACAGCATTCATTTTGGACAGCACATAACTAAGCTGATCTGTCACACACTGGATGCTGTGAAAATCTCGATATTACAGTACCCACACGGGGGTTGGGGCTACATAGGTACACTGACATTGAGGGTTTGCTAAATGCCACTGATCTAGCACACGCTCTTAACTTAAATGGTAGCTAAAATGTAACAATTTTATTCATTATTATTAGGTTCTTGGATTACAAATAATTTTGAGCTAAAAGCTTATTTACTGAGGTTTCACGTCATTTGAATACAATACATGACAGACAGACATACTCAAGTTTCCCAATAGGACAACATTACACAGCAAAATGAATAGGTTGAGCACTGAATTGGTCAAAATCAATGTCACATACAGGCAAATATGGTTTATAAGTGCAAACAGAAGTGTAAAAGTACATGGGGAGTATAGCATTTATATATGGATATTCAGGTAATTAAATGCATAAAGCAGCAGATGAGGGTCAAGATATAACCCAAGTTGGATAGAGGATGCACTGGGTATGGAGTAGTGCCATGGGGAAGAGGATGGTTAGTGGATCTGCCAAGGGGGTTTGTCAAGTATTTGAGAGTGGTAGGAAATAAGGACAGGAGGGGAAGGGAAAATTAGGGGGTTGGGGAGAAGGGGAAGAAGGGGGCGGTGAACAGGGGTTAACAAGCAGGAAGCAAGTGCTTGCTATGTGCCAGACAGTTTACTCACCATGACCTACCTATTTGGACAGTCGCAGCAACTTCATGTGGAAAGGTAGGAGCGCAGGTTTCTTTTGAAAGGGCTTTTTTTCAGCCAGAATATCCTCTCTGATGGAATTGAGTCAGTTGGGGGCGCGGTACGTGAAGGATCTCTGTCCTTGTGAAGTCTGGCAAAAGGGAACCTTGAATTGCTTCCTGTTTGAGCCTCCTAGTATGATGGGGGTGAGCCGTTAAACATAGTAGATTCTGAACACCAACATGTGTTAGTACCAAGATTGATTTTTTGACGAGAAGGCGTCTTTGGTATTGTAGCCTGCCTTTCAAATTAAGCCACCTGGATTGAGCACTTAGGTCCCATGTGTGTGTAACTCTGTGGGTACCTGTGACCAGCCTATGGGCTTTATTTAGGGCAACTGTAATCCATTTTAGGGAGGAGTCTGATGCTGTACCATAAACAATTAAACCATAGTCAATAATTGATAATACAGCGTTGTTCACTGCTATCCTTAGTGCCTCATTTGTCATGCAATGTTTATGCCTGTAGAGTAGACCTATTTTTGTATTGGTGGCCTTAGCTACTTGATCTACATGATTTGCGAAGGCTAAGGTGTACTGTCCAGTGTAACCCTTAGATATTTAAAGGTATGGACCATGTCTAGTGCTGTGTTCTTCTTTTTTAATACTCTCTTTATTAGTGATCTGTTGTAGAGCTATATCAATCTTTCTGTATACATCCAAAATCAAGTATGTTCTACACAGTTGTCACATTTTTAGATAAGATTAATGACAAACAGTTAGTAAAAAAAAAAAAAAAAAAAGAGCCCTTCATATCTCCATAAGTATTGAAATATTGAATGATTTAAAATCACCCATCTTTTTTATAACAACCATATATAATAACAATTACCAGGTTATCACTAACATAACTTAGATTTATCCTATCAGTCTTATATATCAGTCAGATTTAGCAGGAGAAACCCCACCTAAGCAAGATCAGACATTCCCTTTACCCCGATCTGTTGTTATCCCTTCGTTCACACTGGACTAGTTCCAATAAACTCTTCCTCTCTTTTTGGCTTTATAGTCTTCCATCTCTTATCTCTGCTAGGTCTGCCATTCTTCTTTTCCCTCATATAAAAGCCATCTTGTCCATCTATTCTGGTATATCTGATTCAGCTGCTTGAGAGAGAAGGTGATTTTTCTCCATATCCATTATAGTATCTATTATTTTGACCCACTCCCTCAAGTCTAGACTGCCTCTCACTAGCCATCTCTTAGTGATAGATTTTAATGCTGCAATTATAAGGATTGACCACAAATATTTTGTTTCTCTCCCCTTTATTTCCTGAGGGATAATACCCAGAACCATATGTTCAGGTCCCAAAGGTGTATGGACCTTGAACAGTTTGGAAATATGTCGCCGAACCCCCTCCCAGAAAAAAGTGACTTCTGGACAGGTCCAGAAGACATGTGCCTGGGATGCATATCCCTCTCCACATTGCCGCCAGCACTCTGAACCCGCCCCTGAGCTTGAACAGCCAAGTTGGGCAGGGAGTGCTGTGTTCTGATTATTTAGAATTTTCAGTTCGTAGGACTTGTGCTTATTGTTTGGACTTGTGCTTATTGTTGGCAGAAGCAAACGTCATTGTTTTAGTTTTTTTATAGTTTAGGAGTAGTTTCAACACAAGGAAACAGGACTCTACCTCACTGAAGTTCTGCTGCAGTTCTTTTTCTAGGACTAAGGTGTCTGTGTTGCTTGTGAAAAGAATTGCATCATCAGCATAGAGTAGGACTCTGCCACAGCAGGCTTGGGGAGGCGGTTTAGGAATAAGCTAAAAAGCAGGGGGCCTAGGATGGACCCTTGGGGGACCAGTGTGCGAAAATTCTGGCTTTTGGAGAGGATACCGTTAATCTTTACATGTTGGACTCTATCAGTGAGGCAACTTCGAAACCACCCCACAGAGTCTGGGAGAGCATGACACCTGATAGTTGTTCTAGTAGTAGTAGTAGTAGTGCATGATTGACTGTATCGAATGCTTTGGTGAGGTCAATGAAGATTGCCCCCAGCAATACCCCCGAGTCCAGTGCTTTGTAGATATTTACGGTAAACTCCACTAATGCTCTGGTGGTGCTATGTGATTTTCTGAAGCCATGCTATTGGGGGCATTGTAATCTGGTATTTGTTGTGGTAGTTCGCTAACTGATCAGATATGCTATAATGCCTTGGGGGGAGAATAGATATGGGGCGGTAGTTGGAGTTAGTGGCCCTATCACCGCTCTTGTGCACTGGGGTAATCACAGCGGCTTTCCATAGCTGGGGGAATATGGCTGTTCTTCAATGAGAGATTTAGGATATATGTTGGTGGCATGATCATCTCAAGGGTGAGGCAACAAGTTTGAGGTCAAGTGTGTCACCACTGACTCTGGATTTGCCTAGGACTTGTAGGAGGTACTTTTTTTGCCTCTTTTCTTGTGATCTGATTTTAAGGTTGAAAGGTGATGTGGGGACTTGAGGTGGACTTGCACAGGCATTGATGCTTATGCTGTCTGTGGACTCAAAGAAATTGGGAGGGAAGCACACTGCTAAGCTCTGTGAAAGCAGTGTTAAGCGTGTCTGCTATTCCTTTTGAGTCCTTGGTGATTGCTCCATCTGTGTTTAGCATAGATGGTGAAACATTGTTGGCTTTACCGGTTAGTACCTTAATGTTGCCCCATAACTTACAACCTTCACCCCAAGAGTTGGCAAGTTCATCTTTAAAGTACTGGCTTTTGGTGGAACAGATGGCCCAAGTGCATTTGTTCCGGACTTATTTATAGTTTTGTATGTCATTCTGTTTATCTGTACTTCATGCACGGTGTCAAAGATATTTTCTTAAAGGATACCTAAACAGCATTTTGACAACAAACTATTCAAAAATCTGACCTCAAACGGGACTAAAGGAAAAGCTGCTGAATTTGTTAATGTTAAAACTACATTTATGTAAGTTACCTAAATGTGGTTCCAAAGCAATTGAAAAATGTAAAATTAGCCTTTCAATTTAAAAAAAAAACTGCCTTACCTGCTTCTTAAAATGGCCTCTAAATGTGTTAAGTGATGACATCATCGGAGCCAAAGTCAGAGAGCTATATGGCTCTCTATAGTGCTAACTGGTTCTTTTTTCTCTTTGTATAGAAGTGTTTCACCAAAATGGTCAAAACCATGTGCATTATTTAGATCAATACGCATGTTAGGCTATGGTTCTGTTCATTTTGTTTACCTTAACATGACGAAATTGTGTTTTAATCCAACCGACTTTCTCTTTGGCAAACCACAGTACAGTAAAAATCTTGAATAATCTGGTGGTCTAGTGGTTGTGGCGGATCCAGGATGCTACAATGAGAGTGTGGGGGTGCTGGGAGTGTATACATACTTGATATGCACTTTTTAGCATTTTTATGAACTTTTATATTTTCTGCTATTTTGCTTTTCTAATATGTTTTTCACTGAAAATACAAATATAATCCATATTTTTGAATGTAAACATTTGTACAATCAATAAATCAGACTTCTTTAACAAAGTGAAATGCAGCAGCAGCAAGTGAGTACTTTACAATGGAGGGAGCGGTTACTGCCGAACCCTTCACCACCCCATAGATCTACCACTTGTTTGTAGCAAAGTTCTTCTGTAGTCCAATGCCAGAGTTCGTACTTTCATGTAAATCAAAAATATGCCTGTCTTGTCTTCTCTTCTTTTTTCATGGGAAATAATAATAAGAATAATCAGTATTTATATGGTGCTTTTTATACACATTGTATCCCAACGTGCTTTACAAGCAATGCTAGATTGGTAGTGAAGTGACTGAATGTGTAGTGGCAGCCAGGTCACACATTAATACCCACACACAGCCTTGGACATTTGCATGGAATTATTTTATGGGAAGGGGAATATTGGCCTGGACAATGGGGTCAGGTAGTGATCATGGTGCTGGCAGCCCCACATTTTGTTTCTCATAGTGATCTGCTCATATTTCTCTCCTTCTGTCTTCCCCCCTTCCCTGAATATAGCAGTACCTTGCAGGAGTGGCCTTCTCAGTCCCCCTCTGGTATTCATTCTCGCTACTCCTCCTCATACCAAAAACTGGTGAGCTCATCGCTCTTGTGCACCAAGAATGTAGGTAGTACAGTCCCCAGGTTTTTTTGACATATAAAAAATAAACAAATCTTTCTAGTAAGTCAGTTTGATAGCAGGGAACAGGGAGAATTATAGGCGTTCTTATCCTTAAAAGAGCTAGGCTATCTTTGATCAGGCACTATTAAATGATGGGTGTGCACATCATTATGCACGTCATTTAATAGAGCCTAATCATAGGTGGTTAGATTTTATATGGGTAGAAATGCCTATGTTTCCCCCTGTGCCCTGCTGCTATCAGCCTTGCTTACCAGAAGATCATGTTTATTATTAATATGTAAAAATGACACAGGCAACTGTACTAACCGCATTCATGATGCAGAAGGGTAGTGAGCTCGCTAGTTTTTGACATGGGGAGCAGAAGAGAAGAATGAATGCCAGAGAGGGACTGAAGGGGCCATTCCAGCAGGGTACAGCTATATTCAGGTTAGGGGAAGACAGGAAGGGGGATGTTTAACAGATCATTGTGGGATCTGAAATGTAGGGCTGCCAGCACCGTGATCACTACCTGACTGTGAATAAAAGCAGCCAGCGATGACAAATACTCAGAGTGGCAGGGCTACACTTGAAGTGTTACTTGAATTCAGTGTAGGGAGATTGACCTCAGGTGGGGAGGGTTGACGTTTGTTAGGACAGTATTGAGGGAGCTGTGTTTAGATCATTCAAGATTTAGAAGGGTGGTAGCCAACCGGCTCGAATTGTGGAGTAGGGCACTAAATAGTACTGGGGAAGATTTGCAGGAAACTGTCCTGAGGGGTTCTGCAGATCACAGGTAAAGGAGCAGACTGACACTGGAAGTCTGGTGGATTCACTCAAAGCATAAGTATGCATCTCCTGCTAATAATATTGTTATACATAGTAAGTGCAGCCCTTATGAGGGCATGAACAGCAGTTTTTCTGGTGAATCCTGAGGCTTATTGCTTGGCCCTCCATAAAGACCCAGTTGTTGGTTAATGAGGTGGGACAAAAACACAGCAGGAGAACTGTACATACTGCCTTCACTGTGCAGAAGGGTGGTGATCCATTCAATGTTTACTGTGGGAGCAGAAGTCAGATATTTGAAAAAGTGGACTGAAGTGTGATTTGGGAGGTATTTTTTAACAGTGCCAGCTGATGATCCATAGTGGTGTAGGTATGCACAACTCTCTGAGGTATACAATTACAGTCTGAGGTGTGATAATTATCTTCATGAGAATGCAAGCTCATATGCAGCCCCAGGCAGTACTAAGGGCACGGTATGGATGGTGGGGTGTTCAACAGAAGGCAGGCTAGGTGCAAGGGGTTCAGTTGGAAAAAGAATACAAGAAAAGCTTTTTTGTGGATTAACAAGAATGCATGAGCTTTGGAATTGGACCAGACCAGTACTTTGCTGTGTGACCCTGAGCAAGCCACTTAACTTCCTTGTGCTGCCAGGCCACATCTGTAAACAAGGTTTCAGAATAGTGTCTCTCTCCTGGTTAACAAAAAAAAATGCAGGGCATCACATAACCACTAAATTATCAGGTATTTGAAGTGTTGTACTGTTCTGCAGTTTGCAGGGGGGGCATTTCAGCTTTCAATGGGGGGCAACAACTGGTCAGAGGGGCTGTGAGGGTGGAGCCAGGGCCAAAAACAAAAATACAACAATGGCCTGCAATGCGGGGGGGGGGGAATGCCTCCCTGCCCCCCTAAATGGCGCCCCTGGCAGTTTGCCAAAGAGAAAGACAGCTAGTTTGCAAAACATTTTCAGCAAGTTAAAATAAATAAAATGAACAAAATCATAGTCTAACATGTGTATTGATCAAAATAATCCATATGTTAACACATGGTGATGATTCTGGTAAAACAATTCAAAACAAAGAGGGAAAGAAGAACTAGTTAGCCTATAAGAATCTATATTGGTCTGTGACTCTGGCTCCGATGATGTCATCATGACTCATCACTTAACACAGTTGGCAGGCATCTTAGGGAAAAGGCAAGGTTGTTTTTTGTAAGTGAAAGGCTGAAGTTTACATTTTTCCAAAGTTATGAAACTGCATTTATGTTATTTACAGAAATGCAATTTTAGCATAAATGTAAACAGTAGCCTTTACTTTACCTCGAAATGAAGCCAGATTTTGAAGTTTGCAGTTTTAAAAAACTGCTTGTTTAGGTACCCTTTAATCTTATGAGTTCAAGTAGTTGAAGCATAATCCATGACTTACTTGTCCCCTTGATTTTGCGTTTTCTATGTGGTGCATAAATACCACATGCAGCATTAAAAATAGTTTTAAAAACTGGCCAAGAGCATAGTCTGTATCATCAGTGGAGTCAACCGTGGACCAGCCTTGCTGTCTGGGGTGAGCTTTTAAGCTGTCCAGTTGCCCTTTTTCAGTACCCGTGTAGTGATAATTTTTGGGGGCGGTTTAATTGCCTTATTTGACCAAGTACACAGGATACGTGAGTGGTCACTGACTGCATCAGGGAGGACTGTAACATTTAATATTCTGCTTGGGTGACTGGTTATCAACCAATCCAGAAGTGTACTGGTCCTTGTACAGTAATTAGTTCTAGTGCGTGATTCTACCAGTTGTGCCAGGTTAATAGCGGTGATCGCATCTTTGTAGGTGGCTGCCTCCAAGGATAGCCTTTGATGTTAAAATCACCAACCATTAAAACCTCTGAGTCGAGGTGCAGTTCGTTTAGGTAGTCTATGACTGCTTTGAAACCACTGGTCGGCTCTTTGGGGGGACGTATACCGAGACTACAGTGAGTCCTTTACAGTGGACCCCTAGAAGTAATTTTACTGCCAGTGCTTAGACATTGTCCCGGTGTGTAAGTCATGGAGGGCTTGAACCTGAATGTTGTCTTTGATATAGATTGCACAGTCCCCTCCTCTCTTACTGGATCTGTCGCATCTCAAAAATGTGTAGCCATTTGTGTAGATTGCTGAATCTGGGATCTTCGGGGTGAGCCATGTTTTTACAACGGACAGCACATGAGTCCTATGTTGGGTTATCCACACTTGGAGCAAGTCAAACTTAGAAGATCAGGCTGCAGATGTTGATGGAAGCAATGGTGAGGGCTCCATGCTTTTTAGTGGGCCCAATAGTACTTAATGTATGGCCAGGATTGGGGTAAACGTTCCCTGACATGAGCAGCAGTAGCAGAGCGAGTCTTAGAATTTGATTCTTGAGGTGTTTGCCGGTATGCTTTTCATATGCGCCTGCTGTCTCTGCCAGTTTTCACCTTGCAGGTGACCATATTTAGGCTGGTGATGGGAGGAGGGAGTAGATAGGTTGGGGCGTCTGTGTACACATATTTTGTCTCCTACCGAAGACATTGAGATCTGGATATATTGTACTCGTAGACTGGTGCTCATCTGTTATCATGGCATTGTGGTTGTTGTTGAGGTGCAGAGAGGTTTTAACTGCTAATTGGGGAGGCAATAATAGTAGGATGGCTAAGTGAAGCATTATATGTTAGGCCCACATGCTTCTATTATGGCGTCCCCTAAGGGTATGGTCATGTCAGCCGACTGGAATTAGCCATCGGCAATCCCCTACCTAAATTTGGGAGGGAGGTGTATAATGTGGGCTAAGTGACTTCTTGGAATGGATCTGACTGAACGCAACCATCCAGAGTGTTGACTGTAGGAGATACTTTATTTATTTTATTTATTGAGACCTTGGATTGAAACATCTTTGAGCAGCAGCTCTTTTATATAGGTTACATGTCCGAGGGATTAACAAGGTAGTAACACAAAACAAGGGATGAACGATACAACAATGAATTAAAAAATACAGGTGAACAAATCTGACTGGTATTGCACAGTGTATACCAGGAAGCAGAGTATATCTTTACACAGCAGATAAAAAACAAATTAAAGCAGCCAGGAGGCCTTGTCAAACAGTATCAGATAGGTGGGGAGAGGTAGGAAGAGAGAATGGAAGGTGAGGTAGGCATTTGACATGAGTGGTAATTGGCAGGTAGTGTAAGGCGGGTGGGTGTGGAAAAGTGCAAGGGGTTGAGAGGTAGAGGAGTGGTGAGGGGAAGGAAGAGGAAGGGGGAAGGAAGTTCTAGATGAATAGGAGGGTAAAAACAAGAGCTTGTGGAGCAGGGCAGTGGAATAAGCGCTGAGGCCAGACGATGTAAATGAGGATAAATACTGCTTAGAGAAAGCAATCACAGCGGTTTTGTGAGGTTAGGTATTTTTGGAGTTGATGTTTAAAAATGCCTATCTTGTTTACTGAGGAGATGTTGCAGTGCAGAGTGTTTAGCTAAAGTGGGGCTCTATATGTGAACGATCTCTGTCCTTGGGTAGTACGGCAATGAGGGACCAGAAAGATCTGATTTGGTAAGCTAATACCCACAATCCTGCTGGGGAGGTGGGTATTTTATCTGTCAGTGGCACAGTGGTAGGGGTGTGGAGTTTTCACAGAATTAAGAGTGACTAAAGTCCAGGGTGTAGTGTTACTGCTAAGATAGCACAGTGGTAGGGGTTCCAGTCTTTGGTACAGAGGGTCAAGGATTCGGTTCCAGCCACCTGCCTAAGACTGGAGTAGTGGGAGATTAGCAGGAGCATGGGGTTAGCACTAGATGGCAGTGGTAAAATCAGGCCACAGTACTCACACCTAGCCTTATAAAGGAAGGGGAAGGGATCAGATAAGGAGGATCAGCAGTGACTCCTAGTGGTCAGAAGTTATAAACTGCTAATGGGGAAATGGGTTGATTGTATTTCGGCTATATTGTATTTCACATAACCAGATCTCCCCAGTAGAGGAAAGCACCGCCCAGGATGGGAGGGGCAGTCACCATGTGAGCAGCGATGGGCTAGCACAGTCTGCCGACTGAGCTCCAGAGAGGATGATGTTGTGCCCCGTACCTGTAATTCTTAGTTGCTGCTGCTCCCTGCTTCGGGTAGGGAAGGAGAGCCATTAATCGAGCAGGCAGCCTGTAATTCTTAGTTGCGCTGCTCCCTGCTTCAGGTAGGGAAGATGGGATGTTAATTTTTTTGTAGGTTATTTTTTTACTATTAACAAATGATTTTAGTGGGGAGATCACGTGACGTTCATGGAGGAGTAGCAGCAGCTTTTTGGGGCTCTCACTCCTAATCGTTTTAATTCCTGATTTAGCGAGAATTACTGAACCATCCTACTTTAATCGAGAGTGCAAGAGCAAAAACAAGTACTGGTGTGAGAGGCAGGCGACCGTATTGCGAAATGCAGGCTCCAGACAAAGAATTAGAGGCGAAAAGACCTCGGCGCAGCTCATCACCCGAAACGGTACCAGACGAAATTACACCGGCAAAAATATACAGCGATTTATCCACGATCAAGGAAGCTTTGTTCAAGCTGGTTGATGAGGTTCGGATTTAGCCGGCATTAACCCAATTAGCCCGTCGGGTGACGAACACGAGCTCGTATCTCTGTCTCGAGGCGCTCGATGGAAATCGGGGCCTACAATTCTTGAATGCAGGAAACTGGTGGCAAAGTTGGAGGATCGGCTCGACGATTTAGAGGGGAGAAGCAGGCGGAATAACTTAGTCCTTCTGGGGCTCCCAGAAGGCGAAGAAGGACCGAACACGGTGCTCTTTCTGCAGAAGTTAAAAAATCGGCCGGGCCATCTCCCAATGGGCCCGAGTATATTATTGAGCGTGGACACCGTGCTCTTAGAGCTAAACCCCCCTCCACTGATCCACCAAGGCCTATAATTTTTAAGTTGTTAAACTACTTGGATCGTGAGCACTTGCTGAGAGAAATTCGAAAGCTATCTACTTTTCACTAGGAAGGGAAGCGACTACGTTTGGTCCCCGATCTCACTTGGAAAATGAGGCAGGCGAGAGCAAGCTTCAGGCCCGTGACATCCAAACTCTCAGCGGCTGGGATTCGCCACCGACCAAAATTCGCTAAACTGGTTACCCTCAAGGAAGGAGTCAAGATTCATTCAGTTGAAGAAGTGCTAACACAGCTAAGAGCTTCATTGCCTGAACTGTTTTCTAAGACCTGACCAGGAGATTAGTATTTCAGGGATGCTCAGATTAAAGTTATGCCATGGGATTCATGTTGTTGCCTGTATTGCATTTCCTGTGGACTTGTTCATATCTCGTTGGACTGTTAAAATATTAAGATGTCTGGGACTGCATATCGAGAATTCTTTATTTTTTATTACTAGATTCTCAATTCCTTGCTATTATGCAGTGAGTTATGTAGTGAGCACATTATTTTCTCGGGTCACCAGAGGGAGCTATTGCCACGTTAATGTGCTCTCTCCTTCGTGATGGCTACACTGCGGTGGTGCGAGCTTTTCTTGCACTTAGAGAAGGGAGAAAAGCGCTGTATAAGAGGCACAATGGAGTGGGGTAGATTAATCCTCCCATTGTTAGCAGATGTTAGCCAGAGTTCAGATCAGTGATGGAGACACGAAATTTGACCGCTATGAGGTCTTTACCCTGCTTCCTTTACAGCAGGAACAGCAGTTCCATAAGGCAGGAAGTGTTTGTGCCCGAGGGTATTTTTTTGGGTTGAAGTATGTAGCGCTTTAGGGGAGCATAGAGGAAAGCTCTTAGGCGTCCCAGACAGTTCTGGTTTTTCTTTGCCCATTTTGGGGACAGGTATTAGTTGGACCAAGCTAGAGTCTGGTAATGGCCAAGTGGGTCATGCTCTCATGACGTCCCAGGTTATCTTGTTTTTCTTCTCTACCATTTTTTCTCGCATCAGTTTTTCCCTCAAAGCTAGACAGCTAAAATATTCTAGTTAGGGTATAGCCCACTGACAGGACACTATAAGGGCTTATGCGCTAGATCTTTAAAGTGTATATTGGTCTCGGTTGTGCACTAAAAAAGGAGTGGGGGACCCCCACCTCTGTGAAGCGCCACAAACCAAATCCAGAGGAGCAGGCTTCGGGCCAGGGAGGTCAGGTTAAGTTTCTTTTTTGGAAGGGGTTTGGGGATAAAAGGGGGGAGCTTAGGTTCAGGATCTCAGGCTGGGTTGTGTAGGAAGGGGGTCCGGGGGGCAGCTACCCTAATGTTCTTTGCACCAGGAATGGCTCCGAATGGCTGCTAAACTAAACTTTCTTTCATGGAATATCAAAGGGGGTAGAGATAATTGCAAAAAATATGTAATACTGAATCATCTGGCCCAATATAATCCGGGCAATAGTTTTCTTGCAGGAAACCCATACCCTGCCAGATCGTTTACCTCACCTAAAGAAGAAATGGGTAGCTCAGGTTTTCGGAGCTGGCTTCTCTTCGAGTAGCCGTGGGGTGGCTATCTTAATAGCCCGAGGGGTACCGTTTATTCACTCGGAGTCAGTTTCCGACCCTAACGGCAGGTATATTATTGTTTCAGGTAGACTTGGTGGGCAACAGATAGTACTGGGATCAATATATGGCCCTAATATGGACTCACCGTCCTGTTTTACCCATCTGGCAACAATCTTATCACCCTTTAAAGAGCTTCCAATTATTCTGGGGGGAGACTGGAATATAGTCCGGTCTAATAGACTGGATCGCTCCTGCTGGAGAGGTATGCGGCTCTCACCTGCCCAACGAGCCCTGGATGAGCTGGTGGCCTTTTTAGGGCTAGTAGACCCTTGGAGATTACTTAATCCCGCTTATTCGGAGTACACCTTTATTCTCCGTCTATAAACACTTTCCAGGATTGACTATTTTTTAGTGAACCCACAGTGTATAAGCGGTGTGGTAGAGACAGCACTCTTACCAAGGGTGATCTCTGACCACTCTCCCATTAAACTCTGTTGGGTGGCATCATCAGTTCCCTCAAGATCATACTCCTGGTCATTGAATAATGATATCTTAAAGGATGCTCAGGTTTTAACTCGCTTTCGTGACTTTTTGAATAGATCCGTAGAAGTTAACTGGGGCTCAATCGAGGCAGTAGATCAAGGATGGGCATCCCTAAAGGCAGTGTGGAGGGGGGAGCTAATTTGGATAGCAACAGTTCGCAAGGCTAAGATTACGCAAGGGATAGCTAACTCCTTGAAAGCAATCAGAGAGCTGGAATCTATACCAGAAGGACTAAGATCTGATATCCAGGAGCAGGACTTGGTGGCATTGAGAGTGAAGTACGCCAATACCTTGAGAGAGAGGGCAATAAATTCGGCCAATAAAACTAAAGCAATGTTTTTAGGCTACGGAAGTAAAGCCGGGAAATTATTGGCCTGGCAATTAAGACAAAAGTCAGAAACCAGGTGGGTGACAGCTTTAAGGCATCCGATATCTAACCAAGTGATTACAGATTCTAAGGGTATCTTGAATATTTTTGTTGATTATTATAAGGATCTATACTCTACTCAACTTCCCTCTTCGCCAGACAGATCTAAACTGGATGTTTTTCATAAAGGTCCCCTTCCTTGTTTATCGGAAGGCTTAGACAAAGCTAATAGCACCCATCTCAGATGAAGAGATAGGGGAGCTGTTGATTCACTCAAAATCGATAAAGCCCCAGGTCCGGACGGTTTTTTACCATATTTCTATAAATTGTTCAAACACAACCTCACTCCGTTATTGATACAACTTTTGCATATTGGCTCGAGTCTGGTATCTCCGATAAAGCTATCTTCGGTTAGGATAATTCTGTTACCTAAACCAAGGAAATCTCCTGATCTAGTGGGTAACTTTAGACCAATCTCCTTGTTAAATTTGGACTGTAAAATTTTGCTAAAATCCTGGCGATAGACTGAAACAAGTTTGGTTAGACCTGGTTAGCCCAGAACAGGCCGGTTTTGTGAAGGGTCGATCATCGGCCGACCATTTTAGGAAATTATTTTACCTGATTTCTGCCTCAGTGGATCCAGATATGGAAGCATCTCTGGTTTCACTAGATGCAGAAAAGGCATTCGACAGAGTGGAATGGTCCTTTATGTTTGCGATCCTGGCGAAACTTGGCATTCTTGATGGGTTCTTGCAAATGATAAGGGTTTTGTACACATGTCCAACTGCTAGAATCCAGTGTAACAATATAATTTCGGAAGCCTTTCCCTTGTTAAGGGGAACTAGACAGGGGTGCCCCTTGTCGCCGTATTTGTTTAACTTATATATAGAACCTTTAATACGTATAATTAAGGGAGACCCGCATGTTCAGGGGATTTTACTAGGGGAGTAGAGCATAAGCTTCTGCCTTTGCAGATGATTTATTACTGCACATCCGCAATATTACACTGTTTTCCCATGAGTACTAAACTTGATTAATATGTTTAGTCAACTTTCTGGCTAAGCTTAATCTGACAAAGTCTATACTTTATCCCTCTCTTCTCATTTACATAAAGACTGGTGTTCTTCTTTAGGTATGCAATGGCAAACCAAGTCTATACTATATTTGGGTATCCAAATTTCTAAAAACCTGGAGGAATTGCCTAACTTAAATCTCAGACCTCTGTTTAAGTCCATTAAAGAGGATTTAGAAAGATGGTCGAAGCTCCCATTGACCTTTTCCGGTAGAGTCAATACGAGCAAAATGGTGATTTTGCCCAAAAAATTTTATCCTTTCTCAAATCTCAATGTACATCTCACTAAATCTTACTTTAATCCTCTCTATAAATATTGTGCCGACTTTCTTTGGAGAGGTAAACCTCCTCGTAGGGCTTACCTAAAGTTATGTCGGCATCATAAGCTAGGTGGCTTGCAGCTACCTGATTTTTTTACTTATTACCTGGCAATCCACGCTTCCAGATCAGCTTTGTGGGCGGGTGAGGCCGATGCCCTCCGTCCTGGTCTTAACCTAGACCTAGCCTTTGCTAAGAAGCATGGACTGGATCCAGAATCTCTGTGGTATGTGCCGTGGACCAAGATCCCCAGGGAAGTTAGATCTACTCCTCTAGGTTGGGATATTAAAGCTATGAATCAACTTTTTTCAAGATTAAAAGTTAAACAGTATTACGACTCAACACAACCTTTATTAAGAAATCCTAATTTCTTAGTAGGTGGTCAACCAATTACTAGATTCTACCCAAAACCTATTTGTAAGATTCGTATTAAGGATTTTTACTCGGAAGGCTCTATGCTCTCGCTCTCTAACCTATCCACAAAATTTGGGATTAAACCCCAGTCTCTGTACTGGTTAGCGCAAGTTCGGAGTAGCATTAGAGCTTTCGTGGGTAAAGCAAACTGTTCCGACCAGGCAGGTTTGTTATGTGAGGAACTGGGCGCGATTGGCCTGTTAAATAGACCTGTCTCAAAAATTTACAAATATATATTAGAGAGACAAGACTCTAACCAATCGCCAGCTCCTGTCTATTGGAAAATCAATATGTCCCTGGATTGGCCGGATACAATATGGGAGAGAATTTGTGGGCCGATATATATTCGTGTGTTAAACAAGACAGATTGCGAGATGTCCAATTTAAGTTGCTGCACAATATTTATCTGTCCCCAGCGAAGCTTTGTTGGTTAAATAGCCGATTCTCACCGACTTGCAAGGACTGTGATGACCCTGTGGCAACCACCCTACATAAATTTTGGGCATGTCCCAAAATCTCGAGGTTATGGAATACAATTAAGCTAAAAATCAGGCCATTTTGTAACCTGGTGCCATTTTTTAGCCTAGAGGTCTGTGTCTTAGGAAGGTATGATTATATTCCCTCAGTTGTTCAAAGATGCCAGATGGCATTGGTGGCGTTGGTTACCAAGATACTCATTTTATGCCACTGGCAAGAGACTTGGACTCCATCCTTCCAAGAGTGGTGGGAGGAATTCCTAAAAGCTTTGTACGCAGAAAGGCAAGCTTATTCTGTTACTAACGCGCTTGACAAGGTCCAGAGATATTGGGGCTGTTTTTCTCAAAACCTCAAGGACAAATATAATTGTTAATGAGGGATCCCCTACTGCCACATAAGTCCTTGTTCTCTAAATATAACTTATTAGGTCCCCACCTACTGCTGACCTGACATGTCTCCCCGTTAGTGGAGTCTTTTTTTATAGAGGCAGCCCACAGTAAATTACAAGCATAATTAAAGGTTAGAAGTTTGGCGGCAATTTCTAGCCGCAACTAGTATTAGGTAGCTGCCGAGGGGGAGGGGGAGGGGAGGGAGGGGAGGGTTTCTTTATTTTTCTCCTTTATTTTTCTTTGTTACTTTTTATTTGAGTGTTCCCCTTCCTCTTCGTTTCTTTCTCTTTTATTTTGTGGATTGTATAAATATCTCAATACTTGTATACCAAGGTATCTAATATGTGCAATGGTTGAAATTTACCTGTTCTCTGCTCCTGATATGTGCACATTATTTGTTATGCTCTTTTAATAAAATAAAATTACTTGCAAAAAAAACAAACAAATGATTTTAGTGCTCAGTCACCTTGCTGCAGAAGTGGAGTTTTCCACTTCAAGCTCCTGCATCAGACATAAACTGTATGCAGAGTAGGAGATCCTGATTGGCTAAATTATGTAAAAGATTATCAATTTATTTAGCAAGGGATAAACTCAGTCCCTTAGGGGTTATTTTACTGATCTATTTTAATGTGTTCATTGATACAATTTTTACATTGTCACAAGTAAATTGTATTTGTTTCCTTTTTTATTACAATTATAATTGCTGGTCATCACTTTTAATGCACACATAAATGTGTTGTATTTATGCGTTATAGCTGGCCATGTGTAATCTGGAACTGTCAATTAAGTACATGTCTCTCAAAGCTTTACACAAATGCAGCTGCTTTGGTTCGATTCCTGAAGTGTACACATGCTGCTCGTGGTGGCTCCTTTCCTGTCCATGGAGTGGGGATTATAAATGCCACCCATAGCAGTTCCTTTCCTGTCCACTGAGTGAGGTGCACATGTGACTTCTTTTCTTTCTACAGAGTGAGCTTTACACTTGCTGCCTGCAGAAATTCTTGCTTGTCTGCTCAGCATGCTTTACACATATGTGGGTTTACCCACTCTTTACTCAGTCAGCCAGGCAATTAATGGGACCAGTAGGGACAGTTGTTTTCTGTTTCAAAAAACAGCCAATTCCGTTTGACAAAATCTTAAAATCGTTTAGTTTTGTTCCATTTTTCACAAACACTGAGGGCAAATCAGCATGTTTTGTACAAAAATTAAGGTGGATGGGGGGGGGGTGTGCGTGTGTGCAAAAAAAGCTAGTGCAAAGTTGGGTTGTTTGCATGAAAAATTTACTCCCAAGTGCTGGTTTAAAATGACAACTTCCATTTTTAGTGGTGTTTTCCATTGAAAATTGAAACTCATTGGCCCTATACCAGCAAAGATGGGTATGTATAATTCACACATTCATACGCACCCCTGGTGTGTGATGCTTTTGTAAAGCCCTTGAGGTCTGCTGTTGGGAGTTTATGCAGCATCACACATGGAGGGTGTGTATAAAAGTGTGGTTATGTAACCCCCAGGTGGTGCTATCCCAAGGGCTACTACCCCTGCCTGCTTGACTACTAACAGGTTGAGGGGCCTAGGTTCTATGGCGGGTGCCCCCACCTAGAGGTCAGGGTTTGCAGTAGTTAGACTAACTTGGTCACAGCCCTCTGGGACACTGAGACCCCCTTTTATTCCTATTAGTTGCCCACACAATACACCATGAGTATCTTCACTATTTACACTTAGCCCCAGGGCTGGTTCGGTCAGCTTGACTCTGGGGACCACCTGTAAAACAAGATGATGCAATACGATAGCCACAGTACAATACTTTAACATAAACGAATACCTCAGTCAGTGTAACTTTGCTGAAACAAACAGATCTGATTTATTTAAGGAGCTGTAACAAGGAAAGGGGAAATCAGGTTAATTAGGTTAGAGACATTAATAATCACAGTACTGTGTGCATAGTCGGAGTCCCAAATGTCACTCTTACTGGGTACCCAGGATTGGGGGGGCTAGCCAGGATCGGTGTAGCTGGTTGGGGCCTTGTGATGGAAAAACACTTACACAATACCCAATTGTAATCCGGAGCCGGATGGCTCAGTTCATGAAGAAAGAAAGGCAAAGAAATCAGATAAAACACTTGCAATTAGATAAACAGATGGCAGGGAGTTACCCTGATTTGTACTCGCAGATTCAGTGCTGAAAACTGGATGGGATGCAGATTGTCCTGGATTGCCAGGAGAAACAGAGTAGCTGGCCCAGCCCTTGTGGCAGGACTCACTTGCATTTGAAAAACAGGCAGATTCAGTCTGAATCAAGCTGGGTTATGCTTCCAGCTTCAGCACACTATTCACAGTACAGGGGAAAATAAGTTTGCAATTCCCCACAAGCCCTAGACACATTTATATGTAAAAGGAAATTACTATACCAGGCAGGCTACTTCTCGATCCCGATTGCAATTACTGCAAGATACCCGGGAGCACACATAGCAGCTTCAGTTCCTGACAGACTGAGTGCAATTCAGCAGTTTCTCCAGTCTTCTACAGGGTGAGCCTGGTTTTCACACTTATGGTGCTTCTTTCTCCTCACAACTCGGATTCAGTCCAAACTGGCACTCACAAAGGCTGCAGACTGAAACTCAGGGCCTCATACGCGCTTCCCGCATGAAACTATACACCGCAGGAGCAGACAGCTCCTTTTCTTTTCACTGCCACAACTGATCTGATCTTTCCAGTCACAGAGCAGGATATTTCCTTTAGCTCCACACTATTCTGTTGGCTGATTCAGCTGTCACTCACAATAAGACTCCCTCTGTTGGTAGAAAAAGGCACCAAGGTCAAAACTACATTTCCCAGAGTCACTGCCCATACAATCCCCTTGTGGCTGGCTCAGATTAAGAGTCCAAGTTCTGATTTGTCCACAGGCTCCATTTTAGGGCTTCCTTAACCCAATTGGCCCAGCACAGCAGTTTAGGTCCAAAATGGAGAGGTAACACACACACACACAGAGTCCCAGCTGCAATAAAGGCAGGTTAGAGAAACTACAATTTTGCTAATGCTTTGAATGATTACTGGCAAACAGTTACAGCTTTCAGATGGGCTTCCTTTGCACTCTTAGCAACTGCAAAAATGGAGCGATTTGACAGCAGCTTGGGCAGGATTCAAGCATTAAATACACAGTCCCCTCATACAAACTAATTAAGTCTACAAGTAGACAGCTCTTAAAGAGACAGTACATGGGGGCTCAACTAGCACTCACTTGCAACCACAGTTAAACAGCTCAGACGCCGAACACCACCTAGGCTAGGAGCACTTAGGCAAGCTCCTAGGAGGCTTTTTAGGAACCCCCATTTGTAGGGGGATTACACCCTTCCTGGACTGAAAAGAACTTGGCGTCCGCGATCAGGTAAATGCCCCCATAAATTTCAATACAACCATATACATTTACATCAGTATCACATTAGGCTTGTACATGCAATCATCAGTCAACATATCACTTTACCAGAAACACATTTCTGAAACTTTTCAGTACATCACATTTTACACAGTATTATACACACATTGTACCATAACTCAGGTTATTACCTCCTGTACATGAAACCTGAAGAGAGGGGGCCCTTCCCTATCAGCTACCTTGGGGTTGGATGGGGCAGGGGCACCATACCTAGAGCACAACACAAGTAACTTGGAGTTAGCACTGATGTTCAGTTTGGGCAATGAGCTTGGGGACACATACACTCCTTTATGGACAACATTGAGAGGCAAGTCCACAGGCCTCCCAAGGGAATCATAACTGAGGTGTGCCACAGGCTTTACAGCTCGTCCAGTCCTTCTAGGGGGAGCTGTTACAGTCTCTGCACTCTGAGCCTTATTTTCAGCATTGTCCTCACTTGTCAGGGTAGAGAGGCTAGATCTTGGGGCACTTTCAGCTCCAGGAGTTACAATCTCTGAGTCCACAACACTTGGCTCACATGGAGAGCTTTCGGACACTGGTAGTGGATCGTTGGGGCACTCAAAATACTCTTCTTGTTCTGGTATATCACCAGTCTGTTCCAGTCCATCATTTTCCTCCTCTGAAGGCTCAAACAGTTCAACCATACACAATGATTCCATTTCATCTGACTTGATGCTTTGCACTTCACTTTCTGGGAGCATTGGCTCCAGGGACAAAGCTGGGGGCTTAGACAGTCCAGAAGGCCCAGCTTCATCTCCAGGATTGACTAGGGGATTGCCCCGAAACAGTTGACTCAGTTCGTAAGAAGGGTAGTATTCAAAGCCACACTCCCTTTTCTCTTGACATGGACTGACAGTCATGTTTAACTGGGACTTGTGGAGGGGAACACTTTAACTCAGCTTCTGTAGGTGCAGACTTTCTTGATTTTTTCTTAGCAGCAGCTCTAGTCACTGGTTCAGAGGGGGCATTTTCTGGGGGCTCATAGTCAATCAAGATTTGTCCAATGGGCAGTAAATGATTTATATGCATTGTTTTCACATCTTTTGAATTATTCTCAGGCCTTACTTTGTACACAGGCAGATCATCTAGTTTGCCCACTACAATGTGAGGGAGATGGTGCCATCTGTCAGCAATCTTATGTTTGCCATGCAGTCCCAGATTTCTTAGCAATACCTGATCTCCCTCCTGGAGTTCCTGAGCTTTCACCTTTTTATCATGCGTTTCTTTGTTGGCCAGATTTCTTTTGGCAGCCATGGTCTGAGCCAGTTGGTACGCATGATTTAGCTGGGACTTTAACTTTTGCACATATTGTAAATAGTTGTCAGCTTGAACCCCATCAGGAGAGACTCCAAAACACACCTCTACCGGCAGTCGAGCTTCTCTTCCAAACATCAGGCGGTAGGAGGAGAACCCAGTGGCATCACTTTTGGTGCAGTTGTAGGCATGTACCAAGGTGCTGATTTGTTGGCTCCATCTAGGCTTGTCCTTTGGGTGGAGGGTGCCCAGCATATCTAACAAAGTGTGGTTGAAACGTTCAGGCTGTGGGTCCCCCTTGGGGTGGTTCTGGACTTTTGCACTCCCCACAGAGAAAGCACCTCTTTGATCAGATGACTCTCAAAGTCCCTCCCTTGATCAGAATGGATTCTCTGTGGAGCCCCATAGTGAACAAAAAAGTTTTCTATAAGTACTTTGGCCACAGTGGATGCCTTTGGTCCTTGGTGGGGAAAGCTTGGGCATATCTCGTAAAATGGTCAGTGACTATCAGCGCATTACTGATATTTCTTTGATCTGGCTCCAGACTCAGAAAGTCAATACAGACCAGCTCCATGGGGGTGCTGGTGGTGATGTTAACTAGAGGGGCAGCCTTCCGGGGCAAAGCCTTCCTCAGTAGACAGCGACTACTAGTTTGGATGTGTTGTTCAACATCAGCCCCCATCTTAGGCCAATAGAATCTGGATCTCACCAAGTCAAGTGTTCTGTCTATACCAAGGTGCCCCATGTGGTTGTGTAAGGACCTCAGTACTGAGTCTCGAAAGGCAGCGGGCAGTACTAGTTGTTGTTTGTCTGTTTGTCCCTCTCTGTCTGCTGTTTCTCTGTATAACAGTCTATTGATCAGTTTCAACTTAGGACCTTCCTTGTATAACAATGCAGTTTTCAAATCAGTAGAGTGTAACTTGGATACATCTTTCCCTGTGTATAGGGCTTCTAGAGCTGATTTGATCATGGGATCTCGGGATTGAACCTGCTGAATACTGTCGTTGTCCAGCTGAGGCAGTGCACCAATGTCTATTGCAGAAAAGTGGCAATAAGCAGCAGGTATGCAATTCTCAGAGGGTCCCAAACAATCCACCGCGTCCGTGGACATTTGTTCCTCCCTGTCAAACTTCTGGCAGAGTGCTCGAATATCAGGTTCTGACAGTCTGACCCAGTCATTCCGGGGAACAGGCCTCCGTGAGAGAGCATCAGCATCTATGTGGTTCAGGCCTGCTCTATATTCAACAGCATAGTCGTATGTAGATAATGCAGAAAGCCACCTATGGCCAATGGCATCCAGCTTAGCTGAAGTCTGCACATAGGTCAAAGGATTATTGTCAGTTTTTACTAGTATCTTAGCCCCATACAAGTACTCATGGAACTGGTCAACAATGGCCCACTTCAGAGCTAGGAACTCGTACTTATGTACAGGATTTTTCTTTTCGGATGGGGTCAGGCTTCTACTGGCAAAGGCCACTGGTCTCAGGCCATTCTCGTGATCTTGGTACAATACAACCCCCAACCCTTGCAAGCTAGCATCAGTGTGTAGGACATGAGGTTTTGTTGGATCTGCATAGGCCAGGACAGGAGCGTGGGTAAGTTGATATATATAATCTCATGAAAAGTAGCTTCACAATCAGGTGTCCATCTGGCCCCAAATACTTCATTAGGATGGAAATACTCTCAGTCTCAGGAGAAGTTGACCTTTTGTATTTTTTGTGGATTGCAGGGTACCCTTGAATAAGAGTAAATAAAGGACGGATCACTCTTGAATAGTCCATGATGAAACGGCGATAGTAGCCACAGAAGCCTAGGAATCTTTGCAGTTCTTTTAGATTGTGAGGCTGTGGCCAGGTGGTCAGGGCCTCAACTTTACTCGGGTCTGTCTCTATTCCCTGGGTGGAGACTGTGTCCCACATACTTTACTGATGTTTGGAAGAATTTACATTTATCGATGGACAGTTTCAGGCCAAAGTCTTCAAGTCGGTCCAACACCTTGAACAATCTACTCTCATGTTCCTCTAGTGAGCTGCCAAACACAATAACATCATACAAGTACACCAGGCACTCTAATAGGTTCATGTCCACCACTGCCCGCTTCATCAGTCATTGAAAAGTGGCTGGGGCACCTGAAATCCCTTGAGGCATCCTCATGAACTCATAGAAACCCAGCGGGCAGATAAAGGCTGTCTTCTCACGGTCTTCTGGGGCCATCAGGATCTGGTAGCACCTGCTGCGAAGATCCAGCACAGAAAACCACTTGCTACCATTCAGGCAGTCCAAAGCATCCTGAATGCGGGGCATTGTATACTGATCAGGGATAGTCCACGGTTTAAAGTGCGATAATCCACGCACATCCTTACTGTCCCATTCTTTTTTTTCTCACTACCACGATGGGGGAAGCATATGGGCTTCTGGATTCTTGTATTACACCAGCAGCTAGCATCTCTTGCAGATGCCATCTCACATCATCTATGTCAGCAGGTGCCAGGCGTCGAGACCTCTCACGAAATGGCCTGTCATCATGCAGCCGGATATGATGCTCAGCTCCTTGTACACATCCCACATGCCATTCCTTTAAAGAAAACACCTGGTCTCTCTGGGCAAGCTTCTCACTGATCCTCACTTTCCATTCAGCTGGCAACGGGGAGTCACCAAAATCAAACAAGTCAGGCATTACTCTGTCATTCTTCCCCGAACCTTCGTTACTGGGTAGCACTGCAGTGTCTGCACAATGCACATTAGCCAGGGTGCAAACTCTATTTACTCAAATCTCTCTGTCAGGCACATTATGAACTTGAACCATTACCCTTTTGGCATAAGCATGGGCTCTAGCAGGCAAAATATTATCCTTGACCAGCAGTCCCTCTGGCAATTTTCCATCACCTGGTGCATCCAGCATGAATATTTTATTCTTGACATCTTTTCTGATACGGACCTCTCCCTGTAAGGTACACTGGGCATTTGGCACCAGGATCAGAGACTCTGGATCCTTTTTCCAGACAACTCCAACTGGTTCCTCTGGTTCCACTTTGTCAGCATCTCTCTGGGCATCGTAGGCCCTCCTGATCAAGGCCGGAATTCTTAAAGCTCTACCAGTCCGGGACCCGTGTTTTTCATAACATAACTGTGCCAGCCGTCCAAACATTTGTGCATTACTCCCAATTAGTAAAGGAACCCCATCATACAGTCCAGTAGGGGGACACACTAGGGCCAAGGTCTCCACTTGCTCTGCCACTCCAACCACAGAGGTGGGAAAGGACAACCAAATTCGGATATAGCCGGAGTAGGGGTAGGCCTTTTCACTTAAACCCCAGACATGTAGTCCTTCCAATGGTTGCAGGGGTACATCAGACAAATGCTTCTGATACCAATCCTGGAACATAATTGTCACTTGTGAGCCACTGTCTAACACAGCTCTCATAGGCACTCCATTCACTTTTACAGTGGTCTCCATGGAGGGACCCACCACTTCAGACCATTCTGGTGGTAATGATCTGGATGTCAATCGGGCATTGGCCCTGGTGGCATAACATTTCCAAGTGGCTCCCTGTGGTGGCAGGGCGTAAGTTCTGTGATGCCAGGCCACTAACCTATTGGTAACTTTTCTCAAGTTCTCTGGCAAACGACAAGCTGAATGAAAATGCCCATCCTCCCCCACAACGGTGATGGAACTTAATGTCTGTAGTGTCCTTGGAGGGTGGGGGATCTCTTTTCTGTTGGGGCACCTCTGGAGCCCTGTGGGGCTCTTCTTGGACTGGGGGCTTATACCTTTGGGCTTCTGGATCTCCACTTCTGTTGGGGGTGAGGGCAGCCCTTTGCAGCTCCCCCACCATCTCTCTCAGTTCTCTTAGTTCTGCTAGCAGGTTACCCTCAATCCGGGTCTCAGGGGAAACAACATGCACTCCCACTCCGCTTTTGGGCTCAGGGGGGAGCCTGATACAGATCTGGTTCTCTGTATGCCTCAGTCAATTCCTTAATTAATCCTCTCAACTGTTGAGCCTCATCTAGCTCACTTTTTTTGGGAGTCTGACAAGTGTTCACAGCCCCAGCACAGGGTTCCCAGCCCTCTTCATCAGTTTCAATCTCACGGATCTCTTTCATCAAATGGCAGTACTCTGGAGGGCTGGCCCTTCTGTCTTGTAGCTTGAGCTTCAGTATTATTATGCTCGCAAATCTTGCTGACTTCAATATGTGGTCTAATCTGACCTGGTTTAACCCTTTGGCAGGCACTCCCTCTTTTCGGAGGGCCCTCTGCAAAGCCCCTTCTATTCTGGTGACAAAGGCAGACAATTTCTCATTCTTCCACTGTTTGGCTGACTTAAATTTCCATAATAAATCATCCCCGGATTCTGTGCTGCCAAACACTCTCTCTAGAGCAGAAAGATATTCGCGGCAGTGGCCTCCGGACCAGTAGCCTGTAAAAACCGGATGGCTTCCAGAGCAGGGCCTCTCAAACTTTCCATCAAGCACTTCCTCTTTTCCCCCCTCGGAACACTGCCATTCTTGCACTAATGGAGTAGTGTAGTCCATCCAGGCCTCTAGATCATCCTCCGACGAGGGCACTGGGACTGTGCCGGAGAAAAGTCTGAGCTGTCGGTAGGAGTCCAGCTGGATCGGGGGAATTATGACGGGGAGGGGGCCACTGGAGAGCTCTTGGGAGGAACTGGGGATGTACCTGGGGAATGCAGGGGCATGTGGTCACCTGAGAGGTCTAACACTTTTACCAGTTTCTGGGCAGTTCGTCTCTCAGATGCTAACAATTTGAGCAGTTTCTCTTCAAACCCATCTATATTTGAAGACCTCCCCGGGGTTTCCGGACCACTAGGTAAATGGATGACCCTCCATCCCGTCTGGGCACCTTTGGGCAGAATAACAGGGGGTACCTTTTCTGGGTCTACAGGGGAACTGCACGAGATCAGCACTAGCATAGTTTGTTCAAATAAATCACCATCTCTTCCCCCTTATTTTTACCTTGCCCAAGCCCTTGACATGCTCTACAGTGGATACAATGTCAGCATTACTGGTCCCTAAGGGGACATCCAGCAACAGAATGGCCCTGTGGGGCTCTACCCCCCCCCTCAGCTTCACTCCACCCTATCATTCTGTGCACCATTAGCTTATGGGAGGCAATTTTTTAGCTTAGGCGTAGTAAGCTCCTCCATTTTCCCTCCTAAACTGAACATGCTGGGGTAATTTCTTCACGTGGCCACTAGAGGACGCTAATCCTAGCAGTGCCTCCAAGATGTAACCCCCAGGTGGTGCTATCCCAAGGGCTACTACCCCTGGCTGCTTGACTACTAACAGGTTGAGGGGCCTAGATTCTATGGCGGGTGCCTCCACCCAGAGGTCAGGGTTTGCAGTAGTTAGACTAACTTAGTCACAGCCCTCTGGGACACTGAGACCCCCTTTTATTCCTACTAGTGGCCCACACAATACAACATGAGTATCTTCACTATTTACACTTACCCCCAGGGCTGGCTCGGTCAGCTTGACTCTGGGGACGCCCTGTAAAACAAGATGATGCATTACGATAGCCACAGTACAATACTTTAACATAAATGAATACCTCAGTCAGTATAACTTTGCTGAAACAAACAGGTCTGATTTTATTTAAGGAGCTGTAACAAGGAAAGGGGAAATCAGGTTAATTAGGTTAGACACATTAATAATCACAGTACTGTGCACATATTCAGAGTCCCAAATGTCACTCTTACTGGTACCCAGGATTGGTGCAGCTGGTTAGCCCCAGATGGAAAAAAACACTTGCACACCCACTGTAATTCGAGTCGGATGGTTCGAAAAGGAAGAAAGGAAGGCAAAGAAATCAGATGAAACACTTGCAACTGGATAAACAGATGGCAGGGAGCTACCCTGATCTGTATTCACAGATTCAGTGCTGAAAACTGGATGGGATGCAGATTGTCCTGGATCGCCAGGAGAAACAGAGTAGCTGGCCCAGCCCTCGTGGCAGGACTCACTTGCATTTGAAAAACAGGCGGATTCAGTCCGAATCAAGCTGAGTCTGCTTCAAGCTTCAGCAAAACTATTCACAGTACAGGGGAAAATAAGTTTGCGATTCCCCACAAGCCCTAGACACATTTATATGTAAAAGAAAATTACTATACCAGGCAGGCTGCTTCTCGATCCCGATCGCTAGTACTGCAAGATACCCGGGAGCACACACAGCAGCTTCAGTTCCTGACAGACCGAGTGCAATTCAGCAATTTTTCCAGTCTTCCTCGGGGTGAGCCTGGTTTCCACACTTCTGGTGCTTCTTTCTCCTCACAACTCTGATTCAGTCCAAACGTTCACTCACAAAGGCTGCAGACTGAAACTCAGGGCCTCACACATGCTTCCCGCGCGGAACTATATACCGCAGGAGCAGACAGCTCCTTTTCTCTTCACTGCCACAACTGATCTGATCTTTCTAGTCACAGAGCAGGGCATTTCCTTTAGCTCCACACTATTCTGTTGGCTGATTCAGCTGTCACTCACAATAAGACTCCTCTGTTGGTGAGAAAAGGCACCAAGGTCAAAACTACATTTCCCAGAGTCACTGCCCATACATTCCCCTTGTGGCTGGCTCAAATTAAGAGTCCAAGTTCTGATTCGTCCACAGGCTCCATTTTAGGGCTTCCTTAACCCAATTAGCCCAGCACAGCAGTTTAGGTCCAAAATGGAGAGGTAACACACACAGAGTCCCAGCTGCACTAAAGGCAGGTTAGACAAACTACAATTTTGCTAATGCTGTAAATGATTACTGGCAAACAGTTACAGCTTTCAGATGGGCTCTCTTTGCACTCTTAGCAACTGCAAAAACAGAGCGATTTGACAGCAGCTCGGGCAGGATTCAAGCATTAAATACACAGTCCCCCCATACAAACTAATTAAGTCTGCAAGCAGACAGCTCTTAAAGAGACAGTACATGGAGGCTCAAATAGCACTCACTTGCAACCACAGTTAAGCAGCTCAGATGCCAAACACCACCCAGGCTGGGAGCACTTAGGCAAGCTCCTAGGAGGCTTTTTAGGGGGGTTACAGTTGCACACACCCACCCATGTATTTATTTCAGGATTGGAGCTCACTGAAAGAGACTTTCTGAGTTGTATCGGTGTACATTTTTTAGAATAAATAATGACAATGACCTTTTAACAAACGAAAAGCACTGTAATAAGCTAGGCTAAGTTAATCTGTAAGATACTCTTGTACATTCTGACCTGGAGGTTCAAATAGCACTCACAGGAGTAGCTACCCACCCAAACTCCTGTTTTATACGTGTAATACACATACATACACACACACACACACACACACACACCCTCCCTTACACAGGGATTAAGAGTGAGTGAATCGGTCAATAGCCATTACAAAGTCATGCTGATTGAATTGTACACTGTCCATGGGTATTTGAATGAATGTGATAAAGGAAGCTACCGGAGTACTGACAGTAAACTGAGGTGACACATGCAAAGCAGTTTAAGTCCATCAGACGTGGAGTTCAACAAGACTGTATCTAGCTGTCAGGAGAGGGAGAGAGAGAGAGAGACACACACACACACATGGTAAACACTCTGGAAGAGTGTGTGTGTGTGTGTGTGTGTGTGTGTGTGTGTGTGTGTGCCGACACATCTCTCTCAGAGTAACTTTACTTTCCCTTGAAAAATGCCATCTGTCCTTGGGGCTCTACTGTCACTCTAAAGCACTGTAGTGGTGTGCAGGGTTTGGTTA
The DNA here is from genome assembly GCA_016271365.2 of Neoceratodus forsteri. NCBI lineage: Eukaryota > Metazoa > Chordata > Ceratodontiformes > Ceratodontidae > Neoceratodus > Neoceratodus forsteri. Next base: position 341,205,060 of record CM057449.1, read on the forward strand.
CTCCATATCACAACATCCCTCAGTATCTCCAGTTAGAAGTGCTTAAATCTATCAGTTTGGAGCATATTAAATGTAACAATTCCTACTATACCTACCTCTGTCTGCAAGGTGAATGATGCAGCAGCCTGGTAAAAAGATGGGGTTGGGTTTTTATGCCTTTGGAAAGCAAAGTTGTAAGGGGGTTTGGCGTGGCATGGTGCCTCCTGCTAGGGGGATCTTTTGACTTCTAAGCTGTTAGTTTGTTGCCCCACAGGAAAATATATAGCAGTGTCACTCATGCTAACATGAGACCTGATACCTTGTAACACAACACCCCACAAACCAAATGCAATAATATTATACAGTAATAACATACACTCCAGTGATAACGATGGAGACAGTAAATGCAGTCAGCACAAGAAATGGATTTATTTAACCAGGAACGGGAACATAAGAACAGACATCTGGAAAGGAAACAGAGTGAGGCAGTCAGTACAAAATCAGGATTACAGTGACTGCCAACAGGTGTGAATCCCTCCATGCACTTTAAATCCCCAACACCACAACAGCCTTCTCCCTCTCATGCACCAGAATCTCAAGTCCTCTGTGAGCACTCCCACACTCTGTGTTTGTGGAAGTTAAAGGTTTCCGGTTAATTGAAGAAACAGTGCAGTACTGATTGAAGCATTTCAAATGGATACAGCTACAAAAGTAGTGCTATAACAGTTAGCAAAGTATTTAAAGTGATAGTCTCCTGTGGAGAGGAACATTTACTTCCTCTGGACACTAAATGGCTCTGAAGTCCTAGCCCAGCCCTATCTAACAAATAGTTTCCTAAACTAATGCAGTTGAAGGCCAGGTCCCGGATCAGTACTCACAAATGTCAAGGCTGCAGCTGCGTGGTCTGGAGAGAGGGGCACTGGGATAGAGGCGCTAGAGTGGTTATTAATTTGAGCACTCAGGTGTGGAGACCTGGCATTCTCTCTTCCAGACACTTTGAACTTAATCGGGATGCTACCCCAGACCTCTGGATCACGTCTAATACTTGATCAGAGGAGTTAAGACAGAATAAGCCTGCTGTTTATTGTCATCGCTGTCTCCTTGTTCTTGGTAGTGCGACCTAGGGAGCCGGGGGGAGGCCTGCTGGAGGGGTCGGGGGGGGTCCTGTCCCCGGGTGACTTGGACGCCTCTTGCATACATTGAATGGAGCCCAGATGCCAACTTTTAAAGCGTGCCTTGATAATACGCTAAAGTGACTTTTGCACTGATCCTGCTAGATGAAACTTGGCTTCGGATCTGGTTGAGCATCGTGCAGTGGATATCCTCTTCCTCTCTCTCTCTCTCTCTCTCTCTCTCTCTCTCTCTCTCTCTCTCTCGTGGTGCGGGGAACACCTGGGGCCTGCAAAGGGCAGACCATCATTTGTTACGCAAAGCCCTTGTCATACAGAGACATTGTGCAGTTTAATTTAAGGACCTATTTATGAGCACATGAACATGCTTACTAGGCCTCGAGCGACAAAATAAGAAAGCATTACCACCATCTTCCACCTCAGTTTCTGGAGGTCTTGCCTTGATGCTCGAACTGACCAATGAGTCTTAAGGACCTGCTTCCACTGGACGTATGAGGAGGAGGCTACTTCGTGAGGCTTCCTTACTCCCTAGGAAGAGATTAACTAAGACTTGTTTTTTTTTTTCTCTCTCTCTCTCTCTCTCTCTCTCACATGGCAAAGGCACCTAATAGCCCCCCTTAGGTGGGGATCATAATTAGCATCATAGAACCCTCTTCCCCTTATCTGTACCAGAGCGGGGAAGGTGGCCACACTTCAGGAGACCCTCTGACATGTGGAGGCACTGCACTTTTTATTATCCTATCCGTTATCCCACCCTGTACCAGTTTCTTTGGTTTTTACTTTGGACCCTCCCCCGTTACCCATCCATTACCCTATTATTAGGGCAAGGGTTTCCCCAGGAGGTCAGACACCCCTGCCATAGGGGATAATCCCTCCAAACGGTGGGTAATATGTCTGCCCACATCTGGACTTCTCAGTAGGTCTAAGATGCTGGAAGTCACGCTGCAGGTATTTACTACTCTATGTATATAGTTTTATGTTATAGATCGACAAGTTGGCCACTCAGATTATACTTCAATTCTTTTTCTATTATTTCAGCAGCTAAAAGATGGAAAATTCAGACACATTGGAACCCTAGGTTGATAATTCTTTACAAAGAAGTCTGTTGCACGAAATGTTGAAGGCATGGGGGTGAGGGAATGGGGGGTTGGGTACTTGAGGGAAGGAAAGTGGTCATTGTTGTTAGAATTTTTAAATGACCCCCTTATTTAAAACAGTATCCCATTATGTGAATGGCCTGGCCGGCCCCGTTAAAAGGTTCCGCACCCTTCAAAATTTGAAAAAATTAAAACCAGATATATTACTCTTTCAGGAGACTCCCCTCTCCACAACGGAACACTAAAAACTACTTAAATTTAGGTTTTTGCAGTTGGTTGAGTCATCCTACCGGAAGGGCAGGAGGGGAGCAGTTATCTTTGTACCTAACAGTTCCCAATTCCGACTAACTGGGCAATATTCAGATAAAGAAGGTAGGCTTGCGCTGGCAGTAGGCACAATCCTAAACCAAAAGATGACTATAGCTAGTATCTATATCCCCCCCCCCAACACAGATGCCTCTTGTATACAACATTTGATGGACACGATTCTGACACGTCAGAAAGGGATTCTTATTCTGGGTGGCGACTAAAATTGTCAGCTAAATCCAGCTTTAGACTCTTCAGTACACTGGCCTTCCACTCAGACTACAGGACAAAAACACCTTCTTAAGGACATTGGGTTTATTGATACCTGGCAACAGCTTCACCTGGGACAACGGAAATTTACTTTCTACTCACATGCACACAAGCACTACACTAGACTATACTATATGCATTTAAGTAAAGAACATTCTGACTCGTTGCCTCAGGCAGAAATACTAAACATAAGCTTATCGGACCATGCTCTTATCACTTTGTCCCTGAGACTGGGGAGCAGCACCCAATGGACATCTCTCTGGAGATTTAACCCTTCCTTATTTAGGGATAAAGAATTCCAAAGCCTTCTGGAAGAAAAATCCCTAAGATTATTCAGGACAACCAATCCCCACAGACCTCTCCCCAACTATTATGGGACACTATCAAGTTGGCCCTACAGGGCCACATCATTTCTTTTGCAACCCAAAAGAAAAAAACAAATAAGTACCCAACCACTGTCCCTCCAAGGAAAACTACAGTTTCTTCAGGAGGCCCATATGCAGGGGGATGATGAATTGCTCCCTCTATTATTACAGACCCGAGAATCTATACAGAAAATCTTAATGTATAAGACTGAGCAGGCCTTGATGTGGCTCAGACAAAGATACTATGAGGGAGGGGCCCCGACTTCAAAACGTCTTGCTTACCGTCTCCGCCGACAAACCCAAATGCAAAACATTTCCAAATGAAAGGACCCCAAAACAGGTCAAAAGTGCTTCTCCACTGATCATATCCTGAAGGCTTTTAGATCTTATTACTCACACCTACATTCCACTCCTGAGGTTCGGAACCCCCATCTGATCGCTGATTTTCTGTCCCGGATGAAGCTTCCTACTCTCACCACCTCCCAACAAACTAAGCTAACCTCTCCAGTCGCAGAGCTGGAACTCCAGTCGACAATAAAGAACCTCAAAAATGGGAAGAGTCCCAGACCAGATGGGTTTGGTCCAGAATTTAATAAAAAAACCTGGAACCTTATTCACGAACCCCTCTTAGCTGCATTACAGGCCTCACAAAAGTCATCCACTTGCCCAATATCTTGGTGACAGGCTACAATTTCTGCCATATTGAAACCCCAGAACCCCCTCCAGCTATGCAATTCATATCATCCCATCTCAGTTTTAAACCAAGATTACAAAATTTACATGTGCATTTTGGCCCATCGGTTAGATGACATTCTACCCACTTTAATCTACCCAGATCAATCTGGATTTATTAAAACCAGAAAAACCACAGACAATATTAAACACACCTTGTATCTAATAAACCATGCGGTCACTTCTAAATCCCTGCTGACGCTGCTAAGCCTGGACGCCCGCAAGGCTTTCAACAATGTAAACTGGGACTTTTTATTGGCCACTGTGTCCGAATTTGCATTCCCTCGATCATTTCTAGAAATAGTAAAGGAATATATACCACCCCTGAGGTAGTGGTAAAGGCCAACAGTTCCTATTCCAAACATTTCTGACTTTATAGAGGCTTCAGGTATTCGGTGAACTGGTGGTGTACAATTTCTCTTGCAGTTTGGCTAGGCAGAGAGAGAGTGTCGAGATTGGGTGGTAGTTTTTGAGGGAGGTTATTTTTCCTTTCTTATGCTGGGGGACAACTGTGGATGTTTTCCAGAGGGATAGCACAGTACATGAGAAGGATAGACTGAAGATTTTTGAGATGGGAAGTGTAATTTGGGAGGTGACAAGTTTAGGAAATCTGGGGATGAGGCCATCGGGTCCAGCTGATTTGTCACTTTTTAGAGTGAGGAGTAGTTTAAGCACTTCTTGGGACATGACCCTTTTGATATAGAAAGGCCACTTGGGAACATGTTGGGACTTACCAGGGCCAGGGTCAATGTGTCCATTGGATCCGTAGTTGGACAGATCACAGAAAAAGTCATTGAAAAGGGTGGCAATTTTAAAGGTTCAGTGAAGGTGGTTTCATTCTGTTTGGTGGAAATAGTATGGGGGTGATGCTGGCCATTAAGGAGTGTTTTGATTGCCAGAACTTTTTAGGGTTGTACAGGTTTTGTGTTTGTTTGGATTTTAGGTACTGACTTTTGGTGCTGTGAATTAAGTGTTTTTACACTTGTTGCATAAATATCTGTAAGCATTCCAGTCAGAGATGCAGATAGTAGCCTTGTATTTAGCCCAGGATGTTTCCCTTTTGTGCATGAGGACGAATATATCTTTTGTGAACCACGGGGAATTTTTGGCTTTAACTCTGCACGTACACAGGGATGCATACTTATCAAGCACTGATGAGAAGGCGTGGATAATGAATTAGAGGGCTCTGTTGACAGCAGGCACTATGTTGTGTGTGGGACAGTTTAATATGGTGCAGGTCGGACAGAAAGGAGTAAATGTCAAAGTTGGAGACATTTCTGTAGGACATGATCGGGGGTGTTTAGGGACACTATTATGCCATTGGCAATATGTGGCATGGTGATCACTGAGTGAATCACTTAAGACCCCTGAAGTAAGGATTATTTTGATGTTATTAACCAGGATGCAATCCAGGAGGGTGTGTTTACTGGTCCTGAGATTTGATCTAGTGGGGGATTGTATGATTTGTTGATACTGACTTGAGTTTAGTGCTTCCATGTGTGCAGGTGCCTTTTTGGGCCAAATAAGGTTAAGATCATCAAGTATGATACAATCTGAAACAGGGCATGTGTTTAGCATGTGGGTAACGACAGTAAGGCCATTTAGCCCTATGTTGGGAGGGTTGTATGCACAAGTGATAAATAAGGTTTTGGTTCTAGGGTGATATTGATGGAGAGTCATTCACATAAGATGCTGGGGGTGTAGGGAGGGATGCAGATTTCAACTTTGAGGTTGATGTTTGTCTAAATCAGGATGTCATCTCCTGTTTAAGGGTATCTGGCCTTGCAAAAGATGTTACAGTTTGGGAGGTAGATTTCAGAGTCTTTTATATGAGGGGAGAGCCAGGAATATGAGATTACTAGAATGTGAGGTTTATAAATGGTGGAGAAAGCTTCAAGGGCATGCATTTTAGGTAAGACACTTCTTGTGTTTAGGTGCATGGTGCGAATGCCATTGGGACTGGACCAGATCAGGGGTGTGTGGTTCCGCTGGACCGGAGCTGGTTTCTATATCCCCAGCTAGTAGTAGGAGGGTAACTAATAAGTGAGATAGCAGGGAGGCAGCATGAGAGGGGCATGTTGATTGTAGGGAAATGATATGTCTGAGGGCACGAGTGTGTCTCTTGGGGAGGAGACCAAGAACAGGGATATTAAGTTGCTGTGAGGATATCTGGAAGTGAGTGTGCAGAATTCGGGGTAGTTACAGGAGGGACTGTTTGGTAACTGAAGCCATGTTCAAGGAGTAATAACAGTATGCAGGATATAACGGCGGCACAGAGCCCTTTCAATGCCGTGGTGGTGGCTCGCCTGTATGGGGCAGGAAAAATAATTATGATGGAGGCAAACTATGTGTTCCTAATAGAATAATGTGTGAGGAGTTAACAAATGTGGGAGGGTATTTAAACATTAGGGCTTGAGAGGGCATTCTTGGTGACTGTAGTGTGAGATTAAGTTCTGAGGCTTATGTGCAAGTGCACAACTAAGAGTATTAACTTGGGAGGTAATAGATGAAAGGCTGTCTGATATGAAGTTAAACAAGATGCAGGGAGAAATAATCCTGACCCTATAATTGTGGAAACACTGTTGCATGCAATCACAGATTCAAAGGGTATGATGGGCTACTTGGCATAGTGGACAACAGTTCAAAGGTTGTATAGTAAATCAAAGAGGAGAGGAGTAGGTTATGAACTGAGAGAGGCCAAGGTTGATGTGGGGGAGGGGGAGATAAAAAAAAAACTGAGTATCTGGGAGGGCTCTTTTTTTTTTTTGGAGCAGATAACCCTATAAAGTTAAGACCACCTTAGGGTGGGGGGGGGATGGCTGGGGAAGGAGAGCAGATTACCCTATAAAGGTAAGACCGCTTTAGGGTGGAGGGTCTGGGCAGCACCAGGTAAGCAAAGCTGCGTCCTATGTAGCAGCTTGAGCTGATGCCTAAGATGGCACTGAATGCCAACTGTCTTACAGATCCCACCTGTAGTTACTGGTGGCCAATCCGATGGGGCTGTGGGGGAGGGCTACCTCCTCCACCCTCTCGAGCTGAGGGTTGCAGCTGTGAATGGTGTCTCCGAACTGAGGAAGAAAGGAAAGAAGCCAGGAATTAATAGCAGGTAGGCTGTGGGGGAGGGAAAAGAGCAGTGGTAGGGATGAGTTAAAGAGCAAGAAGGCACAATTTCAGCACAATTTTAGCAAGTACAGTATGTTGGCTATTGAATCCTTGGGTTCAGCGAGTGCTCACACAGGGAATGGTGTAACACAAACTCACGACTTGCGAGCAATCTATTACACTGTGAGAAGCAGTAAAACCGGGATAAATGCAGGTCAAAGTTACACTCCAGTTCGCTTGAGATGTGAGCTGCAAGCAGAGGCTGCCCTGTGTTTTTTAAGGTAACACACCTTTTGGCTTAGTTAAACAGGCAACAAACAGGCAGAACACTTAAAGTAACAAATGTTTTAGTTAACAACTGCTATGAAACACATCAAACAACAATTAACCATGAAAAACCGCAATATTGTTTTTAAATTACTAACCCAAACTACATCTATGTCCATAACACATAGATAAAAAGAAGTACAAGTAAATATAGTGATAATGACATATGCATAAATATCAACTAGCCGCTAAGGAATAAAACATGCACTGGGAATAAAATAACAGTATTCTTACATACAATTGATTTTAACCAATTAGTGGGGATTAGTCTAAAAAATATAGTGGCACGGTAGCACCTCTATAGTTAGGGTTGAGCAGGGCTTTCTATGTTAAACCCCACATTTTGCACTTTAATCCTTGCTGTGTCATGGACTGATATTATCAGTCTAGAATTCCTATATGTCCTAATTCTATTGGCAGCCTAAGGGTTAATAACTTTGCAACCGTTCTATAGTTTTGCATGAACATTTGCATGCAGTCTCATGGGGTAGGTCTCCTAACATGACAAGTTTTGTTCTGGTTGAATGTGCAGATTCCAAGCTGCGTAGAGCGAAACAAATGTAAAAAATCACTGTTTTTGAGTGTTTTTTTGTCATCACGCTGAACCCATATGGTGTGGAATTTTTATCTGAAATTTTCAGGGTAGAAAGAGCTTGCCCTACAGACGTGCCTTTCTTTCACTGGTTTGGTGAAAAAATATTCATCCATTCCAAAGTTATTTTAAATTTTAAAATGTTGGTTTCTGAGCATCTTTTGGATAGTGGAATGGAAAGAAAAAGGAATTTGGTCCACATAAAAAAGGATCCACTTTCATTTGGGCTAATTGTTTTTCATAAGGAAAATTTTTTTTTCTTTTGCCTCCATCTTGTTTTCCCATTAAAAAAAATAAAAATAATTCAAACTCCTGAGAAATGAGAGACTATACAGATACCAACACATGTATCTTGCTCCTTAGGTCTTTATTAGGTGGACTCTTCAGCTATGTGGTAGAAAAAATGAGCCAGGAATGTATTTTTTGACAATTTAAATCCTTTTTCATGACTTGGTAACTCTTTTTTTCATCAGTAGTTTTTTGTTCAAATGAAAATGGATCTCTTGCCTGAAAAAGTATTTCGAACTTCGTGTTTTCCTGATATTTTTTTTTTTTTCATGAGATGGGATTCTTTTTGGATTGATATTTTTGTTCAAATGATTTTCATTCAAATGAAAAAAAGGACCCCTTGTCACGAAAAAGGATTTTGGACTTGGTTTTTTGGCCTTTTCTTTTTTCATGACAAGGAATCCTTTTTCGTTTAAAATTTTCATTTAAATGAAGAAGGATCTATTGACACAGAAAAGGATTTTGGACTTAATGTTTTGCCATTTTTTGGATTTTTTGTTTGAAGGAATCCTTTTTTGTTCCCTTTTTTCATTTCATACAGAAAGGGATTCCTTCAAATGAAGAAAGTGTTTTCTGAAGTGCCCCAGTAATTTTAATGTGTTTCCCTGTTGTGTAGTTGTACCCCCACCCTCCGATTGCTGCCATCTCCATATTCTATACATGTTGTTTTACTTTATTACTTTATATTTATTTCTTTTATTGTTCCCTGATGTCCAGTGTCACCCCCACCGTACGATTTCTGTCCCCATAATATTTGGTCTTTCCCTTGTGTCCAGTGGGATCCCCCACCATCTGATCACTGCCCTCATAATAAATATATGTTTCCTTGGTGTCTAGTGGCACCCCCATCCTCTGATTCCCATCCACATAAATATTTTATGTATCCCTACTGTCTAGTGGTGCCCACCACCCTCTGATGCTGTGTAGTAAAACTTTACTTTCTCCCTGGTGTCTAGTGGCACCACCCACCACCAATGGCTATCCTGCTTGATTTTTCTGCTTGCCCTGGTGTCTCGTGGTCCTCCCCCCCACCCTCTGATTTTCTTTGCACACTGAAAATAAGAAAATGGTCCAGTAATGTCATTTGCTTAGTCAGCCCAGTGGCACTGAAGGTTGAGGCATTGGACAGCACACCAGCGACCCGGGCTCGGGAGCGAAATGAATCATCTGGGGTCGGCGAGGGAGGAGAGGATTGAGCATCCGGAGGACTGCTATCCTCTCCGGGAAGGAGAGGGATTGCAGCTTCTGGGCTGTGGTGACTGGTGGTACAGCAGCCTTTGGGATCCTTGCCAGGGGATTGGTGGTGGTGGTGGTGATCATCTGTACGGAAACGCACATGCATGCGCTGGGCGCATTGTATGTCCAAACCAACAGGGTGGGGGGAAGAGACAGAAAAAGGGAAATGGCCCTGGCCCTTGGTAGGCAAAGGTGGGTCCAGAGCCATGCCCCATGCCCAGTGTCGGGTCCTCCAGCCTGCCTCTGGTGCTCCCTGTGTTCACTGGTCGCTCCACTAGATTATAAGATAGATTGCCAGAGGAGTCAGCAGTCCTGCCTCAGGGTGCTCAGAGCTGTGGGGTTGAGTGATCAGAGGAGTGGAGAGGAGACAGGCCCACACCGGACAAGTATGGCTGAGGACTTTAGGAAGGCTGAATAAGGCTGAGCTGTGTGACCACACTGGGGAGAGTCTGGGTGGCCAGTGATGGGGAGCATATTTGGGACTGTCTAGTACAGTATGCCTTGCAAGCCCATTGGTCCACACTGGGGACCAATGGGCTTAATACACTGTAACTGTCATTGGCGGTGGCGGGCAGTATGCTGGGTGGGTTACTGCTGCCACCGATGGCGGAGGGGGAACGGGTGGGCAGGGGTTCTGTTTGAGTGGGAGGGGTTGGGGGTACCACTGGATCACCAGGGATTTATTATATGGAGATGTACTGCGATTGTGGCAACGGGCGGGAAGGGGTCCGTAGACTACCAGGGATTTACTTAAACTACAGATACCAGCGATCAGGGACAAGGGCAGGTGGGGGATACCACTAGATTGCCAGGGCATGTTGTACTGTACATTTACTGTGATTGTGGAACCGAGTGGGGGGGGGGCCACTGGACTACCAGGGATGTAACTAGCTGTCGGATACCTGCCATCAGGGACGTGGGTGGGAGGGGGGTGCCACTAGACCACTAGGGTTGTGTGGGTGCTTCATGACGGTGTGCTGGTTGGGCGGGTGGCCACCCTCGGCTGGCAGCTGCTGTGTTGCACCATGCATTAGAGCAGCCTGCCTGTGGGTTTAGAGCAGCCTGCCTGTGGGTGGCTGGGACTTGTTCCTACTCTGCACGGGCTCAACTTTGAGCCCCCCTTTGCGGCGCAGTGCAGGGTTGCAACAGAATATGCTCCTCAAATCCCAGGCTGAATATCGGGATGTGCCGCATATGCATGGGCACACCACCTGCATCTGCGCTGCATACATTATCATTGCGCCCCGGCGCGCCGGGATTTGCACTGCGCCAGGCAGTCTTCTCAATATCCCACTGTGGCACAATGTGGGGTTGTGCTAGGCGCAACTCCTTTGAACATCCGGGCCTCTGTTTACAGATTTGTGAGCCATTATAGAAGCCTGCAGATCAAAACTGCTCTCCTCACTACAGTTACGCCTCAATCTGAGGAACTGACTAACTGGAACATTTTTAACAATATGTCTTGAGTGGCAACTCGAAAATTCCAGAAATGAATTTCTATCTATTGGTTTCTGAAATACTGTAGTCCAGATTTCCCCCTTACTATTTTTACTAAATAAAACATCTAAAAAAATGCATTTGCTTGAAATTATAATTAACAGTAAATTTTAAATTTTCCTTAGATGCTTTGAGATATGTAACAAAATCAAATTCTTCACACTCTCTTTCCATAATAAAACTAAATTAAATTGTCTATAAAATATTCATACAAACATATCTGATTGTAAAATGGATTGTGCAAGGAGTCCCTTATGACAGTATTTACCCATTCCTCTAAATAGATTGTGGCACGACTGGGGGCAGTCGACAATTGGGGTTATTACTGTCCCTTTGCTTTGCAAATAATGTATACTCCAAAATACAAAAGCATTGTATTTGAGAACCATTTCAGTCAATAAACATAAAAATCAGTTCTGTTGTTCAGAATACATAGTGGCCCTGGAAAATGCTGCAAATGGAGACTGTAACCCTTCACTATGTGGAATAATGGTACAGAGTGAATCTACATCCAACGTAACTAATAAGGTGTCATCAGTTACTTGAACGTCTTTAATAATATTTAAAAAATCCATAGTATCGTGTAAATAAGCTAGAGATCCTCTTGCTATTTCCTTAATATGGGCATCCACGTACTTTGCTAAAATTTTAGTTAAACAAACCTCTGCTAGAAATAATTGAATGACCATGTGGTTTTTGTCTATTTTTATGCAATTTCGGCAAAATTTATATAGTAACTTTAACAAGAAATGTCATGGTAAAGAAGGGCTTAACTTTCCCAGTAATTGTATGATTCTCAAAGACCAATTAATAAAACTATCAGTGTCCTTTTTAAACTCGGGGGTTAGATCAACTTTTAATGGAATACAAAACTCAGTATCACTTAACTGTGAAATTAACTAACTCAGTATTAGATATCTGTAAAATTAACTGGCATTCATTTTGGAGCCTTTTACATGCTGTGGATGCCCAGTTCTGAAGTAGGGACCTACATAAGCAATAACTCATGACACGGGTTGGGGTTATTGGGGATTAATCAATACTTTGGACATGTTGAGAGGCAAGAGGTTGCAGGCCAAGTTCCCTCACAGCACCTGGGGTGTTGATTAATCCCAAACAACTCCATACCCTGGAGTGAGTTATTGCACTTATACCATAACCTGGAGTGTGTGATAAAATAATTAACAGAAATGGTTTTATTTGTGTTGAAATTAAAGAAACCGAATTGTATCCTCCCGATTGAAAAAGTAGTCCCCAAGAACGCATGCAGACCTCACTTATGTTATGAACGTACAAATTCCAGAAATATAGGGGGCGCTGTGGAGCCTGAGCCGAGTGGCAGCAAATTTCAGCAGCTCACAGCCCCAGGATCAAAATTGTCTAAAATCGACATTTTGGAGCAAACATCCAGGGATCATTTTGTTACCACTAGAAAGAAGAGCATACAAAACCTAACATGGGCAATCCTCAAAAAGATAGATGTGGTGGTACTGGAGGAAAACCATCCAGGACTTCTCAACCATTGAGGTCAAGACTTGAAGTGTAAGCTGCTTCACTGCAAGAGTCTGAAGATATACTATGTCTTCTATTGGTGTAAAACTACAAAGATTAATCTCACTGGTATCAGACTTGAACAGCAGCATGGGTGCTTTTGGTACTAGGGTGACTGTGGTTGAGAAGACTGTTTAAGTGCTAAAAACAGACATGAGTGATGTTAAAAGACAAACTGAGTCTGCCTCACCTACCAGCATGTTACTTGTTAAGGAAAATACCCATCTACAGACTTGGCTCGAGACGCTGGAAAATCAAGCCCAGTTATCTTATCTACGAATCCTCGGATTGCCCGAGGGGATTGAGGGAGACCATCCTCTCATGCTTCTCTTCAGGACTGGCTGCAGGAAAAAAAACTAGTGCCTGAGGGACAATCTATTCATTTTAGATTACAAAAAGCTTACTGAATCATTCGTCAGGGCAACCAGGAGGACTCGGATACCCCATGCATTCTGCTGCTCATTACAGATGGAGTAGGAACCCAGAACAAGATTTTGAGGATTGCCAGGCAAGCAGGACCCATTACCCAGGACGAGCATGCTGTATACCTGTTTTCAGACATCAGCTATGCTACTGGGATGCGCAGCAAAAAATTTGATGCCGTTCGGAAGCAGCTGAGAGGTGCATCCATCATGCATGCCATGGTTTACCCTGCTAGATTGTGGATAGTATATGATGAAAAGGTCTGTGTGTTTCTGGATTCTACTGAGGTGTGTAAATGGGTCTCCCATTTCATTTCCAGCTGTCTGAATCAACGCTGAGATCCTGGGGTTGACACAATGAACTCTGGGAGCATGAGGATGGCTGAGCTGATTTAAGTATTGCTCCATGAACTCTTCTTTTCTCCTTATTATTACACATACCCATGAGTGGCTTTCTGATTTGTAATTTGTGGATATTACACAATTTAAATATGGGTTTAGACTTCTATAATATTTCTTGTGGCTAAAACAAAAGGAGCACTACTGGCTTAAGCTGCTTGGTGTTTTGAAGCTCCCATTTCCTTTACAGATAATATTGTGGATTTTTTCCAAAATTAGTTTACTGACTAACTAGGCCAACCTATTTTAGCTTTGTTAGTTAACCCATTTTAAACATAAGGATCATTTTGCCCCTAAGATTAGAGTTATTTATCAGCGTGGATTGTTGTTAAATCCATAGAGTGGGATTTTGCTTCCTTAAATAATTATTATTATAGGGATACTTACCTATCTTTAGTTATAGTATGATGTCATGAGCCCCAATATGGGGGTGTGTAATGTTGGACTGTAAAGTTATAGACTTTAGCCTAATGAAATTAGTCATGCTGCTCATGGCCCATTGTTACAGTTATTTATGTGGTTTGTTTGTTAGCATTAATTTTAGCTGTCCCCCAGATGTCGTATCGTAATATCTCAGATACATCTCTCCTATGATTCAGGAGAGGGTTAACTTTCTTTTTATGGTATTCAGTTATATATTTGGTTTGTCCCAGATATGGAAATGTTATTTGTGTGATAACATGTGAGAATAATAAATAAAGTAAAAAAAAAAAAAAGAAATATAGTATTTGCATGATTTCAGGAGGGCTGATTTTGTCAAAATGGGAGAGTGCCTCAGAGAAGCCATAGCAAACAGGCAAGAAGGTGGGGTGGAGAAACAATGGGGAAACATCAAAACTGCAGTCATAGAGGCATCAAGCCTTTGTGTGAAGCAAATAAATCAAAATGAAAGAAAAAACACTGGTTCTCAAAAGAAGTGGCAGGGAAGGTTAGGGAGAAAAAGATAGCATTCAGGAAGTATAAGGAAACACAGAAGGAGCAGGACAGAGAACTGTACCAGTTAAAGCAGGAGGAAGCGGGGAAGGCAGTCAGAATAGCAAAGGCCCAAACCGAGGAAAAGATAGCCAACTCAGTTAAGAAGGGGGATAAAACCTTTTATGGGTACATTAGGGAGCAAAGAAAGACTGAGGCAGGGATACTGAGGCTGAACTAAGAGGAAGGTGGTTGGGCAGAGAGCGACTGTGAAAAAGCGGGGATACTGAATGAATACTTCTGCTCAGTATTCACAATGGAAAAGCAGGGAGAATACCTAATCTGGTCAGTAGAAGCACTCTGGATAAGGGGTTGATATCAGTCCTTTCACAGAAAAAAGGTTCTGAAAGAACTCTAAAACTGAAGGTGGATAAAACAATGGGGCCTGATGGGATTCACCAGAATTCTAAAAAGAACTAAGGGATAGACTAGTAACACCACTGACTACCCTTTTAATAAACATGGGAGGATGGTGTGGTACCTGAGGACTGGAGGAGGGTGGATGTAATTCCCTTCACAAAAGTGGGAGAGACAGAGGCAGGAAACTACAGACCTATCAGTTTGACCTCAGTGGTAGGGAAAAATATGGAATCACTTTTGAAGGAAATAATTGTTGAGTACCTAGAGGCCAGTGGGGCACAGGACCCAAGGCAGCATGGATTCACAGCGGGAAGGTCATGTTAGATGAATCTAATCAATTTTTTTGACTGGGTGACCAAAGTAGTAGACCAGGGAGGGGCTATGGACGTGGTCTTCCTAGACTTTAGCAAGGCATTTGACACAGTCCCGCACAAAAGATTAGTAAACAAATTAGTCAGCCTGGGAGTGGGTCCCAGGGTGGTAGCCTAGGTAAAACATTTGCTGGACAACAGGACACAGAGGGTAATAGTAAACGGAGTCCACAGTGAAGAAAGGGGGGTTACTAGTGTGGAACCGCAGGGTTCAGTACTGGGGATGGTCCTTTTTAATGTCTTTATAAGTGACATTGCAGAGGGACGGGAAGGAAAAGGAAATCTCTTTGCAAATGACACAAAGATCTGCAACAGGGATGATACACAAGGTGGTGTGGAAAGGATGAGAAGGGACTTGGCAAGGTTGAAGGAATGGTCAAATGTATGGCAGCTTAGATTCAATGCAAATGAGTGCAAAGTAATGCACCTGGGAAACAAAAAGCCAGGGGAACAGTACACAGTAGGGGGTGAGATACTGACAACAGAAATGGAAAGGGACCTGGGGTAGTTATATCAGAGTGACCTAAAGGTGGGCAAGCAATGTGAGAAGGCAGTAAGGAGGGCTGGGAGGATACTGGGATGCATAGGGAGAGGCATCACCAGTAGAAAACAGGAAATTGTTGTCCCTCTGTACCGACAGTTGGTTAAGACCACATCTGGAGTACTGCATGCAGTTCTGGAGACCCCATCTCCACGAAGACATAGACAGGGTGGAAGCTGTCCAGAGGAGGGCAACCAAAATGGTACAGGGTCTGCACCAGAAGACGTATGAAGAAAGAATAAATGAGCTTAATATGTATAGCCTCGAGGAAAGGGAGGGGGAGATGATAGAAACTTTCAAGTACCTCAAGGGAATCAACAAAGTCCAAGAGGGTAGCATCTTTCAGAAAAAGAGATATGCAAGAACAAGGAGGCACAATTTGAAGATGGGGGGGATGACTGTGCGGTAACGTGAGGAAGTATTTCTTCATGGAGAGGGTTGTAGATGCATGGAACAGCCTTCCCGAGGAGGTTGTGGAGTCAAAAACAGTGGGGGAGCTTAAAAATGCGTGGGACAGACATAAGGCAATTCTAGTGGGGGGTAGGAGGAAGTAGGCTGTTGGTTAATTAGGATCTGCAGCTTATCTGTTAGGTAGGGAAATGGGCAGACTGGGTGGGCCAACCGGTCCTTATCTGCCATCAAATTCTGTTTCTATGTTTCTGACATTTTCTTTTCATGACATAACTGTCAAAATGACTTACAAATAGAGGTGAGAAAGAATAAGTGCCTCAGCTGGGACTTAAACCCAGGCCACCTGGAATACTGTTCCAGTTGCACTAACCAGCTGTGCCACTGAGACAACTGGAACCTGGGCCATCCCCAAGCACATTACTCTTTCTCAAATGCACAACCTAATGGCAACACAAATATTTACTTGTAGCAATCACGTAGCAGTGTGGTGTGCATATTTCATGGAGCACCTACAAATAGAGGTGAGAAAGAATAAGTGCCTCAGCTGGGACTTGAACCCAGGCCGACCAGAATACTTTTCCGATTGCGCTAACCAGCTGCACCATTGAGACAACTGGAACCTGGGCCTTCCCTGAGCACATTACTCTTTCTCAAATGCACAACCCAATGGCAACACATATGTTTACTTGTAAGAATCACATGTGATTATGTGTGTAACCCCCCTGCAAATGGGGGTTCCCAAAAGACTTCCAGGAGCTTGCTTGAATGCTCCAAGCCTGAATGGTGTTTGGCATTTAAGCCATTTATCAGTGAGTGCTTTTAGAGCCTCTGGTACTGTCTCTTTAAGAGCTGTCTGCTTGCAGACATAATTAGTTTGTATGGGGGACTGTGTGCTTCTCTGAGTACCACTTGAGCTGCTGCCAATTCACTTCATTTTTGCAGTCACTAGAGTGCAAAGGAACCTATCTGAAAGATGTAACTGTTTGCCAGAAATTATTTAGAGTAATAATGAAATTACAGTTTGTCTAACCTGCTTTCTTTGCAGTCAGAACTGTGTCTGCTAGTTCCCCATTCTAGTTTTGAACTGCTGAACTGGACCAATCAGTGTGGGGTAAGCTAGCTCTAAAATGGTGCCTTGGGCGAATCAGAACTTGGACTCATAATCTGAGCCAGCCACAAGAGGATTGTATGGGCAGTGACTCTGGAGATGTAGTTTAGACTTCAGTGTCTTTTGGACCAACAGCAGCAGTCTATTGAGTGACAGCCAATCCATCAAGAACTGGGAGGAACTCAAAGGAAGTGCCCAGTTTTGTCGGTTGGAGCTTGAGTTGAGCTTTGGCAGTGAAAGAAGGAAGGAGCCCTGTGCTTTTTCAGTGTGCAGTTTTAGTCAAAAAACGTGTGTAGGGCACAGAGTTCTGTCTGCAGCTTGTGTAACAGCTTGTTAGGACTGAACTTGCCCTGTGAAAAGAATCAAAGGATCTCTGAAGAGTAGAAACCAGGCTCACCCTGTAGAAGACTGGAGGAATTGTTGAAAATTGCACTCTGTCTGTCAGGAACTGAATCTGCTGTGTGTTCTCCCGGTATTGTGCAGTAATTGCGATCGGATACAGAATGCAGCCTGCCTGGTATAGTGCTTTCTTTATATGGATGTGTGAAGAGGTTTGTGTACCTCAAGTGAGCCCTGCTGACATTGAAGGACCCTATCTTATTTGGAGGTCGTGAGTACTAATTCAGGGTTGCTCCTGTTGAATTGCCACATTAAATCCAAATGGAATTACTGTACTGCTGACTGTTTAATTCTCCTTTTCTCTGTGTGAAAGGGCCCCTACCAGCTGCCACGGTTTGGACTAGTCACTAGGGCTTGGGTACCCAGGGACAGTAACTGATAGGGATAGGCTCTGCACATGCCACAGGTGATTATTAGAGTGATAAGCTAATTAACCTGATTTCCCCTGTCCTTGTTATATCCCCTAAATAAATCAGAGCTGCTTGTTTCAGCAAAGTTATACTGCCTGAGGTATTGTCTATGTTAAAGTACTGTACTGTGATTGTTGCACTGTATCTCATTTCACAGGAGGTCCCAGTGCGGAACCAGACCTGGGGGTAAGTGTATACCGTGAAGGTAATTCTGATATATTGTGTGGGCCACTAGTGGGAAGAAAGGGGGTTGCAGTGTCCCAGAGGGCTGTGACCAAGTTAGTTTAACTATTGCAAACCCTGACCTCTGGGTGGAGGCACCCGCCATTGGATCAGGCCCTCAACCTGTTAGTGGCAAATCAGGCAGGGTAGTAGCCCCTGGATGAGCGCCATCTAGGGGTTACATCTTGGAGCTCACAGCTGGGATTGTGTGTCCTCTAGTGGCCATATTCTACGAACCACTGTTAAGAAAAAAATGGGTACCCGACAGAAGTGGCTGTGCACGGGCTGGTGGAGTGGTGTACTGGGAGGAGATGTGACCCCCAAATGCTATGCTTGCTCTGGGACATCCCCTGTGTATCATCCCCGGACACTGTGCAGGAGTACTTTTCCAAGGTGGAAGGTTTCAAAACCCTGTGGTGGTGGGTCGGCATGCTAATCTGCTCACCCACACTTTCCTGGCCCTAGTAGAGTTTTAAGGATCCATAGATAGCTCCAAAGTGCCACAGACCATTACCCCAGAGGGAGCCCTCACTACTTGAGAGAGTGATAACTAAGGACAGTAAAGACCTGGGGAATCAGCCCCACCACTATCTGAAACTTTGAGGAGAAATTTGCTGAATGGTTGCTGGAGAGGGAAAACTGTGGAGGACTTGAAGAAACTATTCTGCTACCTGGGGTGTTCTCCCCAACACCCTCTCCTGCTCCAGTGCCCCAGAATGGTGGCTGAACCAATGCAGACTCCCTATTTCTGCACCTGCCATTAGTCACTTCTCCTACCGGTTGAGGATCTTCTGCTCACCTCCCACCCCTAAGGGAGATGACTGGGAGATCTGGATAGACCATATGTTGTTTCCTAGTGTTAGAATGGCAATGCTCGAAGGTGAAAGCTAAAGAGGGTTAGTGAGAGCCTCCGTCCCGCCCTGGCTACCATCCGTGTAAGCGGGCCAGTAACCCTGAAGCGACTGCACAGGCCTATCTTGAGGCCTTGGAGAATGTGTAGGGAGCCCGGATTCTGATGAGGACCTATGGTGGAGAGTAAGAGATGCCAACAGTACCAAGGGGAGTTGTTGTCTGTGTATGTATCTCTGCTGGAAAAATTGTTGCAAGAATGCCTCAGAAAGGTAGTTTGCCAGCGATTGAACTGGACCGAACCAGGCTGGACAGGATCCTAAGTCTGCCCCTTCTTCAGAACTGCTGTTGCTTCAGTTACGCCTGGCAGATCGACTGGAATCCCCACCTCCTATGATGAGTTAATGGGAGAAATTCGAGGAGTTGAGAAAAGACGACCTCGGGAGGGACCTGCACCAATCAGCTGCGGCTACGACCCAGTGACTGAGGTGACCCATCAAGTGAAGTTCAGGGGCAGAGAGGTTGGCAGTCAATGAGTGCTCTGACAAGGAAAAGATATGTCATAATGGGGCGAACTGTTGAGAGAGATCCGGAATTCAAAACAGTCCCTTTATGAAGGCCACGCCTGCAAGTACGGGCCCTGACCTATATCCGACTGATCTGCTATGGGGGTGCCCACCCATGTATCTCCTGCTGATAACAGCTCCTAACTCGATTCTTGACCATGGAAGTGGAGAAATAAGAGGTTCCAAATGCTTATCACGCCGCAGACAGAGATGGCACCATTGTTTGCGTGTTAGTAATACCCCTCTGGCTCCAGTGTGGCGCTCGGCCAGCTCAAACTCCAGAAAGTATGTTTTGCTATAATGTGGGAAAGATGGGCACATGAAAAGGGAATGCCAGTCCCCAAAAGACACTGACAAAGTTGCATATAGGCTACAAGGAGAGCTTCGAGAAGAAATCAGTGGTTAAGAGGTGCACGACATGATCCCAGTGAGGGCACCAAAATGCTAATTCACGTCCTTTTGTGGCAAGGTCAGTTGCCCAGGCCCCACTACCGCCTCTCCAGACTGGTCCAGAATAGTGGGTCCTCCATGGAGACCACTGTAAAGGTGAACGGAGTGTCTACAAGAGCTATATTAGACAGTGGCTCCCTTAGTGACAATTATGTTTCCAAGATTGGTATCAGAAGCATTTGTCAGGCGTGCACTTACAACCATTAGAAGGACTGCATGTATGGGGGTTAAGTGAGAAGGCCTACCCTATTCTCGGTATATCCGACTTGGCTGTCTTCTCACCTCCGTGGGCTGGAGTGGCCGAACAAGTAGAGACCCTAGCCTTAGTGTGTCCCCCACTGGACTGTATGATGCTGTGTCCCTTTGTTGATTGGAACAAATGCTCATATGTTCGGAAGGCTGGCACAGTTGTGTTATGAAAAACAGGGTCAAAGACTAGTAGAGCTTTAAGAGTTCGGCTTTAATTAAGAAGGCCTATGAAGCACAGAGAGATGCTGAAAAACAGAACCAGAGGAACCGGTCGGAATTGTATGGAAGAAGGATCCTGAGTCTCTGATCCTGGCGCCAACTGCCACAGTGTACCTTACAGGAGAGGTCCGTATCAGAAAGGATGTTAAGAATAAAATATTAATGTTGGATGCACCAGGCTATGGAAAAATTGCCAGAGGGACTGCTGGTCAAGTTTGAGTATTTTGCCCGCTAGAGCCCATGCTTATGCCAGAAGGGTAATGGTCCAAGTTCATAATGTGTCTGAAAGAGACATTCGATAAACAGAGGTGCATCCTGGCTAATATGCATTGTGCAGACACTGCAGTGCTACCCAGCAGCAAGAGTTCAAGGAAGAATGACAGAGTAACACCTGACTTGTTTGATTTAGTGACTCCGCTGCCAGCTGAATGGAAAGTGAAGATCAGTGAGAAGCTTGCCCAGAGAGACCAGTGTTTTCTTTAAAGGAATGGGATGTAGGATCGCGTGCAAGGAGTTGAGCACAATATCCGGCTGCATGACGAAAGACCATTTCGTGAGAGGTCTCGACGCCTGGCACCTGCTGACATAGATGATGTGAGACATCTGCAAGAGATGTTAGTTGCTGGTGTAATACAAGAATCCAGAAGCCCTTAGCTTCCCCATTGTGGTAGTGAGGAAAGAATGGAACAGTAAGGATGTGTGTGATTATCGACCTTTAAAACAGTGGGACTATCCCAGATCAGTACAATGCCCACAGCATTCAGGATGCTTGGACCTCTAAGCAGGGCAAGAGTGGTTCTCTGTGCTGGATCTCCGCAGTGGGTACTATCAGATCCCGATGGCCCCAGAGGACCGTGTGTTGACAGCCTTATCTGTCCGGGCTACTTTGCGACCATGAGGATGCCCTCGATTTCAGGTGCCCCAGCCACTTTTCAACGATTGATGGAGCGTGCAGTGGGGACATGAACTACAGAGTGCCTGGTATACCTAGATGATGTTATTGTGTTTGGCAGCTCACTGGAGGAACATGAGAGCAGATTATTTAAGGTATTGGACCGACTGGAGGACTTTGGCCTTAAACTGTCCATTGATAAGTGTCAATTTTTTCAAACATCAGTAAAGTATATGGGACACATATCCACCGAGGAATAGAGACTGACCCAAGTAAAGTTGAGGCCTTGACCACCTGGCCATTGCAGCCCAAAAATCTAAAAGAACTGCAAAGATTCCTGGATTCTGTGGTTATTATCGTATGCCATCAAGGACTATTCAAGAGTGATCCCCTTTACTTAACCTTACTCAAGGGTATCCCCAACCCACAAAAATACCAAAAGTCAGCGTCCTCAAGACTGAAAGAGTGTATTTTCATCCGGAAAGTGAAGTATTTGGGGCCCGCTGGACTCCTGATTGTGAGACTGTTTTCATGAGATCTTCATATCAACTTACCCATGCTCCAGTGCTGGCCTATGCCGATCCAAGAAAACCTTACGTCCTGCACATACTGATGCTAGCTTGCAAGGGTTGGGGCTGTGTTGTACCAAGAGCACGAATGGCCTGAGACCAGTGGCCTTGCCAGTAGAAGCCTGACCCCATCCAAAGAACTATCCTGTACATAAGTTAGAGTTCCTAGCTTTGAAGTGGGCTATTGTTGACCAATTCCATGAGTACTTGTAGGGGCTAAAATACTAGTAAAACTGACAATAATCCTTTGACCTATGTGCAGACCTCAGCTAAGTTGGATGCCACTGGCCATGGGTGGCTTTCTGCATTATCTACATATGACTATGTCTCGGAAATCGAGCAGGTCTGAACCACATAGATGCTGATGCTCTCTCCCCGAGGCCTGTTCCCCAGAATGATTGGGTCCGATTGGCAGAACCTGACATTCGGGCACTCTGCCGGAAGTTTGACAGGGAGGACAAATGTCCACGGACGCAGTGGACTGCATGGTGGACTGCTTGGGAGCCTCTGAGAATTGCATACCTGCTGCTTATTGCCACTTTTCTGCACAGACATTGGTGCACTGCCTCAGCTGGACAATGACAGTATATTCGGGCGGCTCAACTTCCGCCGATCCCATGATCAAAGCAGCTTTAGAAGCCCTCTATGCAGGAAAAGATGTGTCCAAATTACTCCACTGATTTGAGAACTGCACTGTTGTTATACAAAGAAGGTCCTAAGTTGAAACTGATCAATAAACTGTTATACAGAGAAACAGTAGACAGAGGGGACAAGTAGACAAACAACAACTAAGTGCTGCCCACTGCTTTCTCGAGACTCAGTACTGAGGTCCTTGCACAACCACATGGGGCACCTTGGTATAGACAGAACACTTGACTTGGTGAGATCCAGATTCTATTGGCCTAAGATGGGGCTGATGGGAGCAACACATTCGAACTTTTGTAGTCGCTGCATTACAGAGGAAAGCTTTGCCCCAGAGGGCTGCCCCTCCTTGTTAACATCACCACCAGTGCACCCATGGAGCTGGTCTGTATTGATTTTCTAAGTTTGAGTCAGGATCAAAGAAATATCAGTAATGTGCTGGTGGTCACTGACCATTTCACGAGATATGCCCAAGCTTTCCCCACCAAAGACCAGAAAGCATCCACTGTGGCCAAAGTACTTGTAGAAAACTTTTTTTGTTCACTATGGGGCTCCACAAAGAATCCATTCTGATCAAGGGAGAGACTTTGAGAGTCGCCTGATCAAAGAGATGCTTCTGTGGGGAGTATGAAGTCCAGAACCACCTCACACACCCCAGGGGACCCACAGCCTGAATGCTTCAACCGCGACTTTGCTAGATATGCTAGCAACTTCTGCACCCAAAGGACAAGCCTAGATGGAGCTAACATAAATTAGCACCCTGGTACATGCTTATAACTGCACCAAAAGTGATGCCACTGGATTCTCCCCCACCGCCTGATGTTTGGAAGAGAAGCTCGACTACCAGTAGATGTGTTTTGGGGTCTCTCCTGATGGGGTTCAAGCTGACAAACTATTTACAGTATGTGCAAAAGTTAAAGGCCCAGCTAACTCATGCGTACCAACTGGCTCAAACCATGGCTGCCAAAGAAATCTGGCCAACAAAGAAAGGTATGATAAAAGGTGAAAGCACAGGAACTCCAGGAGGGAGATCGGGTATTGCTAAGAAATCTGGGATTGCATGCAAGCACAAGATTGCTGACAGATAGGCACCATCTCCCTCACATTGTAGTGGGCAAACTAGATGATCTGCCAGTGTACAAAGTAAGGCCTGAGAATAATTCAAAAGATGTAAAAACAATGCATAGAAATCATTTACTGCCCATTGGACAAATCTTAATTGAGTCTGAGCCCCAGAAGATGCCCCTCTGGACCAGTGACTAGAGCTGCTGCTAAGAAAAAGATCAAGAAAGTCTGCACCTACATTGAGCTAAAGTTAAAGTGTTCCCTCCACAAGTCCCAGTTGAGCATGACTGTCAGTCCATATCGGAAGAAAGTGAGAGTGACTTTGAATACTATCCTTCTTACTTAACTGAGTCAATTGTTTCGGGGCAATCCCCTAGTCAATACTGGAGACAAAGCTGGGCCTTCTGGACTGTTTAAGCCCCAGCTTCATCCCTGGAGCCAATGCTCCCAGAAAGTGAAGTGCAAAGCATCAGATCAGATGAAATGGAATCATTGTGCATGGTTGAACTGTTTGAGCTTTCAGGGAGGAAAATGATAGATTGGGGCAGACTGGTGATACACCCGGAACAAGAAGAGATATTTTGAGTGCCCTGACAGTCCACTGCCAGTGTCCGAAGCTCTCCATGCGAGCCAAATGTTGTGGACTCAGAAACTGTAACTCCTGGAGCTGAAAGTGCCCTAAGTTCAGCCTCTCTACCCCCATGGAGACCCCTGACAAGTGTGGACAATGCTGAAAATGAGGCTCAGAGTGCAGAGACTGTAACAGTTCCCCTAGAAAGACTGGTCGAGCTGTAAAGCCTGTGGTGCACCTCAGTTATGATTCCCTTGGGAGGCCTGTGGATTTGCCTCTCAATGTTGTCCATAAAGGAGTGTATGTGTCCCTGAGCTCATTGCCCAAACTGAGCTGGCCAGTGCTAACTCAAGTTACTTGTGTTGCCTTCTAAGTATGGTGTCCTTGCTCTGCGTCAGCCCCAAAGGTAACTGTTGATAGGAAGGCCCCCTCTCTTCGGGTTTTCATGTACAGAGGTAATAACGAGTTGTAATGTTACAATGTGATGTAATACTGTGTAAAGTGACGACTGCAATGTTTCAGAAATGTGTTCTTGGTAAAATGATATATTGACTGATGATTACATATGCGAGCCTAATGCAAATGTATATGGTTGCAGTTGAAACTTATGGGGTACTTGCTTGGACGGACGCCAAGCTTTCCCAGGCTCAGGAAGGGTGTAACCCCCTGCAAATGGGGGTTCCCAAAAAGACTTCCAGGAGCTTGCTTGAATGCTCCAAGCCTGAATGGTGTTTGGCATTTTAAGCCATTTATCAGTGAGTGTTTTTAGAGCCTCTGGTACTGTCTCTTTAAGAGCTGTCTGCTTGCAGACATAATTAGTTGTATGGGGGACTGTGTGCTTCTCTGAGTACCACTTGAGCTGCTGCCAATTCACTTCCATTTTTGCAGTCACTAGAGTGCAAAGGAACCTATCTGAAAGATGTAACTGTTTGCCAGAAATTATTTAGAGTAATAATGAAATTACAGTTTGTCTAACCTGCTTCTTTTGCAGTCAGAACTGTGTCTGCTAGTTCCCCATTCTAGTTTTGAACTGCTGAACTGGACCAATCAGTGTGGGGTAAGCTAGCTCTAAAATGGTGCCTTAGACTAATCAGAACTTGGACTCATAATCTGAGCCAGCCACAAGAGGATTGTATGGGCAGTGACTCTGGGAGATGTAGTTTAGACTTCAGTGTCTTTTGGACCAACAGCAGCAGTCTATTGTGAGTGACAGCCAATCCATCAAGAACTGGGAGGAACTCAAAGGAAGTGCCAGTTTTGTCGGTTGGAGCTTGAGTTGAGCTTTGGCAGTGAAGAAGGAAGGAGCCCTGTGCTTTTTCTTCAGTGTGCAGTTTTAGTCAAAAAAACAGTGTGAGGGCACAGAGTTCCGGTCTGCAGCTTGTGTAACAGCTTGTTAGGACTGAATCCGGTCCTGTGAAAAGAATCAAAGGATCTCTGAAGAGTAGAAACCAGGCTCACCCTGTAGAAGACTGGAGGAATTGCTGAAAATTGCACTCTGTCTGTCAGGAACTGAATCTGCTGTGTGTTCTCCGGGTATTGTGCAGTAGTGCGATCGGGATACAGATGCAGCCTGCCTGGTATAGTGCTTTTTATATGGATGTGTGAAGAGGTTTGTGTACCTCAGTGAGCCCTGCTGACATTGAAGGACCCTATTCTTATTTGGAGGTCGTGAGTACTAATTCAGGGTTGCTCCTGTTGAATTGCCACATTAAATCCAAAATGGAATTACTGTACTGCTGACTGTTTAATTCTCCTTTTCTCTGTGTGAAAGGGCCCCTACCAGCTGCCACGGTTTGGACTAGTCACTAGGGCTTGGGTACCCAGGGACAGTAACTGGATAGGATGGCCTGTGCACAGAGCCATAGGTAGATTATTAGAGTGATAAGCTAATTAACCTGATTTCCCTGTCCTTGTTATATCCCCAAATAAATCAGAGCTGCTTGTTTCAGCAAAGTTATACTGCCTGAGGTATTTGTCTACATTAAAGTACTGTACTGTGATTGTTGCACTGTATCTCATTTCTGAGGAGGTCCAGTGCGAGAACCAAGACCTGGGGGTGAGTGTATACTGTGAAGGTAATTCTGATGATAATTTGTGTGGGCCACTAGTGGGAAGAAAAGGGGTTGCAGTGTCCCAGAGGGCTGTGACCAAGTTAGTTTAACTATTGCAAACCCTGACCTCTGGGTGGAGGCACCCGCCATTGGATCCAGGCCCCTCAACCTGTTAGTGGCAAATCAGGCAGGGGTAGTAGCCCCTGGGATAGCGCCATCTAGGGGTTACATGTGTGTTCCATAAAATATGCATACCACACTCCAGTGTGATTGTCAAAATGACTTGACTACTGTCGAACACTCTTATGATTGGGACGCCCTGCTCACTGTCACTCTTTCTTCCTCTCTCTCTCATCTAGCACCATGGCATGATTTGCACTGTTGCTGTTTCTCTCTGTCAGTTCCTCACGCTGGTCGTGCCCCTCTCTCTCTCTCTCTCTGTCATATTCTCACTGTCACTCCCAGCTCCTGTGTCCCTGGAACCTCACCTGCAGCCAAACCAAGTTGCCTGAATATGTCAAATTTCTTGTCAGTCGCTGCAGCTCTGTCCCGAGGAGCTGACACACAGCGAAACTCAGCATGTCACACAGAGTGCTCTCTACTCCTTGATTTGTGTCTCTTTCCTTCTCTCGGTCTGTACCGTGACAACAGCTAGACACTGAAGAGAGAGAGACAGAGGACACTGTAGGACTGTTAAATGCTGTTTCACTCTTGCTATCAGTGTGTGTGTGTGTGTGTCTTTCTCTCTGCCTCGCTATCACAAGAGGGATCGGTGCGGGTGATCAGCGATACAGCAAATGTCAAGGATGAAAGACAGGATGTGCTGAGGAGGGCTCACTGCGGCTGGTCAGCAACATGGACAAACTGCAGAGCACTGTTAAAGTATCTGACTATAATCTGATTCTTTTATTTCTAGATCTGAACAGGATTA
Organism: Neoceratodus forsteri; assembly: GCA_016271365.2. Lineage (NCBI taxonomy): Eukaryota > Metazoa > Chordata > Ceratodontiformes > Ceratodontidae > Neoceratodus > Neoceratodus forsteri. The sequence continues at coordinate 341,232,201 of CM057449.1, forward strand.
TCCACAGAAATTTTCCACTCAGTGCAGTACCTCTGAGTATGCAGAGGACAACTGCTGCGGGGACAGTAGAGAACAACATGGGCACAGCATGTCACCAGGGAGTGACAGCAGGTCTCTCACAGATCATATAGTTACTGAGAACTCTGAGCCACTCTCACTATGTGCTGACAGAAGGGGATACTGTGGCTTGTGCCGGGGGAAGGGGATTGCTGCACAGAGGACACTACACTGTATCTCTTCGGGCTACAGGTTGGGAACAAGAAAAGCCGTATAACATGAGGTACTAAAAACTGACTCACTTCAGTGGTACAACAGCATTAGGTTCGACCTGCAGGGGGAATGCTTCAGTGACTACCTTTCTGTTTTCAGTTTTCCCCACAACAACAAGAGCCATCCTGCTCAGGGACTTTCCTTTAGGGACGCTTAGCAACAACTGTGCATATATCAGGGATTAATCAACAGTCACCTGATGCTGTTCTACGAATAACAGGAGTGCATTTCAGCACCCAATATTATAAATGCAATTAAGATTCTGTATTTTATGAGATCACGCTTGAATTGCTGGTTTTATCACAATCCCTTAAGCATGAATGTTAAATCAGTTGAGTTTAATTATACTATTACTTTGGCTGACTGGGTGGCTCCAAGTGCAATCAAATTTGCGATCTCTAAAGCTCCACATGAATTGGGTCTTTACTGATATATTGAAATGCACGCGATTGTACATGTTTTTATTAATTGAGTAGTGTATTAAATATAAGTATTGTTTTGTTCGTTACTCTTGGAAAAGTCCCAATTTGTGCGAAACGTTGAGTCACGTATTCCGTTGCCTCTGCTATGTGAAGTTGACTAGCAAATGTTGTAGTATTTTGCTATTATTACAAGGGTGTTTTTCCTGCAGTTTTTGTGAGCAAGGGCTCTTCCTTCTTTGATTAGTGTCTCTATCAGTTTACCTACAATGGAGGTAAGACTGATGGGCCTGTAATTTCCTGTCCCCTCCCTGATGCAATGGCACCACTTCCACTATCCTCCACTCTCTTGGAACCACCGCTGAATATTGTGAGCTATTGAATAGACCTGTCAGCAGTTCAGTCACTTCTGATGCCAATTCCCTGAGCACCCTTGGGTATATTCCATCTGGCTGTGGAGCCTTATCTGTTTTCAGGGCTTTCATCCCTTTTCTAACCATTTCTCCTGTACTTCTCATCTGCCCCATTGCTTGATTCCTCCTTGCAGCAGCCTTTATGTTGCTTTCCAACAGAGGCCAGCTGCCCTTCACTATGAATACTGAACAGAAGCTGTCATTTAAAATGGTTGCCTTCTGCTTATCCTCCTCTACTATCCTGCTCCACTTCATCAGCCTGTTACCCCTCGCATCTTTCTTTTTCTCAGAGTACCTGAAGAACTGTTTTTCTCCTCCCTTGACATATCCGCAAAATGCAAGTTTGTTTCTGCTTTTACTTCCTTACTACCTTCTTCGACTTCCTTCATCTTCGCCTGGCATTTGCTCCATTCCTCATCTAAAGGAACCCTTTGATTGGTTGGCAGATTCATGCTCTTTTCTTCTGCTGCCTACACTTCCCAGAAGTCTTAGTATTGGCCTCACTGTTGCCCACTTTCCTTTTGTTGAATGTGGCTGATAACATGAAGCTCTGGTTGGCCGCCTATAGGATTCTGGGCTTAGGTTTGACCCCTGGCCTCTTCCCACTGTCCTGTGGGGCCAGACAGTAAACAGCATGGTGACACCCATGGCCTTTGGGCATGTTCTTATTTATAAACATCCTTTATCACAGTTTCTGGTCATTTCCATGGTGTCTTTGGCACCCAGCACAAGCATGTGGCCCTTTGAGGTGTCGAGCTCCCTTTTTGAATGTCAGGAATGGGCAAATGTAAGGGAAAGCATCCATTAGTATTTTGTGCACTCCACTCCTGTTGGTGGCTTTCTTTATGGCTCCATACTTTGCTCCCTTCCAAGGGTGCCAACCATAGCAGTGGAGCTTGCTGTGCTGAAGAAAGAAGTTGCAACTAGTGGTCCCAAGTGTCCTGCAAGCAGTAGCCCTCCAACTACCTGGTCAGGGAGCAAATTTAAGCTCCTCAGTTGGGAGAGGGTTTATAATAGTGTTACAACTTATCAAAGGAAAGCTAAAGTTAACATTTACAAAAAAAATATGTTGTACCAAGTGTTTTAATTTGTAGGTGCACTCCTAATAAGTCCTTCCCTTTGTTTCCTGAAATGAGTTTTTTCTAAATTTGCTTGCTGGTTTTATGGCCCCTGGGGATCTCCATCTTCACATTTTTTTTGTGGCTCTTCTCATTCCGACAATGCCTCCTGTCCCATGTGATGCTTCCAGGATCCTTAATTTAACATGTTTCTTGGGGGGGTCTAGTTTATAGTAATAGAGTTGTGATTTTAAGCAACTCTCCTTGTCCTCAGAGCTGTAATGAAGGGTACATTTACAGACGGCAAATGCCTGAGGGATAATTGAGTGGGTTACTCTGTAAGGAAACAGCTAGAGTCTTCCCTAATTACAGCATTTATGGCGCTGGGTGATTTGTATGCTTTTTTAATGGTTGTGTTGAGTTTGATGAAACAAAAAGCTTTAAAAATAAAACATTCCTTTCTACTGGCTAGGCCTAGACACATAACCTAGAAAACAGAAAGTTTGAATTAGACAACATTAATTAGTTGAAGCCAGACTATCAGGCTCCTAACAGTAGATTGCTGCTGTTGCAGTTGTCACTCTCATAATCAGTGGTCCTACTGTAGACGCATAACTGTCACATTGGACAGGAGGCATTGGAGGAACAAGTAGAGCCATAAACACTGCAGAGATGGAGATCCCTAGGGCCCTTAAAAGCAGCAAGCAAATTTAGAAAAAAACTAATTCCAGCAAAGGGAAAGGCTTACTTGGAGTACACCGACAAATCACAGCACTTTTTTTTCTTTTTTTTGTAAATTTTGACTTTAGCATCCCTTTAAGGCCAGGTGGGTAATGATAATTGTTTTGGGTTATCAGAGCACTACTATTTCTGCCTTTCATTTGTTGTGTTACTGTATACCCCACATCTGAATATTTGGTAAAGAAAAAGGAAACTATCCAATAAATGCCTTTTACTTTACGCTGCCTAATGGAATAGAATTTGGTTGTATAGCACCATTCATGCACAGTGTATATCACAATGCACTTTCTAACAACATGGATACAGTTCACTGTCCACACTCTGACAGTTCTGTAGAAAGCAGCTGAGTCATTGAAAGTCTTCTTGCAAAGCTCCTTCTCCCATGCAGGTTGTATGTCTTCTGGAGCCACCCCATGATGTCATATCTTTCCTTCCAAGGGACAGTTGTCCTCGCAGTTTTGTAGCATTGAAGGATTTTTGAGTTTAAATAGCTTTTTTTCAGGTGAATCTTCGACAGTTTGCATCTGTGTTCAGCATTAAAGTTGTCTCCTGGATCTTCCAGCTCTGCCTTGTGATCGACGATGGAGAGCAAGAAACTTGGTTTCAGATTTTGCAGTCTGTGTAAGCGAAAAATGTTGGCCACTGATCTGCATGGTTACTGTTTAGTCTGCCTCAGTGATCAACACAACATCAGAGGTTGCAGTTTTCACCGGACCATGTTAATAGTGTTCATTGAAGACTGGAGGGCTTGAATGGCCCTTAGTTCACCAAAAGACTGCTAAAAGGCCTTTGTGGCTGCCGGGTCAGCTGCTCGGCTTGAGATCATGGACCAAGTGGTGGCAGCAGCTGTGGTGAGTTTCTTTTCTCTCTTGATGTTGTTACTGATTGAGGCCGTTATCGGAGGTATATTGTCTGACAGGTTCAGAAAATGGAGAGAGCCCATCTCATTGCAGCAAAAAGCACAAAAAGCTGCACATCACAGGTCTTGGGATTGGGAAAGATCACGCTGTTGCCACTTCTTTAGTTCCCCCAGCTGCTTGGCTTTGGTCAAGCTCCCTGTGGTCAATGGCCTGGTCAAAGTCTCCATAGTAACTCCATCAGGCTTGCCAACCTCGACGCTGGTTGAACAGGCAGTCAAGATTTTTCTTGAGTTTGTTGACTGGCCGCCAGAGGAGATAATTGAGACCCCGGTGCTCTCGATTCTCACTCACAAGAATGAGGCCCAGTTGGCATCCTTGGCTGACTTGCCTTGAGAGCAGCCTCCACCAATGGTCATGGCTCCGAAGCTGTTCATGCTTAATGTGCCAAGGCAAGTGGTTTATACTAACCCACTGGAGTACCCCAGTTGATGTTGACCCTTTGGTTGACTGTCACGGTTGAGGTAGAGGTGTCTGTTCGAGCTCTTGATCCCACTTGACCAGGAGGTTGTTGCCATCAACACTTCTTTACCACCTCAGATGAGGAGAGGCATCAAGGAAAGATACATTGACACAATGAGGAGCTCCTCTGTCAATGTTGGACCATTGCTGGAAGAAGTAGGGATCTGCCTCCTGGACCTTCAATCCCTTGGTCTTTGCTGGCCATTTCCGCATCAGTCCAAATCAGCCAGCAGTCTCCTATGTCTGCATCTCCTCCACTGTTAGTGGAACTACCTCCACCATAGCCCTTGTTCGAGACCCTGACCAAGGAGTCTCACTCCATTGCCAGCTTTCCATAGAGATCACACATGATGAGGGTACCAGGGTGGACCATAGTGAAAAATGGTCAAGGACTGCCTTTGAGGAATCCTCTGACTCCAAAGGTGAGTCATTGATGGCCTCTACCAGGACTCATACCTTTGACTAGGAACTGGCTGTGACGGGGAGCTCCTGCCACTCTTGAGGTCCGACCTTTCCTTAAATCTGTTGCAATAGTTCTTCTATTTCTTAGTCTATTCTATCATTTAAAATTTCTAGTCCATAAGATTGGCCATCTATGGGCACCCTCCCTTCCCTTTCTTGACTATGCTATAGTGTCCTCTTTAATTTTTCTTTTCCCTCTCAGGTCCTCGTACAGGGATTATTGTGGTGACCTCTAAGTGTATGTAAAAGAGGTTGTGTTTATTGTTGTTGGATTTAGTATGTAATAGCACTATGTCATAAAATACTTTGATGTATATACCTTATGTTTATGAAACCTGTAAATGTTGAAAATACCATGGCACTAGGTGTTTTTGATAATGGTAAAAAGTACTAGGTGACTATTACAGAAATTGTTAGTTGTGCTGTTTAAAATGCATATAAATTGCTGTAAATTGTAGAAGTCTAAATGTCGTGATTTGCATATATTCCATGATGCTTTGCATTATGGAAGTATGCATGATGTATTTCTTTGAAACTTGATTTGTTACCAGTGCCCTTTGAGGTAACCTTTCTTTCAGTGATTCTGCATTGATATTCTTTGTCTATAGCTTGCTTTGTTTTTTTTTTTTCTTTTTGGGCCCCCACTACCCAAGCAAACAGGTCCTGCATCGAGGTGGAAGTTGCATCTCAACTTGTAAGTTAGATCAGAGATCAGTGTCAGTAGGTGCTGGCTAAGTATAGAGGAAGGACATACATAGTCTGTTGCTGCAAACTGATGTACCAAAGAAGGAATATGGCATTGCAGAAGCTTATTTTCTGTATTTTGAATAAACATCACACAGAGATTGTGTGTTGAACCTGAAGTTCAGTGTCTGGTCCACCTGTTATCCCACAAACCCCTCCACACTGGTCGAACAGCTGACCACCAACCACGGGCCAGAGTCATTTGGAGCTCTGGTCTGACTTATGTCAGAGTCCATGATGGTCCCTTAGAGCCAGTTCAGAAATGGGTTAAATACTCATTTACTGACCTACTGGATAGGACAGTTTCCCAGGGGCTGTCTTTCCATGACTGAGGCCATTTTGGGGTGTTTTGCAGCTAGTAGTTGCCCATCTTTTCTATACTGATTACTGTGTAGCTGTTGATTTACTACATCAACATTCATTTGGATATGTTTCAGCCTCTGGAATTTATTTATGCAACCGTACACTTGCCTGAGTGCCAGCAATTTTTGGACTTGAAATTTTGGGACCAGTCCTGAATCTTTGACAGCATCCTGCTCGGCACCATCTGCCCACATAATCCACAGGTATGCAGTCCCAATGGGCTCCCTTTCTGGGTTTTGGATTTTGCCTTCCATAAATCAGGAGGCTGAGGGTACATGGACAAACTTTCAGATTAGAGTCCTAGAAGATTGACAACGTGGCTAAAAATGTGTATGCTACAGCGTTACTAGGTCTCCATCAGGCTAGTTATACCGTTGTGATAGCAAATTTTGGCCATCGCCTGTTTAAGGTGTTAAGGAAATTTCTCCCCCTTCTTCCAGGTGATAAACAGCTTCCAGTTAAAATGATCAGAGACCAGTGTCAATCACTAGCTGAACACCAGATCCAAATGGCTTTGGTTATGGGCAACTCCTGTGCCTATGCCATTCTGTGTCCATCACCATGCGTTGCATGGTCTGACTGAAGCTCTTCTTCACAGTGGACACCCAGCACAAGTTGGCCGAAGTCCCCTTCTTGAGCGCCGACCTCTTTGGACGTTGAGTGGAAGGACATCTTATGTGCACTGAGAAGTCCATTGCCATCCTTGATTCTGTGGCTTTGTCCAAAAAAAAACAGGCACAAAAAGCCTAAGAAGAAGGCCTTTCAGTTTTGTTCCTTTGAGCCACAACAACCTCAGTTGCAGCCCTAGTAGGGGCTGTTTCAGCTCCGGCATCCAAAACCTAAATTCAGTGGCCTGGGGCAAAAACGGTATGGGGAGGGTCAGAAATTGTGGTGACCCACAGCCCCTGTGGCCGGAGCTCCCTCCAAGGCTATGTAGTGATGGGTTTTGGGGTGTTGTCTGTGTTCCAGCTCTCAGTCATGAGTTTGTTGTTCCACTTCTTGCTACAGTGGTCCACCATTAGTTCAGACAAGTGGATTCTAGGACCGGTGGCCCGATGATTGCCTCTAGATTTCAAGGCTCTCCCACTGTACTGACTCAGAGCTCTTCAGAAGTTCAGGGTGTCATAGGACACATCCATACTATAAGCTGACATCGATCAACTCCTGGAGCATGGACTGATAGCCCATGTTCCAAACACCCTGGCCACTCAGAGATATGTGTCCAGTTGCTTTCTGGCTCTAAAACTGCATGGGGGCTAGTGCTTCATACTGGATCTGCACGATCTGAACTATTCATGCAGAAACACAAGTTCCAGATGGTCACTCTGAGTCAGATCATTACATCTGTAGAACAGGGCATGTGATTCTGTTCCCTGAACCTCCAGGTTATGTTCTTGCACAGCCAGTCTGTCCATCCTATTGCTAGTACCTTCAGTTCCATACAGTGGGGATTTTGTACCAGTTCCAGGTCATGCCCTTTGGCCTCTCTTCTGCGCCTAGGGCCTTCACCAGGTGTATGTCAGTAGTGTCTGCCATCCTGCGGTGCAAGGGTGTCAGGGTGTAACCCTACATGGACACTGACTTATTGCCAGGTCATCCAAAGAGGCTGTGGGGAGGTCCAGGGATCTGGACCTTCAGACCTGTCAGTATTTGGTCATTCTGGCCAAATCAGAGCTGGTCCCCTCACAGGTGATCAAGTTCATTGAAGCAGACACAGACTCCCTGTGGGCCAAGGCCTTCCTCCTTGCTGACCGGGCATCAGACCTTACCTCCTTAGCCTGATCATTTTAGCTTGGGTGCCTGCACCCTTCCCAGGACTGTGTGTTGCTGCAGGGGTACATGGCATCCTCCACGGGTGTGATCCGTTTTGCTCACTACAGGATTCATCACCTGTAGTGAGAGTTATGGTGACAATGGTCTCAGCGTCTTTGTCACTTGGACCAGCCGATCATAGCAACCCAGCCAGTGTGGCATGCCATCCAATGGTGGCTAAACCCACAACATTTGGAGGCAGGAATCCTGTTTGTCGACCCATAACTGTCCGTCACAGTTGAGACGGATGTGCCTCTGGAAGGGTGGGGAGTGCACCTGGGAGACCAGAGCCAATGGGTTCTGGTTACCCCAGGAGTTATGATATCATATCTGCCTGCTGGACCTCTGTGCAGTGCATCTAGCTCTGATGGAATTCGCTCCATCGATCTAGGGCCAGGGCATTCAGGTCCAGACAGACAACACAACCTCCATGTTCTACCCTAAAAGGCAGGGTGAGACACACTCTCTTCCTTTTGTGTTGGGAGGCTCTTTGCAGCTGGACCCTCAGGCACAGCCTGGGTGCAGATTGGCTAGCGATTTTTATGTTGCGGGAGAAAACAGTCAGCTGGCAGACGCTCCCAGCCAGCTTGGAGAGACATCACACAAGTGGTCGATGCATCAGGAGGTGGTTGATTACCTGTTCTCCCAGTGTGGCACCACTCTGGTGCATCTGTTTGCCTCATTAGAGAACAGAAAACTGATACTGTTCTGTGTCCACTCCCAGAATCCAGGTCATGGTTAGGGATGCCTTCGCAAGGCCCTGGACCCCGGGTCTTCTGTACACCTCACCTTCTATCCCTTCCCCTTGGTCCACAAGGTCATGGTCGAGACCCGGAAGGGCAAGGCACAAATGATCCTCACAACAGTAGAATGTCCTGTGTCTGGACCTAAAATCCCTGCAGCTCTCTGTCTGGTTCCTGAGCAGCTAGAGTTCCAGGTTCTGGGCCTTTTGGAAGACCTTCTCCGTGTTGTGGAAGCATCCCTTTAAGTGGAAGAGGTTCTCGAGTTGGTGCCATGGTAAGGAGCTTGATCCCTTTACCTGCCTCATGTTGAACATCCTTGACTGCTGTGGTCCCTGTCTCAGTCGGTACAGTAAGTAACAACCTTTAAGGTGTGCCTGGCAGCCATCCATGCATACTGGTCTTGGGCTGGTATGCGGATAGTGGCCCAGGAGAAGGTGGTGGGGCACTTTTTCAAACCCTGGAGCTCTTATCACCTCCGATGCGTGGACCTCCTCCATGGGACCTACTGCTGATGTTGGCAGTGCTCATGGTAAAGCCGTGTGAGCCAATGCACAAATGTTAGATTTGTCCTGGAAGACCGCTTTCATGGAGGCCATCATGTCAGCCAGAAGGATCAGTGAGCTCCAGGTGCTCTCGGTGCAGTCTCTTAATCTGATCTTCCACAAGGGCAAGGTCATCCTTCAGTCCCACCTGAAGTTCTTCCTGAAAGTTATGTCAGAGTTTCATCTTAACCAGGTGATTAACTTGCTGGTATACTTTACTAACCCGATCTCAGAGCCTGACCGCCGGCTCCATACCCTAGACCGGCAAAGGGCATTCTATTATTATGAGAAGCTTATGGCTGAAAGTCAGTGTGAGGCTTGCCAGCTGTTTCTGACATACCCTGAAGCTGGACCTGGCAGACCAGCAGCAAAACTGGCAGTCGCTAAGTGGATTACATCCTATATTGACCTCTGCTGTAGGTTGGCTGATAGGGAGTCGCCCATGGGCAGTCAAAGGCAGTTCCTTTTGTTGTGTGCTGTGGTGCAAGGCCTAATGCAGTTGCTGATTAAAAAGGAATAGTTCAGTTATCCTCTGTGAATCTCCTTTATAAGTTTATGACATAATTGGTGACAGATGACACCTGTTACAGAGTTGGGACTTTTATGATGAAAACAAGGTGATATCTGTGTTTGGAAACATTGAAGTGTTTAATAGTGAGCTTAAACAGTTGGCGAAATATGATAAAAGACTTCAGTATTATTTACAAGGGAATAAAATTACTTGTACAAAGAAGGACTCAGTTGTGTTAAGTGTGGTGTGCAGTAAAACTCATTGACTTATTTGTATGATTTTGGGCAGTAAAACTTGTAGACTTATTTGTACGCTTGTGGCTTCTGAAAAACTGCATTGTAAAATGTGTGCTAAATTGGTAGTCATACTCACAGCACACTGTAATCCATGGCCCTCTGTAATTGTGGAATTAGGCAGCTTTAGCACCAGGTTTTGGCATGCAGGGGAATCTGTCAACATTTGTGGCAGAGCTCTGCCATTAGGCCTTTTAGGTACCTTGTGGGATAAAATACTCGAGTATAACTTAGTATTTTCTGTAGCATCACCTTTGTCAGCAAGAATGTGCCGGTTAGGGCTGAACAGGATCTGTGGCTTTGTTGATTTAGTCGATGCCACTTACAGTTTGCAGACCCCTGTGCCATCTTCGGAGTCTGTGCTGAGTGGTGGTTTGTTTATCCTGAGATGATCTCTGAGTTCGGTTCTGGGAGTGGTGTTTGTGAGGTACGGTGGCTCTTCAGCCCAAGAGGTATTCCTGGTCCAGGGATTCTCCCATTCGTGGGAGGAGCGAAGATAACCACTTTCCATAGGTGTGGAACTGTATTTCAGATCAGGACCAGAGTCCGCTCAGTGACTATTCCCCATTGTGGCACTGAGGGGCTGGGAGTGGAGTATCCCCAGCAGCAGACTTACAGTTGTGGTAAGGGGATGTTGACTGGGAGCTTGTGAGAATGAGACTGTGGCTTGGTGAGAGATAGTCTGTGGCCTTTGGATAGCAATCTCCCAGGCAGGGAAATTGACTGACCTCTTTGCTTTAGGAACTGCCCTTCCCCAGATTTTTGCAAGTGGGTGGTAAGCTAACCAGGCTGAATTAAAAGGGATCTATGAACATAAGGGCATTGCCTCCAACCCCAAAGTATCAGAAACCTTCTGTAGGCACTGTTCTGAATCGGTATACTGCTGGAATTGTTATGTGGGACTGTGCTGTTGCTCACCAGGTTTTCTGGACCTGTCTGATCCCATTTTTGGGGGGTTTTCTTATTTCGCCACTCAGTTATGAACTTGTCATGTGTTTTTGCTATATATTATGATATTTTATGGTTCTTTTTATTTATTGTGATATAATGTTGTATTCAGCTTTTTTAAGTTGCAGTAAATTACTAATACAGGTACCGTTATTATTATCAATTATACCCAAATTCAGAAGAATACAACCTAGGGCTTTAATGGGTTTAATACTAACATACTAAGTTGCCAGTAGAGTAGACCTAAAGGTCTGTTGAGTCTGCTTGAAAATCAGCACCTGGTCAGGACACCATTGCTGCCCTCCCTACCTCCCCTGTAAATCCCCCCCAACCCATCCCAACAGAGGTGCACCTCCAGATCTGGCATTTCTCAGTTTTACCTTCCCCTTATATCTGTCCTAGCCCCTCTTGAATCCCTCCACTGTATCCACAGCCACCATTTCCACAGGCAATGCGTTCCATGGGTCCACCACCCTCTCGGTAAAGTAGTGTCTCCTAGTCTCTCCCCCCCGAGCCTCCTGCCAACCAGCCTCATGGAATGCCCCCTGGTGGCCCCCTCCTCCCTCATCTGGAACACCCTATTAAGGCTGACTCTGTTCACCCCTTTTAGATATTTAAAGACCTTGATCATATCCCCTGTGTCCCTCCTCTCCTCCAGGGAGTACATGTTTAGCTCCTCAAATCTCTCCTCATAGGATCTCTCCCCCAGGCCCTGCATCATCCTGGTCACTCTCCTCCGGACTCTCTCTTCAGAAGCACAAAGTCCTTTTTTAAGTACAGGCATCCAAACTGCATGCAGTACTGTAGGTGCGGTCCAACCAGGCAGTTATACAGAGGGAGAAGCACCTCTCATTTCCTCGAGGTTATTCCCCTGGCAGTGCACCTGAGCATTTTATTTGCTTTAGCTACAGCCTTCCTACGCTGCTCAGAGTTATTCATTTTGGCATCCACTACCACCCCAAGACCCCCGAACCTGAAGTTTCTCCCCACCCAAAAAGTATTCATGATCTGGGTTTCTAAGCCCCAAGTGGAAAACCCTACACTTCTTGGCATTGAACCCCAATTTCCAAGTGCGTGACCACCTCTCCAGAGTCTCCAGGTCCCCTGTAGGGCTCTTCTACCCTCCTCACCATCCACCACTGCCCCCAGCTTCGAGTCATCAGCAAAGAGGTTTATCTCACTGCTGATACCATTTCTGATGTCCGAGATGTAAGTATTAAACAGGAGTGGCCCAACACCGACTATTGTGGGACCCGGCTAATGACCCTCCTTGGAAATGATACCTCCCCCCCGACCACCACCCTCTGGAATCGCCCAGTTAGCCTGTTGCCTATCCACCTCACCATCCCATTCTCTACCACCAATTCCCCTAACATGTCCAACAACCCTGGGTGTGGCACCCAGTCAGACGCCTTGCTGAAGTCTAGAAAGGGGACGTCCAGCACCTTCGTCACACAATCATAGAACTCCACAAGGTTAGTCTGACATGATCTGCCCTGAATGAAGCCATGTTGGTGATCATCAAGATGGCCCCATGTCTCCAGGACCTCCTCCAGCCTCTCTTTCAAGATGACCTCCATCATCTTGCCCACCACCGACGTCCGACTGACAGACTTGTAGTTACTCGGCTCCTCCCATGAGCCACTTTTGTGGATAGGCACAACATGTGCTATCCTCCAATCCTGAGGCACCCAACCCATCTGTAGGGAGAAGTTAAAAAGGTCCACCAGAGATGCAGCAAGGACATCTGCCATCTCCTTTAGCACCCTGGGATGAAGGCCATCCAGACCCAGTGCCTTATCTATTGTCAGGGACTTAAGGGCCTCCCTCACCCTACCAACGGGAATTTCAGTGTCAGAGAGCTCCCCCCTTCCTCATTCCTAGCCTGCCTCCTCCCTTTTGGTGATGTCCCTCCATCGTCTCTTGTGAAGACTGAGGCAAAGTATTCGTTGGGTACCTCCGCCTGGTCCGTGGTCTCCTTGGCCCACCCCCTCCCTGACCTCAGTCTGCTAGTCTGCCCCTTCTCTTTCCTTCTTTCCCTGATGTACCTAAAGAATTTTTTTCCCCCGTTTCTGATCCCCTGTGCTAGCATCTCCTCCATCCTTGCCTTGGCTGCTCTCACCATCCTGGTTACCTTTTTGACTAACCTATCATACCCCCTTGTCAACATCCCCTTGTGAGTGCTTGTATCTTCTATAAGCAGCTCTTTTCTCCCTCACCACCTCCTTGACCCCCCTGGCCCACCAGCTCAGCTTCCCGGCCCTACGAAACTTGCGTCGGACCTTTGTGCAGGCCTTGGTAGCTTCCAGGAGCCATCTTTTAATAATTTCCCACCTGCTCTCTGTATTCTTATCTGATCTCCTCCAAATGCCCCTTGAAAATCTCCTGCATACCCTTAAAGTCTGCTCCCCTAAAGTCAACCACCACCTTTTTAGTGTGACTTTCTCCTCCTTCAGATCCAGGGAGAACCAAACCATGGCATGATCGCTTCCGCCAATGGGTCCCCTACAACTAGGTTTCTAACCAGATCGCAGTCCGACAGGACCACAGGATGCTACCATCCCTTGTCTGGTCCATCACCGGTTGGGATAGGAAAGCATCCTGGAAGACGTCCAGCAAGCGCTGCTCCCCAGCCGATGAAGATGCCATAGTGCCCCAATCAACCCTTGGCATGTTAAGGTCCCCCAGCACCACAGTTTTACCCTCCCCCTGTCCACAGTGATCCCTTAGATTCATCACCAGGCCCTGCTTGAGTTCCACAGCCTGCAAGGGCGGCCTATAAACCACCCCGAGGCTGACCCTCTTACCTCCAGGGGCCTGCAAGGTAACCCATAAGGCATCTCAGTTTCCCTCTGCCCCTCCACTCTGCATATATCGATACCATTCCTAATGAGTGCCACTCCTCCTCCCCTGCCCACAGCCCTGTCCTTCCTGAACACAGTGTACCCTATCAGATTTAGGTCCTTATCATGCTGAGGAGTGGCCCACGTTTCAGTGACTGCCACCACATCCACATCCCCTTCAGTTAGCAGTGGAATTGCATAAGCAGTACAAGCGGCAGTGAACAGTGCTCTTGTTCTAAGAGCAGGGCCATCCTCTTTGCCTCTGAATGCAGTAAAGCAGGCCACAGGGCGAAATACATTGACAGGGTGTTTCAGATGCAGAAGCAGACATGATACAGAGTCCTTCCATTTTTAAGATTTTGTTTGTGGTATCTGCAGAAGGAGTGGGCATATTGCAGATGTTTATTTGTGTAAACAGAGAGGCTGACAACTTCAGAGGTATCTGAGACAAAAGATAAATAAACAGGGTGAAAAGACACACCACTGACAATACTATAGTGAATATGATGAGGCATTGCCATGTACAAATCTCTAACAGAAATGCACTGATCTAGCCGGCCTGGTGGTGTAGAGGGGTTGAGGCGCAGGCGTCTTACCTGGACCTGTGCTGCTGACTTGGGTTCGGGAATGGACTCAGGACGCCGGGAGATGGCAGGAGCGGGAGAGGATTGAGCGTCCGTAGGGTCTGCTCTCCTCTCCTGGGGCTGGGTTGGGGAGGCGTCAGTTGGCAGCGGCCTCTGTTGGAGACCGGGAGCACTGCATGACAGCACAGGAGGGACGCCCACACCAGAAAATGTGAAAATGCTCCATGTTACGCTGGATGACAGTTGCCTAGCTCTCCGAGGCTGTCAGTGCCCCTGAAGCCTTCCGCGTCAGCAGCACCTCGGGGCCAAGATGTTGCACTGGTCTGTGGCCCCCTGGCTGGTGCCTTCCCCCTCGGAGGAAGGGGACCCACCCGGCGAAGGGTTATGGCGGGTTACCCTGGGGTGGCTGCCATTTGAGAGCGGAGGCCCGGGGGACAGGACAGGTCGGAAGCAACATTGGCTCACCCGAAGGAGAGGCTAACATGGTTGCAAGCTGGGGAGAAAAGAAATGCACTGATTTGTTAATGTTGGCTTTTGTAATCTAATGGGTAGGAAGCACAGATGAAACTGGTTACCAGGGCCTCACAAGTGTAACAGAAGACACTTAGCAGGTTAAAGAGAAATAGTTGGACCTCTCAAATAAGAGAAACAGAAATAATACTGTGCATATATACATGTACTGTGTATGTATGTATATATTTTATATATGTATATTTATACAATACGTGTTTTGGGATAAATGACAGTATAAAAACTAATATCTCTCCTCCCCCCGTGAAGATAACATGTTATCTCAATGTTCCTATACGTCATACATATATCTTCACATTCCTATACGTCATCGCTACTGCAGTTACTAAAATTAGAACACCTTCCACCGTAACTCCTAAATGCCGATTTCAGCACTTTCAGAGAAACACTCAGACCCACCCTGTACATCCATGCTGACATACCTCTGTCAGACACTTCCCAAATGAAACGCCGTCAAAGAAAGAAAAGATTATAAGGGAGCGTCTTTTTACTTACTGAACGTCAAGTCCTCTGCTAAATACCCCATGCCCTCTTGAGCATCTGCAGACCTCACCTCACGACATCACACATTCTCGCATAGCAACAGTTGCTAACAGCCAAATACCTTCCTCCTCCATTCACAAAATTGCAACCACTGAATTCAACCAAACAAATTAACTGCCTAATTCAGCAACCTACACTTCTCACCATAACATTTACTGCAGACATTCCCTCTCGATCATTACCACTGGTTAACCTCACGATCGTGGAACTGAACTGAAACCAAAACTAAAAGTAATTTACCAGCACGAGACACAACCCACCTCTTTCACCATAGCTACCACACATTTCTCAGCTGTACAAATCAATATAATCCACGAGGACACTTCATCTCTCCATTCACGGGTAAGAAGAACCAGAAACAAAGCGCTGTCGCTACACTAACAGTCTCGTCCCTAGTAAAACGGCTGGAACTTCACAAGAAACCCGTCGGAAAGTGCACTCGCTCTCATTAATGTAAAACAGCAACCAAAAAAACGTAAAAAAATAAATACTCCAGTACAATTATGACATCTTAACTATGCAAAAGCATATTGCTGACACTTACTCAGACAATAGAAAACTTTCTGCAATAAAAAGCACTTTTTCAAAATAAATACTATCTGGTTCTATTTTTCTTTACATTACACTCACTACAACTTTAATAATTACACTTCTAACATACAAATAAACCCAAAACACGTATTGTATAAACAGAACATGACATGGCCTGACTGAAGATATCATATTTATCTTCACTCGAGGCCAGTGACATCAAGATATCTCACTGTTGGCTTACGCCCTCGTGAGATATCATGATATCACTGGCCTCTCGTGAAGATAAATATTCTCTTCAGTCAGGCCTGTCATATCTATGTATGTATGTATGTATATATATATATATATATATATAATTATAGTACCAGCGGTAGTGCTATGTTAGGTTGAGAGCCATTTCTATGTTAAACCCTAAATTTTGCACCTTAATAACTTTGCAACCAGTTGATGGATTTGCCAGAAATTTGGAATTTATGATCAAGAACCGTAGGCCTTGGGATCTGCCAAGTTTACATTGCTAGTCGGATATGCGGCTGCGGAGTTATTAAGTGTGATCTATCTTGCCGCATTCGCTTTTCTGGAATTCTATGGTCGCCTACAGGTGCGTGCGGTTTTCTTGACGACGGCCCGAAATCTCCAGGAGCGTGCGGCCAGGGTCCCGATGTGCCTTTCAAAGATTTGGTGAAAAATATTCAAACGGTTCAAAAGTTATTCAAAACAGTTTCCCATTATAAGTCAATGGGAAAAGTTAAAAAAAGTTCAACACTTTCGAATGCATTTTACTTCATAAATGGGCCTGTTACTTTCCACAATCGGCCATTTTGTTTTCAGTTAGTGATCATAAAATTGGTTGGCATTTAAATTTGGGACCCTCTCAACCTAATTTTTTGTATTCACCTAGTCGGGCCCTGAGGATGCTTGCCATTCTTTATTTTGTGGTAAAACACCCCAGAAATATGTTTTTCAAATTTCTGGAAAAAGTACTTTCGCAAATTACTTTCGTGCTCATGAAAGTGTCGCAAATTTTTGCGAAAGCTTTCGCAAATTGCGACAGTAGTTTTCTAGCCTGTGGGAAAATGACAGCAATTCTTTGGCACTGCGCTGCAAAAGAACCGTTGGGAGTTTTGAGCTGAAATTTGGAGGGAACGGAGCCGACATCTCACAGATGTGCCTTTCAGTGTTGTATTGAAAAAATATTACATGGCAGCAAAGTTACGGCACTCCAAAGTTGACATTTTCCATAGGATAACATTCGGGCCTAACGCATTACAGAAACCTTTGGATCCCTGCTGCAAAATAACGGTTTGGTCTTTTTCCTGAAATTTGGAGGAAGAAGCCAACAGCTCACAGATGTGCCTTTCAATGGTTTGGTGAAAAAATATTACAGGGAGACAAAGTTATGGTGCTCGAACTTCTTTTTTTCCATGGGATAACATTACAGTGTTCGCGGCGCATTTCAGGGCCCGTATCTCAGACAGTGCGAGATAGGAGTTTTCGGTCAGAAAAAGCTCTTCTTGGGGGCTTACACAAAACTAGCCAGGACAGTCATAAATCATCATGACTTTTTAAATTTTTTTTCACGTCCATACGGTTCCTGAGATATAACTTATTTAGTATTCCAAGTCCTCATTTTCTGCTCCTATACCCATTATTATGCATACATTCTTTGTACTCAATGTCTTTCTATTCAGCTTTTTGGGAAACCAGCCTGTGCGCGCTACATTATCATACCATTGCCCTTCCGCTGGCGGGTTCCATGCCTGTTTCACTACTGCTGACGTCCTGCGCCTACCATCGCTCGCTATCCTTTGCGTTTTCATTTGCGCTATGCTTTCTGTTACTTTTTTGCCATTTGTGTGTACCGTGACTGTTTCTCTTCTGTTTCACTTTGTGCCACCATGCCCATTGCCATTTCGATTTACAGGCACCATGTTACTATGTGACAAGACATCACGTGGCACACCGTTCCCGTCACCGCCATGTTCATTATCCTTTCTGTTCTCATTCGCGCCATGCTACCTTGTGTGCCACTGTTAGCACTTCTGTTTCATTGCTGTTCCTGTTACTATGCCACAAGACATCATATGTGGTGGAGTGTGGTTTTTGGGCCTCTGCTACTCCAGCTGCCGTGATATGTGCTGGGAGCTGGGCCCTAAGTGTGTGCGTATCCTTGCATTTCATTTGTGCTTGCTTTTCTGTTTTTTGCCATTTGTGTCTACAGTACTGTTTCTCTTTCTGTTTCACTTTGCATCACCATGCCCATTGACATTTCCATTTGCAGGCACCATGTTATTATGTGATAACACATCACGGGCAGACTGCTCCCGGCTTCACGCCACCTGCAGCTTACTCTTTCTGTTCTCATTCGCAGCTGTGTTACCATGTGTGCCACTGTTAGCATTTCTGTTTCATGAGCTGCTCCTGTTACTATGCCACAAGACATCATGTGGTGGGAGCGGGGCCCCACCGCTGCATTACATTCACTATTTCTCGTTACCATTCTCAAAAAGAAGGGAATTAGAGGCAAAAACCCGCTTAATGCATTAGTTAGGGTTGTTCCATAGCGATGTGCAGAAATTCGCTGTTAGGTTGAAAACCCTAACTCCAATTCACCCCCCCCCCAGCACCACACACACACAGACACACACACACACACACACACATTCAAGTATGGGGGAGGACCAAGTCAACACAACCAGTGACAGAAATAACAAACAATTGTCATAATGTACTACGAGACATCCCCACACCACCTGACCAGGTACTGCATGCTCAGTGAGATCAATAACAAAACTGAGGCCATGTACACCAAACGCGTACACATCCCTGATTGCAGCTGCACACAGCGTGCCACACTTAGTAGTTGCATGGCCTTACCTACCGATGCTCCACACTAGACCAGACCACATGTGGTGGGCGCCTGAGCAATAGAGTTCAGCAAAACCAAGGAGTTGTACAGGTATAATATCTCTGATTATAACAAGGGTTTGAGAAATGCAGCTTTCTAATTGACTGTAAACATTGTAACAGCCTTATGTTTACTTTTTATTAACATACTATGTAGAGCTAACCATATGATGAACATGGTTTAATGTTTAAAAACAATTTTATTATGATAGCAGTAAGCCACTCCCAGGTATTATGTTAATGGTCAATTTATCACTGTCTAGCGACATGTGGCACTCGGCTATGCCTCATTCAACATTAAACTTCACAGGGTGATTAACAGACCATTTAACATAACTGTTGGTCATGACTTATTGCTTAATTGTCTTTATGAGTAGATAGTCTCCTCTGCTAGGCACTGTAGCAGCTTTGTAACACAGTGTCTCACCCAGTTACACCATACACTGTCTAGTTACTGGAGAATGGCTGTGAATATGAACTCATGACGATGAACAGTGTAACTTGATCATTACAGTCATCGAAACGTTAGTGTGATTATGATCGACAGAGTCAGTGATAGAGAATAACCCCTGCTGTCCTAGTACACTTACCCCATTGTGAGTTAAATCAATACTAAAAGACATTCTGTTTATATCTACACCATACCTACTTGATTCCTGTTGTACCACAATTAATATAGTTATCACTTTGATAGCATCAGTGACAGTGTGGCAACCAAACACTAGGCATACAGCCTGAGTATGAAACAACTGTTAAAAAATTACACTGTGTCCATAAGTGGCATAGATCACTTCATTGCAACAATAGTAAATGTATTACTATTTGAATAAGTTAGTCATCACCGATGCAATGAGATTGTCTTTATCAGGTACAACATACTCAGTAAGTGCCTACAGGAAAATCTATCCATTATACATCTCCGATACAGGAACGTCATTGTTTGCTCACTAGTGCTATGATATTTAGAAGTTGCTTGGCCTGATCCATGCAATTACAATGTTTCTTACAAAGAATACTTACTGCATCTTTAGTATTGAAACACACTGAAGGTCTATGTATGTACATGAGCAGTACACCTTCATCAGTAAGAATGCATCTGATACTAGCAGTATGAATTTCAGAGCATTGAACAGGCAATGCTTTTCCATACGCTACATCAGCCTCTCTATCTTGAGTAAACCATTGCAGTAAATGTACTACTATGTAAATCACCTACTAAATGTAACACTACTTTTATCTTGAGCATGCTAGTGTCTTGTGGTTACTTTATGTACTCTCTTAATTAATGTATACCACTAGTGTTAAACCTTTTCACAATCTGTCATCATGCACCTTCAGCATTTATATTGATCTATGGCACAGTACCAGTTGTGGTGTGGAAAAGGGCATCGCAGGTAAGGCCATGCAACTACTAAGTGTGGTATGCGTGTGCAGTTGCAATCAGGATGTGTACGTTTGGTGTACATGGCCTCAGTTTTGCTGTTGATCTCCACTGAGCATGCAGTACCTGGTCAGTGGGTGGGATGTCTCGTGAGTACATTTAGACAATTGTTTGTTCTAGGGACATGGATATGTTGTTCATCCACACTCATTGGCAGGTATCCTTGCCGCTTTAAATTTTTGCCGAAGGTCTTCTGTTGCTCTTCCCACCCACCCGGTGGTATAACCTCCTCGCCCTTCATGACGCCAGATCTCCTTACCGCCAGCTCAGGTTCCTCCTTAACGCCCGCTTGTGACGGTTCCTATTCTCCGCGGATTTCAATAAATTTGGTAAAAAGACTTCAGTCTTCTATCTCTCATGCTGCGATGACAAACGACCTCGGATTTCGGAGCTCTGGCGCGGCAGAAGATGTCTTCGGACGATCCACTCCACGTGTGTCATTGTTAGGCCTTGTTACTCATTCTAGGCTTGTGATTGTGCTCATCTTTCTCGGCCTACGCCCCTCAAGACTGTATGTCTTATTGCAACTGGGGCCGCCCCGGAGAAGCGCTTCTCCGTGGAAGTCCAAGAGGCCTTGTTGGCGTGTTCCTGGCGGTGGGCCGGGGGATCAGTTCGAGCGGATGGTCGCCTCAAGAGAGGCGTGCTGGGTATCTCCTCGGCTGCATTTATCCCGCTTCTCTGGGCTTCCCACGGCTTTTGTTAGTTTTGGTCTGTCCCTTCCACTAAAGGAGAAGGGCTCGTGTCTGCTGGACCTTATTCTCGGTCCGTGCGGACAGGGGTGTCCTCCGTCACGCCTGGGAGCGGGAAAGGTCCTCTCTCTGGCCGCCACGGCCGGCTTCGGTCACTGCTCAAGCATTGGCCTCACGGTGTCCCCTGCTGTCAGTTGACCGACTTGATCGATGGTGTTGTGATTTTCTCGACCATTGACGGGTTGTCGCTTTAGTAGCCGAGATTCCTTCCCCGGTTCTCTGGAGGAGTGAGGATCTTGGGTCGGGATGCCTCCGTCCGAGCTCGGATGGACCATCCAGTCAAGGAGTGCTTGTTCCGCCGACCCTGCGACCGACTCGAAATTCGGGACTCGGTTCGACTCATGTCTAGCCGATCCTACTTGCCATAGGCGGTCTCGGTCTCGCACTGCTGGTGGCTGGCGTTGCCGTCTCGCCCTCCTCGGATGAGGGGAGGTTCAGCATAAATTACGCCGACGGTACGAGGACCTTATGTTGCAACAGCCCTCCTGGCCGGGAATAAGCCGACCCTGCCGCCTTCCCCGCCATTAAGTGGCTGTCACCGGAACGGCCGACAACCCCTCACTCATCCGAGGAGCCTATACCCAGGCCGAGAGTTCGTTGGCTAAACCAGCTGCTCCACCGATTCCCGTGGAACCTCCCGCCTCACAGCCACCACTGGGGCTCCGACCAAGGATCTCGGTCGGCTAAGGGTTCACCCCATCGGCTGTCAGTTACCTCACCCGCGACCCCACTGCAGGTGAAGGGTGGCTTCAGGCTAGAGGCAGCTCTTCGAGGATTCTTCCTCGAAATCAAGATGATTCCTCCTTTTTCCAAGCGACTGGACTGGAGAGTCTTCAGGAGGTCAGTCAATGGACGATAGCCCGTCGTCCTTCCTAGGACTGCTTCGCTCATCTCGGAGTCTACCGGATGGAGCTCGAACTCGCTTCCAAATCGGGCCAGGTATCCCTCACGGAGATTCTGGACCGAGGGATCTCGACGGAGGCCTTCCGTGGCCGAGGCCATAGTGGGTCCGGGCACTGGAGCTTTGGCAGCGCCTGCTTCCTGCTCCTGCGCCTCGGCCAGGATGGCCAGGAAGTGTGCGTTCCCACCGGGTTCCTTGTCCGTTGGAACACCCTCTGCTGGAGGGGTTGGTTATCGACAGCTGCCCGCCACTGCAACGCCTGGGATGTGGACAAACCTCCTGACACAAGGAGTCCAAGAAATTGACTATGTCGGGCTAAAAGTCTACGCCACTGCCCTCTCTCGGCCTTCGCCAGGCCAGTAGCCCGGCCGCCCTCATGGCACATTTTTCTCATGCCCTGTTGGCCCCTGGATGAGGTCATTCCTCATCTTCCCGCCGATCTGCAGACTACGGTTAAGCAGGTGCGGGACCAGGGCAGTGCCAAACAGCAGCTCCAGACTGCTTTGATATAGGGGACCATGTGCCAGATCGTGGCGGCCGCGGTGGCTATCGGCGGCGAGGGCTTGGCTGAGGATATCCACCTTTACTTGGATACCCAGCACAAGTTGGCTGATGCCCCTTTTAGGGACTGACCTTTTCGGCCCTGGGGTGGAAGGTCACCTGCAGAGGATCGAGAAGTCCAATGCCACCTTGACTCGGTCTCTTCCACTAGAAGGACAAAGGCCGCGAACCACAGCCTAAGCTCCTTCGTCTCTTCTGTGCCCCGCGCGCCTGCCCAGGCAACGCCAGGGCCAGCAGGCTCGGGCCTGGCATCCCAAACCCAAGCCGCCGCTTCTCTAACAGGAGGCAAGGAGGAAAGGGCTCAGAGGTCCCTCGGCGGTCCCTCCTCCAAGCCTGCCCAGTGATTTGCTGAGGGGTGTCGCCCCCATCCCCGCCACTCTACCCTGGTTCCCCGTGGGGACGGCGCCGCACTTCCGTTCGCCCTGGTCCGCTGTTACTACTGGACAGGTGGGTCTTGGAGGTGGTGGGAAGAGGCCTGCCTCTGGAATTCAACAGGCACCACCTTCAGAGCCGCCGCCTCGAGGGGCTTCGGGATCCCCTAGCTCACTGGCGGCCTGGCCGAGCCGACATCGCCTCCTCCTCCAGAAGGAGGTGGTAAGAGAGGTGGTGGACCCTCCTTCAGACCCAGGGTTTGTGTCCAGGTACTTCCTGGTTCCGAACGGACGGGGCTGGCGCCCATTCTGACCTACGACCTAAACAAGTTCCTAAGATCTCGAACCTTCAGGATGGTCACTCTGGCTCAGATAATACCATCCTTGGAACAGGGTCGTGGTTCTGCTCCCTGGACTTGCAGTAGGACGTTGCTTTTCACGTCCCATCTGGGTCCGGCCTCACCAGAGATTCCTTCAGCTCCGAGCGAAGGATCCTCTTCGAGTTCCAAGCCATGCCTTCGCTTGTCTCCAGCTCCCAGGGTCTTCACTAAATGCATGGCTGTGGTGACAGCATTCCTGCGGCGCCGAGGGGTCGGTGTACCACCTGGACGAACGGCTAGATAGCAGCTCCCTCCAGGAAAGGAGGCGGAGTGGTCCAGATCTGGCCCTCCAGGTTCGCCTCAACTGGGCCTCCTTATCAACGAGGGCCAGTCGAACCGGCCAAGCAGGTGATTCTATTCATCAGGACGCAGCTCGACTCTCTCTCGAGCCAGAGCGCTGCCCCGCGGACAGGGCCGAGGTTCTTTCCCTCCTTTGGCCCGATCATTTCTGGTTGAGCAGTGGCGCCTGTCCGGGACTTCCTGCACCTCCTGGGTCCTTATGTGTCTGCACCAGCGTGGTCCGCTGGGGTCTGCTTTGGAATAAGGCCCCTTCAGTGGGGACTGGCCAGCCAGTGGTCACAATGCTGCGATCCCTTGACCAGCTTCGGTCGGGTGACATGGGGATGTGGAACGCTCCAGTGGTGGACCGCTCCAGATCATTTCCAGGAGGGCATCCTGTCATCCGCCCGGACCGACGGTCTCTCTGTCAACCGATGCCTCTCTCTGATGGGTTGGGGTGCCATCTGGGAACACCGGGCTCATGGCCTCTGGTCCTCGCGGGAGTCCCGATGCCACATCAACCTGCTGGAGCTCCGAAGGTCCGCCTAGCTCTCACCGCCTTTGCTCCGCTCTCCGGGTCAAGTGGTCCGAGTCCAGACGGACAATACCACGACTATGTACTATCTAAACCGCCAGGGCGGACGCGCCCATGCTTCTATGCAAGGAAGCCTCCGCATTTGGTCACTGTAGCAGCCTGGAGGCGGATCTCTCAGCCATTCACGTGGCAGGAGCCTCCAACACCCTGGCCGGTGCCCTGAGCCGGATAGGGGCTGCATCCTACGAGTGGTCTCTCCTGCCGAGGGTACAGCATCTGTTCTCCTTTGGGGCACACCTCAGGTGGACCTGTTTGCTCTCAGGGAGAACGCGAGGCTGAGTCTGTTCCATGCCCGCCTCAGCAGGGCTCGCTGCAGGGATGCCTTCTCGAGGCAATGGACCCCGGCCTCTTTTACGCCTTTTCCCATTTCCTTGATCACAAGGTGCTTCTCTCAAGCGAGGAGGACAAGGCGCGGGTGATTCTGATAGTCCCAGACTGGCCTCGCCAGTTCGGTACCAGATCTCTCAGTCTCAGCTCCAGGACTCAGCTGCAGCTTCCAGCTCGCCGGACCTGCTCTCAGTCAATCAGGGAAGGTGTTCATCCGGACCTTCAATCCCTGCACCTGACGGCCTGGTTCCTGAGCGGCTAGAGTTCCAGGCCTTGGGTCTTTCCGACGAGGTCCTCAATGTAGTTGAGGCGTCTCCGTAAGGAGTCGACCAGAAAATGTTATGCCTTCAAATGGAAAAGGTTTTATTTGGTGTCAGGGCAAGGGCTTGGACCTTCCTCCTGTT
This sequence comes from Neoceratodus forsteri, assembly GCA_016271365.2. NCBI lineage: Eukaryota > Metazoa > Chordata > Ceratodontiformes > Ceratodontidae > Neoceratodus > Neoceratodus forsteri. The sequence continues at coordinate 341,256,849 of CM057449.1, forward strand.
CCTTGGCAAGCATCTTGGACTATTTATGGTCCCTTTCTAGTCAAGGGCTTAGGTCGGACGACCCTAAGGGTGCACCTGGCTGCACATCTCTGCTACCGGGCGCGGGCAGGAAGCAGTCCAGTGGCGCAGGAGAAGGTGGTCTGGCGCTTTTTAAAGGCCTTGATCACATTTCCTCAGTCGGGAACTCCCACCTCCGTGGGATCTACTGCTGGTACTGGCAAAGCTCATGGCAAGCCATTCGAACCTATGCACAGGTGTGCTCTCTCTCACCTGTCGTGGAAGACCGCTTCTTGGTGGCTATCACGTCAGCCAGAAGAGATGGGAGAGCTCAGGCGCTTTCCATCAGTCTCCTTACCTGGTCTTCCACAGGGACAAGGTTGTCCCTCGCCCCACCAGGAATTCCTTCGAAGTGGTGTGGAGTTTCACCTTAACTAGGTGTTGACTCTGCGGTGTTCTTACCCCAATCACACTCGGAGGCTTTAATATAGGCTCCATACTCTGGACCCTAGAAGGGCTCGCTTATTATAAGGAGCGACGGCTGAAATTGGGAGAGGTTCGCCAGCTGTTTGTCACCTACGCTGGAAGCCGCATCTGGCAGACCTGCAGCCAAGCGGACGATAAGCGGGTGGGTAACCTCCATAGATCTCTGCTATAGTTGGCGGGCATGGAGCTCCCAGAGGGATAAGAGCTCATTCTACCTGCCATACTGTTGCAACGGTATGCTTCCAGGACGCCCCTATTCAGGAAATCTGCAGGGCTGCTACCTGAAGTCAGCAAACACCTTCATTACCCATTACCACACGACCTTGAGTCACGCCGGGATGCTGGTTTTGGGGCCTCGGTTCATCCTCTCTCTTTCCCAAGTAATTGGGGTGTGCATCTTGCCTCCCTCCTCCCGGAGAACTGCTAGGAGTCTGCCAATGAGTGTGGATGAACAACATATCCATGTCCTAGAAATACAGGTTACTCACCTGTAACAGGAGTTCTAGGAATGGTATATGTTGTTCATCCTGACTCTCCATCTCTCGGCTTGACGACAACCTGAGGCTTCCAGCGGGCAGATCTGGCGTCATGGGGCGGAGCCGAGAGTTATACCACCCGGGTGGGTGGGAGGAGCAAGCTGAAGACCTTCCGCGTAAGATTTAGAGCGGCAAGGATACCTGCCAATGAGTGTGGGTGAACAACATATACCATTCCTAGAACTCCTGTTACAGGTGAGTAACCTGTATTTATTTCTGTCTCCTGCTGCTGGATGTCTGTCATTGGTTGTGTTGACTTGGTCCTCCCCCATACTTGAATGTGTGTGTGTGGTGCTGGGGGGGGGGGTGAATTCAGAGTTAGGGTTTTCAACCCTAACAGCTTAATTTCCTCACTTTTGTCGCTGTGGAACAACCCTAACTAATGCATTAAACAGAGTTTTTGCTTTTACTATATATATATATATATATATATATTATATGGATAGATGAATTATTCCATGTGCACATTCATTTTAGCCTTTCACCAAGCTCAGGAAGCAGAACTCCTCTGTGGTAGTTCAAGTCAAGGCCCAAGCCTTTTTGTAAACTGAACTGGACTAAAACTCTAGGCTGGTCTGTCTGCTTGCGATGCCAGCGACCCGGGTTCAGGAATGAGCCAAAGGTGTTGGAGAGCAGCCAGAGGGAGGATGATCGAGCGTACCAGCAGATGTTCTCCTGTGGGGAAGGGAGACGGTCGCTGCTGTGTGAGCACCACTTGAGTGACCACTGGTGGAGCTACTGTCAGCGCTGCAAGAGGGAGGAGGATGTTGTCTGCTGCGCTAAGCACACTTGTGAGCAGGAAAATGTGCACCCTCTCCTGCAGTGTCCTTGAGGAGCTAGGAGAAAACAAGGAAGCACTCAAATTAAGCTGGATGAAGCTGACCTCCTATAAGCCCTATACTGGCCACCTAAGCACCCCTCTACCAGATTAATTTTGCCAAAGGGACTTAGGAACCCCAGTGGCCCGCCATGGCAGATGGGGAAGCCATGGAGGATAGAGGTTGGGTAGGTCCAGGAGAAGTCAGGTGGGGGGGCAGGCAAGACAGAGACTGAGAGAATAAAGACCTAAAAAAAATAATAATAAATAAATAAATAAATAACTGGACTAAAATTCACCAGGTAAGAATGAATAGCTGTCAAGCCATCCTGGAGAAATTTCCAGCCATAGCAACAGTAGATATCCTGAAAGGGATTATTTATTTATTTATTTAGTTAGTTAAACATCAGTTTAGAAACCTTTGAGCCAGAGGCTCATTTACAAAGGTACCTCGTCACAGAGAGGACATAATAACAATAGTACAGGGGACAAAATACATACAAACAGAAAAGTTACAGTTCATTTACAATTTAGTTACAATAGATTTCAATCACCACCAGGGGTGCAAGACTTAAGGTTAGGATAGGTGGTGGGGTAGAGGAGGAAATAGGGAATTATTAGGGAAAGGAAGGGAGGGAGCCGCAGTGAGCATTGTCATAAAGAGAAGATTTCTAGTCTAGTGGCAGTTGCACTTAGTAGAACTAAGCAGGAAAGTTCTGAGCCTCAGCTTAAAGCACGCTTACGCTATGTGAGTTTGAGACACAGGTAGGGAGGAGTTATACCATAGGGGCGCCGGGGGAAAGACCCTCTGACCTTGGGAGGTCCTGGCTCTGGAATAACTAGGGTAGATTTAGATGAGCTCTGGCGTGACCAGGGTCGGGGTAGTGCAGTGGATTGGGTTGGATAGGCCAATGGGGATAGGCCACGCGCGGGGCTTTTAAAGGTGAGCTGGCATGTTTGAAACATGAGGCTCTTCAAGGTTGAGTATGCAGCCATGGTGTACAGCCTGACGCGTGAGTGAGTCTGGAGCACCAGTGATAAGTCTGCAGGCCTTGCTAACTGTGAGGCGTACCTTGTTGAGGGCAGTCTGATCAGCTGAGCTTTAGACGGGAAGGCCATAGTCAACGAGCGATATGACAGAGGAGGTAACAGCCAGGCTGGAGGGCATCAGAAGGAGGCATTTATGCCGGAAAAGAATGCCTAGCCGGTGTTGGGCGTACAGAATTTAGGGCAGATATATGTCCATGGAATGAAAGTGCCGGTCAAAGGTTATACCAAGATATTTATAGGACTGCACTTGGTCAATGATGCAGTGTATGTGTGGACAGCTAAGGGAAGCTTGCTGTACTTATTTTGTGGTGGAGAAGAGCATCGCTTTAGTTTTCTTAAGGTTGATAACAAGACGGTGCTCAGTGAACCAGGTAGCTGCAGAGTCAAAGACTAGTGGAGGGAGTTCTGTAGCAGCATGGGGTCATTGTGGGAGGCAACGAGAACAGCATCATCGGCATAGAGAAGAATCTTACCCTTACAATTGCTGGGTAGGGAGTTAAGAAAGAGTGAGAAAAGTAGGGGTCCAAGAATTGAGCTCTATGCTACCCCCAGAGCGGATGTAGTGAAATCTGGAGAGTACCGTTGACTTTCACACGCTGGGAGCGGTCGAGAGATAGCTTGTGCACCAGGAAACCGGGTCCTGAGGCAAAGCCAATTCGGTTGAGGGTGGAGAGTAAAATAGGATGCGAAACGGTATCGAATGCCTTTGACAGATCTATGAAAATAGCACCAGCCAGGGCACCAGAGTCTAAGGAGGTATGGAGGAAGTTGGAGAAATCCAGGAGTGCTGTAATGGTACTATGACCTGCTGTGAACCCGTGTTGTTCAGGGTAGAGAACATTGTACTTACAGAGGTAGTCAGAGACCTGGGACGCCACAATTTTCTCTAGCACCTTAGAGAGAGGGGAGAGGATTGAGATGGGTCGGTAGTTACCCGGAAGAGTCCTGTCACCGCCTTTATGGACAGGGGTAACAGTGGCAATCTTCCAGGCAGAGGGGAATTGTCCGAGACAGAGTGATTTGTTGAAGATGCACGTAATGGGAGAGAGGACCTGATCCAGAACCTGACGAAAGGCAGGGATCAAGTGAGTCATACCGATGGTGTTACCTTTAGGGCTTTTAGCAGGTATGGCCTAGCTTCTTGCATGGTGACATGACGCAGGTGGAAAGTGGGGCGGGCAATGGGTGGAGGTACAGATGGGGGCGGCGGACTGAAAAAATTGCCAGGGAGAACTGAGCTAAGGTCGGTAAAGGAATTATTGAGGTGGGTGGCAATGAGGGCAGGATCAGTGGAGACGGTACCATTGGTGTTGAGAAGAGCAGGAGAGGGGGACTGGGAGTGACCATTCAGTTGCTCGATGTTGTCCCAGAAGCACCTAGGGTTCCCCCAGGAGGAGGTAAGAGAGGCTTGGTAGTAGTCCGCCTTTGCTTTGCGGATGGCCCAGGTGCACTGATTGCGGGTGGCAGCATAAGACTGCCTGTTAGCAGAGCGCCAGCAGCAACAGCAAGGTGCCAAAGCCTGTCGCTGCTGCTTAAGCTGCAGGGTAGGGGTGATCCAAGGGCTTGTCTCACTTTGGACCTCCTACCAGTTATGGGAGCAAAGATATCACAGGCAAAGTTGAAAGTGTTTACAAAGAAGGCCAGGGCCAGATCAACGTTGGATGCCCCCGCAGAGGGACCAATCAGTATGGGTAAGGAAGCGCTAAGGCATGGAGCCACCCTGGCCTAAGCCGCTGGAGGAGGTTTTACTGGGAACGAGGGCCGGGGGGTTTCCCAGTTGAAAAGCACAGGGGAGTTGTCACTGATGCAGTCAGGGAGGACTTGGATGTTGCAGATGCAGATTGGCCTGTTGGTGAGGACCACATCCAGGAGGGTGCTTATCCCCCCCCCCCAGTGTTTTTTCTAGTAGGTTGTGTGACCAGTTGAGTTAGATCAATTGAATCAAAAGCCTCACAGTGGGAGGAGGGCAGGGGCAGAGCCAGTTTATATTCAAGTCGCCCACCAAGATTTGGTCCGAAGGAGTTGGGTAGGGAGGTAAGGTAGTCAGTTAGTGGGCCCAGGGCCTGGGATTGGTTCCTGGGGGTAATGTAGGCACCCAGTTAGAATAATGGGTCTCTAGCTGGTCAGGGGACAGCTGTAGGGTAAGTGCCTGGGCCTTATGGTCGAGGTCAGTGAGGGGAGAGGTAGCCCATTAGAGAATCCCTCAAGTAGAAGGCTGCAGCCCCCTCCTGCCGACACGGGTCCAACGCGGTGGAGAGTGTAGCCGGGGAGAGATGTGAGAATTAGGAGGGAGGGAGACAGCCAGGTCTCAACCAGGGCAATAACATCAGGTTTATGAGCCGCACCCAGCAGTGTAGAGAGTCCAGTTTTTCAGGAGGCTACAGATGTTCATAGAAGCAATGCGCAGCCCGAAGATTTCAGGTGAGGACCAGTGCTACTAGGCCCGGATTGGGATGGACATTGCCTTGACAGGAGCAGGAGGAGGAGGGCTGCTCATGGAGGAACCAAGGTGGATAGCTTTCACAATTGGAGAGGGGTGATGGGGGCTGTGATGGTGCAGGGAATAGGCAGAGAAGAAACAGACAGGAGAGGCTAGTATGATGAGAAGAATGGGGGGCAGTAGGGGTCCGAGGGAGGGCGGCAGTATGTCGGGAGAAATGTTGGGGCAGAAGCAGGGTGTGTGTAAGCAGCTGGGGGTGGTGACACAGGGGGGGAAAGAGGGGGTGTAATAGTCAGATCATTAAGGACACTGGAGTCGGATGCTAGTGGGGCTAGAGTACCCAAAGGGAAGGCAAGGATTAGTAGAAGTGGGGGGAGTAGTGCAGGATGCAGTGAGTTGGGCATTTCTTTTTATAACTAGGGGAGTAGTGAGAGATAGTTAAAGCAACTACTCATGTGGATCTCAGACCAATTCCTCCCTTTTTAAGGCCCCGTCAGTGCCTTTTACACTATGAGTGACATGGAGCAAAATGCACTGACTGGTTCTGGAGTTTTTGATTTAGTTATGGACAATCTGTTTCAGGGCATTCCACGGGTAGTTGTCTACTTGATAATAAATTATTTTAAGGAAACTTTAAGATAGCATCTTAAACATTTGGAAAGAGGCAGTCCTTCAGAAAGAAAATCTGCTGATTCTGATAATGTCATTTATTTATTCTGATATTGTTATTTGCTTATTTGTTGTAAGTATGATATTTTATAATTACTTTGTTGTATGTTTTTATCTACGGCTCCCAGGGCCCCTGGGATTGGGCGCCTTAGAAATGAACTTTGCCTTGCCTTCAAAAATGTTATTGGTTAGCTAACGCTGTTACACTCTTAATTAAAATCAAATACATTGCAAAGAATGTATTTATGTATTGAAAATTTGTAACTGAGAAAGGCACACTGAGTCAAGGTTCGTTTCCAGGTGCAACCCCGGAGAAGGGGGAATCAGGAGACAATAAATACAAAATGATAAACTGTAACATCTGGAATAGAGAACGGTTCTTGGACATGTATTTTTAATAGCATTTAAAATGTAAATACTTTTTTTATTTTTTTACAAATGCAGGTCATATTGGCTACTAGATGGGAGCATTTTCCGTCTAATCCTGTTTGCTTTTATAAAGAAGTTACCGTAGCAAGGTTTAGGAGAATGGTTTGTTGGTTAATGCCAGTAAAGGTTAACAGCATTGCCTAGAGGCAATCGTGTATTTTTTTTAAATAGGTTATTACCCAATAATCTGGTCCTCTCTACTTTGTACCGTGGACAAACTAGTTTTACATGTTTAGCAGCTTGTAGTTCTAGCCTAGTACATTATGATTTGGTAGGTCACAATGTTGTTTTTTAATTGAATACTGACATAGACTGAAAACATTCTAAATCTATATACAGCTTTATTCCCAGCTCTCCAATAACTATATTTAGAATGTTTGAGTTCAGCAATTGTAGTTTGAGTTTCTAAGTACTGTAGTCTTACTTTGATTTTCAATTTTATGTGTTCATTAAGTTTCTGAACATGGGTTGACCCATTAAGTAAACTGTAGTTTCAACATTCTAACCAAACGGATCAATGCCCCTTTTTAATGTAGGCTATTTTTAAAGCTGCTTAGAAAAGCTATGAGCAGAGTTCTTGTTAGCGGTCTGCTGACCATGGCCAAACCCGAAAAAGGCAAACTTTGCTGGTTTAACCATTCGAAGAGAAAAAGGAATGGGTTGCCAACAGCAGCACATTTGTAAATGTAATGCTGTAGATTGTGTATAGAACTATTTGTCTTCTTTGCTAATTATTCTTTAACTTTTGCCACCAAACACTGAATTATCTACTCATCAACATACCTTTCAACTGTCCCTGATTGCTAGGGACATCCCTCATTTACTCCTCAAAATTGCTCTGTCTCTCATCCATCTCTTATGGAAAATGTGCTGCCATCACAAAGAATGTGTGGCAAATTCAGACTTCATGTTATTCTAAGATGCTAATTCAAAAATGAACGTTTTACTTGTAAACACAATGATTTCCACCATGTTCTGACCTTATATCTCCATGTTTGAGGATGTGTGTCTCATTCTGAGAGTCAGTGTCCCTCATTTTGAGTGTCCTTGTACTCATTTCTGTGACAAAAGGTTAAGAGGTATGCCCGCCTCTGTTGTTTCCCTCTCAGTTGCTCTTCATAAACTTGTCGGCTTTGAACAGGCAGTAAACCTCTGACACAAAGTGTTCGTTGGCTGCCTAGATGTACTTTGAGCTATTTATTTATTTGTGTTGAACTGTTGCTACATTGAGCCAACCCTGGTGGTTGCTCCTGCATGTCCTCTGCCCCCAAAAGGCTATGTCTTGAAAATCCACCCACGGCGGTGGGTCTCTGTACGTTGCACCAGCCACCAACTGCCATGCAGTTTTTCTCTGGCATTCAAATGTGCTCATGTTGCTGCTGTCATCATTAAGTTACCTGCTGGTGGAGCCCATCTACGTAGAATGTATCTGTGACCAAGGGCTGTACTGCATCGATTTTGTGATCAAAACTGCTTGACAGTTAAAGAGAACCAACGCCTTCCAGGATGGCCAGTCCCCGGTCCTGTCCTCAGTCAAGAGCCAGTTGAGAAGCAAGGAGATTGTGCCCCTGAATTACACAGAGACAGTGGACAGAGCCTCCCACCTCCTGAAGCTACTCCTTAATCACTACCTGCTGGCCACCAATTGACTGCTCCACCTGGTACTAGAGTTTTCTGTTGGTGGATGGAAAGCAAGCAGCTTCCCTGACATCCAGAATGACTTCTCCAAACTGGATGAATCTTCCCAGCTGAAAGGCAGATCTCCAAATCCTAGTGGATCCGGGCCATGCCCACTATCCTTTTGTCCATAATGAACTGCACCTCACACAGTCCACCTGTTTCAGCACTGGTCAGTGGCCACACTGTAAATTGCCAAGCAAGAACTCAGCTAGCAATGGTGAGTGAGCTGGGCAACAAGTGTCGGTGTCAATGAGTGACCACGAGTGGGCAGCCAAGGACAAGCACTGGGCTGGCAGCCTGATAGGGATGGCAAAATGATGAAGAATTGCCTCATGCACAGAACCTACCATATTACATGCCTACCAGCAACAGAGAGCTGAAGACAGAAAGTGAGCTGCCTGTGAGAGCTGTGGGGGGAGGTGGGGTTGACCTGATTAATATAGTTGTAGTAGAGTTGAATTAGATCCTCCAGTCTTTTGCCTCCCCCCCAACCCTCCGACATTCCTCTCTCCCTACATTGAAGTTATCTCTCGTACTCGCAGAACCATAAATAAATACTGTAGGAGTTGCCTGAACTTCTTGAGGGATTTATTGTTGAGCACTTTAGCTAGTCTTAAAAAGTTTGAGGTGCACTTTATGAGACTTTTATTTTCATGTGTGACCTGGGTAGGAATTTACTTTTCCTTTACTGTTAGGAAATCATGCTGTGTAACAGGTGCCCTTTTTCAAAGGTTCCACATCAGGACTGATTAAGTGCAGAGCAATTAAAATAGGACTATACATAGTACGTAATACAGAACAAAGTACAGAACAGTTATCTACAATTACAGCAGGCTTGCTCGAGAAATAGTACAGGTAATGAACTTTTAAATTAGACATAGCAAAAAGTGTTTCAGGTTGATCATTCAGCCCCAGTCATCTGCTCTTACAGAAAAGTAGCCCTGACCCTGACTTGTTCTGTAAAAGGGTTTTACTAGCCTACAGTGTTTTTGGTCTTGCTCCTAGTGTGGTATTGATTGTCAAAAAAACTGAGACAGAATTTAAATTTCGGGTTGGGGTAAGACCCAGCAGGACTTTTTTGTATTGTGCATTTCTGAAACTTGATTCTGCTTGTTAGAGGTAACCAATTGGTTCATTTATATAGGTCACAACTCTGGACAGACTTGTCTACACCTAGTACAAATCTGCAGCTTTGTTACAAATTGTCTTGCCCCTGTCCAGTACTGAACCACAAGCAAGAGACGATGACAAGGCCATAGTCAATAAGTGCTAAAATGGAATGTGATATAATTAGGTGCCTTGCCACCTGGGTGAAGTTATTCCAATTGCAGAACAGCAGGTCTAACCTACAGTTTATCTTCAAGAGCACTGTTCATGATGGTCCAAACGGTTACATCTTGTAGTCATTATATGCAGTACTAGACCTGAAACCTAGACCTGAAACATGCCGTCAACTTCTATGTTTCTATGGCATGGGATAGGCATAAGGGAGCAATACAAATGACTATGAATAGATAGGCCACTGACAGAGCAAAGGCCGATGGCACATTTATAAGGTAGAAAAAGAAATGGGCAGACTGGATTGGCCTTGCGGTCCTTATCTGCCGTCAAATTCTATGTTTCTATGAAAGGGTGTGTACATTTATTTACTCTGCCTTCCATGTTTTACATTTGTTTTTGAGCCCCACTTTAGCCCTACTACACTTGCCTTTACTGTTCAGCTGTTGGGCTGCTGGCTCCCAATGACATCACTACAGGGCAGAGGAGTGACTCACTCTATGCATAAAGTGCAATCACAGCAGTTTTGCAAGGGAAAACTACCAGTGCTCAATGTACATACTGTGTTCCCCTTTCACCAAGACACCCTGTTAGCAATACATTATGCCAAAATCCAAATGCCTTGTCAGTATGTTTTTTGTAAAATTGACTTATGTCTGCCTCTGTAACAAAGCTTGGGGATTAGAGCCAGCCTAGTGGCACTGAGGGTTGAGGCGCTGGATACCACACTTCGCACCATGCCAGCGACCCGGGTTCAGAAATGAGGTTGGGCTGCCATAGGTTGGCCAGGGAGGAGAGGATTGAGCATCCAACAACAGCTCTCCTCTCCCAGGGGGAGGGTAGTTTATAATCCCCGGTGTTAGCGATGCCCAGAAGGCCTGGGCACACTGCAGCCTGAGCATGTCGCGTTGGGGAGGTGTCGGAGATGTCCCAGAGGAGGGTGCGGATGCTGCCTGCCTCGCTGGATGCTACTGCACATCCGTGCCTCCAGGTGGAGGTGGGTGAGGCGGGCTACGCCTGGTAACAAAGGAAATGCCCTGCACCGCCTAGTAGACAACAACACCTGGCCTCCATGCCCACTGCTGGATCCCGCCTCCTGACTCCCGATCTCTCCATCCCTGCCTTGCCTGCAGCCAATTGGGCTCAAGAGACCACTGTAGAGGGATGGCCCCGACTTGGGGGTACAAGCCAGGGTTCGCTGCAAGTCCATTTCATTACTGTCCTCTGCAGTTAGTTTTGGCATTCTGAGCTGCTAAAACCTGCAGGGTGTACCAGAGCTTCTGTAGCAAGCCTGGTGTTTCTGAGAACCCAGAGCTGTACTGCTCACATTACTATATGGTAGAGGAGTGACTCATACATAAGTCAATTTTACGAAAAAACATACTGACAAGGCATTTGGATTTTGGCATAATGCATTGCTAACTGGATGTTTTCGGGAAGGAGGAACTCCGTATGTACATTGAGTACTAGTAATTTTCCCTTGTAAAACTGCTATGACTTTGCTGTACTGCACAGTGTGAGTCACTGCTCTGCCTTGCAGTGAGATGTCAGCAGTACAGCCCTAGGTCCACAGCAACACCAGGCTTGCTATAGAAGCTCTGGTACACCCTGCAGTTTTTAGCAGCTCAGAATGTAAAAAATAACTGCAGAGCACAGTAGTGAAATACAATTCCAGAATGAATGCAAGAAGGGGTAATTTATGCATGAAAGTCAAAAGGACTGGGAAAGGTGCTTTTCAACCGGCTTTTCTACATGGTGGACAAAGGAGAATGTATTATCCAGGTAGAGCCCTAGGTATTTAAAAACATCTACTTGCTCCAATATTGAGCCCATGGCATTGTGGATATCCAAGGGGAGACTCTTATTTTTTTTATTCTGGTATGAACTGCTGAAAATCATAGTCGTGGTTTTCTTGTGGTTATGTACCAGACTACATTTGGAGAACCATTTTTCTGCAGATTCAAAGTCATGTTGTAGTAGTAGCAGTAGTAGGCTTTATTATTCGGCCATGTATAAAAACATGGGGGATCGAGGCTTAGCAGCAGAGCGGGGCAGATGCATCTGCACAGAGCTCCCAAGGAACAGAGCCATTAATAGCTTTAAATCATCATTTTCAGCATTTTAACATAACAAACCTACATGATCAGAGCAAGGGAGCTTGTAGGGCAGAGTTATGAGCAAGCTAAAGAATGCAGAGCCTGCATTTAGCTTCTTTCAGCTGAAAACTTCAAAGACACAAGGTGCTGGGCCACTACTGTAGGATGGAGCCACGTGGTGGCAGTGGCAGCAGTGCTGAACATGTACCTCTTGGCATAGTCAATGTGACCTTGACAGAACAGGCCTGGATCATTCAGGAAGTGGATAAGAATTTAGTCTCTCTAACTCTGAAACTATCCACCCTTGAGACGTGGATGGACTATGTGGAGCAATCACTTTATGGGATGGATGGCATGGTTTTAAAATCCATGGCTGTGATGATCAAACTGATAAAGGAAAGAGCCCTGCTCAAACAACATCTAGAAACTGTGGAAAACCAGATGAGGCCAGTGGATTTACCAGAACAGGCAGAGTAAGAAGTGGCACTTGATTTTATAACAGTGCATCCTCAACTCCTGGCACTATCGGAAGAGGACCCTTTCCATCACTTACAGAAGAGAGCCATGCCTGCAGGAGTGGGACCCCAAACTTGTCTGCAGTGGAGTAGGTGTATGGGATCAAATCCTCTCACTAACCGAAATGTAAAAGGAACTCAAGATATGGCGATGTCTCTTTCTCTCTCACTTTTCCCAGACCTTTCATACTTGACCAGGTAACAGTGCGCTTTTGATGGGTCAGAGGGCTCTTTGAGCTTTGAAGACCCAGCATCAACTTTTGATCCAAGCAAAGCTTAAGATTATATGAAACAGCCACTCATATTTGTTCAATGACCTAAGAGAGGCCGAAAAACTGGTTCACGGAATCAAGAGAGAAGTGGCAGGTACTGAAGATGCCACCTTGCACAATGAAGTTGATAATGTCTGATGTTCAACACCCTCCACCTTTGTTTTCCTGTTATGTGACCTGTGAGTACTGTTATTGGGTTCACCCAGTTTGCCCCTCATGCATGTCCTGAATTTCTTGATCATTTTAGAGACTAGTGACTTCACCAGCATGGGGTAACGTGTTTGTTCTCTTGTAGTGGACACTTTCTCTCCCCATTCATGTGGTTTATCTAACTGGGTCTGAACTTTATTTTCTCTTTAAATTTTGGACTGTTGGACATTAACGTGCTGACGTACCAGAGAGCCAGTAATCAAGGCCACTGATTTTCGGTTTTTACCAGAAACACTGGTAAAATTCTGGAATTTGGACTGCTTGTACACCAGTAAAAAGAAAGAATTTCATGGAATTCAGCATTTTAGATCAGATCAGTAAATCTGCAGAACTTGTATTTGTCTTATATTTGCTTTCTGTACTGTTTTCAATTTGCTTCATTTAATGAGCTAGTGTACTGCCTAAAACTAATATTAATTTTTAAAAGCAGCCAACCATTGCCTTTTGTATCTGAGGTACTGTTTCTCTTCCCTTTGTTAAGTGGAAGATTGTTACCTGGTGTTAGTAGGTGTGATGTGTGGAACAGTTCTTATCCTGGCAGCTGACATACCTTGCTCTACTGCCCCACACTACATCAGCATTGTGACCTCACTGACTGTGACATCACTGCTACTTAGAAACAGCAAGTGAGTGACTGCCAGGTCATTCACCTATGATGTCACTGTCAGTGAGATCATAATGCTGATGATGTAGTGTGAGGCAGTGGAGTTAGATATGTCAGCTTCCAGGCTAAGAGCTGTTCCATACATCCAGCACCCTATTATCACATACTGTAGAATACTTTCTGATGAGCAAAAGGAAAAAGAAAAATACTTCAGAAATAAAAATGTACAACTGACTACTTATTCAAATTTGTATTATGTTTTCCTGTCTACCTGTTTTGGCTCCACTAGCTCTTTAATGCTCTGTATAGTAAAACTTCTTTTATCCTGAATATTCATACATATACTAAAAGAATGACAGTAGATCTTGGTAAAATCCAGAAATTAGGCTAACAATCACTGGTGCTGTTCCTGGAATTTCAAGTCTTGAAAGTGGAATTTTACTATTTCAATCACCGTTAATCAGTGGCCTTGCCAATTTTCCGATAATCTCCCGTTAATGTAGTAACAATGTGAACGCCATTACGCTACGGACTGTTTGCTATTAACTTTTTCTTTTCAGCTTGGATACTAAAATGGCCACTTCCATGTATGATCTGCGTGGAGGAGTAATGGCGCCAAGATTATTAATGCGCACTGCTGGTTGCCCACGTGAGCCAACACAGCAAGTGTTAAGAGATGGGAGGTTTGCTTTTTCTTGGGACTCCACACTGGCAAAACTGTAGAAACATTCTACATATACAGTACATAACATTTTCTGTTTTTAGCTTCCTGGTACCGATCCTGGAAACTCTGCTTACTCTGTGTTCAGTCTGCTGGGTAGAGGTGGTATTCGATCTATACAGTGCTCACTGTGGTGAAACTAAGGCAGTTTATAGTATGGTAAATGTTTTTAAGTTTTTTTCTTTCTGTAATTGAAAGCGTGGAGAATAGATTTAGAAAAACACTTGTTTGATTTTATTGTTAGATGGCTTCTCCACAGGGTAAATAGTTATAAGTAAAGTGAATCTGTGGAGAACATGTGCATTGCATGGCGCATTAGCACAAGACGGTTGAAGAGGCCTTGACTTATGTGAGTAGCATGATACAAGCATATAACACGAGAATTTATGGCTCTAGGAAAATGTATTTTTAAATGTCATAGTATGTACTTCTCTTGATGTAACTAGTGGAAAGGTGTCTGGTATATGTCTTAATAAGTGGATATATAGTGTGATCATCAATTAAGGTATCCTTTCGTGTGACTTTATTGTACTTTTTGTTTGCAAAACATTACAAATACATTTAAAAAAATCATATGTCATTACAACATTGCAAAGTAAAAAAAATGACAAAAAGAGGTACAAGTGTGAGATATGTTGCAGGATACAATTATCCAGTTTACACCTTTCAACTGAACTGATACTAGGTGTTTATCACATTGAGAGGACAATAATGAAATGTAACTCTTGAGGTTCAATGACACATTTAACATTTTTCCTTCCCCGATTGATCTTATCTCAGGGCAGGTATGTGGAAAGTCATGTTGTAAGACTTAAGGTAGACTGTCTTTGCTGGGGTGTCTTGCAAATACTACTATGTTGTTTGTGTGTAAAAGAACTTTGGCAGACTGACAGTTGTCATCCCTCTTAAAGACAGTTGATGAGACCCCATCTGAGTAATAGGCCAATTTGGGAGAATCCCATCTCCAAAGGACATAGACAGGATGGAGACAGTCCAGAGTAGGGCAACTAAAATGGTGCAAGGTCTGCAAGAGAAGCCATGTGAGGCGAGACTAAAGGAGCTTAATATGTATACCTTTGAGGAAAGGGGGGGCATGATAGAAACTTTTAAGTACCTCAGTGGAATCAACAAAGTCCAAGAGGGTAGCATCTTTCAGAAACGGAAAAGTACAAGAACAAGGGGACACAATTTGAAGATGGGGGTGGTGGCTCAGGGGCAATGTGAGGAAGTATTTTTTCACAGAGAGGGTGGTGGATGCATGTAACCGCCATCCTGAGAAGGTTATGGGGTCTAAAAGTGTGGGAGAATTCAAGAATGCATGGGACAGACATAAGGCAATTCTTGTGGGGGGGTAGGAAGAAATAGGCTGTCGGTTAACTAGGATCTGCAGTTTATCCAGTAGGTAGGGAAATTAGCAGACTAGGTGGGCCAAGCGGTCCTTATCTGACATCAGAGTCTGTTTCTATGTTTCTAGGTGTCAGGCAGTTAGTTTATAAACAGGCCAGATAGTAATGGGCACAAAATGAAGCCTAGGGGCTCCCAACAGAGACAGTCCTGCGTCCTTTCATCCGGCATCTCCTTCTCTGAGATTCTGCCAGTCTGGGAGAGGGGAGCAGATGGATGGAAGGTCAGAGAAGGGGAGATAGGGGAGCTAAACACGTGGCTCAAGGGCTGGTGCCAGGAAAAAGGACACAGATTTGTAGGGAACTGGCAACAGTTCTGGGAGCGAAAGTTCTTTAAATTTGATGGACTGCATCTGACTAAGGAGGGAGTCAGTGCATTGGGGCAGAAGTTTGACGTCTTTGCAGAATATTTAAACTAGCAAATGGGGAGAGGGGTGCAGCACCCCATACGTTGAATGGGAAGAACACCCCTCCCCCCTCAGCTAGTGGTCAAACAGGGATTCAGCATGTTTGCAGTTCATTTGCATCACCAGGTAAGAGACGCACAGGGATAATGCCAAACCTCACCCAACAACTAACACACCAAAATCTGGCCAATGGAAAATCATGTACATAAATGCTCACAGCCTGGGAAATAAGATCCCAGACCTGCAGGCAATAATGTCAGAGGCTAAACTGGACATAGTAGCAATTATTGAGACGTGGTTTACCAGTAACCACACTTGGGAGACTTCAGTACCTGGCCATGTATTGTCTAGAGAGACCGAGGTGCAAAAAGGGGAGGAGGGCTCTGTATGTCAATGAAAATATCAAAGCTACAGAAATTCAGAATACGATAAGGAGCCAGAAGAACTGTGGGTCACCCTGGAAACAGGAAATGGGACAGCCATAAGAACTGGGGTTGTCTACAGGCCCCAGACCAGGGGAGGACAGAGACACATTACTGTTAGAAGATATACAAAACATGACAGCTAAAGGGAGGTTCTGATAATGGGAAACTTCAACATGCCGGATACAGATTGGTCAATACCAGCAGGAACATCTGCCAGAACTAGACACATAGTGGATTCCTGCAGGGAAGGCCTCAAACAACTGGTACACAGCAGCCCACAAGGGACAGGGCTATCCTAGATCTAGTACTGACTAACGGGAAGGGATCACAGATCTCAGGTAGAGGTCACCTGGGGCCAGTGACCATCACATGGTATGGTTCAATTTGGCTACTACATCTAAATCATCCCATTCCAAGGCAAAATATGGGACTTCAGAGGAGCTGACTTTGATAAGATGGCCAACAGAGTTAAGCTAGCCATGGCAAAAGAAACACAGGTGAGGGGTTCAGGCAAAGTGGGCAAGCATTAAGGATGCAATACTTGAAGCAGCATCCCATTGTGTTAGACAGAAAAGGAAGTGCAAAAGAAGAAGGAAACCACTTTGGTTCTCAAATACAGTAGCAGAAAAGGTCAGAGCCAAAAGGCTGGCCTTCAGGAAATATAAGGGAACACAGCGGATGAAGGTAGGGAGGCATACCAAACTGCCCATAAGGGAAGCAGGGAAGGCATTAAGGCAGGCAAAGTCCCAAACTGAGGAAACACTAGCACGAACAGTAAAAGAAGGTGACAAGACTTTCTATAGATACATTAGTGAAAGGAGAAAGTCCAGAGGGGTATTGCTAGCTTAATGGAGAAAAGGGAGCATGTGAGAGGAGGACCTGTAAAGGCATCTATCCTAAATAGATACTTTTGCTCAGTATTTACTGAAGAGAAGGTAGGGCAGGGCCCACAGCTCAGCATCATGGACACAGGGGAGGAGGTGAGCACTACTCCCTTCACAAAAGAAAGGGTCCCACAAGAGCTTGCTAAGTCAGGGTGGATAAGGCAATGGGACCTGATGGCATACATCCCAGGGTACTTAAGGAGCTAAAGGTGGAACTAGCAGAGCCATTAGCAGAACTGTTTAGTGAGTCTCCTGAGCACGGAGAGGTCCCAGAAGACTGGAGAAGGGCTCTATGTGATCCCGCTCCACAAGAGTGGTAGCAGGGAGAGGCAGGGAACTACAGACCAGTCAGTCTTACCTCAGTAGTGGGCAAGGTTATAGAGGCACTCCTTAAGAAAGGATAGTGCAACACCTGGAATCCATAGCGGCACAGGATCCAAGACAGCATGGGTTTACAAAAGGAAGGTCCTGTCAAGCTAATCTCATAGATTTCTTTTGACTGGGTAACTTGGTGAAGTGGACCAAGGGGGGAGCAGTTGATGTAAGCCTACCTGACTCAGCAAAGCTTTGACACTGTTCCACATAGAAGATTGATAAATAAGCTGGGTAGGCTCGGGTGGGTCAGAAGTTGGTCAGCTGGGTGGCAAACTGGTTGATGGGCAGAAAACAGAGAGTGGTAGTAAAATGGTATACAGTCAGAAGAGATGCAAGTCACAAGTGAGGTACCTCAGGGATCAGTCCTGGGCCAGTCCTCTTCAGCATCTTCATTAGTGACCTTGCAGATGGACTAGAGGGTAAGGCTTGTCTGTTTGCAGATGACACCAAGATCTGCAACAGAGTAGATGATCCAGATGGGGTGGGCAGAATGAGAAGCGATCTGATAAACTAACAAAATGGTCAGAAGAGTGGCAACTGGGATTTAATGCAAAGAAGTGCAAAATCATGCACATTGGGAAGAGAAACCTGAAGCCACCTATAGGCTGGG
Source organism: Neoceratodus forsteri (assembly GCA_016271365.2). NCBI lineage: Eukaryota > Metazoa > Chordata > Ceratodontiformes > Ceratodontidae > Neoceratodus > Neoceratodus forsteri. The sequence continues at coordinate 341,274,753 of CM057449.1, forward strand.
AGGAGTTGCTAGCAGTCACAAAGGAAGAAAGAGACTTGGGCATCATCATCACTGATGACCTGAAATCATCCAAGCAGACCTCTAAAGCAGTAGGTAAGGCTAGGGGGTGTTAGGGTGTATTAGTAGGGGTATCACAAGTCGTAAGAGGGAGGTAATAATCCCTCTTTACAAGACACTGGTTAGGCTCCATCTGGAGTACTGCGTGCAGTATTGGAGGCCACACCTTCACAAGGATATTAACCAAATTGAGGCAGTCCAGAGAAGGGCAACCAAAATGGTGCAGGGACTGCATCAGAAGACATATGAGGACAGATTAACAGAGCTCAATATGTATACCCTGAGCAAAGGAGGAGAGAGGTGATATGATCGAGGCATTCAAACACCTTAAGGGCATTAACAAGGTGAAAGAGTCTAACATGTTTAAATATAAGAAAAATAGCAGGACAAGAGGACACAGCATGAGATTAGAGGGGGCGATTAAGGGGAATGTGAGGAAATTTTTTCACAGAAAGGGTGGTGGATGCATGGAATGGCTTACCACAAGAAGTTGTCTATGAATACAGTGCAGGGCTTCAAACAGGCATGGGATAGGCATAAGGGAGCAATACAAATGACTATGAATAGATAGGCCACTGACAGAGTAAAGGCCGATGGCACATTTATAAGGTAGAAAAAGAAATGGGCAGACTGGATGGGCCTTGAGGTCCTTATCTGCCGTCAACTTCTATGTTTCTAGGGAAGTCTGATCCTTGATTTTTGTTTTCTGGGTTTGCCTGATTATGTAGCTTTCAAACCAGGAGACCGTGTCCGAAAACGGTTACACAACAATCCGTTACGGGCTATTCACCCCACAACAGTTCGCATCCTGCAGATCTCTGGAACCATTACAGGAAAGTGAACATTTCTCAATGTAAGGTAAGTTATTCATTTATGGGGTTCCAAAAATATGAATAAAATTGAGCAACGGTATTCTGTTTCGGCAGGAGAGAGGGAGTGAACTGTCGTAGAGCGAATTGCCCATGGTAAATTGATGTGCTCCCTCCATAGACAGACCCAGGTTCAGTCATTTTTCAAGCAGGGGTTTGATTGGAGAGATCAAGGCCTTTGTCAGGTCAATGTAGGCTGCCCAAACCACATCTCTGCTGTCCAAAGCCTCATGAAGGAAGTTAGTGTATTCAAACTGTTATTAGTACTATAAAATTTCCTGAACACTAATGCTGGATACATTGAAGAGCACCTTGGACAATAAGGAGAGGATCGAGATTGGTCTGTAGCTTGCTATATTTATTCTGTCACCACTCTTGAAAACAGGTGTTACCAATGTTGATTTCCATTTTTTGGGGAACTGAGAGTACTGCAGAGAGAAGTTAAAACTTTTTGTGATTGAGTATATTAGTTCATACAAAGCAATAAAAATTTTGGTGCACAAGGGCAGGCAGGGCTGGCTTTAGAGTTTTGGGGGCCCCCAGCAGAATTAGTGAAGTCACAGGGCCTCTCTACTTGGCCCATCTTTAGCCCATGTGTTTTACTGTAGCCCCTAAGTGCAAGATTTTATTTGTGGTGATATTATAGGCAGGGAAAAATGGGCAGACTAGGCGGGCCAAGCAGTAGTTATCTGCCGACAAATTTTATATTTCTTTGTTTCTATGTATAGCTTTAGTATAACTAGTAGTATTTAAAAAAAAAATTTAGGAGGACACAGCAGTCAGTTCTTTTGACTGTTCTTCCCATCCCATCCATTGCTGCCTATCCACCTCATATTATTTATTTATTTATTTATACATCGGTTTACAACCTTTGAGCCAGAGGCTCATTTCCAAAGGTACCTCGTCACACAGAGGACAAATACAGAACAACAATTAGACACAATATTGCTGTTACAGCATACATCTCCGTGGTTACAGTTTGGTAGTTACAGGCAGTTATAACTTAGTTACAATTTACGTGCTACAGGAATGGTAGTCACAGGTAGTTACAGGTAGATTGAGCCGGGACTGCTAGGGATGAAGAGTTCAGGCAAAGGCCGGTTTGTGAAAAGTTTGGGTGAGGCGCCACTCAGAGAGTTTTGTCAGCCAGTAAAGGAGAGGAGCCACCAGAGAGCATTGTCAGGGATGTCAGACTAGATCACCTAGTGGCAGGAACAGCTACGAGGTTGAAGAGCTGGACCCGGGAGATTTTGAAACGGGAAATTGTGGGTGTCAGTGATGGAGGTGGGGAGAGCGTTGTACCATGAGGGAGCTCTGGAGCAGAAGGACCTTTGCCCATGGGAGGTCCTAGACCTAGGGACAAGCAGGGTGGCCTTAGAGGTGTTACGAGTTTGGACTAAGGGTTGTGCAAGGTGGATAGAGGCTGTCAGACCAGGTGGGGATAGTCCAAGGAGGGTTTTTTTAGTAATGAGGCAGGTTTGGTATCTGAGCCGTTCATCCAGATTAAGTAGCCTGGCCATGTCGTATAGTTCGCAGGTATGTGTGAGCCTAGGGGCTCCCGTGATTAACCTACAGGCCTTATTCAAGGTGAGGCTAATTTTATTGAGGGGCGGTCAGCAGCACCATAAACAGGCAAGCCATAGTCTATAAGGGAAAGTATTGAGGAGGTGACTGCTAGTCGAAGGGCATTGGGGAGGCAATGCTTGTAAGCGAAGGATTCCTAGCCGCATGCTTGTAGCTGAGGCTAGATTATCTATGTGGTTGTGGAATGTGAGGGCTGAGTCAAAGGAGACCCCGAGGTATTTGTACAAGTGGACTAGATCAAGAGGATGCTTGGAACAAGGGAGGATGCGGAGTGGAAATATCTGGATTTGTTTTGGGATGGGCAAAGAGCATTGTTTTGGTTTTATTCAGATTGAGTACAAGTCTGTCTTTGAATCAGGCTTCAGCATCGAAAAGGCTTGTTGCAAGGAGTCTTGTAAGGTGTTGGGTTTTGTGAGAGGCAGAAATGACGGCATCATCTGCATACAGCAGGATTTTACCAGAACAAGCTTTGGGAGGGTGTTGGAGATATAGTGAGAAAGAGAAGAGGACCAAGATGGAGCCCTGGGGAACACCTGAGCCGATAGGGCATGTATCGGAGAGGGTCGCATTAATTTTAACACATTGGGAGCGGGCAGACAAACAGCTGGAGCACCAAGAGACTGGACCAGGGGCAAAGCCGGTATGGCTGAGGGCATCCAGCAGGAGGTGGGAGACCGTGTCAAACGCTTTAGAGAGGTCGATACAACACTGCCCCAGCGAGGAGCCAGAGTCCAGGGAGGAATGAAGAAAGTTTGGAAAACTCAATAAGGGCTGTGCGTACTGCTGCCAGCTCTGAAACCATGTTGTTCAGGTAGAGGATGTTGTATTTGGTTATGTAATCTGTGACTTGAGTAGCCACCAGTTTTTCTAGGGCTTTGAGAGGGAGGGAGGATGGAGATGGGCCGATAATTCCCATGGAGGATCTGTCACCTCCTTGAGAATGGGTGTAACTGTGGCAACTTTCCAGGCTGAGGGAACTGCCCCAGGCAGAGGGACTTATTGAACAGGCTAGTTAGTGGGGCAAGGACCTGGTCCAGAACCCGGGTGGAGGATGAGGGATCCAGAGGAGTCACTGCCAGTACTATTGCTCTGAAGCGCTTAATCAGGTGTGGCCTGACTTCCTGGGCAGTGACCCCATGAAGTGGAAATTAGGATAGTGAGTGTCTAGGGCAGGTAGGGAAGAAGGAGGATCAAAGAAATCACTAGGGAGGACAGAGCTAAGGTCCGTGAAGGATGAGTTGAGGAAGTTGGCAATGCGGGCAGGGTCAGTGGAGACAGAGCCTCAGTAGTGATCTGAGAGGGGTGGGGAGTGCACTCTACTTAGATGTTTAATGTTGTCCCAGAAATTTCTCTATTCCCAGGAGGTGGTGAGTGCGGCCTGACAGTGCTCGGCTCACTCTTCTGATAGCCCAGGTGCATTTGTTTCTTGGTGCAGTATTGTAAGCCTGTCTGTCTGCCAACCGACCAGATTCAGAGGCCAGGTGCCGTGAGGTTGTCCCTGTGTCTGAGCAGTTGCAGCAGGGCTGGGGAAACCTAGGGGCATTACAACTTTGGTTCGTATCAGCTGTGTGGGAGCAAGATGTCACAGGCTTTGTTGAAGGTTTGTAAGAAGAAGGCAAGGGCAGTATCAATATCAGGGCATATTGAATGGGAGACCAGTTAATTTGGGCAAGATGTAGCTTCAGGGCTTTTAGTCCACCCGGTCTGAGGCGCCGACGTAGAGAGGGAGGACCATGAGTTTGGGAGTGGTGGTTGCCCAGCGGAAGAGGATAGGGGAGTGGTCACTAAGGAATCAGGGAGGACCTGGGTAACATGGATTTGTTGGGGCGGTTGGTGATGACAACGCCTAGTAAGGTGCTGGTACCTTTCTTAGAGTTAACTCTGGTGGGTTGGGAGACTAGTTGGGACATGTCTAAGGCTGTGGCAGTCATGTGGTGGCGGCAGACGGGTCAAGAGCCAGTTAATGTTCAGGTCACCCACGAGGATTTGGTCAGCTGAATGAGGTAGGGTTGAGAGATAATCAGTCAATGGAACCAGTGCCAGGGTTTGGCTTTTGGGGGAAAATAGGCAGTGGTGAGATATAGGGGACCCCTGGAGGTCAGGAGTCAGTTTGAGGGTTAGGGCCTGCGCCCCAGACGGGAGAGAAGGGGCAGGGAGTGTCAGTCCAGTGAGAGTGTCCCTGGCATAGATCGCACAGCCACCCCCCCGCCTACCAACACGATCCTCCCGGTAAAGGGAGTAACCTGGAATGGAGACAAAGGAGTCTGGAGTGGATATTGACTGGATCATAGCTTGTTGAAGTATTTCATGACATAACCAGAAGGATCTGCACAGTCCTTTACTGATGTTTTAAAAATATATTAAGATAAAAAAAGTTTGAAAATGAATAAGGTAAACTCCACTGGTTGGGGGCCCCCATGAGCAGGGGCTCCCAGCAACCGCAGGGTTCACTGGTGCCTAAAACCGGCTATGAGGGCAGGTTCGGGTTGGACCCTGAGCTATTTTAGTTTATGGATGGTGAGCCATAGGAGATGAAAGAGCTTAGCTTTGTAAAAGCCTTATTAAATCTGTTTGCAATATCTGTAGGGTCTAGAACCTCTTTTCCAACAATAATTAGCATAATCTGAGACTTCTTGGCCTCTTTACATAAAGGACCTGTTGACCTTTTCCCAGAACTTTTTCCCATTGTTCCAGTTCAGGGTTTCTTGGGTCTTACAGAAATTCAGACTTATCAGTTCATACAGTTTAAGCATTTGTTTCTTAGCTCCCTGTTCCTCTGTAGATTTATAGAAGACTCAGATTTCCTGGCCATTTGCACTACTTATCCCTCTCCTTCATTAGGTCCAACAGTTCTGGAGAGAGCCAGACATTTGAAGCACCCATAATCTTGTGTTTTTTATATCTGGTGCAAACTGGTCACATACATTGTTATTTAGCAATTAAAAAGTCTAGGGTCACATCAACATCTGGGATAAGGTCATGGTGGCTCCAGTCGATTTGGGCCACCCAGTTCTTAAACTCGGTTACCCTGCCCTTTTTAAGGACATGGCAAAGAATAACCCAGAGCAGGGGCCTCGACTGTTTAACCATCCATTTACATTGTACTGGTGAATGATCACATATGGTATTAGAGGGGACCTTAACATCTTTTACTCTGTCAGAGTGGGTTACCAATATCCAGTCAACAAGTGTCTGCATACCAGTTTTGTAATTAGTCCTGATACAATCAGAAACCTTTTGAGTTAACATACTCATAATCCTATCCCTGTGACCATTACTGGTCTTTGAGTTCCAGTTGACATTAAAGTCAGTAAGGATTATTTTTCCCTATTTCAGATTTATTTGTTTAAAGTACCTAGTGAGGATTCCAGGCACTTAACCTATTTTCCTAGTGGGATGCAGGCGGTCATATGAATAACTTAGATTCCTGTGACCATTACTCAGTCAGTTTAGTAGCCAAACATTCACAGTCACTCGACTTTTCTTTTATATCAGTTTTTGAGCCCTTTAAATCATCTCTAAAGTAAACTATGCATAGGGAACAGTAAGTACCTTGCTTAGTGTAGCACAGTATACAAGTGACCATTGTGGTAATCAAATCCAGGGGCAGGATTCATAAAGCTTTGCCTGGGCACAAAACCACTTTGCCTGGGGCAGACTGGACTGTGTGAATAGCTGCCATTCACAGAGCCCAGTTTGCTTCTGCAAACTGGGTTTGCACCCGGGCAAAGCAGTGAGGGGAGCCACAATGCAAATGAGTGGGAGGGGCTCTGCATAGCCCCGCAATCCCATTCACAAACCGAAAGGCCATTGCGTGACGCAAATTACCACCCAGAAAAACCTGGAGGTACTCCCTGCAAACCCTAGAGGGTTGCAGCGGTACTGTAGGCCCCCTCCACCCCACCCCACACTCCGATTCTTGATCCTCGTAATAATAAAAAAGTCCCTTTTCCATAGTATAGTGGTCCCTCCCTCCACCCTGGTCCCGATCCCTGTAATAATAAAACAAATCCCTTTTCTGTAGTATAATGGTCCCTCCCCTCTCTCCGGCCCCTGATCCCATTAAATGAAAAAAACAAACCCCAGTTCCATAGTGTAGTGGTCCCTCCCCATCCCTGATCCTGTTATGTTAAAAAAAAAAAAAAAAATCTCCATTTCCATAGTGTGGTGGTCCTCCCAACCCCCCCCATCCCACTTTGGTATCACCTCCCATGGTGTGCAGCAGCACAGCCTCCACACACCTCCATCAATCAATCAAGTCTTTATTTAACCAGATGCTCATCGTTGAGCAGAAGCTCATTTGCAAGGTGGAGCTGGTGGAGCATGAACAATTGTATATACAGGTCAACACAGGTATTTACAAGGCAATACAGATAATACTGTTTACAGAGATGAAGAAAAGAAGTTCATATGTACATAGAATTATACAGATATTATACAGATTACAGGGTATTTACATACATGGAAGTGTCTATAGGAAGATAAAGCAGGTTATCTAAGGTTGCAGGAAGAAGTAACGGAAGTAAAAAATATATACACCAGGTAGAGGTGAAGGTAGGGGAAGGGAGGGAGGTAGGGGGAAAGGCTAGGAGGGCACAGTGCACAGAGAGGAGTTGGTAAAACGGGATGTAGAGAAGGTGGATGGAGAAAAGGAGTAGGTGTGAGCCCCAGGATTGAATGCTATAAAGTACGGGGCATGGTAGGATGTCACAACCCAGGGGTAGTGAGCTCCTATCCGAGGTTGGGAAAGGAAGGATAAAGGGGATGGATGGGCCTAGTGTTGATAAGACAGGGGGATAAGAGAGAGAACAATTAGGCTTGTGAGGAGCAAGCTGGGGTCAGTACTTAAAATTGGGCCTAGGTGTGGCTATATACCAGTGCAGACATCGGTACTGGGTCTGAGTGGGTGAAGCAGTTACATACTTCTCTGATTGTACAGAAATAAAGCGTCTTGAAGGCATTTATACCGATTAGAGTGCTTAATTTGAGGGGTTTTTTTTGTAGATAGTTCCATAAGGTAGGTAGCACGAAGCTTATGGCTGCCCTGCCGAAGTGGGAGTTTGGTTTGGGTACTTTGTGTAATAGCTGAGTAACTTCTTAACGCGTATTTCCCAATTATACTCTGGGAAGACAGCAGGAGATATAGTAAGGCAGCTTATTAGAGATGGTTCTGTAGGTCCAGAGAGTGGCGTCTCTGTGGTGCCTGAACTTTAGTGATGTCCACCCCACTGCCACATATAGCTCCATGGCTGCCCGCCAACTGAATTGTGAATGACAGCTAGAGTACACACTGCAAGCCCATTGGTTGAGAATGCTTGTGCAGATGTACAGACAATGATTTTCTATTTTCAATTGAAAACACTGGTAAAAATGTAATCTGACATATTTTGAGCTATTTTATCATGCAACAAACACCACTTTGCATCAGCTTTTTGGGCAAACCCCTCTATTCTGAGATACATTTTTGCTAAAAGCATACTGATTTGCTCTTAATTTGGGGAAAAAAATGAAAAAAACAGATTTTAACATTTTGCCAAGCGGAACTATTTTGAAAACAGAAAATCATTGTCTCTACCGATGCCCTCAGTCACCAATCTTTACGAGAAAGTCCAGCAGTGACACCACTGCCTGGAGCAAGATTGCTGTTGTTTGGAACAGCTTGTTGCCTCCCCTCTGACTTAATGAAATTCAATGCTGGACCAGTAAGGGATTCCTTATTGTCATGGGTGCATGGCTTTTTGTTTTGAGGATTGCCAGACAAGGTTATGGAATATATGGAGCTTTGTCTACAGTATGTCTGGTAAGGAAAAATGAACTTAAAAGAGGACCTTCTCCAGTCACTTTGACTTTCACAAATTAATTACCCTTTCTTGCATTGATTCTGGAATTGTATTTCATTAATGTCGCTGCAGTTAGTTTTTGCATTCTGAGCTGCTAAAAACTGCAGGGTGTACCAGAGCTTCTGTACCAAGCCTGGTGTTGCTGTGGGCCCCAGGTTGTACTGCTGACATCACTATAGGGCAGAGTCAGTTTTCACAAAAAAAACAAAAACCATACAGACAGGCATTTAGATTTTGGCATAACGTATTGCTAACAGGGTGTCTTGGGGGAAAGAGGAACACAGGATGTACACTGTGTCCTGGTAGGTTTCCCTTGCAACATTGTTGCAACTGCATGGTATTGAACAGTGTGAGTCACTCCTCTATCCTACAGTGATGTCATCAGGGGCTAGCAGCCCAGCAAGCTGAACAGCAATGGCAAGTGCAGCAAGGATCAAAAACAAATCCAAATTATGGAAGGCAGAGTAAACCTTGGCCAGAAATAACAATTGCATACACCTTTTCAGGTCTAGTACTGCATGTAATGACTACAAGCTGTAACTTTTCGGACCATCAGGGACGGTCCTTTTTAATGTCCAAGATAACCTTATAGTATATGGCTAAATGTTGTTGTGTATGGATTTCCTACACTCAGAATTCTTGCTGTGCACAGGCAAAAGTTGTTGTGCACAGTTCAAATGCCATGACAAATTGTTGTACATAGTTCAGAGGTAACAAAAAGTTGAAGTGTTTTGTTAAGCCCCCTGTCAACATAACTTATCTTCAAGATAGTTATTGACTACGAGTAATGAAAGGTAGATGGTAGGGGAGTGGTTGGGTGGGTCCCACTTACTACTTTTATTGCTCAGCTTTTCACTTTTGACGTTCAGTAAAACCATATACTATAAAAAACATAACATGGGCAACCCTGTCCAACTCAGCTTGTGTTTCCATCTCTGGATTGTCCTGACATTATGGACCTCTCGAGCTTCACTCTCGAGGTCCATATGATGTCATCTCAACCCCTCGATGTAAACGCATCCTCACTGTGTATGGTTGCCCATGCATTATTTTCTGTATAATGTATAGTTAGGGCTTATCGTGCACGGAATTCACACAGGTCAAAAAACTTATTGTGCACGTTCAGATCTTAAGTGCACCTGTGATTCCCTCGTGCTCACTCCCGCCTGCTGCTTCCAGGGGGAATCATCTGCTCCCCTGCCTACTGCAAGACCTAGACATCCTCATAAGGCAAATAATCTAAAGAAATAATTTTTTCAGTAGCTGACAGATAGTTTACTTTATATCTGGTTGCTCCTGCGACCCTCCGCTCACTGTACTGCCAAACTGATAGCTTCAATGTCCCCCCATGGCCAGTCCTGACGTCGGTGAGGACTAAGCAGCTGCTGGGGCCGTCTGTGTGCCGGCATGTACTAATGTATTATAATACTCTGTAACAGCGCATTTTCATGCTTAGTGTACCAGTACCTTTCGGGCTGAGTCTGCTTGATTGTGATTGGTACCAGTACACTATGCATGAAAATGTGCTGCTGCAGAGTATTCAAATACATTAGTAAGTACCAGCACATAGACGTCCCCCACAGTTTAGTCCCTCACTCATGTCATCACAGGACTGGCCACAGGGGACAGTGGTCCTATTAGTTCAGCAGCATGGAGTACGGAGGGACGTGGGATCAACCGGATATAAAGTAAGCTGTCTGACCTGTCAGACATTTAAAAAATTATTCCTTTAGATTATTTGCTTATTCAGGACCACTATGTTCTGCAGTATTAAGGCAGGGGACCTGAGGATTGTCATTTCACTTGTCACTCACTGTACCTTAATGTGTCTCGCAGAAATCATAATGGCAGTTTTAAAAAACATACACTATCACAAATAAAATACAGGTGACCACACACAACTTGCCTTGTGTTTCCATCTCAGGGTTGAGATACCAGCATGGACCTCTCAGGCTTTGCTGTCGAGGTTCATACGCTGGTATCTCAACCCCTCGATGGAAACACAGGCTTGTTGTGCATAGTCGTCCATATATTATTCCTTATTTCTAGGGACATGGATATGTTGTTTAATCCACACTTACTGGCAGGTTCCTTGCCGCTTTAAATCTTGCCGGAAGGTCTTCAGGGTGGCTCCTCCCACCCACCTGGGTGGTAAAACTCTTGGCTCCGCCCCATGACTCCAGATCTTCCTTACCTCTTGGAAGCTCAGGTTCCCTCCTTTGCGCTCTGCGTCTTAGGCCTGGATCCAAACTCTTCAGTTAACCCGAAACTAATGTTAAAATTTACAAGACTTCAGTCTTTATCTTCCCTCGTGGCTGCGATGGACAAATCGGCTCCTGGATTTCGTCGGTGCCCCTGTGGGCAGAAGATGTCCTGGACCAATCCGGACTCCATGTGCATGTACTGCCTGGGTCTTGAACAAGATTCGCAGGCCTGCGACTTGTGCAAGTCCTTTTCGGCCACGGTCTTAGAGGATCGCGCTGCCAGACTGCAACTAGGGCGTCCCGAGAAACGTTATCCTCCGGTCAAGTCGAAGGAGGTCCGTTGGACGGTGTCTGCGGCTGTGGGCTCGGCTGAACAGCTTGAGCAGATTAACGCCCTCGAGGAGGAAGCGGCCCAGGCCGCAGCATCCATCTTCATCGGTTATGGCATTTATCCCACTCTCCTTGGGCTTCTCCTACATGGCTTCATTCAAGGAGCTTTGTCAATCCCTCTCCACCAAGGGAGAGGGGCCTTCGGGACATTCCTCTTGGTCCAAAAAGAAAGACTCTAAGGGTAAGTCCCACCATCGACGTTCGTGGGAGTGGGAGAGGTCTCCTTCCCCGGACAGTCGAGACTCGACTTCAGTTGAGGTTGCGGCTAAGGCCGCTGGCTTCACGGTGTCCCTGTCAGGTCAGGCGGCCGAGACACTCGTCGACGCAGTCGAGATTTTTCTCGACCCATTGGACGGGCTGTCGACTGGAGAAGCCGACAACCCTTCTTAACCGGTTTCTCCGGTGTAAACCAAGGACTTGCCTGTTCCTCCTGTGTCAGAGTCCCTGCTTAAGGTCCCTGAACCAAGGGAGGAGCAGGTTTCCCCCATCCCCTCTCAGACCCACCCTCAGAAACACAGAAGGTCTCGGTCTTGGACCTCTTCCAGGTCCAGCCGATCCCTCCGACATTGGCGGTCTCGGTCTCGGCACCATGGAAAGTGGTGGCTCCGCTCATCCTCGTCTTCATCTTCTTCGGAGGATAGGCTCTGGTGCAAATTGCGCTGGCACTCACGAGGATCTAATGTGGCAGCAGTTCCTTTGACGGGAATAAGCCGACCACACCTTCCCCGGCCATTAAGTGGCTGTCAACGGAGTGGCCGAAACAACCCCTTGTTGTAGTCGAGCAGCCGAAGCCAGCACTGGCTGTTCTTCCAAAACTGGCTGCGCCACCCATTGTTGTGGAACCCCCGCCTCCACAACCTAAAACTGGGGCCCTGACCAAGGCTTCTTGTTCGGGTCAGAGCTTGCCCCATCGGTTGTCTGTCACCCTCACTCCCGATCAACCTTGGCAGGTGGAGGGTGGCTCAGGCCCTTGGCAGCTGTTTGCAGACTCCTCTGAGTCTGACGACGACTCCTTGTTCTCCAGGCTGCTTGACATGGAGTCCACCGGTGGTCAGTTGGTGGACAAAAGCCCATCCTCGTTTCTTGGAATGCTTCAACTCATCTCAGAGTCCACTGGGATGAAGCTCGAACCCGTTTCAAAATGGGCCAAGTATCCCCTCATGGAGATAGTGAACCGAGGGGACTCCCCCACGGAGGCTTTCCTGGTGGCCGAAGCCATTGTTGGCTCGGCCCTGGAGGTATGTCAGCAGCCAGCTCTTGTCCAGCACCTTCGGCCAGGATGGCTCGAAAGGAGGCTGTTCCCACTGGTTCACTCTCCGGTCTCTCGGAGCACTCCTCCGCGGAGGGGCTAGTGACCGACAGCATTTTTAGGCGTTCCGGGAATGCTCGGGATGTGGACAAGCCACCCAATAAGGAGTCCAAGAAACTGGACTACTCCGGGTGGAAAGTCTATGCGGCTTCCTCGCTAGGCCTTCATCAGGCCAGCTCGGCCGTTCTGATGGCACACTTTTCACATGCCCTTTTGGGCTCCCTGGATGAGGTGATTTCTCATCTCCCGGCTGACCTTCAGATGACGGTCAAGCAGGTGCGGGATCAGGGAAGGGCGGTGGCCAAACAGCAGCTCCAGACTTCCCTGGACATCACTGACTCATGTGCCCGGTCAGTAGCGGCCACAGTGGCCATGTGCTGCAGAGCTTGGCTGCGGATCTCTACCTTTACAGCAGATACCCAGCACAACCTAGCAGACGTTCCCTTCTTGGGTACCGACTTGTTCAGTCCCAGGGTGGAGGGTCTTCTGCAAAGGATCGAGAAGTCCAACGCCACCTTGGACTCGGTCACATCTGCCCAGAAGGACAAAGGCCACCAGCAGCAGCATAAGCCCTTTCGGCCTTCAGCCCCTGCAGCACGTCCGGCCCAGCAACACCAGCATCAGGGCCAGCAGGCTCGCACTTGGCACCCCAAAGCCAAGCCTGCTGCTTCCTCCAACAGGAAGCCAGGAAGCAAAGGTCCAGGAGGCTCCTCAGCCGGTCCTTCCTCCAAGCCTGCCCAGCGATGGGTTGAGGGGTGTCACCCCCAACCTCGTCACTCCTCCCCGGGTTCCCCATGGGAGACCGGCTCCACCACTTCCTTTCCACCTGGTCCGATATCACCACGGACTGCTGGGTGCTGGAAGTGGTAGGAAAGGGTCTGCTTCTGGAATTCAAGCAGTCCCCACCCAATTGAGCCATCGCCGCATGGGGGGCTATGGGGTTCGCAGCCTCTCTGTTGGCTCATCGAGCTGACATTGCCCTCCTCCTCTGAAAGGAGGTGAACAGGGAGGTGGTGGATCCTCCATCGGACCCAGGGTTTGTGTCCGGGTACTTCCTGGTCCCAAAACAGACGGGGGGGCGGGGGCTGGCACCCCATTCTAGACCTACACGACCTGAACAGGTTCCTAAGGTCTCGAACCTTCAGGATGGTCACTCTGGCTCAGATCATCCCATCCTTGCAACGAGGTGTGTGGTTCTGTTCTCTGGACCTTCAGGACGCATTCTTTCACGTCCCAATCCGTCCGTCCCACCAGTGATTCCTCCACTTCAGAGTGGAGGGATTCCTTTGCTAGTTCCGGGCCATGCCCTTCGGCCTCTCTCCAGCTCCCAGGGTCTTCACCAAATGCATGGCAGTGGTGACAGCATTCCTGCAGCACCAAAGGGTCCGGGTATACCCTTACCTGGATGACTGGCTGATTGCAGCCTCCTCCAAGCCAGAGGTGGAGCAGTCCAGGGATCTGGCCCTCCAGGTCTGCTCTCAGAATGGCCTGCTCATCAATGAGGCCAAATCGGAACTCGTGCCAATGCAGGTGATTCAGTTCATCGGGGCAGAGCTTGACTCTCTTCGAGCCAGAGCACGGCTCCTGGCGGACAGGGCCGAGGTTCTTTCCTCCTTTGCCCAATCATTTCTGGTTGGGCAATTGCGCCCTGCCCAGGACTTCCTGCGCCTCCTGGGCCTCATGGCGGCCTGCACCAGCGTAGTCCGTTGGGCCCATTGGCACATGCATCCCCTTCAATGGGGGCTGGCCTGCCAATGGTCACAGTGCTCCAGTCCTCTGGACCAGCCAATGATAGTGACCCAGGGGATGTGGAACGCTCTGTAATGGTGGCTCATTCCAGCTCATCTGCAGGAGGGTATCCCGTTTGTCCACCTAGAGCCGACGGTCACCCTAACGACCGACTTCTCTCTGATGGGTTGGGGTGCCCATCTGGGGAGCTCAGATCGCATGGCCTCTGGTCCCCTCAGGAGTCTCGATGTTGCATCAACCTGCTGGAGCTTCGAGTGGTCCGAATAGCCCTCACTGCCTTCGCTCCGTTTGTATGGGGTCAAGTGGTCCAGGTCCAGATGGACAACACCACGACCATGTACTATCTAAACCACCAGGGCAGGACGTGCTCTCCTTGCCTCTTTGCAAGGAAGCTGTCCACATTTGGTCTCTCATGAGCAGACTGGAGGCGGATCTCCTAGACATCCATGTGGCAGGAGCCTCCAACACTCTGGCCGATGCCCTAAGCATTTAGGTGCTGCATCTCACGAGTGATCTCTCCTTCCAGAGGTAGTACAATATCTATTCTCCCACTGGGTCACAGCTCAGGTGGACCTGTTTGCCTCCAGGGAGAATGCGAAGCTGAGGCTGAATCATGCCCGCCCCCCTCAGCAGGGCTCGCTGCAGGGGGATGCCTTCTCGAGGCTGTGGACCCCGGGCCTCTTCTGTGCCTTTCCCCCATTTCTCTTGATCCACAAGGTGCTTCTCAAGGCAAGGAGGGACAAGGCGCAGGTGATTCTGGTAGCCTCAGACTGGCCCCGCCAGTTCTGGTATCCAGATCTCCTCAGCCTCAGCTCCAGGCTCCCGAGGCGGCTTCCAGCCCGCCCGGACCTGATCTCAGTCAACCAGGGGAAGGTACTCCACCCGGACCTTCAATCCCTGCACCTGATGGCCTGGTTCCTGAGTGGCTAGAGTTCCAGGCCTTGGGTCTTTCCGACGAGGACCTCAGCGTTGTTGAGGCATCCCGTAAGGAGTCGACCAGAAAATGCTATGCCTTCAAATGGAAGAAATTCTCCATTTGGTGTCAGGATAAGGGGTTGGACCCTTCCTCCTGTTCCTTGGCCAGCATTCTGGACTACTTGTGGTCCCTTTCTCAGCTAGGGCTTCAGTCGATGACCCTTAAGGTGCACCTGGCAGCCATCTCTGCTTACCGGGCGCGGGCCGGAAGCAGTCGGTGGCAGGAGAAGGTGGTCGGGTACTTTTTCAAAGGCCTTGATCACATATCCCCTCCGGTGTGAGAACCTCCACCTCCATGGAATCTACTGCTGGTATTGGCTAAGCTCATGGGCAAGCCATTCGAACCGATGCACAGGTGTGACATCTCTCACCTGTCATGGAAGAATGCCTTCTAGGTGGCTATCACGTCAGCCAGAAGGATGGGAGAGCTCCAGGCGCTTTCCATTGAGTCTCCTTATCTGGTCTTCCACAGGGACAAGACTGTCCTGCGCCCCCACCCGAAATTCCTTCCTAAGGTGGTGTCGGAGTTTCACCTTAACCAGGTGTTGACTCTGCCGGTGTTCTACCCCAGTCACACCTCGGAAGCCGAATATAGGCTCCATACTTTGGATCCTAGAAGAGCGCTCTTTTATTACAAGGAGCGGACTGCTAAAGTTCGGTGAGAGGTTCGCCAGCTGTTTGTCACCTTCGCTGAAGCTGCACCTGGCAGACCTGCAGCCAAGCGGACGATAGGCAGGTGGGTCACCTCCTGCATAGATCTCTGCTACAAGTTGACGGGCATGGAGCCTCTCAAAGGGATAAGAGCTCATTCTACCCGCCATACTGCTGCATCGGTGGCTGCTGCCAGGGATGTCCCTATCCAGGAAATTTGCAGGGCTGCTACCTGGAAGTCAGCACACACCTTCATTACCCACACACCTTCATTACCCACTACCACATAGACCTTGAGTCACGCCGGAATGCTGGTTTTGGGACCTCGGTTCTCTAGTCCTTATTTCCCAAGTAGGGGGTGCGCGCCTTTCCTCCCTGCTCCTGGAGAACTGCTAGGAGTCTGCCAGTAAGTGTGGATTGAACAACATATCCATGTCCCTAGAAATACAGGTTACTCACCTGTAACAGGAGTTCTAGGAATGGTATATGTTGTTCATCCACACAACCCACCCGACCTCCCTAGCTTTGACGCACAACCTGGCTTCCAGCAGGTTAGATCTGGCATCATGGGGCGGAGCTGAGAGTTTTACCACCTGGGTGGGTGGGAGGAGCCAGCTTGAAGACCTTCCGGCAAGATTTAAAGTGGCAAGGAACCTGCTAGTAAGTATGGATGAACAACATATAACATTCCTAGAACTCCTGTTAAAGGTGAGTAACCTGTATAGTTTGTAGGATGCTAGAGTAGTAGTGCCTCCCCCTAGAAGAGCACAAATTATAGAAGTACTGTAAATTTCTACCAACCTAGGAATTTCACAGATGAAATTTGGCTCATAGATTTGTGTGGTGGCCATGCATGACTGCTGATTTAGAGGAAAAAGTGAGAGGTTGTATCATAAAGCCCTCAGTGGTGTTGCCTTAGTACCCTGGGGGATATACAAAACATGACAGTTGGGGGGGGGGGGCTGATAATGGGAGACTTCAACATGCCTGAAACAGATTGGTCAATACCAAAAAAGCATGTTGTAAAAGCTGTAAAAAAAAAAGTTGTAAAAGCATCTATCCTAAATAGATACTTCTGCTCAGTATTTACTGAAGAGAAGGTAGGGCAGGGCCCACAGCTCAGCACCATGCACACAGGGGGAAGGGAGGTGTGCTCTAGTCCCTTCACAAAAGAAAGGATCCTACAGGAGCTCAATAAGCTCAGGGTGGACAAGGCAATGGGACCTAATGGCATACATCCCAGGGTACTAAAGGAGCTAAGGGTGGAACTAGCAGAGCCATTAGCAGAACTGTTTAGTGAGTCTCTGAGCACAGGAGAGGTCCCAGAAGACTGGAGAAGGGCTCTTGTGATCCCACTCCACAAGAGTGGTAGCAGGGAGGAGGCAGAGAACTACACACCAGTCAGTCTTACCTCAGTAGTGGGCAAGATTATGGAGGCACTCCTTAAGGAAAGGATAGTGCAACACCTGGAATCCATAGGAGCACAGGATCCAAGACAGCATGGGTTTACAACAGGACGGTCCTGTCAAACTAATCTGATAGATTTCTTTGACTGGGTAACCAGAGTGGTGGACCAAGGGGAGGAGTTGATGTCGCCTACCTTGACTTCAGCAAAGCTTTCGTTACTGTTCCACATAGAAGATTGATTAATAAGCTGGGTAGGCTCGGGGTGGATCAGAAGTTGGTCAACTGGGTGGCAAACTGGTTGACAGGCAGAAAAGAGAGTGGTGGTAAATGGTGAACAGTCAGAAGAGATGCAAGTCACAAATGGGGTACCTCAGGGATCAGTCCTGGGGCCAGTCCTCTTCAATATCTTCATCAGTGACATTGCAGATGGACTGGAGAGTAAGGTTTGTCTGTTTGCAGATGACACCAAGATCTGCAACAGAGTAGATGATCCACATGGGGTGGGCAGAATGAGAAGAGATCTGGATAAACTGGCAAAATGGTCGGAAGAGTGGCAACTGGGATTTAACGCAAAGAAGTGCAAGATCATGCACATAGGGAAGAGAAACCCTGAAGCCACCTATAGGCTGGGAGGGGAGTTGCTGGCAGTCACAAGGGAAGAAAGAGATTTAGAAACATAGACTTTGACAGCAGATAAGGACCGCTAGGCCCATCTAGTCTGCCCATTTCCCTACCTACAGGATAGGCCGCAGATCCTAGTTAACCAACAGCCTATTTCTTCCTACCCCCCCACAAGAATTGCCTTATGTCTGTCCCATGCATTCTTGAATTCTCCCACAGTTTTAGACCCCACAACCTCCTCAGGAAGGCTGTTCCATGCATCCACTACCTCTCTGTGAAATAATACTTCCTCACATTGCCCCTGAACCGCCCTCCTTCTATCTTTAAATTGTGTCCCTTGTTCTTGCAAGTCTCTTTTCTGAAAGATGCTACCCTCTAGGACTTTGTTGATTCCACTGAGGTACTTAAAAGTTTCTATCATGTCCCCCTCTCCTTCTGTCCTCAAGGGTATACATATTAAGCTCCTTTAGTCTCTCCTACGGCTTCTCTTGCAGACCCTGCAACATTTTAGTTGCCCTCCTCTGACTACCTCTATCCTGTCTATGTCCTTCGGAGATGGGGTCTCCAGAACTGGACACAGTACTCAGATGGGGTCTCACTAACTGTCTGTACAGAGGGATAACAACTTCCTGTTTCTGCTGCTGATGCCTCCCTATACATCCCAGTATACCCCAGTCCTCCTACTGCCTTCTCACATTGCTTGCTAACCTTAAGGTCATCTGATATGATTACCCCAGGTCCCTTTCTTTTGTTGTTGTTACTACCTCCCACCCATTGTGTATTCTTCCTGGGTTCTTGTTTCCCAGGTGCATTATTTTGCACTTCTTTGCATTGAATCTAGCTGCCATACTTCTGACCATTCCTCCAACCTTGCCAAGTCCTTTCATCCTTTCCACGCCTCCTTGTGTATCAACCCTGTTGCAGATCTTTGTGTCATCTGCAAAAAGGCATACTTTTCCTTCCAGTCCCTCTGCAATGTCACTGATGAAGACATTAAAAAGGACTGGACCCAATACTGAACCCTGCGGTACCCCACTAGTAACCCCTCTTTCTTCAGAGTGGACTCCATTTACAATTACCTTCTGTGTCCTGTTGTCCAGCCAATGTTTTACCCAGGCTACCACCCTGGGACCCACTCCCAGGCTGGTTAATTTGACTATTAATCTTTTGTGTGGGACTGTGTCAAATGCCTTGCTAAAGTCTAGGTAGACCATGCCCACAGCCCCTCCCTGGTCTACTACTTTGGTCACCCAGTCAAAGAAATCTATTAGATTCGTCTGACATGACCTTCCCGCTCTGAACCCATGCTGCCTTGGGTCCTGTGCTCCACTGGCCTCTAGGTACTCAACTATTCTTTCCTTCAGAAGTGACTCCATCACTTTCCCTACCACAGAGGTCAGACTGACAGGTCTGTAGTTTCCTGCCTCTGTCTTGGTCCCACTTTTGTGAAGGGGAATCACATCCGCCTTCCTCCAGTCCTCGGGTACCATACCATCCTCCCATGATTTATTAAAAAGAGTAGCCAGTGGTTTCACTAGTTCCTCCCTTAATTCTTTTAGAATTTAGACTTGGGCATCATCATCACTGATGACCTGAAATCATCCAAGCAGACCACTAAAGCAGTAGGTAAGGCTAGAGGAATGTTGGGTGTATTAGTAGGAGTATCACAAGTTGTAAGATGGAGGTAATAATCCCTCTTTACAAGACACTGGCTAGGCCCCATCTGGAGTACTGTGTGCAGTACTGGAGGCCACACCTTCACTAGGACATTAACCAAATTGAGGCAGTCCAGAGAAGGGCAACCAAAATGGTGCAGGGACTGCATCAGAAAACATATCAGGACAGATAATGTAGCTCAATATGTATACTCTAGAGCAAAGGAGGGAGAGCGGTGATATGATCGAAATATTCAAACACCTTAAGGGCATTAACAAGGTGAATGAGTCTAATATGTTTCAATATAAGAAAAATAGCAGAAAAAGAGGACACTGCATGAGATTAGAGGGAGGCTGATTAAGCGGTGATGTGAGGAAGTTCTTTTTCACAAAAAGGGTGGTGGATGCATGGAATGGCCTACCTCAGGAAGTGATGGATATGAATACAGTGCAGGGCTTCAAATAGGCATAAGGGAGCAATACAGATGAGTATGAATAGATCGGTCTTTGACAGAGCAAAGGCCGATGGCACATTCATAAGATAGGAAAAAGAAATGAGCAGACTGGATGGGCCTTGCGGTCCTTATCTGCCGTCAACTTCTGTGTTTCTGTGGAGTGGCCTGGGCGAACCTGGATTTGGCTACATGTGGTCTTTCCCCTTTATGGGAATATGTTTATTGTTATTGATACCCATTCTAAGTTGTTAGAAATCTAACATGCACTAGCACAGCTTCCTCACAAGTTACTTTAGACCCAGTATGCCAGATATTTGCACATGTGGATTGCCAGATTTGTTTGTCAAAGATAATGGGACAAATGTCACCATTAGGGAGTTTGCAGATTTAATGCGCATAAATAAACTGACTTCTGTTACAACTACTCCTTATCATCCAGCCTGCAGTGGGTTGGCTGCAAGGGCTGTCCAGATGCTGAAGGAGGTTTGAAAAAGGTGTCTGTTTTTTGTTTCCTTTATAGATACAGAATAACACTTCATTTCAACCCAAGGATTGTTCCTGCAGAACTTTGAGTGGGACTGTATCTTAAATCATATTTGAACCCAGTGCAGTCTGATTTATGAAGGAGAGTACTGGATAAACTAACCCAACAAAAGGCAGCATCATGATGAGAGGACATGATGTTGAATATTCCAAACTGGAGAGCTGGCATATGTTTTCAGAGGGCAAGAGTGTTCCCAATGGCCACCAGGCACAGCCTTAGATGCAAATTTAAGGGACTCTGTTAAGGCACAGCTAAATGATGCCAGGTTTACAGATACAATTTTTAGATGTTGTCTGAACTGGTTTGATGCCCAATAGAAGTGGACCCAAAGTACATAAATAGGAGAGACTACCTGACCTTTTGAAATCACTAAATAAATGCCTGAGGCTGTTTCTGAAATACTGCCAACTCTTGCCTGTGGCCCAAAAACTGGGGGGTTCCTGGTCAGTGCATTTCTCGATTGCTAAGTATCCCAGATACATTGGTTACTGAGCATCTGTAATTTAGATTGGTCTGCAGGGCACCAGGGAGACTGGATTTACAATTGTGTAACAGTTAAAAAAAAAATGTTTCAATAGATGTTCAGGTTTTGTGTTGTTTTTAGTAATTATTGCTTTTTTTAAGGAGCGAGATATGTTATAATGAGTACTAGAGGGTTAATTCTCTAGCTTAGGGTTGGACAGTGGAACTTCCTGGTACAGTCAGAGTGAATTTTGTGTTGCAAAGTGCTGCAAACCTGAAGAAGTCCTGATTAAGTAAGCAATAACCCATGATGGGGTGTTTATTTTAGAAAATTAATGCATG
Source organism: Neoceratodus forsteri (assembly GCA_016271365.2). NCBI lineage: Eukaryota > Metazoa > Chordata > Ceratodontiformes > Ceratodontidae > Neoceratodus > Neoceratodus forsteri. Next base: position 341,295,867 of record CM057449.1, read on the forward strand.
CCCAGGGTGGATTGAAAGGCACAAGGCCAGTGGCCAGTGCCTTCAGTGCACCCAGGAAGGGCATCATTCTGAAGAAAAGCACGCCCTGAAGTGGGTTATTGTGCTTATGAAGTGGAAAAGTTTTCTTTTTAATTGAAAAAGGTTGTATTTTGTGTAGTCAATCTGTTGCTAGGTAAATGATGTTAGGTAGGTGACAAACTTTGCATGTACTGGGATTTAATGAACGCCATGTGATGTTTTTCAACCAATGAGGTTACTAGGATTACAGAGAATTCTGAAGTCTATTTTATAAAGAGGAATTTATTACAGTTACCATCATTGTGAGTCTCCTGTATAACAATGCATCCCATCACCTGAGGTCTTCACTTTTCCATAGAAAATGGTCTCCTTTCTTGCAGTCGATCCTCTTATCCCATTTTTACCAAGCCATTGGACACTTTGCTCACACTCTTAATAATATCTGAATCATGAAAATATCTGTCTTTAGATATAAGCATCACGGCTGTATGCTATTCACTTAAGATGGTATCTGATTAAGTCTGTGCAGAGGCATTACATAAGAATAATGTATGGTAACCATACAAAACAAGTCTGTGTTTCCATTGAGGATCAAGATAACAGCACATGGGCCTCAGGAGGAAAACTCAAGAGGTCCTTGCTGTTATTTTGACCCAAATGAAAACATAAGGCAAGTTGTTTATGGTTACCCATATTTTATTTTATAGTATATGTTTCAGCTTCCAGTTCATATTTTAATTTACTTTATATCAAAAAATTTAAAATTCAGTACAAAGAGAGTGAATGAGTGCCAGAACTGAGAGCATGAGTGAGCTGAGGAGTGGCTCAGTGTAGTAAGCACTACTATGCTCTGAGGAGAATCCCCTCATACACACTGAGGTGGGCATCATGAACTGCTAGTGTGATCGTGAATGCAGGCTGCGGCCTGCACAAGTCTTGCTTAGTGAATATGAAAACTGGTACGAGGTAGGCGTCGGTGCAAACAGGGACACAGGTGCACTTGATAGAATGTGCATAACATCTTTTAGAACGTGCACAACTTTTAGACTGTGCGTTAAAATGTTTGAGTAGCCACTGATTTCCATGTACATTAAGGCCTAACCATATACTGCAATATTTTTCAGTGGGCTACAAAGTTTCTCTTGATGCATGCTATAGTTTTATTTGCTTGTTTGCTAGATTCTGTCCCCAAACACTTGTACCCATTTCTTAATATAGATTTGTACTCCTGAGCTAGTCATTCCCTTTAAGCATCCTTATGGTGACTGCTCAGCTCTAAAACCGGACAACCTGACTGCCAAGGCACCTCAGAATAACCTTCATCCTGCTAGTGGTTTTATCTTTTTTCTCCACCCACCTCATTATGGCTCATCCCTCCCATGCTGTCCTCAAAAATATACACGGTGCAGAGCCACTCTTTCCACTGGAGACAGTATTGCATACTAACATTGGCAACAAGACTTTTTAGAGTATCATGTGGGACATGGCAGTGGTATTCTGCAAAAGGAGATTCATGGGTAATGAGATGCACAGATTTCTTATAAAGGAATTGATCCTTCTCCTCAAATGCCCCCCTTTTGGGCTGCTTCTAGGACTTGATTAATATATGAGGGCTGTACCACATGCATAATTGCATTTCACCATTACTGAGACTTGTTTGCAATAGAACAGTGCTTAGGGCAGTTAACAGGGTTCCTACCTGGAAAGGGTGACGTTGGGGGTAATGGAGAGTTGAGTGTGGGAATACGTTTGTGGACTGGGAAATCGTGGATAATGAGATGTGTAGTTTCGCTTTGCTTAAAAAAAAAAAAAAAACATAGAAACAGAACAATCCCCATGCTAGTGTGACAGTTTCTGGGCTTCTGCCCTTGAGAGATGTAGGTTCCTCTCACCAACCTCAAATGCCTTTTGCACTTTCTGTGACTTGCTAGTATGATGGAGAGATGCGTTGGCCATTTGCAGAGTTCCAGCATACAGTATAGGAAAGGGGTTTTCTTGGTGTAGCAGTGAGAGTAGCATAGGAGCTGTTTGTAAGTAATCGTCTTTTTTTTTTTAGCAAAAGTTGATTTTTACCTGGACAACATGCTTTCAAGATTGGTGGCAGGAGCACAGCAGTGATGCTGGTTACATGCGTGCAGTCTGGGTGAAAATCTAGATAAAGAGTCTGGCATCAATGTGTACAAGGAGATGATTTTCCCAGCCATGTCTCATCTGATAGGGCAGACACACCTGCAGTTTTTGCTGGGAATCAACCTTGGGATACTGAGCCTGAGGCCAGCAGCTGTAACCAGTCTGTTAAAGGGAAATTCTTCCTAGCTGTGAGGTTCAAGTGCTCTTTTGACTTTTTGTAGCCATCTGAATGGTCACCACAGGCCTGTTTCCTGTTACTCAGCACTTTAGGACTCTTGTCATTCCCTGCTGCCACTCAAATCTCAGTGGTGCTACTTTTAATTTTATTTTGTTTCTCAAGGAGTTGGGCTGGGTTAAAAATACAATTTCAGCCACGCCCGACATTTAGCGTGTACAGTAACGCCCTAGAACAACGAATAGCACACACATCAATCACGTCATAATTCACATTTGCAGTCTCATTACATTAATAATTATTTCCATCTTTGTTTTCAACAAAATGGATATTGATCTAGGTCAACTGAGTTGGCTATAGAATTAAACAAAACTGGCCCAGTAATGGCAAAAGAACATTTGCTGAATTTTACAGTACTTAACATATTGTCTAAATTTGGATTGTCTAGCAGAATTGTATGTTGGTAATTCTTGCAATAAATACATTAAGGTTTGGGGTGAGGATTTATGAGTAAGTACATTGTAAGTTACTTTGCTTACATTTAGGAATGTTCTGGCAAAGGGAGTTAAGATTTTTTTTTTTTTTTTTTTTACTAATACTGGATGTGGTGGCTAATTCTAGTGGGGACCCACAGGGGAAATCTACAAATACTGAAAGCCGCTGTTGTGTATTTTTTATTATATTCTTGAACATTATGACACAAAATATTTTCATATTCTAATGTAGGTTTAAAAACATACTTTTCAGTAGTGTTGTTGGTCTGTACAAAAACAAATGTTAAGTTTAGGTGTACATTGGTTTCAAAAGTTAATACCCTATCAAAAGTAATTCCAAAATGTTTAAATAGACATAGAAACATAGACTTTGATGGCAGATAAGGACCACTTGGCCCACCCAGTCTGCCCAGATTTCAGTACATCATTGTTTATACTTAAAATTATCATGCCATCCTTGGTTGGGGACAGTCTCTGAGCCATTCCAAACAACAAAGCATTGTAGACTACGTTTAAAGGAGTAATGTAGTCAGAATTTGCAGAAACTTATGTTGTGCAATGTTTTTTGATTTGTGTGTTTAGTCTTGGTGTGTCCTTCACTTTGTTTGCTATCAGGAGTTTTTGTAAATTTTCCTACTAGTTTTATGGCCCCTGGGGTCTCCATCTCAGCAAGGTTTATTGCTCTTCTTTGTGCTACAATGCCTCCTGTCTCATGTGACAGTGATGCATCTGGGAACCACTGAATCAGTGAGGGAAAGTACATAAACAGTAATCTGCAGATAGGAGCCTGATGTTCTGGCTTTGACAAAATGACTCTATTTCAGTATTGTTTTGCTTTCTATGTTTGTGTCTAGGTCTAGCTAGCAGGAGGTTTAAAGCTTGTCATTTCATCAAACTACACACAGCCATAAAAAGCACACAAATTGCCTCAGGTCATCAGTGATATAATCAGTAAAGACTCTTAACTGTTTTCTTGCACAGTAACCCACTTAAAGGGGCACTGTCAGCTTTGCCCCTCCTTTTGTAGTCATATGTGAGCAGTGTTCCTCGTGGCACACACCTATTAAGGACTGACTCTAGTATGCCCCTATACATCTTAAACATAACCCATTGTGTCAGTTTTGTTAATATTTGCATTATTAGTTGGTCGCTCAGACTGACATTAACTCACCCACCAACCGGAAGCATACCCTGGGTGAGACCACACATCTGCTGTGAGCACAATCCCGAAGTGCGTTTTTTGACATGCAAAGTGAAAAATCCAGTTGCTCCTCTGCATTGTGATATTATAATAATAATAATATTAATTTTATTTGTATAGCACCTTTCAGAGTATCAAGGTGCTGAACAATTTTAAAAACAAGTTCAAAACTCTAAATAAAAGTCATAAAAACATCCATAAAAGATCAACATATCATCATAGTAACAAATTTATAATAAAATCCAAACATAATCAAATAACTTAATTATCTAAGAAGGCCATATTCCGTCATCGTTTTCAAATCTTTCTTGAATAACTCCACGGAGGTTTACTGCCGTAACCGGCACAGGTAGAAATTCAAAAGTGGGTGTACATAATACTCTGCTGCCAGAAGATTTTAGGCTCACTCTTGGAATCTCTAACAACCCCATGTCAGCCGAGTGATCGGTCAGGGCAGTAAGGAACCAGGAGGTCTTTCAGATAGGCTGGACCCTGATAAGTGAAGGAGCTTTGAAAAGTCAATAAAATGACTTTAAAGGTGATCCATACCATATAGGAAGCCAGTGCAGTTCGCTGCACGGGAGTGATATGACAGGACCCACTTGTCCCAGTCAACACCGGGCTGCAGCGTTCTACACCAGCTGTAGTGACAGGTTTCAACCCAGAAAGCCCAAAGTAAAGGCGTTGCAGTAGTCCAGGTGCAAAGATACAAAAGCGTGGACCAATGTTGGCAAGGAGTCAGACGGAACAAGGTGCCTAACCCTTGCAATGTTCCTAAGATGATAAAAGGAAGTCTTGACAGCGGCTGACACCTGGGATTTAAGGGTCAGCCTGTCGTCAAGAATAAACCCAAGGTTACGCACCCGTTCTGAGGAGGGGAGAGACACACCACCAAGGAAAATTCCGGATGGTGCGTCAATACACGGCCTCACAATCTGACCACCTGGGTCCATGACCAGAACCTCTGTTTTCTCCGAGTTCAACTTTAGCCAACTAGAATCCATCCAGTCTTGGATCTCCCCAGACAGTTGTTAAACACCGAGAGCTCCATCCTGGTCGGTGCAAGAGACAGATATAGCTGGGTATCATCTGCATAGCAGTGAAACCTCAGCCCATATCATCTAATGATATTTCCGAGGGCAGTATAACTGCAAACAACATGGGTGACAGCACAGATCCCTGAGGCACTCACACAACAAAGAAATTGGGTCAGAGTAAAAATCCTGACACAACTCTTTTGTGATCTCCTGGTGAGGAATGACGTGAACCATTTAAGAACGGTTCCAGACATTCCACAAATTTGCCTCAGGCGAGCTAATAACACCATGTGGTCCACAGTGTCAAAAGCTGCAGAGAGATCAAGAAGAACAAGAATGGAACGTCTCTTCTGATCCTTCGCCATCAGAAGATCATTTAACACCGAACCAGCGTGAGTCTCGTGCTGTGTCTTTTCCGGAAGCCAGACTGGAAGGATTCGTAGACATTATGGATGGTTAAATGGTCATCCAGTTGGACAGCTACGACCTTCTCAATAACCTTCCCAATAAAGGGAAGGTTAGAGATAGGCCAGTAATTTGAAAAACAGTCTGGGTCCAAGGAAGCTTTCTACAAAAGAGGAGTCACCACTGCCTGTTTCAGGGAGCAAGGAAACTCACCTGACTCCAAGGAGCACCAGACTATTTGCGCCAGGACCAGACCGATGATATCAGAACAGCCCAAAATAAGGGGAGTTGGTCCGGGATCCAAACTGCAACTTGTGGGACGCATAATATGGACGATCCTCATAATGTCCACGAACTCAAGTCGACGAAAGGAACTCCAGGAGAATTGGGGCACTGTGATCCCACGCTGTCCAACAGCATCACCCTTAGAGATTGCCGGACACAGGTTCGCCCTGAAGTCAGCTACTTTAGTTGCAAAGTATAGAGCGGGTTCATTGCACTCTACTTGCAAAAAAGCTTTCCGAACTTGCAGGCAGGCTGGGTTGCACAGTCTGTCTACCGTTCGAAACAGCTGAGCCGGTCGATTCTGAGCAACTGCAATCTCCCTGGACAGGAATTCTGCCTTCTATGTGGATTGCAGATTGATAGCTAACATAATGTTCTATCAATCTAGAGTGGTCGGCATCAAGGGCGGACCTGCGCCAGCGATGCTCTAACCTTCGCCCTTGTCTCCGCATCTCCCTCAAGGTCCCGTCAAACCATGGGGATCTGGGGCAAAGGGATAGGGGGCGCTCACGAACAGGAGCAATAGAATCCAGGGCTGTCGTGATGGCCTTATTATAGGCCAACACCAATGCTTCTGGACTACTGCTCACCGACACGAAGGATGATAGGTCAAGGACCGCTGCTAGACCTTGTGGAGTAACATTCCGTAATGGGCGGTACCTGACCATCTCCACAGGGGCTGGTCTTCTCAGGGGGGTGCAAAAATTGAACCTTACGGTGTAGTGATCAGACCAGGCGACTGGTTCCACCCCCATGTCGGATGCATCGATCCCTAGAAGGAAGACTAAGTCTAAAGAGTGTCCAGATTTATGCGTAGCAGTGGAAACCACCTGTGTGAGGCCCAAAGAAGACATCAATTGGAGGAAGTGATTACCAAAATTAGAGAGTTCATCGTCAACCCAGGCGTTGAAATCACCCAGAACCATCAATCTGGGTGACTCAAACGATGTCAACAAGGAAGTCTGCTACTTCCTGTAAGAAACGTTTCCCATCTCCGGGTGGACGGTAGATGAGCACGATTCGAACACCTACACCTGCTACGGCTGTGCACTCAAAGGACCCAGCCTCACCTACTACTACATTCGTGAAACCCAATTCAGTCTTGAAACAGACTGCAACCCCCCCACCCCTGCGGTCCAATCTCGGGCGGTGTATCACCGAGTACCGAGCCGGAGTCATGGCCTCCAATATCGGGCTTGAATTTTCATCCAGCCAGGTCTCGGTGATGCAAGCCAGGTCAGCCGAACCAACAAGATCAGCAATAATGGCGGTCTTATTCCTAACAGACCTGGCATTGCATAACACCAGTCCGAGTTGGACAAACCGGGGTTGTCGAGCCTGTCTGCCTACTGTAATCAGTAGTGCCCTTGGGTATGGATACCAGGCAAGGTAAACCTCGATCTGGATTCATTTAAGCCAGCGCCTTCTGGACCTGACTACCCGATACGATGAGCCCGCTCGTTCATCCTCCCCTGTTCGCCAACCCCCCCCTCCACTCTCCCACGAACAATACCCAGCGCTCTACAGCGTTGGTAGGTTTCATATTAAAGAGGAGGAGTAATGAAGGGGTGGAGGGCGCCAAGAGAGGAGAATGAATAGCGCACCGCCATGGGGACTAGAGGCCAGCACATGTCGCTAATTAACTACGATACACACCCAAAACCCAAAACAACAAACTAAGTTAACAATCACCCAACAAATAAAACACAGTGAGTATAACATTAAAGAAAAGTCTTCACCTGAACTATTCCCTACCCCCGGTTACTCTCACCACCGGGAAGAAAAGAGGGTAAGGCACACTCACTGCCTAACCATCATGGGGAATATAAACAGAGGACAAAGAACTAAAACTCCCAAGTTCTCTCACAACTAGGGGGTGATGGTATTTGTTCTTTCTCACAGCCAGGAAGAAGACAAAAATTATAAATCAAAAAATTAAAATGAACTGTTCCTGGTGTATACAATCAAAAACTGAGCGCCGAAAGTACTGCAAATTACTTTTGTAAACTGGGGGCCAAAATTCCACACATGCGCAAGAGAGGCATGAAGATCTTGCGCATGCTTGCACATGTGCGGGATTTTGGCCCCCGATTTATAAACGTAATTTGCAGTACTTTCGGTGCTCGTTTTTTTTATCATATACACCAGGAACAGTTCATAATACCACAATGTAGAGGCGCAACTGGATTTTTCACTTTGCATGCCAAAAAACGCATTTTGGGATTGCGCTCACAGCAGACGTGTGGTCTCACCCAGGATATGCTTCCAGTTGGCGGGTGAATTAATGTCTGTCTGAGCGACCAACCAATATTGCAAATATTAACAAAACTGGCACAATCGATTAAGTTTAAGATGTACAGGGGCATACTAGAGTCAGTCTTTAATAGGTGTGTGCCATGAGGCACACTGCTCACATGTGACTACAAATGGAGGGGCAAAGCTGACAGTGCCCCTTTAATTGGCCCACAAGTGTTTGCTGAGCTGTAAATATAACCTTTAGTGCTTACACAGTAATGAAAGTTACTTAAAATTACAGCTGTACTGCTGTAAAATTAATTCTAAACCAGTACTTGCCGAGTCTATGTTCCCAGATACATCACTGTCACATGGGATAGGAGGTATCGTAGGACGAAGAAGAGCCATAAAAAATGCGAACATGAAGATGCCCAGGGGCCATAAAATTAACGGGCTAATTAAGCAATAAGGCATGACCAGGGGTTAGATCAACAGTCTGTTAATTCCACCAACAGTTTAAGAATCCTGGTTCAAAATCAGAATGCATCATTCCATACATTCAGCAGTGCTAGAGGATGGAATGTTGACAGGAAGAATCCATGTGCCATGGTGATCAGGCTGTACATGACAGTATAACATGGATTAATGTAAGGCTGTTGGAATCCTAACAGCCAATCAGATTGCAGCATTTCTGAGACCTTTTTATAATTTAGAAAAAAAATCCTAATAGCAAACAAAGGGAAGGACATACTAGGACTACACACACAGATCCAAGCATTCTGCACATCATATGTTTTTGCAAATTTGGACTGTAGGTCTCCTTTAAGATTAGCTGGTGATTTCAAAACCAATGCTACATAGCCTTATAGTTATTTTGTATGTGTGTACTACTGGGACATATAGATATAAGCCCCAGAATTCATACTTTATTTATGTTACAACTTATTTATATCCAGGATAGCGCAGCTAAGGTGCAACATGTTATTTTCACTGGATCCTGCTTCTACAGATTTCTATTGCTGGGTAGATTGGAACACCGAGAGGTTGAGGTATGAAAGTCTTGCCCCCTCCCAGCTGATGATAAACTGTGTTTTTTGACTCAGGCTATTGCATATTTTAATTACACAACATCGGTTTACTAATTTGTTAAACCTGCTGTTTGTATGAAGATGTAACTGTTTATCTTTGATTTCATCTGCTGGCCTCAGTGCTGCACGAAGCTGTTATGATGTCATTAGCATTGTGAAAGCTACTGTTTGATTGGTTCAGTATTAATTGTAATGTACCCAGTTCTTAAACGTGAAATGTTATAGCGGATTGTAAATGAGCAGTCATACATAACAAAGATATACTTGTATCAAGAGGTTTCCTTGGTAACAGATGACCTTGAGAGCGCACCTCCAGAGGTACTCTGTTACCAAGGGAACCTCAAGATACAAGAATTTCCTTGTTTGTGTATGACTGCTGTTACATAATCTTTTATAGTGTATGGGCAGTCACAGCATAGAAAATCACACAAAACCAGCTGGAGAAGACAACAGAGAATATAAACTTTTAACATTTTCTTTTTTTTTTTTTAACTGACATAGTGTCCTGCAGACGTTTCTTCAAGTTTAAAAAAAAAAAAACAAAAAAAAAAACGCAACTTCCAGCATAACTGGATTGAGGAAAGCAACTATGCAGCAGCATTCCAAGTTGTTATGCTGCAGTAGTGACATAGCTAGTGCAGCATAACAGCTGTGATGACATAGCTACTGCAGCATAACAACCCCATTCTAGTTATGGATTTCTATCCATAACAACATTCTACCATACGTTATAAGTAAGTTGACACCTTTCAACAACCTTATGTTGTCATAGACTGCTGTATGACACAGTATTCTTTTGTTTTTTCAAACTTCAGTTAAAAATAATCTACATATGCTGTTGTGTGTCTTTTTACGTCTCAGTGTTTCAACCCCTGATCATGACCAGCAAGAGACCATAATAGAGAAGTGCCGAGACTTGATCATGTGACTGCCACATCCCTCCCTCCCTATGTTGCCGTGCCACGGCTCCTAGTTTCTGCGGTGCAGACTTCAACAGCTTGTCCCCACTGTCAGATCCTCACAGATTCACTATATTTTTAAGTTATGATAGAAAGCTAAACACTTAGATCAATGTAAACTCTAGCATGATGTGCAATACAGATCTGTACATATAGGTTTATTCTTTGGTAAGATTGGTTGGTTTTTATGAGATCAGCTGATCTACATTCATTCTTATCAGCGATCACAAATGTGACAACTGTTCCCCGATTTGAGCGTGTTGCTGCCGAAAAGTTGTTTTGCACCTTAAGAGGTTGTGAAACATGATTAATATTAAATTATACTATATGGTTAGGGCTTATTGTGGATAAAAATCGGTGGCTTTCCAAAAGTTGTTGTAGTATCGTTCTGACGCCACAACGATACTACTGCAACTTTTCCCCCTTGAGTTGTTACCTGAGTGGATGAAACAGCTCGCTGTTCAAAAATAAATGGACTGACGAACAGTAAAAGAAGGTGACAAGACTTTCTATAGATACATTAGTGAAAGGAGAAAGTCCAGAGTGGGTATTGCTAAGCTTAATGGAGAAAAGGGAGCATGTGAGGAGGAGGACCCTGCAAAGGCATCTATCCTAAATAGATACTTTTGCTCAGTATTTACTGAAGAGAAGGTGGCAGGGCCCACAGCTCAGCATCATGGACACAGGGGAGGGAGGTGAGCACTACTCCCTTCACAAAAGAAAGGGTTCACAAGAGCTTGCTAAGCCCAGGTGGATAAGGCAATGGACCTGATGGCATACATCCCAGGGTACTTATGAGCTAAAGGAGGAACTAGCAGAGCCATTAGCAGAATTGTTTAGTGAGTCTCTGAGCACAGGAGAGGTCCCAGAAGACTGGAGAAGGGCTCATGTGATCCCGCCCACAAGAGTGGTAGCAGGGAGGAGGCGGGAACTACAGACCGGCCGTCTTAGCTCAGTAGTGGGCAAGATTATGGAGGCACTTTAAGGAAAGGATAGTGCAACACCTGAATCCATAGGGTACAGGATCCAAGACAGCATGGGTTTACAAAGGAAGGTCCTGTCAAACTAATCTCATAGATTTCTTTGACTGGGTAACCAGAGTGGTGGACCAAGGGGAGCAGTTGATGTCGCCTACCTTGACTTCAGCAAAGCTTTTGACACTGTTCCACATAGAAGATTGATAAATAAGCTGGGTAGGCTCGTGGGTCAGAAGTTGGTCAACTGGGTGGCAAACTGGTTGACGGGCAGAAACAGAGAGGTGGTAAATGGTATACAGTCAGAAGAGATGCAAGTCACAAGTGGGTACCCTTAGGATCAGTTCTGGGGCCGGTCCTCTTCAGCATCTTCATTAGTGACCTTGCAGATGGACTAGAGGGTAAGGCTTGTCTGTTTGCAGATGACACCAAGATCTGCAACAGAGTAGATGATCCAGATGGGGTGGGAGAATGAGAAGAGATCTGGATAAACTAGCAGAATGGTCAGAAGAGTGGCAACTGAGGTTTAATGCAAAGAAGTGCAAAATCATGCACATAGGAAGAGAAACCCTGAAGCCACCTATAGGCTGGGAGGAGTTGCTAGCAGTCACAAAGGAAGAAAAGAGACTTGGGCATCATCATCACTGATGACCTAAAATCATCCAAGCAGACCTCTAAAGCAGTAGGTAAGGCTAGGGGTGTTAGGGGTGTATTAGTAGGGTATCACAAGTCGTAAGAGGGAGGTAATAATCCCTCTGTACAAGACACTGGTTAGGCCCCATCTGGAGTACTGCATGCAGTATTGGAGGCCACACCTTCACAAGGACATTAACCAAATTGAGGCAGTCCAGAGAAGGGTAACCAAAATGGTGCAGGGACTGCATCAGAAGACATATGAGGACAGATTAACGGAGCTCAATATGTATACCCTTGAGCAAAGGAGGGAGAGAGGTGATATGATCGAGGCATTCAAACACCTTAAGGGCATAAACAAGGTGAAAGAGTCTAACATGTTTAAATATAAGAAAATAGCAGGACAAGAGGACACAGCATGAGATTAGAGGGAGGCCAGTTAAGGGGAATGAGGAAATTCTTTTTCACAGAAAGGTGGTGGATGCATGGAATGGCTTACCACAAGAAGTGGTGGCTATGAATACAGTGCAGGGCTTCAGACAGGCATGGAGGATAGGTATAAGGGAGCAATACAAATGACTATGAATAGATAGGCCACTGACAGAGCAAAGGCCGATGGCACATTTATAAGGTAGAAAAAGAAATGGGCAGACTGGATGGGCCTTGCGGTCCTTATCTGCCGTCAACTTCTATGTTTCTATGTTTCTATGAAATGGCAGCACCACTTAGCAAGCAGATCGGCAAGGGGTTCACTACAATAGTTTGGACTAGAACGGTCGTTGTTGGCTCCTTGTCCAAAGTATCAGTTAAGCAGTTTTCATTATTTATTTATTTATTTTTTTAAATCACTGGAGCTTTGAAATATTGGGTTGTGAACAAAGCGGGACTGTAGTGAGGACCAAGATCGTTGGAGAAAAGGAAACGGAAAGCCGGGACTGCAGCATACTAACATACTAAAATGCCAGCAGAATAGGCCTAACGGTGTTTCACGTCTACTTGTTTGATCAGCCCCCACCCTGGGAGCTGACCTTGCTGCCCCCTCACCTCTCTGGCTTCTCCCTCCCAGTTCCAGATATTCTCACTGCATTGGATTTTGCTTCCAGAACCCTTCCCTGTACCTGTCCCACCCTCCTCGAACCCCTCCACCAGCCCCTAGGCAGCGCATTCCATGGCTCCACCACCTCTCAGTGAAGTAGCACCTCCTTTCTCCCTGAATCTTCCCCTCCAGCTTCCACCCATGCCCTCTAGTGGCCCCTCCTCCTTCCTTGAAGCCACGCTGACTGTTCCTCCCTATTTACCCCCTTCATGTACCTGAGGCCTCATCATGTCCCCCCCGGTCCCTTCTCTCTTCCAATGTGTACATATTTAGCTCTTCGAGCCTCTCCTCATAGCAACGACGGAGAGCAAGCGGGTGTGTGAATAAATGGTATGAAACCTTGTAGTTAAATGAGACTGTGGACATTTCTGGGAAACATCTACTATATAAAATAGTATATGGGTGTCCTGACACAACAAGGCTTTGTTTCCATCTCCGGGATGTGATGATATCAAATGGACCTCTTGAGCTTTGCTCTCGTGGTCTGTATGACATCATCACATCCCCTCGATGGAAACATAGCCTTGTTGTGTATGGTCACCCATACACTATTCTATATGAGATATAAATACTGTTGTAATTAAGTTGTGAATCTGATTTTACTACTTGGCTTGGAATAGGAGATCGAGCACAGGCTATTTGGACTGCATATAAATGACAGCACAGAACTGACAGCTGTGATATAATTTGCACATCTCTTAGACTTGCTTTCATTTGTATGTGATTCCTTTCATGTGAAAGAAAGGTAACTACCCAAGAGACTAAAATAGATCCAGTGACTGGTGACGCAAGGGATGCTACAGTGATTGTGAATAAATCCGTGGTGACAATCTCTGGATTTGTTCATACGAACATACGTAATTTGCCAGCAGATAAACGCCTATTAAGTCTGCTCGAATGTGCAGCTAGCACCCTTTACTGTGCAGCTGCCTCCCATCCACCCTTCCCTTCATTGACCCTCCCCTTGTCCTGTCCCATCCACTTTTGAAGCAGTCCACTGTCTCTACTGGATACCACTTCTGCAGGTAACGATTCCACCCAGCTACTACCCTCTCTGTAAAAAAGTGTCTCCTCATCTCCCTTCTGAACCTTCCTCCCTCCAGTCTCATATCATGGCCCCTGGTGCCTCTCCCCTCTCCTACTTTGAACAGCCCCTCTGTACCTGTCTTGTTTATTCCTTTCATGTACTTAAAGGTTTCAATCATGTCCCCTCTGTCCCTTCTCTCCTCCAGCGAGTACATGTTCAACTCCTTCAGCCTCCTCTTGTATAAGTCCCCCAGCCCCTTGATCATCTTTGTGGCCCTGTGCTGCACCCCTTCCAGTGACTTAATGTCCCTCTTCAGATATGGGTGCCAGTACTGCACGCAGTACTCCAGGTGTGGTCTAACTAATAACATACACTGTGGCAGAATCACCTCCTCCCTCCTCGAGGATATACCCCTGCAATGCATCCCAGCATTTTGTTGGCCTCTTGCAGCTGCCTTCCCACATTGTGCTGAGTTGCTCATTGACCCTGTAATGAGCACCCCAGATCCTTCTCCTCCTCTGTCTGGGCTAGCTGCACTCCCCAGCTGGTAACACCTCCTTGGTTCTTCACCCCAAAATGCAGCATCTTGTACTTTTTGGCATTCAAGCCCAGTTGCCAGGTGTCTGACCAGGTTTCAAGCTTTGCCAGATCATCCTGCAACCCCTGCCATCCCCCTAGGTCGTTCACCACTGCTCCCATCTTGGTATCATCAGCAAACAGACTGATCTTGCTCTTGATGTCCAATGGTATGTCTGCAGTGAATATCCCAAACAACACTGATCCCAACACCGAGCCTTGTGGAACACTGCTTATCACTACCCTTGGGTGTGAGAGCTCCCCACCCACCACCACCCTCTGTTGCCTTCCCTGAAGCCAGTTCCCTACCCATCTCACCAGCTTTGCACCTGCCCCTGTGCCTTCTAACTTAATTCACCAGCCTCCCATGCGGCACTGAGTTGAATGCTTTACTGAAGTCCAGATACAGGACATCCACTGCATGGCCCTTGTCCAGTTGCCTAGTTGCCCAGTCATAGAACTCCACCAGGTTGGCTTGGCAGGATCTGTCATGTATGACAATGCTGTGTGCCATCCTCTAGTCCTTTGGCCTCTAGGAGGGCCACCAGCCTATCCTTCAGGATAGTCTCCTCAGCTTACCCACGATAGATGTGAGTCTGTAGTTCCCTGATTCATCCTTAGGCCACTCTTGTGGAGGGGCACCACATGCCATCCCTCCAGTCCTGAGGCACACACCGAGTGTAGGTAGACAGGTCTGCCAAAGGTCCCAAGGACCTCTGCCAGCTCCTTCAGTACCCTGGGGTGGATGCCATCTGGGCCTGGCTCCTTTCCACCCTCAGTACCTTCAAACCCTCCTGAACTCTTCCCTCCATTATTTCCCATCTGTCACCCCCACCTCCCCGCTTGTTGTTCCTCTCCCTTGGGTATCACCCCCTTCCTTAGTAAATACCGAGCAGAAGTAATCATTTAGTGCTTCCTGCCTTATTGTACCCTGCACCCACCCACCCCCTCCTTCCTAATCCTTACTATGTGGTCCTTACAGCTCCTTTTCTCCCTGATGTACCTAAAGAAGTCCTTCTCCCTTCTTAATGCCTTGTGCCAGCCTGAGCTCCATAGATGCCTTGGCCCCTTACTGCCCATGTCACCTCCTTTGATTCTGTCAGGTACCCTCCCCTGTCCTCCCCTCCGTGTTTTCTTGTACCTCAAGGCAGCTCTTTCCTCCTTACCCTTTCCATGACCTCCATGTTCAACCAGCTTGGTTTCTTGGCCCTAGCCTTCTTGCTCTGGGCCTTGCAGCAGGTTTTGGTTGCTCCACTATCCCCAGCTTTATGAGCTCCCACCTCTGGTTAGTGTCCATACTAGACTGAATTCTGGCCAGGTACCCTTTACCACTTCCCCCATCCTCCCAAAGTTGGCCCTCCTGAAGTCCAGCACTCTTACACCGGATTCCACTCCTTCCTTGCCCATATCCAATGTGAGCCATACTGAGTGGCGGTCACTCCCTGACAGCGGTTCTTCCACCGTAAGTTCTCTCACAAACTCCCCATTTGCCAGCACAAGGTCAAGGGTATTCCCTAACCTGGTTGGTTCACTGACAGTTTGCAGCAGGAAGCTGTCCTGGAAGGTATCCAACAGTACCTGCTCTCTTCTATTCCTGGTTGTTGGGGTACTCCAGTCCACTCCTGGGATGTTGAAGTCCCCCCAATCACCACACTACCCTTCTCGCAGGTCCTCCTGATCTGTCCCGCTAGTTCCCTGTCTAACTCCTCTGTCTGAGAGGGTGACCTGTACACCCTCCCATTCTGAGAATCCTATTCCTGGAATCCTGGATTTGCATCCAAAGTGACTCCGTACTACCCTCCTCCCCTTCCTCCCTTACACACTTCAGCCCTTCCTTCACATATAGTGCCACCCCCCCCTCCTTTCCCAATCACCCCGTCCCTACAGAATAACCTGTACCCCGATACAGACAGGTCCCAGTCATTGTATTAGGTGGCCCATGTTTTTGTGATGGCTGCACTATCCACCTCTCCCTCTGCCATGAGCACCTGTAATTGCAGTTTTCCTCCCAAGGCTCCTAGCATTAAGGGTAACCACCTTCCACCCTTTCCCCTTCCCATCCTGCCCTCCTTTACTAGCATCACCAGCAGTACTTACCATTTGTCCTTGTCACTGTTATGGGGGTAAGCTCATATGGTTTCCTAGCCTGTGGTCTCTGCATGTCTCTTGCCCACTTGCCACCCCTGCTCCTATTTTAAATTCCCAACTTCTCTATGTACTCCTCCATCCTCTGTTTCAACACTTTCTTTCCCTCCTCAATCAAGTGTAGTCTGTCCTTGCATAGAGACTACTGTCCTCCCAGGTCTCTCCCCACCCCAGCAGCCCATACCCTTTAGCATGACACCAGGTTCTTAGCCATCCATTAAATTCCTCTATTCTCAGCTTTCTTGTTGTGCTTGCCTTCGGCACTGGAAATATCTCTGAAAAAGTTACTGATCTTCCTGCCCCCTCACATAATTGTCCTAGTTCCTCAAACCTCCTCTGGACTATATCTACTGCCTTGTCATCCAGGTCATTTGTCCCAAGATGTATAATTAAATGAGGCTTGTCCCTACCCCTTCTAGCATATCTCAGAACAGATTATCCCACCCTTTCTGCTGTCATTCCTGGCATGGCCTCCACCCAAATGTGACTATGCCTCTCCCTCTTGCTACCCCACCTGACTCCTCTTAGTATTGAGTCCCCCAGCACTAAGATTCTGCCCCTCTTACTCCCTGCATGCTTCCATTCACCTCCATCTCTCATTCCTGGCTCCTATTCTTCCTCCTGCACATTATTCCCCCTTTTGCCCCTGTTGCAATTCTCTCAGCAGAACTTCCCCCGCTCTGGTTTCGTCCAGTTATTATCAATTACTCCTCCAATTGCATCACCTCCTCCCTCCCTCCTTCTTCCCTCTAGCAGTGCAAAACTATTTTCGAAGACCCTTCACAAATGCCCACTTCTCTCTCTCTCAGTAACCTATACCTCCTTTCCACTCCATGACTGTTGCCACTTCTCCTACCCTCACAAGTCCCTCTCTCCTCCTTCCGTTTGTCTTTTGTCTCCTGATCTGGTTTCCCTGGCAATCGTTCTTCCTGGCCTGGCCCCTTTGTCTCCGCTTTCCTTCTTCTGACCCTCTCCTCACCACTGTTGGCTCATAATTGCCCTCCCTCTTCCCCTCCTCCCTCCCTCCAGTATTGGGCTAAACCCGCCTCCAGTCTGCCTTGCCTGTCTTTGTTTCTCCTGCAGACCCTCAATCTCCTTTCTAAGTTTCTGTATGTGGTTGCACACTAAACATCCCTCCACCCTCCAAGCAATTTTTAGAAAGATTGGTGTACCGCAGTTGTTGCAGCCTACCACCCTACCTATCGCCTCGTTGCCCACCAGCAACCCCCACCCTTTCAGATGAAGGATACCAAACACTCCCACAAGTCCCCCTCTCCCCTCTATCAGTGCAAAACATTCTTCCTTTTCTTAATTTCCCTTACCCCTTTGTTGTCACATCTAGATAGACTGAGCAACTGCATTTTACATTCCTATCCTTCCTTTTCACACCCAAAAGAGACTTTAAGTAACTATTGCACAACCTTCTTCAAACTCCTACTCCTCCTTTCCACAATGCAACTAGCAATGCAAAGAAATAATAATGAAGCTCCTTGTTTTGCATTTACTTCCCTTCCACTGAGATAAGTCACCTCTTCACTCACTGCTGTTCCTTTCCTGGATGTCTGCTTCTGCTATGACAGCTGCATGCATGTCCTTTGCCCTTTTGGGGAAGTGATGTCAGAACCCCTGGTATAAAGGAAATCACAGACCTGGGGAGGGTGGGACCAGCCCGTGCCTTCCACAATCAGTCAGGTAGCTGAGGCCTCTGGTCAGACCATTAGCACCCTTCCCCCACTATGTACTAAATTTTGCAGCTAGTGAAGCCAGCAGAAAGCAATCTTAATTCTACTCAAAGCATAAAAATAGGTTTGCTACCAAAAGAAACAGGTCTCCAATTCAAACAGCCACACCAACAGCACATCAAAATAGGCTTGAAATTGGAAGATATAGGTCTCCAATTCAAAGAAACAGCCTCAATAAAATCACACCAAATATGTTTTAAATCAAGAAATAGGCCTCCACAAACGCAGCCGGCTACACAGTGAAACATCAAATGAATGAGCCCTCTTATAGCCACCAAAATAGCTTTCAAAATTCCAACAGCAATACCCTACTCGACCCTTAGAAGCAGTAAGAAAGAAAATAAATAACCTTCTACCAAGTAAAATCCACAAGAAACAATTTAAAAACAGCAAGAAGAAGCTACTGTACTGGAACTGATCTAATCCTTCCCTTCATAACAACAACAAGGTTTTGCAGGCGATTTTGGAACATGTAGAAACATAAGAGCACCAAATTTGGGACTTCTGGGTCTGCCAGATGGGGAGGAAACTCAAGATTCTGATAATTTTATTGTATCCTACCTGCAACAGCTTTTAAATATGGTCTGTAATGCATTGATTTGCAGGGCATACAGAATTATACCAAAAAGATGTCCTAGTGATGAATCACTGCCCAGAACACTATTGCTGGTAACAGATGAGAAGCAGGAACGAGATCAGTTGTTGCAGGGTACGAGCATTCAGGGCAGGATTTCTACACCAACAGGGATATCTTTATATCTCTCTGCAGATCTTAGTTTGTCTACCGTGCAGTACCAAAAGTAATTTGACATGGTGCGGGCCTAAATTCAGGCCCTGGGGATTACTCGTGTCTTGCAATTTCCAGTGCACCTCAGTTTTTCATATGCTGAGAAGCATTACCAGTATACCAACATGCTGAAACTGGAACAATTATAGAGAAAATCGAAAAGGATTTTGAGGCTGAAGAGGATGGACCTAAAGGAGGCTTCTGATGAGGCTGAGTGACTTTACAGTTTTTCTAATAAATACACTTACCTGCTCACTGTTTAAAACAATGAAGGCTTTTATTTCAGTGTGCTATGGTGAAACTATGGCTTGTGTATTCTGTGTCAAACTTTACAAAACATTTTGAACGTGCTGAGAAGTGTTTAGGTTACTGAAGCAGGCTGGGATTCCCGGCAAATTTGCATCGTAATCGGTTAGGTGAATCCTGAGTAGTAATTGGGTCTTGAAGTCTTACTGTCACTATGAGGTGGCAGTTCCCATGTAGCTTGAAATGCTCTTCTTACAAGGTACATAGGATAAGATGGTTAGGGTTGTGCGCTGTAGAAACCGCAGCCGTGCTTTGGCATATTTCTGTTTCTGGCATGGATGATGGCTTCAAAGCACCCCTCATGGGGGAAGGGGAACTGTGGAGCCAGAGTAATGATAGCAACATTGTCCAGAGTAAACATTGTATATTGCTGTTTGAAAACAAACTGAACTTGGTGAAATCTATAGACTGTAGAGTAGTATACATATTGGCACCAAAATGGCATGACCCCGGTTTCACGTGAAACAAATTGCATACAAATGACAGCAAGCCTGTGTTGTGCAACTCATATCACAGCTGTCAGATTCTGAACCATGGATTATATGCCGTTCAAATAGACTGACATCCAATCTGCTGTTCCAAGTCAAGCAGTAAAATCAGATTTACAATTTAGCTGGAACAGTATTTATATCAAAATACAACACTAATCATGTTTCACAACCTCTACAGGTTCAAAACAACTTTTCAGCAGTTAGAGAGCAAAGAGCTTAAATTAGGGAATAGCTGTCATATTTATAGCTACTGATAAGAATGAGTGTCGATCAGATGATCTCATGAAAACCAACCAACCTTACTGAAAATGGACGTACAGTATTTGTACAGATCTGTATTGCTAAATTACATCATGTCAGAGTTTAAGTTGATGTAAGAGTTTGGCTTTCTATTATAATTTACAGATATAGTGAGTCTATGAGAATCTCACAGTGGGGACAAGCTGTCAAAGTTCTTGCTGAGAGTAGGAGGTGCAGCACTGGTAACGGAGGAGGGAGTGATGTAGCAGTCACATGATCATGTCTTGGCACTTCTCCATTACGGTCTCTTGCTGGTCATGATCGGGGTTTAAAAACATTGAGACATTAAAAGACACACAATAGCATATGTACGTAGATTATTTTTTTAAGTGATTGGACAGCAGTCTTCGATGACAACACAAGGATATTGAAAGTGTCAAATTAAGTTAAGTTTATTGGCAAGAAGACTCCATTGTGCACGCTCATTTTCAAGGATTGGTGCAGCTAGATAATAGTAGCCTAGCTTGATGAATATGGGATCGATGCCATCTGCTCCACTACCTTTATTGATGTCGAGTTTAACAAGGTGGTCCTCTACTTGTTTGTAGGTCACAGGGTGAAGCTGAAAGGTATGAGGAGGTGGGGGCTAATGGGTAGTGCGGTGTGGTGGGGTGGGAAGCGTGGTAGCCCTGCGTATGGGGAGGAATCAAACACGAGACCAGCAGTGGCAAAATGAACATTCAGTTTTTCTAGGATGAGGTCACCCTCAACATATTCGCACGTAATGAGTAACTTGGTGGGATGGACGGAGCTACTTTGTGGCCCCTCACTGTCTTGATTGTTTGCCGATCTTGAGCGAGTTGCCTTTGGAATTTTCTAAGGGATTCTATATAGAAGTTGCTCTGGCAGATCATATTAGTTTAACACAAGCATTCCTGGCAGTTCTAAATGCCTACCAGTTGGCCATATTATTTGTGTACCTTGCACGGCCCAAGGTTCATCGTGGTTGTGCAGTGTAGCTTTTAGGTTTGGAGGAACCAGGGATGGAATGTTAACGGATCCTGAATCTAATGAAAGGGGCATGTTTATTGGCGAGTTGAGTCAGTGTAATGTTAAGAAAGGTGACCACCTTGTTCACTGATTTGAATTGCTTATCATTTCACCTTTATTTTTTATTCAAAGCTGTATACAAGAAATAAGAATAGGGATACAAGATACATAAGCAGGGATCATTTGTATGCCTCATAGCTTGTATATGATGCATAGTTCCAACAGATTTTCAAACAAACTGGCAAATCCGGTATTATATCTTGCCAGCAGGCTTAAGATTTGTGTCAAGTCCGTATCTCATTGTCCAAGGGCTAGGACTTCTTATCCAGCATGAGATACACTTCAGAGTGCACCAAAACTCTACTACATATATTATTCTTTACCATTTAGAAAGATAAGAGCTACAGGGCTCAAAGTTAAGAGTGGTGTAGCGAAGAGTAGCTTAAGCAGGAAAAGGAAAGGGAGGTGAGGATGGTGAAGGTGGACTTGACCTTATGATACAAACTCAGGGTGTTTGTGTAGCTGGTGTAGGACCTATTTGCACCAGCGCATTTCAAATGGATTAGTTGGTCCATGATCTGATGATGTTATTTATTCTAAAGTATAGCTTTCCAACATGATTTCCTTCCCAATAGCGTGGGTGGGGCTCTGTCCATGTGCCATGGCTTTTTATGGCTTTTTGGCCACTAAGATAGACGAGAGAACTAACCTCAACACATTTTTACATAGTGTGCTGCCTTCCAGAGGAATAGCAGTTCGAATGAGTGAGGGAGTAATCTGGTCTGAACATTCAAATATTGCCTCGATTTCATGGGTAGTGGCTTGCCAGAAGGATTGGAGGCAGTGATTTGCCCAGAGAATATGAGTTTGGTCGAACATTTCACCTTTAAGATAGCAATTGTGACCTATCCTAACAGCAAAGATACCATGATTTATATAACGGGTGTAGACAGAAATGCTACAGAATAAAACTGATATTTTTGGACCCACTTTCAAGATATCCTATCTTGCATTTTGAGGTATGTCACAGTCGCTATCTAGCAAAGCTGGGTACATTACAGTGGGATACTGAACCAGTCGGACAGCAACTTTTCACAATGCTGATGGGGACAGATACAAGGGGAACTTGGTAGTAAGGCAAGGGGAAGAGACGACAGAAGATCGAGTAGGGTCTGTGGTGGCACACTGGGCAGGGAAAACTGGGCAGACTAGGTGGGCCAAGAGGTCCTTATCTGCCGACATCTTCTGTGTTTCTGATGATGTCAGTAGCCATGTGCAACTCTGAAGCTAGCAGTTGAAATGAACAAGAAACAGTTAGCAGGTCCAGCGGTGGAGGCTGAGGCATCACTGCCTTACCTCCTGCCACCCTGGTGACCCGTGTTCGTGATGGGAGCGGGTCGCTGGTGGTCAGCCACGGAGGGAGGATCGAGCATCTGAGGACAGCCTCCTTCCAGGGAGGGGTGGGATGGAGTCCGATGCTTGCCTGGCCCCCAGCTGCAGCTGGGAGCCAGCACAGTGGATCCACAGACAGAAGAGCGGAGATCGGGCAGGACGCACGGCGTGTTGCATGCTGAAGTGTGAGGGCTTGGCCATTGGCATCATTGCACACCATGGCTTCGGATTCGGGAAGGGGAGAAATGGAGGTGAAAATTCACTGACCGGAGGGTGATGCTGGTTCCCCGCAGGCACCGCAGACCAGCCAGCTGGCACCTCAACGCCAGAGGTAATTACTAGTGGATGCCGTGAAGGGGCTGGGGTCCGGTGAAGAGGGCTGGTCGGTGGCAGGGAGAAACAAGGAACCCCCAAAAAAAAAAAAAAACAGCTAAATCTTTGGACAAACTGAAGATGTAAAGCTGTAACAAGTAAGTTGACGTACAAACTAGATATGCAACAGTCTTACTGAAATAATTCAGTTTACATGGGGAACTGGACTTTATAACTCACTCTAGCTCCACCACTCCTGAGGTGAGGTACAGCCTCCTCATTCATGAAGTTAAATTGCATATTTTGAGTCTGCCTATTGGATATCCTCTATGTCTTGAGGTCAGCTACAAAGATATCGCTCGTTATAAAAATGGGTTGAGATGCTTTGCTCAACTACTGCTCTCTCATTGAATGAACCAGGTTACATGCCGTGCCTGTATGTACCCTAATATGCATGTACTGCATTCTCTAAGCCAAAATGTTTTAATCATTCCATTTTGTAAGTGCAGTGACACACTTCAAGGTGCTGTGTTCATTAGGTAAAGCTACCAACAGTCCCTATTTTCCCAGGACAGTCCCTATTTTAGGCAGCATGTCCCAGTGTCCCCACAAGTTTTGCAAAATGTCACTTTTGTCCTGGTTTTGCTTATGTGTCCCAGTTTTGTCCCTTTTTTTTTTTTGACTGCTAATCTGTGAGTGACAATTATTTCTGCGCCACAGTGGCACTGCTTGGGCTGGACAGCAATTTGCAGCTTCAAACCTTGCGCCTGTGCTGCACCACGACCACGTCAGTGGGAGCGCAGTAAAGCCTGTTCCTTCCTGTTAGATTAGATTGGGTAGTAGTGCAAACAAGTGCATGTGGACATCTGCCTGCCAGTAGCTGAGAGGGACTCCAGACAGAGAAGAGACCAGCAGCAGTGAACTAAGGTACCCAAATCTGATCAGCTGTAGGGAAGTGTGTGAAAACAATCTGGTGTGGTGGTGGGAGTCACTGAAGTGAAGTTTGCTCAGCAAATGAGGTGAGTGTAAATGGGTTGGATGGGACTATCAGGAGGAGAAATACATGCTACTCAAATGTCTGATCACAATTTAACGAAGGTTTGCTTCTAATGAACTTTCTGTACATCATGATTTGGAACTTGCTGCAGCAGAATGATCTATTGTTTTAATCTGGATGTTTGCTACTGGTGTTACTGTGGGGCGGCATGGCCAGAGCAAGCAGCAAAATTCAATTCTGTGCAGCATTGTCTGCGGTGGGGTCTGTGGGAGTGACACAGTGGTGGGGGGGGGGTCATGGTCAGATGGACCATCCCAGTTTTAGGTATCGGAAAGTTGGTAGCTTTATCATTAGGAGATCTAGGCACCCCTCAGTTGTGTATTGAGAAGCACTTGGCAGGCAGCGTACTACTGGAGGAGTACCTGTCTCCCAACGATTGCATACTCTGTTGTATGTTATTGCCTATTTTTCTTGCCATTTTTATCTCCACTGGGGTTGTATAAATAACAATAGTATGTTTACTAAGCATACAAACCAGTGGTATGTTGACTAGCCATACAAGTTAAAAGCATGTGAACTAACAAAACAAAGCAAACGTTTATTGAGTAGCCATGCAAATCTGTAGTACTGTATATTTACTAACTATATAAAGCAATAGTTTGTGTTGCAAAAAAACAAACAGTGCTACAGTATAGAACAAAGAAGAACTATCTTTAACAGGACTGTGAGTGCTGATCTGTCACAACTACAGTATTTATGAGTGCAGGTTACAACCCTCGACATGATTTATGAAAACTTTATTAACTTAAATGTGCTTCAGAAATTATTAACATGTGATAGCTGTAACTGAGACTTAACAGGACTATGTTCAAAGTCGAGCATGACTCTTATGAATGAAGCCAGTCCTTGCTGCACCTGCCAGACCATACAACCTCACTAGTGTCTCGACTTTTCATACAACCTTATTAGTGTCTTGGATTTTCATATGGAATAGATACAGTGACTCTACTTTTAGTTGTTTGTTTTACCTGTTGAATGGATGGAGACAAGTCCATTTTTAGCAGTGACTGGCTGCACATGACAAGAGATCGTTCAATACAGACAGGTAGATGCTGGCTTTTTGTGCTTGTAATAGGGTAAAGACAGACGTGACACACACTTAATGCTGGACTGTTCTGGAATTTTATGATGTCAGATTTTTATGTTAGACTGATCGAGACAATGGAGCTATATATATTGAAGTTAACCAGTCTCAGTCTGGATATTAGGGACAGATATGCAAATTAATCACGCAACCCTGACTTGTGTAAGGCCCTGTCCTGTCCACACTATGCCTCTGTAACATTACAGAGTGGTCAAACCGTTACTGTAATAGTTTGATGCTTACACCTGTAACGTTACAGAAGTGCTTTCAAACCGTTATAGAAACCTGTTTGTATGTGGTTTCTACAATGGTTTTGGTAATGGTTCCAGGTCTGTAACATTACAACCTGCAGTGTGGACACGTGACTGTGTACCCTCCAGTCCCTTACTATACCTCAAGGCATTGCTGCAGTGCACTGGTGCAGTCTGGGAGGTAAACAAGGGGAAGAACCAGGAAGCTACACAGCGCTGATCGCGAGTGTAGTGAACTTGTACTGGCAGGTGTGGGGATGCCAATGCTCTGGGTACTGTGCCACTTTCAAGGACACACATCAGTATGTTCTGTAATATGGACACTGTGTCAAGCACACCTTGGCAAATGCTGGCAAGCCTGCATGAGACACAACGTTGTGCAGCCCTCCTCTGTCTCCTACACCTGGCAGTCTGCAGGTTCACTGCATAATAGTGCATTATACAGGCCAACGAACACACTGCTTTGGAAAATGCTGCCATGTTTCACACACCGTACTGTGTTCTGTGTGTATGGCAACCCTTGGCATTCTGGGATATCGGTAATCAGCACCTGCTGCATCTTGGGATAGGCACTGCTTCCAAGGGGTTACATCACTCCCAGAATTATTCATAGTGTGGACAGGCTGTAACATTATCGTAACGGTTTCACACTGTTCATTTCATAGTGTGGACGCATTGTACTCTACAGGGCTGTAACGGTTTCAAACCATTACAGCTTTTAGTGGTGTAGTGGACAGGCCTTAGATTTCCATACAGTATAGTCAGAGTCAACAGAGCTGTACAAATTGGTAGCGCTTCATATTTTAAGTAATTAAACAATGGGACTACACAAAGCTGGTTTGCCTTGGATTTTCATATAGGATGACAGGCAGTTTGATTTCTCATCTATTTTTAGTGGATAGCAAGCCAAGGCAGTGGGGCTGTCAGAGCAGCCTTGCCTCTGACGTTTCACTTGCACCAGTTAATGAGACCATTTGGCTAGTTGTTCTTGGCTTTTCATGTAACAGAGAGGACAGACCAAGATGGAGCCACAGTAGTAATGCCAATTTGATCTGGCTTCCTTCAATTTCTTATATTTTTTGTAGAGAACACCTATTTTAAAGGGGGGGGCTCTCCAACCAATATAAACAGGAATCATATTTGGCATTGGCAGACCCAAAATACTGAACAACCTAAAACACAAATCGAATGTCAAGAATTTGTTTCCCCTTTATTAACACAGGTATGTGTATAAAAACACAAGCTATCTCCTTTAAAGTTCAGTTCACCCAAATGCTTTTCAGGATCTAATGTTTTAATCTTTTGCTTGTGACATCACACTGTGTTGCTGTAGAACTGATTGTGATGTCACAGGCAGAGCATTGTGATCTCAGTTTCTGGACAGCATCAGGGCAAAATGCACTTTATAGAGCAATGGCTATGTTTTGAGACACATATTCTTGTTTTAAATTATAAGCTCTGGGTGCTACTGTGCATGACTGAACTCGGAGCTGCAACTTTAATACTGATTTTAAGTACCTTACACTGCTCTGTTTTCACCGGGAATTGCTTCTAGAGGTTCAGTTAACAGACCTCTACATGGCACAATGTTTCTTTTTATCTCATGTAAATGTGCCTCACTCGTCATTTTTACAAGCATTCCTGCACAGGACCAGATGCCAGGGTCACACTCCATCTTCTGGTGCGGCGGCACTTTTTACATGGCGCATCCAGGAGCAGCATTACAACAATAAATAACTCACAGAAGGATAGCTGCATTCATTTTAAACTATATAGGTTGTTTTAATGGGGCATTTTTGCAGCCCTGGTGATTGCCCCCACTGTTTTGGACAGTTTTCCTTTAAAGGAGAGGGTTTAAGGTAGAGCATAATAAAGGCGTTGTCTCATTAAGTGACCAGCAGAAGTAAATCGGCAAAACTATTATTGGATAACAAATACAAGACTGTTTAAAACAACTGTTAATGATAAAAAAATATATATATTTTTCCAGGATATCTGCTCATATAGCCACACCTTTGAAACTGTAAGCTGATTGCACCCACACCACTCGATAACTTCTGCCTAGCTCGGCCACCCATGATGATGTACTTAGTTGGTACTTATTTACTGTAAGCAGTCGCCATTCTCCCCAGTTTTATTTCTCCAGCTGTTGACTTCACTGCCAGATAAAAGAGATACCTTTGTCATATTTCATTGCTGATGTTTTCCTGCTTTTCTTGGTGCTTTTTATAAATAACTAACAACTGCCTATGTAGTCTCTGCTCGGACGCTGCTATCTGCTTTTCTATATAGTTCTTTTGGTACTTCCTCACCACAGGGCTCTAAGACTGGCTTCTGTACCAGGCTGTATGCGGCTGTTTGGATCCAGCTGCTGCATACATTGGTCTCCTTCTTCAGAAATGGTGCTGCTGTTGCCTCTGGGTTGCCAGCTGTCTGCAGTTGATGTTGGTTTCCTTTCGAGTCTCAGTGCTCCCCTGTTGGATGTCTCCTGTTTGTAAGTAGTTCTAGTCTACTGCTGGCGCTGGACTCAGTTCCTCATGCTGACCCATAGCTCTCTGCTTGCCCTCCGTCCCCTGGCTTTGACTCGTCGATGTTCCTTTGGCTGTTTTTGGCTCTGTTCTCTGTTTTACTGTAGTGACTGTTGCCTTCTTTGCCATCAGTCCTCTTGTGGGCTTCAGTGGCTCAGACTGCCAATACGACATAATTGTCAAATGCTGATGCAAGCTAGGGTTGGGTCCTTATGCTGGCTCATAGATTTCTGCTTGCTGTTCATCCCCTGACTCTGTCTTGTCAACGTTTCTGTGTCTCTCTTTGGCTCTGTTCTGTTTAACTTTATAGTCTGTTGCCTTCTTTGCCATTGACTTTCTTGTCAGCTGTGGCCACCATTTAGCCCCAGTTGGTTGTTGACTCTGTGCTTGGGTCCTGATACTGTCCTGTGGCTCCCTGTTCCTGATCATTGCTTGGCTCTGCCATGTTGATTTTCTTGATGTTGTCTTTGGTTCTGCTGTCTGTTTTCCTCAGAGGCTTTTCTCCTTTTGCCATTGATGTTTTCTTCATCTCCCACCACTCCTCTTGTCATTATGACACCGCGTTGGTTGACTTTGTACTGAGGTGCTTATGCCGTCCTTTATTTTTCTGCTCTCTGCTTGCAAGTTGTTGTCTGCATTGTTGATGTTCCTGTTCTGGTTTTTTTGGTTCTCTTCTGTTTTGTTCCAGAGCTTGTTGTTGGCTCTAGTTACTCTACCAGTTCTTTTGTCAAGGTCAGTTACTGGATCTTTGCTTGGGTCCTTCTGCTAGAATCTGTTGCTTTTTGCTAGCCAAGGGGAGGATAGGGCACTTCGCACCTAGAACCTCAACAGCTGGTTGAAGGCATGGTGCAATGAGGAGGGTTTTGGCTTTATTGGGGACTAAGGACCAACCTGGAAGGATATGGGCCTTTACAGAGGTGACGGCCTACATCCTTTGGGGAAGGGGACCACAGTCCTCAGTAACTTGGATGGGTATTTAAATTAGCTGAAGGGAGAGGCTGTATTACCAAGGGAGACATAAACTGCTCCCCTTCCAGCAGGTTGAAGCAACAATGAGAGAGGGCCTGAGGGAGAAAACATCCTCAGGGAAGGGCACAAAACAAAGGGGTGTAAGAAGAGTAAAGGACGGGGGACGACAAAGGAAGCAAAAAGAGAGATGTAGACAAGACAAGAAATAGAGTAACAAGGGAAGAGGGGAGTCGGGGGGGGCTGGAATTTCATTGAGCAGGCCAGGCAGAATGTGGGGAGGAAGGTGGGATTGCAGATAGGGAGAGCGCAAGGTTTGGAGAGCCTAGTGCACCAAAACAAGGAGTGTAGGAAAGAAAGTTATGGATCTAGAGGCCATCATGGTGGAGGTGGAAGTGGACCTGGTTCTGTTGGCCATAACAGAGTCATGGGGCACTAAAAGTTATGACTGGGACATGGCCATACCAGGTCACTCGCAGTTCAGAAGAGACAGGGAGTGGAGGAGGGGTTGGTCTGTATGTGAGGAAGGGTATTAGGACTGTGGAAGTGCTGGTGAACCTAGAAGTAAATAATGGCTGGAGATGTTGTGGGTCACCCTGACAGGGTTTTAAATAATTGATTAGCAGTTGTTTTTTTCCCTGGGACAATACTAACTGTACAGAAAGTATTGATATAGGTTTTCTAGAAGTGTTATGTTTGTTAAACACAATGAGGCAAGTGCTGCGCATTTTTACAGTGTTTTAGCACTTTTATAAGCAAGACGCTAATTAATTTTAGAGTTAAATAAAACCCTGCCCTGGGGACAGGAGCTGGAGGCACTGTTGCACTGGAGGTTTACAGCAGACCTCCAGCACAAGGGGAAAAGCTGAATAAAGCACTAGGGGTAAACAGCAGGATGGCAAAAAGGATAGGGTGGAAACAGTCCAGAGAAGAGTAAATAAAATGGTGCGGGAGTTGCATCAAAAGCCCTACGAGGTGAGACTAAGGGATCTCAACATGTACACTCTAGAAGAGAGGAGGGAGAGAGGGAACATGATAGATGCCTACAAGTACCTCTCAGGGGTAAACAAGATACAGGAGGGGAGTCTATTTCAAATGAGGAAGTGCACTAACAGAACAGGGCACGCATTGAAGCTGGAAGGGGGGAACTTAAAGAGGGACATGAGGAAGTGCTACTTCACTGGGTGGTGGACACCTGGAACAATCTGCCATCAGAGGTGGTGGAAGCAAAACGAGTGGGGGGCTTCAAGCATGAATGAGATAGACATAGGGGGATATTGGTAGATAGCCAGGGAGAGGGGAGGGTCGCCTAGAACAGATAGGTTCTGTAGAGGCAGAATAGGCAAGGAACGTCTGGGTAGACTGGGTGGGCCAAGTGATCCTTTTCTGCTGACAAATTAAATATGTTTCTGTGTTTCCTGCTCTCTTCCAGTGGCTATTTCTGTGGGGAGTGTTCGTTCCAGTGCCGCTCTGTGACACATTTGGGCTTGCCAGAGATTACTGGGCTGGCAGATTTGTAATATCCTGCCTTCCAACGCTGCCCTGCCTAGTCCTTGCTTGATGGTTGGTGCAGCATGTCCTGCTCTGGTGCCTTGTTACTATTGCATGTCTTCATTTTCATCTTTACTGCTCTTGACTTACTTCTGGACATTTTTCTTGTCCTATGCTTCATTCATTCATGGTTGCCAGTAGCTGTCTTGTCTCCGGCTCCATCGGTTTGTCTGTTGGTCCTTCCATGCCTGTTACTCTGCATTCAGAATTGTTGCCTGTAGCTTGGCAACTTGAACACATTTCCTATGCCACCTGTTCCTTACCAGTTTGGAGGTTTACGCTCCCTGTGGTTTTCAGGTTCTTTTTATTCATGTTCCTGACTGCCCATCCTTGGTTTTACTGCCATGGTCTGGCTTTTGCTGCTGGATTTCCCTTGCTGGCCTCGTACTTTGTAGCCAGGAATTGTGTTTTCTTCTGAGGGTGCCTATTCTATGCCCTTCCAGCCTTCCCTTTCACAGTACTACCCTACATTGATGGGCACGATTGCTTTTGTGCCACCATGCTTCCTGAATGGCCTGCCAGTCCCTAAACTATTGTTGTGGCCAGGGAGGTTGAGCGCAAGGTACTTTCTGGTCCTCCTGTAACTGTGTTGTCTCTGGGCTGTACCAGCCTTTTATGTGGCTGTTACCTTCCTCATGGTTTTGTGTGGTCGTTCCTTCCCATGGTGTCCTGTGAGTTTTCTTGTACATCCTGCCCTGTGGGTATTGCATATTCAGTCACTCCCACTGGGTTTGCACCACAGTTTTTCTTTGGGGCAGGGGCAGCTCATATTATGGTCCTTTTTATTTCTAATGTCCTTCTGTGTTCTGTGCACAAGGCATTGGTCACTGGTCTCCCCAGCTGTTCACACTGTGGCCTAGGTCATTCTGGTTCCATTTCAGTGTCTCTGTACCCTTGGCTCTCTTCCCTCTCATTTCTGGTGCACGCCTTTCATGGCTTCTTCCTCAGCCTGTGGTTTTCTGGGCTTTTGAATGTTTTAGCCCTCAACTGGCTGAGTCCTTCATCCTCTGGCTGGGTTCTTCATTCTCTGTCCCTAGATTGCTTACTGCTGCTCTGTATAGCACTGTCTGCCTCATCATCTCTACTGGGGCTTTTTTCCTCTGCTACTGTCTACCTGTGACTTTCGGAACACTGTTTCCCTGCTCTGTCATGCTTGGTTCCTGCCGATGTGACTCAATCCTGCTAGGGAGTCGAAATTCCACCCCGCTCAGATGTCCTCTTGGAAATTTATTATTTAACTTTGTTTCACTGGTAAGCACACTAGACAAGGAATGCCAGTTTCCCGACTCGGTGTTCCCTGTTTCAGTATTTCATGAGCCTCACTCCCTGGACCTTTCCATTGTCCTGTTGCATATGCTTTGGTCTACCTTGTCCTTGTTGTACTGTGACCTTCAGTGCTCTTCCATGTGGCTCAGCTCTGCAGCTGGCTCCCATCTTTTCTGCCCTTACAGTGGGTGTGATGTATGTTGGTTGGTGGGGTTCCACTGGTTCCACACTGAGAGTGTAGGCAAGTGGGGCTTGATGAGGCCAGCATCACATTTTCAGTTTTTCCTACATCTGCTTGTTAAAGGAGATGACAGAATGCAGTGTGGAGACACACACGTCCTGCTTCAAACCAGCTGCACCTCCCTTCTACACTGCTTGCACTTTTGCACTGCCAGTAAGCCCCATTCAATGGCTGTTGACAACTAGTTGGCATGCAGCCTCTCCCAAGAAAGGAGAGCTGTCCTCCAGACACTTGAGACCCTCCCGACTGTTCCCCATGATCACAGTCCACTACCAAACGGTGTGGTGGCAGGTATTGCGCCAGCGCCCATGCCATTAGGCTGGCTAAGATCCTGTTAACTAAAAATAAAATAAATAGGAGGAATAACATTTTATTTAACAAAATTAAATAAAAATATCAAGATTAAATAACTAAGGCGATGCTGTTCGGATGCAACACCCTTGGACACGACAGGTCTAAATCTCTACAACTCACTACTCTCTCGGGAAACGACATCGAGGTTGTGCCCTCCTTAAAATACTTAGTTCTAACATTGGGACATTGCCTTGCCTTCAAGTACCATGTGGATCAGGTCACCAAGACCATACACCGCAAAGTTGGCACCAGCTAAAAGACCAGCTCATCCCTGAGGCCAGGACCTCAGTCGCCACAAATGTCCTCCTCCCCACCCTGACCCACGCTCCCCCAATCTTACAGGGCATGGCCAAGCAGGAGGTCACCAAGATGCAGATCCTATATAACAAGGTAGCCCAGTTTGCTACCCAGGACCACTCGCGAAGGTACCATTGTAAGTAAGTAAGTAAGTAAATTTTTATTTTTAAGTGCTTTTCAAAACCAAAGCGCTGTACAATTAAGCAAACATTAGAATTTACAAACTATGACAAAAGTAACAATAATAACAATAAAATTCACAGTAAAATCACAATAAGATCACTCTCCATACGCTTTTTGGAATAAATAAGTTTTTAACTCTGACTTAAAACTCTCGACGGTCAGGCAGCTACGTATCCGACTAGGTAGAGAATTCCACAGGGTGGGGGCAGCGTAAGAAAATGCACGTGTCCCAGATGTTTTTAAGCGTACCCTGGGAATCTCTAGCAATCCCTTGTCGGCAGATCGGAGTGAGCAAGAAGG
Source organism: Neoceratodus forsteri (assembly GCA_016271365.2). NCBI lineage: Eukaryota > Metazoa > Chordata > Ceratodontiformes > Ceratodontidae > Neoceratodus > Neoceratodus forsteri. The sequence continues at coordinate 341,328,743 of CM057449.1, forward strand.
ACAGTAGGGAATAAGGAGATCTTGCAGGTACCGTGGTCCCTGTTCATGTAGGGCTTTATAGGCCAGTAAACCGACCTTGAAGGTGATCCGCCACTGAACCGGCAGCCAGTGCAGTCCGCGCAGCACAGGCGTAATATGACTGCTTCTGGATGTCCCGGTCAAAAGCCTGGCTGCTGCGTTCTGCACCAGTTGCAAGCGGCGGATATCAACCCCGGTAGCCCTAAGTACAGGGCATTGCAGTAATCAAGGTGAGAGGTCACAAAGGCATGGACCAGTATGGGAAGGTCAGCCAGAGGAACCAGGTGTTTCACCCGGGCGATATTCCTAAGATGGTAAAAGGAGGATTTGACAACGGATGACACCTGCGATTTTAGGGTCAAACCGTTGTCAATAATAACTCCCAGATTACGCACCTGGTCTGAGGTTGAGAGCTGGGCACCATCAATCCATATGCCTGAAGGAAGCCCAGCCCTGCAACCCACCTCAAGGCGACCTGGGTCCACCGCCAACACCTCAGACTTATCCGGGTTTAACCTCAGCCAGCTAGCACTCATCCAAGCCTTGATCTCGGATAGACAGCTGTTAAGTATAGAGACTACATCTTCCTGTCCGGGACTAAAGGACAGATACAGCTGAGTATCATCTGCATAGCAGTGAAAACCCAGACTGTATCGCCTAATAATGTCTCCCAATGGCAGCATATAAACAGCGAACAACATGGGTGCCAAAATGGAACCCTGCGGTACCCCACAGGACAGGAAGATGGCATCAGAGGAATAAATTCCAGTGATAACCCTCTGTCTCCGACCTGTGAGGAAAGATCGAAACCAATGCAGAACTGTACCAGACAGTCCGCAATAAAGCTGCAGGCGTTCCAAAAGCACACCATGGTCCACAGTATCAAATGCTGCAGAGAGATCAAGAAGGACTAGAATAGTACAAGCCTTTCGATCTCTCGCAATCAGGAGATCATTTAGAACCCTGACAAGAGCAGTCTCAGTACTATGTCTTTTCCTAAATCCGGATTGAAGAGTATCATAGATATTGTGATTTGTAAGATGGTCATCTAGTTGTAGCGCAACCACCTTTTCAGTAACCTTACCCACAAAGGGCAGGTTAGAAACAGGTCTGTAGTTAGCTGGACAGTCCGGATTCAGTGAAGGCTTTTTCAGGAGTGGTCGAATGACTGCATCCTTTAGGGGATCAGGAAAGACCCCCTGCTCCAAAGATTTCCAGACAATTTCAGTAAGGATCGGGTAGATAGTATCTACGCAACCTAATAATAGTGACGTAGGGCCCGGATCCAAACTACAGCTGGTTGGACGTACAGTCTGGACAATCCTCACAATATCCATGAATTCTGGCCTACCAAAGTCACACCAGGTGACACAGGTGTTTGTTTCCCCTCGCCGATCACCGCAAACCCTTAAAGAGTAAGCCTGGCGATATCCGACCTAATGCCGGCAATCTTATCTGTAAACCGAGCAAGCTCATCACACTTTATTTGTGAAAAATCTCTTCTAGACTGCAGACAGAGTGGATTGCACAGTCTGTCGATAGTCCGAAAGAGTTGAGCTGGTCGGTTTCGTGCAGCAGCAATCTCCCTGGACAGGAATTCTGCCTTCTTACGGGTGATTGCTGATTGATAGGTACCATAATGGTCCATCAACCTAAGTCTGTCAGCATCCAGGCCGGATTTCCACCAGGCTCTCTCTAGCCTTCGCCCCACTCTCCTCAGTTCCCTCAAAGACTCATCAAACCATAGAGTCTTAGGGCGCTGAGTGAGTGGGCGAACACGGACAGGAGCAACTAGGTCCAGGGCCTCGCTCACCGCATTGTGACACACTTGCCCAGCTACGCTGGTCCTCGATGACCTCTCATCTCCACTACCCCCTGCTCTGCTTGACCTTCAAGCTACTCAGCCCTTCAGCGCCACCCAGCATCGCTGGAACTATCACACTCGAACATAACCCCAGGAGACTACGGACATCTGGACGTACACTGCTTGAAGTTCCCAGAGTCAGGACTAATGCTGGCGGCAGGTCGTTCTCCTACTCATCCCCCTACCCGTGGAACAAACTCCCACCCCTAGTGGAGGAAGCCTCCTCACTGATGAACTTCCGTACCAGACTCAAAGCCTATATGTCTGATATTAGCACTTGTCATTGCCATGGCTCATGACCCCCTCCCCCCCAACTTGCTTCTGTCCTCTTAATATCCAGATTCTCCAAGCACCTTATCAGGTTCAGTGGTGCTTCCCTCTAGGCATAGTACCATAGCTAACTTTCCACTGAACCATGCCAGTAGTAAACAATGAGCTTACTATGTAAAATTACATTTCTTCTGTACCTTTTGTTAATTCTACTGTCAACATATTTGTAAGAACTGATGCACAATGATAACCATGGCTGTAACCTGCTCACACACCTGAAACTACTGTGTAACCCAAGTCTTTCTCTGTATGAAAATATGTATTGTTATCCTGGGTCGCCCCTGAAAAAGGGACCTTCGGGGCTCAGTGGGCCTACCTGGTCACCAAATTTTAAATAAATAAATAATAAATAAAATAATAAGAGAAAAAGTCAGTGTGACACTCACTGACCAAATGATCAAACTTGTTAATGTTACAGAGATAAGCAGAAGTCATCTGTGAGGCAGAAGCTGGCCAGACACTAGTGGGAAACTGCTCTGTTTTAGAACTTGATTTAATTCCATATTCCCATCAGTAATTGATAAATAAAACACAGTTCTTTCAAGAGCTGTTCGAGTAGGGGAACTTGGGGAGACTTGGTACTTGAGGCAGAAGCATGTAGTGAAACACCTCTTTTCCAGAGCGTGTTTGATAAAGAAAAAATACTTTTCTTAGCCATGCATTGCTCTTTATTTTATGACAAATAGTTTTGGCAGGAAATCAAGGAGAGGAAGCAGCAGCTAGGGAGAAATAAATAGCATTGATATTATTTTTAATTTATACAAAAACTAAACCACATTACACAGCACTTTTAAATAACAGCTCTAAGAAAAAGAGTTTAATAGATTTCTGCTTCTTGGCCATCGATCGCAAGATTGAGGCAGCAGCAGCTTGTGGGGGGAAATAAACAAGAAACAATACTTCTTCATTTAAGCTGGTCTGCTGGCGCAGTGATGGCACTGATGACCTGGATTCGAACGCGAACTCAGGACATCGGAGAGTCACGCGTCAATGGGACGGCTTTCCTCTAAAGGTGGGGGGGCATGTAGCCTGGCATGCTCCTGACCCCTAGCAGAGGCTAGGGAGAAGGCAGAACCAGGCCACTAGAAATGCATGGAGGCACATTGACCATCGACACAGGCTAGGAGAAGGCAGTCCCTGGCCACCAGAAATGCATGGAGGCACAGTGACCATCGCACAGGCTAGGGAGAAGGCAGTCCCAGGCCACCAGAAATGCATAGAGGAACAGTGACCATTGACACACAAAATGAGGACGTGCACAGCCTGCATCCTGATGGCATTGCATGTCTGCACCTCTGGGGGAGATACGGAGGAACCTCCCCACCAGCAGGATGACACTGGTGACCCACAGGCCCTGCACCTGACTATCCAGTCCCTGTCCTGCTCATCGGATTATGTTCTCTGGGGAAAGACATGGACAGGTAAGACTTGGAGGACGCCAGGGTTTAAACTTACATGACAGAAATGGTTGAGTTAGTTAAAATGCATGGGCGAGGTGTGCCAGGGTGACTGGCAAGGAGACTGGTTGGACCGAAGGGGCAGAAAAAATATTAAGAAAAAAATACTTTTGCTTTTAAGGAATAAATACAAATGAATAAGCATAGCTTATCCAGTAGGGGAAGGGATCAGATCAGTTCCAGTATAGTAGCTTCTTCTTGCTGTTTTTACATTGTTTCTTGTGGATTTTATTTGGTAGAAGGTTATTTCATTTCTTTCTTACTACTTCTAAGGGGTTAGCAGGGTATTGTTTTGGGGCTGTAGGAATTTTAAAACCTATTTTGGTGGCTGTAAGTGGGCTCATTTGTTTGATGTTTCACTGTGTAGCAGGCTGCGTTTGTGGAAGCCTATTTCTTCTGATTTAAAACCTATTTGGTGTGATTTAATTGGGGCAGTTTCTTTGAATTGGATACATATCTTCTAAATTCAGGCCTATCTTGATGTGTTGTTGTTGAGGCTGTCTGAATTGGAGACCTGTTTCTTTTGGTAACAAACCTATTTTTGGGGCTGTGAGTAGAATTATGATTCCTTTTTGCTGGCTTCACTAGCTGCAGAGTTTAGTGCATAGTGGGGGAAAGGTGCTAATGGTCTGACCTGGGGCCTCAGCTACTTGATTGTTTCTGGAAGACTTGGTCTGGTCCACCCTCCCAGCCCTTCACCCCACCACCCAGGTCTGTGATTTCCTTTATACCAGGGTTTCTGACGTCACTTCCTCAAGCGGGCAAAGGACATGCACCTGTCATAGCAGAAGCAGATATCCAGGAAAGGAACAGCAGCGATTGAAGAGGTAACTGCTATCTCAGTGGAAGGAAAGTAACTGCAAATCAACGAGCTTTCATTGTTACTTTTTGCATTGCTATTTGCATTGTGGAAAGGAGGAGTAGGAGTTTGAAGAAGGTTGTGCTATAGTTACTGAAAGTCTCTTTTGGGTGTGGATAGGAAAGTAAAAGCAGTTGCTGAATTTATCTAAACGTAAACAAAGGGGTAAGGAAATTAAGAAAAGAATGTTTTGCACTGATGGGGGAAGAGGGAAGACTTGGGGAGTATTTAGTATCCTTCATCTGGAAGGGTCGGGAGTCACTGGTGGGCAACGACAGCAATGGGTAGGGTGGTAGGCTGCAACAACTGAGGTGCACCAGTCTTTCTAAAAATTGCCTGGAGTGTGGGAGGATGTTTAGTGTGCAACCACATAGAGAAACTTAGAAAGGAGATTGAGGGTCTGCAGGAGGAACTAAGACAGGCAAGGCAGACTGGGGTGGGTTTAGCCCAATACTGGAGGGAGAGAGGAGGGGAGATGAGGAGGACGATTTGAGCCAACGGTGGTGAGGAGAGGGTCAGAAGAAGTGAAGTGGAGACAAAGGGGCCCAGACCAGGAGGAATGATTGCCAGGGAAGCCAGGTCAGGAGACAAAAGACAAACGGAAGGAGGAGGAGATAGGGACTTGTGAGGGGGGGAGAGAAGTGGCAAAAGTCATGGAGTGGAAAGGAGAGAACAGGTCACTATGAAGAGAGAAGGGGGTGGGCATTTGTGAAGGGTCTTCAGAAAATAGTTTTGCACTGCTAAAGAGGAAGGAGAAGAGGAAATGATGCAGTTGGAGTAGTAATTGATAAATGTCTGGACCAAACTGGTGCAGGGAGAAGTTTTGCTGGGAGAATTGCAACAGGGGCAAAAGGGGGAAATAATGCAGGAGGAGGAGGAAGAAGAGGAGCTGGAAATGAGAGATGGAGATGAATGGAAGCAAGCAGGAAGTAAGAGGGGTAGAATCTTAGTGCTGGGGGACTCAATACTAAGAGGAGTCAGGTGGGATAGCAAGGGGGAGAGGCATAGTCACATTTGGGTGGAGGCCATGCCAGGAATGGCAGCGGAAAGGGTGGGACAGTCTGTTCTGAAATGTGCTAGAAGGGTAGGGACAAGTCTCATTTAATTATACATCTTGGGATGAACGACCTGGCTGACATGACAGTTGATATAGTCCAGAGGAGGTTTGTGGAACTACGACAATTATGTGAGGGGCAGGAAGATAAGTAACTTTTTCAGAGATACTTTCAGTGCCCAAGGCAAACACAACAGGAAAGCTATGAACATCGAATTTGCCAGCAGATAAAGGCCTAGAGGTCTATCAAGTCTGCTTTCGAATGTGCAGCTAGCACCCCTTATTCTGCAGCTGCCCTCCCTTCCACCCTTCCCCTTGTCCTGTCCCATCCTCATTTGAAGCAGTCCACTATTCTACTGCATACCACTTCAGCAGGCAACGCATTCCACCCAGCCACCACCCTCTCTGTAAAAAAGTGTCTCCTCATCTCCCTCCTGAACCTTCCTCGCTCCAGTCTCATATCATGGCTACTGGTGGCCCTCCCCTATCTTACTTTGAACAGCCCCTCTGTACCCGTCTTGTTTATTCCTTTCATGTATTTAAAGGTTTCAATCATGTCACCCCTGTCTCTCCTCTCCTCCAGTGAGTACATGTTCAACTCCTTCAACCTCCTCTCGTATGATAAGTCCCCCAGCCCCTTGATCATCTTTGTCGCTCTGCGCTGCACCCCCTCCAGTAACTTAATGTCCCTCTTCAGACACGGACGCCAGTACTGCACACAGTACTCCAGGTGTGGTCTAACTAATGACCTATACAGTGGCAGAATCACCTCCTCCTCCTCGAGGATATACCCTCGCAATACAACCCAGCATTTTGTTGGCCTTTGCAGCTGCCTTCCTACATTATTCCAAGTTGTTCATTGACCCTGTAATGAGCACACCCAGATCCTTCTCCTCCTCTATCTGGGCTAGCTGCACTCCCCCTAGCTGGTAACTCCTCCTTGGGTTCTTCATCCCAAAATGCAGCACCTTGCACTTTTTGGCATTAAAGCCCAGTTGCCAGGTGTCTGACCAGGTTTCAAGCTTTGCCAGATCATCCTGCAACCCCTGCCATCCCCCTAGGTCATCCACCACCGCGCCTACCTTGGTATCATCAGCAAACAGACTGATCTTGCTCTTGATGTCCCATGATATGTCTGCAATGAATATCCCAAACACCACTGGTCCCAACACTGAGCCCTGTGGAACACCGCTTGTCACTGCCCTTGGGTGTGAGAGCTCCCCACCCACCACCACCCTCTGTTGCCTTCCCTGCAGCCAGTTTCCTACCCATCTCACCAGCTTTGCACCCGCCCCTGTGCCTACTAACTTCCTTCCCAGCGTTCCATGTGGCACTGAGTCGAATGCCTTACTGAAGTCCAGATACAGGACATCCACTGCATGGCCCCTGTCCAGTTGCCTAGTTACCCAGTCATAGAACTCGACCAGGTTGGTTTGGCAGGATCTGCCATGCATGAAGCCATGCTGTCTGCTGTCCTGTAGTCCTTTGGCCTCTAGGAGGGCCACCAGCCTCTCCTTCAGGATAGTCTCCATTAGCTTACCCACGATGGATGTGAGGCTCACTGGTCTGTAGTTTCCCGGTTCATCCTTGGGGCCACTCTTGTGGAGGGGCACCACATGAGCCATCCTCCAGTCCTGAGGTACACACCCGAATGTAGTGAGGCATTAAATAGGTCTGCCAAAGGTCCTGCAAGGACCTCTGCCAGCTCCTTCAGTACCCTGGGGTGGATGCCATCTGGGACTAGCGTTGTCCACCCTCAGTGCCTTCAAACCCTCTCGAACTCTGCCCTCCATGATTTCCCTATCTGTCACCACTTCCCTCTGCTTCTGCCATTTCTCCCATCTTGGGTGTCACCCCTCTTCTCTTTAGTAAATACTGAGCAGAAGTACTCATTTACTACTTCACGCTTATCGCACCCTGCTTCCAAAGTTTGCAACTGAGAATAGAGGAATTTAATGGATGGCTAAGAACCTGGTGTTATGCTAAAGGCTATGGGCTGTTGGGGGTTGGGAGGGACCTGGGAGGACAGTAGTCTCTATGCCAAGGACAGACTACACTTGAGTGAGGAGGGAAAGAAAGTGTTGAAACAGAGGATGGAGGAGTACATAGAGGAAGTTGGGAATTTGAAACTAGGAGTGGGGGGTGGCAAATGGGCAAGAGACATGCAGAGACCACAGGTTGGGAAACCACATGAGCGTACCCACCATAACAGTGACAAAGGACAAATGGCTAGTACTATTGGTGATGCTAGGAAAGGAGGGCAGAATGGGAGGGGTGAGAAAGGGTGAAAGGTGGTTATCCTTAATGCTAGGAGCCTTGGGAGGAAAACTGCAGAGTTACAGGTGCTCTTGGCAGAGGGAGAGGTGGACATTGCAACCATCACAGAAACATGGGCCACCCAGTACAATGACTGGGACCTGTCTGTACCAGGGAACAGGTTATTTCGTAGGGACAGGGTGATTGGGAAGGGAGGTGGCACTATGTGTGAAGGAAGGACTGAAGTGTGTAAGGAAGAAGGGGAGGAGGGTATTAGGAGTCACTTGATGCAAATCCAGGATTCCAAGAATAGGATTCTCAGAATGGGAATGGTGTACAGGCTGCCATCTGAGACAAAGGAGTTAGACAGGGAATTACAGGGTTTTAAATAATTGATTAGCAGTTTTTTTCTTGGGACAATGCTGACTGTACAGAAAGTATTTATATGGGTTTTCTAGAAGTGTTATGCTTGTTAAACACAGTGAGGCAAGTGCTATGCATTTTCACAGTGTTTTAGCACTTTTATGAGCAAAACGCTAATCAATTTTTGGAGTTAAATAAAACCCTGAATTAGCAGGACAGATCAGGAGGACCTGCGAGAAGGGTAGTGTGGTGATTGTGGGGGACTTCAGCATCCCAGGAGTGGACTGGAGTACCCCAACGACCAGGAACAGAAGGGAGCAGGTACTGCTGGATGCCTTCCAGGACAGCTTCCTGCTGCAAATGGTCAGTGAACCAACCAGGTTAGGCAGTACCCTTGACCTTGTGCTGGCAAATGGGGACTTTGTGAGAGAAGTTACGGAGGAAGAACTGCTGTCAGGGAGTGACCACCACTCCATATGGCTCACATTGGATATGGGCAACGAAGGAGTGGAATCTGGCACAAGAGTGCTGGACTTCAGGAGTGCCGACTTTGGGAGGATGGGGGAAGTGGTAAAAGGGTACCTGGCCAGAATTTAACCTAGTATGGACACTAACCAGAGGTGGGAGCTCATAAAGCTGGGGATAGTGGAGGCAACCAAAGCCTGCTGCAAGGCCCAGAGCAAGAAGGCTAGGGCTAAGAAACCAAGCAGGTTGAGCAAGGAGGTCATGGAAAGGTAAGGAGGAAAGAGCTGCCTTTTAGAAGGTAAAAGAAACAGGAGGAGGGAAGACAGGGAGGAGTACTTGATAGAATCAAGGAGGTGACGGGCGTAAGGGAGCCAAGGCATCTATGGAGCTCAGGCTGCCACAGGCATTAAGAAGTGGGAGAAGGACTTTAGGTACATCAGGGAGAAACGGAGCTGTAAGGACCACATAGTAAAGATTAGAAAGGAGGGTTGGGTGGAAGCGGGGTGCGATAAGGCAGAAGCACTAAATGAGTACTTCTGCTCTGTATTTACTAAGGAGAAGAGAGGGTGACACCCAGGGGGAATGGCAGAAATGGGGGAGGGTGACAGATGGGAAATCATGGAGGGCAGAGTTGGAGGGTTTGAAGGCACTGAGGGTAGACAGGCGCCACGCCCAGATGGCATCCACCCCAGGGTACTGAAGGAGCTGGCAGAGGTCCTTGCGGGACCTTTGGCAGACCTATTTAATCGCGCCACTACACTCAGGGTGTACCTCAGGACTGGAGGGTGGCTCATGTGGTGCTCCTCCACAAGAGTGGGCCCAGGATGAATCGGGAGCTACAGACCGTGAGCCTCACATCCATCGTGGGTCAGCTAATGGAGACTATTCTGAAGGAGAGGCTGGTGGCCTCCTACAGTACAAGGATGGCAAACAGTATGACTTCATATGTGGCAGATCCTGCCAAACCAACCTGGTGGAGTTCTATAACTGGGCAACTAGCCAACTGGACAGGGGCCATGCAGTGGATGTCTTGTATCTGGACTTCATAAGGCATTCAACTCGATGCCGCATGGAAGGCTGGGAAGTAAGTTAGAAGGCACACGGGCGGGTGCAAAGCTAGTGAGATGGGTAAGGAACTGGTTTCAGGGAAGGCAACAGAGAGTGGTGGTGGGTGGGGAGCACTCACACCCAAGGGTAGTGACGAGCAGCATTCCACAGGGCTCGGTGTTGGGACAAGTGTTGTTTGGGATATTCATTGCAGACATATCATTGGACATTAAGAGCAAGATCAGTCTGTTTGCTGATGATACCAAGATGGGAGCAGTGGTGAGTGACCTAGGGGAATAGCAGGGTTGCAGGATGATCTGGCAGGCTTGAACTGGTCAGACACCTGGCAACTGGGGTTTAATGCCAAAAAGTGCAAGGTGCTGCATTTTGGGATGAAGAACCCATGGAGGTTACCAGCTGGGGGTGCAGCTAGCCAGACAGAGGAGGAGAAGAAGAATCTGAGGGTGCTCATTACAGGGTCAATGGACAACTTGGCACAATGTGGAAGGCAGCTGCAAGGCCAACAAAATGCTGGGTTGCATTGCAAGGGGTATATCCTCGAGGAGGAATGAGGTGATTCTGCCACTGTATAGGTCATTGGTTAGACGCACCTGGAGTACTGCATGCAGTACTGGCACCTGTATCTGAAGAGGGACATTAAGTTACTGGAGGGGGTGCAGCGCAGGGCGACAAAGATGATTAAGGGACTGGGGAACTTACAGTATCATATGAGAGGAGGCTGAGGGAATTGAACATGTACTCGCTGGAGGAGAGGAGGGACAGGGTGGACATGAGTGAAACCTTTAAGTACATGAAAGGAATAAACATGATGGGTACAAAGGGGTTGTTGAAAGTAAGGGAGTGGAGGGACACCAGGGGCCATGATATGAGACTGGAGGGAGGAAGGTTCAGGAGTTAGATGAGGAGACGCATTTTAGAGAGAGGGTAGTTGCTGGGTGGAATGCGTTACCTGCAGAAGGGGTATCCAGTAGAAAAGTGGATTGCTTCAAAAGGGAATGGGACAGGACATGGGGGAGGGTCAGTGTAGGAGAAGGGTGGAAGGGAGGGGCAGCGGCAGAATAAGGGATGCTAGCTGCACATTTGATCAGACTTGATAGACCTCTAGGCCTTTATCTGCTGGCGTATTTTGTACGTTCGTAGCTCTTTTAAGAGTTCTGGTAGAAAAACTGTGTACTAGAAAGAGCCCTTGATGGAGAGAATAACTACTACTTTGCGCTGTCTGTTGAGAAACACGTGAATATATGGTGAAGATGGGATGCATGTGACAATAGGGAGGAGGCCACTGAGCAGGACACAGACCAGAAGGATGGGGACCCAACTAACTTATTATTCCAGCATCACCAGATCCACCCTCATGGGAAGTGAAGTCCACTCAACAAGGGGTAATGATGTGGTGGGGCTGGAGGGAGATGAGAATAGTTCTTTCAGTTGTGTCTGACTGACTGTGAAAATCTGAGCATGAGGCTTCCCAAAATGCAGTTTTGCAAAAGCTAAACTTCACTGACCCGTCTGAACAAGGGCAAGTCAAAGTTTTCCCTCCTCCGATGTGTTATGCTCCCATCTCTTTCTCTAATTGTAATGTGAAATCTGTTTCATACTTGGTCAATAATCACATCTGAAAATTTAAACCTAGACACAGTGCCTTGAGTTTTAAAATAACACATTTTATTTGAAAATGTCTGGAGCTTATCCAACCACCTTGCTTGGGTTGGTTTCTGAGAAATTAAACAGTCTCTTATTCCAAATAGAAATGAAGTTTCTAGCAATGTGGATATGGTGTTCTGTCCACACTTCTGGCAGTGTTCTTTCCCCTTTAAGGCTTGCTGGAACATCTTCAAGCCAGGGATGGCGTTAAGGTTTTGGCACGGTGTGCTTCCTTTGAAATTTAGGCGCACACATTGGCAAGATAAAGACCAAAAATATGTGCTCCTGCCTATCAAATCTGTGCTCCTACATACTGAATGTTATTTTTTTAAGATAAGTTAATTAAAAGCATTTTACCATGTTTAGGAGTGACACACGTATTAAACTGTGTTATGTAACTATTCACTGACAATTAACAAAAGAAGTAGTAGTAGTAGAAGTAGTGTAGTACTACAAAGCCAAGTTAATACCATGGTCTTCTTCCTTTCTTCCTTCCTTCCTTCCACCCAGGCACCAACCCTGTACCAGTACCATTGCCCACCCACAAAGGCATACCCTTGCCACATATCAAAGTATGGGACTATAATAACCCGTCTGGCACGCCAACACAGTTGGTGTAGTGGACTTACAAAATCAAATGACCTGTGGGATCTCTGCCAGCTCCAGTCCTCACCAGCTGCAGCACAAGGCCAGCTCAGACATATCCCCCTCATACTCTGCTCAAACTAGATGCTATGCTGCCAGGTAGCCCACCAGTCAGGTAAGATCCCCTCCCCCACAGCATTTACTATGATAATATCTTCCTTGCTCCTCCTCTCACTCCTTGTGCATGTGCAGTGGCTAACACACAAAACGGAGTATAAATAAAATGAAACTATTTCCAGCCTTAACCAACTACTCTTTCCTGTCTTCATTCAGCCAGCCTCATTCTAAATTAATTAATGACAGCCAACTGTATGTAAACAATATGTACATAAAAAAATGCATAAATATTTGCAACCTTAACTCCATTCTGTCATCGTTCAACCACCATCATTCCAAATTCATACTTGCCTTAAAGCCAGTTAGCAAAAGTGCATGTAGCAGTTGTCAGTTTTCCATCCTCATTGCCTCACCCTCAGTAGCACTGGTTGACGCTGTCAGTAGTGCATCAGTTCTATACTAGGTTGTGCACAAAGTAATCTAACAGCAGCAAGCAAGCAGCAACTACCGAACCTCTGGTAGGGCTAAGGGCTCATTCCACCCCGTCATACCACTACCTCAGTGGCTGCTCCCAGGGATGTACCTGTCCAGGAAATCTGTAGGGTTGCTACCTGGAAGTCAATACACACCTTCATTTCCCACTATCACATTGACCTTGAGTAATGACAGGATGCTAGTTTTTGGGCCTCAGTTCTCCAGTCTTCATTCCCTAAGTAGGGGGGGTGCGCCTTGCCCCTCTTCTTCCAGAGAACTGCTAGGAGTCTGCCAGAAGTGTGGCTAGAACACCATGTACATATCCCTAGAAAAACAGGTTCTAGGGACATGGATATGTTGTTCATCCACACTTATTGGCAGGTTCCTTGCCGCTTTAAATCTTGCCGGAAGGTCTTCAAGCTGGCTCCTCCCACCCACCCGGGTGGTAAAACTCTCGGCTCCGCCCCATGACGCTAGATCTTCCTTACCGCTTGGAAGCTCAGGTTCCCTCCTTAACGCTCTGCGATTAAAGACTGGTTCCTAATTCTTCGAAGTTCAGAAATCAAAAGTTTTTACTAAAAGACTTGGTCTTCTCCTTGCATTTCACGATGGACAAATCGACTCCTGGTTTCGGAGGTGCCCTTGCGGAGAGAAGATGTCTAGGAGCGGATCCGCACTCACGTTCGTCTACTGCCTGGGCCTTGAGCACGACCTGCAGGCCTGGGCTTGTGCTCTTCCTTTTGACCTACATCCTTGATTACGTGCTGCTCTCTATACAACTAGGGGCGCCCGAGGAAAAATTCCACGGTGAAATCTAAAGAGGCCCGATTGGCGGTGTCATGGCGGGCTCGGCGGATCAGCTAGAGCAGATGATTGTCCTCGAAGAGGAGGCGGCGCGGGCCGCTTCTACCTCGGCTGCGGCATTTGTCCCGCTCTCTCTCGGTGCCTCGTACTCGGCTTCTTTTAAGGAGCTTTGTCTGACCCTCTCGACCAAGGGTGAGGGTCCAACTTCTTCGGGACCTTTTTCCAGGTCCAAAAAGAGCAAAAGTAAGTCTCTCTGTCGACGCTCTTGGGAGCGGGAAAGATCCCCCTCCCTTGTCGACAGTGGGCTTAGTGCGACCCTCAGCTTCGACGCTGGCTTCAGGGTGTCCCCATCAGGCCAGTTGACCGAGACTCCCGTCGACGCAGTCAAGAGTTTTCTCGACCCGTTAGACGGGTTGTCGGCTGGAGAAGCTGAGAATCCCCTCTCCCCGGTTCCCCCGGTGTGGTCGAGAGTGTGGCAGCTAAGATTCAATGCAAAGAAGAGCAGAATCATACACTTGGGGCACAGAAATCCAAGGGAGGAGTACAGGATGGGGGAGGGGGGTACTGACAATCACCAGTCAAGAAAGGGACCTGGGGTAATCATATCTGATTACCTAAAGGTAACCAAACAATGTGAGAAGGCTGTGGGGAGAGCCAGTGGGATGCTGGGGTGCATAGGAAAGGTGTCCCCAGCAAAAAAAGGTGGTTATGCCACTATGGAGATCACTGGTGAGACCTCATCTGAAGAATTGTGTCCAGTTCTGAGGGCTGCATCTTTGGAAGGACACAGACAAAATAAGGCAGTCCAGAGAAGGGAACAAAAATGATGCAAGGACTGCACCAAAAGTCATACGAGGAAAGACTAGAGGGGGTATGATAGACGTTCAAGTGCCTCATGGGTATAAACAAGGTACAGGAGGGTAGCATCTTTCAGAAAAGGAGGTGTACAAGAACAAGGTGGCATGATATGAGGCTGGGGGTGTATGCTCAGGGGCAACACGAGGAAGTACTTTTTCACTAAAAGAGTAGTGGGTGCTTGGAACAGCCTGCGGAGGTGGTGGGGGCAGAAATGGTAGAGAAATTTAAGAATGCGTGGGATAGACATAAGAATACCCTTGCAATAGGGGGGAGAGGGTAAGCCACAGATCAACGGGGGTCTACAGTATTGCATTAGGTAGGGGAAAATGGGCAGACTAGGTGGGCCATACAGTCCTTATCTGCCATCAACTTCTATGTCCCTTTGTTTCTGTGTAACTGTCAAATGGTCCTTTGGTCCTATGTGGAAGATTTCCAATCATGTGAGGCTATTCTGTGTTGGCCTGAAGATGCCCTTGGAAGTAGCCCTATTCTGGGTCACTTAACCACCAGCGTTCATGCTTCCTCTTTTATAGAATTAATCTAATCGGAATCCTCAGCTATTACTGTGTACTAGAGGACACTATAATCTGTCTTTCTCCTCTCGACAGTCTCTTACTCTCTGTATGTGCTGTCCAGCTTGCTAGTTAATTTGGTAGCTTTCACAGTGACTCTTCAATGAGAAAAGTGAAAAGTAATAATTACTGATACTTGACTGACTGACTGACTTCACATACCAGTAATGTTAACTTACTCTGTGTCAATTAAAAATCCATGCTCACTCACTAAGCATGAATAATGTGTTGTATAATTCTTAAAACTGATGTTAGCGTGACAACTGTAGCACTGTAAACCTCATTAAAACTCATTATAAAATCGTGTCTGGTTGTGGCCTGTCATCGACAGGGTCTTAGTCAAGGCCCACTGTTTTCTGTGGTTCTGCGGCACACAGTGATTGCCGCAGAAATTATGACTTGCCACAGAATTTGGGGTTGGCCGCAGAAATTGCACTGAAATTGCTCCAGTAAGAGAGACAGAGACTGACACAACTCCTTTCAAGCAATTCCTCTGCCTGCTTGTAGCTTTATAAGAACTAAAATTCACCCCAACCATCTCAAACCATCCCCACCCAGCTTTGACAGCTCCCCCCCTTGAGTCACCCTACTCTTTTTTTATTGGCACCCCATTTTTGGTCCAAGGTTGCATGATGATCCATTGCCTTTTCCTGTCACTGCTAATGGGCTAGAATGCTTTTTTTCTTATCCCAGTAGTGTTTTGTAGTGCCCGCACAAAGCCATACCGGGGCACGAATCCGGTATTTGGGTCCAGTAATAATAGGAAATGGCAGAGGATTGTCCTACACTGTTGGACCAAAAATTGGTGCCAATATAAAAACAGTGACTCAGTGAAGCTGTGGGAGGAATGCCTTTTGGGGCTTAGATGTGTATGGTTGGTATTTATTGTTTTATGAGGGGGCAGAGTAATGTCTAAAGCCCTGTTTACACCACTGGGGTGCTTTACTTATGCTCTGCTGCCATCCTGCTGCGCTCTATTGTAACCCAGTAAAATTAGGTTTACACCTCCTGATGGTCAAGCACAGCAGATGGTGCCGAGAGGAATATCCAAGCTAGGTGGGCTGAGCATCCATCTGTGCTGGGAAATACTGGACCACAGTGGATCGAGCGCATAAACAGTTTACACTGCAGGATGATGCGCTCAATGCAGTACACATCCCCACAATTTGACCATCACAGAAACTGGAGCGGAGCAACAGTTAACCCGATGTGGTGAGTTTGTCCACAATGGAGACACTTCAGTGCATCAGCCGGAATGCACGGGCTGATGCGCTGCACAGAGGGAAATGTATGTAAACTGGGCTTTAGAGGAGACTTTACAATATGTTTGAGGCAGGAAGAGGCAAAGGATTACTGTACAGTGTTGGGCTGGATAACAACATGCATTTAAATCTAGGGACCACTCAATGGCATTCTCAAGGCTTGTTAGGAAAGTGGTGTGGTTGAGATGAGCAGGGATGGGTTTTACCTGTTCTAAAACTATGAGCGAGTGAAGTGCTGTCCGGGGGGCAATTTGCTATCTTTATAGGGTTTAGAGAAATGCAAGCAAAGGGACTGCTAAGTACAGAAAAAAAAATTGTTGGGACAGGAAAAGAATGAGAGAATGTCGGATAGACTGAAGATATTTAAAAGATTAAGCTAAAGATTATTTATCTAAAATGTGGAAAGAAAGGGAAGAGAAAAACAAATTGAAAAAATAGAGAAAATCAAAATGACATTGCAGATGAAACATTTTTACATTTTTTTTTAACATTTATATGTTGCTGCAGGACAATATGCAAGGGTGGGCAAGACAGATTTCAAACTCACTGCATCACAGTTAAAAATGCCTCTGAGGGACAAGTATATTTACTCAGAGCATCAGTTTAGCTTCCAATTCTTTTACAGCACAAATAGCTTGACTGTTCAATACAGTAGTCTTTTTTTTTTTTTTTTTTTTAATTCTTTGGTAAACAGATAATGTTACCAAAGAATAAATCCAGTGTAGCCCACCCCCAATTTGATTTAATCAAATTTTGACTGTTTAACTGGCAGCCCTATCTCTTCTACTTCCCTAATCTGGCAGGCAGCCCCCAGTGTATTAACATTCTGTGATAAAATTGTTTGGAGAGCATTACATAGATACATGACAGTGTCGGCAGATGAGGGCCTATGGCCCACCTAGTCTGCCATTTGAGCTTATAGTTCAGTTTGTTTTCCTAGAAGTCTGTTCCTCCCCTGCCCTCTAGAATTCCTTTATCTCTATCCCATGCATTCTTAAATCCCGTGATTGTTTCAGCCCCCACCACTTCTTCTGGCAGGGTGTTCCACTTGTCCACCACCCGTTCTGTGAAGAAATTCTTTCTCATGTTTCCTCTGAATCGTCTCCCTCCAACTTCATCCCATGCCTCTAGTCCTGAAACATCTTTTCGCTTAAAAATAGTGTTTTCCTGCACCCTGTTCCTCCCTGTAAGATACTTGTATGTCTCTATCATATCCCTCTCTCCCTCCTCTCCTCCAGGAGTACATGTTCAGTTCCTTCAACCTGTCTTCATAGGACTTGTGATGCAACCCATGCACCATCTTTGTTGCCCTCCTCTGAACCTTCTCTACCCTGTCTATGTCCTTACGTAGGTATGGTCTCCAGAACTGTACACTGTACTCCAGGTGGGGCCTCACTAGTGTCTTGTATAGCGGAATTATGACCTCCCTTTTCCTGCTGGTGATGCCCCTGCCTATACATCCCAGCATCCTGTTTGCTTTACCTGATGCCTTGTCACACTGTTTCCCTACCTTGAGGTCATCAAGAGATGACAACCTCAAGATCCCTTTCCTGCTTGGTGCATGCTATCCTCACCCCCAACTGATATATTTGTGCCAGGGTTTTGTGCCCCATATGCATTATCTTGCACTTCTTTGCATTGAATTTCAACTGCCAAACCCTGACCATTCTTCAGGTTTCTGCAGGTCCCTTCTCATTCTGTCTACACCCTCTGGTGTGTCTACTCTGTTACAGAGCTTTGTGTCATCAGCGAACAGTGAAATTCTGCCTTCTAGATCCTGTGCAATGTCACTGATGAAGATGTTGAATAGGACCGGTCCCAGCACTGATCCCTGTGGTACCCCACTGGTTACTCTTCCCTCTGTGAAGTGACAGCCATTTACCACCACCCTCTGTGTCCTGCCACCCAGCCAGTTACCTACCCACCACACTACTGTCCTGCCCACACCCATATTCCCCAGTTTGTGTAATAGTCTTCTATGTGGCACAGTGTCAAAGGCCTTGCTGAAGTCCAGATAGGCCATGTCCACTGCCCTCCCCTGATCCACCTCCCTAGTCACCCAGTCAAAAATTCAATGAGGTTGGTCTGACATGACCTCCCCTGGTGAAACCATGCTGCCTTGGGTCCTGTAGTCCATTGACAACCAGATGTTCCACCAATCTCTCTCTTCAGTAGTGCTTCCATGATCTTTCCCACTACCGAGGTGAGGCTGACTGGTCTGTAGTTCCCTGCTTCCTCTTTGTTCCCACTTTTGTATAAGGGGACTACATCTGCTGTCCTCCAGTCTTTGGGTACCTCCTGTTTCCAGTGATTGGCTGAACAGGATAGCCAGAGGTTCAGCCACCACCTCTCTTAGTTCTTTAAGGACCCTGGGTGCACCCATCTGGCCCATTGCTTTATCAGCTCTTTATTACTTCCAGTTCCTTCAGGACCCTTTCTGTGTAAAGGGACTTGTGTCCATTTCTGCACCATTCTCACCCTTGTACTCCCTTCAGACCCATTACCCCCTCTTCCTTAGTAAAGACTGAGCAGAAATACCTGTTCAATATGTCAGCTTTATTGTTGTCATCCTCCACGGCTCCATCCTCCTTCAGTCTACTATCCTCCCTTTGTCTTTCTTTTTTCACTTATGTACCTGTAAAGGTTTTGTCCCTTTACCCACTGATTTTGCAATGTGTTCTTCTGTCTGAGCTTTGGCTTCCTTACTGACTTCCCTGCCTCCTTTGTTTCTCCTGGTACTTCTCCCTATCCCTTCTGCCTGTGTCTTTTGTATTGCCTGAATGCAATCTTTTTGGCTTTCACTTTCTTTGCTACCTCTTTGAAAACCATAATGGTCTCCCTCTTCCTTTTCCTCTTGCTAACCTGTAATGCATAATTCGTGTTCTTATAATCCCATTTTAAATACTGCCCACTGTTCCTCAACCCCTGATTCCTGTCCCATTCCCTTAATGCCTCTTCAAGTATCTCCCATTTTCCCAAAGTCTGCCCCCTAAAATCCAGGATACGTGTTTTTGTGTGGTTTGGTTCTGCCCTTTCTGTGATTTCAAACCACAATGATCTGGTCACTGTTACCCAGGTGCTCCCCACGTTACCCCATCACACTGTCCCTGTTTGTGAGCACAAGGTCCAGTATTGCCTTCTGCGAGTTGGTTCCATGACCAGTTGCTTGAGGCAGGCACCCTGAAAGAAGTCCAGGATAAATCTGCTCCTAGTTGATGCTGCTGCTGGGATGCTCCAGTCCACGTCTGGTATATTGAAGTCTCCAACCAGTACTACCTCACCCTTGTCTGCCATCCTTTGGATGGCTAGCATCAGCCTCATCTGTTTCTTCCTCCTGGGCTGGTGGTCTATAGACCACACCTGTGTGGATGGCTGGCCCATTTTCCTTTCCAGCAACCCACAGTATCTCTCCCCATTTTGTTCCTCCTGGATCTGTATGGCCCTTATGTCATTTTTCACATACAGTGCCACTCCTCCTCCCTTCCTGCCTGCTCTGTCTCTTCTGAATATGTTGTAGCCGGTATGGCCATCTCCCAGTCATGGTTATCATTACACCAGGTTTCAGTGATGGCCACAATGTCCAGGTCTGACTGTACCATGACAGCCTCCAGATCTTCCATCTTGTTGCTAAGGCTCCTGGCATTTGCACACATGTCTTTCCATGATTTGACCTCCCTAGACTGCTTCACTGTTCTACTCAGCCCCTTCCTTGGTTGTCATTTATCCCTGGTTCTCCTTGCTGTTTGCCCTTCTGCTGAATTTTGCCTTTTCTGCTTATCCACCTTTTGGACACTAATCTCCATCTTTTGCACACTGCTTTGCAGAGATAGCCCTCCTCTGGTTCACTGGTTCCACTACTAGCTGTGGGGGTGAGCAAGTAGGTATCGTCCTTGCTGGCCTGCCACCCCCTTTGCTAGTTTAAATGCTGTCAATGTAGCATTTAAACTTATCATTGAGTGCTTGGATTCCCCTCCAGGATGGATGCAGGGCGTCAGGCTTGAACAAACCTCCATCCCTCCAGGTGGGTCCCCAGTCACCAATGAATCCAAACCCTTCCTCACAGCACCAGTTCTTCAACCATGAGTTAAAGTTCCTGGTGCATGCACTCCTATGCTCTCCCTTGCCTCTCGCAGGTAGTACTTCTGAGAAAGTGACAGAAGTAGCTACTTGCTTGAGACCCCTCCCCAGTTTCCTAAACTCTTCCTGAACTTCCTTTGGCTCCCCATTTGCCAAGTCATTAGTACCTAGGTGGATAATGACATCCAGCTCACCCTCCCGTCTTGCCTTCCCAGTGATCCCCAGTATCTTCCTTCCATCCCTCCATGCCGTGGCACCTGGTAGGCACCTCACCTCCCTGTCCTCCCCCTCCTGTGTTCCTAGCTGGATCCCTCTTACGATGGAGTCCCCCACCAGGATTCGCGTCCTCCTCCTCTGGGGTCCACTGCTTTCCCCACTGAGGTCACCTCCTTGCCTAACCTCCACATCCTTTCCTTCCACTTCTCTGGGTACCTCTATTTGGTTGTCCTCATTTGCCAGTGTGGCATATGAGTTCTTGAGAGGAATAGGATCTGGGATGTGCCTCTGCCTGACTGCTCTAACCCTCCCTGAGCCCACTGTCATCCAAGTGCTCCTCGTTCTGCATCCTTTGAGGCAGCTGCATTGGACTGGGTGGTCCTGGATAGGGGTGATGGTACTCCTGACCCAGTTTGCTTCCGCTCTGAGTCTGGCTACCTCATCCCGCAGTCAGAAGATGCATGCAGATAGGGGCAGCACCTCAGTGTCCAGAAGGTCCGCCTGAATATGGCTGCCCCACAGCCACTGCATTGCACCACCCCCACATTATACTGCAATTCCACTACTTCTCTGCTACTGAAGCTCTCTTAGTTCTCTTTTTTATTTATTTACAGTACTAAAAATCCTGTAACTGATCATCAGATATATATTTTTTGAAGAAAGAAACCAATAAATAAATAAATGAGTCAAAACACTTGTCGTGTTGAGGGTGGTCTTCTTCCCCTTATGCCCCTCCTACTTCACCTCTTACTATACCCTGTGTTTAGCTCCTGTCAATCAGATTTATCAGGCATATTTGCAGCAATTAAAGACAGCACAGAATTACACCACCACTAGGTTTTAAATTTTCAACAGCCCAAAACAATTACAAGTAAAGACAACACAGAAAGAAAGTATAGTGTCACTACAAGCCTACAATCTAAGTTTAAAAGAAAAATACCAATTACCAGTTACTCTAAAGCACTGAATTGAATATGTTTCCTTCCTTCACCTTCTGGCTTCTTCTGAGAATTGCAAATACCATCCTTTTCCTTCCTAGGTAGGTAGTGGCGCTGAGATGGGCGGAGGTAGGCTACACTGGATTTTAAAAAGTGGGATCAGGCAAGACTTTTGGGTGTAGGATCATATTAGGGAGAAGAGAAAATATCCTGCTTTCATTTGGTCTAGGGTGAGGGGTGGTTGCAGAGAGCGTTACTACCGTTATGGGGAAGGGGTAGAAAAAAAGAACATTGCTGAGATTATGTCTGGGGAAGTGAGGAGAGGAGAGATTATTGCTGCCATTATGTGCCGAGGTGACATGTGCATGGTATATAGAGCACTATTGGACGATGACCTATGGCAACAACTGGGAATCGAACTAAGGATGCAGCTATACGACACTAGAGCACACCCACTTCAAATTCAGATTAGCTCTTACTGTACAAATACTAGGAAAACTGGTTTAGTAAAAGGATTACTAGTATCTGGAATGGTCTGCCAATAGAAGTGGTGGCCAGTTCTTCCATGAATGAATTTAAGAAACCATTAGATGATTATCTGACTAAACAAGGTATTACTGGGTATTAAAATGGCAGGCTGTTATGGACTTTTGTCTTCTTGGCCTAGTAATGACCTATGAGACCTATGAGATTGGGGAGGATATAGCATTACTGCCATTAGGTAGGTGGGAGGTAGGGGAGGAGAAAGCTTTTCTTTTACTAGGTTTTGGAGTGGAAAGAAGAGAGCAGAGGGCATTGCAGCCTTTTGGTCTGGAGTGAAGGCGTGAGAGCACTGCTGCCATTTTTATGACTGTGGGCGGAGCCTACAGGAGTTTTGCTACTGTGGGCAGAGCCTACAGGAGTTTTGCATGTACAAAAGGAGTGATATCATGTTTTCTGTCCATGGAACTGACTGAAGGTGTAAATA
The DNA here is from genome assembly GCA_016271365.2 of Neoceratodus forsteri. Taxonomy (NCBI): domain Eukaryota; kingdom Metazoa; phylum Chordata; order Ceratodontiformes; family Ceratodontidae; genus Neoceratodus; species Neoceratodus forsteri. Next base: position 341,350,991 of record CM057449.1, read on the forward strand.
GTCTCCTCCAAGAAATGTTTTCCAACCTCAAATAAATACGCTTTCATGTTACTCAATGGTTGCAGGGCACAACTTTCTTTCTTAAATAGGTGGTACAAGAACTGGAACCTGAGTAGTGGGAGGCAGCATTGTTTTTTTGGGGGAAGTAAGATCCAACCCTCTTCCACCCAAGAAGCTCCTAAAGATCCAGCCCACCTTTTTTTTTTTATTCATGTGGGAGGGGCATGAGGCGGATCTATTATGCTGAAATATGATTCACTAGTTTGGGAGCTGGACCTAGGAACACAAGAAGTCTGTGGAATCCCTGCATTTTTTTAAGGAGTATGAGAACAGAAAATATTTTATGCCTTCAAACTGACTTAAAAACCCTTGGAACAAATAATTATCAGTCACCTGGTGTCTCAAAGGAAAGACTGTGTCTGAAACTACTAAGGATTTACCTTCTGTGGAAAATAGACAGCTTTCAGGTATTTCTTAAACATTTATATACTAAAATGGGCACAGTACTTGGTAAATACAGTCTGTGATGAAGTGTATGTTTCTTTTAAGTTTGAGAAGTGGAGTTGGCATATTTACTTTAGGGACACACCTTGAAGTAAGTGCTCCTAGTGAGAAATACTGCCATGAAGTCACTGATAAGTCATGCCCACAGAACGACCAAATGTGTAGTTTAGTTTAAACTGAGGATGTTAAATCGTAACGGAAAATATTCAGTTTAATTGTTTCAACATATTCCTGGACCGAGGCGTGGGCGGAGCCTCACAGAACAAACGACCAAAATGTAGCTTTTGCAATAACAAAACATATTCCTGGACCGGGGTGGGGGAGGGCATCCCCCACAGAATAAATGACAAAATGTGTAGCTTTTGCAATAGCAAAAGATATTCCTGGATCTGGGGCGGGGGTGGAGCGCCCCACAGAACTTAACTACCAAAATGTGTAAATGAGGATGTGTAAATCGTAACGTAAAATATTCTTGCTTTCAGTGTTAAACCTAATAAAAAAAGGCATAACAGAAAGAATAAGTGAGTCTCATGCTTTCAAGTTACCTATTTGTTCGGGGGGGGACAGTACAGTAACATGGGCGTGGAGAACTGACGTTAAAAAAGGGGGCGTGGCTAATTACCGCTGTTTCAAGGGACGACTACCGTAATCCGCAGAATTCCAGTTGCAGGGCACTATGTGTCCCCTAATCTAAATAAGCGCCGTGGAGTTGACTTGCACGTTAAAAATACCAGTTGCAATTAGCAACTCACTTTAGAAACAAAATTCTGTTTTTTTTTGTGTCCTATTTACTTTTTTCCTAGCTCAGTTTATATTGGAGTTGACTTCCTAACATTCCTCCTGAGTTAGTTACTCCTTGGAACCTGTAATTCCAGTTTTTATGACTGTGTCCCTGGAACTTTCTACACGACAAGTTCCCATAGGCACCTCACAGCACCTCATTAAGCCATTTGACAACACCATCTTTGCTGGACACTGCATAATAAGAGACCCAGCCTTGCATTTTTCCAACTAGTATACCAGCTTCATTCTCAGGCAGGCAGTTCGGTGTGGGGTGGGGGGCACTGGACTTCAGTTGTTTGTTTGATGTTGGTCACAACCAGGAGCCCCTCTAAAAATAATTAAATACTTTTATAAAGCCAGGGTTGAGCAGATCACAGATGGAATTGATCAAAGCAGCAGAAGAAGCATGTTGGTATTAAAAGCTTAGTGGTGTGGATGTAGAGGCACCAGTATTTAAGCATGACTTTTGTAGAGGATTAATTGTGACTGGGGAGTGAGGAAGGGAATGAGTCTTGATATTTTTAGCATAATGGTTTTCTGAAACTTCAGCGTTCAATGGCTTAGACTTTGTAGCCATCTGTACAGTATACCACTAAGCCACATGCAGTGGGGTATGGGTAAAACCCAGATCACCAGACCCAAGCCAGAGCTGTAAAATCTAGACTGGGCACAGCTTAGGAATATTGCTGATCCAGTGGAGCAGCAATAAGAGATAAACTATGCAATACCCTCAATAACACACCTACCCCAGTTTACATTTACCTGATGCCCATTTTTAGGCCTCATATAGTAATGGCTTACTTCAACAGAACAGCTTGTAATGAAATATGTCAAATTTACATTGACATTTGGGCATATGCACTTTTATATTATATGAATTTTATGTGTAAACTGTATATCAGTTTCTAAAACAAACAAACAATGAAACGATCAAATGTCTTCAAAACTTGTCTCAACATTGTGTTTTATCTTCTACCTTGTCACAACATACAGTTGTCTGAGCACTGTTTTAAGTTAGGGTACAGGACCTTCATGTATATGATGGCCTGGTTCTGTTGAGTTGATTGCTATAACAGTACATAGAATAAAATGCAAAACATATAGGTAACTGTAATACAGCTGGTGGCATTATTTTTAATTATACAATGGAAAGGAAAAATGTAAGAAGCTGATTGGCTGCTGACCCACTGAAACAGTGATGTTATTACACAGTAACATCACCGTAGCTTTGGATTTGGATCATTCCTTGCATTTTCTCTTAAGAAATATTTTCCACACTAACAAAAACATCCTTTAAAATTTATTTTTTATTCTGTATATAACCACAAGCCATTGTATAATTGCAATAAGGCACTCCAGGGTGTGTGTTATCTTGTAATATTGTCACTCCTGGGGTGGTGGAAGCACTCGGCTTTGCCTCATGCTTCTACCCACCCCATGAGAGACATTATTACATGACACACACCATGTCGTGCTTCATTGCTTAAATATGCCCTTTCTCTCTGTACTGTACTTTGATTCAGTTAGTATATATGCAACAGCCTTCATGTGAACACTCTGGGCTTCTCTTTGACTCCTGATGTCTATTTGCTTTAGCTATAGTATATTGTTTGAACTGCTTTGGTCTTCTTGATGTGGTGCCTGTGTGCCTAAACTATGTAATCTGTTTATCTATTGCTACCCATGCATCTCCAGTGAATGATTGTTATAACAGTCTGCTCTCCGAGCCATTGTTTTTTGACTTGGTAACTGTGCTGTATTTGTACTAGTTTTAACGAGGTGCCTTTGCAACTGAGTCTCTGACACAAAGGTTTGCAAATCTGATATTTTTTAAATAAGTAAATGTTTATGTTTAAGCCCATGAAACACCCTTACCTAGTTAATGGATTCATAGTCGTGGTGGCCCTGCCAGAGCTTGTTTCTTCCAGGGAAGGGGAAACGTTGTCTGACTTGGAAAGGTAGACAATGAGACTACAGAGGCAGAAGAAAAAAGGAAAAATACAGAAAGCTAGCAGAGCCACCCTACTAGGCAGTAGCAGTGCATCAAGGTTCCACAAGGGCAACCCATGATTAGGTGCGATCCTGAGATTACCTGCTCAAGGACAGACTATGGTCAGAGGGCGTTGCAGATGCTAGGGCTTTCAGGCTAGGGTAGTGAGGTGCATATGAAAGAAAAAAAAAATGAAGCCAATATAAGAAAATGATAAGCTAAATGTTATTAATTCAAAATGTGACAACAAAACAAGGAAAGAGTGAATCAAACAAAGAAAAAGAAATAATCATACTGACAGTGCTGCTGTGTAATATTTTATGTTTTTAATATATGGCAGTTTTCAGGGTTTCAGTATGGGGAGTCTCTGTATGCACCAAAAGCCTGTCACCCCCAACCATGGCTGTGTATGGGGCCCATGATAGATGTTCACAGAAGAGGGGGGTCTTGGGTGCTCCACGACTAGTCTACTTCAAGCTGTCCCTTGGAGAAAAAACTATTCAGCTGTTTGTTTTGTCGTCAGTTTGGTGGATGCCTGCCAGTAGTTAATGTTGCATGACATAACCCTAAGCCTTAAATTGAGGAGTCAAGGAGGCAGTATAGCGCAGTGGTTTAAGGCTCTGAGCTGCAAACGTGGAGACCTGGGTTTGAATCCCACAGCCCCCACTTGCATACTGTGTGACCCTGAGCAAGTCACTTAACTTCCTTTGTGCTCCTGGTCGCACCCTGTAAACAAGTTTTCAGCTATTGTGTCTTTCCTGGTTTAAAAAAAAAGGTAGATTTAGATAAATATGGAGAGCCAGAATAGCTTCTGAAAAGCAAAATAATAAAACTAAAGGTTTAAGGGAAATAATGTAACTTAAATTTATATGGTGGAAGTCAAGGATCCTCCTCACAGGCCCTCCTTGCTGGGGTCCCCCAAAACTGTAAAGCTGGCTCTGTATTTTTTATATATAAATGTGCCGCAGAACTTTAAACCTTGCCGCAGAACTTGACCTATCACTGCTGCAGAAGTTACATTAGTTTGCCTCAGAGAACAGGGGACCTTGGTCTTAGTTATCCCTACCAATTTCTCCAGGGACAAGTGGTGAAACCATTTCAGGAAGTAAAAGAGGCCTTAGGTCTCCAGTGAACAGACGTGTTTCCCGACTTTCAGGCACGTGCATATTTGCTAAATTGGGTGAGGTGAGGGCTTAAGCTGGATTCCAATAACTCTGTCCTACATATTGTTACCTCTGCAATGCTGGGGGAATTGGTCTCACACCGCATCTCACAAGTGTACTCCTCTCTTCCCTCCATGAGCCCCCCACCACCACTGAAAGCTTTTGGGCTCTGGAACCAAGAACTTGGGCAGAACCTTGAGCCAGAGATGTGGAAACTTATTTGCCAAAATATTTAGAGCTACTTCCTCCCTGACTTGGAGGGAATATAATTGAAGGTGTTTGGTTAGGTACTCATACACTCCAGACCAACAGGTCCACAGAAGGACAGCTTCCACAGCCCAGTGTTGCAGGGCATGCGTGAATCCAGGGACCCATCTCCTTATCATATGGCACTGCCCAAAGGTAGGCTAATTTTGCTAAGGATCAGAATTTGCTCTGCAAGAAATATTTAAGCCTGGGTTAGCCCTCACAGACATGTTCTTCCTTTTCACACTATTCCCGCATGGTTTTAGGGACTCAGCTACAAGATACCCATTAGGCATTTTACTAGTTGCAGCTAAGAACTGTATTACAGAATGCTGGCTTATATCAGCTTGTCCAACATTAGGCGAATGGACGACTCGAGTGAACAGTACTTATAGGTTAGAAAGTATGACTAATAATGAGACGGTGAGAAAAATCCAGGAACAAGTGGAGCCACTGTTTGCTTTATCTAATGTCAAAAGACCCCATGTTTGTTCCATGAGGTGTTTTTTCCATCAGTGCACCTGAATGAGGTAAAATGGCATCTAGGCTACCAGATCCGACTCAGATAACGTGGAACGAACAGAAAGCACAGCCCAAGCTTCCAGCTTAGCCTCATAGATCACATGGAAAGTACAGGAAGTTGAAAGTCAGGAATACCAATTTAAAGCAACAAAATCACCCACTCCCTTTCAGTGCAACCTCACCCCAACTAGTGTATTGTACCAGCTGCATTCTAACCCTGGCCACACATCTAATTATATTAATACCCTAAAGGCAGCCATTTAAATGGACAGCACCAAATTACAGCACTACTACACTGCTAAAAACTAACATTAATAAACATTTTATAATGGAATACGGTAGTCCATTGGATTATGCTATGTTAATGTACCTCATGTTGGTTGAAGTCCTCACCCTTTGGTCTTGGGACTCTAACCCACAACTCAGTAAATTAACATAGCATAATCCCCTTATGTCATGCCTTACTCCTTACTTAAAGGATTTCCCACCCTGCAAGCCTTCCCCCAATTAGGGGTTTCACAACTAGAGTGCCCTTTTCTAACCTGGTTTACTTACTTTTTTATTTTTAAAAGTCTGGCATTCAGCAAAATGGTGCATACGCTGCATGTCTCCACCTCATGGCGAAGTGCTGCACGCTCAGCTCCAATACACTGAGGCGTGCGGTGCCACCTCCATGAGATGGAGGCGTGCTCTGCGCATTTTGTTGAACACTGAACTTTTAAAAATAAAAAAGAATGCCCTGTTACCATGCAGCTTTAAATTATGTCTTTAATTGCGGTGGAGGATGGTGGCGTTCCGATGGCTCTGGATTGGTTTTATTGTATTTAAGTGTTGGGAGGTCTAAACCTCACTTTCAGATTCTTGACAATGTTGGGAATGCAAGTAATCACAGACACGTTGCATTAGAGTAATAAACAAGTTTATTACTACCAAGGGATAAATCACAGTTGCCCTAAGCAGTTCTTACCAACACGAACCGGAGCCAGTGCTAAGCTGCCTCTACACCTCAAGGCTTCTCTGTTGTCTCTTGGGGTGTCTCGGGTCTCCAAGGTGTAAAGCTTGTGCATTACATTATATACCTATGATAATTACTATGGTTACCAAAAGATAGAAACATTTCTAGTTACAGAGATCAGCCCTATTGGCTAAATTAGAGGTGGCTCCACGGTCCAAGATAACATTATACAATTCTGTAAAGTCATCAGTTTGAGAACAAAAGAGTTCTTATACAGAGTCTTACATAACTCAGTGTAGTGGTACAAATCACCAAAAGATGGCAATGCCGTCTTACATATTATAATTACTTCAAGGACACAGGTGTCCTGGCATCTGGCAAGTAAGAAATACACAGAAAATACATGGCAGAATATATATGTATTTGCAAGCAAAGTGTATTACAACAATATGCATTCATATCCTGACATCTACTTTTATACGGTAGATGGCCTTAGCCCTAAATATTAGTATAACCTATACCTAAGTGCTAGCTGTCTACGGTGTACCTCTGAGGGTACCAATTAGGGTGCAGGGACCTCGTGTAACATAAGGGAGGGCATAAATACTCAGTGTGGGATAAGATGAGACACTGGCACTCATAATGTGCAGACTAGTTGGCCTGCTGGCATAGCAGTATCGCTCCCATTAGTGGCACCAACAACCCAAGATAGGGAGCGAACTTAGGGTGTTGGAAGTTCGGCCAGGGGAGGAGGACTGAGCGTCCACTGGATTGCTGTCCTCAGGGGAGGGAGTGGCTTGGTACCCAGAGCAGCACTGGCCCCTAGCAGAGGCTAGAGAGTAATGCACCGGGGCAGCAGAGGAGGGGCAGATGTCCAGCACGTCATACAGTGGAGCGTACATGGCACCGCGTTATGTCATTGCCGCCACTTCTCTGTGCCCCAAGGGAGGAGGTATGCACAGTAAAGGGAAAACACCCCTGGCTGGCATGGATGACTGCTGCCACTTGCAGGCTTCACACCTGGGCACAGTCGCTGGATCTTTGGACCAGTGGGTTAAAGAGCATGCACCTACTGTCAGGCACCCAGCCCCCAAACATATATATTAGGGGACCTGCTGCACTGTTGAGGGGTATAAAAACTTATATGCGCTTCCCTACAGGTTAAAAGTTATAGCACCCCAACTTTGCACCCTCTTAAAAACAGAGCCATGTTTGACACGCCCCCTTTTGTGATGTCAAGAAAATGAAGGCTGCTTGTGGGTGCTCCATAGATCTATATTGGCGCCATTTGTCAATGACGTTTAGTACTATTTAGAGTTGCCACTTGGAACAATGAAAGTGATCGCTTCAGAAAACAGGGACCATTACTCCAGCGGCTGCTTTGATTTTTCTACATAGCACCTCTAAATAGTACTAAACGCCATAGACATATCGCATACATACAGGTTAATAACATGCATGCTCAGTATTCATTTTCTGACATCACTAAAGGAGGCGTGTCAGACAAGGCTTTGTTTTTATGAGGGTGCAAATTTGGGGTGCTATAACTTTTTAACCAGAGAGAAGCGCATAGAATTTTTAACGTCCCTCAACAATAGAGCAGATCTGCTATTATATATGTTTGAGGGGAACCGAGTGCCTGACAGTAGGTACCTGCTCTTTAAGGATGCTCCCTGCCAACCCACTGTGGGGGTAAGTTGCAGGAGTGAAGGTCAGGTAAGTCCTAAGAGAAGCTGGTGTGTGGGGGGGGGTAGGTGTGTTGGAGCAAACCATGATGGATAAAGTGACAGCAGAAAAAATACAAAAATAATGTGCAGACGAAACATCAACCATGGAGATGCAAACTCAGAACACTATGGAATACTGTGCATTTATTTGTACATTTAGTTTTGATTTTGTATCTTAGATTGTTATGTATTCCTGCTTTAACTCTTAGCTTATAGCCCCTTCTCTATGTATGCAGCAAATTTGCGAGTGGTTCCGATATGGGCCCAAAGTGAGTCCAGTCTGTTGAACAACTGAAGGTTATGGGGGGCACTAAGTGGGACCCTTCAACAAATGTGTTTGGACACTCAAATTTGTTTCTGAGACATCCAGTTTATTTTACAGTGAGTACCAGACCCTCAAAAGAAAAATCCTACTGTGAGTCCTGTATCCATAGTAATTTAAGATCGAAAGAGTCTCTAGCCTCCCTTCCCCACTTCACGATAAGCAAGGATAAAGTAAGCATGATGTGCAAAAACAAACCAGTTTATAGGTAGTCCCTACACACTCTGCTACCCAGGGACTGGGTGATTCCCTTGGTAAGCAGACATTTGTCCAGACTTACCTTAATGACCTGTACTAGCTTCATGTTCACTGTCTCCACTGGTAGTCTGTTCTGTAGGTTCACGACCCTCTAGGGGAATTGTGCCTCCTGACATTGTTTTTTAATTTTTTTTTTTTTATTGAATTTTGGTTCTCGGATTACAATACCTTTGAGCCAGAGGTTCTTTTACAAAGGTTCCATGTTGGATAACTGACAAACAGCTAACAATACAATCTAACAAAGAGAAGTTCGATGAACAATGAATTAGAGCATTGGATCAGTGGTTACATTGTTCTCAGATTTACTACCCCTGAGCTTTAGGATATGTTCCTGCATCCCAGAAGTCAACAAACTAGTGCACACTGTTCAGTTCTGAGACCAGGTGCTGCAGCTGGGGTGCCGCGTCCCAAACACTAACAATAAAAACAAAAAGCTGCAGCCTTCCTCTGCCACAACCTACAGGCCCCTACAAAAACAATTACTTACTTACCAGAAATGGATGAGTTAGTTAAACTGCATGGGTGAGGCGAGCTTACTACCTAGAGTTGGCCAGAAGTTCAGGCACTTTGCTGTACTGGGGCCTACCAGGGGCCGGGTTTCTGATGTTTTCACTACCTGCTTAAAAGGGATCTAGACCAATGGCTGAGTCTTGAACATGAATATTTATTAATGACGCACCATGATTTTACAAAATTATCTGTCATGCCTGGCGATATTTAAGGTTCCCTGGTGCAGATTAAAGCAGAATTGCAAGGTGCAATTTGCAAAACTATCACCAAGTGCTCAGCAAAATTAAGTACATCACAAATGATTAAGAAGAAGGTTTTTATACACCCCTACTTCATAGATGTACACTTAGGGAGTTAATGCAGATAAATTATAGACGAGTCAAACATTTCATCCTTAGCTTGTAACTAACTGATATTACCCCTGTTAAGTGTATCTGTATAAAGTTTTGAGGGGAGCAGAATATGCAGACAACAGCCTTGCCAAAATTTTAATGCAAGTATCAAAAATAAATGGTAACAATTGTAGACTGGAGATTATTATCCTATTGTTGTAGTACAATGCTAACATTAACTTCTCTATAATTAAACCATTTTAAATGTTACCTGAACAGGACCACAGTTTTAGATGATAATTGGGGGCTACTGGTATGCTGCAAATACTAATGCCACCTACTGGATCCCTCATAGTTCAGTGCTGGCTATTGTTGCCTCATGAGGATCAGGGCCACATGCAGATTACACTGGTCCATCACTGTGTACTACCTGATACAGCTGTAAAGAAAACAAAACACATACATAAATTCTGAATGACTGTACTAGTTACCTAAAGAACACATAGTTATTTTAGTTGCACTACAATGGTTGTACATCCTCTGTCTAACTACACAGCACACACCTCTCCCCATCCTCTCCCTACTGCCACTCCTTTCCCCTTCCTCCTGACCCTTGGACCTCTCAGTTAAGTGGTCCTCTTGGCACCTCCTGAGCCATTTTACACTCCCCTTTCTCCTCCACCTGGCAATTCCTCCCACCACTTCCCAAACCCCACCCTACCATGCAACTTTCATTGCCTGATACGCCTCTTCCCTTCCATTAGCTCCTGTGTATGTGGAAACACCTCTGTTCCACTTATCTGTCCTCTCAGCCACTCTTGTTTGACAAGGCCTAGCGACTGCACCTCTGTCTGTAATAATATCTTCTATAGTACATTTTCATCTTCCTGTTATTTATTTAGGTCTAGGTACTTACTTTGATGTAATCTAGGTCTTGCCTGTATGTACAGTTGAAATTGTTGTGACTAGTCTTCTACCGTGTAACTATTCTTTGCTTTGTTTGTATGTAATAATCTATTGCCTGGCTTAGCAAAGCCTGTCTTCTCTGTATGTATATTCTGACGTGGAACCTTGTGTAAAGAGCCAATGGCTCAAAGGTTGTAATCCGAAATTTAAATAAATAAACTATACATAGTTATCACTGCCTGCCACAGGTGTCCTATTACTACTGAGAATTGACAGTAGAAAATCGGGGGTCCCCTTTCAGTGATGGAGGGGTTATTCAAGGGAGAGTGAAGCACAAAAAACTATGTAAGGATTAAGCCATGAGAAAGGATGGGTCTACTGTGGAATTAATCCATAGTTGGGTTGTTGGAGGCACTCGGACGCTGTTTGTCCAATCTGTGTTAGTTATTTTAGTCTCTTGTTTAGAGCCTTGTTATAAAATCAATTAAAATGGTTACAGCAAAATATTTATTTACCAAATTCCTAGTACTCGTATGCGGGGGAGAGGGGACCCTCCAGTATGGAACTTTATGGCAAATGAGATACTGAGATCAGATAAATGGCTTCAAATCCCATTCTTCATTGAGTTCTCTGGGTTTTAGAATACCAAGGGTTCAGATCCACAGACTTTCTTTCTGAAGTAGCTTGTTAAGTCTGTCTTGTTCTCTCCTTGCTGGTGGTACCCACTCCAGATCCATAAGTTGTAATTTTCTGGGATCAGATTTATGATGATCTCAAGTGCATCCCAACCAATATGTCCATATCAGCCCTTGAAATGCGTTGGAGGTGTTCTTGCACTCTTGCTTTTGAAGGGTTGAAGAGAATGCAGTACATGTGCCCTACTGCATTCACATCAGTATACGTAAATCACAAAGTAAGTGGTGAAACTAGTAGATTCTATATCTTAACACTTTGTGGTGCCTCTTGTTGTTCAGACTTCCTACCTGCTTTGCAATGTTTACAGACATTGCTGCAAGACACCAAGTCAGACATCTCCTGCTGTTCAGTCTTGTCGCTTAACCTTGAGTATGTGAAAGAATGAGATCATGTCTCGTCTCAGACTCCTTTTCTGTAAGAGTGAACATAATAAGGGCTCCAGCCTCCCACTAAAGTCTCCCCGCCCCAAAATACCATTGATCATTTGGTGGCCATTTCATAATATCATAGTAAAACCCAGCAGAATAGGCCCCATGGTCTATTGTGTCTGCTCGGAGTTATTTCTACCGAGCTTGCTTCTCCACCTCCCCAGCCCCAGAGGTGGCCTCCTGGCCTCAGCTCCCCTGTACCTGTCCCAACCCTTCTTGAATCCTTCCACTGTGATGTCTTCCACCAGACTCTGGGCAGTATTCCATGGTTCCACCACCTCTGTGAAGAAGCATCTCCTGCACTCCCCCTTGTACTTCCACCCCTTCCAGCTTCCACTCATGCCCCCTGGTAGTTCCCCCCTTCTTAAGCCTGAACACTTCCCTGGCTCTGCCCTTATTTATCCCCTTTACATGCTTGAAAGTCTCTATCATGTCTCCTCTGTCCCTCCTCTCCTACAATACATACAGATTGAGTTCATCCAGTCTCTCCTCATAGATCCTATCCTCCATGTCCTGAATCATCCTGGTCGCCTTCTCTGGACCCTCTCCAACAGCGCTATGTCCCTCTTAAGATGGGGTCTCCAGAACTGCACACAGTATTCAAGATGCGGCCTAACCAGGGCATTATACAGAGGTAGGATCACCTCCCTCCTCCTGGAGGTAATCCCCATGGTTATGCAGCCCAGTATCCTGTTTGCTTTTGCTGCAGCTCTTCAACAATTCTCTGTGTTATTCATCTTGCTGTCCACCACTATCCCTAAGTCCCTCTTACTCGATGTGACTTGCAGTGTGGTCCCCAGGGTGTATGCATGTCCCGGGTTTCTGACTCCCAGATATAGCACCCTACATTTCCCTGCATTGAACTTCAACCCCCACTTCCTTGCCCACCCCTCCAGGGTATCCAGATCCCCTGCAGGGCCTCTCCCCTCCTGCCCATCTGCAAGTGCTCCCAGTTTTGAGTCATCTGCAAAGAGACTCAACCTACTCTTAACACCCCACCCTATGTCAGAGACATAGGAATTGAACAGGAGTGGCCCCAGGACTGAACCCTGGGGGACCCCACTGATGACCCTCCTGGGGGAGGAGACTACCCTCCAACCACCACTCGCTGTATTCGCCCCATAAGCCAGTTTTCCACCCACCTGAGCAACTGCCCCCCCACCCTTGTTAGTAGGCTATTGTGGGGCACCGAATCGAATGCCTTACTGAAATCCAAGATAGGGATGTCCACTGCCTATGTCGGTCCAGGGCACCCACACCCAGTCATAAAACTCCACCAGGTTAGTCAGGCACGCACCTCCCTGAACAAAACCATACTGCCTGTCATCCAGTTGCCCCAACCTTTCCAGCTGCCCCCAGCCTTTCCTTGATAATGCCATCCATAACCTTGCCTACCACAGATGTTAGGCTAACGGGCCTATAATTCCCATCTCCTCTCGGACCCTCCTTGTGGCTAGGCACCACATGAGCCACCTTCCAATCTTGAGGCACCCACCCTGTCATCAGGGAGATGTCAAGAGTGAGGCCAGTGGAGCTGCCAGCACATTCGCCAGTTCCTTCAGCACCCTTGTATGCAGCACATCTGGCCCCAGTGTCTTCTAAGTCTTTAGCAACTGGAGGGCCTCTCTCACCCTATCCGCCGTGATTTCACCCTCACATTCCCCCTCCTCATGCATCCTCTTCTCCTTCTAGATACGACCCATCCCTGCCCTAGATTCATCTAGTCCTTCCATCTCCAACTGACCTCCTGGTTCAGTGGGCTCCTCTACCTCCCATCGGGTTGGAAATATCCCCACCTCCTCCAGTAAAGACAGAGGCAAGTACTCATTTAGCACCTCTGCTTGTTCCCCAGCTTCCTGTGCCCATCCCCGTCTAATCCTGCTGATCTGTGCCCTCACTTTATTTTTCTCCCTATGTATCTATAGAACTCCCCTGTGGATTTCCTAGCCAGGTTAAGCTCCTTCTTTGCTTTGGCCCCCTCTACCACCCTGGTAACCCTCTTAGCCAGGAAATCATACTCTTCCCTCTCTCTAGCTCCCTTGAGCTTTTAAGCACGATAGGCAGCCTTTTCTCCCTCACTGCCTCCTGCACCTCCCAGGTCCACCAACACAGCTTACTGGCCCTACACTGCTTGCGCCTACCTTTGTGCAGGCCCTCGAAGCCTTCTGCACCCCCTTCTTAATAGTCCCCCACAAGCTACCAGCATCCATGTCTGGCCTTATCTTATCCAAGCACCCTTTAAGAATCCTTCCCATGCCCTCAAAGTCCACCCCTCTGAAATCTATTACTTCTGTGTTAGTGCAAATTTCCTCTCCCCCAGGAACATAAGAAACCAGACTGTGGCATGGTCACTGCCTGCCAACAGGCTGCTCACCTCCAGGCCCCTTATCTTGTCACTGTCTGCTAGGATAATGTCCAGGATCCGATCCTGCCGATTTGTTGCATCCTCTTTACTGCCTTGAATTTCTTTCTGCACAGTGTTTCAGGTGGGGCCTGACCAGGTTCTTGTAAAGTGGCAGTTCAGTGTTCATTGGACTCCCTGCCATTTGATGAACCCCAGTATTCTGCTGGCCCCTTGACAGTGGCCGCTGTTTGTCCTGCTTCACCCCTTGTCTGTTATGACCCCTAGATCCTTTATTCCTGAATGCATCAAGAGGAGCCCAACATAGTCTGGGATCCGTACTGCTGCCCGATATGTAACTTGCTGACAAACTATTTCCCAACACCGATTTCCGACTGCTAGAAGGCCGACAGATTCTAGCCCGTAAAAACAATTGCCCTACTCCCGACACAGAAAAGTGATAGTGTGAAGCTGGAAGCGGTTTTAAAAAATGAATGGAGCTACTGTAATGAAAATGGAGACCTTACGAAAATCCCAAGACGAAACACTGAAGCAGAAATAGTCATTTTATGGTGGGATGGGGGGAACACTACTGCCCCAGCTCTACTGAAATGGACAAGTATTTATATACTCTACAGCATACCAAATCTAAACTTTTCACTTGGTCAAAACTCGAAAGGGAGCTGAACATTCCACGGCAACCTTTTTATGGCATGTACTTTGGACAGGTCGTTCCTCAACAGCCATTTTGAAAACCCACCTTATGTATGTATTTCTTTGCCTCATTTCCACACATCGGACACTTCTGGTGCTGTGTATCAGCATAAGCAGACTACATCGATTGGTGCCATTAGCAAGCCACAAAGCTCCAATGCAAGTGCTAGAAATGTGATGATGCTCTGGCTGAGGGTTCCAGCAGGGAAGTGGCAGAAGACTGCATCGGTCGCTTAATAACCGAATGAGCACATATTTAAAAATGTATTAGGGAAGCTATTTGTTTTCTGGCACTACCATACTGGTCGGGCAATGGATTATGTCGGCAAATAATACCGAACGGGCACTAGGTTTTCGGGAACTTACAGTCAGGAGGTAAATTGTCGGGAGATCATCAGTCGGGAAGTCATACTAGGCCCCATAGTCTATATAGACCCTACCCCTCTGTGTTTTCTCCCCACATGTAGAACCTTGTATTTAGCTTCACTGAATCTGAGGCACCAGAGCACTCCTCTCCACTCAGAGTAGTGCCAGTCCACCACCAACTATGCTTCCTGCCCTGAAGCCAGTTAGCACACCACCTTGTATATGCTTCACGTATATTGCACTGGTTTACTTTACCCCAAAACCCTGTCATATGTCCATAGCCCTGCACCCATCCAAAGAGGGTGCTTATGAAGGTTTGCCGATCTACGTTTCATAAAGGCATTCGATTTGGTGCCACATGGGAGACTTGGAATGAAACTTGAAGGCACAAGGGTGGGAGCAAAAATGGTGGGATGGGTGACAAACTGGCCACAGGGAAGGCAACAGAGGGTGCTGATGGAAGGGGAACTCTCATCCCCAAGGGCAGTAACGAGTGGGGTTCCACAGGGCTCAGTGCTGGGACCAGTGTTATTTGGGATGTTCATTGCAGACATTTCCATGGGCATCGAGAGCAGGATCAGCCTGTTAGCCGACAACGCCAAGATGGGGTGGTGGTGGATGACATAGACGGGTGGCAGAGTTTGCAAGAAGATCTGAAAAAGCTGGAGACCTGGTTGGACACTTGGCAGCTGGGGTTCAATGCCAAAAAGTGTAAGGTACTTCATTTTGGGGCACAAAACCAAGGAGAAACTACTAACTGGGGAGTGCAGCTGATGGAGACTGAGGAGGAGAAGGATCTGGGGTGGTCATCACAGAATCAATGAACAACCAGCATGGTGTAGGAAAGTAGCAGCAAGGCCACCAAATGCTGGGTTGCATTGCAAGGGCAGTAACCACGAGGAGGGGATGTGATTCTGCCGCTTCTGTGGATCATTAGTTAGACCTCATCTCAAGTACTGCATGCAGTACTGGCTCCATACCTGAAAAGGGACATTAAAGTACTGGAAGGGGTGCAGCACAGAGCAACTAAGATGATCCAGAGACTGGGGAAATACCATGAGAGTAGGCTAAAGGAGGTGAACATGTACTTGCTGGAGGAGAGGAGGGTCGGTGGGGATATGATCGAGACATTTCAGCTCAGTCACTACTGACGAAAGGAGGGTAATGGGCCTGAAGGGAGTACAAGGTGGAACAGTGCAGAAATGGACACAAGTCCCTTTACACGGGAAAGGTCTTAAAGGAACTGGAAGGGAATAAGAGTCGATAAAGCAATGGGGCGCAGATGGGTGACACCAGGGTCCTAAAGGAACTAAGAGAGATGGTGACTGAACCTCTGGCAATCCTTTTTAGCTAATCACTGGAAATGGGAGGTACCCAAAGACTGGAGGACAGCAGATATAGTCCCCTTATACAAAAGCAGGAACAAAGAGGAAGCGGGGAACTACAGACCATTCAGCCTGACCTCAGTAGTGGGGAAGATCATGAAAGCACTACTGAAGGAGAGATTGGTGGAACATCTACAGAACCCAAAGCAGCATGGTTTCACTGGGGGGAGGTCATGCCAGACCAGCCTCATTGAATTTTTCTACTGGGTGACAAGAGAGGTGGATCAGGGGAGGGCAGTGGGTGTGGCCTATCTGAACTTCAGGAAGGCCTTTGATACTGTGCCACATAGAAGACTATTTAACAAACTGGGGAATATGGGAGTGAGAGGACAGTAGTGTGGTGGTTGGGTAATTGGCTGGGTGGCAGGACACAGAGGGTGGTGGTAAATGGCTGTCACTCCACAGAGGGAATAGTGACCAGTGGGTACCACAGGATCAGTGCCAGGACCAGTCCTATTCAACATCTTCATCAGTGACATTGTGCAGGACCTAGAAAGCAGGATTTCCTGTTCACTGACGACACAAAGCTCTGTAACAGAGTGGACATGCCAGAGGATCAATTTTAGAGTTAAATAAAGCCCTGCAATACCCCCAAAAACTTAGACCATTCAGTTGTTTCAGATTCTTGAACTTCTGCAGTAAGTACCATACATAACTCTCAACATTTTGTCACTGAAAGTGACAATAATAAATGCGGGACAGTGAGGGGCACTGCTTCTCATGATGAGGCACAGAGACTCACAAGCTCAGAACACTGTAAACCCACTGCCCTTTGTTTATATTTTACTTTTTATTTAACATCTTAAAATATTATACATCTGCTTTGAAAATGAAGTCTGAATAGCCCCTTCTATGTGGGCTCTTTACTAGAACCTTTTCAAAGCGGGACAGAGCAGTGTAAGTGGTGAATGAGGGGCGCCCCTCCTAATCTGACAATCAAGAGGTACTGTATGTGGCACTTTCACTAATAAGTGGTACTCTCTTTCTCTGTTGAGGCAGGGGTGTTTAAAATTAGTAGCAAGAATATATAGGAATAACAGGGTACTTTTCAAACTGCAGACGAAGCAGGGTACCATAATTTGACTGCCACCACCGGGTATGTTTGCCACCAAAGACTCATTCTTCCATCTTTGCACTTAAGATCGCTGCCACCAAATTGTAGGAGACTGAGAGAGGGACAGAGTTTAATTCGGAATTAAGACAAAAGTGAACACTTTACCTCCAGCAGCTGTAGCTAACCGGCTTAGAGTGCAGCACTGCAGTGAGGGGATTTTGATGTCTCCACGTTCATGGACCTGACCCAATGGAGATGCAGACAAATTAAGTCTGATTTTTAAACTTAAGCACTCGGCAGAATTAAACAAGCAGACGAGCCACATTTACTTTCACAGTGGGATGGATAAAGTATCATCGGTCATCCAGACAGTCGAACACCGACGGGCCAGTATTTTGCTCCTCAGCTCAGTGACAGCTCCTCATATCGCTGACAGACACTCCCACCGAGTCTGTCAGGGGAATATCCAGGCTGCAGCAGCTCAGTTGGTTTCGGGTTACAAGCACGGAGCATGTCAGTGTGGTTACCATGGGGACGGGACAGACGCTTTCCCTCTCGGACCACCAGACTTGTACTCAGTGACTCATTGCAGCAGACAAGACTGGATTTGAAATCTACAAAAATAAGACAATAATTATGTTTGAAGGTTGCAGTCAGACACTGCAGCAGACAAGATTGCCAGGAAACTGAATAATAATTAGGTATTTCTCAGGTGGTCGAAATTGTACACACTGAGAACTAGCCGATCCGTACCACTATCAGAAATCCAGTATTGTACCAGCCAAAACGGTACAGTTGAGCATATGCAGTGCCACAGGAGGCAGAAAGGAGGTGGAGAGAAGGATCACGGCGCATGATGGCAGCATGCACAAACTTGGGCTGATGTGGACTGCACTGAGTCGGAGTCTGGGACTGCTGGCGCCTGCGTACTTCATCCCCACAGTCATTTTACCACCTGACCATCTGCTCTGCGGTCAGGTGGTGGAGAGATGTAAACCGGCGCGGGGTTGCTCCGTTCATTACCCAGCCAGTGCCATAAAGGAATTGCAGGGCAGGCTGCAATCGCTCGCTCCCTCTGTCTGGGCTAGCTCTGGCAAATGGCAATTGCTTGCTAATTAAAATCGTTGTGTGTTTGGGCAAATTAAAAAAAATAAATAAAAGAGCTAAGGAGTGGGTGGGGGTGAAAACTAAAGGTAGGGCCCGGGGGGGACTCAGGGTTGGGATTGGGAGTGGGAACCGTGGAAAAGAAAGGGCCTGAACGAACCTAGGAACAGTTGGTGAGAAAGCTCAGCCTCAGGATGAGATGGACAGAGCAAGGAAGGGTTAAAGTTGCTGAGTATTTGAGTGAAACTGAGAGAATTTTGTCGTAGTCTCAAACAACAGTTCAAAAACTTTATTTTCTGCATGGTGTTGTTTCACACTGGGAAGAAGGAGTGAGCATCAGATGGCTGGGGAGGGTGAAGAAATTAAAACAAACAGATTGTGACTCGAGGAAAATTAAGTTTAACTTTAATGTGAGTCTCTGAGAAGTTGAAACATTTGAATTTGATGCATTTTTTTATTTTTTACTTACTACTTTATACCCTACTCCACAAAACAAAGTAAAATAATCAGGAGGACAGGGAGGAGGGATTCTGTGGTACTGTGCTGCTGAGCGTTCTTCTATTCCACCCTATAAACTCCTGATAGAACAACACCAGGCTGTTTTTAGTTTTTTTTTTTTTTTTTACACAGTACTCCCTACTTGTGTGTTATATGTGTGACTCCACTACACTGTATCTCTCTACTCTCCTGTGGTGTTTCCATCACCCTGCTGTGGCTGCTGACTGTGTACCCTACCCATTGTGTGTTACTGCGAGAAGCCCATTGTTGGGCAGTCGTGTGGTGGCATTATCCTTAAATGCATGACAGAAACCCAGAAATATATTTCCCTGTTGGGAGGAGAGACAGAAAAACCTCTTTCCATGGGTTGTATATGTGTATGTGAGTGTGACTCCGTCTTCTGTGGTCAGCCCATCTGCTGTGTGCCTTTTGACTGCACCGTAACTCTACCCAGTGTGTGTCACCGAGAGAGGCTCAGTGGCCAGTTGTTGTGTGGTGGCATTATCCTTAAATGCATGACCGAAGCCCAGAAATATATTTCCCTGTTGGGAGGAGAGACAGAAAAATCTCTTTCCTCGGTTTGTGTGTGTAACTCCATCTCTTGTGGTCAGCCCATCGCCCTGCTGCTGTGCGCCCCTTCACTGCTATGCGTATGCCTATGCCCATCAGCCCAATCATTCTGTAAGCCTTGAACCTGGGATCCTTTAGTTGCAAACCGTCATATTTTTCAATTACTTTCAGTCCACTGCATCACAGTGTCACATAGCCAAAATACAATTTTGGAGTTGTAGCCAATGATCATAGATCACGTTGCTTTCTTACACAGGAATTGTGTGGGTGTATTCTCTGCAGTATACTGGTTCTGTTATGGCTGACACCAACATAGATGAAGCATCTAGTGCTGGTGTTGGAGCAGGTGCTGGTGGTAGTGGTAATCCTGGTGCTAGCAGAAATAAGCAAAATGTTTCACGTGATAAAAATTCAACAAACAGCAAAAGAGCAACAGTGAAGTGTGGTGAAGGGGGACCTTTTAAGAAAACCTGTACAGCTGCTGGGGTCACACGAGAGTCACCATAGGTATGCCATTCATGCTGCTAAGATCCTGTGACTAGCAGCAATAATGCAAGTGACAGTAAATCCTCTCTGACTCAGACAGTAGCTCTTGTCTCAGTCCGACACTGTTGTGTCTCGCGACAAATCATTACTTCCTCAACAAAGTGAAATGAGCAAGTCTGCTGACAATGAATCAGGTAGTGCACTTGCAAATACATCCAGCACTGTTGGCAATGAAAAGGACTTATCCATTGAATCCACCACTTCTGTGTTGGCCAGCAATGAAAATCCATCAGAGTCTTTTGCCCACTCTTCTAGCACCAAGGAGCATGTCCCAGGTTCTGTTAGGACAGGTGAAAAGAAACAAACAGTCTTTAGCTATCTTCCTAGCACTCAAACAAAATCTGTCACATCTGAGGTGTGGAATTATTTCTCTGTCAAACTGATCCATGCAGAGCAATTTGTTCCTGTGTAAACAGAGTGTAAGCGTGGTAAAGTTGTGTCATGCCCTGGCACTACAGCTCTTAAACGCCATCTGAAAAAGCATTCAGTTTTGCTTGATCATCCAAAACCCATGTCCTCCATCTTCCAGACCACACGTGAGAAGGGTCAGGAATCTGAAATGGGTACTGAATTGTCTGAACTTGATGTGGGCAGAATCACTGCCAGCCCTAGGATCACTGTTACCACCAATGCCAGCACCATTAGTACCAGTTGCACATCCAGTGATGGCACTGAATATATGAGTCCTAGTCCACCATCTCTGCGTCCATCTGCCCATCGAGCACGGTGTATAATAAACCAGCAGGGACATGTTGTAAACAGCTAACACTGTCTCAGGCATTTGAAAGGAAGAGTACTTTACTAGAAATCATCCAAAGACCCTTCATCTTGAATCACCGAATTGGTGAACTGTTAGCCGAGCCCTTCTCCCATACTCTTTGGTAGATCATGAGGATTTTAGGGAGCTCATGACATTAGCAGAGCCTCGTTACAGTGTTCCTCATCAAGGTACTTTTCTTATGTTGAAATACCAAACATTTGTCAGGCTTTAAAGCGACAGTGATGCTTGCACTTAAAACTACGGAGGGTGGGGTTATTCATGTCACAACAGATATGTGGACCAGCACTCAAAACATAGATTATATGTCCTTACCTCATTGGGTCACGTTTTCTTGTGCTTCTTCAAAAACAAAGACACCCCAAAAGATGGCGCTGCTGCATATAAAGAAGTTTGGGCAAAGTCATACTGCTGCAAACATCTTGCAGTAACTAAATGACCTCCTTGACGAATGGGTTTATTCTCATGGTCTAAAATGTGGCTTCATAGTAAGTGACAATGGAGCCAACATCTTGAAAGCAGTACAGGATGGAGGATTTCTGCATGCTTCTTGCTTTGCACATTGCTTACACTTAATTGTCACGGGATTTCTCAGCAATGAAACACAAGTGGATGGTATGATTGCTGTTTGCAAAAAAATTGTGACTCACTTTTCACATTCAACTAAGGCTATACGGACATTGTCCAACTGAAAAAACACAAGCTGCCCCAGCAAAGCTGATTCAAATGTTTCCACCTGGAACTCAACGCTTATATGCTGCAGCGCCTCTTGGAGCAAAAGCAAGCTGTACATGAGTATTGCTCCAGTTACATTATTGGAGATGGCATTATGCTGTCTGTGCTGCAGTGGAAATTAGTGGAGACAGTGTGCTGTATCCTAGCTCCTTTGAGACAGCTACAAGGGGATGTTTTCTGAAGGTGCATCTGTGTCAGGTTATCCCACTCATAATGCTCATTTCACATCATCTTAGTGTTCTAAATCTGCAAATAGAAAAAGACAGATCTGAAGCGAGACAACATGTCACCTGTATCATGGAAATCTCGTAAAGAGAATGACCGAGCGCTTCCAAACCAATGACAAATTAGTTGCAATGACGTAATCAAAACACTACATCCTTGCAACTCTCTTAGATCCCAGGTTCAAGGCTATACATCTTCCAAAAACAGATGATATAGAGCAGTACAAATGTCTGTTGCTAGATGAGCTGCAGCACTCAGTAGTCAAACATAGACACGCACAGTACCCTCAGGTTGTCATCACCACAATGTGCAGGTTCATCTTCACAAAGGGATACAGAACTGGAAAAGTCACCAAACATTAACAATAGTTGTTCCACAACTGCCACTTCTTCAACCCTTAGTGGCAAAACCTTTCCCAATTTGCTGCCATACCAGCTTCTGCTGGTTCCTCTTCTGAGCGGTCTCTGTCCATCATGGTAGACAGTTACCTGCAAGAACTGCCTATTCCTATTGATGCATGCCCTTTTGAATACTGGAGATCAAAAAAGTCAATTTGGACAGAGCTGTATGATGAAGCCTGTAAATATCTTGGTTGTCCTGCAACAACTGTCTCTTCAGAACGCATGTTTAGTACAGCTGGCAATATTGTGACAGACACCAGAAATAGGTTGCTGCCAGAAAATGTACACACGTTAACTTTTCTTAAAGTTAATAAGTCAAGATTTTCGTATCCCTACAAGAGTATACAAACTGATCCTCAAGTGATTGATGTTGTGGCTGTGGATGGTGATGACAACTCAGATGGTGGTGGCTGGTAAATACTGTGTGGGACAGACTCTCTCTGCACCAAAAAGGAAACTTTTACAGACTGTGATGACTTTGGTTGTCTCTCTCCTTTCTCGATCTACTACCTTGGACTATATACCCCCCAAAACTTTCACCATTTCGTGGCAAACTGCTTTGTAGCTAGGGTCTAAACTAAAGTCAACAAGTTTTATATACAGGGCAATTTTAACATCAGTGGGAACAGGCCCAAATTTGGCATAAAAGGGACACTGTCACGTCAATCCTTTCTGTATCATACTATTTATAGTTAAAGTGCAAACATATATTTTTGGATTTACCTTCTGTGACTTTGTGGTGCATCAATATGGGCTGGGACAGGAGACTGTCTATTTTTCAATTTTAAAGAGGACAAAACAATGAGTTCTAATTGGTAGCTGTTTATTATTTTTTCAATTACAGAAACGTTAGCCATAAACCAAAAATGGATGCTAGTACATGGGTGAGGGTTGTGGGTTGGTTTTAACATGGGTGTAAGGGTGGCATGGGTGCTACTGCACAATGAGGGGCGGTGGAAGAAAAGTGGAATGGGTGATGGGGTGAAAGGTGGGTGTTGTTTAGTCCTTTCATTTACAGATTCGTGATCGGCTGGGGATGGTGAGGAAAAAAATTATGACAGACCGAACCTACTGTACACATAATATATGTTCTTATTAAATACATTGCAAACTGCTGCCACCTAGCACAATTGTCCTGTCCCCTTTAAAAAAGAATAAAGGAATCAGAAATAAAAGAAAATCTGCATCAGCAGTTTTCACAGAATGTGACCTATCATAAAGTGTTTTTGCTTTACAAGTAGTAATAATTTGATACATAATGGGGTTGACAGACGCTGTCCCTTAAACATCACATGCTAACTGCTGCAGCTACATTAAATGTTCCTTAAGTTAGTATGTGGTGAGGAAACCACTTTTTTTATTTATGTAACTGAAATACAGATTTTATTGAAGTATCAGCTGCAAAAATGCATCCTCTTAGAAAGTTGTATGTATTACTTCAATTTGCCAACAAAAATGTTGGTATATGTATGCATTATCTTAGAAAATTGCATGCATTTTTTGCCAGCAACAATGACTGGCATATTTATTTTATTCAATGTCTTGACTGACTACGTTATGGCATAATATGTTTTGCAACAGTTCCACATGCTGCTGCTGTAGTACTTGGCTTGACTTTGTTATAAAAGCTTTCTTTTAAACATAGCAACTTTTGATTTACTCATTTAAAACAGAAAGCAGCAAATAGCTGAAATTAGGTAATATCAGTTATTTTGTCTCATAATTCATGACGATGAGTATATATAACTGAGTACATAAATGGCTAATGTGCCTCTTTCTTTCACTAAGGAACTATGATGATGCAGCTGCAGCAGGAAAACTTTTAACATGTGGGTGGGTGGTGGGCCTGTTATGTATTAGTTGCTGGCTTTAGCAAACAGAAGAAACCATAGATAAACCTAGTTGTATTCCTATCAATGTCACACATGATAATTTATCTCCCCTTATATTGAACAGTTTTCCTTTACATATATTTATTACTATCTTCATTACTGGCAGCACAATAAAAAATAGGGTTCGAGTTCTAAAAAGTTCTAAAAAAGATTAGAACCCTATAACTTTTTCAAAAGTTCTAGACTAGAACTAGAACCCAGAACTTCAGAGGGTTCTGACAACCCTAGTTATGAAATGGGCATCAAAATTTAGACCTGCTGATTGGTCCATACCTGTGTGATATTCTGTCTAACGCACAGGAAAAAGGACCAGCAGTGGGCACTGATATAGGTGATGCTGCCCACTTCAGAATGTTAGCAAAACAAAATGCAGCCATCTTGTTTGTGCCAGAAGTGGTGCCAGCTTAACTATCCTGACCACTCGCTCGCTCTCCATCTTCAACCTGCCAGCCGTCCGACTATTCCCTCAGCCTCGCACTCTACCATTTCGCGATAGTACAAACCCCCAAAAAAGGACTACCACAATCTCTCGAGTCAGTACATAAAAATAAAGCGGCTGGCACGACTCTCTCCTCATGAGGCTGCTCACTGGCTGTTTCAATTGAAATCTTCAACCTGCCAGCCGTCCGACTATTCCCTCAGCCTCGCACTCTAGCATTACCATTTGGATGCACATTGAACTGAACAAAGAAAACAAAAACAGGAACTGCCACGATCGTCTCTCTCTCTCTCTCCTGGAGTCAGTTCATAAAAAGAAATGTCAGTACATAAAAATAAAACGGCTGGCACGATCTCTCTCCTGACGCAGCTGCTCACTGGCTGTTTCAATTGAAATCTTCAACCTGCCAGCCGTCCGACTATTCCCTCAGCCTCGCACTCTACCATTACCATTTCGGATGCACATTGAACGGAACAAAGAAAAAGAAAAACAGGAACTGCCACAATCGCCGCGCTCTTCTCTCTGTCCTGGAGTCAGTTCAAAAATAAAACGGCTGCCACGATCTCCATCCTGGACCGCCCGCTCACTGACTGTTCCAATTGCAATTTCCTCACATAGCATATAATTTCTAATCTCTGTAAATTGAAAACTAATTTACTTCTAGCGGGACATACTGCTACTCTGACCGTGGGGGTGGGGGATCAAGTAAGAATGCCTTTGCAGCTCAAAAGTCCTCAACTAAAAAAAAAAAACAGGCGGAGGAACTATTTTACTAACAAGACAAACATTTAAGTGTTTTACTATTAAATATTATGCATTTGAGTTATGGCATACATCTGTGTTTTAGATCACCATTTCATAAGCACAATAAGACACTCCAGTATGTCGTTGGACACTTTAACACAGGAGGCTGGGCGCTTTCGGCGTGGCCTCGTGCCTCACTACCACCCCGTAGTGTTAAAGTGTTCAACGACACCCTGTCGTGTCTTATTGCTTACTTACCATTATGTGTAAAAGTACAGGACAGACAATATCAGGTGCAGTTAAACACTTGTTGTTGTATAAATCAATATTTAATCAGAAGGTAAAGAACTGTAAGAAAGGGAACAATAAAAGGATGGGCAGGGTGGGGGTAGGTTATCAAGGGGTAAAGTAGACTAGGATTAAGGGTCTCAGTATGACAAGTGCCAACAGGAAACAATAGAAAGGAACAGACATGGGCTTAATGACAGTTACAACTATCTTTTATTTTAGATGCAATTAGAACTCTGAAGAAGTTGACAGATACATTGCTAGTTAATTTTAGTACTGATTGGAGCTGATTCCACATGAACGGAGGGTATAAGAAATGGCACGCTACAAAGGTGGTACGAGTCCTAGGTATATGGTAGACAAAGTCAGCTTTCCTAAGGAATATGTGACTGCTGGAAATGCTGATTAGCGATGTTAGGTAGCATGGTAATGTCTGCAAGAGCAACTTGAGGGTTCAGAGGCCAGCATGGAGCATAATGCTCAGTGGTAAGAGATGTCCAGCCAACAGCTGCATACAGGTCACAGTGGTGAGTACGGTAGGGACAGTTGGTAATGAGTCGTAACGCACGATGATAAAGGACGTCCAGCTTGCTTAGGCTGGAAGTTTAGTAGTAGCAGTTGCTAATATTCTGTTCCAATATAGCAGCTTGTTCATGTTTTAGTGAGGGTATATTAGTGTTTTGTAAGATGACTCACCATAGAAATCGAGCTGCTTGATAAAAGCAAATTGGCAGTTTATTGCTACATGATCAGTAGTAGTATGATGGATTTGTTTATTCTTTGTGCCTTCTCCATTTGTAGTCAGAAAGCTAGTAGTTTCCCAGAATGATGGGTCTGAGAATAATACTAAGTTCTATTGATCATGATTAATCTTTCAGTTGTGATACTTAATAACAAGTTGTATTTATACTTTAGCTGACCTGGGCACCTAAGGTATACAGCGGAATGTGAGAGGCTATGTTTAGTTTGAGGATCTCTGATTTGATCTTTAAGAATATTTATTTATTTGCTTTTGTTAACCAGGTAAGCACACTAGACAGTCAAGTGCCTATTTTCAGGTGTGACCCGAGAGAATTACAGGGTACAGGCAATATAGTACACACATACACCCTCTAAACCCTGTTGCTGCACACAGCAGCAACAGGGTTGTGAAAACAGTTACAACAGAGCTGTTCCGGCAGCTGATCGGACCCCAAAACACAGAAACAGCATAGGGCTCCCAACTGCACACTGCAGCAACAGAGTCGAGAGGGCAGTTGCAGCAGAGCTGTTCCCGAGCTGATCGGAACCCCAAAACACAGAAACAGCGAGGGTTCCCACTGCACACTGCAGCAACAGGGTCGAGAGGGCAGTTGCAGCAGAGTTCTCCCCAGCTGATTGGACCCCTGAAACACAGAAAAGTGCAGGGCCCCGACTGCACACTGCAACAATGGGGTCGAGAGGGCAGTTGTAGAGCTCTCCCCAGCTGATCGGATCCCTAAAACACAGAAACAGGTACTACTGGTGTCCAGTGCCACCTTGGGACTTCTAACAGACCACATGGTCCCAGGCAGCATAACTCGGCAATGCAGTTTGCAAGACAGCTAAAGTGCGGCTTCATTTTTTTTACTTGCCAGACTCCTGCTGATAGTTTTTGTTTTATAACTTTTGAGTCACAGCACAGCTTACTCTGTCATTTGTCCGGGTACTTTAAGGTCTCTGAGCACTTTGTACTGTATGAGACGGGGCTGTGGGTGGTGCCTTAAGGGGAAACAATGTTCTTTCAGGGGTTTACACTGTAAGTAAGTAAGTAAGTAAGTAAGTAAAAGTTTATTTTTAAGCGCTTTTCGAAATCAAAGCGCTGTACAATAATTAAATACATATAAAACATATAGCGTAACAAACAACAGTAAAATATAATTTCAATTTCAATTCAGTGCAGTAGCTACTCCCCATAAGCCTTTTGAAATAAATAGGTTTTTAGCTCTGATTTAAAGCTTTCAACGGTCAGGCAGCTTCGTATCCGACGAGGTAGAGAATTCCACAGGTAGGGGCAGCACAAGAAAACGCCGTGCTCCTGGATGTTTTAAATGAACCCTGGGAACTCCTTCTAGCAATCCCTCGTCGGTGGATCGGAGTGAGCGGAGGGACGGTAGGGAACAAGCAGATCTTGCAGATATTGGCGTGTCCCTCTGTAGGGCTTTATAGGTCAGTAAACCAACCTAAAGGTGATCCGCCACTGAACCGCAGCCAGTGCAGTTCAGCAAGCACAGGTGTAATATGATTCCTCATTGATGTCCCCATCAAAAGCCTGGCTGCAGCGTTTGCACCGAAGGTAAGCGGCGGATATCAACTCGCATCCTTAGGTACAGGCATTGCAGTAGTCAAGGCGAAGGCCAAAGGCATGGACTAATGTCGGAGGTCAGCCGGAGGAACAAGGTGTTTCACCCGAGCGATATTCCTCAGATGGTAAAAAGAGGATTTGACGGCAGATGACACCTGGAATTTCAGCGTCAAACTGTCGTCAATAATAACGCCCAGGTTACGCACCCGGTCTGAGGTCAAGAGCTGGGCCCCATCGATCCATATGCCCGAGGGAAGACCAGCCCTACAACCCGCCTCACGACGACCTGGGTCCACCACCAACACCTCAGTCTTATCCAGGTTTAACCTTAGCCAGCTGGCACTCATCCAATCACTGATCTCAGATAGACAGTTGTTAAGTTTAGACACTGCATCTTCTTGCCCGGGGCTAAAGGACAAATATAGCTGGGTGTCATCTGCATAGCAGTGAAAACCCAGGCCATATTGCCTAATAATGTCTCCCAATGGCAGCATGTAGACAGCGAACAACATGGGTGCCAAAATGGAACCCTCAGTGAACCCCACAAGGCAAGGAGACGGCATCAGAGGAATAAATTCCAGTGATAACCCTATGTCTCCCTGTGAGAAAGATTGAAACCATTGTAGGACCGTCACTAGACAGTCCACAATGGAACCGCAGGCGCTCCAGAAGCACACCATGGTCCACAGTGTCGAAAGCTGCAGAGAGATCAAGAAGGACTAGAATAGTACAAGCCTTTTGATCCTCGCTATCAGGGAGATCATTTAGAACCCGGACAAGAGCAGTCTCAGTACTATGTCTTTTCCTAAATCCTGATTGAAGAGTATCATAGACATTATGATTTATAAGATGGTCGTCCAGTTGCAGTGCAACCACCTTTTCAATAACCTTACCCAAGAAGGGGAGGTTAGAGATAGGTCTGTAGTTAGCTGGACAGTCCGGATTCAGTGAAGGTTTTTTTAGGAGTGGTCGAACGACCGCCTCCTTTAGGGGTTCAGGAAAGATCCCCTGCTTCAAGGATTTCCAGACGATTTCAGCAATGATCGGACAGATAATATCTACGCAACCTAATAAAAGTGGCGTAGGGCCCGGATCCAAACTACAACTGGTTGGACGTACAGTCTGGACAGTCCTCATAATGTCCATGAATTCCGGCCTACCAAAGTCAGACCAGGTGAAAGGTGTTTGCTTCCCTGCCGACCACTGCAAGCCCTTGTAGAGTGAACCTGGCTGAGATCCGCCCTAATGCCGCAATCTTATCAGGTAAAATCGAGCAAGCTCATCACACTTTATTTAGAAAAATCTCTTCCAGACTGTAGACAGAGGATTGCACAATCTGTCAAAAGTCCAAAGAGTTGAGCTGGTCGATTTCTTGCAGCAGCAATCTCCTGGACAGGAATTCTGACTTTACGGATATTGCCGATTGATAGATAACATAATGATCCATCAATCTAAGTTTGTCGGCATCCAGGCAAGATTTCCGCCATGCTCTCTAGTTTTCTCGCCACTCTCCTCAGCTCCTTCAAAGACTCATCAAACCAGGGAGTCTTTGGGCGCTGAGTGAGTGGCGAACACGAACAGAGTAATCCGATCCAGGGCCCCGGGTCACCGCCTTTGTTATAGGCAATACAACTATGTCCCCTGGATCCATGCTGTCATCCGAAATACCCGATAGGTCCAGTACCGCCATTAGGCCCTCTGATTTACTCCCTTAAAGGGCGATACTGGACCATCTCCTAGGGATAGGCCTATTAGGGGTGCCCCAAACTGAATCTTATAGTGTGATGGTCTGTCCACGCATTTGGTTCCACCTCCAAATGCGAGACATCCAAATCCAGTAGGAACACCAGGTCCAATGAGTGTCCACCTATATGGGTAGCAGAGGTAACTACCTGCAACAGGCCCAACATAGACATAAGTTGGAGGAAGTTCTTTCCAAAGTGCGAGAGTTCATCGTCGACCCAGGCATTGAAGTCACCCAGAATTAACCATCTAGGCGACTCCAGTGCCATGTCAACGATGAAGTCCGCGAACTCCTTCAGGAATTCACCACCATCACCGGGTGGACGGTAAATGAGGAGAACTTGAGCTCTGCACCTGCTGCCAGGATACACTCAAAGGATCTGGTGTTACCCACTGGCACCTCCACAAGACTCAGCTCTGATCTAAAAAGATGGCCACTCCCGCCCCTACGATCCAATCTCGGACGGTGCATCACCGAGAACCCAGCTGGAGCAGCAGAGTCTGAATAGGACCTGCATTTTCATCCAGCCAAGTCTCGTAATACATGCCAGGTCAGATGTTGCAACAAGATCTGCAATAATAGCAGTCTTGTTCCTAATCGACCTGGCATTACATAACAATCGCTCGAGTTGGATGATGCTGAGAGGACGCAGTACCTGCCCACCATCTGTGGAGCCCTTGGCATGGAAATCAGGCAAGGAGGACCCTCCTGACTCCATTTCGCCCCAGGGTGTCTCCTTGTCCCAACTATCCCTATCCGCCCACTCGTCTCCATTCTCCCACTCTGCCCAGTCCATCGATTCCCTAAATGCCTTCTCTCGGGTCACACCTGAAAATAGGCACTTGACTGTCTAGTGTGCTTACCTGGTTAACAAAAGCAAATAAATTTAGGGAATGTCAGTGTAGTGTGGGAACCAGATGTGTATGTATTACAGCTTCTGTTTTGAATCCGACCACTCTCACTATTTAACGTGTACAGCCAAGTAGCAAATTGGTGAGGTTTACAGCTGTTTTTAAGTTCTCTGTTGCTCTATCGTCAGCATTTACTGCTTTTATGAGGTTTGGGCTTTACAACAGATGTTACATTTTAATCCTGAACGTTCTTGCACTGCGAGGTTTACTGAAGAGTTAGATCGCTGTTGCTTATTAGTTATTTTACAGCATTTTCTGCTCACTTGTATTCCTGACTGATTGCTAGTCTCTTGTCCCCTTTTCCGCTGCAAGCTAGCAGCCACCCTCCCTGCCTCATATTTCAACCTGCCCCATCCTTTCAGCTAGCCCCTTACCTTGCCTTCTTTTGACTCCTCCAGCGCAGGGCTCCCAACTGCACACAGCAGCAACAGGGCTGAGAGGGTAGTTGCAGCAGAGCTCTCCCCAAGCTGGTAGGACCACTGAAACACAGAAACAGGTACTACTGGCATCCAGCACCATCTTGGGACTTCCTAACAGACCGTGTGGTCTCAGGCAGTGTAACTCGGCCGTGAAGTTTCCAAGAGAGCTAGAGTGTGGCTTCATTTTTTTTTTTTTTATTCAGCAGACTCCTGGTTTGCCCGCAGCTGCTAATAATGCAGCTGCTCCACCCTCCCCACTATACCCACCATTGGTCAGCTTGTTGCTTATGAGCCTGCAGAGTCAGGTGATCTGTCATATGACCTGCAGTGATTTTTTTTTCAAAGTCCCCAGTTCTCCATCTGCAGCCTATACTGCTTAGCCACTAGTGGCCACTGTTGCCCAATTTGTTTTTTTCTCCCCAGTAAATCCTATGGCCTCCCCCTGTTTTCTCTCCCTTTTAGCCCTCCTCCTCCATATCCTTGCCCCCTCCCAGTTTCTGCCCCATCTTGTCTCAGTACCACTCCTTCTACATCCTGTCCGCTCTGCAACACAACTCCCTCCTGCATCTCTGCTCACCTCTCCTTTCCCTCCCTCTCCTGTTACCATTCGTTATTAATCCACGCAGGGTTACTCAACAGCTCCCTCACAAACATTGAAGCCATTCGTTGTCTTCTGCCTCCTGCTTCCCCCTTGTGTCCCTCACCCCAAAGCATCCAACCTAAGCTCAAGCGTCATGCTCATCTCTATCACCTTCTAGTCTTTTTCCTACTTCTAGCAGGGGACATTGAATTGAACCCTGGCCTCTCCACTCTCCCCACTAGACCTCCCTGAGGATCTTAGATTCTTCCATGTAAATACTCATAGCTTACTCCCCAAACTTGACGATTTGAAAGTGTGGGCCAGTCAACACTCATCTGATATATTGTGCATCTCGGAAACATGGCTGTCCTCACACATTCATGACAATCAGTTAGCTCTTCCTGACTATACTCTGCACCAGCAAGACCATGATAACAGAGGTGATGTGGTTGTTATCTACTCCCGAAACTCCTTAACTTGCACCATCTCCCATCATGTAACGATCCCCTGCTCTCATGAACTCCTCTTAGTCAAGCTCATTCTTCTGTCTTCTACACCGGTTTTTGTGGGCGTTTGTATGCCTCCTCTAATCTTTCCCCTCATCCCTCATCACCGTATCTCTGGCTGCCACCTCTCCTTACCTCAGCAGGTGAGCTGATCCTACTTGGAGACTTTAATCTTGACTGGCTCTCCCCTCATCCCACATCTCATGCCTCCAAATTGAAGCACTAAACCTGACCCAGATGATCAAAGAGCCCACTTGGCTCCAACCCTCACTCCCAGTCTCACTGTGCTCAACTGGGTGCTCTCAACCCACCCTCAACGCATCTGCTCTGCTGGCATACTTCCTGATGTGCTCAGCGACCACTGCCCAACCTTTTGCATCAGGAAGATCCATCCTCCACCCAACCCTCCCAAATACATTCCATTCCAAATACATGCACCCCTGACCATGCTATATCTCTTCAAGGCTACAAGATTCTCAGGCTGGATAGGACATCAAAAAGGGGTGGTGGCTGTGCCATTTACATAAAGGAATATCTCAATTATAGATTGCCTCTCTATTATGTATCTCACCACTAACTCGGCTTTACAACTCCTCCCTATCAAACTTCTCCTTGGTGCCCAAAACAAAGTCCTCACAGTTGCTGCTATCTATATCCCACCTAAAGATCCTGGGCCCGGCCTCCAGTCTGTACTAGATTTCATCAGATCTCAACCTCCTGATGCCGAGCTCCTCCTCCTTGGTGACTTCAATATCAACTGGCTTGCAACAGACACAGGGTCGACTAAGGATGCTATCTTTGCTGCAGACTTAACACAGCTGGTCAATTCACCCACTAGGAAAAACTATAAATCTGGTAATAGTACCCTAATAGATTGGATCCTCTCCAACCACCCAGACCGGATAAATAATGTTGCTGTTCTCCCGGACTCTCTTAGCGACCACTCTCCTATAATATGTACCTGGTCAAACAAGTTCAGAAAACCACCCCCTAGAACCATCACTAGCAGAGTACTACCTTTTGGAAACCTTACTCCACTCAAGGAAAATCTTAGACAGAAAGACTGGTCTCCCATTTACAATACACAAGATGTCGATGAAGCCCTTAACCACTTTATCTACACCTTCAGTGCTGCCTGTGACCCATATGCACCTGTAAAAAAGTGCAAAGTGAAAGCACTCTCAACTCCTTGGCTCACTGCTAAGCTAATGGCACTACACAAAGGAAGGAACCACCTCTGGGCTATTGCAAGAGACTCTGGCTCTCTGTCTGACATCCTAAAATATAAACAGGCCCGAAACTACTGTACCAAAGAGACTGGCGTAAGTGAAGAGCGACTACTTCAAAACTGCTCTTCCAACACCGGCAAGTAGGGAAATCTTTCTGGAACAATCTAAGAAATATCACGGGTAAGCAGTCCAAACCTCTCCTACTATACTGAATGTGCAGGCTTTACCACCCTCGACCCCTTGGTCATAGCAAACCCTAAATGAGACCTTCACCGACCCTCAGTGGTGTCCTTGCATGTGACTTCTTCGCTTCTACTGACCCCCATCTCTATATCCCCTCTGCCTCTCCAAACATTCCACCCTTCCATCTTAAAATAGTTAAAGCACACAAGTTTATAAATACATAAAGAAGGCTATATCTAAATCAAGGGCAAGCAGTGACTCTCTTGACCTTAAAATACTATCCCTTACCCTGGATGAAGTTCTCACCCCTCACCAGAATCTTCAATCTCTCCCTCTGTTCCAGCAAATTCCTAGTATATGGAAGGCTGCTATAGTTACCCTGTGCACAAAGTGGTGATAAGTCTCTGCCTGCTAACTATAGACCAATTTCAATACTTCCTCCCTTATCAAAGGCTCTTGAGCAGTATGGTAGCTGCCAACTTACAGACTACCTGCAGAAATATAACATTCTTTGTGACCAGCAACATGGTTTCAGACAAAGGCATAGCACCACCACAGCCCTGCTCGAATTCTCAGGAGTAATCCACAAGGCCTTAGACAAAGGACTCCTCACCGGAGCTGTGTTTATTGATCTAACGAAGGCATTTGACACTGTTCACCATGGCCTACTCATCAGTCAACTACAAGCTCTTAGGCTCTCCTTGGGCTCTGGTGCCTGGATAAAAAGCTACTTTGCCCAACGCACCCAGGTTGTAAAAATAGCTGGAGTTCTCTCAGACCCTAAGCCTGTCCTCTCAGGAGTTCCCGCAGGGATCCATCCTAGGCCCGCTACTCTTCAGCCTCTTTCTAGGCTGATGACGCTGTGATTCTATCCTCACACAAAGACCCTAACCCCTTACGCCTCAGCCTACAGCACGCATTTGCCAGTGTTGACGAGTGGTTCGTTGAACACAAGCTAGTCCTAAACCACAAAAAAACAAAAACTATGCTCTTCGCTAGTCCGCAGAACAAGAAAAGGCAAGCTCCACTTACTATCAACACTTCCCCTGGGAATCACCCTTGAACAAGTGGCTACCTTTAAATATGTTGGAATCGCATTTGATCAAGGCCTAGTCTTTGCAACACATATTGATGGCATTTCCAAAACTATTAATCAGCGGCTCGGAATACTCTACCGAAACAGACAACTCTTCACCCATCCAGCACTGAAGCTAGCTATTCAATCCTCAGTCATCGACTACGGCTTAATTGTTTATGGGTCTGCCCCTCCAAGCGACTGAAACGGATCACAGCCTCCCTAAACAAAGCATGTCGGCTGCTTACAGGTGCACATCGACTTACTCATACCTGTGAACTCTATGCTGATACTGGGTGGTTACAACTATCAAACCGTTTAAAGTTCTTCACCTGCCTAATGGCCAAGAAATCCATCATGGGCCTCACTCCACCCTGCATTCAAGACCTGCTATGCCAGAACTCAAGTGTACGATCTACCAGAAGATCAGACACCCAGCTTCTCCAGGTCCCCCACTGTCGGACCACACATGGTCAATGATCATTTGCCTATCGTGCCCCCAACTGGCTAAACACTCTTAGCACCTCTATTACCTCCTCTAACTCATTAGGTGCCTTTAAATCTAGACTATTCTCTCACCTAGCCACCTCAAACTCCTGTGACTGCCTTGATTAAATCCTAATCTATTCTCACTTCTCCTCCCTTGCCCTCTTACTTGACAAAGCCTCACTAGTGGATCCTCGCCTCCTACAATGGTCTGCTCCTCCTCCCACCCCTCTTTCCTCTTTTTCTCACTTACACTATCTAACTTACCTCCCTTACCTATCTTCCCTCTCCACTTGTTTTCTATACAGTGAAAGTGCTTAAGTGATTTATCTGCTGTTCATAAATGTCATTAGATTAGCTATTTTTTGTCTCTGTCTATTTCAACACTGTTACCTAAATGTGCAACCCTGTACCCCTATTGTTTGTAACCAGAACCTTTGTAAAAGAGCCTTGGCTCAAAGGTATTTAATTCCTAGAATTTACAATAAACAATAAACATTCAGTATTGTCCCTTCAAAATCCTCGACTCAAATAAACTACTCCACGACCTGGCTATGGCAAATTGGTCTCCGGTCTTTTCCTCCATCTCAGTTAATGCTGTCCTCTCCCACTTCATGTCCACTTTCCTAAAAGTCCGGGATGCCCATGCTCCACTAAAACAGTTAAGGTGAAGTGCCTTCACCATCCCTAGATATCTTGGCCATGTGCAAATCTTGTGACCTCTCTTGGCGCTACTTTAAGACCTCATGTGACCCGGTTGACCTCCTGGCATACCATGCCCTCCAAAATGGCTGTACAAATTGAACTTGACAGGCTAAATTGGATTATTTTAAATCTTGTTTGCAAACCTCCAGCAACCCACCATCCTCCTTCTGGGCTGATCGTGGATTGTTTCTGCACTCCTCCACCAAATCCCTTTCCCCCACTCCCCACTCTCTGTGTGGCAGGCTTACTAGTATCTGACCCTGCCCTTGTCGCCAAAGCCCTAAATAAGTTATTCACTACCTGTGCCCTCCCTCACGACTGCCCTGCCCTATTCTGCCCCACACGTCTCCCCTGTGCAGTCACCTGGTTTCCAGCTACCTTCGGTATCCCCTTTGGAAATTCTTAATGCTATTGTCTCCCTTTACCCAGCTAAATCCAGCCCCGATGGCTTGCACCCTAGACTTCTCAAAAGCTCTGCACCCTCTATTCTGACCCCCTTAACTTACCTCCTCAGTCTCTCTCTTTCGCTTTCTCCACCGTTCCCACTGCCTAGAAAGCCTACACAGTCTTCCCCCTTCAAGGGGGCAATCCCATTGTCCCTGGCAACTACAACACATATCTCTTCTCCCCTCGCTTGCCAAGGCCCAAGAATCTCTTGTCCTCTGTAGGCTAAATGATTTCCTCCTTGCTTCCAACAGTCTGTCCTGTCCAATCATTATTTAGATAACTTCACTCTACCACTTTCTGCCTTCTTCGCTTCACAGATGACATTCATTCTGCTATGGATCAAGGGCAGATCACCTCGGGCCATATTCATTGACCTTGCAAAGGCCTTCAATTCTGTCTCCCATCCTCTCCTACTTTATAAGCTCAGTGCCTCCAGCCTCTCCCCATCTGCTGTTTCTTGTTTCTTCTCTTGCCTAATTGGCTGATCCCAGTCTGTCAAAATCAGCAATGTCTCATCCATCCCTTCCATATCCTTGCAGGTGTACCTCAGGGTTCAATTCTCAGACCTGTTCTCTTTTCCCTGTTTATTAATGACCTCCCTTCTGTATGCATTTGTGCCATGATTCATATGTATGTGGACAACACTGTCCTTTTCCTATCCGGTTCCTCTACCCCTGACGTTAAAGCTTCCCTTCAAAAAGATTTCTCTCTGCAGTTATATCTTGGTTTACCGATAACTGCCTGAAATTGAACACAAATAAAACTGTAGCCATGACCTTTGGCTCCAAGCAGAAACTTGCCAGGATTTCTGCCCTCCCATCCTTCTTTTCCAGAACAAATACTTCTCTCGACAATGTCACTGCTTACAAATATCTTGGAGTATGACTTGATCCCTCCCTAGACTTCTCATCCCATTTCCATGCTCTCCATTGCAAATTATACCCCAAACTTGGTTACTCTATCGCCATAAGGGCAGTCTTTCCATTCTAGTCAGACATGATCTAGTGGTCAAATGGATCCTCCCAGCCTTTGACTATGCTGATGTAGTCTTCAGTGCAGCTCCAGGCACCTCCCTTACCAAAATCGATGTCCTTTTCCGCTCCTTCTCTCAGTTCACCTCAAACTCCCTACATCTTGATACACCACTGCGATTTATACTCTCTCTATCTGTCCAATCCCTGTTGCAGCGATGCTTGTCCCATCACTCCACCTTCCTTTCAAATTCTGGTTCAGGACTCTCCCAGCCTATCTCGCATCTCTTCTAAGTCCCGCCACCCATTCCTCCTATAATTTATATACAAACTGTGCCCACTCCTTCACCCTTCCATGAGTCTGTACCTCTGCTGGGAAACTTGCTTTCTTTATAGACTCCTTCCTCTGGAACAATATCCCCCAACGCTTGTCTCACCCTCCTTTTCAGTGCTTAAACATTTACTCACACCAAACCCTACCACATCTTGCACTTGCCATTTTCCTAATTCACCTTCTGTCCTATTTATTTTTTCTCCTAGTCCTGCTTCCTATCTTGCATCCCCTATTTTGTACTAGAAACTGTAGTTCTGCTCTGGCTGGCTTACTCGGTTTATCTATATTCGATTGTATATATGTAATGACCAACATGTACACATTCATGTTTATGTGTATCAACTGTATATATGTGCATATCAGCATGTATTTACCAATATGTAAATAACTTTTCTTTCATTGTACATTGTTCTACACTGTATGCATATTTGTTATCCCTCTGTTGTATTGTTACCCTTGCCCCTGGGTCACACCTGGAGATGAACTTTGGCTCAGTGTGCCTTTCTCTGTTACCAGATTTTAAATAAATTATACCTTTCAGCCTGTTTTTTTCATTTCTTTTCACTTGGTGTGAAGTATGTATGCCCTGCAAATGACATAGACTTTGTAGGCATTCCACACATAACCAAAGGTAACCTCACAATCACAGCATATTGACTCATTTGTGTGATGCAGTCCTGGGTAGAATATTCACTGCTCAGGATTTTCATCAAGTGCTCATCTGTAGTGGTAGCCTTTCTCACAGTTTCCCTGCCTTGGACGGTTTGTTCCTTGTGGGCAGTTCAGTGCAGAATGTGGGGCAGGTTAGGTACTTGGTTATCCAGATGTTCAGCAGCTGGCCCCTTGGTCAGTCTGGCCAGATCCAGACTGACCCCAAAGCGGGTTACTGTGTTCATTGGGATTGAACTGGCTTTGCTGCAGGCCAGAGGGCACCTGCCTTCAAACAGTGCTGAGGATTTGTCATCCTTTTGCTCTATCATTATGGTTTGGGCAGTTGTGCCCATCCCAGGATTTCTTCACGCATCTGAGCTTCATTGCCTTCATCACGCTGTGGTGTGTTGGGCCTGCTGGTGCATGATACTCATCCATTGGTAACTGGGGCACCTGTGGTTCCAGATATACTCAGCCCTGAGTCTCCTGTTGTTGGTGATCCCATCCGGTGATGGCTATCCCCTTTAAACATCTTAGAAAGGAATTTTGTTTATCTGGCCAGAACCCTTGGTTACATTGTCGACAGATGCCTCAGTCATGGGCTGTTTTACCCCAGAGTCCACAGCATCAGAACACATCATATCTTGCATAACATCCTGCTAGAACTCAGTGCTGTTGGCCTGATTATGTCGCAGCTTTCCATACTAGTCAAAGACCAGGTTTTCCATGTTAGCATGGATAACACTAAAACTCTTCTACCTGCACAAACAAGGCGGCACACATTCCCTTCCTCTCTGTCAGGAGGTGTTGCAAATGTGGTCTCTGGCTTGCATTCTGCAGATAAACCTTGTGGCAGTCATTGTAGTGGTGGCAAACAAACCGCTTAAGAACACCCTCAGCTGTGTAGGGGAGGCATCCCATGAGAGGTCACTGCTCCCAAAAATGGTGTCCCAAGTGTTCTCAGCTTTAGTACACAGTCACTGAACCTGTTTACTTCCTTGGAAAAATAGGAAGCTTAGATTGTTTCACTTGCATCCCTCTCCACAGAGTACTCTGTTGGGGGACATGTTCACCATCCTTGGACAAAGAGTCTCCTGTATGCTTTCCATCAGCTTCCTTTAGTTTACAAAGTAGTCCTCAAGGTATGGATGCACCAGGTGACCTTGATATCCTTAAACTTGCCTAGTCAGTTCTAGCACCAAGGTCTCTGTTGCCTCAGCAGCAAGCCACCACAACTGCTTTCACTCCTTCTTGCCCTGCTTATGAGGGCTGAGGGGATGGACATGCAGCCCCTGCACCTGATAAAGGAAGACATTCACAGAGTCCTGGAAGTGTCTCAGAAGGAGACTACTTATATAACCTACACCTATGAATGGAAAAGGTTTCCGTGCTGTGCATGGAGCATGGATTGCTGTCACTTTCCTGCTCCAGGAAGCACATTCTCGACTACCTCTGGCCCCTGCCTCAGTCAGGGCAATGAGCAGTGTGTCACATGGTGCACCTGGCTGCCATCTCTGCATACCATACTAGGCTGGTGTGTCAAACATGACCGAAGACAAAGTGGGCACCGCCACTGCTTTTTCAGGATTCTAGACCCCCTGCCCCCTTCTGTGCACAAACTGCCTCCATTGTGGGACTTACCACAGGTGTTTACACAGCCGATGGGTAAGCTGTTGAGCCAACCTGTCTCATTTATTTATTCATTCATTCATTCCAAATAAAACCCTTTGGGCAGGGACTGTTTACAGAGTTTAGATTCAATTCAGTTCAATTCAATTTTATTTTTATACTGGAATGTATATGAGCAAAAATGCCCATTTTCACAAATGTACAGTGATACAGAAATTCGATGGTACAGAAAAAAAGGTAAAAACAATATTTGCAAAATGTTATGGTATTTACAATAGAAACAGTGTAAATGATAGGATCATCTAGACTAGAAAAAAAACCAAAAATATAGAGCACACAACAATAGAGCCAATATGCAGATACATACAAACTCAAAGGTAACTCAAGGGTTGGTGGACATTCAGGGGGGTTACCTACTGAGGCAGACACAGGTGGTGGATTGGAGGAGGTGGTCCTTGAGGGAGGAGGTAAATGAGCAAATTGAACTACAGGCCTGAAGTTTGGGGGCAGTTTATTGTAAAACTTAGGGCCCTTGTATGTGATGGAGTTCTGTGCATGCTTGGGCGGTAAAAGTGGTGTCAAAGATATGACTTCGCTCTCTAGTACTGCGCTTGGGAACTGATAAAGGGAAAAGGAATTCACATTGATCGGCAGCAGGTTACAGTGAACTTTGTGTAGGGAAGAGAGCATTTAGTTGAACCTGCCTTCAAGGGTGAGCCAGTTGAGGGAGGCATAGTGGGTACAGTGATGGGTCATCCAGGGGAGGCCGGTCACGAAGCATGCAGTATTATTGCATGTAGTCTTGAGTTTGGAGAAAAGTGGGGATGTGTTGTGGTGGGGTGGGTAAACAATAGAGCCATAATCACGGAGGGGCAGGAGAAGGGAGCTGCAGTAGAGGACAGCGTCGACAGCGTAAAGGACTAGTTGGGTGGTTTGGCAGATGGAAGGGAGGTTATTGATGAAGAGCAAGAACAGGAGCCGGCCCAGGATGGAGCCAAGGTGTACCCCATGTTTAATCAGACATTCAGCAGAAAAATGACCGTTATTTATTTAAGTCTCAGATTACGTATACCTTTGAGCTAAGAGCTCTTTTACAAAGGTTCCACATCAGTATAAAGGGCATCAGATTAAACAGGACAGTAAAGTACGGTACAATAAAGTGTAACTAGGAGGTACAAAAATCATAATGGACACAGAATCATAATGGACAGTCAATGTAAAACAATAGCGACACATTGTGCTAATCAGTTTCAGGCACAGGATAATGCATACAGTACATTGATATCGGCCAGCAGGCTTTGTCAGGACAAACAAGGCACAGGATGTAGAAAGGGATGTAGGAGGGTGGGCTAGGAAGAGTAAGAGAAGGGGGTGTGAGTGGGGGAACATGAGAGGTGGGGCAAGGGGAGGGGGAGGAAGGCTGGAAGGGTTAAGGGGATGGGGGGAGAGGTAGGAGACAAGAGTGCTAAGTTGCTATGAAAGAGGTCGCGTGCTAAGGTCTAGGTTTGGGAAATCATGGTTAAGGGAAACAGTCACAGGTGCTAGCTGTAGAGAGTAGTGACTGAAGCTTGGATTTGAATGGGCCCAGCTTAGTTTCAGAGGAGATGTCACCGTTGAAAGCATTCAACCAGAGGGGGGTCCTGTAGGTGAACAATCTTTGTCC
This sequence comes from Neoceratodus forsteri, assembly GCA_016271365.2. Classification (NCBI taxonomy): domain Eukaryota; kingdom Metazoa; phylum Chordata; order Ceratodontiformes; family Ceratodontidae; genus Neoceratodus; species Neoceratodus forsteri. The sequence continues at coordinate 341,392,269 of CM057449.1, forward strand.
CTGGGTGGTTCGATGATGAGGTACCTGTAGGAGCTGAGATTCAGAACCTCGAGTGAGGTATGAATTACAAGGGGGTAATAGCAGTTCTTGTACTCCAGGTGGCAAGAGGCCTAAGGTTATTTTCTTGGCCATCAGGTACGTTTGGTATTCAATGCAATTTTTAAGATGTAGCCAGCTGGTTAGGGCATAGAGGTCACACGATTGGGTGAGACGGTGGGCTCCTGAGATGAGATGACATGCCTTGTTAAGACCAGTGTAGACATACTGAAGGGTGGTATCAGTCACAGAGTGACGATTGATATTAGTTTTCTGCAATCTGCTAGAGAAGTAGCTTCCGACCCATTTGATGACGCTCAACATCGATAGGAAAAGTAACAGGTGAATACAGTACAATTCCATGCAACACTTGATGTGGAACACTGCATTTTGGTTGCTGTCACCCAGGCCAGATGAGTAAGCTCCAGGGCTCATCTGTGGAGTCACTGTATCTAGTTTTCACAAAGATAGGGTACATAATGTCCCATGTAAAATTCTTGCTCAAGGTAGTTTTTCGAGTTCCATCTGAACCATGCCTGTGTTTTTTCTGAAGCGAGCCCCAAACTCGGCAGCCAAACAGATGTCCATCCAATTTATGTCTGCAGGACCTGCTCTATGATTGTAAGCACATGGCAGAATTTCTTGGTAAGGTTCACCAGCTGTTTCTTACATATGCTGCAGGTGCTCTTGGCAGACTTGCAGTGAAGCAGACAGTTGTTAGATGAATCACATCATACATTGCTTTCGTTTCAGTTGACTGGGAAAGAGCCTCTTGAAAGGTTAAAGGCTCACTCCACCAGAAATACTTCTGTCACTCTTGCTGCTGCTGGGTACACCACCTTTGCGGAGATGTGTAGGGCTGCTTCCTGGTCTAACGTGCACATGTTCCTGTCCCATTACAGCATCGGTGCTGTCAGCTGCCAGATTGCTGCTTTTGGGTTTTTAGTCCTCCAGTTTTTTTTGCCCAGTTTGGGGTGCGCACCTTGCCCCTTCCTCCAGAGGACTCTTAAGAGTTTGTTAAAGTGCATATTTGGGCTGAAACTTGGAAGTTATAAGAAGAGGTTAATTTGTGAATATACAGTAGAATCCCAATTATCCAAACTGCCTGGGGGACATGACATCAGTCTGGATAATTGGGGGTCCGGATGATCAGGATTCCATCGTCTGCCAGAACTGTGCATTACTGAAATCCGAAACCGAGCAGCTTACTTTCTGAGTTTTATACATATACTGCCAAAATCTGTACTGTGCTGCCCAGCCTCTGCTGTCCAACCTCGTATTTCTGTGGCAAGGAATGGGTACAGGAAGGCCAGTAATCGACAGTAAAAGCCCCAACTCTTTTGTCCAAATACTACAGTACATTACAAACTGCCAAAATTTGTACTGTGCAGCCACGCTCTCTGCTGTCCCACCATGTGTTTCTATTGCAAATACATTTTACTTTCTCACCAGCTTACCAGCCATAGAAGGGTTGGCTCACAGTGCTCCTCATTCTTGGAGAAACCAGATGGCATGGATCGCATGAACTGAGGGAGAAAAGAAAAAACACCAGGTCATCTTACTGTACTCTTGTCCTTCTCCAGGTACAGGTGGTGGTGGTGGTGGTGGGGGGGGACTGCAAACTAAATACTGCTAATCAGCAGCTCCAAACACCAAGATGCATACCAGCAGTTTCTGTAGCACAGACAACGTGGACCTATTGGGGCGAGGGGGGCACAGAAAAATGAATTTTCGGCCATCAGCATGGTTCTCTAGCCCGGATGTCTGTAGTTGCAGTCTGCTACAGATACAGTACTTGAGTGGCCCTTGTAACAGAACAACAGTACAACACCAGATCATCCAATCCCGATCATCCAATACCCATTCTAAATACTGTGGGACAAGGGTTCAGTCTGTTAGATATGGATTTCCAGATGATCAGGGTTCGGATAATCTGGGTTATACTGTAATTCTACTACTGGTACAGTGCAACTCACTTATAACGGACACACTTATACCTGTCAGTTCCACAGACATCAGTACAAAAACTGCTGGTTAATGTGTACTGTAGTGTCCCTATGTAGAGATGCTAGAGTCTGAATAAATTGATAATCTGGCCCTGTACAGCACTGTACCTTAACATGCTATCTCGCTTAATCTGCTAATTACTGTCTCCAAAACCTGTTATCTCTTTATTCCAACATGCAAGTGTGGCAAGTGAAGTCAGGAAACTTTAGTGGGGTGGGGTGTCATACTGTCTCTCACACACTCACTTCAGTGTCTTTTTTTTTTTTTTTATTATTCCCATTTCCCATTCGTGTTTCTGACTGCCACCTTTCAGGTAAGCTGATGACTGATTCCTGTATTAACTGCTGATTGTACCTGATGTGTGAGTTGGGGATTATTGTTGTTCCATCACAGCTTGCAAAAGTTGGGAGTCAGCTGTGTTGGAAATTGTCCACTGCAGCTAGCACTGTTTTCTGATTCGGGAGTCGAGGCTGTGTTGAAATCGTCCACCACAGCCTGTGCTGTTTTCTGATGTGGGAGTCAGGGCTGTGTTGAAATAGTCAACTGCAGCTAGTGCTGTATTCTAATTGGGGAGTATGGGCTATTGTTGAAATCCCCTGTTTTAGCTTGCGCACTGGTCTAACTGAGGAGTCTAGGATGTATTAAAATAGTCCACTGCAGCTACAGCTCTGTTCTAATCGGGGGCCTGGGCGCAGTTCTCATGTGTCAAAGGAGCCGTAATCTATTTATTTAACTGATAAGGGCTGCATGTAGGGCTACGTTGAAGTCCTACACTGCCACAATTCAACTTTAAGATAAACCAGACAACTCTTATAACGGACAAAACCTGGTCGCATGGATGTGTCTGTTATAAGCGGGTTGCACTGTATTACGTTTACATACATATGACCCACCCAGCCTCCTGTGGCGTGGCTTGCCTTAGATACCTGTTTCCAGCATGCAGATATGAGTGTAGTGCGTGTGGAACTGGAGAACTACATGGTTGGGTAGTAGGATGAGTCAAGCTTGAAGATTGTTTCCACTGTCTGAGCATGCCCAGTGGAACACTGCCAAAGTGAAGATGTGAACTGAATACTAGCAGTAGAACGGTCACTATAATTATGTAGCCTTTTTTTTCCTCCTGAAAGTCTGGCTGTTAAATCCCTTGCATTTCCTGGAGGTCTTTGACATAAAAGTTGATAAACGTAGAAGTTGATGGCAGATAAGGACCACAAGGCCCATCCAATCTGCCCGTACTGTTTGCATAAACAAGCTTACTGTGTAAATGTGAATGGCATATTCACCTGCAAACCATCCATGCACTGTTTTTTACTTAAAACCTCAGGTGTACAGGTTTGTGACACCATCCTGGCTGCAGTCCCATCATGCTGTTCCCTGACTGTAGAGGACCATGATGTTAAATTGCAACCAGATCTCTTGAACACAAAACCGCCATAAACAGTTTGATGTGCTTCACTGACGCCTCTGCGCTCTGGGCATTGGGAACTCTCTTTGTTTTCCTGCCCACCTTCACATCATATCGGTAGGTGAGACATAAAAATTTTGCGACATCAAGGATGTGGGCAGGTGAGTTGAGAAAAGCTCTAGGAAATGGGTGGAGTGGGAAAGATGAGAAGGGACTTGGCAAGGTTAGAGGAATGGTTAAATGTATGGCAGCTTAGATTCAATGCTAAGAAGTGCAACGTAATGCACCTGGGAAACAAAAACCCAGGGGAAGAGTACACAATGGGGGGGTGAGATACTAACAACAACAAAAATGGAAAGGGACCTGGGGGTAGTCATATCAGATGACCTAAAGACGGGCAAGCAATGTGAGAGGGCAGCAAGGAGGGCTGGGGGATACTGGGATGCATAGGGAGAGGCATCACCAGTAGAAAACAGGAAGTTATTATCCCTCTGTACAGACAGCTGGTGAGACCCCATCTGGAGTACTCTGTGCAGTTCTGGAGACCCAATCTCCACAAAGACATAGACAGGATGGAAGCTGTCCAGAGGAGGGCATCTAAAATGGTGCAGAGTCTGCACCGAAGACATAAGGAAGAGAGACGAAAGGGAGCTTAATATGTATAGCCTCGAGGAAAGGAGGGAGAGGGGGGACATGATAGAAACGTTCAAGTACCTCAAGGGAATCAACAAAGTCCAAGAGGGTAGCATCTTTCAAAAAAAGAGGTGTGCAAGAACAGGAGGGCACAATTTGAAGATAGAGGGGGCGGCTCAGAGGTAATTTAAGGAAGTATTTTTTCACAGAGAGGGTTGTGGATGCATGGAACGGCCTTCCGGAGGAGGTTGTGGAGTCAAAATCAGTGGTGGAATTCAAGCATGCATGGGACAGTCATAAGGCAATTCTAGGTGTGGGGTAGGAAGAAGTAGGTTGCTGGTTAACTAGGATCTGCAGCTTATCCAGTAGGTAGGGAAATGGGCAGACTGGGTGGGCCAAGCGGTCCTTATCTGCCGTCAAATTCTGTGTTTCTAAATTCCAGGCCAGACAGGATTTAGAGTCTGAACAGGAGACCAAGTTAATACTCCGTAAAGGACAGAGTAACTGGGCAGTATCCTGAGAGCGTTATTCTTAATGGGACACTTCGGCTAATAACTGAGACATTTTGGAGGAGACTGCAGCCTTATAGATGAATTCCAGAAGGGGATTGAGTGGCTTTGTAGTCTTTTCCCACCTGGTCAAGATGATGCCAGCCTCATGGCACAAAAAAAGAAGCTAAATGTTATGGGCATGCAAACACTACTTCAATTCAGTCGTAGTCAGTATTTCCATTCTGTTTGTTTATTTGCACCAGTAACACTTACATGCATTTTTGTGTGTTTGAAGTGTAGCTTAGGTAATTTTTTTTAATGTAGTGCCCCATCCAAATGGCATGGAGCACTTTACAAAACATAATACAGATTTTAATAAGTACACAAAATGTCGGCGCTGAGGGTTGAGGTGCTGGATGCCACAGCTCTCACACCATGCTGGCGACCCGGGTTCAGGAATGAGCCCAGGGAGCTGGGGGTCAGCAGGGGAGGGAAGAGATTGAGCATCCAGAGGTCAGCTCTCTCTTCCCTGGGGAGGGTTCCGGGGACTCACCGCACTGCAATGACACCTGGTGGCTGTCAGGATAGCGCTAGCAAGTAGTGACAGCATAGCTAGGGGGTGGAGTTTGGCAGGCAGCGGCACGTCATGCCCAGCCACCATTGCACATCTGAACTCCATGGGGCAAAACGAGGATAGAAAATCCCCTTCCCTTGGGGACCGGCAAAGGTGCTGCCCTCTGGCCCACACTCCCAAGGCTGGTCGCTCTCTGCTTCTGCCTCTGTCCACCCCAGCCTGGCACTCTACACTTCAGATAGAGCACCCTGAGTGGATAGGGTGGCCCTTCCCCGTGAGGGTTCAGATCTGGGGGTTTTGCCGGGCCAGGGTGAGGAGTTAGGTGAGCCTCACAGTGGGAGGTAGAGACCAGGAGTGAGCAGACACTGGAGAGAGTTCAACTCGGGAAGGTGCAGAAATAAAGTCTACAAAAAAATAAATAAGCACACAAAATACCATATCATAGTGGCGTGGTAGTGTCACTATTGCTAGGGTTGAGCAAGGGTTTCTATGTTAAATCTCGCATTTTCCTCTTTAATATCTCTGCAACTGTTCAACGGATTTCCACAAATGTCTGCTTGCACAGTCTTGGTGGTAGGTCTGTGGACATGACAAGTTTCGATCCGGTCGGATTTGCAGATTCTGAGATACAGATAGCGAAAAAGTTTAAAATCACATTTTTTTGCTGTTGTTTTGGCATCCTGTAGTGGCCACATGGTTTGGAATTTTGGTCCAAAATTTTCAGGGTAGAAAGGGCTCGTCCCATAGATGTGCCATTCTTTGGTTTGGTGACACAATAGTAATCCATTCCAAAGTTATTAAATTTTGACATTTCAGTTCTGAGCATACTCAGTACTGTCTTTTGGATAGCTGATTGGAACAAAAAATAATTAGGTCCATACAAAAAAGGATCCTTTTTCAAATGGGGTAAACCTTTTTCGTGAGGAAAAAATTTTTTTTATACGGCTGTCATCTTGTTTCCATTTAAAGAAAAAAATTACAAAACCCACAAAAATGACATCCTGCACACACACCCACACATGTATCTTGCTCATCAGGATCCCATTAGGCGGGTAATTTACTTAGTAGATAAATGACCTAGAAATGTCTTTTTATTAACATTTAAAAATCCTCTTCGTCAGCCAATTTTCTCTTTTTAACCTATGGCATACGGAAAAATGTGGTCCCACTAGAAAGGACTGCTTCATACGAAAAATCATTTTCGATTCTTTTTTCTTATGAAGGCATTCTATTGTCGTATGAATGAAAAAGCATATGAAAAAAGGATGCCTCTATATGGAAAAAGAACCAGGAAAAAAACTAAGTCCAAATTACTGCTGCTGCTGTTTCGAAATGCTGCTGTAGACTCAGCCAAATTTAATATTTAAATCTGTGTCTGGCACTTATATTGGGGAAGGGACTGGATAGGTCTGAAGGTAGATCTAGGGTCACCAGATCCACAAAAACACATTTAAAAGTGTGAGGATGTGGAGATCTAGCAGCTGGTACAGGCAGAGAGGAATCATGTAGGGGTGGAGGAACAGGGAAACAGGAGGATACTGGGGAAAGGAGGGGAGAGGGAGGGAGGTAGTTCACTGCAATGGATGTGGACCGGCAGTTTCCAAGGAATCATGTGGAGTGGGCAATGCCTCATGTGCAGGCACCTGGGACAGCTAATGGCAGAGTTATATAGATTAAGATAGGAATTTGAGAGTGTGGGGGGGAATGGATGAAGGCAAAATGAAGTGAGGAACACATTAGGACTGCCACAGGATAGGTGGATGGCAAAATAAGGGGGAACAGGGGGTTGCTAAGGTGTCTGAGGTCACCACCTACACATAGACTAGGCAGTACTGGAATAGGGATTGGCAGAAGGTAAGGATAAATGGAAAGTTGGGAGGGAAAGCTGTAGAAAGAGGCAGAGGAATGTCAAGGGAAGGAGATGCTAAGGCTTATTCAGAAGTAGAGGGACCAGCATCAAACAGGTTTACGGTACTGGCAGGCCTGGAGGACCAGGGGGCACATGGGGGGTCGGGTCTCATACAGTCATAGGGAAAAAGGTCAGCAATATGGGGATGGAAGGGGAAAGCAGACTGAGGGGGAAGGAGGTATACACAGTCAAGGAGTAGATAGGGTGGAGGGAAGTGTGGGGCTTGAAAAACCACAGAGGAAAAGGACTGCAATATAGGAGTGGGAGGGTTGTGTAGACTGAGGGGGAAAAGGAGATATACACAGTAAAGGAGGAGCTAAGGGTGGAGGGGGGGGTGGAAAAGTAGGAGAACAAGGAAGGAGGGGGACTGCAGAGGATAGCAGAGGACACCAGGGAGGAGATGGAAGAATGGGGACAGGGGAGAAAAATAGCAGGGAGCAGTAGCAGGTTGAACAGGGAACAAGTAAAGAGGAGGAGGCTGAACCACCAGGGGTGGACAGGTGGACAAAGACAAAAACTGAGGGGGAGGAAAAGGTGTTGGTCTTTAGGGATTCTATTATCAAGGGTATACACTGAATAAAGAAATGGGACCCAAATAGGAAAAGGAACATTGAATGTGTGTCAGGGATGGAAGCGAGGTTGGCAGGGCATAAGATCAAGGAAATGATAAGGAAGGTGGTATGCAAACCTCTCTTGATCATTCACCTAGAGATAAATGACGTGGCAGGAAATGAGGTAGGGTGGTGCAACAAAGGTTTAAAGAGCTAGCAGGGTGCTGCAGGGAGTCCATGAGTTCAGTGGCATTCTTTGAGGTAATCCAGGTGCCCAGTGCCAGTACAAGCAGAAAAAGGAGAATAGAGGAGTTCAACGAGTGGTTGAGGGACTGGTGCAAGTCTGAGGGGTTCATTTGCATTGGAGGGTGGGGGAACAAGTGGAAGGATAAAGAACTATATTGAAAGGATGAGTTGCACCTCAGCGAGGAGGGTCTAGAGAGCTTAGGGGAAAACTGGTAGCATATATGAATGGGGCCTGCATTTAAACTGATAAAGAGGGAGTATGAGGCTAAGGAGGGCATGGAGATCAGCAAAGGAGACGGGAAACTAGCTGGCACTCCCCCAGCAAATGGGGGTAGGGAATAGAAAAGGGGATGGTGGAAATGGAGGGTGAGAGATTTGGAGGGTCATGTGTGCCAGTGCCTGAAGTCAGGGCAACAAGATTGCTGACCTAGAGGACCTGGATCTAGTGGCATCACTGAGACCTGGTGCAGTGAAACCCAGGACTGGGATATGGCAGTGCTAGGATTTACTCTGTTCAGAAGGGACAGGATCAGAAGAAAAGGGTGAGAAATAGCTTTTTATGTAAGGGACAGCATACAGGCTACAGAAATACAAGGGGAACAGGGGGAGTAGAGGTACTGTGGACATCTCTGGAGAGAAGAAATGGGGCCGTTACCCATACAGAAGTGATATACAGACCTTGAGCACAGACAGAAGAAGTGGATGGGGAAATGCTGGAGGTAATCCAAAGACTGTCTCGAAAGGGAGAGCTGCTGCTGATGGGAGACTTTAACCTACCTGACATGGATTGGGGACTCCCAGCAGTGGGAACTTTCAGGAGCAGGGATATCCTTGATTCCTTGCAGGGGCATTTCTCAAGTAACTGGTAATGGAACCTACTCATGGAAGACCATTACTGGACCTGGTGCTGGCAAACGATGACAGTGTTGCTGACATCACAGTGGTGGACCACTTGGGGACCAGTGTCATCATATGGTGTGGTTTGCTATAAAACTGGGTTTGCACTGAGCCACACAAGGAGGAGGGTCATGGTCATCAGGAGGGCTGATTTCAAGAGTATGGGAGAGTGCCTCAGCGATGCCCTGGCAGGTATAGGGATGCTAGGAGGAGTTTAAGACCAGTGGGAAAAAATAAAAGAGGATGTAGAAAGAGCTACGAATATCTGTCAGGCAGGTCTGCAAGGGCAAGAGAAAAAGGAGATCACTACGGTTCTCTAGAGAGCTAACGGAAACAGCGAAAAAAAAAAAAACATTTAGGAAGTACAAAAAGACGCAGTAGGTGGATAAGATAGATTACCAGGAGAAACAAAGGGAGGCAGGGAAGGTAGTACAGAGAGCATAGGCACAAACAGAGGAGAATATTGCCCAGTTTAAAAAAAAAAAAAAGGGGGGGGTGAAATCTTCTTTAGATGTATCAGTGAGAAAAGGAGGACCAGCGGGAGGATAACTAGGATAAAAGGCAAAGGGGGTGTCTGTGAGGTAGGGGACCAAGGAAAGGTGGACAGATTGAACAAATACTTTCCTTCAGTATTTACAGTAGAAGGGGTAGGTGACAAGCCAAGGATAAAGAACAGGGATGGAACTGGCAGGGAGGTGGACACTGGTCCTTTTACAGAGGAGGAAATCTCACGGTACTAGCAAAATTAAAAGTTGAGGCAATGGGACCTACTGGTGTTCGCCCTAGGATAATGAAGGAGCTCAGAGAGGTGCTGGCTGCACCCCTAACAGCTTTGTTCAACGTATTGCTAGAAACCGGGGTGGTTCCGAGGGACTGGAAAGGGGCAGATGTGGTCCCACTTCATAAATGTGGGAATAGGGAGGAGGCAGGAGATTACAGACCTGTCAGCCTGACTTTGGTAGTGGGCAAGGAAGGTTATGGAATCACTATCGAAGGGAAGGACGATGGAATACCTCGAAACAAGTGGATTGCAGGATCAAAAGCAACATGGTTTCACAGTGGGGAGGTTTTGCCATAGAAACCTGATCAAGTTTTTCGACTGGATTACCAGAGAAGTGGATCAGGGTGTAGCAGTGGATGTGGCATGCTTGGATTTCAGTAAGGCCTTCAGCACCATTCCACACAGAAGACTGGTGAACAAGCTTGCCAATCTAGGAGTGGACAGAAAGTAGTTAACTGTACAAGAAGTTGGTTGAGCGGCAGGAGTCAGAGGGTGGTGGTAAATGGAGTCCACTCGGGAGAGGGCAGGGTGACTAATGGGGTGCCTCGGGTCAGTACTGGGCGTGGTCCTCTTCAGTGTCTTTAGCAGTGACATTGTAGGAGGCCTAGAAGGTAAGTTCGCCTGTTCGCAGATTACACAAAATCTGCAACAGGGTGGCCAATCGGGGATGAGGAGTAATTTACGAGTAAGAGGAATGGTCACCTGTTTGGTAGCTGGGTTTCAATGCTAAAAAGTGCAAAATCATGCATTTGGGGTGCAGAAACCTGGGGGCTATGTACCTTTTTAGCAGGAGAGGTTCTAGCAACCACCAGATAGGAAAGGAACCAGAGAGTAATCATTTTGGATGACCTGAAAGTAGCTAAGCAGAGTGAAATGGCAGAGGGAAAGGCTATTAGAATGCTGGGGTGCATAGGAAAGAGTATCACTAGTAAGAAGAAGGAGGTAGTGTTGCCCCTGTACAGGTCACTGGTAAGACCACACCTGTGTCCAGTACTGGAGGCCCCACCTCTGGAAGGACATGGGATAGCGTGGAGGCGATACAGAGGCTGGCAGCCAAAATGTTGAAGGGACTGCATCAAAAGCCTTATGAGGAGAGACTAAGAGAACTGAATATGTACTCACTGGAGGAAAGAAGGGAAAGAGGGATATGACAGAAACATTCAAGTACATAACAAGTAGTAATAAGGTACAGGAAGAGGCAGCATTTTCCGCAGATAGGCAGACACGAGGATAAGGGGTCACGCTACGAAGCTGGAAGGGGTAGATTCAGAGTGGATGTGAGGAAATATTTCTTCACCGAGAGGGTGGTGATGGTGGTAGGTGCCAAAATGGTAGCAGGATCCAAGCACATATGGGACAGATACAAGGAGACCTTGGAAGAAACACAAGGAGTAGAGACAACCAGAGACTGTGTAGGCACTGCAGTGCCACAGTAGACAGGGAAAATGGGCAGACTGGACGGACCAAAGGTGTCTTTATCTGCTGACAACTTCTGTGCTTCTATGTAATTCTTGTTTCATATGAAGGTATCCTGTTTTGTAAACTTGTTTCGTTCATACGAAAAAAAGAATGCCCTCAAACAAAAAACAATTTTGGACCTAGTTTTCTTCTCCTCATTTCAACTTCAACAAACCATAACTCCTTCAGTATTTAGACTTAAGGGACAATCTATATAACAAAATATATTTTCCCTGCCTATTGTAGCACTACAGCCCCTACAGACTTCAACCTAAACTGGCTATCCCCCTCCCTTATCGAAGCACGCAATGATATTAACACCCACAACTTATCGCAACTCATTCTAGTACCGAGCTGTGAACCTTAAAACTGGTAATTACTCCCTAATTGACTGGGCCCTCATATCCCACCCTCACAGGGTTATCAAATCTGGAATACTACCAGATGCCCCGAGTGACCAACATATGACCTTTATTGTACGCAAAATTCACAGGACTAGGCCCCCCGAAAACCCTACAGTTTTGTTCATATAAATCACTGAACCTTGCTCCCCTCCTCCATGATCTGGCCCACACTAACTGGAAACCTATAGCCTTGTTGTACTCTATTGATGATGCCTACATTCATTTTCATGATACATTTCTGGAGATTTGGAACAAACATGTCCCATTGCAGCATTCTAGGGTTGGGGGCAACCACCTCCCATCGAGCACCCCGAACTCCTGGTGTGTCAAAGGGCCTGGAAAACGCACAAAGCCATTAAACTCCCTCATTACTATGACATCTACCAATCTCTGCATAATACGTGTACAAAAGCTAAATTTGACTACTTTTGCTCTACCTTCCAGACCAACATTAATAAACCCTCCAAATTCTGGAATGTGATTCACTCTCTCTTCTCCCACCCCTCCTTCCTCCCACCCTCTCCTATTATAAACAACACACACGTTGCAGATCACCTTAGTGTTGCTACTGAATTTAATTCATATTTCACCTCCTGTGCTTTTGCTCTCCTGTCCTCCATCCTCCTTATCTTCTCCCCTACCTGCTGCCCCCCTTCCCCTCCCAGGCTACCCTCTTCATCCCACTCCTTCTCCTTTTCAAACATTATACCCTCTGACACCTTAGGCGCACTGTATGCTCTCAACCCCTCTAAAGGCGGCTCGCCTGATGGGTTGGACCCTAAGTTGCTGTATCTATCAGCTCCAGCTATCTCTGCTCCACTATCAGACCTCCTCAACCTTTCCTTCGCAACGGCTGCTATCCCATCTGTATGTAAGCATGCCACTGTTCTTCCCCTGCCTAAGGGTGGTGACCTTTCTATTTCTGCTAATTATTGCCCCATTTCTCTCCTTCCTACCCTCACTAAGCTGCAAGAACCTGGTTCTCTCACAAAACTCTCTTCCTACCTCTCTAACTCTAATTTTTTCACTCCGTTCCAGTATGGGTTCCGGAAGAACCATTCCAATACTACCTCCCTGCTTAGGCTCACTGACTCCATCCTCTCAGGGATGGACAGTGGTCAAATCACATCAGCCATATTTTCAACCTTGCAAAGGCTTTGACACTGTCTCCCACACCCTTTTCTTAAACTCCCTCTCCTCGGCTGGCCTAACCGACTCTGCCACAAACTGGTTCAAAGCCAGTATAGTTGGTTGGACACAGTCGGTCAGAACAGCGGACTGCACTTCCCCTCCTTGGGCCCTGTCTTATTCTCCATATTGCTAAATAACCTTCCCTCAGCCTGCTGATCCGCTCATCCACCTCAATCCATATGTGTGCCGATGACACAGTCCTCTTCACTTCAGGCCGGTCCCCTTTTGATGTAGAAACTAGACTTCAGCTGGACTTAAGTAAAGTTCAGCACTGGTTCAGCTCCCATCAACTCTCCCTCAGCACCAAGAAGACAGTCTCAGTGACCTTTGGCACTAGGCAGAAACTCACTAGGCTCCCCTTCCTGCTCTCCTTCCATACCCTTGACGGGACAGTCCTTCAGGTCACATCATCCTTTAGGTACTTGGGGGTTTGGTTCGACTGACACCTCAACTTCTCTGGACATGTAGACGTCATCCTGAAGAAACTGGGCCCCAAGCTTGGTGCATTATACAGGAACCATTGCTGCCTCCAGCTGCCGGCTAGGTGTGAACTTGTCCAGAAGATGATCCTACCTATTTTTGACTACTGTGATGTAGTCTACAGTGCTGCCCCCAAGTCATCCTTAGCCAGATTGGATATCCTTTTTAATGGTTGCTTTGCTCTTGACTCCCCCCCACCACGCACACCCATCACTGTAACCTCTATCACTCCCTGCTGTTTTCTTCTTTGGAAAACCACCACCACAGCCATTGCACCAAATTTGTGTCTGAACTTTGGTTTGATACGTATCCCCCATATCTTGCTTCCTCTGTATCCATCCTTCCTGACTCAGATTCATGTATGCATCTATGGAGAGATGGAAGCGCAGGGCCCAGAGGACCTGGTGCGCCCACAGGCAAATGAGGATATGACCATACTATGTCAAAAAGTAAGGAAATTAATATGCAAAAAAACTTCATTAATGCACTAATTAGGGTTAAACTGACGAAAGTAGGGAAAATGTAGCATTAGGGTTCCCAACCCTAATGACCCACCCTCACCCTACAGGCAGCAACAGAAAAAAACATTAGTATTTGACTTCTCCTGCATCTTCGCAAATCAGCCGTGAGGTGTGCCTTGCAGTTGTTAACATAACACTCACCCCATTCTCATATATTGCACACATCTCAGCTTATTTACTGATGGAATCAGGTGAGTGTTAGGGTTGACAACCCCAAGGCACACCCCACGCCTCTTTTGCAAAGACGCTGGAGACAGGACCAAGCTGTCTAAGCTGTACTTGGTGTCAATAAGACATTGGGACCAGTGGCCAACAAAACTGAGCTATGAATGGCTCCAATAACAACTGGAGCTAATTGAACCTCCTGTGGCTAATCTCTGGTCATGATTTGCATCATAGGGGATTTAGGGATGCCACTTAGACTGGCTGCTCCACATAATTCCCATCTGGGAAGATAGCAAGATTAACAGACTAAGGCATTTAAGTAACCACCTAAGCTAAGAAAAATGTTTTTACTCTAAGTACTAATCCGGGGCAGCCCAACACTAAGGTGTGAAGCTTTTAAAGATGGACATTAGGGCCGGCCTGGTGGCACTGAGGGTTGAGGTGCTGGATGCCACACCTTGCGCTACGCCGGCGACCTGGGTTCGGGAACAAGCCCGGACCGCTGGGGGTCAGCAGGGGGGAGAGAGAGGATCAAGTGTCCATTGGACTCCCCTCTCCGGGAGGGATCCAGGGTAGCCCGTGTGCAGCGGCACTGCCACGCACATGGGCTTGCTAGCAAGCTAAGGGGTGGGACGCCGGGCGCCTTCCAGACGGGGTGAAGCACCACGCCTCGGCTAGGGGTGGCATTGCACGCCCTGTGTCGGGGCGAAACATCACGAAAAAAAAAAAGCTCCTCTGGTGGATAGGCGACTGCCTCCTGAGCCATGCCGACACACACCCAACACTGGAACCCTTCCACCGCCTTCTCGATCTCCTCGGGCCCTATGTCCCCAGGGGCGCTTGAGGAGAAAAGTAACATCCTTGAGGATGGTGGGGCTCACAGTGGGCAGTAAAGCGGTACTGGCCACTGGTGAGGCCTGAGAGAGTTCCAGCTCCGGGGGCGATAAAGGGAGTTAGAAAAAAAAAAAAAAGATCGACATTAAGGCACTTTGAAAGGATTTTTGCTTTCAACACAGAATGAAGAAAACCCTTTTGAAAATGAGGCCCTGTGCCTTCTGTATACTTGTGTCTTGTCTGCTGAGGTCTCAGGGGATATGAAGCACAGCCTCCCTTTGTGCTTTTTATGGTACTTGTTATGAAGCAGCCTTTATTCTGCTTTTGTAAACTTCCATTCTTCCTCCTACATTATCTGGTGTAGCGGTTGCTAATACAATACATGTATGATCTTCACTGAGGATGTATCCTTCGTAGGGCCGCATCTTTGGAACTGTAAGACATCAGCGTCAGGACCACTTGAAACCTTTTGCGAGCTGGGGGGCTGCCCACAATGGCGTGGAGCGTCAATACCTTTATAATGTGGGCGGCCCCAACACTGTCTAGTTTTTTTACTGCCATCAATCATCCTCATTGGGACCTGCTGAAAGAGACCACATTGAAATAATCGCTGCTGTTTGTCTTTTGCTTTCCGTTCTTTATAGTTTTATCGTCCTGTGATTAAGTGCCCAGTACGGGCGTGAAACATTGGGTCTTCCCCGTTTGCCCTGTATGTGGTTTGGTTCTGCCTAAAAACTAATAAAATGAGTTTTGAACTAGTCAGCATTGTCAGCATATGATCTGTATACCGACTAGGCTGATGTTGGCCCATTTTTTTTGGGGGGGGTAGCGTTATTTACTGTCAGCACCAGCACCTTCAGGAGCGGTCACTTTTTGTGCTTCAATTTACCTTCACAGGTAGTCCTGGACCCTTTTCAGGGCATCATCGACTTCCAGGCTATGCTGCAATCATTTTCAAAAAGGATACAGTGTGGATTTCCGCTTGCGATGCCAGCGACCCAGGTTCTGGAGCGAGCTTGGGCTGCCAGAGGGCCGGCCGTGAGGAACAGGTTGCAGCGTCCATCGACAGCTCACCTGTTCCCGGGGGAGGGTTGGAAAGCAGCTCGGTGTTTGCCTTCCCCTGGCGGAGGCTAAGGGTGTGGTATTACACTGAGTGCCTCGGTGTCTGATTGGCCCCCGGGCGTAGGTCTGGGGCTTAAGCGACTCTTGTAGGCAGATAGGAGGAGGGCGTTGCAGACATCGGCAGTCACGCCTTGATATCTGGGCAAGTGCAACGCCCACGAAAAAACTGGAAAAGAGCCTGCCATCTCCAGGGAGACAGAAACGTGCCCATGATGTGCCTCCACCCGCCCGACGGCTTCAAGACTGACGAAACGTCAGTCTTGGCGTGTATGGCCCCACCTCGTCCCTGCTCAGGGGGGTTGGGGTTAAGCTGCAGCTCCATGGGGTTTTGGAGACCGCTCCAGGTAAGGTGTGTGGCAGTGGGATGCCTGCCTTGGCTCTCCCAATGGGTCAGGAATGGCAGGCTGGGGGGAGAATAAATAGTGATTTCAAAAAAAAAAAAATTATACAGTGCTTTTTACCATCAGGGCTATCGTGGTAGTTTTGCCAACAAGGCAGCCTGAACCAGGGCCTTTGCTGACAGATTCAAGAAGCATGCCAATGATTTCTCCTCCTCAGCCACCACCTGTGTCACCATCTCCTTCTATAGCTGCCATTGTCATTCTTCATAATTATGACAAAGTAGAATATAATCCTGACCTCATGGACATTCAGGAGGATACAGAGAATGAATACAGGGGTAGGAGCAGTTTGAAGAAGGTAACCTGTCTTCTAGCTCCACTCTGTCATCCTGCAGCGAGGGCTGTATGGTTTATACACCCAGGTCTGCCCCTGAGGAGCCCGTTTGTGGGGCTGTGCTTCATCAAATGCAGTCTACCATGGGCATTGCTGCTGAGAACGATTCCACTGAAAGGAATCTTATAGAAGTTTTGGAGATTCCTTGCACACCTTTCAGTATTATTCCTCCGGTATATCCTTAATTAGAAGATGTTACCTGTGCTGCTTGGCATAGGCCCAATACCCTGCCTGCAGTTCCAAGAAAGGCCGATAAACAGTACCCTGCTCTATCTGTTAAATTTTATTATGCTGCACGGGTCCAGGTCAAAACCACTCAGGAATTACCGCGTGGTTGATAATTGGGCAGACAAATCGCCAACACTGATAACTACGCTGCAGAAATGCAGCGCATGGTAATGACAGTGCGACAGGGGAGGGGGGCACGATAGTCAGGGGTGCACATCAGGAGGCGAACACTATTTACAATTGCTAGGAAGCGGGCACTATTTACAGTTACTGTACCTAGGAGGGTGACAGTCGGGGTGCGATTTACAGTCCTTAACCCCGGGAGGGTGACAGTTGGGGGGCGCGATTTACTATTCTTAACCCCAAGAGGGTGACGGGGGGTGCGACAGTCAGGGGGCATGATTTATTATTCTTAACCCCACCCCAGAAGGGTAGTAGTTGGGGCATGATAACATCCCCATGCTTTTCTCTACATTCCACCATTTTCACCAACGCTCTTTTTACTGCTAGCATTTCTATGTGTGATTATTCTGTTACTGGGTCAGAACCAAGGATTTAGATCTGGGTCGAATACTAGGGCCAAAGCTGGTAAAAGCCAGGGTTCTTAGGGCATACAGGTGCCACCTATTGTTATATACAAAGACAATCTGAGACATCTGGTCAGGGGCCAAATGTGCAAGCCTACCAAAATCCAAGCAAATAAAGCATGACGTTTTATAGCATGTTTTGTCCAACAATAAGCAGTAAGCAGAATGCCCTTCTCATATTCCTAACAACAGTAAGTGAAGAATAATTACGTCGTGTGTTTAACTGTTACAAAATAATATTCTAGGCTACAGGAAACACTGGGCTGGTCCAAAATTACATGACTAAACACAGTATAACTTGGTATGTTTCCCTACCTAAGCCCACTTAAATATTATTTTTGCTGATGCCCCTATACCTAGCAACCTATTATTTCCTATCAAAATATAACTACAGTCACTAAGTCTAAGAAAATATAAGCAGTCCCAAGCAGTAGTAGTTCCTAATGGCCTGTTGTTCTACCTGCTTATGATTTCTACATATAAGTTGCCTAGGCCTGAAACAAGAGGCAATATTCTTTCCCGGAAGAACTTCTGCAGTGTCTTTCCCTCTGCAGTCTGTGACAAGTTTGCCAGTACTCGCTAAGACAACGAGTGAGGTCTACCTTAGTCTTCCTGGGAGTGTCCTGTGTCCGCCGTACTTACAGCATTGTTTCTAGGTGGATCTTTCCCAAAGACCAAAAAAAGGGGTCTGCTGACAAATGTTCTGGTGTTGGAGACTAGCTGTTTTTTTTTTTTCTACCACACTCGGAAAATACGCAAGAAATTTGTAGCGAATGATGTAAATAAAGGCATGTCAGACAGTTCTACTAGACAGCTGTTTGTGGCCACCAGACTGTGACTGTGTGTAGCTAAGGTTAGCAACATATGTTTTTTTGTATACACTCCAGTGAGTAGGCTGTTGGCTAGGTTGTTCTTTAGCTAACTGACTGTTTTTCTTACAGATGCAAAATATTATCTTATTTGCACCAGGGTCCTCAGCTCAGCCTCTGGGGCACAAGTCCTTTTTGGCTATTTTATTCCTTAGATGCTTTGTCTGCTATCCCAGGTCCATAGAGAGGGACCTCTCTCAATTCCGATGCGTTGTTAACCCGATTCCATGCTATACACAGGGCCCCGAGTTTTCCGCGATTCCGTGGATGCGGCAAACCGCGGAAATATCCGCGGAATTTGCCATCACCCGCAGAATTCGCGGCCGCCTGCGGAACAAATGTCCGCTTCATTTCAATTGCCGACGGGGGTGCCCAATCCCCGCCGGGTTTCACTGTCCCTCCAACAAGACATGCCACGCTTGGAGCCCACCCCAGCGTGGCAATCAATGATTTGGCCGACGGGGTGCCCAATCCCCATCGGCTGAACGCCTCCCACAGGTGTGCCACGCTGGGAGCCCACCCAGCGTGGCAAACGTGCTAATAGTTTTTGCCCGACGGGGTGCCCAATCCCCGCCGGCTGAACGCCCCAAGTCGTTGTGCCATGCGGGAGCCCACCCCAGCGTGGCAAAGCGTCCCGCGACGCTCTTTTTTTTTCCCTGTAAAACAAAAACTGTCCCACGAGCTGCCTCCCGAGCCCCTCCCACATCCCGCACTCCACCCACTGGCGCACTCCAGCCTCCCCACACCCCCACCCCATACTTACCTCCGGACTCTGGCGCGACGATCTTCGGTGGACCGGGAACACGTCTGCACTCTTCAAAGGCGACCGCGAACTGAGGAAATGCCGGTAAGCTGTATAATGGGCTAGATAGGAGGGGTTCAACTTTGTTGCATATCTCAGGCATTTTTGAGAATTTGTGCACCAAATTTTCAACATGGGGTTTTTGGGACCCCTTCTCATGAATGATGTCACTGTCATGGCGTTATTCGGGCTCGAAGGGTGATTTCGCGCAGTGACTGCGAAATCACCCTTCGGGACCAAATACCGCCATGACAGTGACATCATTCATGAGAAGGGGGCCCCAAACCCCCATGTTGAAAATTTGGTGCCAAAATTCCAAAAAATCACTGTTTAACGAGCGTGTGTTGCGCAGTTCCTACGCAGGCTCATAAGTTCGCGAAATTTCAATATTTTCACTCCAGAGTTTCAGCATTGCCATTTCACCACACTGTCTTATGAGTAGTACAGCTGTCATTTTTCACATCTCACCCAAAATGTGTTTCCACCCTTGTAGCGCAGAATGGCGCAGTCGGTGTGCGTAATCAATCTTCCGGACAGATTAATAAAATCACAGTGATACTGTTCATGAGCAGAGGTCTTAAACTGGCTATGTTGAAAATTTGGTGACAAACACCCATAAAATGACTGTGTTACGAGCGTGCATTGTGTCAGATATGGCAAAAAAAAAGGAAAAAAATTAAGGGTAAAAATGTGCCGCAGAATTGCCGCTGAAATTGGTGTTGAGTGCCGCAGAAGTTCTGCGGCAAATGAGAACCCTGCCGCAGAACTTTGCTCCGATGTGCTGCAGAAAAATCGGGGCCCTGGCTATACAGCCCGAAACTGTAGTCATTGTAGCTTCTCATGATTGTTCTCGGGCTCCTAGGTGCATGTGTGCATTACCTCCAGATAAAGAATCTAGGAGGCTGGATGCAGTGGGGCAGACACACCTGTGCCACAGCATCCTTTGGACTGCAGATTGCTAAGTACCAGGCCCATATGATAAAATATCAGAATAGCCTGTGGAAGGCTGCTCGTACTGCAGCACAGGCTTCACCAAGTGGTCCTTCCATGACTGATTTGCTTAAAACCATGTCAACTGGTTCTAAAATTGACAAACATCTGCTACATTCAGCATATGATGTGACAGATGCCTCAGCCTGGACTGCAGCCTCCGGTGTCTGCATTAAATGGTACGATTGGCTCAGAGTAGCTGGCTTTGCTACTGATGTGCAACAGGCTGCTTTGAATACTTCTTTCAGTGGCTCCAAACTTTGGCAGTGATGTTAAACTTTTAAGGTCTGTAAAGTCCCTTTACTCTAAACTCACCAGAGGGCATGGTAGGGGATCTTTTTATAAACCTGCTGCCAGAGGTAAACATACATACCATCAGCAAGTCCCGTGGTAGAGGTCCCTCCTGGGTCCCTTCCCCTCCCCCACCCTGGTGCCCATGCAAAAGCAGTCAAAGGAATTGGTTTGGTTTATTTATTTAAAATCTGGAGACTCAATGAGCATAACTTTTGGTACTGAATTATAAAATTGTTGTAGCTGATACAGATATAACAAAGATTTTTTTTCTAAGCATGTTTTCATAGTTGGAACAGTGAAATATGAATTAGTTGAATGAGGAAACAATGTACAAGAACACTGGTGAAAAAGCTCATGGGAAAAAGAAAAGGTATTTCTCTCAGCATAATTTTCCTAGCTAGTATTCCAGTATGCATCCTGAACCTCTGCTCTAGAGAGGGCCATTTAAGTGCAGTATACAAGATGCAGTGATGTATTCTAGGGGGGAGTTGAGATGTAAACCTACAGTAGCAATCTGATTATACAACACCCTTGCCCTGGATAAAACAGTCACCGGCAGAAAATTAAAATAATCCATTATTGATAATGAGTAGTAAGAAACTGTGTGCAAGTAATAACTTAATAGATGGTAGCAAAATTTAATTTAACCTGTAAAGTACACCCAGTCTTTGATGCAGAGTTTTTGTTATGTTTGGGATGTGTAGATTATGAGAGTATACTGTCCAAGGTCAAACCAATAAATCTGAATGCACAGACTTGTTCAATTTTGGAACCCTGATAATGTTTCCAGTTCAGAAATATGATTTGACGACAGTTTCTTTCTAGGATTGTGAAAAATCCTAGATTTAGTTTTTGTGGAATTTAACATCAGTGTATGTGACAGAAACCATTCCTGAACCAAACTGAATTCTTCCTGTAAAATTTTTTCAGTGCAACAAGATTAGGCCCACTAGTAAAATAACAGCATAATCAGCATAAAGTGAAATATCAGTTTTTTTTTTTTTTTACCAACTTCAAGAAGAGAGTTTAGAAATAAACTAAACAAGAGGTCCCAAAATAGATCCCTGAGGGACACCCATTGATACTGAAGCAGAGGAAGAAAAAAACATTAGAAATCTAAGTCCTTTGAAACCTGTTCTGAAGATAATTCTGACACCTCCAAAAAATCAGGCCAGCAAGAGCTTTAATAGTTAATGGTTAACTAAATCAAAGGCCTTGCAATCTAAATAAGTTGTTTCAGCCACGGTCCCACCTGACCTTCTTCTGTTTCCACAACAACTGCCTCCAGGGGTGAGAGTAGGGGGCAGGATCTTCTTGCATCTAAAGCAGTGGAGAGAGAGAGATTACTACAGACAAGTGGATAATGGAAATAATAGAAAAAGGACATGCTCTGGAATTGATTGAAACCCCTTCAGATTACTCTCCACCCCATTCCTCTTATCTTACAATGCACTTCTTCTTCTAAAACAGGATGTCCAGACCCTGTTTCAAAAACATGCTATTGAACCGATCCCCTAACAAGTAAGTAAAATGTTAGTTTTGAGCGCTTTTCGGAAACCAAAGCGCTATACAAATAAAGCAACATTTAAAACAACAAACATTAAGACACTAATAAAATCATTCTCCATAAGCTTTTAAGAACAAAAATGTTTTGAGCTCTGTGTTAAAGCTCTCGACAGTCAGGCAGCCTCGTATCCAACAAGGTAGAGAATTCCACAGGGCAGGGGCAGCATAAGAGAATGCACGTGCCCCGGATGTCTTCAAATGAACCCTGGGAATCTCTAGCAGTCCCTCGTCAGCGGATCGGAGCAAACGAGAGGGGCAGTAGGGAATAAGGAGATCTTGCAGATACTGTGGCCCCTGTTCGTGTAGGGCTTTATAGGTCAGTAATCCGACCTTGAAAGTGATCCGCCACTGAACTGGCAGCCAGTGCAGCCCGCACAGCACATGCGTAATATAACTGTTTCTAGATGTCCCAGTCAAAAGCCTGGCCACTGCATTCTGCACTAGCTGCAGGCAATGGATATCAACCCCCGGTAGCCCTAGGTAGAGGGCATTGCAGTAATCAAGGCGGGTGGTCACGAAGGCGTGGACCAAGGTAGGAAGGTCAGCTAGAGGAACCAGGTGTTTCACCCAGGCGATATTCCTAAGATGACAAAAAGAGGACTTGACAACGGCCGACAACTGAGATTTCAGGGTCAGACCGTCATCAATAATAACACCCTGATTATGTACCTGGTCTGAGATCGAGATCTGGACACCATCAAGCCCAAGGCCCGATGAAATCCCAGCCCTATGGCCTGCCTCAAGGCAACCCGGATCCACAACCAACACCTCGGTCTTATCCGGGTTTAACCTCGGCCAGCTGGCACTCATCCAGTCTTTGATTTCGGATAGACAGCTGTTAAGCAAGGAGATTGCATCATCCTGTCTGGGAGTAAAGGACAAATACAGCTGGGTATCATCTGCATAGCAGTGAAAACCCAGACTGTATGGCCTGATGTTATCTCCTAATGGCAGCATGTAAACTGCGAACAACATGGGCACCAAAATGGAGCCCTGCTGCACCCCACAGGACAGAGAGATGGCATCAGAAGAATAAATTTCAGTGACAACCTCTGTATCCGGATTGTGAGGAAAGATCGAAACCAATGTAGAACTGTACCAGACAGTCCACAAAAAAGCCGCAGGCGTGCCAACAGCACACCAGGGTTCATAGTATCAAATGCTGCAGAGAGATCAAGAAGGACTAGAATAGTATGAGCCTTTCAATCTCTCGCAATTAGGAGGTCATTTAAAACCCAGATGAGAGCAGTCTCAGTGCTATGTCTTTTCCTAAACCCCAACTGGAGAGTATCATAGATATTGTGATTTGTAAGATGGTCGCCTAGCTGTAGTGCAACCACCTTTTCAATAACCTTACCCACAAAGGGCAGGTTACAGATAGGTCTGAAGTTATCTAAACAGTCTGGGTTCAATGAAGGTTTTTTAAGGAGTGGTCAGATGACCACCTCCTTTAGGGGATCAGGAAAAAACTCCTGCTCCAAAGACTTCCAGACAATTTCAGCAAGTATCGGGCAGATAACATCTACGCAACCTAATAATAGTAGCGTAGGGCCTGGATCCAAACTACAGCTGGTTGGTCGTACAGTCTGAACAATCCTCACAACATCCATGAGTTCCGGCCTACTAAAGTCAAACCAGGGTGTTCGTTTCCTCCTGCTGATCACCGCAATCCCTTAAAGAGGGAGCTGGACCGATGCCCGACCTAATGCTGGCAATCTTATCTGTGAAGAACCGAGCAAGCTCATCACACTTTATTTGTGAAAAATCTCTTCCAGACTGCAGACAGAGTGGATTGCACAATCTGTCAACAGTCTGAGAGTTGAGCTGGTTGGTTCTGTGCAGCAGCAGTCTCCCTGGACAAGAATTCTGCCTTCTTACGGGTGATTGCTGATTGATGGATACCATAATGGTCCATCAATCTAAGCCTGTCAGCATCCAGCCCAGATTTCCACCAAGCCCTCTCTAGCCTTCGCCCCATTCTCCTCAGCTCCTTCAAGGACCCATCAAACCATGGGGTCCTCAGGCACTGAGTGAGTGGGTGAACATGGACAGGAGCAATTAAATCCGGGGTCTCACCCACCGCCTTATTATAGGCAAGAACTAGATCCCCTGGCCCCATGCACTCACTTGATAAGACAGGAACAAAGCATTCTATTCCGGATACTTCCTAGTTCCATAGTGGACAGGGGATCTATGTCCTGTGTTGGACCTCAGCGACCTCAATCCATACATCGAATACAAAAAATTTCAAATGTTGTTTCTACAAGCCCTAATTCCACTCTTGCAAGAAGGAACTGACTCTGTTCCCTGGACATGATAGATGCATACCTTCATATCAAGATTAGACAGTGTCACAGACAATACCTCTGATTGTCACCCTTTGGCTTACCCTAGGTGCTGTGGATATGTACCAAATGCTTACCAGTGATTGCGGTACCCCTTCACAGGGAAGGGCTTTGTGTCTTCCCTTTTCTGGATGATTGGCTTCTGGAGGCCAGTTCCAGGGAAACTCTTCTTCACACCCTTTGTTGAACAGTGCAACTGCTGGAGGCACTAGGGATAACAGAATTTGCCAAGTCAGTGCTAACACCATGCCAGTGCCTTCAGTACATTATAGCAGTACTGGACATAGACAAGAGTTGTGCCTTCCTGCCACTGGACAGGACAGACATCCTTATTGGTCAGGCACACGATACCAAGAAGCCACTACGTGTCTGCCAGGACAGTGTTATGTCTTGTGGGCCTGATGGCTTCTGCCATAGTAAGACTGCAGCTTGCTCAGCTCCATATGTGAATTCCACAGTGGACCCTAAGCATACAATGGGATCAGTTGTTGGATGAGTTGGAACAAGTGATTCTCATTATGTCCCCACTTCGTCGAGCACTACTGTGGTGGATGGACCGCAGCAATGTACTCGAGGGCATGCCATTTCTTGTACCAGCTCCTGTACAGATACTCACCATGGATGCCTTGGACTCCAGTTGGGGTACTCATCTTGGCTTCTTCTAGACACAAGGTTCCTGGAACAGAGTAAAGGCCAAACTGTGCATACATTTCTAGGAAATGAGAGCTGTCCTATACAGCCTCCAGGCATTTCAGAATCATCTCTGCTCTGGTCCTTTGTTAAGCTAGATGGACAGTGTCAGTGTCATGTACTATGTAAGCAAACAAGGGTGCACTCATTCCAATCCCGTGTTCAGTGAAGTAATGAGAGTGTGGTACTGGGAGATGTCTCATGGCCTTCTGCTGTTGGCCATGTTTCTCCCAGGTCTCCAAAATGGTCTTGGCAGACAGACTAAACAAGTCTCATCCTAGGATTCATGAATGGGAACTGCTGACCTTCACGGTAAATGACCTCTTCGCAAGATAGGGTCTTCCAGAGTTGGACTTTTTTACATCCCCACACAACACAGAACTGCTGTCATTTTTTGTTCTTTTCTTTAGGGCCTGCAGTTATTTGGTCAGATGTGTTCTCCCTCTCTTGGAAAGGGAAATTCCAGTATGCATTTCTCCCATTCCTCTAATACAGAGGGTTTTGCTCAAGCTAAGAGTGGAGAGTGACACTCTCATTCTTGTTTTTATAACTCCACTGTTGCCTCGCCAGACATGGTTTCCACTCCTATACCATCTGGCAATGGTGCATCCTCTTCTTCTGCTCCTGTGTCAGCGTCTGTTGTCGCAGGACCGGGTGGTCTCTGTTCCACCAAGACCTAAAGTCCCCGCATCTACATGCATGGTTCCTGAAAACTGGTAGTATGTCATATGGGCAAATGTGCAGTGGGCAACAGCAAAAAAGGACGACCGTAAGTTGGGCGATGGATCATTAGGGCGACCAGCAAAAAGGGCAACACCAAAAGAGACCCACATAAACAGAAGCCCCCTCCCCCGAAACCTCCTAGCTATATTTAAGCATCCTCAGAGCCACAGTCACCACCACACAAGTGGTGCTCATATGACCCAGGGCTTTTTTGTCACAGGTCACCCAAATTGGCATCACCCTTTTGACTTTGCCCTTTTTCATGTTGCCCTTATCACCAGACACCCTGAAAACCTAGCGATTGCCCATTTTTGGGTGTCACCTAAGGTGTCTCATGTCTTGCTTACAGCTAGAAGGCCTTCTACTTAGACATACTTATTCCTTGAAATGGAAGCGTTTCATTTTCTGGTCTGCTTCCCGAAATATGGACCCATTTACATGTCCCATCAACTCTGTTCTGGAATATTTGCTTTCATTATCTGATTCAGGTCTGCAGTATTGCTCTATTAAGGTGCATCTGTATGCCATATCAGCATTTTATGCCTGTATTGATGGCAGTACAGTTTATTTATCTATTTAAACTTGTGTTCACCAGGTAAATACAGTGAGCCAAGGCCGGTTTTCATATACGACCTGGGGCCGTATAAATCGGCCAGGATGTTGTTAATACAAAAATATGTGCATCATTTTATTTTATTTATTACAGTCCTGGATTACAACCTTTGAGCTAAAAGCTCATTTACAGAGATTCCACGTCAAGAACATAACAGTTAAAACAACACATTTTTCAGATAATAAAACACATTTTACATATAATAAAGGTGGTGGTAACAGGAGTACAAACATATTTACTCATGCAAAACATAGGTAATTCTCAGTAGAAAACACATGTACAGCTCAATTTTGTGTACAGGAGAAGGACTTCTTATTACAAGATATATACAGTTACATGAACTCTGGGAAGTTAACTTTATTGAAAGCAGATACCAGCATAGCCAGTAACCTTTGTCCAGGTGGGGTGTGTGTGTGTGTGTGTGGGGGGGGTAAGTTGAGGAAGGAAGTTGTTGAGGTAGGAGCAGAGCGGTAATGAAGGTAGAGTAGGGTGTGTGCAGGATTGTAAAAGATGGAGAAAGGCGGTAGAGGGGTTAAAGGGTAGCAAGTAGAAACATAGAAACATAGACTTTGACGGCAGATAAGGACCGCTAGGCCCATCTAGTCTGCCCATTTCCCTACCTACAGGATAGGCCACAGATCCTAGTTAACCAACAGCCTATTTCTTCCTACCCCCCACAAGAATTGCTTTATGTCTGTCTCATGCATTCTTGAATTCTCCCACAGTTTTAGACCCATAACCTCCTCAGGAAGGCTGTTCCATGCATCCACTACCTCTCTGTGAAATAATACTTCCTCATATTGCCCCTGAACCCCTCCTTCTATCTTTAAATTGTGTCCCTTGTTCTTGCAAGTCTCTTTTCTGAAAATGCTACCCTCTTGGACTTTGTTGATTCCACTGAGGTACTTAAAAGTTTCTATCATGTCCCCTCTCCCTTCTTTCCTCAAGGGTATACATATTAAGCTCCTTTAATCTCTCCTCATACGGCTTCTCTTGCAGACCCTGCACCATTTTAGTTGCCCTCCTCTGGACTGCCTCTATCCTGTCTAAGTCCTTGCGGAGATGGGGTCTCCAGAACTGGACACAGTACTCCAGATGGGGTCTCACCAACTGTCTGTACAGAGGGATAACAACTTCCTGTTTTCTGCTGCTGATGCCTCTCCCTATACATCCCAGTATACCCCCAGCCCTCCCTACTGCCTTCTCACATTGCTTGCTAACCTTAAGGTCATCTGATATGATTACCCCCAGGTCCCTTTCCTTTTGTTTTTGTTACTACCTCCCACCCATTGTGTATTCTTCCCTGGGTTCTTGTTTCCCAGGTGCATTATTTTGCACTTCTTGCATTGAATCCTAGCTGCCATACTTCTGACCATTCCTCCAACCTTGCCAAGTCCCTTTTCATCCTTTCCACGCTCCTTGTGTATCAACCCTGTTGCAGATTTTGTGTCATCTGCAAAAGGCATACTTTTCCTTCCAGTCCCACTGCAATGTCACTGATGAAGACATTAAAAAGTACTGACCCAATACTGAACCCTCGTGGTACCCCACTAGTAACCCCCTTTCTTCAGAATGGACTCCATTTACAATTACCTTCTGTGTCCTGTTGTCCAGCCAATGTTTTACCAGGCTACCACCCTGGGTCCCACTCCCAGGCTGGTTAATTTGACTACTAATCTTTGTGTGGGACTGTGTCAAGTGCCTTGCTAAAGTCTAGGTAGGCCATGTCCACAGCCCTCCCTGGTCTACTACTTTGGTCACCCAGTCAAAGAAATCTGTTAGATTCGTCTGACATGACCTCCCGCTGTGAACCCATGCTGCCTTGGGTCCTGTGCTCCACTGGCCTCTAGGTACTCAACTATTCTTTCCTTCAGAAGTGACTCCATCACTTTCCCTACCACAGAGGTCAGACTGACAGGTCTGTAGTTTTCTGCCTCTGTCTTGGACCCACTTTTGTGAAGGGGAATCACATCTGCCTTCCTCCAGTCCTCGGGTACCACACCATCCTCCCATGATTTATTAAAAAGAGTAGCCAGTGGTTTCACTAGTTCTTCCCTTAATTCTTTTAGAATTCTGGGGTGAATTCCATCAGGACCCATTGCTTTGTCCACCTTCAGTTTTAGGAGTTCTTGCAGAACCCTTTCTTCTGTGAAAGGACTGGGATCGACCCCCCTATCAAGAGTGCTTCTGTTAATTAAGTAGGGGAGAATAAAGTGCCATGATAGTCAGTACTAAGTCTAGGTCACTATTACTGATTAGTGGAAGCAAGTGCACTTCTTTAGGCTTGTGAGATGTGAGCAGAGTTTTGATTTAAAAGGTCCAAGTTTGGTCTCAGTGAGTAGGTCACTTGGCAGGGAGTTGAGCCAGTTAGGGGCACAGAATCCGAATAATATATGCAGGTTACACTTAACACAATACAATACAATATACAACAAACATAGACATAGGATACTTACAGTATGCACAAATAAACATACATCTATAACAGTACTATAAAGAACAGTTATATTGCAATTGATTTAAAAAATACTTCTTTAACTGTTGTTTAAACATACTGTATCGTGACTTTGTACACCATGTAGTTTCTCAGGTAAATTGTTCCAGTGTTTGGCTGTGAAGACAGAAAATGCCCATTCACCCATCAATGTAGAAATATTTGAAATATCAAGGACACACTTGCTATTTGACCTTAAATTTCTACTTCCTATTTTCAATTTTAGCAAAGAATAAAGTGGGGAATCATTCTTCAGCCAGAGAATATTGTCAGTGATACAATTCAGGTTGTGCAAGCTTTTAAATTTCGGAGGTAACCAGCCAGTTTGGGTGCAGAGAACACAATGGTGTGTGTTGAAGGCAATTTTGAAGCAAATCTACAGATTCTGTGAAAAGTAGTGTTTAACAATGATAAATCAGCAGAGGCGATGTTGGAAAAAAGGAAACAATTATAATTCAAAGCTGGTAATAAAATGCTATTAGCAATAGAAAATCTAGCCTTAGAGGTCAAACAGTTTAACAATGCACCTAATTTTTGATTGGTGAGTTTGCAAATTGACTTTGTAAGGAGAAGGTTAAACTTGGCTCTAGTATAAGTCCAAGGTATTTAAATTATATAACCTGTTCAAGCATATTTCCAGTTGAATTTAGTATGGATAGTGGAATACTTTTGGACAATTTGGGGCTGGAACCAAAACGCATACATTTCATTTTTTTGTTATTCAGTCACAGATGGTGATTTGTAAGGCAAAGATTCAGTTTTGAAAAATCTGTATTTAATGACTGGTCTATATAATTTGCAGAAGAAGACAGTGAGTATAATATAATGTCATCAGCATACAATAATGAATTTGTACATGTTATATGGATGGAACAGTATCAACAAACAATGGAAACAACAGGGGCCCCAGGATTGAACCCTGGGGCACTCCTTGCTTTAGTATTTTTGTGCTGGACAATTAGAAGGGTCCTGTACTTTTCTGAGAGGTATCCTTAATATGAAACCTGCTATCCATAATCTAGTCCCCCCATGGCTCTTGAATTTCATACTTGGAAAAATTGACCTTGGCTTGCTTGAGCCTGCCAAGACTTGTGGCCTACATTTCATTTTATCGAAAACATTTCTTAGTCGCTATGATCTCTGCTTATAGAATGTCCAAGCTTCGGGTTCCAATGTATGGACCACTTTATTTGATTTGTCACAAAGACCGTCTGTCTCTCTTTACATACCAATCCTAAGTTTTTACCAAAGACGGTGTCAAAATTTACACTGAGCCAAACGATACACCTTCCTGTTTGTTACCATAAGCATGCCAATAAGGGTGAGTCTTTGCTGCGCACTCTAGATACACACGGAGATGCTGAGAACACTGAAATACTGAGTTACTCGCACTAAGAGCTGCAGAAATATGACTTCGCTTTTTTGTTTCTTTTGCCCCTTGGAAAGAGGATGCACCTGTAGCCAAACAGTGCTTGTCCAAATGGCTGGCTAACTATATAAATTTTTGTTATGGGACGTATGATAGGGAACTTCCTGACACTGTTCGTGGTCACTCCACAAGGGGTATGGCCACTTCTGTCACTTGCTTGCACAGTGTCCCTGCTGCAGACATATGCGCTGCTGCCATATGTGCACTGTTCATACTTTCACTAAGTACTACAATTTAGACATCATCTCCTACAGACATGCTGGCTTTGGTCTTGCTTAGGGTTGTCAGAACTACTTCGGTAAAGATTCGAACCCTCCTCGAACCCTGGTGTTTGAGTTCTAATTTAGAACTCGAACACTAGAGGGTTCGCAAAAGGGTTCAAATCACAGTGCTCCTTTTTTGTTGCCCAAGTTGTTTGAAAAATAATTATTACTTTACTTTACTGTCGGAGTGTCGCTCCTCCTCCCTCCCGGTTGGCGCTGATTTTTCCAAGTCATTTCAGCTCAGCTCCTCTCTACTGTGCAGCTCAACAGTTGAGGGGGCCAGCAAGGTCACACTCTGGAGTCCCTATCACATGACCAGCTGCTGTACAGTCAGGTGGTAGAAAGATGATCAGAGGGGTAAGCCTCGCGGGATCCATAATGCGGGATAAGTGAAGTACGACTGCGCGGCTCCAGTCCTGTGTCTGATTCTGACTGAGGAAGGCATGCTGCGGAGTGCTGTGCTCCAGGTCCAATCCCAGACCCACTCAACTGCATTTTATCAGGCAGCATTCAGTTTTGAAACATTTTAAAAAGGTATATTGCCTTGCTGAAAACAAAAAAAGGTTGCATGGGGGGAGGTGAGTGGGGCTGGGGTTACAGCGGGAAAGAATGGTCAGATTCAGGAGCACTCAAGAGGGAGATCACCCTGGCTGGGGGATGGATAAAGAGATTAATGGAACCGGAGAAAGTTGGAAACAAATGGGAAAAAATGGCTCCCAGGTCGCACCATGAGACAAGCAACATGTTGTGTTGTTCAGTGTGCTTTACCAGTAAAACATTTCAGTAAATAAATTCAACAAAGTGAAAAATCGTACCATGATGACTGTGCTGAAGGAGTCCTTTCATCCCAAACCTCCTGATACATACAACAAGGCAGTTCGTTTTTGACACAGTATTCACTGTGTTGTTTTCTGGTGTGGTGTACTGTGGCCACTGCCAGCCCATCAACTGCTGTGTGTGTGCCCTTTGACTGCACTGTACCCCAGTGTATGTTGTGTGTGACTGTGTCTAGCCCAGAAGCCAGTTCTGTGATATACTACATACACCACAGCATAAAACCCCAACACTACCACCACTAGCCTCATAATTCAATAAGTAAGATACAAGAACATGCATCAAAATCACAATTATTAAAGCCAATAGTGTGTAAAAATGCTCCTTACCATGAGACAAGGGGGAACAACTCACCACCTCCTACTGGTTTCACCTGCAAAGGTTTCCCTCAGGGAATATTTTTACACATGATTGTCTTTAGTAAATGTGATTTTGAGGCACATTCTTGTGTCTTACTTATTGAATTGTGTGGCTAGTGGTGGTAGTGCCAGGATTTGTGTGCTTTGATTTTAATATTTTTATCCTGAGCACACCATAGCACTGGGGCAGGATTCATTCTGCCATCTTTAAATACATGTCAGAATATTTCCCAGTTGGGATAAGAGACAGAAAAATCCATTTTCACTGTGTTGTGCGACTGTCTCCTGTGGCCAGTCCATCACCCTGCTGTGTGCCCTTTGATCAGCCCAGTAGACAAGTTGTAGTAGTATCCTTAAACATATACCAAAAATATATTTCCCTGTTGGGAGGAGAGACAGAAAAATCCCTTTCAGTGTGTGTGTGTGTGTGTGTGACTCTGTCTTGTCTACTGCCGGCCTATCACCCTGCTGCTGTGTGCCCTTTGACTGCACTTTACCCTACCCAGTGTGTGTGACCGTATGCAGCCCAATAGCCAGTTGTGTGGTGGTATCCTTAAACACATGCCAAAAATATATTTCCCTGTTGGAAGGAGATTCAGAAAAATCCCTTTCACTGTGTTGTGTGACTCCGTCTCCTTTGGTGTACTGTGTGGCCAGCCCATCACCCTGCTGTGCTGTTTGACCACTATCCTACCCAATGTGTGTGACTGTGTGTAGCCCAGCAGCTGCTTGTGTGGTATCTTTAAATACATGACAGAAATATATCTCCCCGTTTTTAGGAGAGACAGGAAAATCCCTTCAGTATGTTGTGTGACTTTATCTCATTTGTTGTGTACTGGCCAGCTCATCGTCCTGCTGTGTGCCCTTGGACTACTGCACTGTACCCAATATGTCAAATTCACACAGGGTCATTTCTCTCTCCCCTTATACTGAACAGGTTTTATTTCTTTTTGTCCTCAATTTCATATGTATTTCACTATTGTCTTGTAATTGGGAGCATGTGCTCAGTTTCATGTGTATTTCACTATTACCTTCATTATTGGCAGCAAAATGAAAAAAATAGGGTTCGAGTTCTAAAAAAGATTAGAACCCTACAACATTTTCAAAAGTTCTAGACTAGAACTAGAACCCAGAACTTCTAAGGGTTCTGACAACCCTAGTCTTGCTGTACTGCAAGGCCTTCTGTGCTGATCGTATATGAGGTTATGCCTTCCTCCATTGGTGCTCTGTACTGCTTGGGAATCGTTTCAGATGCGTGGCCGAATGGAGGAGATATCCTTGATGAAGACAGAACAGTTATGTAAGAACTTACCGTAACAGTAGATCTTCAAGAGAATCTCCTCCATTGAGTCATAGTGTGCCCTTCCCCCTTCTTCCTCCTCCTCCTCCTCCTCCTTCATCTGAAGGATAATCCAGATGCTGCACCTAAGACCTTATTCCATGCATTCTGTTTCCAGTCCCTTGCCTCTCCTTGTTTTCCTGGTACTGCTCTGGTCTCTTGGTTCCTCAAGGTAAGATGCCCTCCAGGGCTCATCTCTGGTGGAGAACTGAGGAGTTGTGGGGCCACCTATGTTATATAGGTGGCAATGCTGCACATCATTGTGGGTGGCCCCCAGCTAGCAACATTTTCAGAGTGGTCCTGATGTTAATGGCTTACAGTTCCAAAGGTGTGGCCCAATGGAGGAGATTCTCATGAAGATATACTGTTATGGTAAATTCTTATGTAACTGTTATTTTCCTGTATTAATGCAATATAATTTCTGGTTAGCTATTTTAATATACACATAGTTGCATTGTAATTTTGCGTTACAACCGATCACGTGTAGTCATCTTCTGTCAGTCAAGCTTATGTAGTAAAGCTGTGCAGAATAGTCACACAACTCTTTCAAAACAATACATCGGTTTCCATAATTCAGGGACTGCAAGGATCATGAGAGCTGGGATTAATTCAAGGACTGCAGGGATTGTGAGAGCTGGGATTAATTCAAGGACTGCAGGGATTGTGAGAGCTGGGATTAATTCAAGGACTGCAGGGATTGTGAGAGCTGGGATTAATTCAAGGACTGCAGGGATTGTGAGAGCTGGGATTAATTCAAGGACTGCAGGGATTGTGAGAACTGGCAGTCTGTGCTGTGCTCCCCTTCCCCTCTGCACCAGTAGCAGTGACAATCACTGAGAGCATTGGGTCCGGACTGGGAGGTCCTCCGTGGACCAGGTGTACTACAGCCACCGGTCAGATGGCAGAGATGGAAGATTGAAATGGGACAAGGGGATAAGCATGTGATTCATTTCAAACAGTGTTTGCTGCCTTTTGTTTGAATCAGTATCTCACTCCATTTCCTCAATTCAAGAACTGCATGGGTTGTGAGGGGTGGTACCGTAAGTAAAACACTTCCTTAGCTAACTTAGTCAACACTTTTAAAGTTTCTCTGTGTGCAGTTTAAACCACACTTCTTAAAAATGGTATCCAGCAGTTATAAAAAATGAAACATGGGTTTTTGTTTGTAACTCTGAATCTTATACACACACTTGAGCTTCCCTGTTAGGGTTTATGTAGCATCACACAACTTAGATATGATTAATATTCTGGTTACGCACAGTAAACCATGAATTATTCTCTGTGTATTATAATGCCGTTTATGTGTGTTGACTGCATGACTTTGATTTGTCTTAATAAAATATAGGTTTCAAAAAAGTGTATCAGATGCACTTGTTCTGCTTTGCCTCACAAGTAGGACTTCGATCTAAAATGGAAATCTATTATATCTTTTCGTTTGTTATAAGGATTTTCAATGTGGGTGGACGGTGGGTAGACTGCCAGCTTGGGTTTGAAAATCTAGATTGGTGTCAAAAACACATTCCAAGGTATTTATAACTCTTGTCTTGTATTTAATGTGAAGATTACAATATTAAAATCTGAGATTAAGCTAAAATGTTATTTAAAATATTCTACTTGTCTCTGCAACTGTAAAGTAGATGGATTTTTCACAGTCTGCCAATAAAACATGCGGGTGCGCAAATCAGCATGGGGGACACTCAAACACCCCATTACCCAAAGAAACTCCAGCTGCAGTCCATTTAACAATCTTCTGTTTCAGGATCAAATCTGTAAATCTCTCTCAAATTTTTTTTGCTTCCTGCTTGCAGTGAGCTTCTGTAAAAGTTTGTAATTGTTCACTTTATTAAGCAGGTTTGGGGAGCAAATAAAACCTGATATATTACTGCATCTAGCCCTTATGAGATGAAAACTCAACTGAATAGTGTCTGAATGTTGAACTTTTTAACATCAGTAGCATATTGTGATGTCCATTTAGAACACTTGGAGTAAGCATGCTGAAGAGGTAGTTTGTGAGGAATGTAGTATATGGGATCCATAATGTGATGCTAAGAGATGGAAATATCCAAATTGTTCGGTTTTTGTGAATTTCTCCAAACCATATACATACTCTGAAGCCTCATTCCCAGAGTAAGGCATCATGGGTAAGCAAATCTGTGTGTAGGTCACGCTAACCTGTACATCTGATCCAGTATAAGCTGAGAATGACAAAGCACCGACTCCTCATTGTACTGTATATGGCATACTGTGATACGCGGAGACACTTAGGCATTCCAATTGAGTTTATAAAAAGTGTATGAGGCTATTTCCGCCTATTTCCATGTCTGCTGTGTAGTTTGTGACCAGGAAAGGCACACTGGGCTAGGACATCGTTTTTCTAAGTTTGTCGTTTGGGATGGGATATATGGATCTGTTTTATTAGTGGGGGGATGTTGGCCAGGACACCAGGGGAAAATTCTGTACTCTTATAATAACTGCCGTGGGACGTTTAACTTTGCTCCCCCCCCAAACAGGTGAGCCCAGTACTCGCCCCCATCCTGGAAAAACTCCAGAGCCCCTAAACACTCTGCCATACTGGCAGGGCCAGCTCCTGTAACCCTACATCCTCCCTGGGGGGTGGAATCCTGGCCTTCTCAGGTTACCCCTCCACTTCAATATAGCGTCACTCTGCAAAGGACGCTCAAAACAAGTCTTAAGTGTGTGCAAACATCTGAATACAGACGCTTGATAACCACCGCTTCAAGTAGTAAAGGAAGAGAGCATAAAAAAGTGCTTCACGTTATTCTTTGTACACACTGTTTTCAACACGTTAAAAAGCAAAGGCCGGTGGTAGAGAATACGCTGTCATTTAATACTGAGTACACTTAATGGTATATCACCTCAATTACATATACCTCTGACACATGGTTGAGCTTCCTTATGTGAAACCTTGCTTTTGGACTAGAAGCCCTTGTCCATGGCCTAGTCTTGAACCTGAGCACAATCTTTGCTTTTTTTAAATATCTGTATATAATTGGGGTAATATAATTTTAAGTGTACTCAGTATAAAATGACATTGTATTCTCTACCATGCTAGCCTTGGACAAAATGCATCATTGAGTGAAATGCATCTGGTGATGAGGTGCCTGGGTGTGAGTGGAGGGGGATTTGGAAGATGTCAGGAGTGCTGTGGATTTCAACTGTTGAACACATTGAGTGCACAAAGAATAAAGTGAAGCACTTTATGATGGACATCCTCAGGTATACTGTCTTCCTTTACTACATGAAGCAGTGGTTGTCAAGGGTCTGTAATCAGAAGTTTCTACACACTTAAGATTTGTTTTTGGCATCCTCTGCGGACTGCTTATTTAGTGCAGCATTGCTTACCCCAGGTGCAGCACACCTTTGCTCCATCCAATAACAATCTAGTGTGCCTCACACTAGTTGTGGTGGAGGAATGTATTGTTTCAGTCAATTGCTATCCCCCCGCGCTGTAACTTATTGGTTGGAGGGACTAATAACTTCCCTCTCTGGAACTGTATTTCTGTAATAATGACTAGGGAAGACACAAAATGTTCTTTGTTATGTACAATGATGGATATTGAAGACATGGAAACTTATTCAATAAAAATTGTATTTACAAAAAAAATATTTGGATGGGGCTGGCCTGGTGGTGCTGAGGGTTGAGGCACTGGATGCCACACTGTGCACCACACCAGCGACGCGGGCTCACTCAGGTTGTCGGGGGTCAGCTGGGGAGGAGAGGATTGAACATCCAGAGGACAGCTCTCCTCTCCTGGGGAGGGGTGGTTCATGACTCCTCAGCAGCAATGACTCCCAGTGGAGACTGGGAGTGCATCAGCCGAGGGTTGCACACGCAAGGGGTGGATTCATCGGCAGATGTCCCCTAGAGGGCTGCTGGAGCATGATCAGGTTGCACTGGACATCATTTCAAATCTGCAATACTGGGCTACCATCACACTCATGAAAAAAGGAAACTCCCCATTGGCTGAGTAGACGATGACACTGACCCCACGCCGGCTGTCGAATACTGCCCACCTAGTTCCCTGATGTCCTCTGACCCTCAGACTTCCTGTGGCCTGCTGGATTGAAGGAGCACCAGAGTAGTGGTGGTGGCCCTGCGGGGGGGGGGGGCACAAGACAGGGGCTGAAGGGCTGCGGGTGGGTCCAGGGGAGTTGGAGCACCGGGGTGAGGACTAAGGATGGGGGGATTTCAGGTTGGGCGGGACAAGCCGGTCTTCTGAGGGAGTCTTGGATGATGGTGACCAGAGGGAAAAAGAAGATAAAAAAATATATGTTTGGATGGTTATGTTTAGTTTTAATTGCAATGGAATATGCAGGGAAAGGGCATACTGGGAAATAACTGATAACTACTTCTATGGGAAATGTACACATGTACCATATATATATATATATATATACACACACACACACACACACACACACACACACATATCTATACACATGTACACACACACATAGAATAAATTATGGCAAAGTGTAGTATACAAGGAAATAATAACCATTGAGGGGTCGAACAAGCTGCGAGTGGCCTTTATGAGCTTGTTCAACCCTGAGATGGTAATATTTCATGAATGTGCCGCTGACTGAAATCTTTTATTTTTTATAATGCATTAAGTTGAGTGCTTTTTACTGTTTATTATGTTTTACCATAGTGTTGGGGGTGGGTGTAGGGTGGCTGTTACATGTGTTATTAAGGGGTTTGTTATATGTTTTATTAAGGGCCTTACTACTTGTGTTAATGGACTTTTGTGTGCCATTGAGGTGGTTTGTAGTGTGCTGGGTATTTAAGGTGTTAATAACGTATAGAATAATGGCTGGGTAGGTGGTCATAATGAGACTTTACACACTCTGAAGTGTGGGATGCCACATAAACCCCAAGAGCAAAGCTCGAGGGGGTTTTAAGGGCATCCCACACCAAGGGTGTGTATTGTATTTGAGTTTTTCACATCTACCCAACCTTTATTTTATATAATTACTGGGGATCATTTTTTCACCACAGCAATTATATAACATAGACAGTCCTATAGAGCTGCAGTGCATAGCGGCTCATGAAAGAAACGTATGTTTACTTTTTTTTTTTTTTTTTTTTAAACAGTCAGTCTGAAAGTTTTATTTCTCATGTTAATATTTCTTTTTAAAAAAAGGACTACCACCAACTCCAAGTGGCGGTGAACTGCCCAGTGCTGAGGAGTGGGGTCGGTACAGAGAAAGGGAAGAGTGCAACTGGTGCATCCGCAGAGCGAGGGAAACCTGGAGCATGTTTGCAGTTATAACGGGTGAATTAAAACTGTGTTTTCTGATGGGAGAAAACTCTCCCCAGTTATTATATAGAGAATAATGCATGTGGTAGTGTGCATTATGAGAATTTAATGCCCACCCTCATGTGGGATGCTGCATAAACCCAGAGAGCAAAGCTCGAGGGGTTTATAAAAGCATCCCACACAGAGGGTGGGCATTAAATTCAAGTATGTACACTACTGCATGCTTTATTTTTAATAATTGCTGGTCAGCAAATTTTTCCAGCCTGACTGCTTTAACCATGTGTGAGAGACACACAGGCACACCTTAACAATATGGTACAAGCTTAAGTAAAAAAAAAAATTCTTGCAGTGTTATGCCTTTGCGTGCTCAGTGTGCTCTCCAGTGATCTCCAACATTACCTATCCCATGCAAAGAATCAGACCACATTTCTTACCCTGCAACATCTGCACAACATCTTGATGCAAAGGTGGTTGTCCTTTCGTGTCTGCAGCCCAACACACACACAACACAGTCTCTCTCTCTCTCTCTCTCTCTTCCCCTTCCCCTTTCTACAGAATGAACATATAGTTCTGTTTTTTAATTTTTTTTTTAACTTACTGTTTGGGATCATGATCGCGTTGTCAGTGAAAGTCCATTTTTGCTTACACTGTTACCCGAAGCCGACAAAACTGGAGGAATAACCAGATAAAGGTTTTATTTTTGTAGTTTGGAGGTAGGATCGACCACATACATAGTAAAAAAAAAAAAAAAAAACATAAGTTAAACGACAGGCCACTCTATAGTGGCGGCTCCCAGCTAATGGACAGACAGAGCCACCATGTTTGCGGAACTGTACAGCCCGCCCACACACAGCATGGGAGCCAATGAAGTGGCATTCTTGGATTTTAATAGCAGAGCATGTAAATGCCGTAATAACCCATGGGCTATTACGCCAAATATCAACTCTGTTAGTCTATTGAAAAAGTTGCTGACCAGTAATTATACAGTAATGTACTGGTAGTATATATAGTATATATCTATTTATACAACAGGTGTGGGTCTCCATGAGGCAATATAGAACTACTTTATCATGGGCCACTAGTGAGATAGTAGTACTATTCTTGCATGTTGGGTATGTCATAACTACTATCTTGCCCTGCTGGGTGCATCACAGTGCTAATGAGCATTGTCAGTTTAGCACAAGCACATCTGAGCTTGAGAGTGCAGCTGCTTCATGCTGAACATTCTGTGCTGCTTATTTCAAACAGTAACCTGTTAGCCTGAAATCAGACTGCACTCTTCACCATGGTAGCAGTAAAAGTATTAATCACTACAAAAATCTCAGTATTAAAATTTAAACAAACATTTGTCCTCTCATCCCTCTGCTGTTCACCGTCCCAGAGTCCCTGCCCACTCCGGCTGTCACAGTGAAGTTCTGTTATGCCATCACTTGCTCTTCATTTTTTTTTCTCATGTTCCAGCTCGCACGACTGGTTCCCTCTGCCTCTTCGGTCCTCGCTCATTGCTTCCAGTCCTCATAAAACAGGTTTAAAGAAAAAAAAATGAAAAAAAAAATGTCAGTGCTTAAACTTAAAGAATGTTTTTGCTGACATCCAACTGCCGCACAGCATCTGCGAGTCCCCACCACTTATGCTGTCACAGTGAAGGTTCGTACTGCCATTTTACATGCAGATAAAATGGCAAGTTCCATATTATAACCATAGTAATACCCACATCAGTTTTTCAAATTGAATATTTTTTTTTTCTATTTCTATTTCTTTTGTTAACCGGGTAAACACATGAGCCAAGGCCCTTTTTCATATGCGACCTGAGATTATAAAATAGTCACAAGATGTTATACAAAAAGATGACTTTTACATTCACTTAATACAGGAATGCAAATATTTGACATATAAGACAAACAATATAATACAAATTATTTAAAATAGCAGTGACATTGCAAGCTACTCAATAAATGATGCTTCAGTTTCTTTTTGAATAAATTATGACTACTCATAGTTCTCAATTCAGTTGGAAGATCATTCCAGTATTTTGGTGCCTGGCTAGAAAAAGCGTGAACACCCATTTTAGTTTTAGTGACTTTCAAATTTAAACAAGAAAGAAAATTTGATCTCAAGTTTCTCGGAGCTTCCCTTACAGATGTCAGAGAATATAAGGGAGAGGGACTTTTTTGTCTCAATACATTATCCGTTTTACAGCAAAGAGAGTATATGGAACTCAAGTTAGGCAGTAGAAACCCTGAAACTTGATATAAAGTACAATGATGTGTACTATAAGGCAATCTATAAACAAATCTACCAAAACTATGAAAAGTCACTGTTACGTTATTTACTACATGTTTAGACAAACTAGTAAACAGAAATGAATTATGATTCAGTTGAGAAAGTAGTATACTTTGGGCTATATGTTTCCTGGCTTGTAAAGTTAACATATTCTGTAGTCTGAATAAAACCCCTAATCTTTGATTTACTGATTTTGTTAAAGTCAATATATGATTTGAAAATGTTAAATTTTAGTCCAAAATCATTCCCAAATATTTAAAACATTGCACCTGCTCCAAATTAGTTCCATTTTTACCAAAAATATTCAGTTTCCCTAGTTTAACCAACTTTTGTGGTGATGTGGTTTGTGAACCTGGCCAAGGCAGTTGCTGTACTATGAAATTTCCTAAAGCCATGCTGCTCAGGAGCCTGAAGCCCAGTCAATTGTAAGTAATCACTAATTTGTACCTCTGTTATCGTTTCTAAAATTTTACCTAAAGGATGGAGCAGAGAAATATGGCGGTAGTTCCCCAAATCTTTACTATTTCCCCATTAAAAATTTGTCTTATTACGTTTTTTTTCATTGTTGTGGAAAGATCCCTATTTCTAAGGACAAATTAAATATTTTTGTAAAAGACTTATAAATGTATAAAGATATTAACTTCAAAAACCTTGACTGAATATCATCAATTCCAACATTTTTTAAAGGAATTTTCTTCAAAATTTTCAGTACCTGATCGGGCTCTATTTTTTTTTAAATGAAATATTAAATCATTTTGAGATGCTATAACTGTGTTCTTTAAGTCCTTTTCATCCTTATCTACATTATATTTACCCATATCCAAAAATTGATGTAAAAAGGTTGTATTTATTTCTTGTGGATCTTTTATTGTAACTCCTTTAACAAGGAACTCACCTGATTGTACATCTATGGGAGGAGACACCAAAAATTTGATTGAAGACCAGAATTTTTTTGGATTTGACAAATTTAGATCTTGTTGTTTTG
This sequence comes from Neoceratodus forsteri, assembly GCA_016271365.2. Lineage (NCBI taxonomy): Eukaryota > Metazoa > Chordata > Ceratodontiformes > Ceratodontidae > Neoceratodus > Neoceratodus forsteri. The sequence continues at coordinate 341,433,684 of CM057449.1, forward strand.
TATAATAATCAGATTTGCATAACCTTAATTTTATCTTACATTCATTTCTTAATTTCCGATAGCTTTGAAAATCACTAATATTTTTACTCAAGCAAAATTGTTTCCATACTTGATCTCTTTGTTTCATCAATTTAAACATCTCCGGAGTAATTCATTTATTCACTGTTCCCCTTACTCTCCTTGTTAGTACTGGACAAAATGTATTTTGTAACTCCAAAATTTGTGTTATAAAGTAATCTAATGTAGACTCTATGCAAAGTATTACATCCAAGTAAGACCAATCAACATCTCTTTAATCAGACTTTAATCCATCATCTAAATCTTTGGGATACTTACTATAGGTAATCAAACAAGGGGGAGGCTTTATTTTCTTTGATTTCCAAGTACAATATATTGCCAGGTGGTCACTGATAATATCTGGTAAGACTCCAATCTTAATAATTTGAGTATGATCGTTAGTCAAAATCCAGTCCAAAATTGAATGAGTATGTGTCTTCAGGTTCATATGTGTAAACAGTGTACTAACTGACGCAAACCTCCATTCATCAACAAGGACTCCATATTAGAACAGGGTTTTAAATAGTTGATTAGCAGTTTTTTCTTGTGACAATACTAACTATTCAGAAACTATTTAGATATGTTTTCTAAAAGTGTTATGTTTGTTAAACGCAGTGAGGCAGGTGCTATGCATTTTCACAATGTTTTAGCACTTTTAGCACTTTTATGAGCAAAATGCTAATCAATTTTTAGAGTTAAATAAAACCCTGTAGAAACATCACAGGAGTCCCAATGAATATTAAAATCACCTAACACTAAAAAGTCACCACTAAATTGGTAATTTGAAACAAATTGTAAAAACTCTTCAAGGCCTGTACGTGCAAATTTTGGTGGATTATAAACAGTTTACAATTATCCCCTTGTTTTATCTCAATCAATAACCAGTCACACTCTAATGAGGAATCAACCTTTAACTCCAGTTTAGACATAGTTAATTCTTGTTTGTAATAAATAGGTATACCTCCACCCTTTTTTTTTTCCTGCCCTGTCTTTTCTTGTTATTTTATAACCATCTAAGGCCAAGACACCATTAGTTACTGAAGGTCTTAACCAAGTTTTTGTTGAACTCAAAACATCAGGTTCATATTTTAAGACCCAAGCCTCTAACTCATTTTTTTTTTTTTTTTTGGAAATAAGCTACGAATATTCAAGTGTGCCACTCTTAGGCCCCCCCTTCCCCCAAATTAAGTGATCATCATACAAATTGGGACCTGGGTTTACTTCTATATCCCCAGATAGAGTTAACAATAACCCAATACAAAAAGACAATACAATATTTGGGCATAAGTTAGGAATTTGTACACTATAACCACCTATTCTATACTGTGACTTTTTGTTCAATAACCCTACCACTTCTAATTTTAACATCATATTATGTCTAAATTCACAATGAAGATTCGAATATATAAAATTATCTTCAAATCTACCTTGTTCAAACTTACCCACAGCATTATTTGCCAGGATCCAAACACTTGAATCCACAAGCATCAGCCCCAGTACACAACCTACCATTATTAAGCACTTTTGCATTTTCATTCTTCAAAATGTTTCTAAACCTTGAGTATACAAATATAAGTGTCAATTTGTACTTCTAAAATGTCAATAACCTTTATATCTTCCTTATTTTATCTGCCGAGTGGCGCCAACACTCACACTTGTGAGCAGCTCAATTTATTACCCTGACTGAAGCACACAGCCACTGGGCCAGCTGAGCAGAGTTGAATTAAACAGGGTAATTAAGCAGGGAAACACAGAGCCTTTCTGTTAGAAATAGTAAAACAGCAGTTCTGAACAGGTTCAAAGTCAGCAGTTAAACACAGTGTTTCCACTTACTCAGCAGCAACTCAGTCCACCTCAGCAAGATGTTACAGCAATAGAGGGCATACAGAGCAGTATCTTCCAGTGCTGACAAGCAGCTCAGTTTATTACCCTGACTGAAGCACTCAGCCATGACATGGGTGAGAGTGAGATATAGAGAATAATGGATGGGGAAGTGTGTGATATGAGAATTCAGTTCTCACCTGAGGTGTGGGATGCTACATAAACCCCGAGGGGCGAAGCCCGAGGGGTTTATCAAAGCATCCCACACCAAAGGTTTGCATTCAGTTCTCATATGCACACTTCCCCATCTTTTCTTTTATATAATTTGCTGGTGAGCAATTTTTTCCAACCCAAGTGCTGTGATCCCTCATGGGGAAACAAATGCAGTGGCAGCTTCCTGTCCCTCCCCGTTCCCACTCTAAATTCCCCAGGTGAGCTGTGCAGCACTCCTCAGTCCCACTGTCTCTTGCCCCACAGCACCCTCCTGCTCACTCTGCTCTCAGTTTCAAAACTTTTTTTAAACTTACAACTAAAATCATGATCGCGATTACCTGTGTCAGGCGGTCAGACACAGACTCATTCCCACAGATGGTGTGTGTTGCCCAAAGCTAGAGAACCAGAGGATCAACCAGATACTTAAAAATAAATAAATAAATAAATAAAATGGTGATAATCAAGGTAGGGCTATATGTGAAGGTGAGGATTTACCCGTGGTGCCTCCTCGCTGAGATATGGAGCCGCCATGTTTTCAGAACTGTTTAGCCTGCCCACTCACAAAATGGGAGCCAATGAGGGAGTGCTTCCTTTTGATAGATGGAATGCATGAATGCCGTAATAACCGACTGATTATTACAGCAAATATCAACTCAGTGAGCCCATTGAAAAAATTGCGCACCAGTAATTATGGTGGAAATTCCTCCACTCACTGTCATTGAACTCTTGAAATCCCACTCATGGCTTCGCCAGTTGTGAGAGATCAACAGTTCAGTGAGAGTGAGTGGAGGTATTTCTTCTATCTCAGTCTCACCCATGTCATGTCCCATATGTATCTCTACAGGTAGTACAGATATATGTACATAGTGCTTGTTAAGTATTAATGTGTTTTTAAAAAGCTGACCTGCTTCTTTGGTAAAGTAATGCTCCTGTGCTTCTGAGGAGCGTTGGTTGTTATGCATTCTCATTGATGGATACGGGATCAGCATTCTGAAAATTTGTACTAAAATATGGTGGTATCGCTTAGTGAGGAAACTGGGCAACTGAGAGGATGGTTACAGTTCTTCATTGTGGTTGCAGTTTTAAAATGAAAGATGAAGAGATTTAGATGTTTCTTTTGTTGTTTTTTTTTTTGTTTTGTTTGTTTGAAAGAGTGTGGCTATGAATCATGTGGAGTGAGGCAGCGCGGTTTGACTTATGATGGTGCTGGAGCAAATGACAGCACAGCTGGGTTGTCCGGTAAGAACACTTTGGGACTAAGGAGAATGAAATGTTTTGAAGTTTAAAAATAAAAAGTTGTTTAGTGGCATTAGAAAATGATAGCCAGTGTATTGTAAATGAGCCAAAAGTAGTGGGAGTGGAGTGGAAGCAGTTTGGTGCCTCTTGTGGTGGGAGTGGAGCTGGAGCAGCCTGAAAGGAAAATAAGGGCAGTTATTAGTAGTGCCAGTTGGCTGAGGGGGGGAAGGAGAGACACAACATGAGGACATGTCTATTATGTAGATAAATGGCGGTGATGTGTCCACCATATAAACAAATACAAATTATACATAAGTTAAAATAAATAAACTAATACAATGGCTTCTGAGTCAACACCTATTGCATATATAGTGTGTGTGTGTGTGTGTGTGTGTATGCGCGGACACGCTCTGATATATGCCTTGGTGTGCGTATATCAGAGCGTGACCACACACCTCAGAGTGGTTTATCTATATTATAAAATGTCAAAATTGTTTTGGAGGGGGGGTACAAGTGCAGGCATGCGGTCGCGCTCTTATACGCACATGGTCATGTGATGTGTTTTCTACAGTCTGAACACAGGATTTGTATTTGTTGCTTATTTTATAAATATAAATATATATATATATATATATATGAATTATACTGGCGTGGTAGTGCCAGTATATTAGGGTTGGCTGGGCAGTTTAATTTTAAACCTCAAACTTTGCAGTTTAATAACTTTGCAACAGTACAACGGATTTACACTAAAGTTTGCATGCATTGCGGATAGTGGAAGGTTTCTTGACATGCCAAATTTTGTTTGAATCCCTGTTATGGTTTTTAAGCTACAGAGTGGTGAAAAACGTATAATTTTAAGGTTTTGTCAATTTCTTTTGACAGCCATTCCTCAGAAATGGCTTTTTCTTGCGGTCTGAAATTTTCAGGATTGGAAGCCTTTTTCTTTGTCATAACTATTGTCTTGCTCAGCTGGATGCATCACATTGTCAATGAGCATTGTCAGTTTAGTGCAAGCACATCTGAACTTGAGAGTGCAGCTGCTTCATGCTGAACGTTCTGTGCTGCCTATTTCAAACTGTAACCTGTTATCCTGAAATCGGATTGCACTCTTCACCATGGTAGCAGTAAAATTATTAATCACTACGAAAACCACGGTAGCAGTAAAATTATTAATCACTACAAAAATCTCAGTATTAAAATTTAAACAAACTTTTGTCCACTTATCCCTCTGCCATTCACTGTCCTCGAGTCCCTGCCCACTCCTGCTGTTGCAGTGAAGCTCTGTTATGCCATCACTCGCGCTTTATTTATTAATTTTTTTTCATGTTCCATCTCACACGACTGGTTCCCTCTGCCCTTGTGGTCCTCACTCCTTGCTGTTGCTTCCAGTGCTCATGAAACAGGTTTAAAGAAAAATTGTCAGTGCTTAAACTTAGAGTGTTTTTGCTGACATCCAACTGCCGCACAGCATCTGTGAGTCTTCACTGCTTATGCTGTCACAGTGAAGGTTCATGCAGCCATTTTACATGCAGATAAAATGCAAGTCCCATATTATAACCACAGTAATACCGACACCAGTAGTACAAATTGAATATGACAAGGGTGAGAGTGAGATATAGAGAATAATGGATGGGGAAGTGTATTATATTGTACTGTATTGATCTGTGCACCACTGATTTGTATTATATTGTACTGTATTGATCTGTACACCACTGATTTGTATTATATTGTACTGTATTGATCTGTATTGATGTGTGCACCATTGATTTGTATTATATTGTACTGTATTGATCTGTATTGATTTGTACACCACCGATTTGTATTATATTATCCTGTATTGATCTCCACACCATTGATTTGTATTATATTGTACTGCATTGATCTGTATTGATTTGTATACCGCTGATTTGTATTATATTGTACTGTATTGATCTGTATTGATTTGTACACTGATTTGTATTATATTGTACTGTATTGATCTGTACACCACTGATTTGTATTATATTGTACTGTATTGATCTGTACACCACTGATTTGTATTATATTGTACTGTACTGATTTGTACACCACTGATTTGTATTATATTGTACTGTATTGATCTGTACACCACTGATTTGTATTATATTGTACTGTATTGATGTGTACACCATTGATTTGTATTATATTGTACTGTATTGATCTGTATTGATGTGTACACCATTGATTTGTATTGTATTGATCTGTACACCACTGATTTGTATTATATTGTACTGTATTGGTCTGTACACCACTGATTTGTATTATATTGTACTGTATTGGTCTGTACACCACTGATTTGTATTATATTGTACTGCATTGATCTGTACACCACTGATTTGTATTATATTGTACTGTATTGATCTGTATTGATTTGTACAACACTGATTTGTATTATATTGTACTGTATTGATCTGTACACCACTGGTTTGTATTATATTGTACTGTATTGATCTGTACACCACTGATTTGTATTATATTGTACTGTATTGATCTGTATTGATTTGTACACCACTGATTTGTATTATATTGTACTGTATTGATCTGTACACCACTGATTTGTATTATATTGTACTGTATTGATGTGTACATCACTGATTTGTATTATATTGTACTGTACTGATCTGTATTGATGTGTACACCATTGATTTGTATTATATTGTACTGTATTGCTTTGTACACCACTGATTTGTATTATTTTGTACTGTATTGATCGGTACACCACTGATTTGTATTATATTGTACTGTATTGATCTGTATTGATTTGTACACCATTGATTTGCTTGTTTTGTGCTGAGCCACTGATCAGAAGGACATAGTTTACATTTTATACCTTTTTTCCTTTTGTAACATTTTACCACTTCTATAAAAAAAAACCACCTGTTGTACAAATCGGATAAGGCATGGGGAAGAGTGAGATAGTAGAAATATCTTCACTCGCTATACTTGACCTCATCGGATTTCACTTGTGGCTTCATGGCGTATGCCTTCAACCCCTTGAGAAGTCAGTATATATGAGCATGCCCAGACGTGTAAAGAGTGTTATTAAACTTATAAAATAGGTCCACAGTCATTTACTTCAACTGTCAACTTATCATTACAGGTTGTTGTTTTTTTTTGTTTACCTTGCATGTTTTTAGCTATATGTAACTATTCATGCTGGACTATGTATAACTTTTGTCTGCTGCTTTCCTCCTTGGGAATCCCCATGACATTAAGATGATGGATCTCATGGGGTTTTCCTGGTTGGAGTAATGCCAGATAAACAGATAAATCAATAAGAAAAATACATTTTGTTTTGAGCTGCAGCTGACCTGCTGACACAGTGGTAGCATTATTGCTCAAAGTGCTGATGAGCTGGGTTCATAAACAAGATCAGAGCATCAGATGGCCCACCAGGGGAAGCTAGGATGAGCATCCTTTGGGACTGCTGTCTTCCGGGGGTGATAGGAGCCCCTGTGTAAGTGTGACTCCCAGTGGAGGCTGGGAGTACAACACCAGCATGGAACCACATAAATGGAATGAGGCAATGGCGGACATCCACAGGGCATGTGTGGGAGCATGTGTGCCTCTTGGTGATGTAATTTTACCTCCTCATCACCAGGGAAATTCTTAAGCAAGAAAACCCTGTGCCAGCCGCACAGTGATGCCAGGGCCCTTGCAAGCGCTACCTCAGCCCGCTCTGGCTATGCTAGTGGTCTGGATTAGTACCTCAGTCGTCCTCCTTGGGGCCAGGTGGGAAGCCCCACTGTAGAAGGTAAGCCACGGTTTGCCAGATCCTCCGGTAGGCCTCTGGAGCCAACACAGCATGGAGGTGAACCTGAAAGGGGCAGCAGTTGGCCATGTGTTACTTCCCCAGCTTACACAGGAATATAAAAAGTCTTGATAAAAAAATTGGACAGTTAGGTGATGCTCTTAGCCAGATTGCTAGGATTTCATTACCTGTTTTATAAATATGTATCTATCTTCCCTATCACCAGTGTGGTCTATGTCCGCTTAGCATCCCCTCCAGCCCTGTTCTGCAGTAGCACTTACCACTCCAAAGAAGGATAACAGACTGCTAAAGGGGGTGCAGCATAGGGCAATGAAAATTGTATGGGGATGGAAGGCAAAACCTACAAGAACAGACTGAGGGAACTGAAACTGTACCACCTGGAGGAGAGGATGGACAGAGGAGATATGATTGAAAAGTTCAGTTATTTGAAGGGGATCAACAGATCTGGCTCTGATGGGTTATTCAGGCTGAGGAATGGAAGGGGCACGAGAGGGCATGGGCTAAGATTGGAAGGGAGCAGATTAAGAAGGGAGAAGAGGAGGCATTATTTCATGGCAAGAGTGGTGTCAAAATGCAGCGGCCTACCGGAGGAGGTGATATCATATAAGACAGTGGGCAGTTTCAAAAGGGCATTGGACAGGGCGGGGGTCTGGGTAGGTAGTGCTGAGAAACTTCTAGGGGTGAGGGGGCAAGGGTGGTGGGGCAGCTGAAAACTAGGGGCACTAGCTACATAATTGTGCAGACTAGATAGATTATGAGGCCTGTTTCTGCTGGAAGATTTATATGTTTGCATGTACTCTCCAGGGAGTCTTGCTACTTAGGTGAGCTCAATTTGCGGGTATGCAGCAATCCCCTCATCTGGTCTGTCTGATGTGTGGGAGAGTATGCCTGGTCAGGTGAGCAGGGCCTGAAGGGTGCTAATATTACACTGCTCAGCACCAGGGCTTTTTCCTTTCAGTTTCACAATGAGTCTCCATTGTGCATGGTGTCAACGAGTGCACACACCAGCATGGCATTCTTACACTCTGATGTGACCCCCAGCAGCCTTAAGTGATCAAACTGCACTGCCACTTGTGGTCAACCAGGTGTTGGTATTACAGTGGAGCACATGCCCCCCTCCCCATCCCAGAGAAAGAGAGTGACCTTTGAGATGTTTAGTTCTCCCTCCCTCCAGCCTCCAATGATCCACGCTTGTTTCTGAATTCAGGTTACTGGCATTTTAGGTGCTAGAGCTCCTGATGCACTGAGAGGCCACCCATCCCTGTGTTTGTCTGTGTAAACAATAACACCCAACGAGTTATCTGGTGATACTGAAATATGCAGATGTCTTGGATGTATTTTTGAGGCACGAAGCGAAACAAAGTGCCTTCAGACACCCAAACGGCCTGTATATATCTCTACATGACTAAACTCCTTAGAGGGTGATAATATTATTTCACAAAATAGTCCTGAAAGATTAAATGCACTGAATAAGCTGCTACCAGAGTTGAGCTGTTTGATTATGCGAGAAAGACAAATAAGTAAGCAATAAGACATGATGGGGGGTGTGTGTTAGACCGTTACAATGCACAGCTAGATGCTGTAGTGAGGCACAACGCTGCAGGCCGAGTGCATTCAGTCCTCTAACTGTGCATTAGAACTGTCTTAACGCATATCACTGGAGTGACTTACTGCATTTATAAAATGGATCTATGTATTCTACATGAGGTTTCTAGCGTTAGCCATGCATTAGATAATTCCAATGCAAGGCTAACAGTCAATCAGATTGTTTGAAATCCTTTGCCCATGTTACGTTAATTTTAGGGTCACTTTGTTGACATTCAGGGCACTAAGGGGTCTGGGTGTGACCCAGATCATCTGATGGAGAAAGAAGGGTGGGAAATGTACAGGTCTGGAAGAAAAGGGTTTATACTGTGTTTTTCAACACACTGTATTGCAAAGTGTTTACAAGCCATCCACAGGTGCATCAGCCATTTAGGTGCACACAAGGTGACTGTGTGAGGCTAAGAGAGGTTAAGAAAAGCTCAGGGAGGTTAAGCACAGAAAGGAGAAGAGATCGTCTTGGGTATAGAAAGGCTTCTGACTTGTTCAAGGACTTGAAGAAAATAAGGGTCTTTGGTAGGATTCAAGCTTCACTCTCCGAGTTCGCAGCTCTCTGCTCCAGCTGCAGTGCCGCACTATGGGTCAAGAGAGGGATTGATTCTGTGAGTGCTTCCTTCCCATAATGTAACTAAAACAAAATTACTTCTACTCATGTGACCCTTTTGTTAGCCATTTCAAACCTTTTTTTTAAATTTAGTCTTTGTTAACCAGGTAAGGCCCACTAGGCACAAGTGCCTGTTTTCAGAGGTGACCCGGGAGCTTTATAATAATACTAGATCTTACTAGGCTCTTGCAGTAGGTAATCACTTGTAGAACTGCACCCACTGGCATCAGGAATGCATGGAAACTTTTGCTAGCAGTGTCTAACGGGGAACCGCCCACTGCACATCACGTGATGGATGTTAGCGTGACACTATATAGTGGGCGGTCCCCATGTCTGCCCTCCAGTTCTCTCCCGCTGTCGACCTGTACACGTCGGACCAACTGAAGCTCATCGCAGCAGTTTAAACACCTTTTTCAGATGAATATCTGTTTTTTCTTATTTTCAGTGATTATCAGTAGTTCATATGTCATCCTCTTCTCCAACGGATTCGCATGCAAACAAGTGGGTTATGTGGCGTCCAGCTACCGCACAAGGACCAGCATACCCTTTGCCCCTTCTGCCTGAGTCCTAACCACAAAGTCAAGGAGTGCGAGGCCTGTTCCCAATTTAACCAGGCCATGCAGAAATGGTGCCAACAGTTTCTCAAGGCCCATCTCCCGAAAGAAAAAATGGCTTTGATGGAGAAAGAGCTACAAAATCTGAAAAGCCCATCTTACTCGCTAATGGATCCACATAAGAAGAAAAGGGATAAAGAAAAGCATCAGGACCAGGAGCAGTCCCTCCCTCCAATGAAGCCACCCACAGGCCCTTCAGTGGAGGTCCGGCCCTCTTCCTCAGGGAAGGTGAGTGCCATGGCCAAGCCTGTGCTTCCGCCTCCAGAGCAAGTTTTGCGTCCCCCCTGCCACCACTGGTTACAGTGATGGCAGGCTTCTTGGATCTGTCCGAGGTCACTGCCTCTCTTAGACCCATTTCTACCCCAGGATCTAAGTCGGCAGGCGCGGCTGATAAGCCGCTCGTCGGACCCTCCGGTGAGTGCCTGGCCAGGGTTGGTAAGTCAGGAGTTGGAACCCCAGACTCCTGCATGACCCAGGTCACTCGGTTAATCATTGGACCATCCAACAATCACTTGACCTCTTCGCATCCATCAGGCTCTGACATGGCACTGCTGGATGTTAGCTCTGCCCTGGCTGGAGGACAAGTGTCTCCCCGGGGTTCCCTTCCTGGAGAACTCCCATCTTCTGCTCTGTTGGAGTTTCCTCCACTGTTGCTGGACCCGCAGGTCCCGATGGATGAACACTTTTTGCCAGATTTGCCTGCTGAAGGGGTGCCAGCAGGCCTTATGGTGGCTCCGACACAGCCTATAGTTGCGCCAAACCCTGCTACTCAACACCTGCGAGTCCCCTTACTTCCACCGAGACCGCTATCGGGCCTTCCCCCGCTGGGGCTCCCCATAGGTATTCCGCCCTTGGGGTCATCCTCAGGCTTCACAGCTCAGGACCTTTGCCAAGTCTTCCTCCCACAGGTCCTTTGGGCTGTCCTGCAGGACCATCAGGCATCCTTCCGTCTGGACCGCCATCAGGCTTCCCTCCATCAGGACCGCCATCAGGCTATCCCCCGTCAGGCTACCCTCCTGCAGGGTCCCCTTCTGGCTACCCTCTGTCGGGGCCACCATCAGCATATCCTCTATCGGGGCAGCCGTCTGGGTACCCTCTGTCAGGGCCCCCATCAGGTTACCCTCATTCAGGTCTGACGTCAGGCTTTGCGATGTTGGGGACCCCACTGGGATATCCACCATCGGGCTATCCTCCGTTAGCCCTGACGCTGGATCCCTTTCTGCCAGCTTTTTATTACTCAGGCTACCCTGATTACTACCCTCCACCAGGCTGACCAGGCTACCCACACAATTATCCGTCCCCTAGCTTTGGGGGACTTGGGCCTGGATCTGGATTTACTCGACCTCCTCATCCTCAGATGGATATTAGGGAGTTCCTAAAATCTTGGTGGTCTGAGACCAAAACCCAGTTGGTCTCAGAATTAGACAGTAGGCATCCTGTTCTTCTGGATGCAGGCTGTCCAGCTCCTTTCTCTAGGGCGCCCACTCTGGTACTTCCTCATACTTTGACGTCAGGCCATCCATCAGCTCAAATGCAACCCCTGATGTCTGAAGGGATCACCAGGGAGCCAGATCCTCCAATTCCTGAAGAGCTTCCAGAGGATTCAGATGATACTGAACCGGACTCAGATTCCTCATCTGCCAGTTCAGGTTTTGAGACCCCTCCCCCTGAGGAACCAGCCCCTCAGGAATCCCCAAAATCACTACTCGAAGATCCTGCCTTTGTGGACCTCCTCAAGCACATGGCAGAGGCCCAAGAATGGATGTCAGAGGCTCTGGACCCCAAAAGACAGAGGTTGAAAGTGTGACAGGGAGCTCCTGCCACTCTTGAGGACTGGCCTTTTCTTAAATCTTTTGCAACAGTTCTTCTATTTCTTAGCCTAATCTGTTCTTTACAATTTCTAGTCCATAAGGTTGGCCACCTACGGGCACCCCCTTCCCTTTCTTAACTATGCTGTAGTGTTCTCTTTAATTATCATTTTACCTCTCAGGTCCTCCTACAGGGAGATTATTGTTGTGACCTCCAAGCTTAACAGGCTGTGTTCCTCGTTGCTGGATTTAGTATGCAGTGGCACTATGTTATAAAATACTTTAATGTATATACTTTATGTGTATAAAACCTTTAAATGTTGAAAATACCATGGTACTAGGTGTTTTTGATAAATGTAAAAAGTTACTAGGGGACTGTATGATAAAAAAAAATTAGTTGTGCTATTTAAAATGCATGTAAATTGCTGTGAACTGAACAAGTCTGAAATTTCAGGGTTTTATTTAACTCTAAAAATTGATTAGCGTTTTGCTCATAAAAGTTCTAAAACATTGTGAAAATGCATAGCACTTGCCTCACTGTGTTTAACAAACATAACACTTCTAGAAAATCTATATAAATGCTTTCTGTACTGTTAGTATTGTCCCAAGGAAAAAAGTGCTAATCAATTATTTAAAACCCTGAATTTCATCGAGAGTTGCATATATTCCATGATGCTTTGCATTATGGAAGTATGTGTGATGTTGTGTTTCTTTGACACTTGGCTTATTGTTGATGCCCTTTGGGGTAACCCCTGTTTCAGTGCTTCTGCACTGAGGTTCTTTGTCTTTAGCTTTTTTTAATTTGAGTACCCACCACCCAAGCAAACAAGGCCTGCATAGGGGATGCAAAATCTCAGCAGATAAGTTAGATCAGACATCAGTGAGTCAGTAGGTTCTGGCTAAATGCAGAGGAAAGACTTGTATAGTCTGTTGCTACAAACTGATGTACTGAAGAAGGGATATGCCATTTCTGAAAGTTATCTCCTGTATTTTAAATAAACATCACACAGAGATTGTGTGTTGAACTTGAAGTTCGGTGTCTGGTCTATCTGTAATCCCACAACCCCTAAACAGGCAGAGCATCTGGACTTTCCGGATATGAGTCCAGTACTCACTCCCCTATGGCTAGAACCCTACGAGGATTTATCGTTGACCATATGGCAGAGACATTCCTCCATCCCGGCCATGGCAAAGAAAGCTGACTGGGTTTACAGGACCCATGAGGACATGGACCACCTCAGCGCGCACCCTAAGGCCTACTCGGTGGTCATCATGGTAGCCCATGATCAATCTGCTAAGCCTAAGCACCTCAGTACTCCCCCCTCTCCGACAAGGAGTCCAGACAAATGGGCCAATTTGGGAGGAAATTCTGTGCCTCTTCTACTCTAGCGATAGGTGCTCTGAACTATGTCTCGCACATGTTAGAGTACCAGAAGTCCTTTTTCCACAAGCTGGAGCCTGTTGTCAAGGCCTTACCGGACCCTGATACAAAGTCATCCTTGGCAAACACCTTAAAAATGGCCAAGGTGGCTGGACGTCATTCTTTGCGGGCCACCTACGATGTGGTCTGTTCTTCCGCTAGAGGTACAGCCTCAGCTGTAAGCCTTCACTGGTACTCTTGACTAAGAATATCAGGCCTAACCCCTGATGTTCAGTCTGCTATCCAAGATGCGCCTTTCAGAGGCTCTGTCCTGTTCGGTGGGGATGCCCAGGACTTTATAACAAGCCTGCAGGATAAAGGCACAGCTCTTCGGTCGGTCCATACCATTTATCGACCGAAACAACAACGACATAAGCGTCCATTTCATTGGCAAAACAGATGCCAGATGAAAAACCAGCAAGCGCCCAAATGTCAGTTTAAGCTTAGGGCTCCCTATACTGCCACCACCCCTCCAGCCAAAACACAGAGGGCTTCAGGAGCAGTTCTCCCCAACCCCCCATTCCTGACTTGCTGACCACCCTCCCTCCTCCTCGTCTGTCAGAGGAACAGGTGGGTGGAAGATTCATGAGGCATTTGGGAGACTGGGAGTCCATCACAACAGACACCTGGGTGCTTCAGTTAATAAAGCTTGATCACATTCTCAGATTTCAAGAAAAACCTCCAAACAATCCACCAAAGTCTTCTCATTACTCAAGGATGCATATCCCCCATCTAAGAGAGGAGATCACAGCTCTTCTTCAAAAGAAGCAATAGAGCCAGTGCCGGCAAACCAGATTGTGTAGGGATTCTTCTCCCACTTCTTTCTGGTACCCCAAAAGATGAGATTCAAACCTGATTCTGGATCTCAGTACCCTAAATGTCTTCATAGAGTACAAGAGGTATTGTATGCTGACATTGCAAAGCCTTCTGCTTCTCCTCTCCAAAGGACAATGGCTCTGTGCCCTGGACATGAAGGATGTGTATCTACACATCCCAATATTCTGTCCGCATTGCAAATTCCTCAGGTTTTCTTTCCAAGGGGAGCATGACCATTTCAGAGCTCTCCCTTTTGGCCTGTCCTCCAGGCCAAGCTGGTATCTTCCAACCAACACATCTCAGCCAGGGCAGTTCTCCCTCTTCATGGCCTCATGGCAGCAGCTATCCCTACGGTCCCATTGGCCAGACTCCACAGGTGTATCTCACAGTGGTTTCTAGGGTCTCTGGGATGAGAGGGAGGACAACTTAGGCAGTCTGGCCCTCATCTCCAGCACAATGCAACAGGACCTGTTGTGGTGGCAGACTCCAGCAGTCTGATCCTAGGAGTCCTTTTCCAGACCCCTCCTCACTCCCAAATACTGACTAGAGATGCACTGGGACGGGGATGGAGTGCCCATCTGGGATGCCATAGGAGCCAGGGCCTGTGGTCACCTGTAGAAGTGTACCTGCACATAAATGTGCTAGAGATGGGAGCAGTGCTTTATGCTCCACAAGCTTTTCAGCACATCCTTTTACAAGAAACTCTGTTGATCCAAATGGTCAACATGTGCATGGTGTGGTACATCAACAAGCAGGGGGGCACCCACATATATCCTCTTTGCAGAGAAGTGATGTGCATCTGGAACTGGGTGGTTCTGCACAGAGTCAGTCTCCTGGTGGTCCACGTCCCAGGTGTGCAGAACGTTCTCGCAGGCAGTCTCAGTTGCACCAGACTAAGAACCCACGAATGGGAGCTAAAGCAAGATGTTCTAGGTCACATCTTTGGCCTTTGGGGTCATCCGGAAGTGGATCTGTTCGCAGCCCCATCAAACGCAAAATGTCCCATGTTTTTCTCGCTTATTCCCGGGCATGGTGCTTTCTGGCAAAATGCACTGTCATTTTCGTGCACAGGGAGATTTCTGTATGCATCCCTCCCTTTCCAATATTACAGAGAGTGTTGATAAAGCTTCAGTAAGAAGGAACACAAATGATATTGAAAGCTCCATTTTGGCCTTGACAAATCTGGTTCCCTCTACTTCAGCAGCTAGCAGCAGAACTTCCAATTCCTCTACCTCTGTCTGACGATCTCCTGACCCAGGAGGAGGGCACACTGGTACATCTGGGGTTAAAGTTCCTTCATCTACATGTGTGGCACCTCAAGACATAGCTGCTGCTAGGTATGGGGTTTCCGCAAGGGTAGCTCAGATTTTGGTAGTGGTGCGAAAGCCGTCTACCTGAACTACCTACGCTATGAAGTGGAAGCACTTCTCAATTTGGGCCACCTCAAAAGATCTGGATCCTTTCTCGTGCCCCGTTCCCTAGGTCATGGAGTATCTTCTGCATCTTTAGGATCTGGGTTTCAGCTTTTCATCACTGAAGGTGAACCTAGCAGCCATCTCTGCATACCATGATCCAGTGGGAGGCAAGATAATGGCTCAGTTAGAGGTATCCAAAACCTTTTTGAAAGGTATTTTGCATCTGAAACCCCCGGAGCGTAATCCTGCTCCACTGTGGGACCTTAATTTTCTTTTAGAGAAATTGAACTTACCTCCCTTCAAGATGGCAAGTATTTGTGATATGTGCTTTTTGTCCTGGAAAGCACTCTTTTTAGTTGCAGTTACCTCTGCTCGTAGAATTTCCGAACTTCAGGTCCTGTTGTGTGGGGTGCTTAATTTGATTTTCACAAAGACTGTGTGGTTCTGTGCACTAATCCTAAGTTTCTTCCTAAGGTTGTTTTGGAGACTACCCTTAATCTGTCTCTAGAATTGCTAGTATATTACCCCAAGCATTCTAATTGGAGGGAAGCCATCCTGCATACATTATACATTCACAGAATTTTACATTATTTCACGAACAGAACAAAAGAGGTCTGCAAGACTGATCAGTTTTTTGTTTCTTTCGCATCAAAAAGGGAGGCTACGGCAGTTTCCAAACAGTGCCTTTCAAAATGGCTGGCAAACTGCATTACTTTTTGTTAACAGAAGTATGGTAAAGTTCTTCCGGGGCAGATAAAAGAACATTCTACCAGGGGAATAGCTGCTTCCACAGCCTGTTTCAGAAATGTCTCTGCCGCAGACATCTGTGCGGCAGCTATTGGAGTTTTGTCTACACTTTCACAAAATACTACAGTTTGGACATTGCCTCGAGGCCAGTTTTGGACTAGCAGTCCTTTAGGGACTCCTGTCTTAATTTCCTGGTTTTCTACTGGGATAGAAACATAGAATTTGACGGTAGATATGGACCGCTTGGCCCACCCAGTCTGCCCATTTCCCTACCTACTGGATAAGCTGCTGATCCTAGTTAACCAGCAGCCTACTTCTTCCTACCCCCACCCCCTAGAATGGCCTTATGACTGTCCCGTGCATGCTTGAATTCCACCACTGATTTTGATTCCACAACCTCCTCTGGAAGGCCGTTCCATGCATCCACAACCCTCTCTGTGAAAAAATACTTCCTTAAATTACCTCTGAGCCGCCCCGCCCCATCTTCAAATTGTGCCCTCTTGTTCTTGCACACCTCTTTTTTGAAAGATGCTACCCTCTTGGACTTTGTTGATTCCCTTGAGGTACTTGAACGTTTCTATCATGTCCCCCCTCTCCCTCCTTTCCTCGAGGCTATACATATTAAGCTCCTTTCGCTCTCTTCATATGTCTTCCAGTGCAGACCTGCACCATTTTAGTTGCCCTCCTCTGGACAGCTTCCATCCTGTCTATGTCTTTAGGAGATTGGGTCTCCAGAACTGCACACAGTACTCCAGATTGGGTCTCACCAGCTATCTGTACAGAGGGATAATAACTTTCTGTTTTCTACTGGTGATGCCTCTCCCTGTGCATCCCAGTATCCCCCAGCCCTCCTTACTGCCCTCTCACATTGCTTGCCCACCTTTAGGTCATCTGATATGACTACCCCCAGGTCCCTTTCCATTTTTGTTGCTGTTAGTATCTCACCC
Organism: Neoceratodus forsteri; assembly: GCA_016271365.2. Classification (NCBI taxonomy): domain Eukaryota; kingdom Metazoa; phylum Chordata; order Ceratodontiformes; family Ceratodontidae; genus Neoceratodus; species Neoceratodus forsteri. The sequence continues at coordinate 341,450,774 of CM057449.1, forward strand.
GCCATTGTGTACTCTTCCCCTGGGTTTTTGTTTCAGGTGCATTACCTTGCACTTTTAGCATTGAATCAAGCTGCCATACATTTGACCATTCCTCTAACTTTGCCAAGTCCCTTCTCATCCTTTCCACCCCACCCTGTGCATCAACTCTGTTGCAGATCTTTGTGTCATCTGCAAAGAGACATATTTTTCCTTCCAGTCCCTCTGCAATGTCACTTATAAAGACATTGAAGAGACTGGTCCTAATACTGAACCTCGCGGTACCCTACTAGTAACCCTCCTTTCTTCTCAGTGGACTCCATTTACTATTACCTCTGTGTCCTATTCTCCAGCCAATTCTTACCCAGGATGTCATCTTGGGACCCACTCCCAGGCTGGCTAACTTGTATATTAATCTTTGTGTGGGACAGTGTCAAATGCCTTGATAAAGTCTAGGTAGGCCATGTCCACAGCCTCTCCCTGATCTACTACTTTGGTCACCCAGTCAAAGAAATTTATCAGATTCGCCTGGCATGACCTTCCCGCTGTGAATCCATGCTGCCTAGGGTCCTGTGCCCTCTGGCCTTAGATACTGACAGTTCTTTCCTTCAGAAGTGATTCCATCATTTTCCCTATCACTGAGGTTAAACTAACAGGTCTGTAGTTTCCTGCTTCTGCCTTGCTCCCACTTTTGTGAAGGGGAATCACATCGCCCTCCTCCAGTCCTCGGTACCACCCCATCCTCCCATGATTTGTTAAAAGGGTAGTCAGTGGTGTCAATAGTTCTACCCTTAGTTCTTTAGAATTCTGGGATGAATCTCATCAGGCCTCATTGCTTTGCCCACCTTCAGTTTTAAGAGTTCTTTCAGAACCCTTTCTTCTGTAAATGGGCTGGTATCAACTTCTGTATCCAGAGTGTTTCTACTGTTTGTTTCAGGTACCTCCCTCTTCATTTGTAAATACTGAGCAAAAATATTTGTTTAGTATTTCTGCCTTTTCACAGTCTCCTCTGCCCACCCTCCCTCCCTTTATTAAGCCTCACAATCCCTCCCTTGGTCTTCCTTCGCTCCCTGATGTACCTATAAAAGGTTTTATCCTCTTAACTGAGTTGGCTATCTTTCCTTGGTTTGGGCCTTTGCTGTTCTGACTGCCTTACCAGCCTCCTTTTGCTTTAACTGATACAGTTCTCTGTCCTGCTCCTTCTATGATTCCTTGTACTTTCTGAATGCTTTCTTTTTCTCTTGAACCTTCACTGCCACTTCCTTTGAGAACCATAGTGGTTTCTTACATCGTTTTGTTTTGTTTATTTGCTTCACACAAAGGCTTGTTACCTCCGTGATGGCAGTTTTTATTATTCCCCATTGTTCTTCCACCCCTCCTTCCTGCCCATTTGCTAGTGCATTCCTTAGGCACTCACCCATTTTGTCAAAGTCAGCCCTCCTAAAGTCCAGTACTTTTGCCTTTGTATGGCTTGACTCTATTGCTGTGTTTATTGTGAACCATACTGTTCGATGGTCGCTAGTTCCCAGATGGCTACCCACTTCTACATCTGTGATCCTCTCTCCATCTCCATTTGAGACAACCAGGTCTAAGATTGCTCCTCCCAGTGGGCTCCAATACTAGTTGTCTAAGGCATGCCCCTGTAGGGCATCTAGAATAACCCCACTCTTCAAGTGGCTGCTGCAACTGCACTCCAGTTAACATCTGGCATATTCAGATCACCCATCAGCAATATCTCCTTTTTCTGCCATTCTAAGTATACTTTCTATCATTTCCTTGTCCATTTCCTCCCCCCGAGAAGGGGGTCTGTATACAACCCCTGAGCGGATTGTGGTGCTATTGCCTGTCTCCAAATTTACCCACAGTGCTTCTTCTCCTCCTCCTCCCTGTTTACCCTTTTGTTCTGTTGCTTTTATTCCTTCCCTTATGTGAAGAGCTACTCCTCCTCCTCCTCTTTTACCCTCCCTGTCCCTCCTGTAGATAGTGTATCCTGGTATGTTTACGTCCCAGTCATGGTTTTGTGTGTACCATGTTTCTGTGACTGCCACGATATCCAGATGTTCCTCCTCCATCAAGGCCACTAATTCAGGAAGCTTGTTACCCAGACTACTGCATTGGTACTCATTGCTGTCCATTTTTGATGGCTGTACTCTGTTGCAGCATCCCCACTGACCTTTCTACTCGGTCTTTTCTCATTTAGTACCCTGTTTTGTAGGAGAGGCTGGAATTTTCCTGCTGCTTATCAGTGCCTCCCTTTGACTAGTTTAAAAGCTTGCCAATGAAGCATTTAAACCGATTGCTCAAAAGACTTGTTCCCTTCCTGACAGATGCAGACCATCCTGCCAGTATAGGCTGGTGTCCTCTCCAGGTGGAACCCCAGTCCCCAATGAAGCCAAACCCCTGTGCTCCACACCATTTTTTTCAACCATTCATTAAACTGCATGGTGCTAATTACCCTCGCCTCCCCATGCCATTGACAAGCAGCACCTCTGAGAAGGATACTGTGTGCTACTTGTCATAGGCCCTCCCCAACTCTACAATGTCCTCCTGCACTGCTCTAATCTCATGATGAGCCAAGTCATTTGTCCCTAGGTGGACAATTACGTCCAGCTCAGACTCCTTGCAGCTGTTCTCGTGATCCTGAGGATCCGCTCATGTCCCTCCAAGCCATGGCACCAGGCAGGCACCTTACTTCAGTTTTCCCAGCTCCCCCCAGTTCTATCCCCCTAATAACTGAGTCCCCCACCAGGAGCTGCTTCCTTTCCCTGTGGTGTTCTCTGCCTCCTTCCTGTGGGCCTCCCTTGTGACAGTTGTCATCAGTCTTCTCTGAGGGTGCATTCATAGGGGAGCTATGCTCCTCCAGAATGTTCCAGCCTCCCATGTTTTTTCTTTGTCCCTTGGACTATTAACTGCTTGAGACTCATTCCTACAAGTGATTTACCTACTACAATGGTCCTCTCAAAGTAAGATAGTACAGTTACGTAAGAACTTACCATAGCAGATCTTTGAGAGAGGCTGCTGTAGGTAACCTTTCTCCCACCCACCTTCCCCCTCTTTATTTACAGCTCTCTTTCCAGAAAGTAATTTTTTTGATTCAGGAGCCTCTTCCCATTCTCCATTCATGACCCTTGGAGGTCTCCGGTTGGAGAACTGGAGGGTGGACATGGGAACCGCCCACTGTATAGTGTCATGCTGACGTCCATCATGTGACGTGTGGTGGGCGGTTCCCCTGTCAGACACTGCTAGCAAAAGTTTCCGTGCGGTCCTGACGCCATGGGGCGCAGTGTTACAAGTGATTACCTACTGCAAGAGCCTCTCTTGAAAATCTACTGTTATGGTAAGTTCTTATGTAACTGTACTTTAGACAGATACAGTATGGCTATGGTAGTTTGTTGTGCCTTGATGAGGCAGAGGATGAGTATGGGAAAACAGATTTGGGGGACTCTATAACATTTATAGAAATACTTAATTTCTTCTGCTTTTCTTTTGCAGACCTACATAGGAGATATCCTCGTGGCAGTGAACCCTTTCAGAGACCTCCCTTTGTATGATAAATCGGTGAGTGTTAATGGCAAAGTTTAGTTTTTTTCCTTTTCAAATTCTTTATCCGTTAGCTTGAGAATAAACAAGTTTGATAGCCTGTACATAAGTAGTACCCCATGACACAGCATGGGCTTCAACAACATTAATGAATGCTTCAGGTACTTTGGCCTCCTGCCTTTAAGCACACCTGGGGAGTGCATTAATTCCCAAGAAACCCATGCGCTAGAGTATGTTATTGTCCTTATAAAATGGAAGAAGTGAATTTTTTTAATGGAAAATGTTATCTTTCTGTAGTTAAGCTGTTACTAGGTAGACTGTGAGTTTGGTTACAAAGGCCAAGTGCATCCGTTTTGAAGAAACCTACATGCTGTTGTGCTGTATTGTGTTTAAAAAGAGAAAACATCTTTAAATAAAAAATATTTTTTTTTTCAGTTAGGCTGTTGCTAGGTAGATTAGAGTATGTGACTTAAAGAGCTGGTGACACGTTCAGGAGAACTGTAACAAAACCTAATATTTAGACTCAGTCCAGCTTGTATTTCCCATTAGTGCTACATTTCTTCTCCCCATTATTTATTACTGAGGTCATCTGTATAAAAACAAGATCTTTGCTCCTGAAGAGTTTGTCTGTTTGCTGCTTTCTCCCTACCTGAAGTCACAGAGCACTGCTTGGGATATCACAGTTACTCCTATGGCAACAAATTGTGATGTCACAACAGAGGATTATTACTTGAAGTAGGGAGTAAGCTATAGAGGCAGATGGAGTCTAAAGAAACTCTAAGCGATAAAGATCATATATTTGGGCAAATTTCCTTAGTAATTAATCAAATCATCTTTATTTTTATAGCGCCTTTTGAAACCAATGCGCTGCACATCATATAATGTATAAATATCAGATAAAAGACAAGAACAATAAATAACAGAATTAATCATTATCGGGGAAAGCTAAATTAAATAAATATGTGTTTAAATCAGTTTTAAACCTATCAACAGTCAGGCATTCTCTTAACCGACGAATAAATAATGGGGAAGAAAATATATACACTATAAATTGAATGCAGGCAGAATTGTACCCAAGTGTTATGCTTTTTAAATTTTCTATGTGGTGTCAGTAGCTCTTTAAGAATTGTGTGTTTCCTGAAGAAATCATGCATGGTCAGGTGATTTGTTTAGATCAGTCAAGATTCTCTTGATTGGTCAGTTTCGTAAACCCCTGTTTTTAACTTACCTTAAAGATCCCTTTATAATAAAATCCACAGTGGAAAATGAATCCTGCTTTAAAGATCAGCTCCTGATATAAATTACATGTTTAAAAAGACTGTGCTCTATGGTAGCATATACTGAAGTGAAAGCTGCCTTAAAAACCGGCTTTGTGTTGAAGAATAGGACTGTGTAGGAAAAAAGAGTTCCACATGCAAAATCAACAGAATTTCCCTGCTCTACAAATGTGAAGTTTCCTCAGAATGAGCTGCAAAATTCTGTGGGACTGCATTGCAGAATTATATTTGCACCTTTTTTGGCAAATAAAAAGGTCTCTTCGTATATCTTCCTTCTCAGAGATGTTGTACTTTTCATGGAAAACTGGAAACAATTATTTCTTCTTCTCACCAGTTTTATTGGTGTTTTCATTTATTCTTTTGTGCTTATTTGTGGATTTTCTAGACCTGAAATGTTTTTTTTTTTGGTAATTTCATGGAATCTTGCAAAACAATGAGAGTTCACAGTTTTTTGCAGCCTGTTAACACTTCTCTGTCTTGTTCCAAACCACCAAAAGTTGTCTTACAGACAAGCTCTGTTACAGAGATGATCTATCTGGAGGTATAGCTGTCTTCTCATCTACCTCCCAAAACCTGCATTACATACCAGCTCTGTAATAGCGGCAACCTATTCAACCTCAAACAGGCAAGGTAGCTTTATTTTATATGGCCCCAATCCCAAGGGTTCACAGCACCCTACAATCAACACGAGTAAATAAATAGAAATAAATAAAGCCATCAAACTTATAGTTGAAATAGGTGCCAGATAATATATTCAGGCAGTAAAATTAAATGACTAAAAGTTAGTTTAAGCCTAAACTTCAGTTAGGAAAGCCTGATTAAAAGATCATTTTTAAGTGAGTTTTTTTTTTTTTTAAACTTCATCAGTTTTATTGACATCTTATTAATACAGTATAGCTGAGCCATCATCTACATTGATGTTACAGTTACCTTGTTAATATATGTCAAAGATGTTCTAACATTTTACAACGTGTATTAAAACCTCCTTAACACATCATCAGTTTTGCCTCTCATGTTACTAAAGCCAGTTTAAAAATTCTGTTTAGCTTTGAAGGAAGTGTAAACACTGCTTGAGGCCTAAGGCCTCCATAAGGTGGATACAGTTATTTGCAGTGTTACCGGAATTTATATCCCATTTTTAAAGATATTATATTGATCTTCAGTCATGGTTCAAGCTATATTTATCAATCCATTCTGAGAGGAAAAGAAAAAGGAAACCAAAATTAAAAAGATAATACTATGACTACTATATTAAAACTAAAAAGTTAGGTGTGTACACACATGCAACATAATCCTTCCATTTATAAAGTGCACCTAATTGCAGCAGACTTTGGATGTTCTATTCGCCTATCTACTCATTTGATGGTCCAGGTATTTCTTCTCTGTCTATCTCCCCCTCTCCATTTCAGGGCTCCCTCCATACTTGCCATGGTCCCCAGGTTTCCCAAAATTTTTCCTTCCTTAAGTGTATAGTGTGGGTAATATTCTCCATGCGTTCTATTTCTTCTACTTTAGCCACCCATTGAGATATATCTGGAGAGTCAGGGGCCAACCACCTATTGGTAATACATTTCAGGGCTGTAACCCGTAGTATCTGACATAGTTCTACTCTTTTCCGTTGTTTCGACGATAAGGTGGGAAGGCCCAATATTAAATCCTGAAAAGTAAAAGGAATGGAAATGCTCCCCACTTGTTCCAGAATTGCATGAACAGAGTGCCAGAACCTCCTCAACTTCTTGCACCCCCAGAATATGTGGTAATGCGTACCCTTACACTCCTCACAGAGACGCCAACATTCTGATGAGGCCTGTGGATTAAAATGTCTAGTAATGACCCGAGTCCAAAAACCGTGTCAGGACTTTCCAGTTAAATTCCCTCCAGGTAGTTGCCGATGTCACCTGCCATCCCCTTTGGAGTCTTTGGGCCCAATCCTTCCTAGGTGTGTCTTCCTCCACTTCCACTATCCATTTCTGTCTAACCTCCTTTAACCTCTGTGCCTCCGGGTGAGAACCAAGGAGTCCATAAAGGATATATATGTATCTCAACCTGTCTTTAATTTTAATAGGATCCCACAAGTATGTTTCCAAGTTTGTTAATTCTCTTCTAACCCTCTGAAAATTGTTTCCAGTATTAATGAAGTGTCTGGCTTGGAGAAACCTGTAAAAATCTTCCCGGCGAAGTGAGAAGCTTTCCTTAAGGTTAGTAAAGGAGAGATACCCGGTCCCATCAGTCATCTGTCTAAAGGTGGTTAGACCCCTGATTTCCCAATATGCGAATCCCCTGTCTGTTGTAGGTGGAGTAAAGTCATCCAAATGGCTAATAAGGGAAAGTGGACCCAAGGTATTTGGGGTGTGCGTTAGTTTGCGTAACTGTATGATAATGCATAATAAGTGTTTTACCCATGGGTTGGGAGTAATGCACCATATCTTGGAACTGATAGGACTTGTAGGAAATGTCCATGTCCTATGATTTCTGACTGTCTCAGAGTCTATGAAATACCAACCAGAGTCAATGTGCTGTTTAGCCCATGTGATTAATTGCGCTCTCTGAGCCGCTAAATAATACCGATACATATTAAGGAGGCCTAAACCCCCTTCTTCCCTTGTTTTCATCAGTGTGCCCAAAGCAATTCTAGGGCGCTGTCCTGCCCAAATGAATTTGGAAATGCCTTTCGTCTGTTTAACCCAAAAGTGAAGTGGAATAGAGATGGGGAGTGTCTGAAATAAAAATAGCAATCTAGGTACCACACCCATTTTTATGACCTGGGTTCTGCCATATAGGGTGAGGGGTAATAGTTTCCAATGGGCTAAGTCCGCTTGTAAAGTGTGGTATAGTTTAAGGAAGTTATTTCAAAAAAGGTTTGACGTATCCACTGAGACCTGGATTCCTAGGTACCTAAAAGTACCCTTCTTGGCCCACACAAAGGGAAAAGAGTCCCTAAATTGTCTGGGGAGAACACTGCTTAGCACCATCGCCTCTGATTTGGACAGATTAATTTTGTACCCTGCTAAAAGGCCTTTAAGGGAGGTTTTAAAGGCCACCACTATGTGGCAGATTGGATGCTCCAGGGTAATGAGTTCCATGAAAGTGGAGTAGCAGCTCTCAGTGCTGTGTCCGTCATCTGCTGAAGATGGGAGTGAGGGACCATGAGTAATCCTGCATCAGTGGATTGGGGCAGACAAGCCGTGGTAGTAAGGAACAAGAACATCTGTGAAGTAACTAGGACCCAGACCGTGCAGAGCCTAGAATGTCCGTGTGCCACCAAATTGTCAGCCACTGTAGATCACTTGGGACCTGATGAAGATGAAATGTTTATTTTTATCCAGGAACAACATTTAGGGAAAAAGATCCCTGTTTACAAATGTACACAAACATCTAGCAACAACAAATACAAATGCATAAATGTACAAAAATGACATTAAATAACATTGAATAAAGAAAAGTGAAGAAAACAAAGGGGTACAATAAGTTAAGAAGAGTCATAGCAAGTACAGCCATTATGATGGTATTTAAGCAACTCTGACTGAAAAAACACTCTCTGTGTCCTTCAGTTTTATAAAACTTGGAATAGCATTCCAAGTATGACCTAGTGTAGATGTCCATGCAATGTCTCCAAATCAAAGGAGGCCTCTCTTAGACCAAATTTGTTTTCTGTACAACTTGATGTTATCTGGGACTTCAAGGGATGCGAATGGTCTGCATTTATTAGTTGATAGTACCAAGTGGACCACTGAATTTCCCTTTTTAAGTCTGGTCCTATCCAGGTAAGTTTGTCATACACTTGATAGTGGTGTTCTCCAAATCTACTTCCACTAGCAAACCTTGCTAGCCTATAATGGGTTTTGTTAACTTTGTTTAGGACAGTTTGGGAGGCATTTCTGTAAACCAATGCACTGTTATTTAGGACAGGTAACAAAAGTTGGTTTATCATTTGGTCCTGATGGGCCTCCCAAGGGGAGCTGAAATCCATTTTAAGGCACCCGGTTTCTGATTGCACTTTTTTTACTGTCACATTAACATGATCCTCGTATGTTAATCTCGGTCTACTCATACCCCAAGATACTTATAAACATTTCTCTTAGGTATCTGTTGTTTGTTAGAAAATAATTTCAAGTTTCTGCTTTCCTGCAATCTATTTTTGGTTGTAAATGTCACTGAGTTTTTTTAAGATTAATCAGTAAACTTATTTTCACAAAACCATTTTTCCATGGTTGATGCATCTTCCTGTAGTTTCTTCTCCAAGATGGAGTGGCTTGGTGCACCTCTCCATTTTTTATGACATCGGAGAGACCATTTACATAAATATTGAATAGAAGGGGCCCCAATGTTGAACCTTGGGGACCCCTCTCCTCACTCCCCTCAATGCTGACACAGAATTTCCCACAGAAACACATTATTTTCTTTGGGACAAGTATGCTCTAAACCAAAATAGGGATTCCTCATGTAGTCCTATTTCATATAATTTTTCCATGGCTATGCTGTGAACCACCAGATCAAAAGCTTTGCTGAGGTCCATGAACATGGCCCCCGTACTGCAGCCCCAATTCATAGACACAGCTGTAAGGTTGTTAGTCAATGAGGGCCATGTCTGTGGACCTCTCAGCCCTAAACCCATATTGCTTGTTTGTTATAAGATCATATTTCTCCAAGTACTCGGAGAGCTGCCTATGCACAAATCTCTCGAGCACCTTCGATAATGCAGAAAGCAGGCTATTAGTCTATAATTTGATAGACCCATAAAGTCCCCTCCCTTGTCTATCGGAACTGTTGTCCCTGTTTTCCAAAGGTCAGGAAAGGTTGCAATACTTAGACTCCAATTGAATAAATGTATAACAACAGGAGTTAGTATGTCTGCTTCTATTTTCAAAATCTCAGGATCGATCTCATCCAGGCTATGGGCCTTGCCCGTCTTTATCCTTCTCAGATCTTACTTCGAGAGGGCTCTTGCAGTAGGTAATTACATATAAGACTGAAGCCGGCAGGCGTCAGGACCCCATGGAAACATTTCTAGCTAGCAGTCTCTGGCGGGGGACTGCCCCACGTCAGTTGACCGTCGTCAGGTGACGTCGGTATAAAGGGGCCGTCCCCCATGCCCACCTTCCAGTTCTTTCCCGCTGTTTGCTTGTGAAAGTGCCTTGCGGTTAAGTTCCTCTGCTTCGTCAGTCTGTCATCGGTCTTATTAACTAAATTTTTTCACGTTTTTCGAGTTTTCTTCATAAAATCGCTGTGTATGTCGTCTCCCACACCCTCCGATTCACATAAGAAAAAGTGTGATTCATGCGGCTCACAGCTCCTGCATAAGGACGGTCATTCCCTGTGCCTCTTCGTGCATCTGCGCATTTTGAGCATCTTCTTGCTCAGTGTGCCTTTCCTGGTGAAACATTTTCAATAAATAAATAAATCTTCCATTTAGGCCCGGATCACCCCCTGGAGAAGTGCCAGCAGTGCCAGCAATTCAATGCCACCATCCGTAAATGGAGGCAGCAGTCTCTGGAGGCCCATATTTTAAAGAAAAAGATGTCCTCCATGGAGATGGAGCCGAAGAAGCTTAGGCAGGCATCCACTTTGCCTGAGGGACACCACAAGAAGAAGGAGAAGCACCGGGATCGGGACTCCACTTCCATGCCACCGCGACTTTGGCCAGAGTCACCATGCTTCAGTTAACGTCCCCTCCGAGGGGACCAACTCTCGATGACCGTCTTGGAAGTGTCCAAGGTGGCAGCGTCCCTCCCATTGGGCTCACGCTGGCCCGTCGGGTGCCTCTGGGACAAAGGAGGCGACCGCTCCCAGGAAGGGCGCTGCCACGTGGCCCTCCAGGTCGAGCGGGTCTGGTAAGTCAGACACTGGTGCCAACGACGTCCGCCCAGACAGGCTGATAAGAAAACGGCCCCTTCGGGGGAGAGCACGGTCCATAAGATGCCTGCCAAGCTCGCCCCTTCCACACGGCCTTCGTCGGGCGTCGGATCCGATAAGTTGGATGCTGGCTCCTCCGACACCCACCTGGATCCCGCCGGTAAAGCAGACATCAGCTCCTCCAATGAACGCATGGCGACAGAGCCGACGCCGGACCCTGTCAGCAAGTCCGCTGTCCCCGGCTCGCCGCAGACCTTGCCGCTGCTTACTGAGGCTCCAGAGTCTCCCCTGCTGGACCCTGAGGATTTCAGCCCTTCTTCCCCGGGTGACACAGAGGACGCCTGTGTGCTGCCATCAGGTATCCCTCCCATAGGGCCGGATCCCCTGACGCTGGACCCTCGAACGCCGGCCTATCCGATGCCGGGTGACTTTACTTTACCGGACACCGTCCTAATGCTGAGCCCGATGCCTGTGAGGCCTCCAGTTCCTGGCCCACTAGTTGGGCCTGTTCCAGGGCCTTTGGCTCCATCAGAACCCCTGGCTCCCGGGTACCTGACACCATCCTATCCGATGCTGTCCTACCCGGGACCGCAGTATCCCGTGCTGCAGTACCCGACGCCAGCCTACCCGATGTCGCAGTACCCAACGCCTCAATACCTGATGCCAGGCTTCCCTCCGGGTTATGGATACCCGCAGTATCTGTATCCCCCTCCTCCTCCACTGCCCCCCGCAGCCGCTGGTGGATTTGAAGGAGACTCTAGCTGTCTGGAGGGCTGAGGCCAAGGCTCAACTCACCAGGGAGGTGGAGAGCCATCTGCTGAAACCGGACCAGGTACTGGATCCCCTTTGCTGGAGACGAGAGACTCTCTCTCCCCCCCCACCCAACACCAGAGGTGAGCCCTCAGGTACCAGGGCCGAGGAGGATATGCTTCCCCGAGGGTTCCCTCAGGGGTCTGTTCCTCCCCCGTGCTGGGAGGAGTCTTCATCCTCTTCTTCGGAGACCTCTGACTCAGACTCAGAGGGGTGCTTCGATCCTGATGATGAGCAACGCACTCCAGGCTGTCCCAGGCCAAGGACTCCTCCTAAGTCTCCTCTGGAAGATCCTTCTTTTCTGGAGCTGTTGAGAAGGATCCAGGAGGTCCACCAGTGGCAATCTCTGGATCCAGATCCACAGCGGAAGAAGCTCGCTGCCTACTTGGATCTGCCCGAAACTGCTCCGACATTGATTCCACCCTGATCAAGCCTCACGCAGACCTTGTTCCGCTATTTGGAAACAACTGTCCGTATAGCCTCCCTTCCGAGGAAGGTGAATAGGTTATACCAGGCTCCAGAGGGTGTGGATTCCTTGAACACACACCTGAAGGCCGACTCAGTCGTGATTAGCGCCGCTCATGGCTGGTAGGCAAACCCAAAACACCTCAGCTCATCCCCACTCAACAAAGAATCCCGTCTTCTGGACCAGTTCGGGAAGAAGGTGTACTCTTCTTCCACACTGGGGATTAGGGCAGCCCTGAACTATGTCAAACATATGGGGCACTACCTGAAGACTATCCTGAGTCAGGTGGAATCCAAGTTGGACTCCCTTCCTGAGTCTCAGACCAAGCAGGAAGTGGCTGACCTCGTCTGGTCTGCTCGTTCGGCCAGTCAGCACATGCTCCGTGCCACATACTGTACGATGCAGTGGGTTGGAACTCTGCTTTTGCCATAGGTCTTCAGCATCATGTCTAGCTCCGGGTGTCAGGTTTGGTCCCTTAAGTGCAATCCGCTATTCAGGATGTGCCCTTCAGGGGTTCGGTGCTGTTTGGTGGGGATGTCAAGGACATCATCACCGACCTGCAAGAGAAGGGCACTGCACTTAAGTCTGTTGACTCTCTGTACAGGCCTTCTCAGGGACAGCATCGTCCTTTTCACAGACATTCTTGGCCTAAAGCGAAACCTTAGGGCAAGCAGGCCAACAAACGTCAGGCCCCTCTGGCTGCCAAGCTCCCCCTGCCCAAAAAAGCGGCGGTAGCTTCAGCCGCGACGTTGCCCTACACCTCCTGGCTCCTTTCCTCTCCCACAGCCTCTGGACCCCCCAGAGGAACCAGTAGGAGGGAGGTTCTCCTTCCATCTACAAGGTTGTGAGAGGATCATTTCAGATGCCTGGGTGCTCCAACTGATAGAAGCAGGACACTCAATTGAGTTTCTTTAGAAACCACCCAGAAAACCACCCCCAAGTCGACTTACTCCCTGGAACATCTTCCTCTGGTTCAGGAAGAAATTTCCTCCCTTCTCTTGAAGGCAGCAATAGAGCCTGTCTCGGACCACCTTTGGGGGACAGGTTACTATCCCATTTCTTCCTGGTTCCAAAGAAATTGGGAGACGTGAGGCCTGTTTTAGACCTCGGCTCCCAGAACATGTTCATGGAGTACAAATGGTTTAGAATGCTCTCCCTGCAGGGCCTTCTGCCATTACTTCAGCAGGGACAGTGGCTGTGCGCTTTGGATATGCAGGATGCTTACCTGCATATCCCCATATGCCCTTCCCACCGCAAATTCCTTCGGTTTTCATTCCAGGGGGACCACTGCCAGTTCAAGGCCCTCTTATTTGGTCTTTCCTTGGCGCCCCAAGTGTTCACCAAATGCCTTTCTGTGGTAGCGGCTCACCTGCATACCCAGGGAGTGCAGGTATTCCCATACCTGGATGACTGGCTCCTGGCGGCCCCATCCAAGGAGGATCTTCTGTGCTGTCTTTCCCTTACCCTGCAGGTCTTTTCCAGCCGGGGTATCACCATCAACCAGGCCAAGTCCTATCTGGTCCCTTGCCAAAGACTCCAGTTCATAAGGGCAATCCTGGACACGACCATTGGCATGGCTTTTCTGCCTCTGGACAGGGTGGATACCCTCCAGGCTCATGCAAATCTGCTGTCCAGTTGCAGACGGGTCAGCGCTAGGTCAGTCCTTCACCTTCTCGGGCTCATGGCGGCTGCTATTCTGACAGTCCCTCATGCTCGGCTCCATAGGAGAATCTCTCAGTGGACACTCCGGTCTCAGTGGGACCAGACGTTGGATGACCTAGATCAGGAAGTTCTGGTCTCCAACCCCATGGTCTGGGACTTGCAGTGGTGGATGGTGCAAGAGAACCTTTGTCGGGGAGTTTCTTGCTTCAAACCCCCATCCCAAACATTGACAACTGATGCCTCAGGAGAGGGCTGTGGAGCCCATCTAGGGTCTCACAGGACTCAGGGCTCCTGGTCCAGACTTGAGCAGACTCTCCATATAAATGTGCTTGAGCTAAGGGCCATTCTATACTCTCCAGGCTCTGAACTCTTACGTGCTTCCCAGTCATCTGACTATCCAGATGGACAACATGTGCGTAGTCTGGTACATCATCAAGCAGGTAGGAACGCATTCCTACCCTCTGTGCAGGGAGGCATTGAGAGTTTGGAGTTGGGCTGTTCAGCACAGCCTTCACCTGATGACAGTTCATGTTCCGGGAGTCGAAAACACGCTGGCGGACCACCTCAGTCGGTCATCAACAAAGGCCCACGAATAGGAACTGGATCAAGAGGTAGTAGACGATATCTTCCTGCGATGGGGAACCCCTCAGGTAGACCTGTTCTCGTCCCCTTAAAATGCAAAACTTCCCGCCTTCTGCTCGCTTGCTCCAGGGCAATGCATTTTTTGCCGGGATGCTCTGTCTCTAGACTGGAAGGACAGATCTGTCTATGCCTTCCCCCTGATTCCCTTGATTCCAAGGGTCTTACACAAACTCAGCTCAGAAGGAGCTTGGATGATCCTCATTGCTCCATTCTGACCCAGGCAAGTTTGGTTCTCTCTTCTGCAGCAATTTTCAGAGGAACCTCTGGTTCCTCTTCCTCTGTCTCAACATTTGCTGACCCAGGATCAGGGGACCCTGATTCATCCAGGTCTCAAATTCGTTCAGTTGCATGTGTGGCTCCTGCAGACATAGCTCAAGCTCAATTCAGGGTTTCTCCACTCATGGCAGATATTCTGATGGAAGCCCGGAAGCCTTTCACTAGATCCACCTGTGCCATGAAATGGAAATGGTTCTCGATTTGGGCCTCTTCCAAGGACCTTGAGCCGTTCTCTTGCCCTGTCGGGAGAATACTGTACTACATGCGTCATCTCTTTGACCTGAGTCTCAGCCATTCCTCTTTGAAAGTTCACGTGGTGGCTATCTCTGCCTACCACATCCCTTTTGGAGACAGAACTTTCACGCAGTTGGAAGTCTCTAAGACCTTCCTTAGAGGGGTTCTCTATTTGAGACCCCCTATCCACGTTCCTGCCCCTCCTTTGGATCTGAACTTTGTTCTCGAGAAGCTTACCCTGCCTCCTTTTGAACTGGCAGCCTCAGCAGACTTGAAGTTCCTCTCCTGGAAGGCTGTCTTCCTAGTGGCCATTACTTCAGCTCGACGGATTTCCGAGCTTCAGGCCTTGATGTGCAAAATTCCATATTTGATTTTTCACAAGGAACGTGTGGCTTTACGCACTAACCCTGAGTTTCTCCCTAAGGTGGTGGCAGAATCTACACTGAATTAATCCACTGAGCTACCTGCTTTCTTTACGCAACACTCCAATCAAGGAGAATACCTCTTGCATACTTTGGATGTTCATAGAATGCTGAGATACTGCATCACTAGGACTAAGGATCTCATGAATCTGAGCATTTTTTTGTTTCTCTTGCTCACAAAAGAGAGGGCAATGCTGTTTCTAAGCAATGCCTATCCAAATGGTTGGCTCATTATATCACTTTCTGTTACGACAAGTACAACAAGACCCTACCGAGTCAAGTCAGAGGTCACTCCACCAGAGGAGTAGCTGCCTCTGCTGCTTGTTTCAAGAATATGTCAGCGGCAGACATCTGTGCAGCCACTACTTGGACTTCGGTCCATACCTTTACTGAAACACTACAGTTTGGACATTGCCTCTCGCCGTAGAGCAGGCTTTGGGTTCGCTGTTCTGCAAGGTCTTCTTTCTTAAGACCCTCACAGCCGGAGGTTCTATTGGTGTGTAGTTTGCCTCCTCCCAAGTGCTTTTTCCTTGTTCCAGACTGCTTGGGATTCAGTCCTATATGTAATTACCTACTGTAAGGGCCTTCTCGAAGTAAGATAGTACAGTTACTCAAGAACTTACCATAACAGTAGATCTTTGAGAAAGGCTCTTGCAGTAGGTAATACCTTCCTGCCCTCCATCCCCTTAGCTTTTTCAGCTCCTTTTTCAGGAAGGGAAACATCCACTTCTCTCTTGTCTTGCCTTTTTTGGCCTTTGGTGGGAAAGAACTGGAAGGCAGGCATGGGGGACCGCCCCTTTATACCGACGTTGCCTGATGCCGGGCACCTGATGTGGGGGCGGTCCCCCAACAGAGACTGCTAGCTAGAAATTTTACATGTGGTCCTGATGCCTGCCGACTTCAGTCCTGTATGTAATTACCTACTGCAAGAGCCTCTCTCAAAGATCTACTGTCACGCTAAGTTCTTACATAACTGTACTTTCTTTTTCTACTTCTAGGATATTTAGGGCCCTAAACCTGAACCTGGGTCTTCCGTACTCCAATTCCAGTCTCCCCATGACCCCAGGTTGGGACCTGTTCTGTTAATTCAGGAGAGTCCGGATTGGAACCTGAAGG
The DNA here is from genome assembly GCA_016271365.2 of Neoceratodus forsteri. NCBI lineage: Eukaryota > Metazoa > Chordata > Ceratodontiformes > Ceratodontidae > Neoceratodus > Neoceratodus forsteri. Next base: position 341,467,048 of record CM057449.1, read on the forward strand.
TCTAGGTCAGGTAAATCAGTATAGTAGTCATTTAACAAGTTTGCCACTAAGTGCTTGTTCTCTACCAACAAGTGATTGTCAGTTATATGTATGGGTCTTTTAGAATTTACCAGATTCTGCAGCTTTTTCATAAACTGCCAAACTTTCCTAGGATCTGTTGCATTTCCCATACCTAGTTTTGTAGTACTGTATTTTTGCCACCCGTATTATTTATGAACGTTTATTTCGCCATTTTTAAAAATTGCCCAATCATCTGGGGATTTCGTCTTTTTAGTTTTTTTCCAAAACGTGTTTTTTATTCTAAGAAATTTTTTATTCTTTCTGTAATCCATGGCAATTGGTGTTTCCCTATTTCCTTCCTTATCTTGGGGGCATGTTTATTTATGATTTTAACCAGTGTAGTAGTGAAATCCTGAACTGCTAAATCTATCTCGGGTATAAGTTTTATCCAATTCAAATTGTCATTAACCAAGCTGTCCCTAAAGGCAGCAGCATTAAAAATCGTACAGTTTGTCACCCAGGTAACCTTGGAAACTCCCGCCCAAGGTTTTACCCATTCAATTACACATCTAGTAGTACAGTGATCACTCAAATTCAGTGGCATTATGTCTACAGAAGTTACTAATAGGTGTTTAGATATAAATATTAGGTCCAACAAGGACCCCCCCATCCTATGTTGCCTATACTTCTAGTTGTCCCATGTATTATCTGTTTTAGCCCCAGTATATCAAAACTCTCTTTTAATCTTTTTTCCTGACCCTTATTCCAATCAGCATTAAAATCTCCTAATAAAATGAGATCGGCTCCCTTGACTATGTCTGAGAATGTGGCTGCTAGTTCATCAAAGTAGGTCAATTTGGTTCTGGGTGCTGCATACACTATACCTATCATAAGCTTACTCACTATTAATTCAGTTACTAAGCAGTCCATTCCCTTTAGGTTATCAGCGAATCTAATCCTACATGGACCCAAATTATTTTTTATGTATAACACTACCCCCATACGCACACGTTTATCTGTGTCTTGTCTAACTAATCCAAATCCTTCCACCTGGACCTGATTATCCAAAATATCCTTTTGAAGCCAAGATTCAGAAAAGCCGATAATATCAGGTTTAATATTTTCAGCCCACACCTTCGCCAAGTCTATCTTCTTTGTCAAACTACAGGCATTCTCATGTGTTTCATGTAGCCCCCCAGGTTGTTTTGGCCTAGGATTTAACTCTGTCGCCGCTCACCATTGGTAGCAACCACCAATATCCTGAAGATTGGAGACTGTATGTCGGAGAGGCAGGACTTAGTGGACGATTGATACACTAGTTTATAAAGTTTCCATATATGTGAAAAAGAATTCCTTCTCCTGACATACATCCAAGTTTTGGTGTTCATATAATATCCCATATAATACCATTTTGCCAGTGTACGTTCACCATGTTTTCCCCCGTCTTTTTTTCTGTATAACCTCATACAATTGGTTTAACTTTGTGCAGGGTTTTTTGTAACTTGCATTAATTCTGGCAAGACCAACAAGTGACAAAAAATAGATTAATGTTACAACCTTCATTTTAGAATAAAAATAAATAAATCTAGTAAAGTTTTTATAATAATCATTCGTTATAAAAAGTACCCCTAATTAAATAATTTTAAACACTCTGAATGTTTATAAAGGTGGCAATGTAAAGAAAAATACATTTTAGATGTCTGTAGAGGTAAGAATGAAAAAAAAATGTTTAATGTCTCTTTATAGATTCATATAAGCTAATTGTTTGACAGTTAACATTCCTTAGATAAAATAAATCATCACTGTGTTGTCAGTAATGTTGTTCAAAACAAATCTAAAAACCCTATTGTTATCTTCTTAGCAAACCCTAACAGTTATATTACACTGTGTCTCGGTAGTTACCAAACTGGGTCATGTAGTCAAATAAGACTTTGACACTGAAAATAAAACGGTCTATGAAAAAGTACCTTTTTAAATTGTAGCAGGTTTAAATATAAAACCAGACATTAAGTGCTTTTCATAAAGGATAGGTTGTGTTACGCTCATGCTAGCAAGCGGCGTGGGGTTTTAAAAGCAGAAACACCGCCCCTTTCTGCCGTCAGTAGCTGGCTCTCTGTCACATGCTTGGTGTAAGTAGTATAATAAACTTTATTAGTACTCCTTGCTTGTTTACAAATATTTCTTGGCAAACTCCAAGACACAAGAATCTGTATTATTATTATTATTTTTATTGTTTACCCTACACACCAAGAGTGTTTAGACAACAGAGGGAGCCAGCTACTGATGTCAGAGAGGGGTTGGATTTCTGCTTTTAAAAACCCCACGCCGCTCACCATCAGAACACAGCTGAGACTGCTTGCCCATCCCTGGAGCCGATTCCCCTGTATCAGTGTTTCCTGAGAGCAACCCTGACAGAGTGAGAGGCTGTCCAGGAATTTCTACTTGAAGGAACTTAAAACTGTTGCAATATTCTGTGCATGCTCAGTGAGCAGGGGGCCTGAGGGAAAGTTACAAGGGAGATGTTTTTTTTTTTTACCATTTTTGAAGAATGTACATAATTTTTAGAATTGTAGATCTTAGGTTTTTAAGATCTTGTTTTATTTATTTTTTGTGCTCCAGCTTTTTGCTCTTTTAGAGAAGTTACAGTAGTGTCTTGAGAGAGCTATAATGGGTTGTGGACAGCTAAATACTACAGATAACAGCATAGCAACAGAGATTACAACATAGTTACAGCTATGAGAAATAATATGTATTGTTCCTAAGTCATTCTTCATTGGATAATGACTTAGGAGACAGAATTATTAATAAGTATTATATGAGACATAATATGCTTTTATTAGCATTATAGCTTAGAGAAAAGAAATGCTGACAGTTTAAACTACATGCACATTTCTTATTTATGTATAATATAAAACATAAAGATATAATAAAAGCTGTCTCTCTCTGTGTCAGCTTGATTAGACAAAGAGAACTGCTGACAGGCATATTTGCCTGAGTGTAAAATACACACTACATATAATTATGAGAATATAAGTATACAATAATCACTGATGACTTTTTGAGTCATTTTATCAGTGATTAGATAGATTATATATGGAATATATGTAAAAGACAAACATAATTTAGATAACTGTATTATAGTGAGATATAATGAATTATGCATGACAATATTAGCACCTTTTAGCAGCAAAGCACATTTTTAGCACTCATATTTATATACAAGTGCAAAATAGCAGTATTACAGTACAATAGACCAGGAATACAGTGTGAGGTGTATGTGTGGTGTATGCGGGACGATAGGGGGCATAACCCGGGTGTAACACCTCGAGCCTCCTGCTCCAGGGACAGGCAAGCGGTCTCTGTTGTGTACCTGCATGATGTTGTCACTTTGAAACGTTTCAGCCACCTGCCAGGCCATGTCATTCCAGACGAAGTGTAAGCAATTCATCAGACCTCCAGATAACCCTAATAACAGGGCATTGCAGCAGTCCAATCTGGAGGTGACAAAGGTGTGGACTATCATCACCGGATTGGCAGGTCCCAGATGTGGTTTAATCTGGGCGAGGTTGGGGGGGGGACAGTTGCTGACAAGTAATGTTCTAATGTCAGCTTGCTATCCAGAATGACCCTCAGATTTCTAACTACGTTTACAGCTCTGAGTGATTGGCTACTCAACGAAGGTAGGTAAGTCACTTCACCAATCATCGCAGATATCTGCCTTACAGACCAGCTCCCTAATAGACAGCATGTCAGCACAGACTGCTCTCTCTCCTGATCTATCCAACCAGAACCTTCCTTACAAATCAGCTTTTTTGTAGACAGTCTGCTTGTACAGATTGTACGGGCTGGCAGTATAGTCAGGAGCTTAGAGTAATGTATGTTTGTTTATTTATTTATGTATGTGTGTATGTAAGTATTTGTTGACCGGATAAGTACACTGGTGCAGTGGACCTTTTTCAGGCATGACCTGGGCCATCAAGACGGTACACAGTACACAATACAAAAGATATAAGTAGTGGTACATCACAATAGAATTACAGTTCCACACAGTTACAGAGAGAAAGAGCGGGAATGTTACAACCATCAACCTTCAACATTTAACCCATGCATAGAGACAAAATAGAGCATCCCGGCCCTGTCAGATAGCACCAGGCCATCCAGTACTTATAATAACCTTAGTCAGTCAGCCAGTGATCATACTGTATCAGCAGTAACATAGGCCTTAGCAGTGTATCCTAATCCCTATTCCTAGGAAGAAGCTGCCATATACATTTTAGTGCTTAGTAGATAGTGTTTGGATTTGGGCGAGCTAGCACTTGCAGTCTGCATTAGCTGTTAGGGTTGTCTGGGAGTGCAGTTTGAAGGTAGATGGGGAGTTTAAGGACTGGAGCTCAGCTGAGAGAGAGTTTCAGAACCCAGGTGCATCACTGGAAAAAGCTCTTTGCCCCATGGCCATAGTTATTTTAGGGCATTCAAGAACTAGACACAAGGAGGACCTGAGCTATCGGGTGATCAGTCTCGTGATGAGCATGCCCGAGAGTGGAGAGTCAGCCCAGTTGTGGAGTGCCTTACAGATGAAAGTCCCATACAGGAGATCCCTGCGAGCTTGGGGAGGTAGCCACCATAAGGATTTGTATAGAGTGCAGTGGGATGTGTTATAGGGAGCCAAGTAGATAAACTTGCATGTTATTGTAAACCATGTTCAGTCTAGTTTGTAACTTGGACAAGAGGGGGGTGTAGGATAGGGGAGCAGTACCCCAGGATTGGGATGAGGATGCTCTGTCTGATTGCCAGCCTAGCTTCAGGCAACAGCAGATGCTTCACATGGTAGCATGCACCCAGCTGCTGTTTCACATTTTTAACAGCCTGTCCCACATGAGAGTCAAAGGTGAGCGAGGGGTCCAGGTTAACCCCTGTGTATTTTATAATTTCCACCTGCTCTAGAGTGGATCTGTCCAGAGTTTGGATATTCATAGAGTGCAAGGAGGTATCCGAGTGTCTACCTATCCTTTGGCTAGAGCCAAATAGCATGGCTTTTGTTTTTTTCGCATTTACTACTAGTCTGTGCTGAAAGAACCATTTTTCTGTGGAGGCAAACTCACTAGATAGCTTCTGAGATAACATGTCAGTGGAGTTGTCACTACAGAAAAGTACAAGGCCATTAGCATAGTTGACTCTTTTGTTTGTAGTGGGTTCCAGTAGCAGTGGATTTACAAAGATCAAAAAGAGTAGTGGTCCAAGGATGCACCCCTGAGGGACTCCCCTCAGAACTTGAAGGGGGCTGGCTAGGGCTTCTCCAGTCCTTACTAACTGGGTCCTGTCAGATAAGTAGTTCCTGACCTAACATTCTGCACATGATGAGAAGCCCTGCACTGAGAGTTCCCTGAGTATCATGCAGTGATCCACTGTATCAAACACAGTGGAGAGGTCAACGGATATGGCCCCAGTGAGGTTCCCTTTGTCTGCCTCTCTGATGACATGATCAGTAAATTGAGCTAAGGCTGTTTTGGTGCTGTATCCCTTTCTGAAGCCATGTTGGTGCTCGGATAATTTATTTGCTGTAAGATGGTCAATTATTTGCCTGAAAACCACTTTCTCCAGTATCTTGCTCGTGTGAGAGTACAGAAACAGGCCAATAGTTCTCTGGTAGGTTCAGATGCCCTGACTTGTATATTGGTACTACCTTGGCCTCTTTCCAGAGTGCCAGTATGGTAGCAGTGGTCAGGAATAAGTTGATGATGTATTCTAGTGGCTTAGCTATAAGGTCCAGTGCCAGTTTCAGGAACTGGGGGCATAGGCCATCACTTCCCATACTTCCTATATTTGGTAGCGCCCATAGAAGCCTACGGACCTCAGTTAGTGATGTGACTTTGAAGTGAAATGTCAGACCATTCCATCTCTGACCTTCCTGGCCTAGAGGTGCAGTGTCTCTGTCCGCTTGTGCTGTGAATGAGCTTAGTATATCCACCAGGCATGGGTTTGATTCCCACGACTTTCACTTGCATGCTGTGTGTGCCAAGCAAGTTAGATTTTCTAACCTCCTACAGCTACTGATTGTCTGTGATAGTCACAATTTTCCACTACCTGCAAGGTTTTTGACCGACATCCACTGGAGTTTTAAGAACTTTAAGACTGTCTACCACAGACTGACTTCGGTGTGCTGCCTGCATGATCCAGGACATTTGTTAGATCTACAGGGCTTACTTCATGATTTGAATCATAGCACAACTGAATCTTAGCTACTGTTTACCTAGTCGCTATCACTGTTTCAAACCTAGCCTGTTCACTTGTTGACTGAAAGTACTGTTGTGTAGCATTTTACAATTTAGAGCTTTGTAACTCACTGTTTGTGTGCCCTATCTTAGGGAGCGTCTGCAGGCTCACCACATGGCTGGCGTCTTTCAGGCTTCCTCCCAGGCTCCAGTGAACACCATTGTTCCTCCCCCAGGCTTCTCCATGTTCGCGCATGTGCACTGAGGTCTGGCCTACCCCCTCATCTCTCAACCAGCCTTCCACTGCATACTATTTCCTTTTGTTTGCTTCTCCATATAGGCTGCAGGACCCCCTCCTGTAGTCCTCACAAGCCCACAGCACACCAGGGAGCAACACAGGGTTCGCGGAGCCCTTAAAGGTAATATCACAGGATGAGCTCTATCTGTGGGGGATGTTAGCCCATCCACACTGCGCGTCGACTGCCCTGCCCGCCCCAGCCACCCTCCCACTGAACTGCCCTGCCCGCCCCAGCCACCCTCCCATCGACGGGCGTCCCCAGATTTATAGTCCTTCCCTGTCACATGACTTAAGTGTCCAATTTCCCCTTAGCAGCTTATGCACTTCCTCCACCAGAGGTCCCCCCACTTCTCCTCTCACGTAACTCTCCCTACTACACTTCTCACATCTCTTCTTTCCACTCCCCAATTCCTTTCACCTGGTTCTGCCTATTCCATAAACCACCCCCCCAAGATTATCCTCACCAGGCTTCTCAAACCCAGCAAGCTAAAATAATTAAAATTATACCTCACACACCTTTACTGGTCCCCCCCGTACCTCTGTCAGGACCTAGATGATGCACTAAACTACTTCATCAGCACCTTCAACGATGCCTGCAGTAGATTTGCACCACTCACCAAGAAAACTGTTAGAGGTCATAACGCTCCATTGATCACCCCTCCCCTACTTAGCCTCATGCGACATCGGGATGATCTGTGGAAAAAAACCCTTGACTCCAGCAGCCCAGCACCTAGACAGAGAAATCTACCATGCTGCCTGCAACAGCTGCACCTGGGCCATCCGAAAAACTAAGGCCGAACACTTCAAAACTGCCCTAACCGCTACATGGGGAAATAGTCTGTAAATTTTGGGACAACCTCAAATCCCTCAATGGCAGGTCCACCTCCCCAAGACCAACTGAACATAAATGGCTCCATCACTAATAACCCCCAGCTGGTTGCCAAGCCCTCAACACCACTTTCTCCGACCTCAGCTCTACCCTCCCCCCGAATGTTTTCAGACCAACCCCCTGACGCTTTCTCCTTTCTGTTTCCACACACTCACTCCATGGGAAACCAAACCCTACCTACTTAAAGCCCTTAGTGGCTCACGCTACAGCAGTGACACACTGGATCTATAGATCCTAGGTCTGACACTTGATGAAGTCATCTCCCTCCTAACCACCATTCTTAACCTCTTTTTCTGCCTGGGTAAGTTTCCCATGTTGTGAAAAATGGCTCATATCACCCCTATCCACAAATCTGGTGATCGCCTTACCCCCAGCAACTACCGCCTGATATCTGTCCTTCCCCCACTTTCCAAGGCCCTAGAACGCATCGTGGCCAACCAACTCTCAGAGTACCTCACTAAATTTAACCTGCTCGCTGCTGAACAGCACGGTTTCAGACAGAGCCATAGTGCCACCACCACCCTCCTGTAATTCTCCGGTTTTATACACTCTGCCCTTGACAATGGCAGACTGGCTGGAGTGGTATTCCTGGACTTGTCTAAGGCATTTGGCACCATGAACCACTCACTACTCCTCTCCACCCTCACACAGCTTGGTCTATCCCAAGAATCGAAAGCCTGGTTTGCTGCCTACCTGTCAAACTGCACCCAGAAAGTAAAACTCCACACCACCATCTCAAAACCACTCCCAGTACATTTTGGGGTTCCTCAGGGTTCCATACTTGGACTCCTCCTCTTTAGTCTCTACCTTAACTCTCTACCCAAGGCCTGGTCCGGTAAAATCCTCCTATACGCAGACAGTGCTGTTCTTTACGCAGCCCATGCTAACCCAGCCCACCTAGAACTCTCCCTTCAAACTGTCTTCTCCAAGGCTGAGTTATGGTTCATCAAGCACAAACTGGTGCTTAACCAAAAAAAGTCCAAGGTTATGCTTTTCGCCCATCACCAAAACAAACTCAAACATGCCCCCCTACGCATCAGTACTTCCCTCTCACTGCCCCTTGAGCAAGTCCACACATTCAAATATCTGAGTATCACCTTTGACCCCGCCCTCACCTTCCATGACCATATCCACCACCTCTGTACCACTGTCAACACTCATATCGGCCTACTGTATCACCATCGGAACCGTTTTCCCCCCCCAGAAGCCCTCCAACTCACCACCAACTCCTCAGTACAATCAATAATAGACTACGGCATCATCATGTATGGGGCTGCTGATAACACTGCCCTGCAAAGAGTCAAAGCGTCTCTTAACAAAGCCTGCCGGCTCACTTTGGGTTGCCCTAGTACCCACCCACAGCTGGTCTCTGTATAACCAAACAAACTGGCTGGATTTCAGTGACAGACTACAATGCCACACATGCCTCTTAGCCAAAAAGATATCCACTGGGCTCACTGCACTCAGCCTTTACCCCTTCATACAACTTGCTCCCCTCACTAGGACCACCAGGAGCTCCCTCAAACCTACACACCTGGTACCAGAAAAAAAACCTCACTCGGCCAACTCTTTCTCATACAGAGCACCCTACTGGCTTAACTCCCTCCCCTCCCACATTACCTTGGAAGCAAAACTTGGCCAATTTAAATCCCTCCTCCGTTCTCACCTGCTCTCCTTACGCTCCTGCAGCTGCCCCTAACACCCTCACAGCCTGACAATGGACTCTGTCCAGCCTGCATATCCCTCTCACTCCACTACCCTGACAATGGACTCCATCCAGCTCTTGTACACCACAACCCCCCTCTTTCCACTCATCCTTACTATCCTCTCCTCCTTACATCCCTACAAGCTACTCTGACGTTGGACTCTGTCTCACTCTGTCCAGCTAGTACATCCACTCCCCCCACTTCCCTTCCTCCTTACATACCAACAACCTCCCGAGCCTCACTATAGACCCCAGCTAGGCTCCTCCCCCTCTCTCTCCCCCACTTCCTGATAGTAAGATCTCTGTGCATACAATTCTAGTACCTAATGCTTAACTCCTCCTCCCCTATATACCAATATAGCTCAACTATTGTACCCTACACATGTATATATTAAGTATTGTACCAAAATGTTTTTTACTCAGTGCTCGCAATTGACCTGTAACTAACTGTGTTGATATCATACTGTACATGTATGCATTAATTCCTGTACCTAATGTATGTACGTCTTGTTATTTTCTAATTGGACCTTGTATCTCGATGTATTGTTTGTCTATCTGTTGTAGCATGATGTGGAGCCTTTGTAAAGGAGTCTCTGACTCAAAGGATTGTAATTCCGATATTCCTAAATAAATAAATAAAATAACCTTTCTGTGCCCCTGGATCACCCAAGTAAATGGGCCTTACTTGGTTACCAAAAGAATGAAAATAAAAAAGACTGCTCTCTCCTGATCCAACCAATCAATACTTGCCTTACAGACCAGATTTATAATAGACACAGTCTGCCTGTACAGAATACGCTGTCCTGATTCAGCCCTCCAGAATGCACAACTTGCTTAGACAGATCCTGTCTTATAGACCAGTCCTGCAATATAGACAATCTGTCTGTAGAGACTGCTCTTTCCTGATTCAACGCTAAGTATCTTCTGTTCAGACCAACTCTATAATTAAGCAATAAATCAACTCCAGGATTAGATTAACAGTCCGATAATCACCCCTAGAGGCGTTATGTGGTATGAGGTGCAGCCGAGTGCCATATTACCCCTAGGGGGTGATAAACTGACTGTTATTTTAACTTCTGGGAGTGTCTCATTGCTATTTTAGAACAGTTAATCCAAAAGAAAGGTGTTAGAAATGTACCTTTTGGGTGTTTTTTCCCCATTGAGAGATTTTTAATAAAATAGTTCATCCACCAACTGTTTAAAATGATGGCTCAGAATCAGAATGCATCATTCCAGTCATTCTGCAGAGCACAGAATGCTTATAGGAAGTATTCATGTGTCATGGTGATCAGGCTGTACATTGCAGCATAACAGAAATTAATGCAAGGGTGTTGGAATACTGCCAACCAATTAGATTTCAGTTTGTCCCAGCCTCTCTCCCTCCAACCTGCTTTTCTCCTCCCCCCTTCTCCTACTCCTCCCCCCATTCTTCCTCCCTCATCCCCACTACCTCCCTACTCTCCTCCCTCTTCCTGTTTCCTCCCCACTACACTACCCAACCCATGGCTCCCAGTTTCTCCCTCCTCCCTCCGTCTCTTCCTGGCTCCAACATGAATCTATCAAACTCTCCCTCCCTCTCTCTCTCCCTCCTACCCTCACACCCCCTCTCCCCCATCCTCTCCACTTCACCGCAAACACACCTCAGACTTTACCAAACTCATCCTTCTCCTACTGCTGCTCAGAGCAGGTGACATTGAGCCCAAACCCAGTCCAACCCCCTCCCTTCCCACTGCCCTCCCCAAATGCCTATGTGTGGCTCACATGGATACACGAAGTCTGCTACCCAAAATTGACCTGCTACAATCTTTCATGGACTCCCTCCTCCCTGATGTTCTAGTGGTTTCGGAATCTTGGTTTTCCACCAATATTCCCGACTCTGCCATCACCATCCTTAGTTACTCCTCTCTTGCCAAGATCATGCCATGAAGGAAGGCAGCATCACCATCTACCTGTCCTCCTCCATTCAGTCAACCCCAGTGCTGACTGTCTCATCCCCTGCAGCGTATGAAACTCTCATCCTAAAACTCTCCTTCCCTTTCTCCCTTCCCATTTTCATGGCAGGTGTATACTGCCACCCAGGGCTTTCTCCTGCTTCTGTTACAGAACTGCTAACCATTACCTCTACTCATGCCTCAGCTGGGGAACTTCTTATCTTAGGTGATTTCAACTTTAATTGACTTTCACACTCTAACTCTAAACTCTGCCAAAGCTTAAAGTCCCTGCATCTTACGCAACTCATTTCTGTCCCTACCTGTCGCAGTCCCTGTTCTTAGAACCACTCTCTGCTGGACTGGGTTCTTGCTACTCACCTGCACTTTATTCAAACAACATGAAGTCTTGCTGTATTCTGACAATAGCAGTGAGTCCCAACCTTGAACTGCCCCGGAGATGAAAGAGTTAACTTTCCATGCCAGGCATGGAACGCTGAGCTCGAGCTCGGTTGAGACTCTGTCTGTTGCTGTTTAAACTCAAACCGTCAGATTGTTTACTCCGCCTCACTGAACAGTCGCTCCGGAGATTTCTCCTTCTGCTCGGTTCAGTTTGTCGGTTAAAGTACCGCTTTTCTCAGTTTTCGACCGAATTTAAACCGTAACCTGTCGGTTCAGTCTCTGTCTGTGGTATTTGTGAGTACTAGATAGGTTTATATTATTTTCTGTTCTGTGTGGAACTTGTAAGCGGTTCATCGGTTTGGTTTGAACCAATCAAGTTGTTAAAACATCTTTATTTGTACTTCTAATGTGTGGTACCGGTTCTTATCAATTCTAAAAAAATGGATTTTATTACGTTTTTTTCCACGACCCGTAACACGATCAGGAACCGATAAGAGGGTCTTGCCTGGCGGATTGCCATTAAAAGGGTAAGTTTGGTTAGGACTGGCACAATGTCTGAGAAACCCAAAAGAAAAACCGGGCCCACTGGGTTTCAACACTGCAGTGTGTGTGGGGAGGTCTTTGCTAAGGCTGACCCCCACACCACCTGTGTTTATTGTCTGGGGTTTGACCATCTCAATGCAGACTGCCAGATTTGTAAAAATTTTCCTGCAGTTACCCTATAAAAGAGAGTTGGTAGGCTCAGGGGAAAGGGAGGCCAAAATGTCCGCTGAACCAGATGGCCAGCCCGGTTCGGTTCATACCGAACCAGAAGGAGTGCCCTCTGACCAGGGCGAGACTTCTTCGGGCAAAAGGAGAGCCGATTCTGAGGAGTCGGTTCTGGCTAAGAGAACAAGAAAGGAAAAAACAGCTGGTGTGGATCCAAAACTTTCTTCTCCAACCGCTGAAGAAACAGCCAAAGCGATAAAAATTGTGCAGTCGCTTTCCCGGGTTCCGACCGAACCGGCACCATCAGGGAGGCGCTCGGTTCGGCTGTTCCACCGGTTCAAGATTATGATTTAGAGGAATATTATGAACCGGAGGAGGAGGAAGAGGAGTATGAGGAAAGTGAATGTGGTTTTGAAAGTCTGGATGTGCCCATTGACCCGGACATCTCCCCAGACAGACCTTCAGGAGTGTCTCCTCCTAGGCTTTCTGGAGTCCCCTCCCATTTCATGTTTTATAAAAAAGTGTCTAAAACCCTCCAGCTTCCTATGGAAGAAGCTGTGGATGACCAGGAGGAGCCTGACTATGTGGAAATGATGGATACCCCAGAGTCTAGGAGGCTGTCTATTCCCTTACACAAATCTTTTGGGAAACAGACATTTAAGATTTTAAAGACTCCTAATACTATACCTCCTGTGGATAAAAGAATGGACAAGAGGTATACATTGTCAGGCTCAGATACGGAGTTCCTTACACAACAATGCAGCCATGTTGGGGTAGTGCAGGCTGCAGCCTGTGATAAGGCAAATATTCCCTTGGCTTCACACCCCCCAGACAAGAACTCCAGGAGGACTGATGCCACGGCAAAGAAACAGTACATGGTAGCGTCCCTGGGACTCAGACAGGCCAACTATATGGCCTATACTGCTAGGTATCAAAAATCCAGATGGGACACTGTCATGGCTTTAGCAAAACAGGTCCCTGGCCAACTTGCCAAGGAGCTGGAGCAGGTGGCTGCTGATGGTATTGAGGCATCCAAGGTGCAATTCCGTGCTGCAGTGGACTCCAGTGATGTGTCATCTAGAGTCATGGCTACATCTGTGGCACTTCGTAGAATGGCTTGGCTCAGATGTACTAGCCTGTCACAGGATACCCAGACTAAGGCCATGGATTTTCCTGTTGTGGGTAATTCTCTGTTTGGGGAGCAAACCGAGAATTACATGAAGAAAATGGACGAATATAGGACCACCTATAGGAGTGCACAGGCCAAAGGAAAGGCAGGCCACTCCTCAGAGCAGCACCCAGGAGCAGGGAAGCCTTTTCTTAGGCCTTTCTACCAAGCCCGGCCTCCTCTTCTGCCTATGCTCAGAGGGTTCTTTAGAAGAGGCAGAAGGGGTACAAGCAGACCTGCTTCCACCCCTCAGCCAAAACCCCTGCCAAACAGGCACCCTGATGGGTTGCCAGGGCCGATTCTCCACTCGCAGGGGCAGGCTGGCTTACTTTGTCCAGGACTGGGGTCTCTAACATCAGACAAGTGGGTCCTGGAAGTAGTAAGCCAGGGACTGGTTCTCAGCTTCAAAAATTTCCAAAGCTGAGAACCAGATCCTTTCCACCTGCAAATCCCTCAGAGGCACTTGCCCTAGAGGCAGAGGTCTCTTCCTTCTGGCTCTCAGAGCTGTGGAAAGGGTTCCACCCCTACACCAGGGCAAAGGATTGTACTCCAGGTACTTCCTTACCCCAAAAAAGACAGGAGAATGGTGGCCCATCCTGGATCTCAGATACTTAAACAAGCACCTTTAAAACCAAAATTCAAAATGGTGACTCTGGGAATTATTCTACCCTCTCTAAGGCCAGGGGACTGGCTAGTGTCCCTGGACCTCAAGGATGCCTACTTCCATATTCTCATCAGAAGCTCCCATCGAAAGTACCTCAGGTTCGAGCTGTCCTCAGGCCATTACCAGTTCAGAGCAATGCCCTTCGGTCTAACCTCTGCTCCAAGGGTGTTCACAAAATGCCTGGCAGTAGTAGTTGCTTCTCTAAGAAGGCAAAGGATTACCATCTTCCCATACCTGGACGACTGGCTCATAGTAGGCCAGTCCCCAGACCAAGTCAAGTTACACCTACAGATAACTCAGCAACTGCTTACCTCTTTGGGTTTCCTTCTGAATCTTCCAAAGTCAGTTCTAGAGCCTGTTCAGCTCCTCACCTTCATAGGCGCAGAGCTGGATACAGAAAAGGCCAGAGCTTTCCTTCCCCTGGACAGGGCAAGGACCCTTATCACACTGGCCTCCTCATTCACCCTGCAGGTGTCTCGACCAGCAAGGCATTTTCTGAAGCTCCTGGGGCACATGGCTGCTTCCACAGCAGTGGTGCAGGGAGCAAGATTTCAGATGAGGGACATTCAGTTCCATTTGAGAGCCTTTTGGTCTCAAAAGAAGGACCCTCTGACCAAATTGATCCCAGTGACTCGAACCCTGATCCAGGTCTTACAGTGGTGGCAGGATCAGAACAATCTAAGACAGGGAGTTCACTTTGTCACTCAGTCCCACTCTTTAATCCTTACTACAGATGCCTCCCTCTTGGGGTGGGGGGCTCACTTGGGCGACCTGACTACCCAGGGGTTGTGGTCCCCTCAGGAATCTCTGCTTCACATCAATCTGTTGGAACTCAGAGCAGTATTTCTAGCACTTCAAGCTTTTTCCAAATCTGTTCAGAACAAAGTTATTCAGGTCAGAACAGACAATACCACCACAATATGGTGCATTAACAAGCAAGGAGGCACTTGGTCTACGGCCTTGTGCACAGAAGCAATGAAGTTGTGGTCTCTGGCTTATTCCCTGAACACCTCCCTCACAGCAGTACACCTCCCAGGCAAGGACAGTGTCCTGGCAGATGCTCTCAGCAGGATATCTCAGGGCCATCACGAATGGTCACTGGATCCCCTGGTCTTGGAGGTGATTTTCTCCAGATGGGGCACCCCACAGATGGATCTTTTTGCAGCCCCAGACAATCACCAACTTCCCCTTTTTTGCTGCAGGCCCCCAGTGTTGGGCTCAGTCCCCCTGGATGCCTTAGTTCTCAGTTGGGAAGGGAAGTTCCTGTATGCTTTCCCCCCTTCCCTCTCCTGTTCAAAGTGCTAGTCAAAATCAGGTCTCAACCCTGCAAGGTGATCCTGATTGCTCCAGACTGGGCCAGACAGCCCTGGTATCCTCTCCTGTTGTCCTTAGCAGTCCATCTTCCCCCTGTCTCTTCCCAGGAATTACAACCTGTTAACCTGTGCTCAGGGGGAGGGCTTGGTACCCGAATCTCAAATCTCTCAATCTCAAGGCCTGGCTCTTGAAGAGTTTGCTGATTTACACCTCTCCCAAGGTGTAATGGATATTCTGAAGGCTTCTAGGAAACCTTCCACCAGGACTACTTATAATTCCAAGTGGAAAAGATTTTCCATATGGTGCTCTGGAAGGCATATTTCCCCAGAATCTGCTGATCTGCCCACAGTCCTTGATTATATGGTCCATTTGAATAGCTTGGGCCTTAGACCAGCTACACTAAAGGTGCATCTGGCAGCTGTTTCTGCTTTCATTTCAGCAGGTAAGCCCTCTTCTCTTTCAGCTCACCCTGTATTCTCTAAGTTTTTCAAGGCATTGCTTCATACCAACCCTCCATTCAGGGACCCTGCCCCTGCTTGGGACCTTAACGTTTGCATTGCTCAGCTTATGCAACCCCCTTTTGAGCCTTTGTCTTCAGCAGAGCTTAAGTACTTGACTTGGAAAACTGTGTTCCTGGTAGCCATCACTTCTGCCAGACGCATAAGTGAGTTACAAGCCCTGTCAGTGGAGCCTGATTTTATCTCCTTCCATAGAGATAAGGTGGTCCTCAGGACTAACAGGAAGTTTTTGCCTAAGGTGGTTTCAGATTTCCACCTTAACCAATCTGTCTCTTCCTGTGTACTTCACTGACCATTCCTGCTCTGGTGAGAGGAGGCTGCACAGTTTAGATGTGAAAAGAGCCCTTAGCTACTACATAGAACGTACCAAGGGTCACAGGTTTGACTCCCTCCAACTGTTCCTCACTTATGGTGAGGTTGGTAAAGGTAAACCTGCCACTAAAAGATCCATTGCCAGGTGGATTGCCTCTTGTATTCAATTTTGTTATGAAAAACTGGGTAAGGTTCCACCCTCAGGCCTGAGGGCGCACTCTACCAGAGGTACAGCTGCTTCCCTGGCTGCTGCCAGGGATATTCCTATTCTAGAGATATGTCAAGCAGCTACCTGGAAAACAGTTCACACTTTTACCAAGCATTACTCCCTGGATATCCAGGCTAGGAGTGATGCTTGGTTTGGCAAAGCTGTGCTTCAGAGCCTATTTCCTAAGTAGGTTCTGTCCCTCCTCCATTGAGGTACTGCTTGGTAGTCTTTATTGTCAGAATACAGCAAGACTTCATGTTGTTTGAAGAAAAAATTACTCACCTTAGTAATGTTATTTCTTCTAATGGAGTCTTGCTGTATTTCCCCCGCCTTCCCCTCTCAGAACCTCTGTTTTGGGATATGTGGTGGGCAGTGGCAAGTGTTGGCACTCAGGAGGTGCCCCACCTTGTTGTTTTCACCCCCTTTTTCTTTGGGTGAGTGGGTGTTGTGTTTTTTTTTTTCATTTTTTGGGTCTCCTGACTTGAGTCTTTGTTTTGGGACCAAAAAATCTGTTTTATATTTTAGTAGCCAGTTGGCTAGTGTAGGTTTACAGCTTCCACACAGGACCTTAGTGAGTTTAGCTCGTAAAGATCTGACGGTTTGAGTTTAAACAGCAACAGACAGAGTCTCAACCGAGCTCGAACTCAGCGTTCCATGCCTGGCATGGAAAGTTAACTCTTTCATCTCTGGGGCAGTTGGAGGTTGGGACTCGCTGCTATTGTCAGAATACAGCAAGACTCCATTCGAAGAAACAACATTACTAAGGTGAGTAATTTTTTCTTATTGATGCTGGTACTCTGCCTGACGCACTCTATGACCATCATACGGTTTACTGTGTGCACAAAATTCACCACCCCAGAGTCCCCCAAAAATGATCCTAATTGGCCCATCAGCGCAGCAGCAGTTCGATTTCTGCTTGTGATGCTAGCGACTCGGGTCACTGGAGGGCCGGCCAGGGGAGAATGGCTTGAGACGTCCCTTCTCCAGGGGAAGGGTGGGGGCCAGCGCCCACAACTTACCTGACCCCAGGTGGATGCTTGGGGTACAGCAAGCCCCATTTGTAGGAAAGGGCAGACATATACAGTGGATGTTGGCGCGTAATGCCATGACATCAGGGGCACACACTGCGTGTGGGGGAGAGAATGAAAAAAATGCCTGCCGGCTCCGGGAACACAGACTGCCTGGAGCCTGCCTCCAATGTGCCCCCACTCACCCAGCCACCTCTGGACCAACGAGATGAAGAAGTACGGGATGTCTGATGCCCGACCTTGTCCCCGATTGGGGGGGGGGAGCCACAGCTCCGTGGGGCCCAGTAGGTAGGTTTGGGTACAGCGGGAGGCAGGAGGATGACTCCTTGGTAGGCCTGAAGGGTCGGAGTTGGCAGGACATGGAGAGGGATAAATAGCAATTTCAAAAAAAAAAATTTTCCTAATTGGGCTCTTCCAATCAATTGACTTATCCTCACTACACACTGATCTGCTTTCCACTGACTGGTCCCCTATTTCTATGGCCAGTAATATCAATCAAGCCCTACATTATTTCCAATCAAAATTTTTGCTAGTCTGGGATCAACATGCCTCACTCTGGAAAACCAGGGTAAGAGGTTCTCACCTTCCCTGGACCTTGGCTGAACTTTTGGCCTGCCTCCATGCACTTGACCTGCATGGAATTCTTACAAGTCCTTTAGCACTAATGTTAACCTTAACAAGTACTGTACTTTGAGGAACTCTTTTACTAGAGCCACCAGGGTAGCTAAGGCTGAGTTCTTTTCCTCCGTATTTCAGAACAATCTTAGCAACCCCTCCAAGTTCTGGAAAGTAATACATGCCCTCTTCTCCCGCCCCACCCAGTCCCCCTGCCATGTTTTCAAGGTGGGTGACTCCACCATTTCAGACCCTCCTTCCATCGCCTCAGCTTTCAACTCCTATTTTACCACTTGTGCTTCCTCACTGCTCTCTGCACTCCCCTTTACTACTCTCTGCACTCTTCTCTACCCCCTTCCTCTTTCTCCTTCCTTCATCCCTCCCTTCTTTCCCTTTCTCTTTCTTCCCCATCACCCCTGCCTTGGCTGTTAAAGCCCTCCTGGCTCTCAACCTCCAGAATGGTGGGAGCACTGATGGCTTGATTCCAAGCTTTTACACCTCTCTGCACCGGCTGTTGCCTTGCCTATCTCCTCCCTGCTCAACCTATCATTCTCTCTTGCCGCAGTCCCAGATACCTGGACGTATGCAGCTGTTATTCCCCTTCCAAAAGGATTGTGACTCCTCCCCTCTTGGAAATTTCCACCCAATCTCTCTCCTCCCAACCTTATCCAGACTTCAAGAACACATAGTTCTATCTCCATTCTCCCCTTTCATCGACTCCTCCTCCTTTTTCACTTGCTTCCAGTCTGGCTTTTGCAAACATCACTCCACCACTTCCTCTCTTCTCAGGCTCACAGATTACATCCATTCTGGCATAGGACAAGGCCTCCTCACTGCCACCGTCTTTGTCGATCTAGTGAAAGCTTTCAACACTGTCTCCCACCCTCTTCTCCTGGACAGACTAAAATCAGTGGGTCTATCTGACTCCACAACCAGGTGGTTCAACTCTTACTTTGTAGGTAGATCTCAGTCAATGAGAACTGGAGACTCCCCCCAACTCTACTCATACACACTGGCGTTCCCTAAGGCTCTGTCCTTGGCCCTTTGCTTTTCTCCATATTCCTCAATGACGTCCCCTCTGCATCCATCCACATGTATGCAGATGACACAGTCCTGTTTTCCTCTAGCTCTTCTCCATCAGAGTTAACATCCAGGCTTCAGATTTGATTTCAACACTGTCCAGAAATGGTTCAGGGCTAATCAACTATCTCTTAATGCTAAGAAAATGGTCTCCATGTATTTCAGCACATGACAGAGGCTTTCTAGAGTCCCATCACTCCCCACCTTCATCCTCGATGGGAGAAAAAATTGACGATGTACCCTGATTTAAGTATCTCGGTGTCTGGCTTGACCACCACCTTAATTTTTCCCAGCATATAGATGCCATATATAAAAAAGCTCTACCCTAAGCTTGGTGCACTTTATAGGAAAAAAAGTTGTATCCCTTTATCTGCCTGCTGGGAGATCATCACTAAAATGATCCTTCCCATTTTTGATTATTGTGACTTGGTCTGTGGTGCTGCTCTTAAATCCACCCTGGCCAGACTGGATCCCCTCTTCCACTCCTTTTGCTGTTTTGCTTTGGCCTGTCCGTCCCCAGACTCATCACTGTTCTCTATATATTGATCTCTCCCTTCCTTCCTTGAATGATCACCCCTATACACTGTGCCTCCTTTAGTTCTAAATTCTGGTTGGCTTCACTTCCTCCTTACCTCAACTTTCTCCTCTCCCCTACGCCCCCTTCCATGTACTCTCTCCATAACTCAGGTTATCATTCTTTTTGCTCCCCTCTCGAAAATCCCTAGCTAGCCACTCTGGTTTCTCCTCCTACCTTCCTAATCTTTGGAACTCCCTTCCACTAACAATTAATTCTGCCACCTCCAAATGCTCTCTTTCCTCTCTTCTCTATGTCCACACTGCCCCCTCCTGTAAATGTCCTTAGCCCCATTGCCCTACACTTCTTCTTATCTACTCTGACCTCTGTACTTCTCACCATTCCACCACATCCCACCTTCCTCTCCCCCTTTCCCTCCACCGCTTCCTCTCACTCCCTTACTTCATTCTCACTTACTCCCATCCCCAGTAATCACCCTTTTTACCCCTTCCTAATCCTCTACACTCTATTCCCCTACCCTACCCACCATAATCTGTTCTCTTCTCCTCTCTCTTTTACTTCCACCGCTACTTTACATTTTCACCCCTCAGCCTGTCATTCTCACCTTCCTCTACTTACTCTCTCTCCTACCCTTTCCTATTTTTTGACGTTACCTTCTTGTGTATGCCAGGTACTTCGCTTCTGATATTTAACCTGCATTATTTGCTCTGGTAATGTATATTATTGTACATACTGTATATTGTTGAATTGTTATTACTCTGCTTCTACAGTACTTGTTTGTACTTATCCCTCCCCCAGGACACATCTGGAAACA
This sequence comes from Neoceratodus forsteri, assembly GCA_016271365.2. Taxonomy (NCBI): domain Eukaryota; kingdom Metazoa; phylum Chordata; order Ceratodontiformes; family Ceratodontidae; genus Neoceratodus; species Neoceratodus forsteri. Next base: position 341,487,446 of record CM057449.1, read on the forward strand.
AGCTTTGTGGCTCAGTATGTCTTTCCTGATAAATCTCTTTTAAATAAATTATAAATCATTACCTAATTTTTTGCCAATCAGGACTGTTTATTTCTAAACATTCCAGGTACTCTTATAAAATTAAAGGATGCCCCATGCACAATGTTTTAAAATTGTGAAGTTCTGACTTCATTTGGCATTGTCCATTTCCCACAAAGGAGATTCTGTAATATTCTGCAAAGTAAAACATTTTGATTTTAAATTCAAATTCCATTTCTTAAACAAATGCCTTTAAAGGTGATAGGAAATTATTTTACATAGTTACTGGACCTCCAAATTTTTTTTGGTATGCCAGTTATGTATTCTGATATGCTTTGACCTATATTTGATGTAAGTAATAACCCACTCCATGGTGTGTGGTTAGTGGGGATTAATCAACACCATGGGTGCTCCCCACACGACGCACAGGGGAAACGCCATACCTCACCCAACAAATAACACACCAAAATCTGGCCAATGGAAATTCATGAACACAAATGCTTGCAGTCTGGGAAACAAGATCCCAGACCTGCAGGCAATAATGACAAAGGCTAAACTGGACATAGTAGCAATTAGCGAGACGTGGTTTACCAGTAACCACACTTGGGAGACTTCAGTACCTGGCTATGTACTGTTCAGAAGAGACTGAGGTGCAAAAAAAGGGGGGTGGGGTGGAGTGGCCCTGTATGTCAATGAAAATATCAAAGCTACAGAAATTCAGAAAACACATAAGGAACCAGAAGAACTGGGTCACCCTGGAAACAGGAAATGGGACAGCCATATGAACTGGGGTTGTCTACAGGCCCCCAGATCAGGGGGAGGACATAGACACATTACTGTTAGAAGATATGCAAAACATGACAGCTAAAGGGGAGGTTCTGATAATGGGAGACTTCAACATGCCAGATACATATTGGTCAATACCAGCAGGAATATCTGCCAGAACTAGACACATGGTGGATTCCTTGCTGGGGGAGGGCCTCAAACAACTGGTACAACAAACCACAAGAGAAAGAGCTATCCTAGATCTAGTACTGACTAACAGGGAAAGGATCGCAGATCTCCAGGTTGAAGGTCACCTGGGGCCCAGTGACTACCACATGGTATGGTTCAATTTGGCCACTAGAACTAAATCATCCTATTCCAAGGCAAAACTATGGGACTTAAGAGGAGCTGACTTTGATAAGATGGCCAACAGAGTTAAGCTAGCCTTGCTAAAAAGAAATACAGGTGAGAGGGTACAGGCAGAGTGGGCAAGCATTAAGGATGCAATACGTGAAGCAACATCCCATTGTGTTAGAGAGAAAGGGAAGTGCAAAAGAAGGAAACCACTTTGGTTCTCAAAAACAGTAGCAGAAAAGGTCAGAGCCAAAAGGCTGGCCTTCAAGAAATATAGGGGAACGCAGCAGGATGAAGATAGGGAGGCATACCAAACTTCCCTTAGGGAAGCAGGGAAGGCAGTAAGGCAGGCAAAGACCCAAACCGAGGAAACACTAGCACAAACAGTAAAAGAAGGTGACAAGACTTTCTATAGATACATTAGTGAAAGGAGAAAGTCCAGAGGGAGTATTGCTAAGATCAAAGGAGATAAGGGGGCGTGTGAGGAGGAGGACCATGTAAAAGCATCTATCCTAAATAGATACATCTGCTCAGTATTTACTGAAGAGAAGGTAGGGCAGGGCCCACAGCTCAGCACCATGGACACACGGGGGGAAGGAGGTGTGCACTAGTCCATTCACAAAAGAAAGGGTCCTACAAGAGCTCAATAAGCTCTGGGTGGACAAGGCAATGGGACCTGATCTCAGGGTACTAAAGGAGCTAAAGGTGGAACTAGCAGAGCCATTATCAGAACTGTTTAGTGAGTCTCTGAATGCAGGAAAGGTCCCAGAAGACTGGAGAAGGGCTCATGTGGTCCTGCTCCACAAGAGTGGTAGCAGGGAGGAGGCGGGGAACTACAGACACGTCAGTCTTGCATCAGTAATGGGCAAGATTATGGAGGCACTCCTTAAGGAAAGGATAGTGCAACACCTGGAATCCATAGGAGCACAAGATCCAAGACAGCATGGGTTTACAAAAGGAAGGTCCTATCAAACTAATCTCATAGATTTCTTTGACTGGATAACCAGAGTGGTGGACTAAGGGGGAGCAGTTGATGTCACCTACTTTGACTTCAGCAAAGCTTTCGATACTGTTCCACATAGAAGATTGATTAATAAGCTGGGTAGTCTCAGGGTGGGTCAGAAGTTGGTCAGCTGGGTGGCAAACTGGTTGACGGAGCGAAAACAGAGTGGTGGTACACGGTATACAGTCAGAGGAGATGCAGTTCACAAGTGGGGTACCTCAGGGATCAGTCCTAGGGCCAGTCCTCTTCAATATCTTCATCAGTGACATTGCAGATGGACTGGAGGGTAAGGTTTGTCTGTTTACAGATGACACAAAGATCTGCAACAGAGTAGATGATCTAGATTGGCTGGGCAGAATGAGAAGAGATCAGCATAAACTGGCAAAATGGTTGGAAGAGTGGCAACTGGGGTTTAATGCAAAGAAATGCAAATCATGCACTTAGGGAAGAGAAACCTTGAAGCCACCTATAGGCTGGGAGGGGAGTTGCTGGCAGTCAGAAGGGAAGAAAGAGACTTGGGCATCATCATCACCGATGACCTAAAATCATCCAATCAGACCACTAAAGCAGTAGGTAAGGCTAGGGGGATGTTGGGGTGTATTAGTAGGGGTATCACAAGTCATAAGAGGGAGGTAATAACACCTCTTTACAAGACACTGGTTAGGCCCCATCTGGAGTATTGCATGCAGTACTGGAGGCCACACCTTCACAAGGACATTAACCAAATTGAGGCAGTTCAGAGAAGGGCAACCAAAATGGTGCAAGGACTGCATCAGAAAACATATGAGGACAGATTAACATAGCTCAACATGTATACCCTAGAGCAAAGGAGGGAGAGAGGTGATATGATCGAAACATTCAACACCTTAAGGGCATTAACAAGGTGAAAGAGTCTAACATGTTTCAATATAGGAAAAATAGCAAGACAAGAGGACACAGCATGAGATTAGAGGGAGGCCGATTAAGGGGTAATGTGAGGAAGTTCTTTTTCACAGAAAGGGTGGTGGATGCATGGAACGGCCTACCTTAGGAAGTGGTGGATATGAATACAGTGCAGGGCTTCAAACAGGCATGGAATAGGCATAAAGGAGCAATACGGATGAGTATGAATAGATAGGCCATTGACAGAGCAAAGGCCGATGGCACATTTATAAGGTAGAAAAAGAAATGGGCAGACTGGATGGGCCTTGCAGTCCTTATCTGCCATCAACTTCTATGTTTCTATATGAGGCCTGAGGCCGCAGGCAGTGTCCTCACAGCACCCAGGGTGTTGATTAATCCCCAATAACTGCACACCCTGGGGTGGGTTATTGCGCTTATAACATGGGTTCTCTGTAAACAACAAAAAAAATGCAGAAAGCTGTTTTTTACTGTTTAAATAGCAAAAAAAGTAGTGTATTCTGCCACCTTGCAAAATAGTCCCTAACAATTAATGCATACTGCACACTACTGTCTGAGACAGAGAAAGCGAGAGAATGCAGAACTTGTGATTGTGCTCTCACTTTCTCCCTGTGTGTGTCTGTCATACTGTTGCAATTTCAGGATTTGCAGGACACTGACTGCATGCCACACGGACAGAGACAGAGAGAGCAGACTGCAGATCCTGCCGTTGAAATCTCCTGGTTGTCACTACATGTCCCCAGCTGTGTCTGTTGTTGTGCATACATGCCTTTCTCTCCCTGTACAGCTCCCACAGCCTGTCCTCCGGTTCCATTCCCTCACACAACCGGCGGTCACTATGCTGCAGGAAGAGAGCTACAAAGTGGCTGCCACACATACCTTGCTGTCTGTGTGCCTCTGCGTCTCTTGCTGCATCTGTCTCTTGCTCGCCCACAGCAGCACAACTGATTGAAACCTACTAAGGAAACACAGCTGCACTTTAAGACCCACTCAGTTGCTGCTGCTCATTGAAATTCACTGCTTGCCTGAAGCCGTGAGGGGTACAGTGGGATGGGGCGATGAGGTACGGTGGGACGGGGCTATGGGTCAGCCCATTGCTGCTTTGCTCACAATGTGTGCGGGGGGGGGGACCAAGCAGTGTACTGAAGCTGCGGCCATATAGTGGGACAGGGCTACAGGTAATGGGTCTTGCTCTCCCAGTCTCTGTCTGGTACCACAGGACTAGTGGGCAGGAAATAGGCGAACCGCTGGGTGAATGGATGGCGAACGATGTAACAGTGCCGGGACATTGAGTGCTGTACTGCCAGTGTGCGAGGAACCCTTCATGCTGCGATCATCAGTGAAATGCATGGCAGGTTGCTGGGGAGAATCTCACTTGGGGGTACAGTGGGATGGGGCTGTGGGTTGGCTCACTACTGCTCTGCTCACATGGGGGGGTGGTGGTCTGTGTCACCTGTTTCAAGATCCATCACTTCCTACTTCTGTGGGGGATGGTTGGATGCTGCTGACTGTCCCCATGGCTTGCACACCAGAGAAGAAGTCAGTTATGTCATGCTAAGTACTACGTCCCTAATGATGAGTTTCTTGTCCCGGTATGTGACTGTCATTCTGTTTCTGTGATACAAGTGGACTGGACAGGGCAGAATGCAGCAACACACAGATGAGACAGTATCCAAAGTGTCACAAAAGTTTTGTCTTTATCACTGATTGCGGCAATGGAGCATCACCAAGCTGCCAAATACATGACTGCTTAGCATGCTTTTGCCATTGGTATGAACATTGGAAACTCTTGTTGCCCACTGATTTAGGAGGTGATCTGATCACAGTAACTGTGGCACAGTCAAGTGCAAGCCTTCCACCAATCAACTGTCTTCTGCATATGTCCCCATGTTATAAAGCTGGATAGATACCTGCTTTGGGGTGTCCTTAGAGCTACATAGGGTTCCACCCTCCTCAGCAGCTACTGCGCCTTCTTTTCAGAGTTCTAAGACATTCCATCACATCAGTAACACCATTACATCCTGTTCATCTGAATTACCTGGACTGGTGTTACTGATTTATTATTTATTGTAATGTTTCCCTAGGAAGGCACACTGAGCAACATGTTGCTCATCTCCCGGTACGACTGGGGGGGGGAGAGGGTACAGTAGGGGTGAAACATTTTACATTCAGGTTACAAAGATCAAAATAGCATACAATTAATTAAGGCAATTGTTATAAATAGTGTTGCATATATATGTAATATGTGAGAACAAATAATAAATACAATCGTAATAAGTGAACAAGTGCTATCGTGAAATAAGGAGTGAAGGGGAGAGAGAGAGAGATGAGATGACAGATAGTGCAGAGTTGTGTCCCGGAGAGACCCCTTCAGGATGCGGGGAACCCTGCAAGGGAACAGGGGACTGGAGTAGGGATTAGAGAGGGAGAGATGGAGAGAGGGAGTAAGTGTGATTAACACCTAGGAAGGGAAATAAGGCCTGACCCAAAAAGAGAACCCATCAGGGTGCAATGAACCCTACAAGGGGACAAGTTCAGTTGATTGTAAACCCTCATGCGGTTAGTCGTTGTAATTATAGAGGGATAGTGAGAGAGCAGGAATGAGAAATAACACCTGGAAGGGGATGAGTCCTGATCCAAGGATCCCTTCAGGATGCTGGGGACCCCACTAGGGGACCAGGAAGGCCAAGGATAGGTAGATGGGGAAAGAAAAGGTTGCATGCCTTGGCACTGTAGGACCCCTTCAGGATATTGAGAACCCTTCAAGGGGAATGTGAAGGCTAGGAAAAAGGAGGAGAGAGTAGAGGAAGGGAGAAAGGTATGAGAATTAGCACATAGAAGGGGCTAGGGTCAGTAGAGGCAGTAGAGTAGATAGAGGCATTGGGTAAATTTTGAAGGGGGATGAACTATAAGGAGCAAGATGAAGGAAATTAAGGCGAGTCATGACAGGAACAGTTAGGAGCAAGATAGTTGGAGAGGGCAGTGTTGATGGAATAGAGGGAGGAGGAGTGTCGGATTTGGGGAGGTAGAGAGTTTCATATTTTAGGGACACAGTGAGAGTACCCAGACTGGCCATCTGATGTCATAGAATACTATGGCAGCATGAAAAGAGAGCACAGCAGAGAGGAATGCAGGGTACTTACAAAGGCAAAAAAAAATGTTTTTACTTTAACACAAAGACAAAATATATCTGAATATTAGATGGACACTAAAATGAAAACAGGAGGGCACATATAGATGTAAACGACTGTTTCTTATCACCTGTAATGTGATTTATATGTTGATATGTTCAGTTCATGTGTCTCTTATGGGTAGGAGAGTTTCTTCTCAAACACTTTGTGTGCCAGACCTGCAAAATGAATAACTGTACATAAAAACACACAATATACATCTTGCCTGTAGAGACAGCTCTCTCCTGATTGAGCCAACCAAAACTTGCTTGACAGACATTGAACAAAGTACACACACGTGACATAGATACATACATAGATACATAGACAGTGTCGGCAGATAAGGGCCTATGGCCCACCCAGTCTGCCCATTTGAGCTTGTGAGTTCAGTTTATGTTTTCCTAGAAGTCTGTTGCTCCTTACCCCGACCTCCAGAATTCCTTTAGGTCTATCCGATGCATTCTTAAATCCCGTGATTGTTTCAGCCCCCACCACTTCCTCTGGCAGGGTGTTCCACTTGTCTACCACCCATTCTGTGAAGAAATTCTTCCTCACGTTTCCTCTGAATCGTCCTCCTCCAACTTCATCCCATGCCTCTAGTCCTGGAACATCTTTTTCGCTTAAAATAGTGTATTCCTGCACCCTGTTCCTCCCTGTAAGATACTTGTATGTCTCTATCATATCCTCTCTCTCCTCCTCCTCCAGGAGTACATGTTCAGTTCCTTCAACCTGTCCTCATAGGACTTGTGATGCAATCCATGCACCATCTTTGCTGCCCTCCTCTGAACCTTCTCTACCCTGTCTATGTCCTTACATAGGTAAGGTCTCCAGAACTGTACACTGTACTCCAGGTGGGGCCTCGCTAGTATCTTGTATAGTGGAATTATGACCTCCCTTTTCCTGCCGGTGATGCCCCTGCCTATGCATCCCAGCATCCTATTTGCTTTACCTGCTGCCTTGTCACACTGTTTCCTACCTTGAGGTCATCAGAGATGATAACCCCAAGATCCTTTCCCTGCTTGGTGCATGCTATATCCTCACCCCAACTGATATATTGTGCCAGGGTTTTTGCCCCATATGCAGTATCTTCATATATATATATATATATATATATATATATATATATATATATGATATATATATATATATATATATATATAAATATATATATTCATATATGACAGCCTCAGAAAGAAAGTCAGCCTAGTACCCCAGCAGTTCATCCAGCTTTTGATCTTTGTCAAGGGGTGAATTTAGGATTATGAGTTTCTCAGTTAATATGCAGAGCAGTTATAGTGACAGTAGTGCATTTATTAATAAAATATATGTGCACAATAAAAAAAAATGATCAAAAACTGCACTCACACTTAGGCAGATTAGAGCAGATATGAATATAAAGCAAAACACCAGTGGTACAAATGGTACCCGAAAAGGTCTATGTGATATAATGTTGTGGCCAGAAAGAAGGCCGACAGGTTTCCGTGGGCAATGAAAAGGAAAATGGCTTGGGGGTATGGGGTCTGAGACACAGCATCTACCAATTTATGATTAGCAAATGGGTTAAGCAGAGTTGAAAAAATTGAAGTGGTTCAGGTCTATGAATATTTGGGAACAAAAATGTCTAATAAATCTAATATTGAGGAATGGTCAGAACATATTATGTGCCAGAAATACAAAGGACAACATTTGACAAAGGCACTGTTGAAATTTAATCATAACTATGGTGGTAGTTTATCCCCTGTCGTTATTGCTGGAGAAATGAAAATAAACCCAATATTAGTATGTGGCTCAGACATTTGCGGCTGTTCAGACCCCAAACATTGAGAAACACCATTATTATTATTTTACAAAGTGCTACTTTTTTTCTTTTGGTACCCAGATAAGGGCCACTAGGCCCAAGGCATGTTGTTCATGGTGACCTTGAGAGTACTGGGGAGGTTAAGTGGCTTGTTCAGGGTCACACAGTATGCAGTTGGAGGTTGTGGGAATCAAACCTATGTTTGCTGGATGTACCAAGTGCATTCATAGCTCATTACTCTAACCTCCAGGCTGTACTGCCAGCCAAATAAGAGTATTATCCTCAACACCCACTGTTATAGTAAGACCTGAATTAAGAAGACTTGCTATACATATATACTGAAATAAAACTTAAGATTTATTTCATACTGGTTAAGAGTTATCAATAATAAAAGTAATACCCTCCCACTGGAATGTTTAAGATGAGTGGAGGCAGTATAGCACAGTGGTTTAAGGCTCTGAGCTGCAAACCTGGTGACATCCAGCAGACCAGACCTGGGTTTGAATCCCACAGCTTCCACTTGCCTACTGTGTGACCCTGAGCAAGTAAACAACTTCCTGTGCTCCCCGGTCGCTCCTGTCAAAAAGCTTTCAGCTTAGTGTGCTACTCCTGGTTAAAAAAAAAAAAGATAAACAGTTGTGTGGAGTAACTTATTTTTTATTTATTTAAATCTCGGATTACAAATACCTCTGAGCAGTGAGCTCTTTTACAAAGGTTCCATGTCATTAGAAAATACAGGGTTTAAACAGGACAGGTAAAGTATGGTACAAATGAGTGTAAAAAAGGGGAGGACAAAGCATAATGAACAGTTAAAGTGAAATAAACAGAGATGTAAATGGTAATGCTTATTACACACAGTACAAGCACATGAACATGCATACAGTCAATTTGACAGCAGCCAAAGGTTTTGTCGAGACTCACAAGGCACAGAGTGGAGGGGGGCTGGGAAGAGAGAGGGGGAGTGGGAGGGAGGATGAGAGGAAATGTAGGGCAGGACGAGGCTGAGGGGGATGGGGAGGAGAAGGGATAGAGGGAAACAGGAGGGGTTAACAGAAAAAGTGCTAAATTGTTATGATTGAGGGACAGACTATTCGGTCAAGGCTATTGGAGTGAGGGTTTGAGGATAGCAATCACATGAGCCTGAGCCTGATGCTGATTGAAGCAGTCGAAGTTTGGTTTTGAACAGGCCCAGCTTAGGTTCGGAGGAGATGTCGCTGCTGAGAGCATTTAACCAGAGTGGGGCCCTGTGGGTAAACAATCTTTGTCCCAGGGAGGTTCATTAGCGAGGGACCTGTAGGAGCTGACATTCGGAGCCTTAGGTATGGCGAGGATTGTGAGGGGGACATAGAAGATCTTGTACTCCTGGAGATAAGAGGCCAAGGGTTATTTTCTTGGCCTTCAGGCACGTTTGGTATTTGATGTGGGTTTAAGCTGAAGCCAGCTGGTTTGGGCATAGAGGTTGCACACGTGAGTGACTCTGCTAAACAATCTGATTGGTTAAAATCTTTGATATGTTATTTAGACAAAGTTGGTTGAAAACATCTGTGGAATGACTTGAGAAAAGGTATTAATATTGCATTGACATATAGAAATCTCATTAGCCCAACAAGCTGACATGAGGATGTTAAGACAGTCAAAAGCTGCCCCTTGATTCACTGCTAATAAAATATCTCATTGTTTGGAAGACTGCTTAGTTCTTCCTCTATACCCAGAAATTAGGCAGTCAATCACCTTAGCCAGATTCAATCTTCTCCCAACTAAAAAGTGAGGATATTGATATATGTAAAAAGAAATGAGGCTACTCTTGTAGATCTTAAATGTCCATGTAAACTAGGTTTTGAAAAAACAACGTATCACATTATTATACTCAGATTATTATGTTGTATCACCAATGGAGAGAATGTTTCCTAGGTAACAAAAGCCAAGACTGTAGTCTAACCAGCTTTATGATAAACAATTTATCTTACTGCACCCGATAACTGTATCTGTAGCTGTGGCTATTGTGAATTTCCTAAATGCATTTGTTAGAAAAAGAACTAAATAGGTAAGGTTATAACTGCTGTAATGTTAGTGAATATGTTATTTGTTGTCTCAGAGCATCATCTTGTTGTATAGGGACTGTTGAATAACTTACTGATGGTAGGGTTGAAGACCCAACCACCTTCTCATTTTTCATTCAGTTTACATGTCTAATTTACGATCGGCATTAGCGAATGCTGATTTCTTAACTTACCTTGGCTGAACTTTTGTTATTAATTGCTGCAGAAGATGGCATGTATTGGTTGTGATCTAGTATGAAATGCAGTTACTGTAAAGGTTATGTATAAGTAGCAGCCTGCTTAGTTTTGAAAGCAATGATATTTTTTTAGGGATTGTAATGACTATTTTTAAGCTACTGAACTATAAATCAGCTACTACTACACTAACATTGTATATGACCTCAGAGAGGCTTGTGTGAAAAATGATAATGCTTGCATATTTACGGTCAATATTATGACGTGCACAGAGCAGTCAGTAGACATTGCATTGACTCAGTTATAGAAAACGTCATCCCCTGTAATGCTAACATGATCTTATTACACTGCAGGCACAAACAAACAAATGCAAAGAAATATTAAATGGATCATAACAAAGAAAACATTGAAGCAAGTCAACCCCTAGAGAGAGAGAGAGAGACACACACACACACATTCTTTGAAAAAATGTCATTCATGCACCAGTTAGGGTTCAGCTTAATGCCAGAAAGGTAGGGAAATGTGCCGTTAGGGTTTCCAGCCCTAACTCCCCACCCCCACCACCTAAGCAGCAAAAGGAAAAAAACATTAGGGTTTGGGGTCTCCAGAGCCATGATGAATCAGTATTGGGGTCTTCCTTGGGGTTGTAAACCCTAATGCCCCCCCCCAAAGCCCCTAACCTTCTGTCTAAAGCACAAGGTACAGGTGCACGCCAGTGCCTCATAGTGATATGCTCTTCAAAGGTAGAGAACTATGTCTCTCCACATGTTGCCAGCACAGTCTGTTGTAGCTTTCTTCACACAGGGCCCTGTGGGTCTGGTGAGTTAAATGTTGCCTCTCTTTTGTGCAGACTTTTCCTGCCCCAGGTGCTGATTCTCATGTGCTTAGTTTAGTGCTGTGTGTCAGTACAGCACCTTGGCCGTGTCCCGGTGCTAGCCCCACTGTATTTCTCTTTTGGCTAAAAATATCGAATAGCAATTCATTGGTGAAATCAGTAAATAATAACAAGCAAAATAGGTTCCAGATGTAATAAAAAAAAAAATAAACTGGACTTTCAGCATTGTACATTTAGCACCACATCTCATCCACGAGTCTTAAACAGTTGCTCTTCCGGCTTGAGACTATTGTTTCACTGTATCATCTCCTATGATTATTTTAAAATGTCGAAGATCATTTCTAGGGACATGGATATGTTGTTCAATCCACACTTACTGGCAGGTTCCTTGCCACTTTAAATCTTGCCGGAAGGCCTTCAAGCTGGCTCCTCTCACCCACCCGGGTGGTAAAACTCTCGGCTCCGCCCCATGACACCAGATCTTCATTACCTCTTGGAAGCTCAGGTTCTCTCCTTTGCACTCTGTGTTTTAGGCTTGGATCCAAACTCTTTGGTTAACCCGAAACTAATTAAAAAATTTACAAGACTTCGGTATTTATCTTCCCTCGTGGCTGCAATGGAAAATCGACTCCCGGATTTCGTCGGTGCCCTGTGGGCAGAAAATGTCCTGGACCGATCCGCACTCCACATGTGTTTACTGCCTGGGGCTTGAACACAGTTCGCAGGCCTGCGACTTGTGCAAGTCCTTTTTGGCCATGGTCTTAGAGGGTCGCGCTGCCAGATTGCAACTTGGGCACCCGAGAAATGCTATCCTCCGGGCAAGTCGAAGGAGGCCCGTTGGGCGGTGTCCGTGGCTGTGGGCTCGACTGAACAGCTTGAGCAGATGATCACCCTCGAGGAGGAAGCAGCCCAGGCCGTAGCATCATCTCCATCGGTTGCGGCATTTATCCTGCTCTCCTTGGGCTCCTCCTACATGGCTTTGTTCAAGGAGCTTTGTCAATCCCTGTCCACCAAGGGAGAGGGGCCTTTAGGACATTCCTCTCGGTCCAAAAAGAAGGACTCTAAGGGTAAGTCCCACCGTCAGTGTTCATGGGAGCGGGAGAGGTCACCTTCCCTGGACAGTCGACACTCAACTTCAGTCGAGGTTGCGGCTAAGGCCGCTGGCTTCATGAGTCCCCATCAGGTCTGCCGGGCGAGACACCCGTCGATGCAGTCGAGATTTATCTCGACCCGTCGGACGGGCTGTCGACTGGAGAAGCCGACAATCCTTCTTCACCGGTTCCCCCGGTGGAAACCGAGGACTTGCCTGTGCCTCCTGTGCTAGAGTCCCCAGTTAAGGTCCCTGAACCGCGGGAGGAGCGGGTTTTCCCTCACCCCCTCTCAGACCCACCCTCGGAAACACTGAAGGTCTCGGTCTCGGACCTCTTCCAGTTCCAGCCGATCCCACTGACATCGGTGGTCTCGGTCTCGGCACTGTGGAAAGCGGCAGCGCTGCTAATCCTCGTCATCATCCTCTTCAGAGGATAGGTTCCGGCGCAGATTGTGTCGGCGCTACGAGGATCTAATGTGGCAGCAGCTCCTTTTGACTGGGAATAAGCCAACTCCGTCACCTTCCCCGGCCATTAAGTGGCTGTCACCGGAGCAGCCGAAACAACCCCTCGTTGTAGTCGAGGAGCCGAAGCCGGCACCGCTTGTTTGGCTGAAACCAGCTGCACCACCCATTGTGGTGGAACCCCCACCTCCACAACCTAAAACTGGGGCCCCAACCAAGGATTCTCGGTCAGGTCAGGGCTTACGCCATTGGTTGTCGGTCACCCTCACTCCTGATCGACCTCGGCAGGTGGAGGGTGGCTCAGGTGCTCGGCAGCTGTTTGCAGACTCCTCAGAGTCTGATGACAACTCCTCCTTGTTTTCCAGGCCGCTTAACCTGGAGTCCACCGGGGGTCAGTTGGTGGACGAGAGCCCATCCTAGTTTTTTGGAATGCTTCGACTCATCTCAGAGTCCACTGGGATGAAGCTCGAACCCGTTTCAAAATGGGCCAAGTATCCCCTCACGGCGATACTGGACCGAGGGGATTCCCCCATGGAGGCCTTCCCAGTGGCTGAAGCCATTGTTGGCCCGGCCCTGGAGCTGTGGCAGCGGCCAGCTTCTTGTCCAGCACCTTCGGCCAGGATGGCTCGAAAGTATGCTGTTCCCACTGGTTCACTCTCCGGTTTCTCGGAGCACCCCTCCGCAGAGGGGCTAGTGACCGACAGGGTTTTCCGGTGTTCCAGGAACACTCGGGATGTGGACAAGCCACCCGATAAGGACTCCAAGAAACTGGACTACTCCGGGTAGAAAGTCTATGTGGCTTCCCCTCTAGGCCTTCGTCAGGCCAGCTCTCTGTCAGCTTGTCGAGCCAACATTGCCCTGCTCCTCCAGAAGGAGGTGATCAGGGAGGTGGCAGATCCTCCATCAGACCCAGCGTTTGTGTCCAGGTACTTCCTGGTCCCAAAACGGACAGGGGGGCTGGCGCCCCATTCTAGACCTACACGACCTGAACAAGTTCCTAAGGTCTCGTACCTTCAGGATGGTCACTCTGGCTCAGATCATTCCATCCTTGGAATGAGGCATCTGGTTCTGTTCTCTGTACCTTCTGGATGCGTTCTTTCATGTCCCAATCCTTCCGTCCCACCAGCGATTCCTCCACTTCAGAGTGGAGGGATCCCTTTACGAGTTCCGGGCCATGCCCTTCAGCCTCTCTCCAGCTCCCGGGGTCTTCACCAAATGCATGGCAGTGGTGACAGCATTCCTGTGACGCTGAAGGGTCCGAGTGTACCCTTACCTGGACAACTGGCTGCTTGCAGCCTCCTCCAAGCCGGAGGTGGAGCGGTCCAGGGATCTGGCCCTCCAGGTCTGCTCTCAGATTGGCCTCCTCATCAACGAGGCCAAATGGGAACTTGTGTTGATGCAGGTGATTCAGTTCATCAGGGCAGAGCTTGACAATCTTCGAGCCAGAGCATGGCTCCTGGTGGACAGGGCCGAGGTTCTTTCCTCCTTTGCCCAATCATTTCTGGTTGGGCAATTGCGCCCTGCCCGGGACTTCCTGTGCCTCCTTGGCCTCATGGCGGCCTGTACCAGCGTGGTCCATTGGGCACGCTGGCACATGCGTCCCCTTCAATGGAGGGTGGCCCACCAATGGTCACAGTGCTCCGGTCCTCTGGACCAGCCAGTGACAGTGACCCAGGAGATGTGGAATGCTCTCCAGTGGTGGATCGTTCCAGCTCATCTGCAGGAGGGTATCCCATTTGTCCGTCCAGAGCCAACGGTCAATCTAACAACCGACGCCTCTCTGATGGGTTGGGGTGCCCATCTGGGGGAGCTCAGAGCGCATGGCCTCTGGTCCCCTCAGGAGTCTCGATGTCACATCAACTTGCTGGAGCTTCGAGCGGTCCAACTAGCCCTCACCGCCTTCGCTCCATTTGTATGGGGTCAAGTGGTCCAGGTCCAGACAGACAACACCACAGCCATGTACTACCTAAACTGCCAGGGCGGTATGTGCTCCTTGCCTCTGTGCAAGGAAGCTCTCCGCACTTGGACCCTCGTGAGCAGACTGGAGGCGGATCTCCTAGCCATCCATGTGGCAGGAGCCTCCAACACTCTTGCCGATGCCCTAAGCCGGATAGGTGCTGCATCTCACGAGTGGTTTCTCCTGCCGGAGGTAGTACAAGATCTATTCTCCCACTGGGGCACACCTCTGGTGGACCTGTTTGCCTCCAGGGAGAATGCAAAGCTGAGGCTGTTTTATGCCCACCCTCCTCAGCAGGGCTCACTGCAGGGGATGTCTTCTTGAGGCCGTGGACCCCGGGCCTCTTCTACGCCTTTCCCCCATTTCCCTTGAGGGACAAGGCGCAGGTGATTCTGGTAGCCTCAGACTGGCCCCGCCAGTTCTGGTATCCAGATCTCCTCAGCCTCAGCTTCAGGCTCCCGAGGCAGCTTCCAGCCTGCCCAGACCCGATCTCAGTCAACAGGGGGAAGGTACTCCACCCGGACCTTCAATCCCTGCACCTGACGGCCTGGTTCCTGAGCGGCTAGAGTTCCAGGCCTTGGGTCTTTCCCACGAGGTCCTCAGCATTGTTGAGGCATCCCGTAAGGAGTCGACCAGAAAATGCTATGCCTTCAAATGGAAGAGATTCTCCATTTGGTGTCAGGATAAGGGGCTGGACCCTTCCTCCTGTTCCTTGGCCAGCATTCTGGACTACCTGTGATCCCTTTCCAGCTGGGGCTTGATTGACAACCCTTAGGTGCACCTGGCAGCCATCTCTGCTTCCGGCGCTGGCGGAAGCAGTCGATGGTGCAGGAGAAGGTGGCAGGCGCTTTTCAAAGGCCTTGATCACATATCCCCTCCGGTGCGAGAACCTCCACCTCCGTGGGATCTAGTGCTGGTACTGGCTAAGCTCTTGGGCAAGCCATTCGAACCGATGCACAGGTGTGATATTTCTCACCTGTCATGGAAGACCGCCTTCTTGGTGGCTATCACGTCAGCCAGAAGGATGGGAGAGCAGCAGGCACTTTCCATCGAGTCTCCTTATCTGGTCTTCCACAGGGACAAGGTTGCCCTGCGCCCCAACCCGAAATTTTTTCCGAAGGTGGTGTCGGAGTTTCACCTTAACCAGGTGTTGACTTTTTTTTTTTTTTTTGTGGCAGGACCCCGTCTGCCTTCAGCCCTGGTCATGGCCCCCGGAGACCTCCGCCACTGTTCATTGTTGCCAGGGTCCCACGGTCACCCCCGGCTTACCCCCCGGAGGGCGGGGTCGCAGCCACCATTCCCGGTAGCCACGGGCTAGTGTCTGGTTGGGGACCCGCAATGACGGTGGCGAACTGAGGTCCTCCGGGGAGGGCTTCATCTCTACGGTGGTCCTTGCCCGCCTCCTATTTTCGCCATTTTCATTGGGGAGACGGGGACGTGCAATGACGCCAGCGTCTGCCCCGCCTCCCGGAACTATAAGCATTGGCCGCTAGCATTCCCCCGGCCTCCGCCAGGGGTCCGCAGTGCGCCGACTGCTACCCTCGCCCTCCCCGAGAAGGAGAGCAGTCCATGGGGATGCCCATCCTTCCCCTGGTTGCCTTCCGACGACCCGGGTCCGCTCCTCAACCCGGTCACCGGCGCCCAAGCGGAAATCCCACCGCTGCGCCAATGGGCCGGCTAACCAGGTGTTGACTCTGCCAGTGTTCTACCTCAGTCACACCTTGGAGGCCGAATATAGGCTTCATACTTTGGACCCTAGAAGAGCGCTCTCTTATTATAAGGAATGGACGGCTGAAGTTCGGGGAGAGGTTCGCCAGCTGTTTGTCACCTACGCTGAAGCTGCACCTGGCAGACCTGCAGCCAAGCGGACGATAGGCAGGTGGGTTACCTCCTTCATAGATCTCTGCTACAGGTTGGCAGGCATGGAGCCTCCCAAAGGGACAAGAGCTCATTCTACCTGCCATACCGCTGCATCGGTGGCTGCTTCCAGGAACGTACCTATCCAGGAAATCTGCAGGGCTGCTACCTGGAAGTCAGCACACACCTTCATTACCCACTACCACATCGACCTTGAGTCACGCCGGGATGCTGGTGTGGGACCTCGGTTCTTCAGTCCTTATTTCCCAAGTAGGGGGTGCGCGTCTTGCCTCCCTCCTCCCGGAGAACTGCTAGGAGTCTGCCAGTAAGTGTGGATTGAACAACATATCCATGTCCCTAGAAATACAGGTTACTTACCTGTAACAGGAGTTCTAGGAATGGTATATGTTGTTCATCCACACAACCCACCCAACCTCCCCGGCTTCAACGCGCAATCTTGCTTCCTGCGGGCTAGATCTGGCGTCATGGGGTGGAGCCGAGAGTTTTACCACTCAGGTGGGTGGGAGGAGCCAGCTTGAAGACCTTCCGACAAGATTTAAAGCAGCAAGGAACCTGCCAGTAAGTGTGGATGAACAACATATACCGTTCCTAGAACTCCTGTTATAGGTGAGTAACCTGTATTTTGTGACCGTCTTGCTTTTCATGCCTTGCCTGTAGTTGTCGATCAGTAGCAGTGCTGAATGTGGAAATATGTTGTTGTTTTTTTGCATGACAGTTGCTTTTGTGCAAACTACCAGAAAGAGAATACATGAAAACACTGCTGGCAAGATATTTGCTTGAATATACCTTGGCTGGGGGTGGAATGAATGAGACAACCTTTGTTTTTAAGTGTTACTCTATTTAACAGTGCATGTTCTGATTTGTTTTAAAAGGAAGATATGTTTATCTGTTTGTTCCTTGTTTAGTTTTGTGTAATATTGCAAAACCTTTAATAAATGGAATTTTTTTTAAAGGAAGATATGTATAGACCTCATCATAAACATGATTGCCCAGAAATGGCATAACAACTAATGTTAAGAGGTGCTGATTTTTCCCGTGTCTTAGTAGCAAGCATTTTAATGTTATCACATCAGCACAATACATAATTTCTGACACATTCTCCCAAACACAAATATGGTCACACATTATCTCTGCATAAGCTTTTTAATGGTTTGCATCTTCACCACTAACAAAGTTGCAGGATCGGGATGGGGAAGGATGTACAGTACGTGTCTAGCTTAGGATTAAGTTGCATTTCAAAACTGAGGCAATTCCATTTATCAAGCCCCCCTAGCTGCTGAGGCATGTTCAAGCCTACAAATGCAACATTAGGTACTCAGCATTTTACAGAGAGGCTTCTGACATCAGCCAATTGATAAAATGGTGAGAAATTATATCCCAGCCACTACAGTGAACAAGCCCTACAGCTATCACTCTGCCAGAGTTGAGTACTAGCTAACAAAACCATATCACCTCTGGGATCTCAATGGAGCATGTGTCCTGCACACACCAAACCGATGGAAAAAAGTCTGGACTCGACAGTAGGCAGCAAGCTTCATTTGGCACCTAAAAATGTGCAAAAAATAGAAAAATATTATATTAGCCTGTGATATGCAAACTGTACAGTATTACCAGTATACTGTCAGAAGTTCATGTCAAACGAATCTAATAGTTTTTTTTTGACTGGGTGACTACAAAAGTAAATCAGGGAGGGTGGTAGACATCACCTACCTAGATTTCAGCAAAGCCTTCGACACCATCCCACATAGGATGCTGATTAACAAGATGGGGAGTCTGGGCATGGGATACAAGGTGGTGAACTGGGATAGGAACTGGTTAACAGACAGGAAACAGACAGTGGTGGTAAATAGGGTACAATCTGGAGAGAGGGGGTGACCAGTGGGGTACCACAGGGATCAGTACTAGGGCCAGTCCTGTTCAGTGTCTTCATTAGTGACATTGCAGAGGTGCTGGAAGGAAAGATTTGCCTGTCTGCAGATGACATCGACATCTGCAACAGGGTGGATACTCCAGAAGGGGTGCAGAAAATGAAGAGGGGCCTGGAGAAGCTTGAAAGATGCTCAGAGCTGTGGTAACCGAGGTTCAGTGCAAAGAAGTGCAAAATAATGCACCTGGTTAGAGGGAACCCTGGGGAGAGCTACAGGTTGGGGGGGGGGAGCTGACTGTCACCCAAGAGGAAAGGAACCTAGGTGTATCATCTCTGATTACCTTAAGCTATCAAAGCAGTGCACAAAGGCGGCAGGGAGGGCCAGTGGCCTGCTGGGGTGCTTAGGCAGGGGTATCACTAGCAGGAGGCGGGAGGTGGTGATGCCATTGTATAAAACATTGGTAAGGCCTCACCTGTAGTACTGCATGCAGTTCTGGAGGCCACACCAGCACAAGGACATAGATAAGGTGGAGACTATCCAGAGAAGGGGAAAAAAGATGGTGCAGGGCTTGCACCACAAAACATATGAGAAAAGACTAAGGGATATCAGTATGTACTCACTGGAGGAGAGGAGACAGCGGGGGGAGATGTTTGAACTTTCAAGTACCACAAGGGCATAAACAAGGTACAGGTGTGGGACCTTTTCCAATGTAGAAAAAGTGTTAGAACAAGGGGGCACAGTATGACATTGGAAGGAGGTAGATTAAGAGGTAATGTGAGAAAGTCTTTCTACACAGAAAGGGTAGTCGACACTTGGAATAGTCTGCCACAGGAGGTAGTGGGGGCAAGCACAGTGGAGGGGTTTAAGCATGCCTGGGACAGGCACAAGGGAAGATTGAGAGGGGAAGGAGTGATGAAAAGCCATTGATCACATAGGGTCAGTGGCCGCATACAATGTATAGGGTCTACAGGCAGACTGGGTGAGCCTAGTGGTTCTTACAGTATCTGTTGACAAGTTCTATGTTTCTATGAGACACGAAAAAGGGATCACTGAAATATCATGGCTCATGGATATGGGAATAAACTTCTGTAGGGAACCCCAGGTCACAATAAAAATGTGAATTATTTCAAGTGCATCAATCATATGGAGGTTACAAGGGAGATCTGTAAGACATAAACACAACATACTGTATATTTAGTAAAAAGTAATACTCAGTTTCAGATCTATTGTTAATATAAATAGAATGGCACAAAACAAATAAAATACAGTTGTATGATCATAGGTAGTCTAAAGTAGTACTATAACCTAGGGCTGGAAAGTACATAGAAACATAGAAGTTGATGGCAGATAAGGACCGCGAGGCCCATCCAGTCTGCCCATTTCTTCTACTTTATGAATGTGTCCATAGGCCTGTACTCTGTCAATGGCCTACTATTCATACTCGTATGTATTGCTCCCTTATGCCTGTCCCATGCCTGTTTGAAGCCCTTGTACAGTAGTCATATCCACCACTTCTTGAGGTAGGTCGTTCCATGCATCCACCACTCTTTCTGTGAAAAATAACTTCCTCACATTACCCCTTAATCGGCCTCCCTCTAATCTCATGCTGTGTCCTCTTGTCCTGTTATTTTTCTTATATTGAAACGTTAGACTCTTTCACCTTGTTATTGCCCTTAAGATGTTTGAATGTTTCAATCATACCTTTCTCCCTCCTTTGCTCCAGGGTATACATATTAAGCTCCGTTAATCTGTCCTCATATGTTTTCTGATGCAGTCCCTGCACCATTTTCATTGCCCTTCTCTGGACTGCCTCCATTTTGTTAATGTCCTTGTGCAGGTGCAGTCTCCAGTACCGCTTGTAGTACTCCAGATGGGGCTAACCAGTGTCTTGTAAGGAGTGATTATGACTTCCTCTTATACACTTATGACACTTATTAGAGGGATGTTAGTGTATTAGTAGCTCAATCACACCCAAACATCCTCTAGCCTTGCCTACTGCTTTAGTGAAGTAAACAGCATTTATACACCACATTATGTATTCATGTAGGTAAGATAAAATTACAGTAAAGGTAAGTTTACAGATGGGGTTAAGGATACTAGATGATGGCATTAAGGCTACTAGGCAGTGAGGTAAAGTGCTATCATAGGCAGAGTTTGCCTTCAGGTAGTCCCAAAGAGATGTCTGGAACGTAATGTGGGAGGAGGAGGTGAGGACCAACAATGGAAAAGGGTTCTAGAGTCTGGGTACAAAGATTGCAAAGGCCTGATTTCACTTAGACTGGATGTTGGTTTATGGACGAGCAGCAGAGACTTATCATTAGACCTGAAAGGGTATGATGGTTTGAGAATTTGACTAAGTCAGCAAGAGGAGCAGGAATGCCAGATCTTCTACGGTAAGCATATCTGTAAAGCATCCCAGTGCAAATTGCCACGAGTTCAAGGAGGATAACCACCAAAGTTTACTACAGAACTTACAATAATGGGTGAGGAAGTTCGAGAACAGTGCAACTCAACAAATGTTGTAGGTTGTGTCCCGGTTTGCCAGAAGTGACTGAACAGTGTAAGTAAAAGAGATGGGCAGATAATTTAGAGTTGGAAGGAAAATACCTCTGGCAAGAGCAAGGCGAGCAGTGGGAGTTAGGATATGTTTGGCTCTGTATGCCACTCAAGTGTGACATTAAGAGCCCTACCTGCACAAGCATTCTGGATTTGTGGGGGAAATTCCCATACAGAAGCCAGTGTTCACTCCAAGATACTTAAGGATTATTTATACCACATAAAGTGGGGATCCATAGGGACAAGATATAGACAGGGGTTCAGGACAGGATATGATTTTGGAAAGGGAGCCGAACAGCGCTGCCTGTGTCAGTTTTGTCTGTAGGATCAGTCCATTTCTTGTAAATCAGGTTTATATACTCTAAAAATTGGCATGTACCCAAGAGTTGTTATGACTAATACTTTTGGAGCTAAAATGGTGTACTGAGTTGATCAGCATACAGTGTGGTGCTGCAGTAGGTTGGTTTCAAAGGAAGATTATTTATGAAGAGGAAGAAGAGGATGGGATTCTGTATAGAGCCCTGTGAGACACCAGGCTTTATAGGAGCTTTTTATAGGAAGAGAGATGCCTGGATATCGTAGCAGTCACAGAAACATGGTACACAGAGAACCATGACTGGGATGTTAAAATACCAGGGTACACAACCTACAGGAGAGACAGGGATGGGAGAAGAGGGGGCGGAGTAGCTCTCTATGTAAGGGAAGAGATAAAAGCAACTGAACAAAAGAGTAAACAGGGAGGAGAGGAGGCACTGTGGGTCACCTTAGAGACTCAAAATGGCACCACAGTCTGCACAGGGGTTGTATACAGACCCCATGTCAGGGGGAAGGAATGGACAAGGATATGATAGAAGTACTTAGGATGGCAGAAAAAGGGGAGATACTGTTGATGGGGGACCTTAATATGTCAGATGTTAACTGGAGCACCTTTGCTGCAGCCACATCCAAAAGCAGGGCCATTCTCGATGCCCTTCAGGTGGCATGCCTCAGACAGCTAGTTTTGGAACCCACTTGTGAGGGAGTAATCTTAGACCTCATACTCTCAAATGGGGACAGTGAGAGGATCTCAGATCTAGAAGTGGGTAGCCATCTGGGAACAAGTGACCACCAAACAGTGTGGTTCACAGTAAACTCAGCTACAGAGTCAAGCCATACAAAAGTGAGGGTTCTGGACTTCAGGAGGGTTGACTTTGGCAAGATGGGAGAGTGCCTTAGAATAGCACTAGCAAACAGGCTAGAAGGAGGGGTGGAGCAACAGTGGAGAAACATCAAAACTGCCTTCACAGAGGCAACAAGCCTTTGTGTGAAGCAAATAAACCATTCAAAACAAAAGAAAAAGCCACTGTGGTTCTCAAAAGAGTTGGCGGTGAAGGTTAGGGAGAAAAAGACAGCATTTAGGAAGTATAAGGAAACACAGAAGGAGCAGGACAGAGAACAGTACCAGTTAAGGCAGAAGGAAGCAGGGAGGGTAGTCAGACTAGTAGGGGCCCAAACTGAGGAAAAGATAGCCAACTCGGTTAAGAAGGGGGATACAACCTTTTATAGGTATATCAGGGAGCGTAGAAAGACAAAGGGAGGGATAGTGAGGCTGAATAGAATGGACGGTGGGTGGGCAGAGAAGGACAGTGAAAAAGCAGGGATACTGAATGAATACTTCTGCTCAATATTCAAAAAAGAAGAGATGGGGAGATGTGCCTAATCCAATTAACAGAAGCACTCTAGATAGGGGGGTCGATCCCAGTCCTTTCACAGAAGAAAGGGTTCTGCAAGAACTCCTAAAACTGAAGGTGGACAAAGCAATGGGGCCTGATGGAATTCACCCCAGAATTCTAGAAGAATTAAGGAGAGAACTAGTGACCCCACTGACTACCCTTTTTAACAAATCATGGGAGGATGGTGTGGTACCTGTGGACTGGAGGAAGGCAGATGTGATTCCTCTTCACAAAAGTGGGAGCAAGACAGAGGCAGGAAACTACAGACCTGTCAGTTTGACCTCTTGTAGGAGTGATGGAATCACTTATGAAGGAAAGAATTGTTGAGTACTTAGAGGCCAGTGGGACACAGGACCCAAGGCAGCATGGGTTCACAGCAGGAAGGTCATGTCAGACGCATCTAATTGATTTTTTCGACTGGCTGACCAAAGTAGTAGACCAGGGAGGGGCTGTGGACATTACCTCTCTAGACTTTAGCAAGGCATTTGACACAGTGCCACACAAAAGATTAATAGTCAAATTAACCAGCCTGGGAGCGGGTCCTAGGGTGGTAGCCTGGGTAAAACATTGGCTGGACAACAGGACACAGAAGGCAATTGTAAATGGAGTCCACTCTGAAGAAAGAGGGGTTACTAGTGGGGTACCGCAGGGTTCAGTACTGGGTCCAGTCCTTTTTAATGTCTTTATAAGTAACATTGCAGAGGGACTGGAAGGAAAAGTATGCCTCTTTGTAGATGACACAAAGATCTGCAACAAGGTTGATATACAAGGAGGCATGGAAAGGACGAGAAGAGACTTGGCAAGGCTGGAGGAATGGTCAGAAGTATGGCAGCTTGGATTCAGTGCACAGAAGTGCAAAATAGTACGCTTGGCAAACAAAAACCCAGAGGAAGATTACACAATGGGGGGAGGTAGTAACAACAACAAGAATGGAAAGGGACCTGGGGGTAATCAAATCACATGACCTTAAGGTTGGCAAGCAATGTGAGAAGGCAGTCGGGAGGGCTGGGGGGATACTTGGACGTATAGGGAGAGGCATCACCAGCAGAAAACAGGAAGTTGTTACCCCCCTGTACAGATGGTGAGACCCCATCTGAAGTACTGCATCCAGTTCTGGAGACCCCATCTCTGCAAGGACATAGACATAGACAGGATGGAGGAAGTCCAGAGGAGGGCAACTAAAATGGTGCAGGGTCTGCAATAGAAGCCATACGAGGACAGACTAAAGGAGCTTAATATGTATACCCTTGAAGAAAGAAGGGAGGACATGATGGAAACTTTTAAGTACCTCAGTGGACTCAACAAAGAGGGTAGCATATTTCAGAAAAAGAGATGTGCAAGAACAAAGGGACATAATTTGAAGATAGAGGGGGGATGGCTCAGGGGCAATGTGAGGAAGTATTTTTTCACAGAGAGGGTGGTGGACGCATGGAACAGCCTTCCTGAGGAGGTTGTGGGGTCTAAAACTGTGGGAGAATTCAAGAATGCATGGGACAGACGTAAGGCAATTTTTGTGGGGTAGGAAGCAACAGGCTGTTGGTTAAATAGGATCTGCAGCTTATCCTGTAGGTAGGGAAATGGGCAGACTAGGTGGGCCAAGCGGTCCTTATCTGCCGTCAAAGTCTATGTTTCTATGTCAGAGAAGGTTCCTGTCAAATGGGACGATTTGCTGCTAGTCGTGAAGATAATTGTCAAACCAAGCAACTGCATGAGCTAAGAATTGTTGTTTGCTTTCCAGTCCTAGGTTATATAGCACTACCTATGGTCATGGAACTGTATTTGATTTTGTGACGTTCTATTTATATTTTCCTTTGTTTATTGTTAACCTCATCTCTAGTACTGAGGTTTCTGATTTAACCCCTGTACTGTACGCTATGTTCCTCTTTAGAACCTGTTTAATATGTAACCTCCTGAGTCATACCTGAAAATAGGTATGAATTTGTCTAGTGTGTTTACCTGGTCAATAAAACTAACTAAATGAATTAACTAATTAAAAATAAAATAAAATACACATCCAATGGGCAGACTAGGTGGGCCAAGCGGTCCTTATCTGCCGTCAAAGTCTATGTTTCTATGTTTCAATGTATGGCTAACAATACTGCACTCAAATAATACTTGATACAAGCAGCATTACAGTGCCTCAGGCAGTTACAATTACATCACAGGAAGGGGATAAAATCCACTGCTTCATTCAGCCCAAATGGTTCAACAGTATTAGGGTGACAATCCAACAGGCCCCTTGGAAGCAAAAGTTGGTCCCATTACCTTCCCACGCCCTTTTTTTTTGTAGGGGAGGCACATGTTCTACATTGACCCACAGGTCGAACACATGATAGAGCAGAATTGTGGGACTGTGGAAAGTGTGCACCCAGAGCATTAGACACATTAACATTTGCTAATGCTTGAATGTGCCCCAGGATGTGCACATTCAGAGGCTGCACTGTACATCCAGCATAGTACCTTTTGCATGGACACCACACAATATAAACAGCAAAAGGTGTTAGACATCAGATAAATTATAAAATGACAAGAAAAAATTCTCGGCTCTGATTGGTTAGTGCTGGCCTACATAGAAACATAGAATTTGATGGCAGATAAGGACTGCTTGGGCCACCAAGTCTGCCCATGTCCCGACCTAACGGATAAGCTGCAGATCCTAGTTAACCAACAGCCTATTTCATCCTACCCCCCCCAACTAGAATTGTCTTATGTCTGTCCCATGCATTCTTGAATTCCCCTACTGTTTTTGACTCTACGACCTTCTCAGGAAGGCTGTTATATGCATCTACAACCTTCTCTGTGAAGAAATACTTCCTCACATTACCTCTGAGCCACCCCTCCTCTATCTTCAAATTGTGCCTCCTTGTTCTTGCACATCTCTTTTTCTGAAAGATGCTACCTGCTTGGACTTTGTTGATTCCCTTGCGGTATTTGAACGTTTCTATCATGTCCCCCCTCTCTCCCTCCTTTCCTCGAGGCTATACATCTTAAGCTCCTTTAGTCTTTCTTCATATGTCTTCTGTTGCAGACCCTGCACCATTTTAGTTGCCCTCCTCTGGACAGCCTCCACCCTGTCTATGTCTTTGCAGAGATGGGGTCTCCAGAACTGTACACAGTACTCCAGATGTGGTCTTACCTACTGTCTATACAGAGGGCCAACAACTTCCTGTTTTCTAATGGTGATGCCTCTTCCTATGCATCCCAGTACCCCCCAGCCCTCCTTACTGCCTTCTCACATTGCCGGCACACCTTTAGGTTGTCTGATATGACTACCCCCCGGTCCCTTTCCATTTTTGTTGTTGTCAGTATCTCACCCCCCCATTAGTATACTCTTCCCCTGGGTTTTTGTTTCCCAGGTGCATTACTTTGCACTTCTTTGCATTGAATCTAGCTGCCATACATTTGACCATTCCTCCAACCTTGCCAAGTCCCTTTTCATCCTTTCCACCTTACTCATGTATCAGCCCTGTTGCAGATCTTTGTGTCATCTGTAAAGAGACATACTTTTCCTTCCAGTCCCTCTGCAATGTCACTTATAAAGACATTAAAAAGGACCGGCCCCAGTACTGAACCCTGTGGTACCCCACTAGTAACCCCCTTTTCTTCACTGTGGACTCCATTCACTATTACCCTCTGTGTCCTGTTGTCCAGCCAGTATTTTACCCAGGCTACCACCCTGGCACCCACTCCCAGGCTGGCTAATTTGTTTATTAATCATTTTTGTCAAATGCCTTGCTAAAGTCTAGGTAGGCCATATCCACAGCCACTCCCTTGTCTACTTCTTTGGTCACCCAGTCAAATAAATCAATTAGATTTGTCTGACATGACCTTCCTGCTGTGAATCCATGCTGCCTTGAGTCATGTGCCCCACTGGCCTCTAGGTACTCAACAATGCTTTCCTTCAGACGTGATTCCATCATTTTCCCTACCACTGAGGTCAAACCAACTGGTCTGTAGTTTCCTGCCTCTGTCTTGCTCCCACGTTTGTGAAGGGGAATCGCATCCACCCTCCTGCAGTCCTCAGGTACCCCCCCATCCTCCCATGATTTATTAAAAAGGGTATTCAGTGGTGTTACTAGTTCTTCCCTTAGTTCTTTTAGAATTCTGGGGTGAATCCCATCAGGCCCCATTGCTTTATCCACCTTCAGTTTTAAGAGTTCTTTCAGAACCCTTTCTTCTGTGAAAGGACTAATATCAACCCTCCTATCTGGAGTGCTTCTATTGACTGGATTAGGTATCTCCCCCTGCTCTTCCATTGTGAATACTGAGCAGAAGTATTCGTTCAGTAGCCCTGCTTTTTCACTGTCACTCCCTGCCCAACCAACTTCCTCTTTATTCAGCCTCAGTATCCCTGCCTCAGTCTTTCTTTGCTCCCTAATGTACCTGTAAAAGGTTTTATCCCCCTTCTTAACTGAGTTGGCTATCTTTTCCTTGGTTTGGGCTTTTGCTATTCTCACTGCCTTCCCTGCTTCCTTCTGCTTTAACTGGTACAGTTCTCTGTCCTGCTCCTTCTGTGTTTCCTTATACTTGAATGCTGTCTTTTTCTCCCTAACCTTCCCTGCCACTTCTTTTGAGAACCATAGTTTTTTTTTTCTTTCATTTTGATTTATTTGCTTTACACAAAGGCTTGTTGCCTCAGTGATTGCAGTTTTGATGTTTCCCCACTGTTGCTCCACCCCACCGTCTTGCCTGTTAGCTAGTGCTTTTCTGAGGCGCTCTCCCATTTTGACAAAATCAGCCCTCCTGAAGTCCAGTACCTTCACTTTTGTATGGCTTGACTCTACAGCTAAGTTTATCTTGAACCACACTGTTTGGTGGTCACTTGTTCCCAGATGGCTACCCACTTCAAGATCGGAGATCCTCTGCCCGTCCCCATTTGAGAGTACCAGGTCTAAGATTGCTGCCTTCTGAGTGGGTTCCAAAACTAGCTGTCTGAGGCATGCCCCCTGTAGGGCATCGAGAATGGCCCTTCTCTTGGATGTGGCTGTAGCAAAGGTGCTCCAGTTAACATCTGGCATATTCAGGTCCCCCATCAGCAATATCTCCCCTTTCTAGGAACATGGATATGTTGTTCATCCACACTGTCTGGCAGGTTCCTTGCCGCTTTAAATCTTGCTGGAAGGTCTTCAAGCTGGCTCCTCCCACCCACCCAGGTGGAAAAACTCTTGGCTCCGCCCCATGACGCCAGATCTCCCTTACTACTTGGAAGCTCAGGTTCCCTCCTTAGCGCTTTGCGTTTTTCGACTGGTTCCTGACTCTTCGTTTCGTCTGAATTTAGTTTTGAAGTTTTCTAAACTTTGGTCTTCTTTCCCTCGTGGCTGCGATGGACAGTTCGTTTCCTGGCTCTCAGAGGCGTCCCGGGGCGGGAATATCTCCAGGACTGATCCGCACTCCACGTGCGTATTCTGCCTCGATTTGGACCACGACCTGCAGGTCTGCAAGTTGTGCCGCGCTTTTTCTACTAATGTCCTGGAGGATCGTGCTGCCCGATTGAGGCTCGGGCACCCCGAGGGGTTTTCCCCGCCGGTAACATCCAAAGAGGTTCGTTGGGCGGTGTCCGCGACGGCTGACTCGGCTGAGCAGCTCGAGCACTCTTTCGCCCTGGAGGAGGCCGCATCCCCCTCCTCCTCTGTCGCGGCATTTTTCCCGCTCTCTCTGAGTTCCTCTCATTCGGCTTCTTTCAAGGAGCTTTGCCAGTCCCTTTCCACGAAGGAGAGGGCCATCGGACATTCCTCTTGGCCCAGAAGAAGGAGTCGAAGGTAGGTCCCACGACTGCGTTCGTGGGAGTGGAGGGTCTCCTTCCCGGGCAGCCGACCATCGACTTGATCGAGGTTGCAGCTCAGGCTGTGGCTTTACGTGTCCCGTCAGGCCAGCCTGCCGAGACTCTACGTCATTGTAGTCGAGTTTTCTCGACCCGTCACCCGGTGGTCGACTGGAAGAGCGTCAACCGTGCCAGTTTCCCGGTGGAGGCCGAGTTCTGCCGGGCCTGGGCGCAGTCCTCGGTCAAAGCGTCCGGGCGAGGAAGAGTGGTGTCCCCACTCCTTCCCAGACCCTCCTCGGTCTCACAGTCTCGGTCTCCGTCTTCTTCTCAGTCAAGTTGTTCGACCGACTTGGCCCGGTCTCGGTCGGGCACCAAGTTAAGTGGCAACACTGTCCTCCTCGTCTTCCGCCTCGATGAGGAGAGGCTTCACGAGATTGCACTGACGCTTCGAGGAGCTTATGTGGCAACAGTTGTTGTTGTCCGGGAATCAATCGACTCCGATTCATTCCCCGGCTACCAAGCGGCTACCACCTGCACGGTCAACGCAGCTGCTCGCCGTAGTCGAGATGCCCACTTCCGGGCCGGTCGTTCGACCAAATCTAGCTGCCCCACCGATCGTGGTGGAACCTCGCTCGGGTCACGGCCTGCCCCGCAGGTTGTCGGTCCCCCTCACTCCCGCCCGTCCCTCGGCGAGTGAAGGGTGGCTCAGGACTGAGGCAGCTCTTTGCAGACCCTTCAGAGTCCGACAACAACTCCTCCGTGTTTCCCAGGCGGGTGGGCCTGGAGTCCTCCCGGGACCGGTCTTTGGACGACAGCCCATCGTCCTTCCTGGGTCTGCTTCGGCTCATCTCGGAGTTCACTGGGATGCAGCTCGAGCCCGTGTCCATATGGGCCTATTATCCCCCTGACGGAGATCCTAGACTGAGGGGGTTCACCCTCGGAGGCCTTCCCTGTGGCTGAGGCCATTGTTGGCTCAGCCTTGGAGCTTTTTCAGCGGCCTGCTTCCTGTCCTGCGCCCTCGGCCAGGATGGCTAGAAGTATGCAGTCCCTATCGGCTCTTTGCCTGGTTTCTCAGAGCACCCCTCTGCGGAGGGGTTAGTTACCGATAACGTCTTCCAGCGTTCCGGAAATGCTTGGGATGTGGATAGGCCTCCCGACAAAGAGTCCAAAAGGATGGACTATGTCGGGCGCAAGGTTTACGCCGCGTCCTCCCTAGGCCTCCTACAGGTCAGCTCTGCCGCACTGATGGCACACTTCTCCCACGCCCTCTTGGGCTCCCTGGATGAGGTGCTCCCTCAACTCCCGGTCGACCTGCGGACCACGGTCCGGCAGGTGCGGGACCAGGGTAGGGCAGTGGCTAAGCAGCAGCTTCAGACTGCTCTGGACATGGGCGATTCCTGTGCCAGGTCAGTAGCGGCCGCGGTGGCCATGCGCCGCAGGGCGTGGCTGAGGATATCCACCTTCTCGGCAGATATCCAACACAAGTTGGCAGACATCCCCTTCTTGGGGACTGACCTCTTCGGCCCTGGAGTGGTGGGACACCTCCCAGGGATCGAAAAGTCCAATGCCACTCTGGACTCGGTCACCTCTGCCCAGAGGACAAGGACTTGGCAACCTCTGTAGCTCATTCTTCGGCCCCTGCGGCACGACCGGCCCATCAGCACCAGCAAGAGGGCCAGCAGGCTTGCGCTTGGTGATTAAAAGCACAAAATAATGTCAAACATTAAAGTAACAGACCTGTTATTCTTCAGAAAACGCATCTTAACACAAATCCCTTTATTCTATCAGCTTTCTGAGTGAATAGTACCAGATTTTAAGATGGGTCCCTGATTTGATGTCCTTGTCCCTGATTTTTTAAGTCTTGTCCCTGATTCATGAGGCAAGCGGTTGAGAGGTATAGAAGTAATTAGTTAAAATTGTAGCTTTTTCATGGTCTTCCTCTGCACAGTCCCCCACCCCTTTTCCTCCAGATCCTCACTAGCATACCTGTTGATTTCTTTTCTCTCATGTACCTGAAGAAAGTCTTATCCCATTTCTTGACCTCCTTGGCTAAACTTTCCTTTGTTTGTACCTTAGCTGCTCTCAGATTCCTTTGTACCTCCATTTGTTTATCTAGATATACTGTACTTACATGTCCCTCTCCATTTGTGTCTTACTTCTTAAAAGCTGTTTTTTTTTTCTTCCTTATCAACCATCTCCTTTGAGAACCACAGTGGTCTCTTCAACCTCCTACCCTTGGTTATTTCCTTCAAACAACTTGCCATTGCCTTAGTTATTCCATCCTTTTATCATTTTCCATTATTCCTCCACTTCGCCACAGCCATCCCAGTCTTCAGTGGATTTTCTAAAGCATTCTCGCATTTCTTTAAAATCTGTCCTCCTTGATACAATCAGCAACACACAGTTCAGGTCCTGTACTTTAAAGGTTGTAAAAACCTTTGAAATCTTTTTGACCAAGTGCCTGTGAAAGTTGTGGCAAGCTTCTTTCTTATAGCTTGGGTCAGGCACCCCAACTGTCTCCTCCCTGTCCACTCAATAGGACTTAACAGCTCATCTCTCATCTCACTGCCAAACCTCTTACACAGAAAAAGTGCAGGGCCAAGGAGCATGATATAATTTTCCAAACAAAGCATACAGAAAACATGCCTTGTTTTACAAGTGGAATTCCTCCTTTAAAAGCACTTTTCCTGGTAGTTGTCCATTGCAACAAGATTAAACGGGGAGCTCTCTTACGTCATAAGGAACTCCTCCAGGCTAGTTGTGCTTTTTTTTAATACAAGCACCAAAGAAAGGGAAGGGATTGTAATTTGCCCCCAAGGGCTGGCTGCATGATCCCTCTCCACTTTCGTGACTCGCCGATTGGCCCCTGTGCTCCAACATTTTGTGATGTCATCATAGGTCAAGCTCAGGGGTGCACGTCATTCACTTGAGTGGAGCATCTTTTTCAAATATAATTTCTCGATTGTTAATAGGGTTTTGGTACCTATTGATGCCAGGTTTCAATTAACAAGAGCCTTGTTAGTTCAACCCTGGCATTAGTAGGTACCAATACCAGATTTACAGTTGGAAAATTACATTGGAGCACTCCCCCTCACTTGACCTATAATGACTTAACAAAGTGGAGTGCTGGGGCAGATTGACGAGTCCTCAGGAAATGGAGAAGGATCATATGGCCAGCCTCTCGGGCCAAATTATGATCCCTTTCCTTCCTTTGGGGCTTGTATTAAAGCGCAAATAGCCTGGAGAAGCTCCTCATGAGGTAAGGGGACCTCCCTGTTTAATCTTGCTGCAATTGAAAAAGGTGCTCTTTAAGATAGTGAATTCCCCTCTGCTGGTCTCAGAGTGTCAAATGTATTACTCTTGGTGCTAGCTGGGATCCTTGACAAATTGATTATGTGCCTCTGGTTTTGCAGTGGTGCTGGGACCTAAACCGATTAATTCCCTGGTTTCCCTGGTCTTCCCTGTTGAAGTAGACCAGTCCAGGGTGAAGATAAAGTCAGGTAAGCCTCCACAATTGGGGGTACACTTATATAATACTTTTATATTCTATTTGGACCACCGAAACATGGGTATATCCCCACTGAGGTTAGTTAAATGCTTTTTGTTTTTCAACTGACTGGATTCATTCAATGACTATCCTAGCTCTCAGCAATAAACTGTTAATTCATTGTGTTCTCCCTACACCCTCTGACCCAGCCTTTTCCTCTTTCATCCCCTATGCTAGCACACATAAGCCACTACACTTTTTTGTTTTATTTATTAATTCACTTTTTTGCTCCTTCTGTCTTGAACACCCATTTTTTTCAGGCTCTCTACAAGGCACATCCATGCTTCCCACCAGACTCAGCCTGCACTGCTGGACCCATCCTCCAGGCCCCTAGTACTTTTGTCATTAGTAAAAGCTGATGTTTCCTTAGCTGAGGGTCCTCCTGCTGCTTCTTGTTCTGCCTGTGATGGCTGGAGATAGAAGGATCAGCCTGCTTTGGAGGTCTGGTAGTGTGAGAAGGGCTGCCAGGGAGGCAGTCACCTTGGGTGCCAACCCTTTCCCATGTTTCTCGCCCACCACCCACATGCATACTACCACAGCTGCATCCTGGGGTGGAGACACTCAGCAGCATGATGTCACTCATGCAGCCAAGAGTGCTCTGCAGAGC
Organism: Neoceratodus forsteri; assembly: GCA_016271365.2. NCBI lineage: Eukaryota > Metazoa > Chordata > Ceratodontiformes > Ceratodontidae > Neoceratodus > Neoceratodus forsteri. The sequence goes on from CM057449.1 coordinate 341,519,961, forward strand.
CACTAGCAGGAGATGCAATCAAACCTTAGCGCAGTCACCCACGCGGCAGGAGGGAAATGTACGATGGGCAAGCTGAGTCCTTCCCTGATGGTTTGTGCTTCTGATGTCCCAGGTTCTGGGCACAAACCCGGGTTGTCACCATCTCTGAACAATTAACACTTTAATATAGTAAACAGTCGGATAACTGTGTCCTTGGTAACCCCCCTTCCCCGCCACACAAACACAAAACCTATTGTACTTTATTAGAATTCAGATTTGTTACTGGCCAGAAGAATTAAGGTGGTCAATTAATGTCCACATTGCAAACAAATAGAAAGCAGTCATGTGACATTTAACTGATTCAAGTGGCTCTGGTTCAAAGAAATCCATCTCAACTAATATAGAGATGGGCGAAGTGAATAAAATTCATTTCACAAATTAATTCATGACGTTGACCTTTTCCTACTGTAGGTGAATTGACTTAATTTTTCCTAACTTCACCTTAACCTTGCCACTTTACGTGAAGTTGTTGCAAAGTTCTATTTTGCAACTTCGCCTAGAAAAGTGGCGAGCAGTGAAGTTCGACAAAAGTTAAGTAATTCCTACTAGGAAAGTGCAACTTTACACTTTATGAACTTTGTGAATTAAAACATTTGTGAAGTGAATTTCATCCAGTTGGCCCATCTCTAAACTAATGACTCCATAATCAAACTGTCAAAGCAAGAGCCAGGTCAGGAGTGGGTTGAGTCCCAAGCTTGCGGTCTAGGACTTCAAAGAATGGGCAAGTTATCCTGGCACCACATGACATCTTACTCCCATCGTTTACCTTATCATAACCTTTAGTTTCATTGTTTTCCCTGCATTGCTTTGCTGGTGTTTCCACACCGTCTTTAAAAAAAAAATACTCATATATTTTGATACATTGTGCAAGCCTTTACACTACCTTCAGCACTAACATGGGGATTGGGTGCCTTGCTACAGGGGTCACAGTAACAACACAGTAGCTCACTATGTGAGCCTGCCAGCTGGTACGCCTTTACCTTGGTTCAGCAAATGGGAAAATAAATTGCACTGCTTACAGTGCTTCTTCACCGCCTGCTCGTTAAAAGAACCGGTTTATCCCTTCCTGCTTTCACTCCATATCTTGGTCTGATGTCCTTGATCCTTATCACCACATGGTCTCACAGGCTTACTCAGGTTAAAATTATTTAGAGTGACTTAGTCTGAAGAGTTAAAGGAAAAGTCCACCCAAAACTTGCAAAAACATATGTTATGCAGAGTGTTTTGATTTGTATGTTAAGTTGTTTTGTGTCCTTCCCTCTGTCTGCTAAGAAGAGTTTTTCCTAAATTAGCCTGCTAGCTTTAGGGTAGTTTTACGATCCCTGGAGATCTCCATATGAAACAGCTTAATTGTATTTCTTTGTCCTACAGTGCACCTTGTTTCATATGATGGTGATGTAGCAAAGACCATAAATCTGTAGAATTCAGCTCGGTGACCACCCTCATCGTAAAGGTAGGGAGTAGGGGTAGGGAGGCAGTATAGCACAGTGGTTTAAGGCTTTGAGCTGCAAATCTGGTGACATCCAGCAGACCAGACCTGGGTTTGAATCCCACAGCTTCCACTTACATACTGTGTGACCCTGAGCAAGTCATTTAATTTCCCTGTGCTCCCAGGATGCTCCTGTAAAAAAGCTTTCAGCTTAGTGTGCTACTCCTGGTTAAACAACTAAAAAAAAAAAAAGGTCTTATTGTCCTGAAAAACTTTGCTGCTGGTAATTTTTGTGCAGCTTGTAAAGCTTCCAAGATATTTAGTTTGTTTGGCATGTGTGTGCTGAATGGGTCTCTCTTACATCACAGTCACATGAGACAAGATGCACTGTGGGAACAAGAAATACAATTAAGCTGTCAGGGATGAAGATCCCCAAGGGTCGTAAAACTAGCATAAAGCTAGCAGGCTAATTTAGGAAAAACTCCTAATACCAGTCAGAGGGAAGGAAACACTAGAACTTCACATACAAATTAAAACACTCTGCACAACATATATTTTTTCAGGTTTTGGGTGGACTTTTTCTTTAAGCTCTGTCTCCCTCCTTCCCTCTCCACAGGTATGGCGGATGTTTGGGTCTGTGACCTCACATCTCTTGTGCAATATCCTAACACTCTACCTTGTAACAGCATTTATCTTATTGGCTGAAGCTGATTTCATACCTACCTACAGAGTTCCTCCTCTACATTGAAACTATGGTGTCAAGGGCTGCTGAAACATAGAAACATAGACTTTGACAGCAGATAAGGACCGCTTGGCCCACCTAGTCTGCCCATTTCCCTACCTATTGGATAAGCTGCAGATCCTAGTTAAGCAACAGCCTACTTTTTCCTACCCCCACAAGAACTGCCTTATGTCTGTCCCATGCATTCTTGAATTTCTCCACTGTTTTTGACCCCACGACCGCCTCAAGAAGGCCGTTCCGTGTGTCCACCACCCTCTCTGTGAAAAAATACTTCCTCACATTGCCCCTGAGCTGTCCCCCCTCTATCTTCAGTTGTGTCCCCTTGTTCTTGCACCTCTTTTCTGAAAGATGCTACCCTCTTGGGCTTTGTTGATTCTCTTGAGGTACTTGAAAGTTTGCTGGACAGGACACCATACCTCTCAAGTGTCCCTGATTTTCAGGGACATCCCTGATTTTGCCTCAAAATTATACTCTGTCCCTCCTAAAATTTGTGTTTTTATGGTTAAACAATGGGGACTGTAAGCATAAAACAATGTCAAGCATTAAAGTTACAGACTTCTTCTTCTTTAGAAAATGCATTTTGCCCCAAGCCCCATATTCTACCAGCTTTCTGGGTGGATATCTCTAATTTTGAAGATGTGTCCCTGATTTTGATCCTTTGTCCCTGATTTTTTTTAGCCTCGTCCCTGATTTATGAGGCAGGGGGTTGAGAGGTATGCAGGACACTTCCTCTCAAAGGTAATGTAACACAACAGAAGAGTCACGCATGCACTGCCTTTCCATCTCCAAATGAAGTGGGGCTGGTCTATTCATGTGAAAAAATGCCTCTCCCTTCTCAAGGCTGCATCACACATGGTAGGCCTTTTACACTTGCCCTGACCTTGCTGCTGGTCAAATTTTGTTTGTAAAATGGGGAAGAGAAAGGGTTGAGTTGATTGTCTCAATAGCATCAAGTGACCATACATTAATTCTCATGTAATCCATGGTTGCCTGAGAATTAATGTATGACTCAGTCCGCGGCAGTCGACTTCCCCGTCACTGTGTCCTCCACCTAATTATAAACAAGGTAGCAGTACCTGCACTGACCACCACATATGTATGCAAGCCTTGCTGATGTGGTGATGTGGCCGTTTGGAAAAAATGGACATGTCTGTGCTACAACAGACTTTTTTCTGCCTTCCTTAGCCCTCTTTTTTTCTTTTTTTCATGGTCTTTGTAACTATGTACCTGTTTCTATATATGTTCCCCATTTTACAATAGAGTGCCCATCATGTCTATTCCCCCTGCCATAATCGTTATCTGCAGTAGCTTGAAAATGTCTATATGGCTATGTAATATGGGCTTCTTTTTTTTTTACTTGGTCTGCGAAAGTTTTTTCAGATTGGCTCAATTCAGTACATTTGGAACTTGATCTAAAAATAGCTGTAGAACAGTGCTGTGCTGCTAGCATTGTTTCACAGCCATCTGTTGGTCATCCGGGAATTTCAGGAACAACTACCAGATCTCAGATCTCCTGTGCACTTAAATATATGCGTTTCCCATAATTTAAGCACAGCAGCCAAATTCCAAACCGCAAACATCCACAATTCACAAAAGTGAGTCAGCCAACATGAGCACATATTCTGAAATGTTGATCACATCTGCATGTAATCAGTAATTCAAAGACTGTTCGACATTGCAGTCATAATATTAAAAAAAAAAAAATCAGCCTGTTCAGCATGTAGTTTCTCCAGTCTGGTGCAACCCCCTTTCTTTTCCACATGGTAGGAACCTTAATATCCTCCCAGAACCTTTGCAATTTTGCACTTTAGAAACATAGAAATATAGAATTTGACGGCAGATAAGGACCGCTTGGCCCAACCAGTCTGCCCATTTCCCTACCTAACGGATAAGCTGCAGATCCTTTAAAATTTATTTTACGCAAATGTAGCATGAGGAAAAGAAACATATAAAAAGAGCACCGAACCCTTTCTCTTCCCCATGTTACAAGTGAATTAACCCACTTCAGAGCATGGGTCTACTTGGGAATTATTCCACGGCTGGTTGGTTGGAACCACTCGACCTGTGACTCAAATGGTCCAACCCTTTCTCCAGCCATGGATTAATTCCCAGGAGACCCATGCTCTTTCGAGGGTTAATCTTACATGCATATACCAGTATTTTGTCAAACAGCAATAAAAAAAAAATTATTATACAGAGAATAATTAAGACATTGCAATTGACAAATAGCACACATTTATTATGCTACATTATGGAATAGAATAATGAGATTAAGGAGGATGCAAGTATTGTAAATAGCTTGAACATTGCATCCACGACAAGGAGGTAAACTGTGTTTCACTAAGCTGAGTTCAAAATGGGACTCAAGACTAGGTTCACACCACATCTGAACATGGTTCTTAAACATAGTTTGAGACCATGTTAAATATGGGCGAAACCGCTTTTCCAAAATTTTTACATGTTTTAGATGCCTTAAAGCAGCAGTGCTTGTTAGTCACTGTGTAATTGTTTTAATAATAATGTTTTCTGGCACAAGCATGGTACCCAATTTTACTGTGTATTTTCTTCCATTCCTGAACTAAGATGAAGGATGTTAAAGTTTTGAAAAGTTTCCACTCCTGTACCATGTCTACCAAAAGTTAAGTATCATGGTACAGTGTTGTACTGTTTATTATCAGAAACATTTGGCAGTACCATCCTAACACATTCACACTATGAAACGTGTATGTACATTCGACAGGTAACCTTGGTGGTAGAGAGTTTTAAAATTTTGAGTGGTGCGCCTTTAATGGCATGGTCATTAATCACAAAATTAGCAATAAAAAGGCATTCAAATATCTGAAAAAAAAAAATGCACTGAAGATGAAGTTATGAATGTTAGAAATGGCTAAAAACTAATACTGCTGCTTTAAAATGTTGTAAGTGCCACAGTGTGTACAAAATTTTGGTTGGAGAAAGCTTGTTTAAGTTTTTGTGAACTTATGGAGTGAATCTTAGTTATATATCTGATGAAGTCAAAAATATATTTTAGGAACATTAACTAATTTATGGTTCCTTTTCTTCTTTTATATCAGATATGTGTATGTTCACTTTCTTTTTGCTAACCTTTGTATAGGGTGGTTTTAGTGTTATGTCATTGTGTATACATTTTTTATCATTATTAGGTGAATACATATATTTACAGTAATGACACTTTTAGAATAGATCTGTTTAAGCATCACTGTAATGTTGCACAAATAATTTTTGCACTTTAAAATTGTTGTTTTATAGATATTGATACTGTCACTTTAATTGCTATCCTTATAAGCTGCAGTGCATAATACCACCCCAGCTTTAAGAAAGCACTGTTCACGCGACGTAAAATGTTCGGGTTGTCTTGGTGGGGAGGGGGCACCTGCAACTTGTTGCTGGTTTGCCATGAAAATATAGTTTAAGGACTTTTATCACTTTGCATCATAGATACATACATAGATACATAGACAGTGTCGGCAGATAAGGGCCTATGGCCCACCTAGTCTGCCCATTTGAGCTTGTAAGTTCAGTTTGTTTTCCTAGAAGTCTATTTCCCCTTACCCCTGACCTCTAGAATTCCTTTATGTCTATCCCATGCATTCTTAAATCCCGTGATTGTTTCAGCTCCCACCACTTCCTCTGGCAGGGTGTTCCACTTGTCCACCACCCGTTCTGTGAAGAAATTCTTTCTCATGTTTCCTGAATCGCCCCTCCTCCAACTTCATCCCATGCCCTCTAGTCCTGAAACATCTTTTTCGCTTAAAATAGTGTTTTCCTGCACCTGTTCCTCCCTGTAAGATACTTGTATGTCTCTATCATATCCCTCTCTCCTCCTCTCCTCCAGGGAGTACATGTTCAGTTCCTTCAACCTGTCTTCATAGGACTTGTGATGCAACCCATGCACAATCTTTGTTGCCCTCCTCTGAACCTTCTCTACCCTGTCTATGTCCTTATGTAGGTATGGTCTCCAGAACTGTACACTGTACTCCAGGTGGGGCCTCACTAGTGTCTTGTATAGCGGAATTATGACCTCCCTTTTCCTGCTGGTGATGCCCTGCCTATGCATCCCAGCATCCTATTTGCTTTACCTGCTGCCTTGTCACACTGTTTCCCTACCTTGAGGTCATCAGAGATGACAACCCCAAGATCCCTTTCCTGCTTGGTGCATGCTATATCCTCACCCCGCAATTGATATATTGTGCCAGGGTTTTTGTGCCCCATATGCATTATCTTGCACTTCTTTGCATTGAATTTCAACTGCCAAACCCTTGACCATTCTTCAAGTTTCTGCAGGTCCCTTCTCATTCTGTCTACAGCATCGAGCTGAATTATTTAACCTGGACAGTGATGGTGAAGCTAAACCTTCCGTCTGCTTCTGTGAGTACCACAAATTGTTTCAACTCTGTTCTTTTGTGCTTAGAAACTGCCTTGTTGTGAAATAACTTTGTAAAAAGTTCAAGGTCATGCCATATAGCCTATCTTTGACAAAAGGGGCAGAGAGGAAGGAAGGGGGGTTGCAGGCAGAGTGGTAACAAGGTGTGGAATCAACACATTCAAATGCAAGGAGTCTTGGAAATAAAATTTCAGACTTGGAGGCCATCATGGCAGAGGCAAACCTGAATATTGTAGCCATTACTGAGTCATAATGAACAGGCAGCCACAACTGGGACATGGCCATACCAGGCTACAGTATATTCAGTTCATGAAGGATAGGGTTGGGAGAAAAGGAGGAGCGATGGTGCTGTATGTAAGGGAGGTGTCAAAGTGACAGAAACTGAAGGAAACCAGGGAAAAGTAGGGTGGAGGTACTGTGGGTCACCCTGGAGACAGGAGCTAATGTTTGTACTGGGGTGATCTATGTACTACCAACACTGGGGAGGAACTGGATAAGGAACTGGGGAAGCCATCAGCACAATGGCAGAAAGGGAGGTGCTGCTGGTGGGGAGTTCTGCCTGCCACATGTAGATTGGTGCCTCTCAGCCGTGGCCTCAGGTGCAGCAGGGACATCCTAGTTTTCCTAAAGGGAGCATTCCTCAGGCAACTAGTCAGGGGTGGTGAGGCACTACTGGACCTGGTGCCCGCAAACGGGGACAGTACTACAGACAACAAGGTGGAGGCCACCTGGGGACCTGTGACCATTGTACAGTGTGTTTCAACACAAGGACGGCAGCAAAAGCAAACTACACAAAGGCAAGGGTCCTGGACTTCAGGAGGGCAGATAAAAAAAAAAATCAGTGAATGCCTCAGAGATGACCTAGCAAGGGTATGACCTTGGTGGTGTGGAGGAACAGTGGGCAAAGATAAGGAATGGCATAGTGAAGGCAACAAACCACTGTGCAGAAGAAGTGAGCAAAAACAGGAGGAAAAATATACACTATGGTTCTTGGGGGAAGTGGCTGAAAAGGTAAATGCTAAAAGGGTGGGATTCAGGAGGTGCAAGGAGACACAGAGGGAGAGGAGATGGAGGTGTACCAGGAGAAGCAGAGTCAAGCGGAAAAGCAGTGAGGTTCACAAATATGCAAACAGAGGAAAGGATACCCAAAGGGCTAAATATAGGGGATAAGACCTTCTTTAGGTACATAAGTGAAAAGAGGAAAACAAGGGGTAGGATTGTGAGGTTAAGAAGGGTGTGGGGAGGACTGTGCAGACGAGGATCAGGAAAGAGCAGATATCCTGAATACATACTTTTGTTCAGTCTTCCCAGTGAGAGGGGAAGGGATGGACCACATAAAAGCAGCAGGAACAGTGGAAGGAAAGGGGATGGACCACATAAAAGCAGCAGGAACACGGGGGGGGGGGTAGACACAAGTCCATTTACAGAGAAGAAAGTCCTGAAAGGACTTGAAATTTGAAGGTGGATATAGCTATGGTGCCAGATGGGCTACATCATAGAGTGTTGAGGGAGCTCAGGGAGATTCTGGCTGCACTACTGACAGCACTGTTCAACAACAACTCACTAGAAACAGAAGTGGTACCAGAAGATTGGAGGAGGGCAGATGTAGTCCCACTTCAAAGCAGTAGCAATTAGAGTCTGACAACTGTAGGCCAGTCAGTCTGACATCAATTGTGGGGAAGTTAATGGAGTCACTTTTGATGGAAAATATTCTGGTGTATATTTAATCCAACAGGTTGCAAGACCCGAGGCAGCATGGATTCATGGGGTGGGGTGTCACATCAGATGAACCCGATAGATTTCTTTGACTGTGTGACCAGGGAAATAGATCAGGGTGGGGTGGTGGACATGGCCTGCTTAAACTTCAGTAAGGCCTTCAACACCATACCATGTAGGAGGCTCGTAGGAAACTGGGAAGTTTGGGGGTGGGTCCAAAGGTGGTAAACTGGGTACAAAATTGGTTGAGGGATAGGTGACAGAGGGTGTTGGTAAACAGAACTCACTCTGGGGAACAGAGAGTGACCATTTGAGTACCTCAGGGCTCAGTGCTGGAACCAGTCCTCTTTAAAGGGACACTGTCGACCTTTTTTGCATTGTGTTATTTCTATGTAAACACCCACATTTTATGATTGCTTCTGTTTTCTAAAATTCATTGATGTTGCTAGTTGTTGTATCTGTTTTCTTTCTTAGTAGAACAGAAATGCATGCTGATGGTGTAACTATTCCCAGCCTCCTTCTGTTTCAAATCCTTGATCTACTCTTATTACTTACTTCCAGAACATTAGGAAATCCCCAAACAGTGCAGTAACTTGTGATTTAATAGGGTTCTCCTTCCCATTGCACCATGAGTGCTAGACTGTTATGTTGTAGGAGTTCCCAAGTCAAGGAAAGATGCAGAGTAGTTAATCAAGGGAATGTACACAAACATTTTTTCTTGTGGTACCACCAGAGTGATCGGCAGTCAGTTTTACATTTTAAAAGAAGAAATAATAAACAACCTCTACAGAATGTGACCATTCATAAAATGTGTTTTAAACTGGGGATATTTTGAAGCTCAAGGGGCTGACAATATCCCTTAATGTCTTTGTGACACTGTAGAAGAGTGCAAAGGTATGCCTCTTTCAGAGTACACCAAAATCTTCAGTGTGGTGGACGGACACTCCAGAGTGGTGGCAGAATGCAGAGACCTGAGAAAACTCAAGGAGTGGTCAAGGGTGTGGCAGCTGAGCTGATATGAAAAAGTGCAAAATCATGCACCTAGGGCACAGAAACCCAGAGACAGAGTGTAAAATTTGGAAAGAGGTGTTGATGGTCACTAAACAGGAAAGGAACCTTGGAGTAATTGTATCTGATGACTTCAAGGTGGTGAGACAAGGCAACAAGGCAGTAGGTAAGGCCAGTGAGATGCTGGGGTGCATAGGAAGAGGTATCACCAGCAGAAGGATGGAGAGGTGGTATTGCCATTTCATAGATTGTTGGTGATACGCCACGTAGAGTACTGTATCCAGTTCTGGAGATCACAGTTCAGGAAGGACATGGGCAGCCAAAATGGTGCAGGGGCTTCATCAGAAGCCCTATGAAGAAAGAATGAGGGATCTCAATATGTACACCCAGAAAGGGGGGGCATGGTAAAGCCCTTTAAATACCTCATGTGGTTGAACAAGGTACAAGAAGGGAGTATGTCTCAGAATAGAAGGTGCGTGAAAGCAATGAAGCCGGAAGGGGGAAATTAGCTGAGGAAGTACTTTTTCACTGAAAGAGTGATGGATGTCTGGAAGAATCATCCAGTTGAGGTAGTGGGGGCGAAAACTGTGGTGGGCTTGAAGCATGCGTGGGACAGGCAAAAGGGATTCTTGATTAGGAAGAGGGGTGTTTGTAGCCATAGGTCAGGTTGGGTATGTGGTGTCTGTATAGGCAGGGACAAATAGGTAGACTAGGTGGGCCAAGTGGTCCTTATCTGCCAGTAAGTTCTATGCTCTATGCCACCCAGGATCTTCAGCAAGGGCCTTTCGGTTGCGGTTGCCTACCTCCAGTGCTGGAGCACCAGGGTGTACCTGAACCTGTATGACTGACTTACTGTGGGCCTCTCCAGGGAAGCAGTTGAGTGGTCAATGGATCTGACCTTCCAGTTCTTCCAAGGTCTTGTCCCCCAGGTCAAACATCCAAGTCGGAACTGGTCCCCAAGCAGCTAATCCTGCTCACTGGAGTGGAGCTGGATTCCCTCAAAGGCAAGGCTCACTTACCTGTTGACAGGGATGAGGATCTTGCCTCCTTTGCTCCATCATTTCTGGATGGTCCATCGTTCCTGGCCTAAGAATTCCTCTGGCTGTTGGGGTTCATGGCAGCTTCGAGCAGTGTGGTTGGTTGGAAGCTGGGGCACCAGTGGTCTGAGCGCCATTGTCACCTGGACCAGACAGTTGAAGTGACACAGCCAATGTGGTATGCGATTGAGTGATAGCTGTGACCCAGAAAACTTGTGAAGGAAATCCATTTGTCCATCCAAGAACCACCTTACCTTGACAACAGCGTGTCTCTAGTGGGTATGGAGGCTCACCTATCTAATCCACGGGACCCAAGGATTCTAGTCAGCCATAGAGACCTGCCAGCACACGAACCTGCTGGAGCTCAGCACAGTGTGCATGGCACTAACTGAGTTTGCTCCACTGATTTGGGATCAGGTCATCCAAGTCCAGACCAACAACATGACTACCATGTTCTACCTTAAACAAAGTGGAACACACTCCCTTCCCTGTGTCAGGAGGCACTCCACACCTGTTCCCTGGTACGTAGTCTGTGGGGAGAATCTGCTTGTAGTGCACATAGCTTGGGAGGACAACCAGTTAGTGGATTCTCTGACCCATGCGAGCAAGACATCTCATAAGTGGTTCTTGCACCAGGATGTGGTGATACAGCTGTTTGTCTGTGGGCAGACCTCTAGTGGGCATGTTGCCTCCTGAGAAAATATAGAAAGTGGAAGCTGCTCTGTGCCCACCCTGTCAGGAATGCTGATGGGAGATGCTTCTGCTGGACTCGGGGCCTTTCTATTCCCCTTTCCTTCTTGTCCCTTGATCCACAAGGTGGCTCTCAAGACAAGTAGAGACAAGGTGAATGGGATCATAATAGCACCAGACAGTTCTGGCACTAGGATCTCCTCGGCCTTAGCAGCAGGTCTGCATGGTGGCTTCTGCTGCATCTGTACCCACTGACGAAACAAGCAGAAATGGTGTAGTATTCAGACCTTTAGACCCTACACCTCTCAGCTTGGTATTTGAGTGGCTAGAATTCCAGGCTTTGGTCCTATCTGAAGACCCCCATGTCATGGCAGTGTCACATAAGGAGTCGGCTTGTAAAACTTATGTATTTAAGTGGAAGAGGGTCTCACTCTGGTATGTGGGCAAGGATATTTATCTACTTTCCTGTCCAGTGGTGCAGATCCTTACTGCCTTTCATCCCTGTCTTAGGACTGTGAGCCGTGACCCTTTAAGTGCACCTGGCAGCAGTTTCTGGGTACTGGGCATAGGCCAGTATGCCGACGGTGGTGCAGAATAAAGTGGTAGGGTGATTGTTTAATGTCCTGGATTGGGCCTTGGTTACCTGTCTGAACTCCTTACTCCAGCCATCCTGGTACTTTCCCTCAGCTTCTCCACGGGGGCCTCCTGGGAGTTCCTAGGGCCAGGCTGAAAACCTTGGGGTTGTTCCTTCGAGGTAGCCGGCCCAGCCCTCTGGAACTCGCTACCAAAACCTTTGGAGTGAGGCCCCAGCGGTGGAGGTAATTAAAGGGGCCTGAAGACCTACCTTTTTAGCAAAGCATTTTCTAATAGTTTTAACTTGATTTTATATATCAAAGTAGACTCTTGTGTGGTTGTGCTTAAGACCCCTTTTCCTTATCTCATAGGTCTCATAGGTAGATACATGGCCACGGAAACCGAAGTCCATAATGACCTGCCATATTAATAACCCGTAATGCCCTGTGTAATCAAATAATCATCCAATCTTGTCTTAAATTCTGTCATAGTCTCACTTGCTACTACCTCTGTTGGCAGACTGTTCCATATTCTGGTTACCCTTGTACTAAACCAATATTTTCTACTATTTATACAATAAGTGTTGATCTTAATTTGGAGTGGATGTGCCCCAGTATCATATATCTGGGTCCTTAACTCGAGGCCCAATTGGAACCATAAATCATCATCCAGAAGTGCCCTATATACCATGCACATGTCTCCATGGAGCCTGTGGAACTCCAGAGAGTAGAGACCGAGTTCTTGCAATCTCTGCTGGTAGCATAGCCCGTCTAGGTATACCACCTGCTTAGTTGTCCTTTTTTGTACTCGTTCAAGAGAGTTTATCACTAATTTACCCCTTGGTGACCAAATTTGGGTGCAGTATTCCATGTGAGCGGACTAATACCTTATACAGTGGCATCACCACTAGTCTATCCTTACTTTTAATGTGTTTATTTATGCAATATAATAGCCTACTAGCTTTCCAATAACTTGATTACAGTGAGTCCTGAAACCAAGATTGCTGGTAATATGGTACCTAGATCCCTTTCCTCTGCTGTTCCTTGTAATTCCACTCCAATTAGGTTGTATTTATAATGGCTATTATTTTCCCCAAATGCATAACCCTACATTTTTCAGTATTAAAAGTAGAATGATTCATTATTGCCCAATGTTCAAGTTCCTTTAAGCCAATTGTAAAATATCCACATCCTCCTTAGAATTTATTATAGAAGCAATCCTAGTATCATCAGCAAACTTAGAGAGCCATACTGGCGTTGAAGTTTGCATAGATGATATATACAAGTTGAATAGGTAAGGGCCCAGTACCAAGCCCTGAGGGACCCCACTATTCAACTGTGCCCATACTGACAAGGACCCCTTACTGAAACTCTCTGTTTTCGATCTGTTAACCAATTTTCAATCCAGAGGGAAAAATTTGCATGTATCCCATGCAAAATTAAGGCCTCAATTAAAAGGCCATGGGGGACCTTATCAAAGGCCTTAGAATAATCCAAAAAAACATCATCTACTGCATTGCGAGAGTCAAGTGCCTGATTTACCTTGCCATAAAACTCCAGCAGATTTGTCTGGCATGACCTGCCCTTCCTAGTACCATGTTGATGATGGCCTGTATCTCCTAACTTGGTTAATGTATCAGTAATGTGTGTTTTGATAATAGCTTCCAAAATTTTCCCCAGTATTGATGTCAGACTAATTGGTCTGTAATTGGAAGTCTCCTGTCTAGACCCTTTCTTATATAAGGGAATAACTTCCGCCTTCCTCCATTCCAACAAAACTTCCACCTTATCTATGGAGTATTGGAATAAGAAAGCTATGGGGGCTGCCAATACGTTGGCCAACTCCTTTAACACCCTAGGGTGGAGGCCATCAGGTCCCAGGGCTTTATTTTGATTCAACACTTTAGTCTGTCCCTCACTTATTAACCTCAATTTTAAGTGATAGGCCTGCATCCTTAGCCTGATGTTTCATGGTATTCTAAGTTTTGGGTCATACACTGAGGCAAAATATGTATTGTAATGGCAAGTCATACCCTTGTCATTTATTATTAATTCGCCATTTGGTTGCTTTTAGGGCCCGATTGTTTTATTACTACCTTTTTCATTATTTATATAGGGAAAAAAAAGATTTATAATTATTTTGAACTTTAGTTGCTAGGTTATATTCATAATCTGCTTTTGCCTTGCATATGCTTAGTCTGCATTTTTAAGTTCAACTCTAGCTTCTGTCCAGCTTTCCAACTGCCCATTTTTCTTAGCATTACTGTATGCCTTATTTTGCTTTTAATAATTTTTCTACAGTAGAAGTAAACCAAGGTGTTTTTTTTGGTATTTTGTAGACTTTAGAACTAGGATAAACTCCTGTATCAGAGATTTAATTTTATTACTTAATATATCCCACATATAACGTCTGTCCACTTGAGTCAGACTGCCATTCCCAAGATGCTGAATGTGCCCTTATACTGTTAAAGTCAGCCCTACTGTAATTGTATACTGCTTAGATACTAGCCGGCTTAGTTGTAACCTTACTAATGCAAAACACCACCGTGTTGTGATCGCTGGAGCCTAGGGGGTGTAAGGCCCTACAATCCTGGATATCATAATCCAAATTGCTAAGAACTAAATCCAAGGTATGGGAACCCCTAGTATGGTCTTTAACATACTGCTCTAAACCATTTAATAAAAAGTACTCAAGGAATCTTTGCTCACTTGGTAACTCAGCTTGTGGTGGGTCCCAGCTTAACCCTGGAAGACTAAAATCACCTACTAACAGGGAATTACCTGCCTGAGTAAGGTTGTATATAAATTCCAGTAACTGGAGCTTTGCTAACTGTGAGCTAGGTGGTGGTCTATATACAACGCCCACATTTATTTTTGGCATGTATGGGGGGGATAACTTGACCCAGATCAGTTCTGTTGTGTCATAATTGGAGGTGTCTACACTTTCTGAAATAATATAGTTAGCTATATATAAGGCAACACCACCACCCTTTAAATGTGGCCTATCCCTATGGTAGAGAACAAATCCTGGGATTTGTTTATCCCAGGAATCTTCATGTTTCCACCATGTCTCTGTAATAGCACATAAACTAATAGTTTAACGTAAACACCAATTCATCCAGTTTGTTGTTTAGACTTCTTGCATTTATTAGAAGGCATCTCCATTGTTCCAAAAGTAATGGTCCCTATTGTACTGATGTAATTGATGTGCATCTCCCATCCCCTCATCCTGGGAGATTTGTCAATTGTCTGTTTTAATGTTTGTGAAAAAAGGCGTTTTCCTTGCCTATTCAAAGGTATCCCATCTAAAGCAAACAGCCTTGTATCATAGAAGTTATCCCAGTTTTCTAAGCAGTTATAATCCTCGCTAAGGCACCACCTTTTTAGCCACCCATGTAGGCCCTCGATTTCCAGTCTCCTTTTAATGTTAACCCCAGGGCTTGGGAGAATGCCTGAGACAATTAGGTCACAGCCTCTGGCTTTTAAATCTGCACCTACATACTCAAAATCCCTTTGGATGTCTAACATTTTTCTTTTACCCACATCGTTAATACCTACATGAAGCAACGCCAGTGGTTGTAAAGTATGCTCAAGAAGGCCAGGTATAGGACGCCTAATATCTGAAATCCCCACACCAAGTAATGCACTGACTGTATTGCTAGTATTCCTGTGTTTACATAATACTGAATCAGTATATCTTACCATAGAGTCTCCAATTACCAGGATGTCTCTATAAGATGCACTATATGATGTAGTAACCTGTTCTACTTCATTTTCTGGGCAAATCACACTTGGGCCTATAGTATGAGTCTACTGACTGAGAGGCTGAGTCTCCTGTTCAGTCATAACATCATGTGCAAGGAGGCTAAACCTGTTTGGTGTCAATATATTTGATATACCCCAATATTCCATCTACCTTCTTTATTTTCTGGGGACTTTACACCACTCCTCTTCCTTTACAGCGTCATGCAATAATGGTACTTCTGGAGTTTTGTGGGGACTTGCAGTAACCTGTCTGAGGCTAGAGCTTACTTCTTCAGCTACAAAATCTATATAATCCTCCAGGCTGCTGATATCAGCTTGTGTTTTTAATCTCTTCCGTAGTGCCAGAATTGCTGCCTGTAATACCTCGATTAATACACAATTAGCACATTTATGAAGGGGAGAAAGGTTAAGGTGCTAAGGTAACAAGGTAGTAAAGATCCTGAACAGTGTTCCTCACAAAACAATTTTACCAGCACTCAAAAAAGTTACACCATTCTTTTTTTTATTGGTTGTAACCTTTAATTTTGCTTTTAAGCAGCTATAAAAAAAACAGCAGCTGCAGCTTTAAACTCTTATAAAAGAGCCCTTTAATTGCTACAAAATGTCCCGGTTCTTTCATATAGATTTTATGTCAGTTTGCATATAGCACTTTTTGTCACAAGTTGAAAAGCAGCTATACTTCTTTGGTTCGAGTACAGTAGCTATTGTTTTTTCACCCAGCTCAGTAATGGGGAGTGGCAGTTTGTATATACTGCATCAATACAGGCTGCATGCCTATGATGCCTTGAACCCTGCTTTTTCTGTAATGGTGCCCAGAGCCTCCGGGATTGGGCGCCAAAATAAAAATAAAGCCTTACTTAGTTTTCCCTTTGAGTGCATGAACCGCTGCCTTTGTGGGTCCTACAGTTGGTGTTGCAAAACTGATGGGTAAACCATTGGAGCCAATCCACAAGTGTGACATGTCATACTTGTCATAGAAGACTGTTTTGGGTCACTATCGCCTCAGACAGATGGGTGAGTTAGCACCAGGCACTTTGGCAGAGCCTCTGTATCTGGTTTTCCACAAGGACAAGGTCATCCTTCAGCACCACATAAAGTTCCTGCCCTAGGTAGTCTCTGAGTTTCATTAGGTCCTGCAGCTGCCATATGGCGTGGAACCTCCATTGCTGAACCCGACCCAGAATGACCACTGGGAGTGAATGAGTTAATTATTTGCTGTATCTCCCAGTCTGCTTTCCACAGCTTGAGTCAGATGGTAAGCGTACACTGCATGCATTTGATTTACACCAGGCACCCATTTTTGTAAGGGACGCATGACAGGGGTTTGCGGAGAGGCTTCCTAGCTGTTTGTGACTTATTCTGGAGCTGCTGCAGGCAGACTGGCAGCTAAGCAGCAGTTGCTCGGTGGATCACATCCTGCGTTGTTCAGTATTACTGGTTGGATATTAGGGAGCTGCCAAAGGGGCTGAATGCTCATTCCACTAGGTATACTGTGGCACTATGGTTGTTGCCTGGTACATCCTGATTGAGGAGATCTGTAGAACTGCTACCTTGTCTGTTGTACACGTTTATCTCCCACTGGAGCATCCACATGCTCAGTCATCTATATGCTGCGATTGGGACCTTAGTCCTGCAGTCTCTCTTCACCAGATAGGGGTGCTGTCCTTGCCTCCTCCTCCCAGAGGGACTGCTAGGTGGCTGCCTAAGTGTGGATAGTGAACTGAATCCAAGTTGGCAGATATAGAGATTACTTACCTATACCATAATATTGTTATTCAGTTCACATCCACACAACCCACCCAGTCTTCCCTGGTAAGAGGCACGTAAACACCTGCTTCCAGCATGTAAGTCGTTATTTCTGATGGGGCAGAGTTGAAGGACACCACCATGGGTGGGGGAGGGGGGGCGCAAACAAGGTTGAAGAGGTTCGTGAACTGAGCTTTGCTCAGCAGCTGCGTAAGTGTGGATGTGAACTGAATACATTATCAATAGTAGAACTGTGTTTACAGATAAGTAACCTCTGTTTCTTCACTGTCTGTATTGCAAAGCTGCAAGTAGTATATAGCTCATTCTGCAACTTGCTCAACTAGCTAAGTTCTGTTTTTGCAAGGCGACCACATTGGCTCCCTTTCCTGTACAGACAAACTCATATAGCATTGCTCCAAGTTCCCTGCAGTCAGATCTGTCTCCAGTTTCTGCTCCCACTGTACACTCCTGATCATTGAATGCCCTATGTTTCAAATTAGTGAGGCCTGACGGACTTTGAAAAGTGTGATTTAGCATGTGCAGCCAAGATAAATGGAACAGATTCTCAGAATTGTGAAACATCTCATGTACTGCTCACTGTCAAGAGGTACTACTACAGGACACCTTTCAGGATTACTAATCACCTTTCCTGAGCACATACATCTTTGTTATTAAGTAAATTATATATTTTTCCTGTGGAATGTCTGTTATTCTATGTATGTACTGTGTTTTCTATATCCCCAGGGTTTCTGATAAAAATAAATGTTGCTTCATTAGATGATCCCACCCAGTGAATGACATTTGAAATAAATTAATAATAACAAGCCTGCACACGCAAGTATAGCTGGTAACATGCAAAACAATAGCCAGAGTAGTTGATGGTATTAATCCATGACAGGGTATGGGTTTACTGAGCATTAAAGGGGCACGGTCAGCTTTACCCCTCTGTTTTTATTAATCTCGCAGTGTGCCTTTTGCACACTTATATATTAGCACTGCAGAATAACCCTATGGACGTAGAAATTCAGTACAGATACCTGGACTTATAATATTTAGTGAAGTTCGTCCTTTCCTTCGCCGTCCATAACGACGCTGATACTTGAAGCATAACCCATTGAGGATGCGCGACCGAGAATGGGGTCACAAGCAGCATTTTATGCCATCTCGCTTTTAAGAACACGCTGCCCATATAAATCTTTCATTTCAGAATCACTGTTTCAGTACTTAAAATTGAAACTGCCTTGTGTGGGTTTATTAATTTACTTTTAAAACTGATGCCAAAATCTCGCGCTTGCTTGCAAATAAAGATGTGTGGCAATCCCGCGTATGCGCAAGATCGTGCCTTTCGCGCATGCCGGATTTCGCATCGGTTTTAAAAAGTAAATTACGCAGCCAATAAGGTTCGGTTTTAATTTTAAATTACTAGGAGCAGTTCCTACATAGACGCATATGAGCAGCATGTTCTGAGTCGGCTTGGGCAAAATGCCACTTTCTGACCGCCAGCTTGGTCCTGGCACGCGTCCTGAATGGGGTTATGCTTCCGGTGTTAATGGAGTTTTGGAGGACCCGAGGGAAAGACAAACTTCACTAAATACTCATATATAAGGTATTTGTGCTGAATTTCTAAGTCCATGGGGTTATTCTGCAGTGATAATTACTTAGGTGTGTGCCAAAAGGCACACTGTACAGAGATTAATGAAAACGGAGGGATAAAGTTGACAGTGTCCCTTTAATCCATGCCTGGGAGGGGTTGGAGTCATGGGAATGGGACAGGAATCAGGGGTTGAGGAACAGTGGGCAGTATTTAAATGGGATTACAAGAACAACAGAATTATGCATTAAGCAGGTTAGCAAGAGGAAAAGGAAGAGGAGACCATTATGGTTTTCCAAAGAGGTAGCAAAGAAAGTGAAAGCCAAAAAGATTGCATTCAGGCAATACAAAAGACACAGGCAGAAGGGGATAGGGAGAAGTACCAGGAGAAGCAAAGGAGGCAGGGAGGTCAGTAAGGGAAGCCAAAGCTCAGACAGAAGAACACATTGCAAAATCAGTGGGTAGAGGGACAAACCTTTTACAGGTACATAAGGAAAAAGAAAGACAAAGGGAGGGATAGTGAGACTGAAGGGGGAGGATGGAGCCGTGGAGGATGACAACAGTAAAGCTGACATATTGAACAGGTATTTCTGCTCAGTCTTTACTGAGGAAGAGGAGGGTAATGGGTCTGAAGGGAGTACAAGGTGAGAATGGTGCAGAATGGACACAAGTCCCTTTACACTAGAAAGGGTCCTGAAGGAACTGGAAGTAATAAGAGTTGATAAAGCAATGGGGCCAGACGGGTGCACCCCAGGTCCTTAAAGAACTAAGAGGTGGTGGCTGAACCTGGGTCATCCTGTTTAATGATCACTGGAAACAGGGGAGGTACCCAAAGACTGGAGGACAGCAGATGTAGTCCCTTATACAAAAGTGGGAACAAAGAGGAAGCAGGGAACTACAGACCAGTCAGCCTCACCTCGGTAGTGGGGAAGATCATGGAAGCACTACTGAAGGAGAGATTGGTGGAACATCTGGTTGTCAATGGACCACAGGACCCAAGGCAGCATGGTTTCACCAGGGGAGGTCATGCCGACCAACCGGTTTGAACACCCTCTGCTGAGGGTTGGTTACCGACAGCGTTTTCAATGGCCCGGCTGCGCCAGGATAGACAAACCTCCTGACAAGGTCAGGAATGGACTATATCGGGCGAAAAAGTCCGCTAGGCCTCTCTAGAAGCTCGTCCAGGCCAGTTAGAGGCGTCCTCATGGCACATTTCATGCCCTGTTGGGCTCCTGAATGAGTCATCCTCATCTTCCGCCGATCTGCAGACTACGGTTAAGCAGTGCGGGACAGGGCAGAGCAGTGCAAACAACGCTCCAGACTACGGATATGGGGACTCATTAGCCCAGGTCGATGGCGACGCAGTGGCTATGCGTCGTGAGGCTGAGGATATCCACCTTTACTTGGATACCCACAAGTTGGCGGATGTTCCACAGAGGACTGACCTCTTGACCCTGGGGTGGAAGGTCACCTGCAGGATCGAAGTCAATGCCATGGACTCGGTCTCTTCCGCTCAGGACTGGGCATAGCCACAGCCTAAGCCCTTCGTCCTTCTACAGCCTTTGACGCGCCCGGCCCATTAGCGTCAGGGCCAGCAGGCTGTGGCATCCCAAACCCAAACCGCGGCTTCCTCTAACAGGAGGCAGGGAGGAAGGGCCAGGAGGTCCCTGGCGGTCCTCTCCAAGCCTGCCATGACAGGCTGAGGTGCCGCCCATCCCGTCACCTTACCTAGGTCCCCCAGAGGCAGCTCAACACTTCCGTTCCGCCTGGTCCGCTGTTACCGGACAGGTGGGTCTTGGAGGTGGTGAGAGGCCTACTCTGGGTGACAGGCACACCCGCCAGGCCGTGATAAGCCCTCGGGGGCTTGGGATCCCAACCTCACTGGCGGCAAACCGAACCGACATAAACTCTCTCCTCCTCCAGAAGGAGGTGGTGGACCCTCCTTCAGACCCAGGGTTGTGTCCAGGCCTTCTGGTTCCGAAACAGACGGGGCTGGCGCCCCATTCTCGACCTACGGCTAAACAAGTTACAGGTCTGAACCTTCCAGGATGGTCACTCGGCTCGATAATACCATCCTTGGAGCAGTATAGTTCTGCTCTCTGGACTTGCAGGCGCGTTTTCCGTCCTATCCGTCGTCTCACAAGTTCTCCTTCGGCGGAAGAGCCCTCTTGATTAAACATGCCCTTCAGCTTGTCTCAGCTCCCGGGGTCTTCACCAAATGCATAGCGATGGTGACAACATTCCTGCACCAGCAGGGGTCGGGTGTACCCTTACCTGGACGACGGCTGATAGCACCCCTCAGGGGGAGGCGGGTGGTCGAGATCTGGCCCTCAGGTCTGCTCTCAACTGGGCCTCCTTATCAGGCCAAGTCGAACTCGACGAGCAGGTGATTCTATTCATCGAGGCACGCTAGACTCTCTTGACCAGGCGCGGCTCCCGGACAGGGCGAGGTTCTTTCCTCCTTTTCGATCATTTCTGAACGACAAGTGCGCCCTGCCGGGACTTCCTCGCCTCCTGGTCCATGGTGGCCCACACCAAGCGTGGTCCGTTGACCGCTGGAACATCGTCCCCCAGTGAGGACTGGCCAGCCAGTGGTCTGGCTGCGATCCCTTGGACCAACGTATCGGTGACCACAGGGATGTGGACGCTCTCCAGTGGTGGACCGTTCAGATCATTTGGAGGCATCCCGTTCGTCCGCCCAGCCAGCGGTCTCTCTCGACAGGCACCTCTGATGAGTTGGGGTGCCATCACGGGAACACAGACTCATGGCCTCTGGTCCCCCAGAGTCGATGCCATCAACCTGCTGGAGCTCAGGCGGTCGCCTAGCTCTCACGCCTTTGCTCCGTTCCTCCGGTCAAGTGGTCAATCAGGCGGATACCGACCATGTACATCTGAACGCCAGGGGGCGCCCATCTGCTTCTATAAAGGCTCTCCATTTGGTCGCCGTCGCGGCCTGGGCGGATCCCTGGCCATTCGTGGCAGGCCTCCAACACCCTAACACGTGCCCGGCGGATAGGGCTGCATTGATGGTCTCTCCGGATAGTACAGCATCTGTTCTCCTTTGGGCCTCAGGTGGACCTGTTTGCCTCCATGGAGGCAGGCTGAGTCTGTTCCATGCCGCCCCCTCAGCAGGGCTCGCTGCAGAGGATGCTTCTCGAGGCAATGGACCCGGGCCTCCTGCGCCTTTCCCCATTTCCTTGATCCAAGGTGCTTCTCAAGGGAGGACAGCCGCAGGTGATCTGATAGCCCAGACTGGCCTGCCAGTTCTGGTACCAAATCTCCTCAGTCTCAGCTCAGGACTCGGCCAGCTCAGCTGCCGGCTGCTCAGTCAATCAGGGAAGGACCATCGGACCTTAATCCCTGCACCTGGCCCCTGGTTCCTGGCAGAGATTAGACCTTGGGTCTTTCCGCGGGTCTCAATGTAGTTAGGCGTCCCGTGAAAGTCGACCGAAAATGCTACCTTCAAATGGAAAAAGGTTTTCCATTTTAATTGTCAGAACAGACTTGGACCCTTCCTCCTATTCAGCATCTTGGACTATTTATGGTCCCGCACTGGTCAAGGCTTAGGTCGGCGACCTAAAGTACCTGGCAGCCATCTCTGCTTACAGGCGGGCAGGGAAGCAGTCAGTGCTGAGAGAGGTGGTCTGGCGCTTTCAAGGCCTTGATCATTTCAGTCAGAAACCCCACCTCCGTGGGATCTACTGCTGGTACTGGCAAGCTCATGGCCATTGACCTATCTGGTGTGCTCTCTCACCTATCGTGGAGACCGCCTTCTTGGTGGCTATCCGTCAGCCAGAAGGATGGAAGCTCAGGCGCTCCATGAGTCTCCTTACCTGGTCTTCCACAGGGACAAAGGTTGTCCCTGCTTCCCAAGAAATTCCTTGAGGTGGTGCTTGGTTTCACCCCTTAACCAGGTGTTGACTCTGCGGTGTTCTACCCCAATCACACCTCGGAGGCCGAATAGGCTCCTACTCTGGACCCACAGAAAGCATTATAAAGGCTGCAGCTGAAAGTCGGAGATTGCCAGGTTTGTCACCTACGCTGAAGCCATCTGGCAGACCTGCAACAAGCAGACGATAGCAGGTGGTAACCTCCTGCACAGATCTCTGCTATAAGTTGGCGGACATGGGCCTCCCAGAGGATAGGCATTCTACCATATGCTACAGCAGTAGCTGCTTCCAGGGCAGTCCCTATCCAGGAAATCTGCAAGGCTGCTACCAAGTCCCAAAGCGCCTTCATTACCCACTACCACAGACCTTGGTCAGCGGGATGCTGGTTTGGGACCTCGGTTCTCCAATCTCTCTCCCAAGTAAGTATATAGAATTGTCGTCTGCCTCCTCCTCCGGGAATGCTAGAGTCACCCAGTAGTGTGGATGAACAACATCCATGTCTAAGTACAGGTTACTCACCTGTAACGGAGTTCTAGAATGGTATATTGTTCATCCTGACACCCGACCTCCCGGCAGCACAACCTGAGCTAGCGGGCAGATCTGGCGTCATGAAGGAACCCGAGTTATACCACCGGTGGGTGGGAGGAGCAACTTGAAGACCTTCGGCACGATTTAACGACAAGGATACTGAATGAGTGGATGACAACATACACCATTCCTAGAACTCCTGTTACAGGGAAGTAACCTGTATTCTCTGCCAACCTAAGGATGCCTTCTATCATTTCTTGTCCATTTCTTCCCTGAGAGGGCTGTATCAATTCCTCTGTGGATTGTGTGCCATTTCAGTCAGGACCCACAGTGCCTACTGTCACCCTATTCAGCCTTTAGTTCTGTTGCTTCCAGCCCTTCCCTTACATAGAGACTCCTCCCTTCTCATCTTCCTCCTTGTCCCTCCTGTAGATAGTGTGCCTGGTATGTTGACATCAGTCAGCGATCTCTGTACCATGTTTCTGTGACACTGATATCAGGCATCCTCTTCCATCAGGCCACCATTCTGGAACTTTTACCTAGGTTATGGGCACTGTATACTTACCCTCCATTTTTAAACTGTTCTTTTGCCCCATCCTGTCCCTCTGCCTTTGTTTGTTCTCCATTTACCCTGCCTTCTCTATGATTGCTCTATTTGGTGTTGCCTCACTAACTACCTGATTTTTTGAAGGCTGATTTCCTTCTCCTTTCAGTGCTCCCTCCTTAGCTAGTTTAATGCTGCAATAAAGCATTTAAACCTATCACCTGGATCCCAGTTCCGTCCTCGAGATATGTGGACCATCGTGCCAGTATGGCCTACATCCCTCGGTGGGCCCAGTCCGATGAAGCCGTCCTGAGCTATGCACCCTTTCTAGGGACATGGATATGTGTTCATCCACTCATTGGGGTATCCTTGCCTTTAAATCTTGCGGAGGTCTTCAACTTGCTCCTCCACCCGGGTGGTATAACTCTCGCTCACGCCCCAGCGCCCAGATCTTCCTTACGCTTGAGCTCAGGTTCCTCCTTAACGCTCTCATTTGTGACTAGTTCCTATTTCTCCGTTTGCGGTTAAAGCAAATTTTGCAAAAAGACTTCATCTTCTATCCTACATGACTGCGATGGACAAATGTCGACTCAGTTTGGAATGCCCATGCGGGCAGAAAGATGTCAGATGATCCACACTCCGTGTATCTACTGCCAGAGCTTGAGCGACCACGAGCACGACCTGTGCTCATCTTTCCGGCCCACGTCACCGAAGACGTGCTGCCCGATGCAACTGGGCCGTCCAAGCGTTCCTCGGTAAGTCCAAAGGCCCGGTTGGCGGTGTCAGCGGCCCGGCCAGACTTTCAGCGGATCAGCTCGGCGGATAGTGCGCCCCTCGAAGAGGAAGCGGCGTGAGCGTATCTTCACCGGCTCGGCATTTATCCGCTCTCTCTGGGTTCTTCACACGACTTCTTTAAGGGCATCATCCCTCTCACTAAAGGAGAAGACCTCGTCTACTGGACCCTTTCGGTCAAAAAGAGGACGGTAAGTCCCTCCGTCGACGCTCTTGGGGCGGAAAGGTCCCACTCCCGGGCCGTCGACCGTCGGCCCGATAAACCCGCTCGGCGGCCACTGGCCTCACGGTCCCCGTCAGGTCAGTTGACCGAACTCACGATGAAGTCGAAGTTTCTCGACCAGTGAGCTATCGCCTTTAACAGCAGTTCCCTCTCCGGTTCCCGGAGGTTGAGATCCGTGGGCTCGCCTGTGCCTCGGTTCGAGCCGGATGGACCATCGAGCGAAGGAGATGCGGTTCGACCGACACCTCCCCACACCCATGAAATTCGGGACTCTCGGTCGGTCTCGGACTCGTAAGCCGTCACCGTCCGGCACGGTCTCGTTCTCGGCACGCGGTAGCGGCGTCGCGCTCGTATCTCCTCCTCGGATGAGGAAGCGGCCGTAAGTCTGGCCCAGATACGAGGACCTTATGTTGCAACAGCTCCTCCTGGCGGGGAATAAAGCTGACCCCGTCGCCTTCCCCGGCCATTAAGTGGCTGTCACCGGAACGGCCGACACAACCCTCGGCTTATCCGAGGCCTACCCCAGGCCGGTTGTTGGCCAAAACCAGCTGCTCCACGATTCGGTGGAACCTCCGCCTCCAGCCACCCGGTGGGGCTCCGACCAAGTTCTCCCAAATTGGCTGAGGTCTACCATCGACTGTCAGTTACCCTCACCCGACCGACCTCGACGGTGAAGGTGGCTCAGGCCAGAGGCAGCTCTTCAGGATCTTCCGGTCGAGATAATTCCTCCCTTTCTCAGCGACTGGACTTGAGTCTTCAGGAGGTCAGTCAATGGACGATAGCCCGTTGTCCTTCCTAGGACAACCCGGCTCATCTCGGAGGCTCCGGGATGGAGCTGAACCACGTTCCAAGCAGACAGGTAAATCCCCTCACGGAGATTCTGGACCGAGAGGATTCTCCACGGAGGCCTTTCCAGTGGCCGAGGCCATAGTGGGTCCGGCACTGGGCTTTTGGCGCCCTGCTTCCTGCCCTGCGCCTCGGCCAGGATGGCCAGAAATATCACGGTCCCTACCGGTTCCTTGTCGATTTTGAACACCCCTGCTGAGGTTGGTTACCGACAAGCGTTTTCCGGCGCCCGGCGTAGCAGCCAGGATGTGGACAAACCTCCTGACAAGGGTCAAGAAATTGGACTATAATAAGGGCGAAAAGTCATGCGTCCTCTCTCGACGCCGTCAGGCCAGTTGACCCGTCCTCATGGCATTTTCTCATGCCTGGTGGGCTCCCTGGATGGTCATCCCTCATCTTCCGCCGATCTGCAGACTACGGTTAAGCAGGTGCGGGACCAGGGCAGGCAGTGGCCAACAGCTCCAGACTGCTTTGGATATAAGAGACTCATGTGCCAGATCGGTGGCGGCACGCAGTGGCTTATGCGTCAGCGGGCTTGGCTGAGATATCCACCTTTGCCCGGATACCCAGCACAAGTTGGCGGATGTTCCCTTTTTGGGGACTGACCTCTTCGGCCCTGGGGTGGAAGGTCACCTGCAGAGGATCGAGAAGTCCAATGCCACCTTGGACTCGGTCTCTTCCGCTCAGAAGGACAAAGGCCGCAAACCACAGCCTAAGCCCTTTAGGTCACTTCTGTAGCCCCCACGGCCCCAGCAACGTCAGGGCCAGCAGGAAACGGCCTCAGCATCCCAAGACCGCCCGGCCACTCTAACAGGAGCAGGAGGAAAGGGCCCAGGTCCTCGTGGTCCTCCTCCAAGCCTGCAGTGACGGGCTGGGGTGTCGCCCCCATCCCCGTCACCCTACCTAGGTCCCCCGTGGGGCAGTCCAGCACTTCCGTTCCGCCTGGTCCATGTTACCACGGACAGGTGGGTCTTGAAGGTGGTGGGAAGAGGCCTACCTCTGGAATTCGAGCAGGCACCACCTTCAGGCCGTCGCCCCGCCGGGGGCTTGAATCCCCCAGCCTCACTGGCGGCTCGTCGGGCGAACGCCAGCTCCTCCTCCAGAAGGAGGTGGTAAGAAGGTGGTGGACCCTCCTTCAGACCCAGGGTTTGTGTCCAGGTACTTCCTGGTTCGAAGCGGACGGGGCTGGCGCCCCATTCACAAACTCTACGACCTAAAACAGTTCCCAAGGTCTCGAACCTTCAGGATGGTCACTCTAAGCTCAGATAATACCATCCTTGGAGCAGTATTAGTTCTGCTCTCTGGACTTGCAGGGCGCAGCGTTTTCACGTCCCTATCCGTCCGTCTCACCAGAGATTCCTTCGTCGCTACGGAAGGATCCTCTTGAGTTCCAAAGCCATGCCCTTGGCTTGTCTCCAGCTCCCAGGGTCTTCACCAAATGCATGGCAGTGGTGACAGCATTCCCTGAAGCGCCGAGGGTCCGGGTGTACCCTTTACCTGGACGACTGGCTGATAGCAGCTCCTCCAGGTAGGGCGGAGTGGTCCAGAGATCTGGCCTCAGGTCTGCTCCTCAACTAGGCCTCCTTATCAACGAGGCCAAGTCCGAACTCCGAGTCGAAGCAGGTGATTCTATTCATCGGGCGCAGCTCGGCTCTCTTCGAGCAGGCGTGGCTCCCGGACAGGGCGAGTTCTTTCCTCCTTTGCCCGATCATTTCTGGTTGGGCAATTCGCCCTGCCCGAGACTTCCTGCGCCTCCTGGGTCTCATGGCCGGCCTGCACCAGCGTGGTCCCGTGGGCCCGGCTGGAACATCGTCCCCTGTGGTGGGGACTGGCCAGCCAGTGGTCTGGCACGCTGCGATCCCTTGGACCAGCTTGTGCGGTGACACAGGGATGTGGAGCAGCCTCAGTGGTGGACCATTCCAGATCATTTGCAGGAGGGCATCCCGTTGTCCGCCCCGAGCGGCGGTCTCTCTATCGACGATGCCTCTCTGATGGAGTTGGGGTGCCACATCTGGGGGAACCACCGGGCTCTTGGCCTCTGGTCCCGCGGGGAGTCGATGCCACATCAACCTGCTGGAGCTCAGGCGGTCCGCCCTAGCTCTCACACTTTTGCTCCGTTCCTCGAGGTCAGTGGTCGAGTCGAGCGGACAATACCCGCGACCATGTACTACCTCTAAACCGCCAGAAATAGGGTGGCGCTCCATGCTTCTATGCAAGGAAGCTCTCCGCATTTGGTCGCGCAAATGCGCAGCCTGGGCGGATCTCTAGCCATTCACGTGGCAGGAGCCTCCAACACCCTGGCCGATGCCCTGAGCCGGATAGGGGCTGCATCCCACAGTGGTCTCTCCTGCGGAGGTAGTACAGCATCTGTTCTCCCTTTGGGGCACACCTCAGGTGGACCTGTTTGCCTCCATGGAGAACCTAAGCTGAGTCTGTTCCATGCCTGCCCCCTCAGCAGGGGCTAAGCTGCAGGGGGATGCCTTCTCGAGGCAATGGACCCGGGCCTCTTTTCGCCTTTCCCCATTTCCCTTGATCCACAGGTGCTTCTCAAGGCGAGGAGGGACAAGGCGCAGGTATTCTGATAGCCCCAGACTGGCCTCGCCAGTTCTGGTACCAGATCTCCTCAGTCTCAGCTCAGGACTCCTGCAGCTTCCAGCTCGCCGGACCTGCTCTCAGTCAATCAGGGAAGGTGTTCCATCCGGACCTTCAATCCCTGCACCTTGACGGCCTGGTTCCTGAGCGCTAAGTTCCAGGCCTTGGGTCTTTCCGGCGAGGTCCTCAATGTAGTTGAGGCGTCCCGTGAGAGTCGACCAGAAAATGCTATGCCTTCAAATGGAAAGGTTTTTCCATTTGGTGTCAGGAACAAGGGCTGGACCCTTCCTCCTGTTCCTTGGCAAGCATCTTGGACTATTATGGTCCCTTTCTAGTCAAGGGCTTAGGTCGACTGACCCTAAGGGTGCACCTGGCAGCCATCTCTGCTTACGAGCGGCGGGCGGGGAAGCAGTCGAGTGGCGCAGGAGGAAGGTGGTCTTGGCGGCACAAAGGCCTTGATCACATTTCCCTCCAGTCAGGAACCCCCACCTCCGTGGGATCTACTGCTGGTACTGGCAAAGCTCATGGGCAAGCCATTGAACCTATGCACAGGTGTGCTCTCTCTCTGCCTGTGAGGTGGAAGGGCCGCCTTCTTGGTGGCTATCACGTCAGCCAGAAGGATGGGAGAGCTCAGGCGCTCCATCCAGAGTCTCCTTACCTGGTCTTCCACAGGGACAAGGTTGTCCTCGCCCCCACCCGAAATTCCTTCCGAAGGTGGTGTCGGAGTTTCACCTTAACCAGGTGTTGACTCTGCGGTGTTCTACCCCAATCACACCTCGGAGGCGAATATAGGCTCATACTCTGGACCCTAGAAGGGCGCTCGCTTATTATAAGGGCGACGCAGCTGGAAATCGGGAGAGGAGTTGGCCAGCTGTTTGTCACCCTACGCTGAAGCCGCATCTGGCAGACCTGCAGCCAAGCGGACGATAAGCAGGTGGTTAACCTCCTGCATAGATCTCTGCTATAAGTTGGCGGGCATGGAGCCTCCCAGAGGGATAAGAGCTCATTCTACCCGCCATACTGCTGCAACGGTGGCTGCTTCCAGGGACGTCCCTATCCAGGAAATCTGCAGGGCTGCTACCTGGAAGTCAGCAAACACCTTCATTACCCACTACCACATCGACCTTGAGTCACGCGGGATGCTGGTTTTGGGGCCTCGGTTCTCAGTCTCTCTTTCCCAAGTAAGTATATGGGGGTGTGCGTCTTGCCTCCCTCCTCCCGGAGAACTGCTAGAGTCTGCCAATGAGTGTGGATGAACAACATATCCATGTCCCTAGAAATACAGGTTACTCACCTGTAACAGGAGTTCTAGGAATGGTATGTGTTGTTTCATCCCTACATTCCCGACCTCCAGCTTAAGCACAACCCTGAGCTTCAATGGGCAGATCTGGGCGCTGTGGGGCGGAGCCGAGGAGTTATACCACCGGGTGGGTGGGAGGAGCAAGCTTGAAGACCTTCCGGCAAGATTTAAGCGGCAAGGATACCTGCCAATGAGTGTGGATGAACAACATATACCATTCCTAGAACTCCTGTTACAGGTGAGTAACCTGTATTTTTTTAACCAGTCATTGAATCCCATGGTGAGGAGTTACCCTAGCCTCATTTATGCCATAGACAGGTAGCACTTCTGAGAAAGTTACTGTGTGTGCTACTTGTCTAAGTCATGTCTCCAACTCCACAAACTCCTGTTGCACTGCTGTGATCCCGTACTAAGCCGCGTCATTTGTCCCTAGGTGGATAATCACATCCAGCTCACTCCCCCTTACAGCTGCTCCCATGATCCGGAGGATTCATTTCTTGTCCCTCCAAGCCATGGCTCCGGGCAGGCACCTTACCTCCCTTTTCCCTCTCTCCCCCAGTTCTACCCTCCTAACAATTGAGTCCTCTACCAGGAGTTGTTTCCTTCCCCTCTGGGGTCCTGTACCACTCTCCTGTGGGTCTCCATTGTGAAGGTTCACAACATCCTCCTTGGTCTCCGCTGCGGTTACCTCCATAGAGGAACCATGCTCCGCCAGAGTGGCGAATGAATTGTGGAGAGGTACAACTGGAGGGATGCACCTCTGTTCCACCACCCTTACCCTTCTTGAGCCCACCGTGGTCCAACCACTTCTGTTTCTTGACAACCTCTGGTGTAGTAGCAGTGGCCTGGGTGGGGGAGTAGGTTTCCCGAATCCTTGCCAGGACAGCATGGAGACAAACAACCTCTTCCTTCAGACCAGAGAGGTGTCTGCAAATAGGGCAGCAACGCAGTCTCCAGAATGTGTCCTGGAAGACTGCTGCTCCACAGCCAGTGCATTGCACCACTCCCCACATGGCTGTTTCCCTTCCTGTTACAGATGGTCTTCTTTTTTTTTGTTCTTGTTTTAGTGTGTGCACGCTTGTGGGTGTCTCTACCCCCTATTCAATGTGCTGTGCCTTTAAGGCTGTGAACAGGTGTATGTTGTTAGCAGTTTTGAGGAAGTAATGTCAGAACTCCTGCTATAAAGGAAGTTTTGTGTTTGGGGTGGATGGGGTGAGGGGCAGGGTCGGTGGGAGTAAACATGTGCCCTCCAGAAACAATCAACTACAGCTCTGATCCTCCACCCTGGGGAGTGCATTCCTTCCTTTCAGACATCTATTTCACAGAAGTTAAGTAACAGGTCCAGTCATAAATTACTGTAAATATCTCCCAGCTACAGTTCCTCCCTGGCAAATAAAATTTAAACTAAGAAAAGTCAACCCCAAAAACAGAGAATCAATACTAGTTACTTACACAGGTCCGAAAAGTAATAATTCAGTTCAGTGTAGTCTATTAAATAACCTCCTTGATTTAAGGAAACTTTAGCTGCTTTCTCTCTCTTTCTCGGCAGACAGAGACCACAAACAGTTCCTGTTTTAAATTCTCATTCCAATAGGCCCCTTTCAGCTCCTCCCTTAATGAGACACCTATTTCACAGAGGTTAAGTAACAGGTCTAGTCACAAATAACTGCAAATATCTCCCAGCTACAGTTCCTCCCTGGCAAATAAAGTTAAACTTCTTGTCTTTCTCCTACCCCCTGCGTCTTGCCTGTCCGCTTTCTTCTTGACTGCCACAGTATGTTGTCCCTCCAAGCACTGCTACCTCTGCTTCTTTTTCACACACCCCTCTTTCCCCTCTTCTACCTCCCTGGTGCCTGCTACCCCTCTTAGCTACCAACTAGTCACCTCCTATTGTCATTCAGGCACACTCCATTATGAGCTTGTCCCTCCCACCCCGGTACACTCCTCTGTTAATTGGTGGCTACCCCCGTCAAGTCCTATTTACGTGCCCTGGGCTCACTGATCTCTCTCTCTCGTGCCATCGCTATGGACTCATTGCCATCAACACAAAGCACGTTCTTACACGAAAAAAGGGCTCGACATCTCTCACTCACAGAGTTACGCTTGTGCACCCTGAAGCTCATGCTTCTCCTCCTGCTGCTGTGTGGTAAAGTTCATCCAAACCCGGGCCGAAATACTTCCAGCTCTACCTACCAGGACACATCCTCAGGAGCACTATCAATTATGACACTCAACATCTATAGTCTACTTACTAAGCTTGATGCTCTACAAATTTTACTAACCAGCACAGCCGGGTAGCCTGGCAGTCATTGAAAATTGCCTTTCTCCAAAATTCTTGATCTGGCAATTACTCTTCCTGGCTATAATGTTTTCAGGCTGGAGCGGAAGTCTAAAAGAGGAGGTGGATGTGCTATTTACCTTAAAGACACTCTCCTAGAACACCCCATCTCCACCCCTCTCCCAGCCGCCTCTGCACAGATTCTACCTATCAGAATCCTATTGGAGGCCCACAACAGAGCCCTCACAGCTGTCTCTGTATATATATCCCCCACAAAAGAACAAGGGAATGGCCTTAACGCAGTCCTGGACTTCACCAGATCCCACCCTCCTGACTCTGAAATAATCCTCCTAAGTGACTTTAATATTAACTGGCTTGCACCGGAGGTGGGGGGGCATAATTATGCCATCTCATCAGCCAACCTCACCCAGATGGTTAACTCCCCAGCAGGAAACTACAAAACTAGGTATCTGCACTCTCCTGGATTGGACTTGCTACCCACCCAACTCGTATCACCAACACCTCAGTCCTCCGTGACTCACTTAGCAACCATTCCCCTGTTGTCTGTGAATGGTCGAACAAATTCCCCAAGCCACTTCCTAAAATCATCACCAGCAGAGTTCTGCCTCATGGGCAGTTGACCCACCTTAAATCATGCTTCTGTCCGCAACACTGGTATCCTGTCTATAAAGCAACAGATGTTAATACTGCACTGGACTACTTTGTCAACACTTTTAATGCTGCCTCTGACTCCTACGCTCCTTTTAAAAAGCACAAAGTCAAAGCCTTCTACAAATCCTGGCTCTCAGCTGACCTCCCAGGTCAACTAAAATGAAGGGATCACCTCTGGGAACTGGCCAAGGCCACCGGTACGCAAACTGACATCTTAAACTACAAACGTGCCCGGAATGACTGCACCAAATCTATCCGGCAAACGAAATCTTTTACTACAAAATGCTCTCACTGATGCTACCTGGGGAACTGGAAGAGCGTTCTGGAACAATATTGAAGAGGTCACTGGGAAGCAACTCAAAACCTCCCCAACCTTGTTAAACATAAATGGGACCACTACATTTGACCCTAAAATCATAGTGAATACCTTCAACACTGCGTTCACTGATCTCAGCAGTGTTCTTCCCTCTGACTTTTTCAAGGAGTATGACTCCCCCATTTCTCCCCCTAGCTCCTCCTCCCCCTCTAGCCACCCGCCTTTCTGCTTCAAAGCAGTCAAGATGTGTGAAGCTCACAAATACATTACCGAAGCAATAGCCAAAGCCAGATCTAGCAGTGGCACACTTGACCTTAGGTTGCTGTCCCTCACCCTTGATGAGGTGCTAGGGTCGTTGACAAGTATTTTCAACCTCTCTCTTAGCCTCAGCCAGTTCCTGACAATAGGCTGCCACTGTTACCCCAGTTCATAAAAGTAGTGACAAGGCCACCCATGGGAGCTACTGTCCGATCTCTATACTGCCTCCCCTCTCCAAGGCCCTTGAACGTATAGTAGCTGATCAGCTCACTGCCTTCCTGGACAAATATAATATTTTGTGTATGCAGCAACATGGCTTCAGGAAAGGTGATAGCACCACATCTGCCCTTCTGGAATTCTCTGGTGCCATTCACAGCTCGTTGGACAATAGTCAGCTAACTGGGTCTGCTTTCATCGATTTGACTAAGGCGTTCGATACTGTCCACCACCATCTATTGCTTATGCAACTCCAGAATACTGGACTGTCTCCTGACTCTACAGCCTGGTTTCAACAGCTACTTGGTGAACCGGTCGCAAAGAGTGAAAATCACGGATGTACTCTCTGATGCCAGGCCTGTCCACTCTGGAGTCCCTCAAGGATCCACTCTGGGCCCCTTATTTCAGCTTGTTCCTGAACACCCTTCCGAATTCTTGCTCTGAACAAATCATCCTCTATGCTGATGATGCTGTGATTCTCGCTTCACACAAGGACCCCAAACCCCTACAAGATAACCTTCAGCTTGGCTTTGCCACTGTCGAAAACTGGTTTACAAAACATAAACTGGTCCTAAATTATAAAAAAAAAAACAAGTCCATGCTGTTCAGCAGCTCACATAACAAGCATAAGCTGGCAAAGCAGCACCCCCTATCCATCAAAACCAGCCACGGATTTGCCCTGGAACAGGTGCAATCCTTTAAATACCTTGGGATCACTCTTGACCCTCATCTACACTATGGTCCCCACATTGACTGTGTAGCCAAAGCTGCTAATACTCTTCTTGGCCTACTTTTCTGGCACAGGCAACATCTTACCCTGGAAGCCTTGACAGTCACGGTACAAAGCTCCGTTGTTTCCGTCATTGACTATGGGCTCATCCTCTATGGATCTGCCACTGCAACCACTCTCAGGCGGCGTATCTACCACCCTCAACAAGGCCTGTCCACTACTCACTGGATCACATTGTCTCACATACGTGTGACCTCTATGCACAAACAGGATGGCTGCAACTCACCATTCGGATAAAGTACATAACCTGCACTATGGCGAAAAAATAACCATGGCCTTGCACCACCTGGAGTCCGAGCTCTCTGCACCCAAGAAACATCCCGCTCTAACCAGGGATCTGAATCCCAGCTCCTGCAGGTTCCTGGTAGCCGAGACCTCACAAGGTCAACAGTCTTTTGCCTATAGGGTGCCAAGCTGGCTAAATGGTCTCTGCAGTGACATCGCCTCCATTCCCTTACTTGGCGCATTTAAATCCAGGCTCCGCCTCTCCCTCACAGGCTCTAGCACCTGTGACTGCCTCATCTAATTGACCCTCCTGAACACTACCCGAGCCTATTTCTTTCTTCCTCCAATTAGCACTTTGCCATCTCCTATTCACCCCACCCCAGTAAGCACTTCTCTGTGTTATGTATTTGACAATGCCCCAGGCTGCTCTGACTCCTCTGTTGCTCCCCACTCCCACTCTCTCTCTTTTTTTTCCTTTCCTTATCCCCTTACCTCGGTCCTCCTCTTTCGCTTTTCCATGTGACGTACTCTTCAAAACTGTTTGTTTAATATTCTTTGAAACTACATGTATTCTGATTACTGTTCCGGCTTTAGCTTATACTGTTGTCATTTTGTCTTCCTATACTGAATTGTAACTGACATGGAACCTTTGTGAACTAGCCTTGGCTCAAAGGTATTTGTAATCCTAGAACTAATAAATAAAATAAACTAAGAAAAGTCAACCCCAAATACAGAGAATCAATACAAGTGACTTACACAGGTCCAAAAAGTAATAATTCAAATCAGTGTGGTCTATTAAATGACCTCCTTGATTTAAGGAAGCATTGGATGCTTTCTCTCTCTCTCATCAGATAGAGACCACAAACAACTCCTGTTTTAAATCCACAGTTCAACCAGGCCCTTTTCAGCTCCTCCCCTTAACAGACACCTTCAGCAGTGATGTTATCCCAGCATAACATCACGTCTATTCAAACAACTAAAAATTTATTTTAAAAATGTATTTTTTCACTTTCTTATTTTTTTTTTTTTCCTCCAAAGAAGCCATTTTTATAATTGTAGCATTGCATTCCAGGGCGTGTGGTGGTGGAGGAATTAAAATCACTTCTCAGGTGCTGGATGCACTGTCCTTGTGGCCTTATGCCCAACCGCTCAAGGTGTGACGTTATTCCAGCATGACACACGCACTGTCATTCATTATTTCTTAATTATCTTATGCCACCTAGTTCACATTTAATGGATGATGAAAAGCTTTACCTGGTATGGCAAAGGGGCACACATTGCATGCTCCACATCTGTGAAATTCAGCTGGGTGAATCAGAAATCTGATTAATGGGGGTTCATAGGTGCAACAAAGTGACTGGCTATTATCATATCTCCTTTGTTGTTTGCCTTGTTAAATGTTATCTGTGGTTTCTCACCCATAATGTCCTTCAATACAGGGTCACTAAACAAAATTGGCCATGCTGGGTGTGGAGGGAAACAGCCATGCTGAGTTGTCTCATGCACAAGAGTTCTACGTGTTTCACTTAAAGGGAAGGCCCATAAATCATTTTTTCTTTGAAACAGTGCATCTGTAGGCTTAAACAATGAATGCCTGTATTACACCCTCTAAATATATTTATTTACATAGAAACATAGAATTTGACGGCAGATAAGGACCGCTTGGCCCACCCAGTCTGCCCATTTCCCTACCTACTGGATAAGCTGCAGATCCTAGTTAACCAGCAGCCTACTTCTTCCTACCCCCACCCCCCAGAACTGCCTTATGACTATCCCATGCATGCTTGAATTCCACCACTGATTTTGACTCCACAACCTCCTCCGGAAGGCCGTTCCATGCATCCACAACCCTCTCTGTAAAAAAATACTTCCTTAAATTACCTCTGAGCCGCCCCCCCTCTATCTTCAAATTGTGCCCTCTTGTTCTTGCACACCTCTTTTTTTGAAAGATGCTACCCTCTTGGACTTTGTTGATTCCCTTGAGGTACTTGAAAGTTTCTATCATGTCCCCCCCTCTCCCTTCTTTCCTCGAGGCTATACATATTAAGCTCCTTAAGTCTCTCTTCATATGTCTTCTGGTGCAGACCCTGCACCATTTTAGTTGCCCTCCTCTGGACAGCTTCCATCCTGTCTATGTCTTTGCGGAGATTGGGTCTCCAGAACTGCACACAGTACTCAGATGGGGTCTCACCAGCTGTCTGTACAGAGGATAATAACTTCCTGTTTTCTACTGGTGATGCCTCTCCTATGCATCCCAGTATCCCCCAACCCTCCTTGCTGCCCTCTCACATTGCTTGCCCGTCTTTAGGTCATCTGATATGACTACCCCAGGTCCCTTTCCATTTTGTTGTTGTTAGTATCTCCACCCCCATTGTGTACTCTTCCCCTGGGTTTTGTTTCCCAGGTGCATTACCTTGCACTTCTTAGCATTGAATCTAAGCTGCCATACATTTGACCATTCCTCTAACCTTGCCAAATCCCTTCTCATCCTTTCCACCCACCCTGTGCATCAACTCTGTTGCAGATCTTAGTGTCATCTGCAAAGAGACATCTTTTCCTTCAGTCCTTCTGCAATGTGAAACATAAGGTATTGAAGGACCAGTCCTAATACTGAACCCCTCATGTACCCTTACTAGTAACCCTCCTTTCTTCTGAGTGGACTCTCATTTACTATTACTCTCTGTGTCCTATTCTCCAGCCAGTTCTTTTACCCAGGCTGTCATCTTGGGACCCACTCCCAGGCTGGCTAACTTGTATATTAATCTTTGTGTGGGACTGTGTCAAATGCCTCATAAAGTCTAGGTAGGCCATGTCCATAGCCCCTCCTGATCTACTACTTGGTCACCCAGTCAAAGAAATCTATCAGATCTAGTCTGGCATGACCTTCCACGCTGTGAATCCATGCTGCCTAGGGTCCTGTGCCCTCTGGCCTCTAGATACTCGACAATTCTTTCCTTTAGAAGTGATTCCATCATTTCCCTATCACTGAGGTTAAACTAACAGGTCTATAGTTTCCTGCTTCTGCCTTGCTCCACTTTTGTGAAGGGAATCACATCTGCCCTCCTCCAGTCCTCGGGTACCACCCATCCTCCCATGATTTGTTAAAAGGGTAGTCAGTGGTGTCACTAGTTCTACCCTTAGTTCTTTTAGAGATTCTGGGATGAATCCCATCAGGCCCCATTGCTTTGTCCACCTTCAGTTTTAAGAGTTCTTTCAGAACCCTTTGTTCTGTAAATGGGCCGGTATCAACTTCTGTATCAGAGTGTTACTACTGTTTGTTTTGTACCTCCCCTCTTCCTTTGTAAATACTGAGCAAAAATATTTGTTTAGTATCTCTGCCTTTTCACAGTCTCCCTCTGCCCACCCTCCCTCCTTTATTAAGCCTCACTATCCCTCCCTTGGTCTTCTTGGCTCCTGATGTACCTATAAAAGTTTTATCCCCTTCTTAACTGAGTTGGCTATCTTTTCCTCAGGTTTGGGCCTTTGCTGTTCTGACTGCCTTCCCAACCTCCTTTTGCTTTAACTGATACAGTTCTCTGTCCTGCTCCTTCTGCAATTCCTTGTACTTCCTGAATGCTTTCTTTTCTCTTGAACCTTCACTGCCACTTCCTTTGGAGAACCATAGTGGTTTCTTACATCGTCTTGTTTTGTTTATTTGCTTCACACAAAGGCTCGTTACCTCTGTGATGGCAGTTTTATTATTCCCCATTGTTCTTTCACCCCTCCTTCCTGCGCCCATTTGCTAGTGCGTTCGCCAGGCACTCACCCATTGCAATAAGTCAGCCCTCCTAAAAGTCCAGTACTTTAGTCTTTGTATAGCTTGACTCTATTGCTGTGTTTATTGTGAACCATACTGTTCGATGGTCGCTAGTTCCCAGATGGCTACCCACTTCTACATCTGTAATCCTCTCACCATCTCCATTTGAGAGAATCAAGTCTAATAACTCCTCTCGAGTGGGCTCAGTACTAGTTGTCTAAGGCAGCACCTGTGGGGCATCTAGAATAAC
Organism: Neoceratodus forsteri; assembly: GCA_016271365.2. Classification (NCBI taxonomy): domain Eukaryota; kingdom Metazoa; phylum Chordata; order Ceratodontiformes; family Ceratodontidae; genus Neoceratodus; species Neoceratodus forsteri. Next base: position 341,558,178 of record CM057449.1, read on the forward strand.
CACTCTTCGAAGTAGCTGCAGCTGCACTCCAGTTAACATCTGGCATATTCAGATCACCCATCAGCAATCACCTCCTTTTTCTGCCATTCTAAGTATACTTTCTATCATTTCCTGTCCATTTCCTCCCCTGAGAAGGATCTGTATCTAACCCTGTCGTATTGTGGTGCCATTGCCTGTCTCCAAATTTACCACAGTGCTTCTTCTCCTCCCTGTGTACCTTTTGTTCTGTTGCTTTTATTCCTTCCCTTATGTAAGAACTACTCCTCCTCCTCTTTTACCCTCCCTGTCCCTCCTGTACAGTGTATCCTGGTATGTTTTATGTCCCAGTCATGGTTTGTGTGTACCATGTTTGTGACTGCCACGATATCAGATGTTCTTCCTCCATCAAGGCCACTAATTCAGGAAGCTTGTTACCCAGACTCAGGGCATTAGTACTCATTGCTCTCCATTTTGATGGCTTTACCTTCCAGTGCAGCATCCCCACTGACCGTTCTACCTCTGTCTTTTTCTCATTTAAGTACCCTGTTTTGTAGGGAGAGGCTGGGATTTTCCTGCTGCTTGTCAGTGCCTCCCCTTTGGCTGGTTTAAAAGCTTGTAATGAAGCATTTAAACGATTGCTCAAAAGATTTTCCTTCCTGGACAGATGCAGACCATCCTGCCAGTATAGGCTGGTGTCTCTCCAGGTGGAACCCCAGTCCCCAATGAAGCCAAATCCTGTGCTCCTGCACCATTTTTCAACCATTCATTAAACTGCATGGTGCCAATACCCTCGCATCCCCATGCTTTTGACAGGCAGCACCTCTGAGAAGGATACTGTGTGCTACTGGTCTTAGGTCCCTCCCCAACTCTGCAATGTCCTCCTGCACTGCTCTAATCTCATGATGAGCCAAGTCATTAGTCCCTAGGTGGACAATTACATCCAGCTCTCGGAATCCCTTGCAGCTGTTCTCGTGATCCTGAGGATGCACTCCTGTCCCTCAAGCCATGGCACCAGGCAGGCACCTTACCTCATTTTCTCATCTCCCCCAGTTCTATACTCCTAATAATTGAGTCCCCACCAGGAGCTGCTTCCTTTCCTTTGGTGTCCTCTGCCTCCTTTCTGTGGGCCTCCCTTGTGACAGTTATCATCAGTCTTCTCTGCGTGGTACACCCATAGGGAGCTATGCTCCCCAGAAGGAGTGTATGGATTGTGGAGTGGAACAATTGACTGGGTGTGCCTCTGTTCCCCCCTCCTCACCCTCCCTGAGCCACTGTGGTCCAACTGCTGTGCTTTCTTCGCAACCTCTGAGGTAGTGGTGGTGGCGCTAGTGCTCCCTGGATGGGGAGGTTCCCTTTCTACTGTCCAGTGTGGCCTGGGGAAGTTTCCTTACTACTGTCCAGTGTGGCCTGAAGGCAGGCACTTCCTCCCTCAGGGCAGATAGTTGTCTGCAAATAGGGGCAGCATCTCAGCCTCCAGAAAGACTCCCGAAGACTGCTGCCCACAGCCATTACATTGCACTACTCCCCATGTTTATCTAGTTTTTTTATTGTATTTGTATGTGTGCGATGATGTGATTTGATTATATAGAAATATATTATACAACGTGTATGCTTATATTATCAGTGCAGTGTGCTAGAGGATATGACAGTGAAATGCACCTTGCACTCCAGAAATGATGTCAGAACCTCAGGTATAAAGGAATTATTTCCAGGGGTGGGTGGGGTGAGGGTGGAAGGGTTGGGCTAAACTGCATCCTCACAAAACAATCGACTAAAAGCTCTAACCCACCGCTGCTTTAAAGTGGTTTACTGTTAAATCCGTAATGTATTTGTTTTGTTGTACAGTGCTCTTAGCCCAAGGGAACAGGTGCTTGGCAAATACATTTTTACTTACTTACGTGTACATTTTATCAGGATAGACGTTTAAACTCCATTCTGTGCTACTGTGAAAACCTTCTTGGCTCAGTACCTCACAGATAATTGCTGAATGTGGCCAAGTGCATAGTAAGGTGAGTAGGTAACTGGATAAGGGGGAGGCAGCAGAGGGTTGTGGTTAACCAGGTCAAATCAGGAGAGGGAGACCACAAACTGGGTACCACAGGGGTCTTTCCGGGGCCTGGTCATCTTCAACATGTTCATCAGCAACACTAGAGAAGGAATCCAGGGCAGACTGTGTCTCTTCGCAGATGACACTAAGTTCTCAGAGAGGGCGGATTGTGCAGAGGGTATCGGGGAAATGCAGTATGACCTGCAAGGGCTAGAGAGGTGGTCTAAGGTTTGGCAGTTGAAATCCAGTGCCGAAATGTGCAAGGTGATGCACCTCAGGAACAAGGATTCCAGAACAGAGTAACTCAATGAGTAGGGTAAGACTTGCTGTAGCTGAAGAACGGGACCTAGGATTCATCATCAGTGACAACCTCGGACAGAAAAGCTAGTGCACCAAGGCTTATGATAGATCAGATAGGATGCTGGGGTATATCGGGAGGGTTATTGACAGCAGAAGAAAAGAGGTAATACTACCACTTTATAGATCTTTGGTGAGACCTCACCTGAAGTACTGTGCCCAGCTCTGGAGTTCTCACCTCAGGAAAGATAAGGACAGGTTGTAGATGTTGCAGCGAAGGGTGACAAACGTGATTCAGGGTCAACAGGGCAGGTTTTATGAGGAGTGCTCAAGGCAGTGAACATGTACTCGCTGGAGAATCTCAGGGGTCGGGGGGGTAGCATCCTAGTAAATTTTGGGGGCAGACTAGTTTGATCTTGTGGTCCTCTTCTGCTGTCACTTTCTGTGTTTCTATGGAGACCAGATGGGAAAGGGGATACGATAGACTTTCAGGTTCCTGAAGGGAGGAAGCAAGGTGAATTGCAGGGCATTATTTAGCATGAGTAACAGTTTGAGGTCAAAAGAGCACACATGGAAACTGATAGGAGGAATGTGAGGAAATATTATGTAGGAGGGTGGTGGAAACATGGAACAGTCTGCCAGCTGAGGTGATTGGCACTAAAACCATTAATAGTTTGAAGCATGGTTGGACAGAGTAAAGGGCATAGTGGCTACTTGAGGCGATGGTAAAAGGGAAGAGTCTGGGTAGGTGGATAGGGAGGGCTAGAATCCTGAATGGACTATAGGTCCCGGGGTTAGATTGAGAACCGTGGACAGACTGGATGGACCATTAGTCCTTTTCTGCCGTCATTGTCAGTTACAGAGGTTGTGACCCTACTCTTGCAGTACATTATGGAACTTGATGTGTTGGTGGTCAATAGGTGCTGCAGTTCTGCTTTCTCTCTGCTGTGTCTAAGCTTTTTTCCTTGGCTCATGTTGGCTAATACACTTCACGAAAACTGCTGTTTTGGCAGGTGGAAGTGTTTAAGAGTTGAAAGAAATTGATTTGAAAGGAGGCAGTAATCTGTAAAGTATTGACCGTACTTTGACAGGTTAATTGGGTTATGTGCTGCAAAGTGTTTGTTGTCTGCCTGAGCATACAGTCTGTCTATCACACTGCTTGAGAGACCCTCACCTACTGCTGCAGTCGCAGTATAATGCCGTTCTTCAGTGTAAGAGACATATATTTATTTATTTTTGTTTCCCATTTAAGCACATTGTGACAAAATCCATTTTACAGGAACAAATGGTGCATGTAGGTGCATTACAAGATAAGTAGCAGCTATTCAAAAAAATTAGCAAATTGACAAAACATTTCAAATAGCACACAGTCAGGCATTTTCTGGTGGTCCACCATAATCTCCTGTGTTCCTGCACTTTTGACTCAACTACTGTCTCAGTAGTAACCATTAATTTTCATCTGGAAACCAACCCCTGAATTATATGGCATGCAAAAGTCAAGGACTTTTTGTTGCATGGATGTTAGTTTATAGGTGGGTCATGGGTGGCTTGCTGCATCATGAGGGTTTTTGTGTATCTGGGGCTGGGTGTAGGCTAGTTACCTCAGCTTGCTGAGTTTCTGAGCTTCAGGCCTTGGTTGTAGAGCCCCTGTACCTTATTTTTCACCAGGATCAGGTATCACTGTGCACCCATCCTTGATTCTAAGATTGTTTCACAGTTCACACTGAACCAGACTATCTACCCTCCTGTATTTTTCCCTGCCTTTCAAAATGCAGACGTTATCCTGCATTCTCTAGATGTCCACAAAGCATTATGTTTGGACCACAGAAAAAGTCCTTGAAGCTTTTGGTTTGTTCATCCTCAGAATGGTTGGGGCCTCTGTTTCTAAGCAGTGCTGTTCCAAATGGTTGGCACCTTGTATAGTATTTCTTTTTGTCACCAGATATATGGTAGACAGCTTCTTGGTCTTGTCTGTGGACATGATACCCGAGGCATGGCAAACTCAGTGACTTATTTTCATTCAAGTTTTGGCTATTGGTATTATGTTCTGCTGCCATATGAACTTCAGGGACCCTGGTTTTCCATTTTTACCGGTAACACCGGTAACAATCACAGAATTCTGCTTGGTTTGCGGATTTTGAATTCTTGTACCAGTGCCTCACGGAAATTGCATGTCACTGCACAGAATCTCTAAGATTTCAGCATCTTTTTAAATTTTTTTTATTTTCTCTTTCTATGTCCCCTTCTTACAGCATCAGTCTCAACTTTTCAGAGATCCCTAGGCTGGGTATCCCTAGCTTCACCCCCAGGTAATGCTCAGGAGCTCCTGTGGGCCTGCCCCTATCTTGCCTTCATTGTACGCCCCCCTTCAGGTGGGAAGGGAGGGAACCCCAGGTCACCCCTCCATACTCCCTTAGTGTGTGTCAGGCAGCTCAGTGGGTCCTTCATGGAGCCTGGTTATGAAGTCTGGGGCACCTGGGTCCCTTCTGCCAGCGACCGATGTACAGTGATTGTTCCTGGTTTTCTGGTCTCTGTCCCTGAGGGCATCTGCACTAGAGGAGTTCAAGGAGGTAGGTCACATAGAGACATGCCACTGCTCCAGATCCTGGCTAGCTTCCTCCCTCCTGATCACTCTGCAGCACCATTGCACCACCACCCGTGGTCACACAGGTGGTGGTAAAAGCAGCAGAGACCTGCAGCCACCCTTCCCGGAGGAGGAGGCAGTCCCCGGGTGCTCGATCCTACTCCCCTGGCCAGACCTCCAGCAACCAGAGTTCACTTCTGACCCTGGGTCACTGGCATTGCAAGCAATAGTGCTACTGCAGCGCCAGTGGGCCGACCCAGATTTCAGCATCTTAAAATGAATGCTGATGTGCTTTGCGTTCTTTCTGCTTTGCTTTGTACAGAGTCAGTAAGGAAATCACCTGCACTGATTTGTTGTAATCAGCCATTCAGTTTAATCACCCATGCCTAGTGGTTAGAGTAACAAACAGTGATTGAACTGGGTACATCCAGCAGACTTGGGTTTGATTCCCACAACCTCCACTTGCATACTGTGTGACTCCAAGCAAGTCACTTAACCTCCCCAGTGCTTCTAGGTCACATAGAAACAGAGACTTTGACGGCAGATGAGGACCGCTTAGCCCATCTAGTCTGCCCATTTCCCTACCTACAGGATAGGCCGCAGATCCTAGTTTACCAACAGCCTATTTCTTCCTACCCCCCACAAGAATTGCCTTATGTCTGTCCCATGCATTCTTGAATTCTCCCATAGTTTTAGACCCACAACCTCCTCAGGAAGGCTGTTCCATGCATCCACTACCCTCTCTGTGAAATAATATTCTCACATTGCCCCTGAACCACCCTCCTCTCTATCTTTAAATTATGTCCCCTTGTTCTTGCAAGTCTCTTTTTCTGAAAGATGCTACCTCTTGGACTGTGTTGATTCCACTGAGGTACTTAAGTTTCTATCATGTCCCCCCTCTCCTTCTTTCCTCAAGGGTATACATATTAAGCTCCTTTAGTCTCTCCTCATACTGACTTCACTTGCAGACCCTGCACCATTTTAGGTGCCCTCCTCTGGACTACCTCTATCCTGTCTATGTCCTTGCGGAGATCGGGTCTCCAGAACTGGACACAGTACTCCAGATGGGGTCTCACCAACTCTCTGTACAGAGGCATAACAACTTCCTGTTTTCTGTTGCTGATGCCTCTCCCTATACATCGCAGTATACCCCCAGCCCTCCCTACTGCCTTCTCACATTGCTTGCTAACCTTAAGGTCATCTGATAGGATTACCCCCAGGTCCCTTTCCTTTTTGTTGTTGTTACTACCTCCCCACCCATTGTGTATTCTTCCCGGTTCTTGTTTCCCAGGTGCATTATTTTGCACTTCTCCCAGGTGCATTATTTTGCACTCCTGAAAACAGGCAGTTCTGCCTAGTGAGCCTTACCTGCTTTACAAAGAATATAAAAAAATACCAATATATGTTTATTACATCATAGAATAGTAGTCAGGGTACGTACCGTGTAATTTGCCTGTGTTTTACTTGGGCTGCAATGATTTTATATAGGTAAAGGTAAATGTTCAGATATATTTTATGTGTTTTATAAGCTTGTTTTTAGATTTTAGTCAGGTTTTCATTGTATTCTTTGCATATGAGCATCTAGGTTGTAGATTGCTAAACACAGGATCACTGTTACTAACTAGCTTATTCAAGTTTAAAATCAGTAGGGCCATCCAAAATCCTTAGCTGTTTGAATGAAAACTAGTCTGAATGAAAGTATGCTCACAAAGAAGAAACTGCTTTACTACTTATGAAAAGACTTCACAGTTAACACCCCATTTAGGTGAATTGGGTGATTTGTACCTTTTCTCCCACCTGCTGTTTCAGTCTCTGTGACAACAAAATGTTTTCTGATGACTGCTTCAACAAAAAGCAAAAGTTAAGTATTTAAGTGTACTTGTGTTTGGCCAGTGGATTTGGAAAGCACAGTCAGTGACATACAGAAGGTAAGATCCCAGGGCTGTATGATGCTGGTGTTCAGCGTGATGCTCAATTCACATCTGAACAAAGACATGAAAACTGAGAGACACCCTTTTCATGGACACCAAGTAAAAAAAAAAAAAGCATCCACATAGATACATAGATACATAGACAGTGTCGGCAGATAAGGGCCTATGGCCCACCTAGTCTGCCCATTTGAGCTTGTAAGTTCAGTTTGTTTTCCTAGAAGTCTATTCCTAGAAGTCACATGTCTGGGAGATGCATGAATCCATTTGAAGGATCTCCATTAATCACTTGTGGATTTTTTAGGTGAAGACGCTTTATTTCAAAGAAGCAAATTCAAGCAGTTTTTTTTCTCTCCTCCTACCCCCTGGCCATCCACTCCTTCAGGCCTGCCAAGGCCCCGCTACCACTGCTTCTGAGTCCCGACCACCATCCACTGCCCCTTACTGCTGTGCTACCAGGTAACCCAAAGTAACCTTTCACTGAGTGGGCCCCTACCCCTGTGAGAGGCTACCAGGGGAGGAAAATTACCCCAAAGAGCTTCCTGTGTATCCTGAGCATGGCAGGGGTCAGAACGGACACATGTCTGGAGCTTCCAGCTTATGGAGGGACCAACAGCTGTCCTTCAGTTGGCCAGCGGGTGTTTTCCCATTTTCTTGACAGGCCACATGATGTCAAGGCACAAGCCGACGTCCGTCACACTCCCTCCTGCAGTGAGGGCTGACATGTTGTTGTGCCTCTGGCCTCCATCAGGGGCCAGCAAATGCTGAGCCATGAACCCACCCTTCCTTCCAGGAGAAGGTGCGTGGTCGTTGGACAATCAAGCCTTCACCCACCAGCTGGCCCTCCAACACCCAAATCTGTTCCCTAACCCTGGTCAGCGGTGTCACAGGTAGAAATCCAATTCAGGCAGTTAAATTATAGATAGGAAAAAACAAAGGTAGTCCACCTTAGTGGTGATGGTTCAGATTAATTCACATCTGAGTTCTAACAAGCAAAGAGACCAAGTCATTTGTAACTTGTGCATGTGGGGTGTGGGTGTTGAAGAAAGGGGATCATAGTGCTGTCACTACTGCCATCACCCCTGAGGGATGTGGACTGCATTGTTGCTACTGCCATCACACCAAAGGGGTGGGGGCTGTAGTGATTCTGCCATCACCACTGGTGGATGGGGAATGTAGTACTGCTGCCATCACACCTAAGGGATGGGGGCCACAGTGCTATTGCTTCTGTCACACCTGAGGGAGGGTGGTCATAGTGCTGTTGCTGCTGCCATCACACCAGAGGGATGGGGGCCGTAGTGCTGTTGGTGCTGCCATCACACCTGAGGGATGGGGCCAGAGTGCTGCTTCCATCACACCTTAGGGATGGGGGCTGTAGTGCTGCTGCTGCTGCCATCGCATCTTGTACCTAAAATAACTTTAAATTGGTACAAGGATGGAAGGATGTGCAACAGTGGAGGTCAACATTGCTAAAATGCATGTTAGCAGAGTTGAAAATTGTCAAATAAAGTACAGAGAACCACATACTGGTAAAACCGGATTTTAGCTTAGCAGACACCGGTGACAATACCATTTTTTACAATGTGCAAAATGGAATATTCCCTTTCTCAATCCCAGTAAACCAGTGTCCCTGATGAACTTCTGTCCATACTAATCAGTACAGTCTGGCTCTGGTGTCCCATGGTTGGTCTGGCTTCAGCGTTGCTGTCCTCTAAGGTCTGCTGTCTTAAGGGTCTTTACATCCCTCCTGTATAGATCTCCTGCTCTGTGCTATTGTACTGTTTTAGAATTCTTCCAAAAGTGTAGCTATATGAAATGAGATGTCCTTAAAGAAGTAGATCGGATCGGTGGGGAGGAGGGCGCTAATGAGCAGCAATGTGTCAGGGCGTGTTTTCCCTGAGCTCCGTCTTCCAGAAATAAAATCTATATCAGTCTACAGCATCCAGTCATTTTATTGATTAAAAACGTGTCCTTCTCTTCTGTGGACACAATGGAGGAGTATCTGGCTCCAAACTCTGGGAAATGCACCGTTCGGTGGCTAAAAACCACGAAACAGCTGCCCACCTCTCAAGTGGAAAGCGCGAGCCCAATATTGTTATCTGCAGCTGAAATGTCTGTGCTAGGCTGCGAGGTAACAGAGCAAGTTTTGGCAGCTCTAAATCCCTGGGTGGAGAAATTGGAAAGTAATTTAGAGAGTGAACTTCAGGAAATAGTGGAACAAAATTCCTCTCAAACTTCCCAGGTTACTGAGGTGGAAAGCCGGGTCTCAAACTTAGAGGACCTCACCAGTCAGTTGCCAGATAAACTTGCCAGCCTGGAGAAGGAATTGGAGGACTTTAAAGATTTGTTCGACTATCAAGAAAATTATCACAGGAGGCTGAACCTCTGTATCAGGGGCCTTCCAGAAGGCAAAGAGGGCTCTAATGTGGAGGAGTTCGATGCTACTGCGCTTCCAGCACTGTTGGGCCTGACCCTGAAGGGAAGAAATTTTAAGCTAGAAAGGGCCCATCGAGCTGTAATGCTGAAACCTGCGGCCGGCCAGCCCCCTCAAGACAGATTATTATGCAGTTCCGTAACTTTCAGGACCAACAAGTAGTGCTTAATGTATACTGCAACATCAATGAGCTTCTGTATGAATTGTCTCGTCTCTACATTTTTCAAGATTATTCACTGCAGTTGCTTGCAAAAAAAAAAACAGAAGCTGTTTTACCCTATAATGAATCAGCTGTGTGAAATGAAGGTGGACTTTTATTTCACTTATCCCACACTGCTGAACATATTCTGTTTGGGAAGCAGATAAGGCTTCAACGTTTGTGGAGGAGCTGAAATGCAAGACTGCTTGAGAAGGCAGTTTGGATGTGCTGAGATTTGGACTAGACCACCATTGGTGGGTTGTCAGGCTGATTTGTTGCTGGTGTGTGAATGGGGGTGGGTGACTGCTGTCCCCTGAAACCTGGCTGAACTTTTCCTTGTTTTCCCCTCCATGATTGGATTGTTGGCCCCGGTTTGCTTTTGAGACTGCTTCTGGATTTTCATATGGATGGAGGAATACAGAGGATTCGAACATAAGGAGTGGATAATGCCAAATTGCGAAGGGGCCTGTGTGATGGTTGGATTGCTGCAGCTCTGCCTTGCTACTATCAGCTTTATGTGAATGATTTGCTGATGACTTGCCTCCCCGGACTTTCTGGATATACATACTTGCCATAGATACATAGATCCATAGACAGTGCCGGCAGATAAGGGCCTATGGCCCACCCAGTCTGCCCATTTGAGCTTGTAAGTTCAGTTTATGTTTTCCTAGAAGTCTGTTGCCCCTTAACCCTGACCTCCAGAATTCCTTTATGTCTATCCCATGCATTCTTAAATCCCGGAATTGTTTCAGCCCCCACCACTTCCTCTGGCAGGGTGTTCAACTTGTCCACCATCCGCTCTGTGAAGAAATTCTTCCTCACGCTTCCTCTAAATTGTTCTCCTCCAACTTCATCCCATGCCCTCTAGTCCTGGAACATCTTTTTGCTTAAAATAGTGTATTCCTGCACCATGTTCCTCCCTGTAAGATACTTGTATGTCTCTATCATATCCCTCTTCTCCAGGGAGTACATATTCAAGTCCTTCAACCTGTCCTCAAAGGACTTGTGATGCAATCCATGTACCATCTTAGTTGCCCTCCTCTGAACCTTCTCTATCCTGTCTATGTCCTTACGTAGGTAAGGTCTCCAGAACTGTACACTGTACTCCAGGTGGGGCCTCACTAGTGTCTTGTATAGTGGAATTATGACTTCTCTTTTCCTGTTGGTGATGCCCCTGCCTATGCATCCCAGCATCCTATTTGCTTTATGGGGTGCCATGGGGTGCGGTGTGGAGTTTGTCCTGAATGGCTAAGGTTGGACAGGTGGGGGAAACGTTGTGCGTGGTTGTTTGAATTCACACTGCTTCACCCCGCACCTCTTGCCCGGACTCCTAGATCAGGTAGTATTATTGATTGACCTGCAAGATGGTGCATGGATCCCTTTATTGCCTGTAATAATATGTGGGATTGCCAGTCTGGGTGATTACTCATGCACCACGCTATTGAACATTTCAACTGGGGGGGTTGCATCTGCCCAAGGTACCATGGGTAATATGTCTTCATGTAATGGTCTGGGGTAGTTTGAAATGCTGGTCAGGGAAGGGGGGGCGCTTGGGTCTGCATGCAGTGGAAGCACCACACCTTGTTTGGGTGGAGTGGGGAGCGGACATTCAGTCAGCTGGCACTGCTTAATGGTATGGCCAGTGTTTTTTGGGTTTGTGTTAAAGATCATTTTCTGTGGGGGTTTACATGTTGAGATGGAACAGGCATGGGTGGACATGGGCGAGTTTTACTCATTATATACAGTACATTTTACCAGCTGCACTGTATAGATAACATTAAGCGTTTAAAGAGGGCAAAAAGGGCAACTGTCCGACTTTGGTCCTGTGTGTCCTTGATATTGGTATTGGTCCAGGAATGATGATCGGGTGTTATTAGAGGTGACTGGTGGGGTGGGGGGTGCACTGGGCCATCTCTCTCGCTGCAGCTGACTGATTGTGGAGACTGGGGATCTCAGGGCCCACTCTTTTGGAGCTTCTGGTGTAGCTAGATGCTGAATGTTGTGGGTGGTTGAGATGTATAGTTTTGGGGATATGGGGTGGGGCGTGTTTATATATGGGAATGTTACAACTACCTATTGTGTAGTAATGCAAATGTTTAATATGGGTTGGACTCTTGGTGGGGGACAAGTTTTTGGTATCATAAATCTATGTTTTGTGAGGTAAGGTGAGTCTTAGAAATGTTAAATGTTCACATGTTTGGTTGTTATTACCTTTATGTGCTATATGGTCCACTTACAGTGAGTGCTGCTATCAGATAAGGCGGTCTTGGTATACATTGGTGTTTGTGTTGGGAAGGGAGCGGATATCCTTTTCAGGGATTTCAACAGATCTGCATCATGGGTATGGTTAAAGATGTTAATATTGTATCCTGGAATGTTAGAGGATTCTCCTTCCTGGTTAAATGAACCAGTGTTCCCACAGCTCTGAAGAGACGGCATACACAAGTTGCATTACTCCAAGAAACACACCTCACAGATGAAGCGCATACTAAATTGGTCAGGGGGTGGGTTGGTGCCTGCTATGCAGCTTTATTTAATTCACATGATAAGGTTGTGGCGATTTTAATTCGTAAGTGCCTCCCCCAGCAGGTCCGCCAGCTAGTGACTGACCCTCAGGAGGGTCGTTATGTTTTTGTAGAAGGGGAACTACAGTATATGATAAGAGCTCTGGTAACTTATGCGAGTGTATATGCCCCTGCTGGCTTTGACTCCACATTTTACCAGTCTTTACTAGATAATAATTACTGGCTACAATTTGTTTACATAGAAAAGCCGGTTATAAATTGCCGTTGTAACCAGCTGGACTGGTTATAACAGCAAACACGCGCTGGCTTTCTCTGCAGAAGTGCGAGACACAAACACCTGCAAAGCAAATGAAAATATTCAGCCACTCACACTCTGTCAGCCGAGGGTCTCCTCTCAGCTCCTTCATTCTTCTGCAGGACTCAACAGGAAGCAAATACACGGTTCCTTAAAAACGAAAACAGAACTTACTTAAACTGACAGAAAAACAAATTTCCTCAACAATGGAGATCAGGTTTGAAATAGCAGATAGCGCTGTCAGGGAGGCATTTACAATAGAGCAAGGCAATAAAAATACACAAAGAAAAGAAGACAGCGACCTCCACCTGTTCCGCAAATTCCTCACAGAAGCTTCAGTAGAAAATTATTTTACTAAATTAAGTGCTGACGAGCTAGATACCCAAATAGCAAACTTCATTTACTGCCTAAAACGTCACAATGGTTCCGAATATGAACCTGGAACAATCCGTGGCATAATTGCCAGCATTGATAGGCACCTAGCAGCTCATAAGTTCCCCCACAGTATATTTAAAGGGCTAGCCACAGATTTTATTCAAACAAAAAAAAACACATGCTGCAAAACAAAAACAGCTAAAGCGCCACAGCAAAGGAAACAGACCATTAAAAGCTGCACCTCTCACAAAGGAAGATGTAGAATTATTGTACAACTCGGGTACATTGTCACTTGAAAACCCAACCAGCCTCCTTAATTTCCTATTTTTCACTATCAGCCTCAATTTGCACTGAGAACAAAGGAACAGTACGACTCACCTGGGAGACATCACTGAGGGCACAGACTCAGAAGTTAACAGCTTTGTTGAATACAATGAAAGACAGACAAAGATGAGAACTGGGGAAAACCCCAGAAACATAAGACTGCTAAAGCCCTGAATATATAAAAATAAACACAACCCAGAAAGAGGCACAATAGCAGCTTTCGGTCTCTACAAAATGAACAGAACACCCGAAATGCAGACCAAAGATTCTCCATTCTACTTAGCCCCAAACATAAACAAAAAAGAAGGCTCCCTGTGGTTCTGAAATGTGGCTGTGGGGCTCAGCAAGCTAAGAGCCAAGATGTCAATAATGAAGCTGCAGTCTGGAAATCCAGGCTGCAAACGAATCACTAATCACTCTACACGAAAAACAACAACCCAAAGACTTTTGTACGATAGTATGGCCCCCACTGAAGTACAACAAATATCTGGCCTCAGAAATGTCCAGTCGATAAATAATTATTCTGTCCTGTCTGAATGACACAGAACAGCCATCTACCTCCAGCAAAGATCCGCAACATTGTGCCACTTCAGAAGTCCAGAACATGACTAAACAGCCTTTCTCCAATAGACCAAGCCATTTTGGTCCACACTGCACATTCAACAAGGCAGTCTCCATAAAAATCTACAAAGCTCCAGAAACGAAGCACAGAAATCGAACCCTTGTTATCGAAGACTTGGATGATGATGACTGAAGGTAAACAAAAAGCACACACACATTTAACATACTCCCTAACCCACGCTAACCTAACACTCTGCTCCTCTGTCCTCAGGCACCATGAGACTCGCATCGCTCTATCTCCACACTACAGGAACCAGATGACAACAAACCCACAGCACCAAGAGCTCTACAAACTGCACCTAAAAATAGACATAACCATTTGAACTTTGGTTTAAAAGTTAAAATGTTGTTAGACAATAGTACTTTTCAATGTTTACCGCTTGTTCCAGACGTACAAAAACAACTGAAACCGTCATGATCTCATTGTAGAAAAAACTGTAAGTTAAAACATGTTACAATGTTAAAAAATGTTTTACTGTTTCTTTACCAAAAATAAAAAAAGTTTCAAATACAAATAATTAAAAAACTGCATGTAATGTAATAATAACAATAAATTTGCATCCTATTCCACAGTTCTCTTACGCACTTATTTTCAAATACTACACATGGTGACTGGCAAAAAAATTGAAACCAGCAATTATAAAAAATAAAGTAATGAGGAGGTGGTTATTCACTCGAATTTTACATACATTCTCGGTGTGGGATGCCTAAATAAACCCCTCGGGCTTCGCCCTCGGGGATTATGTAGCATCCCACACCTTGGGTGTGTGTACAGTTCTCGTCATTACCACCTCCCCATACATTATTCTCTATTTATTTCGTGGGAGCAATTCCCAGGTCTGGGTTTGAGTGGGGTCTTAAATAGTGTTATGAACCCCGAGTTGGATTATTCAGAGGGAAGAGGTTGGCACAAGGGGACAAGGGCGCAGTGGCAACTCTGGATTTGTGACCTAGATTTAGTAGATAGTTGGCAAACAGCAAACCCAGGGGTAAAGAAAATACCTTTTATTCCAATCCTCACAGGACCTGGTCTTGATTGGATCACATTTATATCCCCCATGTACAGTACCACCGGGTAGCTAAGATCAAACAGTCCTATACATGTTTCGGACCATGACATGGTGATTCTTACTTTGGCAGTGGCAGAAGAAAGGGAGGGTCCGCCCCCGTGGAAGTTTCCTGCATATCTGTTGGGCAAGCAGGATTTCCAGACTTATCTAAAAGAACAGTGGCAATATTATAAAGAGACTAATCAGAGCATGACTCCTAATAGGAAGGTATATTGGGATGCAGGCAAAGCTTTTATGAGGGGGGGCAATTATAAATTTTGTCTCAAGATATAAAAAAGAGAAACAGGAAAAGGGAATAGCTCTGGAAAAGCAATTTAAGGGATTGGAGCATAAGGTGATGCTGGGGTCTGCAGGGGATACCCTGAAGCAGTTGACTGTTGTGTGTGGGAGGCACTAAATGTGTTGTTGATAGATGAAGCTTGTGTGTCCTGGCTTTTTGCAAAAAAGTCAGTTCTATGAGTGGGGTAATAAACTGGAACCATTCTTGGACTATTTAATTCAAGGGAGAAGGGGACCAATGCACGTTCCCGTGATCAAGACTGCGCATGGATTATTGGTAAGGGCTAAGGGTCAAATCAGGGAGGAATTTAGAAGATTTTACCAACAACTATATTGGGCAGAATGTGTTGGGGAATTTAACGCCACATGTATGTGTTTAGACCAAATCAGTCTACTGAGTCTCTCCGAAGTACAGCAGACTGTGTTGGGTGTGGAAGTTTCCAAGGAGGAGATCCAGAGTGCCATAAGTGGCCTTAGGAGGGGGGAAAGCCAGCAGGCTGGATGGCTTACCAGTGGACTGTTATAAAATAATGGTAGGTCCGTTGGTGGAACTCCTCTTGGAGTTACTCCGGGATGTTAGGGGGGAGCAGAATTTGCCTGTCATGTGCTATCAGATGATCATATGTGTTCCCAAAGCTGAGCAAAGACTCTACAGAATGTGTCTCATACCACTTGATTTCCTTGCTAAATTGTGATTGGAACATCATTCTAAAATCTTGGTGAGTCTGGACGGTTACTGCCAGAGTTAGTCCACCCAGACCAGACTGGATTTACTTAGGGACACCTTTCTTATCATAACATGTGCAAGCTATTAAATGTGGTTTGGGGGGCTTCTCAGTGCCATGGGCAGACGTGTGTTGTCCATGGATGGCATTTGATCGCATAGAGTGGGACTACTTGTTTGAGGTTTTGAGACATTTGGTCTGGGAGATGACTCTGTGGGGCTGGTACAGGCACTCTACAAATCGCCAGAGGCACGAATATTAGTTAATGGCACTTTATGAGATAAATTCTCCCTATTCAGGGGAACACGGCAGGGTTGTCTTTTCTCCTATTTGCGTTGGCCATTGAGCCCCTGGCAGTCCAGATAAGGGATTGCCCCGATATTTGTGGGGTTCAAGAAAAGTCAAGGAGGATACATAAAATAACATAATATGCTGATGATGTGCTGTTGTATATCACAGAACAGCAGAAGTCTATGCCAGTGCTGCTTCGCCTGATTTCAGAATTTGCTGTGTTTTCCAGCTACAAAATTTACTTGGTTAAATTTAAGCTACTGTCCTTGGGGCGAGTGGAGGATGCAAGTCAAGGAAATACATGAGGTTTATGGGAGGTGACTAATTCTTTCAGATACTTGGGTATTCCTTCCTTTCCTCCTCCTATTATGCCCATGTGCCTATCTTATGCATGCTTGAAGCTCCCCACAGTCTTTGTCCCACCACCTCATCTGGCAGGCTGCTCCCAGCATCCACCACCCTTTCTGTGAAGAAGTATTTTGTCACATCCCTCTTAAACTCCTCCCCCCAAGCTTTGTTGCATGTCCCATGTTCTGGTACTCCTCCTCCACTGAAGGAAACTACACTCTTGCACCTTGTTCACCCTTTTGAGACATTTCTAGGTCTCAGTCATGTCTTCTCTTACTGTCCTCTCCTTCGGGGAGTATATGTTGAGATCCCACAGCCACTTTTGGTTTCTCATGCAACTCCTGCACCATTTTGGTTGCCCTCATCTGGACTGCTTCCACTCTGTCAGTGTCCTTGCCAAGTTGCAACCTCCAGAACTAGACACAGTCCTCTAGGTGGACTCTCGCTGGTGAACGATATAGAGGCAACACTATCTCCTTTCTCACGCTAGAAATCCCCCTCCCTATGCAATCCAGCATCTGACTAGCCTTGCTACTGCCTTGTCGTACTGCCCTGCCACCTTGAGATCATCAGATATGATTACCCAAAGATCCCTCTGCCTCTGAGTACCTCTCCCTCCCCATCTTGTACATAGCTTCCGTGTTTCCCCTCTCCGGGTGCATGACTTTACACTTTTTGGCACTGAAACCCAGTTGTCACATCCTAGGCCACTCCTCAGGTTTCCCCAGATTCTGTTGCATTTTCTCATCCCCTTTTTGGGTTGTCCACCTGTTGCAGATTTTTGTGTTATCCACAAAAAGACATCTCCAATTCCTCAGCAATGTCACTTATGAAGATATTGAAGAGAACAGGACCCAGTGCTGATCCTGTGGTACTCCACTGGTTACACTCCCATCCCCTGAGCAACTGCAGTTCGCTGCCGTGTTATCCTTCAGCCACTTTAATATCCAGTTTATCACCTTCTCTCCAACCCACAAGTTGTTAAATTTCCTATCACAGAAATATAGAATTTGCCGGCAGATGAGGACTGCTTGGTCCACCTAGTCTGCCCATTTCTTCCTGCCTGCACTGTCACTGCAGAGCCTCCTGTGTGGCACACTGTCAAAGGATTTACTGAAGTCCAGATATAAGCCACGTCCTCTGCCTTCCCCTAGTCCCTTCCCTAGTCACCCAGTCAAGGAAGTCTAGGAGTTTTATCTGACATGACCTCTCCTGTATTAAACCATGATGCTGATGGTCTTGCAGCCCATTTGTCTCCAGGTACCCCATCAGTTTCTCCTTTAGCAGGGTTTCCATTAATTTCCTTACCACTGACGTGACATTGGCTGGCCTGTAATTGCTAGCTGCCTCCTTGTTGCCACTCTTGTGCTGAGAGACCACGTTGACCCTCCTCCAGTCCTTTGGAACTACCCTCATCTCCAATTAGTTTCTGAATAGTGTTGCCAGAGGAGATGCTAGTGATATGCTCAGTTATTTTAGTACCCTTGGGTGGATCTCATCTGGCCCCATGGCCTTGTTTTCCTTTACAGCTTCCAATCCCCTTCGAACTTTCTCCTACAAAAATGGACATGTGTCCATTCCCCTAGTACCTGCTGATACATGTTGGTCTGTCCCTGCTGCCTGCCACTGTGAAGACTGAGCAGAAGTAACCATACCTCTCAGCTGTCCCTGATTTTCAGGGATATCCCTGATTTTCCCTCATATTTTTCCTCTGTCCCTCATAAAATGTGTGTTCTTGTGATAGAACAATGGTGATTAAAAGCACAAAATAATGTCAAACATTAAAGTAACAGACCTGTTATTCTTCAGAAAACGCATCTTAACACAAATCCGTTTATTCTATCAGCTTTCTGAGTGAATAGTACCAGATTTTAAGACGGGTCCCTGATTTGATGTCCTTGTCCCTGATTTTTTAAGTCTTGTCCCTGATTCATGAGGCAAGCTGTTGAGAGGTATAGAAGTAATTAGTTAAAATTGTAGCTTTTTCATGGTCTTCCTCTGCACAGTCCCCCCCCAACCCCTTTTCCTCCAGATCCTCACTAGCATACCTGTTGATTTCTTTTCTCTCATGTACCTGAAGAAAGTCTTATCCCATTTCTTGACCTCCTTGGCTAAACTTTCCTTTGTTTGTACCTTAGCTGCTCTCAGATTCCTTTGTACCTCCATTTGTTTATCTAGATATACTGTACTTACATGTCCCTCTCCATTTGTGTCTTACTTCTTAAAAGCTGTTTTTTTTTTTCTTCCTTATCAACCATCTCCTTTGAGAACCACAGTGGTCTCTTCAACCTCCTACCCTTGGTTATTTCCTTCAAACAACTTGCCATTGCCTTAGTTATTCCATCCTTTATCATTTTCCATTATTCCTCCACTTCGCCACAGCCATCCCAGTCTTCAGTGGATTTTCTAAAGCATTCTGCATTTCTTTAAAATCTGTCCTCCTTGATACAATCAGCAACACACAGTTCAGGTCCTGTACTTTAAAGGTTGTAAAAACTTTGAAATCTTTTGACCAAGTGCCTGTGAAAGTTGTGGCAAGCTTCTTTCTTATAGCTTGGGTCAGGCACCCCAACTGTCTCCTCCCTGTCCACTCAATAGGACTTAACAGCTCATCTCTCATCTCACTGCCAAACCTCTTACACAGAAAAAGTGCAGGGCCAAGGAGCATGATATAATTTTCCAAACAAAGCATACAGAAAACATGCCTTGTTTTACAAGTGGAATTCCTCCTTTAAAAAGCACTTTTCCTGGTAGTTGTCCATTGCAACAAGATTAAACGGGGAGCTCTCTTCACGTCATAAGGAACTCCTCCAGGCTAGTTGCTTTTTTTAATACAAGCACCAAAGAAAGGGAAGGATTGTAATTTGCCCCAAGGGCTGGCTGCATGATCCCTCTCCACTTCGTGACTACCATTGGCCCCTGTGCTTCAACATTTTGTGATGTCATCATAGGTCAAGCTCAGGGGTGCACGCCATTCACTTGAGTGGAGCATCTTTTTCAAATATAATTTCTCGATTGTTAATAGGGTTTTGGTACCTATTGATGCCAGGTTTCAATTAACAAGAGCCTTGTTAGTTCAACCCTGGCATTAGTAGGTACCAATACCAGATTTACAGTTGGAAAATTACATTGGAGCACTCCCCCTCACTTGACCTATAATGACTTAACTTAAAGTGGAGTGCTGGGGCAGATTGACGAGTCCTCAGGAAATGGAGAAGGATCATATGGCCAGCCTCTCGGGCCAAATTATGATCCCTTTCCTTCCTTTGGGGCTTTGTACTTAAAGCTTTAAATAGCCTGGAGAAGCTCCTCATGAGGTAAGGGGACCTCCCTGTTTAATCTTGCTGCAATTGAAAAAGGTGCTCTTTAAGATAGTGAATTCCCCTCTGCTGGTCTCAGAGTGTCAAATGTATTACTCTTGGTGCTAGCTGGGATCCTTGACAAATTGATTATGTGCCTCTGGTTTTGCAGTGGTGCTGGGACCTAAACCGATTAATTCCCTGGTTTCCCCTGGTCTTCCCTGTTGAAGTAGACCAGTCCAGGGTGAAGATAAAGTCAGGTAAGCCTCCACAATTGGGGGTACACTTATATAATACTTTTATATTCTATTTGGACCACCGAAACATGGGTATATCCCCACTGAGGTTAGTTAAATGCTTTTTGTTTTTCAACTGACTGGATTCATTCAATGACTATCCTAGCTCTCAGCAATAAACTGTTAATTCATTGTGTTCTCCCTACACCCTCTGACCCAGCCTTTTCCTCTTTCATCCCCTATGCTAGCACACATAAGCCACTACACTTTTTTGCTTTATTTATTAATTCACTTTTTTGCTCCTTCTGTCTTGAACACCCATTTTTTTCAGGCTCTCTACAAGGCACATCCATGCTTCCCACCAGACTCAGCCTGCACTGCTGGACCCATCCTCCAGGCCCCTAGTACTTTTGTCATTAGTAGAAGCTGATGTTTCCTTAGCTGAGGGTCCTCCTGCTGCTTCTTGTTCTGCCTGTGATGGCTGGAGATAGAAGGGATCAGCCTGCTTTGGAGGTCTGGTAGTGTGAGAAGGGCTGCCAGGGAGGCAGTCACCTTGGGTGCCAACCCTTTCCCATGTTTCTCGCCCACCACCCACATGCATACTACCACAGCTGCATCCTGGGGGTGGAGACACTCAGCAGCATGATGTCACTCATGCAGCCAAGAGTGCTCTGCAGAGCCACTAGCAGGAGATGCAATCAAAGCTTAGCGCAGTCACCCACGCGGCAGGAGGGAAATGTACGATGGGCAAGCTGAGTCCCTCCCTGATGGTTTGTGCTTCTGATGTCCCAGGTTCTGGGCACAAACCCGGGTTGTCACCATCTCTGAACAATTAACACTTTAATATAGTAAACAGTCGGATAACTGTGTCCTTGGTAACCCCCCTTCCCCGCCACACAAACACAAAACCTATTGTACTTTATTAGAATTCAGATTTGTTACTGGCCAGAAGAATTAAGGTGGTCAATTAATGTCCACATTGCAAACAAATAGAAAGCAGTCATGTGACATTTAACTGATTCAAGTGGCTCTGGTTCAAAGAAATCCATCTCAACTAATATAGAGATGGGCGAAGTGAATAAAATTCATTTCACAAATTAATTCATGACGTTGACCTTTTCCTACTGTAGGTGAATTGACTTAATTTTTTCCTAACTTCACCTTAACCTTGCCACTTTCTACGTGAAGTTAAGTTGCAAAGTTCCCATTTTGCAACTTCGCCTAGAAAAGTGGCGAAGTTGAAGTGAAGTTCGACAAAGTTAAGTAAATTCTACTAGGGAAAGTGCAACTTTACACTTTATGAACTTTGTGAATTAAAACATTTGTGAAGTGAATTTTATCCAGTTGGCCCATCTCTAAACTAATGACTCCATAATCAAACTGTCTAAAGCAAGAGCCAGGTCAGGAGTGGGTTGAGTCCCAAGCTTGCGGTCTAGGACTTCAAAGAATGGGCAAGTTATCCTGGCACCACATGACATCTTACTCCCATCGTTTACCTTATCAGAACCTTTAGTTTCATTGTTTTCCCTGCATTGCTTTGCTGGTGTTTCCACACCATCTTTAAAAAAAAAAATACTCATATATTTTGATACATTGTGCAAGCCTTTACACTACCTTCAGCACTAACATGGGGATTGGGTGCCTTGCTACAGGGGTCACAGTAACAACACAGTAGCTCACTATGTGAGCCTGCCAGCTGGTACGCCTTTACCTTGGTTCAGCAAATGGGAAAATAAATTGCACTGCTTACAGTGCTTCTTCACCGCCTGCTCGTTAAAAGAACCGGTTTATCCCTTCCTGCTTTCACTCCATATCTTGGTCTGATGTCCTTGATCCTTATCACCACATGGTCTCACAGGCTTACTCAGGTTAAAATTATTTAGAGTGACTTAGTCTGAAGAGTTAAAGGAAAAGTCCACCCAAAACTTGCAAAAACATATGTTATGCAGAGTGTTTTGATTTGTATGTTAAGTTGTTTTGTGTCCTTCCCTCTGTCTGCTAAGAAGAGTTTTTCCTAAATTAGCCTGCTAGCTTTAGGGTAGTTTTACGATCCCTGGAGATCTCCATATGAAACAGCTTAATTGTATTTCTTTGTCCTACAGTGCACCTTGTTTCATATGATGGTGATGTAGCAAAGACCATAAATCTGTAGAATTCAGCTCGGTGACCACCCTCATCGTAAAGGTAGGGAGTAGGGGTAGGGAGGCAGTATAGCACAGTGGTTTAAGGCTTTGAGCTGCAAATCTGGTGACATCCAGCAGACCAGACCTGGGTTTGAATCCCACAGCTTCCACTTACATACTGTGTGACCCTGAGCAAGTCATTTAATTTCCCTGTGCTCCCAGGATGCTCCTGTAAAAGCTTTCAGCTTAGTGTGCTACTCCTGGTTAAACAACTAAAAAAAAAAAAAGGTCTTATTGTCCTGAAAAACTTTGCTGCTGGTAATTTTTGTGCAGCTTGTAAAGCTTCCAAGATATTTAGTTTGTTTGGCATGTGTGTGCTGAATGGGTCTCTCTTACATCACAGTCACATGAGACAAGATGCACTGTGGGAACAAGAAATACAATTAAGCTGTCAGGGATGAAGATCCCCAAGGGTCGTAAAACTAGCATAAAGCTAGCAGGCTAATTTAGGAAAAACTCCTAATACCAGTCAGAGGGAAGGAAACACTAGAACTTCACATACAAATTAAAACACTCTGCACAACATATATTTTTTCAAGTTTTGGGTGGACTTTTTCTTTAAGCTCTGTCTCCCTCCTTCCCTCTCCACAGGTATGGCGGATGTTTGGGTCTGTGACCTCACATCTCTTGTGCAATATCCTAACACTCTACCTTGTAACAGCATTTATCTTATTGGCTGAAGCTGATTTCATACCTACCTACAGAGTTCCTCCTCTACATTGAAACTATGGTGTCAAGGGCTGCTGAAACATAGAAACATAGACTTTGACAGCAGATAAGGACCGCTTGGCCCACCTAGTCTGCCCATTTCCCTACCTATTGGATAAGCTGCAGATCCTAGTTAAGCAACAGCCTACTTTTTCCTACCCCCACAAGAACTGCCTTATGTCTGTCCCATGCATTCTTGAATTTCTCCACTGTTTTTGACCCCACGACCGCCTCAAGAAGGCCGTTCCGTGTGTCCACCACCCTCTCTGTGAAAAAATACTTCCTCACATTGCCCCTGAGCTGTCCCCCCTCTATCTTCAGATTTGTGTCCCCTTGTTCTTGCACACCTCTTTTTCTGAAAGATGCTACCCTCTTGGGCTTTGTTGATTCTCTTGAGGTACTTGAAAGTTTGCTGGACAGGACACTTCCTCTCAAAGGTAATGTAACACAACAGAAGAGTCACGCATGCACTGCCTTTCCATCTCCAAATGAAGTGGGGCTGGTCTATTCATGTGAAAAAATGCCTCTCCCTTCTCAAGGCTGCATCACACATGGTAGGCCTTTTACACTTGCCCTGACCTTGCTGCTGGTCAAATTTTGTTTGTAAAACGGGGAAGAGAAAGGGTTGAGTTCGATTGTCTCAATACCATCAAGTGACCATACATTAATTCTCATGTAATCCATGGTTGCCTGAGAATTAATGTATGACTCAGTCCGCAGCAGTCGACTTCCCCCGTCACTGTGTCCTCCACCTAATTATAAACAAGGTAGCAGTACCTGCACTGACCACCACATATGTATGCAAGCCTTGCTGATGTGGTGATGTGGCCGTTTGGAAAAAATGGACATGTCTGTGCTACAACAGACTTTTTTCTGCCTTCCTTAGCCCTCTTTTTTTTCCTTTTTTCATGGTCTTTGTAACTATGTACCTGTTTCTATATATGTTCCCATTTTACAATAGAGTGCCCATCATGTCTATTCCCCTGCCATAATGGGTTATCTGCAGTAGCTTGAAAATGTCTATATGGCTATGTAATATGGGCTTTTTTTTTACTTGGTCTGCGAAAGTTTTTCAGATTGGCTCAATTCAGTACATTTGGAACTTGATCTAAAAATAGCTGTAGAACAGTGCTGTGCTGCTAGCATTGTTTCACAGCCATCTGTTGGTCATCCGGGAATTGCAGGAACAACTACCAGATCTCAGATCTCCTGTGCACTTAAATATATGCGTTTCCCATAATTTAAGCACAGCAGCCAAATTCCAAACCGCAAACATCCACAATTCACAAAAGTGAGTCAGCCAACATGAGCACATATTCTGAAATGTTGATCACATCTGCATGTAATCAGTAATTCAAAGACTGTTCGACATTGCAGTCATAATATTAAAAAAAAAAAAATCAGCCTGTTCAGCATGTAGTTTCTCCAGTCTGGTGCAACCCCCTTTCTTTTCCACATGGTAGGAACCTTAATATCCTCCCAGAACCTTTGCAATTTGCACTTTAGAAACATAGAAATATAGAATTTAGCGACAGATAAGGACCGCTTGGCCCACCAGTCTGCCCATTTCCCTACCTAACGGATAAGCTGCAGATCCTTTAAAATTTATTTCGCAAAATGTATGAGGAAAAGAAACATATAAAAAGCACGAACCTTTCTCTTCCCCATGTTGCAAGTGAATTAACCCACTTCAGAGCATGGGTCTACTTGGGAATTATTCCACGGCTGGTTGGTTGGAACCACTCGGCCTGTGACCTCGTGGTCCAACCCTTTCTCCAGCCATGGATTAATTCCCAAGTAGACCCATGCTCTTTCGAGGGTTAATCCTTACATGCATATACCAGTATTTTGTCAAACAGCAAATAAAAAAAAAAAAAATTATTATACAGAGAATAATTAAGACATTGCAATTGCAAATAGCACACATTTATTATGCTACATTATGGAATAGAATAATGAGATTAAGGAGGATGCAAGTATTGTAACATGCTTGAACATTGCATCCACGACAAGGAGGTAAACTGTGTTTCACTAAGCTGAGTTCAAAATGGGACTCAAGACTAGGTTCACACCAACATCTGAACATGGTTCTTAAACATAGTTTGAGACCATGTTAAATATGGGCGTAAACCGTTTTCCAAAATTTTTACATGTTTTAGATGCCTTAAAGCAGCAGTGCTTGTTAGTCACTGTGTAATTGTTTTAACAATAATGTTTTTCTGGCACAAGCATCGGTACACCCAATTTTACTGTGTATTTTCTTCCATTCCTGAACTAAGATGAAGGATGTTAAAGTTTTGAAAAGTTTCCACTCCTGTACCATGTCTGCCACAAAAAGTTAAGTATCATGGTACAGTGTTGTACTGTTTATTATCAGAAACATTTGGCAGTACCATCCTAACACATTCACACTATGAAACGTGTATGTACATTCGACAGGTAACCTTGGTGGTAGAGAGTTTTAAAAATTTTGAGTGGTGGCCGTCTTTAATGGCATGGTCATTAATCACAAAATTAGCAATAAAAAGGCATTCAAATATCTGAAAAAAATAAAATGCACTGAAGATGAAGTTATGAATGTTAGAAATGGCTAAAAAACTAATACTGCTGCTTTAAAATGTTGTAAGTGCCACAGTGTGTACAAGAATTTTGGTTGGAGAAAGCTTGTTTAAGTTTTTGTGAACTTATGGAGTGAATCTTAGTTATATATCTGATGAAGTCAAAAATATATTTTAGGAACATTAACTAATTTATGGTTCCTTTTCTTCTTTTATATCAGATATGTGTATGTTCACTTTCTTTTTGCTAACCTTTGTATAGGGTGGTTTTAGTGTTATGTCATTGTGTATACATTTTTATCATTATTAGGTGAATACATATATTTACAATGATGATACTTTTAGAATAGATCTGTTTAAGCATCACTGTAATGTTGCACAAATAATTTTTGCACTTTAAAATTGTTGTTTTATAGATATTGATACTGTCACTTTAATTGCTATCCTTATAAGCTGCAGTGCATAATACCACCCCAGCTTTAAGAAAGCACTGTTCACGCACGAAAATGTTCGGCTGTCTCGTGGGGAGGGGCACCTGCAACTTGTTGCTGGTTTGCCATGAAAATATAGTTTAAGGACTTTTATCACTTTGCATCATAGATACATACATAGATACATAGACAGTGTCGGCAGATAAGGGCCTATGGCCCACCTAGTCTGCCCATTTGAGCTTGTAAGTTCAGTTTGTTTTCCTAGAAGTCTATTTCCCCTTACCCCTGACCTCTAGAATTCCTTTATGTCTATCCCATGCATTCTTAAATCCCGTGATTGTTTCAGCTCCCACCACTTCCTCTGGCAGGGTGTTCCACTTGTCCACCACCCGTTCTGTGAAGAAATTCTTTCTCATGTTTCCTCTGAATCGTCCTCCCTCCAACTTCATCCCATGCCCTCTAGTCCTGAAACATCTTTTTCGCTTAAAAATAGTGTTTTCCTGCACCCTGTTCCTCCCTGTAAGATACTTGTATGTCTCTATCATATCCCCTCTCTCCCTCCTCTCCTCCAGGGAGTACATGTTCAGTTCCTTCAACCTGTCTTCATAGGACTTGTGATGCAACCCATGCACAATCTTTGTTGCCCTCCTCTGAACCTTCTCTACCCTGTCTATGTCCTTATGTAGGTATGGTCTCCAGAACTGTACACTGTACTCCAGGTGGGGCCTCACTAGTGTCTTGTATAGCGGAATTATGACCTCCCTTTTCCTGCTGGTGATGCCCCTGCCTATACATCCCAGCATCCTATTTGCTTTACCTGATGCCTTGTCACACTGTTTCCCTACCTTGAGGTCATCAGAGATGACAACCCCAAGATCCCTTTCCTGCTTGGTGCATGCTATATCCTCACCCCCAATTGATATATTGTGCCAGGGTTTTGTGCCCCATATGCATTATCTTGCACTTCTTTGCATTGAATTTCAACTGCCAAACCCTTGACCATTCTTCAAGTTTCTGCAGGTCCTTCTCATTCTGTCTACAGCATCGAGCTGAATTATTTAACCTGGACAGTGATGGTGAAGCTAAACCTTCCGTCTGCTTCTGTGAGTACCACAAATTGTTTCAACTCTGTTCTTTTGTGCTAGAAACTGCCTTGTTGTGAAATAACTTTGTAAAAGTTCAAAGGTCATGCCATATAGCCTATCTTTGACAAAAGGGCAGAGAGGAAGGAAGGGGGTTGCAGGCAGAGTGGTAACAAGGTGTGGAATCAACACATTCAAATGCAAGGAGTCTTGGAAATAAAATTTAAGACTTGGAGGCCATCATGGCAGAGGCAAACCTGAATATTGTAGCCATTACTGAGTCATAATGAACAGGCAGCCACAACTGGGACATGGCCATACCAGGCTACAGTATATTCAGTTCATGAAGGATAGGGTTGGGAGAAAAGGAGGAGCGATGGTGCTGTATGTAAGGGAGGTGTCAAAGTGACAGAAACTGAAGGAAACCAGGGGAAAAGTAGGGGTGGGAGGTACTGTGGGTCACCCTGGAGACAGGAGCTAATGTTTGTACTGGGGTGATCTATGTACTACCAACACTGGGGGAGGAACTGGATAAGGAACTGGGGGAAGCCATCAGCACAATGGCAGAAAAGGGGAGGTGCTGCTGGTGGGGGAGTTCCGTCTGCCACATGTAGATTGGTGCCTCTCAGCCGTGGCCTCAGGTAGCAGCAGGGACATCCTAGTTTTCCTAAAGGGAGCATTCCTCAGGCAACTAGTCAGGGGTGGTGAGGCACTACTGGACCTGGTGCCCGCAAACGGGGACAGTACTACAGACAACAAGGTGGAGGCCACCTGGGGACCTGTGACCATTGTACAGTGTGTTTCAACACAAGGACGGCAGCAAAAGCAAACTACACAAAGGCAAGGGTCCTGGACTTCAGGAGGCAGATAAAAAAAAATCAGTGAATGCCTCAGAGATGACCTAGCAAGGGTATGACCTTGGTGGTGTGGAGGAACAGTGGGCAAAGATAAGGAATGGCATAGTGAAGGCAACAAACCACTGTGCAGAAGAAGTGAGCAAAAACTGGAGGAAAAATATACACTATGGTTCTTGGGGGAAGTGGCTGAAAAGGTAAATGCTAAAAGGGTGGGATTCAGGAGGTGCAAGGAGACACAGAGGGGAGAGGAGATGGAGGTGTACCAGGAGAAGCAGAGTCAAGCAGGAAAAGCAGTGAGGTTCACAAATATGCAAACAGAGGAAAGGATACCCAAAGGGCTAAATATAGGGGATAAGACCTTCTTTAGGTACATAAGTGAAAAGAGGAAAACAAGGGGTAGGATTGTGAGGTTAAGAAGGGTGTGGGGAGGACTGTGCAGACGAGGATCAGGAAAGAGCAGATATCCTGAATACATACTTTTGTTCAGTCTTCCCAGTGAGAGGGAGGGGATGGACCACATAAAAGCAGCGGAAGAGGAAGGAAAGGGATGGACCACATAAAAGCAGCAGGAACACGGGGGTAGACACAAGTCCATTTAAGAGAAGAAAGTCCTGAAAGGACTTGAAATTTGAAGGTGGATATAGCTATGGTGCCAGATGGGCTACATCATAGAGTGTTGAGGGAGCTCAGGGAGATTCTGGCTGCACTACTGACAGCACTGTTCAACAACAACTCACTAGAAACAGAAGTGGTACCAGAAGATTGGAGGAGGGCAGATGTAGTCCCACTTCATAAAAGCAGTAGCAATTAGGAGTCTGACAACTGTAGGCCAGTCAGTCTGACATCAATTGTGGGGAAGTTAATGGAGTCACTTTTGATGGAAAATATTCTGGTGTATATTTAATCCAACAGGTTGCAAGACCCGAGGCAGCATGGATTCATGGGGTTGGGGTGTCACATCAGATGAACCCGATAGATTTCTTTGACTGTGTGACCAGGGGAAATAGATCAGGGTGGGGTGGTGGACATGGCCTACTTAAACTTCAGTAAGGCCTTCAACACCATACCATGTAGGAGGCTCGTAGGAAACTGGGAAGTTTGGGGGTGGGTCCAAAGGTGGTAAACTGGGTACAAAATTGGTTGAGGGATAGGTGACAGAGGGTGTTGGTAAACAGAACTCACTCTGGGGAACAGAGAGTGACCATTTGAGTACCTCAGGTCTCATGCTGGAACCAGTCCTCTTTAAAGGACACTGTCGAATCTTTTTGCATCGTGTTATTTCTATGTAAACACCCACATTTTATGATTGCTTCTGTTTTCTAAAATTCATTGATGTTGCTAGTTGTTGTATCTGTTTTCTTTCTTAGTAGAACAGAAATGCATGCTGATGGTGTAACTATTCCCAGCCTCCTTCTGTTTCAAATCCTTGATCTACTCTTATTACTTACTTCCAGAACATTAGGAAATCCCCCCAAACAGTGCAGTAACTTGTGATTTAATAGGGTTCTCCCTTCCCATTGCACCATGAGTGACTAGACTGTTATGTTGTAGGAGTTCCCAAGTCAAGGAAAGATGCAGTGCGAGTTAATCAAGGGAATGTACACAAACATTTTTTCTTGTGGTACCACCAGAGTGATCGGCAGTCAGTTTTTACATTTTAAAAGAAGAAATAATAAACAACCTCTACAGAATGTGACCATTCATAAAATGTGTTTTTTAAACTGGGGATATTTTGAAGCTCAAGGGGGCTGACAATATCCCTTTAATGTCTTTGTGACACTGTAGAAGAGTGCAAAGGTATGCCTCTTTTCAGAGTACACCAAAATCTTCAGTGTGGTGGACGGACACTCCAGAGTGGTGGCGAGAATGTGCAGAGACCTGAGAAAACTCAAGGAGTGGTCAAGGGTGTGGCAGCTGAGCTTCGATATGAAAAAGTGCAAAATCATGCACCTAGGGCACAGAAACCCAGAGACAGAGTGTAAAATTTGGAAAGAGGTGTTGATGGTCACTAAACAGGAAAGGAACCTTGGAGTAATTGTATCTGATGACTTCAAGGTGGTGAGACAAGGCAACAAGGCAGTAGGTAAGGCCAGTGAGATGCTGGGGTGCATAGGAAGAGGTATCACCAGCAGAAGGATGGAGAGGGGTATTGCCATTTCATAGATTGTTGGTGATACTCGTGAAGTACTGTATCCAGTTCTGGAGATCACAGTTCAGGAAGGACATGGGCAGCCAAAATGGTGCAGGGCTTCATCAGAAGCCCTATGAAGAAAGAATGAGGGATCTCAATATGTACACCCAGAAAGGGGGCATGATAAAGCCCTTTAAATACCTCATGTGGTTGAACAAGGTACAAGAAGGGAGTATGTCTCAGAATAGAAGGTGTGAAAGCAATGAAGCCGAAGGGGAAATTAGCTGAGGAAGTACTTTTTCACTGAAAGAGTGATGGATGTCTGGAAGAATCATCCAGTTGAGGTAGTGGGGGCAAAACTGTGGTGGGCTTGAAGCATGCGTGGGACAGGCAAAGGGATTCTTGATTAGGAAGAGGGGTGTTTGTAGCCATAGGTCCAGGTTGGGTATGTGGTGTCTGTATAGGCAGGGACAAATAGGTAGACTAGGTGGGCCAAGTGGTCCCATATCTGCCAGTAAGTTCTATGCTCTATACCCAGGATCTTCAGCAAGGGCCTTTCGGTTGCGGTTGCCTACCTCCAGTGCTGGAGCACCAGGGTGTACCTGAACCTGTATGACTGACTTACTGTGGGCCCTCCAGGGAAGCAGTTGAGTGGTCAATGGATCTGACCTTCCAGTTCTTCCAAGGTCTTGTCCCCCAGGTCAAACATCCAAGTCGGAACTGGTCCCCAAGCAGCTAATCCTGCTCACTGGAGTGGAGCTGGATTCCCTCAAAGGCAAGGCTCACTTACCTGTTGACAGGGATGAGGATCTTGCCTCCTTTGCTCCATCATTTCTGGATGGTCCATCGTTCCTGGCCTAAGAATTCCTCTGGCTGTTGGGGTTCATGGCAGCTTCGAGCAGTGTGGTTGGTTGGAAGCTGGGGCACCAGTGGTCTGAGCGCCATTGTCACCTGGACCAGACAGTTGAAGTGACACAGCCAATGTGGTATGCGATTGAGTGATAGCTGTGACCCAGAAAACTTGTGAAGGGAAATCCATTTGTCCATCCAGAACCAACCCTTACCTTGACAACAGCGTGTCTCTAGTGGGTATGGAGGCTCACCTATCTAATCACGGGACCCAAGGATTCTAGTCAGCCATAGAGACCTGCCAGCACACGAACCTGCTGGAGCTCAGCACAGTGTGCATGGCACTAACTGAGTTTGCTCCACTGATTTGGGATCAGGTCATCCAAGTCCAGACCAACAACATGACTACCATGTTCTACCTTAAACAAAGTGGAACACACTCCCTTCCCCTGTGTCAGGAGGCACTCCACACCTGTTCCCTGGTACGTAGTCTGTGGGGGAGAATCTGCTTGTAGTGCACATAGCTTGGGGAGGACAACCAGTTAGTGGATTCTCTGACCCATGCGAGCAAGACATCTCATAAGTGGTTCTTGCACCAGGATGTGGTGATACAGCTGTTTGTCTGTGGGGCAGACCTCTAGTGGGCATGTTGCCTCCTGAGAAAATATAGAAAGTGGAAGCTGCTCTGTGCCCACCCTGTCAGGAATGCTGATGGGAGATGCTTCTGCTGGACTCGGGGCCTTTCTATTCCCCTTTCCTTCTTGTCCCTTGATCCACAAGGTGGCTCTCAAGACAAGTAGAGACAAGGTGAATGGGATCATAATAGCACCAGACAGTTCTGGCACTAGGATCTCCTCGGCCTTAGCAGCAGGTCTGCATGGTGGCTTCTGCTGCATCTGTACCCACTGACGAAACAAGCAGAAATGGTGTAGTATTCAGACCTTTAGACCCTACACCTCTCAGCTTGGTATTTGAGTGGCTAGAATTCCAGGCTTTGGTCCTATCTGAAGACCCCCATGTCATGGCAGTGTCACATAAGGAGTCGGCTTGTAAAACTTATGTATTTAAGTGGAAGAGGGTCTCACTCTGGTATATGGGCAAGGATATTTATCTACTTTCCTGTCCAGTGGTGCAGATCCTTACTGCCTTTCATCCCTGTCTTAGGACTGTGAGCCGTGACCCTTTAAGTGCACCTGGCAGCAGTTTCTGGGTACTGGGCATAGGCCAGTATGCCGATGGTGGTGCAGAATAAAGTGGTAGGGTGATTGTTTAATGTCCTGGATTGGGCCTTGGTTACCTGTCTGAACTCCTTACTCCAGCCATCCTGGTACTTTCCCTCAGCTTCTCCACCGAGGGCCTCCTGGGAGTTCCTAGGGCCAGGCTGAAAACCTTGGGGGATTGTTCCTTCGAGGTAGCCGGCCCAGCCCTCTGGAACTCGCTACCAAAACCTTTGAGTGAGGCCCCAGCGGTGGAGGCAATTAAAGGGGGCCTGAAGACCTACCTTTTTAGCAAAGCATTTTCTAATAGTTTTTAACTTGATTTTATATATCAAAGTAGACTCTTGTGTGGTTGTGCTTAAGACCCCTTTTCCTTATCTCATAGGTCTCATAGGTAGATACATGGCCACGGAAACCGAAGTCCATAATGACCTGCCATATTAATAACCCGTAATGCCCTGTGTAATCAAATAATCATCCAATCTTGTCTTAAATTCTGTCATAGTCTCACTTGCTACTACCTCTGTTGGCAGACTGTTCCATATTCTGTTACCCTTGTACTAAACCAATATTTTCTACTATTTATACAATAAGTGTTGATCTTAATTTGGAGTGGATGTGCCCCAGTATCATATATCTGGTCCTTAACTCGAGGCCCAATTGGAACCATAAATCATCATCCAGAAGTGCCCTATATACCATGCACATGTCTCCATGGAGCCTGTGGAACTCCAGCTAGTAGAGACCGAGTTCTTGCAATCTCTGCTGGTAGCATAGCCCGTCTAGGTACTACCACCTGCTTAGTTGTCCTTTTTTGTACTCGTTCAAGAGAGTTTATCACTAATTTACCCCTTGGTGACCAAATTTGGGTGCAGTATTCCACATGTGGGCGGACCAATACCTTATACAGTGGCATCACCACTAGTCTATCCTTACTTTTAATGTGTTTATTTATGCAATATAATAGCCTACTAGCTTTTCCAATAACTTGATTACAGTGAGTCCTGAAACCAAGATTGCTGGTAATATGGATACCTAGATCCCTTTCCTCTGCTGTTCCTTGTAATTCCACTCCAATTAGGTTGTATTTATAATGGCTATTATTTTTCCCCAAATGCATAACCCTACATTTTTCAGTATTAAAAGTAGAATGATTCATTATTGCCCAATGTTCAAGTTCCTTTAAGGCCAATTGTAAAATATCCACATCCTCCTTAGAATTTATTATAGAAGCAATCCTAGTATCATCAGCAAACTTAGAGAGCCATACTGGCGTTGAAGTTTGCATAGATGATATATACAAGTTGAATAGGTAAGGGCCCAGTACCAAGCCCTGAGGGACCCCACTACTCAACTGTGCCCATACTGACAAGGACCCCCTTACTGAAACTCTCTGTTTTCGATCTGTTAACCAATTTTCAATCCAGAGGGAAAATTTGCATGTATCCCATGCAAAATTAAGGCCTCAATTAAAAGGCCATGGGGACCTTATCAAAGGCCTTAGAATAATCCAAAAAACATCATCTACTGCATTAGAGAGTCAAGTGCCTGATTTACCTTTGCCATAAAACTCCAGCAGATTTGTCTGGCATGACCTGCCCTTCCTAGTACCATGTTGATGATGGCCTGTATCTCCTAACTTGTTAATGTATCAGTAATGTGTGTTTTGATAATAGCTTCCAAATTTTCCCAGTATTGATGTCAGACTAATTGGTCTGTAATTGGAAGTCTCCTGTCTAGACCCTTTCTTATATAAGGGAATAACTTCCGCCTTCCTCCATTCCAACAAAACTTCCACCTTATCTATGGAGTATTGGAATAAGAAAGCTATGGGGGCTGCCAATACGTTGGCCAACTCCTTTAACACCCTAGGGTGGAGGCCATCAGGTCCCAGGGCTTTATTTTGATTCAACACTTTTAGTCTGTCCCTCACTTCATTAACCTCAATTTTAAGTGATAGGCCTGCATCCTTAGCCTGATGTTTCATGGTATTCTAAGTTTTTGGGTCATACACTGAGGCAAAATATGTATTGTAATGGCAAGCCATACCCTTGTCATTTATTATTAATTCGCCATTTGGTTGCTTTAGGGGCCCGATTGTTTTATTACTACCTTTTTCATTATTTATATAGGGAAAAAAAAAGATTTATAATTATTTTGAACTTTAGTTGCTAGGTTATATTCATAATCTGCTTTTGCCTTGCATATGCTTAGTCTGCATTTTTTAAGTTCAACTCTAGCTTCTGTCCAGCTTTCCAACTGCCCATTTTTCTTAGCATTACTGTATGCCTTATTTTTGCTTTTAATAATTTTTTCTACAGTAGAAGTAAACCAAGGTGTTTTTTTTGGTATTTTGTAGACTTCTTAGAACTAGGGATAAACTCCTGTATCAGAGATTTAATTTTATTACTTAATATATCCCACATATAACGTCTGTCCACTTGAGTCAGACTGCCATTCCCAAGATGCTGAATGTGCCCTTATACTGTTAAAGTCAGCCCTACTGTAATTGTATACTGCTTAGATACTAGCCGCTTAGTTGTAACCTTATTAATGCAAAACACCACCGTGTTGTGATCCTGGAGCCTAGGGGGTGTAAGGCCCTACAATCCTGGATATCATAATCCAAATTGCTAAGAACTAAATCCAAGGTATGGGAACCCTAGTATGGTCTTTAACATACTGCTCTAAACCATTTAATAAAAGTACTCAAGGAATCTTTGCTCACTTGGTAACTCAGCTTGTGGTGGGTCCCAGCTTAACCCTGGAAGACTAAAATCACCTACTAACAGGGAATTACCTGCCTGAGTAAGGTTGTATATAAATTCCAGTAACTGGAGCTTTGCTAACTGTGAGCTAGGTGGTGGTCTATATACAACGCCCACATTTATTTTTGGCATGTATGGGGGGGATAACTTGACCCAGATCAGTTCTGTTGTGTCATAATTGGAGGTGTCTACACTTTCTGAAATAATATAGCTAGCTATATATAAGGCAACACCACCACCCTTTAAATGTGGCCTATCCCTATGGTAGAGAACAAATCCTGGGATTTGTTTATCCCAGGAATCTTCATGTTTCCACCATGTCTCTGTAATAGCACATAAACTAATAGTTTAACGTAAACACCAATTCATCCAGTTTGTTGTTTAGACTTCTTGCATTTATTAGAAGGCATCTCCATTGTTCCAAAAGTAATGGTCCCTATTGTACTGATGTAATTGATGTGCATCTCCCATCCCTCATCCTGGGAGATTTGTCAATTGTCTGTTTTAATGTTTGTGAAAAAGGCGCTTTCCTTGCCTATTCAAAGGTATCCCATCTAAAGCAAACAGCCTTGTATCATAGAAGTTATCCCAGTTTTCTAAGCAGTTATAATCCTCCATGGCACCACCTTTTTAGCCACCCATGTAGGCCCCTCGATTTCCAGTCTCTTTTTAATGTTAACCCCAGGGCTTGGGAGAATGCCTGAGACAATTAGGTCACAGCCTCTGGCTTTTAATCTGCACCTACATACTCAAAATCCCTTTGGATGTCTAACATTTTCTTTTACCCACATCGTTAATACCTACATGAAGCATAGCGCCAGTGGTTGTAAAGTATGCTCAAGAAGGCCAGGTATAGGACGCCTAATATCTGAAATCCCCACACCAAGTAATGCACTGACTGTATTGCTAGTATTCCTGTGTTTACATAATACTGAATCAGTATATCTTACCATAGAGTCTCCAATTACCAGGATGTCTCTATAAGATGCACTATATGATGTAGTAACCTGTTCTACTTCATTTTCTGGGCAAATCACACTTGGGCCTATAGTATGAGTCTACTGACTGAGAGGCTGAGTCTCCTGTTCAGTCATAACATCATGTGCAAGGAGGCTAAACCTGTTTGGTGTCAATATATTTGATATACCCCCAATATTCCATCTACCCTTCTTTATTTTCTGGGGGACTTTACACCACTCCTCTTCCTTTACAGCGTCATGCAATAATGGTACTTCTGGAGTTTTGTGGGGACTTGCAGTAACCTGTCTGAGGCTAGAGCTTACTTCTTCAGCTACAAAATCTATATAATCCTCCAGGCTGCTGATATCAGCTTGTGTTTTTAATCTCTTCCGTAGTGCCAGAATTGCTGCCTGTAATACCTCGATTAATACACAATTAGCACATTTATGAAGGGAGAAAGGTTAAGGTGCTAAGGTAACAAGGTAGTAAGATCCTGAACAGTGTTCCTCACAAAACAATTTTACCAGCACTCAAAAAAGTTACACCATTCTTTTTTTTATTGGTTGTAACCTTTAATTTTGCTTTTAAGCAGCTATAAAAAAAACAGCAGCTGCAGCTTTAAACTCTTATAAAAGAGCCCTTTAATTGCTACAAAATGTCCCGGTTCTTTCATATAGATTTTATGTCAGTTTGCATATAGCACTTTTTGTCACAAGTTGAAAAGCAGCTATACTTCTTTGGTTCGAGTACAGTAGCTATTGTTTTTTCACCCAGCTCAGTAATGGGGAGTGGCAGTTTGTATATACTGCATCAATACAGGCTGCATGCCTATGATGCCTTGAACCCTGCTTTTTCTGTAATGGTGCCCAGAGCCTCCGGATTGGGCGCCAAAATAAAATAAAGCCTTACTTAGTTTTCCTTTGAGTGCATGAACCGCTGCCTTTGTGGGTCCTACAGTTGGTGTTGCAAAACTGATGGGTAAACCATTGGAGCCAATCCACAAGTGTGACATGTCATACTTGTCATAGAAGACTGTTTTGGGTCACTATCGCCTCAGACAGATGGGTGAGTTAGCACCAGGCACTTTTGGCAGAGCCTCTGTATCTGGTTTTCCACAAGGACAAGGTCATCCTTCAGCACCACATAAAGTTCCTGCCCTAGGTAGTCTCTGAGTTTCATTCGGTCCTGCAGCTGCCATATGGCGTCGGAACCTCCCATTGCTGAACCCGACCCAGAATGACCACTGGGAGTGAATGAGTTAATTATTTGCTGTATCTCCCAGTCTGCTTTCCACAGCTTGAGTCAGATGGTAAGCGTACACTGCATGCATTTGATTTACACCAGGCACCCATTTTTGTAAGGGACGCATGACAGGGGTTTGCGGAGAGGCTTCCTAGCTGTTTGTGACTTATTCTGGAGCTGCTGCAGGCAGACTGGCAGCTAAGCAGCAGTTGCTCGGTGGATCACATCCTGCGTTGTTCAGTATTACTGGTTGGATATTAGGGAGCTGCCAAAGGGGCTGAATGCTCATTCCACTAGGTATACTGTGGCACTATGGTTGTTGCCTGGTACATCCTGATTGAGGAGATCTGTAGAACTGCTACCTTGTCTGTTGTACACGTTTATCTCCCACTGGAGCATCCACATGCTCAGTCATCTATATGCTGCGATTGGGACCTTAGTCCTGCAGTCTCTCTTCACCAGATAGGGGTGCTGTCCTTGCCTCCTCCTCCCAGAGGGACTGCTAGGTGGCTGCCTAAGTGTGGATAGTGAACTGAATCCAAGTTGGCAGATATAGAGATTACTTACCTATACCATAATATTGTTATTCAGTTCACATCCACACAACCCACCCAGTCTTCCCTGGTAAGAGGCACGTAAACACCTGCTTCCAGCATGTAAGTCGTTATTTCTGATGGGGCAGAGTTGAAGGACACCACCATGGGTGGGGGAGGGGGGGCGCAAACAAGGTTGAAGAGGTCTGGTGAACTGAGCTTTGCTCAGCAGCTGCGTAAGTGTGGATGTGAACTGAATACATTATCAATAGTAGAACTGTGTTTACAGATAAGTAACCTCTGTTTCTTCACTGTCTGTATTGCAAAAGCTGCAAGTAGTATATAGCTCATTCTGCAACTTGCTCAACTAGCTAAGTTCTGTTTTGCAAGGCGACCACATTGGCTCCCTTTCCTGTACAGACAAACTCATATAGCATTGCTCCAAGTTCCCTGCAGTCAGATCTGTCTCCAGTTTCTGCTCCCACTGTACACTCCTGATCATTGAATGCCCTATGTTTCAAATTAGTGAGGCCTGACGGACTTTGAAAAGTGTGATTTAGCATGTGCAGCCAAGATAAATGGAACAGATTCTCAGAATTCGTGAAGACATCTCATGTACTGCTCACTGTCAAGAGGTACTACTACAGGACACCTTTCAGGATTACTAATCACCTTTTCCTGAGCACATACATCTTTGTTATTAAGTAAATTATATATTTTTTCCTGTGGAATGTCTGTTATTCTATGTATGTACTGTGTTTTCTATATCCCCAGGGTTTCTGATAAAAATAAAATGTTGCTTCTCATTAGATGATCCCACCCAGTGAATGACATTTGAAATAAATTAATAATAACAAGCCTGCACCGCAAGTATAGCTGGTAACATGCAAAACAATAGCCAGAGTAGTTGATGGTATTAATCCATGACAGGGTATGGGTTTACTGAGCATTAAAGGGGCACGGTCAGCTTTACCCCTCTGTTTTTATTAATCTCCACGCAGTGTGCCTTTTGGCACACACTTATATAATTAGCACTGCAGAATAACCCTATGGACGTAGAAATTCAGTACAGATACCTGACTTATAAATATTTAGTGAAGTTCGTCCTTCCCTTCGGCTGTCCATAACGACGTTGATACTTTGAGGCATAACCTCATTGAGGATGACAGGACCGGAAAAGGGTCAATAGTCAGCATTTTATGCCACCTCTGCTTTAAGAATACGCTGCCCATATAAATCTTTCATTTCAGAATCACTGTTTCAGTACTTAAAATTGAAACTGCCTTGTGTGGGTTTATTAATTTACTTTTAAAACTGATGCCAAAATCTCGCGCTTGCTTGCAATAAAGATGTGTGGCAATCCCGCGGATGCGCAAGATCGTGCTTTCGCGCATGCCGGATTTTCGCATCGGTTTTAAAA
The DNA here is from genome assembly GCA_016271365.2 of Neoceratodus forsteri. Lineage (NCBI taxonomy): Eukaryota > Metazoa > Chordata > Ceratodontiformes > Ceratodontidae > Neoceratodus > Neoceratodus forsteri. The sequence continues at coordinate 341,596,973 of CM057449.1, forward strand.
AGTAAATTACGCAGCCACTGAAGGGTTCGGTTTAATTTTAAATTACTAGGAGCAGTTCTATACATAGACGCATATGAGCAGCATGTTCTAGTCGCGCTGCAAAATGCCACTTTCAGACTGCCAGCTTGGTCCTGACGCGCGTCCTGAATGGGGTTATGCTTCCAGTGTTAATGGAGTTTTGGAGGACCCGAGGGAAAGACAAACTTCACTAAATACTCATATATAAGGTATTTGTGCTGAATTTCTAAGTCCATGGGGTTATTCTGCAGTGATAATTACTTAGGTGTGTGCCAAAAGGCACACTGTACAGAGATTAATGAAAACGGAGGGATAAAGTTGACAGTGTCCCTTTAATCCATGCCTGGGGAGGGGGGTTGGAGTCATGGGAATGGGACAGGAATCAGGGGTTGAGGAACAGTGGGCAGTATTTAAAATTGGGATTACAAGAACAACAGAATTATGCATTAAGCAGGTTAGCAAGAGGAAAAGGAAGAGGAGACCATTATGGTTTTCCAAAGAGGTAGCAAAGAAAGTGAAAGCCAAAAAGATTGCATTCAGGCAATACAAAAAGACACAGGCAGAAGGGGATAGGGAGAAGTACCAGGAGAAGCAAAGGAGGCAGGGAGGTCAGTAAGGGAAGCCAAAGCTCAGACAGAAGAACACATTGCAAAATCAGTGGGTAGAGGGACAAACCCTTTACAGGTACATAAGTGAAAAAGAAAGACAAAGGGAGGGATAGTGAGACTGAAGGGGGAGGATGGAGCCTGTGGAGGATGACAACAGTAAAGCTGACATATTGAACAGGTATTTCTGCTCAGTCTTTACTGAGGAAGAGGAGGGTAATGGGTCTGAAGGGAGTACAAGGTGAGAATGGTGCAGAATGGACACAAGTCCCTTTACACTAGAAAGGGTCCTGAAGGAACTGGAAGTAATAAGAGTTGATAAAGCAATGGGGCCAGACGGGTGCAACCCAGGGTCCTTAAAGAACTAAGAGGTGGTGGCTGAACCTCTGGTCATCCTGTTTAGTGATCACTGGAAACAGGGGAGGTACCCAAAGACTGGAGGACAGCAGATGTAGTCCCCTTATACAAAAGTGGGAACAAAGAGGAAGCAGGGAACTACAGACCAGTCAGCCTCACCTCGGTAGTGGGGAAGATCATGGAAGCACTACTGAAGGAGAGATTGGTGGAACATCTGGTTGTCAATGGACTACAGGACCCAAGGCAGCATGGTTTCACCAGGGGGAGGTCATGTCAGACCAACCTCGTTGAATTTTTTTGACTGGGTGACTAGGGAGGTGGATCAGGGGAGGGCAGTGGACATGGCCTATCTGGACTTCAGCAAGGCCTTTGACACTGTGCCACATAGAAGACTATTACACAAACTGGGGAATATGGGTGTGGGCAGGACAGTAGTGTGGTGGGTAGGTAACTGGCTGGGTGGCAGGACACAGAGGGTGGTGGTAAATGGCTATCACTCCACAGAGGGAAGAGTGACCAGTGGGGTACCACAGGGATCAGTGCTGGGACCGGTCCTATTCAACATTTTCATCAGTGACATTTGCGGATCTAGAAGGCAGAATTTCACTGTTCACTGATGACACAAAGCTCTGTAACAGAGTAGACACACCAGAGGGTGTAGACAGAATGAGAAGCGACCTGCAGAAACTTGAAGAATGGTCAAGGGTTTGGCAGTTGAAATTCAATGCAAAGAAGTGCAAGATAATGCATATGGGGCACAAAAACCCTGGCACAATATATCAGTTGGGGGGTGAGGATATAGCATGCACCAAGCAGGAAAGGGATCTTGGGGTTGTCATCTCTGATGACCTCAAGGTAGGGAAACAGTGTGACAAGGCATCAGGTAAAGCAAATAGGATGCTGGGATGTATAGGCAGGGCATCACCAGCAGGAAAAGGGAGGTCATAATTCGCTATACAAGACACTAGTGAGCCCCACCTGGAGTACAGTGTACAGTTCTGGAGACCATACCTACGTAAGGACATAGACAGGGTAGAGAAGGTTCAGAGGAGGGCAACAAAGATGGTGCATGGATTGCATCACAAGTCCTGTGAAGACAGGTTGAAGGAACTGAACATGTACTCCCTGGAGGAGAGGAGGGAGAGAGGGGATGTGATAGAGACATACAAGTATCTTACAGGGAGGAACAGGGTGCAGGAAAACACTATTTTTAGTGAAAAAGATGTTCCAGGACTAGAGGGCATGGGATGAAGTTGGAGGGAGGACGATTCAGAGGAAACATGAGAAAGAATTTCTTCACAGAACGGGTGGTGGACAAGTGGAACACCCTACCAGAGGAAGTGGTGGGAGCTGAAACAATCACGGGATTTAAGAATGCATGGGATAGACATAAAGGAATTCTAGAGGTCAGGGGTAAGGGGCAACAGACTTCTAGGAAAACAAACTGAACTTACAAGCTCAAATGGGCAGACTGGGTGGGCCATAGGCCCTTATCTGCCGACACTGTCTATGTATCTATGTATCTATGAGGCAAAGCCAAGAGACTTCAACCACCCAGGCATGGATTAATGCTCAGTAAACCCATACCCTGGAGTGGGTTAATCCTCTTATAACATGGGTAATGTTATGTTAGGTTTACCTAAAGAAATAGTAAAATAAAGCCCTGTGAACATGCAACTGTGGGTATATCCGGGATTAATCAATGGTCAGGTGACCTGTTTGGATGAATCAGAAGACTGTATTTTAAGATTTAGTATTGTTCAAACTTTAGTTCCTTCAAATTTCACTGGTGTGGTGATCCATAGTGGACAAGAGTTGGAACGGTAAAACTGAAATGAAAGGAGCTAAGTTCAAGAATGAATGTCTTTTGAGCTGGAGTTTTATACACTGCTTGTTAGGTGGCGCGCGGGCCAGAAGTCCCTCCGCAGCCAACTGGCCATTGTTTATAAAAGGCTTTGAGATAGTGTGCAACATACATAGTAACAAAAAAATGGACTGAATGAGCAAATTTCATGCTCATGTCTACCTACAACAAGCCACAGCAGTGAGGTACAGAAATTATTATATGCAATAAACAGTGAGATTATATCCCAAATCATGCCTTGTGAATGCCGAATGACACCCCTCACTAAGGGATCTTTAGCTTGTAATCTCACTGTTTATTGTACTCGATAAACTGCTTGTATTACAGTGCTGTGGCACTTTGTGGGTTGGCGTGTGTCTAACTTTTTGCTTGTTAAGTCAGTTTGTTTGTTACAAACATCACTGGGTTCCTGGAGATTGCTTTTTGTTTGAAATGATAGTTGCATAGTGCTATGAGGTCAGAAGGGGCTCTATCTCCATCATGTTCTCCCCTTCCACAACTTTATAGGAGGGATGAATTAATATGCTATACGGACATCCATCTTTATGGGTGACAGTTTACGGAAGGCTCTGTATACAGTATTTGTTAAAACAAATTCCTTTCCTTCTGTTCAAACCACTGCATCCGCCTGTCATCACTGATATGTGTTGCTTCTGTGTGGGAACCTATGAGGATTACATCCCTGGATATAAAGGAAGAGATGACCCTGGAAAATAAACATTTTTTTTTTTTTTTTTTTTTTTAGGTGTCCGAGAGGTACAGGAACCATGAAAAGGGCAAGCTCTCTCCTCACATTTTTGCTGTGGCAGATCGGGCGTACCAGTCCATGCAAGGCCGTTTGGCTACCGGGCCCAGAAACCAGTGTATTGTGATCAGGTATGAAGGGAAACCTTATTGTACTAGTTCATTACTCAGTATTTTTAATTTAAAATGTACAGATGATGTGCTGTCCCCATGTAACCCCTAGATGGCGCTATCCCAGGGGCTACTACCCCTGCCTGATGTGCCACTAACAGGTTGAGGGGCCTGGATTCGATGGCGGGTGCCTCCACCCAGAGGTCAGGGTTTGCAATAGTTAAACTAACTTGGTCACAGCCCTCTGGGACACTGCAACCCCCCCTTTCTTCCCACTAGTGGCCCACACAATATATCAGAATTACCTTCACAGTATACACTTACCCCAGGACTGGTTCAGGCACTGGGACCTCCTGTAAAATAAGATACAGTGCAACAATCACAGTACAATACTTTAACATAGACAAATACCTCAGGCAGTATAACTTTGCTGAAACAAGCAGCTCTGATTTATTTAGGGGATATAACAAGGACAGGGGAGCCAGGTTAATTAGCTTATCACTTTACTCATCTATTTATGGATCTGTGCATAGGCCTATCCCTACCAGTTACTGTCCCTGGGTACCCAAGCCCTAGTGGCTAGTCCAAACCGTGGCAGCTGGTAGGGGCCCTTTCACACAGAGAAAAGAAAATTAGTTAAACAGTCAGCAGTACAGTAATTCCATTTGGATTCAATGTGGCAATTCAACAGGAGCGACCCTGAATTAGTACTCACGACCTCCAAACAAGATAGGGTCCTTCAATGTCAGCAGGGCCACTTGAGCTCCACGAGACTCCTCACACATTTATATGGCAAACTGCAACAGGCAAAAGTCCTTAATGGCAGCAGGTTTCACTCGAGCTACACAAGCCTCCTCACACATTTATATGGTAAACAGTCACAGGCAAAAGTCCTTTAATGGCAGCAGGATTCACTTGAGCTACACAAGCCTCCCTCACACATTTATATGGTAAAAGAAAGTACTATACCAGGCAGGCTGCTTCTCATCCCGATCGCAATTACTGCACAATACCCGGAGAACACACAGCAGATTCAGTTCCTGACAGACCGAGTGCAATTCAGCAATTTCTCCAGTCTTCTACAGGGTGAGCCTGGTTTCTACTCTTCAGATATCCTTTGATTCTCTTCACAGGACGGATTCAGTCCTAACAAGCAGTTACACAAGCTGCAGACTGGAACTCTGGGCCTTACACACGCTTTACCGATTAAAACTGCACAATCAAGAAAGCACAGGGCTCCTTCCCTCTTCACTGCCAGAGCTCAACTGAAACTCCAGCAGACAAAACCGCACTTCCTTTGAGTTCCTCCCAGTTCTTGGCTGGATTGGTGTCACTCACAATAGACTGCCCCTGTTGGTCCAAAAGGCGCAAGTCTGAACTACATCTCCCAGAGTCACTGCCCATACAGTCCTCTTGTGGCTGGCTCAGATTATGAGTCCAAGTTCTGATTCTGGCCCAAGGCACCATTTTAGAGCTACCTTAACCCACACTGATTGGTCCAGTTCAGCAGTTCAAAACTAGAATGGGGAACTAGGCAAACACAGTTCTGACTGCAAAGAAAGCAGGTTAGACAAACTGTATTTTCATTATTACTCTAAATGATTTCTGGCAAACAGTTACATCTTTCAGATAGGTTCCCTTTGCACTCCTAGTGACTGCAAAAATGGAGTGAATTGGCAGCAGCTCGAGTGGTACTCAAGCAGAGAAGCACACAGTCCCCCCATACAAACTAATTATGTCTGCAAGCAGGCAGCTCTTAAAGAGACAGTACCAGAGGCTCTAAAAACACTCACTGATAAATGGCTTAAACGCCAAACACCATTCAGGCTTGGAGCATTCAAGCAAGCTCCTGGAAGTCTTTTGGGAACCCCCATTTGCAGGGGGGTTACACCCATGAAACATGATACTTTGTTTTTGTGAGATTGCTTGGTATAGCAAGAGTTCAGAATGCAAAGTATATACTCCAGTGCAGTAAGTTACAAACTTACTCACTCTGAAAGGGTACACAAATGTCTGTTACAGTGCAGGAAGGATCTCGGCAGCAGTTGAGGTCAATTACATGGGTGCAGTATCCGGTAGAATTAGGAGATAACTACAGCAAAAAGGGATTATCTCACTCTATAAATAGAAAATGTAGAGAGATGGGAAGACGGCAGGTGATAGTAATATACACCAGTTAATAATTACATTGATGACAGTTATGGTGAGGGACTTAGCATAGAAAATATCCACATGGATTACTGAGAGAATCAAAAAGCCACCTTCTGAAAAGAGAAATGGTTGGTGTTTGCCAGAAGTGCTGGTAAACTATTCCAACTGGATTATCCAGAGAAGGGAAAAAGGTGGTCTGCTTTAGCCTTTTTGCAGTTTAGGTACTACCTGTTTGGTTGCATGAGATGATCTTAAAGACTAGGAGAAAGGAACAGGGGAAGACAAGAGATACGAGGTAACAGGGGGCTGTAGAATGAATGCATTTGTAGAGTAACCCAGGTCACATCTGGAATCGAGTATGTTGCTCAGTATGTTTTCCTGGTAAAACTCGTAAGTAAATAAATAAATAATTTCTGCAGGTAGTGGGGCCCAGCCAGCCAAGTGGAATATATAACTTGAAATGGTGAGTGTGATGGTCGTGTGAGTGTGATGGTCGTGTGATCATGCTCACTCTTTACCCTTTTTGCACAGTGGTCTGGTGCCAACCCTGTGGAACTGACCAAGAGGACAGCTTGTATGCTGTCCACTCTGGCCTGGTAACTGTATCCCACCTTACATGCACACCCTCTAGGGTAAGGCTCACCTGCTTTGAGGTCGCCAATGCAGTCCCACTGCTTTTCTTCTCTGGAAGTCCCAGACTGCCTTTGGTAGTGATGTCTTTGGATAGTAGTTGCCACAGTTTTTAAGTATAGAATTATGTCCATACACCACATGGTATTACATGAAAAAAACATCTTTATTTGCTATTTACAGATGTTATTTCCAGTACATGCAAGTTTGTAAATGGAAACAGAATTCGCGGTGTACTCTTAGTTGACTCTGAGCACAAGGTAAATTTTCTTAAGGGTAAAGTTTTCAAGTGAGTCTCCAAATTTCTACCCCTGATGTAACTAATAATAATATTTTTATTTATATTGTGCCTTTCAAATGTCAAGGCGCATCCCAATAAGATAAGATAAAAATACAAGAATACAAAAACAGAAATACAAAAGCAATATTATAAAAACACACAAAAGCAGATTAATGAACCATAAAACCATATGCATTTTCCCACATAAAGGATTTAAGAGCCTGTTTAAAATTCCCCTCGGTCGTACACTCCCTAATTCAACAGGGTAGAGAATTCCAAAGGGAAGGGGCTGCAAACATAAAAGCTCGGGCCCCAGCAGATTTTATCACCACCCTTGGAATCTCTAGCAACCCCTCATCAGCTGAGCAGAGCGATCTCACAGGCCGATAAGGGATCAGAGTTCTTTCAGGTAATCAGGGCCCAGATCGTGCAGGGCTTTAAAAGTCAGTAATCCAACTTTGAAGGTGATCCGCCACTGAACTGGCAGCCAGTGCAGTTCCCGCAGCACCGGTGTAATATGGGAAGATCTAGGAGTACCCATCAACACTTGGGCTGTGGAATTCTGCACCAGCTGCAAGCGGCGGATATCAACCCCCTGAAGCCCAAGGTAAAGCGAGTTGCAGTAGTCCAGGCGCGAGGTCACAAAGGCATGGATCAAAGTTGGCAGATCACTGGACGGAACAAGGTGCTTGATGCTGGCGATGTTTCTTAGATGGTAAAAAGATGACTTTACCACCGCTGACACCTGGGACGGAAGAGTCAGCCCCACTTCTAATATTACCCCCAGATCTTGCACCCGTTCAGAGACCTGTAGCTTGACATCCCCAAAAAACAATCCAGATGGGTTGCTGGCCACAGGTCCCCCTATCCGGCGATCCGGATCCAATACCAACACCTCCGTCTTTCCAGAGTTCAACTTCAGCCAGCTGGACCTCATCCAATCCTGGATTTCATTTAGGCAGCTGTTAAATACCGAGATAGCTCCTTCCTGGTTGGGTGCAAAGGACAGGTATAGCTGGGTATCATCTGCGTAACAATGAAACCTCAGCCCATACCATCTCACAATGTCTCCGAGGGGAAGCATGTACACCGCAAACAACATGGGGGACAATATAGAGCCCTGAGGAACCTCACAAAATAGAGAGATGGGATCAGAGGAAAAAAACCCTGACACCACCCTCTGAGCTCTTCCGGTGAGGTATGAAGTGAACCATCTAAGAACAATCCCAGAGAGCCCACAAGTACATCTCAGGCGCTCAAGTAGGACCCCATGGTCGACGGTGTCAAATGCTGATGACAGATCTAATAGTACCAAAATGGACCATTTTCTCTGGTCTCTTGCCATCAGGAGATCATTGAGCACCCGAACCAGCGCAGTCTCGGTTCTGTGCCTCTTTCAAAAACCTGATTGAAGAGGTTCGTAGATGCTATGGATGGCCACATGGTTCTCCAGCTGGGCCACCACTACCTTCTCGATCACCTTCCCTACAAAGGGAATGTTCGAGATAGGTCTGTAGTTAGCAAGACAGTCTGGATCCAAGGAGGCTTTCTTCAACAAGGGTGTCGCCTCTTTCAAGTAACAGGGATATTCACCCGAGTCAAGGGAACACCAGACTATCTGTGCTAGAACCAGTAGAATGGACTTCCCACACTCCAGAATTAGGGAAGTAGGGCCTGGATCTAAACTACAGCATGTAGGATGTAGCGCTTGGACAATCCGCATAACATCTACGATTTCCGGGCGGTCAAAGGTACTCCAGGAAAACGAAGGGGTGGGGACCAGATCCTGGCCACTAACTATCTGCATAGAATGTGTCAAACAGATCTCTGACCTAATGTCAGCCACCTTATCAGCAAAGAACCGAGCAAGCTCATCACACTGTAATTGTGAAAATGCTCTACAGAGCTGTAGACGGGTTGGGTTGCACAGTCTGTCCACAGTTCTGAATAGTTGAGCTGGTCGGTTCTGAGTGGCAGAAATTTCCCTGGACAGGAACTCTGCCTTCTTACGAGAGGTTTCTGACTGATAGAATTGCTAATGTTCTAACAGTCTAAGGTGGTCGGCATCCAGGCCAGATTTCCTCCAACAACGTTCTAACCTGCATCCAAGTCACTGCAACTCCCTCAAGGCCCCGTCAAACCATGGAGCCCGAGGTTGAAGGGAGAGAGGATGCACACGAACTGAAGCAATAAAACCCAGGGCAGAGGTGATGGCAGTATTATAGGCCACAACCAACGCCTCTGGATCACTGCAATGCCTAGGAAATTCTGATAGGTCAAGAACCGCAGCAAGGCCATTGGAAGAAATATTCCGCAAAGGGCGGTACTTGACCATCTCCACAGGGGTTGGCCTACAAGGTGGGGCGCCAGAATTGAATCTCACAGTGTAGTGATCTGACCAACTGACTGGTTCCACCCTGACGTCAGAAGCCTCGATCCCCAGGAGGAAGACCAAATCAAGAGAATGGCCACCTTTGTGTGTAGCAGTGGTAACCACCTGTGTTAGGCCCATTGAGTCCATTAACTGGAGGAAGTGTTGTCCAGATTGAGAGAGTTCGTCGTTGATCCATGCATTAGTCGTCCAGGACCATCAGCCTAACTGTATCCACTTTGTCCCAACAAAGGTGTTAGACTCTCTCTTAAGTTTACATCCTCCTACAGTATATCCCTCTATGGCCTGCATTCCAAGCCCCCCCAACTGGTTAAGGTTCCTGTTGTCCCTCCAGTAAGTGTAGATGACAACACTTTAATTCCTGTGAACCTACGGCTAGCTGCTTTTTCAAATCTTCACATTTTCCTTAAAGAATTTGAAGGGGAAAAAAATACACAAATCTCGCTACAGTGCCTATTGACCACCTATTTGAGAACAGCTTGCTCGGCCATGGCACAGTGTGTCATAGGGGGTCTCTGTAGTATGTTGCTGTGGAGGGGAAATCTACAGAACCTATGTAAGCCCAGGGGTGTAATGCGGCGGAGGGCCCTATATCCCCTGAAGGTCCGGTATTCCTCAATACCACCCACCCTGGAGGGTATTATTGTGCTTAGAAAATGGGCTATAGGTAACAATCATATGAAATATTTAGAAGTAAAAAAAAATACATTACAAACAAGCAAAAATGAATCAAGTCAGTTTTGCTGTAAAATAGTTCCTTTAATAGTTCCAGTAGAGGGTGTTGCTGCTGTTTAGACTGGTTTGTTTTGTTCCACTTTTTATGTTGCTTTGTGTGTGCGCAAGCAACATCTTCTGGTAGTAGGAGAAATGCAGAGGTGTGTCAGTGTTGGCGAATGCAGGGAACGCTTTAGTAGGTGTGTCCCTCATTCCCCAGTGAGCCAGCATGCTAGTGCAGACACAAGTATATGCAAAGTGCCACTAAACTGAAACAAACATGCCGCTGCAATCGGAGACAAGCTCATCATGTAGACGGCACAGATGACATGCCTTTCCTGATGAAACATTTTAATCCACCGCCACCACACAATCCCCAAAGGAAGCCAACATCGGGGGTGCAATCCCCATGTCAGCATGTCCGCCCCCCCACATTGTGTGGCACACAGGGAGCCCACCCCAGTGTACTACCGCCTGGGCTGGTGTCGTCGACTGCTGCTGGCATGTTTTTGTCCCACCCCCACAGGCAACACTGGGAGCCCACTCCAGTGTTGCCAACATCAGGCTCCCCCGAAAGTCGTGGGGCACACTGGGAGCCCACCCCAGTGTGCCCAACATTTGTTTTCTATCACCTGTAAAGAAAGAGAACTGTCCCATGGCACAGTGTCCCTTTTTTTTTTTTTTTTGGTACCTGAAAAAAAGAAAACAGTCTGTAGTCTGCGGCACTCCCCCCAACCGCCCCAACCTGCACCCACTCTGCGCAGATGGCACAGTTGCTGTGGGAAATCAATGTTTGGGACAGATTAACAAAATCATAGTGACACTGTTCATGAGTGGCAGTCCCAGTATACCTGTGTTGAAAATTTGGTTAAAAGCGCCAGAATAGGTGTGTTGCGTAGTTTCTACCTGCAGCTTGTGGCTTCACCAATTTTTTCATATTTTCCTCAGATTTTCAACGTTTTCATTTTTACATCTCCTCATGAACAGTGCAGCTGTCATTTTTCACATCCTGCCCGGAATGTGTTTTTGCATCTTTAGTGCCAAATGGCGCAGTCTCTGTGCAGAATCACCTTTCAGCTAATGAACTGATAGTGCCACTGTTCGTGAGGTGGGGTCATAAAAAGCCCATGTTGAAAATTTGGAGTGAAAATACCAACAAACGCTTGAGGCATTGGGGTTTCCAACTGTAACATGCCCCCTCTCCCCCATAGAGACTGACAAGCATCAGGGGTGTGACTTGGGATTGTCAGCTGTAATGCTCATGCCATTCCACCCCCACCCTGCAGCCAGTGACAGGCATCGAAGTGTGCCTTGGACTCTTTGGACCCAAAGTTCACCCCATTCTCCTATACTGCACCCATCTCAGCGTATTTCCTTATGGAATGGGGTGAGCGTAAGGTCCAAGACCCAAAGGCACACCGTGACACTTGTCTGTGTCTGCAGTGTAGGGTGAGGTGAAATGGCGTGAGCGTTATGGCAGATGACCCAAAGGCACACCCCAATGCCTGTCAGTCTCTGCAGGGTGGGGGTCGGGTTGGCGTTAGTTCACTACTTCACTGCCATTCCTATTATGCATCTCTCTAGCTCCTGCACTACCAATGCCAATGCCAGCAAGACAATATTCAGCATTGACAAATGCTTGTCTTTTGTTGTTTCTTCCCCCTCGCAAACAGCAGTAAAAAAAATTAGCTTTGTACTTTTGGCTTTTGGTTTTTCCTGTCACATCACAACTCCGTTTTTTTTTTTGTTTGTTTTTTTCATTTTTTTGCGATTGTAAAAGGACTGGACATTTCAAATTAAGCTACCTGTTTGCTGCCAGTTCTCTCACCCTCCCTGCCCCAGATTTGCTGACAGTTTTTCTTTTCTTCTTGTGTTAGCCAGCGAGTAGTTTGCGATCGTTATTCCTTCCTGATAAAACAGTTGCTTCGCAAAGGAGTTGCTGCTGCCCGCTTTCCAGTGTAGCACAAGGGTTCAGTGGTAATGTATGGAGAAGAGTTTTTCCTTTTCTATTGGGTGTTTTAAAAGGAGACCTCAGTGAAAAAACATGTATGGTTTCGCCCCCCACACACACACACACACATGCCTGTCACTATACATTCGGTACCCTATGCAGTTTGACTACCAGCACCACTGCATTTGCTTTTGTTTAAATGACTTTAGGTCCCGGTGTTACTGCTACTGGTATGAGCTGCCCTTTTGAAAACCCCACTCTGCCTACCGTGGGTTACGTGAAGCTGATCGGACTGAAGACTTGAAGGGCTTCCTTTTTCTTTTTTTTTAAATGTGTGGCTGTTGCTTATTGGCTATGTTTTCACTTATATGAGAGAGAGCATGTGGTGGGGGAGGGGGCTGCCAACTTGCTCTCTAAGCGAGAGACAAAAATGGCAGCTGGTCAGTTATGAAATTCGGGGTGCCCAATGACATGCTAAGTAATGAGGCACCCCAAATTGGCACTTGTTTTTTGCTGGGCACCTATTGAAAAAATAAATGCATGCCTGGCATGGCCTTTCAGCCAGTCAGGATGTACTATTTTTCAAGCCCATTTTCTAATGTACAACAGGGCATCTTACCTGTGCAGTGTGACATTAGGAAATGGGTGATACAGCACATCCCCATAATCTAGTAGTGATAGTAGGAACTGATCTTACTTCAAGAGGGTTCCTTCAGTAGGTCATCACATATAGGACTGGCGCCACCTGACGTCGGGCCGCATGGCAGACTTTTCTAGCAGTACCTGATGGGGGACCGCCCAACCAACGTCACGTGACTGACATCAGCGTGACTGTATATAGTGGGCTGTCCCCATGCCCGCCCTCCAGTTCTTTCCCGCCATCACCTCGTGTCAGTCACATAGCAGACTTCCAGATAGCGATCATTGAGACAGTGTCTTGCGTCGGAATTTCCCTCGCTAATTTTCCCTCTAATTTCGCGTTTATTATTGATGTCTTCTCCAAAGAAGAAGTGCTGATCCTGTGGCACGCAGATCCCGCACAAAGACAGTCACCTCAAGTGCATCCTTTGTTTAGGCCTGGATCATCCAGTCTCCCTCCTGCCCTGAATGTCAGACCTTCAATCAGGCCACAAAAAAGAGGAGACAGCAGGCTTTGGAGGCCCATCTGCTAAAAGCCCGCCTGGCTTCTCTTGAGAAGAAAATGGATTGGCTTAGACATTCTTCGTCTGAAAAGGCTTCTCCTTCTAAAAAACATAAGGAGAAATCCAGGGAGCGGGAGCACTCCGCGGACAACACCAGGCCCTTGATGGGCAAGGCCTAGCCACCGCCCAGCAAGGAAGGTAAATCTGGTAAATCTACAGCGGGTCAGTCGGCCGTCAGCACCTCCGGCGACCGCACCGACATGGCTGATAAGTCAGTTCCCGGCTCCTCCGGGGACCGCGCGGCGGCTGGTAAGACGACTACCCAGTCAGTGGGTACTCGCCCGGCTCCGGCTGATAAGCTGGCCGGGGGCTCCTCCCCGCCCGACTCCACCCAATAAGTCGGCCGTCCCGGATGACTGCATGGGTACGGTTCTCCCGTTGCAGCCTGACGGCGCCTCACCCGACGTCCAGCAGGACCAGAGGGAGAAAGCCCCTCCTCCTCCTCCTTCCTCGCCTCTACCCTCCAATTCTCCGACGGGTAACTCCGGCAACGACAACGGAGAACTCCTCGACTCAGTCGATGCCACGGGGTCTGCTCCGCTGTCCTCTCTCTGTCAAGGAGAAGGAGGCTCCTCTTTGGCCTTCTGGCCTTACTATAGAGACCCCTCCTCCACCTTCTGGTGGGCTCCCGGTGCCTCCGACGTCGGTTGTTCTGTTGACAGTTCCGCAACAGGGCTGGTTGTCCAGCCTCTGCCTCTGGCCCCGATGCTGGATTAGGTCCTGCCGCCAGGGCCCCTTTGTCCGGATCCGACGCTGGCCCGTCCGACGCCAGCCCACCTTCTGGTGCCAGATTGGGTGGTGCCGGTTCCGATATCAGTTCCCCTGACATGGGCTGTCCCAACACCAGACTCTTTGCCTATTTACACAATGGCAGGTCTGAATTGGGTACCCCCAATGCCAGATCTGATGATGGGGACCTATACCAGACCCTGAACTGTCCCACATTACCCACAAGGGTATCCTGGGGGCTACTACCGGGGCATCGCTCCGGACTGGAGTAATTTTGGGCAGTTCTACCCTGGATCCAATCCCTACTTGCACTTTCAGGGATTACAGGGTTATTATCCTCTACTGGTTCCTGCTTCTCCTCCTCCCCCTTCCCCTCAGCCTCTGCCTACTCCACCACCATTCCCTCCTCCTCCGGTCACCCTGGATTTCAAGGCTCTAATCCAGTCTTGGTGGCAGGGGGCATGGTTGGAGTTGGTCTCGGACCTGGAGACTAGGCTCTCACAACCGTGGTCTCCCAGGTCTCCTTCCCCGAGCAGCTCTTCCATTACCACCGTCCATATCTCGGGGAAGACTCAGCAGGACGTTTCCCTCTCGGATACCAGACGTCGTCCTGTCGAGGAGGCGGACAATGATAGTTCAGATGGGGTGGATGATTCTTTTGAGGAGGTTCTGGAGGACCCTGAGGATATGAAAGGCAAGGAGTCCCCGAAGTCCCCACCAGAGGACCCTGCCTTTTCAGATTTGTTGAGGTCCATGTAGGAGTACTTCGACTGGGAGTCGGAGGAACAGGACCCCATGAGACAGAGACTGGCGGGACATCTCGACCTAGAATCTCTGTCTCCGGTTCCCATTCCTCCCTGGATAGCACCTCACCAAGACCTCACCACTACCATCTGGCAGATACCTCATACCCTCCCAGCTGTCCCCAAATGTGTGGACAGGCTTTACCAGGTGCCGAAGGATGCCCTATTCTTGAAGGTTCATCCCAAGGCTGACTCTCTGGTCATCTCTGTGGCTCATGATCGCTCCTCAACTCCAAAGTACATGAGCACCTCTCCTCCTGAAAAAAGAGTCGAGCAGATGGACTAGTTTGGAAAGAAGATATTCTCATCGGCCACGTGCGCCCTTCGGTCCCGCAATTATGTGGCCCACATGGTGTCCCACCAGAAGGCTACCTTGGCCAGGCTCGAAGCGTGAGTCTAGTCCATGGACCCCTCGCCTTTGAAGGAGGAACTTGCCGAGGATCTCCACATCTCCAGAGTTTCTTGTAGGCATGCCTTGCACACCACCTATGATTCTGTCGACTCGGTGGCTCACACCGCGGCAACAGCCGTTGCCCATAGACTGCATTCCTGGCTTCGCCTTTCTGGACTTGCCAATGAATTCCAGTCAGCGATTCAGGATGCCCCTTTTAGGGGCTCGGTACTTTTTGGTGGGGACACCAAAGATATTATCACAGACCTACAGGACAAAAGCCTTGCCCTTCGATCTGTGAGGTCAATGTACTGATCGGGCTCCCAACAACAGCAGCAGCAGCCCTTTTGGAAAAGGACCTGGAGGCAGAGGAAGAACACTCAGGCACGCCGGCAAGGGAAGCATAAGGCCACGGGGTACAGCAACCCCTCCTGCCCCCAAAAATCAGAGACGTTCAGGAGGCCCTTCCCCTGAACATCCCGCCACTTCTTGACTCCCCGGCCCCACTGCCTCCTCAGTCTTGCGACGAGAAGCAGGTGGGGGGGAGGTTTGCCCTCCACGCGCAGGAGTGGAGAGCGATCACCTCCGACGAATGGGTCCTGCAACTAGTGTCCGTCGGACACAATATAGAATTTCTGGAAATCCCTCTGGAGACTCCACCCCAGAAGTCCTCCTATTCACGGGACCAGGCCCTCCTAGTTCACGAGGAGGTAAACTCACTCTTGCTCAAAGAAGCAATCAAGCGGGTCCCCTTCGGGCAAAGGGGAAAAGGGTTTTGCTCCCACTTTTTCCTGGTTCCAGAAAAGACGGGGGACTTCAGACCCATACTCGACCTAAGTCAACTAAACCAGTTTGTCGAATACAAGAAGTTTCGAATGCTGACACTCCAGAGCCTTCTCCCTCTCCTCATGGAGAACCACTGGCTCTGCGCCCCGGAGATGCAGGATGCCTACCTGCACAACCCCATCTTCCCCAGCTACCGCCGATTCCTGCGTTTTCGCTTCCATGGGGAACACTTCCAGTTCCGAGGGCTCCCTTTTGGTCTGTCTTTGGCACCATGGGTTTTTACCAAGTGCCTGGTGGTGTTCGCGGCTCTTATGCCACAGGGGTATTGCGGTTTTCCATTACCTGGACGATTGGTTGATTTCAGCTTTGTCCAGGGATGCTGTGTTGGAGGCTCTTACCTTTACCCTGGATCTTTTCAACAGACTGGGGATCACAGTCAGTGTTCCCAAGTCATCCCTTATCCCTGCCCAGAGACTTCAGTTCATTGGGGCAGTCCTGGATACGGTCCAGTGCAGACCCTTCTTACCTTCAGACAGGGTGGAGACCCTTATCTGCCAGGCCTCCAAAGTGGCTTCTCACAGAACCATCTCAGCTCGGGAGGTCCTACGCCTTCTGGGCCTGATGGCGGCTGCCATCACAATTGTTCCCCTAGCAAGACTTCACATGAGGGTCACTCAGTGGTCATTGCGAGTGCAGTGGGATCAGCTCCTGGATGACCTGGACCATCCGGTTCTGGTCTCCTCTGCGGTTCAGAGAGAATTGCAGTGGTGGAGAGAGTCTCGCAATCTTTCTGTGGGACTTCCCTTTTGGAGCTGTGCATCACTAGCTACGCTTACCACGGATGCCTTGAATATGGGGTGGGGAGCTCATCTCGGGGAGCACCAAGCCCAGGGACTGTGGTCCGTCGTGGAGACTCATTTGCACATCAATGTTCTGGAGTTGAGGGCGGTCGTGTACGCCTTCCAGGCATTTCAGGCCCTGCTTCCAAAGGGATCACTGTTAATCCAAACGGACAATATGTCGGTCGTTTGGTATATCAACAAACAAGGAGGAACCCGGTTGTACCCCCTGTGCAGGGAGGCGACGCGGGTGTGGAACTGGGCAGTCCAGCACCATCTGGTCCTCATGGCAGTGCACATTCTGGGCATCTTAAATGTCCTGGCAGACAGTCTCAGCAGATCTCGGACCCTAGCTCATGAGTGGGAACTGCTTCAGGAAGTGGCGGAATCCATCTTCCAATGTTGGGGGCATCCGGAAATCAACCTCTTCACCTCCAAATCCAACGCAAAGCTTCCCAGGTTTTGCTCGCTTGTTCCAGGGCATGGTGCTTTCTGGAATGATGCATTATCTCTATCCTCGATGGGGAAATTTGTGTACGCATTCCCTCCGTTTCCCATTCTGCAGAGGGTTCTTCTCAAGCTTCAAGCAGAGACGGCAAGGATGATTCTCATGGCTCCTCTCCGGCCAAGACAAATCTGGTTCCTGCTGCTGCAACAGCTTTCCAGGGAGCCACCAGTTCCACTTCCAGTGACTCACAACCTCCTGACTCAGGATCAAGGTCAACTGTTGCAACTGGGGCTCAGGACCCTGCACCTCCATGCATGGCTCCTGCAGACATAGCAATCTCTCGCTTCGAGGTTTCCTCTAGGGTTGCTCAAGTTCTCATTGAGGCTAAGAAGCCCTCTACCAGTTCCACTTATGCCATGAAGTGGAAGCGGTTCTCCATTTGGGTGACCGCTAAGGGTTGGAATCCTTTCTCTTGCTTGGCCCCACAGGTCATGGAATACCTCCTTCACTTACCAGAGTCTGGTCTGTCCTACTCTTCTCTGAAGGTCCTTATCTCAGCTATCTCGGCGTACCACGAGCTAGTGGATGGTAAACCCATGGCTCAGTTGGAGGTCTCAAAAACCTTTCTGAAAGGGATTCTCCACGTGAAACCCCCCCATCCGCAGTCCAACTCCACCTTGAGACTTGAACTTCGTCCTTGAAAAGCTCATCCTTCCTCCTTTTGAGCCGGTTATGAGCTGTAATTTGTGCTTCCTGTCTTGGAAGGCGCATTTTCTGGTGGCTGTCACGTCAGCCCGAAGGATTTCAGAGCCATGCTCTAGTCTGCAAGGAGCCCTATTTGATTTTCCATAGGGACTGGGGTGGTCCTCAGAGCACATCTGAAGTTTCTTACCAAGGTGGTATCAGAAGCCATGCTGAATCAATCAGTAGATCTTCTGGTGTATTATCCATCCCCTTCTAACAGAGGTGAGGCACTCCTTCACACAATGGACGTCCATCGGATTCTCCGGTGTTACACCCACGGACCAGAGAGTTCCGCTCTTGCGACCAGTTGTTTGTTTCCTTTGCCCCGAGATCGAGGGGCAAACCAGTTTCTAAGCAGGGCCTGTCCAAGTGGTTAGGCAGCTGCATTAGATTCTGTTACCAGAAGTATGGAAAGCCTCTGCCGGGTCCTATCAGAGGTCATTCTACTAGGGGCATGGCTGCCTCCGCGGCCTTCCTACGGAACGTTTCCACGGCCGACATTTGTACTGCCACTAGAAACATAGAAACATAGAATTTGACGGCAAATAAGGACCGCTTGGCCCACCTAGTCTGCCCATTTCCCTACCTAATAGATAAGCTGCAGATCCTAGTTAACCAACAGCTTACTTCCTCTTACCCCCCACTAGAATTGCCCTATGTCTGTCCTGCATTCTTGAATTCCCCCACTGTTTTTGACTCTCTGACCTCCTCAGGAAGGCTGTTCCATGCATCTACAACCCTCACTGTGAAGAAATACTTCCTCACATTACCTCTGAGCCGTCCCCCCTCTATCTTCAGATTGTGCCCCCTTGTTCTTGCTCATCTCTTTTTCTGAAAGATGCTACCCTCTTGGACTTTGTTGATTCCCTTGAGGTATTTGAAAGTTTCTATCATGTTCCCCCTCTCCCTTCTTTCCTCAAGGCTATACATCTTAAGCTCCTTTAGTCTTTCTTCATATGTTTTCTGGTGCAGACCCTGCACCATTTTGGTTGCCCTCCTCTGGACAGCCTCCACCCTGTCTATGTCTTTGGAGATGGGTCTTCAGAACTGTACATAGTACTCCAGATGTGGTCTTACCAACTGTCTGTACAGAGGGCCAACAACTTTCTGTTTTCTACTGGTGATGCCTCTCCCTATGCATCCCAGTATCCCCCCAGCCCTCCTTACTGCTTTCTCACATTGCTGGCCCACCTTTAAGTCATCTGCTATGACTACCCCCAGGTCCCTTTCCATTTTTGTTGTTGTCAGTATC
This sequence comes from Neoceratodus forsteri, assembly GCA_016271365.2. Lineage (NCBI taxonomy): Eukaryota > Metazoa > Chordata > Ceratodontiformes > Ceratodontidae > Neoceratodus > Neoceratodus forsteri. Next base: position 341,615,984 of record CM057449.1, read on the forward strand.
TCACCCCCCATTGTGTACTCTTGCCCTGGGTTTTCGTTTCCCAGGTGCATTACTTTGCACTTCTTTGAGTTGAATCTAAGCTGCCATACATTTGACCATTCCTCCAACCTTGCCAAGTCCCTTTTCATCCTTTCCACCCCACCTTGCATATCAGCCCTGTTGCAGATCTTTGTGTCATCTGCAACGTGACATACCTTCCCCTCCAGTCCCTCCTCAATGCCACTTATAAAGACATTAAAAAGGACCGGCCCCAGTACTGAACCCTGCGGTACCCCACTAGTAACCCTCCTTTCTTCACTGTGGACTCCATTTACCATTACCCGCTGTGTCCTGTTGTCCAGCCAGTGTTTTACCCAGGCTACCACCCTGGGACCCACTCCCAGGCTGGCTAATTTGTTTATTAATCTTTTGTGTGGGACTGTGTCAAATGCCTTGCTAAAGTCTAGGTAGGCCATGTCCACAGCCCCTCCCTGGTCTACTACTTTGGTCACCCAGTCAAAGAAATCAGTTAGATTTATTTGACATGACCTTCCTGCTTTGAATCCATGCTGCCTTAGGTCCTGTGCCCCACTGGCCTCTAGGTACTCAACAATTCTTTCCTTCAGAAGTGATTCCATCATTTTCCCTTCCACTGAGGTCAAACTGACAGGTCTGTAGTTTCCTGCTTCTGTCTTGCTCCCACTTTTGTGAAGGGGAATCACATCTGCCCTTCTCCAGTCCTCAGGTACCATACCATCTTCCCATGATTTATTAAAAAGGGTAGTCAGTGCTGTTACTAGTTCTTCCCTTAGTTCTTTTAGAATTTTGGGGTGAATCCCATCAGGCGCCATTACTTTATCCACCTTCGGTTTTAAGAGTTCTTTCAGAACCCTTTCTTCTGTGAAAGGACTAATAACAACCCCTCTATCCAGAGTGCTTCTGTTGACTGGATTAGGTCTCTCCCCCTGCTTTTCTACTGTGAATACTGAGCAGAAATATTTGTTCAGTATCCCTGCTTTTTCACTGTCGCTCTCTGCCCGACCACCTTCCTCTTTATTCTGCCTCAGTATCCCTGCTTTTGTCTTTCTTTGCTAATGTACCTGTAAAAGATTTTATCACCCTTCTTAACCGAGTTGGCCATCTTTTCCTCAGTTTGGGCCTTTGCTATTCTGACTGCCTTCCCCGCTTCCTTCTGCTTTAACTGGTACAGTCCTCTGCCCTGCTCCTTCTATATTTCCTGAATGCTACCTTTTTCTTCCTTACCTTCCCTGCCACTTCTTTTGGAACCATAGTGGTTTTTTCTTTCATTTTGATTTGTTTATTTGCTTCACACAAAGGCTTGTTGCCTCTGTGATCCCAGTTTTGACGTTTCCCCATTGTTGCTCCACCTTCTTGCCTGTTAGCTAGTGCTTTTCTGAGGCACTCTCCCATTTTGACAAAATCAGCCCTCCTGAAGTCCAGTACCTTCACTTTTGTATGGCTTGACTCTACAGCTAAGTTTATTGTGAACCACATTGTTTGGTGGTCGCTTGCTCCCAGATGGCTACCCACTTCAAGATCAGAGATCCTCTCTCCTTCCCCATTTGAGAGTATCAGGTCTAAGATTGCTCCCTCCCGAGGGGGTTCCAAAACTAGAAGTCTGAGGCATGCCCCCTGTAGGGCATCGAGAATGGCTCTGCTCTTGGATGTGGCTGCAGCAAAGGTGCTCCAGTTAACATCTGGCATATTTAGGTCCCCCATCAGCAATATCTCACCCTTCTCTGCCATCCCAAGGATGCTTTCTATCATTTCTTTGTCCATTTCCTCCTCCTGAGACGGGGGTCTGTATACAACCCCTGTGCGGATTGTGGAGCCATTTCCAGTCTCCAGGGTGACCCACAGTGACTCCTCTCCTCCCTGTTTACCCTTTAGTTCTGTTGCTTTGATCCCTTCCCTTACATAGAGAGTTACTCCTCCTCCTCCTCCTCCTCTTCTTCCCTTCTTCCTAAGGAGGCGCTATACTGCCTCCTTTAAGGAGGCAGTATAAGCGCAGTGGTCTAAAGGCTCTGAGCTGCAAATCTGGTGACATCCAACAGACCAGACCTGGGTTTGAATCCCACAGCTTCCACTTGCATACTGTGTGACCCTGAGCAAGTCACTTAACTTCCTTGTGCTCCCAGGTCGCACCTGGAAACAAGCTCTGGCTTAGTGTGCCTTTCCTGGTTAAACAATTTCCCCTTTCCCCCCACTTTCCCTTTCCCTCCCTGTCCCTCCTGTAGATTGTGTACCCTGGTATGTTGACATCCCAGTCATGGTTCTCTGTGTACCATGTTTCTGTGACTGCCACGATATCCACGATACTTGGGAGTTCTGTCCATACCTTTACCAAGCATTACAGTCTGGACGTTGCTTCTAGGCGGAGGGCTGGCTTTGGCCTAGCCATCCTGCAGGGCCTTCTGTCGTAGACTGGGTCCATTCTGGATTTAATTTTTTTACACTAGAGTTAGTTTTCCTCCTCCCTGATTTCTCTCAGTCTCTCCTTGGAGGAACTGCTTGGGACTCTGTCCTATATGTGATGACCTGCTGAAGGAACCCTCTCGAAGTAAGATAGTACAGTTATGTAGGAACTTACCGTAACAGTAGATCTTTGAGAGAGGTTCCTTCAGTAGGTCATATTTTTCCCTCCCTTCTTCCCTTCATTTTCTGTTTTTACAGGGACTCCAAATCCTGTTCACTCCTGCTGTCAGGCCTCGTCCTGGCACCGGCGGGAGAACTGGAGGGTGAGTGTGGGGACTGCCCACTATATACAGTCATACTGATGTCAGTCACGTGACATCGGTGGGCGGTCCCCCATCAGATATTGCTAGAAAAGTCTGCTGTGCGGCCTGACGCCAGGTGGTGCCAGTCCTATATGTGATGGCCTACTGAAGGAATCTCTCTCAAAGATCTACTGTTGCGGTAAGTTCCTATGTAACTGTACTTTTTGTGGTTTGTATTCTCAAGGGAGAATTGAGACAGTTACTGGCTTTGTAGAGGGCTTCTGGCATGTAACTGATTTTAGCAATTATGTGATCTGCATGCTTTTGGTAGGTAAGCAGGGGTTCCAGTCACACCCCCAGATACTTTAAGGACTGACCCAGCAGGAGAGCAAAATTATTTTGGTGTGAATGGAGTAGGAGATTTCAGTTTTACTAATTTGTGCATGCCTGTTGAACACATATATTTTACTGGGAGAGAATGAGGTGGCTCCATCATGCCATGTTTCTACGCCTGCAAACTCAGTCTGGAGTCGATTCTTCACATGGGTCAGTGTGGTGCCACTGTTCCACTAGGCACAAGTGCCTGTTTTCAGGGGCAACCTGAGAGCACTGGCCAGTTAAGTGACTTGCTCAGAGTCACACAGTATGCAAGTGGAGGTTGTGAGAATCGAACCAAGGTCTGGTCTGCTGGATGTACCAAGCTCATTCACAGCTCGTTATTCCAACCTCCAGGCTATACTGCCAGCCTGTATTGTAATTGACAATGGCATGATTTTATGCCTATCTATATAAACCTTGTGTCGTAAACATTTGCTGAGAAATTATTAGAAAAGAAAGGGCCCAGGATAGAATCCTGAGGTCTTCTCTATATTGTAGGGATTCAGTTTTGGATATGGCATTACCATGGCAACCTCTGTATATGTCCGTCAAGGCAATATTTGAGCATGGCTAATGTAAGTGCCTTTCCCGGTTATCAAATTTTAAATAAATAAATAAAAAGTAATAGATCTTTATTATGTAGAGCACCCTTTCCAGGATCACAGCACTTCACAATAAATAAAGTCCTTTTAAAGTTGTGATGCAATTCATCGTCTACTGTTGTCCATTTTATATTTGGGTAGTTTTCTTTTGCTTTACAGATGTTTGTCTGTATATACTTTGTTTATAATGTCCAGACTTGTATTAGATGTATTTATATTTCCTGTGCAAACCTTTACCAGAAAGACATTGTAAATGAGTGCAAGTTCATTTGGTTTGTTCCATCTTTTTTGTTTTAAATAAAAATCTTGAAATACAGGCATGCTAGAAACAGAGGTAAGATAGCAACAATAACTAAAAACATAAATCAGTAAATAACAGCGTGTACATACAGCAGAAATTGTGCAACGGTATGCACATGTTATAGATGTTAATGTTAATGGGTCAGTCAGGAAAGGACTGCATCCAGAGGTGCCAGTAGAGTCTGGTTTAAACACAGCTAATGAAGGGGCACACCAAACTTTCCTCAGAACAGCGTTTCACATTGCAGGGTTGCACACCAGGAAAGCCCAGTTCCCCGCTGACTTCAGGCAGGAGTGAGGGATCTTGAGTAGACCCTGCTGTAATGCTGCTGTTATCCCAGGACTGAGGGGTGTAAAAAGCTTGTGGAGGTAGCGTCCAGCTTGTTCAGGGCTTGTATGTTAAACAAAGAATCATGTTGTCAGATCGCCACCTAACAAGACAGACAGCCAACTCAGAATGTAAAATAACAGTGTAATATGCTCTGATCTCTGAGCAGTGGTCAGTAAACTGGTAGCTGCATTCTGGACTAGCTGCAGAAGCCCTGCACATTAAAAACATAGAATCTTAGCTGGCCCGGTGGTGTAGAGGGTTGAGGCGTTGACGCCTTACCTCCACCCATGCCTGCGACCCAGGTTCGGGAACGGACCCAGGGAGCCGCGGGTCAGTGCAGTGAGGATAGGATCGAGCGTCCGGAGGGACTACTCTCCTATCATGGGGTGGGTTTGGGGAATGCATCGCTCAGCAGCGCCCCCAGTGGAGACTGGAGGCACTGCCAGAGCGATGTAGTGAAGGGGACTCAGAAAAGTGGAAATGCTGCCTGGTGGCCGCCGGATGACGGCTCCCCATCCTTCGATGCTTCTGATGCCCTTGGCGAGCCTCCTTCCTCAGCAGCATCCCCTGGGCCCTATTGAGTAGTGAGCTGGAACCCCCTCCTGGTGCCTTCCCCCTCAGAGGAGGGGGACCCACCTGGCGAAGGGTTACGTCCGGGATATCTTGGGGGATGGCTGCGATTTGAGGATAGAGAGAGCTCGGGCAGGGATAGCGGAGATTGAGTAGGACCTGTTGGAGCCCAAAGGAGTGGGAGTCACCAAGTGAGTGGAGGGGCAGAAACAGATAAAGAAAAAAAAAAAAAAACATAGAATCTGATGACAGATAATGTCCGCATGGCCCACCTAGTCTGCCCATTTTCCTACCCACATAAGTTCCAAATCCCAAATGATCTGCAGCTTACTTTCTCTTTCCTACCGCTATTGTTGCCTTCTGTCTATCCCATGCATTCCTGAATTCCTCTATTGTTTTTGCCTCTATGACCTCTACAGGGAGGTTGTTCCATGCATCCACCACCCTTTCTGTGAAAAAATACTTCCTCATGTTACTCTTGGGTCCCCCCCCCAGCCTCATATTGTGACCCCTTGTTCTTGCACATCTCTTTCTCTGAAAGATGCTGCCCTCCTGAATCCTGTTTATCCCCTTGAGGCGCTTGAAAGTCTCTGTCATATCCCCCCTTCTCCCTCCCTTCCTCGAGAGTATACATATTGAGGTCTTTCAGTCTTTCCTCATATGTTTTCTGGTGCATTCATTTCAGCATTTTTGTAGCCCTTCTTTGGGCCACTTTTTTTCTGTTTATGTCCCTCCTGAGGTGTGGTCTCCAGAACTGAACACAGTATTCCAGATTCAGCCTCACCAATTGTCTGTGCATTGTCCTCACCACCTCCTGTTTTCTATTGGTGGTGCCTCTCCCTATGCACCCCAGCATCCCTCTGGCCCTCCCCACTGCCTCCTCACATTGCTTGGCTGCTTTCAGGTTGTCTTTTATAATTGACCCAGATTCCTCCCCATTTTTGTTGTTAGCCCCCCCCCACATTTTGTATTCGTTTCCAGGATTCCTGTGTCCCAAGTACATAACTTTGCACTTTTTTGTATTGAATTTAAGCTGCCACACTCTTGACCATTCTTCCAACTTGCCTAGGTCTCTCCTCATTCTTTCTGCCCCATCTGAAGTGTGCACCCTATTGCAGATCTTGGTGTCATCTGCAAAGAGGCTTCCCTTCCCCTCCATAATGTCACTAATGAAGACATTAAAGAGGACTGGCCCCAGTACGTTAAACAATGAAACATAGAAACATAGACTTTGATGGCAGATGAGGACCGCTTGGCCCACCTAGTCTGCCCACTTCCCTACCTACTGGATAAGCTGCAGGTCCTAGTTAACCAACAGCCTATTTCTTCCTACCCAGTGCAACCAGGATGCTACAAAATTGCATCAATGCCCTTGGATCCACAGGGCCAAATAAAGTGCGTAGTCTTGTCATGTTCCTGAGTTTGTAAAAACAGCTCCGTATGGCTGCGGACATCTGTGTCTTAAATGACGGGTGCTCATTGTGTAGCACTCACTAACCTAAGAACTTCCCTTACCGCCTCAAGCTGAACTCCCTGTCACTGTAGGGCAGCCTGTGACCCCCTTTGAGGGTCAATGCCTGATTTCCAGATGCAGTCAACAGCATCTCCATCTTACGTGGGTTCAGCACTAGTGCACTGGAGGCCAACGTCATCCTGACCTACTCCAGACACCATTGTGAAAATAGCTATGGGAAAACCCTTATCAGGCACAGACGGGTACAGCTAGGTATCTTCAACACTGCAGTGCAAACCCATGTTATAATGTTATACTATCTTATAATCACCTCTGGCAGCACCAAATACACAGCAGACAGCAAGGGAGAAAGGACAAAACCTTGAGGTATCCCACAGTCCAGGATGCTCGGACCTGTTTGGCAAAAGCCAACTGCTACCAACTGTATCAGCCTGTAAGGAATGATCCTCCAAGTGTCTCAAGCCTATCAACTGTTTGTCAGTTATTTACTGAGTCAAATATAGTGCCTCATTATCTCTCTCCCAGCAGAGCAGTATACACTGCAAACAAGACAGGTGGCAGAACAGACAGACCCCTGGGGTAATCTGCAGTCCAGAGCCATCACAGAAACATAGACTTTGATGGCAGATAAGGACCGCTTGGCTCACCCAGTCTGCCCATTTCCCTATCTATTTGATAAGCTGCAGATCCTAGTTAACCAACAGCCTACTTCTTCTTAACCACCACCACTAGAATTGCCTTATGTCTGTCCCATGCATTCTTGAATTCCCCCACTGTTTTTGACCCCACAACCTCCTCAGGGAGGTCGTTCCATGTGTCCACCATCCTCTCTGTGAAAAAAATCTTCCTTACATTGCTCCTGAGCCATCCCCCCCCCCGTCTTCAAATTGTGCCCCCTTGTTCTTGCATATCTCTTTTCTGAAAGATGCTACCCTCTTGGACTTTGTTGAGCCCCTTGAGGTACTTGAAAGTTTCTATCATGTCCCCCCTCTTCCTCTAGGGTATATATATTAAGCTCCTTTAGTCTCTCTTCTGGTGGCTTCTGGTGCAGACCCTGTATCATTTTTAGTTGCCCTCCTCTGGACTGCCTCCATCCTGTCTATGTCCTTGCAGAGATGGGGTCTCCAGAACTGCATGCAGTACTCCAGATGAGGTCTCGCCAACTGTCTGTACAGAGGGATTACAACTTCCTGTTTTCTACTGGTGATGCCTCTCCCTGTACATCCCAGTATCCCCCAGCCTTCCTTACTGCCTTCTCACATTGCTTGCTTACCTTTAGGTCATCTGATATGACTACCCCCAGGTCCCTTTTCATTTTTGTTGTTGTTAGTACCTCCACCCATTGTGTACTCTTGCCCTGGGTTTTTGTTTCCCAGGTGCATTACTTTGCACTTCTTTGCACTGAATTTAAGCTGCCATACTTTTGACCATTCCTCCAGCCTTGCCAAGTCCCTTCTCATTCTTTCCACTCCCCTTGTGTATTAACTGTGTTGCAGATCTTTGTGTCATCTGCAAAGAAGCATACTTTTCCTTCCACTCCCTCTGCAATGTCACTTATAAAGACATTAAAAAAGAGCAGTCCGGGGGCGTTGTGGAGCACACCTACCTATCAGATAGGTTGAGGATCATCCCTCCTGCCTACAAACTTTTAAACATTAAAATATATCTTTCTGGTGGGAAAAAATAGATTTTCGTCAACAGATCCATGTACTACTAGCTGTGCAGCATCTGTAGATATATTTTTTGCTCCAATAGGTCGAACAAATAAGGGTCCTACAGGCGGCTCAAAATCAAGGCCTACCAAGGTGGAGCATCATGAGGTAGCAGTCCAGCCAACATTGGGAAATGAACCCCCCTGGAGAGCACTGCAGAAGTCGATGCAAGCAATCGACAGTAAAGTCGAGTCCATCTTAACCCGTCTTCTGGACTAGGATAATAAAATAGAGGAGGCGGTGAAAACAGCATCCTTAGCAGAATCCTCTGCCACAAAAGCACTGGCTATTACCAGAAAACTGGTTCAGGAAAACTCCCAGCTCCGCTATCGTCTGGAGGCCATCGAAAATTCACATAGGGCTTCCAATGTGCAAATAGTGGACCTACCTGAGAATTGTAAAGGGGACTGTCTGCTATACTTTCTTCAAGGATGGCTGCCGGGTGTTCTAAAATTGAGCTCGGAGCTCAATGTAGAGAGCTTTATCCCAGCCTACAGGATTTCTTCACGTTCAGCAGCAGCACGTGGAGGCATGCCTAGGATGGCCCTATTGATCACTTCTAGCCCAGGAGTCCGCAATCGGATCTTGCAAGCAGCCAGAGACACAGACAAACTGAACTTCCAGGGTTTCATGGTACACTATTTCCTGATCTCTCTTATGCCACAAGGACCAGGCTCAAGAAATTTGATGGGGGAAGGGCCAAACTCTGTAATTTAGGAGTGGCCCATTCATTGTCAATGCCAGCCAGACTCCGGGTGCACTATTGCGGTTGTACGTACCAATACATGGACCCTGAAGAAACAGGACAGAAAGTGGAGGCCATAGTAAAGGAGTTTATCCATGCTGGACCAAGGGAGAAGTCTGATTCTGAGGAGGAAGAAACCTGAACTGTTTGGAACTCACAATTCTCGTCTTTACATAAGGACTGCCAGTATCAGGTTTTAGTCAGAGTCCTATAAGTAGAAGCTTTTATATGCTCCAGAACGATTGTTACCAAAATATAATGTGGCTGTTTTCTGTTAAATTTCTTTAATTCTTCTTTTTTTCTTACAACCCTATTTGTAGCACTCCAGACCCTGGAACTCTCTCAGGCTGCCCAGTGACCAGCCGCTTCTACCGACCACCGTGACCCCACCTCCTCGACAACGTTACTTTCTCCTCAGGGGACCCTCCCCGGCCAGGGCCCTTGAGGAGGTCAACGAGGGCGGAGGTGGAGGTCCGGTATCAGGTGTATGGTCGCTGGCGCTGGGAGCCGTCGCCTATCCAGGCTGGAGGGGATTTTCTTCTGTCACGCCTCAGACATGGGGCGTGCAATGCCGCCTAGCCCGTGACATGGATGCTCCCACCCATGTCTGGAAGGCAGCTGATCGACATCTTCCCCATCGCTTGCGAGCCCCTGTGTGTCACAGTGCCACCGGTCTCCACGGGGGCGCTGCTACGCCAGGCTACCCCTGGATCCCTCCCCAAGAGAGGAGAGCAGTCCTCCGGACGCTCGATCCACTCTCTCCCCTGCCGACCCCCAGCGGTCTGGGCTTGCTCCCGAACCTGGGTCGCCGGCATGGTGCGAGGTGTGACATCCAGCACCTCAACCCTCAGCACCACTGGGACGGCTAAATAACTTTAACTCTTGAGGGCATTTTTCATTTATAGCCACGGTATTAAGCCTAAAGGTTAAATTTATGGGAAGCTTTGATATAGGCTGTCGGATACCCTTCTACATTGCCATGTGGGGGGGGGGCAGGACGTTTAAGTAACGTAATGTAACTCTGCTGCTCCACAATGTAAAGATTAAAAGTTTGTGTAAAGATTAGGAATGGATGTTTGTTAGGTGGGGGCTGATGAAGCCATAACCCTGAGCACTGCACCAGTTTTTCAACCATTGATTGAATCTCATGATGCTGTGTGTCACAAACGCACTTCGCAGGTCAGGCCCTCTACTTCCACAGTTCTAACCTTAGAGTGCAATAGTGTGAACAGGTAACAGACAGGGTAACCCTCCTGTCTGCTTTTGGGTCCAAATCACCTTTAGTCTCAAGTTCTGGGGGGATTCAAACTGTGACCCTTATGCTAGCATACCCAAATGTACAGGCTCAGATTATATTCTCTTCGGGGAGGATGCAATATATCTTTCACCTAAGGGTACCTACCTAACCAGGTATCCAAAATGAACCCTTAAAACTCTGTAAGAGACCTTAGGTATATTCTTAACTTTTACCAAGCTTAGTACACCATCAAGCCTTTGAACAGTTGTCAGACTTAATATCCATTCAGCAATAACATGCAAAAAATGACTAAGGAGACCCAGGCAGTATCTTAAAGAAAATGTTTACTAAAAATGGATACAAAAACAGATAAAATACAGAAGAAATATCAAAGCACATCACAATCACATAAAAGAACAAGGGAAAAGTACAAAACAAAAGCTCCTACCACAATACATTTAGACCTTTGCTGTCTAAGGTATTACCTCTGGAAGTGCTTAAGTTAGATTAGAGAACTGTTTTCTCTCAGAGTCCCAAAATAATATGACACATTTCAGACATAAATATCAGTTTTAAACTCTGTGTCTCCACACCCCTTCTGTGAGTCATCTAGCTCTGCCTTTTAGAATATAAAATTACAAGCATGATTTCCTACCAGGAGGTATTTTAAATAATGTGAACATCAGCAAAAACCCATTTCCCAAATTATGAGTCTTTGATCAACCAGTTCCTTTGACGTTTACAACCCTGCAGTCCGTCACCCAGGTGTGAGATAGCCAACAAGAATCAGCTAAATGACGTCCTTTACTGATGCAATAAAATTTGTATTTAAGTTCTAACTTCAAAAGCAGCAACAGGTGATGAAGGCCACAGACTGTCTCTCTAGAAGGATGTTTCAATTAGCTGTTTTCTTCTGGTCTGTTTAATTACATCCTGGTTTGCAGCTGCTGACACCTTGTAATTTTTATTTATTTATTTAGCTTTTGTTGACCGGGTAAGTGCACTAGACAAATCCTGCCTATTTTCAGGCACGACCGGGGGAGGGGGATACAGATGAATGCCAACTGACCTTGAACCAGATTAAGCTGTTGGTGGTATTTTTAGTGAATGAGGGAAATTTGGCCAGGACACCGGGGAAATTCCCCTACTCTTTTCGATAAGTGCCATGGGATCTTTAACATCCACCTGAACTACCACCAATCCAGGCAGATGGGACCTCGAAAGACGGCACCTCAGAAGTGCAGCACCCCTCTCATGCTGCACTACAGTGTCAGTACTGGGATATTAACCCAAGTGCCAGATGTGGGAACTGAACCCACAGCCCTCTGATCTCCCAGCCTCAGAGGCGAGTGTGCTACCTACTGAGCCACTGACACTGACAGTTTAAAGGGTCAAATCTCACAGACTGACATTTCATACACCATTTATTTATAATACCAATATCATGCAATAATCATAACCAGCTGGCCAAGCGTCACACTGTGCACCCTTGCCTCACCCTTGTCATAGACAGGCAGCACCTCTGAGAAGGTTAGTGTGCATGTTGCTTGTCTTTGGCCCCCTCCCAACCCCACAAATTCCCCCTGCACTGCTCTGCTCTAAATCAGCTGTGATCAACATGTGCTGAGCACCACTGACTGTTCTCTTCCACTGAGGAAGGATTGTAACCATCACTGGGCAGTTCCCAGTGCTACTCCCCAAAGTCTGCTCAGCAAACCTGAATGGTTCAGAGTGTCAAATGCATGCAGTAGGTAAAGGAAAAATCACTATGGAAATCTCCTCATGGTCTCTAACTACGAGATGATAATTGCATACTCCAGTCAGGGTGATTTCCATACTGTAAAACTGTGGCATCAGCACTCGAAAGACAAGACGATCTATAGAGTAAGGTATATTTGTTTTAATATATAAAACAAAAAACACTAGGCTGGAATACACAAATACCACTTGAAGACCTGGGGTCATTTCCATACTATTCTTGGTTTGGAAACCAGATTCGAATGGCTCAGAGAGATCATTCTCCTCAAGGTGCACCATGTATTGAGCAGCAAACACTTTCTCAGCAACCTTGGCCAAAAGGGGGAAGTTGGAGACCGGTTGACAGTTGGCTGACTTGTCAGGACCTAACAACGCCTTTTTAAGTAGTAGCTTCACCACAGCCATTTTTCTATATTCTGTTTATCTCATGAGCTACCCTGGCTGTGTCCTTACCCCCAGCCCTGTCACCTGGCTTTTCTGGGGCTTACCTTTCCACCATTGTCCACTGTTATAGGACTGTGGGGGTTGCCCAGTTGCCAGTGCAGGACCTGTGAGGGGTCAGTCTCTATCCTGTAGCCGGAGGTATTTTTCCTCCAAATTTCTCCCTGGGCACACAGGATGTGCAGTGAGTGCAATGAGCAAGCTCTGCCTCCGTGGAGGTGCCCCTGGTGCTCTGAACATGGGATCACTTCCCTGTGTGTGACTTGCTTGCATTGCTACCCAGGTACCTCTAATTGGCAGTCAGACAGTGAGCCATGGCAAACCTAGAGGAGGAGAACAGTCCTCGGTATGCTCAGTCCTCTCTCACTTGGCCAGTTCACTAGCAACCCACATCCATTTTCAAACTCAGTTCACCAGTGTGGCAGGAGGTGAGATGCTCGGCACCTCATCCCTCCACACCCCTGGACCAACCTCACCACAGCTGTTTTAAAGGGCATTGGCATCAGCCCCTTCCCCAGAGAGGTGTTAACAGTACCAGCCAGTACTGGAGCCAATATCCCCAGTCTTGAGCAACTGGGTTGGCATTAGATCCAGAAGCGAAATGGTGTAGTGCAAGACTGTGACCACTCTGAGGAACTCTGTTCATCCAACAAGTCAAACTCTCTCATCCATTTACCAAGCCTCCCAGAAACGCCTCTCTATCCCTGTTATCCATTACTGTATGAATGGTAGAAATATGGTGCCTGATGTTGACAATTCTGGCTTTAAAGAACTAACTTAACCACTCGCACCTCTCTAAGGAAATTTTTTCCCTGTGCCAGAGATAGTCACGATGTAATAAACTACTACAGTACAAGGAAAAGTGCTGCTGGGTGGTTCTCCTCAGCAGCAGTCACAGACTGCCTGCTGTTAAAGCTGAAGGTTTTCCACAAGGACAGGCTTTTTTGGCATCTGCCTGAGATTTCCTCCATTTGTTCTCTGATTTATGTCCTGTGACCATCATCTGGCAAAACAAGGTGGACTTTAGTGAGAGGTTATCAGGCATGAACTGACTGGTGCCAGGGAATCCACTGCTGCCTAGAGAGCCTCATTATAATCCTCCATGGCAGTGCATCCCCTGGTAGAGACCTCAGCCAGGCTTGAAGTGTCTGAAAGATCTAGAAACCTAACTGGCTCCAGATTCCGTATAGAATGGTATTGGATAACTTCTGCAGCTGGAGGTGGCATCTTGAGGGCCTTGCACTGAATAATGTGGTGCAGCTGTCTGAGGACATAATCCACTGAGGTGTTATTTACCCACAAACCTGTTGAGAAAACACGGTCAAGCCTATGGCCACTCAAGTGCATGGCTGAGGTAATATCCTGTCTGATGCCCAGCTCTGAAGTGAGCTGGAGGAGCTTGCAAATAAATCTGAGGGCTCATCGATCATGGCATTGAAATCCCCAAGGACAAGTGTCCTCGTGGTTCCAAAACTCAGCCTGACACAAACTCAGTAAACTACTGTAGGAAGTCTGCCTCACCACCTGGTGGGCAGTAGATAAAGACTATCCTGCATCTCAGGCCAGCCATACACTCTATGAACACACACTAAAATGACCCTGACTCTTCGTCAGAAGACAATGTACAGACAGTTGGTGAGACCCCATCTGGGGTACTGTGTGCAGCTCTGGAGACCCCATCTCCGCAAAGACATAGACAGAGTGGAGGCTGTCCAGAGGAGGGCAACCAAAATGGTGCAGGGTCTGCACCAGAAGACATACGAAGAAAGACTAAAGGAGCTTAATATGTATACCCTTGAGGAAAGAAGGGAGAGAGGGGACATGATAGAAACTTTCAAGTACCTCAAGGGAATCAACAAAGTCCAAGAGGGTAGCATCTTTCAGAAAAAGAGATGTGCAAGAACAAGGGGGCACAATTTGAAGATAGAGGGGGACTGCTCAGAGGTAATGTGAGGAAGTATTTTTTCACGGAGAGGGTTGTGGTTGCATGGAACAGCCTCCCTGAGGAGGTCGTGGAGTCAAGAACAGTGGGGGAATTCAAGAATGCATGGGACAGACATAAGGCAGTCCTAGTGGGGGGTAGGAGGAAGTAAGCTGTTGGTTAACTAGGATCTGCAGCTTATCTGTTAGGTAGGAAAATGGGCAGACTAGGTGGGCCAAGCGGTCCTTATCTGCTGTCAAATTCTATGTTTCTATGTTTCTAATGCATGATCCAGCCTGCCTCTAATACAGATGGCCACACCTGCATCCCAGCCTCTAGCAGTGTTATCAGGGAGAAACCAGGCAAGAAGGAGAAGGAGAAGAATCTGCATTTATATAGCGCTTTTCTTACATCCAAAGCGCTTTACAAGCAATGCTAGACTGGTAGTGAAGTGACTGAATGTGTGGTGGCGGCCATATCGCACATCATCACCCACACACAGCCTGGATAATTGCATGAACCGGCTTATGGGAAGGGGAATGTTGGCCAGGACACCGGGAATGTTCCCTACTCTTTGCGAAGAGTGCCCTGGTTCTTTTATTTCCACCTGGCACCCACAAGGACAACACCAGGATGGGTAGAAGGGACCTCGGTTTAACATCTCATCCGAAGGACGGCACACCCCAGCAGTACAGCACCCCCCAATACTGCACTCGGATGCCAGCGATTTTTTAGGTGCAAGTCCAGTCCCGGTGTGGGGCGAGAACCCACGACCTTCTGGTCCAGAGGCGGATGTGCTACCAAGTGAGCCACGCTGACACCTGGCAAGACCGATATTTGTAGCCCAGGGTCAGAAGAGAGTCTTCCAGACAGGTTTTTATGGTACATGCCAGGTCAGCACATGACTCTGAGATAACACCTCTGATGATGATGGCCTTTTTAACCAGCAATCTGGGAGAAGAGATAGTGGCATTCCAGACATACCATATGGTCTCTCACCTACAGTCTGCGTACTGTATGTGTGTTTTTCTGGGAAACAAAGTGACACAGTGTTTCCAGAAGGTTTCGGTTTGTACAGTATTTATCTATAGTACCTTTCCATCAATTGCCAGTTTGCAGAGAAGTGAAATTCTAATTGCTAAAGCACCATCATGCTGGTGGCAGTTGTTTACAGTTGCTGTGCTGGTAAGAAAATAAGCAAAAGTCGTTGGTGATCAGCTTAATGAAACCAGACACCAGCTAGGATGTGATTCTGAAATTACAGGTAGTGCAAGAGAACTGAACTCCATGGGACTCTTGCACTGTGACATGCAATTGAAACAAACCATTCTAACCCAGTGCTTATAGTACCTTGACACTGTAAGTAAATCTGTATCTGCTATTCAGACTCAGGCTTTGCACTGCTGTTAACTGAGCCACTCCTTGTGCTGTCTGTCACTGTCTGGTCTGAAATATACTTATGCTAGAAAACTGAGGCCCTGCCCACACTACACCTGAAAAATCTGTAATATTTTGAAAACGATAGAGATTGAAGATGTTAGTGTCCACACTACCACTGAACAGTTTTAATAATGTTTTGAAAATATTATAGCCTATCCGCACTCCGTGAGTGGTGTCAGCACCTTGAGAGCAGTGCACATCCCATGATGCAGTTGGTGGTGACAGCACCCATCCCAGGTCTTGGGGGCACAGACACGACAACCATGGGTGCCACCGCACAGCTGCTGCCACCGCAGTTATGGCTGGGTGCAGCTGCAGCCAGCACAGTTGTGACAGTGGTCCTTAGGCCACAACAGCAGTTCTGGCACTCCAGCATTTAGCTGGGAGTGCTGCTCACTTTTACACTGCTGGTTGCAGGCTCCACTTATAACGCTGGCCCAGTAGGTGTTTCTGTTCAAGCGTTGGCCCTGTGCAGCACTCCAGAGCAAAAATATGACAGTTTTCTAGTAGCAGGGGCTGGTTCTTGCTGCTGGCAGTTGTAAATCTCCCTGCTTGCAGACGCCACCCGTGCTTCATGCTGCCCAGTGTTTACTTTCTGGTTTAGCCTCTCCCAGCATTATTTATTTATTGAAATGTTTCACCAGGAAAGCACACTGAGCAACAAGTTGCTTGTCTCCCGGTGTGACCTGTGGGGTAGGGGAACATAGGGAATGCGCACAGAAATATAGTACAAAACATAATGTATCAAACAATTTTAAAATTAAATAATTACATAAAATACAAGCAAGTAGACTGTACAGAGAGTAATAAAATAATGGAATGCTAACAGTGTTGGTCTAAGGAGCTGGATGAAGAAACAATAGAAACTAACTTCAGTAATTCAACCTTTGCTAAACAGTGCAAAAATGAAGTAACTCCTTGCTGATTAGGAATGACTGAATGGGCTAACTTGTTATGAAGCTGGGTTAAGTACAAAGGAGTAACTCAGACAGTACCATGTTCTAAGTAAGCATGAAGTGCAGGTAGTCTAGGTGAAAAATGGATTTAGGCAACCATGAAATAGGACTGGGTAATGAAACGGGGACTGAGAGGAAAGGGGGGGAGTAAATAGGAGAGGTGGGGTTTGGGGGATGGAGACAAGGCAATGTTGACCTATCAGGTTACGAGTATGCAAAAAGGGGATGAGTAGGGCTAGAAAGAGATGGGGATGTGAGGATAGAGGGTGAAGTGGGATGAGGGAGGCGTGAGGGGTGAGGATAAGTGGTGGAATTAGGGGGAAGGAGACTATCCAGTTGAAAACCCTTTAGGATGTTGAGAACCCTGCCAGAGGATGAACAGGCATGGGAGGGAGTGGGGAATTTGTAAAGGAGTGGAGAGGGAGAAGAGGAGTGGTAGAAGGGTTAAAGGAGGTATAATTAGAGTACAGGGAAGGTAGGGGGAATTAAGGTGGGTTGTAGCAGACACAGAGGAGAGGTAGTTGTGTAGGACTGTACTGAGTGAGTAGTAGTAGTAGGAGGAGTGGCGAATGTGAGGTGGGAGAGAGTTCCAGGCTTTGAGGAAGTGATAGGTGAAGGCAGACTGGCCGATGAGTGTGGAGTGGCGAGGGACCGCCAGAGTTAGCGTGTCTGAAGATCTGAGGGAATGGAGAGGTACCCGGAGGTATTGATAGAGAGGTAAGGAGGTAGTTCGCCGAGCCAGTATTTAGAGGTGAATTTGGCACAGTGGGAGAGGCAGCAGTTATCAAGAGTGGGAAAGGCCAGGGGGCATGGTAAAGCTCGCAGTGATGGGTCCGAGGGGGAGCATCAAGAGCGAAACAGCAGAAGGAGTTAAAGAGAGCGTCCATTCTGGCCAGAGAGGAATTGGGAGCGGCACCATAGGCTGTGTCACAGTAGTGTTCTCCGTGTTTCCACCTCCCTCGTCCTGCTGAGTAACTACTATACCCTTAGTCCCATCCCAACTGTGTTTGAAGTCATTTATGGTTCTGGCCCCTACCACCTCTGCCAGCAGACTATTCCGTGGCTCAGCCGCTCTTTCTGTAAAATAATTCTTCCTCACTTCTTTTTTAAATCTTCCCCTCATTAGCCTCCACTCATGAACCCATATCCTAGCTTCTCTCTTCCTGGTAAATAGTTCTTTTCAGTTCACCCTGTTTATGCTTTTCAGGAAGTTGAAGTTCTCAGTCATATCTCCCCCTCTCCTGTCTGGTTTTGAGTGAATACATATTCAGCGCCTTTAGCTGATCCTCATAGGATCTGCCTTCCTAGCCCTGAATCATCTTGGTCACCTTGCCCTGAACCGTCTCTAGGCTGTCCCTGTCTTTTTTTTAGGTAAAGACTCCAGAATCGGGCACAGTACTCGGAGTATGGCCTTAAACATCCTGCTTCCTACTGTCAAACCCTCTCCCAGTGTACCCTAGCATCCTCTTAGCCTTGCTGAAGGTCTTGTTACACTCTCTGGTTTGTTTAAGGGAGTCACTGGTGATGTCTCTGAAGGCCCTTTCCATTGATGTGCCCAGCTGAATCCCTCCCATCCAATACTCTGGTCTAGGGTTTTTGTTCCTTAAGTGCATCACTTTACACTTTATGGAATTGAATTTCGGTTACCAGACTTTGGACCAGTTTTCCAGCCTTTTCAAGTCTTTCTGTAATTTCCTTATCCCTGCTATTGTGTTAACTCTACCACAGAATTTAGTGTCATCTGCAGGTAGATACAGCCTGTCCTGGATTCCCTCTCCTGTGTCGCTGATGAACATATTGAAGAGGACTGGGCCCAGGACAAATCCTTGTGGCAGTCCACTGATGACCTCTTTTTCCACTGATCCAACCCCGTTCTCCACAACTCTCTGCTGTCTCCCCTCCAACCAACTCCCTACATGCTTAACTCTTTCCCTAGCTGTGCCCAGATCCCCCATCTTCAGCAGCTTTCCATGTGGCACTGAATGGAATGCCTTGCAGAAGTCGATGAATAGTATGTCTTGCTGCGTGCCCCTTCTCAGCTACCCTGGTTAGCCAGTCAAAGAATACTATCAGGTTGGTCTGACAAGACCTCCCTTCCACAAACCCATGCTGGTAGGGGAAGGGGAGTACAGTAAAACTTGACGATATGCAGTAAATAAGATAACCAATTCAAAAAACAGTACAACACAGTTGGTAACCAGTCAAACATAGATATAGACTAAACATGCAATAGTTATAACCAGATTGACAGAAGTATTGAAAAAGATTTGGCACAAACCACATGTAAAAACCCTCATGAGATGATGCATAGAAGGGAGATTGTAGGGGTGAGGATGGCTGGACCTGGTGCAGATAAGAGTGAGTAGAGAAGTCATGAAGAAGGGATTTGAGGGAGAAGAGGGAGGAGGCAAAACGGATAGCAGGAGGAAGGGAAGACTAGAGCTTAAGGAACTGAAAGGAGAAGATATCATGTAAGGAAGGGTGAGGGATCTATGGTCAAAGTAAGTCGGGGGGCGAAAGGAGGGAGGTAAGATAGTGGCGGGGGGGCAAGCCAGATTATGTAAATAAGGAAGATTCATCTGTTGCCACTCCAGCATGTTTGAATCCTCATTGGACTGCTGTTTTTGAGGGTGTCACTCTACTCCAGCCCACTGGGGCTTTAAGAATTAATTAAAAATATATCTATTAGTATGTTGTTTTGTTTAGTGTTTATGAAGAATTATGTGTCATAATATATTTTGTTTGAATAGGATTTGTAGTTTTAGATGTTCAGATCTTGGAGCATTGGTAAGGTAGAACTGTAGATGTAAACTGCTTACATTAGCTTGGAACACAAAGTATGGTGGTCTTCAGTACAGAATTTATCACAAAATGCTTCAGCGTTCAAGAAGTAGGTTCCAGTCAAGGCTTGGATATGCTAATTGAAGACTGCAAGTAATGTGAAAGGCAAAAGAGAGAGAGACAAGCAAGGGGGTAGTAGTTGGCAATAGAGCATGTATCAGTTAATGAGAGAGGGTGTTTTGACTCCTTTGCCTCCAGCCTTGCCCTGCTGCAATTTATAAAATGGGTTTAAAGGAGATAGGAAAATATTTTTACATATTTTGTACAACTGCCTTTTCATCTTTCTTTCTATGCCAGTTATGTATTCTGATATACTTTGATGATTTTTTGGTAAATAATGTAGCTTTCTAGGGACGTGGATATGTTGTTCTATCCACACTATTTGTCAGTGTCCTTTCCCTTTAAGAGATGCCGGAAAGTCTTCAAGCTGGCTTCTCCCACCCAGCCAGGTGGTATAACCCTCAGCTCCACCCCATGTCGCCAGATCCTGCTGGAAGAAGCAGGTTCACTCCTTACCGTTCCCACGCTGAGCAGGCTCTAGCTCTAAAATCTTCAGATTTACTTCCAGAAACTTCAAATTGTCTCAAGTTTAGTCTTCAGTTTGCTTATCGATTGCAACCACTATGGACAAAATGTCCTCACCTAGATTTTGCTGGTGCCTTTGCGGGCAGAAGATGTCACGTACTGACCCCCATGCCACGTGCGTCTACTGCCTGGACCACGACCATGATACCCAGGCCTGCAACATTTGCCTGTCATTTCACAAGATGGTCCTTGAGAACCACCTCGCCCACCTGAAGTTGGCCGGCCATAAAAACCAAGATCTGCCGGTCAAATCCAAGGATGCCCATTGGGTGGTCTCTGTGGCTGTGGGGTCCGCTGAGCAGTTGGAACAACTTAAGACCTTCAAGGAGTAGGCAGCTCAGGCCGCTGCACAGTCCTCCTTGGCTTCTGCCTTTGTTCCATTCAAACTGGGCTCCACTTACTTGAGTTCCTTCAAGGAACTGTGTCAGTCCCTCCCGACTAAAGGGCAGGGTCCTCCTGAGTCGCACTGCACCTGCTCTCACAAAAAGGAGTTGAAGTAAGAAAAGGAGAAGACTCACTGTCGAAGTTCCTGGGACCAGGAGCATTCTCGGTCTCAGGACTCTAAGGTTTTGACCTTGGTCAAAACCGTTGACTTGACCGCTGGCTTCATGGAAACCTTGTCAGGCCAGTTGGTTGAGATGCCGACTGATGATGCGGCCAAGATTTTTCTCAACCCTGTCTACCCATTGTCATCAGAAGAAGCCGACAACTCTCTGTTCAGAACTCCAGTCCTATTTGTGACCTCTGAAGGGGCGGCTTAGTCCACTGAGCTGGACCCTCCAGTTGCCGACCCTCACCAGGAGGAGCCACGGCACTCTCCGGCTCTCTCCAAGATCCCCTGTCAGTTCAGGTCTCGGTCTTCCTCATCCAGTGGGTCGAGCAGATCCTGCCATCATCGGTGATCCCGCTCTTGATGCCACAGGAAGTGGCGCCACCACTATTCGTCGTCATCCCCCTTGGGTACGGAGAGGCTTCAGGGCAAGTTGTGGCAACACTATGAAGACCTCATGTGGCAACAGTTGGTATTGGCCGGTCTGAAGTCGACCCTGGCTCCCTTGCCAGCCATCACTTGGCTGTCGCCTGACAGACCATCACTGACACCCCTGGTGGGGCCAGTCAATACTGTTCCTCCCCCAGCGGAGCCGGTCATTACTGTCTTGTTTTGGCCGAGGTTGGCCTCTCCACTGATCCTGGTGGAGCTGCCGCCCAAGCAGCCGCGGACTGGCACTCTGACTAAGGAGTCTCGGCCATCCAAGGGGCTTCCCCATCGGTTGTCGGTCACTCTCACACCTGACTGCCCCTGACGGGCTGAAAGAGACTCAAGCGGTTGACCACTTTTTGTAAACTCCTACGAGTCCGAGGACTTCTCACTGCATTCCCGTCCGGTCAACATGGAGTTCATGGGGCTCTCTCGACGGAGGAAGGGCCCACTTCTTTCATGGGCATCCTCCGCCTCTTCTCTGAGTCCACGGGGATGACATTGGGGCCCATCCAGAAGTGGGCTTACTATCCCCTCACAGAAATCCTGGACAGAGGGGACTCTCCTATGGAGGCATTCGCAGCACCCTGCTTCCTGCCCTGTGCCTTTGGCCCAGATGGCCCGCAGGTATGTTGTCCCCACTGGTACCCTCTTGGGTTTCATGGAGCACCCCTCGTGTTTTGGTGCTCAGGCAATACCGGGGATGTCGACAATCCACCGGACAAGGAATCCAAGAAATTGGATCATGCGGCTAAAAAAGTCTATGCTGTCTCTTCACTCGGCTTCCACCAGGTGATCTTGGCTGTCATGATGGCACACTTCTCCCATGCCCTCCTGGGCTCCTTGGATGAGGTGATTCCTCATTTTCCTACAGACCTCCAGACTACGGTCAAGCAGGTTCGTGATCAGGGCTGGGTTGTGGCTAAGCAGCAGCTTCTAATGGCTTTGGACATAGGAGATTCCTGTGCCTGCTCGATGGCGGCTGCAGTTGCCATGCGCTGTAGGGCTTGGCTGCAGATCTCGACCTTTACGGCAGACACTCGGCACAAGCTAGCAGATGTTCCATTCCTGGGTACCTCCCTGTTTGGGCCCAGTTTGGAGGGTCACCTTCAGCATATCAAGAAGTCCAGTGCCACCTTGGACTCCATGACATCCACCCAGAAGGATCCCAAGGACTCCAGGCAGCAGAAGCGTAAGCCCTTTCGGTCCTCCACTCCTGTGGCAAAACCAGCCCAGCACCAGTGTGGCCAGCAGGCTCAGTCTTGGTGACCCAGGCCCAAGTCCATGGCTTCGGTGGTCTGTAAGCCCAGTGGCTCCTCAGCTGGGTCCTCCTCCAAGCCTGCCCATTGACGGGATGAGGGGGTGCCACCCCTCATGCCCGTCACTCCTCCCCTGGGTCCCTCCGGTGGTGGGCTGGCTCTGCCACTTCCTTTTCTCCTGGTCTGCTGTCACCATGGACAGGTGGGTTCTAGAAGTGGTTGGCCAGGGTCTGCCTCTGGAATTCGAGCAGTACCCTCCAAGCTAAGCCCACGCCCCACGTGAGGATTTGGTCTTCACAGACACTCGTTCGGCTCTTCAAGACGACATAGATCAGCTCCTCAGCAAGGAGGTTGTGGTCAGAGTGGCGAATCCTCCATAATACCCAATGTTTGTCTCCAGGTACTTTCTGGTGCCAGAGCGGACGGGGGGGGGGGGGCTGGCACCCCATTCTAGATCTGCACAACCTGAACAAATTCTGAAGGTCCCATGCCTTCAGGATAGCAACTCTGTCCCAGACCATACTACCTCTGGAGCAAAACATGTGGTTTTGCTCCCTGGATCTCCAGGATGCATTCTTTCACGTCCTGATCTGTCATCCCATTGACAGTTCCTCCGCTTTTGAGCTGAGGGAACCCTCTATGAGTTCCTGGCCATGCCATTCAGCCTCTCCTCAGTCCCTATGGTCTTCATCAAATGCATTGCAGTGGTGGCTGCTTGCCTGAGGTGCCGAGGGGTCCGGATGCACCCCTACCTGGATGACTGGCTGATCACAGATTCCTCCAGGCAGGATATGGAGTGGTCCAGGGACCTGGCCCTCAAGACTTGCACCTCCCTTGGTCTCTTAGTCAATGAGGCCAAGTTGGAACTCATGCCTTTGCAGGTAATCAGCTTCATCAGGGCAGAGCTCGACTCTTGCTGAGCCAGAGCCAGGCTCCTGGTGGATAGGGCAGAGGTTCTCTCCTCCTTTGCCCGATCATTTCAGGTTGGGCACTTGCTTCCTGCCTGGGACTTCCTGCACCTTCTGGGTTACATGGCCGCCTGCACCACCATGGTCTGATGGTCCCATTGGCATATGCGCTCCCTGCAGTGTGAGCTGGCCAACCAGTGGTCTCTGTGCAAAGGTCACTTCAACCAGCTGGGCACTGTAACCCAGAAAATGTGGGATGCCCTCCAGTGGTGGCTAGTCCCAGAACATCTGAAGGAAGGGATCCCATTTGTCTGCCCCGAGCCGAGAGTCATCCTGATCACCGATGCCTCTCTCATGGGCTGGGTTGCCCATCTGGGGGAACACAGAATCCATGTGCTCTGGACCCTCGAGGAGTCCCGATGCCACGTCAACCTGCTGGAGCTTCGGGCAGTTCGGCTGGCACTGACTGCATTCGCTCCATATGTTTGGGGTCGAGTGGTCCAAGTCCAGACAACAACACCACGACCATGTACTACCTCAACAAACAGGGTGGGATGCACTCCCTGCCTCTGTGCAAGGAAGCTCTCCACATTTGGACCCTCGTACGCAGCCTGGAGGCAGATCTAGCCATCCATGTGGCAGGAGCCTCCAGTCAGCTGGTGGATGCCCTCAGCTGGGTGGGAGAGGCATCTTACAAATGATCTCTTTATCCGGAGGTAGTTCACAGTCTGTTCTCCCAGTGGGGCACCCCTCAGGTGGACCTGTTCAGCTCCAGGGAGAATGCAAAGCTGCGGCTGTTATGTGCTCACCCCCTCTCAGCAGGGCACACTGTTGGGAATGCCTTCCTGAGGCCTTGGACCCCAGGCTTCTTCTGTGCCTTCCCTCCACTTCCCTTGATACACAAGGTGCTGCTCAAGGTCAGGATGGACAAGGCACTAGTGATCCTGGTGGATTCGGACTGGCCCCGCCAGTTTTGGTACCCCAATCTCCTCAGCCTCTGCAACAGGCTCTCAAGGCATCTTCTAATACACCTGGACCTGCTCTCCATCAATTAGGGGAAGGTACTCCATCCGGACCTTCAATCCCAGCACCTAATGGCCTGGTTCCTGAGTGGCTACAGTTCCAGGCTTTGGGTCTTTCCGAAGATGTCCTTGTCATAGTGGAGGCATCTAGAAAGGAATCGACCTGAAAATGCTATGCCTTCGAATGGAAGAGATTCTTTATTTGGTGTCAGGACAAGGGGCTGGATCTTTTGTCCTGTCCGGTGGCCATCATTTTTGACTATCCAAAGGGGGACTTCGGTTGATGACCCATAAGGTGCACCTGGCAGCCATCTCTGCTTACTGGGCATGGGCTGGTCAAGTGGTTGGTGGTGCAGGAGAAGGTGGTCTAGCACTTTTTCAAAGACCTAGATCACATTTCCCCTCTGGTGCATGAACCACCCACATCATGGGACTTGTTGCTGGTTTTGGCAAAGCTCATGGGCAAGCCATTCGAACCACTGCACAGGTGTGACATGTCTCACCTGTCATAGAAGACTGCCTTCTTGGTGGCTATCATGTCAGCCAGAAGGATCAGTGAGCTTCAGTTGCTTTCAGTGGAGTCTTCTTACCTGGTCTTCAGCAGGGACAAGGTTGTCCTGCACTCCAACCGAAAGTTCCTCCAAATGTTTGTGTTGGAGTTTCACCTGAATCAGGTGATGACTCTTCCTTTTCTTCCCGAATC
Organism: Neoceratodus forsteri; assembly: GCA_016271365.2. Taxonomy (NCBI): domain Eukaryota; kingdom Metazoa; phylum Chordata; order Ceratodontiformes; family Ceratodontidae; genus Neoceratodus; species Neoceratodus forsteri. The sequence continues at coordinate 341,640,863 of CM057449.1, forward strand.
ACACCTCGAAGGCCGAACACAAGCTCTATGCTCTGGACCTAAAGTCAGTGCTTGCTTATTATAAAGAGCACACAGCTGGAGTTCGGGGAGAGGTTTGCAGGCTGTTTGTCACCTTTCACTGAATCTGCACCTGGCAAACCTGCAGCCAAGCAGATGATTGGCTGGTGGATCACATCCTGCATTGATCTCTGCTATAGGTTAGTGGTTATGGAGCCTCCCGAAGGGCTAAGGGCTTATTCCACCCACCATACCACTGCGTCAGTGGCTGCTTCTAGGGACGTCCCTATCCAGGAAATCGGCTGGGCTGCTACCTGGAAGTCGGCACACACCTTCATTTCCCATTATCACATTGACCTCGAGTCACGCCAGGATGCTGATTTTGGGGCCTCAGTTCTCCAGTCTTTGTTCCCCAAGTAGGGTGTGTGTGCCTTGCCTCCCTCCTCACAGAGAACTGCTAGGAGTCTGCCCAATAATGTGGATAGAACAACATATCCACGTCCCCAGAAACACAGGTTACTCACCTGTAATAGGACTTCTACAAATTGGTGTCTTGTAGTAAATCATTACTTGTGGGAGTAGCCACCAGGTGGCGCTGTCACACGGCAGCTTCTCTCAGCAGTCTTGCATGGGGGCTGTGCACATGACATTACTTCCTGTGGATGTGCATGAGAGTGGGCAGCCCCCAGTACCCTCTGTTCATTTTTCTGCCAGCTTCAGTTCGCACACTCAGGTCTTCTGACCTCCTGGGTCACAGTCTTTGACTCGAACTTGAACCGATTTTCTACCTTCGGGTCTGGGACCTGGGACTTGCTCTCAGCACCCCTGGATTTCCATAGCAGGCCTGTGACCCACTCCTAGTACCCCTGCTGCTCCAAGACTCTGGCTATCTTGCTGGGTCTGGGGCTTCTTTAGGTCCTAGCCTGCTTTTTCTTCTACAGCATGCCCAGTGTTCCATTAGTGCTCACAGTACACCTGCTGCTTCCAAGCCCAGACACATTTTGCTGGGTCTTGGGTCATCCTCATGGCTGATCGAAAAAACTCAAAAAAAAAACCAGAACGGACCTCGGGGTGGGGGTGGGGGGTCGCCTTCAAGGCTCCCTGGCCCAGGACACTCGTTCCAGGCATAGGAGGGAGAGGGATTCACACTCCCTCCGCATTACTCTGTCAACGATGGATCCTCCATTGTCAATGGTACCTTCCTCATCGACGGGCTGCTCCCCCCATCAGTGGAGCCTGCTGGGCTTGTTCTGTGTCCCGTCAATGGAGCTAGTTTCTGAATGTTTTCCATCGACGGGCAGTGTTGCCCCGTCGATGGCATGTTCCTCATCGACGAATGCTTCCCCTGACAGCGTGTTCTTTCTTCTCCCTCATCGACGGGAGTTCCTCTCCCATTGACAGACCATGTTTCTCCTGTTCTCTCATCAGTGAAGCCCTTTTCTCTGTCGATGGAGCGCTCCTCGTCAACAAGTCCTCTCCCGTTGACGGGACAGCATGCCTTGCATGCCTCATTGACGGGATGGCTTCCCCCATTGGCGAAGAGGCTTTCCTTTGATCCCTTGTCGACGGGGAGGATTCCTCTATTGATGGAGGGGCCTCTCCTCATTTCTTTGTCGACAGGGCTGCCTTCCTCATCAACAATGGGGGCTTTCCACACCAGGAGTCCTCCTGCTTAAGGCTATAGTTCCATGCCCCCCCCCCCGCTTGTCCTGGCACCTGATGGCGGCCTCAGGGATTCTCCCCTCATTGCCCTTTTCACGCCCTTTGGTCGTGACTTTTCCATGCCTTTGGCCCCACTGCATGGACCTCACCCTGAGTTCCTTGCTCCTTTCCAGGTCCTGGTCCACAGGGGTCGGGGTGCCTCACCCCGCTGTTCAGGGTCGGTGGTTCCTGGGCTGGCTCGCCGTATTCCTGATGCAGCCCTTGGGTGTCCTCTGTCTCTGGACCTGTCACAAGCTCCGGGCATCGCCCACGCGCTGTGATGGAGGTCCTGCAGAGCATGGAGTGAGGTCAGGCCTTGTCCCGTTCCCCTCCCCATCACCGGCGCTTGCACCTGGATCCGGTGCTTCCTGCCTGGTCTTCCCTCCTCCCATTTATGAGGACTCCTTTTATGGTGATTTTGGGAGAGGGATCCTTCCTGGGGAGGTTCCTGGCAGGGACCTTGGTTCCCCCGGTTCACATCCTCCCTTATGGAGGCCACCCCGCCTGACCCCCTGATCCCTCCTCGCCTCCCAGATCCCTCCTTCATGGAGCTCATGCTGCAGATCCAGCATGCTTTTGACTTTCCTGCTGCAGATCAAGACTCCTTTCTTCAGGACATGGCTGCCTACCTTGAGGCTTCCGAGCAGCCTGCCATGGTGGTCCCTCCATTGATTCCTATGTATTTTAACACACTCTCTCGTGCTTGGTCTCATCCTGCTTCCACCCAGCCTGCCCTTCGTGGCCCTGATCGGCTCTACCGTGCTCCTCCTGACCACCTCTACTTGTTCACCACCCCTGTGGCGGACTCGTTTGTCAGGGTGGAGGCCCAGGACCGGACAGCTGATCCTCACCATACCAGTTCCATGCCGCCGAATGCTGATTCCCAGCACATGGATTTTTTGTGTTCGAGTTTATTCCTGCAGTACTTTGCTACTTCGTATTCTTAATTATCTGGCTCATATGGTCTGGTACCTTTGCACTCTTGGTGCCTTGGCTTTGGACCTCCTGTCCGATTTGCCTCCCTCCCCTGAGTTGATCAGGCTGGCTCAGCTGCTGTCTGCCATATCCTCCCTTTCCTGTCACTTGCTGCATGCCTGCTTTGATGCAGTTGATGCATCAGCCCACCTTTTATCTGGCATTGTCACCCTTCCGTGCGTCATCTGGCTGCGGATTTCAGGTTTGCCACCTGACGTCCAGCTGTCAGTCACCGACACCCCCTTTTCTGGTAACCTGCTGTTTGGACCTGGTGCTCAGTCCATCCTGGATTCCGTTGTGGCTTCAGGGCATACTCTTCGGTCTGTTCAGGACCTCTATCACGCCCCCAGGTCCCACCTCTATGCCCCCGGGGGTGGGCCATCTCGTTCCCGGCCCCCTTACCGGGGTGTCTCTTGGGACCACAGTAGGTCCTCCAGGGGGTCGGCTCAGTCTGCCCCTCTGCAGCGTTCTCATCCCTCACGCGGGGCGGGACCCACTTCTGCACCCTAAACCACTTTTCAGGTATCCCCCACCTCCTCTTGCAGGCCTCAGAAGCGCCTGGGGATCTCTTTACCTTTCTTGGAGGCTTGCTTCTGGACTGGATGCTTAACTCCTCCATGCAGATCTGTTTGGAACTCCTACTTCTCTCCCTCCTGGATCCTTCAGTTGGTTCCTTCCTCTGACCATCAGGGATGTGTTTTCCCTGGTGCTCCTTTTTCTGCTATCTGATCCGCTATACTTGTCTGTTTCTGGATTTGACTTTATGCCAGATCCTGTCAACCTCTGCCTTGTCAGGATGAATGACTGTGCCTGGCCACCTACTGTTCTTTCTGCATCATGCCTTCTGAATGCTGTCCTCACCCACCTTTGAGCCTTTTTTGCCTGAGCAGGTGTGATTTGAGTTGGCATTTCTCCTGATTTCATGTCAAATGTCTTTGCCTAACCATTGGCCTATCTGCCTACATGGAAGAGGTTTGAGTTGGACATTGTGGTTACATGTCAAACATTTGGTCCTTACTCCACCCCAGCCTGTCTGCCTCTGGGGGTACTGTTGAAGTTAACATTTTAGTGTGCATTTGCTTCTTTGGCTTTGCCTTTCCTCCCATTTTGATTTTACTGCTACATAATCTCCCATAAGTAATGACTTGCTGCAAGAAACCTGTCCATAGAAGATAGTATAGTTACATAAGAACTTACCGTAACAGTATATCTTCCGAGTACTGTCTCTTGTATTAAGTCCCCCAACCTCCATTCCCCTGCCTTTTTGCCTCGAATCTGCAACTCAGGACCTTGGGTGGGATCGCTGTTCTGTTTTTTTCTGGCTCTCGTTTGCCTCGGTCCCGGCCATGCTTGCGGAAACTGACGGTGAACAGAGAGGGTGCTGGGGGCCGACTAGTCTTATACACACCCAGAGGAAGTGATGTCGTGTGGATGGCCCCCATGCAAGACTGCTGAGAGAAGCTGCCATGCGACAGCGCCACCTGGTGGATACTCCCATAAGTAATGACTTACTGCTAGAGACAGTCCTTGGAAGATCTACTGTTACGGTAAGTTCTTACGTAACTGTATTTTATAGAAGTGGTATATGTTATTCATCCACACAGACCCACCCAACCTCCCTTGGCTCAGGCGCACAACACTGCATCCACTGGGCAAGATCTGGCGTCATGGGGTGACACCGAAGGTTATGCCACCTAGGTGAGTGGGAGGAGCCAGCTTGAAGACTTTCCGGCATCTCTTAAAGGGAAAGGACACTGCCAAATAGTGTTGATGAACAACATATACCACTCCTAGAACTACTGTTACAGGTGAGTAACCTGTGTTTGGGGTGCCTTCCAATTTACATTGCGTTCCTTCAACTCTCCTCACCAACTACTGCTTTTCATTTTCATATTTCTAAGACATTCTATGACATCAGAAACTCCCATTCCATGCTATTCATCTGAATGGCCTGGAATGGGTGTTTCTAATGTCATATTAAGTTCAGGCAGTATGAAAAGAAAGAGCAGCAACTGCTGAGGAGAGAAAGGGTAGTTACAAAGGCAACAAATTTAGATGATTAATTTAAGAAAAAAAAGATCAGAAACAGCAGAATAGTGGGTATACAATAAAAGAACAACTAGAGGGTATCTAGAGGTGTAAAAACATTTTCCTAGCACCTTTAAAGAATACTGAACGCCATCTGATTAGCTGACATAAGGTGGCTTCTGTATTTTTACCTTAGTCTAACTCACAGGGGAAAAAAATTACTTTTATAGAATTGTGGATATGTTGTTCCTTCACACTGATTGGCATGTCCCTTTCCCCTTTAATTCTTGCCGGAAGGTCTTCAAGCTTGCTCCTCCCATCCACCCGGGTGGTATAACCCTCGGCTCCGCCCCATAATCCCAGATCTTCCATTCCACTGGAAGATGCAGGTTTCTGCATGGGCAGCCTGGATGGGCCTTGCAGTCCTTATCTGCCATCAACTTCTATGTTTCTATGTTTCCTCCTTCTTGCTCCCACATTTAGTAGGCCCTGGCACTCCAAAACCTGGTTTTACTGATCAAGATTCTTCGAATCTCTCCAAATTTATTCTCATGACCACGATGGAGGACAAGTCTTGCCGGGGTTCCACCAGTGTCCTTGCGGGCAGAAAATGTCTCAGACGGACCCACATGCCACGTGCATGTACTGCCTGGGTCACGATCATGATACTCAGGCCTATGACTTATGTTGTTCCTTTCATCCAAATGTTTTGGATGACCGCCTCAGCATCTCCAGCTTGGATGTCTGGAAAACAGCACCTGCCAGTGAAATCAAAGGATGCCCGCCATGCAATCTACGCGGCTTCGGGGTCCACTGAACATTTGGAACAGATGAAGGTCTTTGAAGAGGCAACTAGCGTCGCTGAGCTCTCATCTTTGCCCTCTTTTTTTGTTCCACTTAAACTGGGCTTCTCTTTCTATAGTTCCTTTAAGGAGTTGGTCTAAGCCCTTCCCACTCATGGGGAAGACCCTGGCTCTCACATCTACAGATCCTCTAAAAAGGAATCCAAGTAACCGCGAGAAACTACGTCTTGTCAACATAGCTCTTGTGACAGAGAGCGATCTCGGTCCCAGGTGGTGCCTCCTTTGACTTCGGTCGATATTGTGGCCCAGCCGCCAACCTCACGGTGCCCCCATCAGGTCAGCTGGCCCAGATGTGGGACAGTGATCCCATCGAGATCATCCTCGACCCTGGCATTGACTGATGAGGCCAACAACTACTTGTATAGGACTCCGGTCCTTTTGGACCTCGCTGATGAGGTGACCCAGCCAGGTGGGAAGCCCTGGGCTGTGGTCGTCCCTGATCCGGAGGAAACGGGGTTCTCCTCAACTTTTCCCGAATGCCCTTGCTGGTCTCCCCAGCAGTCGACGTCCAGGTCTGGGACATCCTCGACTGAAAGGCAGAGGAAGTCACATAAGTGGTACTCTAAAAAGTGGCGCTGCTGCCACTCTTCCTCATCTTCCTTGGTTGAGGGGAGGCTCCGACGCAAGTTGCGTTGGCGCTACGAGGACATGCTGTGGCAGCAGCTAGTTCCGGCTGGGTTTAATGCAGTCCCTTCTGCCCCAGCCATTACCTGGCTGTTGCCTTCTAGGCTGTCGTCGACCACCCTGGAGTCGGTCGTCGACATTCCACCGCCTGTAGAACCGACGCTGTCCTTCCCAACTTGGCTGAAGTTGGTCTCTCCACCTATCCTGGTGGAGCCACCACTATAACAGCCTCCCTCGGGGGCTCCCCCCAAAGGAGTCTCTGCCTGCCTCAAGCCTCCCGCACAGGCTGTCTGTCACTCTCACTCCTGACTGCCCACGGTGGGTTCTCAGTGACTCTCGTGGCAGACCACTAGACCTGGACTCCTCTGTGTCTGAGGACTTGGAATTGGCATCTCATTCTTGGGACGACGATGCCATGAGTCTTTCTGCTGAGGAGGGGCCCACCTCCTTTATGGGCATCCTCCGCCTCATCTCCAAGTCCACGGGGATGAAGTTAGAGCTCGATGAGAAATGGGTAGAATACCCCTTAACTGACATCCTCAGAAGAAGGGATTCTCCAAAACTGCCATCACAGAGGTAACGAGCCTTTGTGTGAAGCAAATAAACAAAACAAAACAATGTAAGAAACCACTATGGTTCTCAAAGGAAGTGGCAGTGAAGGTTCTAGAGAAAAAGAAAGCATTCAGGAAGTACAAGGAATCACAGAAGGAGCAGGACAGAGAACTGTATCAGTTAAAGCAAAAGGAGGCTGGGAAGGCAGTCAGAACAGCAAAGGCTCAAACCGAGGAAAAGATAGCCAACTCAGTTAAGAAGGGGATAAAACCTTTTATAGGTACATCAGGGAGTGAAGGAGAGACCAAGAGAGGATAGTGAGGCTTAATAAAGGGAGGGAGGGTGGGCAGAGGGAGACTGTGAAAAGGCAGAGATACTAACAAATATTTTTGCTCAGTATTTACAAATGAAGAGGGGAGGTACCTGAAACAAACAGTAGAAACACTCTGGATACAGAAGTTGATACCAGCCCATTTACAGAAGAAAGGGTTCTGAAAGAACTCTTAAAACTGAAGGTGGACAAAGCAATGGGGCCTGATGGGATTCATCCCAAAATTCTAAAGAACTAAGGGTAGAACTAGTGACACCACTGACTACCCTTTTAACAAATCATGGGAGGATGGGGTGGTACCCGAGGACTGGAGGAGGGCAGATGTGATTCCCTTCACAAAGTGGGAGCAAGGCAGAAGCAGGAAACTACAGACCTGTTAGTTTAACCTCAGTGATAGGGAAAATTATGGAATCACTTCTGAAGGAAAGAATTGTCGAGTATCTAGAGGCCAGAGGGCACAGGACCCTAGGCAGCATGGATTCACAGCGGAAGGTCATGCCAGACGAATCTGATAGATTTCTCTGACTGGGTGACCAAAGTAGTAGATCAGGGAGGGCTGTGGACATGGCCTACCTAGACTTTAGCAAGGCATTTGACACAGTCCCACACAAAGATTAATATACAAGTTAGCCAGCCTGGGAGTGGGTCCCAAGATGACAGCCTGGGTAAAGAATTGGCTGGAGAATAGGACACAGAGAGTAATAGTAAATGGAGTCCACTCAGAAGAAAGGAGGGTTACTATTGGGGTACCCTGAGGTTCAGTATAGGACTGTCCCTCTTCAATGTCTTTATGAAGCTACATTGCAGAAGGACTGAAGGAAAAGTATGTCTCTTTGTAGATGACACAAAGATCTGCAACAGAGTTGATGCACAGGGTGGGGTGGAAAGGATGAGAAGGGACTTGGAGGGTTAGAGGAATGGTCAAATGTATGGCAGCTTAGATTCAATGCTAAGAAGTGCAAGGTAATGCACCTGGGAAACAAAAACCCAGGGAAGGGTACACAATGGGGGTGAGATAGTAACAACAACAAAATGGAAAGGACCTGGGAGTAGTCATATCAGATGACCTAAAGGTGGGCAAGCAATGTGAGAGGGCAGCAAGGAGGGTTGGGGATACTGGGATGCATAGGGAGAGGCATCACCAGTAGAAAACAGGAAGTATTATCCCTCTGTACAGACAGCTGGTGAGACCCCATCTGGAGTACTGTGTGCAGTTCTGGAGACCCAATCTCCAAGAAAGACATAGACAGGATGGAAGCTGTCCAGAGGAGGGGCACTAAAATGGTGCAGGGTCTGCACCCGGAAGACATATGAAGAGAGCCGAAAGGAGCTTAATATGTGTAGCCTCGAGGAAAGGAGGAGAGGGGACATGATAGAAACGCTCAAGTACCTCAAGGGAATCAACAAAGTCCAAGAGGGTAACATCTTTCAAAAAAGAGGTGCAAGAACAAGAGGGCACAATTTGAAGATGGGGCGGCTCAGGAGGTAATTTAAGGAAGTATTTTTCACACAGAGGGTTGTGGATGCATGGAACGGCCTTCTGGAGGAGGTTGTGAGTCAAAATCAGTGGTGGATTTCAAGCATGCATGGGACAGTCATAAGGCCATTCTAGGGGGGTTGGGGGTAGGAAGAAGTAGGCTGCTGGTTAACTAGGATCTGCAGCTTATGCAGTAGGTAGGGAAATGGGCAGACTGGGTGGGCCATGCGGTCCTTATCTGCCGTCAAATTCTATGTTTCTATGTTTCTCCGACTGAGGCCTTTCCAGTAGCTGAAGCCATTATAGGCCCAGCCCTGGAGCTCTGGCAGCACCCAGCCTCCTGCCCTGCACCATCCACCAGGATGGCACGCAAATACATGGTACCTACTGGCTCCTTTTTGGGATGTACACAGCATCCCTCAGCTGAGGGAGTGGTGACCGAGTCTGTGTTCAGGTGGATAGTGAACTCAGGAGACTCCGATAGACACCGACAAAGAATCCAAGAAGCTGTATCACTTTGCCCGAAAGGTTTGTGCAGCCTCATCGCTTGGCCTCCATCAGGTGAGCTCGGCTGTGATTATGGTACATTTCTCTCATGCCCTGTTGGGCTCCCTAGATGAGGTGCCCCTCACCTTCTCGCAGACTTTCAGACCACAGTCAAACAGGTTTGGGACCAGGGCTGGGCTGTTGCTATACAACAACTCCAAATGGGCTTGGACTTCGGGGTTCATATGCCTGTTCAGTAGCAGCCGCAGTTGCCATGCACCACAGGGCTTGGTTGCAGGTCTCGACTTTCACAGCTGACACCCAGCACAAGTTGGCAGATGTCCCATTCCTGGGTACCGACTTGTTCATTCCAGGGTATCATGAAGTCCAGTACCATGTTGGACTCTGCTACATCTGCCCAAAAGGAATCCCAAGGTTCCAAGAAACAGAAGAAGCCTTTTTGCCCTTCTGCCCCTGTGGCCAAACAGCTCCAGTTTCAGTCTGGGCAACAGTAGCAGGTCCAGTCTTGGCACCCTTGGCCCAAGTCAGGCACTCAATCAGCATGCAGACTAGGTGGGAAGGGTCCAGGTAGTCCCGCTTCTGGATCTTCCTCTTCCAGGCCTGCTTAGTGACAGGATGGGGGTGACCAGCCCTATACCCATCATGACTGCACTGGGTCCTCCCGTGGGGGGCCATCTCGCCACTTCTTTCCCATCTGGTCCGCTGTTACCACGGACAGGTGGGTGTTGGAAGTGGTCAGTCAGGGTCTGCCTCTGGAGTTCGAGCAGTACCTGCCAAACTGAGCCCACACCCCATGCGAGGAAAGGGCATCAGTTCACACTCAGTCAGCTCTAAGAGACGACGTAGCCCAGCTCCTCCTCAAGGAGGTAGTAGCCCAAGTCACAGATCCACCCGTCAACCCAGGGTTCATTTCCAGGTATTTTCTGGTCCCAAAATGGATGGGGGGCCAGCGCCCCATGCTGGATCTGCATGACCTGAATCAGTATCTCAGGTTGTGTACCTTTTGGATGGTAACTCTGTCCCAGATCATACCATTTCTCAAGCAAAATGTGTGGTTCTGCTCCCTGGATCTTCAGGAGGCGCTCTTCCACTTCCCGATCTGTCCATCACACTGAAGTTTCCTCCACTTCTGAGCAGAGGGAACCCTCTACGAGTTCCAAGCCATGCCATTTGGCCTGTCATCGGCCCCCCAGGGCTTCGCCAAATACATTGCAGTGGTGGCAGCCCATCTTTGGTGTCAAGGGGTCAGAGTGTACCCTTACCTCAGTCCCTCAGGTTGGAGATGGAGAGGTCCAGGGATCTGGCCCTCAAGACCTGTCTTGAGCTTGGCCTCCTAATCAACGAAGCCAAGCCAGAACTCGTGCCATCGCAGGTGATCTGCTTCATTGGGGCAGAGCTTGATTCTTGCTGAGTCAGAGCCTGGCTCCCTGCAGACAGGGCAGAGGTTCTCTCCTCCTTTGCCTAATCATTTTTTTTTTTGTATAATACATTGTTATCATGAGGTCTTATAGTCACATACAGTACTTTTCAATTTCTATGACAGAACAAGTAGACATTATATAATATTTTTTCCATTCTTAGTTTGTCACAATTCTGTATTGCAACTATTCTAACAGTTAATATTTTCTAGTATATTAAGCCCATACTTAACAAGCATTTGTCAATGGTGAATGTTGTCTTGCTGACGTTGACATTGGTAGTGCAGGAGTTAGAAAGATACATAATAAGAATGGCAGTGAAGTATGGAACCAACGTCCACCCCACCCCACCCTGTGGAGACTGACAGGCATTGAGGTGTGCCTTTGGGTCGTCAGTCATAACGCTCATGCCATTTCACCTCGCCCTACCCTGCAGACTCTGACAGAGTGTCACATTGTGCCTTGGGGTCATCTGGCCTTACGCTCACCCCATTCCATAAGGAAGTACATTGAGATATGTGCAGTATAGGAGAATGGGGTAAACTTTGGGGCCGAAGAGTCCAAGGCACACTTTGATGCCTGTTAGTGGCTGCAGGGTGGGGGTGGAATGGCGTGAGCATTACAGCCGACAATCCAAAGGCTACACCCCTGACGCCTGTCAGTCTGTACAGGGTGGGATGGTATTTGCACTCCAAATTTTCGGCATGGCCTTTTTGTGACCCTACCTCATGAAAGCATTTGGGACCTCTGCTCATGAACAGTGGCACTGTGATTTTGTTAATCTGTCCCGGACAGGTGTGAAAAATGACAGCTGTACCATTCATAAGGAGGTGTACAAATATGGCAATATTGAAAATCTGGAGTGAAAATATTAAAAATTCTCAAAGCCACGAGTGCGCGTGGAAACTGCGCAATGCACGCTCGTACCATAGTAATTTTGTGGAATTTTGTCACCACATTTTCAACATAGGCATTTTGGGACCTCCGCTCATTAACAGTGTCACTGTGATTTTCTTAATCTGTCCCGAACATTGATTTCCCACAGAGACCGCACCATTGTGCGCCGGATGTGCAAAAACACATTTCGGGCAGGCTGTGAAAGATGGCAGCTGTACTGTTCACAAGAAGTGTGAAAAAATGGCAATGTTGAAAATCTGGACTAAAAATATAAAAAATTCTTGAACTTATGCATGTGCATGGAAACTGTGCAACACATGCTGGCAACAGTCATTTTTTTAATTTTTCACAAATTTGCAACATAGGCTTTTGGGGAGCCCACCTCATGAACAGTGACACTGTTGTTTCATTAATTGATCCTGAAAGGTGATTCCGTGCAGTGACCGCAAAATCACCTTTTGGGACTGAATAATAACATGACAGTGACTTAATTCATGAGGGTGGGGTCCTAATAAGCCCCTGTTGAAAATTTGATGCCAAAAGTCACAAAAGTGGCCGAGATATCCACCTAAGTTCCCACTGATGCCATTATACAGCTTACTGGCATTTCTTCAGTTCACGGTCGGCTTTGAAGAGTGCAGACTTGTTCCCGCTCCACTGAAGATCATTACGCCAGGCTCTGGAAGTAAGTATGGGGTGAGGGGAGGTGGGGTGCACAGAGGGTAGGTGTGGATTGGGGGAGGGGGCACCGGAGACAGGGGACCTTTTTCTCTTTTACAGGTTTAACAAAAAAAAACACATTGTGGGAAGGTTTTTGGTTTTTAGGTTTGTCTTGGGCACACTGGGGTGGGCTCCCAATATGCCACTTGTGTTGTTTTTGGGAGGGGACTGAAGCCGACGGGGATTGAGTCCCCCATCAGCACAGAAAACTTGTCTGTGTTTGGGGGGGGCAACATGATGCCATGCGGATTGGCCACCCCGGCAGACAAACTGTAATACTGGGGCATTATGCCAGCTGGGATTGGGCTCCCCGTCGGCAAATGAGACTGGGAGGGCATGCTGACAGAGTTGGGAACGTCGGCTTTCATTCGGGACTGCTGCGAGGCGAGCAACGACAGCCACCGCTGTGTTTATTGAAATGTTACACCAGGCAAGGCACGCCCTGCAATGAGTGGGAGCTCCCTCACTGCAGCGGCGAAATTGTTTCAAGTTGGTGGCACACTTTTGCACTGCTGTCATAGACAGTGTTTTGTTTCATTTGTGCAACAGAGCCCAGCCTGAAAAAGTAGTGGTGCCATTGGCCGCAACGTGACCGCACCTCCAAAACCTGCTATTACAAGCTACCACAATATATTGTTTGCGCTTGCATGGAAGACAACATAAAAAGGATAAAAAAAAAAAAAGTTCAACAAGAGCAAGAACTATCCACATGGAGATTTTCCTAAAATTAGCCTTAACGCATATTTTGTTTAGGATTAGGCTATATTTAATTAGGCAATAATTACCAAAGAGACGGTCATTTCCTAGAGGTTAACAACCGGCTGGGGGGGAGGGTGGCCCGAGCCCCCCCCCAGCCAGTTGTTAATCGCGAGGAAATGATCGGCTCTGAGGTCATTATTGCGATTATAAGTCTAATTGCAATAATGATGTCTTTTTCTTTTTGACAGCAGTGGGAGCATGACAGCGGGAAGCACAGAGTGGGTGCTGCACGGGTCGCTTCTTAGACATTTCAGAATGGCATGGCAACTAATCACGGACGGTGCTGCTGTCATGAATAATTAATTAGACTTATAATTATTATTACTTCATTTAATCTATGGTTTTCTTATCAGTTTCACTTTCCTTTGTCATCTTTTGGGATCAGCATTTGTCCCAATGTTAGCTATACCACCCCTCCTTGAAGTGCAGCAGCCTCCATCAGGCTCAGAGCATTAATAAACTTGTCCCAGACTTTTAGGAATTGGTCTTCTCTTTCCTTTAAGATATATGTCATCCTATCAAGAGCTAAAACCTTTATTACAAGCCCTCTCCACTGATCAACTGTTGGGACAGAGCAAGTAGTCCAGAAGTTTTGTATACCCTACCTGGCCACCACCAGCAGGACTCTCACCCAACGGGGGTAAAGGTCCCATTCCCCATCCTCTGCCACTTCTACCCCTAATAGCATTGAGCGTGGTGAGAACTCTGTATCATGCTCCATCATTCTTGAAATTTCTGCTGCCACTCCCCTCCAGTAGGCTCCCAGATTTGGGCACTCCCAGTAATAGTGAAAAAAGTACCTTTATTCACCATACATTTGCCAAAGTTTGAGGATATCTCTGGGTGAAATTTGAGGACCATGGTGGGTGGGTAATACAATCGATGCAGGAATTTATATTGCATTTCTTATATTTGTTACAGAGGAGTAATCTCATGTGTGAGCCCAACGTCAGTTCCCATTGAGAGTCAGTTATCTCTATGTTGAGATCCTTTTCCTTCCCACCACTGTTTAATTATGTGGGTATCGCCCTGGCAGGAGTCTCTATCTAATCTTACTGCTCTCCCCATCGGTCCCTTTTCATTCTGCCTGGGCCCTAGTATTTCCTGTTCTACTCTTGGAAGGGGTGAGTCCTGTAACCTTAATCTGTTTAATTTTTTACAATAATTTCAGGCCTGCAGATACCTAAATAGATGGGAGGGTGGAACGTCTAAACTTCTTTGGATGTCTTGAAATGTATACATGTCTGTTCTCGTCTGTATGTTCCCCACACAACTTATCCTTCTCTCCTGCCAGCTTTTGAAAACCCTCATCCCCTAGACCTAGTAGGAATTCTGGGTTATCAGCTAGTAGTGCCAATATGGTGTTTTCTTGCTTTGCTCCCATACACCCCTTAATAGTGTCCCAGGCCTCTAAGCTCGAAATCACTAGTGGATTTGGGTTCTCCATCCTCTTATAGGCCTGCAGCCCCCCATTTCCCAGGTAGGCCAAAGCCTGTCCCGGGCAGCCCTCCTCCTCAATATCCAACCATGTTGCTGCACTTCCTCTACTAATCCAATTTTGAATGTACCTATATTGTGCTGCTAGGAAGTAACCTTTAATATCTGGGAAATTTAATCCTCCATTTGTCCCTGTAGCCTTGAGCTTTTGGAGGCTAATCCTTGGTTTCTTCCCTTGCCATATCTGTGAAGCTTCTTTCAGGTTTTCTTATATCTGCAGTCATGGGGCTAAAGGGCCCCATTCGCAGGACATACAGTATTCTTGGCAGCACATTCATTTTGAGGAGATTAATTCTGCCCATCCAAGATATTAGTAGTACTTTCCATTTACTAAGATCTTTAATTATAGTCCAAATAATGGTGTGTAATTTAAAGTGTATAATGTACCCAGCTCCCTACCTACCTTGATTCCTAGGTATGTAAAGGCCTTATTCACTGCCTTAAGACCCCATGTATCTCTCCTTCTTCCGTCATCTTTACCTAGAAACATTCTTTCTGATTTATGCAGATTTAGTTCGTAGCTGGCACTGATTGCTCCAGCCTAGTGAGGAACAGCAGAATATATCTGCATATAGTGTAATAGTATGTCTACTGCCCCTCCCGTCTAGGATTCCGAATAGCTCGGGGATACTCCTTATTCTGATGGCTGGGGTTTGCCATGCAGTTGAAATCTCCCCCCACTATCATATTTGGGAACTGTTCCTTTAAGAGCAAATCTATAATCTTTTGGTAGAAAGTAGGGTCCATCACCGAAGAGGCATAACCACTTCCAGAGGTCACCAATTGTCCCTGCACCTCGCCCATAACAAAAACACAGCGACCGTCTACTGGGTCTCTGACTGTGCGATGGTGCACAAAGGGAAAATTTTTATGCAAAAGTATGGACACTCCCCTCTTATGGGAGTTATATGATGCGTAGCAGTCCCCAACCCATCCTCTCTTCAACTTGTCATGCTCTTTGGGCGCTAAATGTGTTTCCTGGAGAACAGGTAAACTAGCCCCTTTTCACTTTAGTGCTGCCAGTACTTTAGCCCTTTTAGCCAGGGACGTGAACCCCTTACCATTCTATGATATTATAGTGCTGTGTTGATCATGCATCATTTTCAGACCATAATGCTCTCTTAAACACCTTTTGCAAACTCAGTAACCTTTCTAGACCAAATCCACAGACAAAACGCTCCGTGTGGTAAACCATAACAATAACAGTAACTATAACTAGTGAACTGTTCATAAAACCATATAAATCCCATCCCGCCTCCCCCCTCTCCCCGTGCATCCATCATAGTTTTCATTCGCCTTCAAGTAAGCGTGTTTTCCAATTAGTTATGTACATTCTCAATTATGTCTTTTGTAATATATATCCCCTACCCCCCTTTATCTTCATCTATTTGTCTGTGTGAAATTTCTCATTATTGAATTAAATCCTCGTTTATTTTAATATCCCTTTCCTTTGGCCCCTTTATGCAATCATTAGGGAACTCCCCTCAGATGTCCCTTCATTTAGATAGGGTAGTTTTCCCTTTTAATGTCTTATTTTGCTTATTATATTTCAGGTTCCCTTCTGTGTCACACCCTCCCCACATCCCCCTAGCAATGCCAGCCATACATTCATGACACCCCTCCCCCCCAAATACACAATTGCAAGAAATCCTGTGTCTCTGGTTGGTGTTTCACTTCATCTTCAAGATCTTTCTAGTTGGGCTGGATAGCCATACACCTCCCCTTTCTTCAGTCATTCTTGCCCAGAGAGTATGTAATCGACAAAATCAACTGCTGGCATTGTGGTAAATCAGGGCCTGGGAGAAACACCTCAGCAACCCTGTAGTAAATGACAAGTTTCTGTCTCTTGTTCAGTTTAGGGCCCCTGGACAGGTATTGGCAGGTTGCTGATTGTCCCTACCTGAATAGCTGCTCCCTACTGCACCGTTGCACAATCAGAGCACCAGGAAACAGAAAAAAAGGATAAGTGCAAGATCCACCTCAACTTTCTAATTGGTCATCCCTTTTTATTCTTCTTCTCCCACTCTTCTAGAAATCCTTGCAGCTTACCAAAATGAGTACGTCACTCGTTCTTACCGCACTTTTATTGTTGTAGGGTACACCATAAAGAAATCAGTGCCATTCTCCCTCATCCGGTCCATAAGTCCATTAAACTGCTCTCTTTTCTTCTGTATCTGGAGTGACATATCTTGATGTAGTGTGAGTTTATGGCCCTCATATATCATCTCCTTAATATTCTGATAAGCTGTCATCAAGGCCTGGCGATCAGGGTAGTGATGGAGTCTGAAGACTATTTGTCTTGGTGGTTGGTCATTAGGAGGCCGAGGCGCCAAGGCTGTGTGAGCTTGCTCTACTTTCAGTTTGCCATTTTTGGGTGTTGGGCCCAGCAATTTAGGGAATCTCTCAGTGCAGAAGCCCATAAGGTTACCTTTTTCAGTACCTTCAGGTAGCCCTCTCAGTTGCAAGTTATTTCTCCTGCTATAGTTCTCCTGGTAATCAAGGGCATCTTTTAAGTCCTCCACATCCTTTTCTAATCGAGCTAGCTTTTCTGGTGTTGCCCTTGTGGCATCCTCGAGGTCTGAGATTCTCTGCTCGGCCTCGTTTAGTCTTCTATTGTGCTGCTTCAGCTCTGATGTAATCCCCGAGATAGACTGCTCAAAATGGTCCCATCGCGGTTTGAGATCTGCTAAGACCTGCTCCAGTACCGCCTTGCTAACTAACCTGACCTCTGCGGCCGAGAGAGATATTTGGCCTGCTCCACCAATCACCGCTGTCTCGGGTAACATTTTCCCTGAGGAAAGAAACTCATCCATTCTGGAGGTGATTTTGAGGATATTTGGCTTATACAAATAAGTTGTACCACGCAGCTTTATACTTTTAAACCACCTTGTGGTGCGGAGCTTCAGAGAGATGCGACCTGCTTCTTTAGCGCCCCACCCAATCATTTCTGGTTGGGCAATTGCGCCATGCCCAGGACTTCCTGTGTCTTCTGGGTTGCATGGTGGCCTACACCACTGTGGTCCATTGGGCTCGGTGGCGAATGTGCCCCATTCAGTGAGGCTTGGCCAGCCAGTGGTCCCAGAGACAGGGTCAATTCAACCAGCTGTCACAGTAACTCAGAGGCTTTGGGACGCTCTCCAATGGTGGACCGTCCCAGAACATCTGCAGGGAGGGATCCCATTTGTACTCCCCAAGCTGACGGTTGTCCTCACAACCGATGCCTCTCTCACGGGCTCTGGAATCCCGAGAAATCCCGATGTCACATCAACCTGTGGGAGCTCCAAGCAGTATGGCTGGTGCTGACTGCATTAGCTCCATGTTTACAGGGTCAAATGATCCAGGTCCAGACAGACAACACCACAACCATGCACTATCTCAACAAGCAGGGCTGCACACACTCTCGGCCTCTGTGCAGGGAAGCGCTTCGCATCTGGACCCTCGTGAGCCAGTTGGAGGCAGATCTCCTAGCCATCCATGCGGCAAGAGCCTCAAATCAACTGGCAGATGCCTTCAGCCATGTGGGTGAGGCATCCCACGAGTGGTCTCTTCACCCAGAGGTAGTTCACAGCCTGTTCTCCCTGTGGGGCACCCCTCAGGTAGACCTGTTCATCTCTAGGGAGAACACAAAGCTGAGGCTGTTTCATGCCTGCCTCCCTCAGCAGGCAGATGCCTTCTTGAGACCGTGGACCCTAAGCCTCTTCTACGCCTTCCCTTCATTTCCCTTGATCCACAAGGTGCTTCTCAAGGTGAGGAGGGACGAGGCAAAGGTGATCCTGGTAGCCCCAGATTGGCCACGCCAGTTCTGATATCCAGATCTCCTAAGCCTCAGTTCCAGGCTCCTGAGGCATCTCCCAGCATGCCCAGATCTGATATTGGTCAATCAGCAGAAGGTATTCCATCTGGAACTTCAATCCCTGCACCTAACAGCATGATACCTGAGCGGCTAGAGTTCCAGGCTTTGGGTCTTTGCAATGATGTCCTCAGCGTAGTTGGGCATCTAGGAAGGAGTCGACCAGGAGGTGCTATGCCTTCAAATGGAAAATGTTTTCCATTTGGTGTCAGGACAAGACCCTAGACCCTAATTCATGTCCTGTGGCCAGTATCCTTGACTACCTTTGGTCTCTCTCTCTCTCCAAAGGAGATCTCTGGATGGCTACCCTTAAGGTGCACCTGGGAGACATCTCCACTTACCGGGCACGGGCCAGTCAGCGGGTGGTGGTACAGGAGCCAGTGGTCTGGCACTTTTTCAAGGGCCTCGATCACATATCCCTCCGGTGCGTGAACCTCCACCTCCATGGTATCTACTGCTGGTACTGGACAAACTCATGGGCAAGCCATTCGAATCGATGCACAGGTGTGAGATGTCACACTTGTCATGGAAGACTGCCTTCCTGGTGGCTATCACATCAGCCAGAAGGACTGGGGAGCTCCAGGTGCTCTCAGTGGAGTCTCCTTACCTGGTCTTCCACAAGAACAAGGTTGTCCTGCGCCCCAACCCAAACTTCCTTCCGAAGGTGGTGTTGGAGTTTCACCTTAACCAGGTGTTAACTCTGCCTGTGTTCTATCTGAACTACACC
The DNA here is from genome assembly GCA_016271365.2 of Neoceratodus forsteri. Classification (NCBI taxonomy): domain Eukaryota; kingdom Metazoa; phylum Chordata; order Ceratodontiformes; family Ceratodontidae; genus Neoceratodus; species Neoceratodus forsteri. The sequence continues at coordinate 341,659,786 of CM057449.1, forward strand.
TCGGAGGCACAGTACAGACTCAATACTCTGGACCTGGGATGGCTACTCTTGGTATAAGGGCCGGGCCCACCGTTGATAATGCATCTTTGGTCTCATCGACGGCTACCACCATCAACAATGCATCTTTAGTCTCATCAATGGCTACCACCATCGACAGTGCAGCTCTGCTCTCATTGATGGCTTCCTCCATCGACGATGCATGTATACTTCCACCCTCATCGACGGCTACCACTGTCGACAGTGCATCTGTGCTCTCATCGACTGCTTCGTCTGTCAACGATGCATGGATACTTTCACCCTCATTGATGGCTACCACCATCAATAGTGCATCTCTCTATTCTCATTGATGACCACACCATCAATGTTCTCCTCAGCGGCTACCTCCATCGATGATGCATCTCTGTTATCATTGACTACAACCTCATCAATGATGCATCCCTCTTGCTCATCGACAGCTGTCTCTGTCGATGACGCTTCATTATTCTGCCTACTCATTTAACAATTATGCTTCCAGCACTATAAAAAGGCAATACATAAATAACCCTTTCTGGGTTACATTAACGTCACATAGCAGGAGAGATCCTCCTCAACCTCTGTATTTCACGCCTCATTGATGGCCACTGCTCCAGGTGTCCCTCCGTCAACAGCGTGCCCTCATATTCATTCTTAGTAAATGGGGCTTCATAAAAAAACAAAAAACAATGGCTTATGTCATGTTTTCTACCCCTACACCCTCTTAGGTGGACAATCACAGGGGTCAGGCGGACAGAGATCGGGCCCCTGGTTTTCATCACCCAGGGACAAGACATGCTCAGGCTACACATCCACCCCCCAACTTGTGTTTCACGTACTCTTCCCTCCCCTTCTCAGAAGGAACTAGACGTCTCCACTGTAGTACAGCACATCTTGCATGCCTTACGGCACTCCCTGCCCTCCAGTCCTAGGGGGCAGGGCTTCCCTCCACGATCTCTTCCTCCTCCGTCTAAGAATTTTCATGATGACCAGGATCCATTCCCACCCTGGTCACCTCCTTCTTATGTGGAAGACTATTCTTCAGATCATCAAGAACTCCCGGTTTAACCTCACCGGTGGCCTTGACCACGATGATTTCCAGGGGCTGGAATTTCTTCCTCAGTCTCCCTTTTTCGGAACTCTCGTCCTTGGCTGAGGGCCTGCCTGGACTCCGCAGCACCACCTCCTGAAGAGCCTTCCTTCTACGAAATGATGATACAAATATAGAAAGTCATGGGATTCTCCATCACAAAAATGTGGCAAAGTAGGGATATGGCAGAATACCGTGATCTGCCAGAGGAGCCCATTTTTGGTGGTTTCTCCACTAATTACAACCTTACCAGAAGGCCATGTTATCTGCCTTGATGCGCATCAGCCTTCCACTATCTCAGCTGTTCCACATAAGGTGGATCATATTTATCCTGCTCCTCTGGTTTCTCCCTTCCTTTCAAGCTTTCGTGGAAGTGGACTCTGTTCTGCCACTCATTATCTCATGAGCTCCCTACCTCCTCATAAAGAATCCAGAAGACTTGACTTTCTGGAGACACTAGCTTTTTCTTCTCCAGTTCCAGGAATATCAGAATTCCAATTTATATGGGTTATATGATTTAAATATCACCATACCCCTGGGTCATCTGCCATTGAGCTTATCACTCACCTCCCTCCCTCCTTCACCTGCATGGGGAGTGATTATTGGCTACTATATTAAACTAGTATTGCTAATTCCCGCCACCTACCCAGGTCGGGATCTGATGCTGACGGTACCTCTGCCCAGCTGTCAGCTATTGACTTTTCTTTGCGACGCCATACCTGGCTCCGCTTTTCAGGACTTATGCCTGATGTGCAGCATAAAATACCCAAGGCCCCCTTTTTACCGGGCCACGTTCATCTGGCTAGTTACTCAAATTTTACTGGATGATTTACAGGCATCAGGCAGCACTCTACGTACCGTTCATGGCATGTACCATACTCCACATACAACCTACTGTACTCGATTCTCTTTCTACTAACCAATACTGGCAGCTCTTGAGGTCGTACTCAACCCACATGAGGCAACACCTCTGCCACCCATGGCTCCTGCCCCCACCCTCCCAGGGGTAGCTGGGCAGCCCGACGCCTAGTGACTCACTAGGGTTTTACTTTTTCTCACCCTAGCTTTGGAGGCCGTGGGCGTTCATTTTGCCCTCCATTTATAGGCTGGGCACATGATCACTTCATTGAATGGGTACTCCAGATTATACAGAGGGGTCATACTCTGGACATTATCTCCAGGCCCCCCTCGTCCTCTCTGTCATATTCATTATCACTCTCAGATTATATATCTATCCTTTCAGAGGGTTTGAGGGCTCTACCGGTGACACATGCCGTTTCTCAAGTACCCCATCACATGGGATTCTACTCCCACGTCTTTCAGGTACCCAAACGACCTGGAGACCTTGGTCCGATACGGGACCTCAGAAATCTGAACTTTTCTATCCAGTACAAACGGTTTTGCATGATGCCCTTGACGCCTATCATGCCTATCCTGAAAACAGTAAGATTGACCTTGTGCCCTGGATATGAAGGGTGCCTACTTGCATCCTTCCTGCTCATCACGGGTTTCTTCATCTCTGCCTGCTAGGTTAACACTATCAGTTTCAAGCACTCACGTTTGGCCTCTCCTCAGCCCTGAGAGTGTTCACTAAATACGTAGAGGTAGTTGTAACAGCTCTAAGAGGGAATGGGTACTTTATCTTCCTATATCTAGATAGCTGGCCTATCAAAGCGCAACAGCTTTGTTTTCTCATCTAGAGGCTACCCTGCAAATATTCTCACACTCTAGGGATCACGGACAATTGACCATAGTCCACACTGACTGACTCTGTCTCCAATACATTGGAGCCATCCTAGATACAGTCTCAGCCAGAACTCACCAGCCAGCCATCTGGCGTGCCACACCCTTGTCTCTGGCATCACACATACAGACTTAAAAAGTAGTCACAGCTAGGTAACTGCTATGCCTTTTAGGTCACATGCTCGCTACCATCTCTATGGTAGCCCTCGCCAGTCTTCATATGAGACCTCTTCAGTGAATCCTCCAGAATCTACGGACTTAAAGAACAAGAAAAATTTTAAGGCCACTTAAGAGTCACTCCTTCCCTGCCATCGGCTCTGTCTTGATGGTCAATTGAAAGTAATTTATGAACAAGGAATGCCTTTTCGGTCCCTTCCTCCCACGCAGACATCCACCATGAAGGCTTCCCTGCTGGGAAGGAGTGCGCCCTGATTCTTTATCGGCCACAGGGCATGTGGACCACTTCTCTCTCTCTCTCAGCCTCACATCAGTCAACTAGAGCTGAGGGCACTTTGCTTACCCCTTCTGGCATTCCAACCTTTTTTTTTACTTTAGACCATTGCTTATCCAATCAAACAACACTGCAGTGGTGTTCTACCTCAACAATCAAGAAGGTGCTTCAATCTATTGGAAGTTTCGGTTAGAATGGGTTAAGTAGTTGATGATGTTGCCGAGGGGGAAATGGAGGGAAGGGTTAGTTAGCGGAGCTATGGATGTCATGGACCAAGTGTCTTTGGGAGGGGGAGGGGTGGGGGTGCTAGGAAGGGGGGTGTTCAGTGGGGAGGTTCTTGGTTGTATTAATTATAGATGTATGTAGTTGGACTGTCATGGGGGTTATTCGAAGGGTTAGACAGGGAGCGGGGGGAGGGGGTATTAGTAAGGGGTCAGAGAAGATAGGTTTGGGAAGATCTGCTCACCCAATAGTTTGTCCCGAAATGGTGTCTGGTGTAGCTGAGAAGGTAATTAGAAGGTGGTACGAGGATTACCTGGTGTATGGGTAGCCCTTTTGAGTTTTGTACGTGGAACATTAAGTGAGTCAGGCAAAAAATAAAGAGATATAAAATATTAAAACATTTACAATTATTAAAGGACAGATAATTTGTTTACAGGAAACGCACTTGACTTGATAAAGAGTTAAACACACTTAGATGTCAGTTTGTCGGTCAGATATTTGGGGCTGGATTTAGTACAGCTGGTAGAGGGTAGCACTCTTAATCCATAGGAATGTGGCTTTTGTGTGTGAGAAGGAATTCGTGATCCGCAGGCCGCTATATAATTGTTGTAGGGCTTTTAAACCAAACAAGAATAGTGTTGGGAAGTATTATGGACCCAACGCAGATTCTCCTGGGTTTTTGTGGATCTACTAAATACCTTAAGTCCGTTTTCATCAGCTTCCGATAGTGCTGGTGGGGATTGGAATTTGCCGCTCACTCCAGATCTGGATAAGGATGGTAAGCGAGTTATAGGGTTCATCGCCAGCTCAGAGAGCTATTAGGGACTTGGTTGATAATTTGGGATTATGTGACCCATGGAGGGTCTTGAACCCTTCAGGTAGGAATATACATTTTATCAGAGGTCCATAAATCTAGATCTAGGATAGATTATTTTTTGGTGAGTAGAGGGTTGTTGTCAGGATTGGTGAACTGTAATATTGTGCCTGGGATTTTCTGATCATTCCATGGTTCGTTGCTCTCTCAATTTGACTCCTAACACCCCAGACAGACTTTGGAAGTTGAATAACCAAATACTATGTTCCGCAGAAACAAGGGAGTATGTTGGACGTCGAATTGAACAGTATGAGATGGAGAATAGTCATTTAATTACTAGGAGATTTATGGTGGTGTGCTCTAAAGTGTGTGTTAGGGGGTCTTAATTGGCTGTGGAAAGAAAGAGGAAGAGGGAGGAAAGGGTTAGATCTTTGTTGACATGTAATTAGGATATAGAGAAGGATCTGTCAAAGAATACGCCAGAGGAGACTAGGGAGCTACTAATTGTTGCGCCATGAGTATGAAGGATCCTGGGAGAGAGGGCAGAATATGCATTCTGAAAACCAAGGCCCTGTATCTGAACCAGGAGAGAAATCAGGTAGGCTCTTAGCTATGAGGTTAAGGGCTGTGGAGGCATCTAGAATAATTCAGAGTATCGCGTCTAGTGTTGATGGGACGGTTAAAACATCACCCATGGAAATTGTCAGGAATTTGAAGATTACTATAAGGCTTTATACAGCCCAGTGACCCTAGGCCTAGTAAGCAAGAAGTAGAGGACTCTCTTATCTGCCTGTAATCTCCCCAGGTATCAGAAGATCAAAGAGAGAGCTTTTATTTCCCATCTCTGAAGCGGAGATTCTGGAGGCAATTAAACGCTTCCCAATGATAGGGCTCCTCGCCCAGATGGGTTCACACCTAATTTTTACAAAAGTTTTATGACCTTGTTATGTCCCGGTTAAAAGATTATTTCAGAGTATTTTGACCCTGAACAAAGTAGATGGTTATTTATTCAAGCCCTGATAGTGCTTATTCAAAGAAGGGAAGGAGTTAGATAAAGTTAAGGTTATAGACCTATTTCCTGATTAACTACTTACATTAAGATTTTGAAGTAAGATTCTAGCCTCTAGGTTGTCCAGGGTCATGCCCAGGCTAGTTCATCATGATCAGGTTGGGTTTATGAAGGCAGGCTTGGCGCGGACCACTCATGAATTGTCTTCATGTCTTCTCCGGCTCCAAGGACTGTAAATCCCCATGTGTGTTGATGTCAGTGACGGAGAAGGCATTTGACAGAGTGGACTGGAAGTTTTAGCTATTACTATGGAAAAATTTGGTTTTCCGCCCAGTTTATCAAATATGTGTTTGCTTTATACAGGGATCCAAAGGCCAAAATATATTGTAATGGGGTATTTTCTGCAAGTTTTTGCTTAATTCTGGGACCAGGCAGGATTGCCCCTGTCGCCTCTTCTATTCAATTTGTATCTGAGCCTCCTCACCAGAGTGAGATTAGATTCCAGGATTATGGGTATTAGAGTCGGGTCACAGGAGCTTAAAGTCTCAGCATATGCGGATGACATCTTGTTGCATGTTGCTCAGCCAAATAGCTCAACCGTGCTGCTGGAAATCATTGGAGAGTATAGCAGACTGTCTAATTACAGGATTAATGGGGAAAACCCAAATTTTTCCGCTGAATATGAGAGTGCATAGGTGGAGGTGTTGGAAATGGGTATGCAGTGGACTCGTATATGCTGAAGTACTTGGGTATTTATCTGGCCAGATCGGATCAGAAATTAGTCAATCTAAATCTGAACGCCTATTAGAAATATTATTAAGCAGGATCTGCAAAGGTGGAGTGATTGCATCGGCTCTGGGAACTGGATTAGCATAGTTAAAATGAATATCCTGCCTAGGATTTTTATCCACTCAATATGCTTAATGTTTTGCTACCCCTAAATTGGTTTAGAGAACTGCACTCATTAATCTCTGACTTTATCTGGAGAGGGAAAAGGCCCCGTGAGGGCTTATAGTAAGCTGGCGGCCCCAGGAGAGAGCGGTCTGAGACTTCCACATTTCAGATTATACTACTGGGCAAGTAATCTGTGCAAATACTTGAGATGGGTGGTTCCTGACAGCAAACTTGACTCTTTGCCCTATGTTCCTCTGGGTTAGATTAGAGATAGAGGTGATCAGGGAGGCAGGATTGGACCCGATCGCGTGCTCTATTCCACTCCCAGGAGGCTGCCCCTAGGCTGGTTACTAATCCAATAGTAAAATTTTGTGATACATAGGCAGATTTGTAGTAAGCTGGTTATATCCCGGACAGGGACATGCATCAACCGCTATGCCAAAATCCGAATTTGAGGATTGGGGAAAATGATTTTGGGTAGATGGATTCCCCAGTTGGAAGGACTGCAATTGAGGACCTAATGGAAGATAATGCTACTCCCAATTAGGGTGATCCTGGCAAAGTACAATATAGATGTTAAGAAGGTCTTAAATTATACCAAGTTACTCATTTGTTGGCCATAGTGGGACCAATCTCCGGAGAGGCGTGTGGGACGGGAAGTGGTTTGAGTCATTAGCTAAGTGGTGTGGGAACCACATGCGGTCTCTAGAGTATATAAGAAACTTCTCGACCAAGTTCTTGTGGACTTGGACCACAAACCTAGATATTGGATTAATTGTTTGGGGAGCAAGAGCGGATTGGGAGGTTGTCTGGAAGCAGATGCACAGGTATGTTAGACAGGACAGGCTAGAGGTGATGCAGTTTCACTTCTGAATAACTTATTCTGGACCCTTCCAAGCTATTTAAGGTGGGTAGTAGGCCGGACAAAATTGTTTCCGTGTCGTCAGGCAGTGGGGACTTGTATCATATTTTTGGGAGTGCCCACCGATAAAGCAGTTGTGGATGCAGATTAAGCAGAGGGCAGACCCACTGTTGGGTATTGATCAGTATTTTACCCCTGATATATGTTTGATAGGGGATTACTCTGGTATCATGTTTAGGGAGCGTAGATTTTACATGGCCCTGATTTCATGCTCGCTTAAAAAGGTAGTCTTGCGACATTGGATGACTGACTCACCAATTACGTATATGGAATGGCTACAGGAGATGTTGTCTAATTTAAACATGGAGAAATTGGGTGCGGGAAGGGACAACAGGCTTCACATATATGAAAAGATTTGGAGCCGTTTTCAAGCGCTATACCTTCCCTAGGTGTAGCCAGAACGAATAAAGCAGGAGGAGGGATGATGGTGGTGGTGAGCAGATCTTTCCTTAAGGGTATGATGTAGTGGGGGTCAGTCCAGGGGAGGGGGCGGTTTCGTTATTGTGGAGGGCTGGGGAGAGAAAATTGGTGACTTGATTTGATTTTGTCAATAGTTACGATAGAACAAAATGTGTTTGTTTTTTCCTATGTGTAGTGTATCTGATATGAGATTTTGTCACAATAAAATTTTGAATTTCAAGAAGGTGCTTCAATCTTCAACCTCTTGACTAAAATTTAAAGAAACCCTGTTACATCCCGACCTGAAGTCTCTACGCCTTCACATGGGGCCCCTGAGGACACTTTCATAACTAGTCTGCCAGTGTCCTCTCCTGTTGCCTATTTTCTCCTGACCTCCCATAAGCCAGCAACCAGAGCAGCATACAATTCCAAATGGAAACGCTTTCCCTATGGTCTACTTCTCGATCTTTGGACCCTTATTCTTGTCCTCTGATGAAGGTTTTGCCCTGCCTGGCCTCACTGTCTGAGCCAAGTTTAAGTTAGTCTTCCATCAAATTCCACTTAGCCACCATCCTGGCCTTCCATGAACCTCTGCATGGCACGTTACTGTACCAACATCAGCTAGCTAAGATATTTTTGAAAGGAATGTTACATATTAAACTTACTATTAGAGGACCCACTCCTCTGTGGGCTCTCAATTTTATGATAGAAAAATTGACTCTCGAGCCATTTGGGCTAGCGGTCGCTTGTGACCTCCGTTTTCTTCTATTCCTCGTGGCGATCACTTCAGCTTGCCATCAACTATTACTTAATTTCGATGTTCAACGTATACTATGCTATTGCACTAATCGTACCCAGTCGATTAGGAAAATGTCTCAATTATTCATCACCTTTGCCTCTGGCAGAGAAGGGTTTCCTATTGCTAAACGAACCCTTTCTTCATTGTTAGTGAATCGTAATACTTTTTGTTAGAAAAAGTTCAACAAGAATTTACCTGGATCTGTCCAGGCCCATTCCACTAGAGCTATGGCTACTACTGCGGCTTGCTTTACAGGAGCCTCCATTTCAGATATCTGCTATACAGCTACCTCGTCCACAATCCATACTTTCACAAGGCATTATAGTCTTGCTATTGCCTCACGACATATGGCGGCTTTCGGAGGTGCAGTCCTATAAAGTCTCCTATCATAATTGTCCTCCCACATGGACATAACTACTTGGGATTCTCCCAAAAGTAATGATTTACTGCAAGAGACCATTCTGTGGAAGGTGGTACAGTTACGTAAAATCTTACCGTAACAGTAGATCTTCGAGGAATGTCTCTTGCAGTAAGTATCTTCCCACCCTCCATCCCCCTCCTTCTGTAAGAGAGAAAATTCTGGTCCAGTGACTTTGAGTTGGGACTCCATGGTACCTTGGCTTCTCCTCAGTCCCTGCTTTGTGAGCTGAATCCAGCTGGGGAACTGAGGATACCAGGGACCACCCACACTTATGTAGGAAGCAGGAAGATGATGGCAGTCCCTGGTACAAAACTGCTAGAAGAGCTGTCGTGTCACAGTGCCCTCTGCTGGGAACTCCCAAAAGTAATGACTTACTACAAGAGACGTTCTTTGAAGATCTACTGTTATGGTAGGATTTTATGTAACTGTATTTTCTAGGAGTGGTATATGTTGTTCATCCACACAAACCCACCCGACCTCCCCAGCTTTGACGCACAACCTTAGCTTCCAGCGGGCAAGATCTGGCATCATGGGGCGGAGCTGAGGGTTATACCATCCAGGTGGGTGGGAGGAGTCGGCTTGAAGACCTTCGGCAAGAATTAAAGGGGAAAGGGACATGCTAATCAGTGTGGATGAACAACATATACCACTCCTAGAACTACTGTTACAGGTGAGTAACCTGTTTTTTCCAGCCTACTCAGTTACCTTACATTAGTGGGCACAACTGTGCATTTTTTACTCTGAGATTTGCAAGTTTTAGAACTATTTCTTTCCTTAAAAGTAACATTTTGCCAGCATAAAACACTGAAATAAATGTTATTTCGTAGTCTTTGTGTATTTCTAGAATGATAAAACATATTTTATAAGTGCAGTAAAACACTCCAGGGTTTTATTTTATTTTATTTATTGAATTTTTTTTCTTTTTAATGATTTTTGGCCAGGATAGACACTCTAAGCCTAAGCTTGTTTCCAGCTGCATCCTGGGAGCACAGGGAAGTTACTTGATATGCTCATGTTTAAACAGTATACAAGTGGTTGCTCTGGGATTCAGATCTAGATCTCCAGGTTTGCAACTCAGTGCTCTTAACCGCCACATTATGCTGCCTTCCTGAGACAGGGAGATAGGCTGAGACAATGGCAGGATTTGTAAGGCCCTTGCCCTGTGACACTTGGCCTCAGTGTGTGGTTATCTCAGCCTAACTCACACCCTGCTGTGCCATATTGCTTATGTAATGAGTCAGTCCTAGTAGTAATGGATTCTACCTGGATTGTTCGTAGATGTTAGCGACGTGAGAATGTAACCTCACTGAAGTTTGATACAAGTATTGTGTAGTTTAGGCAAAGGTAAAAATGAATGCATGAACAATGGTTGAATATGTGATCCTGTATAATTGCAGTGGTCAGCTGTAAAAGTTTCTGACTGACTCAATAAAACTTTAAATATAAAAAACGAGTCAGTCCACAAGTCACTTCTCTAACAGCAATAAGAATTATCAGTTCATTCCACAAGCATCCGGTGAATACTCAACACTTGCTGCTGAAGCTGGACTCTCACAATATGTAGATTACGATCTCGTGATTTCTTTCTGAATGCCTTCACTGAGATGTCATTTTATTAGTGGGTTTCTTGCATCATCAGACAGGTGGTACAAGCAGTAGTATATACAGTCCTTGGGCTACACGTTACTCTGTAGTAAGAGCAATATGATGCCTGTAAAATTCTCACATATCAGATACTACTGTATATGAATTAGCTTACAGCGCTGAGTGCTGCTGCTACAATCCAGTAAGTTAAGGTACAAAACAGACCTATTGATTACTTAGCGCGTGGGCACTGTCTATTGTTTCCTGGATCTTTTTTCTTGGAGAAATACCCAACTGTTGAATAGAAATAGCTCTATGATATTTAGGCAAACTGGCCAGCAGCACGTAACAGTTTAGTATTTTGTATAGCCAGCTGAGAAAGGTGCACATTTGGTGGTCCCATTGTTTTAAGTTACACATACTGTAAGTGTGTACATAAAACAGCCTTATGTGGTTTAGGGTCATTTGGTTTTCATTGGTATCCCCCGTCCCAGGAATCAGGCAATAATTGGGAATAATTTCCTAGCCCTCCTTTGCAGGTCAACAAAAACTAAATAAAATGGTCAGCTGTACTCCATTTTCAGATGCTTTTTATCAGAGCTGCATAGCCCACATATAATTTAATTTGAGCATTAGGGTCTTAGGCAGCAATGTAAGTCCACAGCTGCTAGAGATGCCTAGACACAGTAGTGGACGTTTCTGTTTGAGTCCACGGAACAAACGATTTCTGGAAAGACTTTTGGTCTTGACACATTATACTGGGTATTTGTTGTTAATTTGATAGTCAGAATTCCTCACTAAGAAGCTCTCCAGAGCTTTGTTTTTATAGGGCAGGAAATATGCAAAACATTATCTGTATCTGCATGATCTGCTGGGAGAGCAAGTGTTATACATCAGTACATCTCCCAAATCCACACAGCAGTTGTAAAGTGACAGTATTTTAGTTCCTGCTGTATTTCCTGAGGGTCCAGCACAAGACCACCAAGTTGAGTCATGATTTAAGGGGCAAGAACTGTAAGGATAGGTTAAACATCCTCTGTAGCCTAGTGAAGAAAAGGCTGAGAGGAGATGTGTTCGTGGTGTTCCATAACCTAACAAGCATTTGGTAATGCTGAATGTTTGCTTGCAGTGTAATAGAGCTTTAAAGAGCACCTGATGTTGGGACAGTTTTGAAAAATACAGTATTTAGACACAGTTTAGCTTCTGTGGGACACACTTTCTTTGTCGCCCTTATTTCTTTATACTGAGGGCATTTGCATGGAAACAGGATCTTGGCCCTATTGATTCTGTCTGCTTATCTATTTCTGCAGTCACCATTCTGTTTGACATCCCAGTCTGTTGCTGTGGAGGTCATTATGATGTAATAATCAGGGCATTATGATGTCTTGTGTAGAGAGGCAGCTAAAGCAAATAAAGTCCCGGGGCAATAATCATGTTTCTGTTTCACGTCCCTTGGCAATAAATAAGAAGGGAAGTGCTACAAAAGTATAGTTCTGGCTGAATGGTATAGTGGGTAGAAGCACAGAACTGTGTTGTCTAATACAATCTGACCCACAGTACACTTGTAGCTGGCCTAGTGGCACAGAGGGCTGAGGCACTGGATGCCTCACCTCACGACACAGTGGCGACCTGGCTTTGGGAGCAGTTCAGAGTCACTCAGGGCTGATGGGCTGATAGTGGAAGGTGGACTGAGCATCCATAGATAGTACTCTTCCATCGTGGTGGGGGGATCAGTGAGTACTGCTGCTTGACTGCCACTTAGCTGCTGTCACCAAAATTGAAAGTGGGAGGCGAGCTTTGAGAGTGTGCTTTGTCTTCCCTGTCTGTGTGTGCACCATTGCATGCTATAGGTTATGACTCAATGTAAGTAACAGGTGGAAATAACCCCCTGTTGGCAGGGTGATGCTGTGACACTGCACCACCATCATCCATGTTTTAAAGGGAACATCAGAAATATATGTTTGATGCTTTTATATTTGCATTCTGTGTACCTACACACACACACACATAGACACACAGTGAGAGTGTAAGGCTTCATGTTCATCAGCTTCAAAGCCTGATAATGATGTCTGTTAGCTGGATAATGGGTAGAAAACTAGTGTAATTGGTGGGGCTGTATCCTTTGAACTACGCACAGCATATGGTCATCAGACAGCTGAACACTCACCATCAGCCTTCTCAGCATTAGGTTTTGAGTAGTAAGCCTCCTGTATTTCTACATCCACTGGTTTATACAGCACCCATGTCCACAGCCCGCTACACTGCCAGAGCACCACCAGTATCTTCACTTTGGGCATAGTCACAAGAAACCATAAAAAGGATAAACAGGATGGAACATGCACAGCTGTTTGAGCTGGTGAGTGCAAGCAGAATTAGAAAGCTTGCACTTAAACTGGGGGGGGGGGAGTTGGAGTTAGGATGAGGGGAAATATAGGAAGCATAACTTCACACACAGTGTGGTCAGAATGTGGAGTAGCATACCCATTGTGTTAACTGATGCTTGCATTGTTTGGGCTTTATAAGCAGGGCCAGACAGATTCCTGGGGAACATGATTCTGTGGGTGTGCTGCATGAGTAGGAGTAGTAGTTCAGCTGATAAGCTTGGTTGTGTGTGTTTCCATTCTATAACTGGGGCATAGGCATTGCAGTGCAGCAGGAGAGTCCGACAAGATGAACCCCAAGTCATTTGCACCACCACAAGACTATGTTGTTGTTCTGGGGCATACATTTTTTTAATGTATTAGTTTTCCTAGATAAGTCAGCTTAAGTACAACCCTTTTTCCAATGCTGCTGACTGCTGGGCTGGCAATATAGCCTAGAGGTTAGAGTGATGAGCTGTGAATGAGCTTGGTACATCCAGCAGACCAGACCTGGGTTGGATTCTCACAACCTCTACTTGCATACTGTGTGATTCTGAGCAAGTCACTTAAGTGCCCAGTGCTCCCAGGTCACCCCTGAAAACAGGCACTTGTGCCTAGTGGGCCTTACCCGGTTACCAAAGACTAAAATAAAATAAATAAACTAGTCCTCCTCCTGATACACTACCACCCACCTTGCCCCTCTGACCCCACCTCTGACTGGACTGACTTGGAAGCTGAGAACCTTGCTACACTGCAAAGAACAAACTATAACCCAATTTAGGACCTGGAAACCTGGTAAGGCATAATACTGGTGGGAACTTGTTAAGAAGGGGAGCTACGCTTTCTACAAAAAGTTTCATTTTTTTTCCCTTATTGGCATTAAGCAGAGAATTGCAGGATTCCATTAAAAGTGTAGTAATTTTATAACCAGAGGGAGTGAGATACAACTGAATTTGCTTGATTGCTGAGGTTGAGACCTAGGATTTGGAAGGATATTTTTGCAACATTTTAAAAGTGTCCTGCTGGCTGAGGAGTAAGTTCATTTTTATCCCTGGACCCAGTAGAGTGGTAGTCTAGTAAATTGTGGTGTTAGTTGAATTACTATAAAGGGCAGTACTCACCAGGGTGGTGGAGCAGTTGTGTATTTGATTGTTTCTAACAGTCACCAGTGGCTATGGACTACACCCCCCCCCCCAGACGTGGCATTTCCTTTATAACCACAGTTCTGACATCACTTCCTCAACAGGTCTTGGGGCAGAACTGTCATATTCTTAATAGCCCAGCAGAGTGCAAAAAGGGGAGGTACACACCACAAATGATTATTTATATATATATATATATATATATATATATATATATATCTATATATATATTAGTATATTATAAGGGAGAGGGACATGTGGGGAGTGGTGCAATGCACTGGCTGTGGGGCAGCAGTTTTCTGGGAGACATTCTGGAAACTGCGTTGCTGTCCTATTGCAGGCAACTGTCAGCTCTGAGGAGGAGGTTGCCCACCTCAGGCTGAACTAGCAAGGACTAAGGAGGCCTCCCCTTCCAAGAGCACCACTGCCACAACCAATGCCTCAGAGGTTGCCAAGTATGAAGAGCAGTTGGACCACAGTGGGTTCTGGGAGGGTGCGGGTGGTGGACCAGAGGCAAAGCCCCCTAGTTGTACCTCTACACAAATCATATGCCATTCTGGCAGAGCAAGGTTCCTCTATGATGGCACCCTCAGTGGAGACCCAGAAGAATGCTGAGGACATCCACAAGGGAGACCCAGAAAAGGGTGGCAGGGGACACCACAGGGGAAGGAAACAGCTTCTGATAGGGAACTCAATTGTTAGGGGGGTAAAACTGGGGAAGGGAGAGGAGAAGGAAGTAAGGTGCCTGCCTGGTGCCATGGCTTGGAGGGACAAGAAGCGAATCCTCAGGATTGCAGAAGCAGCATCACAGGAGAGGGAACTAGGTATCATAGTCCACCTTGGGACAAATGACCTAGCTAGGCATGGGATCAGTGCAGTGCAGAATTAATTTGTGGAGTTGGGGAGGGGCTTCAGACGGGTAGCAAGCACGGTAACCTCAGAGGTGTTACCGGTCCATGGCAGGAGTGAGGCTAGGGTACTGCACACCATGCAGTTTAATGAATGGTTGCAAAACTGGTGCAGAGCACAGGGCTTTGGCTTCATTGGGGACTGGGGGTCCACCTGGAGAGATAAAGGTCTATACTGGCACGATGGTCTGCATCTGTCCTGAGAGGAACCAAGCTCCTAGGTGACAGGTTTAAATGCTTCCTTGTGAAGCTTTTAAACCAGCCAAGGGGAGGTGCTGATAAAGGTAGGAAATTTCAAGCCTCCCCCCACAAAACATGGCAGGTAGTAAGGTAAACACTGAGGTACAGAGCTCAACACAGGGCAGGACAGAGGTAAATGGAAAAATAGACAAGGGCAATAAGAGAAGGGATGGGGGGAAAAAGGATAAAGCCAACATTAAATGGAGGGCAATGAGTACCAATGCCCGTAGTCTGGGAAACAAGCTTCCTGAGCTAGTAGCCCTGATGGAAGATGAACAATTGGATATTGTGGCAGTCACAGAAACATGGTACACCGAGAACCATGACTGGGATGTCAACATACCAGGGTACACAATCTACAGAAGGGACAGTGAAGGTAAAAGAGGAGGTGGAGTAGCTCTGTACATAAGGGAAGGGATCAAAGCTACAGAACTAAAAAGTAAAGGGGGAGGACAAGAGGCACTCTGGGTCACCTTGGAGACAGGGAATGGCATCACAATCTGCACAGGGGTTGTATACAGACCTTCCCCCCCCGTCTCAAGGGGAGGAAATGGACAACAAAATGATAGAGGACATTCTCAAAATGGCTGAAAAAGGGGAGTTCTAGGGACGATATGTTGTTCATCCACACTCATTGGCAGGTATCCTTGCCGCTTTAAATCTTGGCCGGAAGGTCTTCAAGCTTGCTCCCCACCCACCCGGTGGTATAACTCGGCTCATCATGACGCCATAGATCTTCCTTTACCGCCTTTGAAGCTCAGGTTCCCTCCTTAACGCCCCCGCTTTGAGACTGGTTCCTATTTCTCCGCTATGGATTTAAAAATAACCTTGCGAAAAGACTTCAGTCTTCTATCCTCGCGGCTGCGGCGGGACAAAAATCACCCCTGGATTTCGGAGATGCCTACGGGCAGAAGATGTCTCGGACGGATCACACTCACGTGTGTGTCTACTGCTTAGGCTGACACGACCGCGGGCTTCTGCGACCTGTGCTCATCTTTCTCTGCCCACGCCCCTCGGAAGACCGTATGTCTGATTGCAACTGGGCCGTCCCGGTAGCGCGCTTCTCCGTGAAGTCCAAGGAGGCCCGGTTGGCGGTGTCCGCAAGCGGCTCGGCGGATCAGCTTCCAGCGGATGGTCGCCTCGGAAGATGAGGCGCGCGGGTCAGATCTTCCTCGCCGCGGCATTTATCCACTCTCTCTGGGTTCTTCCTACCACGGCTTCTTGTAGGAACTTTGGTCTGTCCCTCTCCACTAAGGGAGAAGGGCCTGCGCCTGCTGGACCTTATTCTCGGTCCAAAAGAGGGACAGGGTAAGTCCCTCCGCCGACGCTCTGGGAGCGGAAAGGTCCCTCCCCGGCCGCCGACCGCCGGCTTCGGTCGACCAGCCGCTCGCCACTGGCCTCCGGTGTCCCCGCCAGGTCAGTTGACCGAGACTCCCACCGATGAAGTCGAGATTTTTCTCACCCATTGGACGGGTTGTCGCCTTTAGTAGCCGAGATTCCCCTCTCCCGGTTCCCCAGGAGGTTGAGGATCCCGTACGCCTGTACCTCGGATTCCGAGCCCTCGGATGGACCATCTGAGCGAAGGAGTGCAGTTCCGGCCGACACCCCCGCACCGACCTCGGAAATTCCGAGACTCTGGTCTGGTCTCGGACCTCTTGGCGCTCAGCGATCCACCGTCATGGCGGTCTCGGTCTCGGCACTCGGGATGGCGTCGCAGCTCATCCTCCTCCTGCCGGATGAGGAGGCTCCGAGGCGTGAGTGCGTCGACAGTGCGAGGACCTTATGTTACCTTGGCTCCTCCTGGCGAGGGTAAGCCCGACCCCGTCGCCTTCCCGGCCATTAAGTGGCTGTCACCGGGCGGCCGACAAACCCCGACTCAGCGAGGCCTATGCCCAGGCAGTTGTTCGTGAAAACCAGCTAACTCCAATCGATTCCGTGGAACCTCCGCCTCCACAGCCACCAATTGGGGCCCGGCCAAGGATCTCGGCTCAAGGTATTCACCCATCATGTCAGTTACTCTCACTCCCGACCGACCTCGCCAGGTGAAGAGTGGCTCAGGCCAGAGGCAGCTCTTCGGGGACTCTTCCGAGTCCGAAGATGATTCCTCCTTTTTCTCCAAGCGACTGGACTTGGAGTCTTCAGGAGGTCAGTCAATGCAATAGCCCGTCGTCCTTCCTAGGACTGTCGGCTCATCTCGAGTCCACGGGATGGAGCTCGAACCCGTTCCAAGCGGGCCAGGTATCCCCTCACGGAGATTCTGGACCGAGATTCTCGACCAGGCCTCAGTGGCCGAGGCCATAGTGGGTCAGCACTGGAGCTTTGGCAGCGCCCTAGCATCCTGCCCTGTAGCCTCGGCCAGGATGGCCCAGGAGAGTATACGGTCCCTACCCGGTTCCTTGTCCGGTTTTGAACACCCCTCTGCTGAGGGTTGGTTACCGACAAGCGTTTTCCGGTAGCGCCCGGCTAACGCCAGGATGTGGACAAACCTCCCTGACAAGGAGTCAGAAATTGGACTATGTCAGGGCGAAAAGTCTACGCTAAATCCTCTCTCGGCCTTCGTCCAGGCCAGTTGACCGTCCTCATGGCACATTTTCTCATGCCCTGTTGGGCTCCCTGGATGAGGTCATCCCTCATCTTCCCGCCGATCTGCAGACTCACGGTTAAGCAGGTGCGGGACCAGGGCAGGAGCAGTGGCCAAACAGCAGCTCCAGACTGCTTTGGATATAGGGGGACTCATGTGCCAGATGGTGGCGCGCGGAGTGGCTATGCGTCATGGGAGCCATTGCAGGGACATCCACCTTTACTGGATACCCAGCACAGCTGGCTGGATGTTCCTCTTTGGGACTGACCTCGGCCCTGGGGTGGAAGGTCACCTGCAGAGGATCGAGAAGTCAATGCTACCTTGGACTCGGTCTCTTCGCTCAGAAGGACAAAGCCGCAAACCACAGCCTAAGCCTTTTAGGTCCTTCTGTGCCCCAGCGCCTGCCCAGCAACGTCAGGGCCAGCAGGCTCGGCCTATGGCATCCCAAACTCCAAGCCGCCCGGCTTCCCCCTAACAGGAAGCAGGAGGAAAAGACCCAGGAGGTCCCTCGGCAGGTCCCTCCTCCAAGCCTGCCCAGTGACCGGGCTGAGGGTGTCGCCCCATTCCCGGCCACCCACCCCTGGGTCCTGAGGGACGGCCCGCACTTCCATTCCGCCTGGTCCGCTGTTTCCACGGACAGGTGGGTCTTAGAGAGTGGTGGGAAGAGAGCCTGCCTCTGGAATTTGAGCAGGCACCACCCTTAGGGCCGTCGCCCCTCGGGAAGCCGGGATCCCAGCCTCACTGGCGGCTCGTCGAGCCGACGCCATCTCCTCCTCCAGAAGGAGGTGATGGAAGAGGTGGTGGACCCTCCTTCAGACTCAGGGTTTGTGTCCAGGTACTTCCTGGTTCCGAAGCGGACGAGGGGCTGGCGCCCCATTCTCGACCTACACGACCTAAACAAGTTCCTGAAGTCTCGAACCTTCAGGATGGTCACTCTGGCTCAGATAATACCATCCTTGGAGCAGGCGGCGTGTGGTTCTGCTCTCTGGACTTGCAGGCCAGCGTTTTTCACGTCCCTATCCGTCCGTCTCACCAGAGATTCCTTCACTTCCGAGCGGAAGGATCCCTCTTCGAGTTCCAAGCCATGCCCTTCGGCTTGTCTCCAGCTCCCAGGGTCTTCACCAAATGCATGGCAGTGGTGACAGCATTCCTGCGGCGCAGAGGGGTCCGGGTGTACCCTTACTTGGACGACTGGCTGATAGCAGCTCCCTCCAGGAAGGAGGCGGAGTGGTCCAGAGATCTGGCCCTCCAGGTCTGCTCTCAACTGGGCCTCCTTATCAACGAGGCCAAGTCGGAACTCGAGCGAGGCAGGTGATTCTATTCAGCCGAGGTGCAGCTCGGCTCTCTTGAGCAAGCGCGGCTCGGCCCGGACAGGGCCGAGGTTCTTTCCTCCTTTGCCCGATCATTTCTGGTTGGGCAATGCGCCCTGCCGGGACTTCCTGCGCCTCCTGGGTCTCATGGCGGCCTGCACCAGCATGGTCCGTTGGGCCGCTGGAACATCGTCCCCTTCAGTGGGGACTGGCCAGCCAGTGGTCACAACACTGCGATCCTTTGGACCAGCGTAGCCGAGTGACACGAAGGGGATGTGGAGCAGCTCTCCAGTGGTGGACCGTTCCAGATCATTGCAGGAAGACATCCCGTTCGTCGCCCGGAGCAGCCGGTCTCTCTATGGACCGATGCCTCTCTGATGGGTTGGGGTGCCTATCTGGGGAACACGGGCTCATGGCCTCTGGTCCCCAGCGGGAGTCCGATGCCACATCAACCTGCTGGAGCTCCGGCGGTCCCCTAGCTCTCACCGCCTTTGCTCCGTTCCTCCGGGGTCAAGTGGTCCAGTCCAGACGGACAATACCACGACCATGTACTATCTAAACCGCCAGGGCGGGGCCAGCTCCATGCTTCATGCAAAGCTCTCGCATTTGGTCACTCGTGCGCAGCCTGGGCGGATCTCCTAGCCATTCACGTGGCAGGAGCCTCCAACACCCTGGCCCGATGCCCTGAGCCGGATAGGGGCTGCATCCCACGAGTGGTCTCTCCTGCCGGAGGTAGTACAGCATCTGTTCTCCCATTGGGGCACACCTCCAGGTGGACCTGTTTGCCTCCAGGGAGAGCGAAGCTGAGTCTGTTCCATGCCGCCCCCCCTCAGCAGGGGCTCGCTGCGGGGATGCCTTCTTGAGGCAGTGGACCCAGGCCTCTTTTACGCCTTTCCCCATTTCTCTTGATCCACAAGGTGCTTCTCAAAGCGAGGAGGGACAAGGCGCAGGTGATTCTGATAGCCCCAGACTGGCCTCGCCAGTTCTGGTACCAGATCTCCTCAGTCTCAGCTCCAGGACTCCACGACAGCTTCCAGCTCGCCCGGACCTGCTCTCAGTCAATCAGGGAAGGTGTTCCATCCGGACCTTCAATCCCTGCACCTGACGGCCTAGTTCCTGGCTACGAGTTCCAGGCCTTGGGGTCTTTCCGACAGGAGTCCTCAATGTAATTGAGGCGTCCCGTAAGAGTCGACCAGAAAATGCTATGCCTTCAAATGGAAAAGGTTTACATTTGGTGTCAGAACAAGGGCTTGGACCCTTCCTCGAGGTTCCTTAGCAAGCATCTTGGACTATTTATGGTCCCTTTCTAGTCAAGGGCTTAGGTCAGCGACCCTAAGAGTTGCACCTGGCAGCCATCTCTGCTTACGGTGGCGGGCGAGCGATCGAGTGGCACTGGAGGAGAAGGTGGTCTGGCGTTTTTCAAAGGCCTTGATCACATTTCCCCTCCAGTTGGGAACCCCCACCTCCGTGGGATCTACTGCTGGTACTGGCAAAGCTCATGGGCAAGCCATTAGAACCTATGCACAGTGTGCTCTCTCTCACCTGTCGTGGAAGACACGCCTTCTTGGTGGCTATCACGTCAGCCAGAAGGATGGGAGAGCTCCAGGCGCTTTCCATCGAGTCTCCTTACCTGGTCTTCCACAGGGACAAGGTTGTCCTGCGCCCCACCGAAATTCCTTCCGAAGGTGGTGTCGGAGTTTCACCTTAACCAGAGTGTTGACTCTGCGGTGTTCGCACCTCAATCACACTGAGGTTAATATAGGCCCATACTCTGACTCCTTTAAGGGCGCCGCTATTATAAGGAGCGCACGGCTGAAATTCGGGAGAGGTTCAGCCAGCTGTTTGTCACCACGCTGAAGCGCATCTGGCAGACCTGCAGCCAAGCGACGATAAGCAGGTGGGTAACCTCCTGCATGAGTCTCTGCTATAAGTTGGCGGGCATGGAGCCTCCAGAGGGATAAGGCTCATTCTACCCGCCATACTGCTGCAACAGTGGCTGCTTCCAGGACGTCCCTATCCAGGAAATCTGCAGGGCTGCTACCTGGAAGTCAGCAAACACCTTCATTACCCATTACCACATCGACCTTGAGTCCGCCGGGATGCTGGTTTTGAGGCCTCGGTTCTCAGTCTCTCTTTCCCAAGTAAGTATTGAGGTGTGCGTCTGCCTCCTCCTCCCGGAGAACTGCTAGAGTCTGCCAATGAGTGTGGATGAACAACATATCCATGTCCCTAAAATACAGGTTACTCACCTGTAGCAGGGAGTTCTAGGAATGGTATGTTCATCCCTACACCTACGACCTCCCGGCTGACGTACAACCTGAGCTTTCAGCGGCCAGATCTGGCTCATGGGCGGAGCTGAGTTATACCACCGGGTGGGTGGGAGGAGCAAGCTTGAAGACCTTCCGGCAAGATTTAAAAGCGGCAAGGATACCTGCCAATGAGTGTGGATGAACAACATATACCATTCCTAGAACTCCTGTTACAGGTGAGTAACCTGTATATACTGTTGATGGGGGACCTGAATATGCCAGATGTTAACTGGATAACATGTACTGCAGCCACATCCAAGAGCAGGGTCATTCTCGATGTCCTGCAGGGGGCAGACCTTAGACAGCTAGTGTTGGAATCCACTTGGGAGGGAGCAATACTAGACCTGGTACTCTCAAATGGAGAGAGGATCACAAATTTAGAAGTCAGTAGACATCTGGGAACAAGCGACCACTGCACAGTGTGCTTCACAATGAGCACAACCATGGAGATACGCCATACAAAAACAAGGATACTGGACTTCAGAAGGGCTGACTTTGGCAAAATGGGTGAATACCTGAAGAATGCACTAGCAAATGACCAAAAAGGAGGGGTGGAAGAACAATGGAGAAAAATCAAAACTGCCATCATAGAGGCAACAAGCCTTTGTGTGAAACAAATAAAGAACACAAAGCGGAGTAAAAAACCACTATGGTTCTCAAAAGA
This sequence comes from Neoceratodus forsteri, assembly GCA_016271365.2. Taxonomy (NCBI): domain Eukaryota; kingdom Metazoa; phylum Chordata; order Ceratodontiformes; family Ceratodontidae; genus Neoceratodus; species Neoceratodus forsteri. The sequence continues at coordinate 341,681,660 of CM057449.1, forward strand.
GGTGTCAGGGAAGGTTAAGGAGAAAAAGGCTGCTTTCAGAAAGTATAAGGAATCACAGAAGGAGCACGACAGGGAACGATATCAATTAAAGCAGAAAGAAGTTGGGAAGGCAGTCAGACTAGCAAAGGCCCAAACCAAGGAAAAAATAGCCAACTCAGTTAAGAAGTGGGATAAAACCTTTTATAGGTACATTATGGAGCATAGAAAGGTTAAGGGAGGGATAGTGAAGATTAATAAAGGAGAGGGGAGTTGGGCAGAGGGAGACCGTGAAAAGGCAGAGATACTGAATGAATACTTTTGCTCAGTATTCACAAAAGAAGATGAGGAGGAGTTACCTAAACCAGACAGTAGAAGCACTCTGGGTAGGGGGTTGACACCAGTCCATTCACAGAACAAAGAGTCCTGAAAGAACTCCTAAAACTCAAGGTAGACAAAGCAATGGGGCCTGACGGATTCACCCCAGAATCCTAAAAGAACTAAGGAGGACCTAGTGACACCACTGACCATGCTTTTAACAAATCATGGCAGGATGGGGTGGTACCTGAGGACTGGAGGAGGGCAGATGTGATTCCCTAACAAAAGTGGGAGCAAGGCAGAAGCAGGAAACTACAGACCTGTAAGTTTGACCTCAGTGGTAGGAAAATGATGGAATCACTTCTGAAAGAAAGAATTGTTGAGTACCTAGAGGCCAGCGGGGCACAGGACCCAAAGCAGCATGGATTTACAGCAGGAAGGTCATGTCAGACGAATCTAATTGATTTCTTTGACTGGGTGACCAAAGTAATAGACCAGGAAGGGGCTGTGGATATGGCCTACCTAGACTTTAGCAAGGCCTTTGACTCAGTCCCACACAAAAGATTAATAATCAAGTTAGCCAGCCTGGGAGTGGGTCCCAGGGTGGTAGCCTGAGTGAAAACTGGCTGCACAACAGGACACAGAAGGTAATAGTGAATGGAACACATTCCGAAGAAAGGGGGTTACTAGTGGGTACCTCAGGGCTCAGTACTGGGTCCAGTCCTCTTTAACATCTTCATAGGTGACATTGCAGAGGGTCTGGAAGGAAAGGTATGCCTCTTTGCAGATGACACAAAGATCTGTAACAGAGTTGATACACAAGAGGGGGTAGAAAAGATGAGAAGGGACTTGGCAAGGTTGGAGGAATGGTCAGACATGTGGCAACTTAAATTCAGTGCAAAGTAATGCACCTGGGAAACAAAAACCCAGGAGGAGAGTACACAATAGCAGGGGAGGTACTAACAACAACAAAAATGGAAAGGGACCTGAGGTAGTCATATCAGATGACCTAAAGGTGGGTAAGCAATGTGAAAAGTCAGTAAGGAGAGCCAGGGGGATACTGGGATGCATAGGAAGGGGCATCACAAGTAGAAAAAGGGAAATAGTTATCCCTCTATACAGACAGTTGGTGAGACCCCATCTGGAGTACTGTGTGCAGTTTTGGAGACCTCATCTATGCAAGGACATAGACAGGATGGAAGCAGTCCAGAGGAGGGCAACTAAAATGGTGCAGGGTCTGCAGCAGAAACCACATGAAGAGAGACTGAGAGAGCTTAATATGTATACTCTTGATGAAAGGAGGGAGAGGGGGACATGATAGAAACGTTCAAGTACCTCAAGGGAATCAACAAAGTCCAGGAGGGTAGCATCTTTCAGAAAAAGAGATGTGTAAGAACAAGGGGCACAATTTAAAGATAGAGGGGCGGCTCAGGGTAATGTGAGGAAATTTTTTACGGAGAGAGTGGTGGATACATGGAACAGCCTTCCTGAGGAGGTCGTTGGTCTAAAACAGTGGGGGAATTCAAACATGCATGGGACAGACACAAGGCAATTATAGTGGGGGGTTGCAGGAAGTAGGCTGTTGGTTAACTAGAATCTGCAGCTTATCCAGTAGGTAGGGAAATGGGCAGACTGGGTGGGCCAAGTGATCCTTATCTGCCGTCAAAGTCTGTGTTTCTATGTTTCTGTGACCCCCATCACAGCAGACCACTGTGCTCTCTCTCTGTCTCTCTCCAGCATCATCCTTTCACAGCGGAACTATTTTATCTCCATGTGAGCTCTTCTCTTCTCTTCTCTTCTCTTCTCTTCTCTTCTCTTCTCTTCTCTTCTCTTCTCTTCTCTTCTCTTCTCTTCTCTTCTCCCTGCATTTGAAGAGACTGAGGAGGGCAAAGGTGATGTGATCACCTCTAGTGCTAGTGTTGCTTCAGGTATGGTCCAAGAAGTTACCTGTACAGTGTGGACAGTGTGTAGCATTCTTTCCTAGAGTTAGAGCATGCTTCCATAGTGCCACTCTGACTCCAACTGAAAAGTCAAAATCTCTGAGCCATGTCAGTCTAGATTTCAGTGACATTAGAGCACATAAATAGCTATGGTGAGGGTTTACAGTTAATGTATCTCTTCCTAGTGAGTCATCTCCAAAACAACCGTAATGACATAATGCCCCTCAACCCAATGGGGTGGAGCTATACACAGTTCCTGTTGCCTGCAGTTAGACTTAGGGTGGTAGGACCACTCATGAAAACCCCCACCTGCTTGCCAAGTGTAAGATTGGGTGATTGCTCCGCTCAGCCAACGAGGGGTTGCTAGAGATTCCAAGGGTATGTTTGAAATCTTCTGAGGCTAGAGCATTTGTGTATGCTGCCACTACCCTTTGGAATTCTTTACCCTGTCGGTTACATGAGTGCACAACCATGGAAGGATTTAAACAGGCACTAAAAACTTTTCTATGGTGCCAAGCTTTTGGTAACTAATTATTGGATGATACCAGTTTGACATTTTTGTTACTGAGTTGTTTGTTTTGTTTATTTTGTGATTTTAATATTGTAAAGGCGCCATACAAATAAAGTTTATTATTATTATTAAGATAAAAGTTCTTTCTAAGGGCATGGATACAGCTCACTAACCACACACTGGCAGTCTTTTCTGAGACAGCCGAGCCATCAGAATGTCTTCAAGCTAAGCTTCTCCCACCAGCTGGGTGGTATATCCTCCAGCTGACATCAGACTTTTCCTTCTGCTGGAAGGGGCAGGTCACCTCTTCGCAGCATTAAAGAATCTGGAGTTTTTCAAGCCTGTGTTCATAATCGTTGACTTTTCAAGTCAGTTTTCTAACTTTGACTTGCTCCTGCGTTTTCCAGCTCCACGATCAACGATAGAAGGCAAGAAACCACATTTTAAATTCTGCACCCAGTGTAGACAGAAATGTTGCCATGGACACGCATACGTGCGTTTACTGTTTGGTTGAGCAGCATGATGTCTTGAGTTTCAGTAATTGTCGGGCCATGTCGGCCATGGCCCTGCACAACGTGTGTTTACTGTTTGGTTGATCAGCATGACATCTCGAGCTTCAGTAAGTATCTGGCCTTGCTGCCAGTATCCAGTGAAAAATGGAAGGCCAGGCTGGCCTTAGGAAGGCCCAAATCAGCCAGTCAGCCTTGGTGACTGCTGGGATGCCTGCACAGCTTGGTGTTATGAAAGAGGAGGTGGTGGTAGCAGTGAGCTTCTTGTCTGTCGTGGTGCTGTTCCCGCCTAGGGTCCTTGTCGGAGGGTCATTCTCTGATGATTTTAAGGAGCTGTACATGGCCCTCCAGATCTCTTGGGAGAGCTCTTCTCACTGCAGCAAGTACAAGAAGCATTATCTACCACAGGTCATGGAACTGGGAAAGATCACACACTTCCTGCTCTTTTGACTCCCCTGATTGCTCTACCTTGGTTGAACAGCCTCTAATTGAGGGGTTGATCAAGGGCTCCATGATATGCCTGTTGGGCTTGTCAGCCTTGACTCATGTCAAGCAAGCAGTCAAGATACTGTTTGAGCTGGTTGACTGATTGTTGGAGGAGAATGAGGAGGACTCCATCTCTCAGACACAGATGCCCACTGTCTTCACTCAGGAGGATGAGGTGCAGTCAGAACCCCCATCTGAGGTGCCTCAGGAGCTGCGTCCACTAATGGTATTGCCTCTGAGACCCATCATGGTCACTCAGCCAAAGCAGGGGGTCAATACTGACCCTGTGGATGACACTTGTTGACAGTGGTCTTTGGGTTGACGGTCGTGATTGAGGCACTTCTCGCGCTGTCCATCCTGCTTGACCAGGATGTGGTGCTGTTGACACTCCTCGACCTCTTTATCATCGGCTGTTGATGCAAGTTGCATCATTGCTATAGGGAGCTCATGTAATAGCATGGGACCATCACTTGGTTGAAGTTGGGCTTTGCCTCCTGAGCCTCCCAATCCCTGTGCTTTCACTGGTCATTCCTGCTCCAGTCCAGTCTCAACAGCAAAACCAGGCAGATGAGTCTGCAACCTGTGATTTTAAGACATGGTTGCACAATGGAAAGCGGGTTTGCCAAGCTCTAGTGCACCATGCCAAGTCCCACACACACTAAGATGCACTAGAAGCACAGGAAATGGGGCAGGTAGCCTGATGTTAGGGCTGTTTATTTCTTGCACTTTTTTACTGCATTAAGCTGTTACAGCATGAAAATAAAACAAGGACTACTTTTGCTGCCAACACTGAGTTGAGTACAGTTCTTCAGTGGGAGTGCGCTTTGGTGTGTGGGGGGACTTCATCCTCAACAGCAGTCCCCTGTGTCTACATCCTTCTGCGGCAGTCGGAGTGCTGTGCATGGAGCCTACTCCACCTCAGGCACTGTTCAGGGCTCTGTCTTAAGAGTTTCACCCCACTGCCAGCTGGTTATCAGTGAAGATCACGCAGTATGAGGATACCAGGGTGGTCCATGTTGGAAATGGTTGAGGACCTTCTTCAAAGAATTACCAGATGCGGAAGCTGAGTCATCGATGGCCTCAAGCGGGATTCTCACTTTTTTTTTTAAACTTTCTTTTTATCCCCTCCCTCTGTTCTTCACTTGTTCCCTCTCTCGGAACCCCCAAGCACTACACGCCATGTTGAGGATCAGGTGATCTGTTCTTAGGGTGCGTTGCTCCATTCTTACCTCCAGAGTCCCCGGTAACCCTCGGGCAGGGCGGGGGAGGACCCCAGTCTCCCCCTGAATCTCGATCCTGGATCACGCACAGTGGAATCTATCCCCGGTTCCTCTTGTGGTCGTGATGCAGTGGGTTCGTCGCCTGGAAGCGGGCACAGAGGAGTTTTCTGGTTCTGTTGTCCATCCCTCTATGTCAGCATGCAGTGAGGAACAATGAGGCAGTTGCATGCAGAGACGTGCATCTGCTTCTGTCCTCTGCCAGACATCGACCCTCCCTGCTGCTCCCCTGTCTGCACCAGCACCATCTGAGGATACCCAGGTGGTAGCAGTATAGTGCGGGGCAAGCTACCCACCCCTCCCGGAGAAAGAGAGCAAGCTGTCAGGTGCTCAGTCCTTCTCCTCCCAGCTGACCCCTGGCAGCCCGAGTCCGTTCCCCAACCCTGGTCGCCGGCGTGGTGCGAGGTGTGGCATCCAGTGCCTCAACCCTCAACACCACCTGGGCCGGCTTCTGGATTCTCACTTTTGTCTGTGATTCAACTGAAGAGCTCACTATGACTCACACTCCATCATTCTTTGGTTCCTTTCGATTAATGTTGGAGTCCGTGAAAGTTCCCTTGGAACTAGTCCAGAAATGGGTAAATACCCATTCATTGATATGCTGGATAGGGACAATTCCTCAGGGGTTGCCTTTCCCTTAGCTGAAGCCATACGGGGACTGGCCTTGTAACTTTAGCAGCATCTAGCACCCTCTACCCATATGGTTCACAAGTATGTGTTCCCCACAGGCACCCTTTCAGGGTTCTGCAACTGCCCATCTGTAGAGGGTCTGGTCACAGACTGCCTTCCATAAGCTGAAACTCCAAGGGGATGCCATGCTGCTTAAAAGGTGTATGCAGCTGCTTCTCTGGGTCTTTGTCAGACTAGTTATTTGGTTATGATGGCGAATTTTCACGGTCTTTTTTCTCCTCTCCATACCCTACAACCTGCGACTCTTGGCTGCTCGTCATCCTGTTCTGCCCACCAGTCTCACCATTTACTGCCACATCCTGCCACCTGACTCCCCAGGCTTTCCCTGCATCCATGGAGGGTCCAGCTTATCCATGCTGGGGGCCCCTGTCCATGGGAGAGGAGGGGACTAGCCTTCCTGGGAGTCCTCTGAGGCATGCAGGGCTGGGGGGGGGACTGTTGCTTGGGGGGGACTAGGCAGCCATAATCCATCAAGTCAGTATAAGCACTGTGTCTGTTTTCTGGGCCCCTCCCCACACCCTTACGGAGTGGACCACAGCAGTGCTCTGGCAGCAGAGCCTTCTGATGTTTGATCACCTGTATTGGCAATGCTCCACACACCACCAGATGTCATTCTCCACGTGGTACTCTGCACCACCTACCAGGAGAGCATTTGCATGGATTCTCTATCACCCTCTCTGCCAGCCACCGCTCCTGATGTCTCGGGCTTGGCCCTCTGGCTCAGGACTGGAATCCAGGTCACCATTGCATATAGCAGGTGCCCCACTACTCAGTGCTACAGAGTCAATGACCTTTCCCTTTTTGGGGTCATTCCCCCTACTCCCAGATGACAAACAGCTTACAGTAAAGTGCATCAGAGACCAGGGTCAGTCACTAGGTAAACACTCACTTCATACAGTTGTGGATATTGGGCAAATCCTGCACCTGTGCCATGGCTATGGACATCCACCTTCAGTGTGGACACAGAGCATAACTGTCCACTGTCCCCTTCTTGGGCACTGATCTTTTTGGCCCAGAGGTGGAAGGACATCTCACAGATTGAGAAGTCTGGTGCCACCCTAGATTCTGTGGCATAGTCCCAGAAGGACCTGAAGGCCCAAACGCCTAAAAGATGGCCATTAAGTTCTGGTCTTTTCAGTCACAACAACCTCAGCAGCAGCCTTGCAAGGGCAATTTCAGTGCTGGAATCCAAAACCCAAGTTAGGCAGCCAGGGAGACAAATTGAGTAGACAGAGGTGGTGGTGTCTCCTGGTTCTCTGCATCCAGATCCTGCTCCAGGCTGCTCAGTGATGGGGTGGCAGTGTCATTCTTCTTCATGTTCAGTCCCTTTCTTAGCTCTTCATCTGGGGTCAGTTACACCACTTCTTACCACAGTGGTCCTTCATTATCTTGGATAATTGGATCTTGGAAGTCATGGATAAGAGTCTGCCTTTGGATTTTGAGGCTATCATGCTTTACTGATCCTGAGCTCCTTCGTAAGTCCAGGGTGTCAAAGGACACTTTGTCCAAGTTGCGAGCCAACATGGGGGGGGTGATTGCCTGTATCCCAGGTGCCTTGGCCACTTAAGGATATGTGTCCGGGTACTTCAGTTTCCGAAATGGATGAGGCTAGTGCCCCATACTGGACTTGCAGACAAGTTCCTGCAGAAGTGCAAGTTCTATATGCTCACTCTGAATTAGATACCATCTGTAGAGCAGTGAATGTGGTTCTACTCCCTGGCCCTCCATGATGCATTCTTCCCTATCCCAGTCTGACTGTCCCATCACTGGCACCTCCAGTTTTATACAGAGAAGATCCTGTACCAGTTCCAGGTTATGAATTTCAGCCTGTTGTCCATGCCTAGGGTCTTCCCAAGTGCATGGCAGTAGTGGCAGCCTTCCTGCCATGCTAGGGCATCAGGACAACTGGATGCTAGCCTCTCAGTCCAAAGAGGCTGTAGAGTGCTCCAAAGATATGGCCCTCCAGACCTGTCAAGACTTTGGCCTTCTGATCAATTCAGCCAAGTCTGAGCTGGCCCCCTCACAGGTGATCGAGTTCGTTGGAGCAGAACTAGACTCCCTGCAAACCAAAGCTCACCTCCCGGTGGACTGGGCATTGAATCTTATCTTCTTTGCCTGATCATTTCAGGTGTTGTACTCTGGCCCTGTCAGTAACTTCCTGAAGCTGCTGGGGTTGATGGCTGTTTCTATCAGCGTGATCTGTTGGGCATAATGGAGAATGCGCCACCTGCAGTCTGCAGTGGGAGACGGGCTGGCAGTGGTCCCAATACCTAGGTCATCTGGATCAGCCAGTCTTGGTTACCCAGCTGATTGGGATGACATCCAGTGGTGACTGTTTCCACAGAACCTTGAGGAGGGAATCAAGTTTGTCTGCCCAGAACCGTCCCTCACGCTCATGACACAAATGACTGTGGTTGGGTGGGGTGAACACGTGGGAGCCCATGGGTTTTGGTCACCCTGGGAGTCCCAACACCACATCAGCCTGCTGGAGCTCTGTGCAGTGCATCTGATTCTAATAGAATTCACTCTGCTGTTTCAGAGGTCGGTTTGTTCAGGTCCAGATGGACAACACGATCGCCATGTTCTACCTAAACAGATAGATCAGAATGCACTCTTTCATGTGTCAGGAGGCTCTCTGGACCTGGACACATGTGCATAACCTGGAAGCAGATCTCCTGGCAATTCGTGTCACAGGAAAAAACAGCCAGCTGGCAGAACTCTTTGCTGGGTTTGAGAGAAGTCATACGAGTGGTCCCTGCATCAGGAGGTGGCAGACCTCCTGCTGTTCTTGTGGGGGCACTTCTCTGGTTGATCGGTTTGCCTCGTGGGAGAACAGAAAACTGAGGCTGTTCTGTGCCAGCCCCCCCCACCGACCCCCAAAGTCTGGAACACTGCAGGGAATGCCTTTTCCAGCCCCATGACCCCGGACCTTCTGTACACCTTGTCTCCCTTCCCCTTGGTTCACAAGGTTTTTATCAATTCACAGTGATTTGATCAAGGCCTGGAAGAACAAGGCATGGATGATTCTGATAGCTTCAGACTTTCCCAGATAGTTCTCATATCTGGATCTCCTTAGCCTCAGCAACAGGCCTCCACGGAGGTTGCCTGTCTGACCCAGCCTGCTGACCAGAAAACATGGGAACGTCCTACACCCAGACCTTCAATCCCTGCACCTTTCAGCCTGGTTCTGAAGTGGCTAGGTTTCAGGGTTTGGGCTTTTTGGAAGATATTCTCCATCTCTTATTGGCATTCTGTAAGGAGGTGGCTCATAAATGCTGTGTATTTAAGTGGAAGAGGTGCTTAATCTGGTGCCAGGGTAAGAAGCTTGATCCTCTTACCTGTCCAGTGGTGAGTATCCTTGACTGCTCATGGTCCCTCACTCAGCTGGGACTATGAGTGACACCCTTAAGATGCACCTGGCAGCCATCTCTGCATGCCAGGTGTGGGGTGGTATGTTAGTGGTGGCACAGGATAAAATGGTCAGGTGTTTTTTTCTATGGCTTGGATCACTACTCCTCTCTGGTGCATGAACCACCACCTCCATGATTTGCTGTTGGTGTTGGTAGTGCTCACGGGTAGTCCGTTTGAGGCAATACATGAATGTAGGAGCTCACATTTGCCATGAAAGACCACCTTACTGCTGGCCACCATGTCAGCCAGAAGGATCAGTGAGCTGCTGGTGCACTCGGTGGAGTCTACCTGTCTTGCCTTTCACATTGACAAGGTTGTCCCTTGCCCCCACTGTAATTTTATCCAGAAGGTTGTATCGGAGGTTCACCTTAACTAGGTGATTAAACTTCTGGTATATTTCACTAACTCAACCTTGGAAGCCAGTCACAGACTCCATACCTTGAACCGGTGGAGGGTGATCTTTTACTATAAGGGGCACACTGCTGGAATTTGGAGTAGGCTAGTTAGCTGTTTGTTACGTACCCTGAAGCCGTGCCTTTCAGACTGGCAACAAAGTGGATAATTGCCAGGTGGATAACATCCTGTATAGACCTCTGTTACAGGTTTGCTGGTAGGGAGTCGCTCAAGGGGCTTAGTGCTCATTCCACCACATACTGGGCTGCTTCCAAGGATATCCCCCACTGTGGAGATATGCAGGGCTGCAACCTGAAGTAAAGTGCATATCATCTTCTCCCATTATAGCAGTGACATAATGAGTTGTTAGGATGCTGCATATGGGTCCTATGTCCTCCAGTCTCTGTTTGCCAGATAAGGGTGCATGCCTTGCATCCTCCTTCCAGAGGATTGCTAGAAGTTTTCCAGTGTTTGGGTAGTGAACTGTAGCAACTCCCTTAGAAATATAGGTTGCTCATCAGTAACCGTAGATCTTCCATAGAGTGGTCCCTTGCAGTAGGTAATACTTTTGGGTATCCAGCAGAGATCATTGTGGCAGATCTTCTAGCAGTTTTTCACCAGGGACCTCCCACACTTATATAGGAAACAGGAAGCTGATGTCATGTGTGGGCGGTCCCTGGTGAAGATCTGCTAGAAGAGCTGCTGTGCGCCACAGCAACCTCTGCTGGATACCCAAACGTATTACCTACTGCAAGAGACACTCCTCAAAGATCTACTGTTACAGTAAGTTTTTACGTAACTGTACTTTCTTGGAGTGGTATACAGTTCACATCTACACCACCCATCCCACCTCCCCTGGCAACATAGCACCCGGATTCCTGCTTAAAGTGTGCTAAGATCTGACATCATGTAGCAGAGCTGGATGATATACCACCCCAGTGGTGGGAGGAGCTTAGCTTGAAAACATTCCAGTGACTCTGCTGTCTCCAGGAATACCGATGCCAGTGTGTAAATGTGACCTGTATACCACTCCTAGAACTGTGGTGTTAAGTGAGTAACCTTTATTTCTAGGGACATGCATATGGTTCACTATCCACACTTCTGGCAGTTTTTCCTTCTCCTTTAAAACTTACCTTATGGTCTTCAGGTCAAGCTCCCCACCCAGGTGGTGTCCTCCTTGGCACTGCCTCGAGACATCAGATCTTCATTTCTGCTGGAAGCATCAGGTTCCCTCCTTCACAGCTCTGTGTTTGGTGTAGGCCTACTTTTTCTGATCTTTGAGCCGTTGCAATTGTTTTTGCTTCTGGGTGTATAACCCTTTTTTCTTGTACTTCATGGATTATGGCAACCACAAATTGGGTCCCAGATTCAAGTGGTGTGCCGCTTGGTCTGAAACAATGTTGCACGCCTATCCACATGCATTGTGCATCTATTGCTTGGGTCAGCAGCATGATCTGCAGACTTGCTGCCTGTGCCAGACCCTTCAGCCCTCATGTTGAAAGATTCTGTGCCCACCTCCTCCTAGGTCACCCGGATAAACAGGACCCTCACGTTTGGTCCAGGAATGCCAGCAAGTTGGTTTCTGTAGCAGCTGGATTGGCTGCGCAGCTTGCTGCCTTCGAGAAGGCTGCAGCCCAGGCTGCTTTTGGCGTGACTTCATCCGCCACCTTGCTACTGGTGGGCTTGGATGCTTTGTTTACTGGAGCATTCCAGGACTTGTGCCAGTCCCTACCTACTCTTGGGGAGGGCCCTTCCCGAGGGTCTAAATCTTTGCAGGCCTCTAAGCCTAAGAGGTATTGTTGCAGATTGAGGGATCGGGAGCGGGTTTGTTTATCCCATTCCCATGACTCTGTTTCTGGCTCGATGACCACAATGCTGTCAGCTGCTGCTGACACCTCTGTAGCTGAAGTACAGGCTGCTGGCCCCACAGTATCCCTGTCAGGCTTACCGGCTGAGACACAGGTCGACCAGCCAGCCGAAATCTTTCTCGACCCGTTCAACCCATTGTAGGAGGATGGTGGGGATTATTGCCTTTTGTGGACTCTGGTCCTTACGACCCTCTCACAGGAGGGGCTGAATAAACTGGTAAGTTGGGCCGTCTTCCCTCAGCAGATCCACTCATCGGGGGTTTCTCATCATCCTACGCTTTCCCCTGTGTCTCCTCCGTGTCAGCCTGCCTATTGTTGGTCAAGGTCCCGGTCAAAGTCCCAGTCGGGCTCTCAGTTGAGATCCTTGGACTCTTGACATTTCCAGTCTTGATCATTGGCCAAGAGGCGCCGTCGATGCTCCTTATCTTCTTCTTTGTCTTCAGATGAGGATAGGCTCTGCTGTAAATTTTGGCGCCATTATGAGGAGCTTGTCTGGCAACAATGAATTCTCAGCTATGGCCATGCTCCACAGTAGCCCCGGTGCCTCCTGGGTGCCCTTGCCTTGGCCTGTGCCTGTTGTCCCAGCCAAGCTGATGCCAGCCCCACCCCGCCCATTTGGGTGGAGCCACTGCTTCCACAGCCCTTGCACAGGGCCCTATCAAAGGCTGCTCGCCCCATTTCTGGGCTTTCCATCAGGCTCTAAGTGCAGATCTCGCACTCAGATAAGCTGCATATTGTCCATGGGGAGCAGGGGTCGAGGACAGAGTTTTAGGAGTCCTCAGACTCGAAGGACTCCTCTATGCACTCCCTTCGGACTCTGACTTTTGACCAGGAGTCCTTCCAGGAGCTCTCTATGGAGCACGGGCCAGCTTCTTTTGGGGCCCTGCTCCATTTGATCTCAGAATCTGTGGGGATCCCAATAGACCAGTACAAAAGCTGGTCAAGTACCCCTTGACCAAGATTCTGGATAGGGATGACTCCCTTGTGGTTGTCTTCCCTGTCATGGAGGCAGTTCTTAGCCTCACCCTGGAGCTGTGGCAGTACCATGCCTCCTGCCCAGCGCCATCAACTTGTGTGATCCATGAGTATGTGGTCACCACAGGGTTTTCTGCCCGTGTTCACTGACCATCTTTCAGCTGAAGGTTTGGTAGCCAACTCATTGTTCCAATGCCTGGGCAATGTTGGGGATGTTGACAAGCCCCCAGACAAGGAGTCAAAAAAATAAGACCATGCAGCAAAAATGGTAAGTGCTGCTTCATCCCTGATCCTTTGGCAGGCCAGTTTGGCCATCACGATGGACAATTTTTCCCATGCCCTATTGGGCACTTTGGACCAAGTTATCCCCTGCCTACAGATTTGCAGCTTGTGGTTAAGATGGTCCAAGACCAGGAATGCGCAGTGGCCAAGCCACAGCTCCAAACAGCTCTGGATATTGGTGACTCCTGTGCCTGGTCTGTGGCCAGAGCAGTTTCCATGCAGTGCTAGGCATAGTTGAGGATCTTAAGCTTTACGGCCGATATCCAACAAAAGTTGGCAGATGTCCCCATCTTGGGTATTGACTTGTTTGTGCCAGATGTTGATGGTCATCTCACCCAGGAAGTCCAGTGCCACCCTGGACTCTTGTTACGTCTTCATGGAAGGACATTAATAGCCAGAAACAATGGAAGAAACCCTTTCAGTTTCGACTCTACTTAGTGCCTCCATCCAGACCACTACAGCTCCAAGCGGGGCAACATCAGACCTGATAGCCCATACCTAAGCCAGCCTCCTACTGGCTCCAAGAAATCCAGAGGCCGGGGCTTCCTTGGCAGCCAGCTCTGGAGCCGGCACCAAGCCTGCCCAGTGATGGGTGAGGGGGGATGTCATTCTCCCGCCCGTCCTGTTCTGCCTGTGGCCTCCTGCCATTTCGTGTGTGCCTGGTCTTTCAAAATCGAAAAATGGGTGCTTGAAGTGGTAGGTCGTGGTTTGCCTCTGGAATTCAAGACTGTCCCACCTAGCTGAGCCCATGCCCCACAGGAAGACATGGTGTTCATGGACATGTTAGCCACCCTTCAGGAGGACATTGTACAGCTTCTTCAAAAAGGAAGCTGTAACCCCTGGCTAGTCTGGGGTTTGTCACCAGGTATTTTCTGGTTCCAGAACAGATGGGGGTTGGCGCCCCATATTGGATCTTCATGATCTCAGTCAGTATTTGAGGAAGTGCAAGTTCCAGATGGTCTGTCTGAACCAGATCATACCATCCCTAAAGCTTAACATGTGGTTCTGCTCTCTGGATCACCAGGAGGCCTTCTTTTACATCCCGATCTGTGCATCCCACCGATGGTTCCTTCAGTTCCATTGGGAAGGGATACTTTACGAGTTACAGGTCATGCTGTTCGACCTTTTCTTGGCCCCCAGGATCTTCAGGTGCATCGCAGGGGTCGCAGAGTTCCTGTGGCACTGAAGAGTGTGATTGTACCCTTACCTGGACAACTGGCTGATCACAGGTTCCCCCAGGGAGGTGGTGGAGTGGTCCAGGGACCTGGCCTTGCAGACCTGCTTGGCGTTGGGCCTTCTGGTCAACCCGGCCAAATCGAAACTCAGCCTCTCATAGGTGAGGCAATTAATCAGGGCAGAGCTAGACTCCCTTCAGGCCAAGGCCTGACTCTGGGTGGACATGGTGGTGGATCTTACCACCTTTGCCCGATCATTTTGGGTTGGGCAATCACACCCTGCCTGGGACTTCCTGCATCTGCTGGGGTACATGGCTTCTTATATCAGTGTGGTCCGGTGGGCCCGCTGGTGAATGTTGCTCCTGCAGTGGTTGCTAGCCCATCATTGGTCATAGCGCCTTGGTCACCTCGATCAGCTGGTCATGGTGATGCAGCCAATATGGGATGCCATCCAGTGGTGGCTTATTTCAAAACATTTGCAGGAGTCCTATTCATCCACCCAGAGCTGATGGTTACTGTCACAACCAATGCATCTCTGATGAGATGGGGAGCCCACCGAGGATCACAGGGCCCATGGGTTCTGGACCTCAAGAAGTCCCGAGGTCACATCAGTCTGTTGGAGCTCCATGCAGTGCATCTTGCTCTGGTGGTCTTATCTCTAGATGTGTGGGGCCGTGTTATTCAGGTCCAAATGGACAATGCAACGACCATGTACTACCTCAACAAGCAGGGCAGGATGCATCCCTCCTGTTGTGTCAGGGAATTCTCTGCAACTGGTCCGATCGTATGCTGTCTGGATGCCAGTCTTCTTGCAATCCACATGGCCAGTGCCTCCAACCAGCTGGCGGATGCCCTCAGCCAAGTGAGTGAGGTGTCTTACAAGTGGTCTCTTCACTAGGAGGTAGCCAATTGTCTGCTCTCCCAGTGGGGCACTCACCTGGTTGACCTGTTTACCTCCTTGGAGAGCATGAAGCTGAAGCTGTTTCGTGCCTGCCCCCCTCAGTACGGGACACTGCTGGTGGATGCCTTTGCGAGGCCCTGGACCCTGGGCCTTATGTACCCCTTCTCTCCCTTTCCCCTGATCCACGAGGTGGAGCTCAAGTTTTGGAGGGACAAGGCTCAGATAATCCAAGTGGCCCCAGACTGGCCGACCCAGTTTTGGTACCCTGATCTCCTCAGCCTCAACAGCAGGCCTGCGTGGCAATTGCCTCTTCGCCCAGACCTGCTCTTAGAGGAGGGTCCTCCACCTGGATCTTCAGTCCCTGCTCCTGCAGCCTGGTTCCTGAGTGACTAGAGTTTCAAGGTTTGGATTCTCTCTGACGTAGTCCTCCATGTCATTGAACCTTCTCGTAAGGAGTCAACTTGCCAGTGCCATGCCTTCAAGTGGAAGATATTTTGTATTTGGTGCTGGGGCAGGGAGCTAGACCCCTCTCTTGCCCAGTGACAGGCATCTTGGATTATTTGTGGTCCCTCTCTCTGTCGGGCCTGAGGTTGATGGCCATCAAGGTGCACCTGGCAGCCATCTCTGCATACCGAACATGGGCTGGTATGCTGAGGGTGGCACAGGAAAAGGTGGTCAGATGTTTTTTTAAGGGCCTCGACCACATGTCCCTGCTAGTGCATGAACTACCACCTTGGGACTCATTGCTGGTACTGGCAGTACTCATGGGCAAGCCATTCGAACCCGTGCATAGGTGTCACATCTCCCACCTGTCATGGAAGACCGCCTTCTTGGTGGCTGTCACCTCCACCAGAAGGATCAGTGAGCTCCATGCACTTTCTGTGGAGTCTCCTTATTTGGTTTTCCACAAGGATAAGGTTGTCCTTTGCCCCAACCCGAAGTTCCTCCCGAAGGTTGTTTCTGAGTTTCACTTTAACCAGGTAATTAACCTCCTGGTGTACTTCACCAGTCCAACCATGGAGTCTGAGCACTGTCTCCATTCTTTGGACCTGAGGCGAGTGCTCGCTTACTATAAGGAGTGCATGGCTGGAGTTCAGGGAGAGGTTCATCAATTCTTTGTCACCTATGCTGAGGTGCAGACTGACAGGTAAGCAGACAGTTGGCAGGTTGCTAGTCTCCTGCATCAAATTGTGCTATAGGTTTGCTGTTAGTGAGTCTCCCATTGGGCTTAAGGCTCATTCCACCAGACTTACCACTGCCTTGGTGGCTGCTTCCAGGGATCTCGAAATCTGCAGGGCTGCTACCTGGAAGTCAGCACACACCTTCATCTCTCATTACCATATCGACGTTGAGTCATGCTGGGATGCTGGTTTTGAGGCTTCGGTTCTCCAGTCTCTTTTTTCCAAGTGGGGGTGCGCGCCATGCCCCCCACCTCCCAGAGAACTGCTAGGAGTCTGCCAGAAGTGTGGATAGTGCACAATATCCATGTCCCTAGAAATGAGAATTACTCACCTGTAACCTTAGATGTAGAGTGGTATATGGTGCACATCCAAATGACCCACCCGACCTCCTCTGGCAAGTAGCACATGGATCCTTGCTTCCAGTGTGCAAGATCTGATGTTACGGGCAGTGCTGAGTAGGATATCACCTGGGTGGGTGGGAGAAACATAACTTGAAGACGTTCTGGCAAGTTTAAAGGGGAAGAAAGAACTGCCAGAATTGTGGATGTGCATCATATACCACTCCTAGAACTACGGTTACAGGTGAGTAACCCTTACATTTTTTTTTTTAAATAAAGTTTTTCTTAGGAGATACACACACAGTGTTATCCAACTTAAAATTTGAAAAGTTGTTAAACAAGTGCAACTTTGCATTTAGAACACAGGTTCATGTTATACAACAGAGTCTGTCTTTGTATAGTATTCATCTTACATTACTCCAACATCTTTACAGATTCTGGCATTCTCTTTGATGTTTATCTTACCAGAAGACAAAGGACTTTACTCCATCCCACCCCTCCTCAGTGGAAGCAGTATCCCAACCTCTTCTGCAGGTCTAACTTTTCATGGTACGAAACCCTCATCAACTTGGGCCATATACCATATCCACTTCTGCCACTTCAAATTAAATATATATCAATAAGGCCAGCCATCAGTTTTTCTAATTGGTATATGTCCATTACAATTTGTTCCCAGTCCTCCATGGTTGGAATGACTGACTTCATCCATCTCCTTGTATTGGCTTGTTTAGCTGCCAAGAGAAATACTGGTAATGAAGTTTTGTGCCAGGAGGGGTAATGTTGGGGCATGATCATCAATAAAACCATTTTGTCCATCAATTCTACCACTTCCTCCAGGCATTCCCTTAGTTCATCCTGCAGAGTACACCAGAAGGGGGTCAGAAAGGGACAGGACCAAAATACATGGCCCAGGTCAGCCAGTTGGCACCGACAGCCCCTCCAACAGACGCCATAACATGGTGGTAAATATTTAATTAATATAGCCGGAACTCTCAAGTATCTGTGTCTGCACTTCCATGCATATTCTTGCCAAACCTCCAGAGACATAATTTTAATGGCTGGGAGTGCAGATTTTGTCCTTAATTCTAATGACACTGATAAACCCCCCTATTGTGGCTATTTATCAGGTTCAGTAGGGGTGGTTCTGGAGTCGGAAGCCTAATTAGGGCTGGTTGTTGATACTGAATATAGTCCCTAAGCTGCAGTTATATATTTCATTCTCTTGTGACTAATCCAAAACTCCCTTGGAGGGACTCAAAGGGGAGAACACCCTTCGAGCCCAAGACCTGATAAACAAAGTGTAGGCAAAATCTACGCCACTGTCTGAATGCCACATCCATTTGCCCAGACGAGAAACTTTCATCTGCAGAGATTTACCTACAATAGTAAAATATTTCTTTGAACTTCAGATGAGATTGTAACTGATACCGCACTTTCAGGGTTCTGGAAGTAATTTGCATAAAGTGTCATAGAGGGGGTGTGTATCTCCTGGAGGCGGATAACATGGCCTCTATATCGTAAAGATCATTGATAGTAAATTCAATATTTTTCCATGGCGCTCTATATTAGTAGCTTTCATTTTATTCTGCACCCCTCCCAAAAATAAACCTGCCAGTCTTACCCCCCTGTGTTAATTAAGGACTCTTCTGAGCCCCAATTCAGCATCCCCTGGCCCACTCCATTTACCTGGGGCAGTGTGACTCCTGGCTCTTCATGGCTCCCTAGACAGGCATCATATAATCAGTTGCTCTGTACAAGTGCAGATGTAACAAGTTGCGTGTTGACTTTTATGAGTAGGCATCAGATGGTATGATATGGACTGTCTTCCATTTCAGCAGGAACAGACTGAATGTTCTGAGAGTAAGGGACATGCACCTAATCACATTACCCTCAGTCTTTCAGTCTGTCGTAGTAGCTGAAGACAGTTCCTACCTAGGCAGGGAAACTTTTCTTTTTTTTATTCAGTTTAGTTTAATAAGAACTTGTTGTATTTATTTATTTATTCATTTGGTAACTGGGTTGGTGCATTGATCCATAGACCTTTTTCATGCATGGCCCGGGCCAGAAACTGACGCACACAGCATAAAATACAGTGAGAGAACACTGTGGATCATACAGGGAACATAACAGGGAATCCAGTGTAGGTCAGGCTAACAGAGAAAATATAAGGTAAACAGTACTAGATACATCAGCAATTGAGCATACCAAGGTATCTAACATTCAGGTAGACAGGGTAAGGTTTCTCCATCATTCAACAATAGGAATAACCATAGTATTCAGGGTGGGAGAGGAGAGTGGCGCACTAGAGGGGGTAAGTGTGGGCTGCAAGGGAGGTGCAGCCGTGCTAGTGGCCTGTGAGCAGAAGCAGGTCGTGAAGGACAGAAAGTGCATTCTTGATGAGGAATTTAGATTTAGAGGAGGGTCAGGGGAATGTAGGGAGGAGGGGAGGTCGTTCCATAGTGAGGGTCCGGCTGCGGAGAAGACCCTTAGGCCCATCTTTGTAGTTATGTAAGGACATTGTAGTTCTAGGTGGGAAGACTGACATAGATTGCGGCAGTAGGTTCTGGGCTGGATAAGAAGGGATAGTGGAGAGTAGGTGGGATTGTGCAAGGTATTATCAATGGTCTTGGCCAGCAGGTAGGAGCGCCGTGCTTGTGGAGGGAGCCAGTTAAGGGACTGGTAAAGAGAGCAGTGGTGAGTAAGGATGGGGTGTGGAGGGCAAGGTGACATATACAATTGTAAGAAGCATCCAGGCAGTTCAGGTTGGTAATGGAGGTGAGGGAGTACACTGGGCAGCCATAGTCAAGGAAGGGGAGGAGGTTGCCATGGGCATTAGCAGGGTGGGCTTCAGGTGAGAGGTGGTCGATCAGGCAACAGCAGAGCCCTGTCTTCTGGTTGATGCACCTTTTTATTTATTTATTTATTTATTTATTTAGTTAAACATCAGTTTAGAAACCTTTGAGCCAGAGGCTCATTTACAAAGGTACCTCATCACAAAGAGGACATCAGAACAGTAGTACAAGGGACACAGTACTTACAAACAAAAAAGTTACAGTTCAATTACAATTTTGTTACAATAGAATACAATCTCAAATGAAGCAAAAGATAACAAAGGTGCAAAACTTATGGTAGGGGACAGCTGGTGGGGTAGAAGGGAGGGAGATAGGGAGGAAATTAGTAGGCAAAGGAGGGCCGCTCAGTGAGCATTGTCAAACAGAGTATATATATTTTTTTTTACACTAGGCTAGCGGCAGTTGCATTTGCGAGAGCTAAGCAGGAAGTTTCTGAGCCTGGGCTTAAAGCAAGCTAAGGTTAGTGAGTTTGACACACTGACAGGGAGGAGTTATACCAGTAGAGCATACGGTGAGGGGAATGCCCTCTGACCTTGAGAGGTCCTGGCTCTCGGAATAACTAGGGTAGCTCTTGACGAGCTGCGCGTGATCAGGGTCGGTGCAGTACGGCGAATTGAGTTGGATAGGCCTATGGGGGATAGGCCACGCAGGGCTTTAAAGGTGAGCTGGCATGTCTGATACATGAGTTTGTTTTTTTCTTTTGTTTTTCCTTCCACTTCCGATCGCCAATCCAGCAATTTTATCCCGCAAAGCCATACAGAGTCCTGCCTTGTCGTTTGAGCGCATACACCACGTCCATAGCGGTGACAGTCTTTCTCTTGGCATGCTCCGTGTAGATGACGGCATCCCGGATCACATTCTCCAAGAAAACCTTCAGCACGCCCCGTGTCTCCTCATAAATCAGCCCCGAAATGCGCTTCACCCCGCCTCACCGAGCCAGGCGGCGGATAGCAGGTTTGGTGATTCCCTGGATGTTGTCCCGCAACACCTTGCGGTGTCTCTTGGCGCCTCCTTTACCAAGCCCTTTCCGCCTTTACCCCATCCAGACATGATGAGCAAACGCAATCTTCAAACTGACTGAAACAGAATGATCAGTGAGGTCAGTGTAGGTTAGAGATGGGTCCAGGATTATCACCGGATACTTGAAGGCTGGAACGGTGTCAAGGGGAGATCCATCTGGGGATTTGACTGTGAGAAGGCCGCCATTGTGGGCAAAGGCAGAGAGTTTTGGTTTGGAACCAGAAAAGCATGGCCTTTGTTTTGGCAGCATTGACCAACAGTTTTTTTTTTTTAATGCTTTTTGTTTATTCTTTTATGTATATAAACATATATTAATACCTTCATTCAACATTACAGATGTACTATACAATGAGGGCGCCATTCCTCTCATTATATTCCAAAGGTTAGTTAAATGAAATAAGATACGTCCTGTGAGGGGATATCTTACAAATTATAAACTTAGTACATAGCTTTCCACTTGCTGTAACAGAGACCATGAGCAGCAGGAAATTTATAAATAAAACATTCAAGTCTTATTGATCAGTGTCCTTCCCAGATTTAGGGAGTTAGCCATCATGCTATATCACAGTATTAATACACAAAATGTGTATTGAAAACAGAATGAACCCCTCAGAAGTATATACTTCCATTATAAGAAAAAACTTCCCAAAAGTCTATCAAACATATTAGGCGCATTTACTTAACAACAGAAATGGACAATATTTCATAATTATTATTGGTATAAAGCTATAGATTTATGAGGTTGGAGAGTATTAATGGGGGAAGAGACTTAACAATATAAGTCACTACTCTTTTTAATTTAAAAGTCCAAACCAGCTGAAAACCAACTAGTGTGGCTAATGAGAAAGTAAATAATGTATTTTAACTACAATGTTTTAAACTAACATTATCTCTACCCCCTCTTGTAAACCTTTACCAGCAGAGTCCGAAAAAATTCAGGAATCATCTTCTTCGGAAGACAGGGCATCTTCTTCTTCTTCTTCCCCCCTCCTACAGGAGGGAACATTCTTTTGGCACCATTTTAAAGCCTCCGACAGTTCTGAGAAAATGAAAATTTTACTCCGGTGTGCGATTCGCAATCTCACTGGAAAAATTAGGCCATGCGGTATTCCTCCCTCTCGCAGCATCGCCCTTACTCCATCAAAGTGCTTCCTCCGTTGTCTGGTCGCATAGGATAGATTGGGAAATAAATAAATCTGGTTGCCATCACAAATTAGAGCTTTTCTTCTCCTTGCCAGGGCTAGTAGCTTATCCCGTGAACCCACACCATCTAGGACCACTACTACTCTACTTGGGGCTTCCAGATTGTCTTGTCTACCCCTAAAGGCCACTCGGTATGCTTTCTGGATTCTTTGGGTGATCAGGGTAGCGTCTTCTTCCAGTTGCTATACTAACCAGTCCTGTAGAAATAGAATCGGGGTGGTCTCCTTCTACACGTTCTGTGAGCCCGAGAATTCTGATGTTAGAGGTCCTAGACTAGTTTTCAAGCATTTCCAGTCTAGAGCGAAGATGGGCATTTTCTTTCATGACCGTGGCTACGGCACCCATGGCTGATTCAGCCGCTTTGTTATCATCGGCCAATGCCACGGTGACTGCTTCCAAGTGTAGTTTCCACGGCAGTGACTCTCGAGGTGAGAGAGTCAAATTTGTTGGAAAGTCTGGTCACCAAAGAAATTAAATGATTTATCTTCTTGCCAAGGGTTTGTAAAGTCTCACCACCCGAATCTACCTTGTGGTCTTGTTCACGGACCAGTGCTGCTCGTGAAGATGTAGGGCCCGAAGGGACTTTTGATTTTCCTCTCTTTCCCGAGTGCTTTTTCTTCCGTGGGCTGCCCATTTTTGTTGTCTCAGGATTCAGCAACCTGTTTATACGACTTTTGTCTGGGTTTGTGGGGGGCAAGTCTTCCTAAAAAGGTTATTTTTAAATTATTATTGTAGAGCTCTAGTGTTCTGCGTCCTCCATGCTCGGGCTCCACAGCACCTCCCCACTGACCAACAGTTTGTTGGTGGAGAACCAACAATGTGCCTTGCAGAAATCATCGGTAAGAGTGGCGGATTAGTGAGGAGAGGGAGTGCCACTTTGGTATAGTATTAAGTCATTGGCATAGAGGAGTGATTTACAGGATAGGCCATCTGATGGGAGAAAGTTAATGATGAGGAATAGAGGAGAGAGCCAAGGACAGATATTCCTGGGGGACACCTACAGAGACAGGCGAGAGTGGCACCACTAAGGCAGATCATCTGTGTTCTACCAGAGAGGTAGTTAGTGAGCCAAGCAGGGGAGAAACCAAGGGTGTTGAGTTTTGCTGTCAGGATGTTGTGATTTACAAGGTTAGATACCTTGGACAGATCAACAAACACTGCACCAGTTCGCTTCCCTTTATCCATATTCCTCAGCACATGGTCGGTGAAGAGGGCAAGGGCCGTGGTAGTGTTTTGCCCCTTCCGAAAACCATGTTACTGAGGGCAAAGGAGATTATATTTGGAGATATGCTCTGTGATTTGGTAGTTTACTGCCTTCTGTAGGAGCTTACCAAGATGGAGCAGAATGGAGATGGGACAGTAGTTGTCCATAAGACTAATGTCGCCTGATTTATGAATGGGGACAGTTTTGGCCTGCTTCCAGACAGAGGCTGTATTAAGGGAGAGGTTAATGATGAAGATGAGAGGATAGGCAATGTCCTGCAACACTAGTTTTAAGAATGGGGGGATAGACTGTCAATATTAGCACTCCCTTGAGATGGTAGGCTGAGTGTCCCAGGAGGAGAAATGGTCTTAACATAAAATGGGGCAATTAAAATTACTGTCTAGCTGGGGCTGGGTTTTCAAAATATATGTGGCAGAGCAAAGTCTTGTGATTGTATTTTATTCATATTTCTGGTTTTCTCCCACATTCCACCTACCTCCTAGCCCTCCCACCTACTGAGGCCTGAAGGTCTGGAACACAGCCAGAACTGCCTGTCCCATCTCTCATTGCACAGGGCCTGGAGTCAACACTGCTGCATCCTTCCACCAGGAGGCTCTTCCCTTTAATTAATGGGGTAATGGCAGTGAGAATAGGGGGCCCTATGGAATGTTTCCCCTGGGACCATCACTTTGCAGCTATTCCGGGAGGAGTGCAGGGGACCATCTGTGGAGTGGAGAGTCACTGGACTGTTTCTCCAGTGCCACCCACAGATGACTGGAATTGTGGGTCCATGATGAACCTGCAGTTCCCCTGAGTGGAAGGCAGGCACCTTAACCTATAGGTTGCTGGACTAACTGCAAACAAAACTCTGACAACATGTTGGTGCAGTTTTGTGGTTTGTCAGAATCCAGGTTTTCAAAACGTTTTTTTGACTTTAAAACAGTAAGACTTTTTTTATCCCAAGGCTAAATGTCTTGGAAAAATGAATTCTACCAGTAAGAGATTCTTTCCAAGAAAAGCCCTTCCCCTTTTTTCTCTCTCCAAAACAAAAATTCGGAAGGTAAAAAATATCAGCTGCTTTCAGATGGGAGAGTCTCAAGAACCATTCTGGTCCAAGTGAGGCCGGTGCTTGCACAGTACAGAACATTCTTTCAGAGAGGAGGGCTTTGGCTCTGAGAGGGCAGCCACGTGACCACAGGCTCTTGAAACATTTCAGATATCATCAAGGGCTGTTTTCTTGGTGTTTCAGGAAAAAGATCATTAATCTTTTAATTAAGACTTCAAATATCCTTTTTATCTGATGGGGCTGTATACACCTGACCAGAGAGATCACATTACTGCAACAGCTGTCTTTCTAGCCAGGTTGTTTACCATAGTAGTACAGAGGAAACATTGCAAACACTTGCCAGCCTATTGCAAGACCTGTCATTTACTACATAGCTGCCAACGTGTATGCATCTGTTGTCATTAAGGGTGGGGCAGAGGGTGGAGGTGACTGGTTGTTAGCAGAAAGGGTCTGCAATAGTCTGCAGTAAAACACCTCAAGGCTTTGCCTCTGCTTGTAGTAGTAAGGTTTATTTGTTTGATGATAAATAAGGTCATTTCAAACATTTAACAATAAAATACAGATACTATCAGTAAACTTCCTGCGGCTTCAGATATGCTGAATAACAGTTAAACATCTGTTCAATACTGTATGCACTTGATAACATGGTAGCAGACAGGAAAAGATGCTAAGAATATCTATAAATGTTAATCATTTGTTAAAATATGTGTTAAGTTAATTTGCTAGTTAGTTATTATAAAATCACAAATGCATTCTGTACTGTAGTATATTCCCAGCTTTGCTTTTTTTTTTCACGTGAGTCGTTTTAATTTATCATGTGGTTCACTATGCCCCACTAATTCATTTCTACTTGAAGAGTCTATTCTAACCTCTCCAAACCCAGACAGAAATCAATCCAAGCTAACATACAAAGAGTGGAGCCAACAGATGAAGATTAGGTTAAGTGGCACCATGTCTGATTAATCTATCCCTCAGAGTTTACCACACCTAATCACATCCTGTCTCATCCATACCCACCTGATAACTAGTTGGACACACTGAATCTATGGGGCAGATCCATCAGGGGTACCATGCAGCGTGTGCTGCTCCATACCCCAGAGACCACCTCTTCCTAACCAGCCACTCCAGTCAACCATTCCCAAGGCACCTAATGTGACTGTGTTAAGAGAGGGGCCCGTCTGATCACACCATGTCCCTACTGTGCCTACCTTGTAGCCAGCTGGACATGCCAGCATTGGGGCACCATGCAGCACATGCTGCTCCATGTCCCAAAGACCATCCCCCTGTCTGGCTGCTCCCATCGACTAATATTGAGGCATATAGTGGAACTCCATGTCACAGTGAGGGGCCACCCGTTCACACCATGTCCCATCTGCGCCTGCTTGATGGCCAGTCGGACACTCTGGCATTGAGGCACATCAATAGGGGCACCATGCGACTCATGCCACTCCATGCCCCCTTGAATTACCCTTGATCCAGCTACTCCCATTGGCTACCCCTGAGGTGTATAATGGGACTCCATGTTACAGGTAGATCCGCCCTCTGTGGGGCATTTTGTGTCTTGACAAGTGATGCCAAAAAGCTACAAGGTGGTCAAAAGGCCATCTCCTGCACTAATAGCCATAATTGGCCTCCCAGCTAGTAAATGCTCAATCAGATAAGAACACATACCAAAGTCATCTAAAAATGAACAAAGCAAACAGCTATTTAAATAGTGTTATCAAGGCACATAGACATAAATATTTTAAGCCCTTCATACAGCTTTTAACACAAATATTAAATATAAGTTTCAGCTGGACAGAATTATAGGGTCATTACACTCAGAAAATCACTCACTTTTAACTCAGGCATACAGGGCTTTATCAGCTCAGAAATCCATACGTTTGTAAATACAGTTGTAAAGCTCCGTGTGTATACAGGAGTCCGTAAATTAGAGAGAAAAAACATACTGTAAGTAGCCAAGGGCCATTAAAAGTAAACCTACAGGCTCAGTAGTCAAAAACAGACAGCTTCGATAGAGGTTTAAATCCTGCTTGCTGCATAATACAAATAGGGTGGATAGGTTCTAAAGCATATATCATCTCTTGCTTATATTTTTAAATTCAGAGTCATATTATGAAAGCTGAAACAGGACTAAAAATGGTGGCTGCAAGACAGTCCAGAGATAGTTTTATTTTGTAATATAGCAGTTTTAAAGTGGGTATTAAATAAAATTCAGCAGCCCCATACACAAAAACAGGAACCAGTACCCTCTGAGAGAGGGACACCATTGTACACAGCTTTCACTCCTTACCTGGAGTCTTTTAAACAATAAAGTAATAGCAAATGCTACTCACAATTATCATCAGCTTTTTCTTGAAGGATTGATTCAGTCTCACTGCACCGGGAGTCCACGCACATTTCAAGGACTTTCAGATCATTTTCGAATCACTTCTGTGTTCCAAACCACTCCTCCAAAAAAATCTCCCCTTTCCGAGTCTTTCCATGTCTGATAAAAACACCATGAAACACCTTATGAAAAGGCTTTTTTAAAGGCTTACCAAGCCTAATGGCTCTCACAGAGCCACTGGTGACCTGATCCTTTGCCTTCAGGAAACCAATTTACCATGGCAGGGGAAGAAACTCTCTTTTCCAGGCAGTTCCCCAATCTGAGAGTCCTTTGGGTTACTTTTTTTTCCGCCACTCCTCCTCTTTGTTCAGAGCACTCTTCTGACAATCAACCCAGTCTCCTCCAATTCCGGGTGTCTCATCTGCCAAATCAAACAAAAAGAGAGTGCTCCCCTAAGCACAATAAAACCAGGTATCAAATAGGCAGCACTAGCAACCTCGACCCCCTGGCAACAATGGCATACCTTTGTAAAAGGCTTTATACGCCTATCGGCACACAATATGATACATTAGTAGTTGCAGTGATTACTCTCTTGTCTGCGAATGCTCTTGCTGTACTGAAAGGCCACAGCAGAGCGAAGGCTCAAAAAGCCAAGCAGCAATTTAACTTGCACACAGCACCCTAAGTTCAAACGCTACTCATTTTCGGTTCTCGGCAGTCGGCAAAATTAAAAATTCCTTGCCATGGATATCATATACTATAAAAACATGGATTTCATTTAGCTTCACTACTCTTGAGGGAATTTTAACAAAAATAAAACTTGCAACGCTCTGTTGGGCGTAGGCTTCGCCGAGGAGGCGAGTGGCATCTTGACTTATCTTGCTGCTCCCCCCCATCTTGCTTCTGGTTGGTGAAGCTGTGAGAGTGCTGTCAAGGCAGTGCTCTTGAGCTCTGGGGGGGGAGGGAAACATGGAATGCTGCACAAATGCCACCTTTTGTTATCCGGCAACCTTGATGTCCTTGGAGGCCATGCAGTGCCAGCCCCCCCCACCCCAATCAGGCACACAGCTAGGCTAATCATGCTACAGCATCAGGGTAGTGGGAGGGAGAAAGAAGTGACTAACATTTGTCCCCCTTGTTCCCACATTAAAATGGATGTAGAGGTAGGTCTGCAGAGTATTGGGGGTGAGATGAGGGGCCCAAAAAAACAAACAAAATAAAAACATTCCCCCAACCCACATCAGTCCCGGATCCCTTCCACCTCTTCCACTTGGAACCTGGGACACTAGTAGACTTGTGTCCTGGGCTGACCCCCAGTAGTAGCCTGGGTCTCATCATGAATGGGCAAGTTTAGGAGGTTTTCGGATGGTACTCAGGGGTCTATATGGACTAGTAACCAGTTGGCACAGTGGGGGCAGGAGCTGAGCCATAGGCCCACAGAAGTTGGGATATTTTATTTCTAGGGACGTGGATATGTTGTTCAATCCACACTTCTTGGCAGGTACCTTGCCGCTTTAAGATGTGCCGGAAAGTCTTCAAGCTGGCTCCTCCCACCCACCCGGGTGGTAAAACCCTCAGCTCTGCCCTATGATGCCAGATCTACCTTACCGCTTGGAAGCTCAGGTTCCCTCCTTAGTGCTCTTGCGTCTCTAGGCCTGGATCCTAAACCTTCGGTTTTACCAAAAATTGTTATGAAGTTTACGCGACTTCAGTCTTCACCTTCCTTCGTGGCTGCGATGGACTCTAAATCCACTCCCAGCTTCTGTTGGTGCCCTTATGGGCAGAAGATGTCTCAAACTGACTCACACGGCATGTGCGTAAACTGCCTTGGTCTTAGCCATGATCCGCAGGCTTGCGATCTGTGCAAGTCCTTTTCATCATTGGTTCTTGAAGACCGCACTGCCGAACTCCATCTGGGGCACCCAGAAAAACGGTTTCCACTGGTGAAGTCGAAGGAGGCCTGTTGGTCCTCAGCAGCATGCTCCGAAGAGTAGCTGGATCAGTTAATCGCCCTCGAGGAGGAGGTGGCCCAGGCCGCGGCTTCATCATCCTCGGGGTCAGTGTTTATCCCGCTCTCCTTGGGCTCCTCCTACACTGCTTCCTTTCGGGAGCTTTCCCAGTCCCTCTCCACCAAGAGAGAGGGGCCTTTAGGGACTCACTTCTCTCGATCGAAAAAGAAGGACCCGAAAGGTAAGTCACAACATCGGCGTTCGTGGGAGGCGGGAGGTTCGCTCCCAGACTGTTCTCCTCCGACTGGTCGAGTTGCGGCCAGGCTGCTGGCTTCTTGGTGCCCCCGTTAGGCCAGCCGACCGAGACACCCATCACTGTGGTCAAGAACTTCCTCGACCCATTAGACGGGCTGTCGACTGGAGAGGCTGACAACCCTCCTGCACCGGTTCCCCCGGTGCCTACTGAGGACTTGCCTCGGCCTCCTGAGCCGAAGTCCCCAGTCAAGGACCCCGAACTGGAAGATGTGTGGGTCTCCCCTGCCCCTTCTGTGACCCAACGTTGGTGACCCCGACGGTCTCGGTCCTCTTCCATGTTGGGCAAGTCCTGCTGACGCCGGCGGTCTTGGTCCCAACATCGCAGAAAGTGGCGTCGCCGCTCATCTTCATCATCCTCCTCAGAGGAGAGGCTCCGGCACATGTTATGTGGCGCTGCGGGGCTGTGATGTGGCAGCAGCTCTTATTGGCCGGCAACAAGCTGACTCGATCACCTTCCCCAGCAATAAAGTGGCTGTCGCCCGAGCAGCTGAAGCGGTCTCCTGCCCTCGGTTCCTTGGTCGAGGAGCCAACTCCAGCACTGATTGCTTGGCTGAAACCGGCTGCTCCACCCATTCTGGTGGAACCCCCACCTCCTCAGCCGAAGACTGGGGCCCCGGCCAAGGATTCTCGGTCTGGGTCAGGGCTTGCCCCACAGGTTGCGGTCGCCCTCACTCCCGATCGGCTCCGGCAGTGAAGGGTGGCTCAGGTGATCGACAGCTGTTTGCGGACTCCTTGGAGTCCGACGACTCCTCTCTGTATTCCAGGCCCTTCGACCTGGAATCCTCCGAGGTCTGTCGGTGGACGAGAGCCCATCCTCATTCCTCGGTATTCTTCGGCTCATCTCAGAATCTACAGGGATGCAACTCAAACCCGTGTAGAAAAGGGCCAAATATTCCCTCAAGGAGATTTTGGACCTAGGGGATTTCCCTACGGCGGCCTTTCCTGTGGCCGAGGCCATTGTTGGTCCGGCCTTGGAGTTGTGGCAGCGGCCTGCCTCCTGTCCTGCACCTTCGGCTAGGATGGCCCGCAAGTATGCAGTCCTGACTGGTTCCCTCTCCGGTTTTTCGGAGCACCCCTCGGCTGAAGGGCTGGGGACCGATAGCGTTTTGTGGCACTCTGGAAATGGCAGGGATGTAGATAAGCCCCAGGACAAGGAGTCCAAAAAGCTGGACTATTCCAGGTGCAGAGTTTATGCTGCCACCTTCTTAGGCCTTTGACAGGTTAGCTCGGCTCTACTGATGACACACTGTTCACATGCCCTTTTGGGCTCCCTGGATGAGGTGCTTCCTCATCTCCCGGCTGACCTTCAAATAATGGTCAAGCAGGTGCAGGATCAGGGAAGGGCGGTGGCCAAGCAACAGCTCCAGACTGCTCTGGACATAGGAGACTCTTGTGCCCGGTCAATAGATGCCGCAGTAGCCATGCGCCGCAGAGCTTAGCTACGCATCTCAGCCTTCATGGCAGATACTGAGCACAAGTTGGCAAACATCCCCTTCTTGGGCAGCAACTTGTTCGGGCCCGGGGTGGAGGGCCACCTCCAGTGGATCGAGAAGTCCAATGCCACCTTGGACTCAGTCACGTCTGCCCAGAAGGACAAATGCCACCAGCAACAGCGTAAACCCTTTCGCCCTTCCGCTCCTGCAGCACAACCAGCCCAGCAGCACCGGCAGCAGGGCCAGCAGGTTCACGCTTGGCGTCCCAAGGCCAAGCCTCCTGCTTCCTCCAACAGGAAGCCTGGAGGGAAGGGTCCAGGCAGCTCCTCGGCCGGCCCTTCCTCCAAGCCTGCCCAGTGACAGGTTGAGGGGTGCCGCTCCCAACCTCGTCACTCCTCCCCTTGGTCCCCCCATGGGGGGGCCGGCTCAGCCACTTCCTTTACACCTGGTCCGCTATAACCATGGACCATTGGGTGTTGGAAGTGGTCGGCAGGGGTCTGCCTCTGGAATTCGAGCAGACCCCTCCCTTCCGAACCAGCAGCCCTAGGGGGGCTGCTGGTTTCGAAGCCTCTCTGTTGGCCCATCAAGCTGACCTAGCTCTGCTCCTGCAAAATGGGCTGGTCAGCAAGGGGGTGGATCCTCCTCCATGCACAGGGTTTGTGTCCAGGTACTTCCTGGTCCCAAAACGGATGGGGGGCTGGTGCCCCATTCTCGATCTGCATGACCTGAACAAGTTCCTAAGGCTGCGCACCTTCAGGATGGTCACTGTGGCTCAGATCATACCATCCCTGGAACTAGGTGTGTGGTTTTGTTCTCTGGATCTCCAGGACGTGTTCTTTCACGTCCCAATCCATCCATCTCATCGGCGATTTTGTACCCTTACCTGGACGGCTGGCTGATAGCAGCCCCCTCCGGGTTGGAGGTGGAGTAGTCCAGAGATCTGGCCCTCCAGGTCTGCTCCCAACTTGGTCTCCTGATCAGCGAGGCCAAATCGGAACTCGTGCCATCGCAGGTGATTCAGTTCATCAGGGCAGAGCCTGACTCCCTTTGAGCCAGAGCCTGGTTCCCGGTGGACCGGGCTGAGGTCCTTTCCTCCTTTGCCCAGTCATTTCGGGTTGAGCAATTGCACCCTGTCTGGGACTTCCTGCACCGTCTGGGTCTCATGGCGGCCTGCACCAGTGTGGTCAATTGGGCCCCCTGGCATATGTGCCCCCTGTAATGGGGGCTGGCCTGCCAGTGGTCTCAGCGCTCCGGTCCTCTGGACCAGCCAGTAACCATGACCCAGAAGATGTGGGACAGCTTGCAGTGGTGGCTCGTCCCAGTTCATCTGCAGGAGGGTATCCCGTTTGTCCACCCCGAGCCGACGGTCATCCTTATGACCGACACCTCCGTGATGGGTTGGGGTGCCCATCTGGGGGAGCCCATGGCCTCTGGTTCCCTCAGGAGCGCCGATGCCACATCAACCTGCTGGAGCTTCGAGCGGTATGGTTAGCCCTCACCGCCTTCGCTCCATTTGTACAGGGTCAAGTGGTTCAGGTCCAGACGGACAACACCATGACCATGTACTATCTCAAATGTCAGGGCAGAATGCACTCCTTGCCCCTGTGCAAGGAAGCTCTCCGCATTTGGTCTCTCTTCATTAGCCTGGAGGTGGATCTTCTAGCCATCCATGTGGCAGGAGCCTCGAACAGTCTGGCCAATGCCCTCAGCCGGATAGGCGCTGCATCTCACGAGTGGTCTCTCCTGCCGGAGGTAGTTCAAGACCTATTCTCCCATTGGGGCACCCCTCAGGTGGACCTGTTCATCTCCAAGGAGAATACGAAGCTGAGGCTGTTTCATGCCTCTCCCCTCAGCTGGGCTCGCTGCAGGGGGGTGTCTTCTCGAGGCCGTGGACCCCGGGCCGCTTCTACGCCTTTCCTCCATTTTCCTTGATCCACAAGGTGCTTCTCAAGGCAAAGAGGGACAAGGTGCAGGTGATTCTGGTAGCCCCAGACTGGCCTCACCAGTTCTGGTATCCAGATCTCCTCAGCCTCAGCTCCAGGCTCCCGAGGCGGCTTCCAGCCTGTCTGGACCTGATCTCAGTCAGCAAGGGGAAGGTGTTCCATCCAGACCGTCAATCCCTGCACCTGACGGCCTGGTTCCTGAGTGGATAGAGTTCCAGGCCTTGGGTCTTTCTGACGAGATCCTCAACGTCATTGAGGCGTCCCGTAAGAAGTCGACCAGAAAATGTTATTCCTCTAAATGAAAGAGATTCTCCATTTGGTATCAGGGCAAGGGGTTGGACCATTCATCCTGTCCATTGGCTAGCATTTTGGACTACCTGTGGTCCCTTTCTCAGCTAGGACTTCGGTCGACGACCCTTAAGGTGCACCTGGCAGCCATCTCTGCTTATCAGGCGTGGACCGGCAAGCAGTCGGTGGCACAGGAGAAGGTGGTCTGGCATTTTTTCAAAGGCTTAGATCACATGTCTCCTCTGGTGTGAGCACCTCCACCTCCATGGGATTTACTGCTGGTGATGGGCAAGCTATTTGAACCAATGCACAGGTGTGATATCTCCCACCTGTCGTGGAAGACCACTTTCTTGGTGGCTGTCACATCAGCCAGAAGGATGGGAGAGCTCCAGGCTCTTTCCATAGAGTCTCCGTATCTGGTCTCCCATAGGAACAAGGTTGTCTTTCACCCCCAACCGAAATTCCTTCCGAAGGTGGTGTTGGAGTTTCACCTTAATCAGGTGTTGACTCTGCTGGTGTTCTACCCCAGTCACACCTCGGAGACTGAATATAGGCTCCATACTCTGGACCCTAGAATAGCACTCGCTTATTATAAGGAGCGGATGGCTGAAGTTCGAGGAGAGGTTCGCCAGCTGTTTGTCACCTATGCTGAAGCCACGCCTGGCAGATCTGCAGCCAAGCAGACGATAAGCAGGTGGGTCACCTCCTGCATAGATCCCTGCTATAGGTTGGCGGGCATGGAGCCACCCAGAGGGATAAGAGCTCATTCAACCCGCCATACCGCTGCTTCGGTGGCTGCTTCTAGGGATGTCCCTATCCAGGAAATCTGCAGGGCTACTACCTGGAAGTAAGCACACACCTTAATTTCCCATTACCACATTGACCTAGAGTCACACCAGGATGCTGGTTTTGGGATCTCGTTTCTCCAGTCCTTATTCTCCAAGTAAGTATAAGGGGGTGTGCGCCTTGCCTCCCTCCTCTCAGAGAACTGCTAGGAGTCTGTCAAGAAGTGTGGTTGAACAACATATCCACGTCCCTAGAAATACAGGTTACTCACCTGTAACAGGAGTTCTAGGAGTGGTATATGCTGTTCATCCACATGACCCACCCGACCTCCCCGGCTTCGACATGCAACCTGGCTTCCAGTGGGCTAGATCTGGCATCATGGGGCAGAGCCGAGGGTTTTACCACCTGGGTGGGTGGGAGGAGCCAGCTTAAAGACTTTCTGGCACATCTTAAAGCGGCAAGGTACCTGCCAAGAAGTGTGGATGAACAACATATACCACTCCTAGAACTCCTGTTACAGGCGAGTAACCTGCATTTATTTAATCATTCGGAAGACACCATTGAGCATTGTTCATTTACAAAGGTTCCACGTCGGGGGTGTACAAACAGAGTAACAATACAAAAATATTAATACAATATTAAAATAGCAACTGCGACAAAGTAAAGTATAACAGCAGTGTTAGTATTGTCAAGATCAAGTACTGATTATTTACAGGTTGTCCGAGCAAAGGATACAAATAGTGCACTAGGAGAGGAGGTGTGAAAGGTAATAGAGAGTAGCCAGGAGGCATTGGGGAGGAGAGGTGCAGTGGTAGTTAAGAGAGAAGGGTGAGAGATTTAAATGTGTACATTTAAAAGAAAAAAATAGGAATTCACACTGTGGATAGAAAGGATTAACATGCAGAATAACCTATCCAGTGAATGTGTAGAAGCTAGTACTGCTCCAGCTTTAAAAGGACACCTTAACCATCCATTTCTACAAAAGATAGTTTAAAAAATTAACTTCACAGAGAGGTAAAGGAAAGTCTGCTGTTTATATTGATGATAAAACTAGATTTATGTAAATAACATAAATGCATTTTTGTAGCATTTAAAAAATGTGAACATGAGCCTTCCAGTTCTGAAAAACCTACAGTATTTTGCCTGCTCCTTAAAAGAAGGCCACCAAATGTTTTAAGCGATGACATCATTGAGCTAGAGGCAGAGAGCTACATGGCTCTCTATAGTATAAAGAAGTTATTTTTCCCACCCTTGGTTTAGAATTGTTTCACCAAAAACACCTTGTTAAAAGATCTCACTATTTCATGTATTTGCTGATCGATATCCTTATGATTGTGCTTGGGGGGGCTTGTTCGTTTGTAATTGTTGTGTATCTGTTTTTGAAAATTTATAAAATGTATGTAAAAAAAAAAAAAATGTTCTCTTTGACAAACCACAGTACAGTGCAACTCTTAAAATACCTGATGGTCTAGTGGTTATGTGATGTCCCGATATTTGTACCGAAGTTCTGGTTTGGTCCAATGCCAAAGTGTGTGCTTTCTTGTTGATCCAAAAATATGCTTCTCTTGTAGTCTTTTTATTACCACCCCCCCTCCCCACAGCTAGCTCACCTGCTGTTGCAAAATCTGCCATCCACACTCCATCCTTAGTACTGCCTTGGGCCGCGTATGAGCTTGCAGGTTCCACTGAGAAAATGATCACACTTCAGATTGTAACCCTGTAACTAAAGAGTGTAGCGCATACCTGTTCCAATATGCTTCACTGGCTGGCACTGTTAAATAATGCCTCCCAAATCACTCTCCAGTCCTCTTTCATCAGTCTTTAACTTCTGCTTCCACAGTAAACATTGGGCCGATCACCACCATTTTGTACAATGAAGGCAGTATATACAGTCTTCCTCTTTTTTCCCCACCTCATTAATCAACAATCAGGTCTTCCTAGAGGGCCAAGCAGTAAACACTGGAACACACCAGAAAAAGTGCTGTTCATACCCTCATAAGAGCTAGACATACTGTGGATAACAACGTTATTAGGCAGGGGAAGCATACTAATGACTTGAGTGAATCCACCCGCCCTCTAGCGTCAGTCTACTCCCTTGCATGTTTTAACGGAAATCCCACTCACCAGGGATTTCCAGCTCACTGCCTCCACGAGGTTGTTACCAACAGGCACCAAGAAACCTGTTGTTGTTTTTTACCTCCTCCTTGCTCAAGGTCAGGAAGGTCAACAGAGCAACTGTTGGTAGAGTGCCGCTTTGGAGACAGACTGCAAACAGAAGGGGACAGACTGCAAACAGTCTACCAGAAATAGTAAAATTACCCTTTTAAATAGCAGTCACAGATTCTAGAAAAAAAGAATATTTACTAAAATACTACAAGTATTTATAACAGGATGTATTTACAAGAAGAAAAAAGGGTTACTCATTTACTAAGAAACAGAAAATAAAGCAAGTTAACAAATAGTTGGTGTACAGCAATATTCTGAGCTGTCCTTATCTAAAATCCTTCACCTGCCCTAGCTACAGAATTACTGTCCCTCACTGTGCTATCTTACCAGTCAGCTAGTCTTTGTATGGCAGGGGCTCTGGCATTGTCCGATGTTCCAGCCTAAGAGAAAGAGCCTGCTTATAGCACAACAATATATTTCTCCTCTCTGTGGGGAGGGGTCTCACTCACTTTGAGTGACAGTTCCATGTTGTCCCAGCCCTCTTTGAGTGTGTGTGTGAGTGTCCACCCACCCACCCTTCAGCACCTCCTTGCTACCATAATGACGTCCACCTGAGTCCTTTGTTCAGCATGGGAACATCTCCAGGAAGGACACCCCCACTGGGTTTATTGCTTTATTGCCCCCTCCCTGGCTTTCCTGTTAACTCTCCCATGAGAACATCAGACCTCTAACATGAGCTGTCATATACTCCTTGATCATGTGATCTGGTAGCCATCTTGTACCTGAAGTAGATGCATATTTAGAAAAGAATAAATGAATCAAAAGAATACATGATTCTGGTCCCCTTTCCTGTCACATTTCCCCTCTCAAGAAAGAAAGGTGTTTCTCTTTTGGGCAACCCCCAAGAGACAGTGCTAGGCAAGAGAAGGCAAAATTTATTTAAAAGGCGCCTAATCCCAGAGGCTCTGGGCGCCGTACAAATGAATAGACACATATTCAAAAACAAATCCATGAATGACAAAGGAGTAAAAAACATATAATCAGCTCTACATGATAAAATTTTCCACAAATAGTAGGCTAAAAATCAGATTGCCAGCAACTATAATCAGATCTGTAGACCAACAGCTTAATCTGAAAAGGCCCTGGTGAATAGGAGGGCCTTAAGGCGGGCTTTGAATACCTCCAAAGTAGGGGACCTCTTAACCCTTAGAGGCGGCGACACTAAAAGCCCTGACACCAGCCGATTTCAACCTCATCCTGGGAATCGTCAGGGGCTTCCACAGGAGGAATGGAGGGGACGGGCCGAGAGAGCCGATGCAAGAAGGTCTAACTGATAACCAGGGCCCTGGCCGCGTAGCGCCTTATAAGTGAGGAGACCCACCTTAAAGCTTAATCTGGTTCAATTTCAGTTGCTTACCATCTGTATCCCCCCTCCCCCTGGTCGCCCCTGAAAAAGGGACTTCTAGTCCCAGTGGGCCTACCGGGTCAACAAAATTCAATAAATAAATAAATAAATAAAGAGGATCCTCCACCTGACCGGCAGCCAGTGCAGCTCACACAACACCAGTGTGATATGGCAAAATTTTGGCTGCCCAGTAAGTAACTGGGCAGCTGCGTTCTGTACTAGCTGTTGCCTGTGGAGAGATCCTGCCGCGACCCCGAGGTAGAGTGCATTACAGTAGTCAAGCCTTGCTGTAACTAAGGCATGATAACAGTGCCGGTGAGTCCGCAGAGTTCCCTAAGGAGGGCAAGCAACACACAATGGTCCACAGTGTCAAATGCTGAGAAGAGATCAAGGAGAACAAGAATTGTCTTTTCTCCTCAATCTCTAGCCCTGAGGACATCATTCTGCACCTGAACAAGCGCGGTTTCTGTGCTATGCCTCACCGAAACCCCAACTGAAAGTGTTCAAATAACTTGTGGGTCACAAGGTGCTCCTCCAACTGAAGCACCACTACCTTCTCCACGATCTTCACCAAAAAGGGAAGGCTGGAGATAGGACAGTAATTTGCCCTAACTTCCGGGGCCAAAGATGGTTTCTTTAGGAGTGATCTCACCAATCATCGGGAAAGACCCCCTCAGATAAGGAACACCGGACAATCAGAGCAAACAGGCCAATGGCATCAATGCATCTCATCAAGAAACACATCAGCACTGGGCCCAATTTGCAAAATGTGTGCTTCAGATTGGTCGCCACTCCAATGACCTCACTTACCTCCACTGGTCTAAATTCCCTCCAACAGGCGGAGTGCACTCAGAGCACTTCGGGCAGCCACTCCTGCTGTTCATGTCAGGCCTGGGGACAGGGGTGTGCAAATCCCATTGCTCCCTGTCCGGGGCAAGTACATATCCTTAAATGGGCAAGTACAAAAAGAGAGCTAATTTCATTGTAATGAAAAGAGGGGCAAGTGAAAATTCAGCTACAATCATTGCTGGGAAAGTGCAAAATGTTTTGATTTGAGCACCCCTGCATGGGGAGTGCCTAAAGGAATATGCCATGCACCTAGCCCTGCCTCAGCAGTCGATCTGCATTGGCATTCTGCATCCCACTTTGGTGGTGAATGATCATATTTATATCATTGTAGTACCAAACTCCAGCGCAATAACTTTGTGTTTTGCCCACTAGTCCCATGGAGCCATGCCAAGGAGTTATGATCTCTGTCCACCATGAACTCCCTCCCATACAGATATGGCTGCAGCTTCTGAAGGGCCCACACTGTCCCCAGACATTCCCTCTCCATTGTGGCATATGACTCTTACATAGAAAGATAGAATTTGACGGCAGATAAGGACCGCTTGGCCCACCCAGTCTGACCATTTCCCTACCTAATGGATAAGCTGCAGATCCTAGTTAACCAGCAGCCTACTTCCTTCTACCCCCACGCCCCTAGAATTGCCTTATGACTGTCCCATGCATGCTTGAATTCAACCACTGTTTTTGACTCCACAACCTCCTCCGGAAGGCCGTTCAGCCATCCATAACCCTCTCTGTGGAAAAATACTTCCTTACATTACCTCTGGCCGCCCCCCACATATCTTCAAATTAGTGCCCTTATTCTTGCACACCTCTTTTTTGAAAGATGCTAGAAACATTCAGCTCAGGTACACTATGGGGTGCTCCTCTCCTTGCGGTGTAACCTGGCTCAGGACGGCACCCAGCCCATGGTCTGAGGCATGCACATGTACTATGAACTTTAAATCATAATTGGGGCTGGCAAGCATGGGTGACCCACATAATGCCTCCTTCAACCTTTGGAAGGCAGACTCACAGTTCTGTGTCCAGAGAACATTTTCAGGCATTCTCTTTTTTGTCAGGTCTGTCAGGTTTGACCACATCACTGTAGTGAGGGACAAACCTCCTGTAGTACCCCGCTGTTCCCAGAAATGCCCTTACCTGTTTCTTTGTGGCAGGGGTGGGCCAGGCCTGGATGGTCTCCAACCTCGCTGGCTCTAGATGGATGCGTCTCAAGGTAGGACACTTCAGCCATGCCTACTTGCTATTTTTCCACCTTAACTGACAGCCCTATGGCCTTCAGTCTGCAGAACACTTCCCTCATGTGCCTGACACGATCCTCCCATGTTTGGCTGTAAATGGTGATATCGTCCATGCAAGCCAGTGCATATTCACCTGCCCCTGTCAGGATGCGATCCACAAACATCTGGAAGGTTGCGGGTGCATTCATCATCCCAAATGGCATTACTCTGAATTTGAATAAGCCATATGGGTTAATGAAAGCAGACTTCTCCCTGGCTGCAGGGGTTAACTGCACCTGCCAGTAGTCCTTTGTCAGGTCAGTCGTGGTCAGGAACCAGGCTCCACCCAGCCGTTCCAAGGTCTCATCTGTTCTAGGCATGGGGTAAGCATCAGAGTGCATACAGCTGTTGAGCCTCTGGTAGTCGATAAAGAATTGTGTTGTACCATCCTTCTTGGTAATCAGGACCACAAATGAAGCCCAGGGGCTACTGGACTCTTGGATCACTCCAAGGGTCAGCATCTCCCTGAGTTCCTCCAGCATGGTCTTCTTAACCCCCTCGGGTACCCTGTAGGGGGACTGCCTCAGTGAAACCTGGGCCCCAGTGTCCACTTGGTGTTCAGCCATTGTGGTGTACCCTGGATTCCCCATGAACATGTCCCCAAATTCTTGTAGCATCCCCTCATCTCCTCGGCCTGGGCCAGTGTCAGCTACCCTGAGAGGGTGAGGTTATTCACTGAGGATCCCTCTCCAGCTTCCCAAAGGGGGTCCACTAGGGAATCAGCCTTGTTCCCCTCCTCTGGCACGCTGCACATGGCGAGGATCATTTCCTCCCTATCATAGTAGGGCTTCATCATGTTCACTTGATATACCCTCTGCCTGCGCCTTCTGTCTGGCAGACCTACTATATAGTTAACATAACTCAGCTTCCTGATTATGGAGAATGGGCCCTCTAATGCTGCCTGCAGTTTATTATGTCAGACTGGGATGAATACCATCACTCGCTGCCCGACTTCATATTCCCGGTCCTGAGCATAGTTTTAAGGGTCCCCTTGAACTGCTCAACCATGCCATTTATCTTGGGCTGATAGGGCGAAGCACAGAGCTGTTTTTTGCCGCACTTCTTCCACAAGCTGGTCATTAAGGACGACATGAAATTTGCCCCCTGGTCTGATAAAATCTCCTGGGGAAATCCCACTCAGTTAAAGATTCCCAGGAGCTCATCAGCTACCTTTTCTGCCTCAGTGGAGGACATGGCCACTGCCTCGTGGTACTTGGTTGCATATTTCACCACAACCAGCATGTATCAGTTGCCCGTACAACTTGGGGTACTCAGGGGCCCCACTGTGTCCACGGCTGCCCTTTTAAAGGGTTCATCGATAATAGGTAGGAGCACCAAAGCTGCTTTAGCCTTGTCCCCCACCTTTCCAACCTGCTGGCACTGTGGACAAGTCCAACAGTCATTTGCCACATCTGTGTACATGCTTGGGCAAAACAAATTGTTGGCAAGCCGCTTTTTTGTGTGGTTAATACCCAGGTGACCTGAAAAAGTAATATCACGGGCCAGGGCCAGAAGCTGCTTTTGGTAGTCCCGGGGGACTACCAGCTGCTGGAATACCTCTTCCTCTAGCCTCCTCTGTGGTGTACACTTCCTGTACAGCAGCCCATTTTCCCAGTGAACTGACTTTTTACTCCCTTGAGAGGCCTCAGCACTGTCTGCTAGCTGTCTCAGTTTTTGGAGGGTAGGATCAGCTCGCTGTGCCCTGCCCAACTCCTCCCATCTGACCCTACCCAGTTCCCTTTCAGGAGGAAAGCTGCCCCTGGTGGCAACCTCCTCTTCTTGAAGCTGGAGTGCAGGGCTGCTACTCCTAGCTAGCTCTTCACCCACATTAGCCACTTCCTCAGCTGCTGAGGGATGAGTTTCACATGCTGTGTCACCCCTTCCCAGCTTGCATTTTTGCCTGGCTACGGTTAGTAACACATACAAGGTTTTCCCTGTGGTCAAACTCATTCTCCATGATCACATCCACAGGGAGATCAGGTACAACTCCCACCTCCTGTACCCCATACCCGCTGTCCCAGCTCAGGAAGACCGAGCCATTGGCACTTGGAGCACCGGACCTGTGACTCTCCGAATCTTGGAGAACTGCCCTGGCAGAATCTGCTCCGCCTGGATCAGATCCTACCTTACCATGGAGATAGAGGCACCAGTGTCCCTCAATTCCTGTGTTACCGTCCCATTGACTAGAATAGGGTGCATATGCTTGGTGGAGTTTGGGGGCAGTACAGTGTGTGTGTGTGCAGTTCACTAGCTGCTGTGTACTGTCTTGGTCACCCTCTCCCCCATGCTTTTGACCTTTACTTCTGTTTTAGAGCAGTCTTAGGATAGATGCCCCACTTTCTGGAAAATCCAGCATTCCTTTGCCCCCAGTTCCTTGTTCCCCTTAGAACCGGTGGGTTCTGATTTGGGTTTGGGTGCAGGCTGGTTTCCTTTAAGCTGCCCTCCCTGGGTCCCCTTAAAACCATGTGCTGCCCCATCCCCATAGTTCTTATGCTGCGAATGTGGTCTGCTGGCAACATACGAATCAGCACTTTCTGCTGCCTCCTTTGCGGAGTTGCATACCCGGTCCAGCAACCAAATGCGAAGATCATCAGGTACAATTTTAGGAAACTGTTCTTTTAAAATTAAATCCTGAACCTGCTCTACAGTTCTTGCCTTAGCCCCATCTACCCAATGTTTTAAAT
The DNA here is from genome assembly GCA_016271365.2 of Neoceratodus forsteri. Classification (NCBI taxonomy): domain Eukaryota; kingdom Metazoa; phylum Chordata; order Ceratodontiformes; family Ceratodontidae; genus Neoceratodus; species Neoceratodus forsteri. The sequence goes on from CM057449.1 coordinate 341,722,663, forward strand.
AAGCACACACTTGGACATGTAGTTCTACATAGCTGTCTCCTGGGCCTTTTCTTAACTCTAAATTTCCATCTATAAGCCTCAGGAGTCAGTTCAAAACATTTTAATAACATTCTTTTAACTTTATCATAGTTCATGCTATCATTATCATCCATTTGAGCAAATGCATGCAAGGCACGGCCAGTAAGTGATGGGGTCAGGTGGATCATCCACGAAGTCTTATCTAATTAAATTGCCCTCAAACCCTTTCAAATGAATTTAAAAATAAATCCAGATCATCTCCCTCTTGGTACTGCAGAAACATTTTAGAAGTAATCATGGCTTTGTGGATTGAACCACCTTTGCCATTATTTACAGTTTGCCACAGTGTTTACTGGCACAGTTTTTCCATCTCGATCTCATGCTGTTGCTCTCTCTCTAGCTCAGCTCATTCCTTCTCTTATTCTGTTCATTCCCTCTCTCTCGCTCTGTCTTTCTTTCCTCTCACATAAGGATCTCATGCTGGTGAATCTTCTTCCTTTCCTCTACTTCAAGCCTTATTTTCTCTGTTCCAATTTCTTTGGCCCAGGTGTGGATGGTCACCTTCAGTGAATTGAGCAGTCCAATGCCACCTTGGACTCTGCTACTTCTGCTCAAAAGGACGCCCCTGGCTCCAAGAAACAGCAGAAGAAGAAGCCTTTTTGGCACCCTGTTCCTGCAGCCAAGCAGCACTCTTTCCAAGGTGGGCAGCAACAGCAGGCACAAGCTTGGACCCTTGGCCCAAGTCCAGACCTCTAGCGTCCCACAGACAGGGAGGTCAGGGCTCAGGCGGGTGCCAAACTGGACCCTCTTCCTCCAAGCCTGCCCAGTGACAGGATAGAGGCTGCCACCCCTGTTCCAGTCACACCAGCTATGGGTCCTCCAGTGGGGGGCCGGCTCCACCACTTTCTTTCCACCTGGTCCGCTGTTACCACGGACAGGTGGGTCTTAGAAGTGGTCGGCCAGGGTCTGCTTCTAGAGTTTGAGCAGTACCTTCCCTGCCGAGCTCACGCCCCATGGGAGGAGAGAGTATCAGCCCACACTTGGTCAGCTCTGAGAGATGACATAGCTCAACTCCTCCTCAAGGAGGCAGTGATTCGAGTGGTTCTCCAGTCAACCCAGGGTTCATTTCCAGATACTTCCTGGTCCTGAAGCGGATGTGGGGCTAGTGCCCCATTCTAGAGCTGCACGACCTGAATTAGTTTCTCAGGCCACTCACCATCAGGATGGTAACTCTGTCCCAGAGCACACCATCCCTGGAGCAAAACATGGTTCTGCTCACTGGGTCTCCAAGATGCGTTTTTTCACATCCCAGTCCATCCATCTCACCAGCAGTTCCTCCACTTCAGAGCAGAGGGAAACCTATACGAGTTCCAAACCATGCCATTCGGCCTGTCATCGGCCCCACGGGTCTTCACCAAATGCATTGCAGTGGTGGCAGCCCATCTCAGGCATCGAGGGGTCAGAGTATACCCTCACCTCGATGATTGACTCATAGCAGGTTCCACCCAGCAAGAGGTGGAGAGGTCCAGGGACCTGGCCCTCCAGACCTGCTCTCAACTTGGCCTCCTGATCAACGAGGCCAAGTCTGAGCTCGTGCCATCACAGGTGATGTGCTTCATTGGGGCAGAGCTCAACTCTTGCTGAGCCAGAGCATGGCTCCCGGAGGACAGGGCAGAGGTTCTCTCCTCCTTTGCCCAGTCATTTCTGGTTGGGCACTTGCGCACTGCCCATGACTTTCTGAGCCTTCTGGGGTACATGGTGGCCTGCACCACTGTGGCCCGATGAGCCCGGTGGCATATGCACTCCTTTCAATGGGAGCTGGCTCTGCAGTGGACTCAGTGCCATGGTCACTTCGACCAGCTGATCACTGTGACCCAGAGGATGTGGGACGCTCTCCAGTGGTGGACCATCCTAGACCATCTGCAGGAAGGGATCCTGTTTGTCTGCCCGAGCCGACGGTTGTCCTCATGACCAGTGCCTCTTTTATGGACTGGGGAGCCCACATGGGGGACAACAGGGCCCATGGGTTCTGGACCCCCAAGTAATCCCATTATCAAATCAACCTGTTGGAGCTCGGAGCAGTCAAACTGACATTGTCAGCATTCGCTCAGCAATTTTGGGGTCAAGTGGTTCAAGTCCAGGTGGACAGTACCACGACCATGTACTACCTCAACAAACAGGGAAGCATGCACCCCCAGCTGCTGTGCAGGGAAGCACTCCACATCTGGACACTCGTGGGACGACTGGCAGCAGATCTCCTAGCCATCCATGTGGCAGGAGCCTCAAACCAACTGGTGGATGCTCTCAACCACGTAGGTGAGACATCTCACAAGTGGTCTCTCCATCCAGAGGTAACTCACAGCCCATTCTCCCACTGGGGCAAACCAATGGTGGACCTGTTTGTCTCCAAGGAAAACACCAAGCTGAGGCTGTTTATGCTCACCCCCCTCAGTAGGGTTTGATGCAGGGGGATGCCTTCTCGAGGCTGTGGACCCCAGACCTCTTCTACACCATCCCTCCATTTCCCTTGATCCACAAGGTGCTTCTCAAGGTGAGGAGGGACAGGGCACAGGTGATCCTGGTAGCCCCAGACTGGCTCTGCCAGTTCTGGTATCCAGATCCCCTCAGCCTCAGCAACAGACTCCCTGGTGTCTTCCAGCATGCCCGAACCAGTTCTTAGTCAGTCAGGGGAAGGTATTTCTTCTGGGCCTTCAATCTCTGCACCTGACAGCCTGGTGCCTGAGTGGCTAGAGTTCCAGTCTTTGGGTCTCTCTGAGGATGTACTCACAGTAGTGGAAGCATCCAGGAAGGAGTCGACCAGAAAGTGCTACGCCTTCAGATGGAAAAGATTTTCCATTTGGTGTCAGGGCAAGGGCCTGGACCCTGTGTCCTGTCCTGTGGCTAGCATTTTAGATTACCTTTGGTCTGTGTCCAGAGGGGGTTTTTGGTCTTTGACCCTTAAGGTGCACCTGGCAGCCACCTCTGCTTACCAGGCGTTGGCCGGACAGCAGATGGTGGCACAGGAGAAAGTGGTCTGGCATTTTTCAAGGGCCTAGATCCCATATCCCCTCCGGTGCGTGAACCTCCACCTCTGTTGGATTTACTGCTGGTCTTGGCAAAACTCATGGGTAAGCCATTCAAACCAATGCACAAGTTTGAGCTATCACACTTGTCATGGAGACCGCCTTCCTGGTGGCTATCACGTCAGCCAGAAAGACTGGAGAGCTCCAGGCATTTTCGGTGGAGTCTCCTTACCTGGTCTTCCCACAGGACAAGGTTGTCCTGCACCCCCAACCGAAATTCCTCCCGAAGGTGGTGTCGGAGTTTCACCTTAGTCAGGTATTGACTCTGCCTATGTTCTAGCCGAACTACACCTCAGATGCCAATAACAGGCTCCATACTTTGGACCTGAGACAAGCTCTCTCCTATTACAAGGAGAGAATGGCAGAAATTCGGGGAGAGGTTAGCTAGCTGTTCGTCACCTATGCTGAAGCCGCTTCTGGCAGACCTGCAGCAAAGCAGATGTTTGGCAGATGGATTACTTCTTGCATTGATCTCTGCTATAAGTTGGCAGGTAGGGAACCTCCCATAGGGCTAAGGGCTCATTCCACCTGCCATACTGCTGTGTCGGTGGCTACTTCCAGGGACATCCCTATACAGGAAATCTGCCTGGCTGCTACCTGGAAGACAGCGAACACCTTCATCACCCACTACCACATCGAACTTGAGTCATGCCAGGATGCTGGTTTTGGGGCCTCAGTTCTCCAGTCTCTGTTCCCTAAGTAGGGGATGTGCGCCTTGCCTCCTTCCTCCCGGAGAACTGCTAGGAGTCTGCCAAGAAGTGTGGATGAACAACATATCCACGTTCCTAGAAAAACAGGTTACTCACCTGTAACAGTAGTTCTAGGAGTGGTATATGTTGTTCATCCACACTGACCAACCCGACCTCCCCGGCTGTGACGTACAAACCTGACTTCCAGTGGGTTAAGATCTGGAGTCATGGGGCAGAATCGAGGGTTATACCACTTGGGTGGGTGGGAGGAGCCAGCTTGAAAACCTTCCGGCAAGAATTAAAGGGGAAGCAGACATGCCAAGAAGTGTGGATGAACAACATATACCACTCCTAGGACTACTGTTACAGATTAGTAACCTGTTTTTTTTGTTGGCAGTCCATCATCAGTGTGCTATCTTTCTCCCTCTCTCTCTGTCTCAGAGTTCCAGCCTCACAGGAAAGCACACTGTCCACTGCTCTGCACTGGCCTGATTTCAGTTGCCACATGGATCCAACCACTCTGCCATCAGTGTAACAGAAATCCCACACACCAGGGATTTCCAGCTCACAGCAACCACAAGATTTTTACCAACAGGAATCAAGAAACCTGTTTTTTACCTCCTCCTTGCTCACGGTCAGGAAGGTCAACACAATAACTGTGGATAGGGTGCCCCTTCGGAAACGAACTGCAAACAGAGTCCAGCAGAAATAGTAAAATTACCCTTTTGAATAAAACAAGCAGTCACTGATTCTAGAAAAATATAATCTTTACTAATATACTACAAGTATTTACAACAGGATGTATTTTCAAGAAGACAAAAGGGTTGCTCACACCACTATGGACCCACACTTTACTCCCACTCTTCCTATTAGCAACAAAAAATCCATAACCCACAAGCTGATGTCCACTCTGATCCCTACAGTCTCAGACTGGCATTAAATAGTTCTTGAGATTTATAGGCGTGAGCATCTAACAGCTCAATTACATATTAGGTAAGATCCTTTCAAGTGGAAATGGCAGAGATGGATTCTTTATTTTTCCACGATGGAGCCAGATTTTGTCCCTTGATATGAGGGTGCTTTCGGGGCAGTTGTCTCTCTTGGGGATTGGGCTCTTATCCCTTCCATCCCCTCGGGTAGGGGTGTTTATTATGGGAGGGGGTGGGGTGAACGGCGTCACCTCGGACTCTTAACAATATATATCGAGTTAACCTGAGATATGGCCGCCTGCTTCAGAGGGAGCCTGGGGAGGCCTGGGGTTGTCTCCAGGAGAATCTTTAAAATGATTGGTGTGTGATAAAATCAATTGCTGTTCCATATACTTTATTTTTATATATTTTCAATTGTGTACCAGACACAGTGATATGAAAATGTGAGTTGCAGTATACCAACGAGCTTAACCCATTATACCTTTTAGAGCCATATGGCGTCAGAACCATCTATTGCTTAACATGGCCGAAAATGGCGGCATCAGATAGAATGAATTGATACAATGCTAATACAGGATCCATATACTATAAATGTTGTTACATCATAATAGGGGGTCTCATACCACTAAATTGTAATAAAAAGTCAAAAAAAAGTTTCAGGAAAAGACCAATTCTGCAAACATATGGACTGATCAATAACAGTGTCCTTCATATGTCCCAGGTGCAAAGGCTCCAATTAACACCATAGGTGCTTTAAGCGTCCATGTCTGTATCCAAAAAAGAGAGAGTACAAGTATAATTATAGACAGTGTTCCCACAGGAGATATTTCACTATCTAAAAGAAGCTTGGCATTATAGGACACTCATTAAGTAAACCAGATTGAAAGTCTCTGAAAAAAATCATGAACCTCTGAGAAAATGTATAGTTAGAAACAGTAACATCTGTTAGGCAATATATATACTGATAGTATATTTAAACAACACTAGGTTACAGAATCTGTTACTCTCAACTTTCAGTCCTCCTCATCTTCTTCAACTAAAGCCTAGGGCCGGTGCAAAAAGTCTCTTTTGATAGCCTCCAATCTTTTGCCAACTTCAGTGGGATCAGAAAACAAGTAAGTCTTACCTACATAGTGGACCCGAAGGCGCGCAGGTAGCAGCAGAGCATGATTAATTCCCAGCACCCGTAATCCCTCTCAAACCGCATCAAAGCTCTTGCGCCATTGTTGGTCCGCGTAGCCCAAGTCTGGAAAAAAGTGTATTTGGGTTCCCGAATCCAAGTTAAGAGGGCCTGAGGATTTTGCTGTGGTAAGAACTAGGTCACGAATATGAACTCCTACAGCAATAAGCATTATAGTGCATGGGGTATTTTCTGCTGTTCTCGTTCTTGGGTTAAAACTATATGCCTTAGTAATTTAGCCCTGTAAATCCAATTCCAGCTGTTGGGTAAATAATGCCAGAATAAACCCCATCAGGTCATCCCCTTCGAGGGCCTCGGGTACCCCAAGTAAATGAATGTTATTGGCTCTCACATTGTTCTCAAGAGTTTCAAGCTTGAGACGCTCAAGTTTATTTTCGGCCAAAACTCCCGTTATGGCCGCCGCCGAAGTTTGAGCAGATTCTGTAGTCTGCTTAGTTTCAGAGGCCACTACATCCAGTTGAGTTTCCATTGTCATAAACCGGGTACCAAGACAATCCACTTTTTTATCCAAATCTCGCATTGCTTGTAACAAAACACTGTTAGAGGGTTCCAGGGCTTTGCTCCCCTCCACTGCTAGGCCTCCGCTTGGAGAAGTTTCATACGGAGCATTCCCCTTGCTGGAGTCCGACTTCAAAGACTGCCTTGTTTTCACCATTTTGGCTCCAAATCTATCTTCCAAAACTCTCCGGCAGCTCCAATTAACAAAGGTCAGTAGTTGGCTATCAAGTGTCTGTCAAACAGATGCCTTTATCGATTTTATTGAAAAATAAGTGGGAGCTCCTGTGTAACAGGTCTGCACTGTCTGGTTGCTGGCCACGCCCCACTATACCATATATTTGACAATATGAATTATTTTTTAATAACCTTCTATGTTATATTAAGATTGAATATGCTTAGGCACAAATATTTGCTCTGAACTATTATGTCTCTTTTAATAAAAACAAAATAAAAAAGGGTTACTCATTTACTAAGAAACAGAAAATAAAGCAAGTTAACAAATAGTTGGTGTACAGCAATATTCTGAGCTGTCCTTATCTAAAATCCTTCACCTGTCCTAGCTACAGAATTACTGTCCCTCACTGTGCTATCTTACCATTCAGCTAGTCTTTGTATGGCAGGGGCTCTGGCATTGTCCGATGTTCCAGCCTAAGAGAAAGAGCCTGCTTATAGCACAACAATATATTTCTCCTCTCTGTGGGGAAGGGTCTCACTCACTTTGAGTGACAGTTCCATGTTGTCCCAGCACTCGAGAGAGAGAGAGTTTGTGTGTGTGTGTGTGTGTGTGTGTCCATCCACCCTTCAGCACCTCCTTGCTACCATGACGACGTCCACCTGAGTCCTTTGTTCAGCATGGGAACACCTCCAGGAAAGACACCCCCACTGGGTTTATTGCTTTATTGCCTCCTCCCTGGCTTTCCTGTTAACTTTCCCATGAGAACATCAGACCTCTAACATAAGCTGTCATATACTCCTTGATCATGTGATCTAATAGCCATCTTGTACCTGAAGCAGATACATATTTAGAAAAGAATAAATTAATCAAAAGAATGCATGGTTCTGGTCCCCTTTCCCGTCACACCTGTGATCAGCAGAACCTCGCAGGATGATCCTCTGCAATCCTCCTGCTGTCCTTTTCTGTGCCCACCTCCACAATGTGAGTTGGCTGGCTCACTCTTTTTGTGAATCCTGAATATGGTATACACAGTCCCCTTGATACTGTTCCAACAAATCTCAACAGCTCCCCGAGGGTAATCTCCCTACACTGATACCTGTTAACAGTTTAGGTACTGCTCTGCCACTCCCAAGTATGTGTCATTGCTGCCTCCTCTCATCTGTGGTCAGGTAGCAATCACGGTGCTGGCAGCCTCAGATCTCTGATCTCACCATGATCTGCTCAACCTTTCCTAATCCTGTCTTCCCCTACCCTGAATATAGCTGTACCCTGCAGGAATGGCCTCCTCAGTCCCCCTCTGGCATTCATTCTTCATCCCTGCTCCCCAAACTAAAATCTGGTGAGCTCACCACCCTCTCACATCATGAATGTCGTTAGTATAGTCTCCTGTTTTTTTTTTCTTTTTGACATATCAATAATAAACATGATCTTTCCAGTAAGCCAGGCTGATTGCAGCAGGGCGTAAGGGGAAAATGGGCTTTCCTACCCTTACAAGGACTCAGCTGTTAATGATTAGACACTATTAAATGACACACATATCGATGTGCACACCTGTCATTTAACATTGCACAAGCCAAGGTAGCCTGGAACTTATAAGGGTAGAAAAGCACATTTTTCCCCTTGTGCCCTGCTGCTATCAGCCTGGCTTACCAGAAAGATCATGCTTATTTTTCATATGTCAAAAAATCTAGGGGACTGTACTAACTGCATTCATAATTCAGAAGGGTGGTGATGTGTAACCATTTTTTTAGTGTGGAGAGTAGGAGTGAAGAATTAATATAGGATGGGGACTGAAGAGCCTGTTCTGGCAGGGTATAGCTATATTCAGGGAAGGGAGAAGTGAGCAGATCATTGTGAGATTTGAGATTTGGGGCTGCCAGCATCGCAATCGCTACTTGGCCATGGATGAAAGCAGGCAGCAATGTCAAGTACTCAGAGTGGCAGGGTGGCACCTGAATTGATCCCTGGATTCAGTGTACGAAGAGTATCTTCTGGTGGGTTGTCGAGGTTTGTATAGGCAGTATTAAGGGGACTATGTATACCGCATTTAAAATTCAGAAGAGTGGTGAGCCAGCCAACTAGCATTGTAGAGAAGAGCACAGATGAGGACTGGAGGAGGATTGCTGAGGACTGTCCTGTGAGGTTCCGCTGTTCACAGGTAAGGGGGTAGACCAGTGCTCGAGGTCGGGTGGCTTTATTGAAGGTGTTACTGTAGTATGCCTTCCCTGCCTAATGACGTTATCTATAGTAAGTCCAGCCCTTATGAGAATACAAACAGCAGTTTTTCTGGTGCATCTCAGTGCTTATTGCTTTGCCTTCCAGGAAGACATGATTGTTAGTTAATGAGGTGGGAAAAAAACAGAGGGACTATTCATAGTGCCCTCATTGTGCAGAAGGGTGATGATCTGCACAATGTTTGTTGTGGGAGCAGGAGTGAAACACTGATGAAAGAGGACTGGAGAATCATTTGGGAGGGATCATTTAAGAGTACCAGCTGATTAAGTGTATCTGAGTCGGTGTGTCTTGCTCTCTGAGGTACAAGATTATGATACAGAGTGTGCCAGTTCTCTTCATGGGACTGGCAAGCTCATATGTGGCACCGGACATTATTAAGGGTGGAGTGTGCAACAGTGGATGGGCTGGTTGTGTGGTTGGGGGGGGATGCTATCCCATGGAAAAAGAACACAACAAGACAAGCATATTTTTGGATTGCCAAGAAAGCAGAACTTCACTATGAACATCGGGACATCACATGACCATTAGACCTCTAGGTATTTGAAGAGTTGTACTGTACTGTGGTTTGCCAAAGAGAAAATCACTTGGATTACAAGACAGTTTTGGCTCATTAAAGTAAATAAACATAACAGAACCATAGCCTAACATATGAATTGATCAAAATAATACACGTTAAGTAATGTTTTGTATCATTTTGGTGAAACGATTCTAAACAAATGGATAAAAAAGAACTAGTTAGCACTACAGAGAGCCAAATACTTTTGCACTCCAGTGATGTTATCATTTAGCACATTTGGTGGCCATTTTAGGAAACAGGCAGGGTATTTTTTTTAAAATTGGAAGACTGAGGTTTATATTTTTCAAATGCTATGAAACTGCATTTAGAAACAGAGAAACATAGAAGTTGACAGTAGATAAGGACCGCAAGGCCCATCTAGTCTGCCCATTTCTTTTTCTAATTTATGAATGTGCCATCGGCCTTTGCTCTGTCAATGGTATATCTGTTCATACTCATCTGTATTGCTGCCTTATGCCTATCCCATGCCTGTTTGAAGCCTGGCATTGTATTCATATCCACCACTTCCTGAGGTAGGCCGTTCCATGCATCCACCACCCTTTCTGTGAAAAAGAACTTCCTCACATTACCCCTTTAATCGGCCTCCCTCCAGTCTCATGCTGTGTCCTCTTGTCCTGCTATTTTTCTTATAGTTAAACATGTTAGACTCTTTCACCTTGTTAATACCCTTAAAGTGTTTGAATGTTTCGATCATATCGCCTCTCTCCCTCCTTTGCTCTAGAGTATACATATTGAGCTCCATTAATCTGTCCTCATATATTTTCTGATGCAGTCTCTGCACCATTTTGGCTGACCTTCTCTGGACTGCCTCAATTTGGTTAATGTACTTGTGAAGGTGTGGCCTCCAGTACTGCACGCAGTACTCCAGATGGGGCCTAACCAGTGTCTTGTAAAGAGGGATTATTACCTCCCTTTTCTGACTTGTGAGACCCCTACTAATACACCCCAACATGCCTCTAGCCTTTCCTACTGCTTTAATGTTCTGCTTGGATGATTTCAGGTCATCGGTGATGATGACGCCCAAGAGTCTTTTTCCTTGTGACTGCCAGCAACTCCCCTCCCAGCCTATAGGTGGCTTCAGAGTTTCTCCTCCCCATGTGCATGATCTTGCACTTTTTTTGCATTTAAGTTAATTATGTTAATACAGTTTTAGCATTAATGTATACAGCAGTCTTTAGTCCCCTATGAAGCTGGATTTTTTTGTACGTTCTATTTATTACACTCTGGAAGGCCATGGCATCCTTCCATAATACCCACTCAACACTGCCTTCTACTCCCAGTCTGAAGTGCCCCACATCAGTTTCCCCCGATCCCATGGCATGTTGAGCCCCCCGATCACCCCCCGGAGGGCCGCCCACCCTTGGCAGCCTGTCTGTAATTAGAGGGACCTACCGTGTGATCAGGTCGGCCGTGGGAGACTCCGATGTGGACAGTTCTGATGGTCTCCTCATCTCTACTGGCCACCAGAGGGTTTTTTCTGTGTGCTTACCCCTCAGAGCTCGGATGTGCAATGTCAAGTGGCACTGCATGCTGACGTCCGCCGAGCTCCGCCCCTGATATTACGATGCCACCTGTTCTTTGCGCCACCCAGGAGTGACGTACTCCCGGAACTCTCCCCAGGAAGGAAGAGCAGTCCTCCGGACACTCAATCCCTTACCTCCCCTGCCGACCCCTGATGGCCAGAGTTCGCTCCCAAACCCACGTTGCTGGAGTGGCGTGAGGTGTGGCGTCCAGCCCCCTTAACCCTCAGCGCCACTGGGCCAGCTGAAGTAAGATTTTTGAGTAGTTTTTTGGCAAAATGTTGTTTCTAGGGACATGGATATGTTGTTCATCCACACTTTCTGGCAGGTTCCTTGCCGCTTTAAATCTTGCCGGAAGGTCTTCGAGCTGGCTCCTTCCACCCACCCGGGTGGTAAAACTCTCGGCTCCGCCCCATGACGCCAGATCTTCCTTACCTTGCAGAGCTCAGGTTCCTCCTTAGCGCTCTGCGTTTTGAGCTGGTTCCTGATTTTCGGGTTTCTCCAATTTAGTTGGAAGTTTTCTAAAACTTGGTCTTCTTCCCTCGCTGCTGCGATGGATATTTCATTTCCGGCTCCGGAGCACCGGGTAATACCTCCAGGAAGGACCCGCACTCCATGTGCGTTACTGCCTCGACTTGGACCATGATCCGCAAGTTGCGATTTTTGCTGTGCCCTTCGGCCAGCATCCTGGAGGATCGTCTTGCCCGTTGGGTCGGAGCGGCAGAAACTTTTCCCGCACCGGAAAAATCCTTGGAGGCTCATTGGGCGGTGTCCGCGTCGGCTGTCTCGGCTGAGCAGCTCAATCTCTTTTCCTCCATGGAGGAGGCGACCAAGTCTGTCCCCCTCCTCCTCGGTCGTGGCGCTTATCCTGCTCTCTTTGAGTTCTCCTCATTCAGCTTCGTTAAGGGAGCTCCACCAGTCCCTTTCCTCGAAGGGAGAGGACCTTGACACCTGCCTCTCGGCCCAGGTCAAAGGAGTCACGGGCTAAGTCCCATCGTGGCGCTGGCGGGGCGGAGAGTTCCCTTCCCTGTCTGCCGACTTCGACTTCAGTCGAGGTGCGGCTCAGGCCGCTGGCTTCCGCGGTGTCCCGTCAGAGGCGACGACCCACGACTCCCGTCGACTTTGTAGATCTCGACCCGTCACCCGGGCTGTCTACTGCAGGAGTCGTCAACCCTTCGCCAGTTTCCTCAGTGGAGGCCGAGGTTCTGCCTGTACCTTCGGGGCGACAGGCCTCAGTCTTTTCGTCCGAGCCGAGGGAAGAGTGGGTGTCCCCCGCTCTTTCCCAGGCCCACCCTCGGTTTCCCCAAGGATTTTGGTCTCGGTCTCGGTCCTCTTCTCGGTCAAGCCGCTCCCACCGACTTCGGCGATCTCGGTCGGGGCACTGAGTTAAGTGGCATTACCGTTCCTCCTCGTCTCCCTCCACGGATGAGGAGTGGCTTTGATGCAGATGGCGTCGACGTTACGAGGAGTTCATGTGGCAGCAGTTGCTATTGTCCGGGAATCAATCGACTCCGATTTTTTTACCATCCAGCAAGCAGCTGCCGCCCGAAAGGCCGACACAACTGCTCGCTGCAGTCGAAGTGCCCACTTCAGGGCCGGTTGTTCGTCCGAACCTTGCTGCCCCACTGTCTTCAGTGGAACCTCGGTCGGGTCATGACCTGTCCCGCGGGTTGTCTGTTCCCCTCACTCCCGCCCGCCCTCAGCGGGTGAAGAGTGACTTAGGCCTGAGGCAGCTCTTTGCAGACCCTTCGGAGTCCGACGTCGACTCCTCCATGTTCCCCAGTCGGGAGGACCCGGGGTCCTCTCCGGAACGTTCTGTGGACGACAGCCCATCGTCCTTTATGGGTCTGCTTCAGCTCATCTCAGAGTTCACTGGGATGCAGCTTGAACCCGTGTCCAAACGGGTCTCTTATCCCCTAACGGAGATTCTAGACCGAGGGGGTTCACCCTCGGAGGCCTTTCGGTGGCCGAGGCCATTGTCATCCTGGCCTTGGAGCTCTGGCAGCGGCCTACTTCCTGTCCTGCACCCTCGGCCAGGATGGCCAGGAAGTACTCTGTCCCTGTCGGTTCTTTGCCCGGTTTCTCGGAGCACCCCTCTGCTGAGGGGTTAGTTAGCGATAATGTCTTCCAGTGTTCTGTGAACGCACGGGATGTGGATAGGCCCCCCGACAAAGAGTCCAAAAGGATGGACTATGAGGTGCAAGGTTACGCTGCGTCCTCCCTAGGGTTCCGACAGGCCAGCTCGGCCGCACTGATGGCACATTTTCCCCAGGCCCTTTTGGGCTCCCTGGATGACGTGCTCCCTCATCTCCCGGCCGACCTGCGGACCACGGTCCGGTGGTTGTGGGACCAGGATAGGGCGGTGGCGAAGCAGCAGCTTCAGACTGCTCTGGACTTAGGTGATTCCTGTGCCAGGTCAGTGGCGGCCGCAGTGGCCATGCACCGCAGGGCGTGGCTGAGGTTATCCTCTTTCTCAATGGATACCCAGCACAAGTTGGCAGACATCCCCTTCTTGGGGACTGACCTCTTCGGCCCTGGAGTGGAGGGACACCTCCAGGGGACCGAGAAGACCGATGCCACTCCGGACTCTGTCACCCGCCCCAGGGACAAGGGCGCTGGCATGCTGCGTAAGCCCTTTGTCCCTCGGCCCCTGCTGGCTCGACCGGGCCATCACACTCCAGCATGAGGGGCCAGCAGGCTTGCTGAGCATCCTGACCGAAGCCAGCGGCTTCCTCTAAAGGGAAACAGGGAGGTAAAGGCCCAGGAGCTTCTAGGCCAGTCCCTCCTCCAAGCCTGCTCAGTGGCAGGCTGAGGGCTGTCCCGGCCCGTCACCCCTACCAGGGTTCTCCCATGGAGGCGGCTCCGCCCCTCCTCCACCTGGTCCGCTTTCCCGGACCTCTGGGTGTCGGAGGTGCTAGGGGAAGGTCCTGCCTCGGGATTGCAAGCAGGCCCGACCCTTTCGAGCCGTTGCCCCTCGGGGGCCATGGGGTCTGCAGCCTCTTTGTCGGCCCGCCGAGCCGACTTGCCTGGCCCCTCGAGATAGAGGTGGTCAGGAAGGTGGCGGATCCTCCTCAGACCCTGGGTTCGTGTCCAGGTATTCCTGGTCCCTAACGGACGGGGCTTGCGCCCCATTCTTGACCTGCACGACGGGATGGTCTCTCTGTCTCAGATATCCCATCCTCAGAACGAGGCGTGTGGCTCTATTTCCTGGACCTCCAGGACGTACTTTCACTTCGATCCGTCCGTTTCTTGGGAGACTCCTCCGTTTCTTAAGTGGGGGATCTCTTTACGAGTTCCAGGCCAGGCCCTTCGGTCTCTGCTCAGCAGCATTCCTGCGGCACTGAGGGGTCCGGGTGTAACCCCACCCGGATGGCGACCTGACTGCAACCCCCTCCAGGGAGGAGGGAGATGGTCCAGAGTTCTGGTGCCAAAGGGTTGCTCTCAGACTGGTCTCCATTTTATTGGAGCCATGTTGGAACTCGTGTCTAAGCGGGTGATCCTTCTTCGGGACGAAGCTCGACTCTTGAGTCTGAGCTCGGCTCCCGGCAGACAGGGCCGAGGTTCTTCCTCCCTTACCTAGTCAGGTCTGACTGGGCAATTGCGCCCTGCCGGGACTTCCTGCACCTCGTGGGCCTTGCGGCGGCCTGCACCAGCGTGGTCTGTTTGGATCCGCCGGTTCATGCGTCCCCTTCGGGGCTGGCCAGCCAGCGGTCACAATGCTCAGTTCCTTTGGACCAGTCTGTGACAACAGCCAGGGGTTGAGCCTCGCCTCGGACCGTTCAGCTCATTTGCAGGAGAACATCCCGTTCATCCGCCCGAGTCGACGGTCTTCTCCGACCGATGCATCTCGGATGGGTGGGGTGCCCATCAGGGGAATACAGAGTGCCACCTCTGGTCCTCTCGGGAGTCCCGATGTCTTTCCTACCTGCAGGAGCTCCAGGTGGTCCGCTTAGCTTGCACCGCTTGCTCCGTCTGTGCGGGGTCTAGGGGTTTAGGTCCAGGCGGACAATACCACGACCATGTGCTACCTAACTCGCCAGGGTCGGATGAGCCCCTTGCCTCTGCGTAAGGAGGTTCTCTGCATTGGGTCTTTCGCGCAGCCGGGAGGTGGTTTCTTAGCCATTTCGATGGCAGGAGCCTCCATCACCCTGGCCGATGCCCTAAGCCGGATAAGGGCTGTGCCTCACGAGTGGTCTCCCTGCCGGAGGTAGCACAAGATCTTTCTCCCTCTAGGTCACACCTCGGGTGGACCTTTGTTTTCCCTCCAGGGAGGATCGAGGCTGAGCCTGTCTCATGCCCGCCCCCTCAGCACGGTTCGCTGTAGGGGATGCCTTTGAGGCCGTGGACCCCGGGCCTCTTCTACGCCTCTCCCCCATTTCCCTTGACCCACAGGCAAGGCGAGGAGGGACTAGGCGCACGTGATTCTAGTAGCCCCAGACTGGTTTTGCCAGCTCTGGTATCCAGCTCTCCTCAGTCTCAGCCCCAGGCTCCTGAGGCGGCTTCCAGCCCGCTCGGTCCTGATCTCCGTTGTTAGGGGAAGGTACTCCATCTGGACCTTCAATCCCTGCACCTGACGGCCTGGTCCCTGTGTGACTAGTGGCCAGGCCTTGGGTCTTCCGGCAAGGTCCTCGACGTTTTTGAGGCGTCCTGCCAGGAGTCGACCAGTTATGCTCGCCTTCAAATGGAAGAGTTCTCCATTTCGTGTTAGGATAGGGCCTGGTCCCCTCTCCTGTTCCTCGGTGAGCATTCCGGACTACCTGTGGTCCGTTCTTTTCTTGAACAAGGGCTTCAGTCGACGACCCTCAAGGTGCTCCTGTTAGCCACTCCTGTCTTCCGGGCGCGGGCCGGAAGGTAGTCAGTGGCGCAGGAAAGGTGGTCTGGTGCTTTCCAAGGCCTTGCTCACACCTCCCCTCCGGGGAGAGTATCCCCATTTCTTCGGGATCTTACACCTGTTGTGGAAGAACACCTTCTTGGGGGCTATCATGCCAACCAGAAGGACGGGAGAGTTCCAGGCGCTCCTTTGAATCTCCCTATCTGGTCTTCCACAGGGACAAGGTTGTCCTGCGCCCCACCCAAAGTTCCTTCCATAGGCGGTGGTGGAGTTTTTCCCTAACCGGGTATTGTCTCTGCCGGGGTTCAACCCCATTCACACCTCGGAGGCCGTATATAGGATCCATTGGGACCCTATTTAGTCCTCGCCTTCCCAGGGAGCGTAGGGCTGAAGTTCGTGAGAGGTTCGCCAGCTGTTTGTCATCTATGCTGAAGCTGCACCTGGCAGACCTGCAGCCAAGCGGACGACGAGCGGGTGGGTCACTTCCTGCATAGATCTCCGCTATAAGTGGGCGGGCATGGAGCCTCCCAGAGGGATAAGTGCTCATTTTACCCGCCCTTCCGCTGCATCGGTGGCTGCTTCCGAGGATACCCCTGTCCAGGATATCTGTAGGGCTCCTGCCTGGAAGCAGGCATATACCGGATTCCCCCTTCCACATCGACCTTGGGTTATGCCGGGATGTTGGTCGGGGCCTCGGTTCTCCAGTCTTTATCCCTAAGTAGGGGGTGTGTGCCTTGCCTCCTTCCTCCTGGAGAACTGCTAGGAGTCTGCCAGAAAGTGTGGATGAACAACATATCCATGTCCCTAGAAATACAGGTTACTCACCTGTAACAGGAGTTCTAGGAATGGTATATGTTGTTCATCCCACCGACACCTGGCCTCCCCAGCTTCGACGCACAACCTGGCTTCCAGCGGGCTAGATCTGGTGTCATGGGACGGAGCCGAGAGTTTTACCACCCGGGTGGGTGGGAGGAGCCACCTTGAAGACCTTCCGGCAAGATTTAAAGCAGCAAGGAACCTGCCAGAAAGTGTGGATGAACAACATATACCATTCCTAGAACTCCTGTTACAGGTGAGTAACCTGTATTTAGGTGTCTATTAAATAAAGCAGGATTTCAACAGATTCCTGAGGGTTTACATCAAACATCATGAGTAGCAGAGCCATTCTGGCTAATAAACTTGGAGGTATGTCTGCACTGAGTTGGCTACATTAATTGCCGTGGAGCAGGAGGTGGAGACCCTAAGTTGCTTTGTTTCACCAACCCTCCTTATTGTTCGCTCTGCTCCAGCAACTCTTCTTAATTCTTTGCTTCTGCTGATACACCACTGTACGCTCTACAATAAGCAGTTTGATCTCTACCCTCTCCCCTACTGGTACACCCAAATGCAATTCAAATGTTACTACTTAATGTATCCTTTACCAGTACTTAACCATCTCATATGTAATCGTTTACAAATTAGTGCATTTTTTGTTCTGAATGTACTCCCTTCTTTGTTATGCGCGTGCTGCTCTTACCCAACAGTCTGTCTAATAGAGATGTGGGGAAATGTACACTTTTTTCTTCTGTTATGGCTACTGCGTTTTACCTACAAGTGTATGTGTATTTTTGCTATTTTGTATCTGACTGCTGTAAATATGTCCTGTATATCACATTGTGTTGTTTGACCATATTGCATGTACTCTCCCGGGTCATGCCTGAAAATAGGCATTTCATTTTTTTTGTTTGACATTCTTTACCCTCCCGCCAACCTAGTTGCCCACTCCTTCAGGCAGTCAAGCCCTGTTGCCCAACATCATCCAGTTGCCGTCTGCTGCCCCTCAATGTTGCTTTATATGTCTAATGCACCTACCTGGTTATCAAAAACAAATGTTATTTTTATCATCATAGTACTGTGTATATGACGTTGCTATGCTTTATGGCTTGGAATCTGTAGATACGTTTTTAAATACCTTTCCTGTTTACCCAAGGCTGTAGTATTGAATGAGTTACCTTAGTGTGAGCTTTCTAAAAGGGACAGATTTCTTAAAGGACATGAGCTAATGTTTGTGCAAAAACAGAGCAGACAGTGCCACTGGAGAAATCAGGAACCAGCAGGAGGTCTCTAGTTTGTGATGTGGCACAAGAGCCAGATTTTTCCTCTTACACGGACTCTCAGCATACCTGTGACTGTTTTGAAGCTTGATGATGGGCGTTGATGTGAAGCATGTGTTGTATGGTATCATGATGTTCTTTTTTGATGAGAAGACCCACTTTAAAGACACACAGAGCCTTTGCAAGATACATTTATGAGTGAACTAGGGGTGTGCAAATAACTTAGCCCAAATGTTCAGCTGAATATTCTATTCGGGATCCCTAAATACTCAAGTTATTTATATTTGTGATTCAGGTTATTTAAAAAAAAAAAAAAAAAAGAAGCAGCCCCAACCACCCCCCCCTTCCCCTAGCCCAGGTCTTTTCAAATATACCAGCCCCATCTCCCCACCCTCAAGATCACATCCCTCCTCCTCAGAGCACCCACATTTTGATAAGAAATCTGTATTTTATCATTAAAACTCCAACGATAGCCAACTGGCACAACCCGCCTGCCTCCATGGCAGGCAGTCGACTTTCAGTGCATTGCATCACCTACAGAAAATCAGATTGCCCACCCACCCTAACAGCAGCACCCTCTTTTGCTCCCCCACATGGCACATGCATTCAGTTCGGAGGGGTGAGATGGAAGGTGACTGGCACAGCCCACCCTCCTCCACAGCCAGCTGCCTTCTTCAGAATGAAAGAGCTTGTGCACATGCTCGCATAGTAAGACCAGCTTATCATGTGATCAGCTGGTTTTACTATGTGAGCAAGCGTGCAAGTGCTTTGATTCAGAGGAAAGTGGCTGGCCTTGGAGGAGGGTGGGCTGTGTTAGTCATGTTCTTCCCTCTCATGCTTTGGAGTTGGAATAATCCATTAGAAGTCACTGCTGTTCTTGAGGTCAGTGCATTTGGATCTCAAATCAGAGCTCATAACCAGACAAATGTAGATTTACAGAAATGCAGCCTGCACTGTATACTTGATCAGATTTTCACCCGGTGGCCATTTTGTAAGCAGGTTAAGCAGTGGGTGAGTTTAGGCTTCACACGGAGGTACTGGAAGTAGTATGTTTTACAGGGCAACATCTGTTCTAGGGAAGCCTTATCACCCTGCCTTGCATAACCATGATGCCTTGCACTGGGACTGCAGCTTTAGAATATATAGGCTAGTGTAAGGGGAACAGTGCACAACAAGGCTGTGCTTCTACTTAGGGGTTTACTGTGACAATAAAGTGACCTCAAGAGCGAAGCTCGAGAGGTCCCTGTCATCACGGTAAGTCCCCAAGGTGATAGCCTTGTTGTGCACTGTTCCCTATGCACTTTTCTACATAGTGTATGTTTTTATGTTTTTTTTTTTAACAACCTGAGGAACAGAAAAAGACAGCACAAAAAGTTAACATACTGATCGTAAGGCTGCTGCTATGTAGCTGATGTGCAGGACCCTACAACCGCCAACTCTGTCTGACGTGTGAGCGGCACCGCTGGGGATACCTGTCTTGTGATGTAGCTACTACTGCAGAACCAAAAATCATTCTGCTGTAGTAGCTACATCATTGCTGCAGCGGAACAACTTTAAGTGTATGGATTTCCGTACACAACAGTGTTCCACTATACACTGTATATGGGTGGATTGGAGAGTGCACAAAAAAACAGAGAGGTTAAGTTTAATATGAGGGGGTAAGCAAAGAGGGGCTAAAGAGCAGCAGGTATCTACTTACTGCTTCACCACACAGGCCGAGTATAATGGCTACACAAGCATCAACTGGGGAACAGGAAAGACCAGACAAAGATGATTTGAAACTCATCATACAGACAGTTTATTGAAGTCCACTTAAATGTAACTGTGCAGACTAGGTGGAACAAGCGGTCCTTATCTGCCGTGAAATTCTGTGTCTGTGTGTCCATGTTTCTAAGTTTTGAAAGTGCAGGTGCTCAGACGTGCTGATGCTAGTTCTGCTACAGTGCTGAGGTGGTAGGAATAATGTCCCTGCACTTCACAAAATAAATACAGTGGAGCTAACCATGATGCGGTGCAGTAATATCCTTGTAGTAAGTGACATATCGCAAAATACTGCAGTAAAAAAAGGGCATAATTGCCATTGAATTACATTGTTCCCTGCAGCATACTGCAGCATTTTGTGACATTCTGCAACGTTACTATGTTGCATCCTGGCTGGTGCTGCTGTACCTTAATCAGGGTGTTGCAGTGCATTTTATAGTGATTGGCCCTAAACCAACCCCCAATTAAATAAGCAGTCATCAATTGAAAAAGCTGATTGTCACAGGTATTGTCCAGTCATGATAAAAATCATCCGTGTCCTTGCTGTGGAACCGAAGAAAAGACATACTCTCCTCTGCTGTGTTGCCAGGTACCCACATGCAAGTCTGAACAAGGGCTGGGTGAGAAGATGATGTTGTGGTGCTGGGGGACCCTGGAGAGCTCAGTTTTAGCAAGTCCCCCACACAAAGTGTGGGGTGGGCATATAAAAAATAAACTGAAATGTGCAGTTGTTAAGTGGTTGGGGTGGAGACATGTGTTGGCCTCAGCTGCTTAGAATTATTTTACAAATGGCTGGTTGATGATGGAACATGGAATCAATCAATCAATCACTGTGTATTGGAAGGCAAATTGTGAGCAAGAGCTCTCTTTTATAATTGCATCCAGTAGAACAATGAACAAATAGCTGCATCACATAAATTCTAGACATTAAATATCGCTTGAATCACGGACATTGAGTATCAGTTACAGTAAGAGCTCAGTGGTGGATAGAATTCAACCATAGCAGTCACTAACAGTGCAGCAGTCTATTTAAGTAAGCCTTTAAATGGTTGATTGAATTAATGACTAATTTATTATTTAACTTTTGTTTACCAGGTAAGTACACTAGACAAGTAATATGCTTATTCTAGGGACATGGATATGTTGTTCATCCACACTTATTGGCAGGTATCCTTGCCACTTTAAATCTTGCCGGAAGGTCTTCAAGCTGGCTCCTCCCACCCACCCGGGTGGTAAAACTCTCGGCTCCGCCCCATGACGCCAGATCTTCCTTACCGCTTGGAAGCTCAGGTTCCCTCCTTAACGCTCTGCATATAAGACTGGTTCCTATTTCTTCGATTTACCCAAAATTACTTTTAAGGTTTTCAAGACTTCGGTCACTTACTTCCCTCGTGGCTGCGATGGACAAATCAACTCCCAGTTTCCGGAGGTGCCCATGCGGGCAGAAGATGTCTCGGACGGACCCGCACTCCACGTGCGTCTACTGCTTGGGCCTTGGGCACGATCCGCAGGCTTGCGACCTGTGCTCTTCTTTTTCGACCCTCGTCCTGGAAGACCATGCCGCCCGTTTACAACTTGGGCGACCCGAAAAACGTTATCCTCCGGTAAAATCGAAGGAGGCCCGGTTGGCGGTTTCCGCGGCGGCGGGCTCAGTGGAAAAGCTTGAGCAGATGATCGCCCTCGAGGAGGAGGCGGTGCAGGCCGCATCTTCGTCTTCCTCGGCCACGGCATTTATCCCGCTCTCCCTGGGATCCTCCTATTCAACTTCTTTTAAGGAGCTCTGTCTCTCCCTCTCCACTAAGGGAGAGGGACCAACATCTTCAGGGCCTTCCTCTCGGTCCTAGAAGAAGGACCACAAAGGTAAGTCCCTCCGTCGACGCTCTTGGGAGTGGGGAGGGTCCCTCTCACCGAGTAGTCGACCATCGACTTCGGTCGATCCTTCGGCTTCAGCCACTGGCTTCATGGTGTCCCCGTCAGGTCAGTTGACCGAGACTCCTGTCGACACAGTCGAGATTTTCTCGACCCGTTGGATGGGCTGTCGACGGTGAAGCGAAACCCTCACTCCCCGGTTCCCCGGTGGTGGTTGAGAGTCCGTGGACTTGCCCGTGCCTCGGTTCCGGAGTCCAGGTTGAGCCCTCGAGCCGAGGGGCCGGTTTCCTAAACTCTACCCCATTACCCTTTTGGAAAAGCCAAGGTTTGCGGTCTCGTTCTCAGACTTCTTCTCGGTCCAGCCGATCCGCCGTCACAGGGCGGTCTCGATCTCGGCACCGTGGCAAGCGCTGGCCGTTGTCCTCTTCCTCAGACGAGGGAGGCGGCAGAAGTTGCGTCGATGATCGAGGACCCTCATGTGGCAACAGCTTCTTCTGTCCGGGAGCAAGTCGGCGTCGTCGCGTTCCCGGCTATCAAGTGGCTGTCACGGGCTGCGAAGCAACCCCTCGCCTTAGCCGAGGCGCCTACTTCAGGCCTGTTGCTCAGCCAAAACCGGCTGCCCCACCGATTCCGGTGGAACCTCCGCCTCCACAGCCGTTGTTTGGGGCTCTGACCAAAAATTCTCGGTAGGCCCAAGGTCTGCCCCATATGCTGTCTGTCACCCTCACTCCCGATCGCCCTCGGCAGGTGGAGGGTGGCTCAGGCCCAAGGCAGCTCTTTGCGGACTCCTCCGAGTCTGACGATTCCTCCCTGTTCTCCAGGCGGGTCGACTTGGAGTCCTCGGGAGGTCAGTCACTGGACGATAGCCCTTCGTCCTTCATGGGTTTGCTTAGGCTCATCTCGGAATCCACTGGGATGCAGCTCGAGCCCGTATCCAAGCGGGCCAAGTATCCCCTCACGGAGATATTGGACCAAGGGGATTCTCCTCCGGAGGCCTTTCCGGTGACCGAGGCCATTGCAGGCCCGGCCTTGGAGCTCTGGCAGTGTCCTGCTTCCTGCCCTGCGCCTTCGGCCAGGATGGCAAGGAAGTACGCAGTCCCTACCAGTTCCCTGTCTGGTTTCTCGGAACACCCCTCAGCCGAGGGGTTAGTTACCGACAGCGTCTTCTGGCGTGTCGAATGCCAGGGACATGGACAAACCTTCAGACAAAGGAGTCCAAGAAGTTGGACTCGCGAGGCGAAAAATTACGCTGCATCCTCCTTGGCCGCCGTCAGGCCAGCTCGGCCATACTGATGGCTCATTTTCTCCATGCCCTGTTGGGCTCCTGGACGAGGTAGTCCCTCATCTCCGGCTGACCTGCAGACCACGGTTAAGCAGGTGCGGGACTATAGGCAGGGCAGTGGCCAAGCAGCAACTTCAGACTGCTTTGGACATGCGGTGACTCATCGCCAGGTCAGTAGCGGCTGCGGTGGCTATGCGCCGTCGAGCATGGCTGAGGGTATCCACCTTCATAGCGGATACCCAGCACAAATTGGCGGATGTCCCCTTCCTGGGGACCGACCTCTTCGGCCCTGGAGTGGAAGGCCACCTCCAGAGGTTGAAAAGTCCAATGCCACTTTGGACTCGGTCTCATCATGCACAGAGGGACAAGGGCACGCAGACCGCCAACCCAAGCCTTTCATCCATCTGCGCCCGTGGCACGTCCGGCCCAGCAGCATCAGGGCCAGCAGGCTCGCGCTTGGCGTCCCAAACCCAAGCCCACGGCTTCCTCCTCCAGGAAACAGGGAGGTAAAGGCCCAGGAGGTCCCTCGGCCAGTCCCTCCTCCATGCCTGCACAGTGATGGGTTGAGGGGTGTCGCCCCCAACCTCGTCACCTCACGCCAGGTTCCCCCCATGGGGGGATGGCTCCGCTACTTCCTTTCCGCCTGGTCTGCTATAACCACAGACCGGTGGGTGTTGGAAGTGGTAGGAAAGGGCCTGCCTCTGGAGTTCGAGCAGGCCCCGCCCTTCCGAGCCATCGCCCCAGGGGGGCCTCGGGGTCCGCAGCCTTGCTGTCGGCTCGCCAAGCTGACATCGATCTGCTCCTCAAGAAAGAGGTGATCAGAGCGGTGGCGGACCCTCCCTCAGACCTGGGGTTTGTGTCCAGGTACTTCCTGGTCCCAAAACGGACGGGGGGCTGGCGCCCCATTCTCGACCTGCACGACCTAAACAAGTTCCTAAGGTCTCTGACCTTCAGGATGGTCACTCTGGCTCAGATAATACCATCCTTGGAACACAGCATGTGGTTCTGCTCTCTGGACCTGCAGGCCGCATTTTTCACGTCCCTATCCGTCCGTCTCATCAGAGATTCCTTTGCTTCGAGCAGAAGGATCCCTTTTCGAGTTCGAGCCATGCCCAATTGACCTGTCTCTTGCACCAGGGTCTTCACCAAATGCATGGCAGTGGTGACAGCATTCCTCTTGATGCCGAGGAATCCGGGTGTACCCATACCTGGGCGATTGGCTGATAACAGCCCCCCTCAGACAGGAGATTAGGCGGTCCAGAAGTCTGGCCCTCAGAGTTTGCTCTCAAGTCGGCCTCCTCATCAAGCGAGGCCAAGTCAGACTCGAGACGAAGCAGGTGATTCTCTTCATCGGGGCAGAGCTCGACTCTCTTCAAGCTAGAGCACAGCTCCCGGCGGACAGGGCCGAGGTTCTTTCCTCCTTTGCCCAATCATTTCTGGTTGGGCAGTCGCGCCCTGCCCGGGACTTCCTGCGCCTCCTGGGTCTCATGGCGGCCTGCACCAGCGTGGTCCGTTGGGCCCGCTGGAACATGAGCCCCCTTCAGTGGGGGCTGACAAGCCAGTGGTCTCAACGCTGCGATCCATTGGACCAGCTAGTGATGGTGACCCAGGGGATGTGGAACGCTCTCCAGTGGTGGATCATTCCAACTCATCTGCAGGAGGGCATCCCATTTGTCCGCCCCGAGCCGACGGTCTCTCTATCGACCGACGCCTCTCTGATGGGTTGGGGTGCCCATCTGGGGGAGCACAGAGTGCACAGCCTCTGGTCCCCGCGGGAGTCCCGATGCCATATCAACCTGCTGGAGCTCCGAGCGGTCCGCCTAGCTCTCACTGCCTCCGGCTCGTTTCTCACGGGGTCCAGTGGTTCAGGTCAGACGGACAATACCACGACCATGTACTACCTAAACCACCCAGGGTGGGGCCCTGCTCCATGCCTCTGTGCAGGAAGCTCTCCGCTTTTAGTGCTGTCCTGCATAGCCTGGTGGATCTCCTAGCCATTCATGTGGCAGGGCCTCCAACACCAGACTGATGCCCTAAGCCGGATGAGGGGCTGTCATCCCACAGTGGTCTCTCCTGCGGAGAGTAGTACAAGATCTGTTCTCCCATTGAGGCACACCTCAGGTGGATCTGTTTGCCTCCAGGGAGGCAGGCGCAGTCTGTTCCATGCCGCCCCCTCAGCAGGGCTGCGCTGCAGGGATGCCTTCTCAAGGCCCGTGGACCGACCTCTTCTATGCCCCTTCCCCATTTCCCTTGATCCACAAGGTGCTTCTCAAGAGGAGGGACAAGGCGCGGTGATTCCTGGTAGCCCCAGACTGGCCCCGTAATGCTGGTATCCAGATCTCCTCAGCCCCAGCTCAGGCTCCTGAGGGCAGCTTCCAGCTCGCTCGGACCTGCTTTCAGTCAATCAGGAAAGGTGTTCCATCCGGACCTTCAATCCCTGCACCTGACGGCCTAGTTCCTGGAGCAGCTAGAGTTCCACGCCTTAGGTCTTTCCGGCGAGGTCTTCAATGAAGTTGAGGTGTCCCATAAGAGTCGACCAGGAAATGCTATGCCTTCAAATGGAAAGGTTTTCCATTTGGTGTCAGAACAGGCCTGGACCCTTCCTCCTGTTCCTTAGCAAGCATCTTGGACTATTTTGGTCCCTTTCTCCAGCAAAGGGCTCAGGTCGAGCTGACCTAAGGGTGCACCTGGCAGCCATCTCTGCTTACCGGGCGTGGGCGGGAAACCCGGTCGGGTAGCGCAGGAGAAGGTGGTCTGGCACTTTTCAAAGGCCTTGATCACATTTCCCCTCGATGCGAGCCTCCACCTCTGTGGGATCTACTGGTACTGGCAAAGCTCATGGGCAAGCCATTCGAACCAATGCACAGGTGTGATCTCTCACCTGTAGAGGAAGACCGCCTTCTTGGTGGCTATTACGTCAGCCAGAAGGATGGGAGAAACTCCAGGAACTCACTATGAGTCTCCTTACCTGGTCTTCCACAGTGACAAGGTTGTCCTCTGCGCCCCCACCTGAAATTCCTTCCCAGAAGGTGGTGTCGGAATTTCACCTTAACCAGGTGTTGACTCCGCCGAGTGTTCTACCCCAGTCACACCTCGGGAGGCTGAAAATATGAGCTGCATACTCTGGACCCTAGAAGGGTGCTCGCTTACTATAAGGCCTTGCGGCTGGAAGTCGGGGAGAGGTTCGCCAGCTGTTTGTCACCTACACTGAAGCCACACCTGGCAGACCTGCAGCAAGCGGACGATAAGCAGATGGGTCACCTCCTGCATAGATCTCTGCTATAAGTTGGTGGGCATGGAGCCTCCCAGAGGGATAAGAGCTCATCTCTCCACCATACCGCTGCATCGGTGGCTGCTTCAAGGACACCCCCTATCCAGGAAATCTGCAGGGCTGCTACCTGGAAGTCAGCACACACCTTTATCACCCACTACCACATCGACCTTGAAGTCACGCCAGGATGCTGGTTTTGGGGCCTGCGTTCTCAGTCTCTTTCTCGAAGTAGGGGTGTGCGTCTTGCCTCCTCCTCCCGGAGAGGACTGCTAGGAGTCTGCCAAGAAGTGTGGATGAACAACATATCCATGTCCCTAGAAATACAGGTTACTCACCTGTAACAGGAGTTCTAGGAATGGTATGTGTTGTTCATCCACACGACCCACCCAACCTCCCCAGCTTCGACGCACAACCTGAGCTTCCAGCGGGCCAGATCTGGTGTCATGGGGCGGAGCCGAGAGTTTTACCACCCGGGTGGGTGGGAGGAGCCAGCTTGAAGACCTTCCGGCAAGATTTAAAGCGCCAAGGATACCTGCCAATAAGTGTGGATGAACAACATATACCATTCCTAGAACTCCTGTTACAGGTGAGTAACCTGTATTTTTCAGGAATGACCCGAGAGAGTACAACATGATGAATACAGGATAATACAAGAACAACATGGCAGTATGTCTACTAGGAAAGAACATTAAACAAGGTGACTCGATGGTAAAACACTTAGTTACATCCAGTTCCAACAGTGGTAAAGTACACAAAGTCACGGGTTATTATGCAGATTAGACAAATTATAACTCTGTCAAGTGCCAAGATAAGAGATTGAGCCTTAGGGACAAGCCGAGTGTCACTGACAGGTCTTTTGTGAAGCACAAAGGACAGGTTGAGAGAGGACTTTACTCTAGGGGGGCTTGGGACAGTCACACGCAGAAGCCAGCTTCAGGAAACCCCACAGGTATCTACGGAAACACTAATGGGAGCGGTCCGATCGAACCTGCTCTGGAAAGGAGTTCCAAAGTCTAGGCATGCTTGCAGCAAAGTCCCTGTACCCCATGAGGGTTCGAGTGGGGGGAACTCTAAGCAATCGGGGGACCTGGAATCAGAGTGAGTAGGAGGAGTAGTCAGCAGGCGATAGTAGCTGAGCCAGCCCCGGTGGGGTGCCAGTTCTAATCACTTTGCCCACGAGACATCCCAGCCCAAAGTCCAGGTAGCTCGATGGAGAGAGCCAGCAGAGATTTTCATAAAGCTTACAGTGGTGGGTAAGACGGGGGGTGGCCAGGGCAAAACGGCAGATATTGTTATACGTCGTGAACCACCAGATAAGATGGGATTTGGCAGAACTAGCAAATAGGTGCAGGCTCAGAGGTACGGAGGGGAGAGAACACTCTTCAAGAGAGCCAGACGAACTGCAGGTGTGAGGGTTGTATTTGGCTGTATAGGGTTAGGCCTAGTTTGCAGTTCACCGCTTCTACAGACATTTAGTATGTGACTTCCATGTCAAGTTGAGGGTCAAGCTGCCATTACAGCAGGTATCTGACGGAGTTCACAGTTGGGAGGAAGGTTCCGTCCTGGCTTGTGATACTCAGTGGTACTGGCATGGTTTTTATTTTGGGTGCTGAACCAAATAGCATAGCCTGCATTTTTTTCAGGTTGAGAACCAATTTATTTTTGGTTACCCAAGCACGGATATTGTTAAAGTCCTCGGATAGGTGCTGATTGAGGGTCACGATGTCCCGGAGTGGGCCAGGATGACCAGGTCATCTGCATAAAGAGTGGCACTGCAGTTAGTAACTGCTGCTAGTAAATGGTTAACAAAGAGGGAGAAGAGGAGGGGCCCCAGGACCAACCCCTGGGAGACGCCTGAGGTCACCGGTAGGGGATCAGAGAGGACTTTGTTGAATCTGGTCCTCTGCATTCTACCATGTAGATAGCCTGTTAGCTAGTTCATAGCAGAGGGGGACAGACCCAGGGACCGCAACTGAGTACAGAGTAACGCATGATCGACAAGGTCGAAGGCTTTGGACAAGTCGATAAATATTGCTGCAGAGAGTTTGCCCTGGTCCATGGCTCCTCTGATACTGGAAGAGACTGAGACCAAGGCTGTGATCATGATATGCCCCTTCCAAAAGCCATGCTGGGCCCGGGATAGCAGTTCCTGGGATAGTATGCAATCAGAGAGTTGCTCTGCCACAACTTTTTCAAGGAGCTTGCTGAGGGAGGATAGAATGGCGATCGGACGATAATTGTCCGGTACCTTGGGATTGCTCTGCTTCGGTACAGGGACAATCCTGGCCACCTTATAAATGTCAGGAATGACCCCCGACGCAAGGGATAGGTTAAAGATGTGGGCAACTGGGGAAGCAATGTGGTGGGTACCTAGCTTCAGAAGCTTGGGCTCCAGATTTTCTGAACGAACTCCCACATGCATGGGACTCCTATTGCCAGAGTGCATTCCCCAGATTTTGTTTGAAATCTTGGCATTACTTAATTTGAGAATTTGGCTGATCTGAGTTTGAAATGTTCAGTGATCTTGGATTTAGCTTGCTCAGCAGGTAGGATGGGATTGCATTTTTTATGAACCTATATACAAAGATATACCAATGCAGTTGTCTCTGCATGGTTAGGGAGGTCCAGCTCACAGCTTCATATAAGTAACAGTGGTGGGTATTCCATGGCATGCCTGTTACCAATCTCAAGGCACTGTGATAGAGTGGGTTAAGTGTTCCCAGGAGTGTTTCTGAGGCGTTTCTATATGTGCATTCCCTACAGTCCAGTTTGGATAAGAATAGTGAGTTGACCAGGGCCTTTCTAACTGGGAGGCTAAAAATACCATGTTTCTATGGAAGAATGCTAATAGACCTTTCAGTTTGTTAGGTGTGGAATGTGGGAGCTAAATGTTAGCTGCTCATCTAGGTTAATACCCTGGTAGGTAGCTGCTCTAGAAATTACTTTCCCCTCCATGGATTTTAGTGAGAATTGGGTGAAGTCTGTGCCCTTCTTGCTGAACAGCATCCACTGCATTTTCTTTACATTGAGCAATAGTCTCAACTCCGTTAGTATTTTCTGAATGTTACAGAAATCACCTTGGATTGCGTTCATTGCAGTGTTGATGTCCTTATTGTGCGTGTACAGGATTGTGCCATCTGCACACAGAAATATCTTTGTATCTTCAGAGGTGTGCAGAGGTACTTCAGTGATATAGATCAAAAATAAAAGAGAACCTAGGACTGACCCCGAGGTACCCCCTTTGCTGGTATAGGCCAGATCGGAGCAGTGATCACCTGCTCTAATACACTACTGTCTGGGGCATATGTAGATAGGCAGAGAACCATAGCAGTTTACTACAGTCCATGCCAGAGGTTTTTATCCTGTTTAGTAGAATATTATATTATTAATATCAGCTGATTGAATTTCTCTCCTCACTGCAGGAGTGCAGTGACTCAGATGCAGTGGCATGGGGTTTCACTGCACCACTTGATCGTGATGATTTCAGTGGGGTTCTCTTTGTTGAACATGCCCAGCTTGATGAATGTGGACATTGGCTGTACTATGGGTGTAATTTTAGATTCCCTGTAATTTTGCCCATCTAGCTGTAAAATTGGAAGTAGTATGACCCTAGTAAAAAAAAAAAATTGAGGAGGTGGTAATGTCAAAACAGTGGGCAGTTTAAGAAGGTGGACAAGGTCAGGGGAATGTCACTCCTGAATTTGGGAGTGCAGCTGGAAAAATAGAATACTGATAGCTGCTCAGTTGAGCAGACTTATTTATTTATTAGCTTTTGGTAACCGGGTAAGTGCGTTAGGCAACAATCCTGCCTATTTTCAAGCACGACCCAGGAGAGTACAAGACAAAGGAGCCACAAATTACAGTGATAACATAACGACATGCTGACAATACAGAAAAAAGATTGAATTCAAGCAGAACTATAACATTTTCAGGTACAATCAAGTGGAGTACAAGACAAAGGTGCCACAAGTTATAGTGATACATCATGACGTAATGACATTAAAGTGAACAATAGGCTGCAGGCAAAATATAACCAGTATACATAGTGGCATGACAACAATTTAGTACTCCAGGATACTCATAACAAAGCTTTAATGTTGCAACAACTGAAGGGGTCTGGGCAGCAGGCGGTGGTCAGTGGCTATGTTATGAGCAACGGCTGACCAAGTGTGATGAGGTGAGAGAACAACGAAGTTTTGAAAACCCGGTGGGAAGAGGCAGTTTTGACCTGAAGTGGGAGAGTTCCAGAACCGGAGCGAATACAAGAAAGCCTGTTCGCCCATTTTGTGGTGCAAGGTCTACATGTTAGCAGGGGTGAGGAGGAGGATCTAAGTGAGCGAATTTGAGATGCGGGGTAAGCAGGAGGCCAGGAGTCCGGTCTAGGGGTCTAGTTTGGGAGTCTATAAAGCAACCCAGAGGAGGCCGGAGCTCCTTGGGTGGCAGCCAGTTTAACCCGGAGTAAAGGTGGCAGTGATGAGTGAGGCGTGGGGAGAAAGCGAATCTGCAGATATTATTATAAGAAGTGTCCCATCTCCTGAGAATGCTGGAGTTAGCTGAGTAAAGAAGAGAAGACCATATTGGAGCTGGGAAGCACCCCCTTGCTACGGATAGTCTAGCAGAAGGGGTGAGGAGTGTCGCACCGATAGGCCCCACCAATTTTCGCGTGCTTAACCACGACAGACTGTGTTGATATGTGTAGCAAAGTTGAGGAGGGATCAAGTGACCCCAGGTATTTGAAGGGAGGACGTATTGGTGACCGAAGAGCCATCCGGGCACTGAATCAGAAGCTTTGGGGCCATGGGGGATTTTTTTGTAGAGCCGAACAGCATGGCACGCGTTTTGTCCAGGTTCAGATGTTGGTGGTTGTTCTGAAGCCATTGCTGAAGGACCTGAAGGTCGTTTGAGAGTGAGAGGTTGATGTTTGCGATCGAGTTGGAGCCGAGTAGAGAACCAGGTCATCAGCATACATGAGAATGCAGGCTTTGACAGGAGGAGTGGGGAATGTCGTTTAGGAAAGGGAGAAGAGTAGAGGCCAAGGATGGATCCCTGAGGGACACCACGGGTGATCAGTCTGGGGAGGATATAGCCTTGTGAAAGGCTACGGCTTGGGAGCGATTGTTAAGGTAGCTTTGGAACCAAGAAAGGTGGGGTCGGAGGCACCCGTGGCTTGGAGCTTAGACAGCAAGAGTTGGTGATGACCATGTCAAAAGCTTTGGACAGGTCAATGAAGCAGAGCGGTGAGTAGACCGATATCCATGTTGTTTTTATGTCACTGGTAAGTTGGGTTAGAGCCGTGGTAGTGCTGTGTCCAGGCCTAAACCCATGCTGGCAGTGGGTGAGGAGATTGAACTTGCCGAGGTGGTCTGAGAGTTGACGATGAACAAGTTTCTCAAGAACCTTACTAAGAGTAGGCAGGAGAGAATGGGACGGTAGTTGGTCATTTGTTTGACGTCTCCCTTCTTATGAATAGGGATGGTTCTGGACATTTTCCAGGCTGATGGGACGGATGAGGTCTTGATAGATAGATTAAAAAGTCTGGTGACCGGCTTGGCAAGCCAAGGAGCAAACTGTCTGAGAATGCCCGGATGGATGCCATCAGGGCCAGGGCCCCCCCGGGCTGGTATGGAATTAAGAAGTTTACGTACTTCATGGTACGTGGTCGGAGAAAGCGCAAAGAAGGGATGAGTGGGGCATGAAGTTGAGGGAGCGTACCTTTCACCTTGGATTACATGAGAGGCGTTGGCCGGAAGTGAGGAGAAGTGGGAATTGAAAGCATTGGCAATAGTAAGCGGGTTATTACAGTGAGTGCCCTGTATATTCATGTCAGTAGGAGTCTGAGGCTTATTATTGCCAAGAATTTCCTTGATTTGTGCCCAGTAAGTTTTAGGGTTGTCTCCAGAGGACTTTAGAAGGATCCTGAAGTAGGTGCTTTTAGCCAGGCGAATGTGTTTTTTGGAGTTGTTCCGAGAAGCCCTGTATGCTTCAAAGTCGGATTGCAGACCGGAGCTCTTCCACGCAGCCCAAAGTTTGTCCCTATGTTTCAGCATTTGAAGAAGGGGGCGCTTGAGCCACTTGGTCGCTTCCTGCCACCCCGCGAGTAGAGGTGGGGATGTGAAGGTTTTGCAACGAGAAGGACGGAGTTGAAATAGTCAGTGGCCTGGTTTACGTCTTCAGTTAAGTATAGGAGACCAGTCAACAGAGCCAAGGTCAGTTATGAAAGCGTCCACCCTTAGGTGGGATACGTCAGGGAAGGAAATGACTTTATAAGGAAACGAGGGGGTGGCGGTGTCCCAAATACAGTAAGTAGGATAGTGGTCACTTATGGTGTCTGGGAGAACACCTGCCGTGTTCACATAATCCATCCTGTTTGTGAGGATCCAATCGAGTAGGGTGGCACAGGCACCCCCCCGGGAGACTCTCGTGGGTTCCTGAATGAGCTGAGAGAGGTTGGCCTTACTAGTGATAGAAGATAGGTGGGCTGAGTTATTCTCTGACCAGTCTTGGTTGAAATCACCAAGGCAGATAATGTTGTTTTTGCCTGTCCCAGATAGTAGGTTGTCCATGAGTTCTAAGAGACCCAGATTGGAGTTTTTGGGAGGGACATATATGCAGAAGATATGGAGTTTCTTTACACCTCCAAGTAAAAGAAGGGTGTGGAGTACTTCGTAATTTGGCAGAAGGGGTCCTGTAAGTGTGACGTTAAGGTGTGATTTGAAGTACAGCGCTAGCCCCGCCTTTTTAGTCCCCAAGCGATCAGCTCGGAGCATACTGTAGGAAAGGAGCACTGTGAGTCTGTAACAGTGGGTTTTAGCCAAGTCTCAGTGACCTAATATGTCCGGCAGTTCATGTTCATCCAAACCTGAAGATCGGCAAGGTTGGCTAGGAGGCTTCTAGCATTGATATGTGCCAGGGTGAGACCATTGGATTTGGAGGTATAGCATCGGGGGTAGTCCTGGGTTAGGTACCCTGTGTGGACCGGGATTAGCCTCGATATCCCCAGCTCGTGTTAGGTAGAGGATGCAAGTCCAAGGTGGTCTCCTGAAGCAAGTCCATATAGTCGATTGGGGAGAAGTTTTGTCCTGACTGGCGGGACCTGGTTAGCAGGGAGTCATCGCTTGCTAATTAGTGCAGTAGGGGGAATAGGAGGTGGATGAATAGGAAGTGATTAAGTTGGAAAAGTTAAAGTTGTCTACAGAAAATGCGTTTGGGGGTGAGCAGAGAACGACAGGGCAGGAGAGAGCCGAAAGTAGCATAAGGGAGGAGGCACCCAGTAGAAGAGTCATGATAGCAGTGAAAGGCATGGTAAAGAAGGGGGATAATTCAAAAGTTGAGATGGGAGGTGGTCTGAAAACGAGCAATATGCTGTCAGGAAAAGATATTTATAGCTACTGCAACAGTGTCTGCTGGAGGCCAGAATTTGAAGATAAAAGGAAGGCTGGGTGGGGTGGAGACCCAGGTGTGTAGTGAAGTATAAGCTGAAATTTTAGTTTCCCTCTAGTGGCCAGGCGTTATATGAGCAGATGGTAAACAAGGCGTTAAAAAAAGCGCTAGACCATGCAGCCTATCGCGAGACTTCAGCCTATAAATCTAAAGCCGGAAAAGGGTGGGGGTATTGGGGCGGGCGGGGAGCAGTCGCCAGGCGACTGCGGGACAACTCCGTTTTCAAGATGTGGCGAGGAGCGCTGTCCGATGCGACTACCTGTGGGTTTCTGTCCGTGGGGGGTGGGGAGAGCCTCCGATTCACCGAAGATTCGCCTCGCGACCTCCGGGGGTGGGGTGACCCCTGACCCAGGCGTGCAGGATCACGAACTGCTGAGGAAGGAGAGGTAGGACACAATAAGTAAGGAGTTTTAGGGACTGAACGAATTATTAGGTTCATGCAGTTGGCTGCTAGCATGCAAGAAGACGAAAGCAGGAGAGCTTGCAACGGAAGGCTGGCTTAAATTAAATTATGGCTTTAAAATTAAATAAGGCAATTAATAATGGCAACAGTGTAGGTTAAAATGAATTACTCTACAGTAGCACTGGTACAGTCAAACCCCTTGCTTCACAGTTCGGGACAGGATTTCACTTAAAATTGCTGTAATCTTTGCGGTTTGCTATTTTTGAAGCTTGGAAAAAAGGCGCCAAAATTACAACTCCGTTTTTCAAGATGCGGCGAGGAGCGCTGTCCAATGCGACTACCTGTGGGTTTCTGTCCGTGGGGGTGGGGGAAAGCCTCCGGTTCACCGAAGATTCGGCCCTCGCGACCTCCGGGGGGTTGGGGTGAGCCCCTGACCCAGACTTAATAGACCCTAGGGCCTGTATCTGCTGGTGAGTTCCATATGTTTGTAAAATGTTGCCTCTTCATGAAACCGTACTTGGTACATATGTTGAACTGCTATTAGGCTCTTTGCTCCATTTACAATCAGTGTCTTAGCGTGCAGACTCGTAGGGTGAGGTTTCCACAGATAAAGAGGGACTTTTTGAATCTGGCCTAGATGAGTGCAGGCTTACTTTTCGACATGTAGATTAGCACAACAAATGCTACAAGTTACAATCACCCCAATCACATCAGGCGTGAATGCCCAAACTGTAACATTTTCTCGAGGAACTGGTAGTAAATCATCGCCTGTCTGTTGCAGTGATCTGAGCATTTTCTAGTAACAGAGGTTGGATATTTGCATTGCTCTGTTTACTTCCTCCATGTAAATGGACTCTGAGCAAAACAAAATAGAAAGGTGTAGCACTGACTCAGTGGGTGGCACTCTGCCCATACCTCTCAACCTCCTGCCTCATAAATCAGGGACAAAGGACCAAAATCAGGGACACATCTTCAAAATTAGAGATATCCACCCAGAAAGCTGGTAGAATATTCAGCTTAGTGCAAAATGCATTTTCTAAAAAAGAACAAGTCTGTAACTTTAATGCTTGACTTTGTTTTGTGCTTACAGTCCCCACTGTTTAGCCACCGAAACACAACTTTTAGGAGGGACAGAGTAAAATTTTGAGGCAAAATCAGGGGGACATAGAAACAAAAGACAATGACAGCAGAAAAAGACCAGTGGTCCATCCAGTCTTTCCATAGGATGAGATTTCCCTACATATTTTGGGACTTTCTGAATCTGGCCTAGCTGAGTGCAGGTTTGCTGTTCTGCTTGTGGAAAGCACAACAAACGCCACAAGTTGCAATCACCCCAATCACTTGAGGCGTGAATGCCCAAACTGTAACATTTTCCACGTGAACTGGTATTAAATCATGACGTATCTGTTTTGCAATGATCTGAGGGTTTTCTAAAGTGACAGAGGTTGGATATTTGCATTGCTCTGTCTACTTCTTCCATGCAAATGGACTCTGAGCAAAATAAAGCAAAAATGTGTGCCACCAACTCAGTGGGCAACACTGTGTCTCTGAGCCAAATGGGTTTGAATTCAAGTCCCACACCAGGGACATAGAAACATAGAAGCATTGACAGTGATGACAGAAAAAGATCTGGTGGTCCATCCAGTCTGCCTGAGTTCCTTATTTAGCCCTGGAATTTACTGTTTCTCCAGGATCCTAGCCCTCCCCATCCCTCATCCCGGTTTCTGCCATCTTGAGCCACCAATATATCCATCATTCTGTCCCAACTGTGCTTGAAACTGCTGATGGTTTTAGCACACACCACTTTAGCTGGAAGACTGTTTCATGGCTCCACCACCCTTTCTGTAAAATTGTGCTTCCTCATGTACTGTACCTCCTGAACCTCTGTTTTGTCAGTTTCCACTCTTGTACACGTGACTACGAACTAGTATTCAAGCTAAATAGTTCCCCACCGTTCACCTTGTTAGTTCCCTTCAAGAACTTGAATGTCTCTAATATATCTTCCCTCTCTCCAGTGAGTACATGTTCAGTGCCTTGAAGCGCTCCTCATAGGACCTGCCATGTTGGCCCCTAAATCATTGTCTTTACGCTGTGCTGCTGCAGCATCTCCAGCCTGTCCCTGGCTGTCCTTCCTGAGGGTGAGGGCTCCAGAGCTGGGTACAATACTCCAGATGTGGCCTCAGTAAGGATTTATATACAGGAAGTACTACCTCTTCACTTTTGCTATCAATACCCCTTCCAATACCTGGCAGCACCGTACTCACTTTGCTGTATACGTTGCTGCACCGGCTTGATTGTTTGAGGGAGTCTCTGATGATAACTCCAAGGTCCTGTTCCTCTGTCGTAGTGCTAAGTCTCATCCTACCCATCCAGTACTCTGGTTCTTGCTCCCTAGGTGCATTATCTTGCACTTTTTGGCATTGAATTTCAACTGCCAATCCTTAGACCACCCCTCTAGCTTTTATAGGTCACTCTGAATTTCCGTGATTCCCAACTCACTATCCACCCTCCCACAGAGCTTAGTGTTATCTGCAAGGAGACACTGCCTGTCCCGGATTCCCTCACCAGTGCAACTGATGAACATATTGAAGAGGATCAGACTCAAGACAGATCCCTGTGGTACCCCCCTCATGACCTCTCTCACTTCTGAGTTGACCCAGCAGTCCACAACCCTCTGCTTCCTCCCCTTTAGCCAGTTACCTACCCAGTTTACTTTGACCTTAGCTGCACACAGATCCTCCAACTTCAGCAAGTGTTTGTGAGGCACTGAGTCGAAAGCCTTGCTGAAGTCAAATTAGAGCAAATCCACAGTATGGTCCCTATCCAGTTCCCTTGTCACCCAGTCAAAGAAAACTATCAGGTTAGTCTGACTAGACCTCACTGCCACGAATCCATACTGTTTGCTATTCTAGAGACCATTGCTTTCCAAGTAGTCCATGAGATCCTTTTTAACCAGAGACTCCTATCAGCTTCCCTACAATTTATTTATTGTATTTTATTTTGAAAAGTTTCATCAGGAAAGGCATACAGAGCTACAATAGCTAGTTTTCTGAAAAAGAGATGTGCAAGAACAAGGGGGCACAATTTGAAGATTGAGGGGGGACGGCTCAGAGGTAATGTGAGGAAGTATTTTTCACAGAGAGGGTTGTGGGTGCATGGAACAGCCTTCCTGAGGAGGTCGTGGAGTCAAAAACAGTGGGGGAATTCAAGAATGCATGGGACAGACATAAGGCAATTATTGTTGGGGGGTAGGAGGAAGTAGGCTGTTGTTTAACTAGGATCTGCAGCTTATCCATTAGGTAGGAAAATGGGCAGACTAAGTGGACCAAGCGGTTCTTATCTGCTATCAGATTCTATGTTTCTGTGTCTTGGGGGTGAGGGGGGGAAGGGGAAGAGGGGATACAATATTGAATACAGAATCAAAATAAAAATACACGTAGAGCTGATTCTGTACATAAAACATTAGGGCAAAAACCAAGCTTTTCGTGAGATAGGCAGGCAAAACTTGCCATCATATATAGATAACCACTTTACATACACACACATATATGTTTCTATTTTTTTCATTATCGTTTACACTCACACTTATTTAATACTCATATACATAATCACAGACATACGCACAAAATACTTCCAACATATATATATTTTGATTTACAACACTTGGGGGTAGAAAATGAGGGCTTTGTCAGAATATGGGAATTGGGGAGATGGCTGGATAGCAGATGGACCTGTACCCCTCCGGGATGTAAACCCCGCAAGAGGATTGGCAGGAAGGATCAATAAGGGAAAGATTGGGCCTGCACACAATAGAGATAAGACTGACAGATCCACAGTTCCCTGCTTGCCCCCCATGGAGTGGAACTACATCTGCCACCCTCCAGTCCTTTGGTATTGCCCCTATCTTTAGTGAGCTGTTGAATAAGACTTACCAGAGGTTCAGCCAGTACCACTGCCAGCTCCCTGAGTAACCTTAGCTGCAACTCATCTGGCCCTGGGGCCTTATATATCCAGAACTCCTACAACAGTTCAAAATGCGTGACAACCTCTGGAATAGTGCCACCGCCACTGTTTGCTAAGCGATAGGCAGACCTCTAATGCTGCCCACAATAAATGTACCTGGGCAATCTGCAAGGCTAAGGTGGAGCACTACAGAACCGCCCTAGCCACCTCCTGGGGTAGCACAAGAAAGTTCTGGGATAACATCAAGGAGCTTAATGGTAAATCCCGCTCTCCCCCCCACACACAACTTAGTGTTAATGGTACTACCACCACAGACACACTTCACATAGCTAACTGCTTCAACTCCACCTTCTGAAACCTCAGCTCAGTCCTCCCTAGCAACATTTTTGATCCAATTCAGCCTACCCCACCGCCTGAGCTCCTCCACCTCCCTGCAAACTCAGAGTCATTACCCCTACAGAAGTGAAAGCCTACCTGTCTAAAGCCCTCCAGCGCTCCAATTACTGCAAAGATGCCTTTGATACTATCCTATACCTTGTGCTAGACTCAGTTATCTCCTCACTCACGGACCTTCTAAATCTGTCCCTGCACCTGGGCCAGTTCCCAGCCTCATGAAAATGGCAATGATAACACCAATATTGAAATGTGGTGGCAGCTCCATCCCAAACATCTACCGGCCCATCTCGATTCTCCCTCCACTCTCTTTAAGCCCTTGAAAAGACCATGGCCAATCAGCTCACTGACTATCTCCTTGCACAAAACCTCTTATGTAGGGAGCAGCATGGTTTCAGAGCTGGTTATAGCACTATGACCGCCCTCACAGAATTCGCTAACTCCCTGCACTCCATGCTTGACCAGGGGCACCTCACAGGGGCCATGTTTATAGACCTTTCAAAGGCCTTCAACATGGTTTCTCATCCCCTCCTTCTTAACACATGACAACAAATTGGGGTCTCTCATTGTCCACTCTTATGGCTCTCCAGCTATCTTTCATCTAGAACCCAATGTGTTAAAATTAATAATACCATATCTACTATGCTGCCTGTCCGCTCAGGAGTTCCCCAGGGATCTATCCTGGGTCCCCTGCTATTCAGCATCTACCTCAACACCCTGCCTAAATCCTGCCCTGGCAACCTTTTCCTTTATGTGGATGACGCTGTTCATTATGCCGCACATCCTGATCCTCTCTCTGTCTACAGTGTACCTTACAAAACTCCTTCTCTCGGATTGAACACTGGTTTGCTGAACACAGATTGGTGGTCAATATTAAAAAAAACTAAGACAATGCTCTATGCCCACCACCAAAATAGACTGAAGGATTTCTACCTGGAAATACTCTCCGCCTCTCTCATCCCACTGGAACAGGTCCAAAACTATAAGAATCTAGGTATTACATTGGACTCTTCCCTCTCATTGCACGAACATAAAAAAAATCCTCCCCTCCGACACCAACATCTGCATTGGTCTCCTTTACAGACATAAAGACTGCCTGCCACCTGAAGCACTTCACCTAGCCATTACCTCCTCAGTCTTATCGCTGGTGGACTATGGCCTCACAATCTATGCTGCCGCCAACCCTACGGAGCTTCATCAAATACAAGTAGTCATCAATAAGGCCTGCCGACTCCTCTCTGCTGCTGACAGAAATACACATACCTGCACCTTATAAGCACTCACCAATATCCTCCCCCTTGAGGAAAGACTATTATACCAGACCTGTCTCTTCACCAAAAAAATCCACTTGGGTTTAACCCCAATAAGTGTCATGGCTTCTCTTCAGGCAGCCACCATCTCAGCGTCCTCATGGGCTGCCTCAAAAACTTATCTGGAAGGTACCTAGGGTCAGGACCACCCTGGCCCAGCGATCCTTCCCCTTAGAGCTCCATCCTGGTACGATGCCCTCCCACCAGCTGTCTCATCAGTCACCAATCTAGGTCCTTTTAAAGCTGCCTTAAGGACCCATATCTTCTCCTCACATCAATGCCATTGTAACTGGTAACCTGTGGATCCTGCACCACGTCACTAGGCCACGCACCCGGCCTTGGCGAGGCAGTGGAGAGCCCTCACTATTTCTAGCCTACAGGTTCCTCACCTCCCTTGATTACTATTTAGTTGCACTGGGCTATGAATGCATTGTATTATGTATAAGACAAGGCCTCCCTGAGGTGGCTTACTACCAACTCATATCATGCATTGCTTTAGCTACCAATTGTATAGGTCTTAACCGCTCATTAGGTAAATATGTCAATAGCTCTGCCCTGTTTTAGCTACCAGATGTATAGGCATTAACCCGTGCTCATTGTATTTATACTCTGTGTGATTGCTTACCCACATTTATTCTATGTATGTACTGTATGAATGTCTATGTTTTATTCTGACGTGGAGCCTTTGGAAACGAGTCTATGACTCAAAGGGTTGTAATTCCTATTTCCTAAATAAATTAAAAATAAATATCTTCAGTGCTGCCAGATCCTTCTGGACCCTTTTGCTTGTGAATGTTGGCTGCCTCATCTCTGGGACCCCATTAGGTCTGCTTAGATGCCACTTTCTGGCAAGGGCCCACAGTCCTCCCATTGAAAACTGAGCAAAAGTAATCATGAAGGATGGTGGCCTTTTGCCTGTTCTCCTCTATCACCTTACCTCTCTCAGCTAGCCTTGCAATTGCTCCAGCTTTCTTACATATATAAAGAATTGTTTTTCCTCTGTTAGTGACCCTCCTCTACAATACGCAGCTCTGTGTCTGTTTTTGCCTCCCTTGCCGCCCTCTTTGCCTCCTATTTTTCAATATGTATTCTCTCCATTCTTCCTGCTCCTACTTTTCTTTATACTTGTAGAAGGCCTTTTTGTTTTCCCTTACTGCTTCCCTGACTCTTGTCGACAACCATAAAACTTTTGTTGTCAACTATAATGGTCTCTTAAACCTGTTCTTTTTGGTTACTGTCTCATGTATGTTCATATCAGGCATCTCAATGGGCATCAAGAGCAAGGTCAGTTTGTTTGCAGATGACACCAAGATGGGCGCAATAGTGGATGACCTAGGAGGGTGGCATGGGTTGCAGGATGATCTGTCAAAATTGGAGACCTAGTGGACACCTGGCAGTTGGGGTTCAGTGCCAAAAAGTGCAAGGTAAGACATTTTGGGGCAAAGGGGCAAGAAGGAGCTATCAGTTTGGGGGGGTCAGCTAGCTGTGACAGATGAAGAGAAGGATCTGTGGATGATTATAACGGGCTTAACGAATAACTCAGCAGAATGAAGGAAGGTAGCTGCAAAGGCCAGCTAAATGCTGGATTGTATTGCCAGGGGTATATCTTCAAGGAGAGGGGAGGTGATCCTGCCATTGTATAGGTCACTGGTTAGGCCACACCTGGAGTACTGCATGCAGTACTGGTGACTATACCTGAAGAGGAACATTAAGTTACTAGAGGGGGTGCAGCTCAGGGCAACAAAGATGATCCAGGGACTAAGGGACATACCCTACGTGAGCAGGCTGAGGGAGCTGAACATATACTCACTGGAGGAGAGGAGAGGAGTGGCAGGGGGGATATGATTGAACCTTCAGGTACATGAAGGGAATAAACAAGACAGGCATGGAGGGACTATGCAAGTTAAAGGGGGGTAGGGACACTCGTGGTCATGATCTCAGATTGGAGGGGAAAAGGTTCAGGAGGGAAATGAGAAGACACTTTTTATGAAGAGAGTGGTGTCTGGGTGGAATGCGTTGCCTGTGGAAGTGACATCCTGTAGAACAGTGGATAGCTTCAAAAGGGGATGGGATAGGGTAAGAAGGAGGGTCAGGGGAGGGAGAAGCAGCTGCTATATAAAGGTTGCTAGCTGCACGCTCGAGCAGACTCGATGGACCATAAGGCCTTTATCTGCTGGCAAGTTCGTACATATAACTTGGATGCCCTGAGAATGGT
The DNA here is from genome assembly GCA_016271365.2 of Neoceratodus forsteri. Taxonomy (NCBI): domain Eukaryota; kingdom Metazoa; phylum Chordata; order Ceratodontiformes; family Ceratodontidae; genus Neoceratodus; species Neoceratodus forsteri. Next base: position 341,764,419 of record CM057449.1, read on the forward strand.
TCCCTTAATTGCCCCCATCTCTCTTTCACCCCCCTCCATGTTGTCCATCCTGACTAACTTTTCCCTGCCCAGCTCCCTCAGCCTGTTAAAGTCTGCCCTTCTAAAATCAATGACTTCAACTCTTGATTGGGGCATGTGGGCTTGCACACTGATTAACATGTGGGCTTGTAGGACATCCTGTAAGTAGGGGAGCATTGCAATGAATTATGAGCTGTGAAATGTGTTCTTTATGGTTAACCAGGAAGCTTGAAAATGAGATGGCTTAAATGTGCCTGTGTGTGCTGCAGGCTGGGAAACATTGCATTGCAACATGACCTCTCATGTGCTCCCAGCTGTGAACCTGAACCAGGAAACATGGTAATGACTGATGAAACTGTGAACCTTCAGGTGTACTCCCTGTTGTGAGCCTAAGCCAGGAAACCTGGTAATAAGATGGTGAGTCCTCAAATGTGATCCCTGTTGTGAGTCTGTGTCAGGAAACATGATGATGACAGAGAGAGCCCATCAGCTATGAGCATGAGCCAGGAAGCCTGGTAACAAGATGGTGAGCTGTCAAGTGGGCTCTCTTATGTGAACCTGAACCAGGAAACTTGATGATAAGACTGTAAGCCCTCAAATATGCTCCCTGTTGTAAGTCTGACCAGGAAACCTGATGATAAGACTGTAAGCCCTCAGATATGCTCCCTGCTGTGAGTGTGACCAGGAAACATGGTGATGTGATGGTAAGCCCTCAGATACGCTCCCTGCTGTGAGTGTGACCAGGGAACATGGTGATGTGATGGTAAGCCCTCAGATACGCTCCCTGCTGTGAGTGTGACCAGGGAACATGGTGATGTGATGGTAAGCCCTCAGATACGCTCCCTGCTGTGAATGTGACCAGGAAACATGGTGATGTGATGGTAAGCCCTCAGATACGCTTCCTGCTGTGAGTGTGACCAGGGAACATGGTGATGTGATGGTAAGCCCTCAGATACACTCCCTGCTGTGAGTGTGACCAGGAAACATGGTGATGTGATGGTAAGCCCTCAGATACACTCCCTGCTGTGAATCTGAGCAAGAGATACAAACAGTGATGTCCTGCATCCAGGTCTCTCAAGTCTAGTCATTTCAGTCAGTATCCTGAGTGAAGAAACATCAAGAACAGTCACGGCCATCACTTTGCACTAGTCTGTTTTCATGCAGTTTGCCAGCTGACTGCTGGAGGCTGCATGCTAAAGGGGTTAAGGAAGCACGCATACGCAGAACTGTTTCTGTACACCACCACTTGATGACTCTTTAACAGCCCTGCATGTGACAGTGTGCATTTACAGCATTTAAAAACAAAACAATGACACCAGACATCACAACTAGTTGTGATTGAGGACATTGTCACAGTAGTGTTAGGATATCTTTAGTCATGGTGGATTTGACATGGAGTGCCACAATAATTTGTTTTATTTATTCATTTATTTCAAAAATTTTACCAGTGAAGAGATACTGAGCTGCTATCAGCTCATTTCCAAACATGTCTTGGGGGGAAGGGGAAGAGAACAGAACAATTACAGTGTACAAAATGATAAAATAATATAGAACTAAGCATACAAATACAGCTTACAAGAAAAAAAAGCTTCAAGAATGAATTGCCATACAGCAAATTGCTTTACAGACAAAAGGACATTAAACACTGAGCAACAAAACAATGTAAGGAGCAGGGAGTAGTGATTGATGACGTGCGGAGACCGGCTATCCTAGTGTCAGTGCAGGGTGGGAGGCAGCTAGCAGAAGTCCGCCCTAATATAAGAAGCAACTTCAAGAGTGAATAGAGAAATCACTGAGGAGAGATTTCAGAGTGAGAAGGGAAGGAGCAGAGTGAGTGGAAGGAAGAAGAGAGACCCATAGTTTAAGGAAGTGGAACAAGAAGGCCACTTGGCAAGTAGATTTCACTGATCGGAAAACAAGAGACTAAAAGCAAGTGTTGCGAAAGGAGTAAGAGACAGAAAGTGGGGCAGAGAAGAGAGAAATAAGATAAGAGGGGAGAGAGCCAAACCAAAGTTTAGAGATAGAGAGCACAGAAGTTAAGGCACCTGGCATCAAGGGGGTGGCGAGGTAGGTATACAAAGAACAGTGGCAAGTACACAGGGGTTTGACAAGGGAAAATTGACAGAAAGAGTAAAGGGGGGGGTCAAGTCTAGCTAAAGTGGAATTTAGAGCACCACTGCCCTTATGAAAATTAAACATTTTAAAATATATTATTAATGCTATATTTACATGTATTGAAATATATTCCAATCTGCTGCTTGATAATATATAGAGATGCAGCGAATTTAAATTCCACCGGCGAAGTGAACATGAAGTGGGCACTTCGCATTGCCACTCTGCTACATGGAGGGCAATGCAAAGTACTCACTTTACAAGTATAATGGAATGACAATGAAGCATAAGGCTAAGTCATTGTTTTTAATGGACTTCTGCTCCTCATTTTGATTCTAAGTGACCCACTTGGTGTTTCAGATTTGGCAGCCCCCCACACATCACGTGGCTTACAGTACTGTAAGTCAGATTGCTCTTTAGCTAGGCAGGAAGAAAGTGAGTCATACAAGCAGGCAGTTTTTCTTTCTCCTCTGCAGACTGAGAGAGAGTAGAGTGTTTTGTGACTGCTGATACCTTGAGATCAGAACAAGGAGGAGATTTAAACTTTGATTTATACCCAACAGCTTTTTTTAAAAGCTACATTTTTTTGTCTTTTCTGTACTCTTTTTTACTTAATTTGCTCTTTCTGTAAATTTTATTTTTCTTACCTTTATGAGTAGTTAGTTGTTTGTCTGTGTCTGTGTGACTGTGCGTGTGTGTGTGTGTTGTGTGACAGTGTGAGTAGTGATTCATCGAACTGAGGGAGCTCAGTAGGAGAGATGGACCAGGGTGAGGGAGTGTCTGGGCGGGGGCATCTCTGGGAGAGCATGGTAGTGGAAAGTGTCGTACTGTGTGCATGTGTGGAGGGCATGGGTGCCCATTCCTGTTGGACCGCTCAAAACTTGTGAGTGCCCCCCAGAAGCAGGACCAGCACCGCTTCCTGTCCTGACTCTGAGGCAGTTGAACCACCACCACCACCACAAGTCCAGCACCAGGTCCTCTGGAGCAAAATGTGCCTGTTCCCCTGGGCACAGGTGTTGATCCCATCCCTGTTCAGCACCTTGATCAGCTGGTTGCCAGTTCATTTGGTCATCCCCTGCCTGTGCCTGGTCCTCCCAGCACCTCCTTTGTTTGGCAGTTTTTTGACTGTGTCCGGGGGGGGCAGCAGTGTGGTCAAGTGCTGCCTGTGTGAGGTGGAGGTGCGCCGTGGCCCCTGGGGGACTCACCTGGGGACTGGGGGCCAGCACACCCATATGCTCAATCACCAGCAGTTGGAGTGGCAGGCTGCCACAGAATGGACCATGCCTGCACCTGTTGGCCATTCTGTGGCAGAGGGTGCAGCTGTGCATTGCAGCATCCCTAAGAAGAGGAGGGCCACAGCAGCACCTGCTGCTCCACCAGCACCCCACCCCCACCACCACCAGCAGGTCAGCCTGTAGAATTTTTGGACCCCAGAGAACGGCATGTAGCACAGACTGACTTGGCAGTTCTCTGGAGTGCTGTCAAGGATAACAACAAGAGGGTGAGTGCTGTGGAGCAGCAGCTGGATCACATAGAGGAATATCAGTTGCAAATTATGTCTGTGCTGGAACTGCTGCTGCTGGATCACCATGGGATCCCACATTATTTTTTTTTCCTCACTCCATGTGCCTCCCCACACTTTCCTTGCTGTGTTATAAAATATATCCCTCCACCATTCCCGACACTTGTATGTAATTATGCCCTTTTTTGTTGTCTTCCGTATGCGTGGCACTTTGTATTCTGAGCAGTGCAAGTATACTGTACTACACTGCATGTGTGCAGTCAGTCTTCTTTCCAGTCTGTGTATGTACTGCAGACACTGTTCAACTCCCTCACTTAAAAACAAACATTAATGAGTACAATGGTGGGGTGGTGAAGCAAGGAGAGATACTACAAAACAGGCTTACAATACATCCAAGTAACTATTAAAAAAAAATTAATGTTGTGATTCGTGACGTGATCATGAATCGTGATTTGTGACTGCATTTGTGACCGTGATGATGAAGAACGTGAATGCCTACCGCCTACGGCTGTACTTCCCCGATGAGCTGTAGCTTAAAACTCCCAGACTTAAAAACACGTATCAGTGAGTACAATGGTGGGGTGGTGAAGCCTGGAGAGATACTACAAAACAGGCTTACAATACATCCAAGTAACTAGAAAAAAAATGAATGTTGTGATTCGTAACGAGAATGATCGTGAATCGTGATTTTTGACTGCGTTTGTAACCGTGATGATGAAGAATGTGATTTGTATCACGAGTGACTCGTGATGATGGTCCTGACTTAAAAACGCATATTAATAAGTACAATGTTCATTCAGAATTAAGCACCACACCTGTCAAGTACTCTGAAGGGAAGCCAAAGAAACTGCTCTGACTTAAGTTACAGATGGAGATTGGGCCCCTAAAGAGATGCAGATACACAGACAGATTAAGATTGCACTGTGCACTGAAGAGATGCAGACACAAAGGCACAACACCTAACCAGTGCTCACCATCAGAAATTCAAATCTGGAAAAGAATACCTTTGACGTTTGCAGTAACAGTCACTAGTACTAGTACCAGTAAATATACCACAAAGAAGTACAAAAATCACACAGCTGCAGTGGATAGCAGCTTCACATTGCTGAAATTATTATGTGGCACAACAAAAGGTGCCTGATTTGATGACACGCATCACAGACATACTCACACACACACACTAAGTAATGCATAGCAAATTGAAAACTTCAGTAATATAACCACAGATTTTAAACAAACTAAAGTTATGCACTGCTGCACCACAACAATCAGCACAAAAGGCAAGAAATATTGAAAATATTACTGTGTACATTAACACAGTTATACAAGAAAAATATCACCAAAACAGGAAACGCTGTCTTTTTCTCCAAGTTAATCTACCTACACCACAGATACTCCCCTTCCCCAAAGCACATTTCCACTGTCTCTCAGTACACAGACTGAATGTTGTACATTGACATTCAAAATCCATACACAAACAATAAACGCTCGATGGTATGAGCACAGGAGGGTTTCCTATAATCGATGAACTAAAGTTTCAGCAAAAAAAGAGACTCAAAAATGCTTTTTTAGCAGCTTTTTGAAGGTTTGAATCGAAGAGAGCTCTCAGAGCAGGATTGTCTTCTACAGCTTCCTACACTCACTACCCCAAACTGAGGCTGTGCAGAACAATCTAAAGCCCATGTGACCAGAAATCCCATGAATCACTGTAAAATTCGCTTTTGGAGCTTAAAAACAAGGCGAAGTGAGGTGAAGTACATTGTTTGCAATGTACTTCGGCTTAAGAATTGGTGGAGTAGTGGTTTAGGAAGGTGGAGTAATGTGAAGTCAGTGTTTTCAGTGGACTTCGTGTTACCCATTAATAACGCTAAGTACTCCGCTTCGCGTTGCGGAGCACTCCGCAAATTCGCCTTCACTCCGTGAATCACTCCACGGAGCAAGTTGGGGCCACTTCGCCCATCAATAATAATATAATATATGGATCTTTGAAATAATAGCATTGCAAAGCATACTAAAAATTCTCGGTAATACACTGGGGCAAGAGTGATAATAGAATCATTGATTAGTGATAATACTGTCAGTCAGAGCTCATAATACTATAACTCGAGCTCTGAATGATAGTATTATCACCAAACCTGAAGAGCTTGGCCTCAAGACCCTCTGACACTATAGGTTTGTTGCTGACATCCTCAAGGCAACCTCCTAGCCATGCATGCTGACATACCTAAAACCATGCCTCCTGCTTGGTCGCGGTTCCTTTGTAGGTGGACAGAACAGTTGAAAAAACATGGTGGCCATCTGTCGCTTAGCGAGAGAAAAATTGTCCCTTCAGTTTACTGCTGATGTTTTTTTTCCTCAATAATGTCATAAAATTATCTGATTGATCCTGCATACACAGAGGAAAGAAAACAGGTAAAGGTATGACTGCCTAAACGAGAGACACCAAGCGAGTGGGCTTGGGGGTGGGGCAGGGGTGGACGCGGAGAGACTGAGTGAGTGAGTGAGTGTGTCATCACTGTGGTGGGAGCCCAGCCTCATAGCACCACATAAATAGCTGCAAACAAAACTCACATCCATATATTACAAAAAATAAAAAATAGGTGAGTGTCTATCACTCGAGAGTAATACTATCTCGAGGTTCTGGGGACAAGGGAACCTCTCGAACTTCACTCTCCTTGTCCCCAGAACCTCTCAATGGTAATACTCTATTGTAATAGACACTCACCTATCTATTATTCTATTTATAATATATATTATCTCAAATGTTGTTTCCCTGTAATTACAAATATATGTAATATTAATATAGCTATTAACCAGTCAAAAACAAAAGGAATTATTTATGATTTAATGTACCTTTGTTTGTACAACTGGAGTTTACTTTGTTAGTCACCATGGATATATATATACATTGGAATTATTGTTTTTAATGCTTTATTTGTACAACTGGAGTTCATCCTTTTAGTCACCATGGAGATACCTACAGTGGAATTATTGTTTTGTATTGCAGCTTTAACTCAAACATACATTTTATACATTTATACTTACACATAGGACTTAACACTCAAGCTCATGCTTCTTAAGGGCTCAGATCAGTATTTATACCACCCCACTTTTCTTAAGGGCTCAGATCAGTATCTATAGGCACGAACTAGTCCAGAAAATGATTCTTCCTATCTTCGACTACTGTGATGTAGTTTACAGTACTGCCCCAAAATCCACCTTAACCAGATTAGACTCCCTCTTTAACCTCTTCTGTCGCTTCGCTCTTGACTCGCCACCCCACACTCACCACTGTGATCTTTACCACTCCCTCGGGTTCCCCTTGTCTCACAAACCATTGCCTCACCCACCTTGTAAAATTCACCTCTAAATTCTGGTTCAACTCCCTCTCCTCGTACCTCTCTTCTGCACTGACTATCCCAACACCTTCTGCGCATTCACTTAGATCCACTAATTACAGGACACTGATGATCCCTCACAGACTCACCTGTGTTGGACAGTCTGCTTTCTCCCACTACTTCCCTAAACTCTGGAACTAATTGCCATCTCAAATCAGGCACTCATCATCTCCTCGACCTATCTCATACACCCTCTCTAATTTTTACTCCACTAATTCTACGTGCCCCTAGAAATTGACCTCATCTCTGCTCTGTAAAATTGCTTGACTATTTGGCTGCTACTGTTCCTCATGCGATAACATCTATCACTTACTAAACCCTAATTTGCACTTGCACTCATAGGAGCGAAATACAAAAAAGTATATCTTATGTATTCTTTTCTACTGTTCCTCATGTTTGTAATCTTCACTGTCTGTTTTGATTTGTAACATTCTCATTTATGTAATGTATTATTACACTCTGTTGCATTGTTATTAGTCTCGTGGATCCCAACGTGTATATTGTCTCCCTCTACCCTTTCCCCCAGGTGTGCCTTTCTGGTGAAACTTTTCAATGAATAAATAAAATAAAATTATGCCACCCCATTTTGTTTCTCTTTTAGGTCAGGGTGAGATCCTACATGTACTTGCTTTATGACGTGTACCTTTCCTTTCAGTCTGTCAGCTAATGTGAATTTGAAATTATTGTAGTACTAGTAATTATCATGATTTTGGCTGCTAAACTACATTTTTGAAATATGCAAATTAGTTATGCAAATGTACACTTGGGCCCAAACTAAGCATTTACAAAAATACATGCAACATATATAAACACTATATATAGCATGTACAAAACTTTATGTAACATATTAAAATATATTTAATATGTAAAATATATGTAACGTAAAAAATATATGCAACACATGAAAAATATAGGTAACATATACAAATATAATTAATGGGTTCCGTTTTTTCAATGTAAAAATCCGTGTGTTAAAAACCATAATACCTGAGCAGGTATTATGGCAAAGTCATATCAACCCGAGCAAAGTCACGCAAAGCTGCGCAAAACATCAGTAATTATAAAAAATAAAAGATAGGCAAGTGCGTGTTAAGGATTTTTTTTACTCACCCTCAGTGTGTGACGACTGTGTAAACCTCTCGAGCTTCGCTCTTGAGGATTACGGGTCATCACACACCTTGGGTGTAAAAAAAAAAAAAAACATAAACACACACTTGCCTATCCATTATTCTATATTTATGCAATGGGGTGGAGATAAATGGAGAGTCATAAATCCATTTATCTGAGTAACTGTGTACATAAATTTCATTTATGTATACAGTGCTTATGTCATCAGCTGTTTATCCACACAGTGCTTATGTCAACAACCATTTATCTATATAGTGCTTATGTCATTTAGAATGTTTGGTCTCAGTAGCAGTATTAACCATATTCAAATGTAAATAATTTTAAATTGAAAAATGATAGCATGGTACTATGAGCACAAAGTTTATTCAGCACAGAAATATCTTCAAAATGAGTGGTGTTTCATTTATAGATACTTTTTTGTTTTTTCATAATTGGCAAAAAGCAGCAGAAAATTCAATTTTTTTGCACTTTTTCATCAAACAAATGCAAATAACTTAAAAACAAAAAAATGATAGTATGGTACTTGCAGCACAAAAGTTGTTCAGCATAAAAATTTCTACACAATGAGAGGTGTTTCATTTCTAGATTTCTTTTAGATTTTCTATAATCAGCAAAAAATGGCAGAAAATTCAATTTGTATTCACTTTTTTGACTAACAAATGCCCCCTTCAAAAGCACAAACAAAAGAAATGCATAAATGGAATATGCAATGGAAAATTCGTGTAGTAAATGATTTATCTGCACTCGAGCAGTGTGACCTCGGACACCTCACTCGTGGCTTACGCCGCTCGTGAGGTTACCCGAGGTCAAACTGCTCTTGTACAGATAAATCATTTATTACACTTGCTTCCATTGCATATCCATATATATTAACATATGTATAAAATATAGATAACATATATAAAAAAAAGTAACATATATATATATATATATATAAATATATATATAATATATATAAAAATGTAAGTAACATATTCGAAGAATACAGCATATATTTTGAAATATACTAATAGTATATTTCAGACAATGTATTACATAGAGAATAATAGATTGGCAAGTGTGTGTTATGAATATTTTTCACACCCGGTGTGTGATGACTCATAAACCTCGAGAATGAAGCTGAGAGGTTTATGTAGTCGCCGCTACACCGGTAATAATATTCATAGTTCACATTTGCCAATCTTTTATTTTTATAATTGCTGGTGCTTTTTACTGTAGCACCGCATGAACAAGCAGTCAGTCAGTGGCAGTCGGTTCCCAATGTGACTCACTGCCGAAGCACTGCTCTAAGCGCGAATACTGCAGGATCAACTGGATAGTGTATGGGATTATTTTTTGGTTCTGAAGGCAGGATCAACACATAGATATATTTAAATAGAGATACATTACTTGTGTGAGGGCTAGGAAGCAGATAGTCAGCGTGGGTGCTTCAGTCCGATCAAAATGGAGCCGCCATATTAAAAGTGTTAAGAGTCCTGCCCACTGACAAACTAAGGGCCAGTAAGGTGGCGCGCTAGGTTTGAGAGACAAGAAACACAGGGGAAGTGGACAGATGTTTAAAGCAAAATACCATAATAACTTATTTTCGGGTTATTACGGCGTTTTGCAGAACCTGAAAACAGGTTGATAAAGGGGGTAATCAGTGATTATTAAATAGATTAACATGCTTTCACTCAATGCATGAGGTAGAAATACATTATGATTATAAATTTCTAAAGTATACTGTTTTATGTATTTTATCAGTTCAGTGTATTGACACACTTAACATACTTTCCAGTATATTGAAATGTATTTCATTTTTGTAATAAAATATATTCTTTCAATAAATGTACTGTAACATACATTAGATCATTTACAGTTTCTTTCATTAGAAATGTATGGTTTCAAGTTTATGCTGAAATACACTGGGCCAGATATTCAAACTGCGCCTGGCAATGGCGCAAGCCTGGGCGCAGCGCAACTGGGCTGTGCGGGGCCAGGACCAGGCGATATTCAATGGTGATGTGCCATGACTCAGCACCGTTGAATATGGCATGATCGGCCGCATACTGTACGTAAGCGCGGTAACGGTATGCCAAGCGCAAAGGCACACAGAGGAGCATGGGGATGTGCCAGTGCAAGTACAGTTGCGCTAGGCGCATCACCCATGATATTCAGCCGGGGGTATGCAAATAAGGCCATAAGATATGCAAGACGCAAATGGGGCCATTAGGCTGTGATTTTGTTCATTTTGCTTACATTAACTTGCAGAAAATGTCTTGCAATCCAGCTGATTTTTTCTTTGGCAGACTGCATTACAGTACAGCACTTCAAATACCTGATGATCTAGTGGTTATATGATGCACTGAATTTTGTGTTTTTGTGAACCAGAAGAGACACACTAGGCTGACAGCTTGTTTATAGGTGTGGCCTAGGAGCACAAGGAAGTTTAGTGACTTGCTCAGGGTCACACAGCAAAGTACCGGTCTTGTTCAGTTTCAAAGCTCATGCTCTCTTATTAATCCACAAATAAGGCTTTATTTTTCCATGTGAACCCCCTGCACCTAGCCTGCCTTCTGTTGAACACCCCACCATCCATACCCTGTCCTTAGTACTGCCTGGTACTCTTCAAGTTGTGTAACAAGGTGTGCTTTGAAACAACTGAGAAGCTGCATGGGATATACTATATTGGACTAGAAATCTGCAACAACTCTCTCTCACTTACATCCGAGGGAAGTTTTCCTTATTTTACAGTCTTACATTGGTATTCCTTTGTATTTAATTATTTTCATTTTTAAATCAAGAAGGGGTTTTTCAAAACTGCTTATCTTGTGAGCAACTTCAGAAGGGTTGAAATAACTGCATATTTGATTTTTCTTTGTGGGTAACTGGACTGTCTACTAGTATTCTGTGACAGTTTGCATCAAATTACTTTTAAATAGTTGACAATCAGTTACTGGAGGTTAGCTGAATTACTATAAAGGGCAGTACTCACCAGGGTGGTGGAGCAGTGGTGTATTTGATTGTTTCTATCAGTCTCCAGTGGTTGTGGACTACCCACCCACCCTTCCCACACCCACCCCAGGCGTGACTTTTCCCTTATAGCCAAGGTTCTGACATCACTTCCTCAACAGGTCTTGGGGCAGAACTGTCATATTCTTAATAACCCAGCACAGTGCATAAAGGGTAAGTACACACCACAAAAGAAGAAAAAAAATTTGTATATATTTATATATATATTTTACATATTGTATATTATAAGGGAGAGGGACATGTGGGGAGTGGTGCAATGCACTGGCTGTGGGGCAGCAGTTTTCCGGGAGACATTCTGGAAACTGCGTTGCTGTCCTATCTGCAGGCAACTGTCAGCTCTGAGGGGGGAGGTTGCCTACCTCCAGGCTGAACTGGCAAGGACTAAGGAGGCCTCCTTCACCCAAAAAGCACCACTGCCACAGAGGCTGCCAAGTATGAAGAGCAGTCGGACCACAGTGGGTTCTGGGAGGGTGCGGGTGGTGGAATAGAGGCGAAGCCCCCTAGTTGTACCTCTACACAAACCATATGCCAGTCTGGCAGAGCAAAGTTCCTCTATGATGGCACCCTCAGTGGAGACCAAGAAGAATGCTGAGGACACCCACAAGGGAGACCCACAGAAGGCTGGCAAGGGACACCACAGGGGAAGGAAACAGCTTCTGATAGGGACTCAATTGTTAGAGGGGTACGGAAGGGAGAGGAGAGGGAAGTAAGGTGCCTGCCTGGTACCATGGCTTGGAGGGACAAGAAGCAAATCCTCAGGATTGCAGAAGCAGCATCACAGGAGAGGGAACTAGATATCATTGTCGACCTTGGGACAAATGACCTAGCTAGGCATGGGATCAGTGCAGTGCAGGATGAAATTGTGGAGTTGGGGAAGGGCCTCAGACGGGTAGCAAGCACGGTTACCTTCTCAGAGGTGCTGCCAGTCCATGGCAGGGGTAAGGCTAGGGTACTACACACCATGCAGTTTAATGAATGGTTGCAAAACTGGTGCAGAGCATAGGGCTTTGGCTTCAGTGGGGACTGGGGGTACACCTGGAGAGATGAAGGTCTATACTGGCACGATGGTCTGCATCTGTCCATGAAGGGAACCAAGATCTTAAGTGACAGGTTTAAATGCGTCCTTGGCAAGCTTTTAAACTAGCCATGGGGGGAGGTGCTAATAAGAGGCTAGAAATTTCAAGCCTCCACCCACAAAACATGATGGGTAGTAAGGTAAACACTGAGGTACAGTGCTCAACAGAGGGCAGGACAGGGGTAAATGGAAAAATAGACAAGAGCAAAAAGAGCAGGCATGGGGGGGAAAAGGATAAAGCCAACATTAAATGGAGGGCAATGAGTACCAATACCCGTAGTCTGGGAAACAAGCTTCCTAAGCTAGTAGCCTTGATGAAAGATGAAAAATTGGATATTGTGGCAGTCCCAGAAACATGGTACATGGGGAACCATGACTGGGATGTCAACATACCAGGGTACACAGTCTACAGAAGGGACAGGGAGGGGAAAAGAGGAGGTGGAGTAGCTCTATACATAAGGGAAGGGATCAAAGCTACAAAACTAAAAAGTAAAGGGGGAGGACAAGAGGCACTCTGGGTCACCTTGGAGACAGGGAATGGCATCACAATCCGCACAGGGGTTGTTTACAGACCCCCATCTCAAGGGGAGGAAATGGACAAGAAAATGATAGAGAACATTCTCAAAATGGCTGAAAAAGGGGAGATACTGTTGATGGGGGACCTGAATATGCCAGATGTTAACTGGATGACATGTACTGCAGCCACATCCAAGTGCAAGGTCATTCTCGATGCCCTGCAGGGGGCAGTCCTTAGACAGCTAGTGTTGAAACCCACTCGGGAGGAAGCAATACTAGACCTGGTACTCTCAAATGGAGAGAGAGGATCACAAATTTAGAAGTCAGTAGACATCTGGGAACAAGCGACCACTGCACAGTGTGCTTCACAATAAGCACAACCTTGGAGACAAGCCATACAAAAACAAGCATACTGGACTTTAGAAGGTCTGACTTTGGCAAAATGGGTGAATACCTGAGGAATACACTAGCAAATGGCCAAAAAGGAGGGGTGGAAGAACAATGGAGAAAAATCAAAACTACCATCATAGCCTTTGTGTGAAACAGATAAAAGAAACAAAGCGGAGTAAAAAACCACTTTGGTTCTCAAAAGAGGTGGCAGGGGAGGTTAAGGAGAAAAAGGCTGCATTCAAAAAGTATAAGGCATCACAGAAGGAGCACGACAGGGAACTGTATCAATTAAAGCAGAAAGAAGTGGGGAAGGCAGTCAGAATAGCACAAGCCCAAACTGAGGAAAAAATAGCCAAGTCAGTTAAGAAGGGGGATAAAACCTTTTATAGGTACATTAGGGAGCATAGAAAGGTTAAGGGAGGAATAGTGAAGATTAATAAGGGAGAGGGGAGGTGGGCAGAGGGAGACAGTGAAAAGGCAGAGATACTGAATGAATACTTTTGCCCAGTATTCACAAAAGAAGATGAGGAGGAGTTACCTAAACCAGACAATAGAAGCACTCTGGGTAGGGGTGACACCAGTCCATTTACAGAAGAAAGAGTCCTGAAAGAACTCCTAAAACTCAAGGTGGACAAAGCAATGGGGCCTGATGGGATTCACCCCAGAATCCTAAAAGAACTAAGGAGGACTAGTGACACCACTGACCACACTTTTAACAAATCATGGGAGGATGGGGTGGTACCTGAGGACTGGAGGAGGGCAGATGTGATTCCTTCACAAAAGTGGAGCAAGGCAGAAGCAGGAAACTACAGACCTGTAAGTTTGACCTCAGTGGTAGTGAAATGACGGAATCACTTCTGAAAGAAAGAATTGTTGAGTACCTAGAGGCCAGCGGGGCACAGGACCCAAAGCAGCATGGATTTACAGCAGGAAGGTCATATCAGACGAATCTAATAGATTTCTTTGACTGGGTGACCAAAGTAATACACCAGGGAGGGGCTGTGGATATGGTCTACCTAGACTTTAGCAAGGCATTTGACACAGTCCCGCACAAAAGATTAATAATCAAGTTAGCCAGCCTGGGAGTTGGTCCCAGGGTGGTAGCCTGGGTTGCAAACTGGCTGCACAACAGGACACAGAAGGTAATAGTGAGTGGAACACATTCCGAAGAAAGGGGGGTCACTAGTGGAGTACATCAGGGTTCAGTACTGGGTCCAGTCCTCTTTAACATCTTTATAGGTGACATTGCGGAGGGTCTGGAGGGAAAGGTATGCCTCTTTGCAGATGATACAAAAATCTGTAACAGAGTTGATACGCAAGGGGGTGGTAGAAAGGATGAGAAGGGACTTGGCAAGGTTGGAGGAATGGTCAGACTTATGGCAATTTAGATTCAATGCAAAGAAGTGCAAAGTAATGCACCTGGGAAACAAAAACCCAGGAGAAGAGTACACAATAGCAGGGGCGGTACTAACAACAACAAAAATGGAACGGGACTTGGGGTAGTCATATCAGATGATCTAAAGGTTGGTAAGCATTGTGAGAAGTCAGTAAGGAGAGCCAGGGGGATACTGGGATGCATAGGAAGGGGCATCACAAGTAGAAAAAGGGAGGTGGTTATCCCTCTGTACAGACAGTTGGTGAGACCCCATCTGGAGTACTGTGTGCAGTTTTGGAGACCTCATCTACACAAGGACATAGACAGGATGGAAGCAGTCCAGAGGAGGGCAACTGAAATGGTCAGGGTCTGCATCAGAAATCATATGAAGAGAGACTGAGAGAGCTTAATATGTATACCCTTGATGAAAGGAGGGACAGGATAGAAACGTTCAAGTACCTCAAGGGAATCAACAAAGTCCAGGAGGGTAGCATCTTTCAGAAAAAGAGATGTGTAAGAACAAGGGGACACAATTTAAAGATAGAGGGGGGACGGCTCAGGGGTAATGTGAGGAAATCTTTTTTCACACAGAGAGTGGTGGATGCGTGGAACTGCCTTCCTGGGGAGGTTGTTGGGGCTAAAACAGCGGGGGAATTCAAACATGCATGGGACAGACACAAGGCAATTGTAGTGGGGGGTGGCAGGAAGTAGGCTGTTGGTTAACTAGAATCTGCAGCTTATCCAGTAGGTAGGGAAATGGGCAGACTGGGTGGGCCAAGTGGTCCTTATCGGCCATCAAAGTCTATGTTTCTATATGAGCTTGCGGTCTCCTGAAGAGAATTATCACACCTCAGATTGTAATTTTGTACCTCAGAGGGTTGTACACACCTATACTGATACGCATCATAAGCTGGCACTGTTAAAAAATGCCTCCCAAATCACTCTCCAGTTCACATTCTCAGTGTCTGACTTCTGCTGCCACAGTAAATATTAAGTGGATCACCACCCTTCTGCACAGTGATGGTAGTATGCACAGTTCCCTGTTGTGTTTTTCTCTCACCTTCCAAGCAATTCTTCTCCAGTACTTTTCTGTGCTCTACTCCACAATGTGAGTTGGCTGGCTACCACCCTTCCAAATCTTGAATGAGCTATACACAGCTCCCTCAATACTGTCCTAACAAATGTCAACATCCTCCCCCCCCACAAATCTCACTACACTGAATTCAAGTAACAGTTTAGATGTAGCCCTGCCGCTCTGAGCATTTGTCATTGTTGGCTACTGTCTTCCACAGTCAGGTAGTGAGCAAAATGCTGGCAGTCCCACATTTCAGATCTCACAGTGATCTGCTCAGTGTCCTCCTTCATGTCTTCAGCTAACCTGAATATAGCTATACCCTGCTGGAATGGCCTCTTCAGTTCTTCTCTGGCATTCATTCGTCTCACCTGCTCCCCCACGCCAAAAACTGGTGCATTCACTACCCTTCCGCATCATGAATGTAGTTAGTACAGTCTCCTGTGTTATAGTTACATATTAATAATAAACATGATCTTCTGATAAGCCAGGCTGATAGCAGCATGGCACAAGTGGAAAAATAGGCTTTCCTACTCATATAAGATCAAAGCCACCTATGATTAGGCACTATTAAATGACATGCATAATGATGTATACACCTGTCATTTAATAGTGCCTAATCAAAGGTAGCCTAGATCTTTTAAGGAAAGGAAAGCCCATCATTCCCCTTATTCCCTGCTGATATGAGCCTGACTTACTGGAAAGATATTTTTATATTTGATATGTCAAAATAAAACAGGAACTGTACTACTTGCATTCATTATGCAGAAGGGTGATGAGCTCACCAGTTTTCGGTGTGAGGAGGAATAGTGAAGACTGAATACCAGAGGGGGGGGCTGAGAAGGCCACTCTTGCAAGGTACTGCTATATTCAGGGAAGGGGAAGACAGAAGGCGAGCAATATGAGCAGATTACTGTGAGAAATAAGTTGTGGGGCTGCCAGCACCTTGATCACTACCTGACCCCATTGTCCTGGCCAGCATTCCCCTTCCTATAAAACCAGTGCATGCAATTGTCCAAGGCTGTGTGTGGATATTAATGTATGGAACAGCTGCCACTACACATTCACTCACTTCACTATCAGTTTAGTATTGCTTGTAAAGCACTTTGGGATACAGTGTGTATGAAGACCACTATACAAATGCTGATTCTTCTTCTTCTTCTTCTTATTTCCCATGGAAAAAGAGGACAAGACGAGCATATATTTGAGTTTCGAGAAGGTATGAACTCTAACATTGGACTGCACAAGAACGTTGCTGCAAAAAAGTGGTGGCTCTAGCTGGTGGTGATGGGTGTGGCTGCAACCCCCCCCCAACATAGTAACGTACTTGCTTGCAGCTGCTGCTGCATTGCACTTTGTTGAATAAGTCTGATTTATTGATTGTACAAATGTTTACATTCAAACTGTGGATTACATTTGTAGGTTCTGTCAAAAACGGACTAGAAAAGAATAATAGCAGAAAATATAAAGGTTTAATAAAAATGTTAAAAAGTGCATATTAAGCATGTACACCACTCCAGCACCCCCATTGTAGCATCCTGGATCCACTATAACCACTAGACTACCAGGTTATTCAAGATTTGTACTGCACTGTGGTTTGCCACAGAGAAAGTCGGTTGGATTAAAACAAATTTTCAGCACGTCAAAGTAAACAAAATGAACAGAACCATAGCCTAACATGTGCATTATACAAAGTAATGCACATGGTTTTGACCATTTGGGTGGTACACTTCTACACAAAGGGGAAAAAAGAACAAGTTAGCTCTACAGAGAGCCATATGTCTCTCTGATTTTGGCTCAGATGACGTCACATTTGGTGGCCATTTTAGGAAGCAGGTAAGACAGTTTTTTCTAAATTGGAAGGCTGATTTTACAATTTTCAAATGCTCTGGAACCACATTTAGGTAAATTATGTAAATGTAGTTTTAGCATTAATGAATACAGCAGCATTTCCTTTAGTCACCTACGGAGTCAGATTTTTGAATAGTTTGTTGTCAGAATGTTGTTTAGGTATCCTTTAAGCTAGACTGGAAAGGAGTGAAGAAGGAAGCTGAGTCCAGAAAATGGGAGATTTGGGAGAGAACAAGCTGTTACTGCTGAATTTTAGCCAGAGTGAGGAGAGAACAAGGTGCTACTGCTGAAGTTTAGCTAGAGTGGGGAGAAGAGAGATAGGATGTAAGTTACTAGGGGAAGAGAGGTCATCCCCTTTAGGAAGGGGAACAGCAGCAGCCAACTTCTAAGCGTTAAGAACACAGGATAAGCAGAAAGAAAGGTTGAGGAGGCAGGTAATAGGACAGTGGCATGAGCAGAGAGATACAGGACTTAGGGTCAAGACTATCAGGGCTCTTACCCTTATGTGGGTTTAGAGCCAAGAGTGCCTTAAGAGTAGCAGCGGGGATAGTGGATGAGAATGAGAAAACGTGAAGGGGGAAGTAGGATGAGCAGAGAAGGACAGTGACAGAGTAGAGAAGAAGAGAGAGGAGGAGCAATAGAGGAGATGGTAAGAACTCACCGGAGCCTGAGCCAGGAATAGGAGATGGTAAGTTTTTAGATGTGCACCCCGCAATAGTCCTGACCCAGGAAAGTGATGATGAGATGGCTCGTTCTTAAATGTGCTTCCTGCTGTGATCTTGAGCCAGGAACCATGATGCTGCGTAGATGGCGTG
The DNA here is from genome assembly GCA_016271365.2 of Neoceratodus forsteri. NCBI lineage: Eukaryota > Metazoa > Chordata > Ceratodontiformes > Ceratodontidae > Neoceratodus > Neoceratodus forsteri. Next base: position 341,782,703 of record CM057449.1, read on the forward strand.
CTCTCAGTATAGCTGTTTTGGCTGAGAGGCAAAGAGGATAGACTAGAAATCAAAGTGGTTTTCTTTTTGCTGGGTTCAAACCCTGCAGAATACCAGATCCTCTACTTTCTGTAGAGGCAGTGTGGTCTAGTGGTTAGAGCAGTGGCTTGGGAACTGGGAGAAACATAGAATATGATGGCAGAGCAAGGCTCATCAGCCCATCCAGTCTGCCTTACATGTGTACATGATGACCCTTTTGGACGTCCATCCCCTTGTGGTGAAGGAGGTCACAGGTTCAAACCCTGCTAGAGCCAAATACTCACTGTCTCCTTGGGGCATCACTTGACCTCTCAGTGCTGCAGTCTGCCTAGCTGGGGAAATGAAGGAAGCAGGGCCCCACTGGACATGAGATGTTGCAACTCAGCTGAGCTATCCTTGGTAAATAATTTGTAAATAAATTGCAATAAATGTTTTTCCTGTAGGCAAGCTTGTGCCAGGAAGCATAGTGATGAGATGGTGAGCTCTTAGTTGTGGTGATAGGAGTCTGACCCCAGAAAACATGGTGAGAAGGCAGTGAGTTCTCAAATGTTCTTTGTGCTATGAGCTCAAAAACATGGAGTAAGTATGTATGTGCTGTGGGGAGACATTCATTTCAGCTTACCAGCCAGTGTTTCTGGAGTGGACTGTGCACTGGCGGATCCAATAATGTGCTTTAAAATGAGTTTGGGGGTGGGGTGGGAATCCTTTATTATGATTGGTGGAATCTGATCACAACACCATCCTTGTTCCACAACACCCACTCTTTGATGGGCTTTAGGTTTGTTTTTATTTATGTTTCCTAATATACACATTGTTTAAGTGCAGTAATGCACTTTAGGGTTTGTGAGTTTGTTTTGCAATGCTGTGACTTGTGCATTGCCTCATGGCTCCCAGCCAGCTGTGGGCTTGGGGTTATTTAAGCAATAATGCATGACAGGGTGTGGGTTGTGCTGGGATAACCTCATGCCTAGGTGGTTGGGCACGGGGCTGTAGACCGAGTGCATCCAACATCCCAGAAGTGAGGTTATCCCAGCACAACCCACACCCTGGAGTGCATTATTGCTATTATACAATGGCTCATTGTTATGTGAAATAAAAAAAACATTTAGAAAATGTTTTTAGTAGATTTTTAGTTGGCAGTATATCTCTGTTTCTTAAGAGTAGCTCCAAACAATCATCCAACAAATCAGTACAGTGAGATTGTGCTGGGATAACCTCACTGTGCCAGGGACACACTGACCAATCAGAGTCCAGGAATTTTTTTTGCCATTGTATAATAATCAACAGATCACACCCTGTCATGTGCTGTTGCTTGCATAGTATCAGCACAACACTAGTGATGAGATAATTAATACTCAAATGGGCTACTGTTGGGGGGGGGTGCTATTGAGCACACCTACGGTGAAAATGTGTCTTTGCTGGCTGTTCACACTAGAAGCTCAATTTCTTGATTTTTTGTTTGTGGGGGGTTGGACTTGGGTCTTGATTTGAGTAAAACTGAATCCTACATGTCAAGCAGAGTCGAACAATATAAGATTGCACTATGGGGTGTATAAATAAGGGAGCTCCGGGCACTGCTAAAAATCAGCCCCCAGAGGAGCTCCAGGCTGTTACTTTTGCACCTACTCAGCCTACTGTGGAACCTCTGCAGGTATCAATGCAGGCTATCGATGCCAGAGTCGAAACTATTCTACAGAGAATCGGTGAGCAGGACACCAAAATCGAGTTGGTTACTAGAGCTGCTTCGGTGGCAGAGTTGCAAGCCTCGCAAGCCCTCTTAGCTACAGCCCAAATGGCGAAAGAGAATGCCCACTTGTTGATATCATCTGGAGGTGTTAGAAAATGTACAATGTGCTTCAAACTTGTGGATTGTGGGCCTAATGGAGGGCCAAGAGACCACTGATCTCCTTGTTTTCCTGAGGGAATGGCTACCAGGGACATTGCTTCTTGAGCAGGACTTGGCTACACATTTTATTCAGGATTACCATATTTCTCCCCACTCGGTGGATGCCCAGAACTATCAGCCACGCACTGTACACTCCTGGTGACGAACAGAGTTGTGACCAGGGACCGGATGCTGCAGGCGGCCCCCTCAGCTGAGCAGCTGTACTGTGATGATCTAACTCTGCATTTGTTCCTGGACCTATTGTATGCAGCCCGGGCACATCGAGAAACGTTTGGAGTTCATGCCTGGTTGCAAAGTCTTGGGGTAGTCCACTTGTTACTGATGCCTGCCCGTTTGTGCATTTTTAATGCGGGACATATCTTCCAATTTACTGACCCACTGGTGACAGGGAAATGAGTGGATCTGATACAGCAGGAGTTTGAGGTGGCTCGTAGCCCAGCAGCTATGGACCTGAGCTCTGAGGAGGCTGAAACTGAAACAGCCACTTGAGAACTAATGGGGACTTGGAAGTTCCATATGTGGGTGCAGAGAAGCTCTCTGTGGACTAATCATTTCCTAGTTGCCTGAATTTTTTACAGCAATGCCTATAGTGCATAGTTACCAGTAGAACATAACAGTTCCTATGTTAATTCTGCTGTGCTCAATATAATTATATACCAAATTCAAAAGTTGTACTCAATCCAGTTCTTGAAATGTAGGCATATAGAATTGTGCTCTGGTTGTGGGGAGGGGGGGAGCTCTCTGAAGGCACTTTACATGTTTGGTATTAACCTTTTCGGGTTAGGATCATATCAGCTATTTCAGGTTGAGGATTTCTCATGTTTGGACTCTTTAAGATATTTGGGACTGAGCACTATAGCTATGTGGGGTGCAGCTTTTGAAATTAATAGATCTTAATCATGCATAGATTCCTTTTCTTGTTAATCTACCATATCTGTAAAAAGTGTTGTTTAGGCTGCCTTTCTCTGCTGGGAAACATGGCAATAACAAGTAAGCACCATTAACATTGTGAGTCCAGGAACATAGGAGGAAGATGGTAAGTGAAATCCACTGTTTGCTGTGATCTAGAAAACATAGCAAAACTGTAAGCTCTGAAAAGTGATTCCTGTGAACCATGAAAAGTATTTTTTAAAGTGTGGTGACAAGATAGGAGTTTTGAAGCTTGCCTATTTGTCAGGTGAGCCCTGTAATGTAATTTAATTGGGCCTCCGCTTGATGTGTTGTATGGTACAGGAACCTCTGAGCATGAAGTTTGGGCAAGAGGACTACATATTGATGCTGAGCAGTTATGGCTGCCCAGACGTCACAAGAAGAGTCTCTATACCAGCTACAGGGATTTGTAATACGTTTTGAGTCTGTTTCATATGTTTAATAAAGCCATCCTTCCCCTAGCTCTGAAATGGAATGGGCCACTCTTATTGTTCCTGCAAGAGAGAGATCACTGTACGTAGGGTAAGATGTACAGTACAGTGGCTCTGTGCGCTGATTGTCAGAAATCACATGATTTATAACTTAGTAAGGTCTCAGAGGGGTGTCTGTTGTGGCATAAGAGACTGCAAGCCTGAGGTTTGGGTGAGAGGACCACAAATGAAGCTGAGCAGTTCTTTCTGCCCAAACCGCACAAGAGGAGTTTCTTATACCATAGGAAACGAGAGAAGTTTCTTATACCAGAGGAAATGAGAGGAGTTTCTTATACCATGAGAGACATCCCTCAGAGGCCATATTATCTTATTATGAATCACTTATGTTTAGTTTGAGTGATTTATAATTTCAGTCTTTTTGTTTAATTTTATTGTACCATCTTCACCCCTGGCGTTAAAGTGGAGAGTTCCCTCCTAGCACTCCAGCCTGAGAGCACACTGTACATAGATAAGAGGTACAGTAGTTCAGCATGCTGACTGGCTGAAATCACCTTAGTGATTTATAATAGTAAAAAAAAAATCTCAGAATGCATTGATCTCTCTAGGAGTTGTCAGTCTTTGCGGAGAGGCATCAGTATGTATGTCAGGGTGCATCGGTCTCTGGGAAGAGACGAGAAGAAATATTTCTGTACACCCCATCATCTATTCCTGAAGTTGAATCAGCTGTGTTTGAATCAGGAAGTTCTTCTGGGGTGGGGGTCAGAGGAGTTCTGTTTACGAAATCTGTAGTGTCATTGCTGTGAGGTAATACTCCTCCCATCCCTAATGCTTTGATAATGGCATGGTATGTGCTAGTGTAGCTCTTCCCACTCTGCATGTGCCAGTCATGATTATAAAAAAAATGTGTTTTGTTACGCAACATGGACTATTAACCTAGTGAAATAAATCACAAGCTATAAATAGGTTACTCGAGACCAGATAATCCCCTTCTTTGCCTTGTGAATGACGTCTCCTTTGGCATTGAGAATGTTTCCTTGTGCCTCGCCCACTTGGTATTTGTCTCTTTAGAGAATAGAATGATTTTTCTGAGGCATTCTGATTTCTGTAGATGCCTGAGGCCTAACTTATGAAGCTGTTATCTTAGGAATGGGCAAGGTATCTATAACCCTGTTTGGGTTCTGCCCTAGGTCTGTGGGTGATTAACCTGGCTCAGTCCAGCTCAGAAAAGTTCCATGTCAGAGTTGGAAACTGGCAACATATTAGGGGATAGGTGACCCCTCGATGGTCTGCTCTGATTCCGATCTGGAGCTGCTCAGGTCTTTGAGAATTTGACCTTGATTACCTGAGCCAGTCTGAGGCATCATGTCTTGGTGAGCAGAGGTGGTGTCTAGATCTGACTTAAAACTTGTGGGCTAACAATGATTTAAGAGACATCGCCATTTTTTTTGTTATTAGCAGTTCCATATCACCATGTGCACAGTGTTTGTGAGAATATGCAGGCTGTGCAAAACAGTGCCATCCAAGCTGGAAATGACAGTCCATATAGTGCTGAGTGCTTGGAAATCTCTCGCGGTGGTCATTAAGATAGCATCTCCCAAAATAAATGGATCCAGAAGTAAATAATTTGATACCTTTTATTGGACCAACATAGATGTAGCAAAAAGAACAAAGTGGTTTAGCTTTCGGACCAACCCAGTCCTTCCTTGGAAGCGTAATGCTAAATATATAAAATCACACATGCCCACACAATGCAAAGCATCATGGGCTGCATATGCAAATCACCACAGAATGTTATGCTGGTCTAACTTTAAAATGCTAAATATATGGAGCATTCTAACCTCCCATCTTGGGAGAAGTTCCATTTTTGTAGAATGGATTAGAGTTGCCACCTTCAGGACTCTGGATTCTAAGTTTGATTCCCAGTAAGGGCTGGGGATGCATCTGCCCAAGTAGATGGGATAGACATAAGGTAAGCTATATTATACATTTCTAGTGTTGTGGTGATAGTTCTCTATCCACATATAGGCAGTTCCACTGGAAAGTGCTGATTCGTCAGAACGTCTACAAGCTAAGCACCTCCCACCACTTGGGTGGAATATCCCTCAGCTTGGCCCTGTGACATCAGATCTTCCTTTCTGCTAGAAGAGTCCAGTCTCCTCTTTTACAGTTCTGTGGCTTTGTAGGATACCAAGTACAGTAAGTGTGCCATTGGCAATTTCAACTTCTTTCTTCAAAAGTTCAACTTATTCCTCAATTGTTTCTCTTCTCACTCACTCCATCGCAAGCCTCATTGATGGAAAATGGAATCTGAGGAAGCAAAGCCAGCTCCTGACTTCAAGTTTGGTTTCACATTCCAGCAGAAGATGTTGCGGATGGACCCACACATGTCTTGCTTCTATTACTTAGGGGCAGCACATAATGCAGTGCACAACATTTCTGGCTGTGGCCTGTCAGCCTCAGGTAATGCTTCCCTCATGTTTGGTAGATCGTGTGGCCCAGTGGCTTCTCGGCTAGCTGACAGCAATCTGAAGCTCTGGCTGAAAGGTGGCAAGAAGGCATCCATGGCAGTGGGGTCTCTGTCCACCATATGTCCATTGGAAGAGGCAGCGGCTGCTGCTGCAGCAGGCACCTCATTGGCCTTGACACTTCTTCTGGCTGGGGCCAGCATTAGAGGGTCTTTAACTGAAGACATTCAGGAGAAGTGCTGGGTCCTCCAGGCTTACAGGGAGAGCCCTGCCCAACATGTTAAGAAACAGAAGTGCTGTCAGTGTCACTCATAGGACTGGGAAAGATAGAGGTCCTTCCACTCCCTCATCTCCCCTGACTACTCAACGTGTATCAAGCACTTGACTCTGGTCAAGCTTTCTGTAGTCATATGTGCCACGGTGCCCCCATCGGGCTTGTCAACCTTGAAACTGTCAACCTTGAGGCAGTCAATGATCTTTCTCGATCCCACTTACCAGTTGTTGGAAGGAATCAATGAAGAGTCAGTCTCCAGGAACCCAGGTTTCCCAGCCCTCTCCCAGGTGGATATGGACCAATCGTTGTCCCCAACCTGCTTCACGCAGGACCACCCTCCATCGGTGATCGTGCCACCATAACCGGTGCTTGTAGATATACCTTGGCATGTGGTCTATACTGACCCTGCAGTGGCTTCTTCTCTGTGTTGGAATTGGGTCGATGGACGAGGTCAAGCTTGTGGTCGAGGCACTTCTCACACTTTTGATCCTGCTGAACCAGGAGGTGATGCTGTTGGTGTTGCTCAACCTCTTTGTCCTTGGACAAAGAGAGGCACCACTGCAGGATGTGACAGTGCTGCAAGGAACTCCTCTGGCAGCAGTTGACCATTGCCAGGCATATTTGGGCTCTTCTGTATACAAAAAAATGGCACTCCAGGCTAACATTTGTACTTATTCAAATTATTTTATTGATTGATTAATATTTTAGAAGCAGATTTTAAATACACATACAAAAATCTATATAGTCAAAAACATCATAAAACACAGTGTATAGGTTCACATACCATGTCCGGGATAGTAGCCCAGCACTTCGAAGCCACAGTTACCTCTTTATGAGGGGTGTGGCATTCCTGTAAGGTGCACATTTATATAGTGTTTTAATTTAACAGGTGTGTGTGATTACCCCATCAGTCAAGTCACATGCTTCAGTTATGCTCTCAGTGCCCATTGGTATATTGATCCCATCAGTAAAGCTTGATGATTCGTTACCATTATTGAAGTGCATTAAGTTTACATTTTAGTTTTATATACTTCTTTCATTTAATTCGCAAAGTGCACAACAATCATCCTGAGCAAACATTATACTTTCTGTATTTTAAAAAAGAAAATAGACTTATTTCCCAAATTCCCATGGAAAATGGGGTGATGGCATGTGGCTCTCCTTAGTGCACCTCAGTGTAATATTTAAAGGGATATTCCCTGATTCTAACACGGGGGGTGTATGGGGTGTACTGCCTGACACCACATGCCTCAGACCCCTTGAAATCATAGAAAATATTTTGTCACTGAAAGAAAAAATATACTTTAAAAACATGTTTTCTCTCTCAGTGTTACTATATTTAAATTGTACTTGATTTCAACAGCGTCTCCCCAGTTTGCTCATAGCCTGATATCTTTTTTAGCCCTTTTAAGGGGCTATTTTTCCAAGCACTGTGTCTCTAATTTACAAAAAAGGCTTCCAATCCATAGAGTTATTAAATCCTGCAGGCTTTAAAGTTTTGAGGCAAAAAATCCATTTTGATTCCCTTTGATCCAGCTTCATTCCCTTATCTCCTCCCCTTACCAATGGGGGTACATGACTGATGCCCATGTATGAAACACGGTGGATCCTTGGTCTTTGTATTCAGTCTAGATATTTAGTGATAGGGTGTTGTGCATTTTTTTGTCTCAATGCTCTAAAATGTTCTTGCACTCTTTGTTAACTTATGTGTAGTTTGCCCAATGTAAACAAGGCCACAGGAACACAGGCCACAGGAACCACCATGTCATTTACCACATGTATGGTGTTACATGTTATAAAATATTGTAATTTAGCCTGTCTACTACCTTTATTACTGGGATTAATAAACACACTGCCCTGTTTGGCATTTGAGCAAGTAATACAATCATGACACAGAAAAAATCCATGTGGTTTGTTTGACAGCCAATTTCCTGCAGGTGAGGGTTACTTATATTCACTGTGGACCAATATAGCCTTCAGATTTTCCCCATCTAAAGAATATAAGGGTCTCTTTTCTGCTCATTTCTTTGAGATCCCTATCTGTGCCCAAAAGATGCCAGTGCTGTTTAATCACTGATCGTATATCCATAGATACTGCTGAGTAAGTTGTTACAAAATTGTATTTTTCTTTACTTTTCTTTTTTCTGTATTCCAAAAGATCTTTCCTATCTATCCTGTTAACTTTTTGCAGGGTCTGATTCAAAACTTGCTCTGGATACCCCTTCATTCCCAGTCTGTTGCATAATTCCAGACTTGAACTTTTGAAGTCTGTCTCCCTGGTGTTATTCTGTTTTAACCTAATCAATTGGGAGTATGGTAAACTCTCCACAAGGTGCTTGGGATGAGCACTTTGTGCATGCAATGTACTGTTCCCTGCTGTGCTTTTTCAGAACCCTTTGGTGGTGACAGTTTCACCACTTACTCCCATTAGGTGGAGATCCAGAAACTCTGTTTCATGTCTATCACTTTTAGATGAAAATCTTATTCCCATTTCATTTTGATCGATGTTTGTTAGGGACGTCTCCATATCTGCATTTGTGCCATCCCAAACCATTAATAAATCAATGAACCAGGAATAAAAAAAACTGTTTTCAAAGAAGGGGTTGCGATCAGGGTCATATATCGACCCCTCTTCCTACCAACCCATGAAAAGATTGGCATACAAGGGGGCCACAGAGGACCCCATCGCAGTGCCCTTACCCTGAAGGTAGCATTGCCTATTAAACAGAAAGTAAGGCAAAGGCAACAATTTCCTTTTAAAATGTGTTCTAAAGTTGTGACAGTAAATGGAATAGGAAAAACCTTTTTGGATCTAGACAGCATCATGGCCGCTGCTTCAATGCATTGTTTAGGATCAGTTATAGTGTACAAGGAATTTACATCCAGAACTAGCCAGGTATAAGTGGGTTGCCTTCTGAATTCCTGTAATTTTTTCAAAACAGCGGTTGTGTTTTTTATATAATATTTCAATGATATTACTTCTTGTTGTAAAACTCTGTCTATATAACTTGCCAGAAGTTCAAATAAGGAGTTATTACCTGAAATGGTGGGGCGTCCTGGGGGATTATCACTGTTTTTGTGAAGTTTTGGTATATGATAAAATACAGGTGTTCTTGGATCCTCTGGGCATAGTGCTTTTAGTTCACTCTGCAAAATCCAACCCCTCTCCACTGACTCCTCCAGAAATGAGGCCAATCTTTGTTTATAAATCACTTCTGGATTTTTTGCCAATTTTTTATACGTTCCCACATCAGACAATTGTCTCAGTGCCTCAGCCTGGTAGTCCCTTTTGTTCATAATTACAATATTACGACTTTTATCTGATGGTTTGATTTCCACATCCCGCATGTTTTGTAATTCTTTCAAGGCTCTCTGTTCTGATTTCACCGAGATTATCCCAATGTGGGTGTAATTTGTTACATTCTAACACTTTTTTCAATATCCCTTATCACAACATCTTGAAAAACTTTTATGGCTTCACTGCAAGTTTTGAGTGGTGAAAATGTGGACTTAACCTTTGCCACAGGTTTTAATGCTGTACCTCTAATTGTATTGCTAAAACCAGCTACACTATGGGCAGTGGTGTAGTGTTAAATTTAGAAGTGTGGGGTCTCTACAAACCGCAATCTCCCCAACCCTCCATAGGCCTGGGGTCTGGGGGCTGCCTAGGCCCCCATAAGCTGTTAGGTTTTTGGTGCATTCTGGTGCATTTTGAGGCTCATTTTGACTATTTGGCTGCTTTTAAAGCCTTCTGTGACTTGTTAAAATAACCAATATCACAGTCAAAATAACTACCTTTTATTTTCTTAAAAATAAATTGACAAAACTAAAGCAACAAATGCCACTGCAGCCACCCTTCAGCACCTGCCTCTATACCCATTCTCTTGAGTACAGTCAGCTATAACTGCAGCAGTCATTACACTTGTTACCTTGCAACCTGAACAGAAGACTCTGCCCCAACAACAGTGCGTGCACCACACAGTCAGACCTACAAGGCAGCGAGAAGGGCTCACAAAACACCAGCCTGAAGGTGCATGTGTCTGTCATGCAGCAGTCTAAAGTGAACGTGGGTAACAGGACACTTCTAAAGTAAGTAAGGAGCAAAGTTGTATGACTAGGGTAGCAAGTGATCCAACAGTGGTAAACAAAATGCAAGTGACTATCAGTGCCAAAATTAGGGTAAGTAAGGTGCAAATATTACCTGTGTAATATGTCCGGATAGCAACAGGAGAAAGAAAGTGGAGAAGGAGGAAGGTCGAGGATAGTGGGGGAGGAGGAGGGAGGAAATGGGTAGGAATGTGGAGGGAGAGAGGGGAGGGGGTTCAGGAGGGGGGAAGCAGGAACAGGAGGAAGGGAGGGTTTGGGATAAGGCAAGTCTGAGGGAGGATGGAGAGGGACATTGGTGGAGAGCTAGGGAGAGAGTTCCAGATGCAGGAGAGGCATTAAGAGAAAGCAGCCTGTCCAGGTAGAATGAGGGCTGAGGAGGGAGAAGGTTTGAGGGTCTCTTGAGTGAAGTTGGTAAGAGGAGGAGGAAGAGATGGAGAGGAGGGAGGACAGGTAATGGGGAGATTGCCAAAACAGAATTTAGAAATGTAGATAATAGAGCGGAGTTGGTGACGTGAAAGGGAGGGGAGTGAGAGGGAGGAGTAAAGGGTACAATGGTGAGTGCGAGGGGGAATAGTTTCAGCAAAGTGGCAAAAGGCATTGAAGAGGGTGTCATGTCTAGTGAAGGAAGTGGTGGGAGTGGACCCGAGGGCTACGTCAGCATAATCAAAGACAGAGAGGATGGTTTTGGTAAGCAATTCACGTTGGATTAGCGGAGAGAGGGCATCTTTCTTTCTATACAAGGCACCTAGCTTCGGGTGGCATTTGGAATGAATGTAATCTATGTGTGCTTAGAAGTCGAGATGATTGTTGAGCCATACGCCTAGATGTCTGTAGGCTGGAGCAGCATCCAGAGGCCATGGGGGGTGGAAAAGGAGGAGGGGGGAAGTTTAAAGAGTTTTTGCGTGGTGCCAAAGGTAATAGTTTTGTTGGTATTGACCTTCAGTCAGTTTGCTTGGAACCATTGTAGGACCCATGTGAAATCAGTCTGGTGTTGCGTCTCTACCACAGAGGTGGAAGGGCCTGAGGTGTAGAGGATGATGTCATCGGCGTAAAGGTGAATCTGGGAGGATGCACAGATTGTGGGAAGGTTATTCAGAAAGATAGAGAAGAGGCATGGACAAAGGATACAACCTTGAGGGACACCAGCTTGGATGGGGGGGGATGTCACCAACATGTACGCTTTGAGTACGCCCAGACAGGTAATACCTGAACCAGTCTACCGCTAGCGGGGAGAGGCTGGCAGAGTGCAGCTTAGAGAGAAAGAAGGGGTGGGAGACAGAGTCGAAAGCCTTAGTGAGGTAGATGAATTCCGCCAAGGTAAGGAGTCCCTTGTCCATGCCAGTCAGGATGGCATAAGTGACTCGAAGCAGGGAGGTCACAGTGGAGTGGTTTTTACAGAAGCCAGATTGAAAGGGGGATAGGAAGTTGGAAAGCCTTGAGATGATGAAGCGGAGATATGTAAGAGTCAATAGGACAAGCCAAAGCAGAGCAGTGCATTCAACTCCAGGGTCTGTGCTACCACAAGAGCATAATTAGGCACCACCATAGGGCAGGTGTCAGTCAAGTGTAGCCTCAGTTTAATGTCATAGTTACTGTCTTACTGTTTACATATTTGGTTATAGGGCTAAATAGAGGAGACTGGCTAAAAAAAGAAAACCGAACGGAAGCCTCAACCCCCACTCAACCCCTCACCCACCAGCACCACTAGAGCTTACAATACCTTGCAAGTTCGAGAGAGAAGATGGCCATTAGACACAGGCTCCAATAAAACTGTCACTTTATTATCAATCAAGCAGTATTTCCAAATAAACTTCTTACAAGTGCAAATAAAGTGTAACCACCCACATTTTTCCACATAATTGCCAATATAGAAACTAGACAGAGGGTTACATGATCTTCATTTACCTTAGTAGGGAAAATAACTTGAACTTGGTAAACAAACAGATTTACTAAAAAATGAGACTGTCTGTCTGCCTGTCCCAGCCTGGTGACCCCACTGCCACAAGCTGAAACCTGATTTCAGATCACCTTGTGCTCCAATAAAGTCTGTGAAGGAATTCGGCAGAGAAGCTATAAAACAAAGTTCTCTTATAGCTGTGATTCAAAGATTGTTCAGTTGCTGATTTAAGACTGCATTAAAAAAAATTGAAGGCTTTAAGAAGTATGAAAGCTGAGCTCCCTCTCAGTATGAAGTGTGGGGTCTGAGCTCCCGTGGGACCCCGCAGGACTACACCCCTGACCATGGGGATGACTAACCCCCTTCCCTTCAGTCCCTTGACCCACATCTTCATTTACTCCCATTAAAGTGTCTTGTAGTTCCTCCATAGTTAGTGTATCAATCAAAGAATTACCTTCTTGTTAATTCTCAACCAACTGCAGTGCTAAATTTAACATGCCGACAAAAGATGTTGTGGACGCAGTGCACAACATTTCTTGCTGTGGCCTGTGTTAGCTTCAGGTAATGCTTCCCTCATCTTTGGTAGGTCGTGTGGCCCGGCTTCTTCTCAGCTAGTTGACAGCAATCTGAAGCTCTGGCTGAAAGGTGGCAAGAAGGCGTCCATGGCAGTGGGGTCTCTGTCCGTCATATGTCCATTGGAAGAGGCAGCGGTTGCTGCTGCAGCAGGCACCTCATTGGCCTTGACACAGCTTCTGGCTGGGGCCAGCATTAGAGGGTCTTTAACTGAAGACTTTCAGGAGATGTGCTGGGTCCTCCAGGCTTACAGGGAGAGCTCTGTCCAACATGTTAAGAAACAGAAGTGCTGTCAGTGTCACTCATGGGACCGGGAGAGATAGAGGTCCTTCTGCTCCCTCAGCTCCCCTGATCATTCAACGTGTATCGAGCACTTGACCCTGGTCAAGCTTTCTGTGGTCATATACGCCACGGTGTCCCCATCGGGCTTGTCAGCCTTGAAACTGGCGAGACGGTCAAGATCTATCTCGACCCCACTGACCAGTTGTTGGAGGGGATCAACGAAGAGTCAGTCTCCAAGAACCCAGGTTTCCCAGTCCCCTCCCAGGTGGATGTGGACCTATCATTGTCCCCAACCTGCTTCACTCAGGACCACCCTCCATTAGTGAATGTGCCACCATAACCGGTGCTTGTCCATACACCTTGGCAAGTGGTCTATACTGATCTCCAGTGGCTTCTTCTCAGTGTTGGCCCTTGGGACGACGGATAAGGTCAAGCTCATGGTCGAGGCACTTCTCACACTTTTGATCCTGCTGAATACTGTTGGTGTTGCTCATCTTCCTCGTCCTTGGGCAAAGGGAGGCAGCACTGCAGGATGTGGCAGTGCTGCAAGGAATTCCTCTGGCAGCAGTTGACCATTGCCAGGCATGTTAAGGCTCTTCCCTCAACTCCTATGGTTGATTGGCAGGTGTCATTCATGCCCACGCCAGTCCATCCTCGATAGATGCTCCCAGCTTCTGTCTCTCCACCATTGCAGGTGGAGCTGCTTCCTCTGCAGCCTTTATTAGGAGCCCTAACGAAGGACTCCCATGCTGCTGCAGCCATCTCGACAGCCCTGTTCTTGGTGAAAATCACCCAGTCAGACAATACTCTGGTTGTCTGTGGCAGCAAATGGTCTAGGGCCATTTTGTTTTTTGAACTTTGTTTATTTAATTTCTGTTTTAGCGGACCATCAATCCACATTAACTCATACAAGGTACAAGAAATGAATTATCTCACATATTGTGTAATCACACATATATATCCCCTTGTAATCTGGTACAGAAGGAAATGGGGGGGGGGGGGAGTCCTGGGCAGTATGCCCCTGTATTTAATCCATCCGAACTTGCCAGCCTCTTCAAAGGTAAAGGTGTATACTGTAAGGAGATTCGGTAAGGGAGTACTAACACAATCTATAAAGATTGCTGTTAGAACCTAGTATATAATTAGGTAGAACTTAATAAAACTTCGATTCCCCTCAACTCACCCAACCCCTGCAGAAACATCATGTCTCAGCATTGAATAAAAATACATGTAGAATAGGTATATACTATTAAGTAAGGTAGTAACATCCTTAATGTAATTCAGCTAAGAAGTTTTAGACATCTTAACCTTAACTTTATAAAGAATTGGTATAGTTCAAGTCCAACCTTCTCCGTGCTTCAGTTGGTGAAGAAAACATGCAAGTACCACTAAAAAGGCGATTCGTCTCGCCCAAGATATCCATGGTTCATTACAACTAATAATAAAACGAACAGTCCCCCCCCATGATCCCCACCTTCCAAAAATAAACAATTAAGCCACTGGGAAACCACAAACCCTGTGGAGTCCAGTGATAATCGAAAAAGTTCCCACTGGTTGAAGCACATCCGAAGGAAGTCCCGATCTACTGCTGACATAAGCCCCAATTAATTTCTTCAGTCATCCTCCGACTCAGAGCTCTGCAGATCGGCATGACTCTTCCTCACTGCAGGTTCAGTCTCCACCTTCTCTGTCCATCTGCCAGCACCCTGTGGGCTGGTAAAATGCCAGGTCTTCCCTCCATGCACCACCCGTAACCAGGCTGGGAGCAGAAACGAGTGGATTATTCCAAGAGCACAAAGCCTGTGCCTCACTGCATCGAAGGCCTTCCTCCTGGCACGTGTTTGAAAAGAGAGGTTGGGATAGAGTTTTACATCCATGCCTTTGACCTCTAATGGATACACTGCCCTCGCAGCAGCCAGGACCTGATCTCTGCCCTCGGAGCCTGAGGACCGCAACAGAATTGTGCGTGGTTGGTTAGTGGAGGAAGGACGGATCCTTGGGTTCACTGCATAGGTCTTAGTGAGCCCTGCCCATGGGAAAGCCTCCGGTAAGGTTAAATTATCTTTCAGCCAGTCCAGCAAGAATGGGAGTAAGTTCTGCCCTCCCGCACCTTCCGGGAGCCCCACAATTTGAATATTACCAGCCCATAGTTCATTCTCCAGTGATTATAAATGGGCACGGATCTGTCCATTTTCTTTTGTTACAGTGGTTACTGTCGCCAGAGTCGAGACTACCCTTTTATCAGTTTCAGCAATAGAACCTGTTAGTTGGATGATAGCAGCATCATGTTTTTCTAGCTTTACTAATGTCTTTTTGATCTTAGAATCCATGGCTCTCATGGATTCCAGTAAGGTGTGCCATGGTGGTTCTGTTGCCCATTCGGCATTGGCGACAGCACTTCCACCTGAGGTTTCTCCGGCCTTGCTGTTGGTCGATGAGGGATCTTTGTGTTGTCCCTGTTACTGCGTCTTTGTTCTGCCCATTTTAAATTGGGTATCTTTTGATGCAGAATAAGTTGCTGGATTGAATTAAGCTGCTGAATTCCCAAAAATATATCTTAATTTTTTAATTTTAATCAAAGTTTCTGCCATGAGGTGAAGAGTGCAAAGGAAATGTGTCCAACGTGGAAGATGGCTTTCTGGCACCCCCTAGGGCCATTTTTGAAGGGTCCAATGATGACTCGGATGGCTTGTCCATGCAGTCTTCGAGGACACATACCTTTGAGTGTTGGTAGAGTAATTGGCTACGGAACATGGGCTGATTTCATTGGGGCTCTTATCCGACTCATATCAGAATTCATGAATGTCCCAGTGGAGGCTGTTCAAAAAAGGGCCAAGTACCCCTTCACAGATGTCCTGGATAGGGATAATTTCCTGAGCCTTGCCTTTCCCATGGCTGAGGCCATTTTGGGATAGGCCCTGAAGCTTTGGCAGCATCTAGCATCCTGCCCAACACCCTCCAGCTGTATGGTCTGAAAGTATGCTCTCCCTATGGGGTCCCTTTTGTGGTTCTCAAATCATCCATCAGCCAAGAGACTGGTCTCAAACTCAGTTTTTCCAAAAGTCCTCAAACTGAGGGGACATGGAAAAGCCCTCAGACAAGAAGTCTAAGAAGCCTGACCATGCAGCCAAGAAGGTCTCTGTCACTTTTTCTCTCAGTCTCTGTCAGGTGAGGTATGCTGTGATGATGGCCAGCTTTGTCACTTCTGTTGAGAGTGCTGGAAGAAAGCCTCCCTCACCTCCTGACTGAAAAGCAGCTGCCAGTGAAGGTCAGAGACCAGTGTCGAGCGCTGGGTATGCACCATCTCCAGATGGCCTTCGATATAGACGACTCCTGTGCCTGTGCCATGGCAGCAGCTATCATGATGCATCACAGGGCCTGGCTGAGGCTACCCACCTTCGTGGTGGATTCTCAGCACAAGCTGGCCAGTGTTTGTTTCCTAGGCACTGACCTCTTTGTTCCAGGGGTGGAAGGACATCTCACCAGAACTGAGAAGTCCACCACCACCCTGGACTTTTTTGGCTTCATCCCAGAAGGACCCTAAGGCTCAGAAGCCCAAAAAGAAGGCCTTTCAGTTTCAGTCCTTTCAGCCACAGCAGCATTGGTAGCAGCTTCAGAAGGGAGAATACTGAACTTGGTGCCCCAAGGCCAAGTTCTCTGGCTAGGGGCCTAAAAGAGGCAGGGTTGGGAATGTGATGCCCCTCTGGTTGCCCCTCTCCAAAGCTGCCTAGTGGTGGTTGAGGGGTGTCATACTCCTGCATTTCCAGTCCCTGACCCAGCACCCCGTGGGGGGGGGGTGTCGGCTTCACCATTCTGGCCAGTTTGGTCCATCATTACCACAGATAAGTGGGTACTAGAGGTGTTAGGCAGTGGGATGCCTCTAGATTTTGATGATCTCCCACCTTACTGATCCCACTCTCCTTGGGAACCCTTGGTGTTGCAGGACACGCTGTCCACCCTAATGGAGGATATTGCTCTGCTCCTAGCTAAAGGGGCTTTAGCCAATGTCCCAGATGCCCTAGCAAATCGAGTAGATATCCAGGTACATTATTGTCCCAAAATAGATGGGGGTTAGCGCCCCATACTGGATCTGCATGATCTAACTCAGTACATGTGAAAGCACAAGTTTCAGATAGTTAGTCCTGAAACAGATCATACCATCTCTGGAGCAGGGCATGTGGTTCTGCTCCCTGGACCTCCAGGACACACACTTCCACATCCCAGTCCATCAGTTCCACTAGTGATAATTTTGGTTCTTCACAAAGGGGGTTCTGTATTAGTTATTGGTAATGCCTCTCAGCCTCTGTCCACACCCAGGGTCCTTACAAAGTTTGTGACAGTGGTGGCAGTCTTCATGAGGTGCAGGGACATCAAAGTGTATCCTACCTGGATGACTGACTGATAGCTGGGCCATCCAGGGAAGCCATGGAGCAATCTAGGGATATGGCCCTCCAGACCTACAGAGACTTGGGCCTGCTGGTCAAACCACTCAAATCTGATGTGATCCCCTTGCAACTGATTCAGTTTATTGGGGCAGAGCTAGACTCCCTGTGGGCCAAGGCTTGCCTCCCTGTGGGCCGAGCCCTGGATCATACCTCCTTCGCTCGATCATTTTGGGTTGAGCCCTTGCACGCTGCCCAGAATTTCCTGAGGCTGACGGGGTACATGGTGTCCTGCACCAGCATAATCTATTGAGCTGGCAGGCAGATGGGCCACCTTGCAGTAGGAGTTGGGCCATCAGTGGTCCCGGTGCCTAGGCCAATTGGAACTGTCAGTTATGGTGACGCAGTTGATGTGGAATGCCATCCAGTGGTGGCTGTTCCAAGAACATCTAAAGGAAGGATTCCCATTCATCTACCTGGAACCATCACACTTACAATGACTGTGTCTCTGTTGAGATGGGGAGCACATCTGGGGGACCACAGAGCTCTCAGCTTCTGGTCACCCAGGGAGTCCTGTCACTATATCAACCTGCTGAAGCTTCGTGCAGTACTGCTAGCTCTGATGGAATTTGACCCTCTGGCCAGGGGTCAGGTTGTGCAAGTTCATATGGACAACACCACAACCATGTTCTACCTGAAAAGGCAGGAGTGGTGTGCACTCCCTTCCCTTATGTCAGGAGGCCCTCCACACCTGGATGGGTGCAGATCTTCTGGCAATGCATGTCACAGAAGTGGCAAGTCTGCTGGCAGACGTGCTAAGCCAGGTGGGAGAGATGTTGCATGAGTGGTCCCTGAATCAGGAGGTGGTGAACCACCTGTTCTCCCTGTAGGGCACACTGCTGGTGGACCTGTTTGCCTCCTGGGAGAATGCAAAACGAAGGCTGTTTTGTGCCTGCCCCCCACAATCTGGTACGCTGATAGGGGATGCCTTTACAAGGCCTCGGACTCGAGGTGTCCCATACACCTTTTGTCCTTTCCCTTGATCCATAAGGTGGTGGTCAAGATTTAGAAGGACAAGGTGTGGATGATCCTGATAGCTTCAGACTTGTCACGGCAGTTCTGGTACCCTGATCTCCTCAGTCTCAACAGTAGGCCTGTGTGGCACTTGTCTCTTCACCTGAACCTGCTGACCAGATAACAAGGGACAGTCCTGTACCTAGTTGGCCCTTCATTCCCTGCACCTCACATCCTGATTTCTGACCGGCTAGAGTTCTAGGCCTTGGGTCTTTCAGAAGAAGTGCTCCATGTTTTGGAGGCCTCCCAAAAGAGTCAGCTCCATGCTACCATGCCTTTAAATGGAAAAGGTTTTTCATTTGGTGTCAAGGCAAGGAGCTTGATCCAATTGCCTGCCCTGTGGCTAGTACTCTCACGTACCTCTGGTCCCTCCCCCAGCTGGGGCTGCGAGCGATGAGCCTCAAGGTGCACCTGACAGCCATCTTTGTATACTGGGTATGGGCTGGTATGCCAATGGTGGCCTAGGAGAAGGTGGTTGGGCACTTTTTCAAGGGCTTTGACCACCTATCACTTCCAGTGCATTAACCACCACCACCACCATGGGACCTACTGCTGGTGTTGACTGTGTTCATGGGCAAGCCATTTGAGCCTATGCACAGGTGTAACATGTCACACGTGTCATGGAAGATGGCCTTCTTGGTAGCTATCACATCAGCCAGAAGAACAAGTGATCTGCAGACGCTCTCAGTAGAGTCTCACTACCTGATCTTTGTCTTGGAGTTTCACCTTGGTGATTAACCTTCCAGTGTAGTTTATAAATCCATCTTCGGACGTTGACCGCAGGCTCCTCACTCTGGACCTGCGGAGGGCACTCGCATATTACAGTATAAGGAGTTCATGGCTGGAATTCGGGGTGAGGCTTGCCAGCTGTTTATGACATACACTGAAGCTGTCATCTGTCATCTGATATGATTATGTCCAGGTCCCTTTCCATTTTTGTTGTTACTCCCCCAACTGTGTAATCTTCCCCTGGGTTTTTGTTTCCCAGCTGCATTATTTTGCACTTCTTTGCATTGAATCCAGGCTTCCATACTTCTGACCATTCCTCCAACCTTGCCAAGTCCCTTCTCATCCTTTCTCGCCTCCTTGTGTATCAACCCTGTTGCAGAACTTTGTGTCATCTGCAAAAGCATACTTTTCCTTCCAGTCCCTCTGCAATGTCACTTATAAAGACATTAAAAGGACTGGACCCAGTACTAAACACTGCGGTACCCACTAGTAACCCTCTTTCTTCAAGTGGACTCCATTTACCATTACCTTCTGTGTCCTGTTGTCCAGCCAGTGTTTACCAAGCTACCACCCTGGGACCCACTCCCAGGCTGGTTAATTGAGTATTAATCTTTTGTGTGGGACTGTGTCAAATGCCTTGCTAAAGTCTAGGTAGGCCATATCCACAGCCCCTCCCTGGTCTACTACTTTGGTCACCCAGTCAAAGAAATCAATTAGATTCGTCTGACATGACCTTCCACTGTGAACCCATGCTGCCTTGGGTCCTGTGCCCCACTGGCCTCTAGGTACTCAACAATTCTTTCCTTCAGAAGTGATTCCATCACTTTCCCTACCACAGAGGTCAAACTGACAGGTCTGTAGTTTCCTGCCTCTGTCTTGGTCCCACTTTTGTGAAAGGGAATCACATCTGCCTTCCTCCAGTCCTCAGGTACCACACCATCCTCCCATGATTTGTTAAAAAGGGTAGTCAGTGGTGTCACTAGTTCTCTGCTTAATTCTTTTAGAATTCTGGGTGAATTCCATCTGGCCCCATTGCTTTGTCCACCTTCAGTTTTAGGAGTTCTTTCAGAACCCTTTCTTCTGTGAAAGGACTGGGATCGACCTCCCTATCCAGAGTGCTTCTGTTAACTGGATTAGGCACCTCCTCTTTTGTGAATACTGAACAGAAGTATTCATTCAGTATCCCTGCTTTTTCACTGTCTCTCTGCCCACCCACCATCCATTTTATTCAGCCTTACTATCCCTCCCTTTGTCTTTCTATGCTCCTTGGTGTACCTATAAAAGGTTTTATCCCCCTTCTTAACCGAGTTGGCTATCTTTTCCTCAGTTTGGGCCTTTGCTATTCTAACTACCCTCCCTGCTTTCTTCTGCCTTAACTGGTACAGTTCTCTGTCCTGCTCCTTCTGTGGTTCCTTATACTTCCTAAATGCTATCTTTTTCTCCCTAACCTTCACCGCTACCTCTTTTGAGAACCATAGTGGCTTTTTCTTTCATTTTGATTTGTTTATTTGCTTCACAGAAAGGCTTGTTGCCTCTGTGATGGCAGTTTTGATATGTCCCCATTGTTGCTCCACCCCTCCTTCTAGCCTGTTTGCTAGTGCTTTTCTAAGGCACTCTCCCATCTTGCCAAAGTCAGCCCTCCTGAAGTCCAGAACCCTCACTTTTGTATGGATTGACTCTGTAGCTGAGTTTATCGTGAACCACACTGTTTGGTGGTCACTTGTTCCCAAATGGCTATCCACTTCTAGATCTGAGATCCTCTCATTGTCCCCATTTGAGAGTATGAGGTCTAAGATTGCTCCGTCACAAGTAGGTTCCAAAACTAGCTGTCTGAGGCATGCCACCTGAAGGGCATCGAGAATGGCCCTGCTTTTGGATGTGGCTGCAGCAAAGGTGCTCCAGTTAACATTTGCCATATTCAGATCCCCCATCAACAGTATTTCCCCTTTCTCTGCCATCCTAAGTATGCCTTCTATCATATCCTTGTCCATTCCCTCCCCCTGACATGGGGGTCTGTATATAACCCCTGTGCGGATTGTGGTGCCATTTCCAGTCTCTAAGGTGACCACAGTGCCTCCTCTCCTCCCTGTTTACTCTTTTGTTCAGTTGCTTTATCCCTCCTTACATGAGGCTACTCCACCCCTCTTCTCCTCCCTCCCCTCCCTGTCTCTCCTGTAGGTTGTGTACCTGGTATGTTAACATCCCAGTTATGGTTCTCTGTGTACCATGTTTCTGTGTCTGCTATGATATCCAGGCATCCCTCTTCCTTCAAGGCCACCAGTTCAGGGAGCTTGTTGTCCAGACTACGGGCGTTGGTACTCATTACCCTCCATTTTTTTTTTTGCCCCATCCCTGTGCTTATTGTGTTTGTCACTTTCTCCATTTACCCCTTCGATTCTCCCTATCGACATCTCTATGTTGGTGTCTACCTCACTTAGTACCCTGATTTTTGGGGGGAGCTAGGATTTCCCTGCTTCTCTCCATTGCCTCCCCCCTTGGCTAGTTTAAATGCTTGCCAATGAAGCATTTAAACCTATCACCTAGGATCCTGGTTCCCCTCCTGGACAGATGCAGATCATCACGCCAGTATAGACTGCATCCTCCAGGTGGACCACCAGTCCATAGTAAGCCAATCCCTTAGCTCTGCACCAGTTTTCAACCACTGATTGAATCCCATGGTGTGGGCACCCTAGCCTCACCCGTGCCATAGACAGGCAGCACCTCAGAGAGGGTTACCATGCGTGCTATTTGTCTAAGGCCCCTCCCCATCTCCACAAACGCTTCTTGCACTGCTCCGATCCCTTTCTTAGCCAGCTCATTTGTCCCTAGGTGGACAGTGACATCCATCTCCCTCCCTTGTGCAGCTGCTTCTGTGATCCTGAGGATTCACTCCCTGTTCCTCCAAGCCATGGCATCAGGCAGGCACCTTACCTCCCTCTCCCCTTCCTCCCCCAGTTCTACCTTCCTAACAATGGAGTCCCCCCCAGGAGTTGTTTTCTTCCCCTGTGGGGTTCCATGCCACCCTCCTGTGGATCTCCTTTGTGGAGGTTCCCAGCATCCTCCTTGGTCTCCACTGTGGGTGCCTCCATAGAGGAACCACACTTTTCCAGAATGGCATAGAAATTGTGGAGAGTTACAACTGGAGTGATGTGCCTCTGTTCCACCACCCTCACCCTCCCTGAGCCCACTGTGGTCCAACTGCTCCTCTTTCTTGGCAACCTCTGAGGCAACGGCAGTGACCCTGGTGGCCCTGGGTGGGAGAGGAGGTCCCACAAATCCTGGCCAACTCAGCCTGGAGTTGAGCAACCTCCTGCCCCAGCCCAGAGAGGTGCCTGCAGATGGGACAACACCACATCCTCCAGAATGTCTCCCGGAAGACTGCTGCTCCACAGCCACTGCACTGCACCACTCCCAACATGTCTTATTTCTGGCCCCCTAATTGTTGTTTGGAATACTTACTCTTTCCTCTATTTATTTCTTTTTTTCATGGGGCATGATCTCCAATGCACAGGCCACAGCTGCCAGCTCTGTGTATTGAGGAGATAGCGCATTTTCTAGCAATGCATCTGAAATCACCCCCCTGATCCAAAATGAGCACTCCAAGCCCTGCCACCTGCTCTCCATCCACGTGGGAGGCAGAGCCATCTGTAAAGATGCAAAACATGTCGTATCTTCCAGGACCTCAGGTGTAGCTGGTTGAAATGGTCCTGGGTCAGGTAAGTCAGGTGGTTGGAGTGCACAGTCATGGGGCTTACCTGTGTATAGTAGGCCATGGGCCAAGATTAAGGGCATTTTAGCAGGCAGTACCTTGATGTCCCTATCCTGCAAAAGCAAAGACCAGTGGGTCAGCCTGGTGTTAGAGACTGATCCATCTTTTACTCTGTCTGAAAGTAAAAAGTTAGTTGGAGTGTGGCAGGTATGCAGGATAATAGGGGCATACCCAATGATGTACAGAAAGTGCCTGACAGCCCAAAAGGTCGCTAAGAGTGTCCTTTCACAGAGACTGTACTTTCTCTCTACAGGGGATAGCATCTGTGATACATACGCAATGGGTCTATGATACCCATTGTACTTTTGTGCCAGTACTGCAGACATTACCACATCAGGGTGGCAGTTTCCAAATGGAAAGGTAATCTTGGGTTAGGGTTTATCAGAGTTGGGGCTGAGTCTAAGGCTTGTTTAAGCTGTGTAATGGCTTCAGTGTGTGTGGGACCCCATGTCCATATGACATCCTTTTCAGCAGTTCATACAGGGGAGCAGCCTTCAAGGCAAAGTCAGGGATGAAGTCCCTGGAATAGTTTACCATTCCTAGAGAGCATCTGAGTGTTGCCACGCTTGTAGGAAGTGGCAGATCTTGTAAGCCCTGGATCTTTTTGACAGCTGGGCTTCTCCCTTTGTCTTTGATATGTAGGTCAAGGAAAATGGCCTCTTTTTCACACAGTTGCGCTTTGGAGGGATTGCACTTGAAGCTTGCTCTCCTGAGGAGAGTCAACAATTCGTCTAGAAAGGCTAAATGTTCTTCTTTTGTGGCGGTTGCTAAAAGCAAGTTATCAACATACTACAGGAGACACTGGGGTGTGGAAAACCCCTGCAGTGCATCCATCATGTGGAGATGGAAGAGGGAAGGGCTGTTATGGAAGCCCTGGGGCAGACAGGTCCAGGTATGCTGGCATCCTTCAAAGGTAAAGGCACATTTGTATTGGCTTTTCTGTGCTAATGAGAGTGACCAAAACCCATTAGAGATGTCAAAAGCTGAGAACCACATTTTATCAGGGGTCAGCAGTTTAAGCGCATCAGGAGCTGATGCCACAGTTGGGGCACAGCTGGGGGTGACCTCATTAAGTTTCCTGTAGTGAGTTGTGAGTCTCCAGGCTCCATTCAGCTTTTTCCACAGGCCAAATGGGTGAAGTGACAGTAGAGACACAAACCCTAATCACTCCTTGTTGTAGCAGTGACTGGATGGTCTCCCTCAATGAGGGTAAGGCTTCAGCAGGGAATGGGTACTGCTTCTGCCTCACAGGGTTAGGTCCTGGAATCTCAATGGTAGTGTGCATCCTACCACAGTCATATTTGTTGACAGCAAACACATCAAGGTGTTTCTGTAACAAGGGTGAAAGTTCAGAAAACAAGTCATGACTTTTGAATAGAGCCATGACTTCATACTCCTTGTTGTTATGGAAGATGGCTGCCACCGCATGCAAATCTGGTATGGTGACAGCGTGACATTGTCCCGTGATCTGTAGCAATAACCTGTTAGCTAGGTCCACAACACAGCCATGCTGTGCAAGGAAATCAATTCCCAGTATGCTGGGGTGATGACGTAATACCATGAGGTCAAAGACAAAATTAGTTTTGAGATGGCCTACCTGCACAGGTAAAGATACAAATCGATAGGTGTAGCTGAGTACAATCTACACCCTGTTCACTTGTCTTGCAGCCAGTAGACCAGGCAGACATAGCTGGGTTCTCATCATAGAGAACAGACATGGCTGCTTCTGTATCCAGAAGCATGTCTAGTTGGTGGCCCCCAACCGTGGCCCTTACACAGGGCCGCCCGTTTGTGTTGACAAGCAAGTCACTCACAATCTGGACTGGGGCCTGTAATTTTCAATTGGTGCAGTTCTCTGATTCTTCATCATTCTGTCCCTGCGACCTGAGGCCTACGGGAGCTTGTTGGGCCTCCTGTCAGTACTTCACAGGACACAAATACTGTGCCGGTGATGTCAGGGCCGTGATCTTGGCCTGTTCCATTGGTAGTTCCTGCATCATCACATTGGCCTGGCCAGTGCCCAATGCTGTAAAGGGGTTCTTCCCTTGATTGTTTAGTTGTTCAGTAGCCGGAGGCCAGAAAGGGTTGGTGTTACTAGCCAGTGCCAGGGCTGCCACAGAACATGTGGATGCAACCTTCTTTTTGGCATGGGCCTCCTCCACCTCTGTTCTCATCCCTAAGGGTCTGATAGCTAGGCCCATTACGTTACTTGCCATAGGAATTCGAGTTTTTCCAATTCCTATTGTTACTGTTATTGTTGTAGTTCCGGTTATTCTTATAGTTCCGCCCCCCCCCCTTGTGTGACTGCTTGTCATCAGAAGGGGCTTCCTGTTTATCATTGTTACCTTCCACTATACAGTGGGTGGAGGTAGGGTTGACTGCAACAACTTGGGCCATGGCTCCCTGGGCCATCACAGTTTGAATGGCGGCGGCCTTATTGGGGTTCTTACTGGAAGCTAGGTTACAGAGGTTCACCTGGAAGGCACGCTCCGTCTTGGTGAGGATCTCGTCAAAGGTATCGATCTGCGGGTAAACGTTGAGTTCAACCTTTTCTGTGAGAGCTGGAGTCATGTTCCAGATGTACAAATCCTTGTACTCAATTTGATTTTTGCTGGCGTTCTCACCCGCTAGGCCCTTGCTGGCCTCGTAGGTGAGCCACAACCATTGATGGTAAGACGCTGGGCTTTCCTTCACATTTTACTTAACCTTGTAGGTCAAGCTGGCTCCAACAGTACCTGGGGCATTGGCAGCAAGGAGTGCCTGTGAGATATCATTGTAATCAAGCATCTCGCAGTTGCAGACGGCCTCTGGGAGTTTGGTCTAGAGGGCAGGCTCGATGGTCTGTCTCAGGACTTGAACCTGGTACTCAGGTTGGAAAGAAAGCTTCTCGCATAGAGAACGCACCTTCTCCAAATGACAACTGAGGTTATAGGTCAGGCCCATCTGTCCGATGCCTTGAGCAATTTGTTGGAACAGAGTGAGCGACTTGAAGAGGATTAGACATGGGCATACGGTGAATGGTAGTCAGTTCCGCATGACCCAGAGCACCGTGGAGGGCAGCTTCCTCTGCCGCATCAGCAACTGCTTTGAATGCATGTTCCTGGGTTACAGCATTTTCAAACATGCACTCAATCCGCTCTTGCATGGACGACTGTCTGTCCGATGTTGCTAGATTCATGAAAGCCTCCTGAATCATGCCGCGCACTTCTGAATTGTTTTCCCTGGAAAGGGGAGCCAATGAAAGTGGGCTCCTACTCAGAGGTGGTCGGCCTCCCGTATCATCGGGGCCATCATGTTTGTTTATGCGTGGCAGCGTAGAGGGTGTGCAACGTGACAAGGGATTGGGCTAACATGGCCACCATGTTGGGAATGGCTGGTAAATGCCACCGCCCTGTGGGGCAGGGTTTTGGATATGATAAGGTGGTCTATGTCCTCGTAATCAGAATCATCATCGCCCAATGACATAATGTCAGTGGGTGTGAACTGGAAACAATTCATGGCTTTTACATGGCCAGCGAGAACCTCTCGCTGATGTCGCATTCTCGCCATCTTTTCTCTACATTTCTTATGACAAACTTTTGCAGTGCCCTGCATAATACCCTTCTCAACCCCATGCTGCAATACTCAGTACGTGGCACCCAATTCGACATTCTCCCTGAGCTCTTTGTCTATTTCATGCATCAACCTCACATTCTCTTCCTTCAATTCAACATTATCCTCTCTCAAACTTTCATTCATGTCACTCAGAATGTCATTCAAATAAGATAGCTGTTTCTTATCACATTTCAACCTTTCATTGTCCTCTCTTAACATACACAATTCACAATCAGAGTCTTGAGCAGTACAGTGCAACAGTATGTTATTGTGGTCATGGAGTGACTGTGTCTCCTCCACTAGTTTCTGTTCCCTTTTCGGTAGCTCTGATGTCTGCAAGCTCACCTCTTTTTTTAGCGAAACGTTTTGCAGCTGAAGGGGGGTACATCATGCTAACAAACTTTCTATGGCTGTATGTAAAGCCCCGACCATAGATCGTAAGCAAGGGGTCTTCTGCCGATTTTGTGTCCCAGTGCAAAATCAGTCCAGCCTCCATGGGAGGTAAGATAGTTTGAGACATCGAATCTCAGTTCTGTGCACAATTCAGGCATGCCAAACAACGGGATAAACACACAAAGAAAGAAAGCAGTTGAAAGACTGGACTCAAATCCCTGGCACCATCACCAAAAGGCTTTCTGGTCCCCTGAGGGCAAACAGTGAAGCCAAGGCGGTATGCTGCTATTTGCAGAGGGAGTATACCAGTGGTTCGGTGTGGGTCTGCCATGCCCGAAGCTAAAATGGAACAAATTCGTAAGAGAACAACCACTGTAAGTATGAGTAGGTACAAGCAGGCAAAAATGCAGTACAGTACTCAACATTTAGTTCAACAAACTCAAATGGAATCCTCTCTTTGTACATTCAACTTGCACACGGTCGCCAAATGTAACGGGATGGTAAAACCATTACCTTCTCAGGTTCTTGTTGGAACTGCACTAAAGTGAAGAAATGACAGACAAGTGGTGTCCAGCACAAAAAGTGATTTATTTCTGGTATATAAAGCAGGCTTACAACCATACAGTGTGATCACTGGGAGAATACTTCCAATCTTTCTTACTTATAGGTAGCAGTACATTTCTTCTCAGAGAGCAGGTGCTTTACGAAGGGTATTGTACCCCTGATAATCGTCATGGCAACAGCTAAAAGATATATAAAAACATTATAATTGGTCAGTGGCAAATAGCCTGACTCCTCACTAGCCTGGGGAAGCATGCTGAGCTAGCAAAAGTAACAGATAGGTAAGACAATAGGTCTTGTATATCGTGAAGGACACTTGGGTTACATTTGCAGTTACAGTTCTGCACTATCACTAAAGATGGCAGTATTGCCTAACTAATCATTATACAATGGTGTAAATAGAAGTATCTCCCAAGTGTTATAATCAGAATAATAGCAAATGCATTATGATTCTTAGTAAAAATACAGTAGAACTCAGATCCTGACACTTAAGCTTATAGAATAAGTGCCTGTGCCCTAAGGTTAGTACATATATCTATAAGTAGTACTGTCTGCGAGGTAGGGGGCCAATCAGGGGTGCTGGTCCATGGATAACAACCCCCACATCAGACCCTCTGACACCTCTGCCCTGCATCCTCCACCAGTTGTCCAGAGCAGAGGCCCTGTAGGTTACCACCTGTGGCAGAGCTCCTGGAGGAGAGACCAAGCTCCATTTGAAGTCACGTCTGAGACTTAAGCTGGCAGCATCATTCAGGCTTGAGGAGTGGGAGCGTAATTGCAGCTGCAGCTCAGGGTTTTCTCATCCTGGTTTCACCCAGAGATGTGGGCATTCAGCGACATCAGCGCTCGGGTTTGCATGCTCTCACACATGCTGCACAGATGTCTGCCACTGTCTCTCCCCTACAGAGTGGACCCAGCCTAGTGTACTTCCAGCCAGTGGTGGGTGTTACTCAAGCACCAAGTGTCAGTGCCCCCCCCAGGAGAGTTGTCTGTAGGTCACACTTCCAACCTTCCCCTGGCCAGCCCTGTGATGCTCCAGACTCATTCCAAACCTAGGTCATCAATGTCACAAACAGTGGTGCTGCCACTGCGCTAGTACTCCAGCCCATCAGGAATCTTCTCAACAATCAGTTCATTTAAGTTATATGAAACTGAAGGACATGAAACTTAACCAGCTCAGAGAACATGAATTGACTGACTGGCCTTTAACCCCCCGCATGGGGGGTTCGGGGGGACAAAGCCCCCCCAATAGAAAAAGAGACCAGGAGTACTTAGGGTTTTATGTCAGCTGCAACTTGCGGCTGACATAAATTCTGTCGCTGTGATACTGGTCAACGAAATTGTTGTCAAACCGGCATCATAGAGCCGCCTGCTCAACCTGAGCTTGCAGCTCCACCTGGGAGCTCACCTGCGGTCTAACCTTGAGTCGGGCACTGGGGGATGGCCCTCCACTTTCCAGCCCTGCCACAGGGGATGATTCGTGGGAGTATTCCTGACTGCAGGTGAGTCCCAGGGGAGGTGGTAGCCGATTCAGAGGATGCATGGAAAAGGCTGATAAGCTGCCCTTGGATGCGGAGGATAAAAACCTTTATGGCAAAAAAAGAAGATAAGTAATCAAATGTGCTACAGCTATTTACCCACAGACCTGTGAAAAATAATGATAGGAATAGGTTGCCGAAGTTAACGAGTGGTGGCCGTCAGTGTGGGAACTGCAAAGTTTGCTCCATGGTCTTGGAATCATATAGTTTCATAAATCCAGTGAGTGGCCAGGTTGGAAAAATAAACAGATTTATTATTTGGAATGTAGAAGGCCTTATTTATTTGCTTAGTGGTTCTTGAGGGCAATTTTTATGTTTGCCAAAACGTGGCTATATGATGGTGGTTCACATTAATGACAGTGGGAGTTCTCATGAGCACATTGTGATATTGTGACAAAGAAAGTCAACAAAAATAAGTGGGGGTTGGGAAGACTATGAAAACACAGAAACATAAACACTGCAGAACAAAATAGAACAACTTTGGATTTTCCTTTTAGAAGCTATGAGATATCCGAGATTGAATGACAAATTTGAGCTTAATCCATTTTTGAAATGGAAGATGTTACTTGCATGTCCCTTGTGTTTCCCCAAAACCTGGTCATATCTGTGTTCCTTACAGGAAACACATTTTATTTTTGTTTAACCAAAAGAGAGACACTAAACTGAAAGCTTGTTTACAGGTGTGACCTGGGAGCACAAGGAAGTTGTGACTTGCTCAGGGTCACACAGTTTGCAGGCTGGGGCTGTGGGATTCAAACACTGGTCTCCAGATTTGCAGCTCAGAGCCTTAAACCACTGCGCTATACTGACAGTGTTTTGAAAAAATCCTTTCTATCTCACTCTGCCTTTTGTCAAGTGTACTGAATGGACTCAGTGAAGTTATTGCTTTTTAATTAATGGGTCACATTTTTTCCCATTGAAAAAGTCGTGTATTAAATGCCGTAATACACATATGTGTATTATGGCATTTTTTAATACACGGTACCTTTCAGTGTAAAAATGCATGAGCCATACTGTTACTCACGACCACCACAAAGCACTTTCCCTCATCAACTTTCTCCCACAAAAGCACTTACCTCAGGAGCCGGTAAACCAGAAGAGATTTTTGAGTGATACTTTTGGCGGTTCCGAGAACAGCGAGCGGTTGGGATCTGTGCTGTTGCCATAACGTTGTCCTGTTTTTTTTTTTTTCTTTTTAAAATACTTTGCGACTCTCATCTGCGGTCTCCACAAGTGGAGCCACATACTTGCACTCTGTGTCGGGCCAGCTGAAAGAGGAGCACCGAGAGCAGCAAGGCCCCCAAGTAGTCCCTCCTACTGCCTGTCCCCAGCGCCCATCGCCAGCCAGCATCTCTTGCCTCCTCGGTGAAAAAACGTGACCCCTTAAATTAAACAAAATAAAATATGGGGTGCAGTGTGTGTTAACTTGAATTTAACACACACCCTCGTTGTTGGATGGCTACCATAAACCCCTTGGGCTTCGCCCTTGGGGTTTATGTGCCATCCAACAACTTGGATGTGTGTTAAATTCTCGCAACACACTGCACCCCATACTTTATCCTACTGTATATGTTGTAAATATACTTCCTTGCCCCACACCAAGTACTAAGGGGTAACACCTATAACTGGCACTAGTGCAGTACAAGGCTGGGTGTTGCATTGTTGAGGTGCCATCCTTTGGATGTGCTGTCAAACCAGGGTCCCATCCGCCCCTTTCTGGCCACTGTCCAGGTGGAAGATAAAGATCCCATGGCACTTATCGAAGAAGAGAAGGG
Organism: Neoceratodus forsteri; assembly: GCA_016271365.2. NCBI lineage: Eukaryota > Metazoa > Chordata > Ceratodontiformes > Ceratodontidae > Neoceratodus > Neoceratodus forsteri. Next base: position 341,813,401 of record CM057449.1, read on the forward strand.
GGGTTTCCTTTGTCTTGGCCAACATTCACCCTGACAGTAAAAGAGGTTCATGTAATCCACCTCAGGATGTACCTGGAAACAAACTTTTCCAGCTTAATGTGCCTTTTCTGGTCAAAAAATTTAAAATAAATAAAACCATAAATTGGATAATATTGTTTGCATAGCCATTAAGAATATCAGAGACTCAGATAAACTTTTAAACTCCAAAAAATACTGGATATACCAGTTTCAAACATTCCAACCCAACTGAATGAATGTATTACAATTGAGCAGTAAGGTGCTATTCTAATTAATTATCCCTTGGGGATGTAATGTAGCATGAGGCACAGCCGAGTGCGAAATACCCCCAGGGGATGATTAACTTGAACATTAACATAACCCCTTGGAGTACCTTATTGCTATTATAGCAATAGGAAAGCATGTTTTGATCATAATAATGTGTTTTCCTTTTAAATGCCTCGCTGTGATGTAAAATAGTCCATCTGCTCTGTTACATTGTACATTGGAGTTGGAATGGAGCGCATCCATTCATAGAGTTCTGATAATACTGTTTGCTTCTGCTCACACCTGTGACTTCACTCACGTCTCAGACATTGCTCGAATCAGCAGCATGCATCCCCACCCCAAACCGCTCACACTCCTTGGCTGCTGGCTTTATTATTTAATTAGATTGAGCCACTTTATATCTGTAAAAGTTAGAAGCACCTTAAAAGTTACTTTCACTGCCGGGAACTACTGTTAGAAACTGAGGAATGCAGCTGCACTTTCAGTTTCTGTCAGAACCAGCCCCAACCTGATCGCAAGATGTGGACACACACTGTTACCATCCGAGAGCTGCGAGGAACAGTACAAGCAGCAAGAGTGTTGGATCTGGATAGCCAAATGCAAAAAAGTAATGTTTGAACTCTGTTAAGAGGTCTACTCCATTTGAAAACAGAATAAATGTAAGAGCCATGGTTGTAATCAGTTTTTGGAGAGCGGAGGGTAGGGGTGGAGGGGTTGAGAACAGGAGAGAGCTGCTGTTTGTAAATGTACTCAGTTGGTGGCAGAGATAAAGAGGAGCTTGCAGTTACTTTTTGTCTGCCACTGCTGCTCTTTTCACTTCATCCCCTGCCCTGGCACAGCATGTCCAGTTTATATTGCATCACAAATTCTCACTTTGCTCATGTTAGTTAAGTTTCACCTGCAGTTGCATTAATCCATCTTCAGCTGCCCAGAAACACTTTTTGTTGCGAAACAAATACTTATTTTGGTACTTAAAGATGCTGAACTTCTCTTTTCCTTCACTGTGGCCTATGTATAGCCGACGGCTGTCGTACCCGTGCAACAGACGATCCCAACTGGTAACTGCAGCACACAAGATTTTACTACCAAAGTGAATGTCCCTTTGCAACACTCCACCACGAGCAAATGCACAGTCCAACACAGATTCTAGCTCAGGGGCGGGGTTTCCATAGAACAGTCCAACCACGATGCCATGCAGATGAGCAGGGGCACGCTCTATCAGAGACTCCTTGACCTGTGGGAATGAGTTTTAAAAAACAACTGATTTACCAGCCCTGTGGCGCTGAGGGTTGAGGTGCTGGGCTTTATACCACGTGCTATGCCAGCGACCCAGGTTCAGGAATGAATGACCTTGGGTCGTTGGGGTGCCGATGGGGGGGGGGTGGAGCTGGATCGAGCATGCTGTGGGCAGCTCTTCCCTCCTGAGGGTAGTGAGGGTGGGTTGACCCCCACCGTGCCCGCTCCCACTGGGTGGAGGTTCGGTGGGTAGCGTAGGTGGAGAGGGGGTGACAAAAATAGTTACGGGAGGTGGAAAGAGCTGAGCTGGTGCCATAGGGAGCGTAACATGCCTCAACACTATTGCATGGCCGTGTGCCGGAGCCTGGGGGGGGTGCAGGGGAGAAAAACCTGTAAATATCTGTGCGTCCCCATCAGCAGTTGGCAGAAGGAGGGCAACGGGGACCAAACAGCTATATGGGGAAAAAAAGGGAACTGACTTTTTTTTTTTCTCAAGACCTCAAAGTGGTTTTACAGTCTTTTGAACAGAAATTCACACTGGTGCAGCAAATTTCACCCCGTTCTCCATAGGCACTTCTACAAACTCACTGGGAGCACTTACTTAAACAGTAAAATGGACACTTTTCATAATATCACTCTGCAGCCTGGCAGTTTTGACCGCTTTTAAGCACCGTATGCAGATTTTTCAACAGTTCCACCAACAGTCTGTCAAGCAGGTTTTTGCACAAAAATTCCACAATGCAGTCCACCCTTTTCAAGTTAGTCCACACAGCTGGCAATTTTCAAAGCAGGTCACAACATTTTTCTCACAGAAAAACAGTTATTTGTACGGGCTCACCGCCACTAGACAAAAAGACCATAACCATACCCTTGCATGGCAACTGTATTCTCTCCCAAATCCTAGGACAAAGCCCCAGTTTTGTAACCCTAGCCCCCCAATTTTTGTATACAGACAAGGCAGCGACCCAAAAGGCAGAAAAGGTATTACCCCGGCATTAGGGCAACACCTGGCTTGGGCATCTCAGAGGTCAGGGGTGGGTGGGCACAGAACAACATTTCTATTTAACTCGGGTCAGAGAGTTTAGTACCAGGTCTGTGGTGTATCAGCGAAGTCTGAGGGGGCCCCAAGAAATGCACACAGGTCACACAGAGATGGAATATCCAGAAAAAGTAATGAGATTGTACTGTATGGCTTTTATTCCCGACAGATAGTACACAGAAACTGGTGGTGCCCGCAGGCTGTTGGACAGGTACAAATTCCTCCACAAAACACACTCTTGCAGTACTAAGACTAGTTATTTATTTATTGAAATGTTTCACCAGGAAGGCACACTTGGTGCCACCTGGGGTGAAGGGGTACAATGGAAGTGAGACATTAAACATTCATGTTACAAGATCAACAATAACATACAGTTGTAAGGCAAGTGTTACAAACAGTGTTACAACAGTATTGCGCATAATAGGTTGGAAAGAGTGGACAATAGTAAGTGCCGGGTTAATAAGTAAACAAGTGTGTACGTGAAAGAAAAGGTGAAAAGGAGAGGGAGGGGGTGAGGGGAGTTGGAGGCCCATTCAGGATGCAAGGAACCCTGCAAGAGGGCTGAGGGGGACCACAAAGAAGGGGTTAAGGCAGTGTCCCAGAGAGACCCCTTCAGGATGTGGGAAACCCTGTAAGGGGGCTGTGGGGCTAGATAGAAAGGGGAATAAGGCTTTAGGGATTTAAACAGGGAGGAGAGAGAAGGAGGAGGTGTGACTTAATTCTAGGAGGGGGAATAGGACCTAACCCAAGAGAGGACCCTTCAGGATGCGGGGTACCCTGCAAAGGGGTTGAGGAAGGTCAGTAGATAGGGATTAAGAGAGTGATAGGAGAGGGAGTGAGTGATAATTGAACCCTTGAGGGGCAGATAATTTGCACCTTTGGAGGGGATGGGGCCTAATCAGTAGTCCATCAGGATGCATTGGACCCTGCTAGTAGTCATGGAAAGCCAAAATAGTGGCTAGATAGAAGAGGAGAGATATGCTTAGACTCAGTTGGACCCCTTTTGGATGCTGAGAACCCTGCAAGGGGACTGTGATATCTGGGGAGGGGAAGGAGAGGAGACAAGCTGAGGCCCCCTTCAGGATGCTGAGAACCCTCCAAGTGGACTATGAAGGCTAGGGAGAAAAGGTAGACTATGGGGAGGTGAAGAAGAGGAGAGGAGACATGCCTAGGTGCAGTAGGACCCCTTCACAATGCTGAGAACCCTAAAAAAGAACTGCAAGTCTAGAGAGAATGGAGGGATGGTGGGGGAAGTGAGTAGATTTATTTATTTAGTTTTTGTTGACCGGGTAAGTGCACTAGACAAATCCTGCCTATTTTCAGGCACGACCGGGATACAGATGAATGCCAACTGACCTTGAACCAGATTAAGCTGTTGGTGGTATTTATTTAGTGAATGAGGGAAATTTGGCCAGGACACCGGGGAAATTCCCCTACTCTGTGTAGGTGGAGCCTTGCTGCTGGTCACGCGATGGCCAGTCCGCTCAATCCCTCGGAGGAGATGGACGTCGGTAGCTCTGGGGAGTGGGCCTCCTCCCCAGTACTATCTTCCTTAGAGGCCATCGAGGAACGTTTGACGGTAGCGCACGGATACGCTGACACTGTGGTGGAAACGATGATAGAAGAAAGAAGTAAGCTCACCCCAGTCTGTTCGGAGCTCCTTGAGCAACGCTCTGTTCTTGCCCTTCAATTGCAATCTATCGACACTAAAATTGCAGAATTCAGCCAGGCATTACCGGAACAGCCAAAAGATGTCGCAACGCTGACTAGGCCCCCTGTAAACGTCACAGCTCGACGGAGTTCAGTGCACTCCAGGACTAGCGCTTCATATAGCAGTGGCAGTTTCGAGGATTCCTCGTCATGCCAACAGCCAGACTCAGACCTGCAAAATGACTGCCAAACAGATCGGAATCATCTTGTTGAAACTGTAAGTCCTGTTCTCTCTTCTCCTAAATTACAGTTTTGCCCACAGACTTCCTCCACAACCGAAGTGTTTCTTTTTTCGGCGGATAAAACCCCTGGCTGGTCCAAACGTGGGGGTACTTCATTTAAATCTCCAGGAAAGCCCCTCTCCTCTACGAATATTGATCCCCATGATACTTGGTCCATTGAAGTAGCCCTCAAAAACGCTGGCTGGGAAAAAGGGGACGGAGGGACTTGGTCTCCAGACTCCCAGGATCCTGTTTACCTTAACATGCTGCAGACTGTTTCCAAGAGCTCCACCGAACCCCGGGGTGAAGACCATTCACCTACTCATATTGGACTGCAATTTAAACATAAGGTTGTTAATTCTGGTGCTTCTGTTAATGCTGGTGTTTTTTCTGCTAAGGTTAATAATGCCCCAGATACTGTTCTTGCTAAACCCTCTACTGCTTCTACTCCCTTGTTAGCCACTGACAAAAATTTAATTACAGGTCAGCCAGCCAGTTTTAAACTGACTGACCTATTTCACTCTAAAGGTGAACCTGCTCCGCGGAGGAATGCAGTACGCCTCATATACAAAGGGGGTCTGGAAGTACCTCCTGATAGAGTTTACATAGCCAGGACATTACTAAAGGGGTCTATGAAATTTTTTGCTTCTGAAATATTTGCCTTAATACATCTAGGGAACTCTAATTTTGATGTCAGTTTCAAACACATCTCAGGTTTGGATAGATTCTGGGCTCAATATGATAAATTACAGTCTTCTCCTATTTGGTCCTCCTTTCAAGCTATCCCTCTCACTAAACCTGCAATTAGAAACTTCACCATAGTTTTCAAAAATGAAGGGGTCAATATTGAAGATATTCTTTTTTGGCTTAATAAAAGATGTGAAGTTTTAAATCGACCTACGCCTACATTAGATAGTGAACAGATTTGGGATGGCAGTTGGAAGGTTCAGGTTAAATTATTCCCCACTAATACTGGGCCGAGACATTTGCCTAACTTTTTCTTTTTGGGGAAAGACAAAGGTTTTGTTTTTTATGCTGGCCAACCTAAATCCTGTTTCAAATGTGGTTCTAGAACACATCTTAGTTCGGCTTGTGATATTCTAAGATGTAGTCACTGCTTTGAATATGGGCATAATTCCTCCACCTGCTCTAATTCTTTTGAATGTAACTTATGTGAAGAAGTCGGCCATTCTTATGGTCGCTGTCCTTGGGCATCTCATAACAGGGAAGACTGCCCCTCACATGATGGGTTAATTACAATTGCCCAACAGCTACAGGCACAAAAGACCACCTTCCGTGATGACCCTCCTCCTCTGATAGTTTCTGAAGCTACAGATTCTACCTCACACTCTATTTCAGACCATCATATTCAGGAGGTAGCTGTTCTTTCTCCCGAATCTAATGACCTTTCTAAGGAAAGTAATGCTCAACCATCTGATGTTATAATGCCTCCTCCCCCTCCTCCCCCACCTTCTATTCCAGACTCAGATTTTGTTCCTGTTACCCATAAAAGGACTAGGAAAGGTCAGGCTGTGATTTGCCGAACTAAAGAAAATGTAGGCCCTAACTGGCAATCTAATAATAAATTCGCTGTTTTATCTATGGACCTTTCTGATAAAGATTCTGGTGGGGATGACACGGATACTTCTTCCGTCCGTTCCTTTCCAGATTTAGAAGAAGGCACTGACACTGATCCCATTGCTAAGCGTACACAACAATCTCAGAGGGGTAAATGTCCAAATGGCTCATAAATGGCTTCCCTCTCCATTTGCTCTTTAAATGTAAACAGCATTAAAGGCAAGAAAAAGCTAGGAGGTGTGTTCTTGACTCTTAAAGATCTTAAAAATGATATTTATTGTTTGGTTGACACTAGATTGAAAACCCATGCTGAACTTAGTCAAGTTTCCCATGCCTGGTCTAGTGGCCCCTCTTTTTGGTCTACCGGCCCGGATACCTGTGATGGCATTGGTATTCTGTTCTCCAGCACAGAATTTCAAGTTTCTAGACTAGTAGATATTGTACCTGGTAGAGCCCTACTATTGGATTTTTCTTACAAACAAGAGCGATTTCGCATTATAGGTACTTATGCTCCACAAACTAAAGCCCAAAGAGTTGCTCTTTTTCATACCGTCAGGCCCTTTTTACATACTTCTAGATTACTTTTATGGGTCGGTGACTTTAATTGTAGTTTACATCAGTCAGATAGAGGTTTACAAACCTCCAAGCTTTTTTGTGATTCAGTTGCCTTACGGGAAATCACATCCACAGCTCTTTTGGTGGATGCCTATAGGGACTGCCATAAAACCGGAGGTTTCACCTTTTTCAAAGGTCCCTTACGGACCAGAATTGATTTGATTTTTTTGTCTAAAGTATTGTCAATTCTCTCATGTCAGACAGTGGGGTGCGAATTTTCTGATCATGTGGCTCTTCAAGCCACATTTACTTGGGGTTCTGCCCCCCGTTGTAAAAAAAATATATGGCAATTAAACGATTCTTTATTAGAAAACCCATCTTTTTTACAATTTTGGCATAAGGAATTTAAGGCTCGCATATCAGTCATTGACGTATATGACTCCATTATTGATTGGTGGGAAGACTCTAAGTTGAGCTGGAAATTGGCTTTCAAAAAAAAGGCTGCTGTTGTACAAAATAATAAATACCTGAATTATTTGTCTCTTCGACAACAGTGTCAGCATTTGATTTCCTTGGCTGATTCTAATCATTTAGATTATAGTAAACAAATTGAAACTATTTGAGCTCAAATGAGACAATTTCAATATGACTGAGCCAGTTCTTTAGACCTAGAAGCTCGTTTTGGTTCCCAGTCTAACAAAAGTACCCTGGACCCTTTTAAAACATGTAAAGGTAGGGTGGACTCTAAATTAATTCCATCCCTCAGATCACCAACGGGTGAACTTATGACTTCCTCTGAAGCTTTGGTTACTATAGTCGAACAACATGTTTCTTTTGTTTTTGGTTGTTCATCCGTTTATAAGGACGCTGATCCTTTTATAAATTCATTGAATTTGCCAAAGCTCTCGAATTTTGAAAAGGAAATGTTGTCTGCAGACATTTCTGAAAGGGAAGTAAAACAGGCCATTGATTCCCTATGCTCAACTTCAGCCCCTGGTTCTGATGGCCTTACTGCAAAATTTTATAAAACTTTCTCTGCAGAATTAACCCCTACTTTAACCCTATTATTTCGGGAAATGTTATTCTCAGGAACCCTGTCTAAATCTATGAATGAAGCCATTTTAATTTTTCTGTATAAAAAAAAAAGGTGATTCCACTGATATCTCTAATTGGAGACCTATTAGTCTCCTAAATGTTGATTACAAAATCCTGGCTAAGATTTTATTAGCTAGAACCCTCAAAGTTGCCAAATACATCAGCCCTGTTCAAACATGTGGCATACCAGGACGGCGTCAGCAGGATAATCTTATTCTCCTGAGAGAGTTGTTTGGTTTAGGAGAGAAAAAACGGATTTCGGGTTGGATATTAGGTCTAGATCAAGAGAAAGCTTTTGATAAAGTCTCTCATGATTTCTTGTTCCGAGTTTTAAATGCCTTTGGTTTCCCAGAAATGTTTTTATCTTGGATTCTTTCCTTATACAAACATGCTATTATACTTCCCAATGTTAATGGATGGATAGGTAATCCTATTCCCTTATCCCGAGGTGTGCGGCAAGGATGCCCATCAAGTCCGTTGCTATATAATTTTTATATTGACACTTTAATAAGAGCCATTTTACTTTCTCCTCAGATTATTGGTGTGACATGCTCTCTTTCTTATCCATCTATCAAATTGTTAGCCTATGCTGATGACTTGGTTTTAACATTAGACAAGACAACGAAACAGGAGGATCTTATCCAGTTATTAAGTTCTTTTTCAGCAGTATCTGGCTCATCAGTTAATTTTAGTAAAAGTACAGGGATTCCGATTGGCCATGACTCTCTTCCAGAAAATGGGGTTTTTGCGAGGATTCCTGTTACACTGGATGCCTTTAAATATTTAGGAATTTATTTTGGACGACCAAATCTGGCTTCCTACAATTGGACTGAAGCTTTGAATAAAGCTGACAGATTAGTTGCAAGTTGGAAGTCCACCCTTATTGGTAAAAAAAAGAGAGTTGTTTTAATAAAATCTTTGGTTATTCCTTTATTTTTATATCTTAGTTATATATTTCCACCTCCTGTTTCTCTTTTCACTAAACTGTTTGGGTGTTTCTTTAAAGGTTTCTGGGGATCTAGACTAAACCCTATTAAACGTAACATTACATATAGACCTATTAGTGAAGGAGGTATTAATATGGTACATCCCATTGCTTTCTTTTATAGCTTGTTTTTTCATTATAATTTCGGTAATGCTCTTAAACCTGGGAATATAATTTGGAGACCGTATTTTATGGACTGGTTTTCTCTGTGTCTTAGTAAATGGAATCTTACTGGGAGAAACATACTCTCTCGTTCTTTAGAAATACCCTCGTATGGCAAAGAAAGTTTTAAATTGGCCCTATCTTGGAACCTTTTTCCTTCAGATTTTTGTACTTTATCTAGGCGGTCTTTATATGATAGAATTTGGAGATTAGAGGCCCAAGAAGAGGTGCTATTTCCCTCCTGCCCTATCAGTCATCACTCTTGGGTTCTTTTACAACTACGTAACCCTCACCTACCCCCATATGTTTGGGACATGGTATGGCTAAGTAATTACGATAGATTGGGGGTCAAAAATAATCATAAACATAAAGCTTTAACTTTACGTTATTGCCCTAGAACTGACTGTCTTGATGTTCTTGAAACCCAACAACACTTATTTCTTGAGTGTCCATTTTCCTCGGATGTTTGGTTCACTTTAGCTAAGATATGGTCAGAACCTTCCTTTCTTCAATTGTCTTATGAACATGTTATGTTTTGCACAAACGCTTGTTTAAATACTAAATATCATGTAGAAACGTTATATGTAATTTTTGCCTTAAGTATTACTTATGGCAAGCTAGGTGTATGCTTGTTCTTCATCAAAAAGTTATACATAAACAGGAAGTTATTAGCAATATATATAAGGCTTTATGTTCCATTAAAAAGCAAGATTTTCATGTTTATAACAAACACCAAGTTGACTTGATGTGGCGCAACTGTGATTTACTATTTAACGTTTGTTCCTGTTGATTTATTTCCTTTGTATTGTTGACTATTGTTTGTTTCTTGTAAAGAAGTCCACTTTTCAATAAAATTCCCCTACTCTTTTCGATAAGTGCCCTGGGATCTTTAACATCCACCTAAACTACCACCAATCCAGGCAGATGGGACCTCGGTTTAACGTCTCATCCAAAGGACGGCACCTCAGAAGTGCAGCACCCCTCTCATGCCGCACTACAGTGTCAGTACTGGGATATTAACCCAAGTGCCAGATGTGGGAACTGAACCCACAGCCCTCAGATCTCCCGGCCTCAGAGGCGAGTGTGCTATCTACTGAGCCACTGACACTGACATAGATGAGAGATTCAAGCCCCTTGGGGGGGGAGGTACCCGTGGAGAGCATTCGGAGTCCCTTACATTCTGTGAGAGATCAAGGGAGGCCAGTAAGGGGGAGCAATTTGGGGGAAGGGGAGGACAGCTAGAAAGTTGGGGGTGCACAGGGTAAAATGAAGGTGCCGGTAGAGGGATAGGGTTTGTCCAGGGCTTAGAGGAGGGAATTAGGGAGGGACATGGCAGAAGCAGCTAGGTGCAAGGTAATTATTAAGGGCAGAGCTGATAGAGTAGGCAGAGGATGAGTGCTGGATTTGAGGGTGGAGGGAATTCCTAATTTTTGGGAGGTGGTGAGAGTAACCCAGTTGGCCAATTTGGATGGGTCTATGGGGGGACTACTAGGGTGTTATAAAGGAGGAGGTGGGGTAGGAACGGAGCTCACCCAACCAGTGCTTAAAGGTGAATTTAGCACAGTGGTAGAGTTGCCTATTTGTACGAGAGGGGAAGGATAGGGCACGATGAAGACTGCAGTGGTGGGTGCAAAAGGGGGCATCCAGGGCAAAGCGGCAGAAGGAATTGAAGAGGATGATCAGTCTAGCCAAGGAGTACTTAGGGGCAGCACGCTAGACTATGCCACAGTAGTCAAAAATGGGTAGTATCATCTTATCATCTTCTGAATAAATTCATGCCCAGCCGTAGGAGGAATGCAACTACGGTTCCTGAACAGGGCACCAAGCTTGGGGCACAGTGTTTTTCTAGACGGTGTCAATATGTGAAGAGAGGTTTATTTGGTGGTCCAACCAAGCACCTGAGGAAGGATGTGTCTTTAAGTAAAGTCCCATCAAGGGTGCGGAAAGTGGGTAGGGAGGCAAGCCTAGAGAGTCTCTGCCTTGAGCCAAAGGTCATGGAGACAGTCTTCTTGATGTTGAAGAAATGTTGATGATTAGCAAACCAGAGCTGAACCTTGTTGAAGTCTTGCTATAAGCTAGTTGTAACCTCAGCAGGACAGGAGCCAGATGCATACAGGACTGTATCATAGGTATACATATGTATAGCAGGGGAGGGGGAGCAAACAGAGGGAATGTCATTTAAGAAGATGGAGAATAGGAGGGGCCCTAATACAGAGCCCTGGGGGATGCCAGTGCTAGTCAGGTGGGGAGAGGAAGTGGCGTCCAAGATCTTAACTGATTGGGTTCTGCCAATAAGGTAGGCCTTGAACCAGTTTGTGGCAAAGGGAGATAGGCCAGCTGCCAGGAGTGAGTCGAGGAGAAGGGAGTGAGAGACTGTGTCGAAGGCCTTGGCCAGGTCAACAAAAATGGCAGAGGTGATTTGGCCACTGTCCTTCCCGGTTAGGATGGAGTCAGTGAGCCATAGGGGAGAGGTTGTGGTTGAGTGATTTTTCCCTGAAACCAGACTGGAAAGGGGTGAAAAAGGAGATTTTATATAGAAAAGAGGTGAGCTGGGAGAGGACAATGTGTTCCTGAAGCTTGGCAAGGGTGGAGAGGAGAGAAATGGGGTGATTTTTGTCACAAACCCACTCAGCAGGTCAGGCCCTCTACTCCCAAAGTGCCAACCGCTGAGTGCAGTCTTGTGAACAGTGTAACAGACAAGGTAACCCTCTTGTCTGTTTCGTGAATTCGGATCAACCTTTGGTCTCAAGCTCTGGAGGGATTCAAACTGTTAACCTCTTGTTAGCATACCCAGTGCACAGGCTCAGATATATCTGACTTCGGGGGGCCCGATATCTTTGTCTACGGGCACCTAATCAGATATACAGAGATGAACCCTTTAAAACTTTAATAAAGACCTCAGATTTAAAACTTTTCTCTTTCCAGTTTGGTATCACCATTCAAGCTTATGTCTATTTTCTGCTATAACCATGTACTTTTCTTACAAATAAAAAAAAAGAAGTCAAAGACAGACCAAGTAAGTTCTAAAAAGAATTTAATATAATAGATAAGAATGTGTAAAACACAACAATACAGAACTGTTATATCACCAGACATACAAATCTATTAAAAGAACAAGGTTTAGGCATCCAGGGAATTCTGTGCCGGCCTTATTGAGGATTGTAGCTGACTTCGGAGAGTTCTCTGGATACAGGATCAATATAGACAAGTCAGAACTGCTATTGGTGGGGGACTATAGGAAACAGGTGGGGGGAGGAGATTGGGGCCTAAGGGTGGTGTCTTCCTCTTTTAAGTATCTGGGAGTAGTGATAGGAAAGTGGATAGAGGACCTGTGCAATCTGAATTACACTCCTATGATTAGGGGGTCGCTGGAGGAGCTGAGGAGGTGGCGTGCCTTACCCCTCTCCTGGTTAGGACGCATCAGCTTAATTAAAATGAATATCCTACCTCGAGTTCTGTATTTATTACAGATGCTCCCAGTGGGCCTTAACAACAGGGACATGAAGACCCTGGAAAGAGGGTTTGGTGAGTTTCTGTGGAGGGGGAAGCGGACGCGGATATCCCCGAAGAGGTTGAAGGCGACCACCGAGAGAGGGGGTTTGAATTTCCCAGACCTGAAGCACTATTTTGTGGCAGCGCAGGTCAGTATCATTAAGGACTGGCTCAGTGAAGTGGATACGGCCAGTTGGCTGGACCTAGAAGAGAGAGGGGGGGAAGTCGGCTGACCGCATATTTATCTGGCAGAGGCAGGAGGGGATATGCATCCTTGGGGCGTCCTAACCCCTTGGTCCTTTCAGTACTGGATAGCTGGTCCAAAATAAAAGCTGTCCTGGGCAGCAGGGAACAGGAGACATTATTGTTGCCTGTTGCTAGGAATCCCTTTTTCAGGCCCAGTATAGAGGACGGTGGCTCCCAGGAGTGGGAGAGGAGGGGGGGTGCAATGTTTAGGAAATTTGTGTAGGAGGGGCATCTTACTGTCCTTCCAGGAGATACAGGAGAGGCTAAGGATACCGGCCACTCACCTCTACAGATTCTTTCAGGTCAGGAATTTGACCAAAGAGGTGGACAGGCAATGAAAAGGTATCTCAGGGCTGGAACAGCTGGAAGGGATAATAGGAGTGGCAAGAAGGGATCCTTCCGGGGTTTTAAGGAAGGCGGTACACCTCCTGCGGCAGAGTGTCAAAGATTTATTAGATAAGACAAGACAGCTGTGGGAAAGGGACATGGGCCTGGCCATATCCCAGGATAACTGGGGATTAGTACTGGAGTCACGTGTAGGGCTCTTGGCTTGCAATAAATATAAAGAAAGTGCATACAAATTTGTGCACAGACTCTACTGCCCCCCGGTGGTGAATCACAGGCTGCGCCCAGAGGTATCGGAGATGTGTGGAAGGTGCAAGATACACAGGGGCACCTATTTCCACTGTTTCTGGGACTGGCCCTCTCTGAAGGGATACTGGAGAGCTGTAGGGCGGCAGCTGAGTGCTATGCAGGGTGGGGAGTTACTGTCTTCTCCCCTTAGTCTATTGTTTGGCACTGAGGAGGGGGATGGAGAAAACTGGATGCCATATCTGAGATGGCTCAGAATATTATTGGCACAGGCTAGGCAGGTGATCCTTAATACCTGGGTGTCGGGAGAGTCCCCCACCGTGGCACAGTGGCACCTCTTATCCATTCGAGTGCTGGCGTTAGAACAGAGGTCGTAGCCGGCCCGTCGGCGCAGCGGTCGGATTTCCGCTTGCGATGCCGGCGACCCGGGTTCGGGAACGGACCTGGGTCACCGGAGGGCCAGCTGGGAAGAGAAGGATTGAGCATCCTTTGGACAGCTCTCCTTATCTGGGGGGAAGGCAGGGCAGCACTCGGTGTACGAGCGGCACCTAGCGGAGGCTGGGTGGCCGCACCACGTCGACGCTCATCAGCACGTCAGGATGGGGCGGGGCGGAGTCGTCATTGCACGCCCCTATCCTGCTTATAGGGGGGTTAAAATCCCGAACCTCGCCGTCTTAATGGCGCTCTGCCCCTGGGTGCCCTGATTAGCCTCCGGAGCCGATCCCCCGACTAGATACAGTTCAGCAGCCCGATATAGGGGGGGTTGGAGCCGCGGCCCCTCTCTCTGGGGGGTAAGCCAGGGATGATCGAAGGGATGTGGTCATATCCGGAGGTGGGGGCAGCAGGGGTCCATGACCAGAGCAGATAATTCCGACGGGAGTAGTAGGGGCCAAAAGAGATAAAAAAAAAAAAAGAACAGAGGTCGTATCAATTACAGGATAAGATAGATAAATTTACGAATCAATGGATGCCTTTTATGGGAAAACTTTCGGCAGATGAGCTTATGATGTTGAATGCTGGATAGGGAAAGAGGTGGCTGTAGGAGGGAGACTTGAGTGATAGGCCCCGCCCTCTAATATAGCCTACTGTTGAGAAGGTATATGACTCTGGTGAGGGGAATGATTAAATTATTTTGGTAGTATGAAAAGACCTTGGTATACTTGTACATAGGTTAAATAATCTGTATAGATTAGAATATCTTTCTTCTTATCTTGGGTTTTTTTTTTCTTTTTTTAACCCTTCCATTTTTTGTTTTTGGCTTTTGTCCTTAGTTTTTCTTCCTTTTCTATGTGTTTTTTTTTTTTTAAATAAGATGGAAGGTTGAGATAGGCCAAAGATTTAATTGCCTTAATGGACTGTATTGATGTATGATTTATGATGCCTTTATCTAGTGACTGTATCTTGTCTTTTATGCTAGAAAACTTAATAAAAAGAGTTAAACAAAAAAAAAGAACAAGGTTTTAAACAGTGCAATTCCTACTACAGTACTTAGTCTCTAAATACTTGCTTAAAGTGTTCCAAAGATGTGTCCTTGTCAGAGTCTAGGTAAAAATGTCTCTCTGAGAAGTAAAACAGACTAAATTAAAAGTTGGCTTTTACCCCACCTCTTTTCAGGAGGTCACCTAGCTCCTCCCTGTCAGGATATATGAAAATATATATCTTATACAAAAGTATTACATTCTGCAACTTCAGCATAATTCATGTCCTTCAATTGACACTTTGTTTGATCCCATGCCGTATCCTCCCTCACACAGGCTTCACAGGGACATTTACAGCCTTGCATCCCTGTGTAACAACCTAGGTTCCTCTCCAACGTCATAAACCTTCTTTATGATTTCTCTCTTAACAAAATTAACTTGAACAAGTCTGTAATTAACTCAGAGAAACAGGATCCTTGATTAAAGTCTTCCATGCAACACATTGTCTCTAAAAACTGAGTGTGTGTGAACTCACATGGTGTCAACATTTTTCTTATGGCTTGCATCTTTCAGCTGAAATCTGGGGTGGGGGATGAGTGAGGTCACTCCTAGAGCATTTGATTTTCAGCAGGAGTCATTCAGTAATACATTTTATATTAAAAAGAAATGATACAGCTCTCAGAGCTGGCTATCTACGTCACAGTCCTCCCCACCTAGACTGAATTTGGGGGCTCTATCCCCTACGTGGGATGAGCCTCCCAAATCAGTTCACCCCTCATAGACCCTAGACAGTCCATCTGAGTTCTGGTTCTTCACTCCAGCCCTATGTACGATGTTTAGATCACACCCTTATAAAGCAAGACTCCATTTTAGTAATCTGCCATTGTTCTTTCCCATCTGCGTCAGACAAACCAGGGGGTTGTGGTCAGTCTGCACCACAAAATGCTGCCCATACAAGTATGGCTCTAATTTCTTTAGGGCCCACACTATGGCAAGACACTCATTTTTCCACCGTGGAGTACGCTTTCTCCTTGGGAAGTAGCTTGCTGCTCAGGTACACTACTGAGTGATCTGTCCCTTGGCTGGATGTCTGGCTCAGTACTGCCCCAATACCCACGTCTGAGGCGTCCGTCTGAACTATAAAGGTTTTGCTATAGTCAGGACTTGTCAAAACAGGAGCACTGCACAGTGCCTCCTTCAGTCTGGTAAAGGCTTCCTCACAGGCTGGGCCCCAGGTAATTTTCTTTGGCATCTTTTTCTTTGTCAGGTCAGATAGGGGAGCAGCCAGGGCACTGCAATTGGGTACAAATTTCCTGTAGTACTCTGCTGTCCCTAGAAAGCTCCTGACCTGCTTCTGGGTTTCTGGTCTGGGCCATGCCTGGATCACCTCTATCTTTATTTGGTTAGGACAGAGCTGTCCCCGGGCCTACCACATGCCCGAGGTATGCCACTTCCCACATGGCCACCTGGCACTTCTATGCTTTGACAGCGAGCCTGATCCTCTGTATCCTGTCCAGCACTTCCCTAAGGTGGGATAGGTGTTCCTCCCAGCTGGTACTAAAGATGGCAATGTCATCCAGGTACACCATGGTGTACTCCTCAGCACCATTTAACACCTGGTTCACCAACCCTTGGAAAGTGGCCGGGGCGTTCTTCATTCCGAAAGGCATTACTTTAAACTCAAACAAGCCTATCGGAGTGATGAAGGCCGACCTCTCCCTAGCTCTGTCTGTCAATTCTACCTGCCAATACCCCTTGGTCAAGTCAACAGTCGTAAGGTAGGTCACCCCTCCCAACTTGTCCAGGAGTTCGTCCGTCTGGGGCATCGGGTGGGCGTCGGACTTTGTGACTGCATTCAGTCCACTTAGTCCACACAGAAATGAGTTGAGCCATCTGGCTTGGACACAAGGACTACGGGTGAGGCCCATGGGCTGTGGGATCTCTGGATTACCCCTAAGTCCAGCATCTCCTCCACTTCCCTCCTAATGTTCTTTTGGACAGCCTCTGACACCCAATATGCTGTTCGCCGTATGGGTGTCTGTGTCCCTGTCTCTACATTGTGTGTCGCTAAGGGGGTTAGTCCAGGCTGGGCGCTAAACAAGGGGACAAAGTCTGCTAAAACCTCCCTTACTTTCTGGATCTGGTCCGGGGCCAGCTGGGGAGACAATTTTACTGCCTCCACAGAGGACTCCCGTTTACTCTCCTCCAGCAAATCCAGAAGGGGGTCTCCTTCGTCCGCCCTCTCCCCGTGACTACACAGTGCAAACACCATGTCATCCTTATTCGCTTATGACTTCATCATGTTGACATGGTAAATCCTTTCTGTTTGTCTTCTGTCAGGTATCTCCACAATGTAGTTCATGTCATTTACCTTCCTAACCACTTTGTACGGTCCTGCCCACTCAGCTTGCAGCTTGTCTTTCCAGACTGGAATAAGGACCATGACTTCCTGACCCACCATGTATGAGCGAGCTGTGGCTCTGTGGTCGTACCACACTTTTTGTTTCTGTTGGGCAGCTGCCAGGTTGCTCTGGGCTGTCCCCATAAGTTCCTTCAGCCTTTCCCTAAACCTAAGGATGTAATTCACCATGGGAGTTCCCTGGGTGGCGTGCTTACCTTCCCAGTCCTCCCGGATCAAGTCTAGGGGCCCACGTACCCGGCGTCCATACAAGAGTTCGAAGGGGAAAACTTGTCGACTCTTGGGGCACCTCCCTGTATGCAAACAACAGGTGGGAAAGGTATTTCTGCCAGTTCCTCCCATGCTGTTCAGCAAACACCGGGAGCATTGACTTTAGGGTACCATTGAATCATTCCACAAGTCCATTGGCTTGTGGGTGATACGGTGTCGTGCATCTCTGTACCACCCCACACTTCTCCCATAAACATTTCATCAGATCCGACATGAAGGAACCTCCTCGATTGGTGATTACCTCCTGTAGAAACCCAACATGGGAGAAAATCCAAGTAAGACATCTGCCACTTTGTCTGTCCTCAGAGAGGATAGGGCGACTGCCTCTGGTGCAGGTGGCATAATCCACCACAGTCAGGATGAATCTCTTCCTGAGGAGCTGGGAGTATTTAAGGCTCAGGCCATCCATTCCCACCCTCTGAAATGGCTCCTCACTATGGGAAGGGATCAGGGTGGCTTGCGTTTCTTGCCGCCTTCCCTATTTCTTGGCACTGGTGACAAGACCTGCAATACTCCTTCACCTGCTAGGTGAAGTTAGGCCAGTAGAAATTCTGGGCCAACCACTGTGTAGTGTGCGCGATTCCCAGATGACCAGACAGGGGAATATCATGTGCAGTTTTGAGCAACTGCTCACGATACCCCTAGGGAATGACAAGCTGCCTGCCTAGCATCCCTCCCTCTGTCTGTACTGCCTGTGTATACATAAGTCCATTTTCCCAATAAACCTTATGTCTGCCGTCACATCCCTGTGTGCCCTCTGAGTCTGCCCAAGCCTTCAGCTTCTCTAAACCAGGGTCACCCCTCTGAGCAGCTGTAAAACCCTCACACAGTCCCAAGGCATGGGACAAGTCCCCTTCAGTTGCTAAACTAGGGTCCCTAGCACTAGCATCAGGGCACTCAGGATCACTGTCAATCCCAACCCTCGGACAGTGGGTCACCCCTCCCTCTTCGGAGTAACCTTTCATAGCTGTGTGGTCACTTGCTACCAGGGAAATTTCGACCCCCTTTTTATCAGTCTCCCCATCTGGAGACACAGGCTGGGGAAACCAACCTCTCAGTGGTTTCCACACTGGTTCCTGTGGGGTTCAGGAAACTACTATTTTCCCTTGCCGCTTGACTACAGGTAACTGCACATACCACCCCCTGCTGGAGACTGGTACCCAGGATCACATCCACTGCTAATATGTTGGCTACAGCCACCTGTTGCACAGTTCCCCCTGTTTCACCCCAGTCCAGGAGAACACTAGCGAGTGGCAATGTTTTCTCTTCACCAGTAAACCCTTGTACAGTTATGTATTTATTGCGTATAAGCTGACCAGGCTGTACCAGATCCCCCTTTACCAATGTCGGGGATGCCCCTGTGTCCCTTAACCCCTGCATCTGTACACCATTTACTATGACTGGGTGCATGTGTTCCCTCATGTTCACTGGCATGCTCTCAGGGACACACTAACAACCCACTTTTTTTCTAGCACCCTGTTGTGTATTTTGGCTTGCCTTTTTGGGGCACTGTCTGGCAATATGCCCAGTTTCTTTACACAGCCATTTCTTACTTCAGATAAATCTTTTCATTGAAACCTGCGGCTAACTGGTTTCGGTGGAGGCAGTGCTGGTTTTAGCTGCCCTGAAGGCACGCTTTTCCCTTTCTGTGCCACCACGCCCGCCCATTCACTGTCAGAGCAGGTATGCTCTTGGCATAGCAGTCCGAGAGCTCAGCAGCCTCTTGCACTGTTTTTGGATCGCAGTCCTCTAGCCAGGTTTTTAGCTCTGCTGGGCATGCCCAATAAAATTGTTCTAATAAAATCACATTTTCAATTTTATCAACAGAGGTTGCCTCAATTCCTTCTCACCAGCGTTTTAAAAACTGATTTTGTTTCATGGCAAGCTCCTCATAGCTCATATCAGGGCTTCTCCTGAGCTTACGGAATTTAACTCTGTATGATTCAGCAGTTAATTCAAACTTTTTTAACAGTGCAGCTTTTAACTTGCTGTAATCGTCACTGTCCTCATTGTTTATTTGACCCAGTGCATCCCGAGCTTTCCCGGTAAGTAGCGGGGATAGCTGGAAGCTCCAGGACTCTCTAGGAATTTTAGCCTGAATACAAACTTTTTCAAAAGAATTTAAAAAGGCATCCATGTCGTCCCCTTCCTTAAACTCGGCTGTTAATTTGGAGTTCAATTTGTAACCCAGTCCTGCAGTCCCAGTTAAACCCAAGCCACTTACCTGCTCTGGTGCCGCTGGTTGGAGTTGTATCTTCTCCAGTTCGTGTTGCCTCTGGCGATCCTTCTCCTCACGGTCAGTGTCTCGGCATTCTCATTACCTCTTCTCCCCAGCAGCTTGCTGGCGCTCACACTTCTCATGGTCTGCCTCCCTCTGTTGTCACTCTGCCTCTCGATCCACCTCTTTCTGTTCTCGCTCTGCCTCCAGTTCCATCCTGCGCAACTCAATTTGCAGTTTGATTACCTCTGGATTCAGGATACTGGTGACCATCCCCTGCTGCTGTGGCCCTTCACTGACAGTGGCTCTGCTGTCCTTTTCAGTCACAGTTGGTGACTCACTGCTCTGGGTATCTGCTACCATCAGGGCCTCTATGAGGTTCTGCTGTTTGGCTGTCACCTTGAACGAGACTCCCCTGTCCCCGCACAACTGCTTCAAGTAATCTACAGTGTGCCTGCTGTAGTCGGAAGCCATCTTCGTCTTCCCTGACTACGGCTACTCTGACTTGCAAGTACTTTAGGAAAAAAAAATAAAATGGGTAGAAACTGGACTGTACACCAAGGGATATATAGTTCTGTTTCCTTTTTAAAATAAAACTCTGCCTTTTTTCTTTCTTTGCAAGAGAGCTTACGGTCTCAGCTGACACAGAACAATAAAGCTTGTGATACCAAAATAATGCCACCGCTGCCAACCAATCTGTCACAAATCCACTCAGCAGGTCAGGCCCTCTACTCCCAAAGTGCCAACCTCTGAGCACAGTCTTGTGAACAGTGTAACAGGCAAGGTAACCCTCTTGTCTGTTTTGTGAGTTCAGATCAACCTTTGGTCTCAAGTTCTGGAGGGATTCAAACTGTTAACCTCTTGTTAGCATACCCAATGCACAGGCTCAGCTATATCTGTCTTCGGGGGCCAGATATCTTTGCCTATGGGCACCTAACCAGGTATACAGAGGTGAACCCTTTAAAACTTAATAAAGACCTCAGATTTAAAATACTTCTCTTTCTAGTTTGGTATCACCATTCAAGCTTATATCTATTGTCTGCTATAACCATGTACTTTTCTTACAAATAAAAAAAAAGAAGTCAAAGACAGACTAAGTAAGTTCTAAAATGAATTTTACTATAATATAAAACACAACAATACAGAACTGTTATATCACAAGACATACAAATCTTTTAAAAGAACAAGGTTTTAAACAATGCAATTCCTACTACAGTACTTAGTCTCTAAATACTTGCTTAAAGTGCTCCAAAGATGTGTTCTTGTCAGTGTCTAGGTAAAAATTTCCCTCTGTGAAGTAAAACAGACTAAATTAAAGCTGGCTTTTACCCCACCTCTTTTCAGGAGGTCACCTAGCTCCTCCCTGTCAGGATATATGAAAATATATATCTTATACAAAAGTATTACATTCTGCAACTTCAGCATAATTCATGTCCTTCAGATGACACTTCGTTTGATCCCATGCCGTATCCTCCCTCACACAGGCTTCACAGGGACATTTACAGCCTTGCACCCCTGTGTAACAACCTATGTTCCTCTCCAAAGTCATAAACCTTCTTTATGATTTCTCTCTTAACAAAATTAACTTAAACAAGTCTGTAATTAACTCAGAGAAACAGGATCTTTGATTAAAGTCTTCCATGTAACACATTGTCTCTAAAACCTGAGTGTGTGTGAACTCACATGGTATCAGCATTTTTCTTATGGCTTGTATCTTACAGCTGAAATCTGGGAGGGATGAGTGAAGTCACTCCTAGAGCATTTGATTTTCAGCAAGAGACATTCAGTAATACATTTTATATTAAAAAGAAATGAGACAGCACTCAGAACTGGCTGTCTACGTCACAGTAGTTGCCAGGGGATGAGGGGTCACCCCCTTTGGGTAGAGGGAGGACCACCTCATGTTTTCATGAAGAGGGGACCAAGGCAATAGAGAGAGAGAGAGAGATTAAAGATTTTTGAAAGGGGTAGGCAATGGGCGAAGTGAAGAGGGAGAGGAGTTTGGGGTTGAGGCTGTCAGGGGAGGCACCTTTAGAGGGGTTGATGGTGAGGAGGGCACTTGGGGCATCGTTTGGGGTTACAGTAGTGAAAGAGAAGGGGAAGTGGGAGGGTGGTGGAGGGGCACATCGGTAGAGGATGGGGAGGGAAGAGGTTGGATGGGAAGGCGGGGAGGGATTTCAGTAGCTCAGTGGCACAGGATGTATAGTAGGAGTTAAATTCTGCAGCTATGGCTGGTAGGTTGGACACTAGTGAGCTATTTACTTTAAGTATTGGGGTGAGCAAGATGAGGGGATAAACAGGGCATGGACCACCATCCAGAACTTTGAAGGGGAACTTATGTTGGTGATGAAGGCAGATTTTAAATATTCGGACTTGGCTAACCTTGTAGCTCTGGTGCAAGCGTTTTGGAGCATGTGGTAGTTTGCAAGGTCACTAGGATGCTGGGTAGCTTTATAACGCTTCCAAGCTCAATTTATAGCCCTGAGGCAAGCCATAAGTACAGGGGTTATCCAAGGTAAGTGGTTACCTCTGACTCTGGTTTGTTTGAGTGGGGCAAAGGCATTCCAGTTTACAAGAAAGATTTCTTTGAAGTAGGCAAGGGCCTCATCAACCGAGGGGAGAGAAGTTAGGGGGGACCAGTCAGTAGTGGCAAGGTTACTCAGGAGAGATTCAAGGTCAAGAGACTTTAAAGAACGTAGTTGTATGGTTTTGTGTGGTGATTTAGTTCTGTGGACTTTCCTCACTATGAATATTGGGTTGTGGTCACTGAGAGCATTGGGGAGGATGCCAGAGGTGATGATGTGGTGGGGTGGGAGGTAAGGGCCCAGTCAAGTAGGGTGTTTTGTGTCTTGTGGTTTGGGCAGGTGAGTTCCGAGATCAGTTGGGAGAAGTTTAGGGCTCCAATTTCACTTTTAGTTTTGGTAGTTTTAGGTGACAACCAATTTATATTGAAGTCGCCTAGGATGAATAATTCCCCAGAGCTAGCAAGGGAAGTGATGGAGGTTAGGAGGTCTAGCAAGACCAAAGGATAGACATTTGGGTGGCAGTATATGCTGGCAGTGAAGATAGGGAGAGTGAAGGGGAGGTTCACATGGAAAGCTAGGGCATCATGGTCTCAGGATTGGAGGATGAGTAGATGATGGAACATTGGATGGAGGCTAGGACATAAATAACCATGCTACCACCCCTGACAGCACGGTCTTGCCTTAGCAATGAGTAGGCAGGAATGGAAACAGAGTGGTCAGGGATAGTGCTCTTTAGCCAAGTTTCTGAGATGATTAGAATGTCTGATTTTTAGAGTGCATACCATGGTCTAAGTGTGGTCCATTTTTTCAACAAGCTGTGGGTGTTTAGATGTAGGATCTTTAAGCCCTTTGGGAGGGCTGAAAGAGGAGAGAGGGGGGAGTTAGTAGAGGAGGAAGCACCAGAGGAACTAGGGGCAATATGGCCTGGGCTGGGGTGGATATCCCCGGCGGAGAGCGAGTATGAGAAAGTGGAGCTTATGGGATTTTGGAAGAGACTGGCGAGGAGTTGGGGAGTTTTGAGGAGAAGGGAGTGGATGAGTGAGGAAGAAGAAGGTGGAGAACCACAGTGAAAGTGGACACCGTTATCAAAGTTGCATGAGGAGTAGTGGTAGAGTGAGACCATATTTTAAATGAGAGGGAGGGAGGGAGTGATAGCATGGATGTGGGTAGGGGAATGGAGATAACTGATGGGGGTGGGAGAGTTATTAGGAATAGATGAGCAGTGAGCAAGTGGAGGTAGTAAAGAAAGGGATATGAGCAGAACAAGGGAGAGAAAGGAGAGTAGGGGATGCACTGTCCATAAAGGTGGAGAAATTGGTGAGCTATTGACTTAGGAACAGAAATAATTTGTAAGCAGGGAGTGTGGAGGGGGCTGATCAGATGGAGTAGGTAGCTGTAGTTTAAGAAATGATCAGAAGGAAAACTCAGCTAGTTATAATCATTGTAGTGCCCTTTAGATGTGGAACAATATAACCTGCTAAGGGGATAGTGGATACTTAGTTATTCACATGTAGTTTGGTTATTCACATCTAGTTTGGTCACCTGACGTTCAAGGGCTATACATAAAAGTGTCAAGATAGGATGGGAGAGTGGAGAGCCGTCGCAGCCCACCACCCAACAGCTGGAACCTGCACCCAACCAGTTTCAGTCGAGATCTGTAAACAGTTGACAGTAATGGCGTTGAGGCAACTGTGCTTAATAGTCAATAACAGAATAAATTAATTCATAATAGCTGTAGTAATTACATTTTGAGAGTGCTGAGGTGGCCCCACTAGTATACACACTAACTAAACTGCAATTAATGCTCTAATGCTTTAAAACAGTTATGAACAATCATTTTCACTATTATTAAGATTTTGCCAGAATTATGCAGTAGAACTTTGAGTGAGAGAAGTTCGTAGTGTAGAGCCAAGGCAATTCAAAACAATGTGGCCAATAGGAGCACACAGTGAGGGAGACCAACCAATGAGGTTGCAGAGGCAAGAGAGCGCTGCTTTCTGGTAGGTCAGAAAGTTAACGTATCTGTCTTTGTTGCTGTCTAGAGAGGGTGGTGCCAGTGGTGGCTTTGGAGGTGCAGGTTTCCCCACTAAAGGTCCTTGAGGGCTGTGGTTGCTTGCAGGCTTTTGCAACCTCCAGTTCTGGAGGTGCCAGTCGGGCCGCAGGCAAAGGCGCAGTTAGGAGGGATCCTGGAGGGCTTGGACGGCAGTGGAGCGCCCGCTCAGGAACTCCTCCAAGGAGAAAGCAGTAAATGGGAAAAAAAAAAAGATAGATCCAGTGGAAATGATAAACTGCTGAGGTCCAGAGTCACAGAAAATGTTAAATTCCTTCAACGTGATGAACTCTGGCCTGGACATATGCAGAATGTGAAAACCTTTGTCTGTATGTTTACTTTGTTTTCAAAGTGGCTGCCCTTTAGAAATAAGTATATTTAAAATTGATTTAAAATAAAAATGCTGAAAGCTGGTGGTAAATTACATTCAGAGGAAATGATGAACTGTTTAGTTACACTAGGACATTTTCCAACAGATGTCCATCCCTATGTTTAGGGACTTATGGACTTTTTCCAGTGCATTTATAGAGGTTGTTGCCCCAGTACTTAATTTGAACACATGACCCTCTCCATAGTAGACTAGTTGGGTCCCTTTGCAACCTGGATTGAGTGGTCAGCTCAACTCTGGCCAAAGCTAGACTGTCTCTGCCATTGTATTACAGGAAAAACAGGATTCTTCAGGCACACCATGGCCACCGAAAACAATCCTACACAGCACACCATTATGCAAGGGTTCCGAGAATTGCATCTGAGCCTTGTTGGGCTCCTTGCAAGGCACCAGCCAACCCAAAACTTGAACAGCAAAT
The DNA here is from genome assembly GCA_016271365.2 of Neoceratodus forsteri. NCBI lineage: Eukaryota > Metazoa > Chordata > Ceratodontiformes > Ceratodontidae > Neoceratodus > Neoceratodus forsteri. The sequence goes on from CM057449.1 coordinate 341,838,302, forward strand.
GAATCTTGTATACTAAATATTGTTGTGCTCACAAGACATTTGTAGAAAATCACATTGAACTACAGTTCCCACATTCTGTAGTGGTTTTCTTCCAGAGACCCACCTGCAGCACACTTGGAAAGTCACATCAGTAGCTAACATAACACCAGTCTGAAAGGTTTTTGAAATACTGAACTGAATGATAGAATCGCGAACAACTTACATTTCAAAGTCCATAGCTTTTTGTTACAAAACACACAGTCTCTACTCTTGGCAGCACTTCAGAAAGTGACATGGTGAGGGGAATTGTCCCAACAGTACTCACTGACTCCAGGTGATCTCACACAGGTGTGAAGAAATTCACCCCGAGGGGCCTTGAAAGAGAAAGAAAGATCTCCACCACTAGCCAGGTGCATAGACCAATTGCTGACACTTCTAGGGTGAGAAAATAGCAAGAGTGGCCCTCCCTCTAAAGTTGGCCTGCACAAGGCAGAGGACCAATTTACACACACTGAACTCTCCAAGCTCTGACTTCAGACTCCTGAACAAAACACTCAGCTACAACTAACCCTGGGTGGCTTATGCAGCTGTTAAAATTCTAAATGCAGATGAGCTCACTCCACACAGCAGCAGCCAGACAAAGAGGGCTTATTTGAAGCCCTACAAGGATTCAGCCTTTTTGTGTGCTGCCCATTTTCCTACACTATACTCAAGGGGTACTAGTAACCCCAAGGGAACCCAGTTGTTATACTTACTACCACCAGCCAACCTTGCTGTCCACAGCAAGGACCTTGGACTGCACTGCAACACAGGCTATCCCACCCCTGGGCACCCTACAAAGAGGGATGTACACCCCTCCTGTAGCTATGACCAACATAGGCAGGTCAGCACAGAGGACTCAGAGCCATGCTGTAGCATCTTCAGCCTTACCTGACAAACTAGCTAAGGAAGACCCACTCTGTGATGTCCCAAAAGAACATCCTGAAGCACTCCCTGATAAGACTGGACTGTCCACCTCTATCCAGATCATGGCCACCAGCCTATCTATCCCCTAGCCCACTAGTGAAAAGCTATCTAACCACTACACTACCCAAGGGGCAGCCTAAACCCATACACATTTCACACTGTACATTGCATTAGAAACATACATAGGGGCGCTAATGAGCAGCTAAAGAGTTTGGTCACAATACTCCTGAGCTCCATGCTAAAAGGGCAATAAAGTGCTTTTAAACTCAATTTTTCAGACTTGTATTGGTAAAATCCATAAACCAGAGAGGTGTAGAGATGGACAAATATATTACTTCAGGTAAATCGGCCCGGCAAATGCCTAAAAGTGCAAAAAAAGGGTTGACTCAGGAGGGAGTTCTGGTGAGCAGACAAGGCCTGATTTCACTGTTGGCAGCAGAGGTCGCAGCAATCAGTCGAGCAGTCTCTGAACAGATTTTGGCCGACGTCAAACCACGTTGGGATAGCATGGAGCAAACTCTAAAAGGGGTAGCCAACAAACTGAAACAGCATACGGGGCAGATAAGTGAAGCAGAGCAGAGTATCTCTAATTTGGAGAAATGCAATAGAGAAAAAAAAAAGTGCAGAGACTAGAAAAAGAAATAGAGGAGCTGGAGGAAGCTTTGGACTACCAGGAGAATTATAGTAGAAGAAATAATCTCCATATTCAAGGATTACTGGAGGGAGCTGAGGGTGGGAATCTGTTGAAATTTTGTGTGGAGACCCTTCCAAAAACACTGAATATGGACTTGGAGAAAGAGGAGCTGAAAATCGAAAGGGCTCACAGGGCCCTCGCTCCAACACCTCCAAAGGATCAGCCTCCACAGCAAGTTATTTTTCGATTGCACCACTATCAGGACAGACATGCACTATTGGAGGCATTCTGGAACAAAAAGGAGCTTAGTTATAAAGGCCACAGGCTAACCCTACATCAAGATATCTCGCTTAGAATACAGAAAAAGAGGCAACAATGTAATGCACACATGGATGGCCTAAGAAAACGAGGATTAGATTTCTTTATGGTGCACTCAGCAACTGTCAAGGTGAGAGTGGAGGGAGCCACCTTTTCATTTTGGGACACAGAGAAATTACAAGCCTTCATAGAGGAGTGGGACCAGAAGAATAAAAAAACCTGAGCTGCAGCATGCTGATGGTGCGTTGAGTTATATTCTCATTGCGATTGGTGAGATAGCTGATAGTTTAAATTGCAGAGACTGATTACAAATGAAGATAATGTTGGTAAATGTGGAGATACTGTGTTTTGCTTCTTTTGGCCCCTTACACTTTTTGCTTTAATAATAAAAAGAATGTCCAGACTGATAAGGATGCTGCGTAGGAGTGGGCTTGTAAATGTGGCTGGGAACACTGCTGAGAGACACGGCTTGAGTTGAGCTTGCAGCATTAAATTGTCCATTTAAAATGGGCCAAGCTCTCTAATTACCTCCCGTTTGTGGACTAGAGATGGAACTTATTCCCCGTTAAGGGCATACAGCACCGGGAGGCAACCAGAACTGAAAATAGATGGTTTTGTGTTTAGCCCATATGGAGGCCTGTGAAATTGGTAGGCCACAGAGACTCCTGCGGCTGTTATAGTGGGAGAGGGCTGATGAAAACATGCAGGAATGCAGGGGTGCTCCGGAGGTGCTGTGGAGTGGATTCCCCTACAGGATCAAGGACTATAAAGTGTGTTTTAAATAATTAGAGCTTTAAGATGCCTTCTGTTATTTCCACAATAAAGGAGGCGGGGTTATGGCTAACAGACGAGTCAATATGGTGGGTTACAAGTACAATGGGGGAGATAAATAGTAAGAGATGATTTAAAATGAGACTGTGCAATGTAAAGAAGGGGGGGGAGGAGTAAGCATCGCTTTGAATGGGGAAGGGGAATCTACGAAGGCTGGGAGAAGGGGATTGACATTGGGTGATGTCTTTGCACAGCACCTGGAAGAAATGAAGGGAAATTAAAAAGATTTATGAGGGGACAAAGGTATTTGGGAAGCACGTCTTGACAAAACATAGCAGCAGGGCGGAGCAGGAGTATGGCGAGGGGGGATTGATTTCATACTTATTGCAATGGTATGTTCTACGTTGAGGAGACATAATATAATAGGAAATTTGATTGCGATGCAAGCAAAGTTGGGTTGGGGGAGGAGAGTGGCCGGAGATTTTGTTTTACACGTTCGCTGTTCTATTTAAAGTTTCAGAGGGGGTGGAGGTAAAGTTGGGGTAGTTTGTACATTGTTTATCATTATTGTCTGTGTCATATATTTCAAAGTGGCCTGTGCTCTGATCTGTAGTAGTATGGAAAATGGTTACACCTTGATAGTGGCTTCAAAGGGATGGGAGGCCTGGGAAGATAGCTAGTACAACAAAGCAATCTACCCAGGGGACTAAAATAGTCTCGTGGAATGTGAAAGGATTCACTTCTCCTGCAAAGAAAGTGAAAGTACTAGTTGCTCTAAAAAGAAAGAATGTGTCAGTGGCCTTATTGCAGGAGACACACTTGTCTAACTGTGAACATAAAAAACTGGTGAGGGGACGGGTTGGGGCCTGCCATGCAGCAGCTTATACCACTCACAAAAGAGGGGTGGCAGTACTCACAAATAAGCATCTGCCATTTACGGCCCAGCGAGTGGTAAGAGACCCCATGGAGGGGAGATACATATTTGTGATGGGCGAACTATCGGGCAGACAAATTACTTTTAGGAATATTTATCCACCAGCAGATCATAAGGCTTTTTCTCAAAAGAGGCTGGATATGTTAGTCAAGGAGCAGTTCCCAAATTTTATTCTTGGTGGAGACTTCAACTTCGTGGCAAACCCCAAAATGGATTACATGGGAAAATGGGATAGGGCAGAGAGGGTGATTCAGCAGTGGCTCCTTGGACTGGCAGAACTAGGCCTCATTGATGGCTGGAGGACAGCTAACCCCAGCCTAAAAGAATATACATTCTACTCCAGCCCACATAGCTCATGGTCCTGGTTGGACTATATCTGCATTCAAAGAGAACTATTCCAACATGTAAAATCAATGGGGCATAGTCCAATATTTCAGTCGGATCATGCAGTGGTTGAGTTGGAGATAGAGTTGGCTCACTCTGAGGGTCAGGGGGCAGTGGCGGTCCCCTGCTTATATGCTACTTAAGGAAGATTTCAGAGAGTTTGTAAAAGAACAATGGAAACTTTATGAGGAACAGAATGGGGGACAGTGGAAGATGTAGGCACGTATTGGGAGGCAAGCAAAGCATATATGCGAGGAATGATAATTGTATATACCGCTAAGTGGAAAAGGGAAAAGAGACAGAAATGGAGGGAATTAGAAGTCAGTGTAGGGGACTTGGAAAAAGAGGTGCTCAGTGGTGGGGGAGAGGCCAAGGGCCGGGAACTGAGATTGGCCAGAGAAATGTTAAACTCAAATCTAGATAAGGAAGTTAGCACCAGAATCATCTTTGCTAAACAAAAGGTTTATGAATGGGGGAATAGGCCAGGTCCCCTCTTGGTTCGGCTTATGAAAGGAGGGAAAAGTAGCCATCACATAATCCAAATTAAAGATAAACAGGGGAGACTGTTAAAGAAAGAAACAGAAATTAGAGACAAATTTAAAGAGTATTATGAAGGGCTATACTGTGCAGAATGCCAGGGTAAGAGTGTAGAAAGGGAGCGTTCCCTTAAGGACCTTAAACTTCCTAAGTTTAATAATAAACAAATGAAAAAGCTAGAAGCGAAAATTAGCACAGGGGAAGTCAGGAAAGCAGTAGTACATTTGAAGAATGGCAAATCTGCTAGCGCGGATGGCTTTGGAGCAGAATATTATAAATTGTTGAAGGAAGAAGTGGTGGGTACACTTTGTTGTATTCTAGAAGAAGCTAGAGGGAACCAAGGATACCTCGGACATGCTGTCAGGCCCTCATAACAGTCATCCCAAGACTGGTAAAGATGTAGAGGAATGTGGGTCTTTTAGACCTATTTCCCGCTTGAATCAAGACTATAAAATTATGACAAAGGTGCTGGCTGGGAGGCTAGAAGAGGTACTTCCCCTATTAGTCAGACCAGGTCAAATGGGTTTTGTAAAAGGGCAGGCAATCCTACCACAACATAAGAAGATTGTTGAATGTCATATGGTGGGGAAATCAGCATCCAGGGAAGGCTTGTGTCCTGTCTATGGATGCTGAAAAAGCATTTGATAGAATTGAGTGGGAATATCTCTTGCAATTTATGCAGAGAAATGGATTAGGGGTGTCTTTTATAAAACCCCAGTTGCTCAAATATTAGTTAACGGAACTCCATCCCCGGAATTTAGGCTGCACAGAGGAACAAGACAGGGGTGCCCATTGTCACCCCTGCTGTTTGCCTTGGCAGTAGAGCCTTTAGCAACTAAAATTCACAGTGACCCTAACATAAGGGGAATTCTAGGAAAGTATGGTGGGAAACATGCCATCACCCTCTTTGCAGATGATATTTTGCTATTCCTCACTGAGCCGAAGCAGTTGGTCCCCGGAGTACTGTCAATAATAGAACAGTTTGCAGTATTCTCAGGATAAAAATCAGCATCCAGAAATCGGAGATTATGGTGGGGGGGGCAGATAGCAGAAGAAACGTAGCATGGTGTTTAAAGGAAGTACAAAGAACTTTTACATACCTGGGCATCAAGATAGGAAAAGACCTTGAGGTGCTCTATGACGAGAACTGTAAGCCACTGTTTAGAGAAATAGTGCAGGATCTAGGTAGGTGGAAAGAGTTGCCCATATCCTGGATGGGAAAGGATAAATCTGCTCAAAATTAACGTACTCCCCAGGCTGTTATATGTAATGCAGATGCTTCCATTCAGCCCACTGGTATGGGATATAAAAAACATAGAAAACGCTTTTACAGTCTTTATATGATGGGGCAAGCACCCACAAATTAGCTTGAAAAGACTAAAAGTGTCTACAGCACAGGGCAGACTGAACTTTCCCAATGTCATGGGCTACTTTCTGGCAACCCAATATAGATATATTCAGAACTGGGTCAATCAAAGTAATTGAACTAGAGGAAGAAGGGACACAGGAGAGATTTTTGAGCTATCTGGGATGGGAGGGCTTCAGAATATATAGTAGATTATCAACACCCAATCCTGTGGTGCTAGCGAGTCTAAAGGCCTGGGACAAAATCAAAAGGAGACAGGGTTTAGACACAGCTTGTACACTATTGGTGCCGGTTGCAAGGAACCCTGACTTCCTGCCAGGCATAGAGGACATAGGATTCAGGTTATGGCAGACCAAAGGAGTGAGATGTGTGGCAGATCTAACCACAGGAAATGGCATGTATTCTTTCCAGGAGCTGAAAGAGGAGCAGAACCTCCCATCCACACACTTTTATAGATATTTTCAGGTGAGAAATTACTATAAGAGGATAGCTGAACTTCAGGGAACTTCGGATTAGATCTCTGAACCTGAAAGAGAAATACTGGGGGTGAGGGCATCTAGATATGAAAAAGGGCTTATTGGGTGAGCAGTGAAATTGGATAGGAGGTTCTTCCAGACACCTGTGCAACTGGCCAAGAAGTGGTGGGAGAGAGATTTAGGAGAGGACATCAGTGAGCCTAACTGGCAAGTAATGCTGGAATCTCACAAGGGCCTGACAGTATGCAATAAATACAAGGAAACATAGTTTAAGTTCATACAGAGATTATACTGCCCCCCAGCCATGGTACATAGATTCTGCCTAGGGGTGGCCCTGAGCTATAGTAAATGTCAAGTTGCACAGGGAACATACAAGCATTATTGTTGGGAGTGCCCACTGATTGTTCACTATTGGAAGGGGATAGTAAAAGAAATTTCGATTGAGGGGGCAACCCATTGAACGTTCACAGAGATCACTCACTGCTCCTGGGGGGTGGAAGGAGTGGAAAATGGGGACTGGGTACTCTATCCTAGATGGATTAGGATTAGGGTTGTCAGAACTAGTTCGGTAAAGATTCGAACCCTCCTCGAACCCTGGTGTTCGAGTTCTAACTTAGAACTCGAACACTGAACGGTTCGCAAAAGGGTTCGAATCACCGCGAGACGACGTGGGGTCGAGTAAGCAACGCGAGCTGCGGGATCTGTGGGGGTATTAAAGAGATGCGCCACGAGGAGGAGCGCCATTTGACTGAGGATCATCGCAGAGAGGCAGCAGCAGCAGGCAGCACCAGCAGCCCACTAAACTGTAGCAAAAGCAGTTAGCGCGTCCGCTACTTTTGTCCAGCAGTCGTGGCCACTTCTTCCTGTGAGACCGCGAGGAACAAGAAAAAAGCTAAAAATCGGGGGGACTGGGAGACGGGAGTGGGAGTACTAGGGGCCGGTTCAGGACAGAAGGAGGGAATCGGGACTCTGGAGGGATTAATCAAGATTGGGGGAGTGGGGGGAATAGGGAGGGATTGATGAGAGACCAATATCAGGAGGAGGACTGGAGGAGGACTCGGAGAGAAAAGAACCTTTGTGAAGTGTGATTATTTGAAACTGCAGCACACTGCACACTCAGCAGCTGCCAGCAACAAGCATACAAGGGGGGCACAAAAAAGGCAAATAAATCTAAATAAGTCTGAACCCTAGTGTGTGTGTCACAGAGAGAAGCCCAGTGTGTGCCCCTTGACTGCACTGTACTGTACCCTACCCAGTGTGTGTTACAGAGAGAAGCCCAGTGGCCAGTTGTGTGGTGGCATTAACCTTACATGACAGAAACGTAGGGGGGCACAAAAAGGCAAATAAATCTTTCTGAACCCTGTGTGTGTGTGTGTGTCACAGAGAGAAGCCCAGTGTGTGTGTACTGTACCCTACCCAGTGTGTGTTACAGAGAGAAGCCCAGTGGCCAGTTGTGTGGTGGCATTAACCTTACATGACAGAAACGTAGGGGGCAAAGGCAAATAAATCTTTCTGAAGTTTCTGAACCCTAGTGTGTGTGTGTGTGTACAGAGAGAGCCCAGTGTGTGCATACTGTACCCTACCCAGTGTGTGTTACAGAAGCCCAGTGGCCAGTTGTGTGGTGGCATTAACCTTACATGACAGAAACGTGGGGGGCAAAAAGGCAAATAAATCTTTCTGAACCCTAGTGTGTGTGTGTGGCATTAACCTACATGACAGAAACGTAGAAATATAATTCTCATTCCCTGGTTTGCGATGTGACTGGTTCTGTGGTCGGTCAGCCCATCACCCTGCTGCTGTGTGCCCTTTGACTGCACTGTACCCTACCCAGTGTGTGTGTTACTGAGAGAAGCCCAGTGGCCAGTTGTGTGGTGGCATTAACCTTACATGACAGAAACGTAGGGGGGCCAAAAAAGGCAAATAAATCTTTCTGAACCCTAGTGTGTGTGTGTGTGTGGCATTAACCTTACATGACAGAAACGTAGAAATATAATTCTCATTCCCTGGTTTGCGTATGTGACTCCGTCTCCTGTGGTCGGTCAGCCCATCACCCTGCTGCTGTGTGCCCTTTGACTGCACTGTACCCTACCCAGTGTGTGTGTTACTGAGAGAAGCCCAGTGGCCAGTTGTGTGGTGGCATTAACCTTACATGACAGAAACGTAGAAATATAATTCTCATTCCCTGGGTTGCGTATGTGACTCCGTCTCCTGTGGTCAGCCCATCACCCTGCTGCTGTGTGCCCTTTGACTATATGTGTATGCCTATGCCCAGCAGCCCAATCATTCTGTAAGCCTTGAACCTGGGATCCTTTAATTGCAAACTGTCATATTCTTCAATTACTTTCAGTCCACGTATCACAGTGTCACACAACCAAAATAAAATTTTGGAGTTGTAGCCAGCGATTACAGATCACATTGCTTTGTTACACAGGAATTGTTTGAGTGTTGGTGTGTTCACTGCAGTATACTGGACTGGTAGTACTGGTACTTACTGTCTGTTATGGCTGACACCAACATAGATGAAGCATTTAGTGCTGGTGTTGGAGCAGGTGTTGGTGGTAGTGGTAATCCTGCTGGTGCTAACAGAAATAACCAAAATGTTTCACGTGATAAAATTCAACAAACAGCAAAAGAGCAACAGTGAAGTGTGGTAAAGGGGACCTTTAAGAAAACCTGTACAGCTGCTGGGGTCACACGGAGAGGCACCATAAGGTATGCCATTCATGCCGTTAAGATCCCTGTGACTAGCAGCAATAATGCAAGTGACAGTGAGTCCTCTCTGACTCAGACAGTAGCTCTTTGTCTCAGTCCCACACTGTTGTGTCTCGTGACAAATCATTACTTCCTCAACAAAGTGAAATGAGCAAGTCTGCTGACAATGAATCAGGTAGTGCACTTGCAAATACATCCAGCACTGTTGGCAATGAAAAGGACATATCCATTGAATCCACCACTTCTGTGTTGGCCACAATGAAAATCCATCAGAGTCTTCTGTCCACTCTTCTAGCACCAAGGAGCATGTCCCAGGTTCTGTTAGGACAGGTGAAAAGACACAAACAGTCTTTAGCTATCTTCCTAGCACTCGAACAAAATCTGTCACATCTGAGGTGTGGAATTATTTCTCAGTCAGTAAAACTGATCCATGCAGAGCAATTTGTTCCTATGTAAACAGAGTGTAAGCCGTGGTAAAGTTGTGTCATGCCTTGGCACTACAGCTCTTAAACGCCATCTGAAAAAGCATTCGTTTTGCTTGATCATCCAAAACCAAACCCATGTCCTCCATCTTCCAGACCGCACGTGAGAAGGGTCAGGATCAGGAATCTGAAATGGATACTGAATTGTCTGAACTTGATGCAGGCAGAACCACTGCCAGCCCTAGGATCACTGTTACCACCAATGCCAGCACCATTAGTACCAGTTGCACATCCAGTGATGGCACTGAATGTATAAGTCCTAGTCCACCATCTCTGCGTCCATCTGCCCATCGAAGCACGGTGTATAATAAACCAGCAGGGACATGTTGCAAACAGCTAACACTGTCTCAGGCATTTGAAAGGAAGAATACCTTTACTAGAAATCATCCAAAGACCCTTCATCTTAATCACCGAATTGGTGAACTGTTAGCCGGAGCCCTTCTCCCATACTCTTTGGTAGATCATGAGGATTTTAGGGAGCTCATGACATTAGCAGAGCCTCGTTACAATGTTCCTCATCGAAGGTACTTTTCCTATGTTGAAATACCAAACATTTATCAGGCTTTAAAAGCGACAGTGATGCTTGCACTTAAAACTGCAGAGGGTGGGGTTATTCATGTCACAACAGATATGTGGACCAGCACTCAAAACATAGATTACATGTCCCTTACCGCTCATTGGGTCACGTTTTCTTGTGCTTCTTCAAAACAAAGACACCCAAAAGATAGCTGCTGCATATAAAAGTTTGGGCAAGTCATACTGCTGCAAACATCTTGCAGGAACTAAATGACCTCCTTGACGAATGGGTTTATTCTCACGGTCTAAAATGTGGCTTCATAGTAAGTGACAATGGAGCCAACATCTTAAAAGCAATACAGGATGGAGGATTTATGCATGCTTCTTGCTTTGCACATTGCTTACACTTAATTGTCACGGGATTTCTCAGCAACGAAACACAAGTGGATGGTATGATTGCTGTTTGCAAAAAAATTGTGACTCACTTTTCACATTCAACCAAGGCTATACGGACATTGTCCGAACTGCAAAAAAAACACAAGCTGCCCCAGCAAAAGCTGATTCAAAATGTTTCCACTCGTTGGAACTCAATGCTTTATATGCTGCAGCGCCTCTTGGAGCAAAAGCAAGCTGTACATGAGTACTGCTCAATTACATTATGGAGATGGCATTATGCTGTCTGTGCTGCAGTGGAAATTAATGGAGACAGTGTGCTGTATCCTAGCTCCCTTGAGACAGCTACAAGGGACATGTCTTCTGAAGGTGCATCTGTGAGTCAGGTTATCCCACTCATAATGCTCATTTCACATCATCTTAGTGTTCTAAATCTACAAATAGAAAAAGACAGATCTGAAGCGCAGAACAACATGTCGCCTATATCATGGGAATCTCAGAAAGAGAATGAGCGAGCGCTTCAAAACCAATGACAAATTAGTTGCAATGATGAAATCAAGACACTACATCCTTGCAACTCTCTTAGATCCCAGGTTCAAGGCTATACATCTTCCAAAACAGATGATATAGAGCAGTACAAATGTATGTTGCTAGATGAGCTGCAGCACTCACAGGAGTCAAACACAGACACGCACAGTACCATCAGGTTGTCATCACCACAACATGCAGGTTCATCTTCACAAGGGATACAGAACTGGAAAAGTCACCAAACATTAACAGTAGTTGTTCCACAACTGCCACTTCTTCAGCCCTTAGTAGCAAGCTAAATCTGTGGCAAAACCTTTCCCAAATTGCTGCCATACCAGCTGCTTCTGCTGATTCCTCTTCTGAGCGGTCTCTGTCCAACATGGTAGACAGTTACCTGCAAGAACTGCCTATTCCTATTGATGCATGCCCTTTGAATACTGGAGATCAAAAAGTCAATTTGGACAGAGCTGTATGATGAAGCCTGTAAATATCTTGGTTGTCCTGCAACAAGTGTCTCTTCAGAACCATGTTTAGTACAGCTGGCAATATTGTGACAGACACCAGAAATAGGTTGCTGCCAGAAAATGTACACACGTTAACTTTTATTAAAGTTAATAAGTCAAGATTTTCGTATCCCTACAAGAGTATACAAACTGATCCTGAAGTGATTGATGTTGTGGATGTTGATGGTGATGATGACAACTCAGATGGTGGTGGCTGGTAAAAATACTGTGTGGGACGGAGTCTCTCTGCACCAAAAAGGAAACTTTTACAGACTGTGATGACTTTGGTTGTCGTCTCTCTCCTTTCTCGATCTACTACCTTGGACTATATACCCCCCAAAACTTTCACCATTTCATGGCAAACTGCTTTGTAGCTAGGGTCTAAACTAAAGTCAACAAGTTTTATATACAGGGCAATTTTAACATCAGTGAGAACAGGCCCAAATTTGGCATAAAAGGGACACTGTCACGTCAATCCTTTCTGTATCATATTATTTATAGTTAAAGTGCAAACATATATTTTGGATTTACCTTCTGTGACTTTGTGGTGCATCAGCATGGGCTGGGACAGGAGACGGTCTATTTTCAATTTTAAAGAGGACAAAACAATGAGTTCTAATTGGTAGCTGTTTATTATTTTTCAATTACAGAAATGTTAGCCATAAACGAAAAATGGATGCTAGTACATGGGTGAGGGTTGTGGGTTGGTTTTAACATGGGTGTAAGGGTGGCATGGGTGCTACTGCACAGATGAGGGTGGTGGAAGAAAAGTGGAATGGGTGATGGGGTGAAAGGTGGGTGTTGTTTTAGTTCTTTCATTTACAGATTCGTGATCAGCTGGGGATGGTGAGGAAAAAATGATGACAGACCAACCTACTGTACACATAATATATATTCTTATTAAATACATTGCAAACTGCTGCCACCTAGCACAATTGTCCTGTCCCTTTAAAAAAAGAATAAAGGAATCAGAAATAAAAGAAATCTGCATCAGCAGTTTTCACAGAATGTGACGATATCATAGTGTTTTTACTTTATAAGTAGTGATAATTTGATACATAATGGGGTTGACAGAGATGCTGTCCTTAAACATCACATGCCAACTGCTGCAGCTACATAAATGTTCCTTAGTAAATTAGTATGTGGTGAGGAAACCACTGTTTTTATTTATGTGACTGAAATACAGATTTTATTGAAGTATCAGCTGCAAAATGCATCATCTTAGAATTTTTGTATATTATCTTCAATTTGCCAACAAAAATGTTGGTATATGTATGCATTACCTTAGAAAATTGCATGTATTTTGCCAGCAACAATGACTGGCATATTTTTTAATAAGAACAAAAGACACAGCACCAACACTTCCAAAATATACTGTATTGTGCGTTTTAACTGATAGCATCACAGTACAGAAGCATACATGCAGGACAAAACAGTTTAAACAGACAAAGGACCTTTTGTCTGTTTAAACTTTTTTCTGCATGTGATACTTGATGCTACAGTTAAAACGCCTATACGTATATATTTTTGAAATAGTATCTTTCTTAGTCTCAACTTTTCACACAGGCACAACTTAGGATTGGAGCAGCCTTCTTGTGGTTTCTGCAAATATTTTTTTATTCAATGTCTTGACTGAATATGTTATGACATAATATGTTTTGTAACAGTTCCACATGTTGCTGCTGTAGTACTTGGCTTGACTTTGTTATAAAAGCTTTCTTTTAAACATAGCAACTTTTGATTCACTCATTTAAAACAGAAAGCAGCAAATAGCTGAAATTAGGTAATATCAGTTATTTTTCTCCTAATTCATGACGATGAGTATATATAGCTGAGTACATAAATGGCTAATGTGCCTCTTTCTTTCACTAAGGAACTATGATGCAGCTGCAGCAGGAAAACTTTTAACATATGGGTGGGTGGGTGGGCCTGTTACGTATTAAGTTGCTGACTTTAGCAAACAGAAGAAACTATAGATAAACCTAGTTGTATTCCTATCAATGTCACACAAGATAATTTCTCTCCCTTATTTTGAACAGTTTTCCTTTACATGTATTTTATTACTATCTTTGTTACTGGCAGCACAATAAAAAAATAGGGTTCGAGTTCTAAAAAGTTCTAAAAAAGATTAGAACACTAGAACTTTTTCAAAAGTTCTAGACTAGAACTAGAACCCAGAACTTCAGAGGGTTCTGACAACCCTAATTAGGATACTCCTTGTGTTTGCTAGACAGTGAATACAAAATGTTTGGACTAAAGCTATGGGCCCCACAGTGGAGCACTGGAAGGAGCTCACTCTAAAAGTTCTTGCAGTAGACAAACTAACCTACTGCCTGAAGGGAGATGAGGATAGATTTAAACGGGCCTGGGCTGGATACTTGAGCTCTCAGAGTGTAGGAGATAGGATGTTGCTGGAGGGTAGAGGAATAGTGCAATGAAGGGTTAGACTGACAGGGTGGGTGATGACTGGGGAGTTTTCTCCTTTTTGGAATGAAGAAGAAATGAACAAGTATGAACTAATACAAAAGTACAATGAAAAATGAGACACAGACACAGACAAGATTAATTGCTGGAGTTTACCAGCTTGGTTTGTTTTTATTATTCTTTCTTTTATTGTTTGTTGGGTTCATTTTATATGCTGAAATCTGACAGTAATGGATTGATAACGCTTTTATAATAAGAGTACACATAAAAATGTGGATTCTGAATTGTATGCTGATATTTCCTGTACATTGATGACTGTCTTGTATGTCTATTGAATGACTGGTAATGTAATGAGTGATCTTTCATTTAATAAATATATTATACAAAAAAAAAGAAACATACATAAGGCATTCCTAGTTAAAACATTTTAGAAACCCACAAGAGCTCTGGTTGAGCCCTAAGTTCCTAATCCTCCTCTTCTTCCAGGAACACCTTTAAAAGAAAACACAACAACCTGCAACAAAAACCTCCCACCCAGCAAGATACAATCCAATTCCAAAAATCTTTTTTAAAGGGTTTTCAAAAAAAAAAGCAACAGTATAAAAGTATGCAGTAATGCATAGAATTTGGGGAAGAGGGAACCCTTAATTATCAGTCTAAGGTTGTAATGTCCAAAAGTGCAACCACTCCCAACCAAGAATGTCTCTGGAATGTGGCAAAGCCAGTCCAAACAGTTCTTGCAAATTGGTCTCAGCCCACTGGAAAATTTCCAGAAACACAAGTGCATGTGACTAGGATGGCATTCACATAACAACTTTAGGTGACAGTCGTTTAAATGAAAATAAGAGAAACTTGGCCCTACCAGTTCAGATGTGCAGGCTGACTACCTGTATCACCTCTGTCAACAATCAGGACCTCTCCTTCAGGCTGTCTTGGCTGTAGACAAAATCTTCAGACCCTGTCTTCCACGACCTTCGACTCTGGTTCTGCATCTGCTGAACAAAAGAGAAAATTGCAGCCTCGACATCCCTCATTCTCCCAGGGGGAATGGTGCACACCAATCCTGCAGATTTCTTCAGCCGGTTGCCTGCTGATACTGTGGCCTGCCAACCACAGATTACAGTCTTTTTTTTTCCCCCCTCAAATGATTTAACCAAGAGAGATGCACTAAACTGAAAGCTTGTTTACAGGTGCGAACTGGGAGCACAGGAAAGTTAAGTGACTTGCTCAGGGTCACACAGTATGCAAGTGGGGGCTGTGAGATTCAAACCCAGGTCTCCAGATTTGCAGCTCAGAGCCATAAACCACTGCACTATACTGCCTCAAGTCTCTGCTGGTCACATACTTTTCACAAACTGGAATGTCCAAAAACTTTCATTCATAATCCCACATGGATTGGGGCAGTAAATGGTAGTCCCATCTGGACAGGTCTCGTCTTGACAGAATGAACAGTTTAATTGCCTTCTCTATCAATGACAGTGATACAGTCCAAATTGAGGATGACAAGGTCTGCGCCAGAAGACATACAAGGAGAGACTAAAACAGCTTTAATATGTATACCGTTGAGGAAAGGAGGGAGAGGGGGGACATGATAGAAACTTTCAAGTATCTCAAGGGAATTAACAAGGTACAAGAGGGTAGTATCTTTCAGAAGAAGAGATGTGCAAGAACAAGGGGGCACAATTTGAAGATAGAGGGGAGACGGCTCAGAGGTAATGTTAGAAAGTATTTTTTCAGAGAGAGAGTTGTGGATGCATGGAACAGCCTTCCTGAGGAGGTTGTGAAGTCAGGAACAGTGGGACAATTCAAGAATGCATGGGACAGGCATAAGGCAATTCCAGTGGGGGGCAGGAGGAAGTAAGCTGTTGATTAACTAGAATCTGCAGCTTATCCATCAGGTAGGGAAATGGGCAGACTGGGTGGGCCAAGCGGTCCTTATCTGCCGTCAAATTCTATGTTTCTATGAGGCCCTCCTCCACACCTTAAACTTTTCCATACAAACTTTTTCTCTTGTGGCTGGTTCAACCTTGTTCTTCCAACACCAAAACCAGCTTGTGGATGCCCCTGGCTACTTCCATTAACCAGTCTTCCTGGCAATCCTCAGTGGTTTTCCACATCCAGTGAGACATGTAGAGATACTTCAAGCCAAAGGCATTTTCAGCCTTCCTCCTGATGACCCTCTTCTCTTTACTACTTTTAGGCAAGCACCTGCCCATAGCATGGCTTGGGATTGGCCAGGTCTGTGACAGCCAAGCCTTTTGGTTCCAAACAGTGAACTCACTGTCCACTCCTGTTTCTGTCTCTAGCATACATGAGACCCTTTCTGCTGAGAACTCCTCAGGCTCTGAGACTTCCAGTGGCCCAGTCTCACCACTAAACACCTTCAGTTCAGGTGCACTGGTTGCACCCTCCAGCGGTTCAACTTCTTGAATGTGGGCTGCCCAGGAGCCAGGCACAGGTTTGACTCCCGCAAACACCCAACCTACACTAGAACAGGAGGCACGGCCTTCCCAGGTGGTGAGGTCTTCTAGTTCCTCATGCACACCCAGTAAACTTGGACTTGGTTCACCCTTCCATGGGTCTGCCATTTCCAGACAAGCAACAGACAGGACCCACACAGCCTCTTCCTGGGCTAATAGAACAAGGTTTACTTTCACAATGTCACTGAGCTCATTTAAACTTGCAAAGAACTCCCTGCAGAAATTCTCAGGCCCTGTCTCACACACTGCAGCATTCTGTATTTCAAGAGTAGGCTCTGCACTCAGAGTCCAAAAGGGAGCCAGGTGGACTCATCACTTTCTCTGGGAGGGCCACTTGCCATACACATGTCAAACTTGTTTCTGAATTCCTGGTAGTGAGGAATGGCTACTACCTCCCATCTTACCTTCGTACAGACCCTGACTGGATATCCAGGGAGCACTACATCTTTGGGAGCTCCCACACGATCAAACTCCTCCTTAAACTTCCTAAGCTCCTGTTCCTTCTGAGCAATCCATGTTTTCACAAGCAAGGGATACTGCCTTGATCCACTAGCCATCTTGGTGCACTGCAAAACACACAACAAAGCGACTGTTTCTTGTTGCTCTTGCTCAGTTCGGAATCCTGCTCTGTAACCTGCACATTTTTTACTTTGCTTCTGTGACCTGCACTTTTACACTGCTTGCTACTGCTACTTGTTTTGTTTACCACTGCTGCTCTTTTCTCTTCGTTCCCTGCCCTGGCACAGTGTGCCCAATTTACATTTCATCACAGAAAAAAATCTCACTTTGCTCACTTTAGTTCAGTTTCACCTGCAATTGCATTAATCCATCTCCAGCTGCCTAGAAACAGTTTTTGTTGCCAAACAAATACCTTTTTTATACTTACAGATGCTGAAATCCTCTCTTCCTTCACTGTGGCCTATGCGTAGCCAATGGCTGTCACACTCGCACAACGAATGGTCCTGACTGGTAACCGACACTGCAGCACACAGGATTTTACAACTGAAGTGAACGTCCCTTTGATTCTTTGCGGGATCACCTGACATTTTGCCCAAAAATCTTCTAATTTTTTTGATAATTTACAGTATTGCAAACAATCCAAACTCCTAGGCCTCTGCCTCAAGTGCTGTCTCCAACAATCCGCCATGACCTAATGCACAGTTCAGCACAGAGTCCAGCTTGGGGGCCGGGTTTCCATAGAACGGTCCAATCATGACTCCATGCAGATAAGTAGGGTCTCTCTCTCTCTCTCTGACTCCTCAAGCTGTAGGAATGAGTTTTAAAAAGCAACTAACTTTTTTTCTTTTTTGAAGTCTTCAAAGCAGTTTTACAGTCTTTTGAACAGAAATTTAATTTCAGTTTTATTTTTGATACTGTAACGTTTGTGAGCAAAAATGCCTGTTTTCACAAGCGTCCAGTGGTAAAAAAAATTCGATGATACAGAGAAAAAGGTAAAAACAATATTTGCAAAATACATGGTATTTACAGTAGGAACAGTATATATGGTAGGATCATCTAGCTTAAAAAAAGACAATACAGAGCACACAACAGCAGAGCCAGAATATAGATACATATAAACTCTAAGGTAACTCAAGGGTTGGCAGACATTCAGGGGGTTGCCTACCGGAGCAGGCTCAGGTGGTGGATTGGAGGAGGTGATCCTTGAGGGAGGAGGTGAATGAGCCAATTGAACTACAGTTATGAAGTTCAGGGGGAGTTTATTGTAAAACTTTGGGCCCTTGTACAGTATGTGATAGAGTTCTGTGCATGCTTGGTGCGGTAAAAAGGGGTGTCAAAGATGACAAATGGCCCCTCTTGTACTGTGCTTGGGAGCCAATAAGGGGAAAAGGGAGTTAACGCTGATTGGCACCAGGTTACAGAGAACTTTGTGTGGGAAAGAGAGCATTTTAAGTTGGAACCTGTGGGCAAGGGTGTGCCAATTGAGGGAAGCCTAGAAGGTACAGTGATGAGTTATCCAGGGGAGGCCAGTCACGAAGCATGCAATATTATTGTATGCAGTCCTGAGTTTGGAGAAAAGGGGGATGTTTTTTTTGGGGGGGGAGGTAGACAATAGAGTCATATTCAAGGAGGAGCAGGAGAAAGGAGCTGGTGAGGCATAGTCTGGAGACGGGGATAAGGAACTTTCTGATACAGTATAAGAGACCTAGCCTCATGTGGATTTCTTGATGAGGTTAATAATATGGATATTGTAGATCAGGTGAGGGTCTGAGCACAGTGCAAGGTATTTGAATTTGTAGACTTGTTCTATGATTTTACCAAGATTGTCTGAGAGGGATTGGCCTGTGACTGGGGCTTTTCTTGGGCAAGAGAAGATCATTTGGGTTGGCAGTATAGCCTAGAGGTTAGAGGAATGAGGTGTGAATGAGCTTGATACATCCTGCAGACCAGACCTGAGTTTGATTCTCACACCCTCCACTTGCATACTGTGTGACTCTAAGCAAGTCACTTAACCGCCCAGTGCTTCTAGGTCGCCCCTGAAAACAGGCACTTTTGCCTAGTGGGCCTTACCCGGTTACCAAAGACTAAAATAAAAATGTATACAAAATAAAATAAACTTGGTCTTCTTGGAGCTGAGAACCATACCTTTGGCAGGGAACCAAGTATGTAGCTTGCAGAAATCAGCCTGCAATTACTGAACAGTCTGTCCAGGTTAATGTTGCTGCAGTAGAGGGCTGTTTCATTAAAGTAAAGGACTAGTTGGGTCATTTGGCAGATGGAAGGGAGGTTATTGATAAAGAGCGAGACATGGGGCAGATCCAGGATAGAGCCCTGGTGTACCCCATATTTAATTGGACATTCAGCAGAAAAATGACCATTGATATTAGTTTTCTGCATCTGCCAGAGAGTTAGCTTCTGACCCATTTGTGACATTTTCAGATATGTGCAAGTCCTTGAGGGTGTCCAGGAGAAGGCCATGGTCGACCAGGTCGAATGCTTTGGTCAGGTCCATAAAGACACAGCCTGTGTACTGGCCCTTATTGCTGGCCTTGAGGAAATCACTGGTGAACCTTACAGTTTTGACAGTTTTTAAACACATTAAGCAGATTTTCTAGTAGTTCCACTAACAGTCTTTCAAGCAGGGTTTGACACAAAAATCCCACAATGCAGTCCACACTTTTCAAGGTAGTCCACACAAGCAATTTTCAAAGCAGGTCATGACTTTTTCTCACAGAAAACAGTTCTTAGGATGAGTGCGCCACCACCAGACGAAAAGACCATAACCACACCCTTGCATGGCAACTTCACTTTCTACCAAATCCTAGGATGAGGCCCCAATTTTGTAACCCCAATCCCCATTTGTTTGTACACAGACAAGGCAACAACCACAAAAGTTAGAAACGGTATTACCCCTGGCACAGAAGACAATCCTATACAGCATATCCTTGTGCAAGGGTCCTGAGAACCTGCATCTGAACCTTGTTGTGCTCCTTGCAAGGCACCATCCAACCCAAAACGTGAACAGCAAATAAATCTTGTATACTAAGCATTGTTGTGCTCACAAGACATTTGTAGAAAATCACATTGTAACATGGCAAAAAGCAAAATATGAAAATAAGCAACATTGATTGGAACAACAGCAACATCTGATCACCGAGCAACCATGGATTAATTTCCCTTACTAATCCATGGTTGCCATCGGGAGCGCACTTTGCATAACAGACATCCAGAGCACAGTGCGGCCCCAGCGGTGAAAGTGGCATGAGATGTCCATAGCCATGGCACAAATATGTAGTAGTGGGAATGCAAAAGTATATTGAGAAGAGCGGAATGGATTTGGCTATTTTGCTACCTCTGGTGGTGCTGCTAGCCTGTGCACTGTCCTTATTTTCCCATCCTCAATGCGTTCCTTTCCACCCACCCACCCGGGGTATGTTGGAGCACCCAGAACGTATACTAACTGGCAGCAATAATTCCATTCCTTGGTTCCCACGGCAATGAAGTACTGTTGTTGGCATTCAGTTCCTCTCACACAAACACTATTCCTACCCACCTACCTGAGGGAACTCTGGGCACCCAGTGCATACACTAACCAGCAGCAATAATTCCATTCCTTGGTTCCCACGGTGATGAATTACTGTTATTGGAATTTGGTTCCTCTAGCGCGAACATTGTTTGTTTCCCACCCACCTACCCAGGGGACCTTGTAGCATTGCACCAAAAATTAGAATCTCGGCAGAAGTTGACAAAAATAGAAAGCTGGAAAATAAAGTAAATGACTCACAGTGTGCCTCTCTTAAGCTGAAGTGCTGTCACGAGATAGTATTATGATACATGACACAGTGTGTATGCAGATATGCAAACATACCCACAGTGCAACAGCAAAATAGTGATTGTAGCAATAAGAACGGAGCTTGCATGGAGAAGAAATATGCATAGAAAACAAAATAAACTACATTGAGTAGTATGTATAGGCGTGCTCTATATTTTTGCCTTGTTAGTCGACCGGTGCCTACATTTCATTGCCAAGTGGCCATTATATTACTAAAAACAGATCGAAAAGTTGCCACCCATTGAGTATAATTGAGCGCTCCCCCGCGGCCTCACTGGTATCTCATATCATCACGCCCATGAGCGTTGATGGCGGAGCGTGGCTGCAGAAAAATGGGAAGTCCTTGGGACCCTGTATTCAGAATTTTACGAAGGAAATTACTTTTTCTCAACAAAACATTTTTCGGGGATATATTCAATATGGGGATCTTTTGGTGGTAAGGCATATATATATATATATATACGTGTGTATGTATATATGTGTGTGTGTATATATATATATATATATATATATATATATATATATATATATATATATACTGTATATATATATATATATATATATATATATAGGATATAAATGGTGAGCTGTCAGATAAATGATTTATCTACACAAGTGCTGTTTGACCTCAGCCGTAAGTGAGATGTCCGAGGTCAAACAGCACAAGTGTAGATAAATCATTTATCTGACAGCTCACCATTGTATATTTCATTTATGCAACAGGGATGCTTTCTGTCCATGCAGGAACATTTGCTTTTGATGGTTTATCTTTTTTTGTAACATAGCAAAAACAGGAGGAGTGCAGGCAACAAAGAGGATAGGTGGAATAGTGTCACATGCCACAAGAGCAACACGGCATTATGAGACAATAATGCCGTGTTGCATCTGTAATACAAGAACAGCCAGGCGACGAAAACAAGCAGTGTATTAAAAACAAAAAGCTAAAGAAGAGAGTTAAGCAAGTTGTGGAACAGCAAGGATGTATCGTAGATGAGGAGTCTGACAAATGTAAGAGAGACACAGGAGAAAAAAATACGAATACCAAAGTATAGGAAGCTAGAAATAGAGATAAGCACAGTTAGCGGGGCAAGAAGGCGGGATACGAGAATGAGGAAGAAGGGTCGCTGAGAGGAGAAGTGGAAAAATAATAAGAGAAGGTACACCAAGGCAGAGACACAGATACGAGGAACCCGGGGTATAAGG
Organism: Neoceratodus forsteri; assembly: GCA_016271365.2. Classification (NCBI taxonomy): domain Eukaryota; kingdom Metazoa; phylum Chordata; order Ceratodontiformes; family Ceratodontidae; genus Neoceratodus; species Neoceratodus forsteri. Next base: position 341,860,199 of record CM057449.1, read on the forward strand.
ACTGAGGGGCATGGCATGCAGTACAAGCAAACACAGAGGGACGAAGCGGAAGCGCATGAAATGTCTAGAGCCTCATGGTGTATGGCACGACAAATTTCAATTATGCCTGAGTACTGGTAGAAAGGGAAGACAGAGCAGACACCGGGGAAATGTGAGCAGTGTAGTGGAGCAACCAGTGTACACAGTGTCGAGCCAGGTAAACAATGAAAACTATGCTGAGTAAACCGGCATAGTTGTATGTAAATGAGATAGACAGGAAGAGGAAAAAAGAGTAATACAGAAACATCATGGTCCTCCTAACAACAATAGATAACGAGCAGCCGTCAGAAATACTTTAAATTATGTAGCAATCGTTAACAAATATGTCAAAGTACTAGTGTGCAAAAGAAAAAAAATAACATATATATATATGTAACAGAGGTTGGCTAGCAGTTCTGAAAGTAACAGTAAATAGAACTGAATAAGTTCAATCGTGGCATTGTGTATGTTATCAGAACAGTAAAAAGACATCTGTGACATCAAAACCCATCTGTAGACCATGTTACAAGTGCATTAATTCATTTCGAGGTGGCATCTAATGTAGAGTTAATACATGGTTTCGCTAGTACCTGCCTGCGGCCTCGCATCACAACGGCCCCAACCATGCATTAACTCCCCATTAGATGCCACCTTTGTCATGGATTAATGCTTACTTGTATATGTTTGTCAAAAAAGTGAACACAAAATTGAATTTTCTGCTCTTTTTTGCTAATTATAAAAAAATCTATAAGGTATCTATAAATGAAATACCACTCATTTTGTAGATAATTTTGTGTTGAACAACTTTCATGCTCACCGCACTATGCTGTCTTTTTCTTTTTAAAGTTATTTGCATTTGAATATAGTTAGTACTGGTACTGAGGCTGAACATTCTAAATGAGGTCCGGAGTAATGCAAGCAATAATACCCGACAGGGTGGGCGGTATTGGGCATTATACAATAGCAAGAAAATTTCCTGCACTCTGATTGGTCAATATAGGACTCGACCCGTGATGTTATTCTAGCATAACATCACGGATCTAGTCCCAACACAAACAAGACCACATCAAAAGTAAAACGAATCCCTGCACTTGCCATGTCCAAGCTGCCCACACTTGCCATGGCCACTTTACAGTTTGCCAGAACGTCATCTTTTTTTTTCAAATAAACCCCTCCCTCCCACATTCACAAATACAGCCCCAAATGACAAAATCCTAAACTACTGCATCACAAAACGAAAAACCCATAATTTGTACTACTTGCACTACTTATAATTAAAAAAAGACAAAACAAAGCACAGCCGTCATCGCGATCGGCTTCACAGTGGTACGCTACTATACTTTCAAATCTCCCTCTCAACAGCCAACTTCAGTGACCCCACTCGTTTACTACTCACAGTGCCAGCAGTCATTCCTCGGGCAGACACTCAGACTAGATGGGCCAAGCCCATAACCGTGCTCACATAACCCCAGCAAGATCCCAGCTTAATCGCAACTTTAAAAAAAACCGAACGAAAACAAACCCAAGCCTTCACTCCAGTACTATTGATTTCCCCCAGCAGGACTGTGCAGCAGTAAGCGGAGTTCAAATGTGACGTACTCGGACTCGCTCCTCACATTGCAACAACGGCCCCATTTGGACACCTGATTAACATAAAAACTACTCCACTCCCCCAAAAACACACATAGTTAAAGCCAGGCTGTAAACTGTTATTTCTGACACACGTCTAAATGGATCATGAGCGCGTTGGCTGCTCACACCATATTTCACTTACTGATACTCGGTTCCGGTTCTGTTGGTAACCCCACTGTTGCCTTCCGTGCAGATACCAGTAAATCGTTTTTTATCCTGTACAAACACCTGCCAACAGTACTGGGAACAAGCTGTGACAGTAAAAGTAAAGCAAATCACTGCTTTCTAATTACCGATTCATGGCTCCGTTTCCTCTTCCACACACAGAATTAGCATAGCACTTGAACAGCCCCGAAACACCAAATTTGCTTTGTGTGTGTGTGTGTGTGTGTGTGTGTGTGTGTGTGTGTGTGTGTGAATGAAAACATGCAGTCATGGGGGGGAGAGACAAAGGAAACAGACACACTAACACCCACTGTAAGCAGAGAGACTGTGACAGTGGAGAAGGCATTTAGAAGCAGTAACCCCACCTACAGGACAAAACAGTAAATCTATTCTGCACTATTTTTTTCATATGTATACCTACCCATTAAAAAAATGAATAAAAATCTATTTTACCAGTATTTTTTTTTAATCTTTTTTTGTTTTTCACACAAACGACCCATTGTATAATAGGAATAATGCACTCCAGGGTGTGTGTCGTGCTGGGATAACGTCACTTCTGGGGTGATTAGTCGCACTCGGCCTGCGGCCTCATGCCTAATCACCCCAGGTGTGACGTTATCCCAGCACGACACACACCCTGTCATGCATTATTCCTTTAATCCTGGACTGCCCATGGGTGTAATGAGGTCCAACGCCACAGGTGGGGGGCTTTATAGCCCCTGGAAGATCCGGTATTGCCCATACTGCCCAACCTGGAGGGTATTATTGTGCTTAGAAAATGGGCTATGTGTGTCATTTTTTTATAGGATTACAAAAACAAAAGTAATTCTATAAAAAAATGACCACAAGTGTGTTTTTAGTTGTTTTGCAGTTAATTAGTCCCTCTGACTCACTGCCAGCCCAGTTTGTTTTCAATTTCCTGGTCCTCTGTGCCTGCCCTGAGGACCAGGAGTAAACAGTTACTGTTTTGTTTTTTATCAGTTTCACGGTTCTTGCTGCATACCCGAGGACCAGGATAGAGGTATTACTATTTTGTTTTATTATTGTATTCATTTTCAGTTTCCTGGTCCTTTCAAGTTTATCATTTACTTCGCTGGTGGATGGCACAAGGGATTTGCGAGTGGTCAGGCGTGCGACCTTGTGCCAACCTGTTACGTTCGACCAGGAAGTTAAAAACTATACAAACAATGACAGGCGACTGCACTTTAAATTACATTTTTATTTTTCTTAAAATCAGCATCGCAGGTTTTTTTTCTTCCTCATTTGTGACAATAGCTGATACTGCCAGCAGACATATCATGTGCCAGTAGCTCGTTTACTGGGTTCAGTATGTTTCACTTTGAAGTACGAGCAGCACTGGGGATGTGTGCAGGAGGTTCCATTGGAAAAGAGCAACAAGGTAACTAGTTTTTTCATATGTGAAGTTTTCTGTAGTTGTGGTGATGAGTTGTTTAAAACTGAGACAAGCTCGGGGGGGGGGGGTGTTGCTTGGTTGGCCATCAACTCACCCGCTAAATGACAGGAAGAAAATGGTGGTGATTTAAAATTGATTTGGCCACTTTTGAGTCAATGAGGAAGCGGGCAGAGTAGATACTGGAGTGGGTGAGGTGGCATGCCTGGCACTTGTTTTTACTAGGGGTCTCACTGAAAGTTAATGTATCCCTGGGAGCCAATCAACTTACTAATATTTTAAAGCCCATTTTTTAATTAAGCAATAATGCACGACAGGGTGTGGTATATCATGGGATATTGTCATGCCTCGGGTGGTTGGGCATGAGGCCGCAGGCCGAGTGCATCCAACGACCCGAGAAGTGACGATATCCTATGATATACCACACCCTGGAGTGCATTATTGCTATTATGAACAGGATCTAAAGTTTTCTGCAGTAAAAAAAAAAAAAAAAAAATTTTAAAAACTCTTGAAAGTGCATGTTTTCTGATGTTGGAGGAGTATCTTTTAACAAAGTAGTTCCTGGAGAGTTCTTGGCAGCAGGTGGCGCTGTTGTAAATGGTCTGAATAATCTTTGTCAGGCTGCCAGTACTACTGTGTTTGACAGAGTTTTACTGTCGACTTCCTGTTGATTCTTGGAAGTTAGCTGTTTTTGGTACAGTAAATTTTTTTTTGTTTAACAAATTCAGCTGGTTGCCAGTGCTTTAGTGTGGTCTGTGTTTTTGGGGGAGAGGGGTCACTTGGAGCGCGGTGATTGATATGTGGCATGAGGAAGCAGGACTACATCTGCGTGTGAGTACCTTAAGTTTCAGTATTTAGTTTGGTTGTGGTAGTAGAGGAAGTAAGAACTGTGATTTTTAAATCACTACTCGTTCGATAGCCTGAACGGCCGTCATTTACCTCTGAAAGGACCGAGCGAGAGAGAGGGTAAAGTCTCACAGTAGCGCTTTGTTGAAAAGAAGCACGGTTAAGTTGTGGCACTAAATTTCGGCAGCAGGGTTACAGGGATGTTGGCAGGGAAATGAGATGGCAAGTGGATTTTTTTTAATTTTTTGAAGACGCACTGGATCATTGTTTCTGGCAGCAGCTTGCGTTGTGCTGCTTTCTCTCATGAACACAGTTGTAAGGAACACTGCTCTGAGAGCAAGGAGGCTGGTGGCCGGAGCTTTTTTGAAGCCATGATGATGTAGCCCGATATCACGGCTTCAAAGAGCTGTCGGCCAATCAGATTCCTGCATTTACGATCCCAAGTTCATAATGTGACATATCTGCTATGTGTATAAATCTGTGATGATATGTCTACCACGTGTGTAAATGTAAGATTTCACATTTATCACATAGTAGCTCAGATTTATCACATGGGATTTATGTCCATGCCTACTGCATACATTTATTTGTTTATTTTTATTTGTTAGAATTTCGGATAAATACCTTTGCGCTAGTGGGTCTTTTACAAAGGTGTTCCATGTCAGTATACAAAGAATAGAAGTACAATTTGTGTGAGATTAGCAGGCAAGCAGTTGGAATATAAATTTCAGTACAGGGTATACATGGTCTAAAAGCTATAGGTAATATAATTGACAGAACAACACAACCAAGCATACATTTAAGAATGATGATGCAGGGGCTCATCGTGGTGAGTCTCTCTAACTAATACACACACACACACACACACACACACACACACTCCCTCTTGTTCACCCTAGTATGTTCTCATCTTTAGTAGACCTTTCACTGCCTGTAAACGCCTCTGTTTTGGTATCTTTGTACCTGAGGGACTGTTTACCATTTCCTAACTCTCTTGACAATAGTAGTTTTCTGCCTGTTGATAACTGCTACAAAAGCAAACGGTTCAGGTTACTTGTGATCCAGTTTTCCATTGGCTAAACATCCATGGTTTGAGAATCGTCATTATGTCTATATTTTATCTACTTAAAAATTTCCCAACTAGTAACCCCCCGGCCCAAGATGTTGCATTTTGTTTTTATGAGGGCCCCAGGGAGACTGCAGCAAGCATTTACTACTGTAGTTGTCTCTGTTCCAGTAAACATATTATATTCCTTGTCATCAATATTATAAGCACTCACTGTACAGGAACAACAGGAGGAAGGGATCTGCTTTAAACTGTGCAGATTAGTTATGTATGAATACCAGTCTGAAACACGTCGGTGAGGCAGTGGGGCGAACCTCCCCAGCAGTTGGAATATCTGGCACTTGAAGTGGTTTATAGTGTTCTCACCCTGCATATTTGAAGGAAAGAGTCGCAAAACCAGTTTTCTCAGTTTTGCAGAAATTATAACTAAACCGCAGGTGTCAGTAAGTTATCAACCTCTCACAGTGTTTCCTTTCTTACAATCGGGCATTTGTTCCGCATCTCAGCACTGATTGATGTCACCTGCACTATGAGTGATAGAAGATATTTTGTTGCCCTCTAGCTGTTGGGAATGAAACCTGCTTGTTGCTTTTAAATACCTTTGTGATATTTTATGCTGCCAAATAAATATATATCCATGGCAGACTGTATGTCGCTACATTTAGATGAGTCGTACAAATGTTTTATCTTACTTGAACATACTTGAAAATAATGGGGTTTGTCATTTTTGCAGAAAAGAAAGTTGTGCTTAGTGTTTGGGATGCAGAGCTATGAACCAGGAGACGCAAAATTTAATCCTAAAACCACAGCTTATCAATGCGTGACTTTGATCCAGTCACTTACCTCACTGTGCTAAGTGGGAGAGTTGCATTTTCCTGTAGGAAAGTAGTGACATTCAGATCCTGTGATACACTGATGTGAGATGAGAAACTGAATCATTGTGCTGACATCAGACTGATGATCAAACAGGACAGAATTTTCAGAGAATTGAATGTATTACAAAAAAAATAATAGCTAGGAAATCCTCATCAACAAGGCATGTCATTCATTCTTAGGGTGTAAGAAGGCTCTGGTACCCAAAGAATGGAGTCAGACCTGTCTTACAACCAAATTTGATCAATAATATACTAAGACTTTTAAAACAATCGCCCGCACTAGCTTGTTTCTAGGGCACCTGCATGTGAGAACTCTTTAAAGAATAAGAGTGTCTCATATTCAGGGATTTGTCTGAAGCGATCCCTGAATCTCTAATGACATCAGAAACCACTTTGCTCTAGTGGTTTATGCTCTCTTGGGCTGTGCAAGCCTTCTTGCAATGATAGCCCCTTAAACTAGGATAAGTATGCCAAAGTTCTCTTATTTTTCAAACATGTTCGCCCTGGTTTAACTTCAGAAAACCATTGTTTCTAGGGATGTGGATATGATATTCTATCCACATTACCTGGCAGTGTCCCACCCCTTTAAGATGTGCAGGAAAGTCTTCAAGCTGGCTCCTCCCATCCACCCAGGTGGTAGCTCCCTCGGCTCTGCCAAATGATGCCAGATGTTCCTTTCCACTGGAAGAAGCAGGTTCCCCTCCTTACTGCTCCCTGGTTGAGTAGGCCCTAGTGCTTAAATTCTTCAGAAATACTTCCAAGCTAACTCTCACAAGTTTCATCTTCTTCTTGATCTTCGATTGCAACTGCAATGGATGATAAGTCTGTTCCCAGGTTCCGCTGGTGCCCTTGCAGGCAGAAGATGTCAGGACCAACCCGAATGCCACGTGTGTCTACTGCATGGGGCACAACCATGATCACCAGGACTGTGACTTTTGCCACTCATTTCATTGGTGGACCATCTCACCCATTTGAAGCTGGGCCACTTGGTGCAATGGAACCCACTGGTCAAACCCAATGATGCCTGTTGGGTGGTCTACGCAGCTGCGGGGTCTCCTGAGCAACTTGCGGGCTTCAAAGAGGAGCCATCCCAGGCTGCAGCCCATTCCTCCTCCTCAGCTTCTACCTTCATGCCACTTCAGCTGGGCTTGACTTTTATGGGCTCCTTCAGGGATTTGTGCCTGTCCCTACCGACCTTCACTCAGGGACCTATTGGCAAATCTAAATCTAAAAAGAGTTTAAGAATGAAAAGACTTGTCGATAGTGGGATTGGGAGCACTCTCCGATTTCCACTCTTCTCCGGATTTGACTTTAGTTGAATCTTTGGCCTTGGCTGCTGGCTCCATGGTAATCCCATTGGGCCTGTCGGCCGAGATGTTGGTTGAAGCCCCAGCCAAGATTTTTCTCAAGGAGACTGACCAGTTGTCAACCGAAGAGGCCGATACTTCCTTGCCTGGAACCTCACTCCTGAAGCAGACCTTTTGAGGGGACGGATCCTTCCGCTGAGCCACCATTTCTGATCCCTGACCAGGAGGAACCTCAGCACTCGCCGACTCCCTCTAAGCCCTGCCACCATTCCCCCCCAGTGGCCAAAGTTGAGATCTCAGTCATCTTCTCATGGGTCCAGCCAGTCCCGCTGTCATCGGTGCTCCCGCTCTCGGCAACACAGGAAGCAGCGCTGCTGCTATTTTTCGTCTTCATCCTCACTGGGTAAGGAGAGGCTTAGGAGCAAGTTGCATTGATGCTGTTTTTTACTGGCACCAAACCGACCCCAGTTTCTATGCCTGCAATCACTTGGCTGTCACCCGAAAGGCTGATGCCACCTCGGCTGGTGAACCAATTAAGATGGTCCCAGCTCAGCTGACTCCGGCTTCCTCGCCGATTGTGGTGAAACCACCACACAAGCAGCCAATGGTCGTTCCTCTGACTAATGAGTCTCAGCTGGCCAAGGGGCTTCCCCATTAGCTGTTGGTCACCATCACGCTTGACCCATCTGTGGAGGGTCAGTGGGGATTCCGGTGGTCGTCTGCTTTTTAATGACTCTTCAGAGTCAGAGAGTTCCTCACTGCACTCCTGTCTGGTTGACGTGGAGTCCATGGGTGATCTCTAAATGGACAAAAGTCCATCCTCCTTCATGAGCCTCCTCCGTTTGATCTCTGAGTCGACAGGTATGAGGATGAAGCCATTCCAGAAATGGGCTCATTACCCATTGACCAAGATCCTCCACCGGGGAGACTCTCCGATGGACATCTTCCTGGTGGCAGAAGCCATTCTTGGCCCTGCCCTGGAGCTGTGGCTGCGCCCCACGTCCTGCCCTGTGCCTTCTGCCTGGATGGCCCGCAAGTATGTGGTACCACCGAAACCTTTTCAGAATTCGTAGAGCACCCCTTGACTGAGGGGTTGGTGACAGACTCTGTATTCTGATGCTCCAGCAACACCAGGGATGTTGACAAGCTGCCTGATAAGGATTCCAACAAGTTGGACCACACGGCTATAAAGGTCTGTGCTGCCTCCTTGCTTGGCCTCCACCAGGCGAGCTTGGCTCTCCTCATGGCCCACTTCTCCAATGCCCTACTGGGCATGTTAGATGGGGTACTGCCTCATCTGTCTGTGGACCGTCAAACCATGGTCTAAGAGGTCCAAGACCAGGGCTGGGCTGTGGCCACTCAACAGCTCCAGACTGCCATGGACATCGGGGACTCCTGTACCTGTTCTGTGGTGGCCTCAGTAGCCATGCGCTGCAGGGCTTAGCTGAGGATCTCAACCTTTACAGTGGACACTCAGCACAAGCTGAATGATGTCCCTTTCCTGGGCACTGAACTGTTCAGACCCAGGCTCGAGGGTCACCTCACATGCATCGAAAAGTCCAATGCCAGCTTGAACTCAGTGACATCTGCCCAGAAGGACAACAAGGGCTTCAAGCAGCATCAGACACGGAAGCCCTTTTGGTCCACCTCCACTCCTGTGGCCAAACCAGCCCAGCAACCGGATGGCCAGCAGGCTCAGGTTTGGGGACTTCAGCCCAAGTCAGTGGCCTCAGCTGTCTGTAAGCCAGGAGGGAGAAGCTATGGTGGCTCCCTCGGCCAGGCCCTCCTCCTCCTCCAAGCCTGCCCAGTGATGGGATGAGGGGTGCCTCCCTCATAGAAACATAGACTTTGACAGCAGCTAAGGACCGCTTGGCCCACCCAGTCTGCCCAGTTCCCTAGCTAATGTATAAGCTGCAGATCCTAGTTAACCAACAGCCTACTTCTTCCTAACCCCCACCAGAATTGCCTTTGTCTGTCCCATGCATTCTTTAATTTCTCCACTGTGTTTGATCCCATGACTTCTTCAGAAAGCTGTTCCATGTGTCTTCCACCCTATCAGTGAAAAAATACTTCCTCACGTTGCCCCTTCGCTGTCCCCCCTCTCTTCAAATTGTGCCCCCTTGTTCATGCACATCTCTTTTTCTGAAAGATGCTACCCTCTTGGACTTTGTCGATTCCCTTGAGGTACTTGAAAGTTTCCATCATGTCTCCCCTCTCCCTCCTTTCCTCGAGGGCATACATATTAAGCTGCTTTAGTCTCTCTTCATGCAGCTTCTGGTGCAGACCCTGCACCATTTTAGTTGTCCTCCTCTGGGCGGCCTCCATCCTTCTATGTCCTTGCAAAGTTGGAATCTCTGAAACTGCACACAGTACTCCAGATGGGGTCTCACCAACTGTCTGTACAGAGGGGTAAAAATTTCCTGTTTTCTATTGATGATGCCTCGCCCTATACATCCCAGTATCCCCCCAGCCCTCCTTACTGCCTTCTCACATTGCTTGCTTACCTATAGGTCATCTGATATGACTACCCCCAGGTCCCTTTCTATTTTTGTTGTTGTTAGTACTCTCCCCCACCCCAAGTTGTGTACTCTTCCCCTGGTTTTTGTTTCCCAGGTGCATTACTTTGCACTTCTTTGCATTGAATCTAAGCTGCCATACTTTTGTCAATTCCTTCAGTCTTGCTAAGTCCCTTCTCGTCCTTTCCACCCCCCATTGTTTATCATCCCTGTTGCAGATCTTAGTGTCATCCGCAAAGAGGCATACTTTTTCTTCCAGTCCCTCTGCAGTGTCACTTATAAAGACATTAAAAAAGACTGGTCCCCTGGTCCCAGTACCGAACCCTGCGGTACCCTGCTAGTAACCTCCCTTTCTTAGTAGTGGACTCCATTTACTATTACCTCTGTGTCCTGTTGTCCAGCCAATTTTCTACCCAGGCTACCACCCTGGGACCGGGACCCACTCCCAGGCTGGCTAACTTGTTTATTAATCTTTTGTGTGGTACCGTGTCAAATACCTTGCTAAAGTCTAGGTAGGCCATGTCTACAGCTCCTCCCTGGTCTACTACTTTGGTCACACATTCAAAGAAATCTATTAGATTCATCTGACATGACCTTCCTGCTATGAAGCCATGCTGCCTTGGGTCCTGTGCCCTGCTGGCCTCTAGGTACTGAACAGTTCTTTCTTTCAGAAGTGATTCCATCATTTTCCCTACTATGGAGGTCAGACTAATAGGTCTATATTTTCCTGCCTCTGCTTTGCTCCCACTTTTGTGAAGGGGAATCACATCCGCCCACACCATCCTCCCATGATTTGTTAAAAAGGGTAGTCAATGGTGTCACTAGTTCTCCCCTTGGTTCTTTTAGAATTCTGGGGTGAATCCCATCAGGTCCCATTGCTTTGTCCACCTTCAGTTTTAGGAGTTCTTTCAGAACCCTTTCTTCTGTGAATGGACTGGTATCGACCCCCCGATTTAGAGTGCTTCTGTTGATCGGATTAGGTATTTTCCCCATCTCTTCTTTTGTGAATACTGAGCAGAAGTATTCATTCAGTATCCTGCTTTTTCACTGTCACCCTCTGCCCACCACCCTCCCTTTACTAAGCCTCACTATCCTTCCTCCTGTTTTTTGCTCAATAATATACCTATAAAAGGTTTTATCCCCCTTCTTAACCGAGTTGGCCATCTTTTCCTCAGTTTGGGCCTTTGCTATTCTGACTACCTTCCCCGCTTCCTTCTTTAACTGGTACAGTTCTCTGTCCTGCTCCTTCTGTGTTTCCTTATACTTTCTGAATGCTATCTTTTTCTCTCTAACCTTCCCCACCACCTCTTTTAAGAACAGTAGTGTTTTTATGATTGTGGCTATGTTGTTCATCCACACTGTTTGGCATGTCCCTTTCCCTTTAAGATGATGTCCAGAGGTCTTCAAGCTGGCTCTTCTCACCCACCCGGTTGGTGTAATCCTCAGCTCCACCCCATGATGTCAGATCTTCCTTTTCGCTGGAAGATGCAGGTTCCGTCCTTCTTGCTCATGTGTGTAGTAGGCCCTCGTGCTCCAAAACTCTGTTGTACCAGTCAAGATTCACAGAATCTCTCCGAATTATTTTGTTTTAGCGACCACAATGGAGGACAAGTCCTCGCCCGGGTTCCGCCGGTGTCCCTGCGGGCAAAAAATGTCTAGGACTGACCTGCATGCCACGTGTGTGTACTGCATGGGTCTCAATCATGACACTCAGGCCTACAACCTATGTCGCTCTTTTCATCCAAATGTTTTGGATGATCGCCTCACACGTCTCCAGCTCAGACGTCTGGAAAAATGGCACTTGCCGGTCAAATCGAAGGGTGCCCACCATGCGATCTCCACAGCTGTGGGGTCTGCAGAACAATTGGGACAGATGAAGGCCTTAAAAAAGGAGGTGGCTTGTGCCACGGAGAGCTCGTCTTTGCCCTTGGTTTTTCGTTCCTCTGAAACTGGGCTCTTTCTTGGGCTCCTTCAAGGAGCTGGTCCAATCCCTTACCACTCATAGGGAAGGCCCTGGCTTGCATATCTCCAGATACCACAAAAAGAAATGTAAGGAACCAAGAGAAATCATGTCTCATTGACATCACTGTTGGGACAGAGATAGATCTCGGTCCCAGGAGTCTCCACTTTCAACTTCGGTCAAAGTTGTGGCCTCGGCTGCCGACCTCACGGTGTCTCCATCAGGTTAGCTGGCCCAAACACTTGAGAACGATCTGGTCAAGATCGTCCTCTGCCTCATCGACCCATCATTGACTGAGGAGGCCTACAACTCCTTATTTAGGACTCTGGTCCTTTCAGGCCTTGCTGATGAGGTGAGCAAGCTGGGAAGCCCTGGGTGATGGTCGTCCCTGATCCGGAGGAACCGGGGTTCTCCACACTTTCTCCCAGGCATCCCCATCGGTCTCCCCGATGGTTGACGTCCAGGTCTGGGACATCCTCGACTGAAAGGCCAAGGAAGTTGCATAAGCGGCACTCTAAGAAGTGGCGCCACCGTCATTCATCCTCATCCTCCTCAGATGAGGGGAGGCTCCGATGCAAGTTGCGTCGGCGCTACAAGGACATGCTGTGGCAGCAGCTTCTTCTGGCTGGGCTGAAGGTGGTCCTTTCCACCCCAGCCATTACTTGGCTGTCACCCTCCAGGCCAAAGTTGACTGCTCCGGGGTCGGTCGTCATCCCCCCCATGCTCGTGGAGCTGATGACATCACTCCTGACTTGGCCAAAGCCAGTCTCTCCACCTATCCCAGTGGAGCCACTGCTGAAACAGCCTTCCTCGCGGGGGCTCCTCCAAGGAGTCTTGGCCTGCCTCAGGCCTCCTGCACAGGCTGTCTGTTACTCTGACTCCCAACTGCCCGTGGCAGGTTCACAGTGACTCTGGCAGCAGACCACTGTATCTGGACTCCTTGGAGTCTGACATCTTGTTCTCGGGATGATGATGCCATTAGTCTGTCTAACGAAGAGGGGCCCACCTCCTTTATGGGCATCCTCTGCTTCATCTCTGAATCTATGGGGATGTAGCTTGAAACTGTTGAGAAATGGGTAGAATACCCCCTGACATCCTCAGAAGAGGGTATTCCCTGATCGAGGCCTTCCCAGTAGCTGAAGCCATTGTTGGCCCAGCCCTGGAGCTCTGGCAGCACCCAGCCTTCTGTCCCGCACCGTGCACCAGGATGGCCCACAAGTATGCTGTACCTACTGGCTCTCTTTCAGGATTTTCACAGCATCCCTCTGCGGAGGGAGTGGTGACCGAGTCTGTGTTCAGGTGGGTTGGGAACTCGGGAGACTCCGATAGACCACCAGACAAAGAATCCAAAAAAACTGGATCATTCCGCCTGAAAAGGTCTATGCTGCCTCATCGTTGAGTCTGTCAGGTGAGCTCAGCTGTTATCATGGCACACTTCTCCCACGCCCTACTGGGCTCCTTAGATGAGGTGCTCCCTCACCTTTCCATGGACCTTCAGACCACGGTCAAGCAGATTCAGAACCAGGGCTGAGCTGTTGCCAGACAACAGCTCCAAATGACCTTGGAAATCTGAGATTCCTGTGCCCGTACTGTTACAGCCGTGGTTGCCATGTGCTGCAGGGCTTGGCTGCATGTCTCGACTTTCATGGCCGACACCCAGCACAAGTTGGCAGATGTCCTGTTCCTGGGTACCGACTTGTTCGGTCCCCGGAGTGGATGATCATCTTGACTGTATCGAGAAGTCCATTACCACATTGGACTCAGCTACGTCTGCCCAAAAGGAATCCCAAGGTTACAAAAAGCAGAAAAAGCAACCTTTTCTCTCTTCTGCGCCTGCGACCAAGCAGCCCCAATTTCAATCTGGGCAGCAGCAGCAGGCCCAGTCTTGGTGCCCTTGGCCCAAGTCAGGCACTGAGTCACGCAAACTGGGTGGCAAGGGTCCCGGCGGTCCCACTTCTGGAACCTCCTCCTTCCAGGCCTGCTCAGTGACAGGATGGGGGTAACTAGCCCCAAACCCATCACGACTACTCTGGGTCCTCCCGTGGGGGGGGGGCCGGCTCCGCCACTTCTTTCCACCTGGTCCGCTGTTACCATGGACAGGTGGGTTTTGAAGGTGGTCGGTCAGGGACAGCCTCTTGAGTTCGAGCAGTACCCGCCAAGCTGAGCTTGCACCCCATGCGAGGAAAAGGTATCAGTCCACACTCGGTTGGCTCTGAGCGATGACACAGTCCAGCTCCTCCTCAAGGAGGTAGTGATCTGAGTGACAGATTTCCCAGTCAACCCAGGGTTCATTTCCAGGTACTTTCTGGTCTCGAAACGGACCGGGTTGGGGGGGGGGCGGCAGTGTCCTATTCTGGATCTGCATGACCTGAACCAGTACCTCAGATCATGCACCTTTTGGATGGTAACTCTGTCCCAGATCATACCATCCCTCAAGCAAAATGTCTGGTTCTGCTCCATGGATCTTCAGGACACATTCTTTCATGTCCCAATCCGTCCGTCACACTGAAGGTTCCTCCGCTTCTGAGCAGAGGGAACCCACTGAGAGTTCCAAGTCATGCCGTTCGGCCTGTCATCGGCCCCCTGGGTCTTCACCAAATGCATTGCTGTGGTGGCAGCCCATCTTTGGTATTGAGGGGTCAGGGTATACCGTTACCTCGACAAATGGCTTGTAGTGGGTCCCTCCAGATTGGAGGTGGAGAGGTCAAGGGGCCTGGCCCTCAAGACCTGTCTTGAACTTGGCTTCCTTATCAACAAAGCCAAGTCAGAACTCGTGCCCTCATAGGTGATCTGCTTCAGCGGAGCAGAGCTCGGCTCTTGCCAAACCAGAGCCCAGCTCCTGGCAGACAAGGTGGAGGTTCTCGTCTCCTTTGCCCAGTCATTTCTGATGGGGCAGTTGCACCCTGCCAGGGACTTCCTTCATCTCCTGGGTTACATGGCAGCCTGCACCACCACCAAGGTCTGTTGGGCCCAGTGGCAAATGCATCCCATTCAGTGGGGCTTGGCCAGCCAGTGGTCCCAGCATCTATGTCATTTCGACCAGCTGGTCATGGTAACCCAGAGACTTTGGGATGGCCTCCAATGGTGGACCATCCCGGAACATCTGCAGGGTGGGATCCCATTTGTACACCCTGAGTCGACAGTTGTCCTCATCACCGATGCCTCTCACAGGCTGGGGAGCCCACATGGGGAACCACAGGGTCCATGGGCTCTTGAACGCCAAGGAGTCACAGCACTACATCAGCCTGCTGGAGCTCTGAGGAGTTCGTCTGGCACTGACTGCATTAGCTCTGTTTCTGCTGGGTCAAGTGGTCCAGGTCCAGACGGACAATACCATGACCATGCAGTATCTCAACAAACAGGGCAGCATGCACTCCCAGCCTCTGTGCAGGGAAGCGCTCTGCATCTGGACCCTTGTGAGCCAACTGGAGGCAGATCTCCTAGCCGTCCATGTGGCAGGAGCCTCGAACCAACTGGCAGATGTTCTCAGCCGGGTAGGTGAGGCATCCCATGAGTGGTCTCTTCACCCAGAGGTAGTTCACAGCCTGCTCTCCCTGTGGAGCACCCCTCAGGTAGACCTGTTCATCTCCAGGGAGAACACAAAGCTGAGGCTGTTTCACAACTGCCCCCCTCAGCAGAGCTCACTGCAGGGGAATGCCTTCTCAAGATCGGGGACCCCAGGCCTCTTCTGTGCCTTCCCTCCATTTCTGTTGATCCACAAGGTGCTTCTCAAGGTGAGGAGGGACAAGGTGAAGGTGATCCTGGTAGCCCCATTTGGCCACACCAGTTCTGGTATCCCGATCTCCTCAGCAACAGGCTCCCATGGTATCTTCCAGCACATTCGGACCTGATATCAGTCAGTCAGGGGAAGGTATTCCATCTGGACCTTCAGTCACTGCACCTCACAGCCTGGTACCTGAGTGACTAGAGTTCCAGGCTTTGGTCTTTCCAATGATGTCCTCAGCGTAGTTGAGGCATCTAGGAGGGAGTCAACCAGGAGGTGATATGCCTTCAAATGGAAAAGGTTTTCCATTTGGTGTCAGGAAAAGGGCCTAGACCCTAGTTCCTGTCCTGTGGCCAGTATCCTGGACTACCTTTGGTCCATCTCTAAAGCAGGTCTCTGGACGACTACCCTTAAGGTGCACCTGGCAACCATCTCCGCTTACTGGGCATGGACTGGTCAGCGGATGGTGGCACAGGAGACAGTGGTCTGGCACTTTTTCAAGGGCCTCGATCATATATCCCCTTCAGTTTGTGAACCTTCACCTCTGTGGGATCTACTGCTGGTTTTGGCAAAACTCATGGGCAAGCCATTCGAACCAATGCACAGGTGTGAGTGTCACATCTGTCATGGAAGACCACCTTCCTGGTGACTGTCATGTCAGCCAGAAGGACTGGGGAGCTCTAGGCGCTCTCAGTGAAGTCCCTTTACCTGGTCTTCCACAGGAACAAGGTTGTCCTGCGCCCCAACCCGAAGTTCCTTCCGAAGGTGGTGTCAGTTTCACCTTAACCAGGTGTTAACTCTGCTTGTGTTGTACCCGAACTACACCTCGGAGGCCGAGTACAGGCTCCATACTCTGGACCTGAGATGAACGCTCTCTTATTATAAGGAGCGGACGGCTGAAGTTCGGGGAGAGGTTCGCCAGCTGTTTGTCACTTACACTGAAGCCAGACCTGCAGCGAAGCAGACGATTGACAGATGAATTACATCTTGCATTGATCTTTGCTATAGGTTGGCGGGTAAGGAGCTGCCCGCAGTGCTAAGGGCTCATTCTCCCCGCCATACTGCTGCGTTAGCGTCTGCTTATAGGGAAGTCCCTATCCAGGATATCTGCAGGGCTGCTACCTGGAAGACAGCAAACACTTTCATCACCTATTACCACATCGACCTTGAGTCACACTGGGATGCTGGTTTTGGAGCCTCAGTTCTCCAGTCTCTATTCCTGAAGTAGGGTGTGTGTGCCTTGCCCCCCTCCTCCCAGAGAACTGCTAGAAGCAACAGTGTGGATGAACAACATATCCGCAATCCTAGAAAAACAGGTTACTCACCTGTAACAGTAGATCTTCTATGGAATGGTCTCTTGCAGTAGGTCATTACTTCTGGGAGGTTCCAGCAGGTGGCGCTGTCACATGGCAGCTTCTTCCAGCAGTTCTTTCCACAGGGACCACCCCCACATATCACTTCCTGGCTCTGCCTATAAGAGTGGGTGGTCCCTGGTACTCTCCGTTCATTTTCCCACCAGCTTCAGCTCGCACAGCAGCTAGCTCAATCTTCTGTGTAAGCAGTCATTGTCGAGAACTGAAAGTTTATATCCTGAGGTTGCTTGGGTTTCATACATGGCACCAACTCCTGTGCTTTATGCCAGAAACAAAACTCTATAATCAAAAGGAAGGTTACAACAACTTTAAAAAATCTTTTTCATGGAAGACAAAATACTAGGTTATAGACTCGGGGAGGTCGCACCAAGGGCTCCAGATACACTGAGTCATCTTCCAAAACAAAAAAGGAGAAGGAAATACCTTCTTCCCAAGTCCTGCCATGCCACACTTCAAAGGCAGCTTTAGCAAAAACTGTCTCATCATTGAGACATTCCTCATCAATGGGGGAAATATCCCCATCGACGGCAGGCATTTCTATATCTTCATCATTGACAGGGCACTTTAAACCTAGCCTCCTCATACATGGGAGTGCTTTCCCCATCGATGGAGCACATACTCAGCCTTTCTCACCGACGGGATGCATGATTCCAGCCTCCTCATACAAGAAAGTGCTTTCCCCTGTCAATGGAGCATCATTTCTATGCTGCCCCATTGATGAAGACAACCCTCCCATCAATGACAGCATCAAAACAACACTGCTTGTTGACATGGCACACTCCCCCGTTGACGGAGGCTCTTAAAATGCCTCTCCCGTTGATGGGACTGCCTTCCCCATCAACTGAGCATGTGCATTTCACTCTCTTATCAACAGAGCTACCCCCTCCCCGTCGATGGCGCCCATGAATTCCACTATGGGACTGCCTTCCCCATTGACGGAACCTGCTTTTATGACCCTCCCGTCAATGGGAGTGCCTATACCATCGACGGAGCACCTATTTTTGCTACCGCGTCCACAGACCACATTCCACCATTGATGAAGCAGGTTTTTCATCATGAAATCAGACCTTTAGAGGCTATTTTTCCATTAGTGGAGACTATTATTTCGACGTCAGCCCCTTGGGGGGGGGGGCTAAACTTGATGATAAAGATGTCTCATGTCTGCATGTACCCATGAAGATACCTCACCACATATTATGTGGTCACATCTCATGAGAAAATGGGGCAAACCAACATATTTTACCCCGTGGATATACCGCATTCATTATATGACGACAAAAAAAAAAAAAATTCCTCACCAAAGGAGTGCAGGATTATACTACTAGGAGGCATACATTCATCCTCTGCAATGCCCACTACCGTTAGGTATAATAATCATGATGGGCTTACAGAATTATGGACCTGCCACCTTACAGGTACCTAATATTGAGCATATTAAAAAAAAATTATGATCCTTGGGGGTTGATCATATACCCGATCCACCTAAACCCCACTCCTCTCACACTATACCTCCACCTTCTACAAAGAGGACACAAAATGGAGCTAAAACTCTCTCCTTCCTTATCATCTGCAATGCCTATGGAGGAATGCTATTCTGTAAACAAATCACACAGAATGAAGGACCTCTCAGAGATGTATTATGATGGGGCTCCTAACATGGACTTTCAGGATGCACACTCCCCTTATTTTACAACGTCCTTTTGTGACGATGACAAGGCTCAACCTTCCAGAGCTACCTCATCCCTGATGATTTTTTCAGTTTACAAATACAGAAATAATAGGGTCAACAACCCCAGACAAAAACTCTAGAAGCCTTAATCACTCTCAGAATATTTGCCCAGGTATTTCGAATACTCGGATACTGAATAGTATGGGCAATAAGCTAAATACCAGCATATTTTGGATATTCTTATCACCAGTGATGAAAGTGAGCAGGAATGCACAGTAACTCCGTTCCTGTACCTTTTTTGCAGCAGGAACTGAGTGCCTGTACTTCTTCCCACTGACACTGAAACTGAAATTCTTAAATCAGCAACATAGTGACAGTTCCTGGACCTGTGATCTGCAATCAGGGTTTCCATAACAACATTTGACTTGTACAGCAATGCTATTTTCCCAGAAATGCTTCAATATCTCTAACTGAATCTACTAGTATCACATTAGATAGATGTGTCTTGACACCGCTATCCTTTAGATTGCGGATCTTCATTCTGCATTTCATAAATGCCAGTGCACGAGTTCCTGTACTTCTTGTCTACCACTTGCACCACTGCTTATCACCTCCTTTACCTGAAAAGGAATAACTGATGCCTATAATTAATACCTTTACTGACATCCCTTAAGACCAGGATATGATATAATGGATACTTTGCCATAAGTATTTCTATACATCAAGCCTGGTCCACAATTCCCGGCCTAATACATGTTATACAACATAAAGTGGCTAATGCTCCGTTTTCAGGCAATAAACTGTTTGGTCCAGCAACACAAACCATTCTGGACGACTTACAAACCTCAGGCAGACTATTATGTACAGTACAAAAACCGTGCTGCAAATAACATAACCAATATAAATGATTTTAAAATGAGAAATAACTATCACAACTAAAGAGGTGTTTTTCTGAAAACAAAGGATAAATATCAAACGCACATTCACTACCTCTGGGCCTACCCGGCCTTTCATTCTGACAACAACAGTGCTTACACCTTTAGGATTTCACATATCTGAACCCCTACCCTCTCCATAGGACTTCAGTGAAACTGTGGGGTTATTCTGCCTTTATAGTCAGAGACACAAACAAAGAGGCTGTACAAAATAAAAATGAAGGAAGTAGGTGTATGTCCCTAACAGTGGACAATTTAAAGCGGAGACCAAGTACGGGTCACTCAGACCATCACATCTGGATTCCGACTGCATCATATAGTGCCCTTCCATGATGGCCACTGACTCCAACCTCAACCAGGACCTATTACAACATTAAATGTAAATAACAGATGCAACTTTTAAAAAGGGGAGCACCAAAACCCAAATCAGACACATGGCATGTGGACTAACCCTACTGCACAATCTCGTATTAATCTCTTGACTTGGATGTTGCCGTGTGGCTTATGCCTACCCACCATCCAGAACCCCTACTCGGATATCTGTTTACCCAACAGAACAAATAAGGGGATCACCATCCCAGTTTTTCATATAAAATACCTGAAATATAACTATTATTTATATCCTATAAAAGAAAAATTCATTAATGAAACAACCCGGTCTGCAATCCCCAGGTTTAACTCCTAAGAACTCCCTTGTAAATGAAATTACAAATACATGACAACATAGCAGACACTTATTTGCTGCTTTCCTGGCAGCTACTAATTAACATATACAATCCTAAATAGATACATTTGTATCATTTATGACAACTTAGCAGACATTTCTTTGCTGCTTCCCTGACAAGCTACTAAGTAACACTCCTACATGGACACATTTGTATCATTTGGGTTTCATTTTAAACTCTGGGCTCATATTACTGCCTACTAACAAGAGTCTTATACTATTTCACCAGATTATTCGCTGAAAACCTCAGCTAATTGTCCATTTCTATCATGTATGTACCAGAAACTGGATAACCAGAATATTCCTCAGGGACATACTGTACTTAAAACCTCCTATTGAGACGCTTTGCACCACGGGATCTGACTTTTTTCAACTTCCTTATCCTTGGCCACAGGCCACCAAGACCTACTGGTCACTCCATTATACAGATGAATCCATCACATGACTTTTTGTTATAATAAACACAATGAACCCTTATCAGGTCTTGATCAGACTCACTCCACAGGAGAAAACCACTGTCGGCCATTCTGGCCTGTGTTACCAATGATTTTATCACCTACATTATAATGCGGTCACCTGAACGCCGGCCCGTCGGCGCAGCGGTTGGATTTCCGCATGCGACACCAGCGACCCGGGTTCGGGAACGGACCTGGGGGCACTGGAGGGCCGGCCGGGGGAGATGAATAGAGCGTCCCATGGACTGCTCTCCTTCTCCGGGGAAGGGTGGGGAAGTGCCGAACATTGGCGGCCCTAAGCGGGCCGGGAAGTCATGCAGCTGCAGCTGGGCACGTTCAGGAGGCGGGGCAGGCGCTGGGCATCATTGCAGGCCCGCCTCCCAGAAAGCGGAAAAAGAGACAGCTGCCTGCCGCGCCTTCCATGAAGCCCGCCACGGCTTCAGTGCTCCCTCAGGCCAGCCCTCACAGCCTATCCGGCGTCTGTGGCATGCAAAGGGGGTGCCACAGCCCCGCCGTGGGGGCAAGCCACGGCCTCTGAGGGCTCATGCCGATTTGAGGAAGTGAAGTCGTAATCCGTGACTGGGCAGATAGTACCGGGCGACAGGCAGCTCGGGAGGAAAATAAAGAATTAAAAAAAAAAAAATAATGCGGTCACCTGGTACACTATCCAGACCTTTACCAGACAATATAACTTGGATAATGCCTTTAGACAACTACCGGTCATTCAGCTGCACTGTTCTATGAGGCACAATGTCACAGTTGTCCTCCCCACTAGGATATAACTGCATGGGAATCTCCCACAAGTAATGACCTACTGCAAGAGACCATTCCGTAAAAGATAGTATGGTTACGTAAGATCTTACCGTAACAGTAGATCTTCCAGGAATGTCTCTTGCATTAGGTAGTTTTCCACCCTCCATCCCCTTTCCAATTCTGATAGGGGAAATCATAATCTAAGAACTTAGGGTTGGGACTTACTGGTGCCTCGGGTTCCTTCGGACCACACTTATGAGCTGAATCCATTGGAGAATGGAGAGTACCAGGTTCCACCCACTCTTATAGGCAGAGCGAGGAAGTGATGTTGTGTGTGGGTGTCCCTGCTGAAAAGACTGCTGGAAGAAGCTACCATGTAATAGCATCACCTGTTGGAACCTCCCAGAAGTAATGACCTACTGCAAGAGACATTCCTGCAAGATCTACTGTTACAGTAAGATCTTACATAACCATACTTTCTAGGAATGGTATATGTTGTTCATCCACATGGACCCATCCGACCTCCCCAGCTTTGACGCACAACCTAGCTTCCAGCAGGCAAGATCTGGCATCATGGGGGCGGACCCGAGGATTATACCACCTGGGTTGGTGCGAGTCACCAGCTTGAAGACCTTCCGGAATTATCTTAAAAGGAAAGGGACATGCCAAGCAGTGTCGATGAACAACATATACCAATCCTAGAACTACTGTTACTGGTGAGTAACCTGTTTTTTTTTCCTTCATTTTGATTTATTTGCTTCACACAAAGGCTTGTTGCCTCTGTGATGGTAGTTTTGATATTTCCCCATTGTTCCTCCACCCTTTCTTCTTGCCCGTTTGCTAGTGCTTTTCTGGGACACTCTCCCTTTTTGCCAAAGTCAACTATACTAAAGTCCAGTAATCTCACTTTTATATGGCTTGACTTTATGGCTGTGTTTGTTGTGAACCACACTGGTGGTCACTTGTTCCCAGATGGCTACCCACTTCTGAATCTGAGATCCTCTCTCCATCCCCATTTAGACTACCAGGTCTAAGATTGCTCCCTCCCTCCTGAGTGGGTTCCAACACTAGCTGTCTGAGACATGCTCCCTGTAGGGCATCAGGAATGACTATTGGATGAGGCTGCAGCAAAGGTGCTCTAGTTAACATCTGGCATATTCATGTCCCCCATCAACAGTATCTCCCTTTTTTCTGCCATCCTAAGGATGCCTTCTATCATTTTCTCCCCCCAAGATGGGGTCTGTATACAACCCCTATGCAGATTGTGGTGCAATTTCCCTTTTCCAGGGTGACCCAGAGTGCTTCCTCCCTGTTTACCTTTTAGTTCCATTGTTTTGATCCTTTCCCTTACATAGAGAGCTATTCCTCCTCCTCTTCTACTCTCCTTGACTCTCCTGTAAATTGTGTACCCTGGTATTTTGACATCCCAGTCAAACTCATAGTTCTCTGTGTACCATGTTTCTGTGACTGCCACAATATCCAGGCATCCCTCTTTCATCAAGGCCACTAGTTCAGGGAGCTTGTTACCCAGACTGTGGGTGTTGGTACTCATTGCCCTCCATTTTTTGATGAACTTGCACCTTTTAGCCCCATCCTTGTCCTTACTGCCTTTTTCTCCAGTTATCCCAGCACTTCTCCATATTGACATCTCTCTTTTTGCATTTACCTTGCTAACTACACTGTTTTGTGGGGGGTGGTGCTGGAATTTTCCTGCTCCTTTTCAGTGCCTCCCCCCTGGCTAGTTTAAATGCTTGCCAATGAAGCATTTAAACCTATCACCTAGAGTCCTGACTCCTCTCTTGGAAAGATGCAGACCATCGTGCCAGTATAAGCCTACATCCCTCCAGGTGGACCCCCAGTCCCCAGTGAAGCCAAAACCCTGAGCTCTGCACCAGGTTTTTCAACGATTGATTGAATCTCATGGTGCAGAGCACCCTAGCCTCAAACATGTCATACACAGGCAGCATGTTCGAGAAGGTTACCATGCGTGATAATTTTCTGAGACCCCACCCCAACTCCACAAACTCCCCCTGCACTGCTCTGATCTCTTGCCCATCAAGCCTGCCCTGGGTCATCCCATGGGGGGCTGGCTCCATCACTTCCTTTCCACCTGGTCCACTGTCACCACAGGCAGGTGGGTTCTAGAAGTAATGGGTAAGGGTCTGCCTCTAGAGTTCAAGCAGTAACCTCCTTGCCAAGCCCATGCCAGACAGGAGGATTTGGCTTCTGCAGACATGCTGTCAACTTTGAGACGACATAGCTCAGCTCCTCCACAAGGTCACTGATCCTCTGGAACACCCAGAATGTGTCTCTAGGTACTTCCTGGTGCCAAAATGGATGGGGGGGGGGCTGGTGCCCCATTCTAGATCTGCATGACCTGAACAAGTTCCTTAGGTTATGCACCTCAATGTTTTAAATAATCGATTAGCAGTTTTTTTTTCCTTGAGACAATACTAACTGTACAGAAAACATTTATATAGGTTTTCTCGAAGTGTTATGCTTGTTAACCACAGTGAGGCAAGTGCTGTGCATTTTCACAATGTTTTAGAATTTTTATGAGCAAAACGCTAATCAATTTTTAGAGTTAAATAAAACCCTGCACCTTCAGGATGGTAACTCTGTTTCAGATCATACCATCTCTAGAGCAAAACATGTGGTTTTGCTCCCTGGATCTTCAGGACACATTCTTTGGCATCCCGATCCATCTATCTCACTGAAGGTTCCTCCGCTCCAATTCCTCTATGAGTTCCAGGTCATGCCGTTCAGCCTCTTCTCAGCCCCCAGGGTCTTCAAGTGCACAGCAATGGTGGCAGCCTACCTACGGTGCAGAGGGGTCAGGGTTTATCCCTACCTGGATGATTAGCTGATAGTAGGTCCCTCCAGGCAGGAGGTGGAGTGGTCCAGGACCTGGCTCTCCAGACCTACATCAGATTTGGCCTCCTGGTCAATGAGACCACGTTGGAACTCATGCCATTGCCAGTGATCAGGTTCATCAGGGTGGAACTTGACTCTTGCAGAGCCAGATCCCAGCTCCGGTGGATGGGGGAAGGCCTTCTTCTCCTTTGCCCAGTCATTTCTGGTTGGGCAGTTGAGCCCTGCCTGGGACTTCCTGCATCTGCTGGGCTACATGGTGGTCTGCATCAGCATGGTTCATTGGGCCCACTGGAGAATGCACTCCCTGTAGTGGGAGCTGGCCAGCCAGTGGTCTCTGCACAAGGGGCACTTCGACCAGGTGGTCACTGTGACCCAGCGGATGTGGGACCCCATCTAGTGGTGGTTAGACCCAGCAGATCTGCAGGAAGAGATCCCGTTGGTCTGCCCAGAGCCAACAGTTCTCCTGATGACCAATGACTCACTCGTGGGCTGGGGTTTCCACCTGGAGGAACACTGAGTCTACTGGTTCTGGATCCCTCAGGAGTTCCGATGCCACATCAACCTTCTGCAGCTCCAAGCTGTTCAGCTGGTGCTAACTGCATTCTTCCACACATTCAGGGTCAAGTGGTCCAAGTCCATACTGACAAGAACACAATCACGTACTTCCTCAACAAACAGGGTGGAACGCACTCAACAAGCAGGGTGGGACGCACTCCCTGCCTTTACACAGGGAAGCTTTCCATGTCTGGACCCTTGTGTACAGCCTGGTGGCAGATCACCTGGCCATGCATGTGGCAGAAGGCTCCATTCAGCTGGTGGACACCCTCAGCCAGGTGGGGAAGCATCTTATGAGTGGTCTCTCAACCCAGAGGTAGTGCACAGTTTGTTCTCCCAGTGGGGCACTCCTCCAGGGAGAACGGAAAGCTGTGGCTGTTTAGTGCCCACCCCCTCAGCAGGGAATGTTGCAGGGGGATGCCTTCTCGAGATCCTAGACCCCGGACCTCTTTTATGCCTTCTCTCCACTTCTCTTGATCCACAAGGTGCTTCTCAAGGCCAGGCGGGACAAGGCACAGGCGATCTTGGTGGCTCCGGAGTGGTGATGCCAGTTCCGGTACCCTGAGCGCCTCAGCCTTAGCAGCATCTTCCCCTATGCCTGGACCTGCTTTACATAATTCTAGGGAAGTACTCCACCTGGGCCTTCAATTCTTGCACCTGGCTGCCTGGTTCCTGAGTGGCTAGAGTTCCAGGCCTTGGGTCTCTTCGAAGATGTCATTACTGTCGTGCAGGCATCTCGGAAGGAGTCAACCAGGAAGTGCTATGCCTTCAAATGGAAAACACTCTTCATTTGGTATCAGTGTATGGGGTTGGACCCTTTGTCCTGTCCAGTGGCTAGCATCCTTGATTACCTTTGGTCCCTCTCTGTCAGGCCTTCAGTCGATGACCCTTAAGCCATCACTGCTTGCCGGGTGTGGTCCAGTCAGCAGTTGGTAGCATAGGGGAAGGTGGTCTGGAGGTTCTTCAATGGCCTTGAGCACATTTCCCCTCCGATGTGAGAACCAGCACTACTGTGGGACTTGTTGCTGGTTTTGGCAACGCTTATGGGCAGCCATTCGAACTGATGCACAGGTGTGAGATGTCTCATCTGTCATGGAAGACCACTTTCTTGTTGGTTATCACATCAACCAGAAGGACTGGTGAGTTCCATGTGCTTTTGATGGAGTCTTCCTACCTGGTCTTCCACAGGGACAAGTTTGTCCTGTACCCCAACCCAAATCCCGAAAGTTGTGTCAGACTTTCACCTTAACCAGATGAATAATCTCCCAGAGCACTTCACCATTCACACCTCAGGGGCCGAGCATAGGCACCATACTCTAGACCTGAGGTGAACGCTCACTTATTACAAAGAGCGCATGGCTGGAGTTTGGGGATAGGTTCACCAGCTGTTTGTCACCTATGCTGAAGCTGTACCTGGCAGACCTGCAGCCAAGCAGATGATTGGCAGGTGGCTCTCATCCTGCATTGATCTCTGCTATAGGTTGACAAGTAGGGATCCTCCCACAGGGCTAAGGGCTAATTCCTCTTGTCATTACACTGCGTTGGTGGTTGCTTCCAGGGATGTCCTTATCCAGGAAATCTGCAGGGCCGCTACCTGGAGGTCAGCACTCACCTTTATTTCCCATTACCACATCGACCTTGAGTCACGCTGGGATGCTGGTTTTGGGGCCTCACTTCTCCAATCTCTTTTCCCTAAGTGGGGGGGTGCGTGCCTTGCCCTTTCCTCCTGAAGTATTGCTTGGAGTCTGCTAGAAAGTGTAGCTAGAACGTTATATCCACGTCCCTAGAAAAACAGGTTACTCACCTGTAAAAGTAGATCTTCTACAGACTGGTCTCTTGCAGTAAGTCAGTACTTCTGAGAGGTTCCACCAGGTGTCACTGTTGCATGGCAGCTTCTTCTAGCAGTCTTCCACGGGGGTCATCCACACAACATGACTTCCTGTGGATGTGTATAAGAGTGGGTGGCCCCCAGTACCCTGTGTTCATTTTCCTGCCGGCTTCTGCTCACTCAGTCATTTCTCCTCACCTCCTGGGTTGTAGTCTTCGACTTGAACTTGAACTGATTTTCTTCCTTTGGATCCAGGACCTGGGACTTGCTCTCAGCACCCCCGGACTCCCATAACAGGCCTATGCCTCACTCACAGTACCCCTGCTGCTCTCAGACTCTGGCTCTTTTTGCTGGGTCTGAAGCCTCTCTTGGGCTTAGCCTAAACATTTCTGCTACAGCAGGCCCAGTGTTCCATTAGTGCTTATGGTACACTTGCTGTCCCCCAGCCCGGGCACTTTTTGCTGGGTCTTCAGTCTTCCTCATGGATGATCGACACAGCTCAGCCAGGCGGAATGAACCTCGGGGTGGGGGGTGGGGTCACCTTCAAGGCTCCCCAACCAAGGGCACTCGTTCCAGGCATAGGAGGGAATGGGATTCACACTCCGTATACTCCCTCCCTATTGCTCCATCGACGATGGCTCCTCCATCGTCGACGATACCTTCCTCGTCCACGGGGCTGCTCCCCCCATCAACGGCACCTGATGGGATTTTTGTATCATCGATGGGCCTTTTCCCATCAACAGATCTTGCTTCTGAATGTTTTCCATCAATGGACAGTGTTGCCCCATTGACAGCACATTCCTTGTCAACGGGGATGCTTCACCCATCAACACATGTTCTTTCATCTACCTTGTCAATGGGAGCTCCTCTACTGGAGCTCCTCTCCCATCGACGAACAATGTTTGTCCTGTTCTCTCATCTATGGAGCTCTTTTCTCCATCAACAGAGCGCTCCTCGTCAACAGGGCAGCATGCCTTGCATGCCTCATCGACGTGCCGGCTTCCCCCGTTGACGCAGAGGCTTCCCTTTCCTGCCTCATTGATGAGGATGATTCCTTCGTCAACAGAGGGGTCTCTTCTTCCTTTGTTGATGGGGCTGCCTCCCACATTGACGATGGGGGCTTCCCACCCCGGGACTCCCCTTGCTCGGGGCTCTGCTTCCATGCCCCCCCCCCACTTGTCCTGGCACCTGGTGGCAGCCTCAGGGGTTCCCCCCTCATCACCCTTTTTGCGCCCTTTGGTCATGGCTTTTTCCTGGGCCTTTGGCCCCACTGCATGGATCTCGCCCTGCGTTCCTTGCTCCTTTCCAGGTCCCAGTCCACAGGGGTCGGGGTGCCTCACCCTGCTGTTCAGGGTTGGCAGTTCCTGGGCTGGCTTGCCCTTCCTAATACTGATCAGCTCTACTGTGCCCCTCGTGACCATCCCTACTTATCTACCACCTCTGTGGCAGACTCAGTTATCAGGGCGGCGGCCCACGACTGGAGTGCCCGACCTCAACCATACCATTTCCGTGCCAGCAGCTGCTGATTCCCGGTGCATGGATTTCTTTGGCACTCGGGTTTATTCCTCCAGTACTTTGCTACTACGTATTCTTAATTATCTGGGTCATATGTCAGTGTCAGTGGCTCAGTAGATAGCCCACACACCTCTGAGGCCGGGAGATCAAAGAGCTGTGGGCTCAGTTCCCACAACTGGCACTTGAGTTAATATCCCAGTACTGACACTGTAGTGCAGCATGAGAGGGGTGCTGCACATTTGAGGTGCCGTCTTTCGGATGAGACGTTAAACCGAGGTCCCATCTGCCTGGATTGGTTGTAGTTCAGATGGATGTTAAAGATCCCATGGCACTTCTCGAAAAGAGTAGGGGAATTTCCCTGGTGTCCTGGCCAAATTTCCCTCATTCACTAAAAATACCACCAACAGCTTAATCTGGTTCAAGGTTAGTTGGCATTCATCTATATCCCCCTCCCCTGGGTCGTGCCTGAAAATAGTCAGGATTTGTCTAGTGCACTTACCTGGTCAACAAGAACTAAATAAATAAATAAAATATGGTCCGGTACCTTCGCACTCTTGGTGCCTCGGCTTTGGACTTCCTGTCTGATTTGCCTTCTTCCCCAGAGTCGATCAGGCTGGCTCAGCCCTCTCTGCCATGCCCTCCCTTGCCCATCACCTGCTCCATGCATGCTTCAATGCAGTTGATGTTTCAGCATGCCTTTCAGCCACCGGCATCACCCTTCAGCACTTCGCGTGGCTGTGGGTCTTGGGTTTGCCGCCCGACATCCAGCTGTCAGTCGCCAACGCTCCCTTTTCTGGGAACCTGCTGTTTGGCTCAGGTGCTCAGGCCATCCTTGCTTCCCTTTTGGCTTCGAGGCATACTCTTCAGTCTCTTCAAGACCTCTCTCCTGCCCCCAGGCCCCATCTCTGCGTCCCCCGAGGCTCAGTCTGCCCCTCTGCGGCATTCCCGTTTCTCGCAAAGGACAGGGCCCATTTCTGCACTCTAAGCTGCTTTCCACGTATCCCCCGCCTCCTCTTGCAGGCCTTGGAGGTGCCCTGGGATCTCTTTATATTTCTTAGAGATTTGCTTCTGGACTGGACACTCCACTCCTCCCTATGGATCTGTTTGGAACTCCTGCATCTCTCCCTCCTGGAGCCCTTCGGTTGTTCCTTCCTCTGACCATCCGGGATGTGTTTTCCCCAGAGCTCCTTTTCTGTTATTTGATCCGCTCTACTTGTATGTTTCTGGATTGACTATGCCAGGGCCTGTCGACCTTTGTCTCCTCAGAATGCATCACTGTGTCTGGCTGTCTCCAGTTCAGTCTCTGTTTTCCACATGTCTTCGCCTATATGCTTGAGTTAGGACATCATGATTCCTTTGGTCCTTACTCCACCCCACCTCTGAGGGTGCAGTTCAAGTTGACCTCTCTCTGGCTCACATGTCTTCACCTATGGGTTTGAGTTAGGACATGGTGGTCCCATTGGTCCTTACCCCACCCCACCCCACCGCTGAGGGTGCAATTCGAGTCGACCTCTGTCTGGCTCACATGTCTTCGCTTCTGGGTTTGAATTAGGACATGGTGGTCCCATTGGTCCTTACCCCACCCCTCCTCTGGGGGTGTGGTTCAAGTCGATCTCTCATTGGCTCGCATGTCTTCACCTACGGGTTTGAGTTAGGACATCGTGCTTGCTTGGTCCTTACCCACCTCGGCTTCTCTGCCTCCAGGGGTGTGGTTCAAGTTGACCTTCCTGTGCCTTTGCTCCTTATGGCTTTGCCTCTCCTCCCATTTGGATTTTACTGCTTGGGAATCTAGCAGAAGTAATGACTTACTGCAAGAGACCAGCCCATAGAAGATAGTACAGTTACGTAAGGACTTACTGTGACAGTAGATCTTCAGAGGACTGTCTCTTGCAGTAAGTACCCCGCCCTCCATTCCCCTGCCTTCTTGCCTCAAATCTGCAACTCAGAATGTTGGGTGGGATCGCTATTCTCTATTTTTCTGGCCCTCATTTTCCTTGGCCCAGGTCTTGCTCACCGAATCCGGTGGTGACCAGAGGGTACTGGAGGCCGCCCACTCTTATACACACCCACAGAAAGTGATGTCATGTGGACAGACCCCATGGAAGACTACTAAAAGAAGCTGCCATGTGACAGAGACACCTGGTGGAACCTCTCAGAAGTAATGACTTACTGCAAGAAACAGTCCTTTGAAGATCTACTGTTACGGTAAGTTCTTATGTAACATACTTTGTAGGAGTGGTATATGATGTTCATTCACACGGACTCACCCAACCTCTCCTGGCTGTGGTGCACACTACTGCTTCTGTTGGGCAAGATCTGGCGTCATGGGAGGAGCCAAGGGACTTACCAACTGGGCATGTGGGAGGAGTCAGATATAAGAGGTTCCAGTGGAGTCTTAAAGGGAAAGGCAACTGCCAGAAAGTGTGGATGAACATCATATCCCACTCCTAGAACTACTGTTACTTTTTTTTTTTTTTTTTTTTGTCTTTTGGTAACCGGGTAAGGCCCACTAGGCACAAGTGCCTGTTTTCAGGGGCAACCTGGGAGCACTGGGCAGTTAAGTGACTTGCTCAGAGTTGTACAGTATGCAAGTGGAGGTTATGATAATCAAACCCTGTTCTGGTCTGCTGGATGTACAAAGCTTGTTCACACCTCATTACTCTAACCTCTAGGCTATTCTGCCAGATGGTGAGTAA
Source organism: Neoceratodus forsteri (assembly GCA_016271365.2). NCBI lineage: Eukaryota > Metazoa > Chordata > Ceratodontiformes > Ceratodontidae > Neoceratodus > Neoceratodus forsteri. The sequence continues at coordinate 341,891,096 of CM057449.1, forward strand.
CCTGTTTTTTTTCTGCCTCCTGATTGTTACAAGTACCAGTTCTTTGACTTGAAACCACAAGATCATCATAATTATTAAGCGAGGTCACTCTCTGTGGCCAGGCTTTGGTCTGAAGGCACTTTGGACCCTGTCCAGGTCTAAGGTGAGGTCTCTGCTGGTAGCAGTAGGGTGTCTGTAATCAGCTTTTCCATAAATGCAGGTATTTGTGTCCCCTACTCGCCTTCAGGGATCCTGTAGATTTGTACAAGTGTCCTTCTTAACTGACTTTCAAGGTCATGTTTCTGGTTGAGTTGGCAACCTGGTGACGTAGCAGCAAAACCAAATCTGCCGTTGTGTCCATTTCCTCTGGGAGGGCTACAACAGTGTCCTAAACATCTTTTGACTCGTGTATGAGAGTACTAATTTCCAGGGAGTCTCATACCTTTTTGTGGAAGGCAGTGAGTTCTGTTAGCAGATCCTCCAACCTAATAATCGTGCTAGGGTTTGACTGCAGGTATGTTTGACCAATTGGAGTGGGTTTTAAGGGCAGGTTTTACCAGAGGTGTCTCCGGAGTAAGCACTTCAGGTGGCCATTATGGATGGTGACATCACCAGAAGCTGGCTTTTTTTTTATATTCCCCTTTTGTTCAAACAGACTACTCCTATTTACAAATATTTTCTCAGAGTGTTTCTGATTATGATGCTCAATATAGTTGCTCTTTTTATTTGTAAGTGATGATTATGTCATGTCTCAGATTATATTCTTAATATTTGGTGTCTGAACAGTAAATTAATTGGTTTGGATACATACACGAATTGTATTGTAGTTTTTCTTTTAATAAAAATATAACCCAATTTCAGTAATTGCCATGGGATCATTTTCTACCACTTGAACAGTGAACATAGATGAGCAAAAGGGAGCTTGATTAATGTCTAATTCTTAAGACGGTTAGGGTATTACTCTGATACCTTGTGTGGGGCTAGAACAGAACCCTTTGGTCTTCTGGCACCAGGGATGAGCATGCTGCCTGCTAAACCACTGACGCAGTACCAGTAAGGTAAAACAAAAGTGTTTATGCTCAATTCTGTTGTTTCTGTTTGACTGTATCCACACCCTTACCCACAGATCGCACCTGGAAATGAGCCTTGGCTCAGTGCCTTCCTGGTTACCAATTTTTAAATAAAATAAATATCCACAGCAGCTGTAGACATATACTGTACTTCTTGACATTATGTCACTGAAATTTGGTGCACTGAAACTCATAATGTGGGGACATTGGCCTTCATAATGAGGGACACAACCTCAAACACACCGTGACAACTAATGCCATTATTTGTGCAAAGTTTCATTTTGCTCGGGACGGGCATCATATACTTTTATGCATTTCTGCTTTAAAGTCTGAGTTTACAGCACCTTCTTTGTGTGAGCGGCACGTTTCAGTGTGGGATTAATGTGGGATAAAGCAATTCAAAGGGGTGAAATGTGACATCCATTGTAATGTGAAACAGTATGGCTATAGAAAGGAAGTTGACAGGTGGTGAAAAACTAACCAGCCAAATGCACAGTATGTGTAAGTGTATTGTACTCAGTAAATGGCTGGTGCCAGCTATGGCCTGTGAAGTGCCTTAGGCTACTATGGTATATGTGAAAGGTGCTATACAAAACCAAATTCTTTCAGTTTCCTCCAGCTCCTCCTTTAGTAACGTCTTGACAGAATTACAACCCGCTGTCACAGTTCTACTTGTGATGGTCTTTTAAAAAGACCAGTGACTGCATACCCTATTCATTTGAAAACTGAAACACTGTCAGAGCTGCAAGCCCCAAGCTGCTGAGCAAACCGTGCATGAAATGGCAAGTTATTTTTTTTTAAATTTGCTTTAGGCCATGACAAGAAGACTAGAGCCAGAGGGGATTCCACTCGACAGCAGGCAGTATGGATTTTGGTCGAGAAGAGGTAGGGAGCATATGGTTACTGTGTGGGAAAGTTAGGTGTGTAACACTGGGCACCAGGGAGTGATCGACTGGTTATAGGAAGAGGGCAGGGATACAGATGGACATCAGGGTACAATACAGAAATTAATGAAATGACCATTTGTGTGAGGGAGGAATAGCTGGCAGGGTGGCACTTGCATGACCTGTCACCATGGTCACAGTCCAGAAGGCATGAACTAATGCTTGTAAGTTTCTGACAAGAGTTTCTGACTGTACTATAAACTGCTTGGGAATACCATCATTAACCCAGTGCTCAAAGATAGCTGCCACAACACCGGCACAAGCCCACCAATGTAAACAGCCCAACAAAACAACAAAATAAAAGCCAGCCCAGTGGCGCTGAGGCATCCTAAGTAGTAAAAATATTTATTCGTACAAAATATATGAATTAGGATAATCTCGATTGAGCTATTGCTTATTTATAACGAGGTCCTAGAGTTTGTCATTTAATACAGTAAAAAACATGCAATAAACATTAAGCAACAAATTAATGTACATATTCAATTTACAACAGTCACTCATTCAAAATACAGGCAGGTAGTAATCATAAAAAATCTCCTATAGTTTCTCCATGTGAACAACATTGTCTAGAACTAATGGCCAGCTTCCTAAACCAAGACTTAATCCCTGTCCAAGATAGTCTCCCCTTATGAATCTTAATATTTGCTGGTATCTTATTCCATTCTAGGGAACCCCTACAGAAAACATAATGTCAATCAATTTCTAATTTGCACTTGGGAACTTCAAATTCTGGGGCATTAGCTGCTCTTAGGGAGCTCAGTTTATCCCATTTTATTACCCCTGCAACAATGAATGGGGGTAAAGTACCCAGCCAGCACTTGTACATAAATTCAAGAAGATATTCCTGTCTATAGTCTGAAAGTCTCAGCCAGTCCAAGCAGTTAAATAAAAAACACTTGTGCATAAGACGAGGGGCATCCTGCCTTACCTCGCGTTATGCCAGCGACCCGGGTTTGGGAGCGACCTCTGGTCACCGAAGTGCCAGCATGGGGGGAGGGGGGAAAGGTGGGTGCAGGATTGAGCGTTTGCTCTCCTCTCAGAAGAAGGTCGCCCATCCATAGTCCCACCGCCACCGGATGGAGGTCTGATGGCAGACATAGGCGGTAATGGAGCGACTAGTAGGGGGGCGTCCTGCAGTGCGTGATGTGTGCATGCCTCCACATGTGAGCATCATGTCGGGGATGTGAGGGTATTGGGAGAAAAAAAACGGAAAAAGCAAAAAGTATGTACAGAAAAAAAAAGTAAAAATATTTGCATATTTGACTTCCATCTAGCCCTGCGTGGAAAAATCCCACTGTTTTGCCAGCCACTCCACAGTTTCAACCCTTCTTTTGTATTTCTGTCTTAGGGGACTGAAGCTGCTGCTTTCTAACTGAACGCACTGTGCACCACCTCCTCTGAAATGACAGGATAGGGGGTTGTGCTCAGTACTCCTTTTGATTCACGTTATTGAGAGAAACCCTGGGTGGGTGTTAAAATCTTGGAACACACAACTGAAACTAAGTCATTGCACCCTTAGTTCCTGCCTCTGACTTGGGGACAATAGGTCCCCTCCACTGTCAGTCAGGATTTAGTGAGAGACTGCACACCCCAGCTGCCTGCTGCTCAGCTCAGTCACTTTGTATCTCTGTCCGTCTTTCTGTCAGTGGATGGCATGAGATGTGAACAGCAATTTTTCCAACTGAAAATTAGGTGCCATCCATTTCTGTACCAGCTCTCTTGATCCGCCCCCTGAGGAAGGCCTGGTGTTTGGCCGAAGGGCTGGGGAAGAAGGGTACTTACCAGTACACCTTGCTGCAATAAAATATTGGATTATCCAATGTGGAAAGTTTTCCTTGTTTTTGTTTGAGTGCAGAAATCACCTCGGTTCTCTTGACCAACAACCTGAGACATGCTCGCTGAATCCACCACATTCATAACCGTGGAGTACACAGAAGGACATGGCGGTAGGGAGGCTCCTGACAGCCATATCTTCCACACATTACTTTAAATGCAGCACCAACCTTTAAATAACTGCATAATCAGGCTGTCAATGCTCAGCTTGCTGTCTGCCATTTTTCACCCACTGAACAGAAAGAAGTCACCAAAGAACAACTGAAAGCCTGTATCACAGCTCCTCTCTGCTCTGCTAGTCAAACTGCATGCTTTTCAGCTCTAGGCCTTAAAAAAATGATGCACAAGCGTTCTATCAGTATTTTCTGCACTGCGCCACCGAGCGTAACCTGCATAATGTGGACTGTGAGTGCGCAGCTGGGAAAGGGAGCAACTTCAGGTACACATTGCCCCCACCACCACCACCACCACCACCACCACCTTCCATTCAGACCCATTAAGAACAATTCATTCTTGGTTGAGCTGTGAGCAGAGTACATAGAGTTTTGGGGAATACATGTTGCAGTTTCCCCACCCAGCCTTCTTTCCCAGGCTATTGCTGCTGTTATACTGCTATTGCTTCCTTTGCTCCACACCATGTGTGTACAGACTACTGAGTAAGATTTTAGAGCACTCAAAAAAAAAAAAAATCTGAAGCTTTAATGCATTGATAAGGAATTAAAAAAAATCACACACACACCACAGTTTGCTTAAACTTTAAAGTCAGCTTTAATGGGAGTCACGTGATGTCTGCAGACTAGAATCAGCCTTCTAAAGAAGCTCTCTCCTTATCCATCAACATCCACCTGAATCTACTTTCTAATTCTCCAGGAAATACTCCAAATCACTACCAGCATGTGCCTGCCTACTTCTGTCATCTGAGGATTACCTTTTTTCATCACTATCAGCGATCATTTTGCCATGATGAATATTGAAATGCGGCAGGCCCCTCCGCACCACATGTCTCCTAACTCTCCTCTCGAGGCTCCCAAGAAATCCAAGGCACAAGGAGCACAGCCTGCACGCTCAGCCTCTCAATCAACATCCGCAGGCCCCCTAATCGAGGACCGCTTTCTCTCAAGAGTTGCGTCCCTTCAGAGAAGCCCTAGTGGACATTTCCTCTGGGTTTAAGTCCCTGAGAGCTGATATGAGGGACTTGGGCTGTAAGATCGGAGACTTAGATGCTCGCACCATATCACTGGAGGCCTGGAAGGATCAGACCGACCCCGAAATTGTTAAGACAACAAGTGAGCAAACTTCAAACCAAAACAGAGGATCTAGAGGGAAGGAGCAGGAGGAACAACATCCTCATATTCGATTGCCCGAAGTTGAAGAGGACCCCAATGTAATAACTTTTGTTCAGAAACAGTTAGTCAAAGTTGTGGGGCCCTCCTCTTTCAACCCAGGCTACCAAATCGAACATGCACATAGGTCGCTGAGACTGCGACCTCCCAAAGGTACACCCCTGAGGCCGATTATATTAACATTCTTAAGCTTCCTGGAAAAGCAGCATGTGCTAGTGAAGGCCTGGGAACTGCAGGTCATTCTGCGGGAGGGTAAACCCCTGAGATTAACCCAGGATGTTCCATTCGAGACTCGGCAGAAATGCACGACTTTTCACCCAGTTGTTTCCAAGATTATAGCAGCCGGCATAAAGTTTAAGATAATCTATCCAGCATGTCTACAAGTCTGTCTTAATGGAACCTGGTCTTCTTTTGAGAGCTCCGAGAATGCTAGAAAGGAACTGTCCCAGCGCCTTCCTGATCTGTTCAACTCCTCTTGAACTGTTGCCTTACTATGCTGTTTAAACTGTGGTTAATACCTTATAAGCATTATTACCTGTGTTGTTGTTGTTGCTGGCTGAAGCCTAAAGCTGTTTACAAATTTTCCCTTGTTTTCTGTGTCTATCCCTTTGAGTGGGTTGTTTGGGGGCTTATTAGCGGAGCCTGTAGGGGTGTATTTCGCGGCATCATTCGCTGTTCTTTTATGGCCTGGGCTGCCATCTGGGGCCTTACGACCCCTCGGGGGTTTTGCAGTGAGTCTCCCACCTGCATGTTGGTCCTCCTGCCGCTGGATCCCTAGAAGCGGGTGTGGTTTCTCGGGGGCCCGAATTGGTGGTGCACAGGTCCAGGTCCACAATGATTTCCCCCTGGGTAACCAAACTCACTGTCAGTAAAACTGTAGGGGGGGGGGGGTTACCTCAACTAGCGGATTACTGACTTTATGCTACAATTAGGCTACCCACTTCCACACCGTTGATACCGAACACTGTCATCCATCCAACCCCCTCGAGGATCAAACTGTGCCTGGAAGGGATAAGGATCAGGTTCCTCTCTCAACCTCCTGTCCTCTTGCCTTTTTCCTTCTGTGGATCAGTCCACCTACCTTACAGCCCGTTGTCTAGGGGAAATGGCATCTTGGGACGGTGTAAGATCTAGAGATTTAACCCCGCTTTAACTTGGAAACCCCGCACTTTCTCACAGACCAGCGTCGTCCTTTTACCCTAAGGATCCAATGTTTTAGTCCCCTTGCTACTGTATGTTTGGAGTTTTGCAAGGGATGTGGTGGTGGTGGGGGGCTCCAGGTCGATGTGCTCTTGGTGCTGACTAAAATCACGCACTGGTGTGTGGAAGGACTGTGCCTGTTTCTTGTTGACTAGTTTAACACTGGCGTGGGTTTGTTTACTCCTCAATCTTGGCATATGAGGTTCGGATTCAGGCACAGAGGTTCTTCTACCCTTTTATCTCAGGATCTGTATTCCAGTCTGGAAGTAGAACCTACTTGGGGTTTTGTTGTTGTAAATAGTTATAAGTTGTGGAAAGGGGAGCTAAGGGGGTGTTTAAATCTCTAATTTTCCACTTATGTTTGGGTTCAGAACAGTGAAGGGGCGGTTGGGGTGGGGGCAGGCCTGGGTTTTATCCCTGGTTCTGTATTTCTGGATCATATTTCACTGCCTGTTCAGGTCTGCATGCATTGGTCTTCCATGAACAGAGTCAGAGTTTCCATCTGGACCCTACTAGGATATGATTGTCTCATGTTGGGGGGCGGGTGGGCTGGAGTGTACCTTGAGGGTATAGATCGTTAATTTTCAGATTAGTCCTCCTGGTTTATCTGTCTAAAGGATTTGGTGACTAATACAGTTAAATTAGTTACATGGACTGTCAGGGGAGTTAGGGACCCCATTAAGAGATACCAGGTCCTGAAACACTGTGGCCTGTTCAACACTGGTATTATTTTTCTGCAAGAAACACACCTACTAGCAAAAGAGACTGTCTGTCTGCGCTGACAAGGGGTCTTCCAGGTTTTTGCCTCTGGGGATTCCTCCTTGAGTAGAAGTGTGGCCATATTAGTAATGAGCAACATTCCTTTTCAGGTTGATTCGACCATTGTTGACCCAGGGGGTAGATTTATCCTGACTAAAAGTTCCCTTCTGTGTACCAGTGTGGTCCTGGGATGCTTTTACTCCTGGTGGGGGGTTTGACCCCTCATTCCTCATGGACCTTGCCAATAACTTGCCTCCTTCTTACCCACCCCTCTAATCTTGGGGGGAAGGGGAGGACTGGAATATTCCACCCACACAGCACCTAGACAGGTCCTATCTACCTCTAAAACTCCCTTCCCCATCCCAAAGGGCTCTGACAGATTTCACTGACTTGCTAGGAGTATGTGACCATGGCGCATTCTCAATCCCTCCCATCATCTCTACTCCTTTTACTCTAATGTTCGTCAGTCCTGGTCCAGGCTTGATTATATCCTAATCAGTTCCCCCTCTTAAATGGCCTATGCCATGCAGGGATAGAGCCAATCATCCTATCTGACCACTCGGTAGCATGGATAGTCTTCTCTCCAGACCCGATTATGCAGAGAGACACTGCATGGAAACTGAATACCCAGCTCTTAAAAGACAAAACTATTGTCACCAAAATGCAATCCCTTATGCAATCCTTTACAGACATTAACAGAGGCTCGGTACAAAGGGAGAACATTGAATGGTGTGCACTCAAATGTTATCTTCGAGGTGAATTTATTAAATTGGCCTCCAGAAGGAAAGACGGAGGGAAACTGAGACCTTATCTCTACTAACACAAATAAGGGCAGCTGAGCTCACTCTCTCCTCGTCCACCTCACCCGATGCTCTGGAAGCTTTGAGATCCTTAGGAAATAAATACGCTGACTTACTGAGAGAAAAGGCAGAATACGCCATCCTAAAAATGCGTGCAAAATATGTTGAACAAGGTGAAAAGGCCGGAAGGCTCTTGGCTCTCCAGCTGCATAAACTGGAGGGCTCCAGACTAATCCCCTCCATTCTAGCCTCAAATGGTTCCATCAAGACCTCCCCCCGGGACATAGCCCAGGTATTTGAAACTTTTTCCACACACTCTATGGGAAGCATCCCCTCTCCCCCCCCCAACTTCACAAGAAATAGATTCTTATCTAGATTCTGTCGACCTCTCGCATCTTCTGGCTCACCACCAGGTCTCCCTTTCATCTCCCATTTCTCGTCTGGAGGTGGAATAAGTAATCAAGGGCTTAACTCTTGACAAAGTGCCAGTGACTTCCCCTCTAACTGCTATAGAACCTTCTCTAAGGAACTTTCCCGCTTGTTACTCAGATTTTATAGACACGTTTACTGCCAACTCTCTTGACTCTTGACTCCTCCTTGCTGGAAGCCACCCTTGTCCTTCTCCTTAAGCCAGACAAACCACACACTAACCCTGCCAGTTTTCACCCTATTTCTCTTCTGAATTATGATGTCAAGATCCTAACCAAAATTCTCTCCTCACATATCAGGCAGGTTTGGACGCATCTCCTGAGTCCAGAACAAGTAGGGTTTGTACCAGGAAGGCCCTCCGCAGATCACCTACGAAAGTTAACTCTCATATTTCAGGCTGCTCACTCCACCTCTACCCCCCATGGCACAGATCTTACTAGACACCGAGAAGGCCTTTGATAGAATGGACTCTGAGTTTCTCTGGTCGACTCTATGGAGAATGAGCTTTCCCCACTCTTTCCTCCAATGGCTTCATATCACATACTTCTCCCCCTCCTCGAAGATCTATTGTAATGGTGTTTTTTCCCCTTGCTTCCCTCTGTTCTGTGGTATGAGACAGGGGTGTCCTCTTTCTCCTTTCCTTTTTAATTTGTACTTGGAACCTCTCCTGAGACATATTAAATGCCCCCAACCCAGATACAGGGTGTTACACATCTTAAAGCTTTTAGGCATGCGAACAGTCATCCTTCTCTTGGAACACCGGTTACTTCCCTTGAACAAACAATGTAATATCTTGGTTCAGCCTTCTTTCTAACTATAAATTGAATCCTAATAAAACTGAAATCTTTCCCCTTAACCACTATACTCACAAGGAGGACTTTCATCACTTCGGCATGAAATGGTCCACACGCGCAATCAGATAACTGGGCATATTCCTAACCACTGACCCCTCTCTCACCAAAAAACTAAACCTGGATGACCTGGTGCTCACATCCAACAAGATCTCCAAAGGTGGGAGTCTTTCTCAATATCCCTATGGGGACAAATCAGTATCATAAAGATGTATGTGCTCCCCAGACTTTTTTAACCACTAAATATGTTGAATCTCTGGCTCCCTCTCTCCTTTTTCCAGAACGTAAATTCTGTCATATCTACTTTAATTTGACTGCATAAACAACCTAGACGTTCCTTCATAAAGCTGAGTCTTCACAAAGAACTGGGTTGTCTCCGTCTTCCCAGCTTCCTTCTGTACTACTGGGCTAGCCACTTGTCTAAATGTGGAAGATGGCTCTCAAGTCCCGAAGGGGAGTATACCCCTTTGTGGTTACAACTTGAGAACCAGACCCTACAACAGTATAATTTAGCCACCCCAGGTATTTTCTATCTCCAGTGGAAATCTCTCCCAGTCTCACTCTGCCACTCAGTGATAGGCACCTCCATCAAGGTGTTTTCACAGTTTCGCTCCTTTCACAGACTCCTCCCCAAAAAAGATTTTGCCCAACCCATAGTTTTAAATCCCAATATTAAGACTGGGGGCAAGAGCCTTGTCCCAGGATGGTTACCCCAGCTAAGAGAGGCCACAGTTGCCGACTTGTACTCTCAGGATTCTCTCGTTTCCTCTCCAGACATTCTCTTGAAATATGGCTTAAACCAAGTACACATCTTTAAGATCTTTCAGCTCAGACACCTGCTGGGTCAGTTATTTGGCATGTCTCCTAAACCCTCTGTACTTAGTCCTATCCTGGTACAACTAAAGGAATCAGCCCCTAGACTGCATGCCATCTCCCTCTTATACTCCTGCCTTCTGGTCATAGGCCACCCTGACCCCCTCCCAAGATCTAAAATTTGGAATTCCTTACTTCCAAATGCCCTCCTTAATTGGTCACAGATCTGGAAGGACCTATACATTTATAACTCTCAGGACAGGTTCAGAATCACACAATTTCACATTCTTAATGACATGTACTACACGGTAGTTAAAGGGGCACTGTCAGCTTTTCCCCTCGTTTTGTAGTACATCTCAATAAATGGGTCTGTAGGCATATAATCACAAGGCATATAGTGTAGAATGCGTCTGCATCAAGAAAAAAGTGTTCAGCTTACCAATTTTTCTACAATTAAATCATTTGCCATTGCAGGCGGTTTGACTTCTAATGTCCTGCCACCGAAGGCTGATCAGTGCTGAGAACGCATGTCTACGGGGAGCGCTTGCACAACATACACATTTCACTATCCACTTGTGGAGAAGCACAGCTTCCATTAGAGCATGTCATTCCGAAAGGCTCCTGGTAACTACAGATACAAACCAAGGGCTAGTTTAGCTGCAAAATACTTTCCCATGCTGGTGCCTAAATCCCGCGCATGCACGATAGCGGGCAGGAATAAGATCTCGCGCATGCGCGTGAATGTGCCACTATTGTTCCTTACGGAACCACCTTGTTAACACCCGAAGCTGTAATTGCCACTAGTCAAAGCCGTACTCAGTACTTATGACAAAGCTTACTACTAAGCTGCTAAGGACAACATAACTCTGGTATTGTTTGCATCAATCCTACCTGTACCAGCTTGTTTGTATCTATGTCTTAAGTTACTGTAATACTGTGTTATACTGTTATACTGTGTATTTTCGTTTGTCTTACTGTGACAAGGTACCTTTGTAAATGAGCCTATGGCTCAAAGGTTTTCCAAACTGCTGTCTAAATAAATAAATTGTGTGTGCGTGGGATTTAGGCACCAGCATGAGGAAGTACTTTGCAGCTAAACTAGCCCTCGGTTTGTATCTGTAGTTACCAGGAGCCTTTCAGAATAACACGCTTTAATGCAGGTTGTGCTTCTCCACAAGTGGATAGTGAAATGTGTATGTTGTGCAAGCGCTCTCCATAGACGCCCATTCTCGAGTGCGTTCTTGGCACTGATTAGCTTCCGGTGGCAGGATATTAGAAGTCGGACCGCCTGCAATGGCAAATGATCTAATTTTAGAAAAATTGGTAAGCTGAACACTTTTTTTCTTGACGCAGAAGCATTCTACACTATATGCTTTGTGATTATGTGCCCATAGACCCATTTATTGAGAGGTACTGCAAAACGAGGGGAAAAGCTGACAGTGCCCCTTTAAACTGACCAGAACAGGCCGCCTTCCCTCTCCTGTATGCACTAGGTGTGGTAATTCAGACGGAATCTCCTACACATATTTTGGAACTGTGAAAAGGTTTCCGCTTTATGGCAGTTAATCCAAACCAAGATGGACCCCTTACTTGGTTTGGATGGTCTCTTTACTGTAGAAATTTGCATTCTAGGTTGTTATACCAATATCGGGGTTAAGGAGAGAAGATTTCATATGGCCTTAATTTCAATGGTTGTCAAGAAACTGGTACTCAAACATTGGATGGACCAGCTCTCCATTATCTTACAGTGAAAGGCTGAATGAACTTTCATTATATTTCAGGACTGAACGCCTGATTGCTACTCCCGCAGCAGACTCCAGCTTTTCGACAAAAAATGGGGCAAATTATACGTTCGATATCTGCATTAACTGGATTGGGGTTTCTTAACTCTCCATGTGCTTAATATTCTAACATGTATGTTGTGTTTTTTGTCTATTCATTGGGGGTACACTCCAGGGGTGGATTGGGCTGGGGGTTGGGGGTGGTCAGATAGTTTTTTTGTGTGAATCGTTGTATATGACCTGATGTTGCTCTGATGTGCACAATTTTTATGATAAAAATAATAAAGAAGTTGAATTAAAAAAAAAGTTAGCTTTAAGCTTACTCACATAAATAAAAGAAGAGTGGCAGTGGTGGGCCATCTGACAAGTACATGTTCACTGACTCTGACGGATGGTCCCAGTGGGTTCAGGCTGTCGAGGGGAGGGGGATGACTAAGGCTGGTCAACCAGACATGACACAAGGAGCGTCAAAGGGGCCTGTTGCTGCCGCCACTTTTTTTCTGCTCAGATTCCTCTACATGCAGAAACAGTCCCTTAGTAGCACATGCACAGTTTCACAATGGAGGAGGGGGAAGGGTTGTACTAGTGACTAGTTTCTGCCCAGTTCCACTGACTTATAGTCAGGATTTGTGAATGAACGCCATGTTCCCAAGGGCAGTTTTTTTGTTTTATATCTGCCCTCTGCTGGTGTGCACTGCTTGCTGCTCCTTACTCTGCTGTCCCATTAGCTATAATGTCTGAATTTCCCACAACTCGAGTACAAATGTTGACTGTGTGTAGGATCAGATGCATGGCCATGCAATGATGTCACTCAGCCCTCGAATGCCCTCCCCTTCCCAACACAGCATGTGGCAGCAAGCACTGGATGCTGAGAAAACTTTTTGCCACAACTGCCAGATTAGTAGTAGTCACCAGCTCTACAGTGTGTGGCGGGACAAAGGGTATGCAGGGTGGGCACCACAATGCACCACCACCCCCCCCCCCGACTCACGTGCTGCACTCACTGTGTTTACAGATGCATGTGGCTTCCAGTCTGAGGAGCTGGCAGTAAGGATAAAAAAGGGGGAAAAAAAAGGAAAACAGAAAAATGAAATAAGTCTAAGCATCAGAAAAGTCAGAAACCTTGGAGGAAACCTAAATGGGGTGTGGTTGGAGAGGGGAGGGGGGAACTGTTGAAGCAGTAGACCGTCCCTATGTAAGCCACTCTTTTGTAATGACACCATGTAAGAGAACTTTGCTTTAAGCAATAGCTGAGTCATGTACTATTGTCACACTTCAGAATGGGAAACTCTGTAGGCAAGGAGGTTCCTGTGGCAGACCCCATCGAAGTGTCATTTTAAAAGATTATTGAGCCATTCCATTGCTTTCAAAGGGAAGTTTTTGAAGTTTTCATACTCTAATTTCAAGTATAGCTGGGGACAAAGTATAAAAACAGTGATCCTTAGGATTTACATTTACTTTAAGTGTACTGTGCAAGAGTATTTACCAGAATATTATGTTATGTGAGGTTAAATGTGGAGTTTCATACTTAGTATTTCCCCTGGACCCAAGATTTAAGTTTCCTTCAGGTTAAGGAGGGAGTGTCAACATGTGGGAAGAACTGTGGGTCACCCTGGAAACAGGAAATGGGACAGCCATAAGAACTGGGGTTGTCTACAGGCCCCCAGACCAGAGGGAGGACATAGACACATTACTGTTAGAAGATATACAAAACATGACAGCTAAAGGGGAGGTTCTGATAATGGGAGACTTCAACATGCCAGATACAGATTGGTCAATACCAGCAGGAACATCTGCCAGAACTAGACTCATAGTGGATTCCTGCAGGGAAGGCCTCAAACAACTGGTACAGCAACCCACAAGAGACAGGGCTATCCTAGATCTAGTACTGACTAACAAAGAAGGGATCACAGATCTCCAGGTAAAAGGTCACCTGGGGCCAGTGACCATCACATGGTATGGTTCAATTTGGCTACTACATCTAAATCATCCCATTCAAGGCAAAATATGGGACTTCAGAGGAGCTGACTTTGATAAGATGGCCAACAGAGTTAAGCTAGCTCTGGCAAAAGAAACACAGGTGAGAAGGTACAGCAAAGTGGGCAAGCATTAAGATGCAATACTTGAAGCAACATCCCATTGTGTTAGACAGAAAAGGAAGTGCAAAGAAGAAGGAAACCACTTTGGTTCTCAAATACAGTAGCAGAAAGGTCAGAGCCAAAGGCTGGCCTTCAGGAAATATAAGGAACACAGCGGGATGAAGATAGGAGGCATACCAAACTGCCCTAAGGGAAGCAGGTAAGGCAGTAAGGCAGGCAAAGTCCCAAACTGAAGAAACACTAGCACGAACAGTAAAAGAAGGTGACAAGACTTTCTATAGATACATTAGTGAAAGGAGAAAATTCAGAGGGGTATTGCTAAGCTTAATGGAGAAAAGGGAGCATGTGAGGAGGAGGACCCTGTAAAGGCATCTATCCTAAATAGATACTTTTGCTCAGTATTTACTGAAGAGAAGGTAGGCAGGGCCCACAGCTCAGCATCATGGACACAGGGGAGGGAGGTGAGCACTACTCCCTTCACAAAAAAGAAAGGGTCCTACAAGAGCTTGCTAAGCTCAGGGTGGATAAGGCAATGGGACCTAATGGCATACATCCCAGGGTACTTAAGGAGCTTAAGGAGGAACTAGCAGAGCCATTAGCAGAATTGTTTAGTGAGTCTCTGAGCACAGGAGAGGTCCCAGAAGACTGGAGAAGGGGCTCATGTGATCCCGCTCCACAAGAGTGGTAGCAGGAGGGGGGAACCTGGACGGTCAGTCTTAGCTCAGTAGTGGGCAAGATTATGGAGCACTCCTTAAGGAAAGGATAGTGCAACACCTGGAATCCATGAGGGCACAGGATCCAAGACAGCATGGGTTTACAAGGAAGGTCCTGTCAAACTAATCTCATAGATTTCTTTGACTGGGTAACCAGAGTGGTGGACCAAGGGGAGCAGTTGATGTTGCCTACCTTGACTTCAGCAAAGCTTTGACACTGTTCCACATAGAAGATTGATAAATAAGCTGGGTAGGCTCTGGTGGGTCAGAAGTTGGTCAGCTGGGTGGCAAACTGGTTGTGGGGCAGAAAACAGAGAGTGGTGGTAAATAGTGTACAGTCAGAAGAGATGCAAGTCACAAGTGGGGTACCTCAGGGATCAGTCCTGGGGCCAGTCCTCTTCAACATCTTCATTAGTGACCTTGCAGATGGACTAGAGGTAAGGCTTGTCTGTTTGCAGATGACACCAAGATCTGCAACAGAGTAGATGATCCAGATGGGGTGGGCAGAATGAGAAGAGATCTGGATAAACTAGCAGAATGGTCAGAAGAGTGGCAACTGGGATTTAATGCAAGAAGTGCAAAATCATACATATAGGAGAGAGAAACCCTGAAGCCACCTATAGGCTGGGAGGGAGTTGCTAGCAGTCACAAAGGAAGAAAGAGACTTGGGCATCATCATCACTGATGACCTAAAATCATCAAACAGACCTCTAAAGCAGTAGGTAAGGCTGAGGGGTGTTAGGGTGTATTAGTAGGGGTATCACAAGTCGTAAGAGGGTAATAATCCTCTGTACAAGACACTGGTTAGGCCCATCTGGAGTACTGCGTGCAGTATTGAGGCCACACCTTCACAAGGACATTAACCAAATTGAGGCAGTCCAGAGAAGGGCAACCAAAATGGTGCAGGGACTGCATCAGAAGACATATGAGGACAGATTAACGAGCTCAATATGTATACCCTTGAGCAAAGGAGGAGAGAGGTGATATGATCGAGGCATTCAAACACCTTAAGGGCATAAACAAGGTGAAAGAGTCTAACATGTTTAAATATAAGAAAAATAGCAGGACAAGAGGACACAACATGAGATTAGAGGAGGCCGATTAAGGGGAATGTGAGGAAATTCTTTTTCACAGAAAGGGTGGTGGATGCATGGAATGGCTTACCACAAAGTGGTGGCTATGAATACAGTGCAGGGCTTCAAACAGGCATGGGATAGGCATAAGGGAGCAATACAAATGACTATGAATAGATAGGCCACTGACAGAGCAAAGGCCGATGGCACATTTATAAGGTAGAAAAAGAAATGGGCAGACTGGATGGGCCTTGCAGTCCTTATCTGCCGTCAACTTCTATGTTTCTAGTATTTCCCCTGGACCCAAGATTTAAGTTTCCTTCAGGTTAAGGAGGGAGTGTCAACATGTGACAGGGGCTGGTTGGGGCAGTTCAGGCACTAGGATGCCTGACTTGCCACGGAGAAGGAAGGAAAAGGCTGGGTAGAGGTGCAGGAAGGTAGTAGCCATTAGACTCCACAGTTAGGGCAAAGGGTGAGGTGAAGGGATATTGCTAGACGAGGATGGTTGCTGTAGCAAGTTGGTTTCCCTGCGTGGAATGCTCAAGTTGAAAGAGTGCTATCCAGGACTGGACAATGCAGCTGCTGCTGATGGTTGGGGTGTGTGGAGGAGCAGATCATGTCATTCATGTTGGCATGAATAATATAGGGAGGGCTAGAATGAGATAGGGGGCATGAGGTCATTCATGGAACTAAGGATGTTACTGTAGGGAAAGGTATGCAGGGTGATTTTTTTTCTCAAAGAGTTTCCCAGTCTTAAGGCTTATGACAAGTGGCAGTAGATCGTTGGTAAAGCTAACACATGGGTCTGGTGTAAGGGGGCGGTATCTCCTTTTCTGATCAAATGGAGGGCATTCTGGGGTAGGGGACATGATGTGCTGTACCTGTGCCAGGAAGGAGTTGGGGTCCTGGTGAGGAATAACATGTTAATCGGGGGAGGGTGGATTTAAGCTAGAGGATGAGGAAGTAGTAGTAGCATATTTATTTCTTTGGTGCCCAATCCCACAGGCTCTGGGCACCTTACATA
The DNA here is from genome assembly GCA_016271365.2 of Neoceratodus forsteri. Classification (NCBI taxonomy): domain Eukaryota; kingdom Metazoa; phylum Chordata; order Ceratodontiformes; family Ceratodontidae; genus Neoceratodus; species Neoceratodus forsteri. The sequence goes on from CM057449.1 coordinate 341,907,807, forward strand.
ATAAAAATGCAGTTAAATAAATGGCAACTAGGGCATAGATATTTAACTAACAAAACATCTTTGGGTAACATAGGACAGGCTCTAATGAACAAATAATGCTTTAATCCTTATTTGAAGCTTTCAGGTGAGGGGATAGTGGCCAGTACAAGGGATCACCAAGGCTTGGAGGCAGATGCAGGGAATCACTGAGGGAACAGAAAGGGAAGCAGGTGGGTGGCTGCACAAGAGACCCACAGGTGGGGTGGGGTGGGGGTGCGGGAGAGGAAGCATTCCATGCTGCTGCTGTCCTCACTGATGTCCAGCTGAGCAGGGAAATTATGAGAACAAATCGAATGTGGAGGTGATCCTTGGGGATTTCTTTCTTTTTTTTTTTGTGTTTAATTTTTATTTGGCAAGTGCAAAATATACATAACTAGTTAGGCATTGAAATACAGCGAAGGTTTAAATTATCTCAGATGCAAAATAATTGAATTTATCAAAATACATATGTTGCTGTTTCAGAAGTACTTTGGAAAATGTACTGCTTCAGAAGCTTATCTTGTTATTTCAACATTGAAGTTATTTGAAAATGTTGTTAAACCCATATTTGTTTAAGCAACTCAAAGAAACGTCAGTGTAGTATCTATTCAGGGAAAGAAGTCTTTTCTCTTATTTATCATATAAATGATCCAGCCTTACCATCGATTATTAAATAATTCCATCTGAGCATGAATCTTATGTACCTGCCTCTCCATTTGGTATATCAGCAGCATAAGAGCCCACCAGTGGTCAACCCTAGGGGAGTGTCTAGTTGGAGCCAATTTTTCATGATGGCTCTCTTAGCTTCCACAGTTGTGAAGTTTAATAAATACTTCTGCTGTATATCACTAACTGAGGTGTTAACGTTAGTAGGCAAGGAAATAGCTTCTAAAGATCTGTTTCTACTGCGGCCCAGTATTGTTGAAGATGAGAACAACCCCAAAATATGTGGGTGTGATGAGTTATAGTTTGACCACATTTTTTACAGCAAGTGGCTCCTATAGTAGTAACTTTATTTATTTCTGGCACCCTTCCCCAGAGTCCCAGGGTGCCAATACAAAAAATGTATACTCAACATTCTCCTACTATGTAAATAGAATAACATGCGTACCACAAACAGTCAGCTAACTAAAATCAGTTAAGATATACACTAAAACCAAATATGGATATCAACAGATATTTGTAAGTTAAATAATTAATTAGCTAAATCAAAAGTACATAATAGTGCTGAAAGCCTGGGTAAAGAGGTATGTTTTAAAGGTTCTTTTTAATATTTCAGCCAATGGAGTCTTTCTGAGCCGTTGGTTATTAGTTCCAGAATGTTGGACCAGCCACCATGAAGGCTCTGTTCCCAGATGTTTTTAATCAAGTTTTGGGCATTATCAAGAGGCCCTCATTGGAAGAATGGGGGCAAGAGGGACAGTATGCGTGCAAGAGATCACACAAGTAGCCAGGACCCAGGCCATGCAGGACCTTATAGGTTATTAACCCAATCTTAAAAGATATGTGCCATTTTACCAGCAGCCAGTGCAGCTCCTGCAGTGCTGAGGTGATTTAACTTGATTTAGGAAGACCTGTGAACAATCTTGCAGCTGTGAGATTGCTATACTTGGGAGGAGCTATACTAGAGAGCAGCTATACTAGGGAGGAGGAACCTTGCCGTAATTTGAGGTGTTATAAAATAATGAGAGACTAAAGGAGCTTAATATGTATAACCTTGAGGAAAGGGGCGGGGGGAGGGGGGACATGATAGAAACTTTCAAGTAACTCAAGGGAATCAACAAAGTCCATGAGGGTAGCATCTTTCAGAAAAAGAGATGTGTAAGAACAAAGGGGCACAATTTGAAGATAGAGGGGGGATGGCTCAGGGGCAATGTGAGGAAGTATTTTTTCATGGAGAGGGTGGTGGACACATGGAATGGTCTTCCTGAGTAAGTTGTGGGATCAAAAACGGTGGGGGAATTCAAGAATGCATTGAACAAACATAAGGCAATTCTGGTGGGGGTTAGGAAGAAGTAGGCTGTTGGTTAACTAGGATCTGCAACTTATCCAGTAGTTAGGGAAATGGGCAGACTGGGTGGGCCAAGCGGTCCTTATCTGCCGTCAAAGTCTGTGTTTCTATGTTTAATGAATTACTGACTTCCAGGCAAATTCCCTTCATGAATATGAAGAGGAAACCTAATGTTGATGGGAGAAAATAACTTGCCATCTAGATTGCAAAATAGCAGTACCTAACTCTGATTCCTACCATTGCTGTACAGCCTCCTAAGTCACTTCTGAAGGCATCGTCAGGGATTTATTTGCCTGTGCTATGCAGAGGGAAGGCATACCTTGCGTCTGTGTGTCCTGAAGTAGCAATGGATGTGGCTTCACTAGGTCCTCAAGATTGCCAGATTTATTTGTTAGGAAATGTTGGACCTGCAAAAACCTATAATATCCACCATTGTTAATGTGTAGCGTTGCTGTATTTGGAGAAAAGTGTAAGGAATGCCCTGCTCATGTAATTGATAGAGATGTACTAGACCCTGATGCTCCCAGTGTTTGAATCTATGATCTGTATGTGCTGGATTAAACGAGGAGTCATATGTGATCACCATCAGTTAGAGCAAATGTCTTTTTATACATTTATGTGCTAAAATTGTGCACCAGACTCCTAATATGTTTCTGATAAATGTATTATTTGTTTGGTGGGCTAGGGGTATTGGGGGGTTACTAAATAATGTCTTGGTTAGAGAAAAGTTAATGTCTGCAGTCTCTAATGTCTTCCAGCATGCATTGTATTTAGAATCCAACCGTACTGTTATATAGCGAAGTTGTGGTGCCCTAAAATAAAGCATGAGATTTGGAAGCGCCATGCCCCCTCGTACCCTTGTGCTTTTGGATCCTTGGGGATTTCAATCACCTGGGCATAGACTTGCACATTGAGAGGGCTTATTTCAGGGCTAAGACATGAGTTCCTGTTCTCCATCAAGGACTGCTCCCCAGAGCAGCATTACCAGTGGGGGATTAAGTATGAAGCCTCCTGTGAACTTGTCCTCAGCAGTGGGGATGGAGTTGAATCCAGTGCGAACATCGAGGAACTGGTGGGGGACAGTGACCACAGCTGGGTAGCTACCTCCTCGATAATAGGGAAGACCAGCCAGGCTTCATCCGCCAGGACTCAGAATTTAAAAAAGGTGGACTTTGCCAAGAGAAGGACCTGGTGTCAAAGGGACTCAGCAGCTGCACGAGGCTGGTAATGTAGAGTACTTTTTTCCGGGGGTTGTTGAAGAGATACTCGATGTGGCCACAGTGGTAAAGAACTGCTGTCTCTGCTTTGAGGGGGTTGTTGAACAGATATGCGATGTAGCCACAGTGATAAAGAACTGTTGTCTCTGCTTTAAGGGGGTTGTTGAACAGATACTCGATGTAGCCACAGTGGTAAAGAACTGCTGCCTCTGCTTTGAGGGGGTTGTTGAACAGATCCTCAATGTGGCCACGCCACAGTGGTAAAGAACTGCTGTCTCTGCTTCAACAGGGACCTAAGTCAACTGATCCTGAGCAAAAAGTGTCTGTGCCCACTAGAAGGAGACAGCTTTCCTCCAGGTATAGTAAAGAGAAGTAATAAAGTGCACTGAGGGACTGCAAAATTTGAAAACAGAAGGCCTAGGAGAGGCTTAAAATCAGTGCAGTAGTAGGTGCTGTGGACAACACCAAAGTTGTTGTTTTTTCCAGTACATAAATGAAAGGAGGAAGATGAAGGATGGAGTTTGGGCCCCATGGAAAGAGGGGCATAGAGGGAGAAAACTATGATGGAGCCAGGTATAGTGACTTAGATGCCAATAAATACTTCTGCGATTTCCAAGAGGCCCCAAAGAAGAATGGTATTCTTTGGGAGGGCCATGGCATTATGAGTAGCTATGATGTAGCCTGCAGACATCACACCTAACTTGGTGTCTGACAACCTGGCAAAGTTCAAGCCAGGTAAGTCCTTTTTTTTTTCCTTGTCTGTGTGGAGGCAGGGTGTGCAGTGACAGAATGGTATAAACACCATTATTTGGCCCACCTCTTGGACACTAAGGTGCCAGATGCTTGTGGCACCCCTGGCCTCCACCAGAAGTCACTCTGTGCACCAGACATGCAACTTCCCTCCCCCGGAGAAGGTGAGCAATCTCTAGGTTGCTCAGTCCTCCTCCCTCTGTCTGGCCCTCCGACTCCCAAGTCCGTTCCCAAACCCAGGATGGTGGTGTTATAGGTGGAAACCCAAACCGCTGTGCCAGTGGTCTAGCTAAGCCAGGTAAGTCCTAAGAGATAAACGGGATACAATGAATGATCATAGTGTTACTAAGAGAACAATTGTAGGACCATTTGCAGAAATCTGTCTGGACAGGTGTGGTGCTGGAGGATTGGAAAATGGTGGCCAGTGTGGGCCCTATCTTTAGTAAAGGGGCAAGGTTGTAGACAAGAAACCATAGGCCAGTCAACTTGACATCAGTTCTGGGAAAAATCCTGGGAGCTATAATCCCGGAAACAAAAATTGTGCTTGAAGGTGCATGGCTTTATGAGGGCAGACATCCCAAACCAACCAGCTCACCTTCTTCGAGGGGATAGCCAAGGAAGTGGACTTGGGGCCTAAGCATGTGCTCCTGTGTTTCAGTCGGAAGCCTTTGTATTAGTTTTTTAAATGTATCTGTATTTTTTTACTGAACTTTTGTGATACTGTTTTGTATATCTATCTGTAAAACCATCCCAAGCTTTGTAGGGGTGCTTTCAACACATACAGTACTACTACTACTGTTCACTGTTTGTGAATGTTGAATCTGCAATTTCAGTTGCTCTAAAGCAGTGATAGTGGGCTGAGATATTTCCTGGTCTCAGAATGCCATGTTCTAGGATCATGGATATGTTGTTCATCCACACTTATTGGCATGTCCCCTTTCCCTTTCCCTTTAAGGATCCACCGGAAGTCTTCAAGCTGGCTCCTTCCACCCACCTGGGTGGTATATACCTCGGCTGCGCCCCATGACACCAGATCTTCCTTTCCGCTGGAAGATTCAGGTTGCCTCCCTCGTGTTCACGCATTTCGTAGTCCCTGGCTTTCAAAACTTCGGTTATACTGAAATTAAAAATCATTCGAGTTAGCGATCGCATTTTTGCGTCTTCGATTATGGAAGAAAAATCTTCCCCCGAATTTAGTCTGTGCCCCTAGGGCCAAAAGATGTCGCGTATGGATCCCCACCTCATGTGTGTCTACTGCCTAGGTGTCGGCCATGACACCTCGTCCTGCAGCTTTTGCTTGGCCTTCCATTCCAACGTTCTGGACGCCCACCTGGCACATTTGAAATTGGGGAGACTGGAGAAAAGGAACCCTCTGATGAAGTCCAAGGAAGCTAGGTGCGCGGTTTCCACGGCTGCGGGCTCCGCTGAGCAACTGGAACGCATGCAGGCATTCGAGGAAGAAATGGCTTGTGCTGCTGACTCTTAGGGCTTCTTAGTTCTGCTCTACCTTCTCTGGCTCCTTCCAGGAGATGTGCCAGTCTCTCCCCATCTGGGGAGAGGCGCCTGCGGGCTCGCTCTCCTCTCGATCCCTTAAGTGGGAGAAGGAACCGAGTAAGTCTTCGTCTCGGCGAAGATGCTGTTGGGACCAAGAGAGGTCCCAGGTCCCAGGAGCATGTGACCTCAGTCGAGATCGCTTCTTCGGCCGCTGGCTTCTTGGTCCTTCTGTCACACCAGCTGACTGAAGGTGCGGTCGATGAGGTCGAAATTGTTTATCGACCCCATTGACCTGCTATCACTGACTCTTGTTTGATGACTCCTTAGAAAGGACTCCGGTCCTTGTCTTCTCCGATGAGACCCAGCCCGCTGGTGTCACCATTGAGGACCCGGTTCTGGACCCCCGGATGTCACTGGTCCCGCCGGTGTCCCCCAAGCGACCAAGTCAGCCCGCCCAATCTCAGTCGAAGTCTAGAACCCCCTTGTTTGGCAGGCCAAGGAAGAGCCATAAGCGCTCAAAAAAGAGGTGACGCCATCAGTCGTCCTCGTCCTCCTCAGATGAGGAGAGGCTCTGGCGGGACCTCCGTTGGCGTTACGAGGACATCATGTGGCAACAGCTGATCTTGTCTGGGCACAAGCCTACCCCAGCCATTACCTGGCTTTCACCTCCTAGGCTGACACTGACCCCTTCGGAGCTGAAATCCTTGGTTCCTACACCTGCGGGGCCGGCGAGACCACGTTTTGAGCCTAAACTGGTCTCTCCACCGATCGTGGTGGAACCGCCCCCTAAGCAGCCTGTGGGAGGGGCTGCTTCCAAACAAGACAGACCGGACACCGGGCTTCCCCGGCGTTTGTTGGTCACGGTCACCCCAGACCACCCCTGGCGAGTCGAGGGTGATTTGGGCAGCAGGCCGCTGTATCCAGATTCATCGGATTCGGATATCACCGGGCTTTATTCTCATCCTGGGGATGATGAATTGTCCATTGGCTTAGGGATGGAAGAAGGTCCATCCTCCTTCCAAGGGATCCTTCGCCTCATCTCTGAGTCCACAGGGATGCCACTGGAGCCCATTCAGAAAAAGGCAGAGTACCCTCTTACGGACATCCTTAAAAGAGGGGATACCCCAACGGAGGCCTTTCCTGTGGCCGAGGCCATTGTTGGTCTGGCCCTTGAACTCTGGCAACATCCTGCCTCTTGTCCAGCTCTGTCTGGCCGCATGGCCTGCAAGTATGCAGTGCCCATGGGGTCACTAGCAGGGTTCACAGAGCACCCTTCAGCCGAGAGTCTGGTGACCGCCTCTGTGTTCAGACATACTGGCAGTTCTGATGATACGGACCGACCTCCCTATAAGGAGTCCAAGCTTTGGAACCATTTGGCTAGGAAGGTCTATGCGGCTTCCTCCTTGGGCCTTTGTCAGGCAAGTTCAGCTGTCATCATGGCACACTTCTCCCACATCCTTCTTGGGTCTCTAGATGAAGTCCTCCCACATCTCCCGTGGACATGCAGGCCACGGTCAAGCAGGTCCGAGACCAGGGATGAGCTGTTGCCAAATAGCGGCCCTGGACATTGTGGATTCTTGTGCCAGCTCAATGGCTGCTGCAGTTGCCTCTTGCCACATGGCTTGGCTGAGGCTCTCCTCCTTCCCAGCGATACTCGGCACAAATTATCTGACGTGCACTTCCTCAGGACTGACTTGTTCGGCTCAGGAGTGGCCGGTCACCTTCAGCGCATAGAACAGTCCAATGCCACCTTGGACACCACTTCTGCCAAGGGTTCTTCGGGCAAGAACCAGAAGAAGAAGAAGCCCTTTTGGCACTCTTCCCCTGCAGCTCAGCAGTTCTCCTTCCAAGGGGGACAGCAGCACCAGCACCAGCATCAGCAGCAGGCTCAATCTTGGCACCCTCGGCCCAAGCCTGGACCCCAACAGGCCTGCCAAGGAGGCCAAGACTCGGGTCCTGGAGCCTTCTACTCCTCCAAGCCTGCTCAGTGATGGGGCGGGGGCTGCCACCCCTACTCCCATCATGACAGCTCTGGGTCCTCCCGTGGGGGGCCGGTTCCCCCACTTCCTTTCTGCCTGGTCTGCTGTCACTTCGGACAGGTGTGTTCTCGAAGTGGTCGGTCAGGGACTCCCTCTAGAGTTTGAGCAGTACCCTCCGAGCTGAGCCCGCACCCCTCGGGAGGAACGGATATCCGCTCACACCCAGTCGGTTCTTTGAGATGACATTGCTCAGCTCCTCCTCAAGGAGGCACTAGCTCCCATGGTGGATCCTCCAGCAGACCCAGGCTTTGTCTCCAGGTACTTCCTGTTGCCCAAGCGGATGGGGGGGCTGGTGCCCCATTCTAGAGCTCCATGACCTGAATCAATTTCTCAGGTCTTGCACCTTTCGGATGGTCACTTTGTCCCAGATCATTCCATCCTTGGAGTGAAACATGTGATTTTGTTCACTGGATCTGCAGGACACATTCTTTCACATCCCAATCTGTCTGTCCCATCAGCGGTTCCTCCACTTCAGGGTCTAGGGGACCCTATATGAGTTCCGAGCCATGCTGTTCAGCCTGTCATCAGCCCCACGGGTCTTCACCAAATGCATTGCAGTGGTGGCAGTCCATCTACGACATCAGGGGATCAGAATTTACCCCTACCTCGCCGCCTGGCTTCTGGCAGGTCACTCCCTACAGGAGGTGGAGAGAGATCCAGGGATTTGGCCCTCCCAGACCTTCTCCCAACTCGGCCTCCTAATCAATGAGGCCAACTTGGAACTCATGCCTTGTCAGGTGATGGGCTTCATCGGGGCAGAGCTCGACTCTTGTCAGGCCAGAGCTCGGCTCCCAGCAGACAGAGCAGAGGTTCTTTCCTCCTTTGCCCAATCATTTCTGGTTGGGCAGTTGTGCCCTGCCCGGGACTTTCTGCGCCTTCTGGTTTACATGGCGGCATGCACCTCGGTGGTCCGTTGGGCCCGGTGGCACATGCGCCCCCTCCAGTGGGAGCTGGCTGCCCAGTGGACTCAGTGCCACGGTCATTTCGACCAGCTGATCACTGTAACCCAGAAGATGTGGGAGGCTCTCCAGTGGTGACCACCCTAAACCGGTTGCAGGAAGGGATCCAGTTTGTCCACCCCGAGCCGGCGGTCGCTCTCATGAATGATGCCTCTGTCATGGGCTTGGGAGCCCACATGGGGGACAGAAGGGCCCATGGACTCTGGACCTCCGAGGAGTGCCGATGCCACATCAGAGCAGTCAGACTGGCACTATCAGCTTTCGCTCCTCAGCTCTGGGGTCAAGTGGTTCAAGTCCAGACGGACAATACCACGACCATGTACTACCTCAACAAACAGGGCAGCACGCACTCCCGTCTGCTGTGCAAGGAGGCGCTCCACATCTGGTCCCTCGTGGGCCGATTGGATGCAGATCTCCTAGCCATCCATGTGGCAGAAACCTCGAACCATCTGGCGGATGCTTTCAACCATCTAGGCCAGACATCCCATGAGTGGTCTCTGCATCCAGAGGTAGCTTACAGCTTGTTCTCCTGTTGGGGCAAACTGATGTTGGACCTGTTTGCCTTCAGGGAAATCACCAAGCTGAGGCTGTTTCTTGCCCGGCCCCCTCAGCAGGGCCCGCTGCAGGGGGATGTCTTCTCGAGGCTGTGGACCCCAGACCTCCTCTACGCCTTCCCTCCATTTCCCTTGATCCACAAGGTGTTGCTTAAGGTGAGGAGGGACAAAGCGAAGCTGATTCTGGTAGCCGCAGACTGGCCGCACCAATTTTGGTATCCAGATCTCCTCAGCCTCAGCTGCAGGCCTCTGGAGTGGCTTTGTACATGCCCGGACCTGATATCACTCAATCAGGGGAAGGTATTCCATCTGGAACTTCAGTCCCTGCACCTCACAGCCTGGTACCTGAGCGGCTGGAGTTCCAGGCTTTGGGTCTTTCCAAGGATGTCTTCACTGTGGTAGAGGCATCTAGAAAGGAATCGACCAGGAAATGTTATGCCTTCAAATAGAAGCGGTTTTCCATTTGGTGTCAGGACAGGGGCCTGGACCCTCTGTCCTGCCCCGTGGCTAATATTCTCTACTACCTTTGGTCTCTCTCCAAGGGGGGTCTATTGTCATCGACTCTTAGGGTGTACCTGACAGCCATCTCTGCTTACCGGGTGTGGGCTGGTCAGCTGACGTTGGCGCAGGAGACAGTGGTCGGACGCTTTTTCAAAGGCCTGGATCACATATCCCCTCCGGTGCGTGAACCTCCACCTCCATGGGATTTACAGCTGGTACTAGCAGAGCTCATGGGCAAGCCATTCGAACCCATGCACAAGTGTGAGTTGTCACACTTGTTATGGAAGGCGGCCTTTCTGGTGGCTATCACGTCAGCCAGAAGGACAGGGGAGCTCCAGGCGCTTTTGGTGGACTCCTCTTATCTGGTCTTCCACAGGGACAAAGTTGTCCTGCACCCCCACCTGAAATTCCTTCTGAAGGTGGTGTCAGAGTTTCACCTTAACCAGGTGTTAACTCTGCTGGTTTACTAACCAACCTACACCTCTGAGGCCGAGTACAGGGTCCGTACCTTGGACCTGTGTTGTGCTCTCTCCTACTATAAGAAGAGGATGGCGGAAATTCAGGGAGAGGTTCGCCAGCTGTTTGTCATCTACACTGAAGTCACTTCTGGCAGACCTGCAGTGAAATGGACCATTGCTAGATGGATTACATCATGCATAGGTCTGTGTTATGAGTTGGCAGGCAAGGAGCCTCCCAGAGGGATAAGAGCTCATTCTACCCGCCATACTGCTGCATCGGTGGCTGCTTCCAGGGACATCCCTATCCAGGAAATATGCCGGGCTGCTACCTGCAAGTCAGCAAACACCTTCATCACTCACTACTATATCGACCTTGAGTCACGCCGGGATGCTGGTTTGAGGCCTCAGTTCTCCAATCTCTGTTCCCTAAATAGTGGGTGTGCGACTTGCCTCCCTCCTCCCGGAGAACTGCTAGGAGTCTGCCAATAAGTGTGGATGAACAACATAGCCACAATCCTAGAAGAACAGGTTACTCACCTGTAATAGTAGTTCTAGGAGTGGCATATGTTGTTCATCCAAACAGACCCAACCGACCTCCCCGGCTGCGGTTGCACAACATCTGGCTTCCAGCGGGCTAAGATCTGACATCATGGGGCAGAGCTGAGGTATATACCACCCGGGTGGGTGGGAGGAGCCAGCTTGAAAACTTGGGGCGGATCCTTGAAGGGAAAGGGGACATGCCAATAAGTGTGGATGAACAATATATACCACTCCTAGAACTACTGTCACAGATGAGTAACCTGTTCTTATGGTTGTGACAGGGCTAGGATAAAAACCCTATCCCATTTGTTATGCACAGAGAGAGAGAGAAATAAAAACTGAGGATCTAGTCTGTCCTTCCCTTTTGTTCACTTATCTCTTTCCTGTCTGATTGCGCTATCAGATTTTCTTGTGGTGCCTAGGAATTGGCCACTCTAGTCCTACAATGTCCACCTGTTTTCTCCCTTCCAACACTTGCTGTTTCTATTCTTTCTTTCTTCCTTCCCTTGCTTCTCTGTGGTTAAAAATATATATGTGAATGTGTATGTGAAGCTGGGATCCCCTAGTATGCTAATGTATATAGTTATGTTGTGGAAATGAATGCAGACAGCTATTTGGGTTTGTTAGAAAAATTATCAATTTGGAACACAGGGTGATGACCCTGAGAAACCTTTTGATCTTCATAAGCTTGTTGACAGAGCTGTCAGCAGGAAGCCAGCTCTGGACTGGATGTTTTAATTGGTGGCACCTGTTAAGGAGTCTAGATTCTAGACACACTCTTCAGGCTGGTCACAGGAAGATCAATGAAAAAGTCTTGTTGCATTTTGTGGAAAACAGGCGATGAAACTTAAAAGAACAGGATACAGAGGTTAAACTGCCAGGCAATGCTATCTCAAAAAAGAGAGCAATGTTTTGTTGAGAAAGATTGAGATTTAAATTGAAAAGAGACTCTCAGATGAAGGACTTTATTTATTTCTTTGCACTGCCTTTGTGAAGAGCTATCCTGTACATCTTTATTTTTTTATTCTATTGTTATGGATAATAATAAAATGAAACTTGCAAGTTTTATAACTTCTCGTGTTTTGCCTATGCTTCCTGACCTATGTCTCTATGACTTCCTAGATCTTTGAGGATATCTCCCTCCATAGAGTGACACCATTGGAACTGTAAGTCGTCAGTATCAGGACCACTCAGAACTTTTTCCTAGCTGGGGTTGCCAACATTGGTGCTGCCTATATAAAGTGAGAGGTCCCAGTCCTCCTCATTCCCCCCCCAACCATCAACCGCTTATTGGATTGAGGAAAACGCCTGTGCTAATTAAACAATAATGCACAATAGGGTGTGTGTCATGGTGTGATGGTGTTATGCCTCAGGTGGTTGATGAGGCTGGAGGCCAAGTGCGTTCAACACTCGTGAAATGACATTATCCCACAGACACACACACCCTGGAGGGCATTATTGATATTATGCAATAACTAGTTTGTAATAAGAAAAGAAAAAAGATTAAAAATTTATTTTAAACTAGATTATAACTCATTTTTACTAGGTACAGTAGGTATACATATTAGGAAAATAATGCTGCTGTATTGTTTTGCCCAGTAGGTGATGCTGCAGTTGCAATTTGTGTGGGCTAAACCAGTACACCTTCATGCCCTGTTGATTCCTGCCTCAGTCTGTGTTCTGCCTGCGGCCTCCCCCACACACAGTTTTAATTCTCTCAGTCTGGCTGCCTGTCCTAGGACCAGATGAACATGTTATTTATGTAACATTTAAATTTACCTTGTGCAGAACTAGGATTACGATCTGAGAGGGAAGCAAGTAGCGTGGACAGAGACTCGTGGTTCTCTGTAGACATTGGTAAGTCATTAGGGTCACACTGGCTAGTTTAGGAGGGGAGTGATATAGGAGCTAAAAATTTTTTATATTTTGCCATTCCCCTAAAGTGAAGTTGCTGCCACTGTGTGTGGGTTTATGATGAAATGGGCAGCAGAGCACATGCATCTCTGAACTACATTGTAGGAGAGTGACACACAGAGTGGCAGTTTCTGTAAGAAGTTGCAGTTTGAGTTGTAAGCGGATTAAAATGTGTGACGTTGCAGTTTGGATCATGGATAGTTATGATTTATAAAATGCTTGATTTTTTTTCCAGCTGCAGACTGTCACAGGGGATATGTGTGCTGATATATATTATGTGGACTTTGTGATGTGATCTTGTGTGAGCCAGGACCTTGATAGTGATGTGCTGGGATAACATCACTTTACAAGGTGGTCACTGACCAGTCAGATTCGAGGAAATCTTCTTTGCTATTGTGTAATTTCAGTTATTAAAGTTACAATTTTCTTTACCTACTTATATCATTATTGCATGCTGTCATCTACTCCAAAGAAGCCTCTGCTTTTTTGCTTCTGTTGGTGCGGTGTCAAGTTATTTAGAGACGATGTTAAACTACTTTGTTTTTGTGACTGGGCCTTTAGTGTGATGTGGAGAATTGTGCCAGTTGTCAAGGCTTCAACCTGACCACAAGGAGCTGCCACCAAAAGGACAGGAAATTTACATTTTGAGCATACAGACGTATGCCTCTACAGCACTGGACCCCTTATTGTCAAGTACCAGACTTACATGATTAAATATCAGTCTACCCTGTGTAAGTCTTTATCTACTATGATGGAGACATTGCCTGACGCAGTGCTAAGACTGATGCCTAACAGTGTGTTGCACATGGATTGGAGGCTGATAAACATTTATTGTGTTCTACGTCTGAAAAAATCCACAACCTGTCCTTGACACTCCTTTTCATGGTTAGAAACTACAGTACGTACAGTAGCCATGATGTGGAGCTCACTTTGATGGAGTTATAGCCTTCAAAACTGAGTCTTTACTTCTTGAAGTTCATGCTCCCCTGCCCACTTGTGGGCTTGGCGATGGTTAGTTTCACAAAGGCTGTTGCTCCTGCTGTGTGCAGAATCCTGGTCAATCTGCCATTGGGGCCTATGACACAAAGTAACCAACCTCATCCTTCTTAAAATCCAGTAGATAAATTGCCATCTCAAATATATGTAGTACATAAACCCTGACATTTGCCTATGTCTCCTGTATAGCTGCTTCACACCAAGATGCATCAGAATGCATTCAGAATCTGCGAAATCCACATAAATATAATGGGATCAGCATCTTAGAATGGCTTGTATAGTGGTAGAATAGAGCCCCGAGGCTGGAACACGGAGAAGCAGATATGTTGAAGGCGGAGGCAAATGGTGGGGTAGATGTAAATATCTGAGATAGCAGTTTATCTGTAGAAGGCCCATATTTTGTTCCAGTCCCAACCATTTTGTATTCATCCTGAATTTCTTGCTCCACCATTCTTTCACTTCTGTGGCCTCTCTAGGTATACGTGACACAAAAACATCATACCTTGTAGATATGGAGGTTGGGCTTTTAAGTGGCAGGGTTGTTTCCCTTTCAGAGTTTTGTGTCCTTTGGTATTGGGTACCCTGGTGTTAAAGAGTAGCTGACTCCTTCAGGAGAACTTTAACGAAACATTACATTTACACAGTACAGCTTGTATTTCAAGTTAATTTTGTATTCCGCCTCCTCATTACCTACTGAGGTCATTTACATGAAACAGGATCTTTTCTGCTGAAGAGTTAATATATTCATTTTGCCTTCTCCCTACCTGAGGTCATAATGCCCTGCTTGTAGCATCACAGTTACTCCCATAGCAACAGATTGTGATTTCACAACAAAACATTATGACTTGAAGTAGGGAGTAAGCTGTAGAGGCAGATAAACTCTAAGGGAAATCTAAGGAATAAAAATTACGTACTCATGCAAATTTACTCAGTAATAAATAACGAGAAAAAGAAATACATAGCATACATATGGTATGCAAGCTGAATTGTACCTAATTATTACGTTTTTAAAAGTTTTCTTTTTGGCGTCAGTAGCTCTTTAAGATATTGTATGCTGTAGTTGGGTGTATCTATGCACATCCAGTGGTTTCAGACTGTGTTGTTGTAGTGATGGGAAAGAGATAAAACCTCTAGGATGTAGGATATCTTGGACCATTGTAATCCCTGCAGTTTTCCAATGTGTCCACTGGATTCAGGCTCTCGCCGTAAGTACATTACCATTGCCCCAGATTTGTTGTTCTGTGTTTCTCCTGAGTGTGCTCTTGATATGCTTCTGAGGGCACTCTTGGTGTGCTTAAGAACTGTGGAGAGAATTTGTTGTGTACACCCTATAGGAGTATCCACTAGTGACTAGGGAACTGGGCAAAAAACAAGGGTGGCTAGCTCTGTGTTGACCTGTTTACACAGATCTTGTTCGATGGTCACCTACTTTAGGACATAGTCATGCAAGGGATGCACCTCTGCTGACCCCAACCAGTGAGACGTTACTGAGTTGGGAGGCCCAATGTTATGTAGTAATATCTGGGACTCTGAGACTCCCTTTTTCTGGGAGTTGGGCTATTCACTGGAGTGATCCTCTGGGCTTTTTCTGCAACAAAATGAAGTCAGAGATTAATCTTTGTAGCTCCTTTAGGCTCTGGACTGGGACCATTGTATGAAGCATAGAGAGCATGAAGAAGATGTGGAGCAAAATGTTAATTTTTACTGCAGAGGGCTTCTGTCCCATCAAGAGAGGAGGGCCATCCCATCTGTTGAGATCTGACTTACTAGTTGTTGTAATACATTGTATGCGTTGAGTTACTGTTTCAGATGGTTGAGCATGAATGGTGATGCCCAGGTAGTGTGTAGAGTCAGGTTGACATTACATACCATGTTCCTGATCATGTTTCTAGATCATTTATGGTTGAGAGGAAAGATTTGAGCTTTCTTGGTGTTGAATTTGTAGCCTGAAAATTCACCAACGCTTTGGATGCATTGTAGTACTGAAAGAATTGAAATGACAAGGCCAGAAGGACATCATCTGTGTAGGCAAGTAACTTGTGGCTTCTGCCACCAGTCTCCATACTCTGGATTTGAGGAACGGCTTACATTTTCCAGAACAAAAGTTCCAGGGCCAAGTTACAGCATGTGGGGGACAGGGGTAACCCTGTCTCATACTTCTGTTAACGCAGAATTCTGGTGATAACAGTCCATTTGTGCACACCACTGCTCATGGTTGGTTGAACAGGAAGCGAATCACGGATATTTTGATTGTGGGACGGCCACTGAGTTCAGGAATCTTGAATAAATGCTTTTTCAGTGTCTAGTGTGACCAAGGTTGGGGAGGACATCCATATTCTCGACTTCTCTTATAAGGTTGAAGACCTTCTTTGAGTTGTCCAAGATGTAGCGACCAGGCGTGGGACCCATTTGTGTGGTACTGATTAGTTAAGGCAGCATTGTAAGTAGTTTTTTGGCAGTGATCTTTGCAAAGGCCTTCACGTCAAAATTCAGCAAAGTGTCCGGACTGTATCCTGTGCAGTTGGAATGATCTTTATTATATTAGACTTGGGTAGCAACTTGATGATTCTATTTATCATTGTGGTACAGATCCTTGTTCAGTAGCTTCCAGGTAAACTTTTTTAAATATTTGGGCCAAGTGGTCAGCAAATACCAGATAAGAATTAGGTGACTAACCATCGCTCCTGGGCACTTTCTCTCTTGGGAGAGCCAGTAGTACTTCCTGAACTTCACACAACTAAATTTCTTTGCTGAGCAACTCTGCTTGTTCTTGGGACAATGTGGGAAGCTGGACATCTGCCATGAAATCTTTTCTAATAGCGTCTATGTCAGACACTTTCTGAACTCTACAATTTTTGCATAAATTGCTGCTCCAAGCTGATCTTCTTTTGGTCTGAGGATTTGCTGAGTTCTGTTTTCTTTTATAGCTATGATGGCTGACTTTTGGCTTGTTCTTCTTTTAGTCTTTAAGCTAGGATCTTTGTGGTTTGGGATCCACTGGCTACATACTTTAGCTTAGTTTTTCTATAAAGGAGTTCTGTGGACTCCCTCAGCTCTTTGTTGTATTTCCTCCTGGCTTCAGTCCAATCAATCCGAAGGGTATTAGGGCTATTCATGTCAAGTTTTTTCTTGACCTGTTTAATAGCATCTAACAATTGGGTCATATGTCCTTTAGCTTTTTTGTCTGTATACATCGATATCAGATTCCCCCTGAGGGTACATTAGAGGACATCCCATGTGTCCAGCGTACATAAGAAAATGTCAGCCATGCCCTGGAATGGTTTATTGCACTTAAAATGAAAAAAAAAAAGATTTTTTTAAAACATAAAAAGTTCTGTTTTCCATTAATAAGGCTATAGCTAGGTAAAATATGTGAGTTTGGTAATGAAAGCCGAATGCATATTACTCAAGGAAGTGCCTTTATTTTAAAAGAATACTGTTCCCTGTTGTGGGTTATTGTGTTTAAAAGTATAACAAATGTTTGTTTCTTAATGGAAAAAGGAGTTATCTTTGTTTTGCTGGCTGTTGCTAGGTAGATTAGGTTAAGTTACATATGAAGTGTTTGTGTTCTAGGAAATTAATCAAAGACTAGGTGATATGTTTCGACCAATTACGTTTTTAGATTTGTTCATTTTCTTAAAACCCATTTTATAATGAAAGGACATTTAGCCGTGCATCAGTTCTGTTTTAAACCATGGTCAGGTGATGGCTTTTAATCAATAAGGTTTCTAACTTATTTTTTGCTACTTTATAAATGTATTTTTTGTATTGCTGATATATAATTAAAAGAAAGGGAAAACATATTTAAGCCAGGGTGTACATGCAGAACTGTAGCAAAACTGTTTAAATTGAAAACAAACAAAGATAAAGTGTTGTTTTTATCATTTCACATTGCTAAACCTTGACCATTGTATAATTAGCATCTTTATCTCATGGAGACAGTGCATCCAGACTCAGCTGATAGACATAAAGTTTATCATACTTGTGGTTTTGATGATTTTTCAGACTCTCTAGTGATAATGATACACTGCTGGATCACACTCACTGCTGTACCCCTGTGTCTGCTGTAAGAAATACTTAGCAATCGAATGACTTATAAGGGTCTAACAACCTCAATGCTAGGTATCCTTCTCTTTGTATGGATTGATTCCTAGGTTGCTAACAGACACGCACCTGCAACGTGAAACACAATAAGCATGCCCACCGCTCTAGTCCTGATGTCTGTTATGTAACATTCTCCTGTACTGCTGGCTATGTATGGGATGTATCATAAAGCAGGGTTTTAAATAATTGATTAGCAGTTTTTTTCTTGGGACTATACCAACTGTACAGAAAGTATTTATATGGATTTTCTAGAAGTGCTGTGTTTGTTAAACACAGTGAGGCAAGAGCTATGCATTTTCACAAAGATTTAGCACTTTTATGAGCAAAACGCTAATCAGTTTTTAGAGTTAAATAAATCCCTGTAAAGGATTCCTGTAGTATATGCTACCTGGCTGCCACCTGAGTCCTCTGTGGTTCGACTGCTTCCTGTCAGTTACTGGCTTTCCAGAAATGTGATGATGTCTCTGTTGCCCTGTGCTGGGGATATTGAGCCCAACCCTGGTCCTCTACAAGCAAGGCAAAGTTTATTTACAAAGACGCCCAATCCTGGAGGCTCTGGGCATCATACAAATAAATACACATTAAAAACAAGATCAATAAAAAACAAGAAGAAAAACAATCTCTCACTCTGACCTGTTCCTGTCTGGTAGAGTAGAGTAGATTAGATTAGAGTATTCATTTATTAAATGCCCATTTCTGAAGACTCTGGGTGCTATACAAACCAATAACAATAAAATAAATGACTGGGTACCAGGTGGTTAAAAATAGCTCATCTGAATATTCGTTGCCTGAGGCCCAAATTACCAGACCTGGAAGCATGTTGTTACTCTATAACCCCGATACCCTAACCATGACTGAAACCTGGCTAAAACCCAGCATCCTCCCCCATGAAGTGGCCATCTCTGGTTATTCTACCTTCAGGAAGGATTTGCTCAGTAAGAAAGGGGATTATGTTCACCTGTATGTGAGAGACACCCTTTGGGCAACAGAGGTTCCCTTACCCACTCTGGATCCTTCTCCTTGAGAATGCCTACTAGTAAAGCTTTTGCTAGGTGACACAATCCTTACTCACAGGTAGTGTCTATACCCTTCAACAACTTTATCGCTTGTTTGTGGGCCCTTAAACTTGGAGACGTAATAATCATTGGTGATTTTATCCTCAACTGGATCAATGTTGGCCCCTGCAGCTCTAAATCCTTCCTACAAGAGCAGCAGCTCAGTCAAATCGTTAATAAACCCACTCACCTTAATGCTAAGACAAGAAATCGCTCCTTCCTGATCTGGATCCTAGGGAGCAGAAGTGATCGTATTAGAGGATCTAGAATACTTGCTGACTCGCCAAATGATCGTCCCCCCAATTTATTGTATCTGTAACAATGACTTCAGTAACCCCCCACCAACATGATCTATGACTGTTAGGGGCTTCTCTCAACTTGACAAGAATGCTTTCCTTGAGGATCTAGCTGTCCACTGGGATGAAATTGGAAGGTTTGTTAATGTCAGTACAGTCCTGGACTTCCTGATAAACTGCCTCCTCAAGGTCCTTAATAGAGATGCCCCTGTGATTCAGCAGTGAGTCAAGTTCCTGTGCTCTTAAGTGGCTTACACCTGACCATTATAAGCTCTGAAGCAAAGGTACAAAGTACGTAACAATTTGCATAGCTACTGGTTATTGGAAAATCTTTTCAGGACTGATCTTAGACAGTGAAAATTAGTTACGTTGCCATATTGGTCCTTGTGACAAAAGATCCAGGAAAAAAATAGATGATTTGATACCATTTATTGGACCACCACGGATGTTACAAAAGAAAATTTTCTATCTATATAAGGCATCAAATCATCTCTTTTATTTTTTCCCTCAGTCTTAGACAGTTAAGGCAATGTATCTAAAGAAGATGAATTCCACCATCTTGCAAAACCCCAAACAGTTTTGGGCACAAATGAATAACCTTCTCAAAAGCAAAGTGTGTAACCCCCCATGACATCATGTACGAGGGCAGAACTACTAGCGAGGCTGTCCTCTCAGCTAAAGCTTTCAATAGATATTTATGAATCTTGCACAGTTTAAGGAACTCAAAAGAAAGGGTACCAGCCCAGCCAACCTCAGTAAAAACAGAAAAAGTGATAATCAGGGAGTAGCTCCTCACCAAATCAAGACTAATACTAAATAAAGATTTATGGTAATGATGGAGCCCACTCACCCAACGTGTGTAAAGCTTTTTTAATGGGTAGTTTCATTCACACTTAAGAGCACATCCCTTCTGTTAGGCACAGGGTCCGAGGCTTGACTACCAAATGGCTAACTAGCCTTCTTCTACATGTGCTTAAGTCACGGGATAAACTCTGGGCTAGATGGAAAGCCTCCACCCTTTACTCCAGCTTCATTGCCTACTGCTCTCTCCGGAATTCATGCAAAACGAGAGATACGTAGTGCTAAAAGCAATTACTATATGGGCCTTCTGCAAGCCTCGGCCACCAACCCTAGAAAATACTGGACACACATCAACCACATAATGGGTCGCTACACCATCCAAAACCCCTGTGACATGGTAATTAACAGTGTCTCCTGCAACAACTCTTACCATTGCCAATGCTTTTAACAAATATTTACCTCCCTTCCAAGCTCTACCACCGATGCCCCCACCCCTGCCACTAATCCCCCACTAGCCCCCCCCCTTACACATCCTCCCCTGGTTCTCAACCAGGTCACCAGGTCAGATGTCGTACATGCCCTCAATGTGATGTCTCCCCATGGAGGAGCTGGCCCTGCTGTGCTGGAACCCAGAATTCTCAAGTTAGGTGCTTCCCTGTTTGCTACACCAGTTACACGCCTGCTCAACCCCTCTATTACCTTAGGGAAAATGCCCCTTCTGTGGAAAAATGCCAGGGTTATCCCTGTCTTTAAAAAGGGTGACCATAAAAATCCAATGAACTACCGCCCTATAGCATTACTGCCAGTCCTCAGTAAGCTTCTAGAAAAGATTATCCATTGCCAAGTCTCTGAAGTCATAACTCACTTTAATCTGCAATCCCTGGCCCAGCATGGCTTTCAGTCAGGCCACAGCGCCACAGTTGCCCTTCTGCAATTCACTAGTGACATCATAACCAACATGGACAAAGACCTGCTTACTGGGGCCGCTTTCATAGACATGTCTAAGGCATTTGACTCAGTCACCCCTTGCTCCTACGTCTGCTCAGATTGCTTGGTGCCTCTCGCTCCACCTTAGACTGGTTCTCCAGTTATCTGCTGAACCGCTCCCACCATCTTGAAGTTCTCTCTGCCTCAGCCCCACTTCCCTCTGGAGTCTCGCAAGAGTCCATACTCTGGCCCCTACTCTTTTCACTGTTCATAAACAGTCTTCCTACGATTCCATCCCACTGTCACTCCATACTATATGTGGAAGAACTAGTTCTCTATACCTCCTCTAACTCCGTCCACGAAATTAACACTCTCCTCTGACGTGCATCGAATCCAATCCTGGCTCTCGTCCCATCGACTGGTGCTAAATGTGGCCAAGACACAAGCTATGATCTTCGGGACCCAAAGGAAATTAGGTTCCACCACTACGTCTCTTCAGGTTTCTAGCATTGATTGTTCCCTTGTTGATGCAGCACAAACTTTCAAATATTTAGGGGTCTATTTGGACCCTTCTCTTAACTTCTCCCACCACGTCACTGCAGCTTGTAAGTCTGTCAATGTCAGAATTGGTCTAGCTTATCGGGTCTGACATTCCCTGACTCATGCCACTAGGATCTCCCTCACCCAAATCCTCCTTTTCCCTAGCCTTTGCTGTCTTTGGACAGGCACACGCTAATGTCCTTCATTCATGGGATGTCGCATACAATAATATGTGCAGATTCGCTTCGTTGGCTCCTCGCCTAAAACATCACTGCATGCTGTCCTCTGACCTCAGATGGTTATCCCCCTCCTTCCGTTGATCATATTCCCTAGGCTGCCTCACTGACAACATAATTCATTCCTCTCTCTCCTCTGACCTAACAGCCATGCTCCTCCCTCTGCGACAGAAATTGGCCCCTTCGATCCTCATCTCTAGCATTGCTCTCTGTCCCTAAATGCTCCACCAGAATGGCTGAACTTGCCTTCCCCTACTTCACCCCCAAGTTCTGGACTCTCTTCCACCTGATCTAAGATATACCACATCCCACCTTGCATTCAAAAAAGCTCTTTTCAGTTACCTCACATCCCTTGATAAATGCACCTGTACCTAGCTTTGTGCATTGTCCAGCCTCGCACCCTCTCCCAGCCAGCGCTGTCTCTTACACTTCCCGTCTCTTCCTGAGCTGTGGATATGCTCTTAGGTCACTTCTCTGGTTGTGCCTACATCTCCTTGCTGTCCCCCTAACGTCACCTCCCTTGCTCCCGTTCTAGACCTTACTGTTCCTACCCTACCTTCTTGATTACCTAGCACACTGCACATTGTACTGCTGTCAGTTGGTTCCATCTTACCTTGTACACCTGTTTTGCTGCTGTATATAATATGCTGAACAATCTCACAACAGGCACTTTACTTGAAATGACTTTGCACCTCCGTAAGCTGCTGTTTTCTCTGTATGTACTTGCTCATTTGTAATCGATGCTGTTACTTCTGTATGTACTGCAATGTATTGTTGACTTGTACTCTCCCGAGTTGCATCTGAAAATAGGCAGCTTTGCCTAATATGCTTACCCGGTTACCAAAAGCTAATAAATAAATATAGACATTTAGATTCGGTTATGTACAGTGTCCACATCAGACGTTTCGGATTATGATTCTTTATCAGTGATAAAACACTGAAAAAGAAAACATTAAAAATATATATAAATATAATTATCACAGTTTTAAAGTACAAAAAATATATAAATTTAGACTTGGAACAAATAACCTCACCATAGGTTGCTTCAATGTGATTTGTATAGTTTAAATCCTCAATAGTAAGTTAAATTCCTATATAATTCTGTGTAAAAAAACCCAAAAAAAAAAAACAAATACCAAACTAAGTACTGTCCATATTGGAAAATGAGAGAATGCAAAGTTCAGAATCAAACATAAAAGTGTATCTCACCATATTATTAAAAAAAACGTTTTTACATATTTCAGATTATTTTTAGTGGTGTCCATATTTCTTGAGCAAAGTCAGTATAAAGTCTAAATAAACCAGATATAAGTTATAATCTGCCTTTATGAATCATTAATAAATGCTTAAATATGTACAGTATCTCTAGTTACTATTTATGTTCACTGTTAAGTTAAGGGCAGTGGAAATCTGTTAATATTTCTAAAGCATTCTTTTAGGATATATCTCTTCTAAGGAAATAATGAAATAGCCGGCCCGCCAACGCAGTGGTTGGATTTCCGTTTGTGGCGCCAGTTACCGGGTTCGAGGACAGACCTGGGGAGTCAGAGGACCAGCAGGAGGAGAAGGATTGGCGTCCCAAGAACTGCTCACGTTCTCCGGGAGGCAGAGTGTCCGGCACAGTGAACCCCTGGTGGAGGCCAGGGAACCTGGCGACTGGTGCCCACACACTATAGGGGTGGGGCAGATGCTGGACATCATTGCACTTCCCACTCCTGGGCAGACAAAAAAAAAAAAAAAAACAGTTGGTCGCTCGAGGATGATGCCCGCCCTGACACTTGGACTCTTTGACTCTCCGCTGCTCCATGGCACCATCAGGCCCTGAACCCTGCCGAGGGGGGGGGGTGCCAGGTAGGCAGTGTCGGTAGCCACCAACACCTTCTCCTGTCGTAGACAGGCCTGTCAAGGTGTCGTGGCCCTACCCGGAGGGGAGTTGGGGGTTATCTGCAGAGGAACGGCCATTAAGTAGTGAGGCAGGTGCTCGGGGGCTGGAGCCAAGCAGCCGACAGCAAAAAAGAATAATAAAGTAAAGTACACAAGGTAAACCACCAACGTTCTTTCTTTAGCTTATCATTATGAATTTTGTCTGGTTGCTCACTTCAAAATGAATGCAGGTTATGTTAAATATTCAAATAGTTATTGGCTCCCAAATGCTTTCATTTATTTAATTAGGGCATCTCCTCATGAATTATGCTACAAAACAGTGACAAACAGTGAGCTTGTCATTATTCTAAATTCACCATATTTACTCTAGCTTGCATATATACAGTATATCACTCGTTTACATTGTACTTTGGAAATAAATGTAATGTAATGAACTTGTCGACGTGTCTGACCTTGGAAATGTACTTTTCACGTGTGAATTCCATTGGACCTCATTGTTTATAGTTGTTATACGTCCTGTGAAAACTATGACTGTTGTATGTAATTAATTCCAGGTCGCTCCTGAAAAAGGGACTTATAGTCTCAGTGAGCCTACCAGGTTAACATAATCCAGATAAATAAATAAATAAATAGTGGACAGATTTGTTTACCAAACTCAGCTTACATTTTTTTTAAGTGACGTGAAACACTCGTTTACAGGAAAAAAAACATCCTTTTTTGCACTGTGTCCTCTGCTATTCACTTACTGTGCATCTTGACCTGCCTGTCAGAAAATTACGACATTTGGTGTACTCTTTTCTGGTTGCTCCCACATGATATAGAAACAGTGCCCTACACAGAAATAAGGCTAGTGTATAAATAACCAAATAAATATGATCAACTATTCAAGGAGAACAGGTGATTATGCAGCTCGTCATTGAGAAAATTGTTTTAGATAGCTTGCATTGTTTTGAAATGAGTCATATTCCAGTCCATTTTCTCAAACTGGGAATTACTGCTAGTTAAACTAGGGATTTTTTTATTTTATTTATTTATTTATTAGATCATTGGTTTACAGACCTTTGAGTCAAATACTCATTTACAAAGGCACCTCATCAAGAGAGCAATACATGAAAACATAGCAGAGACATAGAATTTGATGGCAGATAAGGACAGCTTGGCCCACCGAGTCTGCGCATTTCCATACCTAACGGATAAGCTGCAGATCTTAGTTAACCAACAGCCTACTTCCTCCTACCCCCCACTAGAATTGCCTTATGTCTGTCCCGTGCATTCTTGAATTCCCCCACTGTTTTTGACTCTACGACCTCCTCAGGAAGGCTATTCCATGTATCCACAACCCTCTCTGGGAAGAAATATTTCCTCACATTACCTCTGAGCCGTCCCCCCCCATCTTCAAATTGTGCTCCCTTGTTTTTGCGCATCTCTTTTTCTGAAAGATGCTACCCTCTTGGACTTTGTTGATTCCCTTGAGGTATTTGAAAGTTTCTATCATGTCCCCCCTCTCCCTCCTTTCCTCGAGGCTATACATCTTTACTCTTTAGTCTTTCTTCATATGTCTTCTGATGCAGACCTTGCATCATTTTGGTTGCCCTCTTCTGGACAGCATCCACCCTGTCTATGTCTTTGCAGAGATGGGATCTCCAGAACTGTACATAGTACTCCAGATGTGGTCTTATCAACTGTCTGTACAGAGGGCCAACAACTTCCTGTTTTCTACTGGTGATGCCTTTCCCTATGCATCCCAGTATCCCCCCAGCCCTCCTTACTGCCTTCTCACATTGCTGGCCCACCTTTAGGTCATCTGATATGACTACCCCCTGGTCCCTTTCATTTTTGTTGTTGTCAGTATCTCACCCCCCATTCTGTACTCTTCCCCTGGGTTTTTGTTTCCCAGGTGCATTACTTTGCACTTCTTTGCATTGAATCTAAGCTGCCATACATTTGACCATTCCTCCAACCTTGCCAAGTCCCTTTTCATCCTTTCTACCCCACCTTGTGTATCAACCCTGTTGTAGATATTTGTGTCATCTGCAAAGAGACATACTTTCCCTTTCTGTCCCTCTGCAATGTCACTTATAAAGACATTAAAAAGGACCGGCCCCAGTACTGAACCCTGCAGTATCCCACTAGTAATCCTCCTTTCTTCACTATAGACTCTATTTACTATTACCTGCTGTGTCCTGTTGTCCAACCAGTGTTTTACCCAGGCTACCACCCTAGGACCCACTCCCAGGCTGGCTAATTTGTTTATTAATCTTTTGTGTGGGACTGTGTCAAATGCCTTGCTAAAGTCTAGGTAGGCCATGTCCACGGCCCCTCCCTGGTCTACTGCCTTGGTCACCCAGTCAAAGAAATCAATTAGATTTGTCTGATGTGACCTTCCCGCTGTGAATCCATGCTGCCTTGGGTCCTGTGCCCCTCTGGCCTCTAGGTACTCAACAGTTCTTTCCTTCAGAAGTGATTCCATCATTTTCCCTACCACTGAGGTCAAACTGACAGGTCTGTAGTTTCCTGCCTCTGTCTTGCTCCCAATTTTGTGAAGGGGAATCACATCCACCCTCCTCCAGTCCTCAGGTACCACCCCATCCTCCCATGATTTATTAAAAAGGGTAGTCTTTGGTGTTACTAGTTCTTCCTTTAGTTCTTTTAAAATCCTGGGGTGAATCCCATCAGGCCCCATTGCTTTATCCACCTTCAGTTTTAAGAGTTCTTTCAGAACCCTTTCTTCTGTGAAAGGACTAATATCAACCCCCCTATCTAGAGTGCTTCCATAGACCAGATTAGGTATTTCCCCCTGCTTTTCCATTGTGAATACTGAGCAGACGTATTCGTTCATTATCCCCTTCTTCATTGTCGCTCTCTGCCCAACCACCTTCCTTTTTGTTCAGCCTCAGTATCCCTGCCTTAGTCTTTCTTTGCTCCCTAATGTACCTATAAAAGGTTTTATCCCCCTTCTTAGCCGAGTTGGCTATCTTTTCCTCAGTTTGGGCCTTTGCTATTCTGACTGCCTTACCTGCTTCCTTCTGCTTTAACTGGTACAGTTCTCTGTCCTGCTCCTTCTGTGCTTCCTTATACTTCCTGAATGCTATCCTTTTTTCTCTTATCTTCCCTGCCACTTCTTTTGAGAACCATAATGTTTTTTTCTTTCATTTTGATTTATTTGCTTCACACAAAGACTTGTTGCCTCTGTGGTGGCGGTTTTGATGTTTCCCCATTGTTGCTCTACCCCACCGTCTTGCCTGTTTGCTAGTGCTTTTCTGAGGCACTCTCCCATTTTGACAAAATCAACCCTCCTGAAGTCCAGTACCTTCACTTTTGTGTGGCTTGACTCTACAACTAAGTTTATCGTGAACCACACTGTTTGGTGGTCGCTTGTTCCCAGATGGCTACCCACTTCAAGATCAGAGATCCTCTCCATCCCCATTTGAGGTACCAGGTCTAAATTGCTCCCTCCTGAGTGGGTTCCAAAACTAACTGTCTGAGGCATGCCCCCGTGAGAGCATCGAGAATAGCTCTGCTCTTGGATTTGGCTGCAGAGAGGTGCTCCAGTCAACATCTGGCATATTCAGGTCCCCCGTCAGCAATATCTCCCCTTTCTCTGCCATCCCAAGGATGCCTTCTATCATTTCCTTGTCCATTTCATCCCCCTGAGACGGGGGTCTGTATACAACCCCTGTGCGGATTGTGGAGCCATTTCCAGTCTCCAGGGTGACCCACAGTACCTCCTCTCCTCCCTGTTTACCCTTTAGTTCTGTTGCTTTGATCCCTTCCCTTACATAGAGCAGCAAACAAAACAGTACAGTACATAACGCTTAGATTAAAAAAGCAACCAGTGTTACAGGAATTCACTGGTGGTACAAGCTTGGTAATAGGTAGATCACAGTAGTCATAATATAAGTACACGAGTACCGTGTCAGGTAGCAACCAGAGATATTTTATTACATTAGTCAGCAGATGTTGCCTGAGACCCCAGGCATATACAGCAAAAGTAGATGGGGCAACCCCAGCCTAGGGGTGAGGGTAAGGGGCAGGTGGGGGATTGTGTGCAGTTGCAGCAGTGAGTGCTTGTCAGATGGCTTCTGAGGGAGACCTTGAAAGGACCAAGCTTAGTGGAGTCAGCTATGTTGGATGGGAGGAAACTGAACCAGGTGGGAGTCTGATAGCAAAAGGATCTCTGGGCAATAGAGGTCCTCACCCTGGGGACAATAAGGGAGGTTTTGACAGTGCTGTGGGTGGAGACTGAGGGGGAGGCACACTGCAGGGAGGTGGTGACCCCAGCGGGGGGAGAGACATAGCAGGGTCTTTTTTATAAAAGAAGGCAGGTTTGGAAGTAGAGTCTTTCTTCAAGGTTGAACAAGCTGGTAGTGGAGTACAGCAGGCACATATGAGCGCACCTAGGGGTTCCCAGCATTAGCCTGCAGGCCTTGTTAATAGAGAGCTGAATTCTTGCAAGTGCAGTGTTGTCGGCTGCAGCATAGATGGGCAGCCCATAGTTGATTAGCGATAGGACAGAGGAGGTGATTGCCAATCTAAGGGCCTCTTATGGTAGGCAGTCCCTGTGGCGGTATAGCAGTCCAGTTCTGAAATTGATGGCAGCAGAAAGGGCATTGATATGGGAATGGAAGGAGAGTGCTGAATCAAAGGTAATGCCCAGATACTTGTAGGAGGAAACCTTCTCAATGTAGTTTAGTGTGCTAGGCAGTATCACGAGAGGAGCAGCACTGGCTTTGCTTTGGTGATGCGAGAAGACCATAGCATTGGTCTTTTTCAGGTTCAGGACTAGCCTTTGTGATGTGAACCATTGCTCAGCTCAATCAAAAGCTTGTTGGAGGATGGTCTGCAGTGTGTTGGGGTTGGGGTCAGCAGCAAAGAACACAGCGTCATCCGCGTAGAGGAGGATCTTACTTGGGCAGGCCGAGGGAAGGGAGTTGAGATAGAGACTGAAGAGGAGAGGGCCTAAAATGGAGCTCTGGGGAACCCCAGAGTGGACAGGTCATGTGTCAGATAGGGTGCTATTGATTTTTACACACTGAGTTCTGGCAAAGAGGTAGCTGGTAAACCATGCAAGGGGCGGGGGGAGAAATCAAGGCATCTGAGGGAGTCGAGCAGGAGGGGATGGCAAACCATGTCAAAGGCCTTGGAGAGGTCAATAAACATGGCACCATCAGGGCTTCTGGCATCAAGAGCAGAGTGCAGGAAGTTGGAGAATTCAAGTAATGCAGTTGTGGTGCTGTGACCTGCACGAAAGCTGTGCTGTTCAGGGCACAGG
This sequence comes from Neoceratodus forsteri, assembly GCA_016271365.2. Taxonomy (NCBI): domain Eukaryota; kingdom Metazoa; phylum Chordata; order Ceratodontiformes; family Ceratodontidae; genus Neoceratodus; species Neoceratodus forsteri. The sequence goes on from CM057449.1 coordinate 341,936,373, forward strand.
ATATTGTGCATGGCCAGGTATTCGGCGAGCTGGTTGGCAGCTACTTTTTCAAGGGCCTTAGAGAGTGGAGGGAGGATGGAGATAGGTCGATAGTTACCAGGGGTCGCTCAATCACCACCCTTTAGGATGGAAATGATGATGGCAGTTTTCCTTGTGCTGGGGAACTGCCCCAGGCACAGAGTGGTTGAGCAGATCGGTAAGTGGGACCAGGATAGCATCCAACATCAGACAAAGTAGCCTAGTGTCCAGTAGGTCAGTGCCAGAGTTGTTACTACTAATGGCTTTTTGCAGAAGGGGTCTAGCCTCCAGTGGGGAGATGGTACGTAGATAGAAAGGAGGTCTCTGGAGAGTGGTCAGGGTCGCTACTGGGATGGGGTCAAAGAAGTTACTGGGCAGGACTGAACTCAGGTTTGAGAAAGTGTGGTTTAAGCAGTCTGCAATGCCAAGAAGGTCAGAGCAGACAGTTCCATTAAAGGGAGTTGAGGGGGGGGGAGCGGGATTTCCCATTCAGCTCTTTTACATTATCCCAAAAGTTCCTAGCCGACCCCCAGAGGAGACGAGTGGATTGGTAGTACTGGGCTTTGGTCTGTCGAATGGCCCAAGTACACTTATTGCACTTGGCGTTGTATGCTTGCCTATCAGGTGGCTTGCCAGATTCCATGGCAATGTGCCATAGGTTGTCTCTCATTTTAAGTTTGTGAAGGAGGGAAGGGGTAACACAGGGCATGCTTTGCTTTTTGGTGCAATTTCTAGCGAAGGGTGCATAGAGTTCACAGGCAGTGTTAAAAGTACAAATGAAAAAATCCAATGCTTCATCTATGGATGGTGCAAGCCTGACGGGGGACCTGTCCAGTTGTGGGAGGTGCAGTTTGAGGCAACGCATGCTGCCTGGGAGTAGGCGATGTCACTGGGTGGCTTGTGGTGCAGGTTTGCTGCTGGTAGTGGACCAAGAGAATACGACCGGGAAGTGATCACTAAGTGAGTTGGGAAGTACACTGATATCGACCACCCTCTGGGGGCGGTTGGTAATGGTGATGTCCAGGAGGGTGCTGGTGCCAGTAGAAGGGTTGTATGTAGTTGGGGTGGTGACAAGCTAAGACATGTCAAGGGCGGTAAAGATATCTCTGGTTTGGGAGGCCGTGGCAGAGAGCCAGTTGATATTTGGGTCACCAGCAATTATCTGGGCTATTTTGTGTGGTAGGCCAGAGAGGTAGACAGCAAACGCCTAAATTGCAAGGTCTTGCTTTCTGGGGGGAATATAGGCAACAGTGAGAAAAAGTGGGCCCTTACCAGGGTTGGGAGAGCGTTTTAGCATGAGGGCTTACGCCCCGTTATCAAGCTTTGGTGGTGGAAGTGCATGTCCAAGGAGGGAGTCACGCATGTAAACAGCACAACCACCTCCACGCTTACCCAACCGATCGATTTTCCTGAAAAGGGTGTAACCAGGGAGGAGGATGAAAAAGGAGCCTGGGGTGAAGTTGGATAACCAGGTTCTGATGAGTGCAGTAATGTCCGGTTGGTGCTGAGTAACCCAGCATTGGAATGCAGCAGCCTTCTTAAGGAGGCTGCAAATATTTATGGAAGCTGTGCGGAGTCCTTGAGCCTGGGCAGGCTTGTTCATAAGGTTAGGCACGGGGCCAGGGTTTGGATGAATGTTACCTGATAGAAGCAACAGGAGGGTGATTAGGTGCACCAAAGCATGGTAGTAATTGTGGCATTTCCCTTTGTGCTTGGACATGGGGCAGGGTGCTGGGTGCAAGGGGTGGGTAGAGTACAAAGGGTGGGAAAGGCATAGAGGAGAAGAGACCAAGGTATGAGTGGGAAGTAAAAGGTAGCATGGGTGGAAGTTTGGGGGGGTACCGAGGGGGGGGAGGTGGTCGAGCATCGGGAGGGGACTGGTGTAGATGTTGTAGATAAGAGGGGGGTACTATGGGTAGAGGGTGACAGTCCTAAGTGAGATGGGGCTGGTGTAGGAAGTAGGAGAAGGACCATAGTCAGTGTGAATGCACTTGATCCCAGATGCATTGAGGACGATAAGTTAAATTTGAGTACAAGAGAGGATCACCCCTTTAAGAAGTTACAGGAAGGAGAGTCCCTTTAAGGAGTTGATGTGAGGCCTCGGTGGTGGGAATCACTGGGGAAGTGTATTTAATAAAGTAGGGAGGAGGCGGGGGCCAAAAACTGTCCAGAGAGCAGTACAGCAAGGCAACATGAAGCCGGTCAGTTAACGTGGGATCTGTGCCCCATTCTGGACCTCAGCCATTTGAACAAATTCTAGAGTACAAAAGGTTCAGGATGGTCACTCTTCCTGGCCTTCTCCACTTACATCATGAAGGTGATTGGGTCTGCTCCCTGGATATGCAGGATTCTTACCTCCACATTTTGATGTTTGCACCGCACAGTAGGTTCCTGTGCTTCTGCTTCCAAGGAAACCATTACTAGTTTCAGGCCCAACCCTTTGGCCTGTCCTCGGCCCCACAAGTCTTTACAAAATGCATAGCGGTAGTGGCAGTGTCTTTAAGGAGGGAAGGCCATTATGTCTTCCCTTACCTAGACGACTGGCTTCTGACAGCTCCTACCAAGAAGAAATTGCTCAGAACCATGGAAGCCATCTTTTCCCTGTTTTGGGATCTGGGGAGATCCCCCAACCTTCCAAAATCATCCCCTTGGCCAAGTCAAAGACTACAGTACATAGGGGTGATACTAGACACTGAGCAAAGCAAGGCCTTTCTTCTGCCAGACAGAGCAGAACGCCTTCAGCCACAGGCTCAGCTGGTCTCATTGTCTTGACAAGTTCCAGCCAGAACGGTTCTCAGACTGCTGGGACATATGGCAGCCCCCTTTGCAGCAGTATACCCTTGGCTTGCCTGCAGATGAGAGCATAACTCTCAACTGTCCCTGATTTTCAGGGACCTCCCTGATTTGGCCTCAGAATTTTCCTCTGTCCCTTGTAAAATTTGTGTTTTTGTGACAGAACAGCGGGGATTAATAACACAAAATAATGTCAAACATTAAAGTTGCAGCCTTGTTGTTCTTCAGAAAATGCTTCTTAGCACAAATTCCTTTACTCTATCAGCTTTCTTAGTGAGTAGTGCCAGTTTTTAAGATAAGTCACTGATTAGGGGTCTTTGTCCCTGATTTTTTTAAGCCTTGTCCCTGATTCATGAAGCAAGAGGTTGAGAGGTATGCATGAGAGTGGCCCAGTGGAACCTCTGGATTCAATGGTACCAAAGTTCACATGACTTGGACCTCCCAGTTTCAGTATCCAGCTCGATTCGTCGGACCATGATGTGGTGGTTGAACCCCCTCCAACCTTTTCAAGGGAATTCTCTTCTGCTCGAAGTCATCTTGACAAATTCTGACCACAGATGCATCAGGCCAGGGCTGGGGTGCCCATCTGGCAGATTGTTGGACTCAGGGGACTTGGTCCCCATTGGAGCAGCATCTCCATATCAATGTTTTGCAGATGCGAGCAATACTGTATGCTCTCCAAGCCCTTCAGATGCATCTGTTCCTGGGTCACCTCTTGATCCAGACTGACAACATGTTAGTGGTCTTTTACATAAACAAACAGGGGAATGCATTCTTACCTCCTCTGCAGAGAAGCCATGAGAGTTTGGTATTGGGTCATAGAGCATCACCTGAGCCTGATAGCCGTGCATGTTCCAGGCATTCAGAACACCTTGGCCAACAGTCTAAGCCATTCTCGGTGCAAGGTTTATGACTGGTAACTTTTTCCCACACTGGCCAGAGATCTCCTCGAAAGGTGGGGCCACCTTGGGCTGGATCTGTTTGCATCCCCATTCAACACAAAACTGCCCAGTTTCTGTTCACTAGATCCAAGCCCTGGTATTTTCTGGTGAGATGTGTTGTCCCTGTCTTGGACATGGAAGTTTCTGTATGCCTTCCCTCCCTTTCTATTGCTTTAAAAGTCCTGCTCAAATTACAGTCAGAAGGGGTGGAGATTATTGTAATAGCCCCCTTCTGGCCATGACAGATTTGGTTCCCACTGCTTCATCAGCTTGCAGTGGAATCCCTGACCCCCCCCGCCTCTGTGTTCTGACCTGCTCTCAAAGGAGCAGGGCACTCTGGTCCATCCGGATCTAAAGTGTCTGCACCTTCATTCATGGCTCCTGCAGACTTAGCAATCACCCATTTTGGGGTGTCCCCCGGTGGCAGAGGTTCTAGTGGCTGCCAGAAAACCCTCCACTAGTTCTGCTTATGCCATGAAGTGGAAACGGTTCTGCATATGGGCCACTGCTTACCATCTGAATCCCTTTACTTGTCTGGAGGATCTCATTCTAGAGCATCTCCTTTCATTATCTACTGCATGCCTGAGTTATTCATCCATTCAGGTGCATCTTTCAGCCATTTCTGTGTACCAAGCACCTATAGGTGGCAAGTCCCTTGCCCAGCTTGACCTATCCTGCACTTTTTTGCAGGATATCTTGCATCTAAAGCCTCCCATTCAGGACCTTTTCCCTCCTCGAGATCTGTTATTCTTCTTAGAGAAACTTATGTTGCCTTCCTTCGAGCCTGCCGCAAGTTGTGAGCTTGGCTTTCTGTTGTAGAAAGTGTTATTTTTAGTAACTGTTAGTTCTGCTTGGAGAATTTTTGAGCTCCAGGCTCTAATGTGTAAAGCATCTTATTTAGTTTTTCACAAGGACAGGGTATCCTTGAGAACCAGTCCTAAGTTTCTTCCTAAGCTAGTGTCAGAGTTTACTCTGAATCAGGATATCCATCTTCCTGTGTATTATCCAGAGTATTCTAACTCAGGGGAGGCCTTACTATATACTCTGGATGTTCACTGGGTGCTTCTTTATTAAACTGCATCTGAGCCATCAGAAAATCTGATCAATTGTTTGTTTCCTTTGTCCTGAGGAAAGAAGAGACTTCAGTTTCTAAACAAATGTTTGTCCAAATGGTTGGTGAATTGCATTGTTCACTGTTACTGCAAATACGACAAGCCTTTACTAGGCTTGGTTAAAGGCCGTTCTCCAGGGGGGGGTATCAAATCGTTTGCATCTTTCAGAAATGTGTCCACTGCTGATATCTGTGCAGCAGCCATATGGAGTTCTCTCCACACTTTCTCCCAGCATTACAGTCTGGACATTGCCTCTAGGCATAGGGCAGGTTTTGGACTGGCTGTCCTTTAGGGCCTGCTCTCTTGAGATCTTTATTCTGACCTCTGCCTCCTCCCAGCAGACCGGGGTCAGTCTTCTCACTGCATGGGACTCCGTCCTTATGGTGTAACCTGCTGCAAGAGCCCCCTCAAAGTGAGATAGTACAGCTACGTAAGAACTTACCGTAATAGTTGGAGGGAGGACAATTCAGAGGAAACATGAGGAAGAATTTCTTCACAGAACAGGTGGTGGACAAGTGGAACACCCTGCCAGAGGAAGTGGTGGGGGCTGAAACAATCGTGGGATTTAAGAATGCATGTGATAGACATAAAGGAATTCTGGAGGTCAGGGGTAAGGGGCAACAGACTTCTAGGAAAACATAAACTGAACTTACAAGCTCAAATGGGCAGACTGGTTGGGCCATAGGCCCTTATCTGCCGTCTCTGTCTATGTATCTATATAGTAGATCTTCAGGAGGAGCTTTTGCAGCAGGTGCTGCTTTCCCTCCCTCCATCCCTCTGGTGTCTGCTTCTCCATCTTTTTAGTTTTCCTCATTTTTAGAGCAATGCCTTGGTTCTCCATTTTCTGTGCTTGCAGCATGAGAACTTAGGTGGTGCTGGGGGACCGCCCCTTTTATACTATAGGGGCAGTTGGGGGCAGTCTGACATCAGGGGGTGGTTCTCTGCTGTAGACTGCCAGCTAGAAGTTTTCTGTGGGGTTCAGGTGCCTGCTGACTTCAGGCCTTATGGTGTAACCTGCTGCAAGAGCTCCTTTGGAAGATATACTGTTATAATAAGTTCTTACATAACTATACTTTCTCTGACAAAACATAGTAATTTAAAGCTGGAGAGACTCTAGCCACCCCCAACCCCCAATTTCATAAGCAGGGACTAACAAGTATGCTGTCTAAATACCCTGTCTTCAAACAACATGAAGTCTTGCTATATTATAGACATTAGCAGTTTGTTCCAGCTCTAGAACTGCCCCGGAGTGAAATGGTTAAAACCATTCCAAAATAGAATTTTGGCACGAGAGCAGCTCTATCTGTGTCATTTCAAACCTGAACTGTCAGATTCTTTACTCCGCCTCAGTGAACAGTCGCTCCGGAGATTTCTCCTTCTGCTCGGTTCATTTCTCGGTTTAAAAAGTGTTTTCTCGGTTGGATTTAACGAGAATAGTTTTATTTTAACCATAAAACCGTTCAGTTCAAGCTCTATCTGTGGTAACCGTAAGTAAATGAAGGTTTTGTCTGTGTGGAACTTGAGAGTTATCGGTTCGGTTTTGAACCGATTAGTGGGTTTAAAACTTATTTAAAACTAAAAGTTACTATTTTAGAGTCGGTTCGGTTCTTATCGGTTCTAAAAAAGCGGATTTATTAGTTTTCCAATACCCGTGAAACACGGTTAGGAACCGATAAGGGTGTCTTGCCTGCACTGCCGTTAAAGGCAAGTTTTTGGTTAGGCTGGCATTATGTCTGAGAAACCCAAAGAAAAACCGGGCCCACTGGGTTTCAACACTGTGATGTTTGTGGGGAAGTCTTTGCCAAGGCTGACCCACACACCACATGTGTTTATTGTCTGGGGTTTGACCACCTCCAGTCAGACTGCCAGGTATGTAAGAATTTCCTGCAGCCACCCTGGAAAAAGATTGGGCAGGCTCAGGGGCGAGAGGCCAAAAGTCCGCTGACCGGATGGCCAGCCGGTTCGGTGCCAACCGAACCAGAGGGAGATCCCTCTGACCAGGGCCAGACTTCCTGGGCAAAGCAAAAGCTGGTTCCGAGGAACCAATTCCAGTAAAGAAAACAAGAAAATCAGCAGGTCTGGAGTCCAAAATTCCTTCTCCAACTGCTGCAGAGATAACAAAAGCCATACAAATTGTCCAGTCACTGTCTCAGGGTCCGTCCGAACCACCACTATCTGGTAAAGGTCGGTTCGTCCGGTCCCAGTGGTTCAAGATTATGATATTGAGAATTTTATGAACCAGAGGAGGAGGAGGATTATGAACAGTATGAATGTGGCTGGGAAGGTCTGGGTGTGCCCATTGAACTGGTCATCTCCCCAGACAGACCTTTAGAATCTCCCCCTATGCTGTCTGAGTCCCCATCTCATTTTATGTTTTATAAAAAAGTTGCTGAAACCCTCCAGCTTCCTTTAGAAGAGGCTGTGGATGTGCAAGAGGAGCCTGATTTTGTAGAAATGATGGATATTCCAGAGTCTAGGAGATTGTCTATTCCTTTACATAAGTCTTTTAGGAAACAAACAATTAAAATTTTAAAGCTCCTAATTCTGTGCCTCCTGTAGATAAAAGATGGACAGAAGGTATACATTGTCAGGCCCTGATACAGAATTCCTTTCTCAGCATGCAGTCATGTTGGGAGTAGTTCAGGCTGCTGCCTGTGATAAGCTAATATTCCTTGGCTTCACATCCTCCTGACAAAGATTCCAGGAAGATTGATGCCATGGCAAAAAAAAAAAAAAAACAGTATATGGCAGCCTCTCTGGGACTCAGGCAAGCAAATTATATGGCTTATGTAGCTAGGTATCAGAAATCTAGATGGGATACTGTTATGCAATTGGCTAAGCAGGCCCATGGCCAGCTGGCTAGTGAACTAGAACAGGTGGCTGCTGATGGCATTGAAGCCTCTAAGGTTCGGGTTTCATGCTGCTGTGGATGTTAATGATGTTTCCTCTAGGGGTCATGGCCCATCTGTAGCTTTTCATAGGTTGGCCTGGCTCAGGTGTACTAGTTTGTCTCAGGATACCCAGACTAAGGCTATGGATTTTCCTGTGGTGGGAATTCTCTGTTTGGAGAGCAGACAGAGAATTACATGAAGAAGATGGATGAATATGGGACTACTTACAAGAGTGCCCAGGCTAAGGGCGGCAAGCCACTCCTCAAGGCATGCCCAGGGGTAGGGTAGGCCTTTTCACAGGCCTTTCTACCAGACTCAGGCCTCCTCTGCCTATGCTCAGAGGGGCTTCTTCAGAGGCAGGGGCAGGCGAGGGGTGGGCAGACCTGCTCCCACCCCAGCCTAAAGCTCCTGCAGAAACAGGCACCCTGATGGGGTGCCCAGGGCTGATTCTCCTGTACCAGTGGGGGCAGGCTGGCTTACTTCAGTCAGGGTGGGCTTCTTTAACCTCAGACAAGTGGGTTCTGGAGGTAGTAAGCCAGGGTCTGGTTCTCAGCTTCAAAAAGTTTCCCAAGTTGAGAAGCAGACTTTTCTACCTGCAAGTGCTTCAGAGACCCTCGCTCTGAAACAGAGGTCTCATCCCTGTTAGCTCTCAGAGCAGTAGAAAGGGTTCCTCCCCTGCATCAGGGCAGGGGTCTGTATTCCAGATACTTCCTTACCCCAAAAAAGACAGGAGAATGGCGGCCCATTTTAGATCTCAGATATGTGAACAAGCATCTTTTGAAACCAAAGTTCAAAATGGTAACTCTGGCAATGATTTTACCTTCCCTAAGGCCAGGGGACAGCTAGCCTCCCTGGACCTCAAGGATGCCTATTTCCATGTCCTAATCAGAAGATCCCATCGAAAGTACCTCAGATTCGAACTGCCCTCAGGTCATTACCAGTCCAGAGCAATGCCCTTAGGCCTTACCTCTGCTCCAAGGGTATTCACAAAGTGTCTAGCAGTGGCAGTGGCCCACTTAAGGAGGCAGAGGATTGCTGTTTTTCCCTATCTAGACGACTGGCTCATTGTAGGCCAGTCCCCAGAACAGGTAAAATCTCACCTGCAGGTCACCCAGCAGCTTCTCACCTCCCTGGGATTTCTGCTAAACCTACCAAAGTCGGTTCTGGAACCAGTCCAGGTACTCACCTTTATAGGGGCAGAATTGGACACAAAGCTAGCCAGAGCCTTTCTTCCCCCAGAAAGGGTAAGGAATTTAGTGGCTCTGGCCTCTTCCTTCACTCTGCAGGTCTCTCGACCAGCAAGACATTTTCTGCAGCTCCTGGGGCACATGGCTGCATCCACAGCTGTTTTGCAGGGAGCCAGATTTCAGATGAGAAACATTCAGTTTCACTTGAGAACCTTTTGGTCTCAGAGAAGAGACCCCCTTTCCAAGTTGGTCCCAGTGACTCGAACCTTGATCCTAGCTCTCCAGTGGTGGCAGGATCAGAGCAATTTAAGAGCGGGGGTTCCCTTCATTTTCCCTTTTCACGACTTGACTCTCACTACGGATGCTTCCCTTCTGGGTTGGGGAGCCACATGGGCGACCTTTCCACTCAGGGAGTCTGGTCCCCCCAGGAATCTCTGCTCCACATCAATTTGCTGAAACTCAGAGCTGTCTTTTTAGCTCTTCAAGCTTTTCTGCATCTGTCCACGGCAAGGTGATACAAGTCAGAACAGACAACACCACAACAATGTGGTACATCAACAAGCAGGGGCACTCGGTCTTGACCTTGTGCACGAGGCAATGATTGTGGTCTCTGGCCTATTCCTGAACACTTCCCTCATAGCAGTTCATCTTCCAGGGAAGGACAATGTCCTAGCGGATGCCCTCAGCAGGATTTCCCAGGGCCATCACAGATGGTCCCTGGATCCTCAAGTGCTGGGATAGTTTTTGCCAGGTGGGGCATCCCTCAGATAGATCTTTTGCAGCCCCAGACAATCACAAACTTCCTCTGTTCTGTTGCAGGCCTCCAGTGCTGGGCTCAGTTCCCTGGATGCCCTTCTTCTGGATTGGGAGGAAGTTCCTCTGCTTCCCCCTTTCCTCTCCTGTTCAAAGTATTAGTCAAATCAGATCTCAGCCTTGCAGGGTGATTCTGATTGCCCGGATTGGGCCAGGCAGCCCTGGTACCCACCCTTCTGTCTCTGACAGTCCATCTTCCCTGTGCCTCCCCAGGAATCACAATCTGTTGACTTGTGCCCAGGAAGGGTTTGGTATCGGACCTCAATCCCTCAACCTCAAGGCCTGGCTCTTGAGGAGTTAGAGTTTGCTGATTTACACCTCTCTCAGGGTGTTCTTGAGATCCTAAAGGCTTCCAGAAAGCCTTCCACTAGGGCTACTTATAGTTCTAAATGGAAAAGGTTTTCCATTTGGTGTGCTGGGAAAAATATTTCCCCAGAATCTGCTGAATTGCCCATTTTGTTAGATTACATGGTACATCTTAATTCCTTGGGTCTCAGACCAGCTACCCTGAGAGTTCATTTGGCAGCTGTGTCTGCAGGAAAGTCATCCCCTCTTTCCTCTCATCCTGTGTTTTCCAAGTTTTTTAAGGGATTACTCCATACTAATCCTCCCTTTCGGGAACCGGCCCCTGCTTGGGACCTTAATGTTTGCATTGCCCAGTTAATGCAACCCCCTTGAACCTCTGTCTTCTGCAGAGCTTAAGTTCCTAACTTGGAAAACTGTTTTCTAGTGGCTATCACTTCTGCCAGATGCATAAGTGAATTGCAAGCCTTGTCAGTGGAGACTGACTTTATTTCTTTCCACAGGGATAAGGTAGTCCTTAGGACTAATGGGAAGTTTTGCCTAAGGTGGTTTCAGATTTCCATCTTAATCAATCTATCTCCCTTCCAGTATTTTCACTGATCACTCCTCTTTGGGTGAGAGGAGGTTGCACAGCCTGAATGTTAAGAGGTCTTAGTTATTATATAGGCGTACCAAAGGTCACAGGTTGAATCCTCCAACTTTTCCTTACCTATGATGAAGTTGGGAAAGGCAAACCTGCCACTAAGAGATCAATAGCCAGGTGGATTGTCTCTTGTATCCAATTTTGTTATCAGAAAGTGGGCAGAGCCCCTCCCCAGTTTGAGGCTCATTCTACCAGGGGTACAGCTGCGTCTAGCTGCTGCCAGAGATATCCTTTATTAGAGATTTGCCAGGCTGCTACTTGGAAAACGTACACACTTTTACCAAGAATTACTCCCTGGATGTCCAGGCCAGGAGAGATGCTCGGTTTGGCACAGCTGTTCTTCAGAGCCTATTCCCTAAGTAGGTTCTGTCCCTCCTCCATGGAGGTACTGCTGTGTATTCTGCTAATGTCTATAATATAGCAAGACTTCATGTTGTTTGAAGAAAAAATTACTCACCTTAGTAATGTTGTTTCTTCTAATGGAGTCTTGCTATATTATAGACCCTCCCCCAACCTGCCCCTCTCAGAACCTCTACTTGGTGGGGTGCGGGCAACTTACTGTGGGCACTACTTATGTCCTGTCAGCATTTTGTCCCCTTTGGGACTTTGGGTGTGTATGTGTGTGCGCGTGTGTGTGTTTTATTATACTTATGTTCCATTTTCATATTATTAGAATGGTGTTAGTATTTCTGGTCCCCTGACTTGAGTCTTGGGTGTTGGGACCATCAATGGTTGTTATTATTTAGGTAGCCATTTGGCTAGTATAGGTTACAGCTTCCACACAGACCTTAGTGAGTTTGGCTCGTAAAGATCTGACAGTTCAGGTTTGAAATGACACAGATAGAGCTGCTCTCGTGCCAAAATTCTATTTTGGAATGGTTTTAACCATTTCACTCCGGGGCAGTTCTAGAGCTGGAACAAACTGCTAATGTCTATAATATAGCAAGACTCCATTAGAAGAAACAACATTACTAAGGTGAGTAATTTTTTCTTCTTGTCCACTGCCTTGGTTGGTAGGCTGTTCCTTAGGTTCACTACTCTTCTGGGTAAAACGTGTTTCTTAACATTACTCCTGAATTCATCAACTCTTAGCTTCTGGACGTGTCCTCCCATCCTGCAGGAGTACCCTAAATCAAGCATCTCCATCTGTTCATCCTTGTCGATACCCTTGAGTTGCTGTGCAAAGGATAATGATCTCACAAACAGAAGACTAAGACTCCAGTTGAGGAAGAGCTGAAGTCTACAGCATAAAGATCCTGCTATTGTGTACATTTCCTTAGTAGTAAAGATAGAGAGGGCAGAAAATGAATGAAATATATGTTCACTTGTGCCCGAATATTGTATTTTACAAAGTGCTCCTAGATCCTGGAACAGTGTTTTGTGGCAGCAATAGGAATTTGCTACAGAATGACAAGACCTAAAATCTGAACCACTAATGCATTACAGTACTTCTTGTGGATACCCCCCTTCCTCTCCCAGGCTTGTACCGAGCACTCTGTGGTGTCCAGTGGCATCCCTTCTCTCTCACCCTATTCCTTGCCAAGCACTTCCTAGTGACCTCTGAACCCCATCACACTTTGCATCCCAAGCTAAGCAGTTGTCTGTGTCCAGTGGTACCCTGGCACACCTTTCCTAACCCCGTTCTATGCTAACCACTGCCTAGCATCCAGTAGCACCTGTTTCCTCTTCCTGACTGATGCCAGGCATGCCCTGGTGTTCTGTAAGTCCCTCCCTCCTCATTCTGTGCTGGGTACTTCCTAATGCCCAGTGACAACCCCTGCATCTTTCTATCCCATCTCTAGTACTCCCTGGTGTCTAGCTAGTTGTGCCATATTCTTCTCCCCATGACAGGTGACAGATTTAAATGCTTCATTGGCAAGTTTTTAAACTAGCCAAGGGGGAGGTATGAAATGGAGCAGGGAATTCCCAGCCTCCCCACGCAAAACAGGGTAGGTAGCAAGGTTAACACCAAGATAGAGAGGTCAATAGTGGCAGAGCAGGGGTAAATGGAGAAAAAGGCAAAAGCAGTAATAACAGGGATGTGACTAAAAGTGGTAAGGCCATCAAAAAATGGAGGGGCGATGAGTACCAGTGCCCGTAGTCTGGATAACAAGCTTCATGAAGTAGTGGCCTTGATGGAAGAGGGTTGTCTGGCTATCGTGGCAGTCACAGAAACATGGTACACAGAGAACCATGACTGGGATGTCAACATACAGGGTACACAATCTACAGGAGGGACAGGGAGAGTAAAAGAGGAGGAAGAGTAGCTCCCTACATAAGGGAAGGGATTGGATCAAAGCAATGGAACTAAAGGGTAAACAGGGAGGAGAAGAGGCACTGTGGGTCACCTTGGAGACAGAAAATGGCACTACAATCCATACAGGGGTTGTATACAGACCCCCATCTCAGGGGGAGGAAATGGACAAGGAAAATGATAGGAGGCATCCTTAGAATGGCAGAAAAAGGGGAGATATTATTGATGGGGGACCTGAATATGCCAGATGTAACTGGAGCACATTTGCTGCAGCCACATCCAAGAGCAGAGTCATTCTTGATGCCCTACAAGGGGCATACCTCGAGCAACTAGTGTTGGAATCTACTTGGGAGGCCCAGCCTTAGACTTGGCACTCTCAAACAGGCACAATGAGAGGATCTCAAATTAAGAAGTGGGTAACCATCTGGGAACAAGCAACCACCATACGGTGTAATTCACAATAAACACAGCCATAGAGTCAAGCCATACAAAAGCAAGGCTACTGGACTTTCGGAGGGCTGACTTTGGCAGACTGGGAGAGCGCCTAAGGAATGCACCAGCAAAAGGGCAGGAAAGAGAGGTGGAGGAACAATGGGGAAAAATCAATATTGCCATCACAGAGATGAAGTTTTTGTGTGAAGCAAATAAACAAAACAAAGGAAAAAATACTATTGTTCTCAAAAGAGATGGTGGGGAACATTAGGGAGAAAAAGATAGCATTTAGAAAGTACAAGGAATCACAGAAGCAGCAGGACAGAGAACTCTGTCAGCTAAAACAGAAAGAAGTGGGGAAGGCAGTCAGAATAGCAAAGGCCCAAACTGAGGAAAAGATAGCCAACTCACTTAAGAAGGAGGATAAAACCTTTTATAGGTACATTAGTGAGTGAAGTAAGACCAATGAAGGGATAGTGAGGGTTAATAAAGTGGAGGGGGGGTGGGCAGAGGGTGACAGTGAAGAGACAGAGATACTGAATGAATACTTTTGTTCAGTATTCACAAAAGAAAAGGAGGGGGATATACTTAAACCAAACAATAGAAACCCTCTGGATAGGGGGTCGATAAGAGTCCATTCACAGAAGAAAGAATCCTAAAAGAACTCCTAAAACTCAAGGTGGGCAAGGTAATGGGGCCTGACGGGATTCACCCCAGAGTTCTAAAATAATTAAGGGGAGAACTAGTGACATCACTGACTACCCTTTTTAACAAATCATGGGAGGATGGTGTGGTACCTGAGGACTGGAGGAAGGCAGATATGATTCCCCTTCACAAAAGTGGGAGCAAAGCAGAGGCAGAAAACTAAAGATCTGTTAGTTTGACCTCAGTGTTAGGGAAAATGATGGAATCACTTCTGAAAGAAAGAATTGTTGAGTACCTAGAGACCAGCGGGGCACAGAACCCAAGGTAGCATGGATTCACAGTGGGAAGGTCATGTAAGACGAATCTAATAGAATTTTTTGACTGGGTGACCAAAGTAGTAGACCAGGGAGGGGCTGTGGACATGGTGTACCTAAACTTTAGCAAGGCATTTGACACAGTCCCACACAAAAGATTAATATACAAGTTAGCCAACCAGGGAGTGGGTCCCAGGGTGGTAGCCTTGGTAAAAAATTGGCTGGACAACTTGATGCAGAGGGTAATAGTAAATGGAGTCCACTCTAATGAAAGGGGGGTTACAAGCGGGGGACCGCAGGGTTCAATACTGAGGACGGTCCTCTTTTTTTTTTTTTATTTAAGTTTTTATTGAGGATCCATGAGCTATGCACAGACAGCATCTTAAAAAAATCATACATATCATTTGATATACTCTTACATTGAACAATACTAAACCAGCATCTCTATTTCATAATTGCAACAAAAGTTCATTCAACTAACAGTAACCTGGTGGTATAATCCTCATGTAGTCTTTTACTTATATTTATTATGTGTCTTAGCCTATTCCAACTAAGGGATAATATCCTCCCTGTGGGCCATCAACTAGATTAGCCACTTATTTCAAAATGTCCTGAAACTCTGTGTTTTAAGGTTAATAACTGCCATAAGCTTCTCCATTAAATAGATTTGCTGAACTGTATCTTCCCATTCACTAATCCTTGGCAGCTTCTGCTGTAGCCACTGCCTAGAGATTACTTGTTTAGTAGGAGAATTCTTAAAATTTTCTTTGTATGTTTACCCCTAACCTGCTCTGAGAACCAATGGAGAAGTACTACTAGAGATGTGAGTGTTCAATTCTGGGAAAAGTTCAGTGAGGGTCTCTTTCACTGTCTCCCGGTATCCCTGCAGCTCCCAACAGCTCCAGAATATATAGGTATGCATGACACATGTCTACCCACACCTCCTCCAACAGTGGTGACCCATGTGTTGTGTCATATTTCCTTGTAATTTGGGGTGTATGAAAGAACCTCACAATACACTTCCATCCGAATTCTTTCCATAGGTAGGAGGAGGTTGCCCTATGTTGATTAAGATAAATTTCAGTCCAGTACTGCTCTGAAATTGCCTCTCCCAATTTTGTCTCCCATCTGTGTTGCATTAGTGCTGATGCCATGGTGATATTTGACTGAAGGGCCCAGTATAGTTGTGACATTGTGTGGTCTGGGAGTTGTCTCTCTTTGGTTGCTATGACTAGCTGTGTAAATGGGTGGGCTACTTTAGTGCCTTATCTTAGTCCACATTACTCTAGGGCATACTGTCAAGGCTGCAAACAACCTGTAATGATCCTGCTCCCTGAGGTGATATGTCTGCTGTAGGTCCTGGAAGGTTCTAGATAGCCCCCTATTATGTAACTGGTAAATACACTGCAGACTCCATCTCCTCCAGCTACAAAACGACTGAACCATTTTTGCTGGGAGGAAAGTTCGGTCCAGAGAAGGAATAATCAACATCTTAGCCGAGTCCCTAATCAGGATCCTGGATACCAGCCAGTTCCAGGTCTTAAGAATTTGTCTAGTAAATCTTGAGGTATATATTCGTCTAGGTTTAACCTGTTAGGTGTGGGAGTACCTGAAACATCTTCTATCCTGCCCCACCCTCATTCATCTCAATTTCCATCCAATAAGTTTCTGTGTTTGTATCAAGCCACTGTAAGGCACGTATTAGTTGCACTGCCAAAAAATATTTTCCAGGTTGGGGAGAGCTAGCCCCCCCCTTTACTCTTAGGGAGTTGGAGAAGGCTTAAGGGCTTCCAGGATCTTTTCCCCATACCATAGAAAATTTGAGATCAGTCTGTCCCATTTTCAGGGGGCCGGTCCTCTTTAATGTCTTTATAAATGATATTGCAGAAGGACTAGAAGAAAAAGTATGCCTTTTTGTAGATATCACAAAAATCTGCAATAGGGTTGATACACAGGAGGGGGTGGAAAGGATGAGAAGGGACTTGTCAAGGTTGGATGAATGATCAAAAGTATGGCTACTTAGATTCCATGCAAAAAAGTGCAAAGTCATGCACCTGGGAAACAAAAACCCAGGGGAAGAGTACACAAAGGGGGGGGGGGGTTACAAACAACAACAAAAATGGAACGGAACTTGGGGTAGTGGTATCAGACAGCCTAAAGGTAGGTAGGCAGTGTGAGAAGGCAGTAAGGAGGGCTGGTGGGATACTGGGATGCATATCGAGAGGCATCACCAGTGGAAAATAGGAAGTTGTCATCCCTCTGTAAAGACGGTTGGTAAGATACCATCTGGAGTACTGTGTGCAGTTCTGGAGACCCCATCTCTGCAAGGACATAGGATGGAGGCAACTAAAATAGTGCAGGGTCTGCACCAGAAACCATATGAAGAGAGAGTGAAGAAGCTTAATATGTATACTCTCGAGAAAAGGAGGGAGAGAAAGGGAACATGATAGAAACTTTGAAGTACCTCAAGGGAATCAACAAAGTCCAAGAGGGTAGCATCTTTCAGAAAAAGAGATGTGCAAGAACAAGGTGACACAGTTTGAAGATAGAGGGGGATGGCACAGGGGCAACGTGAGGAAGTATTTTTTCACAGAGTGAAACGGCACGCATAGATCAGCCTTCCTGAGGAGGTTGTGGGGTCAAAAACAATGGGGGAGTTCAAGAATACATGGAACAGACATAAGGCAATTATAGTTGGGGTTAGGAGGAAGTAGGCTGTTGGTTAACTAGGATCTGTAGCTTATCCAATAGGTAGGGAAATGTGCTGACTGGGTGGGCCAAGTGGTCATTATCTGCCGTCAAAGTCTATGTTTATATTTTCCTATCCCAAGCAGTCCCAGATGTCTGTAGCTGCCTTATGAAATGTCACGAAGGGTCATATCAGTTATAATCCAAAGTAAACAAGTGTCAACCTACACGTCTTTTGTTATTATATAGGTGACAGGCTGTAAAAGTCACAAAAATAAATTGACATTTTGACAAAAAACCTTTGTCACTGTATTAAGGGATATGAGTAAATTAGCCAGGAAACTGATTCTCCTTTCACTCAAGGAGAGGGAAGTTCCTCGAGTTCAGATGTTTGAATAGACATGGAGACTGAATTCCATTCTCACAGTGGAGAGGCAGTCTTTTCAGGTCAGGATTAAAATAAACATGGAGACTTAACCTCAGGAGAGGACAGTCCCTCCAGTTCAGGGTTTGAATGAGAATGGAGTCCAAGCTCCCCTTTCACCCCAGAAAAGGGATGTTCCTGCATGTCACGGTTTGAATAAGCCTCTAGATTTATTTCCCGTCTAACCCCAAGAGAGGGCAGTCCTTCTGTCAGTTCAGGTTTTAAAAGAACATGGAGACTGAATTTCCTTGTAACCCCAGGAGTGGGCAGTCCCCTCAGGTCAGGTTTTAAATAAAAATGGAGACTGGGTGGGCCGTATGCCCTCATCTGCTGACACTGTCTATGTACCTATGTATTCTGACATGGATTTGGGTTCACTGTGGAAATATGACCGGTTACCTGCTTTTGTAGACTACTTATAGCTCTGTACATCAGTCCCTGTTGGCATACAAAGCTCTCAGTGGGACATCTATTCAAGGCCATTCAAGAAGTGTTCTAAGAAGGTACCACCAGTGCTGTACTAATATTGCTCTTCTGAGCATACAGACAGTGAGCAATTAGCATCATAGGAATAGGAAACTTTGATTTAGCTGGCAGAAAAGGACTTCTAACGCTCATCCAGCCTGCCCTAACCCAATCTAACCTATGTGGTTGCCAAGTGGCATTAGGAGGCCCTCAGTTTTCACCACCCTCTTGGTCGTTTCTTCCTTTTATTGATCCTAATAAGCCTGTTCAATGCATGCTTCAATATCATCACTGTTTATTTCCCCACCACCTTACTGGACACCCTGTTCCATCTGACAGCTGCCCTTCCTGTGATGAATGCTTCTTTGAATCAGTGACCTAAACTCTTGCAGTGTTGTCATAAACTGTGGGGGAAATGGAATAGTCTGCCTGCTGTTGACCGTGTGCCAAACAAGTTCTGGCACAGGTTAGAACTGACAGGTGGGAACCTCTTAAATGACAGCTACTATATCTGTATATTTGTAACCCAAGCCAGATTGATTGTTATGGTTTTGTTTTCTCTTATTTTTGTATATATTTTTTCCTTTGAATGTATTATCACCATATTACTTAGTGCTGGTAAAAGGAGACTGAATGATATCACTGTAGACTGAAGTTTTTTTTTACATTGTCTGCTAGAGTGTAGACAAGCAGAATACAGCCAACATCTACACTCCATGTGCTGAGATTGGCACTGGCCCTGCAGCTGAAATGCTGCAGATTGTGTATTGGGCCAGTAACATTTCCTTTCACTAGTCTTGCTGACTACTATTGAAGAACATAACTAATTCAATAAGTATACCAGCTGAGCAAGTGGGATGGTTTAGGCCAGTGTTTTTTCCCTGTTGCTAGCCCTATTGGCTAAAATCTTATGACATGAACACAGCGGCATTGTCTTCCTTTCTGTTATTCAGAGGGTAGCAATAAGTCAGAAAGTGGGAGAGAGGCAAGGGTGTAAAAACCCATCTAAATAATAAGTCACAGGGTAGGATAGGGCAAAACAGAGCAGACTGGATGGTTTAATGACCATGTTCTACCTTCTTTGTCTCTTTTCCCTACATTTCTAAACCATGTTTGTACATAGTTAGACCTTGGTGATATATTGACATTCATGATTTGTCCATGATTGTAACCGTGGTTTTCAATAAATAACCACTCATGGTAAATGGCTTCAGACAAAGCATGCATAATCATGGTAAGGCTAGTTTGATAAATACTCAAGCTGACCATGATCCTCCATGGTAATCCATGGTTGTCAGTTTCAGAGTTCATTGCATTTTAAAACAAGTTTCTGCAAAGGTCAGGGTATTTCAGTATTTTACCACACAAACTTAGCATTCTCTAATAAATATATTTTATGTTCACATATTTTTGAAATTTATTTCATGTTGTACAGTACTACCAGTTGCTATAGCTACTGCTGTTCCTCTTTAAAAAGGAGTCAACTTCTCATTCATAATGAACATAATGGCCTAATTGCTATTTATCCAACTATAAACTGAAACTCTGTAAAGAGCCCCTGATAGCATTAGGAAAACTTTGAAAAAAGAAAGATTTATATTCAACTCCATCCCAATTTCTTTATTACTTCATACGTTTTCAGTAACTAAGTCCCCATTTTCTTTATTACTGAAAACAGTTACATGAAACAAGATCCCTGTCCCCTAGACTACATCTGCTCTGGCTGCTTCTCTACACATGGGATCACAATCCCCCATTTATGACATCATAATTATCTCCACAGCAACATATTTTGATGTCATAGACAGAATTATGTCAGGGTGTAGGCAGGCATCCAGAGCTAAAAAGACAGATGCTGTATTCATGCAAATACCTTTAGTAATAAGGAAATAAGGTTGAGAATTACAGAATAAAATATGAAATATAAGCTACAGTTATGCCTGATTGTAACATGACAATGAAAGGTACAGTGCAATGTACGATTTACATTGGATCAAACACAACCCGTGACACGAACTCAAGCGGGTATTAATTCCCTATTAATGCCCGCTTGGAATCGTGAATGCACTTACAAAGTTATTAGTTGTCTGAAAAGTGAGTGAGTATTCTTTTGTCTACTGCGATCTCGACCAATAGGTGGCATCAGGAAGAGACACTGTCAAAGGCAAGTGGCATTTGATTACGACCAATAGGTGGCGGTAGGAAAAGCCACTGTCAAAAGCAAGCAGCATTCGATTCTGACCAATAGGAGGCGGTAGGAAGAGACACTGTCAAAGGCAAGTGGCAGTTTGCACAGACAAAGTGGAGCACTGTGTTGCCCACTCGTGCAATTGTGAAGTACTCCAGAAAAGAATGAGCAGCACACACACTATATATATATAGATATAGATAACAATTGTCCTCTTTTGGACCCACCCACACGCCCACCCAGTTGATAGTACAGTACTCTGACCACAATTGTGTAGCGAAGTCCCATCCTGTTTTCAAAGCGCCACCCATTGGATCGGAATAATCAGCGCTAGGAATCGTATGGAGAGAAAAAATAGACAGACAGCTGTCACCTAACAATAACTGAATGTGCCTGCTGTGTCTAAACTTCTGAAAATTGTATGTATAATTTCCCATCCAGTGTCTGCATCGGAATTGTTTGCTCTTATTAGCGTTATGCATCTAAAAAGGCATTCGGCATTTCTAATTTTCTGTCGCCGTATGCAAATCAGGGAATAGCGACCATAATGCAACAACATAAGAATTGCATGTAGGAACTATCAATGCGAGGTACAAACAAATCGGAAAACATAGTAAGGGTTCATGAGAACTACCAATATGTAATATTTATCTGTGTCTTGTTACTTAATCTAACCTTTATGCATATAAAACATTGTGAGACACAACATTGATGAATGTCTACAGTACATGCATGCGCATGCTTGCAGTTAGACACAACCTTTCAAAGGGACAGACATCACCCATATTTTCTTAAGTAAAATAACTCATTCTCCTTATTTGTCTTTCATTCCAACTGAAAAAGTATGTAAAGAACACTTGCTTTGCATTTGCTGTGTTACAAACGCATTAAACCACAATGAAGGAGGCATCTAATGGAGAATTAATGCATGGTTGGGTGGTTGTAGGCACTCGGCACCCCCCCAACCAAGCATTAATTCTCCATTAGATGCCACCTTCATCGTAGTTTAATGCTTACATATTACATTTTTTCAAAGCTGTCTCAGTTGTGTCAGGAGCTCTTTAAAGAGCTAGTGTACTGCCTAAAACTAATATTAGATTTCAGAAGCAGCCAGCTATTTCCTTTTACATCTGAAGTACTTTTTCTTTTCCCTTTGTTTAATTAGAAGATTGTTTACCTGATGTTAGTAGGTGTTATGTCTGGAACAGCTCTTAGCCTGGCAGCTGACATATCTTGCTCTACTGCCCCACATTACATCATCAGCATTGTGACCTCACTGACTGTGACATCACTGCTATTAGAAACAGCAAGTGAGTGACTACCAGGTCATTCTGTGATGTCACTGTTGAGTGAGATCATAATGCTGATGATGTAATGTGGGGCAGTGAGTTAGATATGTTAGCTGCCAGGCTAAGAGCTGTTCCACACATCCAGTACAATATTATCACGTAGAAGACTTTCTGATGAGCATATTGGGAAAACCATGGTTCATGGAGATGTTTGAAGAATTCTGTAGCAACTCTGAGCAAAGCAACCATTGAACAGAACCAGAACAGTTGATTAATACATATATCCTGTTGGTAAACCATGGATCAGGAGTACAGCAACAGTTTCTAAATATTTTGAAGAACTAGAATTTTTCTTTTGGGGAGGTAAGCTTGGCAGCTGACATTTACAGTAATGTCCTGGGATGAGTGACAGTGATTAAATAGAAATAAAATGCGTCAAGAGAGTCATATCTTTCAATATGATCTTCACACTTGGGACTGATACTGTAAACACCACTTCAGACTGCAGTATCAACAAGCCAGTTAACAAAAAAAAAAGAGGCCACATAGAAATAAATTAGGAGAGTCATATCTTTCAATTTGATCTTCACACTTGGATCTGATACGTTTAGCGCCTCTTCCGGTGATCTACACTCCTGTGAAGACATTGAATTGACTGATCATAAAATAAGGCTAAATAGACAACTGAAATATTATATACAGCTTCACAATCTATACCACAAGTACAGCAGTTTGAATGGGGAACCACCAATGCCCACACCAGGCACTTGGGTTAAATCCCAACACTGACACTTTATTGCAGCATGAGGGGGGGTGCTGCACTTCTGAGGTGCCGTCTTTTGGATGAGATGTTAAACTGGGGTCCCAACTGCCTGTTCTGGTGGTAGTTCAGGTGGATGTTAAAGATCCCATGGCACTTCTGGAAAAGAGTAGGGAAATTGCCCCGGTGTCCTTGCCAAATTTCCCCCCATTCAGTAAAATACTACCAACAGCTTAATCTGGTTTAAGGTCAGCTGGCATTTCATCTGTATCCCACCTCCCAAGGTCATGCCTGAAAATAGGCAGAATTTGTCTAGTGCACTTACTCGGTCAAAAAAACGAAATAAATAAATAAAAATAAATGCTATGTTTATGTTTTAACATGGATGGCATTGATGATATAATCTGACACAGGACACAATGATATAATCTGACACAGGACACAAGAGAGAATAAATTACCCTGTTCAGTTTTTCTTGACTCTGTGTGTTCCGAGCACTTGTGCATGTTCAGCAATCATGGACATAGATCAGCGATAGAGCAGGGATCCCCTTAGATATCCATAGACAACCATGACAGCATGACCAACCAGAGACTGGAGTGGCTACAAAAACTGAATTTCCATTCCTGCCATGCTCGCGTGCATGTAGTCAGGTAAAAAGTGAGGTATTCGGGCCACACACCTGCCCTTGGCCAGGCAGTGGAGAGCCTTCACTATTTCTAGCCTACAAGCTCCTCACCTCCTTCGACATATTGTTGCACTGGACTTTGAATGCATTGTATTATGTATAAGACGAGGCCTCCCTGAGGCAGCTTACTACCAACTCATATCATGC
Source organism: Neoceratodus forsteri (assembly GCA_016271365.2). Classification (NCBI taxonomy): domain Eukaryota; kingdom Metazoa; phylum Chordata; order Ceratodontiformes; family Ceratodontidae; genus Neoceratodus; species Neoceratodus forsteri. Next base: position 341,959,368 of record CM057449.1, read on the forward strand.
ATTGCTTTAGCTACCAATTGTGTAGGTCTTAACTGCTTAGGTAAATATGTTGATAGCTCTGCCCTGTTTTAGCTACCAAATGTATAGGCATTAACCCATGCTCATTGTACTTATACTCTGTATGATTGGTCACCCACATTTATTCTATGTATGTACTGTATGAATGTCTATGTTTTATTCTGACATGGAGCCTTTGGAAATGAGTCTATGACTCAAAGGGTTGTACTTCCGATTTCCTAAATAAATAAATAAAATATTGCTAGTATGGGACACTAAAGCTTTCTGTTAATGCACAGCCTAGGTGCAGGCAGTGTGAGCCAGTAAACAAGTGTAAGGTTACAGAGATTACTTTTATGTTCTTTTTCCCCCTCTTCTAGAAGTTCATGTACTCCATGTTCTCAGTTACTCTCATCAGTGTTTTTACTAATTTTTATTTCTGGAATGCAAGAGAGCAGGTTTCTTTGAAGTAGCATGTGTTCCCTCAAAAGCCCTTGCCTGGCAGTGCTGAGGGCTGAGGCGCTGGATGCCACACCTCATGCCACGTCAGCGACCTGGGTTCGGGAACAAGTCTAGGCCATCGGGGTTTGGCTGAGGGGGAGAGTGGGAGCTGGATTGAGCAGCCGTGAGGCAGCTCTCCTCTCCTGAGGAGGGATCTTGACACTCCTGCCATACTGCTGGCCCCGGGTGGAGGTCTGGGGCAAAGCAGAATGGAAAGCGGGACGAAGGGAGGGTGTGACCACAGTGTGCGCTTGCCTCCACATGTGAACGTGCGGCTGCAACAGGGAGGGGAGAGAAAAAAATGGAGCTGACAGGCTCCACGATGGTCCCCGGTGGCATTCCTGGTGATGGGGATGCCAGACTCGGATAGATGTGAGTTCCCCTGAGGGGGAGGGACCAGATTCCACCTGCCAGCTCTGAGAAAAACCAGGTTAAAAACTGAAATAAGAAAAGTATGTTGAGTCCATATTATTAGTTTGGTGACAGTGAGTTTGCCGGTGCAGTGGTAATGCTACTGCTTGTGACACTGATGACCTGGGTTCAGACACGAACTCGAGATGTCAGAGGGCCAGCTGGGAGGGTGGAGAATCGAGCATCTGCAGGACTGCTGTCCCCCTACAGGGGGTGGGTAGTGGCAACGTCTGTAAGGGTGGCTCTGAGCAGAAGGTGGGAGCACTGCACCAGCTCTGGGACCACACTTACGGGGCAGAGACATGGGAGAGGTCTGCAGGGTGCATATGGGAGCATGTGTGCCCCACGCGTCTCCAGGGCAACCAACCAGGAAAACCCCCAGTGTTATCTGCACAATGTTGCTGGGGCACTTGACGCTGCACTGCCTTGGCCTCATCTGGGAGATGCCGGGGACTGGATTAGCATCTCGGGTCCCCCTCCTTGGGGTAAGGGGGAGCCCTACTGTGGGGGGCTAGCCACAGTCTCCTAGTTCCCTGGTAGACTCCTGGAGATGGCAAAAAAAGGCGAAACTGAAAGGAGTACCAGTTGGCTGAAGTGCGTATATCCCCAGTCTACACACAGAAGAAGAAGAAAGAGATTTAATTTAAAAAAATAAATAAATAAAAAGTTTGGTGAAGGGAATCTCTGAAAATAATCAAAGTTTTATGCCTAATAGTTTTTTCCTGATCTTATAAATAAAAAAACAAATTGAATAGTTCTTGAAATTCAGGTGATGTGACCTAGTTTGATTTTTTTTTTTTTTATCCCGTCTCTCTTAGCCTCCTGTTTTGCACTGAACAAGAAAGTCATTTCCCACAGTAGAAGGTGTTTTTTTAAATACAGTTTCCAATTGTATGCTTGCTTCATAGCAGTAACCTCAGAGGGTGTTTCTGATTTACACCAGTGTTACATATGCTCCTCTCACCCACAGAGTTCTGTAGCAGAAAATGGATGTATGGTGCCAACAACAGACGAGTTGAACGAGGACATAAACTACATCATTCAGTTGTAAAATGATACTTACTACCATGTGTAAACTGGAAACCACCACTAGGATAACTAAGAAAACCCAGTAACAGAGCTGGAACCAGTATTTAAAATCGTCTTCTTCAGGGGGACATGACTTACAGATTCAGTTCTGTTTTCCTTTAACTTTCTAATAAAAAGAGTCCCACCAGTTAGTTGGTGCAGCGGTAAGGGAACCTCTTATGATGCCTGCATCCCGGGTTGGGAATGAGTCTGGATGTCATGGTTTGGCTGGGGGGAGGAGGAGGAGTGAGTATCCCACAGGATGCTGCACTTCTCCATGGTGGGCGGGAAGCATTCTCCCCTACAGTACACCTACCTGGGTGACCATAGCTGGCAGTGCAGATGGAGGAGCTGGAGGGAAGGTGGAGGCAGCCTGACTCTGGAGGGCAGTCACCCAGGTGTGTGCACTTGCATACCATGGGAGCCATTGCCATCTGCATCCCTGGAGCCGGGAGAGACTTAAGTGGAAAACTCAGGGACACCGAGACACTCTGGCCCCAGCGCTCGGACTTGGTTTGATCCTACACACTATATGGACCGCAGTGGAGCACTTCCTCTGTCAGGCTCTACGATGGTATCCTCCATGGGGTGGAAATGCCATGTGAACCTCACGAGACAGGTAGGTGTCAGAGGTGGAGTAGGATGGGGCTATGTGGTAGCCATGCAGAGACTGGCAGCACACTATAATAAAGCGAGTGCTGCTAAAAGGTGAGGAACTGACAGTACAAGGGATAAAAGCTTCCCTATCCCAAGGCAGATGTAAAAGAAAAAGCAAGCAATGAACTATAATGGGCAAATCGTTTTGAACCCCCCAGCCCCCCCCCTAAAAAAAAACAGGCAAGTTCTAAGATTCCAAACCAACCCTAAATGAGTGGTTTTATAACCAAAAAATACCAACTGGCTGTTCAGAAAAGATGCAGAAACTAGAATACGTCTGAAGTGTTTGTTGTTTTTTTTTTAATTCTCTTTTTTACAACTTTTTTTTTTAAGTTTATACATGAAACATAATACAAAATCTAAGTAAGCAGTTCACCAAGTGGGTATATTACATTTCACTGCAAGGTAGAATTCTACATTGTCATCAGGACTTTTTAAAACAAGAGTTCAGATCTCCTACTTTTGTTAAAGAACTGGCAGGCATCACTTTAAGAGGTTAAATGCATAAAGCAGACTGTGTGCCTTTTGCCATTAAGGTATACAGAGTTATGCAAAATATAATCACATTGCTATTCTGAATTTATTATTTTAGGCTAATCCATACACTGAGATTACCTCTAGAAAATTGCAGTAATACAGTATGGAAAGAATGCCTTGCTCCTGCCATGGGCTAACATTAGTACTAATGTAAAACTATAAAGACACCAAACCAGGTATAAGAACTGTACACTGAAGAACACTCGCATCATTCTTAAAGATTAACTATCACTGATTTGAACTAACATAACATTTAAAGTCTGTTCTGCAGACAAATAATGCATTGGTGCAGAGTACAGAGTGGGCTTCTTCGCAGATTTAACCTACAGCCTAAAGACCCCACCAGAAGAAAGAAGATGAAAAATAAACAGTGCAGAAGCCTTAATTCTTTTTTTATTTCTAGGGCTGCCTGCTTTCCATTCTTGGAAAATTCCTGAGGTGTTGACTGTGCCTCTCCCACTAGCCTCACAGGGCATTTTCTCTGCCTCTGGACAGAGTTGCTGACTCCCAGGCACCAGCCCCCCTTCCCTGCACCAGCTTGACAGAGGAAGCCCTCCAGGCTTACGTAAAGTTTGCGCCCAAAGTTGGGAGGAAGCATAAAGCTGGAGGTGTGGCAGTGACGTTTTTTCTTCCCGTTGGTCTGCCTATCACCCACAACACTGTTACATTGTTGTGATGCCTAACTGGGGTGGGGAAGGGGGCGGGAGACATTTCATGGTTACCCACTTTGTCCTGTGCCTCCCTTTAACACTTTCTCCCTTATAAGGAATGCTATAGCAGCATAGATGACATCCCCCTCCCACTGAGCCTGCCTCAGCAGTTCTTCAGTGGCTCAACAAGACTGGAGCAGGTGGGCAGGTGTTTCTTGGTGTTTTGTTTTTGTACTTACCAAAGTTAGCCCAGCTAAGGTACAACTTCTCAGTTATATCAGGGTGCTCAGACCCATGTTTACAGCTAGGTGGATGGAAGCAGTGAGTGGTTAAGTGGCTTGTTCATTATCAGATCACAAGCAAGTGCTGCTGATGGGATTTTCTCCTCTCATTACCTGGTTCCCAAGCTTGAATTCTAACTACCAGACCACACTGCTTTCACCCTAAACAGGGAAAGCAGCACTTCCCTCTAGTGAACATTGGGATTGTCAGGCAAAGAATGACTCGTGTTGGGAGTCTCTAGTTTGTGTAATTATTGATTCTCTTCTTTTGTCAGTGGTGAAAGTGGAGCTGGAAAAACTGAGAGCACAAAACTGCTTCTGCGCCAGATCATGGAGCTGTGCCAGGGGAACACACAACTGGAGCAACAAATTCTACAGGTCAGTAACCAAGAGAGCTGTTCCTCTCCATCCTCAACTGCACGTTTGAGAGGAGTACCCTGCTCAGGTGCCAGGCCTATCTCTCAACCTCGATGGACTGAAAATCACCAAAATGTTTTAAAGAACAACCACACTCCGAGTTAGTTTCATCTTTGAGTTGCAGATGATTTTAAAACATGTTCAAGGGACACAGTCAACCCCCTTAGGCCTCAGGATGTCTCTAGTTTAAAAAAACACATTTTATGACTACTCATGTTCTGTAGAGATTACTGATGTAGCTAGTAATTTGATTTTTTTTTTTTTAATAAAAGTTATTTTTTTCCTCTCCTGGCCAGATTGGTGGTTACTTGGCCATCTTGATGGGCACTGTCGGTGTGCCGTTGCTTTAGCGAAACCCCAACAGCGATGGAAATGTCTGTGCTGCAACCTGATCACCCGTCATTCCGTCAGTAGGAGTTTTTGCAGTGCCGGCTGTCTTACCGCCTCAGGAGGTTTGCATTTTTCCCCAAAAAACTCTGACCTGGGGGTGATTATATTAATTGTAGCTCCCCCTTGCAAACAGCCAGGATGTGCCTCCGTTTGTTGCTGTGATAGTGGTTTGTTGGCATGATTGCTGGGTGACGTGGTCGCCGTCGGCAGTTTGTTGTCTCTGTAGAGTCGGTCGATGTCCTTGATATTGAACCGACTTGGTGGATCCGGCACAGTCTACCATCCCTTAATTCCATCCTGGTTTGGGGCTAGGTTCCCCTGGAGTGGAGCCAGGGGTGAGGGCCACCCTCCTTCCCCCCTCCCATGTGTTTGTCATCCAGAATCAGCCCTGACTGGAGCAGCAGAGTGGGTCACAGTGCCACGGTTGAGGCTTCCTAAAGCTCCAGTCCCCTATTATCCACCGTTTTATCCCCTCCCATGGCCTGGAGAGGCCAGTGTATGTTTTCATGCCTGCAGTCCAGAACTGTGGCTCCTTCCACTCCCCCTGACTGAAGTCTGTCTCCCGAGCATTGGTGCTACCACCAGATCTCCACCTGGTGTCTGCCAAGAGCTGGAGCAACTCACTACCCTTGTCTGGGAGCAGAGAGCTGCCAAGCAGCTGCTCAGTCCTCTCCCAGCCACCCCCCGGGACTCAAGTTTGTTTCCAGACCCTGGTCGCCAGCGTTTTTGAGGTAAGGTGTTGCAGTGCCTCAGCCGTCTAAACCACTGGGCTGTCCTTACCTTTTTTTCTTTGTGAGAAACAGAATGCCCACCACAGTAGTGGTACCACACAACAGCGTGTTTGTTTATAGTCCTTTATAACTCCCTCCGCAACTTCCCTGGACTTGAAAACACCCTCAACACAGTCTAGCCACTCATTATGCAATGGAAGGAGAGGAGACTATTGCATCATGAGTGTCTGTACCATTTGAGGGTGTTTCTGATGTTCAGAAAGTATATAGTAAGGGAAGGGAAAAAATGCAAGGTTGGGTAGAATTACACTCTTAGCATACATTTTGGTTCTACTAAGAAAGGAAGCCAGCAACATATGGATTTTAAGAGGAGGTAAGCAATCATAAAATGTGATAAAATGTGAGTTTTCAACTAGAAATAATATGATGTGAAAGGGGTTGACAGTGTTCCTTTAATGTATTTTTACACAGAGTATTTTTATACCGCTTTTTTTTGTTGAATGTATTTTTGAAACTGGATACTTTAAAAATCGGCTTTTGCCTAAATGACATTTTGCGCAATAAAAATGAAAACATTAATCACCCAGTTGCAGGACACTGCCCTACATAGTGAGGGACGAGCCCCCAGATCTATAAGGATGCTCATATTTTACTGGAAAATGGAGCAATACACAGGAAAATTGTTACAGAAGGCTTGTATTGATTATACAGGAAATGCATTTGTTCATGTGCCATAGGAAGCTGTGAAATTTATAGGAAAAGGCAGGAAACTCACCTAGCCATTGCAGGAAAAAATTCCAACAGAATTGAAAGCACTGGACATATCCGTATCAAATATAATGAGGTGGAAATAGCTCAAAAGATTGCAGATTGCTATTTACATTCATAAAATATGCAGTTGGTTGTATAAGGTAAATGATATGCATTTCTGTGTTGAACCCTCTGTGTATGATGCAGTACAGGACTTTTTCAGTGTGGGGCTAAGAGATTCTGATTGGTAAACACAGAAACAGAATTTGGCGACAGAAAAGTGCAGCTTGGCCCACTTAGGCTGCCAGATTTCCCTGTCTACTCTGTGTCCACAGACTCTTAATTGGTCTCCAGTGACCTTCCCTAGTTACTTGAGGTATATATCCCAATGTCTATCCCATGCATGTTTGAAGCCCCCCACCGCCACACTGCTTAGCCTCTACCACTTTCACTTGCAGTCTGTTAAGGGGTTACAGGGGTCTAGCACCCATGCAGTGAAGCAGCATTTCCTCACATCTCTCTTAATCTTCACCCCCTCCAGCTACTTTGCATGTTCCTTGGTCCTGTTGCTCTTTCTTATTTGAAAGAGACTTCTCACTTGCACCCTGTTCACCTCTGTGAGGTACTTGCAGGTCTCTTTCATGACACCTTTCGCTGTCCTTTCTTCCAGGGTGTGCATCTTGAGAGCTCTCAGTTTCTCCTCACAGGGCTTTTGTGCATCCATGCACGGTTTTAGTTGTCCTCTGTTGGATTGCCCCTGTTTATGTCCTTTCTGTAAAACTGGACACAGTACTCAGAAAGTGAGCGATACAGTGGCAACACCACCTCCCTCCTGCAGCTGCAGAGACCTCTCCCTATGCAGCCCAGCAGCCCACTAGTCCTACCCACTGCTTTGTCACACTGCCCTGCCACTCTTGAGGTCATCAGTTATGATAACCCTAACGTCCCTTTCCTGCTTAGTTCCTTTGAGTACCTAACCCCTCATTCTGTACTCAGCTCCTGGGTTCCTGTGCCCTACGTGCATGATTTTGCACTTTTTTGCACTTTTTGGCATTGAACTCCATCTGCCATGCTCTTGATCACTCCTCAAGTTTCCCAATATCTGTGCACATCCTCTACACCCCCTCCTTCAGTGTCCAGCCTATTGCAGGTTTTGGTATCATCTACAAAAAGGCATACCATCCCTTCCAGTTCTTCTGCACTGCCACTTAGGAAGACATTAAAGAGGATCGGTCCCAGTACTGAGCCCTGTGGCACCCCGCTGGTCACTCTTCCATCATTAGAGTGAGTGCCTGTTAACCACCACCCTCTATCGGCTATTCATTACCCGGTAAAATCAGTGACATCCCTTCTATTGTGGGATGAAGTCAGTATCACAGAGACCTTGCCCATGTTTCTCCCTGATACCCAATTTTGTATTTTATTTGAAATTTGATTACCGGATAGGAGGAGCTGGACTGAATGTCATTTTTCAGGCTTGACCTAGACTAAATCGAAATCATTGTAAAGGTTTATAGTGACGGGTGTAGGCATATCATGTCATCGTATTTTTACTGGAAGTTTGGTACTGATAATCTCCACATCGTACCACTTAGGAGGCTTACAACGAAACTGGGGAAGTTTAAGGATGGTACTCAAGGTGGTAAACTGGGTAAGGAACTGGTTGATGGATAGACAACAAAGGATGGTGGTATATGGCACACAGTCTAATAAGGGGAGATCGACCTGGGGGGGAGGGGCGGCACCTCAGGGCTCAGTGCTTGGACCAGTCCTCTTCAGTGTATTCATAAGCAACATTGCAGAAGAGCTGGAAGGGAAAGGAAGGTATGTCACTTTGCAGATGATGCCAAAATCTGCAGTAGGTTGTATACTCTGGAAAGGTAGAAAAATGTGTAGAAATATAAGAAAACTCGAGGAATGGTCAAGGGAATGGCAACTTGGTTTTAATGCAAGCAAGTGCAAAATCATACACCTAGGGCACAGAAACCCAGGGTCAGTGCATAAAATTGGGAGGGGGGGTTATTGACAGTCATAGAGCAGAAAAGGGAGCATGAGTGCGACAATGCAGTAGGCAGAGCAGAGTGAGATGCCGAGGGGCATAGGAAGGTGAATCACCAGCAGAAGGAGAGAAGTGGTGTTGCCTTTGTATTGATCATTGGGGAGACTCAGCTGGGAGTACTGTGTCCAGTTCTGCAGACCACGACTCAGAAAGGAGATAGACAGGGTGGAGAAGTCAACTAAAATGGTGCAGGGGTTGCATCAAAGGCCCCATGAAGAGAGAATGAGGGATTTCAGTATGTACACTCTGAAAGAGGTGGGGGTGGGGGATGATATAGACCTTTAAGTACCTCACACGAGTGAACAAGGTACAGGGGATAAGTATTTTTCAGAGGAGAAGGTGCAATGAGGCTGGAAGGAGGGAAGTTCAGGAGGGATATGAGGATGTGCTTCTTCAGTGAAAGAGTGGTGGACACTGGAACAGACCATCAGCAGAGGTGGTGAGAGCTAAAACAGTGGTGGGCTTCAAGCATATGTGGAATAGGCACAACAGAATCTTAGTAGAAAAACGGGAGGAGGGAGGTAACCAGAGATCAGGTAGGTTCTGCGATGACAGTATAGCAGGGAAAAAATGGGCAGACTAGGCTGGTCAAACAGACGTCATCTGTCAGCAAAGTAAATATTTTTATGTTTCTTTGTTTCCTGAATTGGCCAGTCAGACATCTGCCAATTTCTCAGATAACTGCACACGTCCTGCAAAGAATACAATATATCACATTGCTGGAAATGCATGAGAATTCCTTGGTCATGTGAAAAACACCTGTGGTACCAGAGGAATGCTCTGTTGCTGTGTGAGAGTATCCCTTCTGACCTGGGAGAGTGCTGTCCACTATGCTTTGTGTATAACCCCCATTTATAAACAAGTTCTGGTAAGAGCCAACATGGCTGCTATATTGTGCTTTGAAAGGACACTGTCAGCTTTTGTCCATTGTAGTAAATGGCAGCCATTTTGGCTCTGACCAGAAGTTGTTAATTTCTGAAGACAAATGTTCATTAAAATACGATTTTTTTTTTTTTTGTGAGACATTTCATGATCATGTTGTTTATGGCTACCTTGAAGTTGCCTTGGGATGGACTCCACATACTATTTGCCTGGGACTCACTGGACAGAAAAGAGGGTTGTGGTTAATGGATTACCCACCTAGTATAGTTACTAAGTAGTCGATTTCTTACCTGCATCCTGCACACCAAGGAATGGGGGTGTTGGGTCAACGCTCAGTCGTACCTGTAAAATAAAAGCAGCGATGGGACAACAAATTATTCATAATTTGGTAAGGAGAAAATATGACCAACAAAGAAGGTTAAACATTGAACAATACTTATCTAATAGGCTGGGTCCTGGCAGACCAGCACAAATAAAAGGAATAATGGATTAGTATGGGGAAAAAATAGAAGCAAAAGTAGCGAGAAGAGTGGGAGAGTTACAAGAGGTTCATGACAAGCATAGAAATTAAGAAAAAAGCATTTTAGAGAAAAGGGACTGTTGAAGGTCAGAGTGATAGATATAAGTGAAAACAGCAAATGGGAAAGTAAGAAAAGAACTAAGAAGATAGAGAAAGAGACAGAGGCAAAGAAAAAAATAAGCAAAGTGGGTAGGGTGGGGTGAGGGGGGCAGGTTTATTCATCAGCACCCTGTAGCTGAATGTGATATATCCCTGGTGTTCCAGTATAGGCCTACTTGCTGTTTATGCTTTGCCCCTTCTGCTGGGAGGAAACCAATTAGTTCTTGTTCAATTAAACATTCACGTTCTATTCCATCTGCCCCTAACCAGCAACCACTGACAGCGGCTGGCTTGCATATCATGTAAAATTTATGCTAGCAGCTCTCTGTTACCCTCCATAACCACTAACACCTTGACACTTAGCTCTTTCGAGTTTCCTCAGAAGGTAACTCTTGAGGAAGGTTGAAAGAGTGTAGCGCTGCGACATTAGTGGTTGTGCAGCGTTGTGAACAAAGACCCTGCTATTGCAGCAATAGAAGTATTCAGGTTTATATTGAGAGGTCTGTGTTTTGATTTTCAGCATCTTGAGTGCTGTGCCTAAAGGCAGGCACCCTGACATAACACTCAACCTCAAGTAGCAGTGGGTGCACGGACCCTTTTTTTGTGCCAACACAGACCAACCAAGTGGCAAGCAGACAGACCCTGTCAAAACACTGGCTGCCCCCTGCCCCACCCCACCTAAGCCAAACTCGCCAGCTTCCCTGCCCGCAGCCCCAACACTGATCAACGCTGCGACAAACAGATCCTGTGGAAACACTGCCAGTCCAACTGCACCACCCCATCCAAACCAACCTGCCAGTTCTGCTACCCACAACTCCAACACAAAACACCCTGTGGCAACACAAACTGTCCCTGCAGAGAAACTGTCAGTATCCCCATCCCACACACCCCAAGAGATCAATGGCAAATATAGAAATGAAAATGTCAAATTGAAGCTTTTTTTGTGTGTATTCAACACTGTGCATACATCGTTATACAGTATACAGTGTCCTGTGATTATATCCAGTACATCAACACAAGCAACTGCCTGTTTGTGACTTATTAGTCGCTGAAAATTTCTCCATTTTTTAAAGATCTCAGTTGAGACCTGAATGGCACTGACGTCATTCAAGGATTGAGTCAGTGGCAGAAGCGCAAGAGTGTCATGTAGTCAAAGACTACCATATCCTTACTGAAAAATAAAATCAGTTTTTATTAACCACAGCTAGTGACAGTGATCCCCCAACTGGAGGGGCTTCTAGTGCTGGGGGCTAGAGGAGAGATGACTGAACAGGCCCATAATTGTAGTTTGTGACTAGGTTGGGGGGCATGAATAGCCCCCTCCACCAGCCCTTCCACTGGACTTTTTTGTCAAGGATCAAGAGTGTACCTAGCTATGCCCCCTGGCCCTCCCCAACCCACCAGCTTGTGTTGCCAGTGACAGTGGTCAGGGATTGGATGTGGAGGGGGGAGCATGTGTCAGTATTATGGATGCCACAAAGTTCCTTGATGGTGTGCATCCTAACATACTAACATACTATTTGCCAGCAGATTAGGCCTTACGGTCTATCGAGTCTGCTCGAACCTTAGATCCTTAGTTGGATGCCAAGGCCCTCCCTTCCCTTGTGCTCCAGAAACCCCTATCATCCATCCCCACCCCCCTGGGACAGGCCATCATCTGATACATCCACTTTCTGTGTCTGTCCCACCCTCTCTGAAGCCCTCCACTGTGATCTCTGAACCAGCTCACCAGGCAGTGCATTCCAAGGGTCCACCACCCTCTGTGAAAACCTCCTCCTCTTTTCCCTCTCACCCTTCCACCTTCCAACTTCAAACCATGCCTCTGGTGATACCTCCTGCTTTAGTCTAAAGATCCCCTCCATGTGTACCCTATTTATTCCTTTGAGGTATTTGAAGACCTCAATCATGTCCTCCCCGTGTCTCCTCTCCTCCAATGAAAACAGGCAGAGCTCCTCAAGTCTGTCCTCATACATCAAATCTCCTAGCCCTTGTATCATCTTAGTTGCCCTCCTCTGTACCCTCTCCAGGAGCTGTATGTCCCTCTTCAAGTGTGGTCTCCAGTACTGTACACAGTACTCAAGGTGTGGTCTAACCAGTCCATTGTACAGCGGCAGAATCACTTCCTTGCTCCTAGAGGTGATCCCCCTTACGATGCATCCCAACATCCTGTTTGCCTTGCTAGCCGCTCTCCTGCACTGCTCAGAGTTATTCATACATGCGTCCACCATGACCCCTAGGTCTTTTTCCCCTATTGAGGCCTCCAGTGCCTCCCCTCCCAGGGTGTACTTGTGTTTAGGGTTTCCCCGACCAAGATGCAACACCTTGCACTTGGTGATATTGAAATGTAATTTCCATGTGTGAGCCTAGCTTTCCAGGGTGTCCAGGTCCCCTTGCAGGGCCAACCTCCCCTCTTCTCCCTCCACTACTGCTTCCATCTTGGAGTCATCAGCGAAGAGACTCATTTCACACCCTATACCCTCCCTGATGTCCGATATGTATGCATTAAACAGGATTGGACCCAGGACCGAGCCCTGCGGTACCCCACTACCAACCTCTCTAGGGTTCGAGAGCTCCCCACAGACCACTACTCTCTTGGTGCGTCCAGCTAGCCAGTTTTCAATCCATCTGACCATCAAAGGGCCTACTCCTAACCCCATCAGTTTCTCCACCAGACCATTGTGGGGGACAGAGTCAAATGCCTTGCTGAAGTCCAAGAATAATACATCCACAGGCTTTCCCCTGTCCAGTTCTGATGTTACCCATTCGTAGAACTCCACAAGGTTGGTTTGACATGACCTACCTGGCACAAACCCATGTTGCCGACTATCCAGACCTCCCACCTCCTCCAAGTACACCCCAATCGTTCCTTTAGTATACTCTCCATTAATTTTCCCACCACCAAGGTCAAACTGATGGGTCTATAGTTACCTGGTGCTTCCTAAACCCCCCTTTATGGATTGGCACCACATGCCTCTCCCAATCCCTAGGTACCCTCCCTGTCTCAAGTAACCTGTTGGAGCTCCCGCCTAGTGCAGCCAGTATGTCCGCCAGTCTCATAGTACTCTCGGATGAATGCCATCCGCCCAGGAGATTTGTCTTTCTTTAGGGCCTTGGGGCTAACCACACCCCTTTTGGCGGAGATAGCATCATCCGTCCCCTCCACCTTACTGGCCTTTTTATCCTTATCCAGATGTGACACCCCTGGGGTACTTCTCCCTCCCTCTTGCTCCATTTCTGTTGCTCCCCTGATCCCACTTACTACCACTTCTATCCCCTTCATGCCTTGCTTTGTAGATATCCCATCCCCCTTCCTAGTGAACACAGAGGCAAAGTACTCGTTAAATACCTCTGCCTGGTTCCTCGCCTCTTCCACCCACCCTACTTCTGATCTCAATCTGCTGAGATGGCCCTTAGTGTTTCTCCGCTCCCCAATGTACCGGAAGAACCCCTTTTCCCCTCCATGTATCCCCTGCACCAGCCACTGCTCTTTACTGGACTTTGCTCCCCTCACCATACGGGTGACTTTTCTAGATGCAAGATGGTACACTTCCTTATCCCTATCCCCTCTTGTTGTTTTATATTTTTTGTAGGCTGCCTTCTTTTCTCTGACTGCTACCTGTACCTCACTGGACCACCAGCATGGTTTATGTGACCTTGCTCCCTTACGTTTCAACTTAGCGCAGATCCTGACTGCCTCATGAAGTCCCCGGTTTATGACCTCCCATCTCCTTTCCACACTTGTCATTGATGTAATCCCCTTCAAGTGATCCTTGAGAATATTTCCCATGCCCACAAAGTCTGCCCCCTGAAGTCCACTGCCAGTGTCCTAGATCTCCCCCCCTCCCCCCATGCTTATTTGAAACCAGACAGTATTGTGGCTCCCCAGTCAGGGGGTCCTGTACAACCATGTCCCTTACCAGATCCCCATCTGCCAGAACCACGCCAGGACATGCCCCTCCCTTGTGGGCTCCATCACATGCTGTGTTAAGAACACATCCTGGAAGCTGTCCAGCAGCCTCTGCTCCTTAGCCACCTTAGAGGACATGGTTCCCCAGTTTGTACCTGGCATATTAAGGTCCCCCATCAACACCACTCCTTCCCCTTTTGGTCCACACTGGCAATGATGTTGTCCAGCAAACCATCCTCTAGAACATCACTCATCCCGGGGGCCTATATACTACACCCAGCTTGACCTTATCTCCTGCTGGGGATCGTAAGGGTGACCCATAAGGCCTCCACGTTTCCCTCTGCCTCTTCTACCCTAGCAATTTCTATGTCATCTCTAATGAACATAGCCACTCCACCCCCTCTGCCCTCCTTTCTATCCTTCCTAAGCATAGTGTACCCCCCATACATTTAGGTCCCAGTCATGGTTTTTGTTGGCCCACGCCTCCGTGACTGCCGCCACATCCACCCCCCCTCGAACAGCATGGCCTGGAACTCTGGCAACTTGTTTCCCAAGCTCCTGGCATTTACTAACACCAACCTCCACCTTATCCCTGATCCTCTTTGTGAACCCCATCCAGATTCCTTATACTTCCATCCTCCCTCTGCTCCTCCTCAAACCTCCACCCCAGTCTGTTTCCCCCTCCCCTTGGGCTTGGCTTCTCCCTCATCTGGAGGAGAGGGCTTCTGGTCAGTCCCTCCTTATCCCCCCCACAAGTTTAAACCCCACCTTTCTTGAATGTTGCCAGCCATCCCTGTTTAAGGACTTCCTTCCCTAATGGGGCAAGATGAAGCCTGTCCTTGGCATATAGTCCCTTATCCTCCCAAACTCCATTCCAGTTCCCTAACACCCCCAACCCACTCTCTTCTCCCCACTTCCTGAGCCAGTCATTAACCTCTGTGAGCTTCATTTTTTTCTCCACTGAGGCCTTTGGTACTGGCAATATCTCTGAAAAGGAAATGTTACATCCATTATCCCGACAGACTCTGGCATGTTCTTGGAACCTTGCCTGGATTTCCAAAATGCTATTTCCCTCTAGATCGTTAGTTCCCAAATGCACCAGGAAATCCGGTTTCCCTCCACAATCCCTAACCATTTCATACACCATGAACTTTGCTCTGTCAGCCCAGAGATACTCACTACCTTCACCTGGCTATGGCATCCTCCCACTGGATACCCCTAATCATCGAGTCTCCCAATAACAGAACCTTAACACCGCCATCATCCTTATGGTTACCTCCACTATGCCGTCTCAGCCCCCCTTCTCCCCTTTATTCATGATCTCAATTCCATGGGAGTCTTCCTGCCTTATTAGAGACCCCTTGTCACCCTCCCTCTGCCGCCCCTCGTTATTTTGCCCACTTAACTCAAACCCCTCTGAATAGGTGTCCCTTTAACCTCTCTCTCATCCGAACCATTTATCCTGGCCTGATGGTTTCCTTCCCCACACCGCCATCCTCCCCCTTGTAATAGGTACCCCTGCCTCCAGAGGCTCTGTGGGTCCTCTTGCCAGGGCCCCATCCTTGTACTGACCCCCGCTGAAGGGGGCCTCTCCCTCCTTGTCTCCCAGTTTCTCTCAGTCATGCTCTCCTCCCTCATGTCTGCAGTATGTTGCATCTCCCCATTTGCTTAACATTTATGTTTCCTTCTCCCTCTGGGAATATTTCCATCCTTTCCATTGCCGGTCTGTGATGCCCTATGGGTATCTGACCCCTCCCCGGCCTCTGTATAAGTTTCCTCATTTCCACCAACCTTCCTCCCCTCTAGGTTGCTTAGTAGCTCAAATTTATTGTGGCACTCTATGTCAGCCTCCATCAAGTAACCCGAGTTTCCCCTGACTGCACCTCTAAACTGCCCTCTTCTTCCCCTCTTGCTCTGTTCACCTTAGGAGCTCCTTCCCACAGTCTGCTGTTTTAGGCTTCCGCACAACAGCCCTCCTGACTCTTCCCTCCACTCTTTGTATTCAGAATGTTCCCCTGCTCTTCCCCTTAGCGCCAACATCCCTATCTAGGGTCCTCTGTCCCTAATATCCCCTCCTGCTTGCTGTAACATAACGTCCTGTAATTTCAGAGCTGTCTCCAGCCTCCCTCAGCCCCACCCTTCTGCTGGCCATATCCACACCCTTATCCTTGGACACCCCCATCTCCCCAGCTTACTCCTTAACACAATATACTTTACTCCTGATACAAGATAGCTGTCTACAGAGTGGGCAGCCTCCTCTCCAGGCCCAATTGAGAATTATTGCTATCCCACAGCCTGTGCAGCCTACAACCTTCCGAAGATGCCTGCCATGGTGGAATATGGCCACCCTGTTTATCCCCTCTGTTTATAATGGCACACACCTTTTCTCAGTCCCTTCCCTGAAATACAGTTTCTCTCTATACTGACTGCAGTTATTTACAAACCCATTTCAACCCTACTAATAAAGTTCCAAGTCTCACAAACACATACAGTCCAGTGTGTGTTCAGTCCCACTAACAGTGTGTGTATGCAGACATCGGGTACCGTATGATGTCACAGGCCCACCAGCTCCTGTTGCTTCGAATTTCAGTCCCAAACAGAAATACTCAGCCCTTCAATCCCAACCCCCAGTGGCTTTTTAGTATTTAAGAACACCAGGCAAACAACACATTTAAATTCCACTCTAATTATCACTGCCAAACAACTGTTCCCAAGCCTCCAAAGTTACAATATCACAGCCCAAGTAACAGTTCTAACTCAAGGTAATAATTTTTAACACAAATAACTAATTTCACTTACAAAACTATTCAAATATTTGTTAAAACAGAATATAACCCCAGACCTCTGTCCTTACCAGCCTGCTGCTTATGTTCCCAAGTGAACAATCCTGTGTTGATTTATCTAGGCTCTTCTCATGCATGGGTTGGCCAGGAAGCTTCTCAGGACAAGGCCACAAAGACCACAATTCACAAACTGTGAAGCTGATTATCAATAATGAATTCACCTCATACATTCAAACTACATGAAAATAAACATTGATATTTCAAAGCTGTATGCTCATAAAAGATCATAGCGATTCTCGTTCATCTGCTTTAAGTAAAATGAAAAACAGATTGGAATTTGAACTGTGTCAAAATCACTTATTTATACAGAGAAGTGTAGTATCTATCTTCATTTTAACATTCCAGCTAAGGCAATGAAATTAAAATACCATTTACGTGAACATTTCTGACATTTAATAAACCAGCTGACCAAATGTTGAAAACGACTCCTTTTATACTTACTGCATTTTTCAAGTGGTATAAAAAATGCATCGTGACAGCTAATGAGCAACTATATAAAGTGCTCGCCAAATGAGGCTTGCTAGCGATGATCCACATGGGGTCCTGCAATTTTTGTTTCTTCAAAAGGAACTTATATTTTAAATTGTATGAGAGACAACATTCACTATAATAGTGAACAGATAATGAAAGTGCCAAGCTTAAGGTAGTTGAGAAAACAGAAACACCGGACATGGAGCCAAGAAAAGAGAACTAGGATGCAGGCCACAGATATACTCACTCAGACTTGGCCACCATTTCAACAGTGCTCATGTAGAACTCCTAACAACATGTCACAAGTTAACAATTGGTGGGGGTCAGGAGTGTAACCAGAAATTTCCGTTTTGTACACAGTCTCCAACAGTTACACCCCCCCCCATTAAAAAAAATGTACACATCCTTTCCAAATGGCGCCCCCTTCCAAACAAGTCAGATTGTTGTCAGATGATTCCTCTACTCTCTAAAGAGGTTATACATGTATGGGACACTCCTCAATGGCCTACACTAACCCAAATACTACAGATTAAAATGATGATATTAACAGAGTGGCTTATGGTTTGTGACAGACACATGACAAAACTGTACACAAGGGCAGCGCAGCGGTGGGATTTCACTGCGGCATGGCCGACGGGTTGAGAGCAGGCCGAGAATGAGCCAACCAGGAGGGGAGGACTTGAGCATCCCAAGGATTGCTCGTCCTCTCTGGGGGGCACCAGAGCTTGGCTCTTGTCTGACCCTGGGTTGAGACCCGAGGTACAGCAAGAGGAGGCGACGTGCCTGGCGTCGGCACTCAGTGCCTTGACGTCCGGGGACCTGGCATGTCGAGAGAACATCAGGAAAAAACCTTGCAGCCTCCCGCTAGACAGAGCACCAGGCCCCTACCTTCAGCGCCCCTACTTGCCCGGAGACAGCGTGCCTACAAAACACAGAGAAGCGTCAGGGTGTAAGGGCTCCCACCCCGTACCCGCCTGGGGGATACAATCACGGCACCATGGGGCATGGACTGCACCAGTCACCAGGTAGGTGAGCGAGGGCTGATAAGGCTGTAGGTGTCTCCCGAAGATGAGGAGAGCTGTGAGGAGGAGGAGCATAAAGAGAAAGTAAAAAAAATGTACACAAATGTGTACAGTGAGTATGCCTGTCTACACCATTGGTGGGGGTTGGGGGTGTTGGAGGAGTTAAGAACAATTCAATGAAACCTAATTTTACATTTGTATTCTGCCATTTGAAAGTTAGAAACATTGAATCACTATAAGGGTCTCTGTAATGCTTGTGATTGGATACTGGCATTCTAAAAGCCCTCTGTCAGTTTTACATGACTATAGTGTACCTGTTGAGCATAATCACTGCATTGGCAGTATAAGAACTCACCTGCTAGAGGTGCACAGAGTTGAATTGTGCAAACTGGACTGACAACCAGCTGTTTAGTAGGCTTAAATGAAAAGGAGCCTTTAGCCTGATATTAGTAACTGAAGCACCAGTAGTCATTTAACAAATCATGATCACAACAGTTATCCAGCATTTCAATGATTACATGTATCCTAGCCATGTTAATAGTTTAAAAAAGTGACGATTTAATACTTAAATTGTTTGAGACTTAAGGCACTGCAAGTAAATTACTGCCCCACCTCTGCTATGCAGAGCAACACAAGGTACCACCTCCCCACCACAACCTCTCACACTTTCAAAGGCAAACAGAACTCCTCCTGTACAGATGTTCTGCCCATAATAAAAAAGCAGCACAGTTCACTTCTACATGTGTGATGTGATCTGACTGTACTCACCCTACAGTATTTGTAATTTGCAGTGTTACAGCAGAGGACCTGGTTTGTGCTCCACTGTTCTGCTACACAGCCACCGGTACTGTACATCACAGCCTATTAGCCCCTGGAAATGGTCCCAATCTACTTCCAGGCTGATCCTGAGGCCTACTGTACTCCAAAATCAAGGATATCGGAGTGTTTTAGTGTCTCCCTTACCTGTCATTAAAGTTTCTCTGAAAAGCTCGGAACTTGTTCCTGTCATTAAACAGATAAAAAACAGGAGTTAATCCTCTTACCAGACACGATCGTCTCATCTTCCACAGATCAGAGACCCCAACTAGAAACATGTTTAGATTCCATAGTAAAAGTATACACTCTGCATGTGCAAGATATGTGGGTCTGATGGCAAAGTGGGTACTGTGCTGACTGAAGCACGCAAATTGGTTCTGCCTAGAGAATTAAAGCAGCAGTACTAGTTTGCCAGCAAAATGATGACGGAGCTCACAGCAGACAGCAAAAGTATGTACAGTAATAAAATAGTGCTCTCGGGGGGGGGGGTGCTACTGCAGTCATGGAGGGGAGAGGCGGGAAACACCACATATGAGCACAGTACTGTGGACAATGACTGCTGCACTGTAGACGAGAACTGGGAAGGAATTTAGTCAATGTCCCCTCTCTCTTCTACAGTGATAGCAAAATGTCATCGTGGCTCCGTCCATGCAGCCATAAAAATGGTACATTATTTGAGCCTGCTCAGCAAAATCATCACCTTTACTGCATCACCTCTAAAGTCTAAGAAACTGTGAATATGGCAAACCATTATTTACTACATAACTTAAAGGAGAAATGTGCTGAATCTGTAAGTCATTTTTCCAAGTAGAAGTTGCTTTATAAATAGTGGATCAAATGCTGTTATTGATCTAGATATGCAAGCTTTTTAGTTTTCCTGGTGGCTGTTTCTGGTTAACACGCTACCGGTAAAAACCATTTTAGAATGGTATGATGTAGTTCATGTCCCTGCAGCTTATGTCCCTGTTCTACTCTTTTGTTGTTGGCACATGCCGTCCGTGTTCTACTATAGAACTCTGTGGCTGAGAGGGACATAAATTACATCATACAGTTCCCAAATGGTACCACCAGACTGTAAAGCAGAAACACCAACTAAGGTTACTAAAAGTCTTGTATAGGTGGAACTATAACAGGATTTTGAACCAGTATTTGAAAACCGCTTCTATTGGGAAAAATGTGCTATAGGTTCCATGCAGTTTTCCTTTAGCTTGCTATAATTTGGGCTGAACCTTTGTCATGGAAGTCATGGATTCCATGACAATTCCCATTTTTATGAATATTCCTTGATTTTTAGTATGTTCCATGACAGCACCATCATTTTTAACATTTTGTTCATTAAAATTGTATTTTTATTTATTTTTTGTTGACCGGGTTAAGTGCACTAGACAAATCCTGCCTATTTTCAGGCACGACCCGGGGGGGGGGGATACAGATGAATGCCAACTGACCTTGAACCAGATTAAGCTGTTGGTGGTATTTTTAGTGAATAAGGGAAATTTGGCCAGGACACCGGGGAAATTCCCCCTACTCTTTTCAGTAAGTGCAATGGGATCTTTAACATCTAGCTGAACTACCACCAATCCAGGCAGATGGGACCTCGGTTTAACGTCCCATCTGAAAGACGGCACCTCAGAAGTGCAGCACCCCTCTCATGCTGCACTACAGTGTCAGTACTGGGATATTAACCCAAGTGCCAGATGTGGGAACTGAACCCACAGCCCTCAGATGTGAGTATGCTACCTACTGAGCCACTGACACTGTATGTCTTGGTTATTGGTGTTTACAAGGGACAGATCCATAATTTTGGGTTTCACCACCGCAGCACATTTGGGACCTAGTCAGCCTCAGTGTGGGATTTTTGGGGTTTACACATGAGCCCCATTTTCCAAGATGGTAGCACTATGTGCGGCCCGTCCCCCCGGACCAGCCTAGCAATTATTATTTTTTTTAAACATTTAAAACTTTCCTGTTATGCTTGTATAAAAAACGTGTCAAAATAGTGGTAAATGGTGTGCACGTATGTGTCTGCTGCAGTCCTGGGTCTGGGGTGCAAAAAAGGGAAGAAACCATAAAAATTACATATGGAAAAAAAATAAGTGGTAAACGATTTGGCCCACAGCGGGTCCATGACGTTTTGTGTCTTTTGCTATCCATTATTGATTCAATTTTGCCCGTGTTAGTTACATTATTTTTTTCCCAAACTATTCCCTGACAGAAGTATAGCCCAGCTATAATTACGGTCACCCTGTATTCATTTTAGTTGGGGTTTACAGTTGATCCGGTGTCCAGGATTTTCAATATTTTTTAAAAGGTTCCAGTGATGATTTTGGATCAGTAGTAGTCTCAGTTCTTGTTTTAAGATACTTGGATTTGATTTACCTTAATGTGATATTACACCCCTACTCATTTTCTGTTTCTTATTGCCCTCACCTTTTTATCACCTTGTTGGCTGTTCTCTGTCCCCCCACCCCAATTACTAGGAGGTTGGAAGAGCATGTTTTTAAATATTGTACACTGCTTGCCACCCCTAGATATCCAGTTATCATAATTAGTCATTCTGCTTGAAAATAAGAAACAGAAAATAAAAAAAAGCTCTAGCCCTCCCAGGTGGCAAGGCTGGTCCCGTTACATGGCCTACTGCTCTCCATCCCTACCCCAGTATTCCCACACACAGATAGTTGCCAGGAGCTGACTTAGTGTTCTAAAAGTCTCTCCAGGCTCTTGGTCTAACCCCCTAGGCCACAGAGTGTCATTTATTACAAAGACAAAGAGCCTCAAGACAAAAGCACTGACACAAAAGTTTTCTAGAAAGACATCGGCCAAAAGGCCAGGTTTCAAACAAGTATCAAATCACTCATGCACAGTAATGCACAGCAGCAGCATGGGATGTATACGCAAATCACATGTGTGTCTGTCATCTGTTCTCAGCCTTTGCAGATTGTGAGGTGGCCATTAGGCACCATATTCCAGTATTTAAAGAAGAACCAGTCTAAATTCCTTCATGGTGATTCGCATATACCTCCTGTATTGCTTTGCATAATTGGGTTATGTGTGACTTTGTATTTTATTTATTACGAATGTGCCCCAACCCTGGAACCCTGAGCCAGGATTTCCCAAGAGCCAGTAGTAGTAAAATCCCAGCTAGTCAGTTGGCCCCCCCTTCTCTAACCTGCAGTGTGCTGTTTCCCAGTCAATCATATTACAGTATACATCTGGTAGGTAGGATGAGTACCATACTTTGTTGTTGATGACACTTACCAAACTGACCCACTCTCCCTAGCGCCATCATTGATGCAAAATACTGAAAATGAAGATAGTCACACAAAGGGGGAACCCCGAAGTGCTCACTGAGGCAGAACCTAAAAGGCTGAGAATTTTTTGCATATCTTTGGACTTGTTAAACAAGTAAAACCTAAAAATGAACACACTTGTCAGGAGTTTGGGAGGGGGTAGTCAGCGGATGGCTATGTTATGCAACGGCTGGGCTCTTGTGACACATTAGGGTTCCAGAACCACTTAGCTTTGCTTCATCATTCTTGAAATGCTATGAAAAAACTGGGCAAACTGGAGTGACAAATGGCCTTTGTCTGCTGACACTGTCTTTGTTTCTATGTGAAGCCATCAGATGATACTCATAGTTCACCAACTTACTTAAGAAACACGTTATTTTTTTTTTTCATGTAGCCACATTCTCCATCACACTCTGCAAAGAAACATTGGGAGAGGGAATATATAATTCTCCAACAGGGGAGCACATTTTTTTTTTTTTTTTGTATCTTTCTCCCCTCCTGGCCCTGGTCTGCTCTTCATCTGTCTGCCATCCTTCACGCTCCGCTCCTTCAAGCCCTCACCTTCTGCGCCTCCCATGGCTTACCCCCCATGGCAGGGAGCCCCCTACTCACCCACCATGACAGGAGTTAGGACGGGGTGTTACCTCCAGAGTCGAAGGACTTGGGGGGGACAGCCATCAAGTTGCCACGACCAGCCACCAGGGTTTTTTTGCATCTTGTTTTTTGTCCCTGCGGATGCTCGGCATGCAATGACACCGACCGATGATGGGCACCCACATGCATCCCCATGAAGCATCTGCCAAGCATCCATGCCCCTTGTTTATGGCAGTGTAACACCAAGCCCCAGCCTCCGTCAGGGGTCAGACATGCGCGGACCATGTCTTGCCCCCCCCTTCCTGGAGATGGAGAGCAGTCTGTCAGATTCTCGATCCATCTCCTCCCTGCCAACCCCCAGTGACCTGTGCTCATTCCTGAACACGGGTTGCCGGTGTGACGCAAGGTGAGGCGACCTGCACCTCAGCCCTCAGCACCACCGGGCTGGCTAGGGGAACACATTTTCAACAGAAAGAGGGGTGCAAAAGCATGGCTGAAGTGAATAGTTCAAAGTGAATCAAACCTCCTCAATACCAGGGCTCCAGCCCTGCTGTGCAAGTGTAATGGGGTTTGTTTGAGATTTTTTATATTTATTTATTGAAAGGTTTTACCAGGAAGGCACACCGAACAATTGAAGTTGCTCATCTCCCAGTGCATCCGGGAGGGGGAGGGGAGGTTACAGTAGGTAATGCATGTACATTTGCCAATGCTGGCCACACTATATATATATATATATATACGTTTATATATGTATATATGTATATGTATATATATACATAGATACATGATGGGCAGGAGTTGGATATGGAAAATATTCTCACTCCTGCAGAGTGAGCTGTGTATTCTCATGAGTGCCGAAGGCATGAGTTAAAATACACAGCTCATGAGGCAGGAGTGAGGATATTTTCTATATGCCATGATCTGCCTATCATGTGTGCGATTTATACCACAGGGGTGAGAGCTGCAGGAAAAATTTTTTCTGAGTCTGTGTTTCCTGCTCATTTTGTGTGTGCTGTCAGTGTGTGTGTTCTGAATTTTAACTGGGAGTCAGAAACACAGGTGAGTGTGTTTTGCAAAGTTAACTGAGTGAGTCAGAGGCTCAGTGAGAAAGACAAACTGCTGCAGGTAGCACTGAGAAACAAAACCTGCTTTGTAAAAGACTTTCATTTAGAATTCAGGTTGTTTTGAAGCTGAGATCAGCACTGTAATGGGCCAGCAATGTTAGAAACAAAATGGGACATAGGTGAGATTCTTTTGCAAAGTTAATTGAGTAAGTTGCAGCTTCAGTGAGAAAGAGAAACGTTTTCTGAAGCAGTTTCCTTTAGAATGCAAGCTGCAGTGCATTTATCCTCATTCTGGTGACATCAGCAGAGTATGGATAAATGTCGATATCCTCACTCTGCTCATGTCATCAGGATTTATCCTCACAGCAGTGGAAATAACACAGTTTATCCTACTGAGAAAGCTCTCACCCCCGTGGTATAAATATATATATATATATATATATATATATATATATATATATATATATATATATATATATAAAAATACAATACATTTGTATACAGTGTAGGTAGTGCACTATAGAGGTCACCTTACTGAATAGTAGGTAATGCATGTACATTTGCCAATGCTGACCACACAATATATAATAAATACAATACATTTGTATACATAATGATAGGGTAGTGCACAATAGATGAGATGGCAGAACAATTTACATGAACAGAACATAGGGTTAAGTGCAGATAAGTGCTAGGAACGGACAAAGGTAAGGGTGAGGGGGAGTGGACATAAAAGATTTGCATGACTGATAAGGAATGAAGATGAGGAGCAGTTGCAGTTAAGGGAATAAAAGTTGAGTAGGGCCAATGATAAGGATGAGGGGGAAGAAGAGTGATGAATTTGAGGAGGTTATGAGTTCCAGAGATTGTGGAAACGACTCAAGAATGCAGCTTGTCTTGTTGCTGTACCTTGTGGAGTCTGGGCATGAGGACATTGCTTTGAAGCCAAAGTTGACAGAGCAGTTTTCGCAACCCAAATGGCATGAGATGATACTCTTACTCAGTAAAGAGACATCCCAAATGAACCTATCATATTAATTATAAATCCTTTGAATCAGAATTATTTATAATGACTTTTAAGTTCTGTTTTATTGTTTTTAAAAATGACCCCCACACACTATTTAAGGACGACAACTGTATGCAGAATAAAACACCCAGCCATTCTGGGTGTTTTAGACTGGGCAGACTGGGTTGGCCAAGCGGTCCTCATCTGCCATCAAAGTCTGTGTTTCTATTCTGGAAGCTGATTGGCTGAAATCTCATAAGTGATTTATGATTTTCAAACGGAAATGTTTCTTGTGATCAGAGAACAGATCAGACGTGGCATATGGTGCAATACAAAAAAATTGGCTCAGATGTTGAGACTGGAACTAGTGTGTGGACCCCAAGCTGCAGAACTGAACAGTAAATTCATTTTTTTTTAGTTTAAACAAAACTGTTCTGTACTGTACCTTTAACCTTTTGGAGGTCTACATAGCACTAGGTGAAAGCCCTGGAATAAGGGTGGTGGGGAGATATTGTACGATCCTACTGTGTCCCATTAATGTGACTTGGCATGCGAGTGGGAATGCCTTATTCACTGCAACCTTTTTTGACATCTGCATAGTGACAGCTATACTGATATCTTGCTGACATATACAGAAAAGGGGGCTGTGGCCTGGCTACTGAACACACCACAGCTGGCTACTTACCAGAGTGGAGTTGAAGCACATTTCTCACGTCCTCTCCATTCACTACAGTGCCCCGGCTGTTCTGTTTTCTTGCTTCAATTATTATGGCTACATAACACCCCTATTTACAATGATCTGGCTAAGCCATGCTGCTATCAGCCTCACAGATCACAGGGGAAACCAGAGAAGCTTTAGCTTAAACTATGCACTGCAAAGCTGCATAGCACTCTCTGGGACATGGTGTGCTATAAGGGCTGCGATCTACATAGAATTTGATGGCAGATAAGGACTGCTTGGCCCACCCAGTCCGCCCATTTCCCTACCTAATGGATAAGCTGCAGATCCTAGTTAACCAGCAGCCTACTTCTTCCTACCCCCACCCCCTAGAATTGCCTTATGACTGTCCCATGCATGCTTGAATTCCACCACTGTTTTTGACTCCACAACCTCCTCCGGAAGGCCATTCCATGCATCCACAACCGTATCAGTGAAAAAATACTTCCTTAAATTACCTCTGAGCCGCCCACATCTTCAAATTGTGCCCCCTTGTTCTTGCACACCTCTATTTTTGAAACATGCTACCCTCTTGGACTTTGTTGATTCCCTTGAGGTACTTGAAAGTTTCTATCATGTCCCCTCTCCCTCCTTTCCTCGAGGCTATACATATTAAGCTCCTTAAGTCTCTCTTCATATGTCTTCCGGTGCAGACCCTGCACCATTTTAGTTGCCCTTCTCTGGACGGCTTCCATCCTATCTATGTCTTTGCGGAGATTGGGTCTCCAGAACTACATGCAGTACTCCAGATGGGGTCTGACCAGCTGTCTGTACAGAGGGATAATAACTTTCTGTTTTCTACTGGTGATGCCTCTCCCTATGCATCCCAGTATCCCCCCAGCCCTCCTTGCTGCCCTCTCACATTGCTTGTCCACCTTTAGGTCATCTGATATGACTACTCCCAGGTCCCTTTCCGTTTTTGTTGTTGTTAGTATCTCACCCGCCATTGTGTACTCTTCCCCTGGGTTTTTGTTTCCCAGGTGCATTACCTTGCTCTTCTTAGCATTGAATCTAAGCTGCCATACATTTCACTATTCCTCTAACCTTGCCAAGTCCCTTCTCATCCTTTCCACCCCACCTTGTACATCAATTCTGTTGCAGATCTTTGTGTCATCTGCAAAGAGACATACTTTTCCTTCCAGTCCCTCTGCAATGTCACTTATAAAGACATTGAAGAGGACCGGTCATAATACTGAACTCTGCGGTACCCCACTAGTAACCCCCCTTTCTTCCGAGTGGACTCCATTTACTATTACTCTCTGTGTCCTATTCTCCAGCCAATTCTTTACCCAGGCTGTCATCTTGGGACCCACTCCCAGGCTGGCTAACTTGTATATTAATCTTTGTGTGGGACTGTGTCAATGCCTTGCTAAAGTCTAGGTAGGCCATGTCCACAGCCCCTCCCTGATCTACTACTTTGGTAACCCAGTCAAAGAAATCTATCAGATTTGTCTGGCATGACCTTCCTGCTGTGAATCCATGCTGATTTGGGTCCTGTGCCCCTCTGGCCTCTAGATACTCGACAATTCTTTCCTTCAGAAGTGATTCCATCATTTTTCCTATCACTGAGGTTAAACTAACAGGTCTGTAGTTTCCTGCTTCTACCTTACTCCCACTTATGTGAAGGGGAATCACATCTGCCCTTCTCCAGTCCTCGGGTACCACCCCATCCTCCCATGATTTGTTAAAGAGGATAGTCAGTGGTGTCACTAGTTCTACCCTTAGTTCTGTCAGAATTCTGGGATGAATCCCTTCAGGCCCCATTGCTTTGTCCACCTTCAGTTTTAAGAGTTCTTGCAGAACCCTTTCTTCTGTAAATGGGCTGGTATCAACTTCTGTATCCAGAGTGTTTCTACTGTTTGTTTTAGGTACCTCTCTTCCTTTGTAAATACTGAGCAAAAATATTTGTTTAGTATCTCTGCCTTTTCACAGTTGCCCTGCCCACCCTCCCTCCCCTTTATTAAGCCTCACTATCCCTCCCTTGGTCTTCCTTCACTCCCTGATGTACCTATAAAAGGTTTTATACCCCCTTTTAACTGGGTTGGTTATCTTTTCCTCGGTTTGGGCCTTTGCTGTTCTGACTGCCTTCCCAGCTTCCTTTTGCTTTAACTGATACAGTTCTCTGTCCTGCTCCTTCTGTGACTCCTTGTACTTCCTGAATGCTTTCTTTTTCTCTTGAACCTTCACTGCCACTTCCTGTGAGAACCATAGTGGTTTCTTACATTGTTTCGTTTTGTTTATTTGCTTCACACAAAGGCTTGTTACCTCTGTGATTGCAGTTTTTATTATTCCCCATTGTTCTTCCACCCCTCCTTCCTCCCCATTTGCTAGTGCATTCCTTAGGCACTCACCCATTTTGGCAAAGTCAGCCCTCCTAAAGTCCAGTACTTTTGCCTTTGTATGGCTTGACTCTATTGCTGTGTTTATTGTGAACCATACTGTTCGATGGTCACTAGTTCCCAGATGGCTACCCACTTCTACATCTGTGATCCTCTCTCCATGTCCATTTGAGAGAACCAGGTCTAAGATTGTTCCCTCTCGAGTGGGCTCCAATACTAGTTGTCTAAGGCATGCCCCCTGTAGGGCATCTAGAATAATCCCACTCTTCGAAGTGGCTGCTGCAACTGCACTCCAGTTAACATCTGGCATATTCGGACCACCCATCAGCAATATCTCCCCTTTTTCTGCCATTCTAAGTATATTTTCTATCATTTACTTGTCCATTTCCTCCCCCTGAGAAGGGGGTCTGTATACAACCCCTGTGCGGATTGTGGTGCCATTGCCGGTCTTCAAATTTACACACAGTGCTTCTTCTCCCCCCTGTTTACCCTTTTGTTCTGTTGCTTTGATTCCTTCCCTTATGTAAAGAGCTACTACTCCTCCTCTTTACCCTCCCTGTCCCTCCTGTAGATAGTGTATCCTGGTATGTTTACATCCCAGTCATGGTTTTGTGTGTACCATGTTTCTGTGACTGCCTCGATATCCAGATGTTCCTCCTCCATCAAGGCCACTAATTCAGGAAGCTTGTTACTCAGACTATGGGCATTGGTGCTCATTGCTCTCCATTTTTTGTTGGCTTTACCTTCTGGTGCAGCATCCCCCACTGACCTTTCTTCCTCTGTCTTTTTCTCATTTAGTACCCTGTTTTGTAGTGAGAGGATGGGATTTTCCTGCTGCTTATCAGTGCCTCCCCCCTTGACTAGTTTAAAAGCTTGCCAATGAAGCATTTAAACCGATTGCTCAAACGACTTGTTCCCTTCCTGGACAGATGCCGATCATCCTGCCAGTATAGGCTGGTGTCCCTCCAGGTAGAACCCCAGTCCCCAATGAAGCCAAACCCCTGTGCTCCACACCATTTTTTCAACCATTCATTAAACTGCATGGTGCAAAGTACCCTTGCCTTACTCATGCCATTGACAGGCAGCATCTCTGAGAAGGATACTGTGTGTGCTACTTGTCTTAGGCCCCTCCCCAACTCTACAAAGTCCTTCTGCACTACTCTAATCTCATGATGAGCCAAGTCATTTGTCCTTAGGTGGACAATGACATCCAGCTCAGACTCCCGTGCAGCTGTTTTCGTGATCCTGAGGATGCGCTTCCTGTCCCTCCAAGCCATGGCACCAGGCAGGCACCTTACTTCAGTTTTCCCTGCTCCCCCAAGTTCTATCCCCCTAATAATTGAGTCCCCCACCAGGAGCTGCTTCCTTTCCCTGTGGTGTCCTCTGCTTCCTTCCTGTGGGCCTCCCTTGTGACAGTTGGCCTCAGCCTCCTTAATCTCCTCTGCGGGTGCATCCATAGGGGAGCTATGCTCCCCCAGAATGATGTATGGATTGTGGAGTGGAACAAGTGACTGGGTGTGCCTCTGTTCCACCATCCTCACCTTCCCTGAGCCCACTATGGTCTAACTGCTGTGTCTTTGCAACCTCTGAGGTAGTGGTGGTGGCTCTGGTGCTCCCTGGATGGGGGAGGTTCCCTTCCTACCGTCCAGTGTGGCCTGGGGGAAGGTTCCCTTACTACTGTCCAGTGTGGCCTGAAGACGGGCAACTTCCTGCCTCAGGGCAGAGAGTTGTCTGCAAATAGGGCAGCATCTCAGCTTCCAGAAAGACTCCTGGAAGACTGCTGCCCCACAGCCATTACATTGCACTACTTCTCACATGTTTATCTACCTTTTTTTGTGTGTGTCATTGGTTTGTTATATAGAAATATATATATTATACAATGTGTATGCTTATATTGTCAGTGCAGTGTGCTAGAGAGGATATGACAGTAATATGCACCTTGCACTGTTGAGGAAATGATGTCAGAACCCCAGGTATAAAGGAACTATTTCCAGGGGTGGGTGAGGTGAGGGGTGGGCAGAGGTTGGACCTAAACTGTGCCCTCACGAGACAATCAGCTAAAAGCTCTGACCCACCGCTGAGATGAGTGCCTTCCTGTCAGCAAAATGCCCTAGACAACAATTTGACAGAGAAAATACCCTGCTAATCAAACAGAGAAAAATCCAGACATCCAAGTCAGACACAAGTAAACTTCCCCAGCCCCAAAACAGCCTGGTGGTTTGTGCTCTGAAAGCAGTCAGCCCCAGAATAAAGTCAGCTGTGCTTTAAACTCTTCCTGCACTGAAAATTTTAAGAATTGTAACAAAAGTAAAGCTAGATCCACTTCCCTCTGTTGCTTGAAAGACTGTCTTTTCCTGATAATTCTAAGTTCCTTATTTCACCTTTCAGTTAGAAGTAGCCTCCACCTGCAGAATATCTGCTACAAACCAAAGGCAATTGTAAGGTTCACCTCCCTCTGTTGTGAGCACAACTCGCTTTCTTGCAAATCCTATGTTCAGTATTGCAGCTTCCAGCCAGAGGTAGCTTCACCTGAAGAATATTAGCTGATCTGATATGCTCTGAGAGGTCTTGGACACCTCGCCACTGGAATTATGAGTGGACGACTGACTGTGTGACATCACCAACCTGTTCAGCTGGTGGTGCCAGTGCTGCTCCTAGTTAGGAGACGGAGTGCAATAGCAGCATTGGAACAGTGTGTGTGTGTGTGTGTTGGAGAGAGAGTGAGTGATTGAGAGATTACATGCCAAATAATAGAGCTCAGTTCTGCATATTTATACACAGCATAACCACAGTATTCTGCTCGGAGGAAGTGAGATTTCAGGGCAATATTTTAATGTTTAGGGGAGCCATAACAACCTGCACTAGGTGGAAGATGAATGTAAGTGTGCACCTGTGTCAGACCGCAAGAAACAGCTGATCTTCTCAGTGGCTCAGCCTGCCCAGATTGTGCCAGGCCTGTGTCTGGGGTGGGAGCCTCCCAGCAGCAGCAGTCCTGTGGGTTTCAGGAGGGATGGAGGGGGGATAGGAAAGCTTCAGCACTGGCCATTTCAGACTGAGCAAGAGGAGCTAGAGAGATTTGTAGTCCTTTATTACATTGGCAACAGACCTCCAAGACAGTTGTATAGAATGAAGACTAAACCATTTTATGCTGACATGTGCTTGCATTGCAAGTAAAATTGCAATAGGAATGTGAGTGGTATTGATTTAAATTGTAAAAAAGTGGGCATTAGAGGCACTGATGTGTGAAAGCTTCATTGCCTGCTTTTTATGGCTGCATAGCAAAAGATATACTGATGTCTTGCTGACGTATACAGAAAAGGGGGCTCTGGCCAGATACCAAACGTACCACAGTTGACTCCTTACACCAAGTGGCGTTGAAGCACATCTCTCAGCGTTCTCGCCATTCACTACAGTGCTCTTCTTTCCTCTCCTGCCCCCTGCGAGGTACGACTCACAGCTGGGGAGCAAGAAAGCGAGGGACACTGTCAGCACTTAGCTAATTGTTTGTTTCCTGCAAAATCAATATCAGCAGCGTATCTTGTAATAGCTTCCCCCATACAGAGTGCCAGAAACTGAGGAAACAACAGGACTTGAAATATAGACATTCTGCATTTCCATGGAAACAGTGAAAGGCTATCTGAAATGTAATTCATACCGCTGATATTTCCGTTTGGAACTACTGTACCACTCTGCTGCAGTTCGCTATATAGCCATGTGATAGTGTGGCAGGAGAGAGCACTTGCCTCAGTGTCTGGTCGAGGGTGGGGTGCAGAGTCTTCTATTGGACGTGAAGACTTACACAGGCTGTAATGCTGGATTGCAAACAGGCATTCAAAGGGCAACCCATGTGGTGCTTCATGGAGACTGCGGCAGACAGGAGCACGATACCCAGGCTGAGATCTGATTAGTCAGTGGCATCTCAAAGGGCTGTGCTCCATCTGCTGTAATGCAGCTAGTGTGTGGGCAGCATATTGTGAAGATCTCTGTGGGTGTACTCTGCAAAATCATCCAATATGGTATGAGAAAACTGACTGAAAAGGCAAAAAAACAGCTTTAAACTGAAGGAGTTATTGAAGGGGGCTAGTGTTTGACACACAGAAGCAGGAGAAAGGAACAAGGGAAGAAAGAAGGCAGGCAGTGGTGGGGCACGGCAAATGATCTCCGGGAGGCAGGGGGTCTCTCTAAATCATTCCCTAAGCCAAAGAAAAATAAATCAGACGGTCCAAAGTGGTGGAGAGATCAAAGAGCAAGTTGGTGGGAGAAAGAAGGCAGCTGGTGGGGGACTGAAAAATGTCAGGGGCAGGGGATCCATTCCCTGAAGCAAAGAATACAAACATACATACATATATAAAAATCTGTGCAAACTAAGGCAGTGGTGGGGAGAAAAAGGAGCAGTTTTGTTGGGGGAGAAAGAAGGCAGTCGGTGGGGGACTGAAAGATGATTTTGAGGGGCAGGGGATCTCAACATTCCCTGACGCTAACAAGTATGACTTCTACAGAAAAACAGGACCTGCACAGTGAAGCACAGTCCACCTCCAAGTTCAGTGAACTAGTTGTCTCACAAGCACAATCCCAACCTTCTCCGACCATCTCAACCTACAAAGGCAGGGCTTTCAGTCCCGATTATCTTGAAATCAGAGTGGAAAACCTTAAATCCTCTCAACTGCAGTTTCCCTATGTTAGCCTTAATACAGTAATTTGGACTAAATTGTGCTTGTTAAACTGACTGCTAAATGCAGTAATTGCTACTCAGTTTTGCTACAAATGTAGTAGTTTCTCAGAAGCAGCTTTAGCGTTTTTTCAGCCTGCTAATGCAGTAAATATTGCCCAAGTAGAGCCTTTACGTTACTTTCCTGCATAGTTTAAATAATACCAGCCAAGTTAGGCAATCACTTTCTCATACTACTACTTTTGCCTAAGTGAAGTAATTTTGGCTGAATTGTTTACCTAACATTTATTCATATAGACAAAGCAGATTTGGCCAACTAGCCTAAGTAAATCATTGCTTCTTTTAAACAAAGATTGTATTGGCTGCTACAACCTGCCTAGAGCTCAAGGACTGCATTCAGCTAAGTGCAGCCAGCTTAAATTAGAATTTTTTGCTGAAAAGTCTCTTCATACTAGGCAAGGGATTGATAAGTGACATTTTTTCATGCTGCTAAATGCAATGATTTGACTATCGACTGATAATTTTTTCTTGGAAGTTAACTGCCGATTTCTCATGTGGTACAAGTATTTTGAAAAAGAAAGAGAGTCACATAAGTACTCTATTTAAATCATTTATGGTTACAAAACACAAAACAACAATGTCTCTTCTTAGATTTGGGTTTACCAAAAGAAATACAGGACCAGAGCCATCCCACTCATCATCCATAGAACCTGAATCTGAATGTAACGGCAGTGTCATGTCATCTTCTACAAAGGTTCCTCCACCTGTGGAGGCTGGCCCACACCTCCCCAAAAAATAAGCCTTGGCCGCTCAAGCAAAGGGAAAGTATCAGACCAGGAAAGGGATCGTGAAAAAAAACAGAACAAGAATTTTTCAAGACTCACGGAAGAAAGAGAATGACTTGTAGTTAATACAGAAAGAACAGATGCACTGCAAGTATTGCAGAAAAATATTTCCTAAAGAGAATAGTCCATTTATTAAGGGATACAAAACTGTGATGTTTGCTGCAGTAAAAAACACATCAAATAAGTCATATTTATCATAAGGCAACCCGTTGTATTACTGCTCTATGTGAGCCTAATAAGAACCCAGTTGTGAGAGGGTTGCTGTGAATGGATAGAGACAAGTGAAATAATGACCCATCGGTTCTGTACAACTTTTAAAGTAGCAAATGCAGGGAAACCCTTCCTGTCTGTTGTGCAAGACATAGAACTACTGTCATGGATAGAAAAACATGAGAAGATTGGCTCACATTACACCAGTGGCAAGGCCTGTGCAAGTTTTATAAAAAAATTATCAGTAAGGATATTATTGCACAACTTATGGAAGATGTCAGGCAGTCCAGATATGTTCCAGTGCTGTGTGATGGTAGTAATGACTCTGCTGCAGTAGAATAACGGATTTACATTTGGTATGTGATGAACAGTCAACCTGTGACCAAGTTTCTCACCATTGTAGACATAGGCAGGCCTATGTCCGATAATATTTTCCAGTCAGTTATGGCAAGTATTAAAGAAAATGCAAAAGTAGATGATCTTTCTTTCATGGTAGGATTATGTGCTAATAGAGCAGCAGTACATTTTGGAATCAATAATAGGGTGGCCATAAAAGTTCAGGAGCTGGTGTCTCATGTTATCACAGTTCACTGCTCAGCCCACCACTTTGAACTGGCTCAACAAGATAGAGCCAAGCCTTGCAAATTAGTTCAACAGACTGATAACTTGTTACAGTGGATTTTATAGTACTACCATGCCTCATCAGTGATGCACGATGGGCTGAAACAGACATGCTCAGTCTTGGGTCTACAGTACAGTGTTAGTGCATGTATTGGGGACCAGATGGCTAGCAGACAGAGCCTTAAATGTGTTTATTAAAAGAGTACTTCCATCAAAGTTTGCAAAACGCAGGGTGTTTTGATCTGTGTGTATAGTCCCGGTGTGCCCTTCCCTAAGAGTTTTTTTCCTAAATTACCTTGCTAGTTATATGGCAGTTCTATGTCACCTGGGACTCCATCTTAGCATGGTTTATTGCTCTTCTTGTTTCCACAATGCCTCCTGTCCCATGTAACAGTGATGCACCTAGGACTGTTGATTCAGCAAGTACTAGAGGTTGGAATCTGATGTTCTAGTCTCCACTAAAGAGCTCTAATTCAGTACTTTTGTTTTCTATGTGTGGTAGGTCTAGCCAGCAGGAGTAAATGTTTTGCTTTTAAAATGTTTCGTTTCATCAAAGTACACTGTCCTAAAAAACACACATCACCCCAGATAATCAGTGCTATAATTAGTAAAGACTGTAGCTGTTTTTTTACAGAATAACCCGTTCAACTAGCCTTCAAGAATTTGCTAAACTGTAAATGTAGCCATTAGCTCTCACTGGATAAGGAAAGTTACTTACTATCACAGCTCTGCTATTGTAAACTTGACTCTGAACCAGTGCTTGCTGAATCCGTGGTCCTGGATACAACACTGTCACTTGGGACAGGAGGCATTTTAGGAACAAGAAGAGCAATAAAACTTGCTAAGATGGAGATCCCCAGGGGCCATAAAACCAGCAGGCTAATTCAGAAAAAAACTCCTAATAGCAGAAAAAGGGAAGGACATACTAGGACTACACACACACACACCACTCTGCACAAAATATTTTTTGCAAATTCTGCCCGTAATACTCCTTTAAAATGTGGAAAAGCATTGTAGTACACCTAATACAGATTAGTGGTGGTCAGATCACTACTAGTGGCCATGTGGACACACGAATGAAAGCAGCCAAGCTGAGAAACATAGAAATTGTCAGCAGATAAGGACTGCTAAGCCCATCCAGTCTGCCCGTAAGTCCTGTACTTGATTACAGCTTTTGACCTTCCCACCTCTTAACCTCTATGGTTCCCCTGTGCCTGGCCCATGCATGTTTAAATCCAGCCATAGCACTCGCTCCCACCACCTCCTGTGGCAGACCATTCCATGCGTTCACCACCCTCTCCATGAAGAAATACTTCCTCACATTCCTTCTTAATCTGCCACCTTCCAATTTCATGTCATGCCCCCTAGTTCTTGTACTCCTCCTATATTGGAAGATTCCCCCCTACACCCACCCACCCTGTTTATGCCTCTGAGGTACTTAAATATTTCCATCATGTTGCCTCTCTCCCTCCTCTCCTCCAGCGAGTACATATTGAGGTCCCTTAATCTCTCCTCATAAGTCTTGTGATGCAAACTCTGTACCATCTTAGTTGCCCTTCTCTGGACCGTCTCCAGCCTGGTAATGTCCTTTTGAAGATGCGGCCTCCAGAACTGCACACAGTACTCCATGTGAGGTCTGACCAGGGTTTTGTATAACGGCATCACTACCTCATGCATTCTGCTGGTGATACCCCTTGCTACATACCCCAGCATGCCATTGGCCTTCCCTGCTGCCTTTGTGCTCTGCTTTGACATTTTCAGGTCATCTGAAATAGTAACCCCAAGATCTCTTTCCTCTTTAGAAAAACCATCTCCTCACTGAAATACCTATCAATACAAGTTTTTTTTTTTTTTTGAGTTTTGTTTGTATCCAAGTCTATTTCTTCACCTCCAGGCTCAGAACTCTCCCAGGCTACCTCGCTCACCTGCATCGCTCTACCGCCCACTGTGTTCCCTGCCATGTTCAAAGTCATTATGACTCCCTGGGACATGGGGGGGGCAACAGCCTCGGGGAGATTGAAGGGGCATTGGTGAGGAACTAGCGTTGGACGTGTGGCCAGGGCACTAGAGGAGCTGTTGCCTATCCGTCTGAAGGGGCTTTTTCCTTGTGTGTCCTTCCCACCCCCATGCATGGTGCTCGTCCCCAATGATGGCAGCGCATGGCAACCCTGCCTGCATCAGGCCACACTGTCTGCGTGCAGTCCAGCACTCTGCAGTGCCCCCGGTCTCCATCAGGGGCTGCCAGAGCACGGAGCATCCCATTGCCCTCACCCTGGGAAAGAAGAGCAGCCCAGTGGGTGCTCGATCCTTTCCCTTCCCTGCCGACCCTGGCACCCGAGTTCACTCCCAAACTCAGGTTGCTGGTGTGGCGCGAGGTGTGGCGTCCAGCGCCTCAGCCCTCAGCGCCACCAGGCCAGCCTAGCAATATAAGTTATACATCAAATTTTGCAAATGGTTGCATCTGTGTCTTTGGCATTCCAGAAAGAAAAAGTTATTAATTTCCAAAATGCTGAAAACGTTGCAGCTGCTGTTCTCTCATTGGAGCATTATTATGTTTCATATGCTGGTGACCGCTTCATTACTGCTAACAGTATATCTGCTGAGTGTCTGGAGTTCAAAGATGAGGCCCTTACTTGGGAATGGGGACAACAGATCACTGATATACAAAGTATTGTAGTAAAAGAAATAACCCAGTTCATAAAATGGAATTGTTAATTCCATGAAAGAACGGTTCAGGAATGTGATACCTCCTTCCCCGGGGAATAAACTGTTTAACAGAACAGTGCTGAACAAGTGTGTGAAGTTTTTCAGTCCAAGAAACTGACCCAATTTTGTATCAGACAGTGATGATAATGCCTGTGGCAGAAAGGATGTGACATTTTTAGCTGAACGCTTTTTTAAGGCACTAGAAAGCTAATGACTTAGCCATACATTATGCTTTGGGGACTTCTGTCTTCTGAAATAAGCTCTTTGTCTTATTGATCTCAAATCATTACTAGGTAACTATTCTCATGCGCAAAATAAAAAAAATGTAAAAAAACAGGATGACTTTCCCAACATCATGGCTTTGCTGAGCACTGTCATAGTATTAAGTTCATGTTCTAGTATTGTTGAATCAGACTTGTCTGTCATGAAATGCATTAAAACTGATTGGAGATCTTGCCTGACTTCTGAAATGCTGGGACATTTGATGAATGTCAGACTGACACCAACACAAATAAAGGAATTTGATACAGGTGGTGCTTTGTCAGTTTGGGCCCTGGAAAAATAAAGGAGAGCAAAGACGGCTTACTAAAGCACGTACAGCACTACCTGTCAAACAGTTCCTCTGAGGGAGGGAGTGAAGAGGAAGTGTGGACTGTGTTCCTGAATGGCCCTACAGTCATATATATATAGATAGATAGGAGAGAGAGAGAGAGAGAGAGAGAGAGAGAGATATATATATATATATATATATATATATATATATATATATATATATAGGCAGTATAGCGCAGTGGTCTAACGCTGAGCTGCAAATTTGAGTGACATCCAGCAGGCCAGACCTGGGTTTGAATCCCACAGCTTCCACTTGCATACTGTGTGACCCTGAGCAAGTCACTTAACTCCTTGTGCTCCCAGGTTGCTCCTGTAAAAAAGCTTTCAGCTTAGTGTGCTATACCTGGTTAAACAACTAAATAAAATAATAAATATATATATATATATATAGAGTTTTTCATTTTGTGTTTGGAAAGGTCACTTACTGGGAGGAGCCCAAAATGGGAGGGGGATGGACTAAGGGGGAGAGTGAAAGGAGAAAGTCCAGAGGGGGTATTGCTAAGCTCAATGGAGAAAAGGGAGCATGTGAGGAGGAGGACCCTGTAAAGGCATCTATCCTAAATAGATACTTTTGCTCAGTATTTACTGAAGAGAAGGTAGGCAGGGCCCACAGCTCAGCATCATGGACACAGGGGGAGGGAGGTGAGCACTACTCCTTCACAAAAGAAAGGGTCCTACAAGAGCTGCAAGCTCAGGGTGGATAAGGCAATGGGACCTGATGGCATACATCCCAGGGTACTTAAGGAGCTAAAGGAGGAACTAGCAGAGCCATTAGCAGAATTGTTTAGTGAGTCTCTGAGCACAGGAGAGGTCCCAGAAGACTGGAGAAGGGCTTCATGTGATCCCACTCCACAAGAGTGGTAGCAGGAGGAGGCGGGGAACTACAGACCGGCAGTCTTACCTCAGTAGTGGGCAAGATTATGGAGGCACCCTTAAGGAAAGGATAGTGCAACACCTGGAATCCATAGGGCACAGGATCCAAGACAGCTATGGGTTTACAAAGGAAGGTCCTGTCAAACTAATCTCATAGATTTCTTTGACTGGGTAACCAGAGTGGTGGACCAAGGGGGAGCAGTTGATGTCACCTACCTTGACTTCAGCAAAGCTTTTGACACTGTTCCACATAGAAGATTGATAAATAAGCTAGGTAGGCTCGGGGTGGGTCAGAAGTTGGTCAACTGGGTGGCAAACTGGTTGACTGGCAGAAAACAGAGAGTGGTGGTAAATGGTATACAGTCAGAAGAGATGCAAGTCACAAGTGGGTACTCTAGGATCAGTCCTGGGGCCAGTCCTATTCAACATCTTCATTAGTGACCTCGGAGATGGACTAGAGGGTAAGGCTTGTCTGTTTGCAGATGACACCAAGATCTGCAACAGAGTAGATGATCCAGATGGGGTGGGCAGAATGAGAAGAGATCTGGATAAACTAGCAGAATGGTCAGAAGAGTGGCAACTGGGATTTAATGCAAAGAAGTGCAAAATCATGCACATAGGGAAGAGAAACCCTGAGCCACTTATAGGCTGGGAGGGAGTTGCTAGCAGTCACAAAGGAAGAAAGAGACTTGGGCATCATCATCACTGATGACCTAAAATCATCCAAGCAGACCTCTAAAGCAGTAGGTAAGGCTAGGGGTGTTAGTGTATTAGTAGGGTATCACAAGTCGTGAAGAGGGAGGTAATAATCCCTCTGTACAAGTCATTGGTTAGGCTCCTATCTGGAGTACTGCGTGCAGTATTGAGGCCACACCTTCACAAGGACATTAACCAAATTGAGGCAGTCCAGAGAAGGGCAACCAAAATGGTGCAGGGACTGCATCAGAAGACATATGAGGACAGATTAACGGAGCTCAATATGTATACCCTTGAGCAAAGGAGGAGAGAGATGATATGATCGAGACATTTAAACACCTTAAGGGCATAAACAAGGTGAAAGAGTCTAACATGTTTAAATATAAGAAAAATAGCAGGACAAGAGGACACAGCATGAGATTAGAGGGAGGCCGATTAAGGGGAATATGAGGAAATTCTTTTCACAGAAAGGGTGGTGGATGCATGGAATGGCTTACCACAAGAAGTGGTGGCTATGAATACAGTGCAGGGCTTCAAACAGGCATGGGATAGGCATAAGGGAGCAATACAAATGACTATGAATAGATAGGTCACTGACAGAGCAAAGGCCGATGGCACATTTATGAGGTAGAAAAAAGAAATGGGCAGACTGGATGGGCCTTGCGGTCCTTATCTGCCGTCAACTTCTATGTTTCTATGTTTCTATGAGAGGGAGGGGCAGACTTGATGGGCCATAGGGTCCCTTTGTGCCACCAGTTTCAATGATTCTGTGGTTCTTTTTCTCAGGAAATATATCCAGAACACCTTGCATTTTTGAAGGAAATGTACCCCTGAGGCCATTATTTCTAGCCATGAAGTATCGAGGGGCACCATCAGTGCTTAGCTAATTTTTTTTTGTTTTCTGCAAAATCAATATCGGTAGCATATATTGTAGTAATCTCCCCATACAGAGTGACAGAAGAAGTAGAAATGATTGTTTAGCCCTTCTTTTACCTTATTTTATGCTTTTCCCTGACCCGACTTCAGCTGAAGGAGACAGCTTCTTATGTGCATCCATGGCCAATGATGCAGTGAAGCACCTGAAAACTCATGCTCGGCAGAGTTGGAATTTTTCTAATCCATATGAGATAAAGATATTTCCTGAAAAGAGCCAGTGTCCTGAGTGCCAGAAGGTTACTTATTTATGAAAACGAGAGCTGTTGCAGTATAGATCTGTGACATTGGCTATGTGCATGCCCGGAGTCGCAGCTTTACATTGCAACAATAAAATTACTGATTTTACAGCTTGTTTTTATACATGAGTAATTTTTTTTAGCCCTTTCAGGAAATACCTTGATCTCATAGGGTTTAGAAAAAGTCCAGCTTGGCCAATCACGAGTTTTTGGGTGCTTCACTGCAGCATTGGTCATACACATGCATAAGGAGTGGTCTGCTCGAGCTGAAGTTGGGTTGGGGAAGAATTTTACATTAAAGTAAAAGAAGGGCTAAGTAATAATTTTTAGTCCTGGTGACACTTTGTATGAGGTGGCTATTACAGAGTGCAGTATCAGTGGCTCAGCAGGTAGCACACTTGCCTCTGAGGCTGGGGGATCAGAGGGCTGTGGGTACAATCCCCACACCGTGGCCTTGGGTTAATGTCCCAGTACTGACACTGTAGTGCAGCATGAGGGGGAGTGCTGCACTTCTGAGGTACTGTCTTTCGGATGAGACATTAAACCGAGGTCCCATCTGCCTGTTCCGGTGGTAGTTCGGGTGGATGTTAAAGATCCCATGGCACTTATCAAAAAGAGTAGGGGACTGTTTTATTAAAACACACAACATAAAGATTTATAACAAATGAATTAAACCAGACAATAATACTGAAAATATATCTTTCCAAAAAAGAAAAAACAACTATTATCTATACACAAAAACAAAACAAAAAGGAAAACTAAAAACTGAAACTGTTTTCCTAGTATCATACATTTATCCTAGTTCTTCTTTCAGAAAAGGCACTGTTTTCCATCTTGACATCCATAATGAGTTATTTAAAATCTGTTTTTCATATTTCCGTTGCATAGATAACTCATACCCCAAAATTTGAATAAGCTGCTCTGGAGTTTGATGTACTTGCTGTAAAAGAAGCTTAACTCGAGCGTGCCATAAAATAAATTTAATACATGACATTATTAATCTAAATATCCCTTTCTCCATTATTAATCCTTGTAAGGAGACTTCCCCCCCCCCATCTCCTCATAGGTTAGTTGTGCCCACTTTTTCTCTTTCCGTTGTTCAACCAACATATTCCAGAACTGCTTTACAAAGGGATAGTTCAACAGAAAATGGTCCATAGTTTCTTTCTGCACTGTACATGTCTCCCTTGGACACATTCTTTGTTATACTTTTATGTTTTGTGTTTGCCTTAACATTTAGCCTTCCATGACTGGTCAACCATGTTATGTCCCACATTCTCGGGGGGGGGGGAACATGTTTATCTGTTAATAACAGCTGCACCTTTTTATAGTGACCCTCTGATACTCCTTTAAATACAGGTTTTATAGTGAAAATGTGTTCTTGTATATGACCATATATATATTTTCTGGTTTTATTTACTGTTTGATTCTTTTCTATTTTTCATTTTCTCAATTTAGTTATTGTTTGCTTGAAGAATTCTGGGCTATGTCTAATCCCTGTTTTAAGGATCCCCTGCTGGGTCCAGACCTGAAAGAAAGGATGTATCCATGTGGTAGCAAAAAGTGACCATAATGTTGTATTAGGAATGTGTGGATCTCTTAAATTCCAGAAAAAAAACATATTATAGTAAATGAATACTGGATTAATTAAATTTAGTCCACCTTGTTGGATAGAAAGATACAGTATTTCCCTTATAATAGGGTTCAGTCTATGTCCCCAAATTATTTGAAAAAGTAGGTTAAGCATTGTTACTTCATAACTTGGGGAAGTGGGTATGTAAGCAATAACCCACAACAGGGTGTGCAATTATTGGGGATTAATCAACACCCTGGGTGCATTGTGAGGCATGACGCTGCAGGCCGAGTGTCCTCACAGCACCCGGGGTGTTGATTAATCTCCAATAACCGCTCACCCTCGAGTGGATTATTGCGCTTATAACATGGACTGCATGAGTACTTTGAAGACATAAAGAATACATGTTTTAAGTCACATAAACAGTGGGACTTTATTATGTGTCCTTACACCAAAGGAGAACAGAGTACTACAAACCATTAGTACTGTTATGCACTAGGAGAAAATAGCAATAATTGTTCCATATATATCTTTGCTGGAATTTTTATCTGTTTTAAGATATCTGCTTTTTTGTATTACATAATGAACATTTTGCTCAACATAACATCTGCTTATTCAGATTGTGTTACAAACTTTATACTTTTCAGTACAACAACATTTAGTACACGTTTCAGCTGTGTAACTTGTTAATGTTATATAACTGTCATCTTTCTTTCACATATTAGTGTGCTTAACTGTTCTATACATGCTTCCATAATGTTACCATTGTCACAATGACAACAAGTAATCAGTCAGTGTGTATGGTAGTTGAAATTGACTGTTCCGTAGTTTTGAAACTGTTCAAATTTAAATGCAGCAGCAAGCATTTCTGCATCACTTATTTCTACTGAGGACACCGCTGCTTGTGATTTTACTGTATCTTTCTT
Organism: Neoceratodus forsteri; assembly: GCA_016271365.2. Classification (NCBI taxonomy): domain Eukaryota; kingdom Metazoa; phylum Chordata; order Ceratodontiformes; family Ceratodontidae; genus Neoceratodus; species Neoceratodus forsteri. The sequence goes on from CM057449.1 coordinate 342,002,291, forward strand.
TTTAGGTGCCATGCTGCTACTATATGGTTCCCTTCTCTCTGTATTACTTTCCAGTTCTTTATTGTCTGGTGATAATCGTGTTCCTGCAGATGTCAGAAGGTTACTCCATTTCTGCCTGTCTGCCACAGAGGCTAACCAATAGTTTTTTAAGCTTGCTTCACATTTGTGACCTGTGACGCTCATAATTTCATGGGAAGCAAGATAGATTAGATAAAATTTGCACGGCTGTGCTTCTGATGCTGTGATTAGTATAGCATCTTGACAGCTGTGCTCATTCAGAAATTTTAGCCATCAAACTGCCCAGATAGTTCACACCCACAGGCTGATGACTGTACCATACTGTCACTAGAATGAAACACTCTCTTTGGATGCAAGTGCAGTGCACTTGCTCCTGGTGGGCAGTGGCCAGATACTGCTTGAACAGCTGTACAGGACCACAAGGGTTCTTGGGGTCAGAAAACAGAAAGCCACGTAGACTCTTTGTTTGGTTCTGTTACAGCTTGATGATTTTTGCTATGTGGATTGAAACTGAGGGAGTGATATTCTGTCCTATCAAAAAACGTTTCCACTGTGAAAGAGTCTTGAAGTAGATCTCTCACTCCTTCTCGCCCATGGCGAGCAAGGCCAAGCTGAACCTCAGACCACAGACACTGTACTAGACCTGTTGGTGTTGCTAGAGACAGCGCTTCTGACAACCATAGTTTTACTAAATCTTCCTCACTTATTGCTGGATGGTGACTTGAACAGTCCTTACCGTCCTTTCTCATTTTCTTCAATCTAGTTATAAACACGTTATTCGCAGATTGAAACATGGCATCACTACAGATATTTATGTGTCTCCTATTCTCAATATTATTGACAAACCTAATAATTCCTGCTCTGAGACAGATAAAAACTTACAGTGTACTCTTTACCTCCTACTCCTTTCACTGTTGTATAAAAATGCCTCAGTGTTACACTCAATTCTTTCATGTCCACTGTTTTAAAATCTTGTTCCTGGTTATTACTATTCAGCCAGTCCTTCAGCACATTTACTGCCCACATTGTGCTTTTCTGCATATTTTGCTTATCTTTGCTTTCTTCCAATTCATCTGTTTCTCCAACACTCATAACTTCATGTTGTCTCGTCAAGATTTTCAGGAACATTTTATTCATCAATTCAGCATCAAGCCGTATACAATATAAAATTTATACAACATCAAAAATACAAAAACATAAATAATTAAAACATTAGACATAAGCATAACATACACATGACTCTTAAATCCAATTCGGAGGTACCATGTTGAAGACTGGAGATAAACCTATTACTTTCTAATACATTTAATAAAATTCATAGTAACACAAATCCATGCTTTACAAGTGTATAGTTAAAAGGAACTTTGCCAAGAGCTCAATAGTTTTCTTGTCCTTAGCTCTGAACAGAAGATAGTCCAACAAGTCAGAAGGGGGGAGACTGAGACCACCAAGAAGTCCACCCAATCATTTCTTCCTGGTCGGTTCATAAAGAGGGCACTATAAAACCACATATTTTAAATCATCTGTTAGTTCCATTCTACATTTACAAAATGGGGAGGGGATAGCCTTTTTCTTATGTCTGTGCAGTATATAGTTAGCCGTATAGCATTCAATTCTAAATCTAGTGTAAATTCTCCCTAGTTTAGGACATGTTAGCAGAGATAAATTCATCTCAAAATTACACGAAGACTTACGTGTTTTATAGTAATCGTGAAGTTTAAGCTTAGAAAGCTGGGAGAGCAGATAATTCTCATCCGAATCACTAAATCTCAATTTAACATCCTGCTTAATTTCCACAAAAGGTCTAAAATATATTTCATAAAGTAGATGTCCCAAGCCGACTGGCATCATTATTTCCTTAATAAGCTGGATACAAGGATGTAAATATCCCAGATTAGCCATTCTTATACTTTCTTCCAAACACATTCTTGGGTATCTACTTTCAGGAAGCAGAAAGAGTTTCAGTATGAATATGATTTGTCGCTCCTGTATAAGAGAAGATAAAGTTTGCTGGCCTAATTCCAATGCCAAATTGCATTTTGGGGTCCCTTGTGGTAGCATAAGAATGTATCTGTATAGATTATTTAATATGGTTTGTAGTCTTCCGGTCTCTGTATAACCCCATACTTCAGAAGCATATAACATGCTTGTTCTTATTTTAGCATTTAACACATTCATAATTCCTTTTTCTGAGGCTTTCCCCATTTTATTATTAAAGATTTATTTTTAGAGCATTTCCTGAAGATCTCATTTTGTTTTGGATAATATCCATGTGTTTGTGCCACGATAGACCATGAGTAAAGTGTACTCCTAAATAATCATGGTACTTTACCTTATCTATGCTTACACCATTGATCTTAAAGCTAGTAGTGTTTTTACTTTGTTTTCCCAAACACTACTACATTTGTCTTACTATAATTAATCCTCAGTTTTTACTGTGTACAAAGGGATTCAGACTTCATCAATTTCCTTTTTAGGCCCAATGATGAAGTAGAAAGCAGGACCAAATCATCAGCATGTGCAAGGCTATCTGTCCTACAGCCATTTACCTTGGGAGCATGAAAGTCAGAATTAGTGATCTGATTCAGAATTGAATTTATATATATGTTAAATAACGTGTGTGCCAAAATACACCCCTGTCTAACCCCCACATTCGAGGGGAATTTCTCAGTTACATGTCCATATTGATCGTATTGAACTCTGGCCCAAATGTTTTTGTGAAGTCTAATGATATTATCTAACAGGGAACTCTCCAGCCTTAACTCCTTGGGCATCGTCCAAAGAATTTTCCTGCTAATGGTATCAGAAGCTGAAGAAAAATCCACAAAACAACAATATAGATTTGAATTTCTGACTTTAACATATTTCCAGATCAGATGGTGCAGGATGTAGCAGTGTTGTATTGTGGACCTGTTCTTCCTGAATCCATTTTGTGACTCACTTAATACTGAGTTTTCTTCGACCCTCTCAAGTTTTCTATCCAAAATTATCTTAGAAAAAACTTTCTGGGAAACGTCTATTAGGCTGATTGGCCTGTACATCTTGGGGTTATTGGGATCCTCTTTCTTAAAAATAGGAAATATAATACTACCTACCCAACTTAAGGGACACTGAAGTCATTGAACCAGTCCAAAAATAAATCTTCCAGAAGACAAGAAGGGATTCTGGAGTTAAAATCTCCCAAAATAATTATAGGGCAAGCTGCATGGCTATCAGACAGATCACCAAGTTCTGGATGAACACGTCCACTACCTCGGAATGTCTGGGTCTAGGTGGAAAATATATATTGCACAAAATCATTTCTCCAGGCCTTTGTTGACTAATAGAGCAAAAATTCCCTCCAAATTAGTAGATATTCTAGTTATTCCAAGATCTAACTGTGTTTTGATAAAAAAAGGTAAGTCCCCCTTTAAATCTACTAAATTTTTTATCTCTGGTGGCAGACAAAGTTATGGCCGAATACCCTGCCAATCCAGGAGTGGAGTCTTCCATACACCATGTTTCTTGCATCCCTATTACATCAAAGGTCTCAAGAAAACTCAAAACCTCGGGGTCTGTTATTTTAAGGTGTATACCCTCTGTATTCCAAGAAAGGAAGGAGAGGGAGTCCATCTCATTCCTTTTTCCTTCCATATTAACCAAAGTCCAAGGGTTGGGCTCTTCAAGCACTTCCCCACCAGATTCCTGCCGTGGCTGTCATTGTCAGGCTGAATCCACTGTTAGCAGTGGCGAGAAAGTGTTTGGATCCTCAAAGTTTTCAAAATGCATTAACAAAAAATTGGATTCCTGGACTGGCTCCTGTAAGGCCATCACAGGTCTCCGACTAATAAAATCTGCCTCCAGTTCAACAGGGTCCACAATATAGATTCCCAGTCGATCCAATTTGCCAGCTGAAGACGGTATTTTACTAGACAGGTTAGAGTTTTTAAAGGTGCTGTCAATCTCTGATGATAAACTTAAATCATCAAGGATTTTAATAGAATCTATCATGTTTCAGGAGATATGCAAATCCAGTGCTTTTCCCAGGAAGTGGAGGAGATCTCCCCTCACCTTCTTTTTAGAATCCTTTTCCGTGAATTTCCACCCAAATACAATGATTATTCTCCCTAGCCATGACTTGTTCTGATTTTCAGTATGTTCATTAATTACCCCTAAATTTTTCCTCTGGGATTCATTAACTGAGTCACTCTCCTCAGCCACAGGGAATAAGCACTCGTCTCTTACTCTTTTCATCACTTTCTCTTCCTTCCTTTCTCTCAATAACACTTTTGCAGACTTTGCTGCTTCTCATGATTTCTTCAGATGCCCTTCTCTCACATGCATTACCCTCATGATCTCCTTTCTGTTTCTCTAATCTGTAACATTCTGCTATAACTTTCTGTACTGCTATGCTCTCCTCTTTTTGACACATCTCTAGAAGTTCCCAGTCTGACACCTCCTCTGATACTGAGCTTATCTCTCCACAGTCTGCCACTGTTTCTCTGCCACTGCTACTGTCAACAACTTGTCCTGCACATATCTCAGATCTTACTCTACTTTTTTTGCAGGCACTCCATCAGGATATCTGTGCTGCTGCCATTTGTTCAGTGACCATTTCCCAACTATTGAAAAATGTACTTGTATTCCTGGCATTTCCATCACTTCACCTACAGTGCCTGTATCTCTCCTCCGTTATACAACTGCTTGCTAAGATTTGAAAAATGCCTCTAAGGCTGTAAGTGGTTCCGGTAAGAGTGCACTGATCTCACCATCCAACTCCTGTTTTACAACCCCCTCCCCCAGTACGAGACACATGCGAAGAAACAATCACTTCTGTTACATTACCATCCACACACAATTATTGCTCCTTTTAGTAGTTAATAGCATTGATGTCTCTTGTTGAATTGTATTCAAAGCATCATATGCACTCTGAAGTCATCACAGAAATAAAAAAATCACACATGCTCCCATAATGCAAAGCATCATGGGACGTATATGCAAATCACCACAGCATATTATGCTGGTTTAACTTTAAGCCGAAATGCATGGTGCCGAAAGGCTTCTCACACAGTTTGCAAAGGGTGCCAGTAGAAGACACAGACACGGGTTTCATCTTAGCAGGACTCATCAGTGTGCATCGTCTGTTTGACACCCCAGTGGAATGAACAAGCTACCTAAGATGGTCTCTCTGGGTTATGTTGTGGTGAACCCAATTAAAACAAAAAACAAGTTAAAAGACAAAGAACCACAGCCCGCAAGCACTTAGGCAATGGTTACCCCAAAGGGCACTGGCCGTAGTTATCACCACCTGTTCCTATGATTTTTCACTCCACAGCCCTGTAGGATATGTTGCACTTCCAAATACATTCATTGCACCGTTCTATGTACTGTGGTTTCACTTACCACATTCTTTCCCTTCCTCTACAGTACAAGATTACTTCTTTTTGCAATGCTTTACCAACTTCATTTTTTATTCCCACCCGGTAACTTCCACCCTTGTTTCCACTGTCCTACTCTATCTCTCATGCTCCTCTGTACGTTGCTGTCACTCACTCCCAGAAACTGCTACTACTTCTCTGTTCCACAGGCTTCCTGCACCAATACTGATGAAATGCTGCATTTTCTCACACTGTGTTTCTCACTTTGATTTAAATTGGACTCTTACACAGTTATTTTTAGTTCCGACTGTAATCCCTGCCTACTTCGATCACCTACTCATCCCGATTCAGTGCTCACGGTGTCACAAAGGTACTTTTATCTCACATTTCCTTCGGTGCTTATTTCTTACTACGGTGTTTGTTTCCTAGTCTGTTCCTCTTAGTACTCTGGGTCTACGACTTCCAGTGCGCTATACAGTGTCCATGGGGTGGGTTGATGGGAGAATTCCATTGCTACCTTTAATACCAATATGGCTACTTTTCCCTTTTACTCCACTACTAGGGTTAACTCATTTGCTCCCGGTGGATATTTTGGGTCCATTCCAGCAATGGATGGTTCCGACGCCGTATGGCGTCTATGGGAATGAATGAGTCCCGCGCACTTCTATCTGTGCATACTACGCGACGGATCACAACATCCACTTACTGACAAAATATGAGAAATTAATGAACAGTCGTGTGCTCTATGTTAACCAATTAGTAATCAGTATATACATGCCCATGTTATAAATAACACTTAAATAAGTAAAGATGGGTAGTAAAAAAGTTTTAACTTTCTGCACTTTTTCTTTTGTTTGCTGCCATGATTTCCATACAGGAACCTTTTGTTTTGCATAATCCATTTTTATTTCCCAATTTAATTCACTGTTATTTCCTCTCCCAGAACAAATTCACAAGATTTTAAAGGGTTCTTTTGATACTGGGATGATTCCTAGATAGTTTAAAGGTATTGTGGAATCATTCAAAGGCTAGATAGTACTCTTATTAATTTTTGCTCCTGCTATAGCAGAGTATCTTTCCACCATTGCCAATGCCTTTACTCTTGAATCGGGGACTATAATAAATAGACATAGATCATCAGCATAAGCATCAGTTTTGATCTCTAAGGACCCATCTTTTGGGGAAATACCTTTAATTTGGTAATCCTGACTTAAAAGTCTTAATAATAGGTCTATACGGAAAATATATAGAAGAGGGCTTAGTGGGCAGCCCTGCCTTATCCCATGTAATACTGGGATGTATTTTGCTAGGTGTTCATTCACTAATGGAATGGTTGTGGCCTGTTTATATATAGTACTTATCCACTCACAGAAGGCATCACGGATGCCATATGCCATTAAAACCTGTGTTATGAATTGATGAGGAACTCTGTCAAAAGCCTTTTCTTGGTCTAGTGACATTAAGTACCCCAATAGTATATTCTCTTTCCCCTGCTCCACCAGTTCCCTAATCAGCTGAAGGTTATTATATACACTCCTGCCTGCTATTGTACATGTTTGGGTTGTAGAAATTAAATAAGGACCTACCATAGATAATCTTTTATACAATATCTTCATTAATATTTTTAAGTCTGAGTTCATTAAACTTAGTGGTCTCCGGTTGTCCAGATTGCTCCATTCATCTTTTTTGTGGATGAAAATTTGAACTGATGTACATGAGTGAAAATCGGTACAGGGATTTATTTAACTCTAAAAATTGATTAGCGTTTTGCTCATAAAAGTGCTAAATCTTTGTGAAAATGCATAGCTCTAGCCTCACTGTGTTTAATAAGCACAGCACTTCTAGAAAATCTATATAAATACTTTCTGTACAGTTAGTATAGTCCCCCCAAAAACTGCTAATCAATTATTTAAAACCCTGCAATTTTATTATGTAATAAAATCAAATTCTATATTTCTACCAGGATGTCCAAAAGTACATCTTTAAATTGTTAGTAAAATTCTGTTGTTAGGCCGTCTAACCCAGGGGATGTATAATTTTCAATGTTTTAATAGTACAATCAATTTCTTGTTTACTAATAGGTTCATGTAATGCTTTTAATAGTTCGCTTGGGGCAGTAGGGAGGGATAAGGAATGTAATAACTCCTTCATTTTCCCTTCATCCAACTGTGGGGTAGCATACATCTGTGCGAGATAGTTATTAATTTCTGTCAGTATATCCGGGGTTGAACTTACAGTTTTATCTTCCTGGTTTTTAATAGATGTCATGCTCCTGCTGCCCTATTGGCACTAGAATAAAAGGGGTTACCAAACCCACTTTTTCCTGGGGAGCAAATTCTATATTCCAATAACATTGAGGAAGCTCTTGAATATTGGATATTTTCCATTTCCTTTTTAATATTATTTATTTGTGATGTTAAGTTAATTCTTTGGGTGTTAGCACAGTAAAGATGATATAATTGTGATCGAAGTGTTAAATATTTTCTGTACTGGGTTGTATGTTTAGATACAGAGATTTGAGATAGTTTAATTTTTAAGTCACTTTTGGTATCAGCCCACCAGTGACTAAAAACTTCATATAATCCTTCAACTGACATCCTTGCTTTTAATAAATCTCGAATTTGAGGAATAATAGAGGGATCCTTCAACATTGTGGCATTTAATTTCCAGTGTCCTTTCCCGAATGACACACTGTCCTGTAAACCAAAAACTGCTTGCACAGTAACATGATCTGAGGTTTCTAATGGTATTGTTTTAGCTTTATGAGCCTGAATTAAACTGGAAGCAAATAAAAAATATATTCTTGTGGAAAGTCTTCCTTTAAAGAAAGTATGTCCGCCTTGCGCATGACACTTTCTGTACACATCTTGCAACCCTACCGTTGTTACAATATTTTTTAAACAGTTAGTATCACAGAAGTCTGTGTCTGTACTTGCCCCTCTATCCTTTCTAGATATCACACAGTTGAAATCCTCCCTCATGTAAAATATGTTTAGTAGTGAACAAATATGGCTTTATCAGTTGGAATAGATGTCATCTCTCTTTTTTCTTGGATGGGGCATATATGTTGATTTCTCACCATTCCTTATTACCCATACCCATACCTCTCAACCTCTTGCCTCATGAATCAGGGACAAGGCTTAAACAAATCAGGGACAAAGACCCCAAATCAGGGACACATCTTAAAAATTGGTACTATTCACTCGGAAAGCCAATAGAATGAAAGGATTTGTGTTAAGATGCATTTTATGAAGAAGAAGAAGTCTGTAACCCTAATGTTTGACATTATTTTGTGATTTTAATCTCCACTGTTCTATCACAAAAACACAAATTTGATGAGGGACAGAGGAAAATTTTGAGGTAAAATCAGGGACATCCCTGAAAATCAGGGACAGTTGAGAGATGCCCATACCATAGTCAATCAATAGTGCCCTCCCTGGTGCTACATCTATAATTTTGGAAACCTTAAAATGGTCTCCTCAAAACATAATTCCCACCACATCACAAGCATTTGTTCCAAACGAAAAATATGAAGGTCCCCAACACCAAAGTTTTTGGGCAGATTGTGTTAATACCGTAGTATTTAATCTAGTATCTTGTACAAAGCAAATATCAACCCCTAAATCTTCTAAGGTATTAGAGGTCACTAACCATTTCCTTGCATTTTTTACACTATTAGTATTTAATGAAGTTATGTGTAGGATAGACATGAGTAGTAAGAAGTAATGCACCATGAGAGGGGGCCTTCCGCATATTTGTTTTTTTTATCCTGGATTATTAAATTGAGTGCTACTTCTGGTTCTCACCCCCAATCTTTTAGCTCTGGTTTTATCATATGCCTGGTCCTCTTTCTCAGAGTCCGAAGACTGCAAAGGCTGTGAAGACGTTTCTCTGAATCTCCTCCCTGTTCAGATTCCTGTGAGCTACGTAAACGTGCTTCATATTTGCTCTGTAATGGAATAGCCTGAACAGGGGAAGGGGCTTTGGCTATTTTTGATGTAGACCTTTTTTGTCTTAAGGCCCTCTTTCTAGACACAGGAATCATATCTGGAGGGGATATAATGGTCTGCTCTCTACTCTCTGTCTCTGAGGTTCTAGGAGCCGTACTAGCTGGGTCAGGGTTTTGAGAAGTGGGTATTACCTCAGGAGGGGGATCCTTGGGGTCCTGGACTTTAGATGCTAAGTCTGGTGGGGGTCTTACTTTACCCTCTGGGGGGTGGGGGACTGGATCCTCTGGTGCTTTTTTTTTTTTTTTGCTGAAGTATCTTTTTTTTTTGAGCCTCAGTCACTATTGTATCTTGGTTGGGACCATCATTTCTATTATGTGTATCCCAAGGACATGCTCAAAAAGCATGCCCGACCTCCTCACATAGGTTGCATTTCATTTCATTTTTGGCAGTCAGAACTAACATGCCCATAGGATAAGCGTAAATTACATCTTAAGCGGTCACATGCTTCGCTCAGGTGTTAAGATCCACATTTAAAACAAGTTTTGGGTTGACCAAAATAAAAGCAGTGTCCTCTTTCCCTACCTAAAACAAAACTATTAGGGAGGTGTACTGGGCCCAGATTATTGTTACATAACCTAACCTTACATTTCCATCCCCCTGTCCAGAGGTGCTCCTCATCAAAAATGGGTTTGGGGGGGCAAGGGGCTTTCACCGTTTCTGCAACTAATGTGAAATGTCCTGTACTGAAGGTGTTTCATTCCTAAACAAAATTTTTCCCATTTTTGTGGTAGGTTTTGTCAGTGGGATGGCTCTAAATGGTAACCATAGAGCAGAATATCGCAGCTTATCATATTTGACCCAGAATCTGTCTAGATTTTGAGGGGTTTTAATACTTATATCAAACAAACTGTCCTCTGAAACATGGATCGGCGCATAAATCTCACTTGTAGAAACACCTAAAGATTCTTTAATTAAATGTTTTCCCACGTATAGTCTATCAGGCTGTACATCTAAGCCTCCTAAATATTGTAACTGTACAGCATTTTGCCTCTGGTTAGGAGGAGGTTGTTGAGAAAAATGGTCTTTCTGCTGAAATTCTTCCCACCTGGTTTTGGCTTGATCTTTGGAAGGAGGAGGAGGGGTCTGTCTCATGGTCCTTACGATCGCTCCATGTTTGCTGTGTATTACTTGGCCCTTCATCCTCTGAAGAGGAGCTTGTAACTACCGGAACTTTTTCTGAATTAGCAGTCTCTGGTGGGGATACTTGCATATTTTCAGCATTAAGGTTTAGATCAAATTCTGTTCAAAAACCCTTGGATAATTGCTGTTGCTGCCCTGTTTTAACATTCAAACTTAGAGTTTGTTTAGAGGAGATTCCTGGAATAGGGCTGTGCTCCGGGTCGGGTACCCATTGTCCTGTGCCCTTTTTTCCACCCTGCGTCTTGCAGTGTCTGTTCTAGGGATTGTGGAGTTTGTCCTCTTATAGGACTCTAAGTTGTTTCATTCCTTCCTTTTCTGAGCCCCAATTCTTGACCCACAAATTTATGTTGCTGTAGATTTTGTTTAATAGAAGCAGTACTTTAACCTTGTCCCGTTAAAGTTACTGTAGGGTTATCATCAGCTGCCTAGCTCTCTGGCTCCTTCTTAGATTTGGTGTTCTTACTAGCTGAGTCATCAGGCGATGATGCCTTTGAAGTACCTGTGTCATCGGCCAATATGTCAGTCAGTTTGCCATCTGTCAAACAAGCTTGTGTCTGTCACGTTCTCACATAAATCTTGACTCTGAGGTAAACCTTCATTATCATTGTTTACATTTTTTTCCATTTTATCCAGGGAAGGTATGTCTTTCTGAGCTGTTTGCTTTATTAGTGCTGGACCCACAGGTTTTGACATTTTGCAGATGTTCAGGCCCGTGCTGCTCTTGGCACGCAGTAGCTCTACTGTTTTCACTGCCAGCCACTTGAACATTAAGCGGGTTCTCCACATCAGCCTGCAGCTGGGCTGTGATATTAGTACTTGTTGAACAAACTGGATTTTAGGCCCCAGAAGATTCCTAATTTGCCTCAGCAGTATTACATGCTTGTTTAACTTTATCCAATTTTTGCTGCAAATCCTTTTTCCGTTGTAAAAACCTTAGTTCTTCTGTTTACATCTGATGCATTATATTAACAGCTTCATCTGTTTCTGTAGCCAAATCTATTGCATGACATACCTCAGTGTCTGATTCCATATGAATGTCCATGACTGAGTCATTATCTTGCAGAGCCTGTTTCTTCATCATACCAATCTCATGCTGAAATTCTTGTTGTAGCATTTGTCTTTCCACAGCCTCTAAGTTAACGTGGTCAGGAGAGGAGGCCTGCTCTCCTGCCACAATCACATCCTCTCCCTTTGCTGTCTATGGACAAGTGGCCATCGTGCTTCTGCCGGTCAGAGGTTCCCCCGACTGGAGAGTAGGGAAATTTCCCCAGTGTTTTGGCCAGATTTCTCCAGTTCACTGGAAATACCACCAACAGCTTAATCTGGTTCAAGGTCAGTTACCACTCATCTGTGTGGGTGGGGTCAGGGGGGAACGGCAGCTGCAAGTGGGATGCTAGCTGCACACTCTAACAGATTTGATAGACCATGTGGCCTGTTTCTGCTGGCAAGTAGTAAGTAAGTAAGATATGTTGCTCATATTGATTTGCAGGAAACAGAAACAAAAATTAACTAAAAGCTGACAGCGTCCTTTTAGCAATCAGAAAGAAACACTAATTGGAACAGATGAGCAAGAAATTTGCAGAAGAATGCAGCACACGAGCCGGGTGTAGGGGGTAGCACTGCAGGGTGACAACATGGGAGTGCTGGAGCGAGGTGGCTGGGATTGTCTGAAGGAGCTGGGCTGGCACCACGTTTCTACCTGGGGGGCATTCATGCAGGTTGGCACAGTTGAAGGAGGAAGGAATGAGGCTGAGCCTTTCTCCCTCCTCGACATGACGTGAATATTCATGACAATCCAATCCACAGATTGGCTTGTCAGATTAATCAGTTAGCAGCCGTTTTGACTCTGACCAGAACTTGTGATATTAGGGAAAGTTAAAGACCAGAAAATAGAAATGTACAAAAAAAAACCTCAGGTTATCATTCTAGTGGCCTCAGTGAGCAGCACAGCCATAGCCCCCTGTGTAGGGCAGGCAAGCAAAGACAGACTTGAGCTGGCCTTAAGAGAAGCTCACTCCTTGTAGTTCAGAAAGTAGGGATAATTTGATTAAACTGTACATGAGTACATACAGTACGGTGGCACTGTAGATAAAATCGAAGAATGACTTTCAGGTGTGATTTTGCAGAACTTATTGCTTCCAGGATGGTCTCAACTTATGATATGTGTGCGCACGCCACAGTGTCACAGACTTGTCAGGATGGGAGGCTGTGCAGTTCAGTGGTTAGAGTACTGACCCTTGAACCATAAAATCCCAGCTTTAGTTCCAACCCCATGCTGAATAAATGAATACATTGTAAAAGAACAAACTAGAAAATGTACAGATCCCTCAAATAACCTCACCGATTAGATGGAAGGGGATAAAGTGGTATTAGCTAGTTAATCTTCCAAGCAAAATGATAATAAAAATAATATGCGCAAATCTGAGAATTACCCCCGTCCCCAAATAGAGAGCAGCTCAGTTGCTGTGAAGAATCACATTGAGAAGGGCCAGCATTTGGCTACTGCCTTTTTCACAGGCACACTCCCCTTTTTAGTTTGTGCACAGAATTCCTCTTACCCAAATCTAGTGTTGGATGGATTCACTGGGGTATGGGAAAAGGGAGGCTGAAGGCAGTATCTACTACCAGGGTTGGTTTCTAAAGCAATCTCACCTATAGTTTATCACTGTCATTTAGAAAGTAATCAGAAGCTCTGAAAAACCTCATGTTTATTAGAAATGTACAACAGAATTTTGAAAAACAGAAAATTTAAACCTCAAAGTAGATTTTGTGTTTTCAAAAACAACTTTTATAGGGCTGTAGCCCAATATGCTGGTGTACTGTGTGTACATGATATTTCACCCAGTTACTGCAACCAGAACGTCAGCTTATTGAGATCTCAGACTCTGAGTGCAGATCAACACATCTGTGCCCTAGGACGTTTGGATTTCAAGTCTGTGTCCGAGTGTACCGAGCTCACCATTCCACCAATAGTGTAGTAATGTGCTGCAACTCGTATTCTCAGCCTGAGGGCATGAAGGTTATCAGTCCAGTAGTAGCCTGGAACTGTTTTTTTTTTTTTTTATTTCTTTTTTGTACTCCCCCGGCGCACGATCTCCACTCCTTCGGAGACACAGTGCAGTACCCCTGCACACACATCCTGTCTGAACTCCCGGTTGGTCCCCATGGAGCCGTGGCTGTACCCCCCAGGTGGGTACAGGGTGGGGCAGGACACCCCAAAAACTTCATTGTTTCGTCAGACCTTCCGAGCAGTCAGGCAGGTGCATGGGCAATCAGGGTCCCCGCTGGATGCTCTGTCATCCTGGAGACCATGCACTAATTTTCCCTGTTTGGGGGAGTGGCTCGTACCCAGCATCATGACCTCACTGCCAACGTAGCCACTCCCCATCCCCTTGTGACTAGCTCTACACTTGCTGAGCCCCGGACCTCTGCTAGAGGCCAGTCAAGCGCAGAGTGCAAACCCCCACTGCCTCCCGAGAGAGGAGAGCTGTCCATTGGATGCTTAGTCCTCTCCCTTCCCTGCTGACCCACCGATGGCCCAGGCTCGTTCCCAGCCCAGGTCACCGGCATGGCATGAGGTGTGGCGTCCAGCGCCTCAACCCTCAGCGCCACCGGGCTGGCTAGCCTGGGACTTTTTCATTCACATTCACAGCCTCTAAGGGCACTACATTTAATATTCCAACATAGCATTGAATGATGTGAAGCACACTTACAGCCTCTGAGTTCAGAAAGATCTGGGAGACAGTATAGTAGTTATGAGCACTGAGCTGCAAACCTGGAGAACTGGGTTTGAATCCCACAGCCACCACTTGCATACTGTGACCATGAGCACGTCACTTAACTTCCCTGTGCTCCCAGGATGCACCTGGAAACAAGCCTCAACTTAGTGTGCCTTTCCTGGCCAAAAATTGTAAAATAAAAATATAAAATAAAGGTCAACATTACATGTAGTGTAGCATAGTGTAGGAAATTGTGCTTTACATTAGCAGCCTCTGAGAGCACTAAATATAATTTCCAAGTGTAGCATTAGTTGCTTTCTGACAACCTATGAGTGCACTAAGAACAACATTACATGTAGTGTAGAAAATAGGGGTTACCAAACCGGAGCTATACAGGGACCGTTGGCAGCCCCTTGAGGCCCTAATATCTAGATAGCGGTTATCAAAGGATTGCATACCTAAGAAGTTTGTCTGATCCTTTTTATTTTCTATAATGCTACTCGCTATTCTCCGTGTGGGGAATGAGGGGTGGTGGTGGCGGGGTGGGGAGGGTAAGACTGTTGATTGGGGTTGTTTTTGTTCCTCTCTTTAGTGATTACCACATTGTCATGGTAGTCTTGTATGTTCACTTGTTTAAAATTCAAAAAAATATATTATCTTGGAGAAAAAAAAAAGAAGAAAATAGGGGTTACAAAGTGGCCTTACTTGAAATATGCAGTTTACAGTCACGTGTAAGGGGCATGACCATAAATCACAAGTGGCAGAACCATGAGTGAGTTATGAAAGTCCTGCCCCACTCATGAGTGACCATTTGTTTATTTTTTTTTTTTAACTGTATTTTTGCTCCTCCTAGCCCCACTGAACTCTTTGGCATCCTCCCGGGTCCTCGGCCTCTACCTCCCTTTGTGACCCGACCTATCTCTGCTCCGTCCCAGCCCAGCACATCCCCTGGGTCCGCCTCCGGGATAGCCTCACCCAGGACACTCTTTCTGCAGTATTGAGCTCTGGGGGGAGGGTAGGGGAGAGCCGAGCCCGACTCTGGGAGTGTGAACCGTGGGTGGGAGGCACCTTCGCCTATCAGTGGGAGGAGGGTATTTGTATTTTTAGAACCCCTGTGGAGCCCGGCTAGCAAGGCAATATACTGCTGTGGCTCCACCCCCAGGCATACGCCATGCTGCTACATTCTATTACCTCCAGCCACTGCCAGAGTTCACTCCCTGAGCGAGCATTCTCCCAAGCCCTCACTAGGAAGAGAGAGCAGTCCTCTGGATGCTCAATCTCTTCCCTCCCCTGCCTACCCCCGACAACCCGGGCTCGCATCCGAATGTAGGTTGCTGGCGTGGCACGAGGTATGGCATCCAGCACCTCAATCCTCAGCACCACCGGGCCGGCCTCATGAGTGATAATAAACAGCATATTTTAAGTCAGGTAAATGCATATTTGATTTGTATGGCATCATTTTCTTTTTCTTCAAAGTTTTTTTTTTTAATCCTACTCATTGCCCAGACCAGCTAGGCTGCCTTCAACTGTTGTCCCTGCTGCCCACCCACTAGCCACCAACTCCCAAGGACTTAACCACTGACTGTATCCCCCCACAGATTTTCTCTCTTGGCAGTGCCAGGGAGTGGGTCTGTCCCCTTGCCCTGAGAACATAATCCTTTTTTTTTTTTTTTTTTTTAATTCTCTGTTTATCTGCTGCTTGCTGCCGAGCCATCCGTCCAGGTCACAGTTGCCTCCACTCCCACTCCCACCTTAGCTCTTACTCCCCTGGATTACCCCCCAGGTCGGCGTTCCATCACCGGCCCAAGATAGGTCTGGGAGATGGCCTGGGAGTTCATTAGAGCAGAGGAGCAGGCATCATCCTGGCGGCCAGCAGCGTGATTTTTTCCCCGTTAGGTGGGGGCAGGACGTGCAGTGACGACCTGCGTCCGCCCGCCCCCAAGCTTACTCTGGCTTCGGAGCTTGTGGTGCAACCCAGCCTCCGCTTGGTGTCGCCACAGCTACGATCACTCCACCACCCTCCCCCTGGAGAAGGGGAGCAGCCGGGTAGCGCTCAGTCCATCTCCTCCCGGCTGACCCTCTGACGACCCAAGTCCATTCCCGAACCCGGGTTGCCGGTGTCGCAAGCGGAAATCCAACCACTGCTCCGGCGGGCCAGCCTGAGAACACAATCTTCATTGATGTCAAGGCTCCTGGTAGAAGTGCAGGTTGGAGACAAGCATGCAGTGCATCATTCATGCTTGTCCCACTGTCCTTTTCCACCTGGTTTTCTCCCCAGAGTTCCCTTAGCTGGGCATGCATGTCAGCATTTGGCTGTGGGGGCCCACGTGCACCGCAGAATCCTGCAGCTCATCACCCTTTGTGCCACCCCTGACTTGCACTGTCACTAGTCCTCCACCTGTTGGTAGTATAGTGGCAGGACTGACAAGCCCTTACTGACTGGAAGAGGGGAGCTCATCCTCTCCATCTCGATCAACCCCCAACAACCTGAGAATGCTTCCGATCTTGGGTCATCGGCATGGTGGGCAGTGGCGCAACCGCTGCACCACTAGGCTGGCTGTTCAGCATTATTTATTTATTTATTTTTTAATCCAGCTGTTTGGTCCCTGTCACCTCCTCCCAATGACTGGCAATGGGACACATAGACATTTTGCGTTTTTCTCCCCTTGCCCCCTGAGGCCCCAGCACATGGCCATGTGAGCGTGTAGAGGCATGCTGCACACCCAGTGGCACCAGCTCAGCCCCTTCTACAACTTTTGCTGCTCCCTCTCCACTACCCACTAGACATCCACCTGGTGGGAGTGGAACTACGGGTGGAGGGGTTGCCAACCCACCGTTGCCACCCTCAGGAGAGGAGAGGAGAGCTGCCTATCGGTGTGTTCGATCCTGCTCTGCCCTTCCCCCGTCATGCCAGCACCCTGACTGCCCAAGGTCGTTCCTGAACCAGGGTCACCAGCATAGCACGAGGTAAGGCGTCCAGTGCCTCAACCCTCAGCGCCACCGGGCTGGCGTGCAGCATTATTTTTACTACTGATACAGTAGCTGTTAAATCTGCCATTTGAAGATTTAATGGTTTCTCTTCACTTTCACCTGCTGGCTTCAGTGCTGTATAGTGCTATTGTGATGTCATCAGCATTCTGAAAGCTGCTTCCTGATTCGTTTAGCATTCCATTGTAATATACTGAAGCTTCCACATAAGAACTATGACAACACTAACAGTAAGATATTTAAGCATGATACAATGGCAAGAAAAAAACACAGACACTGATTCGCTGTTGAGCCCTAGACACAGTAATGTTATTACACGATAACATCACTGTATCGAGGGCGGGCAGCAAAACAACTGCATGACCAAACTGAAGTCACTACCCACTTCATGCCCACACAACCAAACATTAACCTTCATGGCTTTATCCCTGACACACACCAATTCATCCTAATGTGCGCCTCCCCTCCCCAAACACACACACATACACCTACTCCATCCCCCGTCCATTCCTTTCCTCATCCTCATCCTAATCCAGTGCTCCACAAGTAAATAAAGAGCTCACATGTTTATATTTTTAAAAAAAGGTTTTTCTCCCGAGCGCCACGGCATATGGCTCCCACTGCAGCTAAAGCCATTCACTGTGTGCACTTGCCCGCTCAGCCATAACTAGAAAGAAACTGCCACTAAACTGCAAATGTATTTCTCCCCTGTCTGCAACTTTGAAAACTATAAATCGTACCTCCAACAGCTTTTATGTCCAGCTCCATATTTCGCATATGGCAGTAGCAGTACGCTCGCAGTCAACCAGCCGCCCACTCACAAAGCACCATTTCCTACTTAAATAAAAATCATACAAAGTAAAACAAAACCCTACACTGCTAAACAAAAAAAACAAACATTTTTCATTCTGTTTTTCAGTGCCAAGACTGCGTCACAGGGTGGGGGTGGGGGACTGCAAAGATCACACAAGGCAGGGCTCAGCACACGAACAACTGGACAGTTATGATCATTCTGTCTGCAGTGCCACCTAATGCTGGAAAATATTCTGGACATTTTTTTTAGATAATATACTTCCACACCCAAAAATCAAGTATAAAATGCTTAAAAAAAGACTTTTGTTTTCTTTTTTTTTCTTTTATTAACAAACAAGTCATTGTATAATAGCAATAAGGCACTCCAGTGTGTGTGTGTTATTGTGTAATAACGTCACTCCTGGGGTGGTGAAAGCACTTGGCTTTGCCTCGTGCTTCAACCGAATCCCAGGAGTGACATTATTACACAATAACACACACCCTGTCATGCCTTATTGCTTAAATAAGGCATGACAGGGTGTGCATTATTGTGGGATAACTGAACACCTCAGGAAGTGGATGTCATGGGCTTTACACACCCAAGAAGTGCCATTATCCCTCAAATATGCACACCCTGAAATGCCTTAATGCGATTATAAAATGTCTTCCCTGATTTTTTTTTATCTTAGGACCAAGTAATGAGGTTCAGAAAAATAGGCATTTCTGACCTGTGCTATTGTACTAGGATAGTAGCACGGTCATGTGACTGGATTCCACCAATTGCAGTACAGTATAAACTGAAGCAAAATCCATTTATCTAAGTCACTGTGTAGATAAATTTATTTAACCACACAGTGGCTTCGTGCAAAGTCACGCAAATTCCTGTGTATTACATTGTGTAAGTCAAGCAAATTGTGCGATATCCGACACTAATGGTCAGTATCTCGGTTTTCATGAAAACAGATACAGTATAAAGAAAAAAAAACTCTGTTGCATAAATGGAATATGCAGGGGGTGACTGTGATTACTAATTTATGTGATACAGTTGCCAGTGACCTCTCGTAACCATCGCTCGTAGCTTCGCTACTTGTGAGGTTACTTGAGGTCACTAGCAACTGTAGCAGATAAATGAGTTATTACATAGTCACCCCCTGCATATTCCTTTTTTTTATACAACAGGTGTAGAGAGAAATGCCACTTTCATTTTGGGGCATGTCTCATTTGATATCTACCAAAGTTGACTACATCACAGTGGAATACTGAACCAAATCAGAGAGCAGCTTTCACAGTTGAAAGCTATAACTGAACAAGCAGGGCAGGACACATTCCCTCCCACTGTGCTGAAAAGCTCTCTGCACCTGATCCCTTGTATGTTGTCTGGATGCCGATCTTCTGGTGATCTGTGTGGCCAGTGCCTCCAACCAGCTGGTGGACTCCCTCAGTCAAGGTGGTGAGGTATCTCATGAGTGGCCTCTTCACCAGGAGGTAGCCGATTGCCTGTTCACCCATTAGGGCACTCCTCTGGTCAGCCTGTTTGCCTCTCAGGAGAATGCGAAGCTGAGGCTGTTTTGTGCCCACCCACCCTCAGTGCGGGACACTGCTGGGTGATGCCTTGGACCCTGGGCCTCATTGTAAGCCTTCCCTTTCCCCTGATCCACACTATATTTTTCTCATGGTGCAGAGGGACAAGATGTGGATGAACCTGGTGGCTCCAGACTGTCCGTGCCAGTTCTCGTATCCCGATCTCCTCGGCTCAGCAGCAGGCTTCCGTGGCATTTGCCTCTCCACCTGGACCTGTGCTGTTGCTCTCAGGGTAGGGTCCTCCACCCTGACATTCAGTCCCTGTACCTGAGAGCCTGGTTCCTGAGCAGCTAGAGTTCCAGGCTTTGGGTCTGTATGACGAGGTCCTCCATGTCATTGAGGCTTCTCGGAAGGAGTCAGCTCGCCAGTGCTGTGCCTTCAAGTGTAAGAGGTTTTCCATTTGGTGTCAAGGCAGGGAGCTAGACCCCTGTCTTGCCCTGTGGTGAGCATTCTGGACCACTTGTGGTCCCTCACTGTCATGTCTGAGGTCGACATCCCTCTAGGTGCACCTTGCAGCCATGTTTGCATACCGAGCATGGGCTGGTATGCCAACAGTGGCATAGGAGAAAGTAGTCAGGTGCTTCTTTAAGGGTCTTAACTACTTGTCCCTGCCGGTGCATAAACCACCACCACCTTGGGACTTGTTGCTGGTCTTGGTAGTGCTCATGGGCAACCCATTTAAACCTATGCACAGGGTGTCACATCTCCCACCTATCGTGGAAGACTGCCTTCTTGGTGGCTATCACCTCTGCAAGACTGATCAGTGAGCTTCAGGCATCAGAAGTATGGCAGCTTGGATTCAATGCAAAGAAGTGCAAAATAATGCACCTGGGAAACAAGAACCCAGGGGAAGAATACACAATGGGGGGGGAGGTAGTAACAACAACAAAAAAGGAAAGGGACCTGGGGGTAATCATATCAGATGACCTTAAGCAAGTAGTGTGAGAAGGCAGTAGGGAGGGCTGGGGGTATACTGGGATGCATAGGGAGAGGCATCACCAGCAGAAAACAGGAAGTTGTTATCCCTCTGTACAGTCAGTTGGTGAGACCCCATCTGGAGTACTGCATCCAGTTCTGGAGACCCCATCTCCGCAAGGACATAGACAGGATAGAGGCAGTCCAGAGGAGGGCAACTAAAATGGTGCAGGGTCTGCAAGAGAAGCCATACGATGAGAGACTAAAGGAGCTTAATATGTGTACCCTTGAGGAAAGAAGGGAGAGGGGGACATGATAGAAACTTTTAAGTACCTCAGTGGAATCAACAAAGTCCAAGAGGGTAGCATCTTTCAGAACAAGAGACGTGCAAGAACAAGGGGACACAATTTAAAGACAGAGGGGGAGGTTCAGGGGCAATGTGAGGAAGTATTATTTCACAGAGAGGGTAGTGGATGCGTGGAACAGCCTTCCTGAGGAGGTTGTGGGGTCTAAAACTGTGGGAGAATTCAAAAATGCATGGGACAGACATAAGGCAATTCTTGTGGGGGGTAGGAAGAAATAGGCTGTTGGTTAACTAGGATCTGCGGCCTATCCTGTAGGTAGGGAAATGGGCAGACTAGATGGGCCAAGCGGTCCTTATCTGCCGTCAAAGTCTATGTTTCTGTTTCTTGGTGGAGTCTCCTTATTTGGTTTTCCACAAGGATAAGGTTGTCTTCTGCCCCAACCCAAAGTTCCTCCCAAAGATTGTTTCAGAGTTTCACCTTAACCTGGTGATTAACCTCCCAGTATACTTCACCAACCATGCCTCTGAGGCTGCGCACAGGCTCCACATGTTGGACCTGAGCCAGGCGCTTGTTTACTGCACTGAGCGCATGACTGGAGTTTGGGGAGAGGTTTTTCAACTCTTTGTCACCTATGCTGAAGCCGCACCTGGTAGACTGGCAGCTAAGCGGGTGATTGTCAGGTGGATAGTCTCCTGCATCGGCCTCTGCTATAGGTTGGCTGGTAGGGAGCCTCCTGTTGGGCTTAGGGCTCATTTCACCAGACATGACGCTTCTTCGGTGGCTGCTTCCAGGGATGCCCCTATCCAGGAAACCTGGAAGGCTGCTACCTGGAAGTCGACACACACCTTCATCTCCCATTACCACATCGACCTTGAGTCATGTTGGTATGCTTGTTTTGGGGCCTTGGTTCTCCAGTCTCTTTTTCCCAAGTAGGGGTGTGCACCTTGCCCCCTCCTCCCAGAGAACTGCTAGGAGTCTACCAGAAGTGTGGATAGTGTACAATACCCATGTCCCTAGAAATGAGGATTACTCACCTGTAACCGTAGTTCTAGGAGTGTTATATGGTGCACATCCACACAATCCACCCAACCTCCCCTGGCAAGTGGCACATGGATCCCTGCTTCCAGAGTGCAACATCTGATGTGATGGGGCATTGCCGAGGAGGATACCACCCGGTGGGTGGGCAGAGCTTATCTTGAAGACCTTCTGGTGAGTTTTAAAGGGGGAAGGAAGGAAGGACTGCCAGAAGTGTAGATGTGCACCATATACCACTCCTAGAATTACAGTTACAGGTGAGTAACCCTCAGTTTTGGGACGCTCAGTTCTCTCCCCACCAATCCCCAGCAACCCAAGGCAATTCCCGAATTCAGGTCGCTGGCGTGGTGGCAGTTGAGGTGCAAGTGCCTGAGCTCTCTGCACCACTGGCATATTTTTCTAAGAGGCATGATGTATTCTATAACTTGAGGTTAGATATAAAGGTATCGCTTGTTGTATTCTCATTTTTATCTTCAATAGTGATTAAATTGTGGTTCAGATTAGCAGCTTCTAAGGGAAACTAAATTAAAATTTTCAGTATAGTGTTGCGTGCTGTTAAGCACACTCACAGTCTATGAGCGCACTAAGGTCAACGTTACGCATAGTGTAGGAAAGTATGGTTCACATTAGCAGCCTCTGAGCCAAAGGCATAAGGACAGCATCCCAGTCAGGACATTACCATTCACACTCATGGTCTCTGAGTGCATCAGGATCAACACACTTCACACTTCGGCACTGCTATTGATGTACATTGCCACCTTGTGCTGGGAATTGGATTTACTCACATGGCCCCCTACAATAAATGCCATTGGTTTGGCATATCAATGCACAAGGGCAGTGTGACTCACTGAGTCGAGGACATCTTCTGTGTACATGGAAGATGAAATACACCAATGCACTGTGGCATCAGGATGAATGCTCATCCCCTGCAGAGGGGTGTACTTAACTACCTGCAGATTTTGCTGCTTTATTTATTTGTTGAGTGGGTAGGTGTGCTAGTCCAGTGGACCTTTTTCAGGCATAACTCATTGACCTTACTTCTGGTGAGCTTGATGACTTACTCTGGTACACACGTAAAGCAATAAGGCGTAACTAGGAGCTAGATTTTAAGTTTATAAATCACCCCCTAGTTGCATGATGTGGCACGAGGTGCAGCAGAGTCCCATATTGCCCATTAGGGGTGATTGACTGTTAATCTAATCTTGGGAGTGTCTTATTGCCATTATAAAAAAAAAAAAAATCCCAAAAATTATGTTGGACATGTACCCTATTGTTTTTTCATTGAGAGGGAGATTTTTAATAAAATAGTTCACCTACTAACTTTAAAAATGGTGATTCAGAATAAGAATGCATCACTCCTTCAGTGCTGACACAGGAAGAATTTGTGTGCCATGGTGATCAGGCTGTACATGACAGTGTAGCAGAGATTAATATAAGGGTCTCAGAATACTGACGGTCAATCAGATTGCAGCATTTCTGAAACCCTTTTTATAATGTGCCTCAAAGGGGAACTGTTAGCAGTAAGAGCCCTACACCCAAGTGTGGGTCTGGTGCCAATTTGCATTTTGTGTGCAGGTTTTTTTTTCTGTAAATGTAGTCTACTATACTGTAGTAATAAGTATCAAACTGATTCTGCTGACTAGCAATCCATTTTCTGTAAATAAAAATCCCAGAATCCCCTGCACCTGACGTCGGAGCAGGGCTGCAGCAGTGGAAGATTCAGTAGCCTGCAGTGCATGTTATTTATTTTTTATTTAAAAGTGGTAACCGGGAGAGGCATTCTGAACCAAGGCTCGTTTCCAGGTGTGACCTGAGGAGGGAACAGGGGAAAACAATACAATTCACAGTAACAAGTCAAATGAACAACACAGGTAAATAATTGGTACAGAAACAGAATACAAAAGTAAGTTGGTACAGAGAATATAGTGCAGTCTCAGTTCAACTTGAAACACCTGTACAATGCAATGTAAAAATGGCAGCAATATACGACATTTCAGATGATATAACAGCAACAGGCGAGAGACTTGAAAGACGAGCTTATGTCTGGCCTTGTGCTGGAGGGAAAAGCAGAGGTGGTGAGGAAGTGAAACCAGTGGACAGGCAGTGGAGACCCAGCCGGAGACCCCACGAAAGAAGGCTGTGTTGATGATTGATGTGAGAAATTTTAGAAGATCAGATGTTTGCAGGTCCTGCTATCCTCCAGTGGCTAAGTACAGTCCTCTGTGACTGTACTTTACCCCGGGAGAACAGCAGGACAAGCAAACAAATGCACTGCAGGCTGTTGAATCTCCCACTGGTGCAGCCCTGCTCTGATGTCAGCTGTAGGGCATTTTGGGATACCTGGTTACAGCAAATGTCCACTCGGAAGTCGGCAGAATCTGTCCGATACGATCTACTGTACTACAGTAAACAGTAAGTGTAAAATAAAAAAAAAAACATTTTTGCACACAAAGTGCAAATTGGGACAAGCCCCACATTTGGTGTGGGGCACTTAGTGCTGACTGTTCCCCTTTAATACATCTTCAGTATCTACTCTTATAAGTGTAGTCTCATGCATAATCTTTGGGTGAAAGAACAGCAAAGAGAGGCTGTTATACCATCTGAAGAACACATGTGAGACTACACTTACACTGGTAAGAGAAGCTACTGTAGGCACAGTAACACATTATAGATCGGGATTGAAATATATATATATTTTTTTTTAAAGTACTGTTTTTACAAAATACAAGCCCTTCTTAACCCACTTGACCATTAGCAAATCGTCCATTGTCATGGCACTGCGTATCGCATGAGGCACACTTACCAAAATAAGAGCGCCTCCCATGCAAATGAAGGGAGTCCTGTGACTGACCAAGTGCACCACATGATGCTCACTTGATCTGTGATTGGTTTCATTAAGGTTAGACTATTGCAGTGTGCTCCTGGTAAGAATGCAAACTAGTGAAATACACACCATACAACTAGAGAAGAAATGTATGAGCCTTGCAGTGTAAATCTACCAGGAAGACCGAACTTCATATGTCAGTTTAGCATGAAGTGTGTTATTTACTTTTTATAATGATTACTGTATTATTAAAATATGAATAAATAAAATGTTACTCATTCATCAGTATGGTTACTTGTATCCAAGGCACGAGCACCCCCCCGGCGCGCTACCAACTGCACTTCCTGCTGCACCTGGTGCTTATTGTAGGTCTCCCATCCAATTACTGGACAGGCCTGATCCTGCTTAGCTTCTGAGATCTAACAGAACCAGGCTTTAGGGTTCTTAAGCTACAGGCACTTTAGGCTGTATGTGGGGAGGGACAAGGTACCCACAAAGACCAAGGTCCTAGAATTCAGAGGGTGGACCTCAGAAAGATGGGGAAGCTGTTAAAAGGTCACCTAGCTGGTATCAGTGGAAAGATGGGGGTGGGTCAGAAGTGGTTCATCATTAAGTAAGGCGCAGAGACTGCCACGTAGGAGTGTGTTTAGCTAAAGGGAAGAATTCTAGGGCCAAAGCACCCAGCTGGTTTAGCCAAGAGGCAGCCAGAGACCAGGGGACTGCCTGCAGGAAGTTTAGGAGGACCCAGATGGAGGAGGACAGGGAAGAATACCAGGGGAAAGCCAGAAAAACAGGGAAGGTAGTTAGGCAAGCTAAAGCACAGAAAGAACTGCAGCTAGCAGAGGGAATTAAATAGGAGGAAAAGACGTTCTCAAGTATATAAGCGAAAAAGAGACGAGAAGAATGGCATAGTATGGCTTAAGAAAGAAGAAGAAGAAGAAGAATCAGCATTTATATAGCACTTTTCATACATCCCAAAGCGCTTTACAAGCAATGCTAGACTGGTAGTGAAGTGACTGAATGTGTGGTGGCGGCCATATCGCACATCATCACCTACACACAGCCTGGATAATTGCATGAACCGGTTTATGGGAAGGGGAATGTTGGCCAGAACACCGGGAATATTCCCTACTCTTTTGCGAAGAGAGTCCTGGGTTCTTTTACTTCCACCTGGACACCCACCAGGACAACACCAGGATGGGCAGAACGGACCTCGGTTTAATGTCTCATCCGAAGGACACCCCAGCAGTACAGCACCCCCCAATACTGCACTGAGATGTCCAGCGATTTTTAGGTGCAAGTCCAATCCCGGTGTGGGACGAGAACCCACGACCTTCTGGTCCAGAGGCAGATGTGCTACCAACTAAGCCATGCTGACATGCTGAAAGGGGAAGGATGGGTGGGGGCCAATGGAGACCCGGCAGAATTGTTGAGCGAATACTTCTGTTAGGTGTTCACGAAGGAAACGTGATGATCCAGTACTGTGGGGGGGAGTCTGGGAGGACACTGAGGAAAATATAAGTGAGGAGAGGGTGAGGATAGATTTGTTGGCCCAGAAGGTACAGAAATCCTTGGGCCCAGACAGCATCCATCCAAGAATGCTGAGAGAACTAGCAGAGGAACTTGCAGGCCCATTGGCTGACCTGTTCAGTAGTTCACTTGCATCAATAGTTATGTACCATTGGACTGGAGAATGGCACATGTGGTGTCATTCCATAGAAGTGGACCCAAGGATGACCTGGGCAACTATAGGCCAGTCAGCCTGACCACAATCATGTGTATGCTCATCGAGGCCAAACTTAAAGAAAGATTGGTAGATTACCTGGAGGAACATGGCCCCCAGGATGAGCGACAGCATGGGTTCATGGCTGGGAGATCCTGCCAGAACAATCTAATTGATCTCTGTGACTGGGTCACTAACACAGTAGATAAGAGCTAAGTGGTTGATGCCTTGTAGTTGGACTTCAGCAAGGCCTTTGACTCTGTGCCCCATAAGAGATTGATCAGAAAGCTGGAGGACCTCGGGGCAGGTGAGAAACTCACTGGATGGCTATCTAAGTGGCTGAAAGACAGGACCTAGAGGGTGGTGGTGGTGGGGATTCTCTGGGGCTAGGGATGTCACCATTGGGGTCCCGCTGGCTGGGTGCTTGGGCTAGTGCTGTTTAATGCCTTCATCAGTGACATTGGAGAGGGCATAAAGAACAAGATTTGCTTGTTTTGTGGATGAAACCAAACTCTGTGGCAGGGTGAATATAGCTGAAGGTGTACGGAACTTAAATGAAGTTATGGCCAAGCTTGATCTGTGGTCTGGAATGCAGCAACTTGGCTTTAATGCAAGGAAGTGTAAAGTCATACACATTGGAACCAAGAATGTGAAGATGGAGTACAGCCGGGGTGGAGTCCTGGTAACCAAATCTGAGGAGAAAGACCTGGGGGTGCTGATCACTAATGATCTGAAAAACTCCTCATGATGTAGGAAGGCTGCATTGCCAAGGGGATCTGCAGCAAGAGGGAGGAGGTTGTGCTGTTGTACAGGTCGCTGGTGCTGCCACACCTGGAGTACAGTGTGTACTACTGGCATCCCTACCTGATGAAGGACATTAATGTGCTGGAGGCAATCCAGAGGAAGGTGACAAAGATGTTTACAGGTCAGCAGGGCTGGACATATGAGGAGAGGGTGGATGCCCTAAACATGTACTCCCTGCAGGAGAGGAGAGAGAGGGGGACATGATTAAGAACTTTAAATATTTGAAGGGCATTTATAAGCTGGGCAGAGAGAACATCTTCAGACTTAGTGTAAATAAAAACGCAAGGGGACATTTCCTTAGGCTGGAGGGGCGGGAGTCAAGAGGGAGTGCAGGAGGCTTTATTTCACTGAGGGGGTGGTGGCAGAGTAGAGTGGGCTTCCTGATGAAGTGGTGTCACTGGAGATAGTGGAGGGCTTTAAAAGAGGATGATGCAGGGTAAAACTCCTACAAGTTTCTGCCAGCCAGCTGCTCAAGCTTTGAGTGACAGCATCACTGTCTCTTGCGAAGCACTTTCCCTATCTAGTGTAACTCCTCCTTCTAGCTCTCTTTAAAAACCACCAGGTACAGTGGTTAACTGTACAGTCTCTCTTTGGCACCAGTGTGTCACACTTGACAATTGAATCAAGCTGCCATGTCCCCTATCAAAGGGTGCTATCTACTTCTGCTCCTTGCTACCTGGCTTGGTACAGCTGGCACCAGATAGCTAGCTGGGCCGCTGCTACCCCCCTCTGAACCACATTGGGTAAATGCATGGCTGTCAAACACACCTTCAGAAAAATGCCTCACTTAGCTGTGGGCAGCAACTCACTTGGTCTTACCGTACAAACACGGGTAGCCATATGCCCTCCACTCGCATGGGGTAGTAATGGTTAGCTATACCCTAATAATTAAACCAGTGTCCAACCACCTGAATCATCTGAAGCCACGGCGGAGGAAGGTACAAGCCCAAATTTAGCATAAACCTTTCTTCCAGAAAGGTCATCTTTATGCTCCTGCTCCTCTCTGGCAACATTCACTCGAACCCAGGTCCACTCACTTCAATGGACCCTGGTGTTTATAAGGTTTAAGGCCTAAAAATATCCTCACTGAACATCTGCAGTTTAACCGCAAAATTTGACCAACTACAGGCATGGATGGCCCTCCATACCTCTGACATCCTATGCCTAACGAAGACCTGGTTGACCAGTAGGATAAAAGATAGCAAAGTTGCCCTCAAAGGCTTCCAAGCATACAGGATTGATAGACTAGGCAAGAGAGGTGGGGGGAGGCCTCATCTATGCCAGGGACTCTCTGCAGTGCACCGTCCTCCCTGGAACATGGCTGAGGACCATGAGATAATAGTGATAAAGGCACAGTTCAGTCAGAATGGCAAAACTCTCATCCTTGCCACAATCTGCTTACCCCCAAGAAAGCCACAACAGACTCTCCCACAGTTATGGACGTTATCATTACCATTCCAAAAGGGATGGAGCTTGTCATTAACGGGGACTTTAACATAAACTGGGATGGAAAGGAGGCTGCCCCTTTCAGGGATCTGATAGCCACCTCTAACCTGACACAACTTGTCACCTGCCCCACCAGGCAGAACTGTAAGACAGGAAACAGTACCCTCCTTGACTGGGTCCTAGCAAGCTCACCATCCCAGATCTCTGAGATCAGGGTTCTTCCAGACACGCTAAGTGACCACTCCCCAATCACATTCCTGTGGTCTAATAAATTTACCAAAAGCCCACCCATCCTCATTGAAAGCAGGGTCTTGAGGAAGGGTAAACTTGGAGCCCTCAAATCAGCCCTTGCCCTGCATGACTGGACTCCTGTCAATCTGGCGCCTACCCTTGATCATGCCCTTGGTTACTTCATTAAGGGCTTTAGCTCCATCTGTGACATCTATGTCCTGCTCCCGAAAAGAAAAATTCTGGGGCAGGCAAATGGCTGGATTGATGGGGAGCTCCTCTCCCACCTGAAAGAGAGACATACTATGGGAGAAGGCCAGAAACACAGGTAGCAAGCATGACTACCAGTGCTACAGAACAGCCAGGAACCACTGCACCAAGCTAATCCGGCCCTCCGAGGCCAACTATCATAAGGCCCAGCTTTGCAATTCTAGGGGCGATGGGAAAAGATTCTGGGATAACATCAAAAGCATCCTTGAAAAGGAGGACAAGAAGCATCCTCAGCTGCTCAGTATCAGTAACACCCCCACTACGGACCCTCTAGCTATTGCAGAAGCCTTCCATAAGTCCTTCGCCAGTCTTACCCCAGTGCTACCACCTACCTGTTTTCAACCTGGTTTGAACCACTCCAACAATGTATCTACTGACGTTCTCACCTGACCTTCTACTTTAAAAGGGTGACGGTGAAGGAGGCCTTACTATGGTCAAGAAAATACTAGGTAAGACCAGACTGGGCAGTGACGGGATAGACATGAAACTTCTGTCCCTCACCCTGGATGTTCTTATAGTGCACATTACCACGCTGTACAATAAGTCCCTGGCCCTTGCCCAATTCCCAACAGTTTGGAAGCAGGCCCTAGTTACGCCAGTGCATAAAGGAGGCGACAAGTCTCTGGTAGCCAACTACAGACCCATCTCGATCCTCTCCCCCTGTCCAAGGCACTGGAAAAGATTGTGGCAGGTCATTGACTACCTCAGTAAGTATAATCTACTATGCCCCAACCAGTATGGCTTCAGACAAAATCACAGTAGCACCACTGCCCTGCTGGACTACACGAACTATGCAGATAAGACCCTGGATGAAGGCAAACTGGTTGGGTCTCTCTTCATTGACCTAACCAAAGCCTTTGATACAGTCAGCCACCCCCTGTTACTGACCCAACTGCGAAACATGGGTGTGGCACCCATTGCCCTTTGCTGGTTCCAAGACTACCTGATACGGAGAAATCAATGTGTCAAAATTGGGCAAACAGTATCCAGTGCAAGAGAGGTATCATTAGGCGTACCCCTGGGATCAATACTGGGGCCCCTACTCTTCAGTCTCTTCTTAAATGACCTTCCCACAGCCTGCGAAACCAAACTCATACTATATGCAGATGATGCTGTGCTCCTGAGCAGCAGCACGTCCCAGGCTGCCCTACAGTCTGAGCTGTAGAACTCCTTCTCCAAACTCGAGGACTCGTTCTGTAGTCATAAGTTGCTATTAATATACAAGAAGACCAAGGTCATGCTTATGTCCAGCCCCCACAACAAAAATAAGTACCACCCCCTCATCATCTCCAACTCATGCAGTGAGCCGCTGGAACAAGTTCACTTGTTCAGTTATCTGGGGGTCATAATAGATGATACCTCACATTTGTGCACCATATTGGCTCTCTGATCAAGACAGTCAGTACCAAGATTGGTGTCCTGTACAGGCACAGGCAATACCTCTCTCCGGGGGCCCTCCACCTCTCAGTCAACAGTTCAATTATATCTACTATTGACTGTGAACTAGTGGTCTGTGGGGTGGCAATGGATACAGCGCTCAAGAGGGTTCAGACTGCGCTCAACAAAGCCTGCAGACTCATCGTGGATGCTGAGCGTGGCACTCACACTTGTACTCTGTACGAACGTGCAGATTGGCTGTCATTAAGAAACAAGGTCAAATTCCAGACTTGCATCCGAGGGAAGAAGGCTCTATTGGGTAAAACACCACCTTGTGTAGGCAAGTTGATCAAGGTGGACAACTCGTTACAGGTCACTAGAGGGGCCTTGGCTATCCCACCTCACTTGGGCAATGTGCATTTGCCTACCGAACCCCCCTATGGATGAATGAACTCCCTGGGCACCTCTTGCCCCCCAGCAAGCACTAGGCAGGTCTCAGGTACCCCCTTCCTCTGTCCCTTCTCATGACGTGCCTCAGCAATCAGTTTGCGTCATGCTTCTTCGGCATCTCCCACACACCCCCAACTCACAGTCCCGTGAGTTTCCCTAACTGTTGGTATTTAATGCAGGCTGCCTGACCATGCCCCCTCACACCCCACCATTTTACTCTAGCATGTCCTCTCCACTCAGTCTCCCTTCACCCCCACCATTTCTCCCTACACCTTATTGTCCTTCTTCCCCCACCCTTCACCTCCACAGCAGTACATACCTCTCTCTTGTACCTCCTTTCTTCACCCCACTGCCAGCTATCCCCATCCCTCTGAACTACTGACAAGGCACTTTGTGGCTGCTTATTCCCCCCCCCCCCCCATTAAGTGATTTTATTGTTATTCAACTTGTACCTTGTTTTAAGTTATTCTGTAAGTTCTGAATCCAAGCTGTATCGTTCATTGTAAAGCACGTTTGCTTTCTCCTATTGTTCTTTGTTTTGCAGTCTATGACGTGGAACCTTTGTAAAAGAGCTTGCACTGAAAGGTCTTTTCTGAAGCACTAAATAAATAAATTAATAAAATGTAAAGTCAGGGCCAGTGGGGGAATGGCCAGGAAAGAGGGATATCAGTTGGGGACGGGTGGAGTCCATAGCTGCCTCTTGGGACAGTATGAGCAGACTCGATAGACTGCCAAGTCTTATTCTACTGGCAACATTTGTATGTTAATATATCTGTAGGAGCATTAGTCACTGATGGAGGTACACGGACTGTTCAGGTCTTTTTCTGTTTGTCACTCGTAGCTGTTTCTATGCTTGAGATTAGACCAGCTGCTTAGTATTGAATTATGTTACATTGCTGTTAAAGCACTACATATCTAGTAAGGAAATAAACTTTTATTTGTCGAGTGCCTGTTCCCTGTGGCTCAGGGCACTGTACAAAGGTCAGGGCAATTCATACATAAAACATTTCCAACATAAAACTCGTCATAACTATCTATTTAAATAATAAACATCACAGGTTAGAGATAATCACAATAAACGGTAATAACAGCCTGAATAGCAGCCAGTGTGTCAGGTGCTGGGCCTGACTCCAAAGGCCTCCTAAATAAGTGCAACTTCAGGCCCTTCTTAAAGGCCTCCAATGAGGAGGCCACCATCAAGGAGCTTGGAAGCAGGTTCCACTGGGCCGGGCCAGCTACCTCAAAAACCCAGTTGCCAAATGATTTGAGCCGTGCTCTGGGAACCTCTAGGAGTCCCGCCTCGGAGGAGGGGAGGAGAGAGAGCAATAGTACGTATGATTGGGAGTCATGAGGTTACTAGGATCCAGTCTGTATAGGACTTTATAGGTCAGTAAACCGACTTTAAAGGTAATTAACCACCTCACCTGCAGCCAGTGCAGGTCAAGCAGGACTGGGGTCACATGGCAGGACCTTGGGAGACCTGTGAGCAACCTGGCTGCTGCGTTCTGCACAAGCTGCAGGCAATGTGGGACCCCTCCATTTAGACCAATATATAGAGTGTTACAGTAGTCGAGTCTGAAAGTCAGAAAAGCATGAATCAGTGAGGACAGATCATTGGGTGGGATCAATGCTTTAATCTAGGTGACATTCCTAAAATGGTAAAAGCCACTCTGGACAACTGATGACACCGGGAGCCTCAAGTGTCAGCCTGTTTTCCAGAATGACCCCTAGATTCTTCACCTTGGCAGAAGCAGCAAGTGCAGAGGAGAGAAGAGCACCAGGTCAGTCACCTCTCCCACCACTTCTGCACCCTGCAGATGACCAGGCTGAATAATCAGAACCTTCAACTTGTCTGGGGTAAGCTTTAGCCAGCTAGAGGACATCTAGTGCTGGATCTCAGCCAGGCATAATAATTTTTTTTTTAGTTATTTTCTTTATTCTCCACAGCTGGGGGGAGGTTGTACCTTTGGTTCCTCCCCCCACCATCTAGTCAACTGGGCTGGCAGCTGCCCCAGTCCCGGACAGAGCTCGTACCTCCGGTTTGCACCAGGGAGGGAGCTAACTTGCATGGGACTGTGGCTGCGCCGGTGAGCAGCCTTCATGCTGCCAGTGGGGATTTTTTCAGTGTAATTCTGCTGCCGGAGGAGGTGTGCAATGACGCCAAGGGATGGAGTGCACACGTGTCCACACGTGCTTCTCCCAGCGTTGGCCTCCACCCACCCCTTGCTAGTGCAGCGTCAGTGTTGCCGCCCCCAGCTTCCACCAGGGAGCAACCACACGCCAACAACTGATGTCCCACCACCCTGGGGAAGGAGAGCAGTCCTCCGGACGCTCAATCCTTTCCCAACCCTGCCAACCCCTGGTGACCCGTGCCACTTCCCAAACACGGGTCGCCAGCATGGCGTGAAGTGTGGCATCCAATGCCTCAGCCCTCAGCGCCACCAGGCTAGTCAGCCAGGCATAAATTCAGTACTTCAGCTGCATTGCGTCCTGGCTGTAAATGATAAATACAGCTGGGTGTCATCTGCAAAGCGGTGAAACCCCATGCTGTAACATCTGGTGAGTGTCTCACCCAAGAACAGCATGTATGCATGAACAACATGTGTGAGAGGTTCAAGCCCTGAGGAACTCCACAAGACAGGCGCTTCAGGAGAAAGAAATTTCCCATCATCACCCTCTGCATCCTGTCTGTGAGAAAGAACTTGAACCAACTGATGTCAGTGCCAGCGGGTCCAAGAGCTCCCTAAGGTGATCAACAAAACATCATGGTTCACAGTGTCAAATGCTGAAGAGATATCAAGTAGATGGAGAATTGACCATTCCCCTCTATCTGTAGCCCTGAGGAGATCATTTTGCACCCCGACTAATGTGGTCTCTGTACTGTGTCTAGACCTAAATCCAGACTAGAGAGGCTCATGGATGTCAAAGGTAGTGAAATGTGCCTCGAGCTGCAGTGCCTCTATTTTCTCAATAACTTTTCCCAAAAAGGAAGGTTAGAGAGCAGTCTAAAAAAGTCGCTAAGCAGTCCGGGTCAAAAGATGGCTTCTTAAGAAGGGCTTTACCAACACCTCTTTCAGAGCGCTATGGAAAGACCCCTCTGATAGCCGGCCTGGATCCAGTTCACAACAGGTGGGCTGTAGCTTCGAGATTACCTCACAAACCTCTTCTGCCCCTACTGGTCTAAACTTACTCCAGACAGGAGGAGTGCTTCTAGTGATGGCCACCTCTGCACTTCAGGGCTGTGACAAACCTGTTGGTGCAATCCTAGACCTGATAAGAGGACACTCTGTCAGAGAAGATCTGAGCAAACTCCTCACACCTGGCAGCTGAAATTGCTCTTCTTGACTGTAGACAGGAAGGATGAAGTAGCCTGACCACAGTCCAAAAGAGCTGAGCTGGTCTGTTCCTCTCTGAAGCAATCACTCTGGACAGGAATTCTGCCTTCTTATGTGAGCTGTTTCTTTGATACTCACCATAGTGAGTTCTCAAAAAGTCAGTCTGTCCATGTCAGACCCGGATTTCTGTCAGTGCTACAATCTCTGACCCCTGGCTTCATCTGCCTGAGCGCCCCGTCAAACCGAGGGAATCTCAAGCGAAAAGACCTGGGTCATATACGTACTGGTGTAACTTAGAGCCGAGTGCCAGGGCAGCAGTCTTATTATAACTCATCACTGACTCTCCCAAACCTGCCCCATGAGCAGCCATTACACCTAGGAGGTCCATCAACACCTGGAGTCCTGCTGGGGACAACCCTTTTAAAGGGTGGCAGCGGACTATTTCCACAAGGGGAGGACTACCAGGAGGACCCCAAACAAGAACTTTACCATGCAGTGATCCGACCAAATGACCAGATCAATCTAAAGGTTATCTACTTCAAGCCCCAGTGAGAATGCTAAGTTCAAGGCATGATGGTGTCTGTGGGATGGAGTAGTAATGGCTTATGCGAGGCCTAGCGAATCCATTGTCCGGAGGAAGTCTTTTCCAAACTGTGAGAGTTCATTGTCAATCCAAAAGTTCATGTGACCCAGAATCAACTATCTGGGTGACTCCAGCACTCTCTAGGTGATGAAGTCCGCAACCTCCTGCAGAAATTCGCAGTGGTTTATGGCTCTGAGCTGCAAATCTGGAGACCTGGGTTTGAATCCCACAGCCCCCACTTGCACACTGTGTGACCCTGGGTAAGTCACTTAACTTTCCTGTGCTCCCAGGTTGCACCTGTAAACAAGCTTTCAGCTTAGTGTGTCTCACCTGGTTAAACAATTGGAAAAAAAAAAAAAAAATTTTCCTCTCATGCCCCAGAGGCCAATACACCAGAAATATTCTGCAACCTGCACTTGGACCCCTATGTATGGCCACACATTCAGATGACGAAGTAGGACTCACTGAGTGCACCAAAAATTTAAAGTTGGATCTAAAACAGGTGGCCACACCCCCCACCCTTGCGATCCTTCCTCAAGAAGTGGACCACAGAGAATCTAGCCGGGAAAGACACCTCTATAACTTGGCCAGTGTCATCACTCAGCCAGGTCTCTATGACGCAGTCAAGATTGACCGTGGAAATCCAGTTTGCTGTAACTGCGGTTTTGTTCCTAATTGATACGGTATTGCCAAGCACCACCCACCCGAAGGGGATGGGCAGAGGTCCAGGCTAACTGCTACCTGCCCACTTAGTCCATTGGGAGTCCTGGACCTAGGAATCAAACATGTCTGGCCTTTCCCAGGTCCGATTTCACCCCAGGATGCCTCCTTGTCCTCATCATTCCAGTTCTGCTCTCCTCATTAGCAATCCGCACACCCCACCATCTACTACTCTGTCTCCTCACAATACCCACCTTCCTGCAGTGCCTGTATGCCACCGCTGACAGGGGGTGGTCATTGAAAAGGTGGAGGTCCAACAGCTGAAGTGGAGAATAGCTAAACTTGGGAAGCCCAAAACCCACACTCATAGTTACACTGGCAGATACAAACAATATCCCACATCTTTCACAAATTCAACCTTAAGCCTAAAATCACACCACCCTTCCCTCACTCATACTGTGTCGTATATACACAACCAAACATTCACACTGTCCTAATACAATAATGTAACTATGTAGACACATCAACCAACCAACCCTGTTCCCCTACCTCCCTACATAATTTACAATAATAAATATTCAATTAAACCAAATGAAAATCAGGAGAATCCAGAAGGGTCCCCTGGGATTTAGGGGACTCTCCCAAGTCTTTGTGTCAGGAAGCACTTTCATTGGTATTCAACCATACTAACATCAAGACTGCTTGTAATCCCTGGTAATACCCTTTGTGGGGGGCAGTAGTGCTAATGTATTTTATAGCACACCTGGGGATCTGTTCCTAGTCGCATGGCTGAGGGTGCAGAACTTTGGGGGGGGGGACTGTCACCATGTTGTGCTGCCACCCATGTGCAGTATACATAATAATTACTTAATGGAAAGGATAGGGGTCCCCCCCTTCAACTAGTCACAATCTAAACAAGCAAGCCAGATGTTAATTGGTACAAACAGGGAGTTGTAGCATATCATAGTGACCATCACACGGCGTTATTCCATGCTGTGACTTTGTATTATGTAAGCAATAACCCATAACAGGGTGTGCGGGTATTGGGGATTAATCAGCACCCTAGGTATGTTGTGAGGCACAAGGGCACAGCGCGATTGCCCTCACAGCACCTGGGATGTTGATTAATCCCCAAAACCTGCACACCCTGGAGTGGGTTATTGCACTTATAACATGGGGTTACCCCACTGTTAAAAAACACAAGGGAATTCATTTGAAACTATTAAAAACTCTGTATTTTTGGATCTATCCTTCCCTCACACGAAGTAGTCCCACTGTTACAATGCCTCTGGGAGTGTGGCTGTGGGGGGAAATAACATGAGAAATTTCTGTACAAAGAAAGGAATAATATTGCTCATGCATACTTCTCTACTAGTTGCCCATTACAAGTACCAACACACTTGGTGCTGTAACTTGCTGCCACAGTCTCTGTCTCTGCCCCTGAAATGCTTGCGCTGCCGCTATTACATATACTCACTAGTAAATGCAGCAATTGGGAGCGCGATCCACTCTGATGCCTCTCCTCTCTCTCTGCAGCCCGTGTCTCTCCCTCCCTACATGCTTAAGCAACACCTGGGGTGGGGGCACCGTGTGTTACTGTGTCTCGAACGGCGCCCAAGTTGTGGAAACTGCTCAGCAATCACTGTATATATATATATATATATATATATATATATATAGAGAGAGAGAGAGAGAGAGAGAGAGAGACTGACTGAGACAGAGAAAGAGAGAAAGCTACGCACAGACGAGATTGCAGCACCATTGCTTTACAATATATCTCTCTCTCTCTGTCCCGGTCTCACTCTTCACAAAAAATGATTTGTCCACCCTGCTCCCGGTCTGTCTGGAATGGTGGGTATCACAACGCATTGCAACAAGTTCTCTCATTCACTCTCTCTCCCCGCGTCACAGACTGAGAGTAGATGGAGAATTCGACCTTGCTCCCCAAGTAACCCCTGCTTCCAGTATGTTTACTGCTGCTGCATCTGTCTCTCTTGGTCCTGAATCCTTGAAGTGAACACATAGACAGAGAAAGAGACACACACAGGAAAGTGCCCAATTCTGCAGAACCACTTCCCGCTTGCTCATGTCTCTCTTTCTCTCTCTCTCTCTGGGCAAACTCTCTCTGACTCTTGTGTCTCTCAGCTTTGTTCTACGTGAGTAGATGGGGAAAGTGCCAGAGGAAGACACTGCCGGACCTATCACTTAGATGTGATGTCCTGCCTTTTAATCTGTTGTTCTTTACTGACTGACTCACTGTGGATCGGGGGATAACGGTCTCTCACAACTCTGGGAGGAACAAGACAGATTAATAATTCAGACTGGTTGCAAAAATCAGGGCATATACAGCACAGTTGTAGCTCTGACTGACTGCAGTATCTGTTACTGTCACACTGCTGCCAAGTGAACTGTGCTCTATAACTGTCGCTCACTTTACCATGAATTTCAATGGCGGTCGTTTGTTAAAGATTTCCCCCACAGATAACAAGTGCAGGTCTGCCCAGGGATTTTCTTTATGGCCTCTTAACAGCAACTGTGTGTACAGTATATAGTGGATTAATCAATGGTCAGGTGACACCCCTTGACCAATTGCCTTTGTGTTTTATGATACCCCATTTTATAAGTATAATATATTTCAAGTATTGCAGGGTGGTTTTGCCCAGAAGTCATTACCACTTCTGCTCCCACCTTATCTTAGGTTCTTCTGTGGGCCAGTGTCCTTCAGTTTTTCTTTGCTCTCTGACCCTGTCCCTGGTTCAGTGGCCCTCCACCTGCATCCCAAGTTGAAAGCACTCGCCAGCAACCACTGGACCACCCCTTCTT
Organism: Neoceratodus forsteri; assembly: GCA_016271365.2. Classification (NCBI taxonomy): domain Eukaryota; kingdom Metazoa; phylum Chordata; order Ceratodontiformes; family Ceratodontidae; genus Neoceratodus; species Neoceratodus forsteri. Next base: position 342,040,674 of record CM057449.1, read on the forward strand.
CCTAGCCTTTTTCCCAAGCAATTGCAGACCATTGCCTGCAGTTGTCCCTTAGCCCCTTCCCCATGTTACTTATAATTACCCTATCACTCCATTCCCCTCCCTCCACTGTCTGCCCGTAGAGTCCTACTCAAGAAGTTATGATAGAGATTGGAAGGACTACCAGGGTTTGTGAATGGCAGTGTGGGTGGTTGTTGTGGCAGCTCCCACCCCTTTCCTTTGTAGCCTCATAAATTGTTGACAGTACAGGTAATGGCTGTGACCACAGCATTGTGCATAGCAGATTCGGGCCCTAAACGGGTGTCAGCGTGGCTCAGTTGGTAGCACATCCGCCTCTGGACCAGAGGGTCGTGGGTTCTCGTCCCACACCGGGATTGGACTTGCACCTAAAAATCGCTGGCATTCGAGTGCAGTATTGGGGGGGTGCTGTACTGCTGGGGTGTGCTGTCCTTCAGATGAGACATTAAACCGAGGTCCCTTCTGCCCATCCTGGTGTTGTCCTGGTGGGTGTCCATGTGGAAGCAAAAGAACCCAGGGCACTGTTTGCAAAGGGTAGGGAACATTCCCAGTGTCCTAGCCAACATTCCCCTTCCCATAAACCGGTTCATGCAATTATCCAGGCTGTGTGTGGGTGATGATGTGCGATATGGCCGACGCCACCACACAGTCAGTCACTTCACTACCAGTCTAGCATTGCTTGTAAAGTGCTTTGGATGTATGAAAAGCGCTATATAAATGCTGATTCTTCTTCTTCTAAAGTGTCAGTATTCACCAGGTGACTGCAGTGGCCACTTGGGACCAGTCATTGTCACTGGAAAATAAGACCCATAGTATATTGTGCTTAAACTTAAAAAAAGTTTGTAAAATATCAAGGAAGAGACTACTTCAGACACATACTCAATAAAATTCCCACATTGAAATGGAGTTAATGAGCAGTTAGAAAATCTTCTTTTGGCTTCTTTTGGCTATGCGCGTATTTGTGTAAATTGCATGATTGGAGATGGGTTTTAAAGAACACAAATTCTTATGTATTAACACTTAACAATACGATACTTTTCTCCTGAAGGGGGGTGGGGGAGACAGTAATTTGACGTTGAGTATGTGTAGTTAAATGCCTTATAATGCAGTGCTAGGACAGCATAATAATAATAATCTTTATTTTTATGGTGCCTTTCAAGAACCAAGGCACCTAACAAAGTTTAAAACACATCAACAACTCAGTATCTTAAAAATATAAAACTACAAAAACAGCAAATACAGTTACAGTTGGAAAAAGAAATTAACCACCAAACACTTGACACCACAAATATGTTTTCATGGCCTGTTTCAATCCCTCCACGGTCGTGCACTCCCGTAATTGACGGGGTAGAGAATTCCAGAGGGTAGTGGCTGCATGCACAAATGCCCGGGCCCCAGAAGACTTTAAACACGCCCTCAGGATCTCTAGCAACCCCTCATCAGCTGAGCAGAGCAATCGCCCAGGGCAGTCTGGGACCAGGAGCTCTTTCAAGTAGTCCGGACCCAGTTCGTGTGGGACTTTAAAAGTTAGAAGAACGACTTTAAAGGTGATCCGCCACTGTACTGGCGGCCAGTGCGGTCCGCGCAGCACCGGCGAAATATGACTGGACCGAGAAGTTCCCATCAAAAGCCGGGCCTCTGTGTTCTGCATCAGCTGCAGGTGGTGGATTTCCTTCCCAGGTAGCCCTAGATAAAGAGAATTGCAATAATCCAAGCGCGAGGACACAAAGGCATCGACCAGCGTAGGAAGACTGCCAGATGGAACAAGGTGCTTGATCCTGGAGATATTCCTCAGGTGATAAAAAGAGGACTTGACGACGGCAGACACCTGCGAATGCAGGGTTAGCCCTTCATCAAAAATTACCCCCAGATTCCGCACCTGTTCAGAGGTCGAGAGTGATGAGCCCCCAAAGTAAAGCCCCGAGGGCAAGCCAACCCCTGGCCCCCCTATCCGGCGCACCGGATCCACAACCAGCGCCTCAGTCTTATCTGAGTTCAGCTTCAGCCAACTCGAATCCATCCACTCCTGGATTTCTGTGAGGCAGTTATTAAAGACCAAGAGAGCTCCATCCTGGTCAGGTGCAAAAGAAACGTAGAGCTGGGTATCATCAACATAGCAGTGAAACCTCAGCCCATACTTTCTTACAGTGCCTCCGAGGGGCAGCATGTACACTGTGAACAACAAGGGGGACAGCACTGAACCCTGAGGAACCCCAAGAGGCAGAGAAACTGGGCATGATCAGTTTTAGACATAAAAGTATTCCATTATATGTCACAGTCCATAGTTTTGACATTGAAAATGTTCTTATTCACAGTTATGTGACTGCTTCACAATTTGAACAAAAAAACACAGCATTTTTGAAGGCTTTGGAATGTTTTACAAAATACCGAGCCTTCCTGGGCAGGCTTCCAACCCCTGAGTGGCCATGTTGAATCTGGGCCGCATATCTGAGGCTTGGCACATTTAATTGTGAGTAAAAACTTATTTCTTGGCATTCTGTTGGATCCACGTATCGCTGTATAAATCAAAGGATTGGGTGCAGCCAATCAGAAAAAAATGCACAAAGTAGATAACGATACCTTTTATATTCCAAACCTACACGCTAGAATGCACAAGCATGCAGGCCTGTACAAGTCCCTTCTTCAGGCAGTGGAGATTTTGCAGAAAGTCAGTGTGGCTGCATGCATTTCTGTGCAGCACTCTGAATACAGAACTTGTCTTTGTAATAGACCATCTCATTTTGTTATTTTGTGATTGTATATTTGGCCCAGCCTGGACTTATCTTCAGGTTTCTGCCTCTCACTGACTCTGGTATTCTGCTACTTTGAAGGCAGTGCAGTATGGAAGTTAGAGTATCTGCATGGGAACCAGGTTCAAACCTCATCAGAGTGAAATGCTGACAGTGTGACCCTTGGGCAAGTCATTTAACCTCTCAAGTGCTCCAGTCCAGACAGCTGTAGAAGTGAGTAGAAGCAGGTCTCCACTGGAAATTAGATGCTGCAGCAGAGGGGGATATCCTGGGTAAATTAGCTGTAAAATATAAATAAAAACAAGCTGTGCTTGCACTGGACTCCCCTTCCCAAGTCCAGTCACTACCTGCATCCCTGGCCATGTCATATTTTTGAAGATTGACAGGTCTGGCGCGTGGAGATGTGGCAGGGGTTGTGTGTTTGGCTAGCATATCATTCAGGGATGGTGACTGGGTAACTCAGATACTTTGAAGCCAGTGGGTTGTTTTCCCTCTGTTTACTCCCAAGACCTACCTTATCCTTTGGGCACACTTGTTAGGGAAGGAGGGAGGCAGTATAGTGAAGTGGTTTAATGCTCTGAGCTGCAAACCTGGAGACCTGGGTTTGAATCCCACAGCCCCCACTTGCATACTGTGTGACCTTAAGCAAGTCACTTACTTAACTTCCTTGTGCTCCCAGGTCGCACCTGTAAACAAGCTTTCAGCTTAGTGTCTCTCTCCTGGTTAAAAAAAAAACATGATATTCTAGGGGAAGGGGGCCCAGGTGGCATAAAGTCACCTGTATTAACAATAACACCACCACCAAGCCTCCCTAGGTGTTACACTAGGAGTGGTAAACCAAGTTCACCCATCCAATCTAGGAGAGTGTCTCCACAGATGATAGATAGAATAGTAGATGACGGGTCGTCTGCTATTTTTTTTATGGTATGTGGACAGCGTCTGTTCTCCCACACATTTAAAAAGAAATATATATATATTTATAATTTGTAGAGAGTCAGGCAACAAGATCCCGTGCATAATCAAACAGTGATACAAAGAAAAAAGTCAAGTTCAAATAATTAAAAAAAAAAAAATCTTCACGGAAAGCTGCAACACAAACTGGCAGTAACAAACAACAAGTTTCTTTTTTTCCAAATTAAAACATTCTCTGGCATGAACAGTGACAGTGGAACCTTTTTTTTTTCTTTAATTGTGGCATGCACTACTAGCTGTGGCTTGCTGTTGTACCATTTATCTGACATCAGATCGATGTTACAACAGCAGTCTGATGTTAGATCCATGGTGCAGCAGTGTTTCATCTCTCACTGAATTCTATACAGAACAGATGCTGTCCATATACTAGGAGTACTCTCTGCTGGCCTCCACGCCTACCATCCTGGGCTTGGGGAGTGAACCTTGGACCCATGCTTGCCAGGCAGCCCCATGATGCATGGTACCAGTGAACCCACAGACCATTTCATTGTCAAGAGAAACAGATCCAACTTTGTCCATCAGCTTTTATTTTTTTGTTCTTAAATTTATGGAAGGATTTCAAGTGGTTCTGAAAGATACCAGCTTGACATCATTGGAGAGTAAAGTCCTCTGTTTAGTCCCATGGGAGGGAACTGCCTTGATGACTGCAGTTAAAGATTCCACACCCTGCACCGCCATTGTACCTCTGGCCTGACATGAAGGAGTCACCTCTGTGGGGGGGTGTCCACTGCTGACCTTGGCCAGGTTCGACTCTGTGCCTATTCACTCCTTGGCCTCTTACGTGATTCTGCTGACATGAATGTCTGTGTGTTTAATAGTGGCATTGTGATGTGGAGTGGGAACCTATGCAGCTATAACTAGACTTAAAACAACCACAACTAGTTTTACATAGGCTGCAGAAGAGCCCTAAAATAATAATGGGAACAAGAACACTGGGTGCACAGCCTAAAGCTCATAGGTCTCATAGATAATTTCTGAGCTATAATAGACCGAAGTCCTTTGGCTCACCATTTTAAGAATAGCTCAAAATATTGTTTTTAGTGCAATAACTATCTAATCTGATTTTAAATGCATTCATATTATCACTGGCCACGACCTCCAACGGAAGTACGTTCCAGAATTTAGTTATTCTCACAGTCAGCCAAAACTTCCTGGTGGGGTGAAGGTTTAGAAGGGAGATCAGTAGGCACTTTTTCACTGAGAAGGTGGTGGTTATGTGGAATAAGCTACCAGAGGAGGTAGTGTCCCTAAAAATGAAAAACGGCTTCAAGAGTGGATGGGACAGTGTGAAGGGGAAAGTTGCAGGCGAGGGAAAAGGTGGCTGAGGGAGGGCATGAGAAAAACGTGAAGGGGGGGCAGCTCCCTTTGTAAACACATTGGAAACTGCAAACTCACACAGACTAGATAGAACATAAGGCCTTTATCTGCTGGCAAGTTTGTATGTTCGTATGATAATACAGATGTAAACTAACTCGGATACAGACGAGCTACAGATGTAAACTGACATATGGAATCAGGTTAAGCTGTTGGTCGTAATTTTAGTAAATGGGGGAAATTTGGCCAGGACATCAGGGAAATTCCCCTACTCTTTTTGGCAGAACTTAGCTGCAGTGTTAAGACTCTAGGAACGTTCCATAAGGGAATTACTTATGAAGTTTTAATTCTTGGAATTTATGCTGGTTGTTGGACAAAGTTTCATCCCACGTAAACAACCACCAGAACAGACAGATGGGACCGTGCTTTAATGTTTCATCTGAAAGGCAGCACCTCAAGAGTGCAGCACCTCCCATTCATGTTGCACTAATGTGTAAGTATTGAAATTGTCCCCAAACTCCTAATGTGGGACTAGAACGTATTGTTAACTTATCTCTATCTACATCTACTGTTCCTATGGTCTGGAAGAAAGCCAGAGTGTGTCCCTATTTGTAAATCCAGTGACCCAGTTTTACCTGAGAACTATATGCTGATTTTAGTACTGCCACAACTGAGTAAGATTCTTGAGAAGTGGTGTTTCATCAAATCTTGGAATATCTCGAAACATATAACCTACTATCTAGAGACCAGCATGGGTTTAGGAAAGGCTTTAGCACAACCACAGCCATCGTTCAATTTACAGATCATGTCCTCAGAGAGGCAGACAAAGGGAGACTCACCAGTGCTTTTTTGTGGATCTGTCAAAGGCATTTGGCATGGTGGACCACGACATCTTACTTCAGGTGCTGGATTCCCTGGAGTTGTCACCAAATACCTCACACTGCTGATAAGCAGCAGGAAAATCCCAGCCTCTCCCTACAAAACTGGGTACTAAATGAGAAAAAGACCGAGGTAGAAAGGTCAGTGGGGGATGCTGCAACAGAAGGTAAAGCCATCAAAAAATGGAGAGCAATGAGTACCAATGCCCGTAGTCTGGGTAACAAGCTTCCTGAATTAGTGGCCTTGATGGAGGAGGAACATCTGGATATCGTGGCAGTCACAGAAACATGGTACACACAAAACCATGACTGGGACGTAAACATACCAGGATACACTATCTACAGGAGGGACAGGGAGGGTAAAAAGAGGAGGAGTAGCTCTTTACATAAGGGAAGGAATAAAAGCAACAGAACAAAAGGTAAACAGGGAGAGAAGAAGCACTGTGGGTAAATTGGAGACAAGCAATGGCACCACAATCCACACAGGGGTTGTATACAGACCCCCTTCTCAGGGGGAGGAAATGGACAAGGAAATGATAGAAAGTATACTTAGAATGGCAGAAAAAGGGTAGATATTGCTGATGGGTGATCTGAATATGGCAGATGTTAACTGGAGTGCAGTTGCAGCAGCCACTTCGAAGAGTGGAGTTATTCTAGATGCCCTACAGGGGGCATGCCTTAGACAACTAGTATTGGAGCCCACTCAAGAGGGAGTAATATTAGACCTGATTCTCTCAAATGGAGATGGAGAGAGGATCACAGATATAGAAGTGGGTAGCCATCTGGGAACTAGCGACCATCGAACAGTATGGTTCACAATAAACACAGCAATAGAGTCAGAGCCATACAAAGGCAAAAGTACTGGACTTTAGGAGGCTGACTTTGCCAAATGGTGAGTGCCTAAGGAATGCACTAGCAAATGGGCAGGAAGGAGGGGTGGAAGAACAATGGGGAATAATAAAAACTGCAATCACAGAGGTAACGAGCCTTTGTGTGAAGCAAATAAACAAAACAAAACGTAAGAAACCACTATGGTTCTCAAAGGAAGTGGCAGTGAAGGTTCAAGAGAAAAAGAAAGCATTCAGGAAGTACAAGGAATCGCAGAAGGAGCAGGACAGAGAACTGTATCAGTTAAAGCAAAAGGAGGCTGGGAAGGCAGTCAGAACAGCAAAGGCCCAAACCAAGGAAAAGATAGCCAACTCAGTTAAGAAGGGGATCAAACCTTTATAGGTACATCAGGAGTGAAGGAAGACCAAGGGAGGGATAGTGAGGCTTAATAAAGGGGAGGAAGGGTGGACAGAGGGAGACTGTGAAAAGGCAGAGATACTAAACAAATATTTTTGCTCAGTATTTACAAATGAAGAGGGGGAGGTACATAAAACAAACAGTAGAAACACTCTGGATACAGAAGTTGATACCAGCCCATTTACAGAAGAAAGGGTTCTGAAAGAACTCTTAAAACTGAAGGTGGACAAAGCAATGGGGCCTGATGGGATTCATCCCAGAATTTAAAAGAACTAAGTGTAGAACTAGTGACACCATTAACTACCCTTTTAACAAATCATGGGAGGATGGGGTGGTACCCAAGGACTGGAGGAGGGCAGATGTGATTCCCTTCACAAAAGTGGGAGCAAGGCAGAAGCAGGAGACTACAGACCTGTTAGTTTAACCTCAGTGATAGGGAAAATGATGGAATCACTCTGAAGGAAAGAATTGTCAGTATCTAGAGGCCAGAGGGCACAGGACCCTAGGCAGCATGGATTCACAGCGGAAGGTCATGCCAGGACTAATCTGATAGATTTCTTTGACTGGGTGACCAAAGTAGTAGATCAGGGAGGGCTGTGACATGGCCTACCTAGACTTTAGCAAGGCATTTGACACAGTCCCGCACAAAAGATTAATATACAAGTTAGCCAGCCTGGGAGTGGGTCCCAAGATGACAGCCTGGGTAAAGAATTGGCTGGAGAATAGGACCCAGAGTGTAATAGTAAATGGAGTCCACTCAGAAGAAAGGAGGGTTACTAGTGGGGTACCGCAGGGTTCAGTATTAGGACTGGTCCTCTTCAATGTCTTTATAAGCGACATTGCCAAGGGACTGGAAGGAAAAGTATGTCTCTTTGCAGATGACACAAAGATCTGCAACAGAGTTGATGCACATGGTGGGGTGGAAAGGATGAGAAGGGACTTGGCAAGGTTAGAGGAATGGTCAAATGTATGGCAGCTTAGATTCAATGCTAAGAAGTGCAAGGTAATGCACCTGGGAAACAAAAACCCAGGGGAAGAGTACACAATGGGGGGTGAGATACCAACAACAACAAAAATGGAAAGGGACCTGAGGGTACTCATATCAGATGACCTAAAGGTGGGCAAGCAATGTGAGAGGGCAGCAAGGAGGGCTGGGGGGATACTGGGATGCATAGGGAGAGGCATCACCAGTAGAAAACAGGAAGTTGTTATTCCTCTGTACAGACAGCTGGTGAGACCCCATCTGGAGTACTGTGTGCAGTTCTGGAGACCCAATCTCCGCAAAGACATAGACAGGATGGAAGCTGTCCAGAGGAGGGCAACTAAAATGGTGGGGTCTGCACGGAAGACATATGAAGAGAGCGAAGGAGCTTAATATGTATAGCCTCTCGAGGAAAGGAGGGAGAGGGGGACATGATAGAAATGTTCAAGTACCTCAAGGGAATCAACAAAGTCAAGAGGGAGTAGCATCTTTCAAAAAGAGTGTGCAAGAACAAGAGGGCACAATTTGAAGATAGAGAGGGGCGGCTCAGAGGTAATTTAAGGAAGTATTTTTTCACAGAGAGGGTTGTGGATGCATGGAACGGCCTTCGGAGGAGGTTGTGGAGTCAAAATCAGTGGTGGAATTCAAGCATGCATGGGACAGTCATAAGGCCATTCTAGGGGGTTGGGGTAGGAAGAAGTAGGCTGCTGGTTAACTAGGATCTGCAGCTTATCCAGTAGGTAGGGAAATGGGCAGACTGGGTGGGTCAAGCGGTCCTTATCTGCCGTCAAATTCTATGTTTCTATGTAGTTACCTTTCAAACCGAACTCAAATGGTCCGAATAGGTGGAACAATATCCAGCCCACATAATGTGAGAACTGGTGTTCCCCAGGGGTCAATACTTGGACCTCTGCTTTATTCAATTTTTGTCAACCCTATGCTCATTGAACCATTGGGATTGCTCAGACTCATGTATGATGATGACATAATCAAATTCCACAGTGACAATCCCCCCTCTAATCTGAACCTAACCCTAACTAATGACTTCTCGACAGCACTTAAATGGGTCTTGCAACACAGACTTATTGTAAATTCTAAAAAACAAAAACCTTGATATTTGGCTCACAAAGTAGGCTGTTGAGAAATAAACCAAATTCTTCCACCCACACCCCTAACAGGTCCTTGACTGACTATGTAACAGATTTCAGGTATCTGGGGGTAGCTCTTGACCCCTCCCTGACATTTGCTACCCACATAGGGCAAGTAATTAAGAGGATGAATCAAAGACTAGGGGTTTGCAATTGACTGAAACATGTACTAACACCAGAAGCTAGATTAGCAATAGGAAGTGATACCCTGCTTCCCATTCTGGACTACTGCTCTCTCGTCCTCTCCTCTACTTCGCCACAACTTATCAGTAGAATGGATATAGCATATAACAATATATGTAGGTTTGTCTCACAAGCCCCCTACTTACACTCACCACTGCTCCTTATATAAATTAATTGGGTGTCTCTCCCCCACCCCCCCCAAGTCCACAGGGTCCAACTATTTGGATCTCAGATATCCAAAGCCCTACAAGAAGGTTCCATATCACCACTGTCTGAACTGTTATCCACTAGACAAAACTTATGCCTACTGAGATCCTCTTCCAGTCACATTCTAGATTGTCCAAAGCTATGTACTGTCATGGGGCAGAGATCTTCCTCAGGCGCAGCTCCTGAGTTTTGGCACTCTCTCCCAGAGTATCTTCTTTCCCTTGAACTCCCTCCTGGCCGCCTTCAAAAGGCACTTCGGAAATGCACTAATCAAAAGGGCATTCTGCAGTTGTTAAATGTACAGTATATGCAAGGTAATGAGTTGATGCCTTTTTAGTCTAGTCCTGCTAAGCTTGGTTAATGTACCAGTTATATGTATTCTAATATGTCCTTCAACTTGTGTTTTGTGTTGTGTTGTGTTGCAGTGCCCAGTTACTAGGAACGTGCAGAAACTATACTGTTAATTATTGACATGGAGCCTTTGGAAACGAGTCTATGACTCAAAGGGTTGTAATTCCAATTTCCTAAATAAATAAAATAAATAAATATTGTTAAATTCCTACTGAAGTTCTCTAATCTGGAAAATGTGTTGTAGTTGTGTAATCTATGTGACATCTACAGTATATGGCTTGGGTCATGCCTGAACATGGTCCCTGGGACCAGTGTGCTTACCCGATTATCAAATGCATAAATAAATAAAAAAATAAAATAAAGAACTCACAACCTTCCAATCTTCTGGCTTCAGATTAGAGTTTGCAACCTGCTGAGCCACTAACACTGCAAATAATTTGTTTTGGCCACAACAGACCTATGCCACTTTCAAGCCAGTGACTTTGAGGTGAACTACTTGGTAACCACTGCAAAGTGTACGTTTAAAACCTACAACTTCTTTATCGAAAGAACTGATGACAGGAACTTAAAAAATGGGCTTGAAAAATACTGTATGGTGATTGGCTGAGAGCCCTGTTCAGGCATACATTTATTTTTTCAACAGTGCCCACTAAAAAACAAGTCCTAGCTGGCAGTGCCCACTTACCTAACCATATCCTTGTGCCCATGGCCACCATTTAGTTGCCTGCTTAGTGAGTGATGCCCACCCCCCATAGTTTAGCAAATGCGTACTCCTCCCACACACACCCACAGCAGAAGGGCAAGATTGACATTAATGTGCAACACAGTGACACAGTTTAATAGCATTTTTCCCCATTACCCAAAAAATTATTTTTTTTTTACTTCAAACTACTAGCCCGTTAGTAGCACTAGCATGTCTCATACTTAGCACTACTGTGAGACAACCCAGCTCGCCTTAGCAGCTCCCACGGGCGACCCAAACACAGAAGAGAAACTTTTTCTTCCTAACAGCAACATCACCTTTTAAACTGCAGAGTTACCACACTGAAACGTTCCACCACCCAGTAGGAATTACATCTGCTCGGTGCACTCAACTGCATTGTGCGACTTGGTTTACACAGCGCAGACTTCTGAATGTAAGGTAAAGAAAAAAAAATGCTAAATAAACAGCACCCATGAGCATGCAGGGAATGGGACTCAGTAGTGAAAGAAAGGGAAACACTGGTTAGTAAACAAAAGTATAGATAAGTACTGCAGTGCCCCCTAATGGCAAGTGTACCAGTAAAGGAACTACTTTATAAAAAAAAATGACTCTCTGTTTATTTCTACATATTTTTTATACATTTGTTTTCCCATTTTTTTACATATAGTGCATAGAAATGTCACATGTAACCCATTTTCTAAGCTTGTGGAGTCGGGCTTCTTTATGCCCCTGGGTGGTCCAGTATATCCCAGTACTGCCGATTCTGGATGGTATTATTGCTTACTCATCCTACTGCCCTATTCAAAACAATCACCCCTTCCACTAACCTCTTTACCACCTTAATCCCCCACCTCTGTCTTCAGCCCAATATTCAAGAATACATAGTTGATCCTGTGAACCAACAAATGATATTTGTTGATCTTCTTTGATGACATCTCCCTTCATAGAGTCACGCCCTTGGAACTCTAAGCCACTAGTGTCAGGACCACGCAGAAACTTTTATTTAGCTGGGGCCACCCACGTTGACATAAGCAGGTGCTCTTTACATGACATGGGCCACACAATACCTCCTTTGTGTTTTTTCTCCCACTGTCTACCACTCATCAGATCATGGAAAACACCATTGTTCATTTCATTTGAATGAAGTTATTATTTCCTTTATTTATTATTATCGTTATTGTATCTGCATTAAAGACTCATCTTTTTAATCTTGCTTTTCCGGAGTTTTGATGAATGGTTGATATATATATGTATTTTAATATTTAGTGATATTTTAACTTTAGAGTTTTTAAGTAACTGTTCCAGCGCTTTGATCTTTCTGTGAATTGCGCTTTGTATAAATAAAATGTTGTTCTATTCCATCGTCAGCAGTTTTTTTTTTCTCAAAACTTAATCAAGCAAAATCGGTCTATAATCAGGGAGGCAGTATAGTGAAGTGGTTTAATGCTCCGAGCTGCAAACCTGGAGATCTGGGTTTGAATCCCACAGCCCCTACTTGCATACTCTGTGACCTTGAGCAAGTCACTTAACTTCCTTGTGCTCCCAGGTCGCACCTGTAAACAAGCTTTCAGCTTAGTGTGTCTCTCCTGGTTTAAAAATAAAATAAATACACATTTTAAAACTTCCCTGTTTACCTCCATAATAAAGGTTGTATCAAAAAATAATTTTTGTAGATGATATTGTTATTTGGCTGATCTTCAAGGTGTCTGGCTGCAGGAAAGCTAATTTGCACTTTGTAATTGGTATAGTATTGGAGTTATCTCCTGAGCAGATATGCTCAAGCTATTTTTTTCTGATCATCAGCAAGATTTAACAGTTGTACTAGTTGAAATAAATGGTTGTTTTAATATTTTTGCAAGTCAAGATTGCCTTTAAAGTTTGAGCCACAAAAAATGCATTTTTCATTCAGTTCATGTTGGGGGGTTAACCAGGAAAGGCACACTAAGCCGAAGTTTGTTTCTAGGTGCAGCCTGGGAGCATAAGGAAGTTAAGTGACTTGCTCGGGGACACACAGTTTCCAAGTGGGGGCTGTGGGATTCAAACCCCTTTCTTCAGGTTTGCAGCTCAGTGCTCTTAATCACTACGCTGTACTGCCTGGACATGTTGACTGCATATCATTTTTATTTACCAGGTAGGTACACTAGACAATAATTTTCCTATTTCCAGGCACAACCTGAGAGATTACAACACAGGAGAACAGTATAGCAAAAGACAATGTCAAATACATTCATTACAGAGTCAAGATACAAAATACAGCACACAATGAAAAATCATAATGTATGAGGAAAATTACAAAATGCACGTACTGCATGACAAGTATACAAAGTGACAAGTGCAGAAAGGAAGCTGAGGGTGAGAAAAACCTAAATATTCATCACAAAATTAGAGGGGTCCTTATAATAATTACCAGCTAGAAACAGGAGCACACAGCCAACTTGTGCAAGTTGGATTGACTGCAGTTATGAAAGCCCTGGAGTGAAAACCAATGTCTGATCTTAGTCGGAATGGAATTCCATAGCTCAGGAGCAGTAACACTCTCACCTAATTTTGTTTTAGTCTTGGGTGTGGACAGTGAAATGATACAACTTATTATGTGGGTAAAAAGGGGAACGTTTTAAAATGTTTACTAAATTCATTTTTGAAGTCACCGTGGGGGATTTTGTATTTGTTTAAAATTATACCATGTAACATATTGGTGTGTTCATTTCAAGCAGGCTTCTTGATAAAGAGGCAGGCGCCTTGGAGCACTGAGGCTTATTTAAGCAATAAGGCATGACGGGGTGTGTTATGGTGGGATAACGGCCCATCTCATGGTGGGTTGAAGTACGAGGCGTAGCCGAGGGCTTCCACCACCCAAGAAGGGCCGTTAGCCCACCATAACACATCACCTGGAGTGCCTTATTGTGATTATGAAATGGGTCTTTTTAGTAAATTTTATGCATTTTTAAACATAATACTTTCAGCTGGGCCATTGTGCTGGGATAACGGGCCCAGCTGAAAGCAGCTCTCAGCCAATCAGAATTCAGCATTCTTTCTACCCATTTCATAATGCTGTTTACCATTTTTTATGTGCTAGTAAATGTTTTATGTTTGTATACCTTTGAAACCAGTTTTCCTTTTGCCTAGTGAATCTGTGTTTGTTTGGTAGTTTCCTAGCCATGCTGTTGCCTTCACAGGAAAAATGCTATTTGTCAAAGAATAAGTCAAAAAAGGCCTGCTGGAAGCATCACCGTAGATATTCAAAGTCTCCCTTCCCAGTCCAGGTCACTGCTGAATCCCCATGAGGGTAAGTTTCAGGCTGCTTTGTTCATCTCCATCGGCAGCTCAACCATCGTTCAAGCACCATGGTTGGGTGCAGGCTCTAGCTCTTTGGCTATCAGTGGTAGTTAGTCAGTTCCCAGCATGTCCTTGATGGACACTCTCCCATCATCACTTTCTTCATTGACTACAGTGGCTGGGGTTGTCTACGCTACCTCTGTTGTTTTAACTACTGTTTCTGAGCTATTGCTGTGACTTTTGAATTCCCTGCCAACAATGGTTCAGCTGTTCCCATTGCTTCTTTCTTTGTCAGCTGTGAGTGCCTCTGAGACTATGGTCCCTGCCACTGGGCCACCAGCTTGCAGCTCCTGTAGTCCTTTCTACTCTTCCAGAACCTGAGGAGGAGGAGAAGGATGAAAATAATCCAGACCTCCTCAATGCGGAGGAAGAATAACTCGTTTATGGGTTTGATTCTAATTCCATTGTCTCCTGTGATGAAGATACTATAGTCCATACACCCAGCTCTCCCCCGAGGATGCTTCAGTTCAGGCATTGCTTCATTTCAGGTGTTGCTACGCCTTATGCTGGGCAAATTGGGCTTTGCTGCTGAGGAGGAGGACTCCACTAAGAGGGATCTGTATGAATTCCTGGAGGTCCCCACATCTCCTTTAGTAATTGTTCCTCCAGTTTACTCTGCTTTGGAGGATGCTACCATGGTTGCCTGTCATGGACCCAGTACATTATCGGCTGTCCCTTGCAGGGCAGATAAACAATATCGTGCTCCTTCTACCAAGGCTTTCTGTACTACCCAGCTGGAAACTGACTCAGTGGTAATAATGGCTGCTCGTGATTGGTCCAGCACCCCCTGTCATATGAGATCTTTGGCCATGACAAAGCAATCATAAAAATCGTACATTTTGGGTAAAGAGAATAGTGCACCCACCTCATGATCCTCCATATTGATAATTATCAGGATTACATGATTAGACATCAGAACAGCATGTGAAGGTCTTAATCTGCTGTGTCAGGTAAATTGCCTGACAGCACTGCTAAGACTGAAGTCCTGCAGTGTGTTGCACATGGATTAGAGGAGGAGTAGTAGTAGTAGTGGCAGCAGCAGCAGTTTTAGTAGCAGTACTGGAAGTAGTAGCTTTGTTTCAATTTGGCACCCTTCCCTTGAGGCACAGGGCATCATTACAGAAGTGAACAGCTGAGTAACATAAAGAAACAATAAAATTAATTAAATAAATACATCAATTAACTCACTTTCTAATAATAATATAAATGAAAGAATAAATATGAATTACATACTGGGGCAGCAGCAACACACTGAGATAATAATTTCCCAAATGCTTGATTGATCAGGTAAGCCTTAAGACCCCGTTTAAAGGATTCCACCAAGGGGGCCTCCCTCAGGGCCCTCAGAAGGGGGAATTCCATAGGACTGAAATGCCTGCTCCCCTGAAGTATAGGCCTGGCCTTGGGAACACCAAGGAGACCCACCTCAGTGGCACAGAGAGGGTGAGAGGACACATAAGGGTACAAGAGATCAGAGAGGTAACCCAGACTTAGCACACACACTTTAAAGGAGATGTGCCACTTTATCAGCATCCAGTACAGATGTTGCAGCTTCAGGGAGACATGACTCATCCTCAAAAAGCTAGTCAGCAGCCTTGCCACTATGTTCTGCACTAGCTGAAGGTGCAGAAGCATACCTCCACTGGCCCTTAGGTATGTTGATCCTCAAGGTTACAAAGGTTTGCACCAGTGTGGCCAGATCTCCAGGAGGGATAAGGGATCTAATCCAGCTGATGTTCCTAAGATGGTAAAAGCCATTCCGGACTACTGCTGACACCTGAGCCTCAAATGTCAGTCCCTCATTTAGAATGACTCCTATATTTATCACCTTTGTAGTAGCCAAAAGCCCAGATGAACTGAGACGAAGCCTGGTCTCTGCCCTGCTTCACCACCAGTACCTTAGTTTTGTCAGGGTTAAGTTTTGGCCAGCTCGATAACACCCCATCTTGGATCTTGGCTAGGCATTTATTGAACACATCCACCCGCACCCGGTGTCCAGGGTAGAAAAGACAGATGGAACTGGGTATCATCTGCATAGCAGTGAAACCCAAGTTCATGCTGTCTGGTGATCCTACCCAGCAGCAGCAGCATGTACACCTCTACAGCATGGGCAAAAGGACCGAACCCTGGAGTACACCACAAGGTTGGGCCATTGGGAGCAAAAGAGAAATTACCCAACACTACCCTGTGTATCCTGCTACTGAGGTAGGACTCAAACCAGTAGATGACCTTGCTAGTACAATCTACATACTTCCTGAGCTGGTCTAATAACAACCCATTGTCCACGGTGTCAAAAGCTGAAGGGAAATCCAGGAGAACAAGAACTGACCACTGTCCTTCATTCTTTGCCTTGAGCAGATCATTGTGCACCCTGACCAGTGCAGTCTCTGTGCTATGCCTTGCCCTAAAATCAGACTGGGGGGGGCTCATAGATGTCAAAGGCAGTGAGATGTACCTTGAGCAGTAGTACAACCACCTTCTCAATAACCTTACCCGAAAAGGGCAGGTTAGAGACAGGATGGTAATTTGCCAGGACATCTGAGTGCAGTGATGGCTTCTTCAGAAGGGGCTTCACCAGTGCAGTTTTCAGTGTAATCAGGAACACTCCCTATGACAAGCATCACAGGACAATCTCAGCGAACACCTGGCCCAGTTGGAACACCCGGTCCAGTTAACCAACACAGCTCACTAACAGACATGTCACTCCTGGATCCAGTTCACAAAATGTTGGCTACAGCTCAGAAATCTCCTCACTCACCTCCTTCATCGTCACTGGCCTGAACTCTCCCCACAACCACCTCATGCCTCTCAGTCCATTCAGCTCAACCCTTTTGGGCTGCGATGGCCCACTTGGGTAGATCCCAGCCCGAATAGAGGACACCCTGTCCAAGATGAACTGAGAAAACTATTGTTATTTTGCAGGAGGCCAGTGGGGCACATGCTAAACAGGAGATGGCCACACCCTACCATTGGTAATTAAGGACATACCAAGCTCGACCCTAGCTTATTTGCTAAGATTTAGTTATATTTCTTATAATTTTAATTTATTTTTGTTAGAGATGGTTCTGGCATGTGACCAGTATCAGAAACTAACAGTATCCAGTGCCCCCCCCCAAATGCTGCTCAAAGAAGCCTACAAATTATTTTTAAGTTATTTTCTTATATAAAATGGGCACAAAAATCCCTGTGTCCTGATTGACTAAGACTTAGTTCTAGCCATTGCCTTCAGAGACCATCCAGAGCTTTGGTAACTGGGTACCCCAGGGTATAGTGTGAGATTGCGGGGTTTCAGACATGTCTGGGGACTGGTACCAGTGGTGGGGGAATGAAATGTGTTCCACCTGATTAGTCAGCAGCTACATAGTCCTGGTTCTGGGTGTCATTCCCGTTGGTCTAATGTGATTCCTCTTTTTCTGCTTTTCTCGTACTCACCCAGCTGGAGGGTTTCACCAGCACAAACAAATCAATTGTACATTTGTAAATAACAGAATCTCTGCATAACCTGTATTCCTCCTGTTTCCCCTTCCCAACATCTGTGTCCCCTACATAGATGTAATTGTTACTGTTTTTTGCAAATCACAGTGTTGTCATGGTGTCGCAAGCATATTATTAGAGAGAATCTTTAATTACAAAAGGTTTGAAATGTGGGGAAATGCTAATGGGTTATGTTTTGTGGTGGCAAAAGGTAATTGTGGGTGGTATAACATCTCAGGGGGTTGTACCGGGGTAACAGCTAATCCACGTTAAAGTTAGACTCTGAGTGGAGGCACTGTGCATTTTAGAACCTAATGTAAGTTTGGGAACCCAAACCCCTCCGCCTATATCCTTAGGAGTAGCGCCACCTAAGGGTTACACTTATTTCCCGATTTCCATCACAAACATGGCTGCTGCCGTTATTCATATATAAAAACCTTCAGCTAGGCCCTAAAAATAAAAGTCAATTAAATAAAGTAAGTAAATAATGAAATGTTATTTTCACTCAAGAGCCCCTCTTTACACACATACCTAAAAAAAAAAAAAAAAATCAAATACTATTCAGAGTTTCAGTTGCTGGTGTTTCTTTGATGACCGTGAAAAATCCCCCTCCTATCCCACCCAGTTTGCCAGAGAACTCCCCGCTCCTTACCTGGCAACAGATACTATTGAGGCTCTGGCTCTAGAGCTTTGAATTCTTCTGACCCATGGTAAACAATCACACAATGTACTGAATGTGAAACAAGACAGATGACTGACAGGTGAAAAAAAATCTGTGAAGGGACTATTTTACAAAATTTTAGCAACATTTCCTTATTTTTGTGGCTTTGAAGACTTTTAGAGTGTTCATTTTTTAAAAGTTGCCTGTGGGCCCATTTTATATAAGCAGTAAGGCACGATGGAGTGTTGGTGGTACTAGGTTCCCCCCACGGTCAGGGGGCATGAAGGCACTCTGCTTTGCCTCATGCATCACTACGCCCCTGACCATGGGGAAAACCTAGTACTGTACCACCGATGCCCCTTCGTGCCTTATTGCTTGATTCTTAGTTTCTTTCTTCATTCACTAACCACCCTGTGAGCCCCTTCTGGACCAATACTCCAGTTAAGAAAAATGAAGCCAGCAAGTGGTCTCCACATAAGACAGAGAGAAAGCAGTGGTTTCACAGCTTATATGGGTATGTTAAAATGAAGAGAGTTAGGTACCTGACCTATGAGGGTGTCACTGTGTCAATGGTGATCAGGCTTATCACAATGGAATGCAGAAAAAAAAGCATGAAAATAAAATAACTTTAAAATGATTTGCGGGCTCCTTAGAGCAGCATTTGGTGGTGGGGCACTGAATACTGTTTATTTCTAATTCTAGCTACAAGCCAGAAGCACCCCTATAAAAAAATAAATAAAAGTTAACGAATGTGATTAGACATAGTCAAATTACTAGAAGTAAGGGAATAGAATAATATGTGCCATAGTCCTGGAAGGGTCTACAGCATAAGCAAAGCAACAAAAAAGTATTGGAAAAGTAGAACATTGTGTATTTATACAGGCACACAGTCACACCATTAAGGCAACAGATACCTATTTACAAGGTGGTTCTGTTTCAGGTTACAGTTTAAATGTTCACAAAATATTGACAAATGAACACCAGAGTTACAGGCGGAGCATGTTTAAACAGTGCAGGTTTAAATATTCACAGATAATATTGACAAATGGACACAGAATTAGATACAGAACATGTTTGAACAGTGTCATCTTTCAAGATAAAAGGGCAGACTGGATGGGCCAAAAGACCCTTATCGGCTGTCAGTTTCTGTGTTTCTGTGATTAAATTGCTGTGAATGAGCCAGTATTGAGCTTGCTGTGTCCTTAATTACAAAACAATGTCACCAAAAATATTGAATATTGGGGCCTCCATTAATTCTATGGCAGGGTGCCGGTTCTGAGTGCCATTCTGTGTCTGTGGGATTGCACAATTCCAGGTGCCCTGATAATCCCATACTCCTATAGCCTGCATTTGTTGTTAACTCTTTAACTACCCACCTACAGTAGGAAATATCTGTTCATGTGTCTGACTGATTTATGTCATCAGTGCATGTAATTACCAAGGTACTTGCTTGTTGAACATATTTTTTCAGTTAATCATTTTTCAATAAAATTATTTTGTGGAAGCACTTTATAGATGATGTAATTTTATTATGGAAGGGAACTCAGAGTTTCAAGATTTCATTACGTTTCTTCATTCTACAAATGATCACTTGCGTTTTATTTTTAATATAGCGAGTGATCAACTTCCATATTTGGATATCTCTATAATAAAAATGGCCACTGGTAATTTTGAAACAGAAATCTTTCGGAAAAAAGTTGATGGTAACACGGTTCTGATGGCCTCCAGTTGTCACCCAGTTCATACAATCAAGAATATTCCCAAAGAAGAATTTTTAGGAGTTAAAAGAAATTGCAGTACTGATAACAGTTTTGAAGTGAATGCAGATATAATGGAAACAAAGTTTAAGGAGAGGGGGTTATGGCATTAAAAATATTTTACAAGCAAGAGAAATAGCAATGAATACTGACAGAAGTACTTTATTATGGCCATCAAATGTAAACAATAGACATGACACACGTTTGAACGTGTTTACAACTTTCTCAACACATGCTAAGCTTTTTTCCGATGTTATAAATAAACATTGGGGGGTTTTGTCGGCAGAAAAAAATTTGGAAAATGTAGCCGAACAGTTACCAAGAATAACTTTTAGAAAAGTTGCTAGTCTTAAAGACAGTCTTGTACAGTACAAGGTCATTTTGTAGACAAAACAATAAACACTTGGTTATTGCAACCTTTGGGTTGTTTTAAATGTAACAACTGCGTTTATTGTGATGTTGTTATTAATGGTAAAACCTTTTCAACTATAAATAATACACAGGAATTCACCATTAGACAATTCACATCGTGTAATACGAGTGGTATGATTTATTTGGCAATCTGTTTGTGTAATGCTTTTTATGTAGGAAAGACCGAGAGAAACTTTAAGGTTAGAGTTGGTTCATGTAAACAAGTGGCCTGTACCTCAAGTTCCCATCAATGGAGAGCCTATGCTTGGAAATTTCTTGTTAGATATTTTTATACACCAGTAGTCACCAGTCATGTTACCCAAGGTAGCTCGGCTGCTTGTTGGCAGAAATGCGGCGAGAATAGTGCTCACCTAACACATGTAATGTATGACTGCCCTAAATTGACCCCGTTTGTTCAATCCCTACAGCAGGAGCTCCAAACAATTTTTGGAATGTACCTTCTGCTCTCCCCGAAACTCTTTATTCTCTTAATCTTCCCTGATGACCTTAAGGATCAGAGCGCCCGCTACCTTTTAGCCATCCTCCTCTCTGCAGGGAAAAAAGCCATAACTAAACTATGGCTGACCCCTGACCCTCCCACTCTCGTAGACTGGTGGTCTATAACAAAACAAATTTACTATATGGAAAAGATTACATATAGATTAAATGATCGAGAAGAAAAGTTTAACTTAAGGTGGAATAGATGGCTTTTATATTATATACTTAAAGATACAACAGTTGTTCCATAGATAAGTGATCTTTTCCTAACCCCTCAAAACCTATCCCACTATTCCCCCTACCAGTCCGTTCCTCCTTCCCCCCTTTTTTTTCTACCTTGTTCCAACCTCGTAAATTCACAACTTAAAATAATGAGTTAGCCTCTCTAGGTTCCCCTCTTACCTTCCTCCTTCCTCCCCTTCCCCCTCCCCCCTCTCCTCACTTATGCCATACTCCACGACAGCTGCAAAGAAGCCACTTAGCAATCCCATTTTAGCACCAATATCTACTTACTTCTACATTAGCTACTTAAGCTAAATCTAAAAACAACTTGTATCCAGGGGGTGTGGATTCTGCTTTACTTAGGTATAAAGGCTGTAATAAATCTTATTGTTTTTTATGCAGCATAAATTATTAACTTCTGTGCTCCTTAATCTGTTAAATGGTATGGTTTGATTTGTATCTATTTCCTATTGTACCTATTTATAGACAAAACCGAATTAAATGTGCTGTAAATGTTTGTAATTTTAGAAAACTGAATAAAAATAAAAATAAAAAAAAAGGTTAGAGCTGGTGAACATCAGTGAGCTACAGGAAGGGTAGATCCATTATATGCTACGGCAGCACATATTTCAGCATGTAAAAATGATAATTGTATACATTCTTTTAAGTATATGGCTTTTTGGATTTTGCAGCTGAAAGCAACTATTAATCCTGGGTTAAATGGTAATTTTGATTTAAAACCTTTTCTAGAAGAAAGATGAATCATCCCCCCCCCAATTTCTTATCTTTTGGATTTCTATTATAAATGTGGTATATCTATTAGGTGCATTTATTACTGCCTTTCATTGTTGAATGATTGTTATTTAGACACATTCACAGCTGCCCTTCTTTATTTAATGGTTTTATTTAAGTGTGTTTTAAATTGATAGATTTTGCCTGTTAGATAAATTAAATCTCATGCAGAAATTTAGTATTGCCTCATTGTTAGATAAATCCTATTGGTACTTTTTTAATTGATGTAAATTGTCATGTGTTTCATTGTATGGTTTTATATTTCTATATATATATATATATATGTATGTGCCTTTTTGCTTCATTTAGCCTTTGATAAAGGGTCCAGCAGGACCAGAAACGCGTCAGACGATTGAATAAACTTTTTAAAATGTTTCTCTCACTTGGACCAGTTTTTTTGTGGTGGTGAGTGCCTGGATTTGTGTTTTTCATTCTAAAGTTTTCCGTGGCACCCTGTCCTAGTGCGAGCTCCTTTTTGGTTTTGTGTTTGTTGTTGGAGCCTTATTGCATAGGTTACAAGTTATTAGCTTGTTTAAAACCACAGTAGTTTTTTCTTTTGCTTTTACCTGCAATAAATCAATTATGTCGCTGGAAGCAACTCCGAATTTGATTTTTGAAACAACTAGGACACAGGAGGTAAATCAGCCTGTTGGCTTTGTGGATGATTTACTTCAAGCAGCAGGTACTATGAATCCTTTTCTTCTGAATGTTGCGGACCCTGCTCCATTTAATCCTGAAGCATTGTCTTTGAAAGAAACTTACAGGAGACTTGAAAAATTTACTTTGCAACATCGTAGGATTTATTGGACTAAAACAAATGTGGAAGCCTACATACAGGTAAAATGCATTCCAAGAGGTTTACGTCTGGATTTAAAACCTGCATATGGTCAAGACAATATTAAGTTTATGCAAGAACGGGAGAACATTTTATCTGAAGCTAGTTTTAAACTTATTGGTTTAATTATAACTTTTTTAAAGGAACAAGACTGTAGTATCAAAGAAGATTTAAAACAATATGAAGCAGAAATTCTACAACTGTGTCAGAATGATATGGATGAATTGAACAGTTTAAATCGTAAACTAAAGAATAAAATGCAAAAATTGGATGTGGACTTAAAAAGAATAAAACAAACAAAGTTTGCTAGAGACAAGGGAGATTATGAAGCTGGACAAGTTTACACATGGAAATTAAGAGATAACAAACATAAAGGAATTTTGAAAAAGAATGTATCTTTTGAATTTTAGTATGGACATTAGTGAAGCAGAAACTGAAGAAAACACCTTAGACAATCAGGGTCTTTTTTTAGAGGAGAAAATAGAACATCAGCATACTCTGGGACAACAAGGTTTTTTTCCTCAGAATCGGGGCCCTCCTCCTCCTATTTTGGAACATTACCCTCCACCCAATCAACAAAATTTCCAGCTACAATGGAGTCCCAGAGTAACTTTCCAGAGAGGAGATGGAAGAGAAAGAGAACACAAAGGGGGAGACGGGGGAGAAAACAACACTTATTATCAAGGATACAGACAGAGACATTCCAGTCGGAGACCTTTTCGGAGAGGGAGGACGAGGAGGTAAGCCCTAATCTTCCATTTCAGAAGACTACTGCTCCAGATATAAAAGTTATAAACTTTTCAAGCTACAATTTATCTGAATCTGAAAGGACTTTATTATGTAAAGGCTTAAATTTTGTCCCTACAGCACCAATTGACAAAATACAAACATTGATTGATGTTAGTCCTGTTATGTAGAAAATTAAATTTACATGCTTTTTATGGTGATAATCAAGATTCTACATTTGACTTGTCTCTAGATACCTGTTGACCCAATTCTACTTTTTGTCCTTCTTCATGTTCAGCAGTAAATATTTTTCACCAGTTAGTAGAACGAGATTTGAATAATTTATTTGATATTTTGCCTCATTATGGTTTTGATAATCTTAACTATAAATGAAAGAAATGCTATAAAAGTTTTACAACAAGAACCTTCTATTGTTATCAAACAGGCAGATAAGGGTGGTTCTGTGGTTATTATGGATAAACATGATTATTTAAAAGAAGCCTTAAGACAACTTGGTGATGATAATTTTTATGTTAAATTAAATTACAATCCAACTTGGGAATTTAAAAGCATCATTGATGAAAGAATTAATAATGTATACATGGAAGGGTATATTACAAAAAATGTCAGGGATATTTTAATTAAAGATCATCCTGTTATGGCTACATTTTATTTATTACCAGTACATAAAACGTTGGCAAACCCTCCTGGATGTCTGATTATTAGTGGGGTGGGGTCTTTGACTGAGCCTCTTTCTCGTTACTTGGATTCTTTTTTGTGAGTTTATGTGGAAAATGTACCCTGTTATTTAAAAGACACTAGGGATGTTTAAAATATTTTGAGATCGTTACATGTAGAGAGTGATATTTTATTAATTTCCTTAGACATAGAATTTTTGTATTCTAATGTCCCTCACTGCGGTGCTTTGGATGCAATGGCATTCTTTTTAAATAATGATTCAAGTTACAATGGACCACCTATAGATTTTCTTTTAAAATTAATGGAATATGTTCTAACATTTAATGTTTTTTTTGTTCAATCAAGCTGTTTATAAGCAAATCAAGGAGACAGCTATGGGAGCCACTTGTGCACCGTCAATAGCTAATTTATATGTTGGATTGTGGGAAAGAGATTTTATTTTTCAGTTAATAATCCATTTTTCAATAAAATTATTTTGTGGAAGCGCTTTATAGATGATGTAATTTTATTATGGAAGGGAACTCAATCAGAGTGTCAAGATTTTATTATGTTTCTTCATTCTACAAATGATCACTTTGTTTTATTTTTAATATAGCGAGTGATCGACTTCCATATTTGGATATCTCTATAATAAAAACGGCCACTGGTAATTTTGAAACAGAAATCTTTTGGAAAAAAGTTGATGGTAACACGGTTCTGATGGCCTCCAGTTGTCGCCCAGTTCATACAATCAAGAATATTCCCAAAGGAGAATTTTTAGGAGTTAAAAGAAATTGCAGTACTGATAACAGTTTTGAAGTAAATGCAGATATAATGGAAACAATGTTTAAGGAGAGGGGTTATGGCGTTGAAAATATTTTATAAGCAAGAGAAATAGCAATGAATACTGACAGAAGTACTTTATTATGGCCATCAAATGTAAACAATAGACATGACACACGTTTGAACGTGGTTACAACTTTCTCAACACATGGTAAGCTTTTTTCCGATGTTATAAATAAACATTGGGAGGTTTTGTCGGCAGAAAAAAATTTGGAAAATGTAGCCAAACAGTTACCAAGAATAACTTTTAGAAAAGCTGCTAGTCTTAAAGACAGTCTTGTACAGTACATGGTCATTTTGTAGACAAAAAAATAAACACTTGGTTATTGCAACCTTTGGGTTGTTTTAAATGTAACAACTGCATTTATTGTGATGTTGTTATTAATGGTAAAACCTTTTCAACTATAAATAATACACGGGAATTCAACATTAGACAATTCACATCATGTAATACGAGTGGTGTGATTTATTTGGCAATCTGTTTGTGTAATGCTTTTTATGTAGGAAAGACCGAGAGAAACTTTAAGGTTAGAGTTTGTGAACATCAACGAGTTATAGGAAGGGAAGATCCATTATATGCTACGGCAGCACATATTTCAGCATGTAAAAATGATAATTGTATACATTCTTTTAAGTATATGGCCATTGACAAAATGTCTTGAAAACCTGGGGGGGGGGGTAACTATAGAAATCTTATCCTCAAGAGAGAAGCTTCTTGGATTTTGCAGCTGAAAGCAACTATTAATCCTGGGTTAAATGGTAATTTTGATTTAAAACCTTTTCTAGAAGAAAGATGAATCAATCCCCCCCCATTTCTCATCTTTTGGATTTCTATTATAAATGTGGTATATCTATTAGGTGCATTTGATATATTACTGCCTTTAATTGTTGAATGACTGTTATTTAGACACATTCACAGCTGTTCTTCTTTAATTGTTGTAAGTGTTTTTTAAATTGATAGATTTTGCCTGTTAGATAAATTAAATCTCATGCAGAAATTTAGTATTGCTTCATTGTTAGATAAATCCTATTGGTACTTTTTTAATTGATGTAAATTGTCATGTGTTTCATTGTATGGTTATATACTGTATGTGTATGTGCCTTTTTTCTTTATTTAGCGTTTGATAAAGGGTCCAGCAGGACCAGAAATGCATCAGGCGATTGAATAAACTTTTTAAAATGTTTCTCTCTCTTGGACCAGTGTTTTTGTGGTGGTGAGTGCCTGGATTTGTGTTTTTCATTCTAAAGTTTTCCATGGCACCCCGTCCTAGTGCGAGCTCCTTTTTGGTTTTGTGTTGCTTGTTGAATAGCTGTTGCTGTTGCTCTTTGCGTGCATGTCAGTGGTATCCTGTTGCCGACCCGAAATCTGTAACGTTATGCCTCATGACACTCTACCTTTCTATTGTGATTTGTGTACCTGCACCTGCTGCAGGAGAGGAAACCAGTGGTTTCATTGGTTCAATGCATTTTCCTAGAATATGTTAATAAATACAATAAAAAAGAAAACAAATTGCTCAATAGTTACTATCATTACAGTTGTACACATGATAAGTGTGTGTGGTTTGTGGGGAGTATTTCACAATGAACCATGCCTTGAGGCTTCTGTAAGGATTAAGGATCACACCACAGAATGGTAGCAGGAGTTTAATGTTTAAGCTCTGCCACTGTTAGCCCTTTGGATATACATCTCTTCAGTATGAAAGCAGTTCTGTTAATTTTGTGTTGTCAGAGACTGGGTTCTTGAGCTATGACCTAACACATAAATACAACAGTTCTGTTATGCCGTGCACGTGCTCTGATTGTTACTCAACACTGAATGGAGGTGACAGACAAGTCTTTGAGGTCTGGGAAACAAGGGACTTTAATAAAGCAGTCATGAAGGTATCGCTTGACCAGAACATCCAAACTCAATGGTTTCCCCTACCTGGATAAATATATATATATATATATATATATTTTTTTTAGCTACAGTGCCTTATAACCTTACTTACTTCTTGTTCACAGTGTAATGTATAGGCATCTTACTGTATGTAGTTTCCTGTTTTGATGTATGCAGCTCACCTTCATCCAGGACAAACCTGGAAACAAGCCAGATCCAGCTCAGTGTGCCATCCTTGCCTTGATCTGTAGTCTTTGATCTCCTTGTGGGTTGAAAAGAGCAGCCGCATTGTCACCTTTTTGCTTCTCTTGAATTGTAAAGTGCTTTGAGATATAGTTTGTATGAAAGGGGCTATATAAAACCACATTTGTTTCCTTTCCAGCCCTGTGCCAGGCACTAGTAATATCTCACAGGATACTTACTTGGAGATGCTGCTCCTAAGTCTCCAGCCTAATTCCCTAAATCTGTGCAGCAGCACCTTTAATCTGCCTCTTCCTACATCATTAGTGTCCAAAAACAAACAAACTGCCATTCCCCTTGTCCGCATCTACTGAGATGGCTAGTTCGGTTTAGGTTCACTACTGTTAGTACCCCTGTTTTACCAGGGAAAAGGAGCTAACCCTTCAGTGTTTGTGTTTAGGTCACAGTTAGTACTAGCGTTTCTGATTTTTGTGTCTATTGGGTTTTTTTTATAATCTAAAAGTCTGCTTACCATATACAGTACACTGAGGGTGTTTGTAAGTTCAGGTATGGAAACTTTGGGGGTTTCTGATGAAAAACATTTTGTCGTTTGTGTAAAGGGATGCTTTTTGTTGCAAATCTGCCACCTTGATTCCCTGAATGAATGTGTTCTTCTTGACCCAGGTTGCTAATGGTTCAATGCTTACAGCAAACAGCAATGGTGACAGTGGACATCCCTATCTTGTGACTCAGATAAGTGTCAACTTGTTTGAAATTGTCCTGTCTTTCCACACCATGGCTTCTGATAGGGTATCCAGGTATATTCTGTGCAGGTGATGGTGGGACCTATAAACACAAGACCTGCTGAGCGGGTGTGGGACCCAGATTGCAATGAATTGGAATTGGAAAAGTGAAAGTGCGTTATCTTTATCTAGGGATATATATATATATATATATATATATATATATATAGAGAGAGAGAGAGAGAGAGAGAGAGAGAGAGAGGACCAGTCAGTGTTTAAAGTCATTAGTTATACCTAATTTGAAGTATTACACGCTGTTCTGCTCACCACATTACAGAACGGACATAAAGGATGTGGAACAAGTGCAGCACAGAGCTAGACAGCACATGCCTTACAAAGAGTGGCTGGAGTACCTGCTTTTCTTTTCCCTAGAGAAGAGCAGACTGAGGGGAGAAATAGATGAGGTATTAAAATCATTAAAGGGTATTGTAGGGTAGAATGTATATGAATTTGTTTCTGTCTTTTTAATTCAGCTAGTCACAATCACATCAGCTTGAAAACCCACTAAAGTCTTAACTAACAAGTTCCTTAATTTTGCCAGCGATGTCTCTGGTAATAGGACAGTCATATAATCCACATCAGAAAGATAGCTATACCACAACCATGTTAAATACAATCTCCCATCAGGTTTATTTATGAAGTGCAGAGTACTTTCGCTGGCCACCAGTGATGGTCCCAGTTTTTCACTACTTCTCGGTAGCTTTATCAAGGGAGATAATACTTAAAACAATATTTAATAAAGTAGTATTTGATACTAAGAGACAAGTGTGCAGTACTCACAAAATGTCAGAACAGCTCAGTGCAATTTAAGTATTTCAATAATCTGGTTTATTTATTACAGTAAAACTTTCAACTCTGTCTGGGGAGCACCAACCACGCCCACTCACTCAGGATTTATTCTGCAAAACAATGTCTCAGTGAGGCTCGCTAAAAGCCTTTTGTGTGGGCTCCCTCTTATGATCGCACCGGTACCATGTCAAACAAAAGGACATGGGAGCATGTCCTGCTTCAGTGCAGAGAGGAATGGAGTTCACTTGTCAGCACAGCTGACATGCAGCACACCTGTGTCAGGCATGCTGGGTTCCGGTGTGACACCCACGGTAGAGTCAACCTTCCATCTGGCAAAGGTGCTGAGGAGTTATATTACAAACAGAAGGGTTTGATGACGTGCAACTCAGAAACAACTTTGTTTTTCAGTTCATCTTGTTTTACACATTATAATAAATGAAAAAACTCCATCAATCCAGTGTAAACAATCAAAAAATCAAGTGGAATGGATATTCCTCATAAAATCTTAACAAATGATAAAAAGGACAAACATCACAGCCATGTGGAAGGTCACTCAGACTGAAGGAGGTCAGACTTGAACAATAAACGCAGCATGGATACAAAAATAAAGGTCATAAGAGTACACAAAATGTGAAACCAAAACAAAAAGGGGTTGCAGACCCGAAGTCCATCAGTGTAGCCCCCTAGCATCACAATAGAGTACCCGTCATTTTCCTCATTCATACCAATACCAGGAATCATTGTCCACAACTAATTATCCACAATGCTTTTCTTTCAAGGAGAAGTTGTTCCCAGTCCTTTCCTCTGCAAGTTCGATTGACCGTTTCCATGCCAAAATGTCATAAGTGTGGTGACCTGCTGACCCTGTAGCATGAAATATCTGGCAGCACTTGATGTTTTGTCCTACCTTCACATCGATGACTTGTTTTCTGAAATTATAGTGCCAAGTTGGAGACCACTTTTTACAATATACACCTGGTGACAAGGGCATTTAATGAGATAAACGATGTGTGTGGAAGCACACGTAATTCTTTGTCAGATTTGGATTTTTTCCATCTTACGAATGTTCTTGTATTCATAAAGTGTGTAAGTATTTCCACACTGGGCACAGTTGCCACAAGGGAAGTGCTGGTGTGGATAGTAGGGCCAGTGTCCCCTTCCTCCAAGGTGCGCTGCATACAGTAGGCGTGGAGGCATGCTGGCACCTTGAGGCTCCAGAAGACAGTTGTTGGTGCCGTTGGATGGAGACCGGGAGATATCTGGATAAACAACACTGAGTCTAATTATTTAAGTCTTAAGTCCTCCCTGGCCAGACTGGACACCCTGTTCAGTTCCTTCTGTCACTTTGCCCTGGATGCCCCCCATCACACCCACCACTGCAATCTTTATCGTGCCCTATTCTTCCCCTCTCTTACAAATAGGCGACTCTTCCACTGTGCTAAATTCATCTCCAATCACTGGTTGGGTGAGCTCCCTTCCTACCTCACCTCCTCCTTTATGACAGCCCCCCCCCCATTCTCCCATTCCCTTAAGTCAACAGACTCCCACACCCTGGTAGTCCCCCCGCAGATCCACCCTAATCGGCCAATCTACATACTCTCACTGCCTCCCAAAAATGTGGAATTCACTGTCCCCTCAAATCCGGCACTCATCCTATGCCTACCCCATCAGCTCTGCCCTCAATAATTACCTTGCACTTAGCTGCTCCTACCATGTTCCTCCCTAATTCCCTCCTCTAAGCCCAGATAAACCCAGCTTCTCTACTGTCACCTTCATTTCACCCTGGGCACCCCCCCCCCCAGATTTCTAGCTCTCCTCCCTTCCCCCAAATTTCTCCCCCTTACTGGCCTCCCTTGATCTCTCACAGAGTATAAGGGGCCCCTAATACTCTCCATGGGTCCCTCTCCTACCCCCACAAGTGGCTTGTATCCCTCATCTACTCATTTTCCCTCACCATCCCTCCACTTCACCCCTCTCTCTCCTTTCCCCCTTTTCTTTCACGTAAGCACTTGTTTACTTATTAATCCAGCACTTATTATTGTCCACTCTTTCTACATATTAAGCGCAACACTGTTTGTTGAGGCAGTATAGCGCAGTGGGTTAAGGCTCTGAACTGCAGATCTAGAGACCTGGGTTTGAATCCCACAGCCGCCTAGGCGCATACTGTGTGATCCTGAGCAAGTCACTTAACTTCTTTGTGCTCCCAGGTCACATCTGGAAACAAGCTTCGGCTTAGTGTGCCACTCCTGGTTAAACAATGTTCCCTTCAATACTGTTTGTAACACCTGCCTTATGCTATGTTAATGTGATCTTGTAACTTGAATGTAACTTGAACATGACTCTTCCCCCCCACCTCACCCCTCCCTCTCCTTTCCCCCTTTTCTTTCATGTACGCACTTGTTTACTTATTAACCCGGCACTTATTATTGTCCACTCTTTCTACCTATTATGCACAACACTGTTGTAACACTGCTGGTAACACTTGCCTTTCAACTTTATGTTAATGTTGATCTTGTAACTTGAATGTTTAATGTCTCACTCCTATTGTACCCCTTCCACCAGGTCACACCGAGAGACGAGCAACTTGTTACTCTGTGTGCCTTCTTGGTGAAACATTTCAATAAATAAATTTAGAAATTTGGTATTAGGTTTTGGGAGTGCTGTTGAATTCCTCTTACCATTACTAAATGTGATACTAAGGGAGATAAAGTAAAATAAGGTGTTTGGAATTTTGCACTGAATCTTTCAGCTTCTTCAGTGGTCCGTCAAGCCTTTCATGTTCTTAATTTAAGGTGACAGGATGTTGGATTTGCTGTGGAGTTTTTATGTTTTGGGTTCCTATTTTTGAACTCCCACAGAAAATATGTTCCATCAAGCCCAAGTTTATTTTTCAGGGGTAAATTAGTTTTTTACTATCTATTTGCTTAGGATAGCCCAGCTGAGATAAAACATTGTGTTTTTGTTGGGAGTCCTGCTTCCCTTCTGTCCATTTACATTTTGGTGGGCTGGAGTGCAGAGATGTTTAGGTTCTTATAGCAACAGAAATTGATATACTCAGGTCAGTCCATGAGGAACTTCTGTAAAAACAAGATGAGTTAACAGTCCTCTGAGTTCCTATTTCAGGGTATTAGAAGAAACCAAAAAGGGAACTGAAAAGGTTAAGGCCTAATGAGGGACCCTGCAAGTGGAAATTGAAATATCTGGGTAGCCACAGAAGAGCTATGTGAGGAAGCACAACGGAAAAGAGAAGATATGGCAGAAGTGAACGTTCCAGGGCACTACAGGAAAAGAAACCATTTTCCATTCGGAAGTGTTGAGAAAAGTTGAGTCATTCTAGGACACAGGAAAGGTTAGAAAAGGGGCTGCAAACTTTCAAAGAAAACCTAGCAGCAGTGATACAACCAGTGCAGAAAACCAGGGTGAAGGCACAAAGACAAAACCCAGGGCATGTAGAGGGATTTAAAAAGAAGGGAGGTCATGGGGTCAATGCAGAGGTACAACTCAACCTAGCTAGGATTCATACTCAGAACAGTGTCACAGATGAGGAGATGGAGTTCATCTCACAGAATGCATTGCCGCAAATGCTGAAAAAGAGTTACTCTCTCCAGAAGGTCAAGCGACCTATCTGGAATTCAAAACTACAGTATTAGATTTACGAAACAGACTCCAGCCATCACCATTATAAGGAATATGAGTCTTCATCCACAGAAGGTCAAGAAACCTACCCGGAGGTTAGACCAGGAGGATTTAAAAACTCAGTTGTCATTAAGAAAAAAGCTGACAAGTCACTAGAAAGGGTATCACCATGAGTATCAATCGCATGGTATATTGTATAAAAAGTGTAATGGATCTCATAATGAAACAGCATGGGGAATTTCTACCCCCCCCCCCTTATATTCTTCTCCATATCAGGAGACACAGGCTGGGGAACCAGCCTCCTAGTGTTTTCTACAGGGGCTTCTATGGGGTCCAGGGAACTACAATCTGCCTTTGCCACCTGACTGTGAGTAACTTCACACACCACCTCCTTTTGGAGATTGTTGCCTATAATCACATCTGGGGCCAGATTTTCTGCCACTGCAACTTTGTTACAAGGTGAAGGTAGAACTCCGGACACTCCAGCACCCATATCTGTGTCGTCATCTGACATTGTGGTTGGAGATGAGCTTCATTTCACCATGCGAAGGTCGTACAGGTGAGAAGGAGTTGCCATCTTGCAGGAGACAGGACATCGTGTCATGGATGAAGTGCCATGCAAAAATTATTTTTGTGGACAAAAATACAAATTCTAGGGACATGGATATGTTGTTCATCCACACTCATTGGCAGGTATCCTTGCCGCTTTAAATCTTGCCGGAAGGTCTTCAAGCTTGCTCCTCCCACCCACCCGGGTGGTATAACTCTCGGCTCCGCCCCATGACGCCAGATCTTCCTTACCGCTTGGAAGCTCAGGTTCCCTCCTTAACGCTCTGCGTTTGAGACTGGTTCCTATTTCTCCGTTTGTGGATTTAAAAATAAATTTGCAAAAGACTTCAGTCTTCTATCCCTCGCGGCCTGCGATGGACAACTCGACTTGATTTTCGGAGATGCCCATGCGGCAGAAGATGTCTCGGATGGATCCACACCCACGGTGTCTACTGCTTAGGCCTTGAGCACGACCCGCAGGCTTCACGACCTGTGCTCATCTTTCTCGCCCTCGTCCTCGAAGACCGTGCTGCCCGATTGCAACTGGGCCGTCCCGAGAAGCGTTTCCCTCCGGTGAAGTCCAAGGAGGCCCGGTTGGCGGTGTCCGCGGCGGCGGGCTCGGCGGATCAGCTCGAGCGGATGGTCGCCCTCGAAGAGGAGGCGGCGCGGGCCGTATCTTCCTCGGCCGCGGCATTTATCCCGCTCTCTCTGGGCTCTTCCTACACGGCTTCTTTTAAGGAGCTTTGTCTGTCCCTCTCCACTAAAGGAGAAGGGCCTACGTCTGCGGGACCTTATTCTCGGTCCAAAAAGAGGGACAGGGGTAAGTCCCTCCGTCGACGCTCTTGGGAGCGGGAAAGGTCCCTCTCCCCGGGTCAGCCGACCGCGGCTTCGGTCGATCACGGCTTCGCCACTGGCCTCACGGTGTCCCCGCCAGGTCAGTTGACCGAGACTCCCACCGGATGAAGTCAGATTTTCTCGACCCATTGACGGGCTGTCGCCTTTAGCAGCCGAGTCCCCTCTCCCCGGTTCCCCCGGGAGGAGTTGAGGATCCCGTGGGCTCGCCTGTGCCTCCGGTTCCGGAGCCCTCGGATGGACCATCCGAGCCGAAGGGAGTGCCGGTTCCGGCCGACACCTCCCCGCACCGACCTCGGAAATTCCGGGACTCTCGGTCTCGGTCTCGGACCTCTTCGCGGTCCAGCCGATCCCACCGTCATAGGCGGTCTCGGTCTCGGCACCGCGGTAAGCGGCGTCGCTCGTCCTCGTCCTCCTCCTCGGATGAGGGGAGGCTTCGGCGTAAATTACGTCGACGGTACGAGGACCTTATGTTGCAACAGCTCCTCCTGGCCGGGAATAAGCCGACCCGTCGCCTTCCCCGGCCATTAAGTGGCTGTCACGGGAACGGCCGACACAACCCCTCGACTTATCCGAGGAGCCTATACCCAGGCCGGTTGTTCGGCCAAAACCAGCTGCTCCACCGATTCGGTGGAACCTCCGCCTCCACAATTGGGGCTCCGACCAGGATTCTCGGTCAGCTAAAGGTCTACCCCATCGGCTGTCAGTTACCCTCACTCCCGACCGACCTCGGCAGGTGAAGGGTGGCTCAGGCCAGAGGCAGCTCTTGAGGACTCTTCGAGTCCGAAGATGATTCCTCCTTTTTCTCCAAGCGACTGGACTTGGAGTCTTCAGGAGGTCAGTCAATGGACGATAGCCCGTCGTCCTTCCTAGGACTGCTTCGGCTCATCTCGGAGTCCACCGGGATGGAGCTCGAACCCGTTTCCAAACAGGCCAGGTATCCCCTCACGGAGATTCTGGACCGAGGGGATTCTCCGACGGAGGCCTTTCCGGTGGCCGAGGCCATAGTGGGTCCGGCACTGGAGCTTTGGCAGCGCCCTGCTTCCTGCCCTGCGCCTTCGGCCAGGATGGCCAGGAAGTATCCGGTCCCTACGGTTCCTTGTCGGTTTTGAACACCCCTCTGCTGAGGGTTGGTTACCGACAGCGTTTTCGGCAGCGCCCGCGCGCCAGGGATGGACAAACCTCCTGACAAGGAGTCAAGAATTGGACTATGTCGGGCGAAAAGTCTCGCTGCGTCTCTCTCGGCCGTCAGGCCAGTTCGGCCGTCCTCATGGCACATTTTTCTCATGCCCTGTTGGGCTCCCTGGATGAGGTCATCCCTCATCTTCCCGCCGATCTGCAGACTACGGTTAAGCAGGTGCGGGACCAGGGCAGGGCAGTGGCCAAACAGCAGCTCCAGACTGCTTTGGATATAGGGGACTCATGTGCCAGATCGGTGGCGGCCGCAGTGGCTATGCGTCGGCGGGCTTGGCTGAGGATATCCACCTTTACTTCGGATACCCAGCACAAGTTGGCGGATGTTCCCTTTTTGGGGACTGACCTCTTCGGCCCTGGGGTGGAAGGTCACCTGCAGAGGATCGAGAAGTCCAATGCCACCTTGGACTCGGTCTCTTCCGCTCAGAAGGACAAAGGCCGCAAACCACAGCCTAAGCCCTTTCGTCCTTCTGTGCCCCCGGCGCGCCCGGCCCAGCAACGTCAGGGCCAGCAGGCTCGGCCTTGGCATCCCAAACCCAAGCCGCCGGCTTCCTCTAACAGGAGGCAGGGAGGAAAGGCCCAGGAGGTCCCTCGGCCGGTCCCTCCTCCAAGCCTGCCCAGTGACGGGCTGAGGGGTGTCGCCCCCATCCCCGTCACCTTACCCCTGGGTCCCCCCGTGGGGGGACGGCTCCGGCACTTCCGTTCCGCCTGGTCCGCTGTTACCACGGACAGGTGGGTCTTGGAGGTGGTGGGAAGAGGCCTGCCTCTGGAATTCGAGCAGGCACCACCCTTCAGAGCCGTCGCCCCTCGGGGGGCCTCGGGATCCCCAGCCTCACTGGCGGCTCGTCGAGCCGACATCGCTCTCCTCCTCCAGAAGGAGGTGGTAAGAGAGGTGGTGGACCCTCCTTCAGACCCAGGGTTTGTGTCCAGGTACTTCCTGGTTCCGAAACGGACGGGGGGCTGGCGCCCCATTCTCGACCTACACGACCTAAACAAGTTCCTAAGGTCTCGAACCTTCAGGATGGTCACTCTGGCTCAGATAATACCATCCTTGGAGCAGCGTGTG
This sequence comes from Neoceratodus forsteri, assembly GCA_016271365.2. NCBI lineage: Eukaryota > Metazoa > Chordata > Ceratodontiformes > Ceratodontidae > Neoceratodus > Neoceratodus forsteri. The sequence goes on from CM057449.1 coordinate 342,076,603, forward strand.
GTTCTGCTCTCTGGACTTGCAGGGCCGCGTTTTTCACGTCCCTATCCGTCCGTCTCACCGAGATTCCTTAGCTTCGGCGGAAGGATCCTCTTGATGTTCAAGCCATGCCCTTGACGTTCTCCACTCCAGCTCCCAGGGTCTTCACCAAATGCATGGCAGGTGACAGCATTCCTGCGGCGCCGAGGGGTCCGGGGTGTACCCTTACCTGGACGACTGGCTGATAGCAGCTCCTCCAGGAAGGAGGCAGAGTGGTCCAGAGATCTGCCTCCAGGTCTGTTTCTCAACTGGCTCCTTATCAACGAGGCCAAGTCGGAACTCGAGCCAAGCAGGTGATTCTATTCATCGGGCGCAGCTCGACCTCTTCGAGCCAGAGCTGCCCCGCGGACAGGGCCGAGGTTCTTTCCTCCTTGCCCGATCATTTCTGGTTGGGCACCATGCGCCTGCCTGGGACTTCCTGCGCCCTGGGTCTCATGGCTGCCTGCACCAGCGTGGTCCGCTGGGGCCCGCTGAACATGCGCCCTTCAGTGGGGACTGGCCAGCCAGTGGTCACAACGCTTGCATCCTTTGACCAGCTTGTGTCGGCATAGGATGTGGAACGCCTCCAGTGGTGGACCGCTCCAGATCATTTGCAGGAGGGCATCCTGGTCATTCCGCCCGAGCCGACGGCCCCTCTATCGACTGGCTGCCTCTGATGGTTGGGGTGCCCATCTGGGGAACACCGGGCTCATGGCCTCTGGTCCTCAAGGGAGTCCCCGATGCCACATCAACCTGCTGAGCTCGAGCGTCCGCCAGCTCTCACCGCCTTGCTCCGCTCCTCCGGGGTCAAGTGGTCCGAGTCCAGACGGACAATACCACGACCATGTACTATCTAAACCGGCTAGGGCGTGGACGCCGCCCATGCTTCTATGCAAGGAAGCTCTCCGCATTTGGTCACTCGTGCGCAGCCTGAGGCGGATCTCCTAGCTATTCACATGGCAGGAGCCTCCAACACCCTGGCCGGTGCCCTGAGCCGGATAGGGGCTGCATCCCACGAGTGGTCTCTCCTGCCGAGGTAGTACAGCATCTGTTCTCCCATTGGGGCACACCTCAGGTGGACCTGTTTGGCTCAGGAGAACGCGGCTGAGTCTGTTCCATGCCCGCCTCAGCAGGGCTCGCTGCAGGGGATGCCTTCTCGAGGCAGTGGACCTGGCCTCTTACGCCTTTTCCCATTTCCTGATCCACAAGGTGCTTCTCAGCGAGGAGGGACAAGGCGCGAGGTGATTCTTGATAGCCCCAGACTGGCCTCGCCAGTTCTGGTACCCAGATCTCCTCAGTCTCAGCTCCAAGACTCCGCGTGCAGCTTCCAGCTCGCCCGACCTGCTCTCAGTCAATCAGGGGAAGGTGTTCCATCCGGACCTTCAATCCCTGCACCTGTCGGCCTGGTTCCTGAGCCAGAGTTCCAGGCCTTTGGGTTCTTCCGACGAGGTCCTCAATGTAGTTGAGGCATCCTGTAAGTGAGTCGACCAGAATGTTATGCCTTCAAATGGAAAAAGGTTTTCCATTTGCGTCAGGCAAGGGCTTGGACCCTTCCTCCTGTTCCTGGCAAGCATCTGACTATTTATGGTCCCTTTCTAGTCAAGGGCTTAGGTCGACGACCCTAAGGGTGCACCTGGCAGCCATCTCTGCTTACCGGGCGAGGCCGGAAGCAGTCAGTGGCGCAGGAGAAGGTGGTCTGGCGCTTCAAAGGCCTTGATCACATTTCCTCCAGTGCGGGAACCCCACCTCGTGGGATCTACTGCTGGTACTGGCAAAGCTCTGGGCAAGCCATTCAACCTATGCACAGGTGCTCTCTCTCACCTGTCGTGGGAAGACCGCCTTCTTGGTGGCTATCACGTCAGCCAGAAGGATGGGAGAGCCCAGGCGCTTCCATCCAGTCTCCTCACCTGGTCTTCCACAGGACAGAAGTTGTCCTGCGCCCACCCGAAATTCCTTCCAAGGTGGTGTCGAGTTTCACCTTAACCAGGTGTTGACTCTGCCGGTGTTCTACCCCAATCACACCTCGGAGGCCGAATATAGGCTCCATACTCTGGACCCTAGAAGGGCGCTCGCTTATTATAAGGAGCGCACGGCTGAAATTCGGGGAGAGGTTCGCCAGCTGTGTGTCACCCACGCTGAAGCCGCGATCTGGCAGACCTGCAACCAAGGATCGATAAGCAGGTGGGTAACCTCCTGCATAGATCTCGTTAGGTTGGCGGGCATGGAGCCTCCCAGAGGATAAGAGCTCATTCTACCCGCCATACTGCTGCAACGGTGGCTGCTTCCAGGGACGCCCCTATCCAGGAAATCTGCAGGGCTGCTACCTGAAGTCAGCAAACACCTCATTACCCATTACCACATCGACCTTGAGTCACGCCGGGATGCTGGTTTTGGGGCCTCGGGTTCTCCAGTCTCCTTTCCCAAGTAAGTATTGGGGTGTGCTGTTTGCCTCCTCCTCCGGAGAACTGCTAGAGTCTGCCAAATGAGTGTGGATGAACAACATATCCATGTCCCTAGAAATACAGGTTACTCACCTGTAACAGGAGTTCTAGGAATGGTATATGTTGTTCATCCACACGACCCACCCGACCTCCCCGGCTTCGATGCACAACCTGAGCTTCCAGCGGGCCAGATCTGGCGTCATGGGGCGGAGCCGAGAGTTATACCACCCGGGTGGGTGGGAGGAGCAAGCTTGAAGACCTTCCGGCAAGATTTAAAGCGGCAAGGATACCTGCCAATGAGTGTGGATGAACAACATATACCATTCCTAGAACTCCTGTTACAGGTGAGTAACCTGTATTTTTTGTGGCAAAGTTCATCAAATGAGGTCTTAATAAAGAATCCCCACTCAATTATGTGTTGTTTGTTATTTAAATAAGGGTTTCATTGCAAAAATCAGCTATTTGTTGCAGTGTCCATTCATATCAGTAGGATTGCCATTGATTTCAGTGGAGTGAGGTCAATTTGTGCCCTTCACAAGATGGCCGCGGAACTTTGACATGCAGTTCCTGTGGGTTTTGACTGGTCTGACTATAGCAATATGGCTGCCAGCAAGTGGGTTAAGGTTCACTTCCTTTCTTGCTGTTTTGCTGACAAGATGGATGATCCTTGCCACGAGGCTACTTGGCTGCTCTGCAGCATGTAAAATGGCGATTGCCACATTTGTGTGCTTCTTCCTCAACCCATACACAGAAAAATGGCGGACTGTTGGTGAGTGACAGAATGGGGAACTCGGAATTTATTTAATTGCTTTCCGTTTTGTTTATTATGATTTATTTTCTCCTTTCTGTTGTCTCCCAGATTGTGCTTTATGTATTTGAGTTTATTGCCCTCAGTTCCTGATTTACTGTGGAGCCCTGGGAGCATTTGCTGCTGTCTACGTTATTTATTGAATTATTGTTTTTTAATTATTTCTTTTGCAGTGCCCTGTTTTCACTTATGCTGCTGTACAGCCTTTCATTCCTTGTTGGTCCCCTGCCCCGTTTCTTTATTACTACCAGGGCTGTCCTTAGTGTTTTTGTAGTGCCACAGTTTGTTTATTTATGGGCCCTTTTTTTTTCTTTGTTGTGGAGCGTGGCCAAGCGGTAACTTTGTTTGGTAGCAGTGGTGGATCGGGAAGCGAGGATCACTCGGCTGGAGGAAAGTTTGTTCGGAGCGTGGCAGAGTCTGGGGACCTGAGGCTCTGTGTGGCTGCAGTGGTAGACCGGGAGGAGTGGAGCAGTTAGAGGCAGGAGTGCGAAGCGGTGAGCAGGGGCTCTGGTTTGTTGGCAGTGGGGGCAAGAGAAGCGCTGCAGCTGTTCGGAAGAGTGGAGCCACTGTCCACTGCCATTGTTGGAGGGCAGCTGGTGAGCCGCTGTTATGAGGAGGTTGAGCGGCTTGCTGAAGATGCAGCCATGAGTAGAGCTGAGGTTGGGGAGTAAAGCTGGAGAACCGAGGAGCAGCCTGCTGCAGATGCGGGAAGGTGCAGAGTTGTATGTGCCTCAGCAGTCTACGAGAAGCAGACCTACTGCATGAGGACCAAGGCAGAAGTGCCCTCCTGGTGCAGTTAGTTTTACTTTCATGATATGTATTTATTGAGTAGTCCGTTCTTGAGTGACTTGCAGTGCCGCGGGTTGAGCAGGAGGTTCGGCACTGAAGTCTGATGTAGGAGACAGAGTGGTCATTCGCAGTTGGGCCACTGTCAAGAGGCTGCATCAGGGAGGGCTTGCTATAAAAAATTTTTTTTTTCGGTTGCGATCCCCACTGGAAGGCACTGTCTGTGGCTACAGCAGGGGTAGAGGTGCAGGGGTAGTGTTTGGCAAAACAGAGCAGTTTGAATTTTTTTGTGATAGGCTGGTAGTTCCACACAGGCTTGCTGCCATGAGGTGAGAGCTGCTGGAAGGGGCTTGCAGTTTGGAGCTCCATGGTGCCCAGGGTTAGCTGAATTAATTTTTTTATTGCTCTGCAGTTAAGACAAGGGTGGAGTAGTAGTGTCCCACAGAGGCTATTTAGATGAACAAAAGTCCAGTACAGCAGGAGGGCTGCAGGCTGCATCAGAGAACAGGAGACGGTTCATTTTTTTTCTTCTCTGCAGCCAAGACTGTGTTGTAAATAATCATTCAAGCAGTTCAGGCATACTGGGGTGATGAATTTTAGGGTACCCAGCGACACAGGCAAGCGAGATGGGGTCTGGACTGAAGAAGGGCCATATTCTCCACCATGTGTGGAGTTTTGGTTATTTGGTCTGCAAGTAAAGGGCCCCTTACCTTCTCTGTGGTCTGCCAGACCTTTTGGTTGCTGCTGGTGAGGACCCCACCTGGCCCGTGCGAATAAACTGGATGGACGCAAGAATAAATGCTCAAGTGGTTTATTCAGAGACAGCATCAGGTACATCATCACTCATTGAAGTTCAGACTCTGACTGACATAGTCCGAAGGGTTTTCTAGCCCCTGCTACACAATAATCAGCATAAAGAAATTAGCATAATGAGGTAATTGCTACAAATTGTTCTAAGAGCATTTAAAGGGACGGCAGCTGGTATTAGCCCCGTACAAAAGTACAAGTGTACTCCACAGTAAGGTAGCTGACTGTTGTGCCTGCTGTTCTGAGTGCCATGTGGGAAGGTTGAAGATTGGAATAAGGACCCCACTATCTTCAGAGGAGCAAATGGTTGCCCAGTCGACTGTTAGAAGGGCCTCTTCAAAAAGAGACACTGGAAAAAACTGTCTTGGAAGGGATGAGACCAAGTGTAGCAGGAGTGCCTGAAAACATTGTGACTAGAGGGACATTGGTGTTATGAAGAAAATGGGTGTCCTGCTGAAGGGTGAAATTAATGGCCCAGTGGAACAATGCCCTATCCATTTAAAGAACATGCTGTGCAGGTTTGTGTCATGACATTAATCTTTGGGACACTGTAATACTGTACTTAGTGTGGATAATGCTGGGGGTGCCTCTGACATCTAGGGAGTTCTCACCTTAGGAGATATTGTGCAGACGACTGTCTCACAAGATGGCAGTCCACTCCTCGTACAGGAGAGCTGGGGAGTTGAGTCACATAGTTCACATGCTTTGCTGCAGTCTGTGTTAATTGGGAATGACAGGCTGAACACAGTAGACAGATTTGCCCCCAAAATTGGACAAACCCACAGCCCACTATGGTAGTTTAAATACATAAGATGTTAGGATACAAGAACATCAGCCAGCAGAATGCAGTGCAGTGCCCAGTGGTATGGGCAGAATTTAGAGTATGGATCCTTTTTCTTCTCAGGAGAGAAAGGCACTGATGGCCATCACCAAGTGTGCCCGAGTTGGGCTCTGAGAGGGTGAGTATGTGACAGGATCGGTCTCCCTTTGCCCTCTCCAGTCATTTGTCAGGACCCCAACGGGTTTTGTTGGAGGATCTGGGGGGAGATAAACTAGGAGGCAGAAAGTCGGCCCTTAATTTGGCTAAGTCCTTTAAGGTTGCAGTGCTGTTGGGTAGCAGAGTAAGTGCTGGCCTGGAGCAGTCAGCCCTTAATAGAATTATTGGGGCAAACTGAGCTGAAGCAGCAGATTAAAGAGGCATGCCACAGTGCAGGGGTAGGAGTCCTGCTGCAACAAGGCTGACATGAGCTCAGGGTCTGCAGGAAAGAAGAGAGAGGCTGGCTGAATTTGCAGTGCTGACAGAAAACCCGCAGAGACAACACACAGGGAGAAGCCCGTGCATTTGCTGGAATCTGCAGGGAAGGAGAGGTAAACTCTCAGAACACAGAGCTGATGCAGAGCTCTGAAAGGAACTCTAGCTGAATGCACAGGGTGTAGGTGAACTCTGCAAACCTGTGACAGGCCAGGTTGGGAAGTCTGCCTGGAGACCTACTGGAAAGCAAGGAGAGCTGATGGAAGCTCTGAGAGTGGCATGTCAGACACAGATTTAGAGAGGACTTCTGACTTTGCAGTGTAGAAGGCAGACACTGCATAGAAGCCACGTAGGTAAAAGCCAGGAAACCTGCTGAGTAGCAGGGGGAGTCTGAAGTGAGCTCTCATAAAAAGAGAATTCTGCCTGAAAGGAGCAGTCTCTGTTTAAAACTGTAAAGAAGCAAAATGGAAGGGCTTTAGAGACCCAAGGGGCTGAAGTAAAAATCCCCCCAAAAGAGAGAGTGAGGTTGGTTTGTTTTATTTTTCTGTTATTGCTGAAGAAGAAGCTGTTGGCTTGTAAACTTCATAAACCTGCTGAATAAAACATCATGGGCCAGATATTCAACGGGAGGTGCAAGCGCAAAAGCTGGCACTGCGCTCGACCCAACGGTTGACGTAATAAGTGGGATAACAGACCAGTGCTATCTGACTGAATATTGGTTTGTGTCAGCGCAGCGCTAACTGAAATTGCACTGCCCGACATGGCCTGAACTGTATCCAGCCCACAGGATTAGCATTTCCAGAAAGGTTAGTGCCAAGACTGCTTCAATCAAATCTGGTGAATGCCTGCTCCCCTCAGTCTACATTTTCTGCCACCTCTCCTCTCCTCACCTCCTCCCCACCCCATACCTCCTACATCCACCCCCACATTTCATATACCTTATTTCTAGGGACATGGATATGTTGTTCATCCACACTTATTGGCAGGTATCCTTGCCGCTTTAAATCTTGCCGGAAGGTCTTCAAGCTGGCTTCTCCCACCCACCCGGGTGGTAAAACTCTCGGCTCCGCCCAATGACGCCAGATCTTCCTTACCGCTTGGAAGCTCAGGTTCCCTCCTTAATGCTCTGCATATAAGACTGGTTCCTATTTCTGCGGTTTACTCAAAATTACTTTTAAGGTTTTCAAGACTTCGGTCACTTATTTCCCTCGCGGCTGCGATGGACAAATCGACTCCCGGTTTCCGGAGGTGCCCATGCGGGCAGAAGATGTCTCGGATGGATCCGCACTCCACGTGTGTCTACTGCTTGGGCCTTGGGCACGACCCGCAGGCTTGCGACCTGTGCTCTTCTTTTTCGGCCTACGTCCTGGAAGACCATGCCACCTGTCTACAATTTGGGCGACCCGAAAAACGTTATCCTCCGGTAAAGTCAAGGAGGCCTGGTTAGCGGTCACAAGGCGGCGGGCTCGGCAGAACAGATTGAGCAGATGATCGCCCTCAAGGAGGAGGCGGCGCAGGCCGCATCTTCGTCTTCCTCGGCCGCTGCATTTATCCTGCTCTCCCTGGGATCCTCCTATTCAACTTCTTTTAAGGAGCTCTGTCTGTCCCTCTCCACTAAGGGAGAGGGACCAACATCTGCAGGACCTTCCTCTTGGTCCAAGAAGAAGGACCACAAAGGTAAGTCCCTCCGTCGACGCTCTTGGGAGCGGGAGAGGTCCCTCTCACCGAGTAGTCGACCATCGACTTCGGCCACTGGCTTCACGGTGTCCCCATCAGGTCAGTTGACCGAGACTCTTGTCGACGCAGTTGAGATTTTTCTCGACCCATTGGACGGGCTGGCGACCGGTGAAGCCGAAAACCCTCGTTCCCCCGGCAGTGGTTGAGGTGTCCGTGGACTTGCCTGTGCCTCCGGTTCCGGAGTCCACGGTTGAGCCCTCCGAGCCGAGGGGAGAGTGGGTTTCCCCCGTCCTACCTCCGTACTCTCCTCGGAAAAGCCGAGGTTTGTGGTCTTGGTCTTCTTCTCGGTCCAGCTGATCCCGCCATCATAGGCGGTCTCGGCACCGTGGCAAGCGGCGCTGCCGCTCGTCCTCATCCTCCTCCTCCTCGGACGAGGGGAGGCTTCGATGCAAATTGCGTCGACGATACGAGGACCTCATGTGGCAACAGCTGCTTCTGTCCGGGAGCAAGCCGACGTCGTCGCCTTCCCCGGCTATCAAGTGGCTGTCACCGGAGCGGCCGAAGCAACTCCTCACCTTAGCCGAGGCGCCTGTTTCCAGGCCTGTGGCTCGTCCGAAACCGGCTGCCCCACCGATTCCGGTGGAACCTCCGCCTCCACAGCCATTGTTTGGGGCTCCAACCAAGAGTTCTCGATCGGCCCAGGGTTTGCCCCATAGGCTGTCTGTCACCCTCACTCTCGATCGCTCTCGGCAGGTGGAGGGTGGCTTAGGCCCAAGGCAGCTCTTTGCGGACTCCTCTGAGTCCAATGACGATTCCTCCCTGTTCTTCAGGCGGGTCGACTTGGAGTCCTCAGGAGGTCAGTCATTGGACGATAGCCCTTCGTCCTTCATGGGTTTGCTTAGGCTCATCTCGGAGTCCACCGGGATGCAGCTCGAGCCCGTATCCAAGCAGGCCAAGTATCCCCTCATGGAGATATTGGACCAAGGGGATTCTCCTACGGAGGCCTTTCCGGTGGCCAAGGCCATTGTAGACCTGGCCTTAGAGCTCTGGCAGCGTCCTGCTTCCTGCCCTGCACCTTTGGCCAGGATGGCAAGGAAGTATGCGTTCCCTACCGGTTCCCTGTCCGGTTTCTTGGAACACCCCTCAGCCGAGGGGTTGGTTACCGACAGTGTCTTCTGGCGTGCCGGAAACACCAGGGATGTAGACAGACCTCCCGACAAGGAGTCCAAGAAGTTGGACTATGCCGGACGAAAAGTCTACGCTACGTCCTCCGTTGGCCTTCGTCAGGCCAGCTCGGCCGTGCTGATGGCACATTTCTCTCACGCCCTGTTGGGCTCCCTGGATGAGGTAGTCCCTCATCTCCCGGCTGACCTGCAGACCACGGTTAAGCAGGTGCGGGACCAGGGTAGGGCAGTGGCCAAGCAGCAACTTCAGACTGCTTTGGACATTGGTGACTCATGCGCCAGGTCAGTCGCGGCCGCAGTGGCTATGCACCATCGGGCATGGCTGAGGATATCCACCTTCACAGCGGATACCCAGCATAAGTTGGTGGGTGTCCCCTTCCTGGGGACGACCTCTTCGGCCCTGGAGTGGAAGGTCACCTCCAGAGGATCGAAAAGTCCAATGCCACTCTGGACTCGGTCTCATCCGCTCAGAGGGACAATGGCCGCAGACCGCAACCTAAGCCCTTTCATCCGTCTGCGCCCGCAGCACATCCGGCCCAGCAGCGTCAGGGCCAGCAGGCTCGCACTTGGCATCCCAAACCCAAGCCCGCGGCTTCCTCCTCCAGAAAGCAGGGAGGTAAAGGCCCAGGTGGTCCCTCAGCCGGTCCCTCCTCCAAGCCTGCTCAGTGACGGGTTGAGGGGTGCTGCCCCCAACCTCGTCACCTCACCCCAGGTTCCCCCCGGGTGGGGACGGCTTCACCACTTTCTTTGCGCCTGGTCCGCTATCACCACAGACCGGTGGGTGTTGGAAGTGGTGGGGAAGGGCCTGCCTCTGGAGTTCAAGCAGGCCCCGCCCTTCAGAGCCGTCGCACCCCGGGGGGCCTCGAGGTCCGCAGCCTCACTGTCAGCTCGCCGAGCCGACAACGCTCTGCTTCTCGAGAAGGAGGTGATCAGAGAGGTGGCGGACCCTCCCTCAGACTAAGGGTTTGTGTCCAGGTACTTTCTGGTTCCGAAACGGACAGGGGGCTGGCGCCCCATTCTCGACCTGCACGACCTAAACAAGTTCCTAAGGTCTCGGACCTTCAGGATGGTCACTCTGGCTCAGATAATACCATCCTTGGAACGCGGCATGTGGTTCTGCTCTCTGGACCTGCAGGATGCATTTTTTCACGTCCCTGTCCATCCGTCTCAGCAGAGATTCCTTCGCTTTTGAGCGGAAGGCTCCATTTTCGAGTTCCGAGCCATGCCCTTCGGCCTGTCTCTTGCTCCCAGGGTCTTCACCAAATGCAGGGCAGTGGTGACAGCATTCCTCCAGCGCCGAGGGGTCCTGGTGTACCCTTACCTGGACGATTGGCTGATAGCAGCCCCCTCCAGACAAGAGGTGGAGTGGTCCAGAGATCTGGCCCTCCAGGTTTGCTCTCAGGTCGGCCTCCTCATCAATGAGGCCAAGTCGGAACTCGAACCGAAGCAGGTGATTCTCTTCATCGGGGCAGAGCTCAACTCTCTTCGAGCCAGAGCACGGCTCCCAGCAGACAGGGCCGAGGTTCTTTGCTCCTTTGCCCGATCATTTCTGGTTGGGCAATCGCGCCCTGCCTGGGACTTCCTGCACCTCCTGGGTTTCATGGCGGCCTGCACCAGCGTGGTCCGTTGGGCCCGCTGGAACATGCGCCCCCTTCAGTGGGGGTTGGCCAGCCAGTGGTCTCAATGCTGTGATCCCAGGCCTTGGGTCTTTCCGACGAGGTCCTCAATGTAGTTGAGGCATCCCGTAAGGAGTCGACCAGGATATGCTATGCCTTCAAATGGAAGAGGTTTTCCATTTGGTGTCAGGGCAAGGGCCTGGACCCTTCCTCCTGTTCCTTAGTAAGCATCTTGGACTATTTATGGTCCCTTTCTCAGCAAGGGCTTAGGTCGACGACCCTAAGGGTGCACCTGGCAGCCATCTCTGCTTACCGGGCGCAGGCCGGGAAGCAGTCGGTGGCACAGGAGAAGGTGGTCTGGCACTTTTTCAAGGCCTTGATCACATTTCCTCCAAAAGTAGAACCTCCACCTCCATGGGATCTATTGCTGGTACTGGCAAAGCTCATGGGCAAGCTATTCAAACCAATGCACAGGTGTGATCTCTCACCTGTCGTGGAAGACCGCTTCTTGGTGGCTATTACATCAGCCAGAAGGATGGGAGAGCTCCAGGTGCTTCCATCGAGTCTCCTTACCTGGTCTTCCACAGGGACAAGGTTGTCCTGCGCCCCACCCGAAATTCCTTCCGAAGGTGGTGTCAGAGTTTCACCTTAACCAGGTGTTGACTCTGCCGGTGTTCTACCCCAATCACACCTCGGAGGCCGAATATAGGCTCCATACTCTGGACCCTAGAAGGGCGCTCGCTTACTATAAGGAGCGCACGGCTGAAATTCAGGGAGAGGTTCGCCAGCTGTTTGTCACCTACGCTGAAGCCGCACCTGGCAGACCTGCAGCCAAGCGGATGATAAGCAGGTGGGTTACCTCCTGCATAGATCTCTGCTATAGGTTGGCGGGCATGGAGCCTCCCAGAGGGATAAGCGCTCATTCTACCCGCCATACCGCTGCATCGGTGGCTGCTTCCAGGGATGTCCCTATCCAGGAAATCTGCAGGGCTGCTACCTGGAAGTCAGCACACACCTTCATCACCCACTACCACATCGACCTTGAGTCACGCCGGGATGCTGGTTTTGGGGCCTCGGTTCTCCAGTCTCTATTTCCTAAGTAGGGGGTGTGCGCCTTGCCTCCTTCCTCCCGGAGAACTTCTAGGAGTCTGCCAATAAGTGTGGATGAACAACATATCCATGTCCCTAGGAATGCAGGTTAATCACCTGTAACAGAATTCTAGAGATGGTATATGTTGTTCATCCTGCGACTCCTAGCCTCCCTGGCTTGACGCACAACCTGAGCTTTCAGCAGGGCAGATCTGGCGTCATGGGGCGGAGCCGAGAGTTTTACCACCTGGGTGGGTGGGAGGAGCCAGCTTGAAGACCTTCCGGCAAGATTTAAAGTGGCAAGGATACCTGCCAATAAGTGTGGATGAACAACATATACCATTTCTAGAACTCCTGTTACAGGTGAGTAACCTGTATATTTCTGATACACCATCCCCCGTTATTTCAACCCACCTCCCCATTCCCCCTCCCCATCCCATCCCCTTCTGCATTTTCAATTACTTTGTTTCCCTCCCTCTAACACCCAAACTCCCTAACCGCCCTCCTCTCCCCTCTCCCTCCCTCTCTGCTCACTCCCTCTCACACATAAATACCACAACTCAGTATCTCTGTCTTCTACTCTGACAATGCATCCAGGCTGCATTACTCCTAATGTACAATAAAGAAAGACTGTTCTAGTACTAACAAGTATCAAGTATCAAGATACTACTTGGTGCCCAAAACAAAGTCCTCATGATTGCTGCTGTCTATATCCCACCAAAAGATCCTGATTCCGGCCTACAGGCTGTCCTCGAGTTCGTAAGTACACAACCTTCTGACATCGAACTCCTTCTCCTTGGGGACTTTAATATAAATTGGCTTGCTCCTGATGCAGGGTCAAACAAAGATGCTATCCTAGCAGCAAATTTAACACAAGTGGTAAACTCCCTACCAGGAAAAACTACAAATCAGGGACCAGCACCCTCATTGACTGGATCCTTACCAGCCACCCTACCATTATAACCAATGTAAGTGTTCTCCCTGACTTCGCTCAGTGATCACTCTCAATAATATGTACCTGGACAAATAAGTTTAGTAGCCGCCTCCAAAACCATCTATAGCAGAGTCCTACCTTATGGCAACCTTACTCATCTCAAGACCTGTCTTAGGCAGATAGACTGTCCTTGATTTACAAAACTCAAGATGTTGACCTAGCCCTTGATTACTTTATTACTACTTTCAGCACTGCCTGTGACACCTATGCACCAGTAAAAGCGCAAAATCAAAGCAACCAAATCACAAATCCCTGGCTCACGGCAAAGCTATTGGCACAACTCAAAAGTAGGGATCACCTCTGGGCCAGTGCAAGAGCTACTGGCACTCTGTCGGACATTCAAAAGTATAAACAGGCTCGCAACCATTGTACTAAACAGATCCGCTTGATGAAGAGCTCATACTTCAAGAATGCCCTCTACTCCCTGAAGGAAATCCTTCTGGGACAACATAAAGAATATCATGGGTCAGCAGTCCAAATCCTCTCCTACAATAATGAATGTGGATGGAACCACTACATTAGACCCAGAGATCATTGCAAACACCCTAAATGATACCTACACGGACCTTAGTGGTGTACTCTCATCTGATTTCTTCACTGATGCTGACCCTCCAATTTCTGCTTCTGCTACTGCCTCTCCAACCAAACCACCCTTCCATTTCAAACTAGTAAAGGCACATGAAGTCTATAAATATGTAAAGAAGGCCATTTCTAAGTCCCGAGCAAGCAACAACACTATTGACCTTAAACTTCTGTCCCTCACTCTGGAAGAAGTACTGCTCCTCCTCACAAAATGTTCAATCTCTCCTCTGCTACAGCCAATTCCCTAGGAAATGGAAGGCTGCAGTTGTCACTCGTGCACAAAATGGTGGTAAGTCACTGCCTGTAACTATCGCCCGATATCAGTACTACCACCTCTCTCTAAGACCCTTGAACGCTTGGTAGGGACCAGCTTTCAGACTACCTGAAAAAGCACAACATCCTATGCACCAGCAGCATGGATTTAGGAAAGGGACACACGTCGACTGCTCCTACTTGAATTCTCAGGAGCAATCCACAATGCCATGGACAAAGGAAACCTAACTGGAGCAGTCTATATTGACTTAACCAAGGCATTTGATACAGTTCACCATGGCCTACTTATCAAACAGCTACTATCCCTAGGGCTCTCTTGGGGTCCTGTGACTGGGTAAAAATTACCTTGCTCAGCGCTCTCAATCTGTAAAAGTAGCTGGAGTTCTCTCAGACTCAAACCTGTTCGCTCAGGAGTTCCCCAGGGATCCATCCTGGGCCCCTCCTTTTCAGCCTTTTCCTAAACTCCCTCCCCAAATCCTGCCCTGAAAAATAATCCTCTATGCCGACGATGCATTGATTCTTGCCACTCATGAAGATCCGAACCTCTTACGCCTCAACCTTCAGCATGCTTTTTCCAGTGTGAGATGTGGTTCCTTGAACATAAGCAGGTTCTAAACCACAAAAATCTAAATCCATGCTCTTCTCTAACCCGAAACAAGAAACGGCAAGTCCCACTTCACCATTAATACATAGTTGGAAATACCCTTGAACAAGTGCCAATTTTCAAATATCTTGGAATCAACTTTGATCAAGGCCTAACCTTTGCAACTCACATTGATAGTACAGCAAAAACTATTAATCAGCGAATTGGGATTCTGTATCAGAACCGACAGCTTCTTACCCATTCTGCACTGAGGATTGCCATCCAATCCTCTTATCATCTCAGTTGTTGACTATGGCTTAGTTATATACGGATCTGCCACTACTACAGCACTTAGTCGCATTACAACATCCCTAATAAGGCCTGTCGGCTGCTCACGGTGCACACGACGTACCACACATGTGAACTCTATGCTGACTGGGTTGGTTGCAACTCTCAAACCAGATAAAGTACCTTACCTGCCTGATGGCAAAAAAATCCACTCTGGGCCTCCTCACCCTGTATCAAGACCTGTTATGCGGCGCTAGCACCCGTTTTACCAGAAGATCAGAACACCAGCCTCTCCAAGTCCCCTGATGCCGGACTTCTCAGGGACAAAGATCATTTGCCTATCGTGCCCCCAGCTGGCTAAATGCCCTCAGCACTCATGTTATTGCCTCCACCGATCTAGGTATTTTCAAATCAAGGCTTTTCTCTCACCTTGCCACCTCCAGCTCCTGTGACTGCCCTGATTAAACCTCCTATTTTCTCAGTACCCACCCTGTTCCATTATTTGACAAAGACATGTTTGGGAAACCTTTTCTCCTGCTATTGTCTGCTCCCCACACCTTTCACTTATCCTCTCTGTTCTGGACTTTTTCCCTATTTGTTTCTCCTAATCTGGCATGACCTCTTTCTTGTAATAATAATGTGATTATTGATATCTCATGTCCTTTTGCACAAGTGATTTGATATGTATTTGTATATGTTTTCTTGCTCTTGACACAACATAAATTGTTGTGTTATCTATGTAACCTTTTGTACTGTACCTAATTGATGTGGAACCTTTGTAAAAGAGCCTCTGGCTCAAAGGTAGTAATTCCTAGAACAACAAACTAAACTAAACAAGTCTCCATCCTTCTTCTAGTTGATTAGTCACTAGCCCAGGCATACATTGTACAATGAACAAGGTTGTGTGCGCACTGGAGGCAGCAGTGCTGGTGCAGAGCTGCCAGCTCAGACACATGCACAAACAAAGAAAGCACTGGACTCAGGCAGTAAAAGTTATTAAGCAAGTTCTATTTAATTGTTGGCAAGGAGCCTGTGTCCGGAACCAGTAACCCCTAGCGCCTCAACCCTTCTGCGAGTCTTCAAATGGGGGCATATCTGAGATTCAAACAAACCATTGGAGTCATTTATACAAAATATCTTAATGTGATACATACATTGAGATGTGCTACCCAGTGCAAAAAATTTGAAAAAAAAGATGCAAAAGTTTTTGGGCTACACTAAATCATAGCTAGGACATTAGTATAACCATCATAAATATCAAATCCGTGTTAAATTCAAGTCCTTACTGCAGTATAATTTAAAGTACATTATTTAAGGATAGAGATTATCAATATGAAAAAATACAAGATCAAAAAATTACAATTCACTTCATTGATATCTTTCTCAAATGGGTAATTTAGGGATGATGACAGTCATTAATTAATTCATAATTAGTAGGAAATATTTTATCAAGTTATTTTCCTGAAGGAGGTCAAAAGGTCAAAATTCTAAGTGAAAATGATGTTATTTCATTCATTTATAAATAAGCAAATCATTTCCTATAATAACTATAGATAAAGTACTGAATCAATTATCAACATGAAAAGAAATACTACTTAAGAAGATTTTGGGGGGTTATGCTTGTTCTAAAAGGCGATATCAAGGGAAGTCCGGGGGAAGGGAATTGGTTAAATAATTGAATATTATTAGGACCTGCAGGTTAGAAACAGCAGTCACACATAGACTTAACATGGTAACATAAAAGTATGCTTAAGATTAGTATCTTTTATAAGAACGACTGTGAACAACAAAGCTGTGTCTTACATATCTCTTCTATGCACTAAAAGGTGAGTGAAGATGAAAAGGGGAATAACCTTTCCCCAAGTCCAGAATAAGTGTTTGAATTTAAATCTGTGCTCCGTGGACACACTCCTCAGTTGCTCACACTTAGCAGTTTCAGATATATGGGTTAGATGATATTCCTGTGTGGAGAAAGGGAAAGAAAAAACATGATTAAAGATCATTTGATGAACAGTTTGATTTTCTGATAAATGTATATTACAAATACGGTGTGAAATCAACATCCTCATTTAAACCTATTGGTTCACCTGTATCCAGATATAAATTCCACTTGGTTTCTTTTTGTGCCAGGGTATTTGCTCTATTTCCTGCCCTTGGATGTCTTTTGACATGGTCTAAGATGGTACATTTTAAACAACCTGGTTTACCATTATGAGCCTGAAGGAAGTGGAAACCTAATGCGTTGTAAATATTGCCATTTACAGTAGCTCTGATGCACATCTGTTTTTTCATATTTTTTCCTCTGGGCAGCACATCTCAATGCATGTATCACTTTAAGAGATTTTGTATAAATGGCTCCAATGGTTTGTTTGAATCTCAGATACCCCCCGCTTGAAGATCAGCTGAAGGGCTGAGGCGCTAGGGACTATTGATTCTGGACACAGGCTCCTTGTTGACAATTAAATAGCACTTGCTTAATAACTTTATTGCCTAAGTGCCGTGCCTGTTTTAGTTTGTTCATATTAATTTTTGCCTGCCTTCTATACTTATGTTCACATGTCTTCCTGTCATCGTTTGTAATGTACCTTATCTATGTGCCATGATGTGGAACCTATGTAAAAGAGCTACTAGCTCAAATGTGTTAATCTGAGATTTAAATAAATAAATAAAAAAGACCCTTATGGGCCATATCCAGCCATAACATGCAATTGAGCCCATTGGGCATGCAAGGCACTAAGGGGCAATATGCATGCCCATTATGGGCTTATTTGCATGGTGTGCTGCAACCCTATAGTGCCCATACTGTGTGTGCCATGATGTAGTGTTACATATTTCTGGTGTCTGCTGGCACCCTCCACCCCCGAACACCCATCTGGTGTACTGCTTCCTATCCCTGGTGTCTTATAGCACCCCCTCACCACTCCATATTCCCATATACAGTGTTACAGACTGCTCTGGTGTGTAGTGATACCCTTGCACCTCTTCCAAATGCCCTCAGCATATGGAATGGTAAGTATTGGTGGTGCAGTATCCCTCCATCCGCCCTGCCCATGCACAGAACACCACCCATTATACTTCCCCCTCCTTATCAGGGTGTCCAGGGATGCACTGGGACATCAGATATGGTAATTGGCACAGTTCTTCTCTCACTTCCTCAGTCAGCGCACATATGAGCCGGCAGTGATTGGGGTGGGCAGCTGCAGTAGAGCTGCCCTGCCATCAGTGAGGTGGGGGCATGGACTTAGTGTCTGGTTAAGTCTTGGTTTTTGGCAGTGAGAAATAGTGCCACTTTGGGGCTGTTAACCACCGTCGCAAACCTTTGAACATGCTGCCGCACCCGTATGAAGGAGGGGACCCCTCATTTGCACAGTTGAAGTGTTATGTTACTGCCTGAGCTCAAACGGGTTTATAGTGCACTACCAGGGCCTCTGAATATGGACCCCCGCCCCCCAAGTAGAAGCCGCAAGCCCAGGTAGTGCCACGTTAGCACTGGTGCTGTCATTTGTGTAGCTGGCAGCATTTGTTTTGAACTTTGAAACTATCTTCTGTCCGGTCTGTTAGTGTTCCCTTAAATATCTGCCTAGACCACCCTGTTACATACAACCCTGTCACACCCACTCACTCCCATAGTCACCCAGCTGGGTTGGAGTCCACACAGCATAATGGGGAAAAAGTGGGATAGCATATTTAATTATGTATTTCCATTTTGTTAATCTGGTACGCTCACTGGATCCCAAGGAACCCTTTGCAGGGGTGACCCGGAGTTAGTTTCATGTACAGTAATCTGGAATAGATAGCAAATGCACGTACAGGTCACAGAGTGGGAGAACATTGCCAGCAGTACAGCGGGATCTTACAATACAGTTCATTAGTAAATACAAAGTATAGGGTGACAAACTTGAAGAGAGCAAAAAGGAAAAAAACAAGTCACATTCTAGCTTAGCAGGGGAGAGAAATAACAATAAACATGGCTAGGGGCTGACCAGACAACCCATTGTCAATGGAGCTTTTGGTGGTAAAGTACCACTAGTTGGCTGGGAGATCACGTGTAGGACAGTCAGGTTGGGCACAGTGCTTACATACAGGAACAAGTTCTGCTGCATATGGCTTGGATAGGGTAATGGTGACGGCATTGAGGCATAATAACTGCAAATTGTGCAGAAGGCACATTCCAGGCCCGACAAGATAGGAAAAGCAGGGTAAAACTGTGGGCTATGTCTATGGAATGTATTGGAATTCTGTGGAAATTATGTTGTGGAAAACTCTCCATTCCAGTCAGTCTTAATCACTAGTCACTCCACTTTTAGTGACTGAACAGTTCTCGAGCTGCATACAGTCTGACCTTCAGAGGAGCTTTCAGTTGATCACCTTAAATGTACAGCTCTTAAGAAACTGTGCAGTAACATTAATATAGTAGTCAGCCTACATCAGCACGACAGTTAGTGTTATTACTGACTGTGGTTAACAGCATATCTGTGGTATTAATATTGAGTTTGGTTTCAGCTTAGCATTTACAGTCATTAGTAACCTCATATCTGAGGTGGCAGAATTGCAGATAAGGTCAGAAGACTTCTGCTTATAGAATGCATCTTGCCTTCGGCACAACACATGGCTTATAAGTACAGTATGCAGTAGCACAGTGTTTCTCAAATGGCAAGATCAGTCTCCCAGGGAAGGCCCCAACTTGTTCCAGCAGAGGCCCAGTCAAGCCCGACAAAGCTGTGCCAAAGAACTTAGAGCGGCTGTGCTTGTTATGGTGAAAATTGTCCACCTGTAACTTTTTATTCCGTTTTTGATTACCCTTCTATGTCTTCTCTTCTATGATACCCTTTGTTCCAAATGTTAAGTCTGCTTTACAATTTGTTTTAAGGTTTAAAATCGTTCAAAGGGGTGCATTGTTGAGTATAGCGAGCCCCAGGTTTTTGTCAGTCTTCTCAGTTATATTTGAACACCCATTGGCCTGTAATTCTGGTGCGAGATGGTTGCAAGAAAAGTGATGTTAAATTATGCGTGTTAAAAACACCTGAGAATAGTGATGAAAATCTAGAGATAGCCATAGAAAAAGGAGCACTACTAATAATTCAAATCTAATAAAATGCTTGCCGGCTCAATAAGGAGTTAAAACAGGTCGGGATGGGCACTTTACAAAGAAGGAGACAAGGGTGGTCTAAAATGATAAGAAACAGGTTTTAAATGTTCACTGTAACATTTATTGCTGCTTTCAATTTGGAGTTGTTGATGTTTTATATGAAGAGGTGGGATGGAACTGAATGTACAGTAAATGGTCCCAAGTGAATAAACCGAATGACCTAATTAAATGACTGGGAAGTTGGTAAGGGGAGATGACAGAGGGTGGTGGTAGACAGGGTCAAAGTGGCAGAAAGAGAGGTCACAAGTGGGGCACCGCAGGGGTCAGTCCTGGGACCAGTCCTTTTTAATGCGTTCTTCAGCAACATAGTAAAAGGAATAAAGGGCATGCCTCAGCTGGAGTCTCTCTAAACCCCCCTGCCAGCGAGCATGATCTGCATGGCCAGGCTTTCCCACTTGGGTGAATAAATGGAAGAGAGGAGTGCTTTGAGCCATCTATCCTGGGTGCAGTTCTAGGCCAGTCCTCTCCCTTTGCAACCACAGATGTAACAGACTTTTCTTAGGGGTTATCCTATTCCAAGAGTCTACCTTTTTGTGGTATGCTGGCCCGTGGGACCAGCATGGTAACAGTAGACACTCAGACTTGTCCATGCGGAGTGGGATCATAGCAAGTCTTTGATCAAGTAGTGAGGGGGGCCCCCCTCTATACTGCTCTATACTGGCACAAGTTCCCCTCTCTTACCTTGGGGAAGGCTGTACCTAACCTGTACCAGTGCTAGACATCATAAAGATACTTCCAACACACCATCAGCCCAGACCCCTCAATAGTGTAAGGCTAACAATTCACTAAAAGTATCACCAGCAGCTTAACCTGATTCAGTATTTAAGTTTGTATCTGTGTTCCCCTCCCTACCCCCACAGGACAATGCTAAATTTAGGCAGAATTGCCTAGCCTTCCTTTCCTGGTCAACAGAAACTAAATAAAAAGCTCAACTACTGTCTACTTGCCTACCAAATGGCATTAACTATGTGGTGATCCAAGCCTTGTAGTATACTGTCATTAGTGATGCTCGGATAGTGCCTTTGTGGATCCGCAGAGCTGTTGGATAGTTGCCGTATCTGACCTGGTGTCCGACCAAGTCGGAGGCCAGATCCTGCACTAACCAACGTCATATCCAGGGATCCAGCATCGGATCCAGGACGGTTGGATCCACGGTCGGATAGCACTGCTATCTCACTGGATCCACTATCCGGCAAAAAGACTGCTATCTGGTGGTATCCGAATTGGTAGGATACTATCCGGGCAACACAAACTGTCATCCGGATATAATCGGTTTAGCTGAGAACAGCTTGGGATTTAAGAAGGTCAAATCCCATTGTGGCATGTGTTAAGTTTGGGAAGATTTTTTGGGGATATCTACTAATAATTATTAGGTTCTGACTAATAATTATTTATTGGCTCCTTTATTGTCATGTATATTATTGTGACAATGTATTTTTTAAAGATCGAAATGCTAGGCTTTAAAAATGTACTATTTGCCTACCACGTGGACAACTAGGCCTTATTTGTCACAAATAAAGTTCAGAAACTGCAGTTAGTCATGTATGAATACTATTTTGTTGCCTCTCTTATTTGATGGTTTTACAAAAAATTCCCCAGACATTTTCAAACCAGCCAGCAGAATCTTGGGTTAGTGCGGATGTCATTCAAGCAACAGTGACATAATTTTCCTCCAGCTCTTGTCAGCTTAGTACACACAGTATATCAAATTGTCAAAATCAGTTTTTGCTGCAAATTTTCTGATGGGGCTTTCATTAATTGACTTACACCAGTAAAACAAAATGGTAAATATCTGTCAAGTTCCCAAGTTTGCTCTCCAGCCATTTGAGCACTATATGTTCCCCCCCCAAAAAAATTCTTGTACTCTTAAAATGTAAATGTTGGTTTCTTGTGTTAGCCACCACAGCTCCCTCCTTATTTTATTCTTTTCAGATTCATTCCTTTTGCTGAGGCTCCAAAGCACTCACAAAAAGGGTACTACTACCCCAGTACCTCTCCCCAAATGTATAATCCCACAAAAATGTACACATCTCTATCCTACTTCTTCCTTGTGATTATTCCAAAACATGCCCACAGTTTCTAATTTTGCACCACTCTTGTGACCTATACTCCTTCTTCCACACACCTCCTGAAATGAATACAACTTTACACCTCTTAAAATACAGTATGTACCTCTGCACCTCTCAAAAAATGCTGCATGTGTCCTTAAATCTGCCCCCTCACCCTTAATATCTGTACTCCTACTTTGTACACATTCCAGTATTTGCACACTAATCCTTCACACCCCTCCCAGAAGTTGTACTCCCTCCGTACCCCAACATTTGTACCCCATCCACACTCACCCGAGATGTGTGCCCATCTGTGCATGTCCCACATTTATACCATACATTCTACTCCAATCATTTGTACTCCTACCCTATGACTCCTGAAGCTTGTAACCCCTGCACAGCTCCCCCAAACTAGTAACCTTTCACAACTTTGCCCCTCCACCTGTACCATCTGCACAGCTCCCTTAAACCTTCAACCTTTAACAACTTTGCCCCCCCCCACACCCCACCAAATGCAAGCCATACCTCCTTCTCACTTCCTTCCCAACATCTGTGCCCCAGCACCCGGAACCTTCTAAAGTTGTACCCCTTCCTCATACTCTGAAATCTATTTACTCCTACCTTGGTTCTCGCCAAGATTTCTACCCCTTCTCCTGTGCCCCTCCCAAAATTCATTCCATAATCCAGACTCTTACCCAAATGTTTTACCCTATTCCCTGCACAAATAGCAAAATGTGCAAGACTGCCTAAAAATCGCATCCCTTCTCTTGCAATCTTCACACATTTTACATGACTATTACTACACCCTTCCACAGATTAGTACCCATTGCCCCACACTGCTCCAAAGATATGTATTATGTCTTTCACACACTACTGCCAAAGGCTGCACTCCAGCACTTTGTTCCGCTTAAGAGGTTTGAGATGGTAACGTTTGGGAGTGCAAGTACAAATTTCGGGAAGGGTGCAAATACAAATTTCAAGAGGGGTGCAGGGTGCAGAACAAATTTCAAGGGGTGCAGGTGCAATTACAAATTTTTAGAGGGTGCAGGGTAGAGAATACAGATGTTGGGAGGTGCAGGGTAGAGGTACAAATTTTGGGAGGGGTACAAGTACACATTTGGGGAGGGATGCAGGGGTACAAGTAAAGATTTTTGGAGGGCTGCAGGTACAAATGTTGGGAGGGGTGCAGGGGTACAAGTACAGATGATAGGGTTGCAGAGGTACAAGTACAAATGTTGGGGGGGTGCAGGGGAACAAGAAAAAATTTAGGAGGAGTGCAGAGGTACAAGTTTTGGGAGGGATGTGGAGTTACAGGTAAACATTTTGGGAGGTGTGCATGGGAAAAAATGTTGGGAGAGGTGCACGGATGCCAGTACAAATTATGGGAGGGATCCTGAGGGCAAGTGCAATTCTGATGAGTGATTCAATGATATAAGTACACATTTCAGGATGGGTGCAGGTGTATGAGTGCAAATTTGGGGTGTGCAAATTCAGACTTCAGAAGGGTTGCAGGGATGCTTTTGCAGATTTTGGCAGTGGTGTAGTTATAGATTTGGAGAGAGAGGTGCAAGTGGTGTACATTTGGGGGAGTTCAGGGATGGATGCACACATGCTGGAACCCCTTCCTATGACTACCATCATGTCCGGTCTTCTATGAAAACGGGCAGATTTTGCTCATATTTTTTTTCCAGACATTAATAAACAAATAAATATGCGGTAGTGTGGGCTAAAGTACTAATTTTGAGAGAGAGGTGCAAAAGATGAGATTCCTGTGTGGATAGATGCAATAGTAAACGTGCAAATTTTGAGAGGGGAGGGGTAAATGTAAAAATAATGTGAGGGTACAGTAAAAGACGTGCACATTTTGAAAAAGATGAATAAAGGTCTTACTGTAGCAGAGGACAGGGTAGAATACAAATTAGGAAGAGATGCATGATACAAGTAAATATTTTGGAAGGGTTAAAAAGCTAGCGGTATAAATTCTGGGAGGAGGAGGAGGAGAACCCATTACTGAGAGAATGTGTAAGTATTGAGAGTGTGGTAGAACTTCAGCAAATGGGGTGAATCAGAACAGAACTGCATTTAGGTTAGTTAGGAAAATGTTAATAAATACATGACCTGATGATGTTTGGACACTCCTTCTCTTGTTTAATACTGTCCCCAATTTTTATTTTTTACTGATTACCCTGTGAAAGCTACTAGAAACAGCATTTATTTATTTATTGGAATGTTTCACCAGGAAGGCACACTGAGCAGCAGGTTGCTTGTCTACCGGTGGGACCTGGGGGAAGGGGAACATGAGGATAATATACATGTGTCGATTTGGAGCACTAATGAAGATTTACATATGATTACATTCAAACAAAAGTGAGTAACCTGTAATGACACAATGAAATAGCATGGTGCTAACAGTTTTGAACTAGGCAGATACAATGATAACAGTTTAGAACCTGGTAAATACAAATAGCACAAAATGTCATTTAATGGTAAACTCTAAATGACACATAAATGAGTAGCTTGATTATGGCTGTGAATGGAGTTCAAGTAGTTGATCTAGGGGAAGCTAGTAGGAAGTAACGCAGACAGTACAAGATAGCTAAAATAAGGCAGGAGCGCAAGTTTGTCTAGAAGTGCAACAGATTAGGGATAGCCAGAACCAAGACTAAGAAATAGAAGGGGGGTAGGGGGGAATGGGGAGGGGAATGGGAGGTGAGCGGCATTTAAGATTCATGCCTCACAGGATAATAAGAACCCAGCCAGAGATCGATTTAGGGCAAGGGTAGGAGAGGTGGTGGGTGCTAAGTAGAGAGGGGTGGAAGGGAAGTAGGATAGGGGAGACAAAGGACTTGACCCATTTTGACCAGTTCCAGATGTTGAGAACCCTGCTAGGGCATGGTGCAAGGCAAGCATTAGGGCAAAGTGGTGGAGAGGGTAAATACAGAAAGGGGGGAGAGAGGCTTGGGCTTGTCAAGAGCTAAGACCCTAGGGGAACTGAGAACCCCTTCAGGGGACAGACAGTGGAGGAAGATGGGAAAGGAAGAGGGAGGAGGAGAGAGGTCTGCCAGGGCCCGACCACTTCAGTATGCTGAGAACCCTGCCTGCACGAGGCAGAGGTGGAGCACAATAAGCAGGAAGCAGGCTGTTAGGCAGTGAGAGTCAGTATGCTTCTGGATGCTGGGAGCCCGATAAGATGTAAGGAAGGCCAGAAGAGTGGTTTAGTGAGAGAGAAGAGAGGCAAAATCCCAGAAGGAGCCCTTTCAGGATGCAGAGAAACCCTGCAAGGGTACAGGGATGACAGGAGACTTTGGGGGGGAGGAGGTGGTGGGTGTAGGGTAGAGTGGGGAGAAGCTCTTGGTACAACATTGGGTGCAGAGAAATACAGTAAGAGTGCAAGGGAGGTCAGTAGGGGAGGAAGTTGGGGGAAGGGAAGGAGAGCTGGAATTTCGGGAGTGAGGGTCATCAGGGACAGAGTGAGGGTACTGACAAGGGGGTAGGTTTGTCCTGGGCTTAGAGGGGGGAATTAGAGACGGCATGGTAGGAACTGCAAGGTAATTATTGAGGGATGAGCTGATGGAGTAGGAGGAGGATGAGTGACGGATTTGAGGGGGGGGAGAGAATTCCACATTTTTGGGAGACAGTGAAAGTAATCAGATTGGCGATAAGGGTGGCACTATGGGGGACTACCAGGTACGCCGAGTCGGTTGATCTAAGGAAGTGGGTGGGTGGGTGGGGAATTATAAATAAGGAGGAGATAGAACAGAACTCACCCAGCCAGTGCTTGGAGGTGAATTTAGCACAGTGGGAGAGTCACCTGTTTGTAAGAGAGGGGGGAAGGATAGGGCATGATAAAGATCACAGTGGTGGGTGCGGGAGGGAGTATGCAGGGCAAAGCAGCAGAAGGAATTGAATAGGTTATCTAATCTGGCCAGGGAGGATTATGTCACAGTAATCAATAATGGGCGGTATCATCTTCTGAACAAGTTCATGCCTAGCTGTAGGAGGGATACAGCCACGGTTCCTGAACAGGGCACCACGCTTGGGGTGCAGTTTTTTCTGGATTGCGTCAATATGTCAAGAGAAGTTTAGCTGTTGGTCTAACCAAACACCTAGGTACCTGAAGGAGGATGTGTCCTCAAGTAAAGTCCCATCAAGGATGTGGTAAGTGGGTAGGGAGGGAAGCCTGGAGAGTCATAGATACATAGATAGTGTCGGCAGATAAGGGCCTATGGCCCACCCAGTCTGCCCATTTGAGCTTGTAAGTTCAGTTTGTTTTCCTAGAAGTCTGTTGCCCCTTACCCCTGACCTCCAGAATTCCTTTATGTCTATCCCATGCATTCTTAAATCCCGTGATTGTTTCAGCCCCCACCACTTCCTCTGGCAGGGTGTTCCACTTGTCCACCACCTGCTCTGTGAAGAAATTCTTTCTCATGTTTCCTCTGAATCGTCTCTTCCTCCAACTTCATCCCATGCCCTCTAGTCCTGGAACATCTTTTCGCTTAAAATAGTGTTTTCCTGCACCCTGTTCCTCCCTGTAAGATACTTGTATGTCTCTATCATATCCCCTCTCTCCCTCCTCTCCTCCAGGGAGTACATGTTCAGTTCCTTCAACCTGTCTTCATAGGACTTGTGATGCAATCCATGCACCATCTTTGTTGCCCTCCTCTGAACCTTCTCTACCCTGTCTATGTCCTCATGTAGGTATGGTCTCCAGAACTGTACACTGTACTCCAGGTGGGGCCTCACTAGTGTCTTGTATAGCGGAATTATGACCTCCCTTTTCCTGCTGGTGATGCCCCTGCCTATACATCCCAGCATCCTATTTGCTTTACCTGCTGCCTTGTCACACTGTTTCCCTACCTTGAGGTCATCAGAGATGACAACCCCATGATCCCTTTCCTGCTTGGTGCATGCTATATCCTCACCCCCCAACTGATATATTGTGCCAGGGTTTTTGTGCCCCATATGCATTATCTTGCACTTCTTTGCATTGAATTTCAACTGCCAAACCCCTGACCATTCTTCAAGTTTCTGCAGGTCGCTTCTCATTCTGTCTACACCCTCTGGTGTGTCTACTCTGTTACAGAGCTTTGTGTCACCAGTGAACAGTGAAATTCTGCCTTCTAGGTCCCAAGAATGTCACTGATGAAGATGTTGAATAGGACCGGTCCCAGCACTGATCCCTGTGGTACCCCACTGGTCACTCTTCCCTCTGTGGAGGACAGCCATTTACCACCATCCTCTGTGTCCTGCCACCCAGCCAGTTACCTACCCACCACACTAGTGTCCTGCCCACACCCATATTCCCCAGTTTGTGTAATTGTCTTCTATGTGGCACAGTGTCAAAGGCCTTGCTGAAGTCCAGATAGGCCATGTCCACTGCCCTCCCCTGATCCACCTCCCTAGTCACCCAGTCAAAAAATTCAATGAGGTTGGTCTGACATGACCTCCCCTGGTGAAACCATGCTGCCTTGGGTCCTGTAGTCCATTGACAACAGATGTTCCACCAATCTCTCCTTCAGTAGTGCTTCCATGATCTTCCCCACTACCGAGTGAGGCTGACTGGTCTGTAGTTCCCTGCTTCCTCTTTGTTCCCACTTTTGTATAAGGGGACTACATCTGCTGTCCTCAGTCTTTGGGTACTCCCGTTTCCAGTGATCAGGCTAAACAGGATAGCCAGAGGTTCAGCCACCACCTCTCTTAGTTCTTTAAGGTCCCTGGGGTGCACCCCATCTGGCCCCATTGCTTTATCAACTCTATTACTTCCAGTTCCTTCAG
Source organism: Neoceratodus forsteri (assembly GCA_016271365.2). Classification (NCBI taxonomy): domain Eukaryota; kingdom Metazoa; phylum Chordata; order Ceratodontiformes; family Ceratodontidae; genus Neoceratodus; species Neoceratodus forsteri. Next base: position 342,103,970 of record CM057449.1, read on the forward strand.
GACCTTTTCGTGTAAAGGGACTTGTGTCCATTTCTGCACCATTCTCACCCCTTGTACTCCCTTCAGACCCATTACCCTCCTCCTCCTCTTCAGTAAAGACTGAGCAGAAATACCTGTTCAATATGTCAACTTTACTGTTGTCATCCTCCACGCAGCCCCCATCCTCCCCCTTCAGTCTCACTATCCCTCCCTTTGTCTTTCTTTTTTCACTTATGTACCTGTAAAAGGTTTTGTCCCCTCTACCCACTGATTTTGCAATGTGTTCTTCTGTCTGAGCTTTGGCTTCCCTTACTGACCTCCCTTTGCTTCTCCTGGTACTTCTCCTATCCCCTTCTGCCTGTGTCTTTTGTATTGTCTGAATGCAATCTTTTGGCTTTCACTTTTTTGCTACCTCTTTGAAAACCATAATGGTCTTCTCTTCTTTTCTCTTGCTAACCTGCTTAATGCATAATTCTGTTGTTCTTGTAATCTCCATTTAAATACTGCCCACTGTTCCTCAACCCCTGATTCCTGTCCCATTCCCTTAATGCCTCTTTCAAGTATCTCCCATTTTCCCAAAGTTTGCCCCCTAAAATCCAGGATACGTGTTTTTTGTGTGGTTTGGTTCTGCTCTTTCTGTGATTTCAAACCACAATGACTGGTGGTCACTGTTTCCCAGGTGCTCCCCCACTGTTACCCCCATCACACTGTCCCTGTTTGTGAGCACAAGGTCCAGTATTGCCTTCTGCCAAGTTGGTTCCATGACCAGTTGCTTGAGGAAAGCACCCTGAAGGGAGTCCAGAATAAATCTGCTCCCTAGTTGATGCTGCTGCTGGGATGCTCCAGTCCACGTCTGAATATTGAAGTCTCCAACCAGTACTACCTCACCTTGTCTGCCATCCTTTGGATGGCTAGCATCAACTCCTATCTGTTTCTTCCTCCTGGGCTGGTGGTCTATAGACCACACCTGTGCGGATGGCTGTCCCCATTTTCCTTTCCAGCTTAACCCACAGTATCTCTCCCCATTTTGTTCCTCCTGGATCTCTGTGGCCCTTATGTCATTTTCACGTACAGTGCCACTCCTCCTCCTTCCTGCCTGCTCTGTCTCTTCTGAATATGTTGTAGCCAGGTATGGCCATCTCCCAGTCGTGGTTATCATTACACCAGGTTTCAGTGATGGCCACAATGTCCAGGATCTGACTGTACCATGACAGCCTCCAGATCTTCCATCTTGTTGCTAAGGCTCCTGGCATTTGCACATGGCTTTCCATGATTTGACCTCCTAGACTGTTTCACTGTTCTACTCCAGCCCTTCCTTGGTTGTCATTTATCCTGGTTCTCCTTGCTGTCTGCCCTTCTGCTGAATTTTGCCCTTTTCTGCTTATCCACCTTTGGGCACTAATCTCCATCTTCTGCACACTGCTTTGCAGAAATAGCCACCTCTGGTTCACTGGTTCCACTGCTAGCTGTGGGAGGGTGAGCAAGTAGTACCCTCCTTGCTGGCCTGCCACCCCTTTGCTAGTTTAAATGCTTGTCAATGTAGCATTTAAACTTATCATTGAGTGCTTGGATTCCCTCCAGGATGGATACAGGCCGTCAGGCTTGAACAAACCTCCATCCTCCAGGTGGGTCCCAGTCACCAATGAATCCAAACCCTTCCTCACAGCACCAGTTCTTCAACCATGAGTTAAAGTTCCTGGTGCATACACTCCTATGCTCTCCCTTGCCTCTCACAGGTAGTACTTCTGAGAAAGTGACAGAAGTAGCTACTTGCTTGAGACCCCTTCCCAGTTTCCTAAACTCTTCCTGAACTTCCTTTGGTTCCCCATTTGCCAGGTCATTAGTACCTAGGTGGATAATGACATCCAGCTCACCCTCCGTCTTGCCTTCCCAGCGAGCCCCAGGATCTTCCTTCCATCTCTCCATGCCGTGGCACCTGGTAGGCATCTCACCTCCTGTCCTCCCTCCTGTGTCTCTAGCTGATCCTCTTATGATGGAGTCCCCACCAGGATTCGCTTCTCCTCCTCCTCCTCTGGGGTCCACTGCTTTCCGCTGAGGTCACCTCCTTGGCTAACCTCCACATCCTTTCCTTCCACTTCTTTTGGGTACTTATTTGGTTGTCCTCATTTGCCAGTGTGGCATATGAGTTCTTGAGTGGAATAGGATCTGGGATGCCTCTGCCTGACTGCTCTAACACTCCCTGAGCCCACTGTCATCCAAGTGCTCCTCGTTCTCGGCATCCTTTGAGGCAGTTGCATTGGACTGGGTGGTCCCTGGATAGGGGTGATGGTACTCCTGACCCAGTTTACTTCTGCTCTGAGTCTGGCTACCTCATCCCGCAGTCCAGATAGATGCATGCAGATAGGGCAGCACCTCAGTGTCCAGAAGGTCTGCCTGAATATGGCTGCCCCACAGCCACTGCATTGCACCACCCTCACATTATACTGCAATTCCACTACTTGTCTGCTACTGAAGCTCTCCTAGTTCCCTTTTTATTAATTTACTGTACTAAAAATCCTGCCACTGATCCTCAGATAATTTTTTTTTTTTTTAAAGAAAAAGAAACCAATAAATAAATAAATGAGTCAAAACACTTGTGCTGAGGGTGGGCTTCTTCCTCCTTATGCCCCTCCTACTTCACACCCCTTACTATACCCTGTGTTTAGCTCCTGTCAATCAGATTTAACAGGGCATATAATTAAGAGTTGGGGGAAGGGGAGGCGAAAATTTGCAGCAATTAAAGACAGCACAGAATTACACCACCACTATGTTTTAAATTCTCAACAGCCCAAAAACAATTATAAGTAAAGACAACAAAGAAAGTATAGTGTCACTAAAAGCCCACAATCTAAGTTTAAAAGAAAAATAGCAATTACCAGTTACTCTAAAGCACTGAATTGAATATGTTTCCTTCCTTCCCCTTCTGGCTTCTTCTCTGCCTCTGGAGTCTCTGCCTTTTGCCAAAGGCCATAGAGACCATCTTCTTGGCATTGAGGAAAAGGTGATGGTTAGCAAGCCAGAGCTGAACCTTGTCTTGCTGCAAGCTGGTTGTAACCTCAGCAGGACAGGAGCCAGATGTGTACGGGACCGTATCATCAGCATTCATGTGTATAGCGGAGGAGGCTGAGCAAACAGAGGGAAGGTCATTTAAGAAGATGGAGAATAGGAAGGGCCCTAATACAGAGCCCTGGGGGATGCCAGTGCTAATCAGGAGAGGAGGGGAAATGACGTCCGAGATCTTAACTGATTGGGTTTGTCCAGTAAGGTAGGCCTTGAACCAGTTAGTGGCAAAGGGAGACAGACCAGCTGCCAGAAGGGAGGGTGAGATGGTGTCGAAGGCCTTGGCCAGGTTGACAGAAATGGCAGAGGTGATTTGGCCATTGTCCATCCCAGTTAGAATGGAGTCAGTGAGCTGTGGGAGAGAGGTGATGGTTGAGTGTTTTTTCCTGAATCCAGATTGGAAAAGGGTGAAAAAGGGGGTGTCATACAGAAAAGTGGAGAGCTGGGAGAGGACAGTATGTTTTTGTAGCTTGGCAAGGGTAGGGAGGAGAGAAATTGAGTGATAGTTGCCAGGGAAGAGGAGCCACCCCCTTTGGGTAGAGGGAGGACCACTGCATGTTTCCATGGAGAGGGGACAGAGGCAGTAGAGAATGAGAGATTTAGGATTATTGAGAGGGGATAGGCAGTGGCCGGGGCGGAGAGAGAGAGGAGATTTGGGTCGAGGCCGTCAGGGGAGGCCCCTTTAGAGGGGCTGATTGTGAGGAGAGCGCTTAGGGCATCATTTGGGGTTACTAAAGTGAAGGAGAAGATGAGATGGGAGGGACATTCCATTAGAAGGTGGGGAGGGGGTAGGATGGGAGGGACTTCAGTAACCCAGTGGCACAGGAGGTATAATAGGAGTTAAATTCCGCAGTTATGGCAGGTGGGTTGGCCAGTAGTGAGCCATTTACTTTTAGCACATGGGGGGGCGAGATGGGGGGTAAAATAGGGCAAGGACCATCTTCCAGAACTTTGAAGGGGAATTTATGTTAGTGATGAAGGCAGATTTGAAATATACAGACTTGGCTAACCTTGTAACCCTGGTGCAATCATTTTTGAGCATGCGGTAGTTCGTGAGGTCACTAGGAAGCTGGGTAGCTTTATGACACTTCCAGGCTCGATCTCTAGCCCTGAGGCATGCCAGAAGTTCGGAGGTAATCCAAGGTAAGTGGTTACCTCTAATTCTGGTTTGTTTGAAGGGGGTAAAGGTACTCCAGTTCACAAGAAAGATTTCTTTAAAGTAGGCAGGGGCCTTATCAACTGAGGGAAAGGAGATTAGGGGGGAACCAGTCAGAAAGGGCAAGGTTCCTCAGGGGAAGTTCAAGATTGAGAGACCTGAAAGAGCATAGTTGTATGGCTTTGTGTGCTTATTTAGGTCTGTGGACTTTCCTAACTCTGAATATTGGGTTGTGGTCGCTGAGAGCATCAGGGAGGATGCCAGAGGTTATGACTCGGTGGGAGTGGTAGGTAAGGGTCCAGTTGAGTAGGGAGCTTTGTTGTGTCTTGTAGTTTGGACAGGTGGGTTCCGAGATCAGTTGGAAGAGGTTTAGGTCTCCCATTTCATTTTCAGTGTTGGTGGTTTTAGGTGACAACCAATTTAAATTGAAGTCACCAAGAATGAATAGTTCCCCAGAGTGAAAAAGGGTGATAATGGAAGTTAGGAGGTCAAGTGTGACTGAAGGCTGGATATTTGGGTGGCAGTAAATGCCTGCTACAAAGAAAGGGAGAGTGAAGGGCAGGGTCACATGAATAGCTAGGGCATCATGGATCTCAGGATTGGAGGATGAGTAGATGATGGAATGTTGGACAGAGGCAAGGACATATATGGCCACATCGCCTCCCCTGCCAGCACGGTCTTGCCTTAGCAGTGCATAGCCAGGAATGGAGACAGAGTGGTCAGGGATTGTGCTTTTTAGCCAAACTTCTGCGATGATTAGAATGTGTGGATTTAGAGTGCTTGCTGTGGTCTAAAGGTGGTCTATTTTTTCCAGCAAGCTACAGATGTTTAGAAGTAGGATCTTTAAACCCTTTGGGAGGGCTGAGAGAGGAGAGCAGGGGGTGGTAATGGAGGAGGAAGCACCAGAGGAGCATGGGGCAATTGGGCCAGGGTTGGGTGAATATCCCTGGCAGAGAGCAAGAGGAGAGTGAATATGATGAAGTGGAGCTTAGGGAATTTGGGAGGAGCTGGCGAGGAAGTTAGGAGTTTAGAGGATAAGGGAGTGGATTATTGTGGAAGCAGAAGATGGAGAATTGAGGTGAAAGTGGACACCGTTAACAAAGTCTCATGAGGAATAGTAGTAGAGTGGGACCATAGTTCAACTGGGGGGAAGGAGTAATAGCATGCATGTGAGTAGGGGATTGGAGATAATAACTGATGGGGTGGGAAAGTTATTAAGTATTGGCGAGTAGTGAGCGGGTGAAGGTGGTAGAGAAAATGATATGAGCAGAACAAGGGGGAGAGAGGAGATTAGGGGATGCATTAATCAGGATGCATTGCCACAAAGAGCGTTGGACGGAAGTGAGAAGATAATAGGGAGGGGAGGAGGCAAGAAACAAGAGAAGGGGTGGAAGAATAAGTCTAAGCTGTAAATCCATATCTGTAAGGATTGGATGGGAGGCAAATGTGCAGAAAAAGTGCAGCTAGGGGAGTTAGTACTGATTATAAGATTAGCAACAATCATGTAATAGATTAGGCAGACACAGTAGTGCAGTGTAGAGTCACTGCCTTTGATGCAGAAGGTCAGGGGTTCAAGTCCCAGGACAGGAAGAGTTAAAAAAAAAAAACCGCCTCGGGAAATAGGGCATGGAGGGAGAGAACGGGGCAGAAGAGGAGGGGATTGGGGAAGAGGGGGTGGAGACAAGGAAGATAGAGGGAAATAGGAGGTGAAAGACTGACCCCTAGCGGTCAGAGAATATAACCTGCTGATGGGAGAGCAGCTACAGTACTTTAAAATTAGTACAACTGGTCACGTGACCACTGTGTCACTATAAAGCAGGGTCCAGCCTTGGGTGGGAAGGCGACGGGGTGGGTGGGGCAGACGACACGCAGCGTCGATGGGCTAACACAGTGCAGCAAAGTGCACAATTCCAGTTAGCTTGCTTAAGAGTTTGGCTACCCGGCTGATGCTACAGCTGCCGACTCCTTCGGTGAATGAGCTCCGTTTGGGAGCTAGTCCAAAATGGTGGTGCCTATGAAATAAAGGGAGAGGGTCTTACCTCATGCAGGCGAGGACAGACAGTGGATGGGGCTGGGTCACAACTGTGCGTGCACAAGCTCAGCACCAACTGCAGATTGAATCCAGATCTAGCATCTGCTACAGGTACAAACAGCAGTTATAAACAGATCAACTACCCTGCAAAATGCTTGCAAATACTTCTTAAAGCTCCCTTAATATCAGCAGTTACAGAATAGTAAAACTCCCATGAGTGCAGTGCCCAAAAACAATCTAAACATATATAGGGACAGGAAATTCCTTAGATAGTAAATAGCACAGTTCACAGACTAAAAGTCCTTTACAAAGTGCAGCAACGTCCACAAGTCCAGTTGGCTTGCTTAAGAGTTTGCCTACCTGGCTGATGCTGCAGCTGCCGGCTCCTTCGGTGAATGTGCTCCGTTTGGGAGCTAGTCCAAAATGGTGGAGCCTGGCTGATGCTGCAGCTCCCGGATCCTTCAATGACTGCGCTCTTTTTGGAAGCTAATCCAAAATGGAGGAGCCAGGCTGATGCTGCAGCTGCTGGCTCCTTCAGTGAATGCACTCCATTTGGGAGCTAGTCCAAAATTTAATATCTTGCAGTACATTTAATACTAGTTAAAGTGACAGCTAATTTTTGCCATTTCATAATCTAATGTGTGTATGTAACCCCCTACAAATGGGGGGTTCCTGAAAAGTCTTCTGAGCTTGCCTAAATGCTCACTGCCAGACTGGTGTCCTGCGTTTAGCTGTTAATCGTTATTGCCAAAGAGTACCTGTGTAGCCTCTATGTACTGTCGCTTTAAGAGCTGGCTAGATTGCAGTAATAATTAATCTGGGAGGGGTCTGAGTGTTGTCATGCTAGAGTCCCGCCCATGCTGCCAGGTAATCACTCCATTTCTGCCATTGCTTATTATGCAGAGGGAACCCTGTTAATAGATGTAACTGTTTGCTGATCATTCATTAGAGTAGTAATAATAATGTAGTTTGTCTAACCTGCCTTCTTTGCAGCAAGGATTGTTTGGTTTATCCCCACCATTTTGGCCTGGAACTGCCAAATTGGACCAATCAGTCTGGTGGGACCTAAAATGGAGTTGGACTACAAGAGCTGTCTGGAGTCAGAATCTGTAGGAATTGTAGTTTTGGGCTTTTGGTGCCTTTTTGCACCTGAAGGGGGAGCCTTTGTTGTGACTGACAGACAAATCTACCAACTGAATCTTCTGGATCTGAGGGAAACCCCCAAGCTGCCTGCTGTTTCAGTCAGTTCTGAACTGGGAAGTGAGATAAGAACAGCTCAAGTGATTTGGACAGTAGTTCTATGTAGTTTTGCATGGGAGAACTGTGAAAGGGCTGAGTTTTGTCCTGCATGTCTGCCTGCTGCCCCTGAGAGGGAGAGAAGAGAATTATTTTGGACTAAATCCATGTTTGTGAGAATGAAGTAAGCCACAGGTTTTTTACCAGGTTCATACCTGAAGAAGACTGAAGATTTTGATGAGTGCGATCGGCCTGTCAGGATTTCAAGCTGCTTTTGAATCCCCGGTCTGTGCAGAGACTTTGCGATCGTAACCAGAGAGTGGTTTGCCTGGTACAGTAGAATTTCCTTACACGTAAATGTGCTGTGTATTGAAAGTGGGTTGTGATTTGGTCCCCCACTGTATGAACTGTGCTCTTCTTGCTGGAAGCTGTATCCAGCCCAAACGGACTGTATCCAAATTTGTCTCTATTTGGCCTGGGCCTTGCCACATTGGCCCAGCCAGACTACCTGCTGCACAGAGAAAGCCATCGACGAGAGACCTGCCTGGGGGTCAGTCCCCTGCTCCACGCTTGAAAAGGAATGATGCCTCAGCGATTTGTGTGGGCCCTGCTTCTCCTGGCATTCTAGATTAACCACCTGCTGTCTCGATTTTCATCCAGCCTGTGTCCAGTCTTTGGCATCATGAATAATCATCAGGGTAACTCCCTGCAACAACAGCCTAATCTAAAAGTGTGTCATCTGATTGTCTTCTTGTTTTCTTTTCACAAACTGAACCCTCTGGCTCCGGATTACAAATAGTGTGTGTTGTGCATGTTGTTTTCTTCCATCACAGGGCCCCAACCAGCTGCAACGTTCCTGGCTAGCCCACCCCAGAGTGTGTGACTGTTTATGGACTCTGAAGTGCATGCATAACTGTTTGATTGATACAGCCTTTAAGCAAAGTAACCTGATTACGCCCCTCCCTTGTTCAAGTCCTCTAAATAAATCAAATCTCTTTTTTGCATTTACCCTAACTGTGGTTCCAGTTTGTGCAAGAGTACTGTACTGCTGTTATTTGCTGTGTATAACCTTGTTTTACAGGGGGTCCCCAGGGCCAGGCCAGAGGAAAGCCCTGGTGGTAAGTGCAAACAGTGTGGGTACTTGGGTGGTGTATCAGGGGTATTGTGAAAGTGATTATTGTGTATTGTTCCGGCCACTAGTAAAGAAAGAGGGGGGTTACAGTGTCCCAGAGGGCTGTGCCCAGGTTAGCGTGACCGCTACCAACCCTGACCTCCGGGTGGAGGCACCCATTTCAGAACTCAGGCCCCTTAATCTGCTACTAGCCAAGCAAGCAGGGGTAGTAGCCCTTGGGATTGCGCACCCTAGGGGTTACATGTATACTAAGTGTGTATATTAAGCTGCCAGGCCCTTGAAGAAAATGGTGTCATTTTTGTTTAAATTATATCACTACCCACTCAGGATTCCACCAGTTGATCTGAAAAAGCATGAGGGCTTTTCTGCAAAGCCATCAAATCAAATCAAATCTTTATTTATCCAGGCGATCATCATTGAGCAAGCTCATTTACAAGATGGACCCACTGTTGTCCAAGACAGTTATACCTACATAGATTGAGAATACAAAGTACAACATGTGCAAAGACTTACAAACAAATTTACAGGAAAGTGGTAGGTGTACAATATACATTCCAAGCGTTCTTGTAGGAACATACATGCATCACTCAACTTTGCTGTGGTATATACAGACTTCATGTATGCAGAAGTTGAGGTGGTATATTTAGTCATTCTTAGTCAAGCCTACAGCAGAGGGTACAATTCTTTGCATTTCAGCCCTCAGTGACCGTTTACCGTACTTGGGTGAGGGTCCTGGGCTGCATAGGGGCCCCAATGAGGTCTGTATGTTCCGCTTAAACGGTGAGAGGAGAGTAATATGGGAGAAATGGTGCCTTGGGGGCCTAGAGCCACTATGGCAGCTGACTAGTGGACTTGATTAAAATAGGGAGGGGAGGAACTAGGTTCGTGGATGGATGTGGTAAGGATACAGAGTCAACCGTCAGTAGGACAGCTAGGAACTATGGAAACACTTACAGATTTCTGCGAACATTTTGTCATAAATTATCCTAAACGGCAAAACTGACAGGAAAGCTGAGTCTCAAGGATCTTTGTACCCTGTTCAAGAGCGTAGACGAAGCGTGGCTTATGGCAGCCCTGCCAAAGTGGGTACCGATCCTGGGGATTTTCAGAGAAATTAATGAGTGGCTTCTTAGTGCGTAGCTACTGATTGGGCTCAGGGGGAGGCAGGCAACAGTGTAAGCTGGGAGTTTGTTGGTAAGGGCTCGGAATGTCCAGAGTGTTGCATTTCTACACCACCTACATTGAAGGGAAGGCCACCCTATGGCTGCATATAAAGAGCAGTGATGTGTGGAGGATGGGAGACCAGTTATAAATCTTAGCGCTCTGTGGTACAGGACATCCAGTTTTGCAAGGTGTGAGACAGAGCATTGGCCATAGATTATGTCGACATAGTCGATTAATGAGAGGAAAGTTGATTGAACAAGCTGTCTTCTTGCGTCTGCAGTCAGAAGGTGTTTAATTCTGAAGAAGAGGCCAAGCCTCTGCCTAAGCTTTTTCATCAATTCTTATGTGTGCTCCGCAAAGGAGAGTTTGTTGTCCAGCCATATACCCAGATATTTGAATTTAGGCACGAACTCAAGATCTTCGCCTAGAAGGGTAGTTATGGGAGGAAGGGTACCAGCAGCAGCAGAGTGGGCGCTAGTGCTAGATGGGGTAAAGAGCATGGCCTTAGTTTTTTTTGCATTTAGCAGTAGCTTTTTGCTGAGAAGCTGATGCTGCAGCGTATTGAATTCAGTTTGTACATCTGTGCATGCAGCTCCAGGGGAGTCACGGCTTAGATAGAGCACCATATCACCGGCAAACAAGTGGATACTGGCTTCTGTAATGCCTAGGTCCAAGTTGTTAATGTAGATGGCGAACAGTAGAGGGCCCAGTATGGAACACTGTGGGACTCCTCTTTTTATTGGTTTGAGAGGAGAGAGCTCACCTTCGGCCTTAATTTGTTGCTGCCTATCAGAGAGATGATCCTGGAACCAGTCCAGTGAGGTTGAGTCCATACCTATGGTTTTTAAGGTGGTTAGAAGTAGGCAGTGGTCGACGGTATCGAAGGCCTTGCTGAGGTCTAAAAACAGAGCGCAAACAAATTTTTTGTTGTCAAGGTCCCGTTGCCAGTCATTAGTGACTTTGGCCAGCACTGTAACAATGCTATGCTTTGCTCTAAAGCCAGACTGCATGGGGTTAAGCAATGTAGAGTTGTCTAGAAACTATCTCAGCTGTAAATCCATGACTTTTTCCAGCATTTTTGAGAGTGTAGGTAGAAGAGAGATTGGCCTATAATTGTTCAGGTCGCATGGGCCCCCTGCTTTAAATAGGGGGATAACATGAGCGGTTTTCCATTTGCGGGGATAGAGCCCTGGGCTAGGGACAGGTTGAATAAGTGTGATATAGGTAGAGCAAGTATGTGGTATGCTATTTTCAGAAAGTATGGGTCAAAGGAGTCGGCTCCTGCACTTTTTCTGGTATCTAGCCATAGCATAAGGTCTTCGACTTCTTTTATGGTGGTTGGGGAAAAGGAGAAGATCGTATCTTTGCTACTTTGGTCTGGAGGCTGGGCGGTGAACTGTGGACGGAGACTACTTACTGGTGCATTATCGAATGCCATGCTTGCAGTGGCAAAGTGGTTGTTGAAGGCTTGAAGAATTTCAGATTTATCACTGATAGTGACATTGTGGATGGTGATTTTGGAGGATAGTGCACTACCTGGGGAGTGTCCAGACATTTCCTTTATGGTGGACCAGAATTTGGTTGGGCTGTTGGATGTGGATAGTAATTCATTTTGATAATAATGGGCCTTGGCCTCTCTGACCATTTTCTTGCAGGCATTTCTAGCTGTCCTAAAGAGACACCAGTCTGCATCGCCCTGCAATTTCCAGGCCTTTTTCCATAGCTGGTCTCTTTTGAGTAAAGCATTCTTCAGATCCGTTGAAAACCAACGGCAGGTTCTGGTTTTTATTTGTGCTTTAACTAGAGGAGCATGGTTGTTTAGGGCACTGACTATGATTTCATGGAGAATATTATAGGAATCACCCACTTATTTAGCCAGGTAGAAAGTCTGCCAGAGCAAGGAGTTTTATTGAGAGAAGGCCTGCGGGCGCTAGCTGGAGAAGGATCTTTTTTGCTAGCATGCAGGAGTGGTACTTAGGTCTTCCTTGGAAGTTTAGCCATCCAGCAAGTGCATAGAGCTCACAGGTATGTGTTAATCTGTCACACCCGGTGACTAGGCGGCAAGCTTTATTCAAAGCGGTGTTGATGCTACGAAGGGCGGTAGGGTCCGCAGAGCCATATATCACTATCCCGTAGTCTATTAGGGAGAGGATAGAGGAGGCGACCGCGAGCTGCATGGCCTGTGTGGGTAAGCAGTGTTTAAGTCTGTGGAGGATACCCATTCTAGTGCTAATAGCGGAGGTGAGTAGTTGTATGTGATGATGGTAGGAGAGGGAGGTGTCTAAAGTAATTCCCAGGTATTTAAAACACGTAACATGTTCAAGAGGGGCACCTTGTTTGTTTTTGATTAGGAGAGCCGACTGGCTGTGTGTACTTTGTCGATGTGCAAAGATCATGGACTTTGTTTTTTGATAGTTGATGATCAGGCGGTGTTCAGTGAACCAGGTTTCTAGCTCCCAGAAGAAACCCTGAAGAGCTTGCTGGAGAGTGCTCGGCTGTGGGTGTTTCCAAAATACTACCGCGTCATCAGCGTAGAGTAGCAGGTTACCGCTACATGACTTGGGGAGAGAGTTTAAAAAGAGGGTGAATAGTAGAGGGCCAAGAATAGACCCCTATGGGACACCTGAGGAGACTGTTTTACAGGAGGAGATGGTGGTATTTATCCTGACTTGCTGTGACCGGCCTGTTAGGTAGTCCTTGAACCAGGCAGTAGCCTCTGGGACCACATTTAGTTGTGGAAGGACATTAAGCAATAGCTCATGACCGACCGTGTCAAATGCCTTGGTCAGGTCCACATAGATTGCCCCTGCTATAGATCCTTGGTCGAGGGCCTCATGGATGAATGAGGTGAGCACAGTAAGAGTTGTGATGGTACTGTGGTCGGACCGGAATCCGTGCTGTTCAGGGCAGAGAAGGTTGTGTTTAGACAGATGTTCTGATAGCTGGTCCAACACTATTTTCTCTAGGGCCTTGGAGAGAGGAGGAAGTTACGAAATTGGTCTATTAGTTGGTTGTGTTGGTGGGGTTAGCTCTTCAGAATGGGGTGATTATGGCTCTCTTCCAGGTTGTGGGGAACTGACCTAGGCATAAAGAGAGGTTGAGAATTTTAGTGAGATGGGGTAGTGTGACATCCAGGGTCAGCCTAATGAGTTTTAGATCTAGGGAATCATTGTTGTGCCGGGTGTTGGCAATAGCTTTAGAGATGTAGTGTTTTGCCTCAAGGCTGGAAATGACTCTCAGCCGAAAGGGTATAGTATTGTTTTTACTCGAGGTATCCGTGGGAGTGGGAGGGGGGATTGTTTGGAAGTAGTTAGGGGGAAAATATGGGAGAGGTCGGAGAAGGCAGAGTTGAGGGCTTCGGCGATAGAGGAGGGATCCTGGGAAATCTCCTCATTTATTGTAAGCTGGGTGGGAGCGGGTGAGCGGGATTTACCATTGAGTTCCTTTGTATTGTCCCAGAATTTTTTACCGTCTCCCCAGGAGGTGGTGAGGGCATGTTGGTAGTAAGAGGCTTTCGCCTGCCTTAGGGCCCAGGTACATTTGTTGCGGGCCCCTCTGTAGAGTTGTCATCATGGACGCTTTGGGGAGTCAAGTGCCTTAAGCCATAGGTTATCCCTGTGTTGGAGCTGGTTAAGTAATGATGTGGTGATCCAGGGTGGTTCTGCTTTTCACACTTGCTTGAGGGGGAGCAAAATGTCACAGGCCGTGTTGAAAGTGGTTATAAAGTGGAGAGAGCCAGATCTACAGACTGCGTGGTGTAGATGGGGAGCCAATTGCTGGTAGATAGGTGGGATTTAGCTTCTAAGCCTCTCTTAACAGTCGCCCACCAGGTGATTAAGGGGAGCATGGGTTAGTTTTCCCTGACCACCAGCAGGTCACTGGGGAGTGGTCACTGATAGCGTCTGGGAGGAAAGTGGCTTTGGAGATGTTCCGTGGCCTGTTGGTGAAGATGAGGTCTCGGGTGGATGTCCCTGTTCTATTGTCCCTTCTGGTGGGGAGGTGACGAGTTGGGTTAGAGCGTAAGACAGGGCAGTGTCTTTGAAGTTGGATGAGGCAGGGGATAACCAGTTGACATTAAAATCTCCCATCATGATAACTTCACTAGTGTTGGGTATGTGTGAGATACTGTGGAGGATAGAGTCAAGTGCGAGTTTTTGGTTGCTCGGGGGGATATAGGCCGCAGTTTAACTGTTAGTGTCTGGGCACCGTATTGTGGTATAGGGGTTTGGACTTCAGTGGCATGGTGAGAGGATTTAACATAGATTGCACACCCACCAGTACGTAGATCAAGGTCCATGCAGAGTAACATCCCACTAACATCCCACTGTGCAGCGTATGGGTGGCTGGGGTTTGGAGCCATGAATAGCCGAGTAGTTTGCAGTCCCCCTTCGAGTAGATTCAACAAAATTTGACTGAATCAGGGCCAACCAAGGGCAGCATAATGAATACATAGTCTTATTATGTGGGTGTCCTAGTGGTGTAGGGCATGTCCCTTTATTAGAGTCAGATCTGTCAGGGGGTCCACTAATATTAGGTATCAGGGAAATGCAGGCTAGCAAGTAAAGCCAGCTGAGACCTGCCATGGTAGCTTATTCAAAAAGTGGAGTGTACTGTTGTGGGAGCTGCTAACCAGTCTTTAGGTCCACAAATTTGTTGTATGGGTAGTTACTGCTGTGGTATGATAGGGGTCAGTATGCACTAAAAGGGGATCTAAGAGTAGCCCCCCTCCATCTCCGAAGCTCCAACTATATCGTGCTTCAAAACTTCCTTATGTAACCACCTTATTAACACCCGATGCTGTAATTGCCACTAGTCAAAGCCGTACTCAATACTTATGACAAAGCTTATTACTAAGCTGCTAAGGACAACATAACTCTGGTATTGTTTGCATCCATCCTACCTGTACCAGCTTGTTTGTATCTATTTCTTAATTTACTGTTATACTTATGTGTTGTACTGTTATACTGTGTATTTTCGTTTGTCTTACTGTGACAAGGTAACTTTGTAAATGAGCCTATGGCTCAGAGGTTTTCCAAACTGCTGTTTAAATAAAATAAAATAAATAAATAAAGAGTAGCCCTGACAGTGGCACGTCTCTGAACAAAATTTATTTGATGTGGGTTCCTCGTTAAGGGAAGGAGAATGGACAGAAGGACGGAAAATGTCTGGCTTGCAAGAGATGTATTTCTTCAGTGGGGCTGATAGAGGTGCCTGTGCAGAGTGGAGTGGGCCAATGGAAGATTATATAGGTTCCTTGGGGTCATTGTTCCGTATGCGACTTGTTTGGGGAAGTTTAAAAACAGAGTTATGCAAGATAAATGTATACCGCCCTCGGCTAGAGAAAGGAGAGGCAAAAACATAGCATTTATACCTAATACATTGCAGTTCCTGCAGTTTTTTTTTTTTTACTTTATTTTTAAAATGTTTTTGGATCTTACAGTCAAAACTGCAACAAACATAGAAAAGGTTTGTGGTTCGCAGACCTAAAGTATGAATGTACAGGTACATTTGTTATAGAACAGTAATAGACTTAAAAAAAAAACCCTTAATTCCATACAACTATAGGAACTGCCAGGATTGAACCCAGGAGAAAGTGATGGGCTAATTATCCTGTAGATCTAGCTCACTCTCACCACAAAAGAAGTCCCAATCTGTCTGTAAAGCCAGGATATAAGTCCACTGGTAGGATTAATATGGAATGGTGGCTGAGTGAGAACAACCATTGCAGACAGAAGTAATATAAGATTGTCTGGGCCCAGTTAAGTTGCTTAATACTCCCATAGACTATAGCAGTACTGTCCTGCACTATGGGAACAGGTATTATCTAAGGAAATTATTAATGTTCACAAACTGAGGGGTGAACGTAGTCACCCTAAAAATGATTTTCTGCAAAAGCTGATCATAACGATTAATAAAATAAGAATATAAAACTAGAGCAGCAAAGGCAGCGTCTGAACAGACCCCAGTTTAGACTCCCAATAAAAGGTAATACAAAAGTTAAACAGTAAACTGTAGGGTCAATAGAGTTTCAACACAGAAGTCTAATATGTTAGTGTTGAGAGAGTCCCGATGGACCAACTTTGTTGTAGGGATCTAGTACACCATTCCCTTAACCAGTGTTTAATTTCAGATGAAGAAATGGGAACAGTACATCACCCTTCTTCATCAGATGAGGAGGGAACTGATGGGTGCAGTTTCTGTAGTAATTTTTCAGCAAACTGAGCTGCAGCCTCCGGATCCTGAAAGACGTGGAGTTTTAAATCATGCTTGATTTGTGAGCGTGCAGGAAAATTCAGACGAGCTTCGATTCTGTTTTTTAATAGATCCTTTTTAACAAGTCCAGAAGCAAATGATTTGATACCTTTTAATGGACCAACATAGATGTAACAAGAACAAAGTGCTCTAGCTTTCGGACCAACTAGGCCTTCTTCAGAAGCTCATGGCAGTTGTTTGGAAAATACAATACTTATAACAGCTAGATAATGCAGAGAAAAACAGAAAAAAATCCCCATTGGTTTAAAATACTCATTAAAAAAAAACAGATGATGTCAGACAGGTTTAACAGTAAATACTGCACCTCAGTCCGAATGAACCTTGGGTTCAGATGTTCAATTGCAAGACATATAAAGAATCCTACTGCACATAATTTAATTGACATAAGATAACACTGCAGAAGCAGATAATTGACAACGTGGCTATAGCTGTGGCGGTTGCTGCTCGCGCATCTCGAGACACACTTGCACGCTGGGGGATAGCAAAGGCCTTAAGAACCTGCACTCCTGAGTCCAAAGGAATAAGTTGTAAATCCTCAAAAATTAAACGATTCACCTCAGATAAGAGTTCCGTAGCTCCTGCTAGTCTGGGTGGAAATCCCACGATCCGAATATTCGCCTGTCGCTGTGAGTTCTCAAGAATCTCCACCTTAAATTTAAAGGGAAACAATGGAAAAGACAAAGCTTTCCTCAGACACTGCAGAAACTCTCAATTAGTGCTTTCAAACAGTAACAACCGTATTTAATGATTTAGAACAGCTATCAACATCTTCCACTTCCCGTTGCTGGCAGCAGCAATTTCATAAGCAGCAGTGAGCTTTGTGAGCTCACTGTATGCTAATATGCCTATTGGACCTCAGCTATTGGTTGGCAGGACATATTAGCATAAAGTGAGCTCAGGAAGCACTCTGCTACTCATGAAATGGTGGCTGCCAGCAATAAAAAGTGAAAGTTGAAGGCCACTGTTTAAATCACTAAAAAATCAATTAGAGTTATTTGTTAAAAAAATGTTACTGTCTGAAAGCACTAATCAGGCATTTTTGTAGTGCCTGGGTAAAGCTGTGCTTTTTTCACTGTTTCTCTTTAAGCTAGGCCAGGTCTCGTACATGCACCGCATTACATGCTTCTTGGTGGACTTGTGTACTCTGTAGATCCTTTATAGAGGTAACATTATCTTGAATACTCCGTTCCGTGTCCATGATCTTTGTCTCAACCACTTTTAGCCTTTTATTGGTATCTTCTCCAGTCTACTGGATCTTAGTTAGCATGGCCAGGATTTGTGTAATCGGAAGATCAGATGCCGTTGTATTTGCTGCTGACGGCCCAGGGCTGGCGTTAGCATTTGTATTAGAGAGGAACTGGTCCAGGCTATTTGTAGCTTTCTTTGAGTCTCTCTTCGGTCCCATCTTTGGCATGGGTGTATACAGTGATATTTTATAACTCCAGTAAAAGAGGGCTCAAGCAATTTTTAAGATTAATATACTGCTATGTTGGAGCTGCTCTAAAATGCTGCTGCCATCTTGCTGCTCAGCAACTCCCCTCCGCAATTCCTGCAGTTTATTTGTAATACATGAGGCCTGGTTGTCCTTCTACTAGCAAAAGGGTTACTTTTCAAAATACAGTATATTTGATCTTTAAACTTGTTATTGCTTGTGTCATGTGCATTGTTTTGTATGAACTCTGCTGTGTAATCTGTTCCCACAAGCCATTAGTCACATAGACAGAAATTAATAGATTTACTAAGTGGCAAAGCTGTTACTAACCAGCTTGCCAGTGGTGAATGCTTTAAAAGGAAGAGGATCAGTAATTTTTTATGAAAATATGCATTATCTATATCAGCAGTGCTGCTGTCATTTAAATATTTGTGTGGCTAACATTTTTAGAGTTGCTTTAGCCATAGTGGCTGCCAGTACAAAAATACCAGTGGGAACATGGTCAGGGTTGCACTGGGAAAAAAAAAAAGTGGAGACTGCAACACTGCATCCTGTTGGGTCGGCCTGCTGGCACAGCTGTCGTGCTACCACGTGCGGTGCCTATGACCTGGGTTTGGAAGTGAACCTGAAGTGTCAGGGCATTGACGGGGGGGGTGAGCATCTATCCGACAGCTTTCCTCCTCTTGATGAGGTGGGTATAGGATTTCAGCAACATTCTTACTTCTGGCACTGGTCAGGAGTCAGTGCACAGCTACGAACCTCAAGAGACGGGATTGGCGCTGGGGTTGATGTCGGCACACAGTGTGCGGGGGCATGCACTGCCTACCATGGACATCACTGCACATCCTCTGCATTGGTGAAACCTGCACCAGTGAACCCCGTCCGCCCCCAGCTGAGCTTCATGGTGCCTGGTTTTGGTTCACTCTCTTTTGCCTATGTGAACTGCCGGATTAGCATATTCCTTACTCTCTCTCCTCTCTGTCCTCTCCTGGCAGGGAGGGGGCCTACCGTATGGATCACTACAGTTTCCTGGTAAGTCCTGGGTTGGTGGTGGGGGGGGGTGTTGGCAGTTGAGACTTACAGGGGAAGATATTGGGTACATCCCTGCCAGCACAGGGGAACATAAAGAAAGTTTACAAAACACTGCACCTTGTCTTCTCTTGCACACTCTCTCTCTCTCTCGCACACATTCTTCTCGCATATTTTCTCACTCTCTACCTTGTGGTTTAAGGGTTTCCTGCCATTGTTTTGAAATGTGATCTCTCAGCCAGGGGTGTAGCTATAAGGGTGCAGTCGCACCTGGGCCCATGAGGTTTGAGGGGCCCAAATCATAATTTTAATGTTTATTCAAAACCGGGGGGCCTATAACATATCCTTTCACCCAGGCCCTCTGAGAATTTTCTACACTACTGCTCTCAGCTGTTTGCCACTGAATCTTGCCAGTAGAAAATTGTGAATAATTCTGTACATAATGGCCTTAATTAACTCCTTCAATGCACCATGACTTGCACTGTTGATCCGAGCCAGTGCCATTCACATATCCTTATGGGCATCTGGCACACTGTACACCCTTCTGAAAATTGGCTCCCTAAACAGACCCCAACATGAACGGCAGGATTGGTTACAGTTAAGGGCACCAGGATCCTGAGACCCTCCCCTGAGGAGACCAGAGGTCGCGAGGGCCTGCTCTGAAGCCCTCCCTGCCCGCAGAAGCCCCGAACCCGAGACACACCAGAGACCACCCCTTCCCCTGAGGAGACCGGAGGTCGCGAGGGCCTGCTCTGAAGCCCTCCCTGCCCGCAAAAGCCCCGAATCCGAGACATACCAGAGACCACCCCCTCCCCTGAGGAGACCGGAGGTCGCGAGGGCCTGCTCTGAAGCCCTCCCTGCCCAGAAGCCCCAGACCCGAGACACACCAGAGACCACCCCTCCCTGAGAGACCAGAGGTCGCGGGCCTGCTCTAAAGCCCTCCCTGCCCCAGAAGCCCAGACCCGAGACACACCAGGTAATTCCTACCTTGGTCCAGGCTGCTGCCACCATCCATTATCTGGCGCCTTTTTCTGAAACGGCCACAAGCTCCCTGCTCAGCGCATGAATCCTGGCCAGAGTAGCACCTCAGGGTTGCTGCCCAGGCTCAAGCGAGCAGAACTGTTACTTTGTGCCTGATTTTGAAACTTTAAAACGAACCAGCTAAAACTATTTGCATTTGCCTGTAACTGTATTTAAAAGCTTAGAGTCACTGCAACCCAGGACCTGTGTTCTATCTGAAATCCCCCTGTGCAAATCTCACTGGGGACTGTTTGTTAATTTGTAAAGTGCATTTCCAGTTGTAACTGAATTACCCCATGTGAAAACTCATTTGGGGACTGTTTAACTAAGTGCATTTCCAGTGTGCTGAATTTCAGTTTGCCCTGCTAGTAATCACCTTCTTTTTGAATCACAATAGTACCTGATAGCCCAGCCCATTTGCTCTTCTCCCCACCCCTACCAGCCCGCCCCAGCATCTTAATCCTTTGCCTGTGCTGCATATTTAATCCCCCTCTCTCTTCATTCTTCCATGAGACCACCCCCTCCCTGAGGAGACCAGGTCGCGGGAGCCTGCTCCTGAAGCCCTTCCTGCCACAGAAGCCCGGAACCCGAGACACACCAGGTAATTCCTACCTTGATCCAGGCTGCTGCCACCATCGTTGGCCATCTGGCGCCTTTTCTGAAACGGCCACAAGCTCCCCTGCTCAGCGCAAGAATCCCGGCCAGAGTAGCACCTCGAGTTGCTGCCCAGGCTCAAACGGAGCAGAACTGTTACTTTTGTGCCTGATTTTGAAACTTTTAAAACGAATCAGCTAAAACTATTTGCATTTGCCTGTAACTGCATTTAAAAACAGAGTCACTGCACACGAGACACACCAGGTAATTTCTACCTTGATTTTTTTTTTTCTAACTTTTCCATTAGCTCTTTATATTGTTTTGCCACTAGAGGGAGCCTGATTAAATTTGAACAATTTGCTCCCAATACCTCACTTGTCACATTTTACTGCTCTCTAGTAGCTGTTTTCACTTGGTGATCACCCCCTCATCACTCCCTCATCACCCCCTCTCCAATCGTCGAAAGCTATCCCGCATTTGTGCACTCCCCAGATCAGCCCTCCTCCTCCTGCTCCTGTCAGGCATTGTCCACCCCAATCCCGGGCCTGGCAGCACTGGTCCTCCCCCTGAAATCTCCTGGGCTGTGCATTGCTTCTATGAACATCTGCTAGCCTCCTGAAAAAACTGGACTCTCTACACTGCTGGGTGGCCTTCATAAACCTGATGTTGTTGCCCTGGTTGAAACCTGGCTGTCTCCTTCCCTCCTAACTCTCATGTCTCTCTCCCAGCTACACTCCCACCAGTTGGACCGCTGTCGGCAGGAAAGGTGGGGTCTGTGTCTTCTATTTGAAGGATTCTCTCATGGGGCTACCACTCCCCGCCTGACCTCGACCATAAGGCCCAGGCACTTACTCTAAAGCTGTCCTCTGACCCAGCTAGAGGCCCATTATTCCTAACCGTAGCCTAATACCCCCAAGAACCAATCCCAGGCCCTGGGCCCACTAATTGACTACCTCACCTCCCTACCCAACGTCGGACCAAATCTTGGTGGCGACTTGAATATAAACTGGCTCTGCCCTCGTCCTCCTCCCACTGTGAGGCTTTTGATTCAATTGACCTAACTCAACTGGTCACACAGCCTACTAGAAAAACCCTAGGGGGACAAGCACCCTCCTGGATGTGGTCCTCACCAACAGGCCAATCCGCATCCACAACATCCAAATCCTCCCTGACTGCCTCAGTGACCACTCCCTGTGCTTTTCAACTGGGAAACCCTCGGCTCTCATCCCGGTCAAACCACCTCTCGAGCGGCTTAGGCCTGGGGACTCAAAACCTAAAGCGCTTCCTTGCCCACACTGATTGGTCCCCTCTGACGGGGCAACCAACATTGACTTGGCCTGGCCTTCTTTGTAAGCACTTTTAACTTTGCCTGTGATATCTTTGCTCCCATAACTACTAGGGGTCCAAAGTGAAACATGCCCTTGGATCACCCCTGCCCTACTGGCAACTTAAGCAACGATAATCTTTAGCACCTTGCTGTTGCTACTGGCGTTCAGCTGACAGGCAGTCCTATGCCGCCCGCAACCAGTGCACCTGGGCCATCCCAAAGCAAAGGCGGAATACCAAGCCTCTCTTACCTCCTCCTGGGGGAATCCCAGGTGCTTCTGGGACAACATCAAGCAACTGAATGGTCACTCCCAGTCCCCCTCTCCTTCTCTTCTCAACATCAATGGTACCGTCTCCTCTGACCCTGCCCTCATGGCCACCCACCTCAATAACTCCTTTACCGACCTTAGCTCAGTACTTCCTGGTAACTTTTTCAGTCCACCTCCTCCATCTGTACCACCACCCATTGCCCGCTCCTCTTTCCACCTGCGTCGTGTCACCATGCAAGAAGCTAGGCCTTACTTGCTAAAAGCCCTAAAGGTAACACCGCCGGTAATGACTCACTTGATCCCTGCCTTTTCGTCAGGTCCTGGATCAGGTCCTCTCACCTATTACGTGCATTTTCAACAAATCACTCTGTCTCGGACAATTCCCCTCTGCCTGGAAGATTGCCACAGTTACCCCTGTCCATAAAGGTGGTGACAGGACTCTTCCAGGTAACTACCGACCCATCTCAATCCTCTCCCCCCTCTCTAAGACGTTAGAGAAAATTGTGGCGTCCCAAGTCTCTGACTACCTCTGTAAGTACAATGTTCTCTGCCCTGAACAACACGGGTTCATAGTACCAATACAGCACTCCTGGAATTTTCCAGCTTCCTCCATGGCTCCTTGGACTCTGGTGCCCTGGCTGGTGCTATATTCATTGACCTGTCTAAAGCATTCGATGCTGTTTCGCATCCTCTTTTGCTCTCCACCCTCGACCTAATAGGCTTTGCCTCAGGACCTGTTTCCTGGTGCACCAGCTATCTCTCCGCCCGCTCCCAATGTGTGAAAGTCATCGGTACTCTCTCTGAAACATGCCCCATTCGCTCTGGGGTGCCGCAGGGCTCAATTCTTGGACCCCTACTATTCTCACTCTTTCTTAACTCCCTACCCAGCAGTTGTACGGGTAAGATGCTTCTCTATGCTGATGATGCTGTTCTCGTTGCCTCCCACAATGACCCCATGCTGCTACAGAACTCCCTCCAACTTAGTCTTTGACTCTGCAGCTACCTGGTTCACTGAGCACCGACTTGTTATCAACCTTAAGAAAACAAAACGATGCTCTTCTCCCACCCCAAAATAAGTACAGCAAGTTTCCCTTAGCTGTCCCTCCACACCAATCTAGTCATTGACCAGGTGCAGTCCTATAAATATCTTGGTATAACCTTTGACCTGCACTTTCATTCCATGGACATATATCTGCCCTAAATTCTGTCGCCAACTCACGGCTACATTCTTTACCGGCACAAGAAATGCCTCCCTCCTGATGCCTCCGCCTGGCTGTCACCTCCTCTGTCATGTCTCTCATTGACTATGGCCTTCCGGTCTATGGCTCAGCAGATCAGACTGCCCTCAACAAGGTTAGCCTCACAGTTAATAAGGCCTGCAGACTTATCAGTGGTGCTCCCAGACTCACTCACACATGTGAGCTGTACACCCTGGCTACCCTACTCAACCTGGAAGAGCGACTCATGTATCAGACATGCCAGCTCACCTTAAAACCTCGTAGCCTATCCCCATAGGCCTATCCAACTCCATTCGCTTACTGCACGACCCTGATCACGCTGCAGCAGCCTCGCCAGAGCCACCCTAGTTATTCCGAGAGCCAGGACCTCTCAAGGTCAGAGGGCATTCTCACCGCGCGCCCCCACTGGTATAACTCTCCTGCCAGTGTCTCAAACTCACTAACCTTAGCTTGCTTTAAGCCCAGGCTCAGAAACTTCCTGCTTAGCTCTCGTAAATGCAACTGCCGCTAGCCTAGTATAAAAAAAAATATATACTCTGTTTGACAATGCTCACTGGTGACTCCCCCTTCCTTTCCTACTAACTCCTCCTCCCTATCTCCCTCCTTCTACTCCCACCAGCTTCCCTGACCATAAGTTTTGCACCTTTATCTTTGCTTCGTTGGAGATTGTATTCTATTGTAACAAAATTGTAATTCAACTGTAACTTTTTTGTTTGTAAGTACTGTGTCCCTTGTACTACTGTTCTGATGTCCTCTTTGTGACGAGGTACCTTTGTAAATGAGCCTCTGGCTCAAAGGTTTCTAAACTGATGTTTAACTAACTAACTAAATAAATAAATAAATAAAAAGTTTGGGATCCCAGTGTCTTTGTACTGGCCATCAAAATGTAACTGTCGTGTTAAAGACAATTATAGGATTTCATTTTTCAGTCCTGGGAAAGGCCATTGCAAAGTGTGCAACATGTACATAAGTTTGTTTCCTATACTGTGTGGTGAAATGTGCCTAGTGAGGTCACTGCAACAAGAAGTCCCCAATGGAGTCAGGAGCATCAATGAAAAGATTTTCAAAAGACATTCCTACAAATTATTTATTAAGGTTTTAGTTTGTTGTCGGGGAGTTGAAATTAGCACTGGCCCACTAGCCAAATGCTTGTAGGATTTGTATCAACCTCGTAAAATCTTCCTTCTACTACTGTAGGCCTACTGACTTATAATGGAGAAGGTAACGTTTTAATAAGTACACTAGTTGTGCCAGTGGAAACATTTGTGGAGTCAGTGGCTTTTCCCAGTCACTAGCCCTGTTTGCTAGAGGATGCAACACTTAATTTCGACCTCTGAGTTTTATTACTGATAATGAGGTTGTTTTTTTAGTTCTTGTACATTTCTTTTCACTTCTAAATATAGGTCTAATTGTGGGGGGAGGTGTACAGATAGCCATGTTTCAAGGTTGATTTTTTTGTCTTAATGGGCTGATTTTTTTTTATTATTATTATGCACCCCCCTCCCCAGTCCTAGGTATCTTAGGGCAACAGAGCTCATAAGATGAAAAAGGGAGGGGGGCAAACATGGGACAACAATCCAGGTTTCCTGCATGTATGAGCTGAAATATTATTGCTTGGGGAAAGAAAAGTAAGAGTGGAGAAAACGTTTTTGATGGATTTGAATGTCAGATGCTTAAGTGGTAGGGCACGTCGAGGGTTGACACCCCTTCCCCCGCCACAGCATCCCCCACGGTTGCCATGCAACTGTTATAAAATACAGCAATTAATTTTTGTTTTACTAATTGTGGTCAGGGACCACTAATCCTAACACACCTACAAAAAGGTGGCCTGGGTTCTGATGGTATGTATTTTTTGGTTTAAGAAAAACATTGGGATGCTTTCACTTGAGGTGGTCTCTGTGAAAATACCTGTTAGCACTCGGGACATTCACCCAACCAGGAAATAACCCTGTCCCACACAGTACCTACCGGCCCACAGAACTATAGCAACACACAGAAGTACTTGCCAAATAATAAACAGCAGATTGGATGGGCCGTGCGGCCCTTATCTGCAGTCAACTTCTATGTTTCTATATTATGTTTCTGAGATGTAGTACATGTAACTACATAACACAATACAATCAAACAAACAGAAGCGTAGAATTTGTGGGCAGAAAAGGACCACGCAGTCTTCCAAAATGGTTCCTGCCTACTCTGCCTCCATCGACCGTGACTGGTCTCTACTGACTCTCCCTTTTCCCTGCCTACTTACTGTACTAGTATTCCTCTGTGTCTGTCCCATGCATGCTTGAACTCCCCTACTGTTTTCGTCTCCACCATTTTTGCTGGCATTCTGTTCCAGGCATACTTTTTCAGTGAAGTAATACTTCCTGACAACCCTCTTAAACTACGCCCCCCAGCTTCACTGCATGCCCTCTGGTCCTATTTCTCTTTTTGAAAGAAACTCCCCTCCTGTACCCTGTTCACCCCCGGGAGTTATTTGTAAATCTCTATCTTGTCTTCTCTTGCTCTCCTTTCTTCCAGGGTATATATGTTGAGATCTCTCAGTTTCTCCTCGTAAAGCTTTTGATGCAATCTCTGCACTATTTTATTTGCTTTCCTTTGCCGTTGCCTCCACTGTATGTCCTTTCTGAGGTGTGGCTTCCAGAACTGAACACGGTACTCCAGTTGAGGTCTCACAAGTGAGTGACAGACAACACCACCTCCCTCCTCCTGCTGGATTTCTCCTCCCCATTCATCCCAACATCACATTGGTTATACCCACTGCTATGTCGCACTGCCTGCCACTTTGAGGTCGTCAGATTTGATAACCTCAAGGTCCCTTTTCTGCATAGTGACTGTCAATACCTCCCCTTATCCTATACTCAGCTTCTGATTTCCTATGCCCTAAGAGTATGATTTTGCACTCTTTGGCACTGAATCTCAAATGCCATGCTCTTGACCACTGCTCTTTATATACATATATATATTTTATCGCCTGACCTTCTCATGACTGCCCAGTCTAACCTAAACCTCCAGCCCCATCTCCCCAGCTCCCCTGGGACTTACCTTTACCTACGCCCTCTGCCACAGGGCTGTGATGGTGCTCGGCCACTGGGTGGAGAGCCTGCAGGGGGTCGGCCCTCATCCACAGCCTGGGGTGTTTTTCCACTTTTTTCTCCCTTCCTCATTGCTTGGGGCGCACATGTCAATGTGCAAATGTGGAGGCACATGCATATGCATGCTGCGGAAGTCCCGCAGCACCCTCTACTTGTTGGCACCCAACAGTCCCGCCCTACCCTCAGACCTCCACCTGGGGGCAGTTGATTGGTGGGAACACCAATCCCCACTTCCCTGGAGGGGACAGCAGTCTTGTGGATGCTCGATCCTCTCCCTTCCCTGGCTGACCCCAGCAGCCTGCTCACACATCGAACACGAGTCACTGGCGTGGCAGGAGGTAAGGCACAGATGCCTCAGCCCTCCATGCCACTGGGCCAGCTCATCTTGACCACTCCTTGAGTTTCCCAACGTCCCCACACATTATCCCCACCCTCTCCTGAGTGACCACCCTATTACAAATATGGGTGTCATCTCCAAAAAGGCATGCTTCCCTTCCGGTTCTTCTGCAATGTCATTTGTGAAGACACTGAAGAGGGCTGATCTCAGTGATGAGCCCGCTGGTCACTTTTCCATGAGTGCTGGTAACCGCTACCCTCTGTCACATATCCATTAACATGCTCCCTACCCAATTCGCCATTTTGGATCCTGCCCCTAGGCTGCAGAGTTTATTTATCAGTCTCCTGTGTGGTACAGTGTTGAAGGCCTTACAGAAGTTCAGATAGTCCACATCCACTGCCTTCCCTTGATGTATTTTCCTGGTCACCCAGTCTAAGAAATCAATAAAATTCTTCTGGCATGACCCCCAACTTCCTTTTAGCCCCCTGGATTTAAGGTACTCTGCCAGCCTTTCCTTTATCAGGGTTTGCGTTAACTTCCCCACCACTGATGTGAATCTGAACGGGGTTTAGTTGCTAGTCTCCTCCCTGCTGCTGCTGTTATGAAGAGGGACCACGTCTGCTGTCCTCCAGTCCTCTGGAACCATGCCTTTTTCCAATTAGCTATTGGGTAAGTCTGCCAGTGGGGCAGCTAGCTCCTCCCTGAGTTCCTTTAGTACCCCTGGATGCATCCTGTTCGGTCCCATAGCCGTGTCCCCTTTCAAAGCTGCAAGTCTTTTTAGGACTGTTTGCTCTGAAAGTGGATTTATCCCTCCCTCCCCCTTTATTCCTGCTGCTCTCTGGTGGTCCATGCGGTCTCTGTCCACTGTGAGCAGAAGTTCCTGTTCAAGATGATTGCTTTTTCTTGATCCTCTTCTGTGCAGTATCCACCTGCCACCCTCCTAATCCTCACTATCCCTTCCCTAGCTTTCCTTTTCTCACTTATGTATCTGAAGAAAACCTTACCTCCTTTAGCTACCCCTTTGGCTATCCTTTCCTCTGTCTGCACCTTTGCTCCCATCGCTGCCTTTCCTTCTTCCTTCAGTTTTACTTGGTATACCTTCCAGCCTTCCCATCTTCTGCATTTCCTTATACTTCTTGAATGCCACTCTTTTTTCCCTTACCACAATGGCCACACCATAGGGAACCATAAAGGCTTAATTTGCCCTCTGCCTTTAGTCACTTCCTTCACACAGTGGTTTGTTGCCTTAATTGTGCCCTCCCTTATTTTTCTGCACTGTGTCACTACCCCTCTTTGCCAGTGCATGCAGTTTCCAGTGTTGAGTAGTAACTAGTTACTTGTAACATGATTACTTTTCTAGGTACCTAGTAATAGTAATTGATTTCTTTTAAAATAAAGTAATGAGTAACTGTAATGACATTACTTTTCCCTTAAAGTAACTAGTTGCTGTAATATGAATAGTAATATAAATAGAAAAACAGATGGGCATTCATCTTTTATGGTTGCTGTAATCCATCAAGGGGTTCTTGTGACTTTGTAAACCTCAAGAGATTTATGACATCACAGAAATCCAGAGCTTGTGCAGGTATCTTGTAATATTCAGATTTCAGTGTAAACAAAGGCTGCTCAATTGACTGAGTGCTCGATTTATTGCAACATCAGGCTAAAAAAACTGCCTTCTGACAAGCACTACGTGAGCACCCAGCATCTTCACCTTGCATATTGAATGCAAGTTGGCTACTATTCTTTGCCTTTTTTCACAATAAAAAGTTTAGGCAACATTTCATTGCTGTGAAGTGGCATTTTTTGTAGCCTTGTTGATATTCAGGTTTGAGTAGTCACAGTGTCTAGGTATTGTGAGCTGCCAGAGGTACGAGGCGGTGTAAACCTGTGGCATAGCAATTGGAGGAAAGACATGCAGAATTGTAACATTAAGACTAGGAATTCTGACTCAATACTGGTTTGCCCTACAAGATCTTTGCTCTAACACGGTGGCTATGACTACAAGGTAGCCTCATTTATCACACCACTGCTTTCTACATGCCAGTTGTCTTATTACAGAAAATATTGTTATACTGAAGGGCTCTGGTGAGGTGTCATTGCGCTGGGTGTCCTTGTACCAACTGTCACAGATCTGATGTAAATCACTGGTCCCTCCAGTTTTAGTATTTCTTTTATCTGTAGAAAATGAAAATGAGTGTGCAGACGTAGCTTTCACCTTTCTGCCTTTTTACTAGGTTCTGTAATTAGTCCCTGCTTAAAGACTCCTTAGCCCATTCACTTCTACTCTGCCTTTTCATACCTATCATTACCTTTTCATTTTCCAGATTCTATTCTTACCTTACCTATTATCACTTTATAATAACTGGCTAGTGTTTTTTCCCTGAGGGAAACTGGGTTATAATTTCCCATTATAACCCATGGGTTATAACGGTGAGCCCATGCCAGTATTTTCTTGATCAACACATGTGCCAGCCACAGCTCTTCTTGCCCTCTCTGCCTCTCTGCAGCACCACGACTGCATACTATCATGACTGGTACTCGCGTAAGTTAACTGAAAAAAAAGGGTACAAACCGGCCTATGTATACTATTTATGTTTAAGCTGTAAAAAACAATGAAAATAGGGGGAAAGAAAATGTTTCAGCAGCAAAGCTCAGATATTACCCTGTCAGTAACTACGTTTTCTGTAATATATCTATATTGTAATGTTTGCCTGTATTGTTTGTATTGTACCCTCCTGGGTCATGCCTGAAAATAGTCATTGCTATGGCTAGTGCACTTACCTGGTAAACACAAACTAAATAAATAAAAATAGTGGACTGTGCTGAAACCCTGGGATAGCGGCTACATGTGGATGTGGCTTTATTTTATATAATTGCTGTGGCAAAAAAAAATGCTTCCCAGCAATTATATAAAATAAAATATGGGGTGGTGTGTTTATCTCAAGATTTTATACACATCCTCGATGTTGGATGCTTAAATAAACCCCTTGAGCTTCGCTTTCAGGATTTATGTGCCATCTAACGCCTTGGGTTTGTGTAAAATCTTGTTAAACACACCACCCAATTATTATTCTATATTTCTCCTACAGCCTCCCCTATTTTCTTTCCTCACAAATATGTCTCTTATTTCCCTTACTGCTTTTTTCTCTTTTAGATAATTCCTAAAGATCTATGGTTGAAACATCGATTCTAACTCTATTTTCGGCACGCATTTAATACTACCATTTTGTTCTATATCTGTAACATGTGCTGTGGAAATACAAGTCAGAAAACATCATTTTGTCAGTTTATTATTAAAATATATCATTTTGCAACATTTGATATACAAATTATACTACTGTTCTCCACTGCATGGTACAGCTAAGAATTGCTGTAGAAACTGATGAAATTTGTTTGAGGGGGGCAACAGATTGGCCAGTTGATGTGCAATTTATAGATAGCTTACTACACCCCTTCATGTCATCAGTCATGGCTTTCTGTGGTTGCTGTTGTGAACCCCGAGGGAATCAGGGCCAGCATAGCTTTTGCAGGGAAAAAGGCAAGTAGTCCCTCTGCAGGCAGGGCTCAGCGTACATTTCCATTAACATCATATGTGCCAAGCTGCCACAGCAGGTTGCTTGATTCATTGATTGTTCTTCCACCCACCTGCAAGGTCTATCACCATCACCAGTCACATCTCAAACAAAATCCTCATCAAAGGGGTATGTACTGGAGTGCAACAAGTGTTGTGTGTTGTGTGATAATTTGTTTGTTTTTAGTTCATCTATTTCTCCTTTGGGTCCGGGTCGGCATCCATCCTTCAGCCACCCGCCCAGCCCAGCTCTCCGACATTGGGCAGCTTACCCACTCTTCCCCCATGGTTTACCCTCGGTGGCAGGGTGGTGAGAAGGCCCCCTAGCTCAACTCACCTTGACCAGGATCCAGATTCGGGGAGCACCATTTGGAATCAGGGCCTGTAGTGGGTGGCTGCTTCATCCCGCATGACCAGGGTCCAGTTTTTCCATTTTCTCCCTTTGTGAGGGTGGGGCATGCAGTGATGCTGGTGGAGGGAGTGCACACGCATCCACATGCGCTCCTCCAGGCATCTGCCCCATCTCTGCCCCTCTTCTACAGTTGCTGCGCACTTCCCCCAGCCTCCACTAGGGGCCATTCGAGCACCAGTCACTGGTCCCCCCCCCCCCGGAAAAGGAGAGCAGTACTTTGGATGCTCGAACCTCCTCCTCCCCTGCCAACTCTTGGCAGCCCATGCTCATTCCCAAACACGGGTCACCGGCGTAGCACAAGGTAAAGTGTCCAGCAACTGAGCCCTCAGTGCCACTGGGCCAAATAATTTGATTGTTGACACTGTCTGACTTCAGTTGTGGCATACTGGCAGTGGCATTATAGTCATGGCAGAGTAGTTATAATTATAACTGTCTCAGTGGCAGTGGCAAGTCAAGGTTCAGCTGTGGGAAAGAGTTTAAATGTTGTTGGGGTAAGCAGGTGTGTGCTGGTGGAATTTACTGTACGTGATATGGGGTGGATTTGTGGCTGGCAATGATAAATGTAGGATTCTGGCTGCTGTGGGGAAATGGGAAAAGATCACCAAGGCAAGGAAGGGCAGTAGATCTGCAGGGTGTGTGTGTGTGTGTGTGTGTGTGTGTAGGGAGAGCTATGTGAGGGTGGGATTGTATTATAGAAATTTAAAGGGGTAGTTGTGGCTCTTGCATCGTCAGGAGGAGAATACAGACAATTGCAGAAGTTGCAGCAGGGTGTGTGTGGTAGTGGGATAAGGGTGGGATGTAAAGGGCAAAGATCACAAAGGGCACTGGCATTAGATGCAGGGAGTGTGTGTATTGGAGGGTGAGTGTGGGTGTTATGAAAATAAAAAAAGTCAGGGACAGCAGTGGCTAACAAAGCCAGGATTCAGCTGGGGGCGGGGGGATATTGTGGAGGGCAGCAGTAGATGCAGGGTGTGTGTTTGAGTTTTTTTTTATAGAGCTCTTATTTGTGGAAATGTAAAGTGATTGTTGTGGCTGGCAATGTCAGATGGGTACTGTATTATAAATTAACATGTTCATTGTGTTTAGAATCTGTTTTATTTCTTCTATACACTTCTTGGGGTTTCATGAGCACATAGCTATGTTCAATGAGTAAATACAACCATGTTGTCAAAAGTAATATAAAGTAATATGCATTACAGTTACTAATTACTTTTTATATAAAAATAATAAGTAACTGTAACTGATTACATTTATTTGAGAGTAACGAGTAACTGTAACTGATTACTTTTAAAAGTAACTTACCCAACACTGGTAGTTTCTCATTTCTTTAAACTCTGCCCTCCTAGTGTCCAGGACCGTCTTCCTTGTTGGTTTCCCTCTGTTCCTGTCTCTGTGTACGGTGATCACTGGTACCTAGGGGACTGTTCACTGGGACATCTATAATGCCTTACCTGTTTGTAAGCACCAGATCCAGCACTGCCCTGTCCCTAGCAGTTTCCTTGACCAGCTGCCTGAGAAAAGCCCCCTGCAAGGGAGCCTGGGATGGCCATGTTTCTTGCTGAAGATGCAGTTGGAAGGCTTTTTTCAAGTTTTTTGAGCTTCAGTCAGATGTTTACTGGTCCTGTTGGTCACCCAGGGAGGACAGCGGGGCTAGCAAACAAAAGATCAGAGCTTTTAAAACTTCAATATACACTGCAGGACATTGAATGCAGCACTGCTGCAACCCTGCTGTGATGCCTGCTCCATTGGATTCTGGGATTTGTAGTTAAGAAAATGTCAGCTTGGAAGTCATCAGAATCAGTCTGATACAATCTACTATACTGCAGTAAACAGTAAGTAAAAAAGTGTTTTGCACACAAAGTGCAAATTTGGAGCAAGGTTCATAATGCTGGCTATTCCCCTTTTAATAGAAACAACAGTATATGTCAACATTTGTTTAACTTTAGTGTTTTCTATTTTTTTGTTTACTTTCTCCTGTTATTGGCTTGCTAAACATTTAGGTAATACTCTACTTATTTCACAGTGTCTTTCAAAAAGCAACTCCTCTGTTTAAAGAACAGCTTAAATTTAAATCAGGACTGTGTATTGAAACAGTGGTGTGGCTAACCCCTACAACATCATAAAACAGCTCCAAAAAGAATAGTTGTTCTAGGGACACGGATATGTTGTTCTATCCACATGTCTTGGCATTGACCTTTCCCCTTTAAATCTTGCCAGAAAGTCTTCAAGCTGGCTCCCCCACCCACCTGGGTGGTATAACCCTAAGCTCCGGCCCGTGACTTAGATCTTCCTTTCTGCTGAAAAAAGTTGGTTCCCTCTTTACCGCTCCCGCGTTGAGTAGGCCCTGGCGCTCAACTCTTCGGATTTACTTCCAAAACAAACTTGTTAGAGTTTCATCTTCAGCACGATCGATTGCAACCACAATGGAGGAAAAGTCCTTGCCCAGATTTTGCCTGTGCCCATTTGAGCAGAAAATGTCATGTACCAACCCCCACACCATGTGCATTTACTGCCTAGAGCACGATCCCCAAGCCTGTGATTTCTGCTGGTTGTTTCACGTGTCTGTCATTGAGGACCGCCTCACTCCCTGAAATTGGGCCGCCTGGAAAAACAACATCCACCGGTCAAATCCAAGGATGCCCATTGGGTGGTCTCTGTGGCTGTGGGATCCGCTGAGCAGTTAGAGCAACTTGCGTCCTTTGAGGAGGAGGCAGCTCGGGCCACTGCACGTTTTCTTCGGTATCGGCCTTTGTTCCACTCAAGTTGGGCTCCACTTATTCAGGCTCCTTCAAGGAGTTGTGCCAATCTCTCCCTAAAAAGGGACAGGGCCCTTCGGGTTCACACAGCTCCCAGTTCACGTAAGAAGGAATCCAGGAAAGAAAAGAAGACTCACTGATGATGTTCTTGGGACCGGGAATGCTCTCAGTCTCAGGAATCACAGGTTTTGACCATGGTCAAAACCGTGGCCTTGGCTGCTGGCTTCACAGAGACCCCATTGGGCCAGTCGGTCAAGACCCTGGCTGAAGATGTGGCCAAGATATTTCTCTACCCTGTCGACCAGTTGTCAGAAGAGGCAGAAAACTCCTTGTTCAGGATTCTGGTTCTGCTGGTGACCACCGAAGGGACGGCTCAGCCTGCTGAGCCAGACCCTCGAGTCACCAACTTAGACTAGGAGGAGCCATGGCACTCCCTGGCTCCCTCCGAGATCCCCCAGTGGCACCCCTGACAGCCGAGCTCGAGGTCTGGGCCTTCCTCATCCTCTGGGTCGAAAGAGTCCCATTGGCATCGGTGGTCCCACTCTTGGCACAATAGGAAGCACCGCTGCCGCTATTCATCTTCATCCTCCTCAGGTGAGGAGAGGCTTTGGCACAAGTTGTGTTAGTGCTATAAAGCCCTCATGTGACAACAATTGGTGTTGTCCGGTCTGAAGCTGACCCTGGTTCCTGCACCAGCCATCACTTGGCTGTTGCACGACAGGCCAAGACCAATGACTCCGGCGGGGCCGGTCGACACTGTTCCTCCACCAGCTGAGCCAGTTCAGACCATCTCAGTTTGGCCAAAGCTGGCCTCTACACCAATTGTGGTGGAGCCACTGCCCAAATAGCCACTGACCGGGGCTTTGACTAAGGAGTCTTGACCGGCTATGGGGCTTCCCTGTCAGCTGTCGGTCACTCTTACATCTGACCATCCACGGCAGGTCCGGAGTGACTCAGGTGGTTCTCACTGCACTCCCTTCTGGTTGACATGGAGTTGGTGGGGATCTCTCGACGGAGGAAGGACCCACTTCCTTTATGGGCATCCTCATCTCATCTCATCTCCGAGTCCATGGGAATGAAACTAGAGCCTGTCCAGAAGTGGGCTTGCTGTTCCCTGACAGAAATCCTGGAAGAAGGGGACTCTTCAGTGGATACTTTCTCAGTGGCCGAGGCCTTTGTCGTTTCAGCCCTGGAGCTGTGGCAGCACCCTGCTTCCTGCCTCTCGTCCTCAGTCCAGATGGCCTGTAAGTATGCAGACTGCAGTCCCCACTGGTACCCTCTCAGGTTTCACGGAGACCCCCTCGGCTGAGGGGTTGGTGACTGACTCCATGTTTTGGCACTCTGGCAATACCAGGGATGTCGACAAGCCACCAGGCAAGGAATCCAAGAAATTTGATCATGTGACTAAAAAAGTCTATGTTGCCTCCTCGCTCTGACTCCACCAGGCGAGCTTGGCTGTCATGATAGCACACTTCTCCCCTGCTCTCTTGGGTTCCTTGGATGAGGTGATTCCTCATCTTCCTGCAGATTTCCAGACCACAGCCAAGCAGATCCATGATCAGGGCCAGGTGGTAGCCAAACAGCAGCTTCTAATGGCTCTGGACATGGGGGATTCCTGTGCCTGCTTGGTGGCAGCCGCATTTGCCATGTGCTGTAGGGCTTGGCTGAGGATCTCGACCTTCATGGTGCATGTCCCATTCCTGGGCACTGACCTGTTTAGGCCCAGTGTGGAGGGTCACCTCCAGCGTATTGAGAAGTCCATTGCCACCTTGAACTCTGTGATATCTGCACAGAAGGACCCCAAGGGCTGCAGGCAGCAGAAGCACAAGCCCTTTTGGTCCTTCACTCCTGCGGCAAAACCAGGCCAGCATAAGTCTGGCCTGCAGGTCTCAGTCCTGGTGACCTAGGCCTAAGTCTGTAGCCTCGGTGGTCTGAAAGCCAAGAGAGAAGGGACCCAATGGCCCCTCAGTGTGGTCCTCCTCCTCCAAGCCTGCTCAGTAATGGGATGGGGGGTGTCACCCTCATGCTCGTCATGCCTCCCCTGGCTCCTACTGTGGGGGGGCCAGCTCTGCCACTTTCTTTCTGCCTGGTCCGCTGTCACCACAGACAGGTGGGTCCTGGAAGTGGTTGGTCGGGGTCTGCCTCTAGAATTTGAGCAGTACCCTCCCAGCTGAGCCCACCCCCCAAAGGAGGACTTGGTATCCATAGACACTCAGTTGTCTCTTTGAGATGACATAGCCCAGCTCCTCTGGTCAGGGTAGCAGATCCTCCAGAACACCCAGCATTTGTCTCCCGGTACTTCCTGTTTCCAAAGCGGATGGGGGGGCTGGCGCCCCATTCTAGATCTGCATGACCTGAACAAATTCCTCAGGTCCCGCACCTTCAGGATGGTAACTCTGTCCCAGTTAATTCCATGTCTGGAGCAAGACATGTGGTTTTGCTCGCTGGATCTTCAGGATATATTCTTTTATGTCCCAATCCATCTGTCCCACCAAAGGTTCCCAGCTTCCGAGCAGAGGGAACCCTCTACGAGTTCCAGGCCATGGCATTTGGCCTCTCCTTGGTCCCATGGTCTTCACCAAATGCATAGCAGTGGTCGCAGCTTACCTGAGGTGCAGAGGGGTCTGGGTGTACCCCCTACATGGATGACTGGCTGATAGCAGGTCCCTCCAGGCAGGAGATGGAGCACTCTAGGGACCTGGCCTTCTAGAACTGCATCGACCTTAGC
The DNA here is from genome assembly GCA_016271365.2 of Neoceratodus forsteri. Taxonomy (NCBI): domain Eukaryota; kingdom Metazoa; phylum Chordata; order Ceratodontiformes; family Ceratodontidae; genus Neoceratodus; species Neoceratodus forsteri. The sequence continues at coordinate 342,139,815 of CM057449.1, forward strand.
CTCCTGGTCAGTGAGGCAAAGTCAGAACTCATGCCCTCGTAGGTGATTAGCTTCACTGGGGCATAGTCTGGGTCCCTACGGGAAGGGCAGAAACTTGTGCCCTGCACAGGACTTCCTGCACCTTCTGGGTTACATGGCAGCCTGCACCAACGTGGTCTGATAGGCTCGTTGACACATGCACTCCCTGCAGTGGGGGGCTGGCCATCCAGTGGTCTCAGTGCAAAGGTCACTTCGACCAGCTGGTCACTGTGACCCAGAAGATGTGGGATGCCCTCCAGTGGTGGCTAGTCCCGGAGCATCTGCAGGAAGGGATCCCATTTGTCTTCCCCAAGCCAATGGTCATTCTGACAACTGACACCTCTCTCACATGCTGGGGTGCCCATCTGGGGGGAACACAGAATCCACGGGCTCTGGATCCCCGAGAAGTCTCGATGTCACATCAGCCTGCTGGAGCTCTGAGCAGTCTTGCTGATGCTGACTGCCTTCGCTTCCTTTGTTCGGGGTCAACTGGTCCAAGTCCAGATGGACAACATCATGACCATGTATTACCTCAACAAGCAAGGTGGGACACATTCCCTGCCCATGTGCAAGGAAGCTCTCCACATTTGGACTGTTGTGCGCAGCCCAGAGGTGGATCTTGTAGCCATCCATGTGGCAGGAGCCTCCAATCAGCTGGCAGATGCCCTCAGCCAGGTGGGCCAGGCATCTCACAAGTGGTCCCTCTATCCGGAGGAACTTCACAGTCTGTTCTCCCAGTGGAGCACCCCTCAGTGGACCTGTTTGCCTCCAGGGAGAATGCAAAGCTGAGGCTTTATTGTGTTTGCCCCCCCTCAGCAAGGCTCGTTGCAGGGGAATGCCTTCTCAAGGTTGTGGACCCCAGGCCTCTTCTGTGCCTTCCCTCCACTTCCCTTGATCCACAAGGTGCTACTCAAGGTTAGGAGGGACAAGGCACAGATGATCCTGGTGGTTCTCGACTGGCCACACCAGTTTTGGTACCCCAATTTCCTCAGCAACAGGCTCCGAAGGCATCTTCCTACACCCAGATCTGCTCTGTCAGTTAGGGGAATGTACTCCACCTGGACCTTCAATCCCTCCACCTGACAACCTAGTTTCTGAGTGGCTAGAGCTCCAGGCTTTGGGTCTCTCTGAAGATGTCTTCACTGTCATGCAAGCATCTACAACGGATATGACCAGAAAGTGCTATGCCTTCAAATGGAAGAGATTCTCCATTTGGTGTCAGGGTAAGGGGCTGGACCCTTTGCCTAACCAGTGGCTAGCATTTTGGACTACCTGTGGTCTCTCTACAAAGGGGGGACTTCAGTCAACAATCCTTAAGGTGCACCTGGCAGTCATCTCTGCTTACCAGACGTGGGCTGGTCAGGAGAAGGTGGTCTGGTGCATTTTCAAAGGCCTTGATCACATTTCCCCTCCAATGCATGAATCACCACCACCATAGGACTTGTTGCTGGTTTTGACAAAGCTCATGGGCAAGCCATTTGAACCAGTACACAGGTGTGTGATGTCTCATCTGTCATGGAAGACCACCTTCATGGTGGCTATCACATCACCCAGAAGGATCAGTGAGCTCCAGGCACTTTTGGTGAAGTCTCCTTGCCTAGTCTTCCACAGGGCCAAGGTTGTCCTGCACCCCAACCTGAAGTTCCTCCTGATGGTTGTGTTGGAGTTTCACCTGAATCAGGTGATAACTCTTCTGGTGTTTTTCCTGAATCTCACTTTGGAGACCGAACACAGGCTCCATACTTTGGACCTGAGGCAAGTACTCACTTACTACAAAGAGCACATGGCTGGAGTTTGGGGAGAGGTTTGCCAGCTGTTCGTCACCTGTGCTGAAGCTGCACCTGACAGACCTGCAGCCAAGCAGACGATTGGCAGGTGGATCACTTCCTGCATTGATCTCTGCTACAGGTTGGCCAGTAGGGAGCCTCCCAGAGGGCTAAGTGCTCATTCCACCTGTTATACCGCTGCGTCTGTGTCTGCTTCTAGGGACATCCCTATTCAGGAAATCTGCAGGGCTTCTACCTGGAAGTCAGCACACACTTTCATTTCCCATTACCACATTGACTTAGAGTTACGCCGGGATGCTGGTTTTGGGGCCTCAGTTCTCCAGTCTTTATTTCCCAAGTAGGGGTGTGCACCTTGCCTCCTTCCTCCCGAAGAACTGCCAGGAGTTTACCAAGATGTGTGGATAGAACAACATATCCACATTACTATTCACCTGTAACAGTAATTCTTTGAGTGGTATATGTTGTTCATCCACACGAACCCCCCCCCCCGACCTTCCCTGGCCCATGCGTGCAACACTGCTTCCAGCGGGCAAGATTAGTGCATCACGGTGTGGAACTGAGAGTTATACCACCTGGGTGGGTTGGAGGAGCCAGCTTGAAGACTTTCTGGCAAGATTTAAAGGGGAAAGGACAATGACAAGACGTGTGGATGAACAACATATACCACTCTTAAAACTACTGTTACAGGTGAGTAACCTGTATTTTTGTGCACTCCCATTTACTCAAGGTGACTTAGCAAAAGGCACAGTTTCAAAAAAATACATCCATAAAAATGCCCATCCTCTAGAAAATATTTTGATAATGAACTCAATTTTATTAACTTCTGGTACAAATTTGCCTGTGCGAACAAACAGCAGTTATGAAGCACAAACTGAGCCGTACACTGCACAAGAGTTCAGTAGCTGAGCTGTGGAGATATACTGTACCAATAAATCAGTTTGCCATAAATAACAATATCTGGCTGCTTTTAGTTCCAGCTTCTTTAATGAAGTGCAGCATACCATAATAAATGTGCGACAGCTTCTAGTTACCCATATCTGGTCCAGGCACCGTCCCAACCACATGTGCAATGTATTGCTGAACTTGCACCTGACTGTTTGCACTCTGCACCTTTATCTATAAAGAGGAACAGTCATCACCAAGAGCCCCACACTCAAGCGTGGGGCTGGTCCCCATTTGTACATTCTGTGCAACAACTTTTTTTTTACTTACTGTTTACTTTAGTATCAGAGATTATAGCAGACTAATGTTGCTTACTTCCAGGCTGACATTTTCTGTAATTACAAATCCTCAAAAGCTGACATCAGAGCAGGACCGCAGCAGTGGGAGATTAAATAGTCTGCGGTGCACGCTAGAGTTTATATAAGCTCTGATCTTTCATTTGTTGGTTCTGCTGTCACCCTGGGTCTACGTACAATCAATAGAGAACTGTAGTTGGCCCCCGGGAGAACAGCGAGACCAGCAAACATCTAATTGTAGCTTATAAAAGATCTAACATGTGCTGCAGGCTATTGAATCTCCTAGTACTGCAGCCCTGTTTATCATGATCAGCAGGGGATTGTAGGATTTGTAGTGGCAGAAAATGTCATCCTGTAAGTAAGCATAATAAGTCTGAAACAAGCTACTGTATTACAGTAACAAAAAAAATGTTTTTGCCCAGAAAGTGCAAATGGGGACCAGCCCCACCTTTGGGTGTGGTGCTCTTGGTGATGACTATTCCCTTTAATGTACCAAAGTGCTGAGTGCGAGAACAAAGAGAATCTTACACGTACAGGCATATGGGGGACTAGAAATACGAACATATGAAAACTGCCAGCAGAAAAACGTCTAATGGTCTATTGAGTCTGCTCAATTTTGCAGCTAGCAGCCCTATTCTGCAGCTGCCCCTCCCTCCTTACCCCCCTTGATGGAGAGTAAAAACCTCCAACTCGTTCTGTGCTTCCTGTGTTTCTTTCTCTTACCAGGTGGAGGTTACTGTGAGTTGGAGTGATGACCAGAATGATGATCAGGAGATTAAAGCATGTTTCTACATATAGAAGATACGTATACATACAGTAGATACATAGACGTTGATGGCAGGAAAAGGCTCTTGGCCCATCCAGTCTGCACACCCTGCCTAACTAGTCTGCCTTGCCCTTTGTTTCCAAGAAAGGCAAGGCCAATTTTATTTATAGGGTGCCCATTCCCTGGGGCTCTGGGCACCTAACAAAATAATGTACATCAAAGAAAAAAAAAAACAGATAAAACACAATCAAATTTCCAGAAAAAATAAAATTCGGGATCAATAAAATTCAGAATTATTCAGAATTACAGCTTTAAGATTACAGATTTAAGATAACATAACATTTTAAATATAATATTCAAACACAATATTAGCTAATATTATATCGTTGTTCTCCATTTGTTGTCCCATAGAGGAGGTTTGCATAAATCCAGGACCCATGTGTCTCGAACAGTGCAATTTCCTCCTGCTTCTTCCTGGGCTGAAATCATAATCCTTTGCTACATCCCAGTCTGTTACTTTGACAATGACTATGATCTTACAAAGAGAATTATGGTTTCAGTAAAGAAAAATGATGATTGAGAAACCAATTTCTGAATTTATTTAAGAATTAAGGGAGCTAAAATAATTGAATTGTGTATTAGCAGTACGTGTTAGCAAAAACATTTCATTATATAGAGCTGTGTATTTTTTTCTCAGATGTTTCTAAAACAGATTTTATAGTTCATTTTGTAATTAATGAGTAAAGTAATTTGAAAAGACACCCAGCTACAATTCATAAAAAGCTCGTCTGCTAAGGATACCTGTTGAATGTACGTGCTAGATTAATACTGTAGATGAATTAGGGTGGTGCTGCATCATATTTCTAATGGTAAACAGCATAGCACTGTACCAAGATACCGGTATTTAATTTTTCATGGTAGACGTGGCGCGGGTGCGGGAACTCTTCAAAACTTCAAAATCCTGCATTTTCATTCTGGAATAAAAGAAAACTAAAAAAAAAATTGGAATATTGATATTTTTGCCAGAAAAAAAAGCATTATTGCTAAAATAACATGGTGACAAACAAATACTGCTTCTTTAAAAGGATTCTTGGATACTAGAAAAAGACTTGCAGTAACTCCTGGAGTGCCTTATTGTGATTACTAATCAGAAAGTTGTTTGACAAACATTTGTTGTAGTTCTTAAAAGAGCAGTCATTTAACAAGTTCCAGAAAGTGGCAACCTACTTGGGGGGCTTTCCGACAGTGCATCGCTGAACGCTACCCTCTTAAAATGCAGTCCGCCAATTTTGGATTGCCAGTGGCTGTATTATCATTTCTGCCACAGTAGAGTTGAACAGTTTTCTACACAAAAAAAAGTAAAGAAGAATAATTAAATTTCCTCAAAGCCTTCTTGACCTTCATTGCTTTTAAACAGCATCTTAAATCTGGGGGCCAGAGAAATTATTTTTGTCAGTTAACACCATGCTGTGTTTGAAAGTTGACACCCTGCTAGGCAGGAGTTACAACTAAGAAGTTAAGGTGATGGACTTGAAATCCATTATGTAGGTTTGAATACTACCGAATACGATGTCTTTCCCGACAAGGAAAAAATATCTAGGTAGAAATAACTGTGGGCTGTCAATCTCCTTCTGAATTCAGATTCTATGTTTCTCTGCTGCTGTTACTGCCCTCCTGGGACGCACTTGAAAACTAGGCACCACATGTCAATGCAGATTTCATAGTGTCAGGATACTAAATAAGTAAATAAATTACTTCAGGTTTTTGTAAGGGCTGGCCTGATAGCACAGCTGCAGCGACTCCGCTCACTACTGTGGTGGCCAGTGTTTGGGAATGAGCTCCAGTTTTGGGGGTTGGACAGGGGCAGGAGGATTTAGCATCCCAAGAACAGCTCTCTGGGATAGTATGCTCTGCACTATACTGCCACTTGGCTGACATCAGCTGGCACTGTAGCACATCAGAACACCAGTGATAGATCTGTAAGTGATATTGGGAGTAAGACATTGGCCACGTCAATTTTGTGAGCTGACATGTTCTACTCTGAATAAGCAGGAACAGAAAACATTTGGTGTTGCTTGATCCATTCACATGACTAGGTACATACAAACAGTTTTAGGGAAGGAAAAAAACATTGATCAGTCAAGTTCACTACTAAGTGGCGATATTATTTCTGGCTGTGTCTTCTTGTGCTTAAATATTACACTTGCTGAATTCTGGCAACAGTCACTCTCTTATACTTTCATCCATTCCAGAGCATTTATAAACCGTGCACTCATTGTCTTGTGTTCATGAGATATTTTAGCAAGTTCAAGATGTTAGTTCTCAGAAAGTCCTTTTTTTTCATTGACCACAGATGATATCAGCACAGTCAATGCAGAATGCTTGAGGTGTTGTACAGTATACTACAGAGGTTCTATTCTAGTTCATGAGTGCCGTTTCCTCTTAAATACAGGATCAGATTAGTTGCCTGAAAGAAAAATGCAGAATGATTGTTTTACGGATAAGCTGAGAATGGTTTTGGTGTCTGAACTGTATCTTTTTGCAGTATCCTTCAGTTGTTATTCATGCAGAAAAAATGAAATCAAGAATATTGCCCAAAGGGTTGTTTTGTTTTCAAAATGGCTAGTATGAATTCCAGAGTTATTAGCACCTGTGTCCAAAAAGCTAGTGCCACAAATGGAGCTCGGGGAGTGGGTCTGCCCCTCCCCTGAGACCTTGGGGCTGTGAAACTGGTGCCCCTCTGGCAAACTTCTGTGTCTATGTCCAACATAATAGTGCTGAGATAATTTAAGTTGTAAACCTGTGCTATGTCATGTTTGACTACTAGACGGTGAGTGACAGAGCAAACTGTCTATATTTGTGTGTGAAAACACAACAGAAGACAGGTACGGGTAGCTGTGAATGTGCGCACACACATAGAATGATGCAGTCACTAGCTCACAGATGGTTCAGACTGCCTTTACTTTGACATGAAAAAAGCTCCATTTACACATAACATTTAACAATCCTACTGGCAGTGTTCTAATAGGTATCTTATGTGCTGGTGCCGGTGGGGCCATCATTGAACTGATGTATCTTTATTTATTGATTGATTGAAATGTTTCACCAGGAAGGGCACACTGAGCAACAAGATGCTCGTCCTGGTGCGACCCGGGGTACAGAGGGAGAACATGATACATAACATTGAGTTACACATTGGAGTCCTGAATTAAGGGTGACATTGTATGTGAAATAGACTTCTTCCAAGTTTCCAGGAAGGTATGATATATTTACTTCTACTACTACTACTACTACTTTATTACCCACGATAGATAAAAAAAACAGTGATTATGCAGCAGGCTACGTCACATTTTTAAATCGGCACTCACTCACTGCCGTATCAGTGCCCTGGTTGACTGTTGTACCCCACCCACCCCCGGGCCCCCAAACCTGGCTCCGCTTACTGGTCAGTGCTCTTGCAGACTACAGAAAGCAAAGTGATAGAAGGCTTAGTTCTGAAAATGCCAAACCAGTAACAGGAACACTGCTGAACTCTAGGAGCATTAAGCAGTGGTTGAGAGGAGTGTGGTAAGGTTTTGTGGGAGTAAGTTTCTATGAAATTCTGTGAAGTTTGCAAAAATTTGTGGTATTGTCGTGTAGGTTACTAGGTGGCTAAGGCTTAAGAAGGCCAAAGCCCATTGAGTATGTCTCTCACATCTGTGTGGGCTGTTAGTTATGTGCCATTGTACAATTAAGGTGCTCAAGTCTAGCTTTAAAGTTATTAAAGTTAGTAGCTTCTACCACACGATGTGGTAACAAGTTCCAGAGTTTTGCAACTTATGGTAAAATAATTATACCTCTCGAGTGTTAACTCTTTGGACAGTTAATTGGTGCTTATGACTTCTTAAATTAGCATTACAGGTTGCAAATTCCAGCTCGCATTGAGGTATACATTCAGATCATTCTAACTCCTGCAACATGCATGCTAGAGAGTGGAAATTTGGTGCTCTTAGAACCAACTGTGACATTTGGATAAGTAGTTCTGAACTTACAGGGGCTCACAGTATGGTAGTTTATTTCTTTGTGCAGTTTCATATAACTTCAATATTTTGCTGTTTATTTTTTGGCCACCTTTGCAACTAGATGCCTGAAAAAAAACATACCTCATTTTTTTGGATTGATCTTTAAAAATTCTAAATGAGACATTTGATTATGTTGTTTTTAGGTTACAGAGGATCATAATTTCACAATTTACTTACTTGTGAAACTTTGCGATAAAATTCTCCCAAAATTATGTTCATAATGCTGCTGCTCCTAGAGGTATATGCTGTTTGGCATGCATGCCCGCCCAATACTGATGGGTTCTGAAACATTCTGCATCTGGAGAAATTCAGCGGAGCAATTCTAAAGTTACAGGGGGACGCACTGCAGATTACTTATTGCCAAAATGACATGAATATTGGCATTTCATTGAAGTGGAATAGTTAATTCCATGACATTTCCGGTGGTGGAATTTTAGTTTCATAAAGCACTAATCACCACTGCATCTGATTAGTCTGTTCTTCTAATTTCTGCAGCCAGCTGGGCGTCAGGCACTGTTGCGCCAGTTGGAGTCATGTATTATAAAATGGGCTAGAAAAATACTTTACCGTGATTGGTCAGACTGGGCCTTTAATCATGTGTAAGTCTCACAACAAACATGGCTAAAGTTCCAGCTGACCACCGCTGACCACACAACAGTTGCAGTGAGTGGTATCACTTGACTAAAAGTTTGTGTGGTCAACAGATGTTATTTTCTAGCGAGTGTCTGCTGCCACCAAGGTTTGCAGATCTCCACACCATAAAGTTTTTGATGGCCAGTGAAATAAAATTCCTACAGAATAAAAACATGTCCTGTATTCACGCTACCTCTTTTAATCTCCTCAGTGGATCATTTGTCGACAGTTTTCGTGTCGGCAGCCCCACCCCCGCAGTATCCTTCGAGGCTCCGCGGTAATGACCATCGACAAACATTTGAAATGAACAGCTTAGCAACAGAGGCACGTATGCAAAGAACTGAAAATATGGAAACACAGCAATCACAGCTAGAGGTGACCAACCAATCCAGTTCTAAAACATGACCTTGGACTTCCTTAACAGTCGGGTGATGTCAACACAAGCATAGCTGGTGACACATCCCCGACTTCTCCATCACTCCCTGGCTGATCAGTGGATAATCAGAGCAGGGTGCCGCATGAAAAATTACTCACCTTAGTAATGTTGTTTCTTCTAATGGAGTCTTGCTATATTATGACAATTGCAGTTTGACCCGCCTCGAACTGCTCCGGAGGTGAAAGAGTTAAGTTCTAGGGACATGGATATGTTGTTCATCCACACTTATTGGCAGGTATCCTTGCCGCTTTAAATCTTGCCGGAAGGTCTTCAAGCTTGCTCCTCCCACCCACCCGGGTGGTATAACTCTCGGCTCCGCCCCATGACGCCAGATCTTCCTTACCGCTTGGAAGCTCAGGTTCCCTCCTTAACGCTCTGCGTTTGAGACTGGTTCCTATTTCTCCGTTTGCGGATTTAAAAATAAATTTTGCAAAAGACTTCAGTCTTCTATCCCTCGCGGCTGCGATGGACAAATCGACTCCCGGATTTCGGAGATGCCCATGCGGGCAGAAGATGTCTCGGACGGATCCACACTCCACGTGTGTCTACTGCTTAGGAGCCTTGAGCGCGACCCGCGGGCTTGCGACCTGTGCTCATCTTTCCGACCTCGTCCTCGAAGACCGTGCTGCCCGATTACAACTGGGCCGTCCGAAAGCGTTTCCCTCGGTGAAGTCCAAGGAGGCCCGGTTGGCGGTGTCCGCGGCGGTCATTTCGCGGATCAGCTCGGCGGATGGTCGCCCTCGAAGAGGAGGCGGCACGGGCCGTATCTTCCTCGGCCGCGGCATTTATCCCGCTCTCTCTGGGCTCTTCTTACACGGCTTCTTTTAAGGAGCTTTGTCTGTCCCTCTCCACTAAAGGAGAAGGGCCTACGTTGCGGACCTTATTCTCGGTCCAAAAGAGGGACAAGGTAAGTCCCTCCATCGATGCTCTTGGGAGCGGGAAGGTCCCTCTCCCGGCGTCGACACCGTCGGCTTCGGTCGATCGACTGCTTCGGCCACTCATCACGGTGTCCTCTGGCCAGGTCAGTTGACCGAGACTCCCACCGATGAAGTCGAGATTTTTCTCGACCCATTGGACGGGCTGTCGCCTTTAGCAGCCAAGATTCCCCTCTCCCCGGTTCCCCCGGGAGGAGTTGAGGATCCCGTGGGCTCGCCTGTGCCTCCGGTTCCGGAGCCCTCGGATGCACCATCCGAGCCGAAGGGAGTGCCGGTTCCGGCCGACACCTCCCCGCACCGACCTCGGAAATTCCGGGACTCTCGGTCTCGGTCTCGGACCTCTTCGCGGTCAGCCGATCCCACCGCCATGGCGGTCTCGGGCTCGGCATGCATGATAAGCGGCGCCGCTCGTCCCTCGTCCTCCTCCTCGGATGAGGGGAGGCTTCGGCGTAAATTACGTCGACGGTACGAGGACCTTATGTTGCAACAGCTCCTCCTGGCCGGGAATAAGCCGACCCGTCGCCTTCCTCGGCCATTAAGTGGCTGTCACCGGAACGGCCGACACAACCCCTCGACTTATCCGAGGAGCCTATACCCAGGCCGGTTGTTCGGCCAAAATCAGCTGCTCCACCGATTCCGGTGGAACCTCCGCCTCCACAGCCACCAATTGGGGCTCCGACCAAGGATTCTCGGTCGGCTAAGGGTCTACCCCATCGGCTGTCAGTTACCCTCACTCCCGATCGACCTCGGCAGGTGAAGGGTGGCTCAGGCCAGAGGCAGCTTTCTTGAGGACTCTTCCGAGTCCGAAGATGATTCCTCCTTTTTCTCCAAGCGACTGGACTTGGAGTCTTCAGGAGGTCAGTCAATGGACGATAGCCCGTCGTCCTTCCTAGGACTACTCGCTCATCTCGGAGTCCACCGGGATGGAGCTCGAACCCGCTTTCAAACGGGCCAGGTATCCCTCACGGAGATTCTGGACCGAGGGATTCTCCGACGGAGGCCTTTCCGGTGGCTGAGGCCATAGTGGGTCCGCACTGGAGCTTTGGCAGCGCCTGCTTCCTGCTCTGCGCCTGGCCAGGATGGCCAGGAAGTATGCGGTCCCTACTGGTTCCTTGTCCGGTTTTGAACACCCTCTGCTGAGGGTTGTTACCGACAGCTTTTCAGCTGCCGGCACGCCAGGGATGTGGACAAACCTCCTGACAAGGAGTCCAAGAAATTGACTATGTCGGGCTAAAAGTCTACGCTGCGTCCTCTCTCGGCCTTCGGCCAGGCCAGTTCGGCCGTCCTCATGGCACATTTTTCTCATGCCCTGTTGGGCTCCCTGGATGAGGTCATCCCTCATCTTCCCGCCGATCTGCAGACTACGGTTAAGCAGGTGCGGGACCAGGGCAGGGCAGTGGCCAAACAGCAGCTCCAGACTGCTTTGGATATAGGGGACTCATGTGCCAGATCGGTGGTGGCCGCAGTGGCTATGCGTCGGCGGGCTTGGCTGAGGATATCCACCTTTACTTCGGATACCCAGCACAAGTTGGCGGATGTTCCCTTTTTGGGGACTGACCTCTTCGGCCCTGGGGTGGAAGGTCACCTGCAGAGGATCGAGAGTCCAATGCTACCTTGACTCGGTCTCTTCGACTCAAAGGGCAAAGCGCAAACCACAGCCTAAGCCCTTCGTCCTTTCTGTGCCCCGGCGCCGCCCGGCCCAGAACGCCAGGGCCAGCAGGCTCCGGCCTTGGCATCCCAAACCCAAGCCGGCTTCCTCTAACAGGAGGCAGGGAGGAAAGGCCCAGGAGGTCCCTCGCCGGTCCCTCCTCCAAGCCTGCCCAGTGACGGGCTGAGGGTGTCGCCCATTCCGTCACCTTATCCCTGGGTCCCCTGGGGGACAGCTCAGCACTTCCTTCTCCGCCTGGTCCGCTGTTTCCACGGACAGGTGGGTCTTGGAGGTGGTGGGAAGAGGCCTGCCTGGAATTCGAGCAGGCACCACCCTTCAGAGCCGCCGCCTCGGGGCTTCGGGATCCCCAGCCTCACTGGCGGCTCGCCGAGCCGACATCGCCTCCTCCTCCAGAAGGAGGTGATAAGAGAGGTGGTGGACCCTCCTTCAGACCCAGGGTTTGTGTCCAGGTACTTCCTGGTTCCGAGCGGACGGGGCTGGCGCCCCATTCTCGACCTGCACGACCTAAACAAGTTCCTAAGGTCTCGATCCTTCAGGATGGTCACTCTGGCTCAGATAATACCATCCTTGGAACGCGGCGTGTGGTTCTGCTCTCTGGACTTGCAGGACGCGTTTTTTCACGTCCCTATCCGTCCGTCTCACCAGAGATTCCTTCGCCCGAGGAAGGATCCTCTTCGAGTTCCAAGCCATGCCCTTCGGCTTGTCTCCAGCTCCCAGGGTCTTCACCAAATGCATGGCAGTGGTGACAGCATTCCTGCGTGGCGCGAGGGGTCCGGGTGTACCCTTACCTGGACGACTGGCTGATAGCAGCTCCCTCCAGGAAGGAGGCAGAGTGGTCCAGAAATCTGGCCTCCAGGTCTGCTTCTCAACTGGGCCTCCTTATCAACGAGGCCAAGTCGGAACTCGAGCAAGCAGGTGATTCTATTCATCGGGCGCAGCTTGACTCTCTTCGAGCCAGAGCGCTCCCGCGGACAGGGCCGAGGTTCTTCCTCCTTGCCCCGATCATTTCTGGTTGGGCAATTGCGCCTGCCGGGACTTCCTGCGCCTCCTGGGTCTCATGCGGGCCTGCACCAGGTGGTCCGCTGGGCCTGCTGGAACATGCGCCTTCAGTGGGACTGGCCAGCCAGTGGTCACAACACTGCGATCCTTTGACCAGCTTGTGTCGGTGACACAGGGGATGTGGAACGCCTCCAGTGGTGGACCGCTCCAGATCATTTGCAGGAGGGCATCCTGCTCGTCCGCCTCGAGCCGACGGGTCTCTATCGACCGATGCCTCTCTGATGGGTTGGGGTGCCCATCTGGGGAACACGGGCTCATGGCCTCTGGTCCCGTGGGAGTCCCGATGCCACATCAACCTGCTGGAGCCCGAGCGGTCCGCCTAGCTCTCACCGCCTTTGCTCCGCTCCTCCGGGTCAAGTGGTCCGAGTCCAGACGGACAATACCACGACCATGTACTTATCTAAACCGCCAGGGCGGACGCGCTCCATGCTTCTATGCAAGGAAGCTCTCCAGATTTGGTCACTCGTAGCGCAGCCTGGAGGCGGATCTCCTAGCCATTCACGTGGCAGGAGCCTCCAACACCCTGGCCGATGCCCTGAGCCGGATAGGGGCTGCATCCCACGAGTGGTCTCTCCTGCCGGAGGTAGTACAGCATCTGTTCTCCCATTGGGGCACACCTCAGGTGGACCTGTGTGCCTCCAGGAGAACGCGGTTGAGCCTGTTCCATGCCCGCCTCAGCAGGGCTCGCTGCAGGGGATGCCTTCGAGGCAGTGGACCCCGGCCTCTTTACGCCTTTTCCCCATTTCCCTTGATCCACAAGGTGCTTCTCAAGGTGAGGAGGGACAAGGCGCAGGTGATTCTGATAGCCCCAGACTGGCCTCGCCAGTTCTGGTACCCAGATCTCCTCAGTCTCAGCTCAGGACTCGCGGCAGCTTCCAGCTCGCCGGACCTGCTCTCAGTCAATCAGGGAAGGTGTTCCATCCGGACCTTCAATCCCTGCACCTGACGGCCTGGTTCCTGAGCGGCTAGAGTTCCAGGCCTTGGGTCTTTCCGACGAGGTCCTCAATGTAGTTGAGGCGTCTCCAGTAAGGAGTCGACCAGAAAATGTTATGCCTTCAAATGGAAAAGGTTTTCCATTTGGTGTCAGGCAAGGGCTTGGACCCTTCCTCCTGTTCCTTGGCAAGCATCTTGGACTATTATGGTCCTTTCTAGTCAAGGGCTTAGGTCGACGACCCTAAGGGTGCACCTGGCAGCCATCTCTGCTTACCGGCGCGGGCCGGAAGCAGTCGGTGGCGCAGGGAAGGTGGTCTGGCGCTTTTCAAAGGCCTTGATCACATTTCCTCCAGTGCGGGAACCCCACTCCGGATCTACTGCTGGTACTGGCAAAGCTCATGGGCAAGCCCATTCTAACCTATGCACAGGTGTGCTCTCTCTCACCTGTCGTGGAAGACCGCCTTGGTGGCTATCACCGTCAGCCAGAAGGATGGGAGAGCTCCAGCGCTTCCATCGAGTCTCCTTACCTGGTCTTCCACAGGGACAGGTTGTCCTGCGCCCCCACCGAAATTCCTTCTGAAGGTGGTGTCGGAGTTTCACCTTAACCAGGTGTTGACTCTGCGGTGTTCTACCCCAATCACACCTGAGGCCGAATATAGGCTCCATACTCTGGACCCTAGAAGGCGCCGCTTATTATAAGGAGCGACGGCTGAAATTCGGGAGAGGTTCGCCAGCTCTTTTGTCACCTCACGCTGAAGCCGCATCTGGCAGACCTGCAGCCAAGCGGACGATAAGCAGGTGGGTAACCTCCTGCATAGATCTCTGCTATAAGTTGGCGGGCATGGAGCCTCCCAGCGGATAAGAGCTCATTCACCCGCCATACTGCTGCAACGGTGGCTGCTTCCAGGGACGTCCCTATCCAGGAAATCTGCAGGGCTGCTACCTGGAAGTCGGCAAACACCTTCATTACCCATTACCACATCGACCTTGAGTCACGCCGGGATGCTGGTTTTGGGGCCTCGGTTCTCCAGTCTCTCTTTCCCAAGTAAGTATTGGGGGTGTGCGTCTTGCCTCCCTCCTCCCGGAGAACTGCTAGGAGTCTGCCAATAAGTGTGGATGAACAACATATCCATGTCCCTAGAAATACAGGTTACTCACCTGTAACAGGAGTTCTAGGAATGGTATATGTTGTTCATCCACACGACCCACCCGACCTCCCCGGCTTCGACGCACAACCTGAGCTTCCAGCGGGCCAGATCTGGCGTCATGGGGCGGAGCCGAGAGTTATACCACCCGGGTGGGTGGGAGGAGCAAGCTTGAAGACCTTCCGGCAAGATTTAAAGCGGCAAGGATACCTGCCAATAAGTGTGGATGAACAACATATACCATTCCTAGAACTCCTGTTACAGGTGAGTAACCTGTATTTCCATGCCAGGCATGGAATCTTGAGCTCGAGCTTGGTTGAAAACTCTGTCTGATGTGCTTCAAACTGTAACTGTCAGATCTTTACGAGCAAAACTCACTAAGGTTCTGTGTGGAAACTGTAAACCTACACTAGCCAACTGGCTACTAAATACTAACACATTGTCTGGTCCCAAAAGCAAGACTCAAGTCAGGGGACCAAGAAAATGAAAATACAACAGCAAACAAAAATGGCAAACACTAGGTGCCAACATAGGACTGCCCACCCACATCCCAAAAAACAAAGCAGAGGTTCTGAGAGGGGCAGGTAGGGGGGGAGATCATAATATAGGAAGCCTCCATTAGAAGAAACAACATTACTAAGGTGAGTAATTTTTTCTTCAAACAACATGAAGTCTTGCTATATTATGACAATTGCAGACTACACAGCAGTACCCCTATGGAGGAGGGCAGAACCTACTTAGGGAATAGGCTCTGAAGCACAGCTGTGCCAAACCGAGCATCACTCCTAGCCTGGATGTCCAAGGAGTAATGCTTCGTGAAAGTGTGAACTGTTTTCTAAGTAGCTGCTTGACATATCTCTATGATAGGGATGTCCCTGGCAGCAGCCAGGGATGCAGCTGTACCTCTGGTAGAGTGAGCCCTCAGGCCTGAAGGGGGAACCCTACCCAGTTTTTGATAACAAAACTGGATACAAGAAACAATCCACCTGGCAATGGATCTTTTAGTGGCAGGTTTCCCTTTACCTACCTCACTGTAAGTGAGGAACAGTTGGAGGGAATCAAACCTGTGACCCTTGGTACGCTCTATGTAGTAGCTAAGGGCTCTTTTGACATCTAAACTGTGCAATCTCCTCTCACCAGAGGAGGACTGGTCAGTGAAGTAAACAGGGAGAGACATAGATTGATTCAGGTGAAAATCTGAAACCACCTTGGGCAAGAATTTTCTATTAGTCCTGAGGACCACTTTATCCCTATGAAAGGAGATAAAATCAGGCTTCACTGACAATGCTTGTAGTTCACTTATGCGCCTAGCAGAAGTGATGGCTACCAAAAACTCAGTCTTCCAAGTCAAGTACTTAAGCTCTGCTGAAGACATGGGCTCAAAAGGAGGTTGCATAAGCTGGGCAATGCAAACATTAAGATCCCATGCAGGGGCAGGATCCTGAATGGAGGGTTGATTGAAGCAATCCCTTGAAAAACTTGAGAATACCGGGATGAGCTGAAAGAGAAGAGGGTTTACCTGCTGATAAGAAAGCAGACACTGCTGCCAGGTGCACTTTTAGGGTAGCTGGTCTCAGACCCAGAGCATTTAAGTGCACCATATAATCCAGAACTGTGGGCAAGCCGGCAGACTCTGGGGAAATACTCTTACCAGAGCACCATATGGAAAACCTTTTCCATTTGGAATGATAAGTAGCCCTGGTAGAAGGCTTCCTTGAAGCCTTCAAAACATTGAGTACACCTTGAGAAAGGTGTAAGTCAGCAAACTCTAACTCTTCAAGAGCCAGGCCTTGAGATTGAGAGATTTGAGATTCGGGTACCAAACTCTCCCAGGGCACAGGTTAACAGATTTTGATTCCTGGGAAGGCACAGGGGAAGGTGGACTGCTAGGGACAGAAGAAGTGGATACCAGGGCTGTCTGGCCCAATCTGGAGCAATCAGGATCATCTTGCAAGGTTGAGACCTGATCTTGACTAGCACCTTGAAAAGGAGAGGAAAGGAAACGACAGAGAAACTTCCTTCCCAGTTGAGAAGGAAGGCGTCCAGAGGGACTGAGCCCAACACTGGGGGCCTGCAGCAAAAAGAGGAAGTTGGTGATTGTCCGGGCTGCAAAAGATCTATCTGAGGAGTGCCCCACCTGGCAAACACCACCTCCAGGATAAGGGATCCAGAGACCATCTCGTGATGGCCCTGGGAAATCCTGCTGAGAGCATCTGCCAGGACATTGTCTTTGCCTGGGAGGTGAACTGCCATAAGGAGGTGTTCAGGAATAAGCCAGAGACCACAACTTCATCGCTCGGTACACAAGGCCGAGACCGAGAGCCCCTTGCTTGTTGATGTACCACATTGTAGTGGTGTTGTCTGTTCTGACTTGTACCACTTTGTTCTGAACAGACGTGGAAAAAGCTTGAAGTGCTAGAAAAACTGCTCTGAGTTCCAACAGATTGATGTGGAGCAGAGATTCCTTAGGGGACCACAACCCCTGAGTGGTGAGGTCACCCATGTGAGCTCCCCACCCCAAGAGGGATGCATCTGTAGTAAGGGTCAAGGAATGAGACTGCGGGATGAAGGGAACTCCTTGTCTCAGATTGCTCTGATCCTGCCGCCACTGTAGGGCCTGGATCAGGGTTCGAGTTACTGGGATCAGTTTGGTTAAAAAATCTCTCCTTTGAGACCAGAAGGCTCTCAATTGGAACTGAATGTCCCTCATCTGAAATCTTGCTCCCTGCACTACTGCTGTGGAAGCAGCCATGTGCCCAAGGAGCTGCAAAAAAATGCCTTGCTGGTCGAGAGACCTGCAGAGTGAAGGAGGAGGCCAGAGAAACCAGGGTCTTTGCTCTTTCTAGAGGAAGGAAGGCTCTGGCCTGTTGTGTGTTCAGTTCTGCGCCTATGAAGGTGAGTAGCTGAACAGGCTCTAGAACTGACTTTGGGAGATTGAGAAGGAAACCTAGAGATGTAAGCAGATGCTGGGTAACCTGAAGGTGTAGTTTGACTTGGGCTGGAGACTGGCCTACTATGAGCCAGTCGTCCAGGTAAGGAAAGATGGCAATCTTTTGCCTTCTTAAATGAGCAACTGCTACTGCCAGGCATTTTGTGAATACCCTTGGGGCAGAGGTGAGGCCGAAGGGCATTGCTCTGAACTGGTAATGGCCTGAGGGCAGTTCGAATCTGAGATACTTTCGGTGGGAGCTTCTGATGAGAACATGGAAGTAGGTATCCTGGAGGTCCAGGGACGCTAGCCAATCCCCTGGCCTTAGAGAGGGTAAAATAATTCCCAGAGTCACCATTTTGAATTTTGGTTTTAAAAGGTGCTTGTTTAGGTATCTGAGATCCAGGATGAGCCGCCATTCTCCTGTCTTTTTTGGGGTAAGGAAGTACCTGGAGTACAATCCTTTGCCCTGGTGTAGGGTAGGAACCCTTTCTACAGCTCTGAGAGCCAGGAGGGTTGAAACTTCTGTTTCTAAGGCAAGAGCCTCTGATGGATTTGCAGGTGGAAAGGATCTGGCTCTCATCTTTGGAAATTTTTTGAAGCTGAGAACCAGTCCCTGGCTCACTACTTCCAGGACCCACTTGTCTGATGTTAAAGACTTCCAGTCCTGGACGAAGTAAGCCAGCCTGCCCCCTACAGGTAATTGAGAATCGGCCCTGGCCATCCCATCAGGATGCCTGCTTGGCAGAGGCTTTAGGCTGAGGGGTGGGAGCAGGCCTGCTCGTACTCCGTCTGCCTCTCCCTCTGAAGAACCCCTTCTGGGCGTAGGCTGAAGAGGAGGCCTGGGCTTGGTAAAAAGGCCTGCCCCTGCCCCTGGAAAGCTGCCTCTGAGGAGTGGCCTGCCTTTCCTTGGCCTGTGCACTCCTATAGGTGGTCCTATACTCATCCATTTTCTTCATGTAATTCTCTGTCTGCTCCCCAAACAGAGAGTTATCAACAACAGGAAAATCCATGGCCTTAGCCTGATTATCCTGTGACAGGCTAGTACACCTGAGCCAAGCCATTCTCTACAGAGCCACAGATGTAGTCATGACCTCGAAGATACATCATTAGAGTCCACTGCAGCATGGAATTGCACCTTGGATGCCTCAATACCATCAGCAGCCACCTGCTCCAGCTCCTTGGCAAGCTGGCCAGGGACCTGCTTTGCTAGAGCCATAACAATATCCCATCTGGATTTCTGATATCTTGCAACATAAGTCATATAATTTGCCTGTCTGAAACCCAAAGATGCCGCCATGTACTGTTTCTTTGCCATGGCATCAATCCTCCTGGAGTCCTTGTCAGGGGGGTGTGAAGCCAAAGGAATATTTGCCTTGTCACAGGCTGCAGCCTGCACTACCCCAACATGGCTGCATTGTTGTGAGAGGAACTCCGTGTCAGAGCCTGACAAAGTGTACCTCCTGTCCATTTTCTTATCCACAGGAAGTATAGAATGGGGAGCTTTTAAAATTTTTACTGTCTGTTTCCTGAAGGATTTGTGGATAGGAATAGATAGTCTCCTAGACTCTGGGATATCCATCATCTCTACATAGTCAGGCTCCTCTTGGTCATCTACAGCTTCTTCCATAGGAAGCTGGAGGGTTTTAGCCACTTTCTTATAAAAATAAAATGAGAAGGGACCCAGAAAGCCTGGGGAGACACTTCTATAGGTCTGTCTGGAGAGATGTCCGATTCAATGGGCAGATCCAGACTCTCAAAATCACATTCTCTCTCATAATCTCCCCCTCCGGTTCATAAAAATCCTCTATATCATATTCCTGAACCGAGGAACCGGATCGAATCGATCACATTTGATAAGCCGGTTCGCCGGAACCGAGGAAAGCTACTGACAATTTTGATCGCTTTGGCTATCTCTGCAGCAGTTGGAGAAAGACTTTTGGCTCCACACCTGCTGATTTCCTAATCCTTTAGCTGGAACTGACTCCTCCGAGTCAGCTCTCCTTTTGCCCGAGGAGGACTCACCCTGGTCAGAGGGCACTCCCTCTGGTTCGGTTGGAACCGAACCGGGCTGGCTATCCGGGTCAGCGGACTTCTTAGCCTCCCGTTCCCTAAGCCTACCAACTCTCTTATCCAGGGTAGCTGCAGGGAAATTCAAACAAATCTGGCAGTCTGTATTGAGGTGGTCAAACCCCAGACAATAGACACATGTGGTGTGTGGGTCAGCCTTAGCAAAAGCTTCCCCACAGACACTACAGTGTTGAAACCTAGTGGGCCCAGTTTTTCTTTTGGGTTTCTCAGATATAATGCCAGCCTAACCAGAAACTTGCCCATTAACGGCCCTTAGCCAAGCAAGACACCCTTATCGGTTCCAGACCGTGTCACGGGTCGTGGAAAAAAACGTAATGAAATCCGTTTTTTTTAGAACCGATAAGAACCGGGAACCGCACTTCTAATACAATTTAAAATAGTTTTTACAAGAACCTGATCGGTTCAAACCGAACCGATAATACCGTTTACAAGTTGCACACAGAATAAAATGTAAAACCTATCTATTACTTACGATACCACAGACAGAGCTTGAACCGACCGGTTGCGGTTTAATTTTAGACAAATGCGGTTTGAAACCGAGAAAAAAATACTTTAAAACCGACAAAATGAACCGAGCAGTAGGAGAAATCTCCGGAGTGACTGTTCAGTGAGGTGGAGTAAAGAATCTGACAGTTACAGTTTGAAGCACATCAGACAGGGTTTTCAACTGAGCTCGCGCTCAAGACTCCATGCCTGGCATGGAACTTAACTCTTTCACCTCCGGAGCAGTTCGAAGGCTGGGTCACTGCAATTGTCATAATATAGCAAGACTTCATGTTGTTTGAATCAATTAATATTCAACCAAGGTAAGAGAAACATCTCTCTCAGCAGACTGCGCAACAGAAAACTGGCAAAGTAGGATGAACATTAAATTAAATGTAGTAAACAAACTCTCACCACTTGCAGATAGTCAAGATTTGTCCCTGTCGGCAGATGTCATGCTCAGACAATCAAATAGGAGCCGTTAATGATAATTACCATATCTGCTCCTGAGGTTTCACTTTCATCCACTCTCAATGCAGGTTACACAATGGTAAGTTCACCCTCATTTGTCAGTATACAAGGGCCAAATAACAAATTAAACATGAATTACCATGGTGACTCCACCTATTTAACTGTTGTGTACTCCTCATTCAGAAATGATGCCTTCTACTTTGACAGAAATGCCTATACTGTACACTTAACAGAGAATGGGGATAGAAGTAAAATTAGCATGCATGCCCATCCTGCAGTGACACTGGCTCCTAATGTAACAAGTGCTGAAAAGAAAAAATTGATAAAATCACATGCAGCGCAGATCCCCATGCTACAGGTTGGGACTATTTTATTATAGGTGGAAGAACAAAAGCTTGTATTTTCTAAAAATGTGTAAAAACAATGTTGTTATGCATTAAAAACCTTTTTTTCTTTGTCCAGTTAGTAATTGCAAATAATGCACTTTCAGGGTGAGTGTTGTAAGATTTACACATGCCTCAGGTAGTTTACAGCACTCGGCTTGTGGCCACATGCCACACCCAAGGCATGGTTTAAATCTCACAACACACCCCCTGTCATGCATTATTGCTTAAGCACACCCGTGGGTGATTATTTTGCCTTCCTGTTCCCCTAGCTTAACCTAGACAGACAGTGTGGCACTGTTTGTGCCACTAATATCTTTCTTGTGCTACACATTGACACCCTCCCTTTAAAAGAAAGCCACCACTCTAGTTCTTGTAAGAGCTATCACTACAGTATAGTCAGAAACCCTTTTTCTTGTTGTCCCAGTCGCTATACCCCCCCCCATTGTGCTTCTGTGAGTGCCTTTAATGCCTGGCTAAAGTGCAATAGGTTCATGAGCTAACCAGTTATATTGGGTGTTATTCTCATATTGAAAAACTAAAAAACACGGAATGGAGGCACACTGCCTCGAAGAAGTAGGTTCAGCCAAGAACCCGGATGCCTGGAATATTGCAAACAACAACATAGGATGGCACGAGCTCTGGTGCCTGAGAGTGTTGTGGTCAGACCTGTATGGTTTTGTTTTTCTCATATTACCCTGCATTCAAACAAGAAATGTTGCCCCTCTGTTTCCTTGCTGCCCTTGGGGGTCCCTTCTTCTGATGTCACCCAGTTCTGCTGTCCTCCCCTTTGTGACCACCTGCATTTGACTCTGGCTGTTGGTGATCTCCTGACCTCACCCCCTTCCCTATATTCTAATTTAAATTCCTCTGACTGCCCTGTCGATTCTCCTGGTCAGTACCCGCACACTCTCCTGGTGCAGAGGCAGCCCATCTTGAGCATGTGGGCATCCTTTGCCTCAGAGTGCTCATGGGTTAGCCAGAAAAAGAAAACCCTACCTCGTGCAGCAGACCCATAGCAAGGATTAGCCTGCATAATGGTCTACTGTCATTCCAGACTGCCCCCACCCCTGGATCAATAGAATCTCAAATTAGATCAACCAGGAGCATGTAACTAGTTATGGGCATGACCTCTTTATATCCCTGGGACTTGTGCGCGCAGTGTAGGCAGCAAAAGTCCCCTCCTCTTTCCAGTGGCCCTGTTTAGCTCTGGAAAGCATGCATTCAACCTGTGCTGCAGGCAGGCAAGATACCTTATACACCCTTACCATCCTGGTACCGCAGTCTCTCTCGGCATCCCCCACTGTCCTAACTATGGAGCTCCCCAGTGAATACTACCCTCTTGCCATTCCACCCTCTTGCCAAAACCAACCTTTTCCTGCTTCCCCTGTGGCTGGGCAGGCATGTGGCAGGGTGAAATTCATGGATATGGCATTCACAAAATAATCATCAAATCCCCCAGTTTTTACAAAACCTTGCAAACTCCCACCTTCAGTGCATCTGTTAATCTGTACTTTTTTGGCTGCTTAAAACTCAGCCATCCTCTAAGCAAGATATTTGAAAGCTGGCGCAAAGATTTTTCTGGGACTGTGCACCTACCCAATTTGGTGACATTTTGTTATCTAGTTTTAAAATTATAGAATTTTAACATCTTGCAGTTTATTTGTGAATTTTTTTTAATTTGTAAGAATTTTACTACTTCTCATACCTCTCAACTGTTTGTCACTGAAATGAGGTACAGGAGCACTCAAAATGAGGGAGTTTGTGGGACATTGACAGTCGTAATGAGGGACTCATCTTCAGACATGTAGGTACAGGCTCAGAACACTGTGGAAACCATTGTCTTTACTTTTACAAAGTTTATTTTTGATTTAACTTGTTAGAATATTATGAATGTCTGCTTGTAATTCTGAATTTTCAACACATTCTATATGTGGGTAGTGCCTTTCCTATGAGGGACAGGGCAATTCTGAGGGGTGAAATCAGGAACGTCCCTCATAATCGGGGACGGTTCTCCTACTTCAGCTATGTATAGAGTTTGATGACCTGATTATTGACATGTAACCCCTTTGTGTTAGGGACAAAAAGCCATCTAAAGGTTGTGATAGTTTGTTTAGTTGCTCTGCAGTTCCAGGGGCTTCCTATGTTGCAGTTTACTTATTTGTGAAAGTTTGTGAACCTTTGTGAAATAGTTGGTTTTTATAACTTAGCCAGCCTTGTGTTAAAAGAGTTGATTATTGGTGTGCATACCTTCAGGGAATGGTCCTTGCAACCTGTCAAATATGGATGAATTTTGGTTGAGTGGTATTAAATGTAGATGGAAAACACAACAAATTACATTTTTGGCAAAATGTCATGAAAGTGAAATCAGTAATTTCTAACAAATTCTGCCTGGGCACAGCGAACGTTTACCCTTTATGGCTCCAGCCTGGAGGTGCCCCCATAACAACTAGGGGCACAGATGGGCAGGAGATTCAGCTATGTGGCACCTGGCGGTATGCCATTGTAATGTGCCATCATAAAATGTATTTTAAACTGGTGCCCCTACTGTAAGGTAGCCATCCTGATAGTCTAACGCCCCCTAGTCGCCGATCCCCCGCTCATATGTAGTCAGAGTGCCCTTGTGCTCTAGTACCCCCCCAAACCCTGAACTCGATTGCACAAAACATTGCAAAATATTCCTGGTGGTCTAGTGATTTCCCACCCTATCAGGAAGTGCCAAATCCATCTCTCAAGCTCTCGCTGCTTCTGATTCTGCAATCGGCGCTGCCCTTCGCACACCAGCATGGCCAGCCACAGAATGCATTTGCGCGGACTGTATGCAGTATACAGCATGTGAACAGTGACAACGCATTCTGTGGCTGGCCATGGTGGTGTGCAGAGGGCAGTGCCAGTCGCAGAATCATAGCAGGAAATGGGGGGAGTGGGGTGGTTTTGCAGTGTCTGATGGGGTAGGAAAGGTGGGAAGGGGGTCTACTAGACCACCAGGTATTTTCGCAATGTTTTTTGGTGTGATCAGAAATGGGAGGGCACTAAAGCACAGCGGGCACTTTTGACTATGTACACGGAGAAGATCGGGGATCATGGAGTGGGGCACTATGGGACTGGGGACTATGTGCATAGTGTGACTGAGGGAGGGATGTTAGACTATCAGGACAGTTACCTTACAGTAGGGGCATCAGTTTAAAATGCATTTTGTGATGGCACATTACAGTGGCACACCGCTGGATGCCACATAGCTGAATCTCCTACCCGTCTGTGCCCCTACATCCCCACTGCCTCCTCCCATATGGTCTTTGTCCCCTACACAAACCCATCCCATGGGCGCAACCATTTAGACTACCTCCAGGCCGGTCTAAGAGGTGCATCTTGCTGCGTCCATGGCAGGGCTTTAAAAATAAAAAAAATGGGATATTGCAGCCCTGTCATGGCACAAGCCCCCTTGTGACCTGGTGCACCTGTTGGTTGGCACAACCTGTGGTGCAAGGGGGCTTTGTTGCAGCTGCATCTGGAGTGGATACAGGCTGCCTTAGAAAAATCACGTTTGTCGCAAGTTGTGATGCAAGTCACCTCTTGCTCATACTCTTTGGAAGCAAGTCTCTTTCCCGCTCAACCCTTTGAAACTCGTGCCCAGTGTGTTTATAATGACTATAATAAGAGACTTTAAAAAATGGGCATGTGGAAACCTGTACTGTGATTGCAGGAAGTCAGACATGACTCTACACAAGGAATGGAATTCCATACTTGTCAAAACAGGAGTGGTGAGATGATAGTGCAGCAGAAATTAGGGTAATATACCGTAGCAAACTAAAACACTTAAGTGATCTCGTACAGCAAATAAATAAGCAAAAAAAGAGAGAAAAAAAAGAGCAACAGTATGCAGACATTACATTAACTATGCAGGGTAACCCCCATGGTCGTGATAACATGTGTAATACTAGGAATCTAGGTTACCCTGTGTTTTATTCAGGATGGATAGAGTTGAGCTGACTTGTAGACAGAGGATACTCTAATGAACAGGGCATCAAATAAAATTAAAAAGAGAGCAAACAGAACAAGATTAAAAACATCTGATATGAGTGAAGTGATAGCTACATGAGCTGCCAACATTTCTAGTAGTTCACCTTTTAACAAAGCAGTTCATTTGTGGTATTTTCAGATTGCTGATATCTTTGTTGTGCAGAATCTGCGGTGTAGGTAAGCATGATGAGTCTTAAATAGACTTTGGGTTCTGTGCTGCTTTACCACAGTAGTACTAGTGACACAGCTACTGAGGTACAGCAGCATGCTGATATTGCTGCTGTGGTACAGGAACATCAGGAAGTGTATGCATTTCCACACACAGCACTGAACTATATACTGGATAGGGTTACCACCTGTCCTGATTTGAGCAGCTGTGTCCTGCAAAAAAAATGAAAAATACTAAATGTCCTGATTTTATAGTAGAAAAAAATATTTTCTAACTTTCCACTAAATGTTCTAGTAAACTACAATACCTTAACTAAAATACCTTACAATAAGAAACCATAGAAGCAACTAAGAAACTACAGTTCTTAGCCTTAATTCTGATTTATATAGAGAAAACAAGTCTGTTGCATTGGTTGAGGTTACGTACTGTCCTGCAAAAATCATGTTTCAGTAAGAAATGACCCACTTTGGGCTTCTTAAAAGGTGGTAACCCTAATACTGGACTGTGTTGATAGTAAAGAGCTGAGCTGGCCCAGTGGTGCAGTGGGCTGAGGCACTGAGTGCCACCTAAATCTGGGTTCTGGAACAGACGCAGGTCACTTGTCGGCTGGCCTGGGGAGGGAGGATTGAGTGCCCCTAGGAGGGGTGTAAATTTATTCCTCTAGGAGGCTACCACCTGGAGGAATCTGGGTGGCATTGCAGCAGGATGTAAGGAAAGGGCTCCTACCCACTTGCCATCAAGAGTGGGGTGGGTCTCTGTGGAGGCGGAGCTCTCACAATACATCAGCACATGCGCTGTGGGCTCAAAGAGAGATTGGTGGAAAACAAACCCTGACCACGGCTGGATAGCAGCCCGTTCCCCCACAGTCCCTGCAACGATGACATGGCACCTCCAGGTCCTGTGACAGAAGATAATGGAGCATTGAGGTAAGTCCTAGGGAAGCTGGGTGATGGGGCTGGTGGGGGGATTGGCCTAGATGGGGGCAGGTCGGGAAATAAGGAGACAAAGTGGTAATAAAAAAAAAAAGAACAGTTGATGCCTTCAGGAGAACTTTAACAAACATAATCTTTAGACGCTATTCAGCTTATATTTTACAATAGCTGTGCATATCTTCTCCTAGTGATTTATTGCTGATGTCATTTGCATGAAAACAGGATCTTTGCTCCTAAAGAGTTCATCCATTCCTGCTTCTTTTTCCCTGCTTCAGGTTATAATACAGTGCTTGTGACATCACAGTTGCTCCCATGGCACCAGATTGGAAGGTCACAACAGAGGATTTTAACTTCAAGCAGGGAATTAGCTGTGGAGGCAGATGAATTATAATGGACAAAGATCATGTATTCATGCAAATTTCCTCAGTAATAATTAATGGAGAGGAGAAATTTGTAGACGATACATGGACTTCAAACTGCATTGTACCTAAATAGTGTTTTTCAGAGTTTTCATTGAGGCATCACTAGAGAGCTAGTGTACTGCCTAGAATTAATAGTAACTTTCAGTTGGCTATCACTTTTTGTATCTAAAGTATTTTTTTCTGTTTTGCTAATAGGAACATTTTGTACCTGACAAGTACTAGGTGTAATGTGTGGAACAGCATTTTACCTGGAGGCTGACAGTCAGTTCTGTTCCTCCGTATACATCATCAAAATTCTAATCTTACTGAATGTGACGTCACTGGAAACCAAGACAAGTCGATCTCTTGTCTTGCTGCTTGATTGGTAATGTGTGACACATGTTACCAGTCAGCCAGCATAGCTTGTGATGTAGCAGTGAGTGAGGTCACATGCTGATGATGTAATGGGAGGAACAGAACTAGGTATGTCTGCTTCCTGGAAAACAAACTGCTTTTAACATTGCATCCAATATTGTTAGGAAGGAAGGAAAAATTACTCACCTTAGTAATGTTGTTTCTTCTAATGGAGTCTTGCTATATTATAGACATTAGCAGTTTGATCCAGCTCTAGAACTGCCCCGGAGTGAAATGGTTAAAACCATTCCAAAATAGAATTTTGGCACGAGAGCAGCTCTATCTGTGTCATTTCAAACTTGAACTGTCAGATCTTTACGAGCCAAACTCACTAAGGTCTGTGTGGAAGCTGTAACTCACACTAGCCAAATGGCTACCTAAATAATAACAACCATTGATGGTCCCAACACCCAAGACTCAAGTCAGGGGACCAGAAATACTAACACCATTCTAATAATATGAAATGGAACATAAGTATAATAAAACACACACTGCATACATACACACCCCAAAGTCCCAAAGGGGACAAAATGCTAACAGGACATAAGTAGTGCCCACACTAAGCTTGCCCGCACCCCCACCAAGTAGAGGTTCTGAGAGGGCAGGTTAGAGGTTCATATATAGAAGACTCCATTAGAAGAAACAACATTACTAAGGTGAGTAATTTTTCTTCAAACATGAAGTCTTACTATATTATAGACATTAGCAGAATACACAGCAGTACCTCCATGGAGGAGGCAGAACCTACTTAGGAATAGGCTCTGAAGAACAGCTATGCCAAACCGAGCATCTCTTCTGGCCTGGACATCCAGGGAGTAATGCTTGGAAAAGTGTGTACCGCTTTCCAAGTAGCAGCCTGGCAAATCTCTAATAAAGGGATATTCTGGCAGCAGCTAGAGACGCAGCTGTACCCCTGTAGAATGAGCCCTCAAACTGGGGCTCTGCCCACTTTCTGATAACAAAATTGGATACAAGAGACAATCCACCTGGCTGTTGATCTCTTAGTGGCAGGTTTGCCTTTCCCAACTTCACCATAGGTAAGGAAAAGTTGGAGGATTCGAACCTGTGACCTTTTGGTACGCTCTATATAATACTAAGAGCTCTCTTAACATCCAGGCTGTGCAACCTCCTCTCACCGAAGAGGTGATCAGTGAAAAATACTGGAAGGGAGATAGATTGATTAAGATGGAAATCTGAAACCACCTTAGGCAAAAACTTCCTATTAGTCCTAAGGACTACCTTATCCCTGTGGAAAGAAATAAAGTCAGTCTCCACTGACAAGGCTTGCAATTCACTTATGCGTCTGGCAGAAGTGATAGCCACTAGAAAAACAGTTTTCCAAGTTAGGTACTTAAGCTCTGCAGAAGACAGAGGTTCAAAAGGGTTGCATTAACTGGGCAATGCAAACATTAAGGTCCCAAGCAGGGGCCGTTCCCAAAGGGAGGATTAGTATGGAGTAATCCCTTAAAAACTTGGAAACACAGGATGAGAGGAAAGAGGGATGACTTTCCTGCTGACACAAAAGCAGACACAGCTGCCAAATGAACTCTCAGGGTAGCTGGTCTGAGACCCAAGGAATTAAGATGTACCATGTAATCTAACAAAATGGGCAATTCAGCAGATTCTGGGGAAATATTTTTCCTAGCACACCAAATGGAAAACCTTTTCCATTTTAGAACTATAAGTAGCTCCTAGTGGAAGGCTTTCTGGAAGCCTTTAGGATCTCAAGAACACCCTGAGAGGTGTAAATCAGCAAACTCTAACTCCTCAAGAGCCAGGCCTTGAGGTTGAGGGATTTGAGGTCCGGATACCAAACCCTTCCCTGGGCACAAGTCAACAGATTGTGATTCCTGGGGAGGCACAGGGGAAGATGGACTGTCAGAGACAGCAGGAGTGGGTACCAGGGCTGCCTGGCCCAATCCGGGGCAATCAGAATCACCCTGCAAGGCTGAGATCTGATTTTGACTAGTACTTTGAATAGGAGAGGAAAGGGGGAAGCATAGAGGAACTTCCTCCCAATCCAGAAGAAGGGCATCCAGGGAACTGAGCCCAGCACTGAGGTCTGCAACAGAACAGAGGAAGTTTGTGATTGTCTGGGGCTGCAAAAGATCTATCTGAGGGATGCCCACCTGGCAAAAACTATCCCAACACTTGAGGATCCAGGGACCATTCGTGATGGCCCTGGGAAATCCTTCTGAGGGCATCCGCTGGGACATTGTCCTTCCTGGAAGATGAACTGCTATAAGGAAGTGTTCAGGAATAGGCCAGAGACCACAACTTCATTGCCTCGGTGCACAAGGCCGAAGACCGAGTGCCCCCCTGTTTGTTGATGTACCACATTGTTGTGGTGTTGTCTGTTCTGACTTGTATCACCTTGTCGTGGACAGATGCAGAAAAAGCTTGAAGAGCTAAAAAGACAGCTTTGAGTTCCAGCAAATTGATGTGGAGCAGAGATTCCTGGGGGGACCAAACTCCCTGAGTGGAAAGGTCGCCCATGTGGGCTCCCCAACCCAGAAGGGAAGCATCTGTAGTGAGAGTCAAGTCATGAGAAGGGAAATGAAGGGACCCCGCTTAAATTGCTCTGATCCTGCCACCACTGGAGAGCTAGGATCAAGGTTCGAGTCACTGGGACCAACTTGGAAAGGGGTCTCTCCTCTGAGACCAAAGGTTCTCAAGTGAAACTGAATGTCTCTCATCTGAAATCTGGCCCCTGCACAACAGCTGTGGATGCAGCCATGTGCCCCAGGAGCTGCAGAAAGTGTCTTGCTGGTCGTGAGACCTGCAGAGTGAAGGAAGAGGCCAGAGCCACTAAATTCCTTATCCTTTCTGGGGGAAGAAAGGCTCTGGCTAGCTTTGTGTCCAATTCTGCCCGTATAAAGATGAGTACCTGGACTGGTTCCAGAACTGACTTTGGTAGGTTTAGCAGAAAACCCAGGGAGGTGAGAAGCTGCTGGGTGACCTGCAGGTGAGATTTTACCTGTTCTGGGGACTGGCCTACAATGAGCCAGTCGTCTAGATAGGGAAAAACAGCAATCCTCTGCCTCCTTAAGTGGGCCACTGCCACTGCTAGACACTTGTGAATACCCTTGGAGCAGAGTAAGGTCAAGGGCATTGCTCTGAACTGGTAATGACCTGAGGGCAGTTCGAATCTGAGGTACTTCGATGGGATCTTCTGATTAGGACATGGAAATAGGCATCCTTGAGGTCCAGGGAGGCTAGCCAGTCCCTGGCCTTAGGGAAAGCAAAATCATTGCCAGAGTTACCATTTTGAACTTTGGTTTCAAAAGATGCTTGTTCAGATATCTGAGATCTAAAATGGGCCGCCATTCTCCTGTCTTTTTTGGGGTAAGGAAGTATCTGGAATACAGACCCCTGCCCTGATGCAGGGGAGGAACCCTTTCTACTGCTCTGAGAGCTAACAGGGATGAGACCTCTGTTTCCAGAGCGAGGGTCTCTGAAGCACTTGCAGGTAGAAAAAGTCTGCTTCTCAACTTGGGAAACGTTTTGAAGCTGAGAACCAGACCCTGGCTTACTACTTCCAGAACCCACTTGTCTGAGGTTAAAGAAGCCCAATTCTGACTGAAGTAAGCCAGCCTGCCCCCCACTGGTACAGGAGAATCGGCCCTGGGCACCCCATCAGGGTGCCTGTTTCGCAGGAGCTTTAGGCTGGGGTGGGAGCAGATCTGCCCACCCTCGTCTGCCCCCTCCTGAAGAAGAAGCCCTCTGAGCATAGGCAGAGGGAGGCCTGAGTCTGGTAGAAAGGCCTGTGAAAAGGCCTACCCCTACCCCTGGGGCATGCCTTTGAGGAGTGGCTTGCCGCCCTTAGCCTAGGCACTCTTGTAAGTAGTCCTATATTCATTCATCTTCTTCATGTAATTCTCTGTCTGCTCTCCAAAGCAGAGAATTTCCCACCACAGGAAAAATCCATAGCCTTAGTCTGGGTATCCTGTGACAAACTAGTACACCTGAGCCAGGCCAACCTCCGAAAAGCTACAGATGTGGCCATGACCCTAGAGGAAACATCATTAACATCCACAGCAGCATGAAACTGAACCTTAGAGGCTTCAATGCCATCAGCAGCCACTTGTTCTAGTTCACTAGCCAGCTGGCCAATTGCATAACAGCATCCCATCTAGATTTCTGATACCTAGCTACATAAGCCATATAATTTGCTTGCCTGAGTCCCAGAGAGGCTGCCATATACTGTTTTTTTGCCATGGCATCAATCTTCCTGGAATCCTTGTCAGGAGGATGTGAAGCCAAGGGAATATTAGCTTTATCACAGGCAGCAGCCTGAACTACTCAACATGACTGCATTGCTGAGAAAGGAATTCTGTATCAGGGCCTGACAATGTATACCTTCTGTCCATCTTTTTATCTACAGGAGGCACAGAATTAGGAGCTTTAAAAATTTTAATTGTTTGTTTCCTAAAAGACTATGTAAAGGGATAGACAATTTCTAGACTCTGGAATATCCATCATTTCTACAAAATCAGGCTCCTCTTGCTCATCCACACCTCTTCTAAAGGAAGCTGGAGGTTTCAGCAACTTTTATAAAACATAAAATGAGATGGGGACTCAGACAGCATAGGGGAGATTCTAAAGGTCTGTCTGGGGAGATGTCCGTTCAATGGGCACACCCAGACCTTCCAGCCACATTCATACTGTTCATAATCCTCCTCCCTCCTCTGGTTCATAAAATTCCTCAATATCATAATCCTGAACCACTGGGACCGACGAACCGACCTTTTACCAGATAGTGGTGGTTTGGACGGACCCTGAGACAGTGACTGGACAATTTGTATGGCTTTGCTATCTCTGCAGCAGTTGGAGAAGAATTTTGGACTCCAGACCTGCTGATTTTCTTGTTTTCTTTACTGGAATTGGTTCCTCAGAACCAGCTTTTCTTTTGCCCGAGGAAGTCTGGCCCTGGTCAGAGGGCACTCCCTCTAGTTCGGTTGGCACCGAACCGGGCTGGCCATCCGGGTCAGCGGACTTTTTGGCCTCTCGCTCCCTGAGCCTGCCCAATCTTTTTTCCAGGGTGGCTGCAGGGAAATTCTTACATACCTGGCAGTCTGACTGGAGGTGGTCAAACCCCAGACAATAAACACATGTGGTGTGTGGGTCAGCCTTGGCAAAGACTTCCCCACAAACATCACAGTGTTGAAACCCAGTGGGCCCGGTTTTTCTTTTGGGTTTCTCAGACATAATGTTAGCCTAACCAAAAACTTGCCCTTTTAACGGCAGTGCCAGGCAAGACACCCTTATCGGTTCCTAACCGTGTCAGGGGTATTGGAAAAAACCGTAATAAATCCGTTTTTTTTAGAACCGATAAGAACCGGGAACCGCACTCTAAAATAGTAACTTTTAGTTTTAAATGAGTTTTAAACCCACTGATTGGTTCAAAACCGAACCGATAACTACAAGTTCCACACAGACAAAACCTTCATTTACTTACGGTTACCACAGATAGAGCTTGAACGAACGGTTTTGCGGTTAAAATAAAACTATTCTCGGTTAAATCCAACGAGAAAACACTTTTTAAACCGAGAAATGAACCGAGCAGAAGGAGAAATCTCCGGAGCGATTGTTCACTGAGGCGGAGTAAAGTATCTGACAGTTCAAGTTTGAAATGGCACAGATAGAGCTGCTCTCATGCCAAAATTCTATTTTGGAATGGTTTTAACCATTTCACTCCGGGGCAGTTCTAGAGCTGGATCAAACTGCTAATGTCTGTAATATAGCAAGACTTCATGTTGTTTGAAACCATCTTATGAGCACATAGAAAAGGAAAAACATTTGAGAAGTAGCAAAAAAGGGACTACTTTAAAATATTACTAAAATGTTCTACCTATTATTTTTGGCACTACTAGCTCTTTAATAATCAAACATATCTGGTTGGTTCTGCCTTTTTTGTTGATTTTTGTGAAGAAACTAAAAAAAAAAGTGTTGATTCGCACATCACTCACGTTCCACTGCTCAAGTTAACACCATTTCTGGTTGGTTTGGGTTGGTTTGGTTTATTTAATCTGTAAGAGGCTCCCCTCCAAAGCTAAGGCCCTTGTACAAACAGAACATTAAATAGTACAAACCACAAACAAAACATCCTTATAAAATGGCATGCAAAAATATGTCATCTGATTTGCTCTTATATTTGCTCTTATATATGTGTAAAATATGTCTCCAATTAGTTTCCTGCTGTTTTTACAGAGGAGAACTTTGCTTTCAGAGCAAGAAACAGCAGTCTAGAACTACAGATTTTTTACTAATTGCCCTTCTTCCCACCCTAAGCCAGTTCTACTTTTATAGCCACTGAATTTGACTGACAACAGGAACTTCCTGTTTGGCAGTAGGAAGGGAAGGATTACTGAGACACGTTAGTTTCATCAGCCTTGAAGGAACCCAAATAAATACCCCCCTCCCCAGTTACTGGAGGTCTGAATCCAAGCACAGAACAAGGAGACTACTGAAGACTACAGGAAGTTCCTGTCTCAGAACAGGAAGGGCGAGAGTTGTAAGGGCACATAGATAGTAGGAAAGTAAGTATAAAAATACATAGAGGGAGGAGACAGTAAGCATACAAAGCAGCAGGAGAAGGGGACACAAAATAAGTCAAGATGGGAGTGGTGCTGTGTAATGGCTATGGGACAGCAGTGTTCCGGGAGACATTCTGGAGCCTGCAGTGCTGCTCTGTTTGCAGGCACCTCTCTGGTCTGAGGGAGGAGGTTGCCCGTCTCCATGCTGACCTGGCTAGGATTCATGAAACCTCTTCCCCAACCCAGGGACCTCAAGGGCCACCACTGTTACCTCAGAGGTTGCCAAGAAAGAGGAGCAGTTGGACCAAGGTGGGCTTAAGGAGGGAGAGGGTGGTGGAACAGAGGTGCATCCCTCCAGTTGTACCTCTCCACAATTCATATGCTGTTCTGGCAAAGAGTGGTTCCGCTATGGAGGCACCTGCAGTGGAGACCAAGGAGGATGCTGGGAACCTCCACAAAGGTGACCCACAGGAGGGTGGCACGAGACCCCACAGGGAAAGGAAACAACTCCTGGTGGGGGACTTTGTCATTAGGGCAGTATAAGTGAGGGAGGAAGGGGATAGGGAGATAAGGTGCCTGCCTGGCACCACGGCTCGGAGGGACAGAAACAAATCCTCAGGATAGTGGGAGCAGCTGCACGAGGGAGGGAGCTGGATGTCACTGTCCACCTAGGGACAAATGACCTAGCTGTGAATGGGATCAGAGCGGTGCAGGAGGAGTTTGTGGAGTTGGGGAGGGGCATTAGACAAGTAGCATGTACGGTAACCTTCTCGGAGGTGCTGCCTGTCTATGGCAAGGCTGATGCTAGGGTATTCCACACCATGGGATTCAATGAACAGTTGAAAAACTGGTGTGGAGCTCAGGGTTTTGGCTTCATTGGGGATTGGGGAGCCACCTGGAGAGGATGCAGGCTTATACTGGTGCGATGGTCTGCATCTGTCTGGGGGACCAGGATCCTAGGTGACAGGTTTAAATGCTCCATTGGCAAGCATTTAAACTAGCCAAGGGAGAGGCACTGGAAAGGAGCAGGGGAAATCCCAGCCTCTCCCAACAAAACACAGTAGTTAGAGAGGTAAACACCAAAGTAGAGAAGTCAGTAGGGAGCAGGACAGGGGTAAATGCAGAAAAAGGCAGTAAGGACAGGGATGGGGCTAAAAGGGGTAAGGCCATAAAAAATAAATGGAAGGTGATGAGTACCAATGCCAACAGTCTGTGCAACAAGCTCCCTGAACTAGTGGCCTTTATGGAAGAGGGATGCCTGGATATTGTGGCAGTCACTGAAACATGGTACACAGTGAACTATGACTGGTATGTCAACATACCAGGATACACAGTCTACAGGAGGGACAGGGTGGGTAAAAGAGAAGGAGGAGGAGGAGGAGTAGCTCTCTATATAAGGGAAGGGATTAAAGCAACATAACTAAAGAATAAACAGGAAGTTGATGAGTCACTGTGGGTCACACTGGAGGCAGGAAATGGCACCACAATCCGCATCGGAGTTGTGTACAGACCCCCATCTCAGGGAGAGGAAATGGACAAGGAAATGATAAAAGGCATCCTTAAAATGGCAGAAAAAGGGGAGATATTGTTGACGGGGGACCTGAATATGCCAGATGTTAACTAGAGTACCTTTGCTGCAGGCACATCCAAGAGCAAGGTCATTCTTGATGCCCTGCATGGCTGCATGGGGCATGCCTCAGACAGCTAGTGTTGGAACCCACTCGGGAGGGAGCAGTCTTAGACCTGGTACTCTCAAATGGGGAAGGAGAAAGGATCTCAGATTTAGAAGTGGGCAGCCATCTGGGAACAAGTGACCACCAAACAGTGTGGTTCACAATAAACACAGCCATAGAGTCAAGCCATACAAAAAGAAGAGTACTGGACTTTAGGAAGGCTGACTTTGGAAAAATGAGAGAGTGCCTCAGAAAAGCACTAGCAAATGGGCAAGAAGGAGGGGTGGAGGAACAATGGGAAATAATCATAAGAGCCATTGCAGAGGCAACAAGCCTTTGTGTAAAGCAAATCAACAAAACAAAGGAAAAAAACCACTATGGTTCTCAAAAGAGGTGGCAGGGAAGGGTAAGGAGAAAAGGATAGCATTCAGGAAATACAAGGAAACACAGAAGGAGCAGAACAGAGAACTTTATCAGTTAAAGCAGAAGGAGGCAGGGAAGGCAGTCAGAATAGCAAAGGCACAAACTGAGGAAAAGGTAGCCAGCTCTGTTAGGAAGGGGGATAAAACCTTTTATAGGTACATTAGGGAGCGAAGAAAGACTGAAGGAGGGATATAGAGACTTAATAAAGGGGAGGGAATGTGGGCAGAGGGTGACAGTGAAAAAGCAGGGATACTGAATGAATATTTCTGCTCAGTATTCACAATGGAAGAGGAGGGGGAGGTAACTAAACCAAACAAAAGAAACTCTGAATGGGGGGTCGATACCAGTCCATTCACAGAAGAAAGGGTTTTGAAAGAACTCTTGAAACTGAGGGTGGACAAAACAATGGGGCCTGATGGGATTCACCCAAGAATTCTAAAAGAACTAAAGGTAGAACTAGTAACACCGTTGACTACTCTCTTTAACAAATCATGGGAGGATTGGTGGTACCTGAGGATTGGAGGAGAGCAAATGTGATTCCACTTCACAAAAGTGGGAGCAGGGCAGAGGCAGGAAACTATAGACTAGTTAGTTTGACTTCAATGGTAGGGAAAATGATGGAATCACTTCTGAAGGAAAGAATTGTTGAGTACCTAGAGGTCAGTGGGGCACAGGACCCAGGGCAGCATGCTTTCACAGCAGGAAGGTCATGTCAGACGAACCTAATAGATTTCTTTGATTGGGTGACCAAAGTAGTAGACCAGGGAGGGGCAGTGGATATGGCCTACCTAGATTTTAGCAAGACATTTGACACAGTCTGACACAAAAGATTAATACACAAGTTAGCCAGCCTTGGAGTGGGTCCCAAGGTGGTAGCCTGGATAAAAAGCTGGCTTGAGAACAGGAGACAAAGGGTAATAGTAAATGGAGTCCACAGTGAAGAAAGGAGGGCAACTAGCAGAGTACCGCAGGGTTCAGTACTGGACCCGGTCCTCTTTAATGTCTTTATAAGTGATATTAGCGTGCACTTGGAAGGAAAGGTATGTCTCTTTACAGATGACACACAGATCTCTAACAGGGTTGATACACAAGGTGGGTGGAAAGGATGAAAAGGGACTTGGCAAGGTTGGAGGAATGGTCAAATATGTGGCAGCTCAGATTCAGTGCAAAGAAGTGCAAGGTAATGCATCTGGGAAACAAAAACCCAGGGGAAGAGTACACAATGGGGGGTGAGTTAATAACAACAACAAAAATTGAGAGAGACCTAGGAGTAATTGTATCGGATCACCTAAAGGTGGGCAAGTAATGTGAGAAGGCAGTAAGGAGGGCTCGGGGGATAGTGGGATGCATAGGGAGCGGCATCAATAGTAGAAAACAGGAAGTCATTATCCCTCTGTACAGACAGTTAGTGAGACCCCATCTGGAGTACTGCGTGTAATTCTAGAGCCCCATCTCCATAAAGACATAGGGAGAGGAGGCTGTTCAGAGGAGGGCAACCAAAATGGTGCAGGGTCTGCACCAGAAGACATATAAGGAGAGACTAAAGCAGCTTAATATGTATACCCTTGAGGAAAGGAGGGAGGGGGGACATGATAGAAACTTTCAAGTATCTCAAGGGAATTAAAGTACAAGAGGGTATCATCTTTCAGAAGAAGAGATGTGCAAGAACAAGGGGGCACAATTTGAAGATAGAGGGGGGATGGCTCAGAGGTAATGTTGGAAAGTATTTTTTCACAGAGAGGGTTGTGGATGCATGGAACAGCCTTCCTGAGAAGGTTGGGAGTCAGGAACAGTGGGAGAATTCAAGAATGCATGGGACAGGCATAAGGCAATTCTAGTGGGGGGGGTAGGAGGAAGTAAGCTGTTGACTAACTAGAATCTGCAGCTTATCCATCAGGTAGGGAAATGGGCAGACTAGGTGGGCCAAGTGGTCCTTATCTGCCATCAAATTCTATGTTTCTATGTTTTATACATGGATAAAAGAAGAACTGCTCAACAGTAAAGAGTCTGGAACCCTGATCAATGGACAGTTAGAACACTAGCATTATAGTTGGTAGCCACCATTTCTTCTTTTTTTTCCCACTTAAACTTGTTACACCATCTCTTGCCATGGAAGCCCAAAAACCAGTTACTTTCAACATCAGTATAACTGATGAAGAGCTCAAAGACATTTTCAAGTTGTCAGAGGAAGAGGAGACAGAAGATGGCACACAGTTGCAAGGTGGCACAGTGAGTACTGAGGCAAATGTGGCTTCTACAAATGCTGGCAATACTAGCAGACATTTGGCCTTAACAGCTGAAGCTGTAGATGAAATAAAAGATGTGAAAAATGAAAAGAATACCAAAAGAACCACAGCCTGGGCTATCAGAGTCTTTAATGACTGGCTGGCAGCTAAACAAAAGCAAGTAGATTTGAAAACAGTGCCATTTGATAAACTGAATGACATTTAGAGATATTATGCAGAACTCGGAGCTCTTACGTTATTACTGGTCTCCCCTTCAGTATGCACCACTGTTTATTATATGCAGCCATAGGATGGGCCTTCCTCCAGTTTAGGTGGGGAAAAAAATGCCGCTTTGTGGACCTACAGAGCTGTCTAAAAAAAACTTCCACAGTACATCTCTGACTGCCTCCCGCTAAGCTCAATAAGCACATATGCCCTGAGAAGTCACTCTTACATCTCATTAAAAATTCCCAAAGTCTATTGTTGCCAAGGCAGAACAGCCATCAGCTTTGCGCTGCCCTCCCTGTGGAACAATTTACAGAAAACCATAAAATTGAATACATTCATCATCATCGGTTCATTCAAAACCTTGTATTCTCGTCTCATTAAGGAATCGTGCAAGTGCTTTTCTCGCCATTAATCGGAACCAATAACCTAAATATCACCATACTGGCTGTCTTCAACCTGTCCTCTTCTACATACATTTCCCTTAATCCTTCTTCTTCTCATGCTGTATCTTCCATCTGCTGCTTTCGACTGTCCTCTGTTGATTTATCTATCCTATCTCCGTCTAAGCTACCTATTAATAATTATGTTTTATTCTGGCCATGACTTATGATGATACATTCCCCTACTGCCTGGCTTCTTACTTCTAGGTCTGCCCTAGTCCCCATCTCTACTATTACCCACCTAACCCAAATTAGCATACTGTCACTTAAATCTGAGATAGTCACAATTTGTCACTTGCAGATGATACTGCTGCAACATTGTTTGTTCTATGCTATTGGCTGATGTATTGTATGCTATGACCTATATGTATCAAATTATCCCATTGTCATTAGATATGTATCCCTCATCTTTTGTATTTTGTCTGAGATTTTATCATAACCAGGTCCATCTTGTAAATGAGCTCTGCTCAATGATGTTCGCCTGGATAAAACAAGATTTTGATTGATTGATGGTAAAGAATACACCATTAGCAGTTAATGCAGCCAGTGTTCAGCCTTGAATGGGCATCTAAATTCAGTTGGCATAGGGAGAAAAATAAATCTCCTGACTGTCACAACATTTAGTACTAGTGACAATGTTTTCCTCTCAGTTACTAAGTGTTACAGAAGGGTAGCGAAA
Organism: Neoceratodus forsteri; assembly: GCA_016271365.2. Classification (NCBI taxonomy): domain Eukaryota; kingdom Metazoa; phylum Chordata; order Ceratodontiformes; family Ceratodontidae; genus Neoceratodus; species Neoceratodus forsteri. The sequence continues at coordinate 342,178,992 of CM057449.1, forward strand.
AAACACTTCCAGGCACCCATCTTAAAATGCGATCTTAAGATTTAAAAAAATTGTCAGTTATGTCCACAGACACCTCTCCTGGCCTTCAGCATAAAGTTTGGCTGAATATTTAGTCGTATATGGCCAGGAGGGGCAGAGAGGGTCTCCGTCAGCTTACTCCGCAAAGTTTTGAATTTAAAACTGACAAGAATGGTGAGGAGTAGACTACCCTGTTTTTCAATGAGTTCACCAAGAATCACAACGAACTATCCGAATTGAACAAGGAGGCTCACTGTGATTTTTGTTGTTGTTAATTATTTAAAAGTCTAGGAATTACAACCCTTTGAGTCAGGGACTCATTTACAAAGGCTTCACGTCATGCAGAGAATGAAGACAAATACAGAGAATAACAAGTACAGAGGCTAAATACAGTGGCATAGTGCATAACAACTACATAGGGCAACACCAGAGGTGTATATGGTACAATCAAACAATAGAGTCAGTACATATTTAGCAGAGGAACTTGTCGTTTCGGGGCATGAGGAGTTATCTGCAGTCACAGTTGGAGCTGGGCATAATGTAGTTACGCAGCTCAGTTTTGAAAGGCCCCAGCCTGGGAATTGGTAGGGTAGGCCCAGGGATAGAGTTCATCCATGGTGGAGCCCTATAGTGAAAGGATCTTTGGCCAGCACTGGTCTTTACAAGAGGGATGTGAAAGGCAGTAGTGTCATAATGTCTTGTGGCCCACCTCAGCAAACTTGGTTGGAGAAATGATAGACAGCCAGGGGGAGCTAGACCTAGCTGGATTTTTTTTGCCAGTAGGCAGGTCTGATAGAATAGACGCCCATGAAAGTTAAGCCATGACAAATGTTGGTAGAGGTCACAGGTGTGCGTGAGCTGTTCACTGCATTTGGCCAGCCGGCAGACCTTAATGAGGGTGCATCTAATGGTGGACAGGGCAGTGTCCAGTGTGGCACTGTAGATGACGATGCCATAGTCTACCAGGGAGAGGCTGGAGCAAGAGATGGCGAGTCGGAGGGTGTCAGGAGGGAGACGGGGCCTGAATTTATATAGGAGACCAATTCTGATGTTAATTGCAGAGCATGTTGATGCTGTATGCTCATGGAAGGTAAGGGCCGAGTCAAGGGTGACCCCAAGATATTTAAAGCTGGTAACTGGTTCCAGCATGGTATCCTGGAAATTTTTTATAGATAGGATGGTCAAGTTGTGTTTATGTTGAGGGTGGGTGACTAGCAAGACCTTTGTTTTTTTTATAGTTGAGGACAAGTTTGTGGGAGGCAAACCATGATTCTGTTTCTGCAAAGGAGGCCTGTAAGGTTATTTGGAGCTGGGCAGGGTCTGTGTGCCAACTAAAGATTACTGTATCATCTGCATAAAGGAGGAGACGCCCAGTGGAGGCCACAGGGAGGGAGTTTAAGTATAGCAAGAAGAGGAGTGGACCCAGGATGGATCCTTGAGGGACACCTGACTGGACAGGAAGGCTTGTGGAAAGGGTGTTCTCAATCTTCATTTGCTGTGTACGTCTGTGGAAATAGTTGGAGAACCAGTCAGCAGCCTCTTGTGATATGCCAACTGAGAGGAGGGAGCTTATGACCATACGGTGATTTACTGTGTCAAATGCCTTGGACAGATCAATATAGACAGATCTGGCCAAGGCTCCCTGGTCAAGGGCATCATGGATAAAAGAGGTAAATTCTAGGAGGGCAGTTGTTGTACTGTGCCCTTTCCTGAAACCATACTGTTGCTGGCACAGAAGGTGATGTGAGTCTAAGTATTCAGTAAGCTGATCTGCAACAATTTTTTCCAGTGCTTTTGAGAGGGGAGAAAGTATGGAAATGGGCCTATAGTTACTACCAGAGGTTCGGTCACCATTTTTATGTACTGGAGTGATAACCACCCATCTCCACAGCAAAGGGAACTGCCCTAGACACAGGCCAGAGACATATTGAGTATTTTAGTTAGGGGTGTTAGTACTGTGTCAAGCATTAAGGGGAGCAGCTTGGTATCAATAGAGTCACCACTCTGCCTAGTTTTACCGAGAAACATGGTGAGATATGAGCGGGCAGCACTTGGGTAGATTGTTCTAAAGCAGAAAGGCGGAACGCGGGGGGGGGGGCTTTGAACTGGCTAGTAGATACAGAGAAGAAGTCGGGGGAGGATAGAACTGAGGTCAGAGAAGGATGCATTAAAGGCATTCACTGTCTTGCTAGGGTCTTGGGTGGGAGCCCCATCAATAATCAGCATGGAGGGAGGAGGGGATGTGGAGTTACCACTTAGCTCCTTAATATTCTCCCAGAACCTTTTCCCATTTCCCCAGGTGGAAGTAAGTCTTTCCTTATAATATTCCACTTTAGCCTGTCAAGTAGCCCAGGTGCATGAGTTTCGGGCAGCCTGGTACAGTTGGCGGTCAGAAGGGCAACCGAACTCTAGAGCATGGTGCCATAGATTATCGCAGGCCATCATTAGGTTGAGCAAGGACCGATTTATCCATGGGGCGGATTGAGTTTTTTCAATCCGTTTTACAAAAGGGGCAAAGATATCATAGGCAGATTGGAAGGAGCTTATGAAGAAGGACAGAGCGGCATCCACCGACGACTCGTGATCAAGAGGGGACCAGTCAAGGTTAAGGAGGTGGTTGCAGAAATGTGCCAGGGATTCTTTCTTTAGGTTGTGATGTCTGGAGATCCTCGGGGGGGGGGGTTCCAGCTGTTGGACCAGTGACAGGTGACCGGGGAATGATCACTAAGTGAGTCTGGGAGGACCTGGACATCCAGTATGCGCTCAGGATGATTTGTGAAGATGAGATCAATGAGGGAACTAGTGCCCCTTTTGTAGTTAATGCGGAGCCTGGTTCCCCTAATTGCCCAGTTGCCTCTTTGAAAAAGTATTTGGGGAAACTGTCAGCTAACGCTCCTGCCTTCTTTTGACATCCGAAGCCCCTTCCCACAAGTTTTGTTGTGACAACACCTATATGGTACACAGTGCAGCTGTTAGGAATGAACTACCTGGCCACGATGATATCCAGGATAAGCAAGGAGGCCAGACTCTAAAATTTACACAAACCATTTGGTCCATGCAACGGCTGTCCAGCTACTGTCAGAGGCCAGCTTGCAGAGTCCAGAAGTGATGTCTGTTGCACAGCATTGGTGTGAGGCAAGCTTAAGGCCGTATTGGGGAGCAATGTCCATGGATCGTAAAATGTGAAACAGAGGACTTTGAGGAAATGCCGTGCAGCCAGAGGAAATATTGCGGATCAGCAGCCCTCTACAGTCAAAGCCACTGTACAGCGTCACAGTGCCATCTGATGACAACAGCAGCTCATTTCTCCATGGAACTTTCGTATTCAATGCTCCTCTGCGTTTCAGTAGGCAGCTGAACTTTTTTATCGTAGGAAGTGGCAATTGATTTAATTTTTTTAATGCCCCCTCTGGTAAACGTTTGAACAGTGCCACCTGAGGTGTATGCTTATTTTTTATTTATCCTGAACAATATTTCTTATTTTCACACCTTCCCCCAAACTCATTTTAAGGGTACTTTTTTAATCTGCATATGAATATCTGAAAAAATAACCTATTTTATTAATTGTACATAATCTTTTATGTGTTTCTCAACAATTTAAAGTGTAAGGGTCCTTTTATAAGCGCAGTAAGGCACTCAGAAATGTGTGTAAAATATTTTACAGCATGTCCAGCGCCTGAGGCTATTACATATTGCTTACATAAAACAGAAAGGCATAAAATACCACGCATAAATACACAGACCACACAATTAAAGATTACATGTAATTCAGGAAAAGAGTAATACAGAGCCGTTCAGCTAACTACCCAAAGGCTAAGAGGAGTAGGTAGCATTTAAGTTTCTTTTTAATGAACAGTACAGAGCTAGTGGTGTGGATTCCCTCAGGTAAAAAATTACAAGGGTCAGGGCAGCCACTGAAAAAGCCTGATCCACCGTGGACTTTCAATTGGACAGTGGTACCTTTAACAAACCCCAACCCCCTGGATCTTCAGCTCCTGGATGGCGTATGAGGAGTGAGTTGCTCACTGAGGTATAAGAGGCCCAATCAATTCAAGGCTTTATATGTCACTTAAGGCACCTGGTAGTCCGTGCACAACCCAACTAGCAGCCAGTCCAGAGCTTGTAGTGAGGCAGTAATATGATCCAACCTCCAGTCGAAGGTCAGAAACTTTGCTGCCACATTTTAAATGGGGAAAATTCACAAAACATGATGGCACTGCATTGATTTAAAGGCTTAGCATGATGGTACTGCAGTGGGAAGCAGTTCCATTATGCCAAGCCTTTTAATCAACTCAGTACCGTCCTGTTTTGTGAGTTTTCTGCATGTCTTTTGTTTTGGTTGAAAGGACTGGGTAGCAGCATGGGGACCCAGAAAGGCATTCATCCTGTGTAGACCTGCATTCTGAACCAGCTGCAGGTAATGCAGTTGACAAGTAGCAACAGGACAGGGCCTGCTCTTAAGCTAGCTGGTGTTCTTAGTAAACCGATACTTGGAGGAAACAAAATGATACCATGATTAAACACATGTAGATGCATGAAACATCAGGTATCTAGACCCACAGTGGCTCTGCCATGATGTTTGCATAATTCCTTCAATAAAGTGATCACTTAGCGTTTTACAATACAAGTCAGCTTGTAATTGTATGTACGTTACTGGAGAGTCCGTTGAAGCCTGTTTTGTTTTCTCTATGCAGTTGGCCCCTGGGCAAGCCTTTGTAGACTGCAGAACAGTATTCTAGATGAGAAAAGATGAGTGCATTGATTAGGATAAATAGGAGCAGCAGAATCAAGCAGGGACCACAGCTTGGAGACATTTTTTCAGATGATAAAAGCAGCTCCTGACTACAGAAGACACCTGCACAACAAATGTCAGCTGACTGTCAAGAATGACTTCCAGGCTGCAGCTTCTTCTGCCACCTGAAGATTAAAGGGGGAGACGTCACCTCGAACAGCGGATATCTGCTTTTCATTTTTCACACTAACAACTCAGTCTTGTTGTGGTGCCGTGCCAGCCAACTGGAGGCCATCCAACCCCCGATTTCCTTGAAACACTGTTCTAATCTCAGCACTGAAGACAAAGGACATGTACAGCAGAGTGTCTTCTGCACAACAGTGAAACTCCACATTGTAGTGCCTGATGATCCTACTGAGTGGTAGCACGTACACCAAGAACAACACAAGCAAAAGCAAAGAACCCTGGGGAAGTCCGCAGTTTAGTGCAACTGACCCTGACCAGCAAGAGCCAAGCAGAACCATTGCAAAACAGTCCAAGATAGCTGTCTGACCTCTCCAGATTTGGTCAGCAAACCTGCATGATCTACAGGGTCAAATGCCAAAAAAGTATATGAAAGGATCATTTTAGAGATCTCCCTGCTATCCCTTGCCAGGAAAAGATCATTGCATACTCTAGTTAAGGCTGTCTCCGTGCTGCTTGCTTTGGAAACCAGATTGAAATAAATGAAAGAGGTAATTTCCCTCCAGGTGAATCAAAAGCTGGGCCTCAGCCAACTTCTCAGTAACCGGTGTCAAAAAGGGAAGGTTGGAGACAGGGCCCTAGTTGGCAGGTATGTCATCATCCAACAATGCCTTCTTAAGCAGGGGCGAAGATATTGGGAGCACGACAATAAGCTCCCGACAACTCGCTGTGTGAAAATAGGCTCCCGACAGTTCATCCCCACATCAGTTCGCTCCTGGAGCCATCAACTCCCGCCAAATACGCTACCTGACCAACAAATAGAAAAAAATAAAAGCTGTAAAACTAGAAATGAGATCCAGAAATGAACTGACGGCAGCATAAATAAATAAACCTGTTCGGCATTAGCAGAAGTGAGCATTAGCAGAGCTCCAGAAATAAATACAACTACTGTCGGCAGCAGTGAAACGAACATGCTCAGCACATATGAGAGCAAATATGAGAATCACACTTCAGCATCACAGCAAAAGTTTGCCTTACCTGCTTGCAGCTACGATGTGCAGTGTAGAGTTGAGTTAAGTGTATTTCTATAATAAAGGTCCATTAAAAAGTCACACTCTTTATTTCATCAATTTTTAAAAACCAAGTTAAACTTAAGTCGCAGCAGTGTGTGACACCACTGAGGAACTCCTCTGTTGTGCAGTCTTCGCATTTTTCAAGAATGTAAGCCGGCCGATCAACGCTGTTCTTGTACACTCTCCGTGATCCAACAGGTGGGTTACCAGCTATAAGCTGTTCGATCTCAGTCTTTTTTTTTTTTGTATTTCCCATATACCATTGATGAACTTCCATAATGTAATGAGTGTACCTAAAATTACACTCATCTACCAGCTTCTTCTTCTGTCTTTCTGAGGTAAGGAAATGGCAAGCCATACTCTCAGGAGAAAAAAACGAAGACACCCTCAGGTAGCTGGACGGAGGCTTAAATGCACAACTAATTGCTGATAGCTGTCACATACTTACAGATTGGGCTTTTACAGTGATTCAATAATTGAGTACACTGTATATTAATCAATTAAGCAATTACAGTGCTTCTGTACCCTAATTTGCTTTGGCTGCATGGAATGCATGGTCAGGGGATTTTCACAGCGGGAGCGGGAGCGAGATTGAAAAGGAGCGATTTTGAATGGGGCGAGTTTTACAGGAGTGAGTTGAAGCGAACGAATTGACGGGAGTGAGTTGTCATGTGCCCGAAGGTAATAATCCCTCCCATAGAGAGATGTTGACCATTCCTGCCAACGCTGGAACCATTAACCCTCCCACCCATCCTTGAGCAGCTGGGTGGATGTGGGGTCCATCGCATATGGTGCACTGCAAGCTTGTTACCACCCTAAGGACAGGCATTCTTCTAAACTGCAATCACAGCAGAAAATAATTTCTTCTTTTCTGTCATGAAAGCCTGTTGGTACAGGTTCAAGTGCTTCTCCAGGAAACGTTTGTTTGCATCCACCTGAGACTTCCTTCCCCTATGCTCTAATTGACCTTCATCTGCCGAAGCGCTGATGAAAATCAAGGGGCGCTTCAGTGAGAGGTCTGCAGGCACAGACAGACTGGTGCCAGGATGTCCAGTGCCACAGACAGTGCCCTATTATAGGCCTGTACTGCAGATTACATCCCCTGGCAGAGACCTCAACCATTTCTGGAGTGTCCAGAAGATCTAGAAACGTAATTGGATCCATATCCCATTTAGAATGATAATGGATCACTTCAGCAGTTGGCTTGATAAGCGTGGCACTGAGTAACCATTGTCATGGTTTTAAGTTGAAGGTGTTTTACACACAACTGTTTGCTCTCTGTATGCACTATGATCCAGTGTCAGGCATTACAAACATATGAAATGGCCAGCTGATACAGGCCTTATGGTCTATCTAGTCTGCTCGAGTGTACAGCACATCAGTCAATTAGACTGCAGCTGCCTCCTTCCATATGTACTTTCCCCCTGAATCTGTCCCACCCCCTCTTGAAGCTCCACACAGTCTGCACTGATACGAGTTGCTCAGGCAGTGCATTCTGCCCTGCAACCACTCTTTCAGTGAAGTAGTGCCTCCTACTTTCCCTACTGAATCTGCCCCCCTTCAAATTTAGGGAGTGCCTTCTGGTATCTCTTCCCTTCCTGAGAGTGAACCCACCATTGAAGCCTCCTCTGTTCATCCCCTTCAGGTACTTGAAGGTCTCGATCATGTCCCCGCTCTCTCTCTTCTATCCTCCAGGGTATACATGTTGAGCTGTCTTAGTCTTTCCTCGTAAGGTCTATACCCCAACCACTGGATCATCTTTGTTGCTCTTCGTTGCACTGCCTCCAGTAGTGTGATGTCCCTTTTCAAATAAGAGCGCCAGAACTGCACGCAGTACTCCAAGTGCTGCCTCATCAAGGACCTGTACTGGGGCAATATGACTTCACTACATCTGGATGTAATCCCCCTTACTATGCACCCTAGCATCCTGTTTGCCTTTGCCGCTGCCTTCCTACACTGAGCTGAGTGGTTCAGTTCCCCAGTCACCAGCACCCCCAGAATCCTTCTCCTCATTGGATGTGGACAATTTGACACCGTCCAACCAGTAACTGTATCCTGTGTTTTTGGCTCTAAAATGCATCACCTTGCACTTCTTGGCGTTAAACCCAAGCTGCCAGGTGTGTGACCACTCCTCCAGTTTGCCAAGTCCTCCTGAAGTAATTTGCCACCCTCCCCCAATCCACCTCAGCAGATCTTGGTGTCTTTAGTGAAGAGGCTGATCTTATTCTGATCCCAACTGCTATGTTGTGTGATGAAAATGTTAAACAGGACTGGTCACAGTACTGATCCTAGTGGGACACAACTTGTCACTGCCCTGGGCTCTGATGACTCGTCCCCACCACTACCCTCTGTTGCCTTTTTCCCAGCCAGTTTTCAACCCATCAGGCTAGCTTCCACCCTACACCAAGACTCTTCAACTTGCAGGTCAACCTACCGTGTGGCACTGAATCGAAGGCCTTACTGAAATCCAGGTAGAGTACATCCATTGCATGGCCCCCATCCAGTGCCCTTGTGACCCAGTCAAAAAAGTCCACCGAGTTTGTTTGACAGGATCTGCCAGAAACAACCGTGCTGCCTGTCGTCCTGCAGATCATTAGTCTCAAGAAATTGCACCAGCCTATCTTTGAGGATAGACATCAGTTTTCTTACAATTGTGGTAAGGCTCACCAGTCTGTAGTTCCCCGCGGTTCATCCTTGGGTCCACTCTTGTGGAGAGGTATCACATGCACCTCCCTCCAATCCCTGGGCACACATCCCATATTTAGCGAGGTGTTGAACAAGTCTGCCAATGGCCCTGCCAGGACCTCTGCCAGCTACCCTCAGCATCCTGTGATGAAATCCATCTGGCCCAGGTGCTTTGTATACCCTCAGGGACCTAAGGCCCTCCAATACCCTTTCCACCGTGATAACCCCATCTGTGGTTGTCTCACCCCCCATTCCTGCACCCCCTTTCCCTACAGGTATGGGCTCATCCCTCTCCCTTGTGAACACTGAACAGAAGTACTCATTAAGTACTTCTGCCTTCTCAGCCCCCTTCTCTACCCACCCACTGCCTTTCCTGATCCGAACTATTTGGTCCTTGCACGTCCTCTTTTCACTGAAATACCTGAGTAAATCCTTTTCCCTTTCCTTAATCCCCTGTGCTAATTTCCTTTCCCTGGCTGCCTTCGCAGTCCTTACTGCTCTGCTTACTTCCCTGGATTTCCTCACGTAGTCCTCTCTATCCTCTGCCCTGTTGGTTCTCTTGTAGGTTCGGAAGGCCCTTCTCTAATCCCTCAACTTTTCCGTTACCTCCCTGGTGATCTAGATTGGTTGCTTGGTCCTTGATTTCTTTTGCTGGCTCTTAACACAAGCTTTAGTGGATTCAATCAGTCGTAGTTTTATGATTGCCCATTTCTGTTCTGCATCCTTGTCAGGGTGGATGCTATCTAGAATGATGTATATACTGTATATTGTACAGTTATCCCCTCCCCCTTTTTTGTATAAATCCACCATGTATGAGTACATTTTTTTTTTTGCTTTTTATTTCTGTTTTTTTTTTTTTCTTTGACGCTGTATAACTGTGTTTGTTATGATCACCATTGTACTTTTGTCCAGGCCCACTTTGTAAATGAGTTTGCCTCAACAGTGTTCCACCTGGTTAAATAGAGATGATTGACTGATTGAGTAATAGGGTGCAGTGATCTAAACAAATGATGGGCTGCATTTCTTATCATAACTTGGCTGCTGAAAACATACAACAAACCATCAGTTTTATATATTTTTTTTTATTTCACAAAGTCTACAGAAAAGTAGGATCAGCCATATAAGAGAAGGTAACACAAATACATAAGGGGTACTAGCCACAAACAGAAAAGAAAATGGCTGCAGATATCAACACTGTTTAAAACCATTTGACATGATTCAAATACTAAAAAAAAACAGGATCAGTAATTATAAAAAAATAAAATGTGGATTGGTGCTACAACTCAGTATATTGTTTTGCACTCTCTCTGTGTGTAATGTCCGTTTAAACCACTTGAGCTTTGCTCTAATGGTTTGAGTGGCATTACGCACCTAGGGTGTGTCAAAAATTCTCGTTTCATACCCCTGCTCTACAGTGCTCCTTTGTCATATAGAACAAAATTGGAGCAGCATGAGCTGTTCATTATAGGCCAGTGTTAGTGATTGTTTGGGGCACTGGGCAGCGGTACTTATGTCAATATTTTCGTCAGGGTTGTCTAATTAGTGCTTACTCTGCTGTGATACAGTGTACATGTGAAATGTTTTTTTTCCATATACGATTTTTTTATTTTACTGTTTTCTCCCTTCCCGGGTCACGCGCACACATGCGCACGCAAGGGCGTGGGAGGCACGCCCATGCCAGGATCCGGCTGATCCTTTCACCCACCCTAGACTTGGCGCCACCGCTTCCTGGCTGCTTGCACACCCATCGGATCTCCACCCAATGGGTGCGGGACTCCACCCTTGGAGGGGCAATCCTGCTCCAGCCCCAGTTACAAAGGTAATGTAATGGACAGTTTCTTACCTTTATCATAAATCACTAATGTGATTTGAGTCAGTCAGCATGCAGAGCCATGTACCTCTTTTTTTTATTTATACTTTTGCACAAGTCCCCTTAAGTCTCCTGCTAGTCCTCCAGCCCACCATTGCCGACCCACCCTCATGGAGCTGCGTTTAACCCACCAGGCAGGGGCAAGGGGTGGCTGGCTATGCCCACCAACACATCCAGGCATTGGGCAGGCCTTAGGCTGTGGCAAGGAAACCTGTCGGGGATATGCTTATGTTTTTTGCATTTCTGGTATCGGGAGGTGTGGTGTACAATGACGCAGTGGCAGAGCCCTGCCTAGCCTCCGCACACCTCCCAGCTTCAACCTCAGCCCCCCCCCCCAGCAAGCCACCCCTGTGGTCACCTGGGCACTGCACCAGGAATCAGTGTCACCCCTCCCTCCCTCTGTGCAATTGCCACTCAATCCATCTCTGCCCCTGCTGCCCCTCCAGCCTCCCGGGCTTGTTCCTGAACCCGGGTCGCTGGAGCCGCAAGCAGTGGCTCCACAACTGCACCGACAGGCCGGCCAGAGCCATGTACCACTTATCCTGTGTACAGTGTGCTTTTGTGTGAGAGCATTCAGAGGGAACGCTCCATTTCAGCACCGGGGGGGTGGGGAGACACAGCACAATAAAAAAAAAAAATCACTGAAACTAAACTTGAATGATTTATAATTAAAAAAGCATCTAAGGGGTATCTCTTATGTTACAGATTGTGGGAATGTCCCAGACCAGTCATGGCCCTCCCTTCATTTGCATGTGACGTACTCTTATTACTACTGTAAGAGTACCTCACGTGCTGAGCCACATCAGTGGGCTTCTTGCTGACCGCTCATGCTATCAGCATTTTAAAGTTTAAAAAAAAAAAGGATTTTTTTAATTTAATACAGTTAACAATCTATAATAATTTTATGGGTCAATTTGGAGGGCCTCTTATGGATCTAAGAATGTTGCCACTTGCATTCTTAGGCCTGCAGAACTGCTCACCTTCAGTTCACAGTCCTCTGGTCCTAAGAACACGCAAGACAACACTTATATCCATAAGAGGCCCTCCAAACAGACCCATACATTTATATAAGAGGCTCCTCTTGAGATGTTTGGGCAGACAGAACCACTCTGCTTTGTTTCACGGTCCTCTCACCCGAATCTCATGCTTGGAGTCTCTTATACCATGAGACGCATCCGTTGGAGGCCCAGTTAACTTATAATGCAACATGAGAGATAAATTTCAAGCAGGAATACATTAGGGACTGGATTTAATAATACTGTTTGAAAAGAATTGTGTCATATCAAGAAGACTGAGTTATATCAGGGGGTTTAGGTAACAGAAATAACGAATAAAGCCACCAGTAAGTTCCACTGGCCGCTCTTTGAGGCCCTTAGAGGCCACCTGGATCGGGGCTTGAGAACTGCTGTACTAGAGCTCTGGCTTTGATCGAACAGTTTGGCCAATGCTTTTGTGTTACAGACCAGATTCACATGATGTGCACCTCATTTGCTCATTCAAATGACTGTCTGACCTTGTAATTGGCAATGCAAAAGAGAAAGAATCTCCGAAAAGCAGCTGGATTAAGCTGTGGTTTGATGTGCCTTGTACAAAGCAGCATGTATCTGCATCTGTGTTTCTAACACAGGAGATAATACTTCTCCAAATTGTCAGTATCCACCCCGCCCACCCCACCCCTGGAATGAAGTTCTGAATATGAGTGTGGTGAAACCCTCTAGTAGTGCCCTCTTCTATCTGTTAATAGTGATTGCATGTCGATTCTCAGTCTTCCTTCATTTCATGAAACTGTCTTGTTTTTGTTTGATTTTGAGTCCAGATAGTGGAAAGGGGTGAGGGGCTAAAATATTGCTAGAGATTCAGAGTAAAGGAGAGAAGTGGGCCAGAGCCAAGTTTGGTTTGGCTTCAATTTGTGGCCTGAAGTGCGTTTCTTCCTCATCAATTCAGCTGAACCATGTTGGCTCCCACTGCAGTAATTACTGTAGAATAGTGTCAAACAGACTACGCATAAAGAGGAAAAAAGCCTTGAGGTCAGCAATGACTGTGAATTACTGTAGCTTGTTTAAAATTAACAGGTGGCACAAATACCACTTGTAGTGATAGTTAAATTTATTTGTAACTCAAAATTGGACAACATAAGCTGGCCCGGTGGCGTGAAGGGCAGAGGCCCCAGCACCTTATCTCCTGCCACACTGGCGACTGGGGTTCAGGAATGGACTTGTGTTATTGAGGGTTGGATGGGACAGGCTTGGTTCAAGCATCCGAAGGACCACTCTCCTCTCCTGAGGTAGGAAGGCATGTTTACCAAACCTTTGGCTACCACAAAGTAGAGGCCTGGCAGTGGTACAGTGGGGAATGTCAGACAGGTACATCTCTAGTCTGACACTTTGCAATGAGGGGCAGGGAAAAAAAGTGAAATGGAAGCTTGGTGGCTTAATGGCAAGGCAAGACAATTTTATTTGTAGGGCGCCCAATCCCAGAGGCTCTGGGAGCCTAACAAGAATTAAAAACAAGACATAATAAAAAACATTGTAAACAAATAATACTATAACAATGCTTAAATATAGAATCTGATAAATTAAAATAGGTTAACAAGATTTCAGAATATCACAACTGGGACTAGCACAGAATGTACTCAAAAAAATGGAGAAGCCAGGACAAAGAGGTGGGCCTTCAGCCTCTGCTTTAACACCTCAACTGAGGGAGCCTCCCAGACAGAAGGTGGTAATGAATTCTGCAGGGTTGGCCCAGAGACACTAAATGAAACCTTGCCTGCCTGTCCCTGGGACCACACCACCACCTATAGCCCACTGTCAATCTGCCTTGGATTTCTGTACAGGGGAGGGGATGGCAGAGAACCTGACTGTGGTGAGTACCTGAAGAAGCGAGATCCAGCTCGTGGAGGTGGGAACAGAGCTGATTAGGGTGCCCCCCCACAAAAAAGGATGGTAAAATATGAAGAAAATCAGCCAACATACAAACAGGATGCGTGCAGGACATAGGAAGAAGCACTCCTACTTATTGCCACAAGGCTTCATCAGGAGGCACAGCCTCCCTCCCTCCCTCTCATGGTTAAAATAGTACTTAATGACAGTATAATATTCAAGTCACTGACACATTTTAAATACTGTGAGTAAAAGAACTGAAGCAAAACAGCAGTGCATGTAAAAATGTTATATACAAAAGTAGCATTTACATAATCTATATTTGCTACTTATAATGTACTAGTGCACCTGACACCGGATTTGTTTAGCCAGTGCGGTGTTGTTGGGTTCATTTAATCATTATATTTAACTTAGAAAAGCCTAGTAACATTAAAGATTCAAAGCAAGTGCTACACATGTAGAATAGTCTGTTTTAACAGATCACAAGTCCTGTTTTTTAAAGGGGAAACTTTAAATCATACAAAACCAAACAGGTGGTGGAAAATCTATTATGACTACAAACATCTTAACCAACAGCCTACTTCTTCCTACCCCCCACTAGAATTGCCTTATGTCTGTCCCATGCATTCTTGAATTCCCCCACTGTTTTTGACACCACGACCCCCTCCGGAAGGCCATTCCATGCGTTCACCACCCTCTCTGTGAAAAAATACTTCCTCACATTGCCCTCTGAGCCGTCTCCCGCCTCCAATCTTTAAATTGTGTCCCCTTGTTCTTGCACATCTCTTTTTCTGAAAGATGCTACCCTCTTGGACTTTGTTGATTCCCTTGAGGTACTTTAAAGTTTCTATCATGTCCTCCCCTCCCTCATTTTCTCAAGGGTATACATATTAAGCTCTTTTAGTCTCTCTTCATATGGCTTCTGTTGCAGACCCTGCACCATTTTAGTTGCCCTCCTCTGGACTGCCTCCATCCTGTCATGTCCTTGCGGAGATGGGGTCTCCAGAACTGCTCACAGTACTCCAGATGGGGTCTCACCAACTGTCTGTACAGTGGGATGACAACTTCCTGTTTTCTACTGGTGATACCTCTCCTTATGCATCCCAGTATCCCCCTAGCCATCTTTACTACCTTCTCACATTGCTTGCTTATCTTTAGGTCATCTGATATGACTATCCCCAGGTCCCTTTCTATTGTTGTTGTTGTTAATACCTCCCCCCATTGTATGCTCTTGCCCTGGGATTTTGTTTAGCAGGTGCATTACTTTGCACTTCTTTGCATTGAATCTAAGCTGCCATACATTTGACCGTTCCTCTAATCTTGCCAAGTCCTTTCTCTTCCTTTCCACCCCCCCCCGTGTAAGAACCATGTTGCAGATCTTTGTATCATCTGCAAAGAGGCATACTTTTCCTTTCAGCCCCTCTGCAATGTCACTCATAAAGACATTAAAAAGGACCGGACCCAGTATTGAACCCTGTAGTACCCCCCCTTTCTTTGGAGTGGACTCTGTTTACTATTACCCCTGTGTCCTGTTGTCCAGCCAATTTGTTACCCAGGCTACCACCCTGGGACCCACTCCCAGGCTGGTTAATTTGTTTATTAATCTTTTGTATGGGACTGTGTCAAATGCCTTGCTAAAGTCTAGGTAGGCCATGTCCACAGCCCCTTCCTGGTCTACTACTTTGGTCGCCCAGTCAAAGAAATCTATTAGATTTGTCTGACATGACCTTCTCAATGTGAATCCATGCTGCCTTGGGTCCTGTGCCCCTCTGGCCTCTAGGTACTCAACAATTCTTTCTTTCAGAAGTGATTCCATCATTTTCCCTACCACTGAGGTCAAGCTAACAGGTCTGTAGTTTCCTGCCTCTGCTTCGCTCCCACTTTTGTGAAGGGGAATCACATCCGCCCTCCTCCAGTTCTTAGGTACCACACCATCCTCCCTTGATTTGTTAAAAAGGGTAGTCAGTGGTGTCACTAGTTCTCCTCTTAGTACTACCTTACATAGCCGTATGAAAACAACTTGCAGTATAGAGAGAATTAAAGCGTGAAGATGGTTGAGAGATAAAGTTAGAATCAGGAAAATGGACAATGCTGAGATTGATGTATTTACTCTTTTGATAGAAAACAAGCATAACAAGTAAATTCACTTTAAATGAAGCATCAGCATATCAATAAACAGAAACAGCGAATACAGTACATTGTGACAGCATATTCCAAGACTTCATGAATTTATTGTTATTCAACGACATGGTTTGAAGTTTGTTTCTGCACTGAGACCATGAAATACAGCTGTACCCAATCTCAGAATTCATTTTCCTTATTTTTTTTTTAAAGAATTTTCAGCTTTTAAAAGGTGCAATAAATTAAATTCCCATGAACTTTAATCCTTAAGATCACTGTCTTGATGCCTCTGAAGTGCAGTCCCAGGGCATTCTCTCTCAAACTGTGTAAAATTGATTGATATTTTTTGGCTTTTACATTTTTTGCTGTAGTGTCGAGAGAAAAATATAAACATGTAAATTGTTAAAATTGGTATGGTGAGGTAGGATGGTGTGAGATTATTTCCTAGGGGGCTGAAATATGAGGCTTTATTACCTTTTAAAAATATTTATTTCCCCTCAAGAGTGCTGCCTTACCTATTCACTGAGGGGACAGGTGGTTCGTAAAAATTTTTTTCCACTCTGGAGCACTACCTGCCCTGCTCCTAAGGGTGCCATGTATCATACTATTTCCCCTCAGGAGTGCTGCCTGCTATGCTTCAAAGGGGACTAGAAAACATTTTTTTTTTTATTTGTTAATGCACCTCCCTCTGCTACCTTGATCGGTCTCCTTCAGACTGCCATGGTTTAACCCCTACCTAGCTACCTCCTCTCACCCTTCTGCCAGCCCCTATTGCCAATGCCCCCCGATGTTTCCTGTCATCGGGCGGGTCCTCTCCCTATGGAGAGAAAGGGCCTTATGGCCTACCTTATTGGACCCGAGTGTGGCTGGGCTGGTCCTGGCTGATCAGGGGCTCCGTGGTGAGGTGTCCTGGGCGGCCATCATCCAATCAGCCGAGAAACTTTTCCATTTTCTCCACCTCTCCCTGCTATGTTCTCGGCTTATAGCAGGCAGCGTCCTTGAGCGGGGGGAATGCTGGGGATGTGTCGAGGCTCACATCCCCACATGCACTCCACCAGTCCCACCTGAAGGTGTCAAGGCAGACCTCCCCTTCCCCAGGAGGGAAGTGTCCGATGGATGCTAGTGTACTCCTTCCCTGCTGGCGCCCGGTCCTGGCACCCAGGCTCGGGTTGCAAACACAGGTTGGCAGCATGCCGAGCGAATTCCTTAGCTCAGCGCCATGGAACCAGCCTGTATTTGTTTTTTTTAATTTACTTTTTACCATTGGAAGTGCTCCCTGCCCTGCTTCCAAGGGGTCACAGAAACCCTGTTTTTATTTCATTTTTCCCTTGGGAGCACAGCCTGTCTGGTCCTGATGGGACACAGAAAGACTTTTTTAATTTAGTTTTCATCAGCAGCACTGTCTGCCCTGTTGACCCTGAAAAAGGGACTGCAATTGTCTCAGTGGTGCTATCTGGTCACCAAAACTCAAATTCTTCCAAGGGGACATTGTCTGCACTCAGTATGGATGGAAGCTGGTTAATACCTTCCTCTCATCTCCAAGACCAACCACCATCTGAAGATTACATTGCAAAACAGAGATGATAGCAAATAGAACATCAGTTCCTTTTTTCCAACTTTTTATGTATTAATTTACTGTTGTACAATACATTAGGTATGTAATTCATAATATTATACAGCTATAGAAGAAAATGAAAAAAGACAATCGATTAGCTTTGTCCAATATTGGACCTTATTCTGGTACATAGTAAGTTAAGACTTGAGAACATAAGCTAGGGGAGGCTGCTTAGAAATGTGTCATATTTGAATCTTATGATAGACTGATAGTTTCTCATAATTCAACTTTTCATTTTATTTGTTGTTCGAGTAAGTACACTGGAATGCAGTTCCATTTACAGGCTTGACCCGAGGTCAAGTTCAAAGTATTCTACTACAATACAGCAATAAACTGGGACTATTTTAAATAGGCTGTTTGTTAACTAGGATCTGCAGTTTATCCTGTAGGTAGGGAAATGGGCAGACTAGGTGGGCCAAGCGGTCCTTATCTGCCTCCAAAGTCTATATTTCTATGACTGTAAACATGGAAATAAAGAAAATATCTACACCTTCTGCAATTCAAGACAGTACTTTCACCATCAGGATCACCTCCTAGGGCTTCCAGTGATGTCACCTCGGATATGGCCGCTTAGCTCCTGGGCTCCGTGAACCTCCAACACTTCTCCTTGCTTAATTCAACTAAAAATCACTGATAAAAGTACCAGATAGCAACAGGAGAAATTAATTAGAGCTATTTATGGAAACTTCAAACCGGTTCTTAGTTTTACAGCAAGAATCTGAGGGAATTGAGGGAGACGTATCCGACTCGGGGGCCTCGGCCCCCTCACAGTATACTCCCAAATCTAAAACTCCATCCAGACGTAGAGCTCGCTTTAAAAGCAATAATAAATCCTACAAAGGCACGTCGGAAACAGGGCCAGATTAAGGCAACCTGGGACCCTAGGCCCAAGAGAAATCTGGGCCTTCCCCCCTCACTGTAACCCCTTACTTTGGACAATCACCTTACTTATACACCTCACATTGAAAATATTGCCAAGAATGCAAATGCTAAACTAGGTCAACTATTCAGACATAGAAGGAGTCTGACTCAAAAAGCTCTTACACTTGCTGTTCACAGCTCAGTACTATCCATAATTGATTATGACTTGGTAATATATGGCTCTGCGCCAGCCACATCTCTCAAAGGGCTAAGCACTACCCTTAACAAAGCCTGTCAGCTTATCACTGGCACTGATCAACTCACACACACTTGTGACCTCTACACCCTAACTGGCTGGCTAAAACTACAAGACCGGATGAAATACCAATCGTGCATACTTGCCAAACAAGTGCTACTTGGAGTCATGCCAGCTGGCGTCACCTGTCTTTTGCCTAAGTCCCTCCGGTCCCATCACACACGGACCTCTGACACTGAACTTTTTCTTGTTCCTAGGGTATGGATTACCCAATGCCAATGATCCTTCATCTACAGAGCCCCTAACTGGTTAATTGGTCTGGGCCTCCAACTGATCAGTTTTCCATATATTGCCCAAATTAAGCTACTCCTGCACCAACACATCATGAATGAAGCTGCCTGTGATTGTCTCAGTTAATTGTACTCCTTGCCATCTGCCATCTCCCAGCTGACATCTACCACAATGACGCTGGCCCTGGCTGCTTCCTCCTCCAGTTGCACCACTTTTTCCCTACCACTCACCCCTTTCCCTCTCGCCTCTTACCCTCTTCCTACTCTACCTGGTTTACCCTCTGACCACTACATGTGCTGCCTCCTTCAACTCTCGCTAATACCCTACCGTTTAGACACCCTTGTCCACCCGGTGTCAACCTCTCCCCCTCTCTTTCCTCCCAGCCACCTTCATACTCCCCTCCTACCTCGCTTCATTTTCCTGAAAATGCCTCATGGCTGCAGTCTTTTGCACTACTATGCCATGCCACCTATCCCCTACCCCTCTTCAACTCCTGTATGACCTCCCTCTTTTGCTTACACTACTGTTTTTGAAATGCTAATAGCTATGTCTAATGATTTTGTTTTCGCTGTACACTAGAATGTATATGTTTCCTCCTCTATCTGTTTTGTAACCCTCTCCCATTATGACATGGAACCTTTATAAATTAGCCCCTTTGTGCTCAAAGATATTTCTAATCTGAGAATGAATAAATAAATAAAATGCCCCTTTGCCATGACTGCACCTCTTGGCTATTGCATATCAGTTACTGAAACATGAAAACAGTGTTCTTACTGGCCCTAAAAAGTGGCATAAAATGCTGCAAAATTAATGAAACTAATACTATCAGTATGGAAAAATAACAATAGCCTGCGTTTGATAATTTAGAGAAAATAATTAATAATAGCCCTGGTAAAAATAATTCTTGTATGTGAGATGTCTTGATTTGCACTTCTCAAAAGTCCCCAACCCCCAAACCACATGTGTGCACTTGCAGACTAGGCGTTATCATATTGTCCTGTCAGGTAGTATGAACCAGGATGTGGGAGTTTTGTTAGGTTGGGTTGGGTAGGGACCGATCTCTAAAAGAGGCTAGGTCCTGGGTGGTGTAGGAGTTAAGTTTGTGGTTTACTAGGTGGGGTTTGAACTTTACAGATTATAATGCAAAGCAAGTGATTATTGGAAGAATTTGAAATCATTCCTAGGATCAAACATTTCTGTTATTGATAATTAAGCCAGGATCCCTAAATGGCAAGGTTTACTGATAGGAATCTTGAAATACATTCATTTGTTCACCCTGAAAACAGAGCTGTATCAGGGTCAGAACTTGAGTATGAGCGAGATGAGAGAAATAAAAAAAAAAAAGTATGATTTTTTTATTGTACAGTAGAAGCCGCTAAAGTGGGATGGCATGGTGGATTGCAATCGTCTACTTTGCTTAATGTCCTTTTTCTAATAGAAGTGCTCTCACAGAGCTTTTATTCTATATACACGCTGTGAGTTTCAGTGTACTGCGCTGATAACATTGCTGGGACAGTACTGTACTATAATGACAGTTGTGACACTCAGTCAGTATGTTTTTATGGTTTTTTTTATGCTTGTGGCAGTGAATTATGGGGTTTTTTGTTTTTTTTTGATGCTTGTGACAGTGATATTTTTTATTTTATTTTTTTAGAGCACTGTAAATGTCTTTTTGTTACTCCCTCCTTCATCTCCGTCATTGAACTGTGCAAACTTGAGCATGCTCAGTGAACATCGGGTACATTGGGTATAAAGTCGGGGCGGGTGCAGTTACCGAAGTTGTTGTTACTTGCTCGAAGAGTTCTGATGAAGAGGCTGATGCGGCGATGGATATGAAAAAATCTGTAATTTTTTTTTGTGTTTTTTCTTTTGCGGCATGTTCTTGGATCGTTCGCTCCACTTCAAACAGAGACTTCCATGTCTGTACCTTACCATTCTGTGCACACCAGAGCATGGCAGAACGAAGTCCGCTCAGAGCATCACAGGCAAAGACTACAGCCTCGGTATCGGAGATGTCGTCGCTTTCATCCATGAGCAGTCCTCCTGTTTCACCTACCACAGCAGTCACAACATCGGAATCACTGAGCTCTCCCACGGTCGGCTCATCTGAATCCATCTCCACGAACTCTGTGAGCATCTGAGAGTTCATGAAGGACGGAATTGTGACATCCTCCAGCCGAGTAGTGCAAATTTCTTGTGGCTCATTGAAGCCATAGAAGCCTGCTTTTTTAAAGCAGTGCTCTATTGTTAGTGGTTTGACAGCTTGCCATGCCCGATGGATCATGTAAAGAGCATCCAATAGATTGACTTCACGGGCAGTTTCAGCAGCATGAGCGGACTCCCCCTCATCGATTGTGGTGATGATTTTGCCCACAACGTACGATCTGTAGTGTCCCTTTAGATTCTTAATGACCCCCATGTCCATTTGCTGAATTATGCTAGTGGTGTTTGGGGGAAAAAACACAAGTTTAATAAACTTCAACCGGCGAGCAAGCTCATGGGGGTGGGCAGAACAGTCATCCACGAGAAGGAGAATTTTACGATTTTTTTCTTGGAGCTCTGAATCCCATGTTAAGATACACTCCTGAAAAATTGAGCTTGTCATCCAAGCATTAGCAGAGCTTGTGTATGTCACTGGAAGTGACTTAAGATCTTTCGGTAAACATCAGGGGCGCTTGCTCTTACCGATAACCAGAAGTTTTAGCTTTTCTGTCCCCTTTTGATCTGCACAGCACATGACAGAAATTCTGTCTTTTGCCTTCTTGCCCTCAACTAAATCTTGACTTTTAAGTGAGTGCCCTCGGTCAGGATAACCACGAAAAAACAAGCCTGTCTCATCGGCATTAAAAACATAGGCTGGTGGAAACCCAGCGAGTAGACCAGGCAGGTTGTCAGCTACCCAGGAGCTTGCTGCTGTCACATCAGCGTCTTGTTTCTCACCGTGCTCCCTTTTGAAAATGATTTGATGGCGCTGCTTCCATCTAGAAAGCCAGCCATCAGTTACCTCAAACCCAACATGCCCCATTTGTTTAGCTAAATCGTCAGCTTTAGATTTTAGCATGGGGCCAGATATCCAAGCTCCTTTCTACAGGGCTTGAGAAAACCAGAGTAAGAAGGCGTCATCAACATCGCTGTCTTTACCCTCTCTTTTTCTCTTATGGCTGGGCTTTGAATTTGCATGCCATTGAGCGAGAATAGAGTTCTGGTTCTTGCTTATCCTCCTGGCCTGACTTTTTGAAATTTTAAACTCTGCTGCTATGGAGGACAGCGATTGAGTTGAGTCATTAAGTGCTTCAACAACCCTAACACGCTCAGTGAGAGTAAATTCATTGTGTGGGCCTGACATCTCGGAGAGAAAGCACTGATAACAAAGCCTCACAGTGAAAGGATTTTATTTAATGGGCTAATTCTCATTGTTTTCAGCTGAGACACGTCCCAACAAACCGAAGTCGACCATTAAATGTGTCCCTCTTAAAGGAAATAGATCGCCTATGTTTAACACTAGCACTAAAAGTGTTTCCAAGGAAACGTTCCGCTTAAGCAGCCATCCCGCTTAAGCGCGTCCCGTTTAAGTGGCTTCGACTATACCATTGAAACTTATTGTAGATTTCTCAATTTTAGGAGTGAGATTAAATATTTATTTTCTATTTATTGAGATATTGGAACTACAAACCTTTGAGTCAGAGACTCCTTTGCCAAGACTCCTCATCATGGAAGTACAAAACAAGAGAAATGGACAATACAATGAAAGGTATTACAAATGAATGAGGAGGGTAAAACATCACAGAGTCAAGTGTGGTACAAAGGTAATGAGCAATACATCGAAAGGTATTTCCTCTGAATGCGAGGGTAAAACAACCCAGAGTCAGGTATGAAACAAAGGTTTCAAGCAAATTATGCTATTGCTTACATTCAAATTTCAAGGATGATACAAGGATTCCTTAGCCAATAAAACATACTTAAGATAAAATATAAGGCATACACACTGAATTGCACTGTTAATTTTTTATAGTTAAGAGTAAGATTCTAAGTTGGGATTCTAAATGTGTGTGGTATCGAAGCAAAGGAAATGGGCTTGTTCACTCCTTAAAGGTCAACCTGGCTGGGGCCCCTGAAGCTGTCTGCTGCATTTAACACCTGATCAGGGAGGTGAGAGTCATGTCACAGTTCAGCCCCTGACTTACTCAGTGGCTGAGTCCTTTACAAAAAAATGCAGCTCAGGCAGAAAGAAAAGGATATAAAGTAAATATATATTGGGGATTGCTGGGGGGGCCCCCTGGCAGGCAGGGACCCTAGGCCTGTGCCTATGTTGCCTATGCCTTAATCCGGCCCTGGTCGGAAAAACACAGTCAACGATGGACAGCAGATTAGATAGAATTCTTGCCGAGCTTGTAGACATAAAAACAGAGGTTAAAACATTTAAAGAAACGATATCAGAAATTAAGGTAGACATACAGGGTTTGGAGTCAAAGGTCTCTGTTTTAGATCAGCATCAGTCCTCTACCTCTTCTCAAATCTCCCAGCTACAAGACCAATTGAAACAAGTAATCCAAATCTGTAAACATACTACAGAAAGAAAAGAAGATTCAGAAAATCAGCAGAGAAGAAATAATTTGAGAATCTACTCTGTTCCGAAGGGGGCGGAAGGGCACGATATAGCAGACTTCATGGAAACAATGCTATGTACTGCCCTAGTTCTGGATGTGGATTTATCCCTGGAGTTTGAGAGAGTCCACAAGGCATTAGGCCCCAAACCTACACCCCCTCAGCTCGCTCCCACTCTATAATTATCCGTTTTTTTAAAGTATACAACAAAAGAGTTAATTTTGAAAAAAGCTTGGGCATAAAGGAAGGTTTTTTTATGGCACTATGCGGATATTCATAGACAATGATTACGCCCCATACACCTTAATAAAACGAAGAGAGTACATTCCCTTGTTCCAAGTGCTTCGTCAGAATAAGTATAATTTCAGAATGCGATACCCTGCATTATTGGTGGTTCAGTTCCCAGAGGGGCAACTAACATATGGATCGGCCTCTGAAGCCCTATTGGACTTCCAGAAAGGAAACCTCCTGAACCCACCTAGAGCTGAGCTGCCTAAAACTGCCTGACCGCTCGCATGATCCCAGGGAGGAAAATACCCAGGCCAGGACTCACAGTTGCAGCAGACCTTGGACTTTCTTAAAAAGCTCATGCAACGTGGCCTACCTGCAGAGTGAAACCTGATTATCTGAAAGCCTCTCTTTGTTGTTTGACCTGGGTGAGTCCTTCCATTGAATGGGGATGGGCGGTTTGGCGGGCATTGCGCCCCCTGGCTGGGTGTCTTGGCAGATCCCCTGAGATGACCAAGGAGAAGGGAGGAGAATTGAGGGCCTGGTGGCGTGTTCCCCTCGGGGCCTAGTCTCACCTGATTGCCATCAAGTTTATATTCGGGGGTTCCTGTTGGCAGACCTGAACACAGTTGAGACATTCATTAAACCCTAATATAATTAATGAGATTAGTGATCTTATTTCTCCCAGATATAATAATAACAATTTGGGGGATTACACTTGCCTCTTTACAACCGAACTTTGCCAGTGTTGGTCCTCGGGCCCTGGCGGCTCTCCTTTTGACCCAACCCTGCTCAATGGATCTTATACACACACCAAGATATCCTTTGCATAAGGGAGATCATGATTTGAATATGTGGTGAGCTCGGAGTGGTAAGGGAGGCCTGGGGCTCTGTCTGGGGCGAAGGCCCCGGGTAGCCTACGGGGTACCTCAAGCTTTAAGAGCCGGAACCAGTTAGTGAAGCATGGGATTGTGTGCTGTGGAGGTCAGATTTGATTGGGTGGAGTGGCTGGGCCCGAGACCGATGATTAACAATGACAGGCTTTGGGGGCATTTTCTGCTGGCTCGGGTCTGCCTAGTGGGGACCCTCTTCAGGTCTGTTGTGAGTGATCTGGGACACTTGGGGGTTCCCGTCGGGCCTGGATCTGCTTGTTCTGAAGGTATGAATGTAGTTTTGTGCTCTCTGAGAAAGCTGCTGGCTGAGTTGGGGGGGTCTGTTGGGATGCCGGGGGGGGGGTGGTCACCTGAGAGGCGGCCATCCGGCCCTGGTTGGGAGGATGATCAGCTCAGAGGATCAGATAAGACAATTATGAAGTTGGGTTTGCCTGAATTTGTTTTTGCAAGACCATTTGACCTTTTGACTCTGTTGGACTTAATGTGTGCAAGAAACATCCCTGAACTAAGGTAATCTTACTAAGAGGGCTAGTTTTCTCATTTAAATACGATATTTGAACTGATTTAGTCTAGAGACGTATGAATCACAAGGATGAGTCTGTCTAGATACTAAACCATAAGACAGAACACATTCCTATTAGAACAAAATTATAGCATTTTTAAAAATTTTTCTTTTTAATGGAGGACAACACGGGAGTAGCGAGGTTTTTCGGGGTGCCGCACTTTAAATATTCCCAACCTCTCCTATCTGAATCTGGACCATAAAGGTCTATACCCTACTTTTTATATTTTATTTCTTCTCACCTCACTCCCTTCTCTGTACCCAGTTTTGGGTCACTAGTACCCAGAAGGAGCCCTTTGGCTGCGTTTTGACGCATTGCTGTCTCGGCAGCCCTCAAGATTGCTACAACTAGGTTGGCTAGGAATAACCACGTACATTTTGGAAGTCACCATTGTCAGGTCCTGAGGGAAGGTTGGTCTTGATGGTGGGCACATTTAGAGGCCAACAATATACCATAGCAAACATTTATGTTCCCCCGGCGGTGAGGCTTCATCTATCCAACAGCTGTTTAATAAGATCTTTAAACTCAAGAAAAGGATCCTGGTTTTAGGGGGAGATTATAACTGTCTCCTTAACCCTTCAAGGGACACGTCAGCCTCAGAATTTCCTCCACAGACATCAGGCCAACGTCATTTGAGAAAATGTATTAGGGAAGTGGGCCTTGTGAATACATGGTGTCATCAGTATCCTGCAACAAGGAAATTTACCTTTTATTCACACGCCCACAAGCATTACTCTCGTCTAGACTATTTTTGTGTATCAAAAGAACATTTAGATCAGGTTCGAGGATCTAAGATTCATAACATGTTTATCAGATCATGCCCCTATTACCCTAGACCTGGAAACTCAAGGGGAGAGGACGAATACCTATTGGAAGAACAATGGGGAATAATCAAAACTGCCATCACAGAGGCAGTTTTTCTGTGAAGCAAATAAACAAAACAAAATGATGTAAGAAACCACTATGGTTCTCAAAGGAGGTGGCAGGGAAGGTTAGGGAGAAAAAGAAAGCATTCGGGATGTACAAGGAATCACAGAAGGAGCAAGACAGAGAATTGTGTCAGTTAAAGCAAAAGGAAGCAGGAAAGGCAGTCAGAACAGCAAAGTCCCAAACCAAGGAAAAGATAGCCAACTCAGTTAAGAAGGGGAATAAGACCTTTTATAAGTACATCAGGGAGAGAAGGAAGACCAAGGGAGAGATAGTGAGGCTTAATAAAGGGAAGGGGGTGGGCAGAGGGTGACTGTGAAAAGGCAGAGATACTAAACAAATACTTTTGCTCAGTATTCACAAATAAAGAGGGGAAGGTACCTAAACCAAACAATAGAAACACGCTGGATACGGGGGTTGATACCAGCCCTTTCACAGAAGAAAGGGTTCTGAAAGAACTCATAAAACTGAAGGTGGACAAAGCAATGGGGCCTGATGAGATTCATCCAAGAATTCTAAAAGAACTAAGGGTAGAACTAGTGACACCACTGACAACCCTCTGTAATAAATCATGGGAGGATGGGGTGGTACCTGAAGACTAGAGGAGGGCAGATGTGATTCTGCTACACAAAAGTGGGAGCAGGGCAGAAGCAGGAAACTACAGGCCTGTTAGTTTAATCTCAGTGATTGGGAAAATGATGGAATCACTTCTGAAGGAAAGAATTGTTGAGTACCTAGAGGCCAGAGGAGCGCAGGACCAAAGGCAACATGGATTCACAGCAGGAAGGTCATGTCAGACGAATCTAATAGATTTCTTTGACTGGGTGACCAAAGTAGTGGATCAGAGAGGGGCTATAGACATGGTCTACCTAGACTTTAGCAAGGCATTTGCCACAGTCCCACACAAAAGATTAATATACAAGTTGGCCAGCCTGGAGTGGGTTCCAAGATGGTAGCCTGGGTAAAAAATTGGCTGGACAACAGGACACAGAAGGTAATAGTAAATGGAGTCCACTCTGAAGAAAGGGGGTTTAATAATGGGGTACCGCAGGGTTCAGTACTAGGACCGGTCCTCTTTAATGTCTTTATAAGTGACATTGCAGAGGGACTGGAAGGAAAAGTATGTCTCTTTACAGATGACACAAAGATCTGCAATAGAGTTGAAACACAAGGTGGGGTGGAAAGGATGAGAAGAGACTTGGCAAGGTTGGAGGAACGGTCAAATGTATGGCAGCTTAGATTCAGTGCTAAGAAGTGCAAAGTAATGCACCTAGGAAACAAAAGCCCAGGGGAAGAGTACACAGTGGGGGGTGAGATACTAATAACAACAACAAGAATGGAAAGGGACCTGGGGGTAGTCGTATCAGATGACCTAAAGGTGAGCAAGCAATGTGAGAGGGCAGTAAGCAGGGCTGGTGGGATACTGGGATGCATAGGGAGAGGCATAACCAGTAGAAAACAGGAAGTTGTTATCCCTCTGTACAGACAGCTGTTGAGACCCCATCTGGAGACCCAGTCTCCGCAAAGACATAGACAGGATGGAGGCAGTTCAGAGGAGGGCAACTAAAATGGTGCAGGGTCTGCACCAGAAGACATATAAAGAGAGAGGACTTAAGGATCTTAATGTGTATAGCCTCGAGGAGAGTAGGAAGAGGGGGGACATGATTGAAACTTTCAAATACCTCAAGGGAATCAACAAAGTCCAAGAGGGTAGCATCTTTCAGAAAAAGAGGTGTGCAAGAACAAGGGGGCACAATCTAAAGCTAGAGGGGGACGGCTCAGAGGTAATGTGAGGAAGTATTTTTTCATGGAGAGGGTTGTGGATGCATGGAACAACCTTCCTGAGGAGGTTGTGGAGTCAAAAACAGTGGTGGAATTCAAGAATGCATGGGACAGACATAAGGCAACTCTCGGGGGTGGAGGATGAAAGAAGTAGGCTGTTGTTTAGCTAGGATCTGCGGCTTATCCATTAGGTAGGGAAATGGGCAAACTGGGTGGGCCAAGCAGTTCTTATCTGCCGTCAAATTCTATGTTTCTATGGTGACTTAGTAATTCCCTGCTACAAGACCCTGAATGCAAAGAATTAATAAAAACTAAAATAGCAGAGATACTAGCTGATAATTATGAAATGAGTGCTTAGAGGCTATTTAGTAGTTTATGCATCTCAAAAAAGACATAGATTAGAGGCTAAACTAAAGCAGCTACAGGAGCAATTGAGCTTTATGCAATCTGCTAATATGCAAGGAGACAACTCCCCGATTGACCAGATAGCATCCACTCAGCATTCCATACAGAAAATACTCACTGCCAAAACAGAACAAGACCTACGCTAGCTTAGACAGAGATACTATGAGGGGGGCCCTAGAGCCTCAAGGATATTAGCACAGCAACTTAGGAGACAGATCCAGCAAACAGCAGTTACTAAAATTAGAGACCCCCTGATGGGATGCCTATGCCTTACAACTTCAGTTATTGTTTCAGCTTTCAAAACTTATTACACAAAGCTGTATACAGCTGAATCTTTGGTGACTGAGATAGAGATAGATGCTTTATTGTCTGACTTGAACCTTCACAGCTCACAGAAGCTCAGACACAATCGTTGACCTGCCCCATTACTAACCTAGAAATAAAGAGTGTAATTACAAAGCTTAAAAAATGGCAGGAGTCCTGGTCCGGATGGTTATAGAGCAGAGTTCTGTAAGGTGGCTTGGGAATGGATTAAAGATCCATTGACAGAGACCCTGCCAGAGAATCACTCGAAGGCGTTATACCCCTTGTCCTGGTCACAAGCCATGATATCTGTGATTTTAAAACCAAAGAAGCCCTCTCATTTATGTGATTCTTGCTGACCAATCTCGGTGCTCAACCAAGATTCTAAAATATATGCCAGTATAATGGCTTATAGGTTGGATGGAATGATGCCCTCGTTGATACATCCGGACCAGGCCGGATTTATTCCTACACTACAAACCTCAGATAATATTAAAAGAACCCTATACTTAATTGAACATGCAAATCATTCTCAGGCCTCATTGTTAATATTAGGATTGGACGCCCAAAAAGCATTTGACAGGGTCTCTTGGACATGTTTTTAGGAAAACTCTTATTAAACTGGGTTTTCCCACTGGGTTTATTAATAATATTATGGGAATCTACTCGGCCTCTCAGGCGGTGGTTAAAGTTAATGGCTCATGCTCTGCAATATTCTCACTCACCCGAGGTAGAAGACAGGGGTGTCCCCTCTCTCCCTACCTATTTGCCCTACACATAGAGCCTTTGGCTCAGTTTCTTTGGCAGTTGGAGGGAGTGAGGGGATACCAGATAGGGGACAGAGAACATAGAGTAGCTCTGTACGCCGATGACCTTCTGCTTTATGTCACGGACCCAGAGGAATCTCTTCCAATTTTAGAACAGGATCTGATGTTAATAGAGAAAATCTCTGGCTATAAGATTAATACTCAAAAGACAGAAACCTTATATACAGGAGCTTTTATTCCAAGATCTGTACAAAACAAACATCATTATAACTGGAAATGTAAGTCAATTAGATACTAAAGGAATAATGCATGACAGGGTGTGTGTCATGCTGGGATAATGCCACGTCTGGGGGGGTTGGGCACGAGGCCGCAGGCCAAGTGCGTCCAATGGCCCAGGTGTGGCGTTATACCAAATGACACACACCCTGGAATGCATTATTCCTATTGTACAATGGCTTGTTGTTATATATAAAATAAAAAAATTATTTTAAAGAATGTTTTTATTAGTGTAGAAAAATATTTTTGTTTCTTAAGAGGAGATGCAAAAAAAAAAGGTGCTCTGTGTCCAAATCATCATCCATATTGGTTCACAGTGCTGAGACTAGACCTGTGGCGTCGTGCTGGGATAATGCCATGGGTCCAGCCCCAAAGTGACCAATCACAGTCTAAGATTCTTTCTTGCCATTGTATAATTAGGGATTAGTATAATAGGGAAACCATGGCAGACCTTCCCCCTTAATTACGATACATTGTTTAACCAAGTTAGGCAGGATCTTAAAAATTGGACCCATCTCCCTATGTCCTTATTAAACAGAATAAAGGCGGTCCAGATGAAGATATTACCTCGTTTGCTATATTTAATGCAGTCATTTCCACAAATGTTCCCAAAGAGAGAAGAGAGGAAATGGAACAGATTGATATCAAATTATCTTTGGCAGGGAGGACGGCCACAGATATCATTAGACAGATTACAGGCTCCTAAAGAAAGGGGAGGACTGGCCTTGCCCAGTTGGTCTGGATATGCATTGGCCACTTTGTTGGCCCATACTAGGGAATGGTTTCACCCTGTCAAAGAGGTTCCCCAATGGCAGGGGATTGAGCAGACGCTGTCAGTCATTCAGCTAAATGGGTCAACAATTTATCAACCACCACCCTTGAGTGCTTTAGGATTGGAGACATCAATATACACTCGGAGCTGCCTTAGGCATTGGATTAATTATTTATCTCAGCCAGATAATGATTTTGGTGCTCGCTGGATGGGGATACCCTGTCGGAATCAGACTTTTTGCCCGGCTGGCTTAGACAAGGGTTTTAAAATCTGGGATGATCAAGGTCTGAAATATACATACCAGTTTTATTCCAGTGGTCAATTTAAAACATTCTCACAGTTGCATGAGGAATTCTCTATCCCCAGTAGAGACTGGTTCTAATATTTTCAGATCCATCACTTTTATGAGTTTACTATAGGTTTTAAGGTAGATCAGGGGAGAGTCCCACTCTTGATCACATTTCTGATGGCAGTTTTGGGTGAGCAAGCCCCTAGACACCTGATATCCAGGTTCTATTTGGCAGAGAGACAGAGAGCTAGATATAACTGGGAGAGAGTACATGGTATTTGGGAAGAGGAAATGGGGTTCTAGGGACATGGATATGTTGTTCATCCACACTTATTGGCAGGTATCCTTGCCGCTTTAAATCTTGCCGGAAGGTCTTCAAGCTGGCTCCTCCCACCCACCCGGGTGGTATAACTCTTGGCTCCGCCCCATGACTCCAGATCTTCCTTACCGCTTGGAAGCTCAGGTTCCCTCCTTAACACTCTGCGTTTGAGACTGGTTCCTATTTCTTCCGTTTTGCGAATTTGAGATTTTTGCTAAAAAGACTTCAGTCTTCGATCCCTCGCGACTCGAATGGACAAATCGACTCGGTTTTGAGGAGGAGTCCCCTGCGAATCAGAAGATGTCTGGGACGGATACACACTCCACGGTGTCACTGTTTAGGCCTTGAGCACGACCCGCAGGACTGCGACTGTGCTCTTCCTTTTCCGCCCTACGTCCTCTGAGGCCGTGCTGCCGCTTGCAACTGGGCCGTCCGAAGCGTTTTCCTCCCGGTGAAGTCTAAGGAGGCCCGGTTGGCGGTGTCCGCGCGGCGGGTTTGACGGATCAGGCTCGAGCAGATGATCGCCTCGAAGAGGAGGCGCGCTGGGTCAGATCTTTCCGGCCGCTGCATTTATCCCGCCTCTCTGTTCTTCCTACTCAGCTCCTTTATGAGTTTTGTCTGTCCCTCTCCACTAAGGGAGAAGGGCCAATGTTTGCTGGACCTTTTCTCGGTCCAAAAGAAAGACAAAGTCGTCCCTCAGGCAGCTCTTGGGAGGAAAGGTCCCTCTCCCCGAGTGCGCCGATCCGACTTGTCGACCGCTCGGCTTCGGCCACTGGTCTCACGGTGTTCCCGTCAGGTCAGTTGACTGAGACTCCCGTCGACGCAGTCGAGATTTTGTCTCGATCCGTTGGACGGGTTGTCGCCTATAGAAGCCGAGACTCCCCTCTCCCCAGTTCCCCAAGGGGGAGTTGAGGATCCCGTGGGCTTGCCTATGCTTCCGGTTCCGGAGCCCTCGGATGAACCTCCGAGCCGATGGGAGTGCCGGTTCCTGCCGACACTTCGGCACCGACCTCGAAAAGCCGAGGCTCGGTCTCGGACCTCTTAGGTCCAGCCGATCCCTTGCCATAGGCGGTCTCGCATCGCTGCAGCGGCATCGCCGCCGCTCCTCCCTCGGACGAGGGAGGCGTTAAGTTACATCGACGGTACGAGGACCTCATGTGGCAACAGTTCCTCCTGACCGGGAATAAGCCGACGCAGTCGCCTTCCCCGGCCATTAAGTGGCTGTCACCGGAGCGGCCGACACAACCCCTCGACTTACCCGAGGAGCCTGTACCCAGGCCGGTTGTTCGGCCAAAACCAGCTGCTCCACCGATTCCGGTGGAACCTCCGCCTCCACAGCCACTATTTGGGGCTCCGACCAGGGATTCTCGGTCGGCTAAGGGTCTACCCCATAGGCTGTCTGTTACCCTCACTCCCGACCGACCTCGGCAGGTAGAGGGTGGCTCAGGCCAGAGGCAGCTTCTTCGAGGACCGTCCCGATCCGAGGATAATTCCTCCTTTTCTCCAAGCGACTGGACTTGGAGTCCTCAGGAGGACAGTCAATGGACGATAGCCCGTCTCTTCCTAGGACTGCTTCGCTCATCTCGGAGTCCACCGGATGAAGCTCGAACCTGCTTTCAACGGGCCAGGTATCCTCACGGAGATTCTGGACCGAGGATTCTCAACGGAGACCTTCCGGTGGCCGAGGCCATAGTGGGTCCGGCCTTGGAGCTTGGCAGCGCCCTGCTTCCTGCCCTGCGCCTTGCCAGGATGGCCAAGTATCTGCGGTCCCTACCGGTTCCCTGTCCGGGTTTTGGGAGCACCCTCTGCTGAAGGGTTGGTTACCGACAGCGTTTCTGGCGCGCCGGCAGCGCGCCAGGGATGTGGACAAACCTCCGACAAGGGAATCCAAGAAATGGATTATGTCGGGCTAAAAGTCTATGCTGTCTCTCGGCCTTCGCCAGGCCAGTTTGGCCGTCCTCATGGCACATTTTCCTCAGCCCTGTTGGGCTCCCTGGATGAGGTCATCCCTCGATCTTCCCGCTGGATCTGCAGACTACGGTCAAGCAGGTGCGGGACCAGGGCAGGGCAGTGGCCAAACAGCAGCTCCAGACTGCTTTAGATATTGGGGACTCATGTGCCAGGTCGGTGGCGTGGACGAGGGCTAGTGGTGCCGCGGGCTTGGCTGAGGATATCCACCTTTACTGGATACCCAGCACAAGTTGGCGGATGTCCCCTTTTTGGGGACTGACCTCTTCGGCCCTGGGGTGGAAGGTCACCTGCAGAGGATCGAGAAGTCCAATGCTACCTTGGACTCGGTCTCTTCCGCCCAGAAGGACAAAGACCGCAAACCACAGCCTAAGCCCTTTCGTCCTTCTGCGCCCGCGCGCCCGGCCCAGCAACGTCAGGGCCAGCAGGCTCGGCCTTGGCATCCCAAACCCAAGCCGCCGGCTTCCTCTAACAGGAGGCAGGGAGGAAAAGGCCCAGGAGGTCCCTCGGCCGGTCCCTCCTCTAAGCCTGCCCAGTGACGGGCTGAGGGGTGTCACCCCCACCCCGGTCACCTCACCCCTGGTTCCCCCTGTGGGGGGACGGCTCCGACACTTCCTTTCCGCCTGGTCCGTTATTACCTCGGACAGGTGGGTTCTGGAGGTGGTGGGAAAAGGCCTGCCTCTGGAATCTCGAGCAGGCCCCACCCTTCAGAGCCGCCGCACTGGGGCCTCGGTCCAGAGTCTCACTGTCAGCTCGTCGGCCGACATCGCCTCCTCCTTCGAAAGGAGGTGATCAGGTGGTAGCGGACCCCTCAGACCCAGGGTTTGTGTCCAGGTACTTCCTGGTTCCGAACGGACGGGGCTGGCACCCCATTCTCGACCTACACGACTCAAACAAGTTCCTAAGGTCTCGAACCTTCAGGATGGTCACTCTGGCTCAGATAATACCATCCTTGGAACGCGCGTGTGGTTCTGCTCTCTGGACTTGCAGGACGTTGCCATGTCCCTATCCTATCTGCCTCACCAGAGATTCCTTCTGCCCAAGCAGAGGGATCCCTTTTCGAGTTCCGAGTCATGCCCTTCGGCTTGTCTCCAGCTCCCAGGGTTTTCACCAAATGCATGGCAGTGGTGACAGCATTCCTGCGGCGCCGAGGGGTCCGGGTGTACCCTTACCTGGATGACTGGCTGATAGCAGCTCCCTCCAGGCAGGAGGTGGAGCGGTCCAGAGATCTGGCCCTCCAGGTCTGCTCTCAACTGGGCCTCCTTATCAACGAGGCCAAGTCGGAACTCGAGCCGAAGCAGGTGATTCTGTTCATCAGGCGCAGCTCGACTCTTCGAGCCAGAGCGCTGCTCCGCGGACAGGGCCGAGGTTCTTTCCTCCTTGCCCAATCATTTCTGGTTGGGCACTGCGCCTGCCTGACTTCCTGCCTCCTGGGTCTCATGGCGGCCTGCACCAGCGTGGTCCGCTGGGCCCGCTGGAACATGCGTCCCCTTCAATGGGGACTGGCCAGTCAGTGGTCACAATGCTGCGATCCTTTGGACCAGCTTGTGTTGGTGACACAGGGGATGTGGAACGCTCTCCAGTGGTGGATCGTTCCAGGTCATTTGCAGGAGGGCATCCCGTCCGTCCGCCCCAAGCCGACGGTCTCTCTATCGACCGATGCCTCTCTGATGGGTTGGGGTGCCCATCTGGGGGAACACCGGGCTCACGGCCTCTGGTCCCCATGGGAGTCCCGATGCCACATCAACCTGCTGGAGCTCCGAGCGGTCCGCCTAGCTCTCACCGCCTTTGCTGCGTTCCTCCAGGGTCAAGTGGTCCGAGTCCAGAAGGACAACACCACGACCATGTACTATCTAAACCGCCAGGGCGGGACGGGCTCCATGCTTCTATGCAAGGAAGCTCTCCGCATTTGGTCACTCGTGCGCAGCCTGGAGGTGGATCTCCTAGCCATTCATGTGGCAGGAGCCTCCAACACCCTGGCCGATGCCCTAAGCCGGATAGGGGCTGCATCCCACGAGTGGTCTCTCCTGCCGGAGGTAGTACAGCATCTGTTCTCCCATTGGGGCACACCTCAGGTGGACCTGTTTGCCTCCAGGGAGAACGCAAAGCTGAGGCTGTTCCATGCCCGCCCCCCTCAGCAGGGCTCGCTGCAGGGGGATGCCTTCTCGAGGCAGTGGACCCCGGGCCTCTTCTACGCCTTTCCCCCATTTCCCTTGATCCACAAGGTGCTTCTCAAGGCGAGGAGGGACAAGGCGCAGGTGATTCTGATAGCCCCAGCCTGGCCTCGCCAGTTCTGGTACCCAGATCTCCTCAGCCTCAGCTCCAGGCTCCCGAGGCAGCTTCCAGCTCGCCCGGACCTGATTTCTGTCAATCAGGGGAAGGTGTTCCATCCGGACCTTCAATCCCTGCACCTGACGGCCTGGTTCCTGAGTGGCTAGAGTTCCAGGCCTTGGGTCTTTCCGATGAGGTCCTCAATCTAGTTGAGGCGTCCCGTAAGGAGTCGACCAGAAAATGCTATGCCTTCAAATGGAAAAGGTTTTCCATTTGGTGTCAGGGCAAGGGCTTGGACCCTTCCTCCTGTTCCTTGGCAAGCATCTTGGACTATTTATGGTCCCTTTCTAATCAAGGGCTTAGGTCGGCTGACCTAAGGGTGCACCTGGCAGCCATCTCTGCTTACCGGGCGCGGGCCGGGAAGCAGTCGGGTGGCGAGGGAGAAGGTGGTCTGGCGCTTCAAAGGCCTTGATCACATTTCCATCCGGTAGAACCTCCACCTCCGTGGGATCTACTGCTGGTACTGGCAAAGCTCATGGGCAAGCTCATTCTAACCTATGCACAGGTGTGCTCTCTCTCACCTGTCGTGGAAGACCGCCTTCTTGGTGGCTATCACGTCAGCCAGAAGGATGGGAGAGCTCCAGGCGCTTTCCATCGAGTCTCCTTACCTGGTCTTCCACAGGGACAAGGTTGTCCTGCGCCCCCACCCGAAATTCCTTCCGAAGGTGGTGTCGGAGTTTCACCTTAACCAGGTGTTGACTCTGCCGGTGTTCTACCCCAATCACACCTCAGAGGCCGAATATAGGCTCCATACTTTGGACCCTAGAAGGGCGCTCGCCTATTACAAAGATCGCACGGCTGAAATTCGGGGAGAGGTTCGCCAGCTGTTTGTCACCTACGCTGAAGCCGCATCTGGCAGACCTGCAGCCAAGCGGACGATAAGCAGGTGGGTCACCTCCTGCATAGATCTCTGCTATAAGTTGGCGGGCATGGAGCCCCAGAGGGATAAGAGCTCATTGTACCCGCCATACTGCTGCATCGGTGGCTGCTTCCAGGGACGTCCCTATCCAGGAAATCTGCAGGGCTGCTACCTGGAAGTCAGCACACACCTTCATTACCCATTACCACATCGACCTTGAGTCACGCCGGGATGCTGGTTTTGGGGCCTCGGTTCTCAGTCTCTTTCCCAAGTAAGTATTGGGGTGTGCATCTTGCCTCCCTCCTCCCAGAGAACTGCTAGGAGTCTGCCAATAAATGTGGATGAACAACATATCCATGTCCTAGAAATACAGGTTACTCACCTGTAACAGGAGTTCTAGAGAATGGTATATGTGTTCATCCACACTCCACCGACCTCCCGGCTCGACGCACAACCTGAGGTTCCAGCGGCCAGATCTGGCG
This sequence comes from Neoceratodus forsteri, assembly GCA_016271365.2. Lineage (NCBI taxonomy): Eukaryota > Metazoa > Chordata > Ceratodontiformes > Ceratodontidae > Neoceratodus > Neoceratodus forsteri. The sequence continues at coordinate 342,215,348 of CM057449.1, forward strand.
CCATGGGCGGAGCCGAGAGTTATACCACCCGGGTGGGTGGGAGGAGCCAGCTTGAAGACCTTCAGGCAAGATTTAAAGCGGCAAGGATACCTGCCAATAAGTGTGGATGAACAACATATACCATTCCTAGAACTCCTGTTACAGGTGAGTAACCTGTATATAGAGCTCACGGAAAAAGAATGGTTGTGGATATGGAGACGACAGCGCAGAACCACTGGCTCATATAACTGGCGAGAATTTGGTTGGAAAGTGGTGTCACGATTTTTTCGCACACCACAAATAACAGCTAAGTTTTTACCTACACATGATGCCTCCTGTTGGAGAGGTTGCAGGTCCGATGAGGCTAATCATACACATATATTCTGGAGCTGCCCCATTTTAAAACAATTTTGTCAAGGGGAAGAAAGGGTATTGATGGATATATGTCCAGAGCGTGATCCGTTAACCCCAGCAATAGCAATACTATAGCATTTTCCTGCCAAGTTTAAACATAAATCTAAGTTATACATGGCCTCAGGTTTGATTACTGCGGCTAAGAAGGTTATTACTAGGAAATGGCTGACTTCAAACCCCCTCTACACTTAGAGCGTGGGAGGACCTGGTTTATGATATTTATGTAATGGAACATATGACTTCTAAAATACAAGGGACGACCCCATGGGTTACAGGTTATTGGACTGCCTGGTGGATGGGGATTGTGGATCATAGACCGGACTTAGTCCCGTAATTGGCCCAGGGACATAGAGGGAATAAAACCCCCTTAAGACTGCATACTGAGAATATAATTGGCTCCCAAACCAGTCAACTGGATATTATAATATTTACTTATTTGAACTGATGGTGGGCTGCTTCTCCCCTGCCCCCCACCCCCCGCTCCTCCAAAGTAGACATACTTGTATATTTTGTATTATACCCTCTGACATTGTAATGTATTAATAATGTAATAATTGCGGGCATGTATAATGATATCACTATTCAGATGTATATCCCAGTGCCTGGAAATAAAATAATAAAAAAATAAAGTTTTAAAATAATAAAAAAAAAGGGGACCACCTCCTAGGTGTAAAAGGCGAATGGTCTTCCGTGAACTAATTGCGTGCTCCCCTTATGCTTGGTGTAATACCAGGACCATATAAAACGTTTTTGAGAACCATCAAAAGTCAGGCAGCAGAGCAATAAATTGAGTTTCTCCTTGAGAAAATAAAAATCAACCACTGAATAGAAACATAGACAAACAGTCATTATGTACCAAGCTTAAATCCAATTTAGAGCCCAGAAAAATGAATTTCATAAGCAAACGTGAACTTTAAATTTTTTTTTTTTTACATTTAACATTTTTTTGCGTGCCCCTGGACAGCCCCCATCTGACTGACCCCCCCAGCCCCATCACCCGGAATTACCGGGGCTTACCTTACGACTGGCCCGGAAGCGGAGCCTGTGAGGAGTCAGTTGCCATCCTGCTGCCAGCAATTTTCTTTCCTCTGTTTTAAATCCAGGGGCCCCAGGAGTGGATACGCATGCGTCTGAAGACACGCATTAGTCCCACGACCCCAGTAACTGCCCCCTTCCTCCCACCCCAGGCCTAGCGTCTGGCTCTTCCTCACCCATGCTGTCCTCAGCCTCCACCAGGTGCCAGCCATCAGCCGGAGGGGAGAGATTCTTACACCTCCCTGGAGGGGAGAGCTTGCCTATTGGCAGCTCCATCCAGCCCCCCCCTCCCCATTGCTGTCCTCCAAAGGCCCGGGCTCGTTCCCAAACCCAGGTCACCAGCATGCTGTGAGGTAAGATGTCCAGCGCCTCAGCCCTCAGCGCCACCGGGCCGGCTTGAACTTTTAAAGTTTAACATTAAGAAGTATTCTTAAAACTACAGTATTTTAGTATTTTAGGTGTAACCAAATATCCTTTGTTGAAATTGAAAACTAAAGACAGAAATAACTATCATTATGTTGCCTAGTGGTTTTATAAATTTTCAGTATCACTACTACTACTGTCGTATTGCTATATACTATACTTCTATTGCAAAACCTATGCACTAAACTATATGTATTGTGCACATATTTTTTTGTACTTTATTTCATAATATTTTATGAACGAATCTCAAAAAGTTATACAGCATGTGTATATACACGTAACAAGATATTGTACATTAATAGTCACTTAGCTGTGATAGTCTAACATGTTACCTTGAAAGGGGAAATCGGGTAACAACATTCAATTAGCAGTAGAGATTCAGTACATTCTATTACTTCTAGTACTTAGCAGGTAAGTAAATCAACAATGAACCAGACTAATTTGCTAAAAAGATATATCAACAACATGGCCAGCCATTATATAAAAACGTACGTTGTAGTCAAAAAGTTGCAGACAGGAGTGGTTTCTGTCTAAAAAGGGAAGATTTAGAAAACATACCAAATGGGGAGGGGTGAGGAAAGGGATAGACACCCCTGTGCACCAGGACATCCTTATCATATATCTAGGAGTTTGAGGAGGGGGGCAGTACTTAATCTGTTATCAGGGCCCGATATAGTCTAACAAAGGTGAATATTTGGTATCTTCTCTCTTCCCCTTCCGGATGGGGGGTGGCTTCACACACATGGGTGGTAGAGCTCCCTCTAGTCCATCGATTTATATATTTTTTCCACTTTATCTTGGATGTTATGTGAAACACGCACAAAGCCCTGAATATACATTACCATTTCCCTCCACTGTGAGACTTCTGGTGGATCATCCTGGAGCCACCTTTTAGTAATAGCTTTATAGGCAGCGACCAGAAAAATAGACCAGATGTAAGTTTGGTCCTCTCCTTTGAGTGGTTTAGGGGGAATGCCCAAAATAAGGTTTAGAGAGGATAGGTGCTCCTCCAGGTCGAATACAGCTGAAATGTGCTAGGTAACTTTTTGCCAAAAAGTATGTAATTTGGGGGTACTGAAAGAAAACGTGTGCATGAGTGGCAATGGCAGCACCGCACTCTCGCCTGCAGGCCAGGCAGATCCAGGATTTCGTCTGGCTAACAGTTGTGGGGCTAGAAAGTATCTTGCACGCACCTTCCATGTATATTCCCTCCACACGGGAGAGGAGGTAGTAGGCCAGGTGGTCTGCCAAGTTCTAGGCCAGAGACATTGGTAGAGAGAGATCTCAAGATCGTTTTCCCAGTGCAGCTTTAAAGAATCTGTTGCCTAGGCTGTCTGTAATGTTAAAAATGTATATATATAGTGGTGAGTTTCTCTTCTCCCGATTTCCATATTTGAATATATGGGGAGGTATCTTCCACTATCTGGGATCAGCTAGAGTACTTCCTTAGCTGTAGACTGATGAAATGTCTAATTTGGAAGTAAAAAAGGTCTTTTTGCTCCCAGCAAAATTTGGTTCTGGCTTCTTCAAAAGTAATTACTGCATCATTCCTGATTAATTGCCAAGGTGCCACAAGACCTTTTGTAGCCTGGGAAGCATACCAGGGATATTGTGTGGCTGGTTTGAAGTTCAGGTTAGTTGTAAACCAAGTATATTTCCAAAACTGAGTCTGCATTTCTCTTTGAAAGGCTCCCCTTCTCCACCCTTCCAGGATTGTCAGTGAAGCCCCAGGTAGGGATTGGGATATGTTTAATTAGCTGTGGGGAAGATAGTACTGACTGGGGGGGGAGGGAGTATGGTCGGGAAAGGTCTATAAGTTTCCAGTGAGCAGAGTAGGTTTGGTTGCCCCACAAAAGGGCAAGTCTCATCTGGGCCACATTCCAGCAGTATTGTAGGTCTGGCATTGCAAGACCTCCCTGAATTTTACAGGGTTTTAAATAATTGATTAGCAGTTTTTTTTTCTTGGGACTATACTAACTGTATAGAAAGTATTTATATAGATTTTCTAGAAGTGCTGTGTTTATTAAACACAGTGAGGCAAGAGCTATGCATTTTCACAAAGATTTAGCACTTTTATGAGCAAAACGCTAATCAGTTTTTTTAGAGTTAAATAAATCCCTGATTTTAGGTAGAGATAACAACTGCGCTTTAAGGCGTAGTTTCGTACCCTGCCATACAAAAACTGAGAGCATTCTTTGCCATGCTGTTAATTCCTTGGCTATTATGACACAAGGTATGCACTGAAATGGATATAGAAATCTGGGTAGGGCGTTCATTTTAATGGCCTGGTTTCTAGTATTTAGGGAGAGGGGGGTAATAAATTCCATCTTCTCTTTATCAGTTCTCAAGGTGGTAATCAGCAGGGTGTAGTTCAGTTTAAAAAGTAGACGCAAGTCTGTGGGTATCTTAATTCCCAAATATTTTATTGCAGGTAGATCCCATTTAAATTGAAACAGTTTCCTAATTGAAGTTGGGGTAGAGTAGTCACTTCAGTTTTTGTTGTATTTAGGGAGTAGCCTGATAGTTCTGAAAATACTTAAAGTTTGTGAAAGAGTTTAGGGAGGGTCACATCTGGACATCATCAGTGAAGAGGGCTCATTTATGCACCATGTTTGTGAGCTATATGCCCTGAAGTTCCTATTTCTGTCTGATGTATTGTTTTTTTTTTGTTGTTTAACCAGGAGTAGCACACTAAGCTGAAAGCTTTTTTGCAGGAGTGACCTGGGAGCACAGGGAAATTAAGTGACTTGCTCAGGGTCACACAGTATGCAATTGGAAGCTGTGGGATTCAATATTGGGGATGGGATTCAATATAAAGGGTGAATAAGAGGGGAGAAATGGGGCATCCGTGTCTCGTACCCCTCTGGAGAGGGAAACTCTGTGAGATGTGTCCATTCGACCTTATATAGCCCTGAGGATTAGCATCAAATTTAAAAATAAGTTTTATAAATTGTTCATTGAAACCAAAATTGGCAAGGACCCCCCTGAGAAATACCTATAAGACCTTATCAAAGGCTTTTTCAACATCAAGACTGAGAAATAGGACTGGGATATTCTGTTTTTGGATATGTTCGATTAGATAGATGGAGCATCTGAAGTTGTCTGAGGCTTGACGGCCAGGAATAAATCACTTTGATCCTGATGAATTAGGATCGGGGCTATTTGTTTTAATCTTTGTGCCAGGATAACAGCCAAAATCTTATAGTCCGGATTTAGGACTTATATGGGATGATAGGAGCTGGTTAGAGAGGGGTCCTTACATAGATACATAGATACATAGACAGTGTCAGCAGATAAGGGCCTATGGCCCACCCAGTCTGCCCATTTGAGCTTGTAAGTTCAGTTTGTTTTCCTAGAAGTCTGTTGCCCCTTACCCCTGACCTCTAGAATTCCTTTATGTCTATCCCATGCATTCTTAAATCCCATGATTGTTTCAGCCCCCACCACTTCCTCTGGCAGGGTGTTCCACTTGTCCACCACCCGTTCTGTGAAGAAATTCTTTCTCATGTTTCCTCTGAATCGTCCTCCTCCAACTTCATCCCATGCCCTCTAGTCCTGGAACATCTTTTGCTTAAAAATAGTGTTTTCCTGCACCCTGTTCCTCCTGTAAGATACTTGTATGTCTCTATCATATCCCCTCTCCTCCTCTCCTCCAGGGAGTACATGTTCAGTTCCTTCAACCTGTCTTCATAGGACTTGTGATGCAGTCCATGCACCATCTTTGTTGCCTCCTCTGAACCTTCTCTACCCTGTCTATGTCCCTACGAGGTATGGTCTCCAGAACTGTACACTGTACTCCAGGTGGGGCCTCACTAGTGTCTTGTATAGCGGAATTATGACCTCCCTTTTCCTGCTGGTGTTGCCCTGCCTATACATCCCAGCATCCTATTTGCTTTACCTGCTGCCTTGTCACACTGTTTCCCTACCTTGAGGTCATCAGAGATGACAACCCCAAGATCCTTTCCTGCTTGGTGCATGCTATATCCTCACCTCCCAACTGATATATTGTGCCAGGGCTTTTGTGCCCCATATGCATTATCTTGCACTTCTTTGCATTGAATTTCAACTGCCAAACCCTTGACCATTCTTCAAGTTTCTGCAGGTCGCTCTCATTCTGTCTACACCCTCTGGTGTGTCTACTCTGTTACAGAGCTTTGTGTCATCAGCGAACAGTGAAATTCTGCCTTCTAGATCCTGCGCAATGTCACTGATGAAAATGTTGAATAGGACCGGTCCCAGCACTGATCCCTGTGGTACCCCACTGGTCACTCTTCCCTCTGTGGAGTGACAGCCATTTACCACCACCCTCTATGTCCTGCCACCCAGCCAGTTACCTACCCACCACACTACTGTCCTGCCCACACCCATATTCCCCAGTTTGTGTAATAGTCTTCTATGTGGCACAGTGTCAAAGGCCTTGCTGAAGTCCAGATAGGCCATGTCCACTGCCCTCCCTGATCCACCTCCTAGTCACCCAGTCAAAAATTCAACGAGGTTGGTCTGACATGACCTCCCCTGTGAAACCATGCTGCCTTGGGTCCTGTAGTCCATTGACAACCAGATGTTCCACCAATCTCTCCTTCAGTAGTGCTTCCATGATCTTCCCCACTACCGAGGTGAGGCTGACTGGTCTGTAGTTCCCTGCTTCCTCTTTGTTCCCACTTTTGTATAAGGGACTACATCTGCTGTCCTCCAGTCTTTGGGTACCTCCCTGTTTCCAGTGATCGCTAAACAGGATAGCTAGAGGTTCAGCCACCACCTCTTAGTTCTTTAAGGACCCTGGGTGCACCCCATCTGGCCCCATTGCTTTATCAACTCTTATTACTTCCAGTTCCTTCAGGACCCTTTCTCGTAAAGGGACTTGTGTCCATTTCTGCACCATTCTCACCCCTTGTACTCCTTCAGACCCATTACCCCCTTTTCCTCAGTAAAGACTGAGCAGAAATACCTGTTCAATATGTCAGCTTTACTGTTGTCATCCTCCACGGCTCCCATCCTCCCCTTCAGTCTCACTATCCCTCCCTTTGTCTTTCTTTTTTCACTTATGTACCTGTAAAGGTTTTGTCCCCTCACCCACTGATTTTGCAATGTGTTCTTCTGTCTGAGCTTTGGCTTCCTTACTGACCTCCTGCCTCCCTTTGCTTCTCCTGGTACTTCTCCCTATCCCTTCTGCCTGTGTCTTTTTGTATTGCCTAGATGCAATCTTTTTGCTTACACTTTCTTTGTACCTCTTTGGAAAACCATAATGGTCTCCTCTTCCTTTTTCTCTTACTAACCTGCTTAATGCATAATTTGTTGTTCTTGTAATCCCCATTTTAAATACTGCCCACTGTTCCTCAACCCCTGATTCCTGTCCCATTCCCCTAATGCCTCTTTTAAGTATCTCCCCATTTTCCCAAAGTCTGCCCCCCTAAAATCCAGGATACGTGTTTTTGTGTGGTTTGGTTCTGCTCTTTCTGTGATTTCAAACCACAATGACTGGTGGTCACTGTTACCCAGGTGATCCCCACTGTTACCCCATCACACTGTCCCTGTTTGTGAGCACAAGGTCCAGTATTGCCTTCTGCCGAGTTGGTTCCATGACCAGTTACTTGAGGAAGGCACCTGAAGGAGTCCAGGATAAATCTGCTCCTAGTTGATGCTCTGCTGGGATGCTCCAGTCCACGCCTGGAATATTGAAGTCTCCAACCAGTACTACCTCACCTTGTCTGCCATACTTTGGATGGCTAGCATCAGCTCCCTATCTGTTTCTTCCTCCTGGGCTGGTGGTCTATAGACCACACCTGTGCGGATGGCTGTCCCCATTTTCCTTTCCAGCTTAACCCACAGTATCTCTCCCCATTTTGTTTCTCCTGGATCTCTGTGGCCCTTATGTCATTTTCACATACAGTGCCACTCCTCCTCCTTCCTGCCTGCTCTCTCTTCTGAATATGTTGTAGCCAGGTATGGCCATCTCCCAGTCATGGTTATCATTACACCAGGTTTCAGTGATGGCCACAATGTCAGGTCTGACTGTACCATGACAGCTCCAGATCTTCCATCTTGTTGCTAAGGCTCTGGCATTTGCACATGGCTTTCCATGATTTGACCTCCCTAGACTGCTTCATTGTTCTACTCCAGCCCCTTCTTGGTTGTCATTTATCCCTGGTTCTCCTTGTTGTCTGCCCTTCTGCTGAATTTTGCCCCTTTCTGCTTATCCACCTCTTGGGCACTAATCTCCATCTTTGCACACTGCTTTGCAGAGATAACCACTCCTCTGGTTCACTGGTTCCACTGCTAGCTGTGGGGGTGAGCAAGTAGGTACCCTCCTTGCTGGCTACTAATCCCCTTTGCTAGTTTAAATGTTGTCAATGTAGCATTTAAACTTATCATTGAGTGCTTGATTCCTCCAGGATGGATGCAGGCCGCCAGGCTTGAACAAACCTCCATCCTCCAGGTGGGTCCCCAGTCACCAATGAATCCAAACCCTTCCTCACAGCACCAGTTCTTCAACCATGAGTTAAAGTTCCTGGTGCATGCACTCCTATGCTCTCCCTTGCCTCTCACAGGTAGTACTTCTGAGAAAGTGACAGAAGTAGCTACTTGCTTGAGACCCCTCCCAGTTTCCTAAACTCTTCCTGAACTTCCTTTGGCTCCCCATTTGCCAGGTCATTAGTACCCTGGGTGGATAATGACATCCAGCTCACCCTCCGTCTTGCCTTCCCAGTGATCCCCAGGATCTTCCTTCCATCCCTCCATGCCGTGGCACCTGGTAGGCACCTCACCTCCCTGTCCTCCCTCCTGTGTTCCTAGCTGGATCCCTCTTCACGATGGAGTCCCCACCAGGATTCGCTCCTCCTCCTCTGGGGTCTACTGCTTTCCCGCTGAGGTTACCTCCTTGGCTAACCTCCACATCCTTTCCATCCACTTCTCTGGGTACTCTATTTGGTTGTCCTCGCTTGCCAGTGTGGCATATGAGTTCTTGAGTGGAATAGGATCTGGGATGTGCCTCTGCCTGACTGCTCTAACCCTCCCTGAGCCCACTGTCATCCAAGTGCTCCTCGCCTCGGCATCCTTGAGGCAGCTGCATTGGACTGGGTGGTCCCTGGATAGGGTGATGGTACTCCTGACCCAGTTTACTTCCGCTCTGAGTCTGGCTACCTCATCCCGCAGTCCAGAGAGATGCATGCAGATAGGGCAGCACCTCAGTGTCCAGAAGGTCGCCTAGATGCTGCCCCACAGCCACCGCATTGCAGCACTCCCCCATTATACTGCAATTCCACTACTTGTCTGCTACTGAAGCTCTCCTAGTTCTCTTTTATTAATTTACTGTACTAAAAATCCTGTCACTAATCCTCAGATATTTTTTTTTAAAGGAAAGAAACCAATAAATAAATAAATGAGTCAAACACTTGTGCTGAGAGGTGGCTTCTTCCTTATGCTCTCCTACCACACCCTTACTATTCCCTGTGTTTAGCTCTATCAATCAGATTTATCAGGGCATATAATTAAGAGTTGGGGGAAGGGAGGCGAAAATTTCAGCAATTAAAGACAGCACAGAATTACACCACCACTATGTTTTAAATTTTCAACAGCCCAAAAACAATTATAAGTAAAGACAACAAAGAAAGTATAGTGTCACTAAACGCCCACAATCTAAGTTTAAAAGAAAAATAGCAATTACCAGTTACTCTAAAGCACTGAATTGAATATGTTTCCTTCCTTCCTTCCCCTTCTGGCTTCTTCCCTTGCTGGTCTTTGGGATAACTGAAATAATAGCATAACTCCAGGATGGGGGTAATCCCTTTGAGATTGGGATATTTAAGAATAGTCTGTGGAGCAAGGGAAGGAGCTCAGACCTAAATGTTTTATAAAATTCTCTGAGGAGACCATCTGTACCTGGACATTTATTTGTTTTCAGTTCCCCAATAACTGTTTCTATTTCCTGGGTTGCTATTGGGTTTGTTAGAGCTTGTACCAGATGTTTGGGTATTCTATGCCCCCACCTCCTGTAATTCTTTCATCAAGCAGTCGAATCTGTTTCTTGAGAGTCGTTCAGATTCCTTGTCTGTATTGTTAGATGTGACCAGATCATTGGCTCATTATAGGCCACCGCCTCGTACAGGAGAACAGTATCGGGAGTTCGAGCTTCCGTTTTCACTTTGGGGGTGTTGAGGTTTGCTCCGGGATCCTCTTTCTTTTGTGATCCTCAACCCAACATTTTCAGTGCTTTTTATTCAGTTTCTGTGTAAATTAGGAGGATTTTAATGCAAATGTGGGCTAGAGCCACACGTTCAGCTGCTGACAGAAGCCATGGTGGAACCGAAGTCCTGTATTGTACATGTATTGTCATATAATTACATTGTGGCTTTAATTAACAAATTAACTTTTCACCTGTGGTTTTTAATTGAGTGCGGCAACAAAATGAGGGTAACTTTAAGGCAGAAATGCATGGCGAGTCAGAAACATTGCCAGGCAAGGAGTCCAAGAAGCAGGTCCACACTGTTCAAAAGGTCTATTCATCTACATTCCTCAGTGTTCTCCAGGCTGGCTATGTGGCTTTGAAGGATTGTTATTGTCATGACGTTTTTGAGAGGCTCTGGAGCCTCACTGCCCTACTTCTTGAAGAGAGCAAGCTCTATGTTTGGTTTGTGATCTTGGACTATGACCAAACACCAGTTGCAGCTTGTCCTGGGGTGTGGTGGCTGCAGCTATGTCCATTCCCTGACATGTCTGATTGCAGATTTCATCCTACACTCAAGAAATACAGCAAAGATTGGCAGAGCTGCCCTTTGTAGGGTCAGATCTTATTGAGCCAGGGGGTCAAGGACCATTTTACGCATATCCAAAAGTCCAGTGTGACCCTGAATTTGGTGACATCAGTCACCAGCCCCAAGCAGCAGCTCAAGCCCAGGCCACAAGGCTCAGGTTACTTTTGTGGCCCTTTGTCAGGGAATGCAAGGTCATCAGCAGTGACAACAGTAACAGAGGCAGCAGTTCCTTCAGCACTAGTTGGTCAAGCCCTTCCATAAATTGGGAGGTCAGGGCCAGCGCAAGGGGTGAGAAGGGGCATTTCCTCTGGTGGTCAGTCCTCAGAGGCTGTCCCCAAAGGCAGAAAGTGATGGGATGAGGGGCCCATCCCCTCTCTAGCCTGACCTGTGATGCAGATTCCATTCAGAGGTCAACACTCCCACTTCCTTCCACAATGGTATGCTGTTGCTTTGGACAAGTGGGTCCAGGAGGTGGTGGGATCAGGGTTATTTCTGGAATTCAAGACCTTACTGCCAGGTCTATCCAAAGTGCCACTGGAGGACACACTTTTACTATAGTCTTCATCTGCACTTAAGAGCGAGGTTCCTGAGTTTCTTGTGCAGTGTGTGATGAAGCCTGTTAGAGAAAATCAGCAGGGGTTCATAGCATGATACTTTCTAGTACCTAAATGTGATGGTGGGGCTGGTGCCTCATTCTTGGACAATGAATCCTGAAAAAGTTCCTTCACAGGCTAAAGTTTTGCACGGTAACAATGTACCAAATTAGTCTGTCCCTGGGGTCAGGAGGTTGGTTTTGCTTTCTGGACCTCCAGGATGTGAACTTCTATATCTCTATCTGTATGTCTCATACAGATGGTTCCTCTGCATGTATTTATTTAGTTTTTGTTTATCAGGTAGGTGCACTGCACAATAAAATGCCTATTTTCAGGCACCATTTGGGACTTTGGGGTGGGCAGAATCTAGTTATATCAGTTTGGAACTGTGCCATTGTGTCTGTCATTGACACCACAGGTCATTCATGGCAGCCTTTCTTAGGCACAGAGGTGACAAGGTTTTTCTGTACCTCAACTGACTCATAACTGGTTGCTCACTGTGGAATGTGGCACGGTCCAAGGATCTACTCATTTTGGCATCTCAGGGCCTTGGCCTGATAGTTAGCATAGTCAAGTTGAAGCTTAACCCAAGGCAGGTGATCCTGTTCATCAAGACAGAGCTGGACTCCCTTCAAGCCAGAGTTCTTTTGCCCCAGACAGGGTTGGAGGTTTTCTCCTAGTTTTTCCGATCATGTATAGCTGGGCACTCACAATTGGCCTGGGATTTACTGTGGCTTTGTGGCCTCTACTATGACTGTAGTGTATTGGGCCTGCAGGGTGCCAGTGGTCACAATTGCATGCAGCCCTGAACCAACCAGTCCCAGTCACTCTGTTGATGATGGAGGTCATCTGTTGGTGACTTTTTCCCACAAACCCCTTGGAGGGCATCCTTATTATCTGGAGCTGAGCCCTCTGTCACTCTGGCAGTGGATGTGTTGCTGGTGGCCAGGGGTGAACATCTGCTGGACCACAGAGTACATGGGTTTTGATGACAGACCACAGCTTGGTTTCACATCAGCATGCTATAACTCTAGTGATCGCTGGTGGTGTTCACACTGGTGTTTCAAAGTTGTGTGGTCCAGGTCAACACAACCAACACGAGCACCGTGTTCTATGTGAACAAACACAGCACCATGCACTCCTTTCCTGTGTGTCTGGAGGTACTGCAAACATGGTCTCTGGGTTGCTTCTTGCATACAGACCTCATGATAATCCATGTCCCTTGACAGGTTTGTCTAGTTAGTACATTTTAACAACAAAGATTGTTTACGTTCCCCCCTCCCAATAAAAATGTAAAAGTATGCTCCATAAACTTCTATGGATCATGCCTTTGTGCTCTCCATATACACACACATCACAATACATTTTGAGCAAGGGGGCATGGTTAGGAGCAGGGGGTGGCAAGTGGGCAGGAGTCCTGTAGAATCCACAGGCAGGGAAGCCAAATGAGCTTACCCCCTCCAATGCTAGAAGCAATGGAAAAAAAGGGAGTACTAGAGGGGATGCTAGGAAGGGAGAGCAGGAGGAGGGGGGAAGGGTGGAGGGTAGTCACCTTGAATGCTAGGAGCCTAGGAAACAAAACAGCAGAGTTACAGGCTCTCATGGCAGAAGGGGAGGTGGACATGGCATCACCGAAACACGGGCCACCCATTACCATGACTGGGACCTGGCGGTACCAGGGTATAAGATATTGTGCAGAGACAGGGTAAATGGGAAGGGGGGGTGGCACTATATGTGAGTGTGACGCAAATCTCTCAACTGGGACTTCCAGTTCTCATTCACCACCTGTTTTTTGTTTGTTTGTTTTTACCAACAGGACCCAGGAAGCCTGTTTCTGACTTCCTGCTTTTCACAAGGTCAGAAAAGTCAACACAATAACTGTGGATAGAGTGCTCTCTCAGAGACAGACTGCAGCAGAGTTCAGCAGAAGTAGAATTACCCTTTTAAATAACACATAAGCAGTCACCGATTCTATAAAAATAGGCTGTTTACTAGAATAATACACGTTTTTACAACAGGATATGTTTACAGGAAACAAAAGGGTTGCACATTTACTAAGAAGTGGAAAATAAAATGTAACCCCTAGATGGCGCTATCCCAGGGGCTACTACCCCTGCCTGATTTGCCACTAACAGGTTGAGGGGCCTGGATCCAATGGCGGGTGCCTCCACCCAGAGGTCAGGGTTTGCAATAGTTAAACTTACTTGGTCACAGCCCTCTGGGACACTGCAACCCCCCTTTCTTCCCACTAGTGGTCCACACAATATATCAGAATTACTTTCACAGTATACACTTACCCCCAGGACTAGTTCCGGCACTGGGACCTCCTAGAAATAAGATACAGTGCAACAATCACAGTACAGTACTTTAACATAGACAAATACCTCAGGAAGTATAACTTTGCTGAAACAAGCAGCTCTGATTTATTTAGGGGATATAACAAGGACAGGGGAAATCAGGTTAATTAGCTTATCACTTTACTATCTACCTATGGCTCTGTGCACAGGCCTATCCTCACCAGTTACTGTCCCTGGGTACCCAAGCCCTAGTGGCTAGTCCAAACCGTGGCAGTTGGTAGGCCCTTTCACACAGTGAAAAGAAAATTAGTTTAAACAGTCAGCAGTACAGTGATTCCATTTGGATTTAATGTGGCAATTCAACAGGGAGCGACCCTGAATTAGTACTCCACGACCTCCAAACAAGATAGGGTCCTTCAACATCAGCAGGGCTACTCTTTGAGCTCCCGAGACTCTTCACACATTTATATGGTAAAAAAAAAAGAAAGTACTATACCAGGCAGGCTGCTTCTATCCCGATCGCAATTATTGCACAATACCCGGAGAACACACAGCAGATTCAGTTCCTGACAGACCGAGTGCAATTCAACAATTTCTCCAGTCTTCTACAGGGTGAGCCTGGTTTCTACTCTTCAGAGATCCTTTGATTCTTTTCACTGGACGGATTCAGTCCTAACAAGCAGTTACACAAGCTGCAGACCGGAACTCTGGGCCTTACACACGTTTTTTGACTGAAACTGTGCACTGAAGGAGCGCAGGGTTTCTTTCCTCTTCACTGTCAGATCTAAACTGAAACTCCAACAGACAAAACCGGGCACTTCCTTTGAGTTCCTCCCAGTTCTTGACTGATTGGCTGTCACCACAATAGACGTGCTGTTGGTCCAAAAAGGCCAAGTCTAAACTACATCTCCCAGAGTCACTGCCCATACAATCCTCTTGTGGCTGGCTCAGATTATGAGTCCAAGTTCTGATTCGTCCAAGGCACCATTTTAGAGCTAGCTTACCCCACACTGATTGTTCCAGTTCAGCAGTTCAAAACCAGAATGGGGAACTAGGCAAACACAGTTCTGACTGCAAAGAAAGCAGGTTAGACAAACTGTAATTTCATTATTACTGTAAATGATTTCTGGCAAACAGTTACATCTTTCAGATAGGTTCCCTTTGCACTCCTAGCGACTGCAAAAATGGAGTGAATTGCAGCAGCTCGAGTGGTACTCAAACAGAGAAGCACACAGTCCCCCCATACAAACTAATTATGTCTGCAAGCAGACAGCTCTTAAAGAGACAGTACCAGAGGCTCTAAAAACACTCACTGATAAATGGCTTAAACGCCAAACACCATTCAGGCTTGGAGCATTCAAGCAAGCTCCTGGAAGTCTTTTGGGAACCCCCATTTGCAGGGGGGGTTACAAAAATCATAAACAGATGGGTATCGTACAGCAGAAGTCTAAGCTATCTCCCTTACAAATCCTTTTAGCAATTTATTTATTTATTTAATAGCATCGGAATTGCAACCCTTTAAGTCTGAGACTCATTTACAAAGACTTTACGTCAAGGAACATAGAACAATGCAGACAAAACACAATATAACATGATACATCAATGATTTAACATACAAGATAGAAATAAAAGTTCCTATACACGGTAATAGCTAAATCGGTGACACTTAAGGTTTAAACAAATGACAAGTATTTGCAGAAGATGTACAAATAATACACTGGAAGGAGCAGACGTATTAGAGGAGGCCACTGGAAAGTGTCACTGCTATAGGCAGTTACAACTGCAGGAGTTGATGAGATGTAGCCAGAGAGCAGTTTTGAAAGACCCAACCCCTCTTTCAGAGGAGATAGCCACTGCAAGGGCCTTAAACCAGGCGGGGGCTCTATAGAGAAAAGACCACTGGGCATAGGAGGTCCTGACTCTGGGTACATAAAGAGAAGGTTTAGAGGAGCTACGGGTGTAGAGAGTTGGGGGAGATGTGTGAATGATTGTGGACAGGCCGGGGGGGACAAGCTGGCTATGATTTTCATGGCAAAAAGGCAGGACTGGTAGAGCAGCCTCTCATCAAAGTTGAGGCCATCTGCCAAGAAGTACAGGGAGCAGGTATGGGTAAGTATTTTGTGTAAATATGTGGAACCTGTGAACCTCCTTCACCTGCCCTAGCTAAAGAAGCACTTTTTTCTCACTGTGCTATCTTATCTCAGCTAATCTTTGTAATGGCAGGGGTTCTGGTCTTGAGGTGTTTCAGTCCAAGAGAGTGAGCTTGTTTTAAGCCCCTCAATATATTGCTTTGCTCCAAATGGGTAGGGTCCTACTCACTCTGACTGACAGGCCCATGTTGCCCAGCTCTCTTTGAGAGTGTGTGTGTGTGTGTCCCCACCCTTCAGCATCTCCTAGCTACCATAATGATGTCCACTTGGTTCCTTTTGTTCAACATGGGAACATCTCCAGGAAGGATGCCCCCACTGGGTTTATGGGTTTATTGCTTTACTGCCTCCTGCCTGGCTTTTCCTGTTAACTTTCTCATGAGAACCATCAGACCTGTAATTTAACTTTTCCATATACATTTGCTCATGTGTTCTGGCAACCATCTTGTCTGAAGCAGTGGTGCAAGTGGTACACAAGAAGTACAGGAACTCAGGTACTGGCAATTATGAAATACAGAATGAAGATCTTCAGTCTAAATCAATCAATCAATCAAATATTTATTTATCCAGGCGAACATCGTTGAGCACAGCTCATTTGCAAGATGGACCTGGTAAGGTCGAGGTTCAATTTACATAAAATATAACATACAGAGTATACACACTTTGAGAAGACAACAAGTTAATACAATACATCAATTCAGTGTCACAAGTACATTGATATGCTACAATACAAAAATATAATACATATATACATGATTCATGAAGTAGCCAGCTTGCTAAGTTGGTATTAGTAGACACTTTAAACTAACACTTTTGATGAAGGATTTAAGGTGTCAGAGATTTTCTTAGATATTTTGACTCAGGTGATGTGCTGTATGGACACTTTAAACTAACACTTTTGATGAAGGATTTAAAGTGTCAGAGATTTTCTTAGATATTTTGACTCAGATGATGTGCTGTATGGACAGCTGGAGGTTATATCTATGAGGAGTGATATGTAATGGGTGAATACCGGAGGGGACAATGACAAAGGAGATGGTTAGGGTGAAAATACCAGATGTTGTGGCTCAGGTGAGGAAGAGGGGGTGGGGAAGCGAGAATGGAAAAAGGCTAATGCTATAGAGGGATCAGTAGTGGGTCTAGAGGGGAAGGAGGAGTCCGGACTGGTGAAGTATAAAGCAGAGGGTGTAAGGGTGATTATGTAAATTAATGATTAAGAAGAATGGATTGTGGTAATGGTATATGAATTGTGAGGTGACTGCTCATGGGGTGCTGGAGAGCTACCTTATAATGGTCGGCCAGCTGAGGAGAAAGATGGAAGATTAATCTAATGTTGGCGGAAACAGTTACATTTTTCTTTGAATAGTCTGTTGTATAGATATTTGAAGGCTGTAATAGATATAAGCTTGTTCACTTTCAGTGCATTCTGCATTGTGTTCCATAAAGCAGATAACACATAGCTAATGCCGTATCTTCTATGTCGAGAGTGGAATTTGGACACTTTAAGCATAATGAAGTTCAGACTTCTTAATGCATAATTACTTGATGTGACTTGTAAGAAGCAGTCTGAGATATATTTTGGAAGCCGCTGTGATATTGCTCTGTAAGTCCATAGTGTTGCATTCCTGTCTCTTCTAAATTGAAGTGAGGTCCATCCAACTGCAGTATATAGCAAGCAGTGGTGAGTACTGTAAGGTAGATCTGTGATAAACCTCAAAGCTCTGTGGTATAGTGTGTCTAGTTTGTTCAAACATACAATGGGGCAGCGACTATATAAAAAGTCAGCATAGTCTAGTACTGAGAGGAATGTGGCCTGGACCATCTTCTTTTTTGAATCACTTGTAAGGAATTGCTTTATTCTATAATAGAGTCCAAGTCTTTGTCTGAGCTTTTTCAGCAGTTCTTCCAGATGTTCTAGGTAGTCAAGTCTGCTATCTAGCCATACCCCCAGATATTTGAATTTTGTGACATATTCAAGATTTTCACCAAGGGCAATGGATAACTTAGGGAGATTGATGGGGATAGAGTATCCTGCCTGTACTTGTGGGGAGAAAAACATTGCCTTAGTTTTTTTTTGTGTTTAATAGTAGTTTTTTACCTAGCAGCTGATGTTGCAGAAGGTCGAATTCTGCTTGTAAGTCTTTGCAGGCTGTCACAGGAGAAGGGTGACTGACATACAGTACTGTATCATCAGAAAACAGGTGTACAGTGGCTTTGGTAAGATTTATGTAAATGCTATTGATATATATGGCAAAGAGGATTGGGCTGAGGATAGATCTTTGGGGTACTCCTCTTTGTAGTGGTTTGAGTGGGGATATATCTCCTTCGGCCTTTACCTGCTAGGTTCTTCCTGAAAGATGATTGTTAAACCATCTAACGGAGTTGGTGTCCAGTCCAGTTGACCTCAGGGAGGAGAGGAGCAGGTCGTGGTCAACTGTATCAAAGGCCTTACTTAGGTCTAAGAAGACAGCACAGACACAGTTTTTTTATCCAGTTCAAGTTGCCAGTCATTGGTTACTTTTTGCAAGAGCTGTAATGGTACTGTGTTTGGCTCTGAATCCAGATTGTGCTGGGTTTAGTAGATTATTAGCTCAGATATCCTCTCTTAGTTGGGTGCTTACAATTTTTCAAGTAATTTGGACAGCACAGGAGAATGGAAATTGGTCTGTAGTTATTGAGGTCTGTAGGATCCCTGCTTTCAGTAGTGGAATAACTTGAGTGGTTTTCCAGATTGATGGGATAGCTCTGACTGTAGTGAGAGGTTAAACAGGTGTGTTACTGGTACTGCTAATACATGTATGGCAATTTTAAGTAGGGGTGAGGAGTCCGCACCTGCACTTTTTTATATCCAACTGTGAATTAGCTCTTCCACTGGCTTCAGCGTGGCTGGTATTAAGGAGAAAGTAGAGGTCAGTCACCCTTGCGTCAGTGTTCTTTATCCCTAGATGTGATCTCAATTGGGTGGCTGGAGAGGAGTCGAATGCTAGCCCAGCAGTTGTAAAGTGATTATTGAAGGCTTCCAGGACTTCTATTCTATCAATGATGGTTCTGTTTCCACTGTGTAATTTTACTGGGAGTGAATTACTTGGGTCATGTCCTGTTATATCTTTCATAGTGTTCCAGAACTTGGCAGGGTTGTGGTATGAGGAGTCTAGTTCAGCCATGTAGTATGCAGCTTTTGTGTCTCGCACTTTCTTGGTGCAGAGACTCCTGGCTTTTTTGAACTGCTCCCAATCAGTGGCTAACTTAGTTTTTCGAACCTTTTTCCAAAGCTTGTCTGTTTCAAGGAGGGTGGATTTAAGGTCTGAATTGAGCCAGCAACAGGTTTTATTTTTGATACGTAGTTTAGAGACTGGTGCATGGGTGTTTAGAGCACCTGTAATAATATCATTTAGGACACAATATGCAATCTCTGTTGTGTTAGCTAGATAGAACTCTTGCCATCTTGTGGAGTGTTTTATGTCGTCCAGGTATGCATTGATGTTAAATTTCTTCTTTGATCTCCTCATCGTGAATTTTGTAGGGGATGAAAGCTTACATGCTGATTTAATTGCCGCTATAGTACAATGATCACTGATGTCGTTGAACAGCACTCCAGCGTGTGAGAAGAAGTGAGGTTTACTCACTAATAGTACATCCAATAGTGTGCTGTTTTTTGAGTTCTTTTTGTTTATTCTAGTAGGTTCATTTATGAGCTGTGTGAGCCCATACATGTCACAGAATGATATTAATGGTGTAGCTGCTTTGGAGAGCCAATTTAGGTTCAGGTCACCTATGATTATAGTTTCTTCATTCCCCTGTTTGATTAAGTCACCCAAATGGGATAGAATCTTGAGGCCAGCTGAGGGAGGTCTGTAACAGCCGATCAGCTGCAGCGAGTTGGAGAGAGCTATTTTGAGGGATAGGCATTCAAATTCTTTTGCCATAGAGGAAGAGTCGAGACAGATTGCAGATAGGTTGGCCTTTACATATATTACTACCCCCCCTCCTCTTGAATGTCGATCAGCTCTGAATGTTTGATAATTGAGTAAGTTTATGTCTCTGTCGGCTGTGTCAGGCCTAAGCCATGTTTCAGACACTACCAATATATCAGGTAGTGTATGGTTAACCCAGGCTTGGAGCATCGTGATCTTTTTTAGTAGACTACATACATTAATATGTAGAAGGCTTAGCCCTTTAATCTTTGCTAGTTCTGATGGTGCAGTGATGGTCCCTGGTGGTCCAGGGTTAAGTTCCACATTTCCTGAGCATATTAATAGTAGCAGCAGTATTTTCATAATTGCCGCAAGAGAAAGGTTATGGTTTATTGTTGATGCCGTCTTTATTTTTTTTTTTATTCTGTTGAAGTCTTATTTGCCATCCAGATTCGGTTATTCGGCCTCTTGTAAGAGAGAAGATTATTACTTTAGCAGATATGAGTGTGGAATATTTTTCTGTGTGCAGTTGAAGACAGGCACCATACAAATGCAAGACTGACTGTGTCCCTCCATAGTAATTGTTAAGTGGGTAACGTCGCATCAGTGGGAGGTCATAGGTACAAATCCAGTCTCTTTGGACTGTTGTGGAGTTGCAGCAGGACGAGAACAGCATCATGTCACCCTGCATGGTATCCTGTGGGTGTCGGCATCTTTTGCTGAGTTCAGGTAACAGTAATAATACAAGGAGGCTCCAAAGAGAGCCCCCCATTGTGAAGGTGACCAGAGGTATTATAGGCACTAGCTTATGTATTGCCCACAATGAATGCCTACTCAGTTAGTGGTGGGAGGGGTATACTTTGC
The DNA here is from genome assembly GCA_016271365.2 of Neoceratodus forsteri. Lineage (NCBI taxonomy): Eukaryota > Metazoa > Chordata > Ceratodontiformes > Ceratodontidae > Neoceratodus > Neoceratodus forsteri. Next base: position 342,235,764 of record CM057449.1, read on the forward strand.
TCACAATGAATGCCTACTCAGTTAGTGGTGGGAGGGGTCTACTTTAGGAGTGTGGGAAGAGATTTGAGGTAATCGATGGAATAGCGCAGTAGGGGATGTCTAGAATAGCTATGACTTTTTCTGATGCTAGGTGGTTACAGGGTCTAGTTGAGACAGCAATATAGACAGCGTGGAGAGTAGTATAGGAATCAACTGTCTGGTATCAACAAAGGGATATGTGGCAGGCTATAGGTCAGCGAGACGCAGCGGGCGTGGTTTTATAACGTTGGCAGGAAAGTGTCTACTTAAGTAAGGGTAGAAGAGGGGGAAGGGCAGGTGGGCATAAAAATTGCAGCTTTGCCGTACCTTTCCTGGAGGGTCGCTCCGGCTCTGTGGTTCTGGGCGCCGGCTGGAGGTGCCATCCATCCGCTGGCGGAGACTGGCCTCAGCGCTCAGTGAGGGGCGCTCAGCGAGGGTCCTCCTCTGGGGAGACAAGAGAGGGCAGTTTGAATTTAAATGCTTTTCAGCTCAGGCATAAGCAGAGCAGCAGGGGGGCCAAAAAATTAGCACTAAAAAGGCCAGGGATGTGGGCTAAGGTGCCGAAGCATCTGGCTATGCAAGCTTAGCACAGGAAGGCTGTAATCACTTGTTTAACAATGCAAGACCTATCACAGTTTTCCCCACCCCACAATTACAGTGTTCAGCTCTTTTTCATGACAAATTTACAAGCAATGCCCCAAACGAACACTTAGAAGAGGTAAAAAGAAAAAGATCTAAGCACAGAAGAAACCGGGTGCAACGGGGACCAATCGGAGGCGAAGCGTGGAAGGCGCTCGCTTTCCGATTGGTTGCGGCTTTGCCGTACCTTTCCTGGAGGGTCGCTCTGGCTCTGTGGTTCTGGGCGCCGGCTGGAGGTGCCGCCCGCCAGCTGGCGGAGACTGGCCTCAGTGCTCAGTGAGGGGCGCTCAGTGAGGGTCCTCCTCTTTCCTGGAGGGTCGCTCTGGCTCTGTGGTTCTGGGTGTCGGCTGGAGGTGCCGCCTGCCCGCTGGCGGAGACTGGCCTCAGCGCTCAGTGAGGGGCGCTCAGCGAGGGTCCTTCTCTTTCCTGGAGGTTCGCGCTGGCTCTGTGGTTCTGGGTGCTGGCTGGAGGTGCCACCTGCCCGCTGGCGGAGACTGGCCTCAGCACTCAGTGAGGGTCCTCCTGTGGTCCTCCTAAAGGATAACGGTGTCACGGCACAACTATCTAATTTGACGCTAGTAGATTCAGTTAGAGATATTAAAGTATTTCTAGGAAAATAGCATTGTTGTACAAGTCAAATGGTGTTATGGAAACACTGATAGCAGATCACAGATCCAGACACTGTCACTATGTTGCTGGTTTAAGAATTTCAGTTTTAGTGTCAGTGGGAAGAAGTACAAGAACTCAGTTCCTGCTGCAAAAAAGGTACAGGAACTCAGTTCCTGTGCGTCCTTGCTCACTTTCATCACTGGTCTGAAGAAGATGCATATTCAAAAAGAATAACTTAATCAAAAGAAATTGCAGTTGCGTAAGAACTTACTGTAACAGTAGATCTTTGAGTGAGGTTCCTGCAGTAGGTCTTCACATATAGGACTGCGTGCCCTGGCATCAGGTTCCAGCGGCAAACTTGTAGATAGCAATTATCAGCAGTGACCGCCCCCGACGCTAGGTGACGTGACGTCAGCCCGGCTATAAAAGGGGCAGTCCCACGCCCGCTCTAAATTTCTTTTCCACTGGAGACCTAGGGAAAGGTAAGTAGAAAAATTAGGAATGAAAAACTCCTAGGACCATACTTCCTCTCTAGACCCAAGGGCTAGGCAGGATGGAAATGAAGGAAACATTCTAGGAGTAGGGGGAAGGTGGGTAAGAAACTAGACCTACTGCAGGAACCTCTCTCGAAGATCTACTGCTATGGTAAGTTCTTGCATAACTGCAATATCTTACTTCGATAGGGTTTCTGCAGTAGGTCTTCACATATAGGACTGAATACCAATCAGTCACAAAATAAATAATATGGAGGTACACCTGGAAGGACGAGAAGTCGCCAGCGGAAATTACGACAGGAGACCTTGTGTAAAACTGCAAGGCCAAAGCCAGTTCTGTGCCTAGAGGCAATGTTCAGACTGTAATGCTTAGTGATGGTATGAACAGACAACCACATAGCCACTGCACTGATTTCTGCAGTAGACACATTGGTGAAAAAGGCACTAGAAGTTGCAACACTCCTAGTGGAGTGACCGTTAACTGCCCCCGGATGGGACTTCCCATGTTTTTGGTAAGTGAAGTGGATGCAGTTAGCCAATCCTCTAGAAATGGTCTGTTTGGAAATAGCCTTGCCCTGGCACTGGGGGGCAAAGCCACAAAGAGTTGATTGGATTTCCGAATCTCTTTAATCCGGTTTGTGTAGTATCTCAGAATCCTGTGCACATCCAGAGTGTGCAACAGGTATTCCCCCCCTGTTAGAATGCTGGGGATAGTAGACAGGCAGTTCTACACTCTGATTAACAGTGGATTCTGAAATTATCTTGGGGAGGAAAGAAGGGTTAGTCCGAAGGACTACTCTGTCCCTTTGAAAAATTAAATAGGGTTTCTTACAGACGAACGCCTGAATTTCGGAAACCCTTCTGGTGGAAGTGACTGTGACGAGAAACAAAGTCTTCCAGGAAAGGAAGCGCATGTCGCAGCTAGAAGCTGGTTCAAAAGGCGGTAAGGTCAACTTTTTCAGCATAAAATTCAGATCCCGGGGGGACAGGGATTCCGGATCGGAGGTTTCAGGTGGAGGATGCCTTTTAGAAAAGTTTTGGCAACCTCCAGCTGAGCCAAGGTTTTGCCGACACCGCAGAGAGATGATTCTTAATGGAAGAGTAACTAAGGCCAGTCTCTGATAAATGTGCAAGGTACTCCAACACCTGGGCCGCCAAGCACGAAAAGGGATCCCAGCATCTTGCTGTGGCACAGATCGAGAATCTTTTCCACTTCATGGCATAAGTGGATCTGGTAGAAGGCTTTCTGGTTTCAACCTAGATATGTACAACCTGTGAGGATACACCATAGTCGGAAACTGCTATGTCCACAGGTGCCACACATGAAGGTGGAGAGACTGAAGGCTCGGGTGCACCAGGGTGCCCTGCTCCTGTCTCAAAAGGTTGTGGGACAATGGTAATGTAACCGGAGGATCCAGAGCCAGTTGTTGCAAAAGAGGATACCAAATCTGGCGTGGCCAGAGAGGAGCAATTAGAATCAAATATGCTACTTTCTCCTGAAGTTTCACCAGAACCTTCTGAATGAGAGGAAAGGGAGGAAAAGCATAAAGAAACCTCCTTGTCCAAGAAAGAGACTGTGCGTCTCACCAAAAAGCACCAAGCCTGGGAACGAGCGAGCAAAAGCTGGGTAGTTTTGCGTTGAATGGGGAGGCAAACAGATCTATCTCTGGATGACCCCATTGAAGAAAGAGGTCTTTGACCACCTCTAGCTCCCAATCGTAAACCCTGGCTACTGATCGGCTGAGGCCGTCTGCCAGAACATTGCTTACGCCTGGAACGTGGACTGCTGTCAAGGAAAGGCTGTGCTGAAATGCCCAGTACCACACCCTCATTGCTTCTCTACAGAGAGGGTATGAGTGAGTTCCTCCCTGTTTGTTGATGTACCAGACAGTGGACATGTTGTCCGTCTGAACAAGAAGTGATCCCGGTACCAGAAGTGACTGAAACGCCTGGAGGGCGTACGGAACTCGGACCAAGGCCCCTGTGCCTTGTGCGTTCCCAGGTGGGCTCCCCAGCCTGAGTCTGAGGCATCCGTGGTTAGGATTTGGGTTGGGACAGGGGAATGGAAGGGGGCTTCCCTTGAAAGATTGGAGAGATCTTGCCACCAGCGAAGATTGCTCTGTAGGCTGTTGGAGATCATGACTTTCTGGTTCTTGTCATCTGTCCTATGCTCCTATTGGACTCAGAGAGACCATTGGGTGACCCTTATGTGAAGTCTGGCCAGGGGCACTGTGGAAATGACCGCTGTCATCAGGCCCAAGAGACGAAGCACGGCATGTGCTGGGATCCACTGACCCTGTGCCACTAGAGTGGCTTGAGCAGCTAGAGTCTTGGCTCAGTCCGATGGCAGAAAAACCTTGCTCTGAACTGTGTCTAGTACTGCTGCAATGAATTGGAGCCATTGAGATGGTACTAGCTGGGATTTGGACAGATTGACTGTGACACGCAGAAGAGTAAACAAGCTCAGAGTAAGACAGAGACTCTTTCAGGCTGTACGGAGAGGCTGCTGCGAGGAGCCAGTCATCCAGGTATGGGAAAATGTAGATGCCCTGGTGGCAAAGAAAAGCCACCACCACTGCTAAACACTTGGTGAACACCCAAGGGGCTGAGGAAAGGCCAAAGGGGAGTGCTCGGAACTGAAAATGGTTCCCCAGAAAAGTAAAACGGAGAAAGCGGCAGTGGACTGGAAGGATAAGGATGTGCAGGTAGGCATCCTGCATATCCAGGGAGCCCCAGCCGGCGACGGACTCTGGTCCGGAGGCGGCAAAAGACTTGACGAAGGGGGTAGTCCCAGGAGGGACCCCAACGAAAGGTCAAAAAGCGATCCTGATGGAAGGGAGGAAACAGGATCGGATGGCGAATCCCTGGGGCGAAGAACCTGGTGGGATGACAAATCACTCTGCAGCTCACTTTGTCTAACGGTGGGGGGGGGCCCAAACTGGAGCCTGACAGGAGAGTGGAGGGGTCCGGGCGGGTGACGGAGGGTCTGCCGTCTGGCTGATCGGACCTAACCGGGCTAGAGGAGACCAGGAGACTGCTGCTAGGCTTATCGGTATGGGGCCGTGCGCCCATCGACAGAGTCAAGGGGTGACTTATCAACCAAGCTGAGAGGAGACTGAACAGAGACCTTGAAAGAGGCGACCCCCGGCTGCCCGCTCACCTCGGCAGGAGGGGAAGAAGGTGCCCAGCCCAAAGAGGCAGACGGGGTACCAGAAGTAGTACTCTCAGTTTTTGGAGACCTCCCACGTGGCAACGGACTCCTGTCACGGCGTTTCTCCTTACTCTTCTTTTTCCTAGGGGCCGGCTACGATGACATTTTCTTCAACTCTTGGAGATCCTTTTCCATCGATGCCAGTTGTTGGGTAAGGAGGAGGGCTTCGAGGGTCCACTTACACCTGGTCCGGGTTGCCTGGTCGAAGGCCTGGCAAATGGTGCACTCCTCATAGTTGTGCTTGGGGCCTAGGCACAAGAGGTAGCGTGAATGGTCAACCCCGTGCGGGATTTGGCCTCTGCACTTAGAGCACTTCTTCTTCTTTGGTCTAGATGACATCAAACGTCGAAAACAATAGAGAAAGATTATAAAGGTGAAGAAAAACTTCGACAGACGCATGGGCGTTAGATCGCTGTTCTAACTCGTGGCCAAACGAACTGAGACAATGGCAGGAAAGAACTGGAGAGTGGGAGCGGGACCGCCCCTTTTATATCCAGGCTGACGTCACATCACCTGGCATCGGGGGCGGTCCCCGCTGATGATTGCTATCTACAAGTTTGCCGTTGGAACCTGATGCCAGGGGGCGCTGTCCTATATGTGAAGACCTACTGCAGGAACCCTCTCGAAGTAAGATCACATGGTTCTGGTCCCCTTTCCTGTCACAGTGAGAGAAGGACTGAAGTGTGTTCATGAGGAGGGCGATGGGGATAGTACAGAGTCATTATGGATGCAAATCCAAGATTCCAAGAATAGGACTCTCAGGATGGGAGTAGTGTACAGGCCACCATCTCTGATAGAGGAGTTAGACAGGGAACTAGCAGGACAGATCAGAAAGGCCTGCGGAAAAGGTAGTACGGTGATTATGGGGGACTTCAACCTGCCGGGAGTGTGCTGGAGTACCCCAGCCACCTCGAATAGAAGGGAGCAAATACTTCTGGATGCGTTCCAGGATAGCTTCTTAATGCAAATGGTCAGCAAGCCAACCAGGTTAGGGAACACCCTAGACCTTGTGCTGGCAAATGGGGCATTTGTGAGAGAGAGCTGGGGGTGGAAGGACTGCTGGCAGGGAGCGACCACCACTCAGGGTGATCCACATTGAAAATGGGTAAGGAGGGAGTAGAAACAGGTACAAGAGTGTTGGACTTCAGGAAAGTCAACTTCAGGAGGATAGGGGAGGTAGTTAAAAGATATCTAGCCAAAATCCAAACTAATATTTACACTAACCAAAGGTGGGAGGTCATAAAACTGGGGATTGAGGAGGCAACCAAAACCTGCATCAGGGTCCAGAGTAAGAGAGCTAGAGCCAAGAAACCCAGCTGGTTGAACAAGGGGGTCATGGAGAAAGTAAGAAATAAAAGAGACGCCTTTTAGAGGTTCAAAAAAATGGAGAGGGGAGGACAGAGAGGATTATCTGAAGGAATCGAAGAAGGTGACAAAGGCAGTGTAGGCAACCAAGACGTCTAAGGAATTCAGGCTGGCGCAAGGCATTAAGTAGGAGGAGAAGGAATTCTTCAGGTAAATCAGGGAGAAAAGGAGTTGTAGGGACAAAATAGTAAGGGTTAAGAGGGATGGGTGGAAACAGGGGCAGAGCAGGCAGAAGCACTTAATGAATACTTCTGCTCGGTGTTTACTGAGGAGAAAGGAGGGCGGCTACCAAGGCGGATTGGAGGTCAGACTCGGGGGGGGGGGTGACAGATGGGGGAATCACCGAGGGCAGGGTACTGGAGGGCCTGAGGGCAGTGAGGGTGAACAAGGCACTGGGGCCAGATGGCATTCACCCCAGGGTACTGAGAGAGCTGGCAGAAATCATGGCGGGGCCCTTGACAGACCTGGTTAATGCCTCCCTAGTCTCAGGAACTGTACCTCAGGACTAGAGGATGGCTCACGTGGTACCCCTCCATAAGAGTAGTCCCAAAGATGAACTGGGAAGCTGCAGGCCAGTAAGCCTCACATCCATCATGGGAAAACTGATGGAGGCAATCCTGAAGGAGAGGCCAGTGTCCCTTCTAGAGACCAGTGAGCTGCAGGATGTTAGGCGGCACGGGTTTGTCACTGGCAGATTCTGTCAGACCAACCTGGTGGATTACTGTGACTGGGTAACTAAACAGTTGGGCAAGGGCCATGCAGTGGATGTCCTGTTTCTGGATTTCAGTAAGGCATTCGACTCGGTGCTGCATGGGAGGCTGCGTAGTAAGCTGGCAGGCACATGTGCAGAGGCAATAAAGGTGGGATGGGTAGTAAACTGGTTACAGGGAAGGTAGCAGAGGGTGGTGGTGGAAGGGGAGCTCTCATCTCCGAGGGCAGTGACAAGTGGAGTACCACAGGGTTTAGTGCTGGAACCAGTGTTGTTTGGGTTGTTCATGTCAGACATCTCAATGGACATCAAGAGCAAGATCAGTTTGTTTGCAGATGACACCTAGATGGGAGCAGTAGTAGATGATCTAGGAGGGTGTCATCGGTTGCAAGATGATCTGTCAAAATTGGAGACCTGGTTGGACACCTGGCAGTTGGTGTTCAATGCCAAAAAGTGCAAGGTACTACATTTTGGGGCAACAAATCCAAGAAGGAGTTACCAGCTTTTGGGGTCAGCTAGCTGTGACATGAGGAGAAGGATCTGGGGCTGATTTATAACTGGCTCAGTGAACACCTCAGCACAATGCAGGAAGGCAGCTACAAAGGCCAACTGAATGCTGGGTTGTATTGCCAGGGGTATATCTTCAAGGAGAAGGGGAGGTGATCCTGCCGTTATATAGGTCACTGATTAGGCCACACCTGGAGTACTGCATGCAGTACTGGTGCCCATACCTGAGAGGGACACTGAGTTACTAGAGGGAGTGCAGCGCAGGGCAACAAAGATGATCCAGGGATTAGGGGACATACCCTATGTGAGCAGGCTGAAGATGAGCATGTACTCACTGGAAGAGAGGAGAGATGGGAGGATATGATTGAAATGTTCAAGTACATGAAGGGAATAAACAAGACAGGCACAGAGGGATTATTCAAGTTAAGGGGAGTAGGGACACTTGAGGTCACAATCTCAGATTGGAGGGGGGAAGGTTCAGGATGGAAATGAGAAGATACTTTTTTACAGAGAGTGGTGTCTGGGTGGAAGTGGTATCCTGTAGAACAGTGGACTGCTTCAAAAAGGGATGGGATAGGGTAAGAGGGAGGGTCAGGGGAGGGGAGTGGAGGGGGGCAGCTGCAGTATAAGGGTTGCTAGCTGCACAGTCAGGCAGACTCGATAGACTATAAGGCCTTTATCTGCTGGCAAATTCATATGCTCGTATGTATGTTTGTATGGCCAGCAATATAGGAAATCGAAGGGATAATTTCCCTTAGGGGCAAATTATGATCACTTCCCTTCCAAAGGGTCTTGAAATAAAAATAATGGACTTGTGTAAAAATAGCTCACAGGCAGATGAGGGAGCTTCTGATTTTATTTAGATGGTACTAAAAAGGTGCCATTTAAAGTTAAACATTTCAGGGAGAATGGAAATTGGCCTATAATTAGAAATATATGACCGTTCAAAACCTTCCCATCTACAGAGGGGAAAACATTTATAAAAAAAATTGAACAAATAAGTTAACAGAGCACTCAGTAGATAACAGGTGCTGCAGAAACTAAAAGTCTATTACTAATTCCATCATCTCCCAAAGATTTTTGGTGTTTGAGAGACAACAATGGGACTGAAAGGTACTGTATAATGGAGAATGTGACCACGCAATTACATGTAGACTCCTTATGAACAGGTATGGACTGATTAGCGAATGCGCCACCTGAAGCAGTAAACCTATTACTAGTCCCAGTGAAATACTTAACTTTCAACAATGCAAGAGGGGTCGCTAATACCGGAACTGTTTAAAACAAAACAAGTGGGTAAACCAACCTTTTGACCATTATTGAGGCTATTCATAAAGTTCCAAAGAATACTGGGGTTAGAGTCACACATACACATGCAGTACGTCATTCTACTTTTAATCATAACTAAACAAATGATGCAGGCGCATCACAGTTAACATCCAGGGTGCTATTAGACGGGAGTCTGTTCCTATGTAGACCAAACAAAAATTTTGTGCTCAAGCACTCCAGGCCAGAAAGGACGCTTAAGTTGATGCAGAGGCAAGAAAAATGTTTTATTGTGTTAAACCACAACTGCTGCTGTTCCCAGTGCTTCAGCCCCACAACTGGGCCTTCATCATGGGGGTGGGGGTTCAAACAGCACCATCACACACCTTTCTAGGTAGGCCCTTAAAATGTTACATACATGTAGTGCAATAGAAAATGTAAAAAGAAAATCAGTTCTATAAAAATAAACAGATTTAATATTTAAACAACAGCTGATACAAATGTACCATGGGTAACCTGTAGGAAAAGTGAGAGATGCAGAAAAATCCGCCATAGGAAAGGGTGGACAGGGAAGGTCAAAAAATAGATTATAAAGAAAGGATTGGGGGGGCTTGGGCATCAAAAGGGAGAGTTAGAGGGGAGGAAAAGATAAACAGGGACCCAGGCACTATGCTTAGAATGGATGTTAGGGTGTTAATTGGGTAAATAAATCCTTTTTTTTAGGATAAAAATTAATTTTCGCTTAGAACCTATTATTTCACTTAAAATCTTGATGCAAAATATAGGGAACAACAGGCCAGCTGGAGTTTACAATGGAAAGAAAGGTAGTTTTAAGGTAAAATACTTAAAAATATAAGAATAGCATGGTATATACCAAATAAATAATGGGTTACAGTGAAATAATACATTTATCTCCACACATGATTAGTAAGATCATCATAACATGATTTTCTTTGTGGAGTTATGTGCATTGATACTGTTGGCCTTCCTCTGGAAATCCTGTTTGAGAGATCCTTTCTTGGGTGTAGTGCTTTGGTGTTTGTAATACATACTATTACCTCATGTTGTTTTATTCCGATGTGCTTGATTTTTATCTTGTGGTTCAACTGTAACTTAATTTTTCAGTATGCGCTGTAGACTTTCATCATTTTGGTGATGTGTTGCCCCACTTTCTCCACTTTGATATTTCCAGGGTTGCACATGAAAATAGTCACACAGTTGTCTTGTGTGCCACATTGTCTGCAAAAGCTAAATAAATATTTTGTGGCGTTACCACTTTTGAGTCATAAAGTGGATATAAATATGTTGTTCCATTGCAAACCATTATGTATTCCCTATTTAGTTTAAAATGAATCCGAACTCTTCACATGTATTAAAAAAAAGCCAGCGTCCAACAGTTGTATGGTATAATATTAACCACAGCATCTAGGCCAGCTGGTGCAGCTTTAATACTACTGCTTGTGACACCGGTGATCTGGGTTCAGGAACGAGCCTGGGTCATCAGAGGGCCAGTCAGGGTAAGATGGTAGTGCGTCCCACAGACGCTCACCTCCGCAGGGCTGGAAGGATGTCTGGACTCTACTGCAATACCCCCACCTTGGTGGCCACTGGCTGTAGTGCAAGCTGGAGTCAGTGATTGGTGGGGGGGTGTTGGTGGTCTGAAGTAAGCTATGTCAGCTAGTGCATTCCAACGTCCATGGACTGGGAAAGAAACGTGGAAAAAATCCTGATCATGCAGAATGCTGTCTTCCAGCTGCCACAGAGCCCACACCGCTGACTGGGATCCCTGCTGCAGAACTGACACAAAAACTCTACTGGGGGAACCCTGGTAGCCCTTCCCCTTGGGAGGGGGTCATCCATGGGCGAACAGGAAGTACAAATAAGTCCCAAAGATGGTGGGTGATGGGGCTGGGTGGAACGGCAGGACTGATGTTGGCCAGTCAGGCAAAGGGGGCATAAAGCACACTAAATATAATATAATATATATATATATATATATATATATATATATACACACACACACACACACACACACACACATACACATTATAGGGGCACGGTTGCACACCTACAGTATATTTAGGGTTGAGTTGGCACTTTAATGTTAAACCTCAAATTTGCGTGTTAATAACTTTGCAACCGTTCAATGGATTTGCACAAAATTTGGCATGCAGTCTGGTGTGGTAGCTCTCTGATTTACCAAGTTGCATTTAGTCCGACATATGGTTTTATATAGTAACGGCCAAAAAATTCACTTTTTGCCACTTTTGTGTGTTTTTTGCCCATGGTGCTGCGCAGACACCATGTGGTCTACTGGTCCAGAACTTGGGATGTAGAAAGAGCTTGGGCCAAGGAACATGTCAGCATTGGTTTGGTGAAAAAATATTAATCTGTTCAAACGTTATTAAACTTCTAATTTCCCATTATATCCTATGGGAACATTTATATGTATATTTTGCGAAAGAAGAATGGCAATCTGGCTATCTTGTCTTCTCTCACAGCCAAAGATTTTGCAGGCTCATAGCGGAAGATTTTCTTGCTGCTGAAAATGTTGCTATCTCACGACTGAAACATTTTTAAAGGTGTAAAAACCTTCGAATTGCATGTCTCATTAACGGTTTGAGCTTTCTGCTTGAAATTTACAGAGTGTTGAGGGGATGCCCTAGAATTGTGAATTATGCTGTTTAGGTGTTGGGGAATTAAGTGGTTCCATAGATATGCCATCACAAAGTTGAGATTTTACCCATAGGACTACATTGCGGGGTCTTGTATGCTTTTCGGCACCCGTATCTCGAAAATGAAGCGAGATACAGAGTTTTCGCTACCGGCGGCTTAGATCATTTTTAGGTAATCTAAGCTGCTGGAACAAGATGTTGAACTGCACAGTAAGCCTGCAGTGGAATTTTTTTCGTAGGTTGC